>OX645063.1:101991426-104491426 GCA_951905685.1 Eumerus sabulonum
CGGTGCAAATTCATTAAAATCAGCTGTAACACGCCACCCTGAGAATAAGACGCGTCCGTTTCTTAAAGGCCTTCAAAAGCACAGCTTCCTCTTGCAGAGCCTGAAGGAGAACACCCAGGAGCTGTTGAAAACAGAACAGTGAAAAACCAAGCAGTAACAAAATTAGACATATTTTATGCATTTCGTGTGCTCTCCTCGCCTGCTGGTGAAAATGCATGTACACGATCCTGGACGCTTGTGTCCCTCAATATAAAATGCGTTATCTCCCAGCGAGAGAACGTATAATTGCCACTCAGCAGCCAGTCGAGAACGCTGGAAACGCATCGATGTCGAGCCGGAAAAAATGTTACGTATACACCCCCGTGTGCGGTGCAAGGTCATTAAAATCAGCCGTAACACGCCACCCTGAGAATAAGACGCGTCCGTTTCTTAAAGGCGTTCAAAAGCACAGCTTCCTCTTGCAGAGCCTGAAGGAAAACACCCAGGAGCTGTTGAAAACAGAAGAGTGAAAACCCAAGCAGTAACAAAACTAGACATTTTTCATGCATTTCGTGTGCCTTCCCCGCCTGCTGGTAAAAATGTATGTAATCGAGCCTGGACGCTTGTGTCCCTCAATATAAAATGCGTTATTTCCCGTCAAGTAAAAGTATAATGGTCACTCAGCAGCCAGAGGAGAACGCTGAAAACGCATCGATGTCGAGCCCGAAAAAAATGTTACGTATACGCCTCCGTGTGCGGTGCAAATTCATTAAAATCAGCTGTAACACGCCACCCTGAGAATAAGACGCGTCCGTTTCTTAAAGGGGTTCAAAAGCACAGCTTCCTCTTGCAGAGCCTGAAGGAAAACACCCAGGAGCTGTTGAAAACAGAAGAGTGAAAACCCAAGCAGTAACAAAACTAGACATTTTTTATGCATTTCGTGTGCCTTCCCCGCCTGCTGGTAAAAATGTATGTAATCGAGCCTGGACGCTTGTGTCCCTCAATGTAAAATGCGTTATTTCCCATCAAGTAAACGTATAATGGTCACTCAGCAGCCAGTGGAGAACGCCGGAAACGCATCGATGTCGAGCCGGAAAAAATGTTACGTATACGCCCCTGTGTGCGGTCCAAAGTCATTAAAATCAGCCGTAACACGCCACCTTCAGAATAAAACGCGTCCGTTTCACAAAGGCCTTCAGAGCCTGAAAGAAGACACCCAGGAGCTGTTGAAAACAGAACAGTGAAAAACCAAGCAGTAACAAAACTAGACATTTTTTATGCATTTCGTGTGCCTTCCCCGCCTGCTGGTAAAGATGTATGTACACGCGCCTGGACGCTTGTGTCCCTCAATATAAAATGCGTTATTTCCCATCAAAAGAACGTATAATGGTCACTCAGCAGCCAGAGGAGAACGCTGAAAACGCATCGATGTCGATTCGTTAAAAAATGTTAAGCATACGCCCCCGTGTGCGGTGCAAAGTCATTAAAATCAGCTGCAACACGCCACCCTCAGAATAAAACGCTTCGGTTTGTTAAAGGCTTTCAAAAGCACGGCTTCCTCTTGCAGAGCCCGAAAGAAAACACCCAGGAGCTGTTGAAAACAGAACAGTGAAAAATCAAGCAGTAACAAAACTAGACATTTTTTATGCATTTCGTGTGCCTTCCTCGCCTGCTGGTAAAAATGTATGTACACGAGCCTGGACGCTTGTGTCCCTCAATATAAAATGCGTTATTTCCCATCAAGAGAACGTATAAGGGTCACTCAGCAGCCAGTGAAGAACGCTGGAAACGCATCGATGTCGAGCCGGAAAAAATGTTACGTATACGCCCCCGTGTGCGGTCCAAAGTCATTAAAATCAGCCGTAACACGCCACCTTCAGAATAAAACGCATCCGTTTCTTAAAGGCCTTCAGAGCCTGGAAGAAAACACCCAGGAGCTGTTGAAAACAGAACAGTGAAAAATCAAGCAGTAACAAAACTAGACATTTTTTATGCATTTCGTGTGCCTTCCCCGCCTGCTGGTAAAAATATATGTACACGCGCCTGGACGCTTGTGTCCCTCAATATAAAAAGTGTTATTTCCCATTAAGAGAACGTATAATGGTCACTCAAAAGCCAGTATAGAACGCTGAAAACGCATCGATGTCGAGCCCGAAAAAAATGTTACGTATACGCCTCCGTATGCGGTGCAAATTCATTAAAATCAGCTGTAACACGCCACCCTGAGAATAAGACGCGTCCGTTTCTTAAAGGCCTTCAAAAGCACAGCTTCCTCTTGCAGAGCCTGAAGGAGAACACCCAGGAGCTGTTGAAAACAGAACAGTGAAAAACCAAGCAGTAACAAAATTAGACATATTTTATGCATTTCGTGTGCTCTCCTCGCCTGCTGGTGAAAATGCATGTACACGATCCTGGACGCTTGTGTCCCTCAATATAAAATGCGTTATCTCCCAGCGAGAGAACGTATAATTGCCACTCAGCAGCCAGTCGAGAACGCTGGAAACGCATCGATGTCGAGCCGGAAAAAATGTTACGTATACACCCCCGTGTGCGGTGCAAGGTCATTAAAATCAGCCGTAACACGCCACCCTGAGAATAAGACGCGTCCGTTTCTTAAAGGCGTTCAAAAGCACAGCTTCCTCTTGCAGAGCCTGAAGGAAAACACCCAGGAGCTGTTGAAAACAGAAGAGTGAAAACCCAAGCAGTAACAAAACTAGACATTTTTCATGCATTTCGTGTGCCTTCCCCGCCTGCTGGTAAAAATGTATGTAATCGAGCCTGGACGCTTGTGTCCCTCAATATAAAATGCGTTATTTCCCGTCAAGTAAAAGTATAATGGTCACTCAGCAGCCAGAGGAGAACGCTGAAAACGCATCGATGTCGAGCCCGAAAAAAATGTTACGTATACGCCTCCGTGTGCGGTGCAAATTCATTAAAATCAGCTGTAACACGCCACCCTGAGAATAAGACGCGTCCGTTTCTTAAAGGGGTTCAAAAGCACAGCTTCCTCTTGCAGAGCCTGAAGGAAAACACCCAGGAGCTGTTGAAAACAGAAGAGTGAAAACCCAAGCAGTAACAAAACTAGACATTTTTTATGCATTTCGTGTGCCTTCCCCGCCTGCTGGTAAAAATGTATGTAATCGAGCCTGGACGCTTGTGTCCCTCAATGTAAAATGCGTTATTTCCCATCAAGTAAACGTATAATGGTCACTCAGCAGCCAGTGGAGAACGCCGGAAACGCATCGATGTCGAGCCGGAAAAAATGTTACGTATACGCCCCTGTGTGCGGTCCAAAGTCATTAAAATCAGCCGTAACACGCCACCTTCAGAATAAAACGCGTCCGTTTCACAAAGGCCTTCAGAGCCTGAAAGAAGACACCCAGGAGCTGTTGAAAACAGAACAGTGAAAAACCAAGCAGTAACAAAACTAGACATTTTTTATGCATTTCGTGTGCCTTCCCCGCCTGCTGGTAAAGATGTATGTACACGCGCCTGGACGCTTGTGTCCCTCAATATAAAATGCGTTATTTCCCATCAAAAGAACGTATAATGGTCACTCAGCAGCCAGAGGAGAACGCTGAAAACGCATCGATGTCGATTCGTTAAAAAATGTTAAGCATACGCCCCCGTGTGCGGTGCAAAGTCATTAAAATCAGCTGCAACACGCCACCCTCAGAATAAAACGCTTCGGTTTGTTAAAGGCTTTCAAAAGCACGGCTTCCTCTTGCAGAGCCCGAAAGAAAACACCCAGGAGCTGTTGAAAACAGAACAGTGAAAAATCAAGCAGTAACAAAACTAGACATTTTTTATGCATTTCGTGTGCTTTCCTCGCCTGCTGGTAAAAATGTATGTACACGAGCCTGGACGCTTGTGTCCCTCAATATAAAATGCGTATTTCCCCATCAAGAGAACGTATAATGGTCACTCAGCAGCCAGTGGAGAACGCTGGAAACGCATCGATGTCGAGCCGGAAAAAATGTTATGTATACGCCCCCGTGTGCAGTCCAAAGTCATTAAAATCAGCAGTAACACGCCACCTTCAGAATAAAACGCGTCCGTTTCTTAAAGGCCTTCAGAGCCTGAAAGAAAACACCCAGGAGCTGTTGAAAACAGAACAGTGAAAAATCAAGCAGTAACAAAACTAGACATTTTTTATGCATTTCTTGTGCTTTCCTCGCATGCTGGTAAAAATGTATGAACACGAGCCTGGACGCTTGTGTCCCTCAATATAAAATGCGTTATTTCCCATCAAGAGAACTTATAATGGTCACTCAGCAGCCAGTGGAGAACGCTGAAAACGCAACGATGTCGAGCCCAAAAAAATTGTACGTATACGCCCCCGTGTGCGGTACAAATTCATTAAAATCAGCTGTAACACGCCACCCTAAGAATAAGACGCGTCCGTTTCTTAAAGGCCTTCAAAAGCACAGCTTCCTCTTGCGGAGCCTGAAAGAAAACACCCAGGAGCTCTTGAAAACAGAACAGTGAAAAACCAAGCAGTAACAAAATTAGACATATTTTATGCATTTCGTGTGCTCTCCTCGCCTGCTGGTGAAAATGCATGTACACGATCCTGGACGCTTGTGTCCCTCAATATAAAATGCGTTATCTCCCAGCGAGAGAACGTATAATTGCCACTCAGCAGCCGGTCGAGAACGCTGGAAACGCATCGATGTCGAGCCGGAAAAAATGTTACGTATACACCCCCGTGTGCGGTGCAAGGTCATTAAAATCAGCCGTAACATGCCACCTTCAGAATAAAACGCGTAAGTTTCTTAAAGGCCTTCAGAGCCTGAAAGAAAACACCCAGGAGCTGTTGAAAACAGAACAGTGAAGAGCCAAGCAGTAAAAAATTAGACATTTTTTATGCATTTCGTGTGCTTGTAAAAATGTATATACACGCGCCTGGACGCTTGTGTCCCTCAATATAAAATGCTTTATTTCCCATCGAGAGAACGTTTAATTGTCACTCAGCAGCCAGTGGAGAACGCTGAAAACGCATCGATGTCGAGCCCGAAAAAAATGTTCGAGCCCAAAAAAATTGAACGTATACGCCCCCGTGTGCGGTACATATTCATTAAAATCAGCTGTAACACGCCACCCTAAGAATAAGACGCGTCCGTTTCTTAAAGGCCTTCAAAAGCACGGCTTCCTCTTGCAGAGCCCGAAAGAAAACACCCAGGAGCTGTTGAAAACAGAACAGTGAAAAATCAAGCAGTAACAAAACTAGACATTTTTTATGCATTTCGTGTGCTTTCCTCGCCTGCTGGTAAAAATGTATGTACACGAGCCTGGACGCTTGTGTCCCTCAATATAAAATGCGTATTTCCCCATCAAGAGAACGTATAATGGTCACTCAGCAGCCAGTGGAGAACGCTGAAAACGCATCGATGTCGAGCCCGAAAAAAATGTTCCGTATACGCCTCCGTGTGCGGTGCAAATTCATTAAAATCAGCTGTAACACTCCACCCTGAAAATAAGACGCGTCCGTTTCTTAAAGGCCTTCAAAAGCACAGCTTCCTCTTGCAGAGCCTGAAAGAAAACACCCAGGAGCTGTTGAAAACAGAACAGTGAAAAACCAAGCAGTAACAAAACTAGACATTTTTTATGCATTTCGTGTGCCTTCCCCGCCTGCTGTTAAAAATGTATGTACACGCGCCTGGACGCTTGTGTCCCTCAATATAAAATGCGTTATTTCCCATCAAGGGAACGTAAAATGGTCACTCAGCAGCCAGTGGAGAACGCTGGAATCGCATCGATGTCGAGCGGGAAAAAATGTTACGTATACGCCCCCGTGTGCGGTCCCAAGTCATTAAAATCCGCCGTAACATGCCACCTTCAGAATAAAACGCGTCCGTTTCTTAAAGGCCTTCAGAGCCTGAAAGAAAACACCCAGGAGCTGTTGAAAACGGAAAAGTGAAAAATCGAGCAGTAACAAAACCAGACATTTCTTATGCATTTCGTGTGCTTTCCTCGCCTGCTGATAAAAATGTATGTACACGAGCCTGGACGCTTGTGTCCCTCAATATTAAATGCGTTATTTCCCATCAAGAGAACTTATAATGGTCACTCAGCAGCCAGTGGAGAACGCTGAAAACGCAACGATGTCGAGCCCAAAAAAATTGAACGTATACGCCCCCGTGTGCGGTACATATTCATTAAAATCAGCTGTAACACGCCACCCTAAGAATAAGACGCGTCCGTTTCTTAAAGGCCTTCAAAAGCACAGCTTCCTCTTGCAGAGCCCGAAAGAAAACACCCAGGAGCTGTTGAAAACAGAACAGTGAAAAATCAAGCAGTAACAAAACTAGACATTTTTTATGCATTTCGTGTGCTTTCCTCGCCTGCTGGTAAAAATGTATGTACACGAGCCTGGACGCTTGTGTCCCTCAATATAAAATGCGTATTTCCCCATCAAGAGAACGTATAATGGTCACTCAGCAGCCAGTGGAGAACGCTGAAAACGCATCGATGTCGAGCCCGAAAAAAATGTTCCGTATACGCCTCCGTGCAGCCAGTCGAGAACGCTGGAAACGCATCGATGTCGAGCCGGAAAAAATGTTACGTATACGCCCCCGTGTGCCGTGCAAATTCATTAAAATCAGCTGTAACACGCCACCCTCAGAAAAAGATGCTTCCGTTTCTTAAAGGCCTTCAAAAGCACGGCTTCCTCTTGCAGAGCCTGAAAGAAAACGCCCAGGAGCTGTTGAAAACAGGACAGTGAAAAACCAAGCAGTAACAAAACTAGACGTTTTTTATGCATTTCGTGTGCCTTCCCCGCCAGCTGGTAAAAATGTGTGCACACGCGCCTGGTCGCTTGTGTCCCTCAATATAAAATGCGATATTTCCCATCAAGAGATCGTATAATGGTCACTCAGCAGCCAGTCGAGAACGCTGGAAACGCATCGATGTCGAGCCGGAAAAAATGTTACGTATACGCCCCCGTGTGCCGTGCAAATTCATTAAAATCAGCTGTAACACGCCACCCTCAGAAAAATATGCTTCCGTTTCTTAAGGGCATTCAAAAGCACGGCTTCCTCTTGCAGAGCCTGAAAGAAAACACCCAGGAGCTGTTGAAAACAGAACAGTGAAAAATCAAGCAGTAACAAAACTAGACGTTTTTTATGCATTTCGTGTGCTTTCCTCGCCGGCTGGTAAAAATGTATGTACACGAGCCTGGACGCTTGTGTCCCTCAATATGAAATGCGTTATTTCCCATCAAGTTAACGTATAATGGTCACTCAGCAGCCAGTGGAGAACGCTGAAAACGCATCGATGTCGAGCCCGAATAAAATCTTACGTATACGCCCCCGTGTGATGTTTAAATTCATTAAAATCAGCTGTAACACGCCACCCTGAGAATAAGACGCGTCCGCTTCTTAAAGGCCTTCAAAAGCACGGCTTCCTCTTGCAGAGCCTGAAAGAAAACACCCAGGAGCTGTTGAAAGCAGAACAGTGAAAAACCAAGCAGTAACAAAACTAGATCCCGCCTGCTGGTAAAAATGTATGTACACGCGCCTGGACGCTTGTGTCCCTCAATATAAAATGCGTTATCTCCCAGCGAGAGAACGTATAATTGTCACTCAGCAGCCAGTCGAGAACGCTGGAAACGCATCGATGTCGAGCCGGAAAAAATTTTACGTATACGACCCCTTGTGCGGTCCAAGGTCATTAAAATCAGCCGTAACATGCCACCTTCAGAATAAAACGCGTCCGTTTCACAAAGGCCTTCAGAGCCTGAAAGAAGACACCCAGGAGCTGTTGAAAACAGAACAGTGAAAAACCAAGCAGTAACAAAACTAGACGTTTTTTATGCATTTCGTGTGCTCTCCTCGCCTGCTGGTGAAAATGCATGTACACGAGCCTGGACGCTTGTGTCCCTCAATGTAAAATGCGTTATTTCCCATCAAGTAAACGTAAAATGGTCACTCAGCAGCCAGTGGAGAACGCTGGAAACGCATCAATGTCGAGCCGGAAATAATGTTACGTATACGACCCCTTGTGCGGTCCAAGGTCATTAAAATCAGCCGTAACATGCCACCTTCAGAATAAAACGCGTCCGTTTCACAAAGGCCTTCAGAGCCTGAAAGAAGACACCCAGGAGCTGTTGAAAACAGAACAGTGAAAAACCAAGCAGTAACAAAACTAGACGTTTTTTATGCATTTCGTGTGCTCTCCTCGCCTGCTGGTGAAAATGCATGTACACGAGCCTGGACGCTTGTGTCCCTCAATGTAAAATGCGTTATTTCCCATCAAGTAAACGTAAAACGGTCACTCAGCAGGCAGTGGAGTACGCTGAAAACGCATCAATGTCGAGCCCGAAAAAAATGTTACGTATACGCCTCCGTGTGCGGTGCAAATTCATTAAAATCAGCTGTAAGACGCCACCCTGAGAATAAGACGCGTCCGATTCTTAAAGGCCTTCAAAAGCACAGCTTCCTCTTGCAGAGCCTGAAAGAAAACACCCAGGAGCTGTTGAAAACAGAACAGTGAAAAACCAAGCAGTAACAAAACTAGACGTTTTTTATGCATTTCGTGTGCTCTCCTCGCCTGCTGCTGAAAATGCATGTACACGAGCCTGGACGCTTGTGTCCCTCAATGTAAAATGCGTTATTTCCCATCAAGTAAACGTAAAATGGTCACTCAGCAGCCAGTGGAGAACGCTGGAAACGCATCAATGTCGAGCCGGAAATAATGTTACGTATACGACCCCTTGAGAGCACCGTGGCGCAGTGGGTAGTGTGTTGGCCTCTGACGCCGATGACTCGGGATCGAATCCCGACACTGCCATGTCATCGAACGTGTTTTTCACGGTGTTTCTCCTCAGCGGGGTTCTGACAAAACCCCCTGTAGTAAAATTGTCATGAAAAGCTTCTCGAAATTCGCCGTTCGGAACCGGCAATAAACTGTAGGTCCCTTTCACTTATGTGAAAATGAAATCACACACAACATGGGTGATTGAGAGAAGCTCGGCTCAGGTTCTTCATGGACTGTAACGCCAACATACATACATACATACATACGACCCCTTGTGCGGTCCAAGGTCATTAAAATCAGCCGTAACATGCCACCTTCAGAATAAAACGCGTCCGTTTCACAAAGGCCTTCAGAGCCTGAAAGAAGACACCCAGGAGCTGTTGAAAACAGAACAGTGAAAAACCAAGCAGTAACAAAACTAGACGTTTTTTATGCATTTCGTGTGCTCTCCTCGCCTGCTGCTGAAAATGCATGTACACGAGCCTGGACGCTTGTGTCCCTCAATGTAAAATGCGTTATTTCCCATCAAGTAAACGTAAAATGGTCACTCAGCAGCCAGTGGAGTACGCTGAAAACGCATCAATGTCGAGCCCGAAAAAAATGTTACGTATACGCCTCCGTGTGCGGTGCAAATTCATTAAAATCAGCTGTAAGACGCCACCCTGAGAATAAGACGCGTCCGATTCTTAAAGGCCTTCAAAAGCACAGCTTCCTCTTGCAGAGCCTGAAAGAAAACACCCAGGAGCTGTTGAAAACAGAACAGTGAAAAACCAAGCAGTAACAAAACTAGACATTTTTTATGCATTTCGTGTGCCTTCCCCGCCTGCTGGTAAAAATTTGTGTACACGCGCCTGGACGCTTGTGTCCCTCAATATAAATTGCGTTATTTCCCATCAAGAGAACGTATAATGGTTACTCAGCAGCCAGTGGAGAACGCTGGAAACGCATCGAGGTCGAGCCGGAAAAAATGTTACGTACCTATACGCCCCGTGTGCGGTCCAAAGTCATTAAAATCAGCCGTAACATGCCACCTTCAGAATAAAACGCGTCCGTTTCTGAAAGGCCTTCAGAGCCTGAAAGAAAACACCCAGGAGCTGCTGAAAACAGAATAGTAAAAAGCAGTAACAAAACTAGACGTTTTTTATGCATTTCGTGTGCTTTCCTCGCCGGCTGGTAAAAATGTATGTACACGAGCCTGGACGCTTGTGTCCCTCAATATGAAATGCGTTATTTCCCATCAAGTAAACGTATAATGGTCACTCAGCAGCCAGTGGAGAACGCTGAAAACGCATCGATGTCGAGCCCGA
The DNA here is from genome assembly GCA_951905685.1 of Eumerus sabulonum. Taxonomy (NCBI): domain Eukaryota; kingdom Metazoa; phylum Arthropoda; class Insecta; order Diptera; family Syrphidae; genus Eumerus; species Eumerus sabulonum. The sequence continues at coordinate 102,001,470 of OX645063.1, forward strand.
ATAAAATGTTACGTATACGCCCCCGTGTGATGTTTAAATTCATTAAAATCAGCTGTAACACGCCACCGTGAGAATAAGACGCGTCCGCTTCTTAAAGGCCTTCAAAAGCACCTCTTCCTCTTGCAGAGCCTGAAAGAAAACACCCAGGAGCTGTTGAAAACAGAACAGTGAAAAACCAAGCAGTAACAAAACTAGACGTTTTTTATGCATTTCGTGTGCTCTCCTCGCCTGCCGCTGAAAATGCATGTACACGAGCCTGGACGCTTGTGTCCCTCAATGTAAAATGCGTTATTTCCCATCAAGTAAACGTATAATGGTCACTCAGCAGCCAGTGGAGAACGCCGGAAACGCATCGATGTCGAGCCGGAAAAAATGTTACGTATACGCCCCCGAGTGCGGTCCAAAGTCATTAAAATCAGCTGTAACATGCCACCTTCAGAATAAAACGCGTCCGTTTCACAAAGGCCTTCAGAGCCTGAAAGAAGACACCCAGGAGCTGTTGAAAACAGAACAGTGAAAAACCAAGCAGTAACAAAACTAGACGTTTTTTATGCATTTCGTGTGCTCTCCTCGCCTGCTGCTGAAAATGCATGTACACGAGCCTGGACGCTTGTGTCCCTCAATGTAAAATGCGTTATTTCCCATCAAGTAAACGTATAATGGTCACTCAGCAGCCAGTGGAGAACGCCGGAAACGCATCGATGTCGAGCCGGAAAAAATGTTACGTATACGCCCCTGTGTGCGGTCCAAAGTCATTAAAATCAGCCGTAACACGCCGCCTTCAGAATAAAACGCGTCCGTTTCACGAAGGCCTTCAGAGCCTGAAAGAAGACACCCAGGAGCTGTTGAAAACAGAACAGTGAAAAACCAAGCAGTAACAAAACTAGACGTTTTTTTTGCATTTCGTGTGCTCTCCTCGCCTGCTGGTGAAAATGCATGTACACGAGCCTGGACGCTTGTGTCCCTCAATGTAAAATGCGTTATTTCCCATCAAGTAAACGTAAAACGGTCACTCAGCAGCCAGTGGAGTACGCTGAAAACGCATCGATGTCGAGCCCGAAAAAAATGTTACGTATACGCCACCGTGTGCCGTGCAAATTCATTAAAATCAGCTGTAACACGCCACCCTGAGAATAAGACGCGTCCGATTCTTAAAGGCCTTCAAAAGCACAGCTTCCTCTTGCAGAGCCTGAAAGAAAACACCCAGGAGCTGTTGAAAACAGAACAGTGAAAAACCAAGCAGTAACAAAACTAGACATTTTTTATGCATTTCGTGTGCCTTCCCCGCCTGCTGGTAAAGATGTATGTACACGCGCCTGGACGCTTGTGTCCCTCAATATAAAATGCGTTATTTCCCATCAAAAGAACGTATAATGGTCACTCAGCAGCCAGAGGAGAACGCTGAAAACGCATCGATGTCGATTCGTTAAAAAATGTTAAGCATACGCCCCCGTGTGCGGTGCAAAGTCATTAAAATCAGCTGCAACACGCCACCCTCAGAATAAAACGCTTCGGTTTGTTAAAGGCTTTCAAAAGCACGGCTTCCTCTTGCAGAGCCCGAAAGAAAACACCCAGGAGCTGTTGAAAACAGAACAGTGAAAAATCAAGCAGTAACAAAACTAGACATTTTTTATGCATTTCTTGTGCTTTCCTCGCATGCTGGTAAAAATGTATGAACACGAGCCTGGACGCTTGTGTCCCTCAATATAAAATGCGTTATTTCCCATCAAGAGAACTTATAATGGTCACTCAGCAGCCAGTGGAGAACGCTGAAAGCGCAACGATGTCGAGCCCAAAAAAATTGTACGTATACGCCCCCGTGTGCGGTACAAATTCATTAAAATCAGCTGTAACACGCCACCCTAAGAATAAGACGCGTCCGTTTCTTAAAGGCCTTCAAAAGCACAGCTTCCTCTTGCGGAGCCTGAAAGAAAACACCCAGGAGCTCTTGAAAACAGAACAGTGAAAAACCAAGCAGTAACAAAATTAGACATATTTTATGCATTTCGTGTGCTCTCCTCGCCTGCTGGTGAAAATGCATGTACACGATCCTGGACGCTTGTGTCCCTCAATATAAAATGCGTTATCTCCCAGCGAGAGAACGTATAATTGCCACTCAGCAGCCGGTCGAGAACGCTGGAAACGCATCGATGTCGAGCCGGAAAAAATGTTACGTATACACCCCCGTGTGCGGTGCAAGGTCATTAAAATCAGCCGTAACATGCCACCTTCAGAATAAAACGCGTAAGTTTCTTAAAGGCCTTCAGAGCCTGAAAGAAAACACCCAGGAGCTGTTGAAAACAGAACAGTGAAGAGCCAAGCAGTAAAAAATTAGACATTTTTTATGCATTTCGTGTGCTTGTAAAAATGTATATACACGCACCTGGACGCTTGTGTCCCTCAATATAAAAAGCGTTATTTCCCATTAAGAGAACGTATAATGGTCACTCAAAAGCCAGTGGAGAACGCTGAAAACGCATCGATGTCGAGCCCGAAAAAAATGTTACGTATACGCCTCCGTATGCGGTGCAAGTTCATTAAAATCAGCTGTAACACGCCACCTTCAGAATAAAACGCGTCCGTTTTTTAAAGGCCTTCAGAGCCTGAAAGAATGCACCCAGTAGCTCTTGAAAACAGAACAGTGAAAAATCAAGCGGTAACAAAACTAGACATTTTTTATGCATTTCGGTGCTTTCCTCGCCTGCTGGTAAAAACGTGTGTACACGAGCCTGGACGCTTGTGTCCCTCAATATAAAATGCGTTATTTCCCGTCAAGTAAACGTATAATGGCCACTCAGCAGCCAGAGGAGAACGCTGAAAACGCATCGATGTCGAGCCCGAAAAAAATGTTACGTATACGCCTCCGTGTGCGGTGCAAATTCATTAAAATCAGCTGTAACACGCCACCCTGAGAATAAGACGCGTCCGTTTCTTAAAGGCGTTCAAAAGCACAGCTTCCTCTTGCAGAGCCTGAAGGAAAACACCCAGGAGCTGTTGAAAACAGAAGAGTGAAAAACCAAGCAGTAACAAAACTAGACATTTTTTATGCATTTCGTGTGCCTTCCCCGCCTGCTGGTAAAAATGTATGTAATTGAGCCTGGACGCTTGTGTCCCTCAGTATAAAATGCGCTATTTCCCATCAAGAAAACGTATAATGGTCACTCAGCAGCCAGTGGAGAACGCTGAAAACGCATCGGTGTCGAGCCCGAAAAAAATGTTACGTATACGCCTCCGTGTGCGGTGCAAATTCATTAAAATCAGCTGTAACACGCCACCCTGAGAATAAGACGCGTCCGTTTCCTAAAGGCCTTCAAAAGCACAGCTTCCTCTTGCAGAGCCTGAAAGAAAACAGTGAAAAACCAAGCAGTAGCAAAACTAGACATTTTTTATGCATTTCGTGTGCCTTCCCCGCCTGCTGGTAAAAATGTATGTAATCGAGCCTGGACGCTTGTGTCCCTCAATATAAAATGCGCTATTTCCCATAAAGAAAACGTATAATGGTCACTCAGCAGCCAGTGGAGAACGCTGAAAACGCATCGATGTCGAGCCCGAAAAAAATGTTACGTATACGCCTCCGTTTGCGGTGCAAATTCATTAAAATCAGCTGTAACACGCCACCCTGAGAATAAGACGCGTCCGTTTCCTAAAGGCCTTCAAAAGCACTGCTTCCTCTTGCAGAGCCTGAAAGAAAACAGTGAAAAACCAAGCAGTAGCAAAACTAGACATTTTTTATGCATTTCGTGTGCCTTCCCCGCCTGCTGGTAAAAATATATGTACACACGCCTGGACGCTCGTGTCCCTCAATATAAAATGCGTTATTTCCCATCAAGAGAACATATAATGGTCACTCAGCAGCCAGTGGAGAACGCTGAAAACGCATCGATGTCGAGCCCGAAAAAAATGTTACGTATACGCCTCCGTGTGCGGTGCAAATTCATTAAAATCAGCTGTAACACGCTACCCTGAGAATAAGACGCGTCCGTTTCTTAAAGGCCTTCAAAAGCACAGCTTCCTCTTGCGGAGCCTGAAAGAAAACACCCAGGAGCTCTTGAAAACAGAACAGTGAAAAACCAAGCAGTAACAAAATTAGACATATTTTATGCATTTCGTGTGCTCTCCTCGCCTGCTGGTGAAAATGCATGTACACGATCCTGGACGCTTGTGTCCCTCAATATAAAATGCGTTATCTCCCAGCGAGAGAACGTATAATTGCCACTCTGCAGCCAGTCGAGAACGCTGGAAACGCATCGATGTCGAGCCGGAAAAAATGTTACGTATACACCCCCGTGTGCGGTGCAAGGTCATTAAAATCAGCCGTAACATGCCACCTTCAGAATAAAACGCGTCCGTTTCTTAAAGGCCTTCAGAGCCTGAAAGAAAACACCCAGGAGCTGTTGAAAACAGAACAGTGAAGAGCCAAGCAGTAAAAAATTAGACATTTTTTATGCATTTCGATTGCTTTCCTCGCCTGCTGGTAAAAATGTATATACACGCGCCTGGACGCTTGTGTCCCTCAATATAAAATGCGTTATTTCCCATCAAGTAAACGTATAATGGTCACTCGGCAGCCAGAGGAAAACGCTGAAAACGCATCGATGTCGAGCCCGAAAAAATGTTACGTATACGCCTCCGTGTGCGGTGCAAATTCATTAAAATCAGCTGTAACACGCCACCCTGAGAATAAGACGCGTCCGTTTCTTAAAGGCCTTCAAAAGCACAGCTTCCTCTTGCAGAGCCTGAAAGAAAACACCCAGGAGCTGTTGAAAACAGAACAGTGAAAAAAAAAGCAGTAACAAAACTAGACATTTTTTACGCATTTCGTGTGCCTTCCCCGCCTGCTGCTAAAAATATATGTACACGCGCCTGGACGCTTGTGTCCCTCAATATAAAAAGCGTTATTTCCCATTAAGAGAACGTATAATGGTCACTCAAAAGCCAGTGGAGAACGCTGAAAACGCATCGATGTCGATCCCGAAAAAAATGTTACGTATACGCCTCCGTATGCGGAGCAAATTCATTAAAATCAGCTGTAACACGCCACCTTCAGAATAAAACGCGTCCGTTTTTTTAAGGCCTTCAGAGCCTGAAAGAATGCACCCAGTAGCTGTTGAATACAGAACAGTGAAAAATCAAGCAGTAACAAAACTAGACATTTTTTATGCATTTCGGTGCTTTCCTCGCCTGCTGGTGAAAACGTATGTACACGAGCCTGGACGCTTGTGTCCCTCAATATAAAATGCGTTATTTCCCGTCAAGTAAACGTATAATGGTCACTCAGCAGCCAGAGGAGAACGCTGAAAACGCATCGATGTCGAGCCCGAAAAAAATGTTACGCATACGCCTCCGTGTGCGGTGCAAATTCATTAAAATCAGCTGTAACACGCCACCCTGAGAATAAGACGCGTCCGTTTCTTAAAGGCCTTCAAAAGCACAGCTTCCTCTTGCAGAGCCTGAAAGAAAACACCCAGGAGCTGTTGAAAACAGAACAGTGAAAAACCAAGCAGTAACAAAACTAGACATTTTTTACGCATTTCGTGTGCCTTCCCCGCCTGCTGCTAAAAATATATGTACACGCGCCTGGACGCTTGTGTTCCTCAATATAAAAAGCGTTATTTCCCATTAAGAGAACGTATAATGGTCACTCAAAAGCCAGTGGAGAACGCTGAAAACGCATCGATGTCGAGCCCGAAAAAAATGTTACGTATACGCCTCCGTGTACGGTACAAATTCATTAAAATCAGCTGTAACACGCCACCCTGAGAATAAGACGCGTCCGTTTCTTAAAGGCCCTCAAAAGCACAGCTTCCTCTTGCAGAGCCTGAAAGAAAACACCCAGGAGCTGTTGAAAATAGAACAGTGAAAAACCAAGCAGTAACAAAACTAGACATTTTTTACGCATTTCGTGTGCCTTCCCCGCCTGCTGGTAAAAATATATGTACACGCGCCTGGACACTTGTGTTCCTCAATATAAAATGCGCTATTTCCCATCAAGAGAACGTATGATGGTCACTCAGCAGCCAGTGGAGAACGCTGGAAACGCATCGATGTCGAGCCGGAAAAAATGTTACGCATACGCCCCCGTGTGCGGTCCAAAGTCGTTAAAATCAGCCGTAATACGCCACCTTCAGAATAAAACGCGTCCGTTTCTTAAAGGCCTTCAGAGCCTGAAAGAAAACACCCAGGAGCTGTTGAAAACAGAACAGTGAAAAATCAAGCAGTAACAAAACTAGACATTTTTTATGCATTTCGTGTGCTTTCCTCGCCTGCTGGTAAAAACGTATGTACACGAGCCTGGACGCTTGTGTCCCTCAATATAAAATGCGTTATTTCCCATCAAGAGAACTTATAATGGTCACTCAGCAGCCAGTGGAGAACGCTGAAAACGCATCGATGTCGAGCCCAAAAAAACTGTACGTATACGCCTCCGTGTGCGGTACAAATTCATTAAAATCAGCTGTAACACGCCACCCTGAGAATAAGACGCGTCCGTTTCTTAAAGGCCTTCAAAAGCACAGCTTCCTCTTGCAGAGCCTGAAAGAAAACACCCAGGAGCTGTTGAAAACAGAACAGCGAAAAACCAAGCAGTAACAAAACTAGACATTTTTTACGCATTTCGTGTGCCTTCCCCGCCTGCTGGTAAAAATATATGTACACGCGCCTGGACACTTGTGTTCCTCAATATAAAATGCGCTATTTCCCATCAAGAGAACGTATAATGGTCACTCAGCAGCCAGTGGAGAACGCTGGAAACGCATCGATGTCGAGCCGGAAAAAATGTTACGTATACGCCCCCGTGTGCGGTCCAAAGTCATTAAAATCAGCCGTAACACGCCACCTTCAGAATAAAACGCGTCCGTTTCTTAAAGGCCTTCAGAGCCTGAAAGAAAATACCCAGGAGCTGTTGAAAACAGAACAGTGAAAAGCCAAGCAGTATCAAAACTAGACTTTTTTATGCATTTCGTGTGCCTTCCCCGCCTGCTGGTAAAAATGTATGTACACGCGCCTGGACGCTTGTGTCCCTCAATAAAAAATGCGTTATTTCCCATCAAAAGAACGTATAATGGTCACTCAGCAGCCAGAGGAGAACGCTGAAAACGCATCGATGTCGATTCGAAAAAAAATGTTAAGCATACGCCCCCGTGTGCGGTGCAAAGTCATTAAAATCAGCTGTAACACGCCACCCTGAGAATAAGACGCGTCCGTTTCTTAAAGGCCTTCAAAAGCACAGCTTCCTCTTGCAGAGCCTGAAGGAAAACACCCAGGAGCTGTTGAAAACAGAAGAGTGAAAAACCAAGCAGTAGCAAAACTAGACATTTTTTATGCATTTCGTGTGCCTTCCCCGCCTGCTGGTAAAAATTTATGTACACACGCCTAGACGCTCGTGTCCCTCAATATAAAATGCGTTATTTCCCATCAAGAGAACATATAATGGTCACTCAGCAGCCAGTGGAGAACGCTGAAAACGCATCGATGTCGAGCCCGAAAAAAATGTTACGTATACGCCTCCGTATGCGGTGCAAATTCATTAAAATCAGCTGTAACACGCCACCTTCAGAATAAAACGCGTCCGTTTTTTAAAGGCCTTCAGAGCCTGAAAGAATGCACCCAGTAGCTGTTGAAAACAGAACAATGAAAAATCAAGCAGTAACAAAACTAGACATTTTTTATGCATTTCGGTGCTTTCCTCGCCTGCTGGTGAAAACGTATGTACACGAGCCTGGACGCTTGTGTCCCTCAATATAAAATGCGTTATTTCCCGTCAAGTAAACGTATAATGGTCACTCAGCAGCCAGAGGAGAACGCTGAAAACGCATCGATGTCGAGCCCGAAAAAAATGTTACGCATACGCCTCCGTGTGCGGTGCAAGTTCATTAAAATCAGCTGTAACACGCCACCTTCAGAATGAAACGCGTCCGTTTTTTAAAGGCCTTCAGAGCCTGAAAGAATGCACCCAGTAGCTGTTGAAAACAGAACAGTGAAAAATCAAGCAGTAACAAAACTGGACATTTTTTATGTATTTCGGTGCTTTCCTCGCCTGCTGGTAAAAATGTATGTACACGAGCCTGGACGCTTGTGTCCCTCAATATAAAATGCGCTATTTCCCATCAAGAAAACGTATAATGGTCACTCAGCAGCCAGTGGAGAACGCTGAAAACGCATCGATGTCGAGCCCGAAAAAAATGTTACGTATACGCCTCCGTGTGCGGCGCAAATTCATTAAAATCAGCTGTAACACGCCACCCTGAGAATAAGACGCGTCCGTTTCCTAAAGGCCTTCAAAAGCACAGCTTCCTCTTGCAGAGCCTGAAAGAAAACAGTGAAAAACCAAGCAGTAGCAAAACTAGACATTTTTTATGCATTTCGTGTACCTTCCCCGCCTGCTGGTAAAAATTTATGTACACGCGCCTGGACGCTTGTGTCCCTCAATATAAAATGCGTTATTTCCCATCAAAAGAACGTATAATGGTCACTCAGCAGCCAGTGAAGAACGCTGGAAACGCATCGATGTCGAGCCGGAAAAAATGTTACGTATACGCCCCCGTGTGCGGTCCAAAGTCATTAAAATCAGCCGTAACACGCCACCTTCAGAATAAAACGCGTCCGTTTCTTAAAGGCCTTCAGAGCCTGAAAGAAAACACCCAGGAGCTGTTGAAAACAGAATAGTGAAAAATCAAGCAGTAACAAAACTAGACATTTTTTATGCATTTCGAGTGCCTTCCCCGCCTGCTGGTAAGAATGTATGTACGCGCGCCTGGACGCTTGTGTCCCTCAATATAAAATGCGTTATTTCCCATCAAGAGAACGTATAAGGGTCACTCAGCAGCCAGTGAAGAACGCTGGAAACGCATCGATGTCGAGCCGGAAAAAATGTTACGTATACGCCCCCGTGTGCGGTCCAAATTCATTAAAATCAGCTGTAACACGCCACCTTCAGAATAAAACGCGTCCGTTTTTTAAAGGCCTTCAGAGCCTGAAAGAATGCACCCAGTAGCTGTTGAAAACAGAACAGTGAAAAATCAAGCAGTAACAAAACTAGACATTTTTTATGCATTTCGGTGCTTTCCTCGCCTGCTGGTGAAAACGTATGTACACGAGCCTGGACGCTTGTGTCCCTCAATATAAAATGCGTTATCTCCCAGCGAGAGAACGTATAATTGCCACTCAGCAGCCAGTCGAGAACGCTGGAAACGCATCGATGTCGAGCCGGAAAAAATGTTACGTATACACCCCCGTGTGCGGTGCAAGGTCATTAAAATCAGCTGTAACACGCCACCCTGAGAATAAGACGCGTCCGTTTCTTAAAGGCGTTCAAAAGCACAGCTTCCTCTTGCAGAGCCTGAAGGAAAACACCCAGGAGCTGTTGAAAACAGAAGAGTGAAAAACCAAGCAGTAACAAAACTAGACATTTTTTATGCATTTCGTGTGCCTTCCCCGCCTGCTGGTAAAAATGTATGTAATTGAGCCTGGACGCTTGTGTCCCTCAGTATAAAATGCGCTATTTCCCATCAAGAAAACGTATAATGGTCACTCAGCAGCCAGAGGAAAACGCTGAAAACACATCGATGTCGAGCCCGAAAAAAATGTTACGTATACGCCTCCGTGAGCGGTGCAAATTCATTAAAATCAGTTGTAACACGCCACCCTGAGAATAAGACGCGTCCGTTTCTTAAAGGACTTCAAAAGCACAGCTTCCTCTTGCAGAGCCTGAAAGAAAACACCCAGGAGCTGTTGAAAACAGAACAGTGAAAAACCAAGCAGTAACAAAACTAGACATTTTTTACGCATTTCGTGTGCCTTCCCCGCCTGCTTCTAAAAATATATGTACACGATCCTGGACGCTTGTGTCCCTCAATATAAAAAGCGTTATTTCCCATTAAGAGAACGTATAATGGTCACTCAAAAGCCAGTGGAGAACGCCGAAAACGCATCGATGTCGAGCCCGAAAAAAATGTTACGTATACGCCTCCGTATGCGGTGCAAGTTCATTAAAATCAGCTGTAACACGCCACCTTCAGAATAAAACGCGTCCGTTTTTTAAAGGCCTTCAGAGCCTGAAAGAATGCACCCAGTAGCTGTTGAAAACAGAACAGTGAAAAATCAAGCGGTAACAAAACTAGACATTTTTTATGCATTTCGGTGCTTTCCCCGCCTGCTGGTAAAAACGTATGTGCACGAGCCTGGACGCTTGTGTCCCTCAATATAAAATGCGTTATTTCCTGTCAAGTAAACGTATAATGGCCACTCAGCAGCCAGAGGAGAACGCTGAAAACGCATCGATGTCGAGCCCGAAAAAAATGTTACGTATACGCCTCCGTGTGCGGTGCAAATTCATTAAAATCAGCTGTAACACGCCACCCTGAGAATAAGACGCGTCCGTTTCTTAAAGGCGTTCAAAAGCACAGCTTCCTCTTGCAGAGCCTGAAGGAAAACACCCAGGAGCTGTTGAAAACAGAAGAGTGAAAAACCAAGCAGTAACAAAACTAGACATTTTTTATGCATTTCGTGTGCCTTCCCCGCCTGCTGGTAAAAATGTATGTAATTGAGCCTGGACGCTTGTGTCCCTCAGTATAAAATGCGCTATTTCCCATCAAGAAAACGTATAATGGTCACTCAGCAGCCAGTGGAGAACGCTGAAAACGCATCGATGTCGAGCCCGAAAAAAATGTTACGTATACGCCTCCGTGTGCGGTGCAAATTCATTAAAATCAGCTGTAACACGCCACCCTGAGAATAAGACGCGTCCGTTTCCTAAAGGCCTTCAAAAGCACAGCTTCCTCTTGCAGAGCCTGAAAGAAAACAGTGAAAAACCAAGCAGTAGCAAAACTAGACATTTTTTATGCATTTCGTGTGCCTTCCCCGCCTGCTGGTAAAAATGTATGTAATCGAGCCTGGACGCTTGTGTCCCTCAATATAAAATGCGCTATTTCCCATAAAGAAAACGTATAATGGTCACTCAGCAGCCAGTGGAGAACGCTGAAAACGCATCGATGTCGAGCCCGAAAAAAATGTTACGTATACGCCTCCGTGTGCGGTGCAAATTCATTAAAATCAGCTGTAACACGCCACCCTGAGAATAAGACGCGTCCGTTTCCTAAAGGCCTTCAAAAGCACTGCTTCCTCTTGCAGAGCCTGAAAGAAAACAGTGAAAAACCAAGCAGTAGCAAAACTAGACATTTTTTATGCATTTCGTGTGCCTTCCCCGCCTGCTGGTAAAAATATATGTACACACGCCTGGACGCTCGTGTCCCTCAATATAAAATGCGTTATTTCCCATCAAGAGAACATATAATGGTCACTCAGCAGCCAGTGGAGAACGCTGAAAACGCATCGATGTCGAGCCCGAAAAAAATGTTACGTATACGCCTCCGTGTGCGGTGCAAATTCATTAAAATCAGCTGTAACACGCTACCCTGAGAATAAGACGCGTCCGTTTCTTAAAGGCCTTCAAAAGCACAGCTTCCTCTTGCGGAGCCTGAAAGAAAACACCCAGGAGCTCTTGAAAACAGAACAGTGAAAAACCAAGCAGTAACAAAATTAGACATATTTTATGCATTTCGTGTGCTCTCCTCGCCTGCTGGTGAAAATGCATGTACACGATCCTGGACGCTTGTGTCCCTCAATATAAAATGCGTTATCTCCCAGCGAGAGAACGTATAATTGCCACTCAGCAGCCAGTCGAGAACGCTGGAAACGCATCGATGTCGAGCCGGAAAAAATGTTACGTATACACCCCCGTGTGCGGTGCAAGGTCATTAAAATCAGCCGTAACATGCCACCTTCAGAATAAAACGCGTCCGTTTCTTAAAGGCCTTCAGAGCCTGAAAGAAAACACCCAGGAGCTGTTGAAAACAGAACAGTGAAGAGCCAAGCAGTAAAAAATTAGACATTTTTTATGCATTTCGATTGCTTTCCTCGCCTGCTGGTAAAAATGTATATACACGCGCCTGGACGCTTGTGTCCCTCAATATAAAATGCGTTATTTCCCATCAAGTAAACGTATAATGGTCACTCGGCAGCCAGAGGAAAACGCTGAAAACGCATCGATGTCGAGCCCGAAAAAATGTTACGTATACGCCTCCGTGTGCGGTGCAAATTCATTAAAATCAGCTGTAACACGCCACCCTGAGAATAAGACGCGTCCGTTTCTTAAAGGCCTTCAAAAGCACAGCTTCCTCTTGCAGAGCCTGAAAGAAAACACCCAGGAGCTGTTGAAAACAGAACAGTGAAAAACCAAGCAGTAACAAAACTAGACATTTTTTACGCATTTCGTGTGCCTTCCCCGCCTGCTGCTAAAAATATATGTACACGCGCCTGGACGCTTGTGTCCCTCAATATAAAAAGCGTTATTTCCCATTAAGAGAACGTATAATGGTCACTCAAAAGCCAGTGGAGAACGCTGAAAACGCATCGATGTCGAGCCCGAAAAAAATGTTACGTATACGCCTCCGTATGCGGAGCAAATTCATTAAAATCAGCTGTAACACGCCACCTTCAGAATAAAACGCGTCCGTTTTTTTAAGGCCTTCAGAGCCTGAAAGAATGCACCCAGTAGCTGTTGAATACAGAACAGTGAAAAATCAAGCAGTAACAAAACTAGACATTTTTTATGCATTTCGTGTGCTTTCCTCGCCTGCTGGTAAAAACGTATGTACACGAGCCTGGACGCTTGTGTCCCTCAATATAAAATGCGTTATTTCCCGTCAAGTAAACGTATAATGGTCACTCAGCAGCCAGAGGAGAACGCTGAAAACGCATCGATGTCGAGCCCGAAAAAAATGTTACGCATACGCCTCCGTGTGCGGTGCAAATTCATTAAAATCAGCTGTAACACGCCACCCTGAGAATAAGACGCGTCCGTTTCTTAAAGGCCTTCAAAAGCACAGCTTCCTCTTGCAGAGCCTGAAAGAAAACACCCAGGAGCTGTTGAAAACAGAACAGTGAAAAACCAAGCAGTAACAAAACTAGACATTTTTTACGCATTTCGTGTGCCTTCCCCGCCTGCTGCTAAAAATATATGTACACGCGCCTGGACGCTTGTGTTCCTCAATATAAAAAGCGTTATTTCCCATTAAGAGAACGTATAATGGTCACTCAAAAGCCAGTGGAGAACGCTGAAAACGCATCGATGTCGAGCCCGAAAAAAATGTTACGTATACGCCTCCGTGTGCGGTACAAATTCATTAAAATCAGCTGTAACACGCCACCCTGAGAATAAGACGCGTCCGTTTCTTAAAGGCCCTCAAAAGCACAGCTTCCTCTTGCAGAGCCTGAAAGAAAACACCCAGGAGCTGTTGAAAATAGAACAGTGAAAAACCAAGCAGTAACAAAACTAGACATTTTTTACGCATTTCGTGTGCCTTCCCCGCCTGCTGGTAAAAATATATGTACACGCGCCTGGACACTTGTGTTCCTCAATATAAAATGCGCTATTTCCCATCAAGAGAACGTATGATGGTCACTCAGCAGCCAGTGGAGAACGCTGGAAACGCATCGATGTCGAGCCGGAAAAAATGTTACGCATACGCCCCCGTGTGCGGTCCAAAGTCGTTAAAATCAGCCGTAATACGCCACCTTCAGAATAAAACGCGTCCGTTTCTTAAAGGCCTTCAGAGCCTGAAAGAAAACACCCAGGAGCTGTTGAAAACAGAACAGTGAAAAATCAAGCAGTAACAAAACTAGACATTTTTTATGCATTTCGTGTGCTTTCCTCGCCTGCTGGTAAAAACGTATGTACACGAGCCTGGACGCTTGTGTCCCTCAATATAAAATGCGTTATTTCCCATCAAGAGAACTTATAATGGTCACTCAGCAGCCAGTGGAGAACGCTGAAAACGCATCGATGTCGAGCCCAAAAAAACTGTACGTATACGCCTCCGTGTGCGGTACAAATTCATTAAAATCAGCTGTAACACGCCACCCTGAGAATAAGACGCGTCCGTTTCTTAAAGGCCTTCAAAAGCACAGCTTCCTCTTGCAGAGCCTGAAAGAAAACACCCAGGAGCTGTTGAAAACAGAACAGCGAAAAACCAAGCAGTAACAAAACTAGACATTTTTTACGCATTTCGTGTGCCTTCCCCGCCTGCTGGTAAAAATATATGTACACGCGCCTGGACACTTGTGTTCCTCAATATAAAATGCGCTATTTCCCATCAAGAGAACGTATAATGGTCACTCAGCAGCCAGTGGAGAACGCTGGAAACGCATCGATGTCGAGCCGGAAAAAATGTTACGTATACGCCCCCGTGTGCGGTCCAAAGTCATTAAAATCAGCCGTAACACGCCACCTTCAGAATAAAACGCGTCCGTTTCTTAAAGGCCTTCAGAGCCTGAAAGAAAATACCCAGGAGCTGTTGAAAACAGAACAGTGAAAAAGCAAGCAGTATCAAAACTAGACTTTTTTATGCATTTCGTGTGCCTTCCCCGCCTGCTGGTAAAAATGTATGTACACGCGCCTGGACGCTTGTGTCCCTCAATAAAAAATGCGTTATTTCCCATCAAAAGAACGTATAATGGTCACTCAGCAGCCAGAGGAGAACGCTGAAAACGCATCGATGTCGATTCGAAAAAAAATGTTAAGCATACGCCCCCGTGTGCGGTGCAAAGTCATTAAAATCAGCTGTAACACGCCACCCTGAGAATAAGACGCGTCCGTTTCTTAAAGGCCTTCAAAAGCACAGCTTCCTCTTGCAGAGCCTGAAGGAAAACACCCAGGAGCTGTTGAAAACAGAAGAGTGAAAAACCAAGCAGTAACAAAACTAGACATTTTTTATGCATTTCGTGTGCCTTCCCCGCCTGCTGGTAAAAATGTATGTAATCGAGCCTGGACGCTTGTGTCCATCAAAATAAAATGCGATATTTCCCATCAAGAAAACGTATAATGGTCACTCAGCAGCCAGTGGAGAACGCTGAAAACGCATCGATGTCGAGCCCGAAAAAAATGTTACGTATACGCCTCCGTGTGCGGCGCAAATTCATTAAAATCAGCTGTAACACGCCACCCTGAGAATAAGACGCGTCCGTTTCCTAAAGGCCTTCAAAAGCACAGCTTCCTCTTGCAGAGCCTGAAAGAAAACAGTGAAAAACCAAGCAGTAGCAAAACTAGACATTTTTTATGCATTTCGTGTGCCTTCCCCGCCTGCTGGTAAAAATTTATGTACACACGCCTAGACGCTCGTGTCCCTCAATATAAAATGCGTTATTTCCCATCAAGAGAACATATAATGGTCACTCAGCAGCCAGTGGAGAACGCTGAAAACGCATCGATGTCGAGCCCGAAAAAAATGTTACGTATACGCCTCCGTATGCGGTGCAAATTCATTAAAATCAGCTGTAACACGCCACCTTCAGAATAAAACGCGTCCGTTTTTTAAAGGCCTTCAGAGCCTGAAAGAATGCACCCAGTAGCTGTTGAAAACAGAACAATGAAAAATCAAGCAGTAACAAAACTAGACATTTTTTATGCATTTCGGTGCTTTCCTCGCCTGCTGGTGAAAACGTATGTACACGAGCCTGGACGCTTGTGTCCCTCAATATAAAATGCGTTATCTCCCAGCGAGAGAACGTATAATTGCCACTCAGCAGCCAGTCGAGAACGCTGGAAACGCATCGATGTCGAGCCGGAAAAAATGTTACGTATACACCCCCGTGTGCGGTGCAAGGTCATTAAAATCAGCCGTAACATGCCACCTTCAGAATAAAACGCGTCCGTTTCTTAAAGGCCTTCAGAGCCTGAAAGAAAACACCCAGGAGCTGTTGAAAACAGAACAGTGAAGAGCCAAGCAGTAAAAAATTAGACATTTTTTATGCATTTCGTGTGCTTTCCTCGCCTGCTGGTAAAAATGTATATACGCGCGCCTGGACGCTTGTGTCCCTCAATATAAAATGCGTTATTTCCCATCAAGTAAACGTATAATGGTCACTCAGCAGCCAGAGGAAAACGCTGAAAACGCATCGATGTCGAGCCCGAAAAAAATGTTACGTATACGCCTCCGTGTGCGGTGCAAATTCATTAAAATCAGCTGTAACACGCCACCCTGAGAATAAGACGCGTCCGTTTCTTAAAGGCCTTCAAAAGCACAGCTTCCTCTTGCAGAGCCTGAAAGAAAACACCCAGGAGCTGTTGAAAACAGAACAGTGAAAAACCAAGCAGTAACAAAACTAGACATTTTTTACGCATTTCGTGTGCCTTCCCCGCCTGCTGCTAAAAATATATGTACACGCGCCTGGACGCTTGTGTCCCTCAATATAAAAAGCGTTATTTCCCATTAAGAGAACGTATAATGGTCACTCAAAAGCCAGTGGAGAACGCTGAAAACGCATCGATGTCGAGCCCGAAAAAAATGTTACGTATACGCCTCCGTATGCGGTGCAAATTCATTAAAATCAGCTGTAACACGCCACCTTCAGAATAAAACGCGTCCGTTTTTTAAAGGCCTTCAGAGCCTGAAAGAATGCACCCAGTAGCTGTTGAAAACAGAACAGTGAAAAATCAAGCAGTAACAAAACTGGACATTTTTTATGCATTTCGGTGCTTTCCTCGCCTGCTGGTGAAAATGTATGTACACGAGCCTGGACGCTTGTGTCCCTCAATATAAAATGCGTTATTTCCCGTCAAGTAAACGTATAATGGTCACTCAGCAGCCAGAGGAGAACGCTGAAAACGCATCGATGTCGAGCCCGAAAAAAATGTTACGCATACGCCTCCGTGTGCGGTGCAAGTTCATTAAAATCAGCTGTAACACGCCACCTTCAGAATGAAACGCGTCCGTTTTTTAAAGGCCTTCAGAGCCTGAAAGAATGCACCCAGTAGCTGTTGAAAACAGAACAGTGAAAAATCAAGCAGTAACAAAACTGGACATTTTTTATGTATTTCGGTGCTTTCCTCGCCTGCTGGTAAAAATGTATGTACACGAGCCTGGACGCTTGTGTCCCTCAATATAAAATGCGCTATTTCCCATCAAGAAAACGTATAATGGTCACTCAGCAGCCAGTGGAGAACGCTGAAAACGCATCGATGTCGAGCCCGAAAAAAATGTTACGTATACGCCTCCGTGTGCGGCGCAAATTCATTAAAATCAGCTGTAACACGCCACCCTGAGAATAAGACGCGTCCGTTTCTTAAAGGCCTTCAAAAGCACAGCTTCCTCTTGCAGAGCCTGAAAGAAAACACCCAGGAGCTGTTGAAAACAGAACAGTGAAAAACCAAGCAGTAACAAAACTAGACATTTTTTACGCATTTCGTGTGCCTTCCCCGCCTGCTGCTAAAAATATATGTACACGCGCCTGGACGCTTGTGTTCCTCAATATAAAATGCGCTATTTCCCATCAAGAGAACGTATGATGGTCACTCAGCAGCCAGTGGAGAACGCTGGAAACGCATCGATGTCGAGCCGGAAAAAAATGTTACGCATACGCCCCCGTGTGCGGTCCAAAGTCATTAAAATCAGCCGTAACACGCCACCTTCAGAATAAAACGCGTCCGTTTCTTAAAGGCCTTCAGAGCCTGAAAGAAAACACCTAGGAGCCGTTGAAAACAGAACAGTGAAAAACCAAGCAGTAACAAAACTAGACGTTTTTTATGCACTTCGTGTGCTCTCCTCGCCTGCTGCTGAAAATGCATGTACACGAGCCTGGACGCTTGTGTCTCTCAATGTAAAATGCGTTATTTCCCATCAAGTAAACGTAAAATTGCCACTCAGCAGCCAGTCGAGAACGCTGGAAACGCATCGATGTCGAGCCGGAAAAAATGTTACGCATACGCCCCCGTGTGCGGTCCAAAGTCATTAAAATCAGCCGTAACACGCCACCTTCAGAATAAAACGCGTCCGTTTCTTAAAGGCCTTCAGAGCCTGAAAGAAAATACCCAGGAGCTGTTGAAAACAGAACAGTGAAAAATCAAGCAGTAACAAAACTAGACATTTTTTATGCATTTCGTGTGCTTTCCTCGCCTGCTGGTAAAAATGTATGTACACGAGCCTGGACGCTTGTGTCCCTCAATATAAAATGCGTTATTTCCCATCAAGAGAACGTATAAGGGTCACTCAGCAGCCAGTGGAGAACGCTGGAAACGCATCGATGTCGAGCCGGAAAAAAATGTTACGCATACGCCCCCGTGTGCGGTCCAAAGTCATTAAAATCAGCCGTAACACGCCACCTTCAGAATAAAACGCGTCCGTTTCTTAAAGGCCTTCAGAGCCTGAAAGAAAACACCCAGGAGCTGTTGAAAACAGAACAGTGAAAAACCAAGCAGTAACAAAACTAGACATTTTTTATGCATTTCGTGTGCCTTCCCCGCCAGCTGGTACAAATGTATTGACGCGCGCCTGGACGCTTGTGTCCCTCAATATAAAATGCGTTATTTCCCATCAAGAGAACTTATAATGGTCACTCAGCAGCCAGCGGAGAACGCTGGAAGCCCATCGATGTCGAGGCGGAAAAAAAGTTACGTATACGCCTCCGTGTGCGGTGCAAATTCATTAAAATCAGCTGTAACACGCCACCCTGAGAATAAGACGCGTCCGATTCTTAAAGGCCTTCAAAAGCACAGCTTCCTCTTGCAGAGCCTGAAAGGAAACACCCAGGAAAACGGAACAGTGAAAAATCGAGCAGTAACAAAACTAGACATTTCTTATGCATTTCGTGCGCTTTCCCCGCCTTCTGGTAAAAATGTATGTACACGAGCCTGGACGCTTGTGTCCCTCAATATAAAATGCGTTATTTCCCATCAAGTAAACGTCTAATTGTCATTCAGCAGTCAGTGGAGAACGCTGAGAACGCATCGATGTCGAGCCCGAAAAAAATGTTACGTATACGCCTCCGTGTGCGGTGCAAATTCATTAAAATCAGCTGTAACACGCCACCCTGAAAATAAGACGCGTCCGTTTCTTTAAGGCCTTCAAAAGCACAGCTTCCTCTTGCAGAGCCTGAAAGAAAACACCCAGGAGCTGTTGAAAACAGAACAGTGAAAAACCAAGCAGTAACAAAACTAGACATTTTTTATGCATTTCGTGTGCTTTCCTCGCCTGCTGGTAAAAATGTATGTACACGCGCCTGGACGCTTGTGTCCCTCAATATAAAATGCGTTATTTCCCATCAAGAGAACGTATAAGGGTCACTCAGCAGCCAGTGGAGAACGCTGGAAACGCATCGATGTCGAGCCGGAAAAAAATGTTACGCATACGCCCCCGTGTGCGGTCCAAAGTCATTAAAATCAGCCGTAACACGCCACCTTCAGAATAAAACGCGTCCGTTTCTTAAAGGCCTTCAGAGCCTGAAAGAAAACACCTAGGAGCCGTTGAAAACAGAACAGTGAAAAACCAAGCAGTAACAAAATTAGACATATTTTATGCATTTCGTGTGCTCTCCTCGCCTGCTGGTGAAAATGTATGTACATGCGCCTGGACGCTTGTATCCCTCAATTTAAAATGCGTTATTTCCCATCGAGAGAACGTATAATTGTCACTCAGCAGCCAGTCGAGAACGCTGGAAACGCATCGATGTCGAGCCGGAAAAAATGTTGCGTATACGCCCCCGTGTGCGGTGCAAGGTCATTAAAATCAGCCGTAACATGCCACCTTCAGAATAAAACGCGTCCGTTTCTTAAAGGCCTTCAGAGCCTGAAAGAAAACACCCAGGAGCTGTTGAAAACAGAACAGTGAAAAACCAAGCAGTAACAAAACTAGACGTTTTTTATGCATTTCGTGTGCCTTACCCGCCAGCTGGTACAAATGTATTGACGCGCGCCTGGACGCTTGTGTCCCTCAATATAAAATGCGTTATTTCCCATCAAGAGAACTTATAATGGTCACTCAGCAGCCAGCGGAGAACGCTGGAAACCCATCGATGTCGAGGCGGAAAAAAAGTTACGTATACGCCTCCGTGTGCGGTGCAAATTCATTAAAATCAGCTGTAACACGCCACCCTGAGAATAAGACGCGTCCGATTCTTAAAGGCCTTCAAAAGCACAGCTTCCTCTTGCAGAGCCTGAAAGAAAACACCCAGGAGCTGTTGAAAACAGAACAGTGAAAAACCAAGCAGTAACAAAACTAGACGTTTTTTATGCACTTCGTGTGCTCTCCTCGCCTGCTGCTGAAAATGCATGTACACGAGCCTGGACGCTTGTGTCCCTCAATGTAATATGCGTTATTTCCCATCAAGTAACCGTATAATGGTCACTCAGCAGCCAGTGGAGAACGCTGAAAACGCATCGATGTCGAGCCCGAAAAAAATGTTACGTATACGCCTCCGTGTGCGGTGCAAATTCATTAAAATCAGCTGTAACACGCCACCCTGAGAATAAGACGCGTCCGATTCTTAAAGGCCTTCAAAAGCACAGCTTCCTCTTGCAGAGCCTGAAAGAAAACACCCAGGAGCTGTTGAAAACAGAACAGTGAAAAACCAAGCAGTAACAAAACTAGACATTTTTTATGCATTTCGTGTGCCTTCCCCGCCTGCTGGTAAAGATGTATGTACACGCGCCTGGACGCTTGTGTCCCTCAATATAAAATGCGTTATTTCCCATCAAAAGAACGTATAATGGTCACTCAGCAGCCAGAGGAGAACGCTGAAAACGCATCGATGTCGATTCGAAAAAAAATGTTAAGCATACGCCCCCGTGTGCGGTGCAAAGTCATTAAAATCAGCTGCAACACGCCACCCTCAGAATAAAACGCTTCGGTTTGTTAAAGGCTTTCAAAAGCACGGCTTCCTCTTGCAGAGCCTGAAAGAAAACACCCAGGAGCTGTTGAAAACAGAACAGTGAAAAACCAAGCAGTAACAAAACTAGACATTTTTTATGCATTTCGTGTGCCTTCCCCGCCTGCTGGTAATAATGTATGTAATCGAGCCTGGACGCTTGTGTCCCTCAATATAAAATGCGCTATTTCCCATCAAGAAAACGTATAATGGTCACTCAGCAGCCAGTGGAGAACGCTGAAAACGCATCGATGTCGAGCCCGAAAAAAATGTTACGTATACGCCTCCGTGTGCGGTGCAAATTCATTAAAATCAGCTGTAACACGCCACCCTGAGAATAAGACGCGTCCGTTTCTTAAAGGCGTTCAAAAGCACAGCTTCCTCTTGCAGAGCCTGAAGGAAAACACCCAGGAGCTGTTGAAAACAGAACAGTGAAAAATCAAGCAGTAACAAAACTAGACATTTTTTATGCATTTCGTGTGCTTTCCTCGCCTGCTGGTAAAAATGTATATACACGAGCCTGGACGCTTATGTCCCTCAATATAAAATGCGTTATTTCCCATCAAGAGAACGTATAATGGTCACTCAGCAGCCAGTGGAGAACGCTGGAAACGCATCGATGTCGAGCCGGCAAAAATGTTACGCATACGCCCCCGTGTGCGGTCCAAAGTCATTAAAATCAGCCATAATACGCCACCTTCAGAATAAAACGCGTCCGTTTCTTAAAGGCCTTCAGAGCCTGAAAGTAAACACCCAGGAGCTGTTGAAAACAGAACAATGAAAAATCAAGCAGTAACAAAACTAGACGTTTTTTATGCATTTCGTGTGCTTTCCTCGCATGCTGGTAAAAATGTATGTACACGAGCCTGGACGCTTGTGTCCCTCAATATAAAATGCGTTATTTCCCATCAAGAGAACGTATAATGGTCACTTAGCAGCCAGTGGAGAACGCTGAAAACGCATCGATGTCGAGCCCAAAAAAATTTTACGTATACGCCTCCGTGTGCGGTACAAATTCATTAAAATCAGCTGTAACACGCCACCCTGAGAATAAGACGCGTCCGTTTCTTAAAGGCCTTCAAAAGCACAGCTTCCTCTTGCGGAGCCTGAAAGAAAACACCCAGGAGCTCTGGAAAACAGAACAGTGAAAAACCAAGCAGTAACAAAATTAGACTTATTTTATGCATTTCGTGTGCTCTCCTCGCCTGCTGGTGAAAATGCATGTACACGATCCTGGACGCTTGTGTCCCTCAATATAAAATGCGTTATCTCCCAGCGAGAGAACGTATAATTGCCACTCAGCAGCCAGTCGAGAACGCTGGAAACGCATCGATGTCGAGCCGGAAAAAATGTTACGTATACACCCCCGTGTGCGGTGCAAGGTCATTAAAATCAGCCGTAACATGCCACCTTCAGAATAAAACGGGTCCGTTTCTTAAAGGCCTTCAGAGCCTGAAAGAAAACACCCAGGAGCTGTTGAAAACAGAACAGTGAAAAATCAAGCAGTAACAAAACTAGACATTTTTTATGCAATTCGTGTGCTTTCCTCACCTGCTGGTAAAAATGTATGTACACGCGCCTGGACGCTTGTGTCCCTCAATATAAAATGCGTTATTTCCCATCAAGAGAACGTATAATGGTCACTCAGCAGCCAGTGGAGAACGCTGAAAACGCATCGATGTCGAGCCCGAAAAAAATGTTACGTATACGCCCCCGTGTGCGGTCCAAAGTCATTAAAATCAGCCGTAACAAGCCACCTTCAGAATAAAACGCGTCCGTTTCTTAAAGGCCTTCAGAGCCTGAAAGAAAACACCCAGGAGCTGTTGAAAACAGAACAGTGAAAAACCAAGCAGTAACAAAACTAGACATTTTTCATGCATTTCGTGTGCTTTCCTCGCCTGCTGGTAAAAATGTATGTACACGCGCCTGGACGCTTGTGTCCCTCAATATAAAATGCGTTATTTCCCATCAAGAGAACGTATAATGGTCACTCAGCAGCCAGAGGAGAACGCTGAAAACGCATCGATGTCGATTCGAAAAAAAATGTTAAGCATACGCCCCCGTGTGCGGTGCAAAGTCATTAAAATCAGCTGTAACACGCCACCCTGAGAATAAGACGCGTCCGTTTCTTAAAGGCCTTCAAAAGCACAGCTTCCTCTTGCAGAGCCTGAAGGAAAACACCCAGGAGCTGTTGAAAACAGAAGAGCGAAAACCCAAGCAGTAACAAAACTAGACATTTTTCATGCATTTCGTGTGCCTTCCCCGCCTGCTGGTAAAAATGTATGTAATCGAGCCTGGACGCTTGTGTCCCTCAATATAAAATGCGTTATCTCCCAGCGAGAGAACGTATAATTGCCACTCAGCAGCCAGTCGAGAACGCTGGAAACGCATCGATGTCGAGCCGGAAAAAATGTTACGTATACACCCCCGTGTGCGGTGCAAGGTCATTAAAATCAGCCGTAACACGCCACCCTGAGAATAAGACGCGTCCGTTTCTTAAAGGCGTTCAAAAGCACAGCTTCCTCTTGCAGAGCCTGAAGGAAAACACCCAGGAGCTGTTGAAAACAGAAGAGCGAAAACCCAAGCAGTAACAAAACTAGACATTTTTCATGCATTTCGTGTGCCTTCCCCGCCTGCTGGTAAAAATGTATGTAATCGAGCCTGGACGCTTGTGTCCCTCAATATAAAATGCGTTATTTCCCGTCAAGTAAAAGTATAATTGTCACTCAGCAGCCAGAGGAGAACGCTGAAAACGCATCGATGTCGAGCCCGAAAAAAATGTTACGTATACGCCTCCGTGTGCGGTGCAAATTCATTAAAATCAGCTGTAACACGCCACCCTGAGAATAAGACGCGTCTGTTTCTTAAAGGGGTTCAAAAGCACAGCTTCCTTTTGCAGAGCCTGAAGGAAAACACCCAGGAGCTGTTGAAAACAGAAGAGTGAAAACCCAAGCAGTAACAAAACTAGACATTTTTTATGCATTTCGTGTGCCTTCCCCGCCTGCTGGTAAAAATGTATGTAATCGAGCCTGGACGCTTGTGTCCCTCAATATAAAATGCGCTATTTCCCATCAAGAAAACGTATAATGGTCACTCAGCAGCCAGTGGAGAACGCTGAAAACGCATCGATGTCGAGCCCGAAAAAAATGTTACGTATACGCCTCCGTGTGCGGTGCAAATTCATTAAAATCAGCTGTAACACGCCACCCTGAGAATAAGACGCGTCCGTTTCTTTAAGGCCTTCAAAAGCACAGCTTCCTCTTGCAGAGCCTGAAAGAAAACACCCAGGAGCTGTTGAAAACAGAACAGTGAAAAACCAAGCAGTAACAAAACTAGACATTTTTTATGCATTTCGTGTGCTTTCCTCGCCTTCTGGTAAAAATGTATGTACACGCGCCTGGACGCTTGTGTCCCCCAATATAAAATGCGTTATTTCCCATCAAGAGAACGTATAATGGTCACTCAGCAGCCAGTGGAGAACGCTGGAAACGCATCGATGTCGATCCGAAAAAAAATGTTAAGTATACGCCCCCGTGTGTGGTCCAAAGTCAATGAAATCAGCCGTAACATGCCATCTTCAGAATAAAACGCGTCCGTTTCTTAAAGGCCTTCAGAGCCTGAAAGAAAACACCTAGGAGCCGTTGAAAACAGAACAGTGAAAAACCAAGCAGTAACAAAATTAGACATATTTTATGCATTTCGTGTGCTCTCCTCGCCTGCTGGTGAAAATGTATGTACACGCGCCTGGACGCTTGTATCCCTCAATTTAAAATGCGTTATTTCCCATCGAGAGAACGTATAATTGTCACTCAGCAGCCAGTCGAGAACGCTGGAAACGCATCGATGTCGAGCCGGAAAAAATGTTGCGTATACGCCCCCGTGTGCGGTGCAAGGTCGTTAAAATCAGCCGTAACATGCCACCTTCAGAATAAAACGCGTCCGTTCCTTAAAGGCCTTCAGAGCCTGAAAGAAAACACCCAGGAGCTGTTGAAAACAGAACAGTGAAAAACCAAGCAGTAACAAAACTAGACATTTTTTATGCATTTCGTGTGCCTTCCCCGCCAGCTGGTACAAATGTATTGACGCGCGCCTGGACGCTTGTGTCCCTCAATATAAAATGCGTTATTTCCCATCAAGAGAACTTATAATGGTCACTCAGCAGCCAGCGGAGAACGCTGGAAACCCATCGATGTCGAGCCGGAAAAAAAGTTACGTATACGCCTCCGTGTGCGGTGCAAATTCATTAAAATCAGCTGTAACACGCCACCCTGAGAATAAGACGCGTCCGATTCTTAAAGGCCTTCAAAAGCACAGCTTCCTCTTGCAGAGCCTGAAAGAAAACACCCAGGAGCTGTTGAAAACAGAACAGTGAAAAACCAAGCAGTAACAAAACTAGACGTTTTTTATGCACTTCGTGTGCTCTCCTCGCCTGCTGCTGAAAATGCATGTACACGAGCCTGGACGCTTGTGTCCCTCAATGTAAAATGCGTTATTTCCCATCAAGTAAACGTATAATGGTCACTCAGCAGCCAGTGGAGAACGCTGGAAACGCATCGATGTCGAGCCGGAAAAAATGTTACGTATACGACCCCTTGTGCGGTCCAAGGTCATTAAAATCAGCCGTAACATGCCACCCTCAGAATAAAACGCGTCCGTTTCACAAAGGCCTTCAGAGCCTGAAAGAAGACACCCAGGAGCTGTTGAAAACAGAACAGTGAAAAACCAAGCAGTAACAAAACTAGACATTTTTTATGCATTTCGTGTGCCTTCCCCGCCTGCTGGTAAAAATGTATGTACACGCGCCTGGACGCTTGTGTCCCTCAATATAAAATGCGTTATTTCCCATCAAGTAAACGTATAATGGTCACTCAGCAGCCAGTGGAGAACGCTGAATACGCATCGATGTCGAGCCCGAAAAAAATGTTTCGAATACGCCTCCGTGTGCGGTGCAAATTCATTAAAATCAGCTGTAACACGCCACCCTGAGAATAAGACGCGTCCGTTTCTTAAAGGCCTTCAAAAGCACAGCTTCCTCTTGCAGAGCCTGAAAGGAAACACCCAGGAAAACGGAACAGTGAAAAATCGAGCAGTAACAAAACTAGACATTTCTTATGCATTTCGTGTGCTTTCCCCGCCTTCTGGTAAAAATTTATGTACACGAGCCTGGACGCTTGTGTCCCTTAATATAAAATGCGTTATTTCCCATCAAGTAAACGTCTAATGGTCATTCAGCAGTCAGTGGAGAACGCTGAGAACGCATCGATGTCGAGCCCGAAAAAAATGTTACGTATACGCCTCCGTGTGCGGTGCAAATTCATTAAAATCAGCTGTAACACGCCACCCTGAAAATAAGACGCGTCCGTTTCTTTAAGGCCTTCAAAAGCACAGCTTCCTCTTGCAGAGCCTGAAAGAAAACACCCAGGAGCTGTTGAAAACAGAACAGTGAAAAACCAAGCAGTAACAAAACTAGACATTTTTTATGCATTTCGTGTGCTTTCCTCGCCTTCTGGTAAAAATGTATGTACACGCGCCTGGACGCTTGTGTCCCCCAATATAAAATGCGTTATTTCCCATCAAGAGAACGTATAATGGTCACTCAGCAGCCAGTGGAGAACGCTGGAAACGCATCGATGTCGATCCGAAAAAAAATGTTAAGTATACGCCCCCGTGTGTGGTCCAAAGTCAATGAAATCAGCCGTAACATGCCATCTTCAGAATAAAACGCGTCCGTTTCTTAAAGGCCTTCAGAGCCTGAAAGAAAACACCTAGGAGCCGTTGAAAACAGAACAGTGAAAAACCAAGCAGTAACAAAATTAGACATATTTTATGCATTTCGTGTGCTCTCCTCGCCTGCTGGTGAAAATGTATGTACACGCGCCTGGACGCTTGTATCCCTCAATTTAAAATGCGTTATTTCCCATCGAGAGAACGTATAATTGTCACTCAGCAGCCAGTCGAGAACGCTGGAAACGCATCGATGTCGAGCCGGAAAAAATGTTGCGTATACGCCCCCGTGTGCGGTGCAAGGTCGTTAAAATCAGCCGTAACATGCCACCTTCAGAATAAAACGCGTCCGTTCCTTAAAGGCCTTCAGAGCCTGAAAGAAAACACCCAGGAGCTGTTGAAAACAGAACAGTGAAAAACCAAGCAGTAACAAAACTAGACATTTTTTATGCATTTCGTGTGCCTTCCCCGCCAGCTGGTACAAATGTATTGACGCGCGCCTGGACGCTTGTGTCCCTCAATATAAAATGCGTTATTTCCCATCAAGAGAACTTATAATGGTCACTCAGCAGCCAGCGGAGAACGCTGGAAACCCATCGATGTCGAGCCGGAAAAAAAGTTACGTATACGCCTCCGTGTGCGGTGCAAATTCATTAAAATCAGCTGTAACACGCCACCCTGAGAATAAGACGCGTCCGATTCTTAAAGGCCTTCAAAAGCACAGCTTCCTCTTGCAGAGCCTGAAAGAAAACACCCAGGAGCTGTTGAAAACAGAACAGTGAAAAACCAAGCAGTAACAAAACTAGACGTTTTTTATGCACTTCGTGTGCTCTCCTCGCCTGCTGCTGAAAATGCATGTACACGAGCCTGGACGCTTGTGTCCCTCAATGTAAAATGCGTTATTTCCCATCAAGTAAACGTATAATGGTCACTCAGCAGCCAGTGGAGAACGCTGGAAACGCATCGATGTCGAGCCGGAAAAAATGTTACGTATACGACCCCTTGTGCGGTCCAAGGTCATTAAAATCAGCCGTAACATGCCACCCTCAGAATAAAACGCGTCCGTTTCACAAAGGCCTTCAGAGCCTGAAAGAAGACACCCAGGAGCTGTTGAAAACAGAACAGTGAAAAACCAAGCAGTAAAAAAACTAGACATTTTTTATGCATTTCGTGTGCCTTCCCCGCCTGCTGGTAAAGATGTATGTACACGCGCCTGGACGCTTGTGTCCCTCAATATAAAATGCGTTATTTCCCTTCAAGAGAACGTATAATGGTCACTCAGCAGCCAGTGGAGAACGGTGGAAACGCATCGATGTCGAGCCGGAAAAAATGTTACGTATACGCCCCCGTGTGCGGTCCAAAGTCATTAAAATCAGCCGTAATACGCCACCTTCAGAATAAAACGCGTCCGCTTCTTAAAGGCCTTCAGAGCCTGAAAGAAAACACCCAGGAGCTGTTGAAAACAGAACAGTGAAAAATCAAGCAGTAACAAAACTAGACATTTTTTATGCATTTCGTGTGCTTTCCTCGAATGCTGGTAAAAATGTATGTACACGAGCCTGGACGCTTGTGTCCCTCAATATAAAATGCGTTATTTCCCATCAAGAGAACGTATAATGGTCACTCAGCAGCCAGTGGAGAACGCTGAAAACGCATCGATGTCGAGCCCAAAAAAATTTTACGTATACGCCTCCGTGTGCGGTGCAAATTCATTAAAATCAGCTGTAACACGCCACCCTGAGAATAAGACGCGTCCGTTTCTTAAAGGCCTTCAAAAGCACAGCTTCCTCTTGCAGAGCCTGAAAGAAAACACCCAGGAGCTGTTGAAAACAGAACAGTGATAAGCCAAGCAGTAACAAAACTAGACATTTTTTACGCATTTCGTGTGCCTTCCCCGCCTGCTGGTAAAAATATATGTACACGCGCCTGGACACTTGTGTTCCTCAATATAAAATGCGCTATTTCCCATCAAGAGAACGTATAATGGTCACTCAGCAGCCAGTGGAGAACGCTGGAAACGCATCGATGTCGAGCCGGAAAAAATGTTACGTATACGCCCCCGTGTGCGGTCCAAAGTCATTAAAATCAGCCGTAACACGCCACCTTCAGAATAAAACGCGTCCGTTTCTTAAAAGCCTTCAGAGCCTGGAAGAAAACACCCAGGAGCTGTTGAAAACAGAACAGTGAAAAATCAAGCAGTAACAAAACTAGACATTTTTCATTCATTTCGTGTGCTTTCCTCGCCTGCTGGTAAAAATGTATGTACACGAGCCTGGACGCTTGTGTCCCTCAATATAAAATGCGTTATTTCCCATCAAGAGAACGTATAAGGGTCACTCAGCAGCCAGTGAAGAACGCTGGAAACGCATCGATGTCGAACCAGAAAAAATGTTACGTATACGCCCCCGTGTGCGGTCCAAAGTCATTAAAATCAGCCGTAACACGCCACCTTCAGAATGAAACGCGTCCGTTTCTTAAAGGCCTTCAGAGCCTGGAAGAAAACACCCAGGAGCTGTTGAAAACAGAACAGTGAAAAATCAAGCAGTAACAAAACTAGACATTTTTCATGCATTTCGTGTGCTTTCCTCGCCTGCTGGTAAAAATGTATGTACACGCGCCTGGACGCTTGTGTCCCTCAATATAAAATGCGTTATTTCCCATCAAGTAAACGTATAATGGTCACTCAGCAGCCAGTGGAGAACGCTGAAAACGCACCGATGTCGAGCCCGAAAAAAATGTTACGTATACGCCTCCGTGTGCGGTGCAAATTCATTAAAATCAGCTGTAACGCGCCACCCTGAGAATAAGACGCGTCCGTTTCTTAAAGGCCTTCAAAAGCACAGCTTCCTCTTGCAGAGCCTGAAAGAGAACACCCAGGAGCTGTTGAAAACAGAACAGTGAAAAACCAAGCAGTAACAAAACTAGACATTTTTTACGCATTTCGTGTGCCTTCCCCGCCTGCTGGTAAAAATATATGTACACGCGCCTGGACGCTTGTGTCCCTCAATATAAATAGCGTTATTTCCCATTAAGAGAACGTATAATGGTCACCCAGTATAGAACGCTGAAAACGCATCGATGTCGAGCCCGAAAAAAATGTTACGTATACGCCTCCGTATGCGGTGCAAATTCATTAAAATCAGCTGTAACACGCCACCCTGAGAATAAGACGCGTCCGTTTCTTAAAGGCCTTCAGAAGCACAGCTTCCTCTTGCAGAGCCTGAAAGAGAACACCCAGGAGCTGTTGAAAACAGAACAGTGAAAAACCAAGCAGTAATAAAACTAGACATTTTTTATGCATTTCGTGTGCCTTCCCCGCCTGCTGGTAAAGATGTATGTACACGCGCCTGGACGCTTGTGTCCCTCAATATAAAATGCGTTATTTCCCATCAAAAGAACGTATAATGGTCACTCAGCAGCCAGAGGTGAACGCTGGAAACGCATCGATGTCGAGCCGGAAAAAATGTTACGTATACGCCCCCGTGTGCGGTCCAAAGTCATCAAAATCAGCCGTAACACGCCACCTTCAGAATAAAACGCGTCCGTTTCTTAAAGGCCTTCAGAGCCTGAAAGAAAACACCCAGGAGCTGTTGAAAACAGAACAGTGAAGAGCCCAGCAGTAAAAAATTAGACATTTTTTATGCATTTCGTGTGCTTTCCTCGCCTGCTGGTAAAAATGTATATACACGCGCCTGGACGCTTGTGTCCCTCAATATAAAATGCGTTATTTCCCATCAAGTAAACGTATAATGGTCACTCAGCAGCCAGAGGAAAACGCTGAAAACGCATCGATGTCGAGCCCGAAAAAAATGTTACGTATACGCCTCCGTGTGCGGTGCAAATTCATTAAAATCAGCTGTAACACGCCACCCTGAGAATAAGACGCGTCCGTTTCTTAAAGGCCTTCAAAAGCACAGCTTCCTCTTGCAGAGCCTGAAAGAAAACACCCAGGAGCTGTTCACAGAACAGTGAAAAACCAAGCAGTAACAAAACTAGACATTTTTTACGCATTTCGTGTGCCTTCCCCGCCTGCTGCTAAAAATGTATGTACACGCGCCTGGACGCTTGTGTCCCTCAATATAAAAAGCGTTATTTCCCATCAAGAGAACGTATAATGGTCACACAGCAGCCAGTGGAGAACGCTGGAAACGCATCGATGTCGAGCCGGAAAAAATGTTACGTATACGCCCCCGTGTGCGGTCCAAAGTCATTAAAATCAGCCGTAATACGCCACCTTCAGAATAAAACGCGTCCGTTTCTTAAAGGCCTTCAGAGCCTGAAAGAAAACACCCAGGAGCTGTTGAAAACAGAACAGTGAAAAATCAAGCAGTAACAAAACTAGACATTTTTTATGAATTTCGTGTGCTTTCCTCGCATGCTGGTAAAAATGTATGTACACGATCCTGGACGCTTGTGTCCCTCAATATAAAATGCGTTATCTCCCAGCGAGAGAACGTATAATTCCCACTCAGCAGCCAGTCGCGAACGCTGGAAACGCATCGATGTCGAGCCGGAAAAAATGTTACGTATACACCCCCGTGTGCGGTGCAAGGTCATTAAAATCAGCCGTAACATACCACCTTCAGAATAAAACGCGACCGTTTCTTAAAGGCCTTCAGAGCCTGAAAGAAAACACCCAGGAGAAAACACCCAGGAGCAGAACAGTGAAGAGCCAAGCAGTAAAAAATTAGACATATTTTATGCATTTCGTGTGCTTTCCTCGCCTGCTGGTAAAAATGTATATACACGCGCCTGGACGCTTGTGTCCCTCAATATAAAATGCGTTATTTCCCATCAAGTAAACGTATAATGGTCACTCAGCAGCCAGAGGAAAACGCTGAAAACGCATCGATGTCAAGCACGAAAAAAATGTTACGTATACGCCTCCGTGTGCGGTGCAAATTCATTAAAATCAGCTGTATGTAACACGCCACCCTGAGAATAGGACGCGTCCGTTTCTTAAAGGCCTTCAAAAGCACAGCTTCCTCTTGCAGAGCCTGAAAGAAAACACCCAGGAGCTGTTGGAAACAGAACAGTGAAAAACCAAGCAGTAACAAAACTAGACATTTTTTACGCATTTCGTGTGCCTTCCCCGCCTGCTGGTAAAAATATATGTACACGCGCCTGGACGTTTGTGTCCCTCAATATAAAAAGCGTTATTTCCCATTAAGAGAACGTATAATGGTCACTCAAAAGCCAGTATAGAACGCTGAAAACGCATCGATGTCGAGCCCGAAAAAAATGTTACGTATACGCCTCCGTATGCGGTGCAAATTCATTAAAATCAGCTGTAACACGCCACCCTGAGAATAAGACGCGTCCGTTTCTTATAGGCCTTCAAAAGCACAGCTTCCTCTTGCAGAGCCTGAAAGAAAACACCCAGGAGCTGTTGAAAACGGAACAGTGAAAAACCAAGCAGTAGCAAAACTAGACATTTTTTATGCATTTCGTGTGCCTTCCCCGCCTGCTGGTAAAAATGTATGTACACGCGCCTGGACGCTTGTGTCCCTCAATATAAAAAGCGTTATTTCCCATTAAGAGAACGTATATTGGTCACTCAGCAGCCAGTGGAGAACGCTGGAAACGCATCGATGTCGAGCCGGAAAAAATGTTACGTATACGCCTCCGTGTGAGGTCCAAGGTCATTAAAATCAGCCGTAACATGCCACCTTCAGAATAAAACGCGTCCGTTTTTTAAAGGCCTTCAGAGCCTGAAAGAAAGCACCCAGGAGCTGTTGAAAACAGAACAGTGAAAAATCAAGCAGTAACAAAACTAGACATTTTTTATGCATTTCGTGTGCTTTCCTCGCCTGCTGGTAAGAACGTATGTACACGAGCCTGGACGCTTGTGTCCCTCAATATAAAATGCGTTATTTCCCGTCAAGTAAACGTATAATGGTCACTCAGCAGCCAGAGGAGAACGCTGAAAACGCATCGATGTCGAGCCCGAAAAAAATGTTACGTATACGCCTCCGTGTGCGGTGCAAATTCATTAAAATCAGCTGTAAAACGCCACCCTGAGAATAAGACGCGTCCGTTTCTTAAAGGCCTTCAAAAGCACAGCTTCCTCTTGCAGAGCCTGAAAGAAAACACCCAGGAGCTGTTGAAAACAGAACAGTGATAAACCAAGCAGTAACAAAACTAGACATTTTTTACGCATTTCGTGTGCCTTCCCCGCCTGCTGGTAAAAATATGTGTACACGCGCCTGGACGCTTGTGTCCCTCAATATAAAATGCGTTATTTCCCGTCAAGTAAACGTATAATGGTCACTCAGCAGCCAGTGGAGAACGCTGGAAACGCATCGATGTCGAGCCGGAA
The DNA here is from genome assembly GCA_951905685.1 of Eumerus sabulonum. Taxonomy (NCBI): domain Eukaryota; kingdom Metazoa; phylum Arthropoda; class Insecta; order Diptera; family Syrphidae; genus Eumerus; species Eumerus sabulonum. The sequence continues at coordinate 102,034,207 of OX645063.1, forward strand.
AAAATGTTACGTATACGCCCCCGTGTGCGGTCCAAAGTCATTAAAATCAGCCGTAACACGCCACCTTCAGAATAAAACGCGTCCGTTTCTTAAAGGCCTTCAGAGCCTGAAAGAAAACACCCAGGAGCTGTTGAAAACAGAACAGTGAAAAACCAAGCAGTAACAAAACTAGACTTTTTTATGCATTTCGTGTGCCTTCCCCGCCTGCTGGTAAAAATGTATGTACACGCGCCTGGACGCTTATGCCCCTCAATATAAAATGCGTTATTTCCCATCAAAAGAACGTATAATGGTCACTCAGCAGCCAGAGGAGAACGCTGAAAACGCATCGATGTCGATTCGAAAAAAAATGTTAAGCATACGCCCCCGTGTGCGGTGCAAAGTCATTAAAATCAGCTGCAACACGCCACCCTCAGAATAAAACGCTTCGGTTTGTTAAAGGCTTTCAAAAGCACGGCTTCCTCTTGCGGAGCCTGAAAGAAAACACCCAGGAGCTGTTGAAAACAGAACAGTGAAAAATCAAGCAGTAACAAAACTAGACATTTTTTATGCAATTCGTGTGCTTTCCTCACCTGCTGGTAAAAATGTATGTACACGCGCCTGGACGCTTGTGTCCCTCAATATAAAATGCGTTATTTCCCATCAAGAGAACGTAAAAGGGTCACTCAGCAGCCAGTGAAGAACGCTGAAAACGCATCCATGTCGAGCCCGAAAAAAATGTTACGTATACGCCTCCGTGTGCGGTACAAATTCATTAAAATCAGCTGTAACACGCCACCCTGAGAATAAGACGCGTCCGTTTCTTAAAGGCCTTCAAAAGCACAGCTTCCTCTTGCAGAGCCTGAAAGAGAATACCCAGGAGCTGTTGAAAACAGAACAGTGAAAAACCAAGCAGTAACAAAACTAGACATTTTTTATGCATTTCGTGTGCCTTCCCCGCCTGCTGGTAAAAATGTATGTACACGCGCCTGGACGCTTATGCCCCTCAATATAAAATGCGTTATTTCCCATCAAAAGAACGTATAATGGTCACTCAGCAGCCAGAGGAGAACGCTGAAAACGCATCGATGTCGATTCGAAAAAAAATGTTAAGCATACGCCCCCGTGTGCGGTGCAAAGTCATTAAAATCAGCTGCAACACGCCACCCTCAGAATAAAACGCTTCGGTTTGTTAAAGGCTTTCAAAAGCACGGCTTCCTCTTGCGGAGCCTGAAAGAAAACACCCAGGAGCTGTTGAAAACAGAACAGTGAAAAATCAAGCAGTAACAAAACTAGACATTTTTTATGCATTTCGTGTGCTTTCCTCGCCTGCTGGTAAAAATGTATGTACACGAGCCTGGACGCTTGTGTCCCTCAATATAAAATGCGTTATTTCCCATCAAGAGAACGTAAAAGGGTCACTCAGCAGCCAGTGAAGAACGCTGGAAACGCATCGATGTCGAGCCGGAAAAAATGTTACGTATACGCCCCCGTGTGCGGTCCAAAGTCATTAAAATCAGCCGTAACACGCCACCTTCAGAATAAAACGCGTCCGTTTCTTAAAGGCCTTCAGAGCCTGAAAGAAAACACCCAGGAGCTGTTGAAAACAGAACAGTGAAAAATCAAGCAGTAACAAAACTAGACATTTTTTATGCAATTCGTGTGCTTTCCTCACCTGCTGGTAAAAATGTATGTACACGCGCCTGGACGCTTGTGTCCCTCAATATAAAATGCGTTATTTCCCATCAAGAGAACGTAAAAGGGTCACTCAGCAGCCAGTGAAGAACGCTGAAAACGCATCCATGTCGAGCCCGAAAAAAATGTTACGTATACGCCTCCGTGTGCGGTACAAATTCATTAAAATCAGCTGTAACACGCCACCCTGAGAATAAGACGCGTCCGTTTCTTAAAGGCCTTCAAAAGCACAGCTTCCTCTTGCAGAGCCTGAAAGAGAATACCCAGGAGCTGTTGAAAACAGAACAGTGAAAAACCAAGCAGTAACAAAACTAGACATTTTTTATGCATTTCGTGTGCCTTCCCCGCCTGCTGGTAAAAATGTATGTACACGCGCCTGGACGCTTGTGTCCCTCAATATAAAATGCGTTATTTCCCATCAAAAGAACGTATAATGGTCACTCAGCAGCCAGAGGAGAACGCTGAAAACGCATCGATGTCGATTCGAAAAAAAATGTTAAGCATACGCCCCCGTGTGTGGTGCAAAGTCATTAAAATCAGCTGCAACACGCCACCCTCAGAATAAAACGCTTCGGTTTGTTAAAGGCTTTCAAAAGCACGGCTTCCTCTTGCAGAGCCTGAAAGAAAACACCCAGGAGCTGTTGAAAACAGAACAGTGAAAAATCAAGCAGTAACAAAACTAGACATTTTTTATGCATTTCGTGTGCCTTCCCCGCCTGCTGGTAAAAATGTATGTACACGCGCCTGGACGCTCGCGTCCCTCAATATAAAATGCATTATTTCCCATCAACAGAACGTATAATGGTCACTCAGCAGCCATTGGAGAACGCTGAAAATGCATCGATGTCGAGCCCGAAAAAAATGTTACGTATACGCCTCCGTGTGCGGCGCAAATTCATTAAAATCAGCTCTAACACGCCATCCTGAGAATAAGATGCGTCCGTTTCTTAAAGGCCTTCAAAAGCACAGCTTCCTCTGGCAGAGCCTGAAAGAAAACACCCAGGAGCTGTTGAAAACAGAACAGTGAAAGACCAAGCAGTAACGAAACTAGACATTTTTTATGCATTTCTTGTGCCTTCCCCGCCTGCTGGTAAAAATGTATGTACACGCGCCTGGACGCTCGCGTCCCTCAATATAAAATGCGTTATTTCCCATCAAGAGAACGTATAATGGTCACTCAGCAGCCAGTGGAGAACGCTGGAAACGCGTCGATGTCGATCCGAAAAATAAAGTTAAGTATACGCCCCCGTGTGCGGTGCAAATTCATTAAAATCAGCTGTAACACGCCACCCTGAGAATAAGATGCGTCCGTTTCTTAAAGGCCTTCAAAAGCGCAGCTTTCTCTTGCAGAGCCTGAAAGAAAACACCCAGGAGCTCTTGAAAACAGAACAGTGAAAAACCGAGCAGTAAGAGAATTAGACATTGTTTATGCATTTCATGTGCTCTCCTCGCCTGCTGGTAAAAATGTATGTACACGCGCCTGGACGCTAGTATCCCTCAATATAAAATGCGTTATTTCCCATCAAGAGAACATGTAAGTTAATCGGCAGTATCCATAACCCCAAACATTCGCACTTTGCCCGAACCCAACGAGATTATTTCCTGCACAAGTCGCAACCCTGCACGATCACCCCAAATATTCGCACTTTGCCCAAACGCAGCGTCATCATTTCCCGAACAAGCAATACCGCAGCACGTTTCTACCACTGACGCACACTTTGCCACAGCACAATCACCATTCATGTTATTTACTTAGGTTATTTCCCTATTGTTAAGGTAGGTTACGTTAAGGTAGAATACGGAAAATAAAGGCAGTCAAGTGTAGACTGGAAACATAGGCAGAAGTCTTTTAACTTATCCATTCAAGAACCGTGAGTGTGGAATAAACGCCTATGTGGCCTTGGTGGTATACGTAATGCTACGATTCTTTATGATGAGCCATCCGAAAGGCCTTGGGTTGGCCTCGCTTTCGGCAACCAAACTTGGGCACTTTTGTGAACAAGATCTGGTGGCTGCTAAAGTAAGCTACAAAACGCACGGAGCAATAGAACACTTCGTCGTCGCGTCTGCCTCCTTTGCCTACGATTCGTTACTACCTCCACCACCGAAGGAGTAGTAGTAGTATAGTACTGTGAAGCCAGAAAGATTGGTTTCATCTTGTGTTGCGATGCTGATGCCCAAAACACTGCTTGGGGCAGCAGCAAGTGTAACACAAGGTAGGACCGTCTTTTAGACTTCATTCTGTCGTCTGACCTTACCATCAACAATGTTGGCTCTCAACCAACGTTTGTTACGACAAGACGACAGGAGGTGATTGAATTGATGCTACGCTGTCGGACCATAAATGGGGGGGCATGGGCTCGGACATACAGGGTAAAGTTGTTGATTGCTCTCAACCTGGCGAGATGCCAGCAACGATCCCTGTTTAAATGCCCGGGTCAAGTTGACATACGGCCTCCTCGCGGCGCCCTCTAGATAGCCTCTTCAACAACCATTGGAAGGTGAACAAACGTATACATCGAAAAAACCCCGACCAGAATGCGGTCCAGGAAATACGCTGGATAGGAAACGGTACGATTAGGAAGAAAAATTGCGACATTTATTACAGCTGTCACAAAAGGTTGCACTTACTGGGATGCAGATTTGTCGTGGGAAAGCGGTTAAGGTCGAAGGTCATCGACTTTAAACCTATAAGTGATCGCCTGGCTGTGATCCGCATCAGAGGCAGATTTTATAACAGCCTTATATGTGCACACGCCCCTACCGACGAGGCTGAAGACCCTATCAAGCAGGACTTCTATGACCTCCTGGACACTATGACCTCCTGGACACTATGACCTCCTGGACACCAATGTGCTCATTGACGCAAGGAACTCGTCAAACATCCTGAATGTGCGAACATTCGAAGGGGTAAATGTCCACTCTGACCACTTCCTCGTAGCAGCAAGATTCAGATTTCTGTCCAATGTCACAAAACCAGCCCATCAGGAGGAGATTCGGCATTGGGCGCGTGAGCACACCGGAGGCCACCAGAGTCTACAGGGAGCAGCTGAGTGAAAGACTCTACGGTATGCCTACGTCGAACACAAATGCCAATGGTATGTGGCTGCATTGCCGCTTAGGGATGCAAAACCACCTTAGGGTACTTACCACCCCCGACAAGAAACCCGTGGTATGATGGCGACTGTGAGCAGAAAAAGGCAGCAACCGACGAGGCGTACCAAAAGGCACTGCAGAGAAAAACCAGGGCAGCGCAAGAAGAGTACCGAGCCAGAAGAAGGGAGGAGAAAAAACTTCTGCGACAAAAGAAAAGAACCTTCGCAGCCTCCCAGCTTAAGGATATCGAGGAGTCTAGGTTCAGATGGCTTGCCATCAGAGCTCTTCTGAGCTGGCGGCGATGTTCTGGTTGGGAGCATGCACCAGATCATCTGCAGAATTTGGGAAGACGAAAGCATGCCCGACGACTGGAATACCAGCTCTATTTGCCCCATCCACAAAAAAGGCGATCCTACCTCTTGAAAGAACTATAGAGGTATATCCCTGCTCAATGTCGCATACAAGATCCTATCCAGCGTACTGTGTGAACGTCTAAGGCCATTTTGCACCGCACTAATCGGCAGCTACCAGTGCGGCTTACGGCCCGGCAAATCGACTATACACCAAATTTTCACACTTCGACAAATCCTGGAAAAGACCAACGAGTTTCGAATCGATACACACCATCTTTTCATTGATTACAAAGCCGCATACGATAGCATTTATCGTGAAGGGCTGTTTGGTGCGATGACCGAATTCGGGATCCCGGGGAAACTGATCCAGTTGTGTCGCGCCACGCTAAAAAACGCGCGATGCACCGTGCAACTCGGTTCTAGGACCTCGGAGGGGCAGGCGTCAACAGGGAAGGCACTATCTTCTACATCTTCTACAAGTCCGTCCGGCCGCTAATATGTATGTATGTATGTATGTTGGCGTTACAGTCCATGAAGAACCTGAGCCGAGCTTCTCTCAATCACCCATGTTGTGTGTGATTTCATTTTCACATAGGTGAAAGGGACCTACAGTTTATTGCCGGTTCCGAACGGCGAATTTCGAGAAGCTTTTCATGACAATTTCACTACAGGGGGTTTTGTCAAAACCCCGCTGAAGAGAAACACCGTGAAAAACACGTTCGATGACATGGCTGTGTCGGGATTCGATCCCGTGTCATCGGCTTCAGAGGCCAACACACTACCCACTGCGCCACGGTGCTCTCTAGGATACGCGGATGATATCGACATCATCGCGTGTTCTCGTCGTGGCATTGTGGAAGCATTCACGGAGATTGATGTAGTCTGGAAGGCAAAGATCCGTCGACTACACTGGCTCTGCCACATCGAGCGCATGGACATCAACGCTCCAGCTAAGAGGGTCTTCGACTCCGAGCCTCCTGGTTCGAGAAGACGAGGAAGACCGAACCTCCGATATAAAGACCAAGTAATCGCGGATGTAAGACATCTTGGTCATGATAACTGGAAGCCACGTGCCCGAGACAGTCAAGGATGGAAGGCAGCTAAAGCTCAGGCTCAGATCCTCTATGGTCGCTGGCCTGATAAGTAAGTAAGTAATTGATTAACAAATATAAATAAATGAATTACTAGCATCAAAGAGCATTAAATGAAACTCAGAAATAACTAATGAATTGAAGGAATGGTGGGAAATTCCGTAAGTAACATAGACCTCGAACTAAGTCTTGAAGACAAAAATTAATGGGCAACCGACCGCCCAGTCAGACCACCTAGCCGAACCACCCAGCCAGACACATAGTCCGACCAACCAGTCAGACCACCTGCCAGACCACTAAGCCCGACCGCCCAGCCAGGCCTCCCAGTCTGACCACCCAGCCAGTTAAACCGCCCAGTTAGACCACCCAGTCAGACACCCCAGTCCGACCACCCAGCTAGACCACCCAGTCAGACCGCCCAGCCAGTTGGACCCCCAGGGAGACCGCCCAGTCAGCCCGCCCATTCCGACCACCCAGCCTGACCAACCAGTCAGACCGCCCAGCCAGACCACCCAACCTGACCGTCCAGTCCGACCACCAAGTCCGACCGCTCAGCCCGACCACCAAGTCCCACCGCCAAGTCAGACCACCAAGCCCGACCGCCCAGGGAGACCACCCAGTCCGACCACCGAGCCAGACCACCCAGCCAGAACACCCAATCCGACCACCCAGTCCGACCACCCTTTCAGACCACCCAGTTAGACAGACCGGTCAGACTACCCAGCCAGGCCACCCAACCAGACAGCCCCGTCCGACCGCCCAGGGAGACCCAGTTCGACCATCCAACCAGACCATCCAGTCAGACTGCCCAGCCAGACCGCCCAGCCAGACCGCCCAGCCAGACCACCCAACCAGACCGCCCAGTCCGACCACCAAGTCCGACCACTAAGTCCGACCACCAAGTCCGACCGCTCAGCCAAACCACCCAGTCAGACCGACCATCCAATCAGACCACCCAGCCAGACCGCCCAGGTTGAATGATTTGTTCGACCATCCAACCAGACCATCCAGTCAGACTGCCCAGCCAGACCGCCCAGCCAGACCACCCAACCAGACCGCCCAGTCCGACCACCAAGTCCGACCACCAAGTCCGACCACCAAGTCCGACCACCAAGTCCGACCACTAAGTCCGACCACCAAGTCCGACCGCTCAGCCAAACCACCCAGTCAGACCGACCATCCAATCAGACCACCCAGCCAGACCGCCCAGGTTGAAGGATTTCTTATTTTATGCTAACTGCCAAGTCAATCGGCTTGAAGTGGGTGCGAATCGTATTACATGAACGAAATTTCGGCAGACCGCTCAGTACACCAAAGATAGTCGTGACGGAAATTCGTGACGACTCCTAGCGTTTGGACCAGGAATAAACAATGAGATACCAGTCCCCTGGCTCTGACAGCACTTTTAACACATTGCACCTACAAACGCTTTGCGGTTTGACGGCGTCTTGACTATGTCATTCTACCTTGTTGCAACCACTTTGCCAAGTCTTGACTCTACACATCGACGTCTTGAGACTAACATTGTGTTAGTCAAAAGCAGGGATAAAGAATGAGATACCAATCTTTTGGCTTTGACAGCCATTTTGACAACTAGCCCCTACAAGCGCGTTGCGGTTTGACGGCGTCTTGACTATGTCATTCGACGCCTTGACTATGTCATTCGACGTCTTGACTCTTAAGTCAAAAGCGTTGTTCTTAAAGCGGCCTCTAGACGCTCAATATTATTGTGCAAAATATTGCACAATTTTATTGGCTTGCAGCCCCAGACGGTTCAATATTTTTCCCAATAATTTAGTTGACCGCTCATATTTGTATTAAAAGTCAAAAGCGTTTTGATTTTCCGCAATATATCGCACAATCTTGCAATATTATCTACAGACGAACAATAATATTGTGCAATATCAAATATTGCACAATATTATTAGGCGTCTAGGGGCCGCTTTAATTACAAAAGCAACAACCAACCCCTGCGAGGATCAACGGGCAGACGTACGAAAGTTTGGTATCTCATTCTTTATCCCTGGTCAAAAGCATCGCTTTTAAACGAGAGAACAACACGCATAGTATCGGCGTATTAGAAACAAAAAAAAAACCAACCCCTGCGGGGATCAACGGGTAGACGTACGAAAGATTGGTATCCCATTCGTTATCCCTGGTTTGGACTACGTATTTAATTTTTTTACGAAAATACGGAGAAGCACTCTCTGTTAAACAACTTTACCTTAATCGCCTGCGGTTGGCAACACATGACACAATGGGCTTGTCTCTAAGCAACGCTATCTGTCACTTGCCGTCATTCTGTAAGAAATTGGTATTGCGAGCCGTCCATCAGATTTTGGTCAAAATTTCGTCTGAAAAGCTTTGCCTCTGGTGAATCCAAGTGGAAAATTGTCTTCCTGTTTACTAGAAAGGAGAAGCAATGACAAGCCTTGATGGATACAAGTTGTGCTGCGAATTATATGGACACACACTGGACGTCCGAGCAGTTTCGCCGGTCGATGGCACCGGCATAATATCTGGCTCGCGGGACAAGACGGTCAAAGAATGGAAACAACTCGGGTAAGGCCGGTTGAAACGATAAATTCCATTTACCACAGTAAGCGTACGCTTTTAGAAACGAGTATGTCCAGGGCGTAACCCTTAAAGATCACACGAACTTCGTGTCCTGTGTCTATTACCTCGAAGCCGATCGTCTAATTTGTACGGGAAGCAACGATGCGACTATCTGCATCTACAAGGAAGACACGTACGTGCCCGCCCTTGTTCTCAAAGGACACGAATCGACGGTGTGCTCGATAAGTAAAGGCGCAGAACGAATGAGTATCATTTCGGGAAGTTGGGATAAGACCGCACGTGTCTGGACTATACACGAGTCGGGATCGACGGATGTAGTGATATTAAAGGGCCACGAAGCCGCAGTATGGGCAGTGGCATCACTGCCCAACAAGCAATTTATCACTGGATCTGCCGACAAGACCATATTGTACTGGAATGCAAAGGGAGAACGTCTAAAGGTTTTAAAAGGTTCGTGATACCGATTTCAGTAGAAATATGACTTAAGTGAATATTGTCCAACCCCAGGCCACACTGATTGTGTTCGAGGGCTCATCGGTCTTGCAGATGGTTCGCTGGTCAGTTGCGCCAATGATGCCATAATCCGGCATTGGAACGATGACGGTGAATGCGTACGGGAGCTATTCGGTCATTCGAATTACATCTATTCCATGGCTCAAAACCCTGCACTTGGAAGCAATATAATTGTATCCTGTGGTGAGGACAGCACGTTGCGCATGTGGGACCTTTCGTCCGGCGAGTTGGGCTCACCGATCCTTCATCCCACGCAATCGGTGTGGTCGGTTGCTTGCTTGCAGAATGGTGATATAGTAACTGGCGGCAGTGATGGCATTGTTAGGGTCTTTACAAAAGATCCCTCTAGATATGCCGGTGAGGCTGTCCTCGCGGCCTATAAGGCATCCGTAGATGAGCACATACAGAAATCGAGTGCGGTCTTGGGAGAGATAAAGAAGGAAGAGTAAGGTTTCCACCTCAATTGTGTGTCACACTTGTCATGAGTATTTATAGTTTGCCAGGTCTCGACTCGTTGCAGACGAAGGGTACGGCCCGAGGCCAAAAGAAAATAGTTCGGCATCCAGACGGGACGGTCAAGTGTTACTTGTGGGAGAACGGTGAATGGATCCTGGTTGGTGATGTGACTGGTGCTTCGGGTGGTCTCTCTTCAGGGAAGCAACTCTTCGAGGGCAAGGTAAGTACAATATGTATGAAAGGGACACCGAACAATGCGGCCAACCTTCTTCTAGCTCTATGACTATGTGTTCTCGGTCGATGTGTCCGACACATCACCTCCGCTGAAACTGCCGTACAACAAAGGGGACGACCCGTGGCATGCGGCTCAGGAATTCATCCACAAAAACAATCTGCCTCAAGTCTATCTGGATCAAGTGGCTAACTTCATCATAAAGAATGCCAATCTGAACGCTTCAGCCATTCAACCAAGCCAAAGGTATGAGTGAAAATCCATGCAAACTAAGCCGTAAATAATGTGGACTTACTTACTGCAGTGGCTATCAGGACCCCTTCACCGGTGGATCCCGATACTTGCCTGGAACGACGGCCGGTATCGTTCCATCAGCCGGGAATGCTGATCCATTCACCGGTGCTTCAAGTTATTCAACCACAGCCCTAGTTAGACCCGACGTAAAGGAGAAGAGACATTTCCCGGTGACATCCATTCAGACCTTCGACAAATGCGATCCCGACAAAGTTTTGCAAAAGCTGAAGTGAGACTACCCGCCGTCGCTCAACTTATTTCATTTGTTAATGATTTCTACTTTCGCTGCAGAGAATTCAACCGAAGGCAGGCCGAGGCCGGTACGGACGTCAGCGAAAACCTGTTGGAAACGGTCGTCCGCCTGGCTGCGAGCGAACCCGAACTCGATAAGACTGCCGTTGAAGCTCTTCACCATCTCACACGATGGCCCAGTGATATTTTATTCCCCGTACTGGATATAACTAGACTAGCCGTTCGCAATGAACAAATTTTCAACGTTTTGAACGCCTTCAAGTTTGTCGACATTATTCTGGCCAACCTGACTACGTCTGCGCCCAATCAGCTGATGGCAGTTCGCTGCCTGGCTAACATGATGAATCACTCGAGCGGGCGGAAGGAAGTAAACGCGCATCTCAAGACTGCCATCGATGTCGTGAAGGAAATAAAGTCAGGCAGCCCGAATCTGCAGATAGCAATTGCGACCTTTTACCTAAACGCAACAGTCTCACAAAAGCTGTCCGTAGCCAACTGCAACACGTGCATATTGATCACGGAGGGCATCTTAGAATTGCTTAAATGGGCAACTGACTTGGAAGCAAACTACAGGTCGATTCAAGCCATCGGCAATCTCACAACCTTGCCGTTCAGGGAGCTGATAAATGCGCGAGTCATATCTGTCGAGTATGTGATGGATAGGCTTCGAGAATTGTCAGTCAGTACACAACCCGCAGGATTCGAACGGCTAACCGAGATCGCCAATGTTCTTTTGTCGAACTTTTGAGTGGTAGTCCTCTACGTAATTGTAACACGAAATATATTTACATGTTTCCCTCTTAAATGAAATCCGTAAGGTATGCAAGCTAGGTTAATGCTAAATAAAATGCTTAGGAAGTTCGGCGAGGAAATGCGTTTTTTTGAGATGAGACGTCCTTGCTCTGTCGAATTCTTGCCAATAAGTCTTCTTTCCATCGTTCTTCGGGAACTCCTCTAGCCCATTCTGGGATGGCCACGTCTGGCAACGTTATTCCGGCCATCGCGGACATGATCTGTGGAGAATTGTGTTATTTAGACCTAGTGTGGTGTAGTGACATGACTCACTTGTTGACTTCTTGAACTATCAAGTTCGATCTCTAGTTCCTGGGGACGCGGTTGACTCCATACCTCTCTCTCAACTTCGGCATCGATACTCTCGATGCTGGGCATGTTGGGATCAGCGAATGTTGGAGTCGTATCGGTGAGGGAATTGTCTAGATCCATAGTGTCGTCGCCGTGATCAGTCAGGGGCAGTGGTTGATATCCTTCGTATTCGTTGCCCTCCTCGCCACCACTGTCGTCGCTGTTGTTGCCCTCGTGGTTTATTATGTGGATGGGGCGCGAGTGAAATCCATTCTCACCAGAGTCGCCAGGGAGTTCCGGTGAACCCATCTTGCTGATTTCTTACACAATTTTTTGTTTATTTCTAAGTCGCTCAGCTGCCGAAGATGACAGTGCGGGATGATGGTAAACGTCACCGTGATAAACAGTCACATAGAATTGTTGTCAAAGGCCTTGTCAGAGGTTAGGGTCATTTTATACCAATTACCGCTGGTGCCGGGGTGCGTTCAGCCAACTTAGACAAATTGACTAAAACGATTTTAACAAGATTTTGATTTTTTTTTTTAATGTCTTGTTGGGTATTGAGGATCTAACATTTTTCTTTCAGAATCATGATAAATCAAATGTTTTTCATTCTGCCTTTATGGCAGTGCTCACTATTTACTCGTATACCGAGGTATTTTTATTCTTTTGACATTTTTTCCAATTTTGGTCATGATCTTGCCATATCTTTAGCTCACACGTTATCTCGCATATCTCGTCGAAGCGCCTACCGAAGATCGTTAAATAAAAGCGTCAAAGCAAATCTGACACCTTGCAATGACGAAATTTCTTGCCAAAGTCTAAAATTACATTATTTTTACAGTTCTTTGGTCTTCTAAATCAGCGAGGGCCTTATAAATCGTGGCTGAGCTGTGTGCATTTGGTTCGTCCTTACAAAATGGCATAATAGACACTCTTAAAATGAATCCTTTCTCCCCACGTTGGACAATAGCTTTGTTCTTTCAAATTGACACAGCAAGAAGTACGTGCATTCAGCTGCGCACAGGGCCTGGTCCTGAGGGATGAGCTCGGGCTTATGTTGTTGGGAATATGAGGCGCCACGTTATTTAAGATTAGTCTTCAAAAAACAAGTTTGTCGGGGCTTATGATTGATTTTAAATCTTTTCTCGCGGGTGCTACCTCGCCACGCCATTCTATTTGGCACTAGAATCCCTTAGTTATGGGTGTGAATTAACTATAATCCATTTGATTATCGCAACAAAAGGAATCCCCACCAGAGTTCCAATAACCTCCACATTCAATCGATTCAGCAGCTGGTGGAAGAATTAGTGTATTGAAAGGAGGAAGCATTCACCGCCCCAGTTATAAGGTAAAAAAAAAAGAATAATGTAATGCTATTCTACGCCCTCAAGGTGTCCCACTTCGGATAATTCTATTAGTCGTGAATCTCTGACGAGGAACGCGCTACCCGTTTACAAACCCCTTGTGTTCAGTAAGATTTCAGTGGCACTTAAGGGCGATACGACACATCACTCTTTGAATTTACAATATTACTTGGGGCTTCACACGTATGGTGCTTGAGGAACAGTACCTTACAATTGGATCAACATTTTTCTTTTTGGCAAACAATTTTCTTTAAACTATGTTGGTGTTCCTTGCCCTCTTGTTGGATCGCGCGATATTTGGGGACTGTCCTTCTCTTACTTTGATGTTAGACTGCCGATCCAGGTTTCCGTGAGTTTTTCACCCAATGTGCCGAACCATCTGTCCGGGCTCTACCTATTTTGTAGTTCCCTCAAGAGAGTCGAACGCACCTTCCAAAGAGAACAACATGCTAAAACTGACTTACTTATTTAATTACTTCTTAGGCCAACAACCCCTCTAGGGTTTGGGCCTGAATTCCTCCCAACCTTGGTGGTCGGAAAGACCAAGTCGTCTTAGCTAGAGCATTGGCAGCCATGCGCTCGATGTGTCCGAGCCATTGTAATCGGCGGTTTCTTGTGGTCTTCTCCAGGACTTGTTGCCGATTTGTCTGTGCTTGAAAATATCATACGAGACCCACTGGCGAACACAAGAGGTACGATCTATTTCAAGACATTGACGTTATTGGACGAACACAGCAGGACGTCAATGAAGCGTTCGAAAGCATTGAAGCAGAAGCGGCTGAAATGGGTCTTTCGGTTAACGAGGATAAAACGAAATATATGCTGTCAACCAAAACATTGACGGCCAGAACGTCACAATTGACAGCTACAGATTCGAAGTGGTCAAGGACTTCGTCTATCTTGGCTCACTAGTGACCAGCGACAATAACACCAGCGCTGAGATCAAACACAGAATTATTCTTGCCAACTGCTGGTTCTTTGGGCTCAAGAGGCAATTGAGAAGTAGAGCCTTCTCTCGAAAGACAAAGGTTGCGCCATGCAAAATCTTAATCATTCCGGTCCTCCTCTATGGCGCAGAGGCCTGGACTTTAACGAAAGCGTATAAAGAGGCCCTTTGTCATTTCGAGAGGAAAATTCTGCGTTCAATCTATGCTCCCGACGAACTATACGCACTGTACAAAGAGTCTTCGAGTCCAAGCCCGAGGGGCGACGCAGCAGAGGACGACCGAATCTAAGGTGGCGTACACAGGTGGAAGGGGACCTCAACCAACTAGGAGTGCGTCGCTGGAAACAGCTGGCAAATGACCGTCCTAGCTGGAGAAGTTTGTTGGTTAAGGCCCAGGTTCACACCGGACTGTAGCGCCACCTAAGTAAGTACGTAAGTAAAATCGATTTGCCAGGCCAGAAGCCGCACTGCCGATTAGTGCGGTACAAAATGACTTTAGACGTTCACACAGTACGCTGCTCAGGATCTGGTATGCGACATTGAGCGGGGATATACCTCTATAGTTCTTGCAAGTGGTAGAATCACCTTTTTTGTGGATGCAACATACGGGACTAGTATTCCAGTTGTCGAGCTTGCACTCGTCCTTCCAACAGATGATCTGATTAATGCTTTTTCATAGCTATGCCTACTTCTTCTATGCGTGGAGGGAGCACAACTTCGTCGACTGGAGGCGGGATCTCTTCGTCCACTACCACTCTCTTTTTTCCTTGCCCGTTAAGCAGTCGCTTGGAAAGTTGCTTGAAAACATTAACTATTCCCTGCGGGTCGGTAAGAAGATTGTTCTCGCAATTTCGAATAGCCTGTGGTGCCGTTTTTAAAGCCCGCTGTGAGGCTTTAGCCTTTTTTGGGAGGCTGTGAAAATTCTCTTCCTTCGCCGCAGCATCTTTTTTTCCTCCTTCTGGCTCCGATATTCCTCGCATGCTGCTCGTGTTCTCCTTGGTACGCCTAGTCGGGCGCTCGCTTTTTCTGCTCACACTCGCCATCATACCGCGGGTTTCTTGTCGGTGGTGGCGCGTAGCCTATTGTAATTTCAGTTGTTTCCTTGATGGCTGCGTGGCAATGGAGCCACATATTGTGGCGTTTGTGTCCGACGTAGGCATACCTCCGAGTCGTCCGCTCAGTTGCTCTCTGTAGTCTCTGCCGATCTCTGAGGGACTCGGGCTTTCAATGAGAAACCTCCTCTTGGTGAGCTGATGCAACTTTCTAACATTGGAAAGTCGGACTCCGAGTTTTGCTACCACTAGGAAATGATCAGAGCCGGCGTTTCCTCCTTTGAATGTTTTAACATCCAGGATTTTTTACGCAAGTCTTGCGATTATGAGCCACCATCTGGAGACCGCCAGGTTGCTGTGTTGATATTTTTGTGAGGAAATCTTGTGCTACTTATAACTGTATTACGAGCTGCCGCAAAGTCCGTAAGTTGGTAGCCTCTGCCTGTTGTCGTATAGTGGAGGCTGTGCTTTCCGACTACACCGCCAAAGATGTTCTCCTTATCTATTTGGCGTTTAAGTCCCCGGGTACGATTTTGATGTCGTACTCCGAAGGCGTCATCCATCGGGTCGTAGAAATCCTTTTTGATGGGTTATTCACCCTCGTCGGTAGGGACGTGTGCACAGATGAGGCTGATGTGTAAAATCTCCCTTGGATGCGTATCATAGCTAGGCGTGCAGCCTTTTGTGACAACTGTAATAAATGTCGCACTCCTTCTTCCTTACCATTCCTTGTCTTATCAAGCCTACTTCTTGGATCTGGCTATTTTCCAGTCAATGAGTAGCTCAACCAACAAACGACTCCAGCCAGCACGATATCTTGCCAGCCGCCTACAGTCACGCACACCAAGTAGGTTGAGGTCCTTCTCTACTTTTGTGCGCCATTTGAGTTGAGGGCGTCCTCTGTTGCGTTGTCTCAATGGCTCGGATTCAAAGATTCTGCGGACCGGAGCTTTGTTGTCCATGCGCTCTACATGGCCTAGCCATCTTAAGCGTTGTATCCGTAGACGCTTAACCTGGCACATGCCGCTGTACAGCCCGTAGTGGAATTTTCTCCTCCAGATGCCATCAATGCAAACAGGACCAAAGATCGCACGCAGAACTTTTCTCTTGAAAAGACCCTCATTTACCGCCAGACCCATTTTGGCCGCCTCCTCTTCAATGCCAGCAAATGGCCAGCTGTGTTCGACCAATCCCGTCAATATCATCGGCATAAGTTAGCAGTTGAACGGTCTTTTGGAAGATCGTGTCCTTAGTGCTGATTTGTGACTTTCGCACGATATTCTCAAGTATGATGTTAGAAAAGTCACATGATTGTGCGTCGTCTTGTCTAAAACCTTTTTCGACGCTCAACGTCTCGGTAAGTTCCCTGCCGACCTTGATGGAGCAGTGAGAATTTTCCATCGGCATCCTACACAATCGAACGAGTTTGGTAGGGATGCCAAAACTAAACATGACTCTCTATAGCTCGTATCATATACGGCCTTGAAATCGACAAATGGATAGTGAGTGTCGATCTGCATTTCTGGGTATTTTCCAGGATCTGATGCAGTGTGAAAATTTGGTCTATTCTAGACTTCCCTGGCCTGAATCCACACTGGCAAGGACCAGGGTGTTGACGAAAGGCTTCAGGCGTTCACACAAAACAGATGAGAGGATTTTGTATGCAAGGTTAAGAAGACCGTAATTGGCACAGCCAAAGGGGTCTTCTTTCTTGTGAATCGGGCAAACGACACTTAGATTCCACTCGTCGGGCATGCCTACCTCCGATCATATTTTATAGATGAGCTGGTGCATGCGCCCTGCAGATCATCCCCAGCTGCATTAAACAGTTTAGCGTACAATTCGTCCGCTACAGCAGCTTTGTTTGACTTCGACCCTAATATTGCTATCTTGACCTCGTCAAAGTCGGGAGTACGGAATTCTTATCCATCGTCCTTCAAGTTGAGTGGGACAATCTGTCTGATAGTATTAGTATTTGAAACCTCCTTGCCGTTTAACAGTCTTCAGTCTGTTCGTAGAGCTCACGAACAGCTTTCACCTGCCTGCACTCGTCGTTAAACCACGGGTTTTTCTGGGCGATGGTGTCGTAGAACCCAGCACATCAGTGGCAGCTTCGTTAATAGCTTTTTGACAACGCCTCCATTCTTCTTCTACCGTCAGTGTAGGCGGCGTCGAACTTTCGGTTCGCGATTGTAGCTTTCGGCTTTTGATAACGTCCAAGCCTCAGCGTCGTAGAGGAGGACCGGGATAATTAAGGTTTTGTAGAGGGATACCTTAGTTTTTCGAGAGGGCTTTACTACTCAGGTGCCTCTTGAGCCCAAAGAACCCAAAGAAGCAGCGGTTGGCAAGAGTTATTCCGCATTTTATCTCAGCGCTGGTGTCATTGCTGCTTGTCACTATTGAGCCAAGGTAGACCTTGACTATTTCAAAAATATAGCTGTAGATCGTACCTCTTGTATTGGCCGCAGAGTCCCGCACGATCTTTTCAAGTAAGATGTTAAAGAAATCACACGACAGTGCGTCACCCTGTCTAAAGCCTTTTTTAACATCAAAGGGGTCGGTTAGTTCACCTCCGACCTTAATGGAGCCAAGAGAGTTCTCCATAGTCATCCTACACAGTCTGACGAGCTTGGCTCTGTATAGCTTGTCTCTATAAACACTGTTATAGGCAGGTTTTTAAAGTCGACGAAAAGATGGTGCGTGTCGACCTGGAATTCATGGGTCTTCTTCAATATTTGGTCTATCGTGGATTTTCCTGGCCTGGAACCACACTGGTAGGAACCTATCAGATTGTCCACGAACGGTTTCAGGCACTTACACAGTACGGCAGACAGGATCTTGTACACGATGTTCAGGAGGCTTATCCCTCTGCAATTGGCGCAGTCATAGGTGTCTCCTTTCTTATGGACTGGGCAAACGATACTGAGATTCCATTCATCGGGCATGCGTTCTTCCGACCATATCTTGCAGATGAGTTGGTACATGTTCCTAACCAGCTCATCGCCAGCTGCTTTAAACAGCTCCGCGGGGAGTCCGTCGGCTCCAGCAGCTTTATAAGACTTAAGTTTCGATATCGCTATCTTAACATCGTCTAGGTCGGGTGGACGGGATTCACCTTCGCCTTCGTTCATTGCGAATGGTTCGCTCTGCCTGACGTCGGCATTTTGACTATCATCGCCGTTATACATTCTGCAGAAGTGGTCCTTCCACAATCTCAGCATCGACTGTGACTCCATTACTAGTTGTCCGTGCTTATCCCTGCAGGCTTCTGCTCTGGCTTTATAGCCTCGGGTAAAATTTTCGAACGTCGTTCCTGCAGTAACGTCTGTCACTCTCCTC
This sequence comes from Eumerus sabulonum, assembly GCA_951905685.1. Classification (NCBI taxonomy): domain Eukaryota; kingdom Metazoa; phylum Arthropoda; class Insecta; order Diptera; family Syrphidae; genus Eumerus; species Eumerus sabulonum. The sequence continues at coordinate 102,052,532 of OX645063.1, forward strand.
GATCTCGCACTTCTCGTGCTCCTTCTTTTTCCTTATCAGAAGCGCATGCTCCTCCCTCATTTTCTGTTTAAAGAGTTTGCGGGCAGCTCTGGTCCCTCGATGCAATGTGGCTATGTATGCATTCTGTTTCTTTACATGGGCCTGTCTGCACTCATCATCAAACCAGGGGTTTCTCGACGGTGATGGCTCGAAACCGAGTACATCTGAGGCGGCCTCCCTAATGGTGTTCTGACAACGACTCCATTGCTGTTCTATGGTTTCTGCAGATTGCATCGGGACTTGAGAGAGCTTGAGGGAGACTTGATCGGCGAAGATCCTGGCGGTCCACTGCGATTGCAGCGTTCCGACGTTATACTTTGGTGTTCTTACTCGACTCCGTTGATTCCGGGAAATTCGCATCCGTACCTTGGCTGCAACAAGGTAATAATTCGAGTCGATGTTGGCTCTTCGAAAGGTTCAGACATCTAGGATGCTGGAGGAGTATCTACTGTCGATCGCAATGCGATCAATTTGATTGGTTGTCGATTGATCGAAAGACCGCCAGGTCCCCTTATGGATGTTGAGGTGTGGGAATCGTGTGCTTGCTACCACCAGATTATGTTCCGCCATAAGGTCCACTAGCCTTAGTCCGTTTTCTGACGTGGTGTTGTGTAGGCTGTGTTTTCCAATGACCCGCTCAAAGATAGCTTCCTTACCCCAGCTTCGCATTGAAATCTCCAAGAACGATTTTGGTGTCATAGCTGGGACATTGGGCATATGTTCTGCCTAGGAGATCATAGAGGTCGTCTTTATGTCGGACATCTTTCTCCTCTGTTGGGGCGTGGACACATAATATGATTATATTGCCGAGACTGGTCTTGATGCGTTCGTTTACATACTGGGAGCTTAAGACTTTTTTCCTGAGTCTGCCTTGAACAACCAATCCGTATCCGAATAAGCGTTGTCTATTTTCTCTGTAGCAGTTTCCGTAGTAGATATCACAGTTTATCATCCGCTTTTTGCCCGGCCCATCCCATCGCACTTCTTGGAGTGCGGTAATGTCTGTCTTATAGCAGTCCAAAGAGTTGACCAGTTGTCCGGCTGCACCTGGTCTGTTGAGGGACCTAACGTTCCAGGTGCAGATCCGGAATTCGTTTCCTTTTTGACGTTTGCGTGGGTCGTCAACATGTAATCCGTCCGTATCCGAGGCTGTTGGTTATTTCTGAACAAATTTCTGTTTTACGTGATAGGAATGTTACCCCCAAGCACAATTCCCAACCTGGAGGGCCAGATTCCTCTTTCCCCAGGAACAAGGGGTCGAGTCGCTGCACACATTGGCTCACGACCTGGCGGGTACCAGTATAGGTATCCAGGAGGGCCACGCGGAGGCTGTGTGTCAACTTGCATTTAACAGGGACAGAGATCGAAGCTGGCGTTTGACAAGTTAAACGCGATCAACTTCTTTGCTCTGTTTGCTCGCTCCCTTCTCCCCTTTTCGTTTTGAATATCGTTATATAAAATTATGACATCAGTAGGTCTAACTGATTTCCTACGCATTTAGCTTTGAATGCACCAACGATTATGAAGCAATTGGTATAAGTCGCACCTGGCAATTGACAGCTCTTGCACGTCAGTCAAACCAACATTTTCTTTGTTTACTTCCGCGACGGTGTAAACTCGACCAGCTGAGCGACTTAGAAATAAACAAAAAATTGTGTAAGAAATCAGCAAGATGGGTTCACCGGAACTCCCTGGCGACTCTGGTGAGAATGGATTTCACTCGCGCCCCATCCACATAATAAACCACGAGGGCAACAACAGCGACGACAGTGGTGGCGAGGAGGGCAACGAATACGAAGGATATCAACCACTGCCCCTGACTGATCACGGCGATGATACTATGGAACTAGATAACTCCCTCACCGAAACGACTCCAACATTCGCTGATCCCAACATGCCCAGCATCGAAAGTATCGATGCCGAAGTTGAGAGAGAGGTATGGAGTCAACCGCGTCCCCAGGAACTAGAGATCGAACTTGATAGTTCAAGAAGTCAACAAGTGAGTCATGTCACTACACCACACTAGGTCTAAATAACACAATCCTCCGCAGATCATGTCCGCGATGGCCGGAATAACGTTGCCAGACATGGCCATCCCAGAATGGGCTAGAGGAGTTCCCGAAGAACGATGGAAAGAAGACTTATTGGCGAGAATTCGACAGAGCAAGGACGTCTCATCTCAAAAAAACGCATTTCCTCGCCGAACTTCCTAAGCATTTTATTTAGCATTAACCTAGCTTGCGTACCTTACGGATTTCATTTAAGAGGGAAACGTGTAAATATATTTCGTGTTACAATTGCGTAGAGGACTATCACTCAAAAGTTCGACAAAAGAACATTGGCGATCTCGGTTAGCCGTTCGAATCCTGCGGGTTGTGTACTGACTGACAATTCTCGAAGCCTATCCATCACATACTCGACAGATATGACTTGCGCATTTATCAGCTCCCTGAACGGCAAGGTTGTGAGATTGCCGATGGCTTGAATCGACCTGTAGTTTGCTTCCAAGTCAGTTGCCCATTTAAGCAATTCTAAGATGCCCTCCGTGATCAATATGCACGTGTTGCAGTTGGCTACGGACAGCTTTTGTGAGACTGTTGCGTTTAGGTAAAAGGTCGCAATTGCTATCTGCAGATTCGGGCTGCCTGACTTTATTTCCTTCACGACATCGATGGCAGTCTTGAGATGCGCGTTTACTTCCTTCCGCCCGCTCGAGTGATTCATCATGTTAGCCAGGCAGCGAACTGCCATCAGCTGATTGGGCGCAGACGTAGTCAGGTTGGCCAGAATAATGTCGACAAACTTGAAGGCGTTCAAAACGTTGAAAATTTGTTCATTGCGAACGGCTAGTCTAGTTATATCCAGTACGGGGAATAAAATATCACTGGGCCATCGTGTGAGATGGTGAAGAGCTTCAACGGCAGTCTTATCGAGTTCGGGTTCGCTCGCAGCCAGGCGGACGACCGTTTCCAACAGGTTTTCGCTGACGTCCGTACCGGCCTCGGCCTGCCTTCGGTTGAATTCTCTGCAGCGAAAGTAGAAATCATTAACAAATGAAATAAGTTGAGCGACGGCGGGTAGTCTCACTTCAGCTTTTGCAAAACTTTGTCGGGATCGCATTTGTCGAAGGTCTGAATGGATGTCACCGGGAAATGTCTCTTCTCTTTTACGTCGGGTCTAACTAGGGCTGTGGTTGAATAACTTGAAGCACCGGTGAATGGATCAGCATTCCCGGCTGATGGAACGATACCGGCCGTCGTTCCAGGCAAGTATCGGGATCCACCGGTGAAGGGGTCCTGATAGCCACTGCAGTAAGTCCACATTATTTACGGCTTAGTTTGCATGGATTTTCACTCATACCTTTGGCTTGGTTGAATGGCTGAAGCGTTCAGTTTGGCATTCTTTATGATGAAGTTAGCCACTTGATCCAGATAGACTTGAGGCAGATTGTTTTTGTGGATGAATTCCTGAGCCGCATGCCACGGGTCGTCCCCTTTGTTGTACGGCAGTTTCAGCGGAGGTGATGTGTCGGACACATCGACCGAGAACACATAGTCATAGAGCTAGAAGAAGGTTGGCCGCATTGTTCGGTGTCCCTTTCATACATATTGTACTTACCTTGCCCTCGAAGAGTTGCTTCCCTGAAGAGAGACCACCCGAAGCACCAGTCACATCACCAACCAGGATCCATTCACCGTTCTCCCACAAGTAACACTTGACCGTCCCGTCTGGATGCCGAACTATTTTCTTTTGGCCTCGGGCCGTACCCTTCGTCTGCAACGAGTCGAGACCTGGCAAACTATAAATACTCATGACAAGTGTGACACACAATTGAGGTGGAAACCTTACTCTTCCTTCTTTATCTCTCCCAAGACCGCACTCGATTTCTGTATGTGCTCATCTACGGATGCCTTATAGGCCGCGAGGACAGCCTCACCGGCATATCTAGAGGGATCTTTTGTAAAGACCCTAACAATGCCATCACTGCCGCCAGTTACTATATCACCATTCTGCAAGCAAGCAACCGACCACACCGATTGCGTGGGATGAAGGATCGGTGAGCCCAACTCGCCGGACGAAAGGTCCCACATGCGCAACGTGCTGTCCTCACCACAGGATACAATTATATTGCTTCCAAGTGCAGGGTTTTGAGCCATGGAATAGATGTAATTCGAATGACCGAATAGCTCCCGTACGCATTCACCGTCATCGTTCCAATGCCGGATTATGGCATCATTGGCGCAACTGACCAGCGAACCATCTGCAAGACCGATGAGCCCTCGAACACAATCAGTGTGGCCTGGGGTTGGACAATATTCACTTAAGTCATATTTCTACTGAAATCGGTATCACGAACCTTTTAAAACCTTTAGACGTTCTCCCTTTGCATTCCAGTACAATATGGTCTTGTCGGCAGATCCAGTGATAAATTGCTTGTTGGGCAGTGATGCCACTGCCCATACTGCGGCTTCGTGGCCCTTTAATATCACTACATCCGTCGATCCCGACTCGTGTATAGTCCAGACACGTGCGGTCTTATCCCAACTTCCCGAAATGATACTCATTCGTTCTGCGCCTTTACTTATCGAGCACACCGTCGATTCGTGTCCTTTGAGAACAAGGGCGGGCACGTACGTGTCTTCCTTGTAGATGCAGATAGTCGCATCGTTGCTTCCCGTACAAATTAGACGATCGGCTTCGAGGTAATAGACACAGGACACGAAGTTCGTGTGATCTTTAAGGGTTACGCCCTGGACATACTCGTTTCTAAAAGCGTACGCTTACTGTGGTAAATGGAATTTATCGTTTCAACCGGCCTTACCCGAGTTGTTTCCATTCTTTGACCGTCTTGTCCCGCGAGCCAGATATTATGCCGGTGCCATCGACCGGCGAAACTGCACGGACGTCCAACCTGTGACCATGCAATTCACAACTTAATTTGTAGTTGTCAAGTGTAGATTGCGTGGACATGGCTTTTGTTGGAAATGATTGATTTTTGTTAAGAAAAAAATTAAAAAATTGCAGTGGAATCGGACATGAAAGTGTCAAAACTGAATTGTCATCATCCTACATCAACTTGTTTGACGTTAAGCAATCTCGAGCTGTCAATTCGTGCGGCACGGCCAGCATCGAAAAAAAATCGTTTAGTACAAATGCAGTCATGAATGAACTGGGTGAACGATCTTCGTTAAATTAACTTCAAACGAAGGGAATTGAATGTGAATGGGAAACAAAACGTGACCGAGTATATACGATAGTAGATTCCAATAAGATTGTGCATTCTACTGTTGTTGAAGAAAATACCAATGAACTACAGCAAACGGGCCGTACTGGATTTCAGGATTGAACGATACTTAACGAACTTCGTTCACTTTAGATCACTCAGCAGAGTTGCTAGTCGATTTTAGGGCTAGACAATGGCAGTTGTCGGAACAAAATTGGGCGATGTAGAGCTGAGGAATTCGTAATTTTCCAGCGGTGGCGTCGGTGGTAATGTGAGATAGTGCTTTATCGTAGTGCGAAATCTGGGACTTGTCTAGCCTTTTCGTGAACGGCGCATCGCGCTCAAATAATATTCTTTACTGATAGTTTGGTCCGGCGAAGGGAAATGCACGAGAGCACAATAACTAAAGAAAACAGCCAATAGACCTTGACTTTTGAGCGATTTTCTGGTTTTGCGTCACCTATAGCACAATATCCACTTGATTGATCAGTTGTTTCCGGTTTGTAAGCATAGGTTGTTACCGGTACTCCTCTCCACTGGCCGCGACGTCCCACGAAAGGGGTACTAGGCCAGCTCTCAAGTCCAAGTCTCATCTCAGGTAATATTGCGTTTCATCTTGTTTTGGTGCTCAGAAAGCGTTGTTTCACACATTGCAACGCGAATATGTTTTACCAAAAAATGAGTGTTTTAGGTATCAACCATAACGTGCTGTGGGGGCTTTTCACTAAAGGATAATCAATCCCGTCACCACCCTACACCAACCTTATTCGACTACACTTTTCGTTGGATGGCTTGCCATCTGAGCTCTTCTAGGCTGGCGGCGATGTTCTGGTAGGACGCATGCACCAGATCATCTGTAGAATTTTGGAAGTGGGAAGCATGCCCGACAACTGGAATATCAGCTCTCTTTGCCCCATCCACAAAAATAGGCGATCGTGCCTCTTGCAAAAACTATAAAGGTATATCCCTGCTCAATGTCGCGTACAAGATCCTATCCAGCGTACTGTGTGAACTTCTAAAGCCATTTTGCACTGCACTAATGGGCAGCTACCAGTGCCGCTTCCGGCCCGGCAAATCGACTATAGACCAAATTTTCACACTTCGACAAATCCTGGAAAAGACCAACGAGTTTCGAATCGATACACACCACCTTCATCGATTTCAAAGCCGCATACGGCAGCATTCATCGTGAAGGACTGTTTGGTGCGATGACCGAATTCGGGATCCCGGGAAAACTGATCAAGTTGTGTCGCGCCACACTGAAAAATACGCGATGCTCCGTGCAACTCGGTTCTAGGACTTCGAAACCGTTTGAAACATGCACCGGATTTCGGCAAGGATATACGCTGTCATGTGACTTCTTCAACCTGGTGCTGGATCAGATAGTGCGAGGGGCAGGCGTCAACAGGGAAGGCACTATTTTCTACAAGTCCGTCCAGCCGCTAGGATACGCGGATGTAATCGACATCATCGCGTGTTCTCACCGTGGCATTGTGGAAGCATTCACGGCGATCGAACAGGCGAAACGAGTTGGTCTTAAGGTCAATGAGGGCAAGATGAAGTACATGCTGTCAAGCAAAAACCAATCCGTCGCTCAGCACCTGGGACAAAATATAACAATTGACAGCTACAATTTCGAGGTAGTTAAGGAGTTTGTCTACCTCGGGGCAAACGTAAATTGCACAAATTACACCACAGTGGATATCCGGCATAGAATCGCCCTTGGCAACCGGTGCTACTTCGGTTTGTCCAATCAACTTGGGTCAAAACTCCTCACTTGAAGAACTAAAATCATGCTTTACAAAACGCTTATACTGCCAGTCTTGCTGTACAGAGCCGAAAAATGGACGATAAGCAGGACGGCGAAGCTGATTTTGGGTTCTTTCGAAAGAAAAATTCTGCGCCGGATATTTGGTCCTGTCTGTGAGGAAGGTGAATGGAGAAGAAGACACAACCGCGAACTCTGCGAGCTGTACAAGGATGTGGATGTAGTCCGGAAGGCAAAGATCCGTCGACTACACTGGCTCGGCAACATCGAGCGCATGGACATCAACGCTCCAGCTAAGAGGGTCTTCGACTCCGAGCCTCCTGGTTCGAGAAGAAGAGAAAGACCGAACCTCCGGTATAAAGACCAAGTAATCGCGGATGTAAGACATCTTGGTCTTGATAACTGGAAGCAGCGTGCCCGGGACCGTCAAAGATGGAAGGCAGTTATAGCTCAGGCTCAGATCCTCCATGGATCGCTGACCTGATAAGTAAGTTAGGTTTCGATTTTTGATAGGTAAAATAAGCTTGAGATGAGAACGGACACCTAGTAGTAGAATCGCAGTCGATGCTCGGAATATGGAAAAACCACTTCTGCAGACTGTATAACGGCGATGTTGTTAGTCAATATACCGCTGTCAGGCAGAATGATCCATTTCTAATCGACGAAGACCGCAGAGAATTCTGTCCCTCTGACCTCGACGAAGTTAAGATTGCCATATCGAAGCTCAAGTCGAATAAAGCTGCTGGCGCAGACGGACTGTCTGCTGAGCTCTTCAAGGCAGCTGGGGATGACATGGTTAGCTGTTATCCAGCTCATCTGTAAGATATGGGCAGAGGAAAGCATGCCCGAGGAACGGAGTCTCAGTATCGTATGCCCGATCCACAAGAAAGGAGACCCCTCTGACTGCGCCAAGAATAAGAATAAGAAAAAGTCTTCTTAACATCGCCTACAAAATCTGCTCTGCCGTTTTGTGTGAGCGCCTGAAGCCTTTTGTCAATAAGCTGATAGGTCCTTATCAGTGCGGATTCGGGCCAGGGAAGTTCACCATCGACCAAATCTTCACACTACGGCAGATCCTGGGAAAAACCAATGAATTTCAACTTGACACCCACCACCTACTTGTCGACTTCAAACCCGCATACGACAACGTAATTAGAGACGAGCTATACAACGCTATGTCTACCATTGACATACCTGCTAAACTCGTCAGACTCTGCAGGATGACTTTGGAGAATGCTCGCTGCCCCATCCGAATCGGTGAACATCTTACCAATAGTTTTGATGTCAAAAAAGGATTTAGGCAGGGCGATACGCTGTCGTGCGATTTCTTCAACATCATATTGGAAATGATTGTGCAAAAATCACTGGCCAATACAAGAGGCACAATCTATTTCAAATCCTCGCAACTCCTTGCATACGCCGACGATATTGACATAATAGGTAGATCACAGCGAGATGTCAATGAGGCGTTTGCGAGTATTGAGATCGAGGCGGTGAAAGTTGGTCTGGCGGTAAACGAGGGCAAAACTAAATATATGCTGTCATCAAAAAAGGACGCTCACCACCGACGTCTTGGCCAGAACGTTTGTATTGGCAAGTATAAGTTCGAGGTAGTTAAGGACTTCGTCTACCTTGGCTCCGCAGTAACCTGGAACAACGACATCAGTTCCGAAATCAAACGCAGAATCACTCTTGCCAATCGCTGTTTCTTTGGGCTCAGGAGGCAACTGAGTAATAGAGCCCTCTCCCGAACGACAAAGTTGACTCTATATAAGACCCTTATCATCCCGGTCCTGATGTACGGCGCAGAAGCATGGACACTATAAAAATCCGATGAGGAGGCCCTTTGTCGGTTCGAGAGAAGGATTTTGCGCGTGATTTTCGGGCCTATAAACACAGACGGGGGATGGAGGAAAAGATTCAACCACGAACTTTACGGGCTGTACAGCGACATGAGCCTAGTCAGGCGTCTATTGATTCAACTCCTAAGATGGCTGAGCCATGTAGAGCGTCTTTGAATCCAACCCCGATGGACGAAGAAGCAGAGGACGGCCGCACTTAAGATAGCGCACACAGGTGGAAGGGGACCTCAGCCAACTAGGTGTGCGGCAATGGAAAAGGCTAGCAAAAGATCGTGCTAGTTGGAGGGGCATGTTGGTTGAGGCTCAGGTTCACCCCGAACTGTAGCGCACATTAAGAAGAAGAAGAAAAAAATAAGCTTGTACTTTTCTGTTCCAACTTGATCTGACATTTCTCACAAATCTCTGCCGTTCTGCTTGTGTTGTTCTGTTTATCCCCCTTTTGAACTCAGCTGTACATAAAACAATAATAAATGCAAATCAACAGTTTTGTTTAATGAATTTATTTCCTGGTGTTCTATTTAGATGAATTTAACTATGGAATAGTTCGAATTACAGTAGGGAATTCTATCATTAAAAATTGTTTTCTTTTGTTATACGTATCTGAATTGTTTTCTTTAACTTTTATGTGATATCTCTAGACACTTTGTCAGTTTCCCTATTAACAGCTAATGAACAATTGCTAATGGGAAGTGTAGCAATCCATCCCGGAGTACGGTAGGTTGTTAATATTCTAAAATGTTTATACTTGTAGGTTAGCTAACGAGTAAAGTGCTATAGATTTCTAGAATTTTATCCAACAGACGTTATAGATGATTTACTTATGTATTTGGAAAACTTGTAAAAAATATCTAATTTTAGGTTTTAAATACATTCATATACTCATGTAATGTTCTACTACAATTGTATCTAATTGGCATCGTAATTATCTATTTGCTTACTAGCGGTATTGTGCAACAAATTTTCCGTTTCAATTTTAAACAGAGCAGACAAATCGTCCTACGTACAAGCTACGATTCTCTGGTTTACATAGAACAGTGGAACGTACGAATACATAGGTAAACGAAACGAAAATATTATAAAAATACAAAATATCTTGCGATTCAAAACGTTCAGATAAGATTCATTTCAGTTGTATATGGCTTTTAGCAGCTTTCGACTCCATAGGAGACAATAAGTTCGACTACAATACGATACGGTTGGTTAAGACCTACTTCATTCCCTTAATTATCTATCCTTATTCGTACCCTAGCACCTACACATTAACTTACTATACGTTTTAGCAACGAATTATGCAGCTGTCAGCAGCAAATAGCGGTCCTAACATAATAGTCACTTTCAGCAGAGATCAACGTTTCAGATAAATTAAACTTTTTGTTTTCCGTCAACTATCTTAGTTCCTAATCCTAAGACTTATAGAATCGTACACGTCCGATTTTGTTTGGGAGTTTTGGGCTGTTCTTGTAACGCTATTTCGACATGACGCTTCGCCAGCCACGACTGCTTCTGCAGACGATTTACAACGATCCGATAGGCTCCGATCACATCGCTTCGAGGACCATTTTTACTTGCATTTCGTAGCATTTCTGAGGTGACGCCAAGCTCGGTGAGAATTTGCCGAGCTTCAGATTCGAGCGGAGTTAGTTGTGTCAATTCATCTGTGTCGGTTGGTATCATGATGAATGCGCCTTTTTCGTCATCATAATTCTTGAACAGTGGCGATTCGGCAACGGCTTCAGCATTCCATTTCGATCCATTTCCATTCATCATGGTTTTCTCTCTCGTAGCGTCCATGGGACTGATTTTCTTCTTCAGGGTGCTGCTGAAAAACGATTTGCGCGGTAGACTGGCTTGTGACGATTCGACGAGGATAGCATCAAAATTGATTTCGATCGGCTGAAGGAAATTGTCAACGAAAATTCCATCGGTCTTCTTGGTATTCAGATTCAGGGAAGGCTTGTTAGTGATCTCCATGTAGCGTTCTCGTAATGAGAAATTCTTTCGTATTCGTCGGGATTTATTGCGAAACCAGAATACGGAACGTTTGCTGGGTTTTGTGCGTTGATTGATTTCATACTGCATAAGATCGGTGCTGAGATTTGGGGTGGTCACCCATTGACTGGCGAGTATGTCGTCTATTGTTGGTCTACGTACCGGCAGGTGGACTAGAATTCGTTCTGAAACACGGACGTGGTTAGACCCTTTAGGTTGTTTGTATCAAAGTTGAAACTTACGAATTAGTCGAATGCACGGAAGACTGATATGTCCGGGAAGAACGTAATCACCCTTCAGGACAGCAGTTCGTAGCGCTGGAACAGTCGGCGCACGAAATGGCATATTTCCAACAACCATGAAGTAGAGTAGAACGCCAAGTGCCCACACATCTACTGGGCCTCCGATGTAGTGATCGTCAGAGAACAGTTCAGGCGCAGCATATGGCGGAGAGCCACAAAACGTGTCCAGCTTCTGACTGGCACCTAGAAAATGGAGAATTTAAAAAAAATACAAAAACGTTCGTCAATCGTTCGTTTTACTAAAATACAATTTTTACACTTAATGTGAGGTGAAGAGTTCTCGGCCTGAGAACAGAGATGGCACTCCAATCGATAAGCATTTCTAATTCCTGTCAGCGTACAAATGTCATTAGTTCGTACGACAAGTTTCAACTTGTTCGCTCATGTAGTTTGAAGTGTGTTTTTCGTAAAAGAAAATTCATCCGAAGTTGACAAAATCTTACGATGAAATTTGGGCAGCTGGATGGATAAAATTTGGTTTTGGATAGATTAACTCTGAAAGGAGCATTTTGCACAAGGAATTAGAGATGCGGAAGCTCATCGTAAGAGGAGTGCCGTGAGTCAATAGGGATCCGATCAGTTTTGTGTGGCGATTTGTCCCCATGAATAATACATGGGTCCACGCTAGAAATGGAACAGCAGTCCAAGTCGTAGGTCTGAGCCGATAGTTCAACCCCAAAGAAAACGAAGTCGATTGCAACTGCCGGTAAGGTTATGGGCATCGTGTTTTGGGATGCGAAAGGGATCCAGTTATTTGGTTATCTTGCAAACAAGTAAAACAATTACAGGCGAGTATTACTCCAATCTGAGGGCGCAGTGGTTAGTGTGTTGGACTCTGGCGCACGATGAGCGAATTCGGATCCCGATAACACCAACGCCATCGAATGTTTATTTCGCGACGTTCCTCCTCGGCGGGGTACTGGCAAGACCTCCCGTAGTAAACCTGCCATGAAAAAGCTTCTCGACTCACGCTGTTCGGAATCGGCATTTCACCTGTGAAAAATAAATCACACACAACATGGATAATTGAGAGAACCTTGGCTCCGGTCCTTCATGGCTGTAACGCCACAAAAGAAGAAGAAGATTACTCCAATCTTTTCGACAAGCTGGATTCCAAAATTCGCGAGAAGAGGCTTGGCTTGCCTTTCACTAGGACAATGCACTTGTACACAAGGGTGCGTTGGCAATGGAAAAACTGCAGGATTCGAGGTATTAGGGGCGACTGAACGCTCCTCTATTTCCCTGATTTGTCATTCCCAGATTTTCATCTGTAGCCAAAATTGAAGAAGAAGAAGAAAAATATACTAGGAATGTTCTAAACTCATTTCCAGAGCCTTCGATGTTTTCCGATATGGTCCTAAGATGTGGGCGCCAAGGCCAGAATCCATCTTGGAGCCATCAGTGTATCAGCTAAGGCCTTTGACGTTGAGCAAAGGATCACTGGTTTTCCAAGCTGATCGGCTTGGGATCAATATCTCAGATCTCTTGTCAAAAGTGAACGTGCGTAGTAATGCGTCCGAGACCGTGGTAATCATATCCAGCTCAGGAAGATATTGCAGGATGGACATGTGACCCATTGGTCTACATGGTAGGCCTTTTCCCGATCGAAGAATTCTGATTGCACTGCGTAATGCAACCTTTTTGATAAAAAGTGCTCCTTGGGCTGCTGGGCGAGACACGCTAGTCTCTGTAGGCGTTGAAGTTTAACGATTACCGTTTTTTGTTCAACGTTTGTCTGAAATGTCAGATCGCTCACAGGGAAACAACGTAATCTGGAGAAAGCAATCAGGTATCGTTAAGGTATTAAAAGTGTCTGGAACTGTGAAGCTTCCGAAAGGGTGGCAACTCTTTGAAACTATAATACTGGAGAGGATGTCGGTGTTGTCTTCAAGCTCAAACGACGACTTTGGGGGAACAAAGTTAAGACGAATCTAAGTCCCGATAAAAGGATCAAAGTGAGATGGCAGCTTGTGCTCAGAAAAGGATTACATGGTTTAAGCTTAGGAAACTATTAGACAGAAGAAGACATATTTAGGAAATTAGTTACCTTGTGGGACAAACGCAGACCTTCTCGTAAGCGATATATGTATGTATTCTGAAAAGTGTTGGGCGAAAAGACAAACCATCCACAGAATACCAGAAAAGATGTGTCCAAACCAATGGTGGTTACTACCTTTCCAATAAAATTGCCGCTGAAGTTAACAGGCTACAAAAAATCGCTTCTATAAGCTTGATAATGGCTGTAGCGTTTTCCATGCTAGGTTCTTCGCAATCAAACAGGCTGCGGAGCTGATTTTTATAGAAAACACCTTAGGAAATTGGATCAACGCCTATGTTGACAGACAGTTAGTTATTAATATCCTGCAGGCAACATGGATAAGATCTAAGCTTGTCAAACTCTGTAAGGAGAGGCTGGAGGTGATATCAGATGTCAATAACGTGTACCTTTGTTGGCGGACGAGCTAGTTAGAATGGGATCAGGCGCAAACTCCGCGCAGATCACAACAGAAGCCGAGCTAATAATGAAAGCCAAAAAGCTATGGTATCAATTAGTCCTTTCGGGACTTGTAGTGGTAAGTAACATTGGGTTGAATAGACTACTGAGATTTCTCTCTGCATCTAAGTGGAAAATTTTTAGGTTTCTATGGGTTAAGCGTTAACTGGGCACAATGGACTCGTCGTAGTCTAAGTGAGCCTTGATCTTTCGTCCATGGGGCATCCACTCACCTATCCTAGCCTAATCTAACAGTCTACGAATATAGTGACGATTGGCAGAGCCGAAGATGGAGAAAGTCAATTTGGGAATTAATGTACCAAGATTGGGTAAAGTCATCAAGTTTGAAGAATTTCGGTATAAAACGATTAAGGGTTACTCGATGCGGACGAATCGATGAGGCCTGTGAACGTAGCAAAACAATTGCTGATTGATAAATTGGGCGTGATTGATGGCCTTACTACAAGAGGTAAATAAAATTCGACAACACACCTGCTCCCTCTTGAAAGTAGCCCTTCGCTGAGGATTGAAGTAGCTGGACACTACTACCGAAACGAACCTGATCCTCGCAACCGTTTAATGAAATGTGCAATTCTACTTTCAATTGATTTCAATTTCGATTCCTTCATCGGCTACATGAATTACTTACGAAAAGGCCATGGGGTGTCTATAATTCAATGCAATTGAAGGAACGAATCTGCGGGTGTTTACTCAACGGTAACGCAAGCTCTTTATTGAAGGAAATTTGTCTGATTTCAGTAATACATTCATTTAGATTTATCGCCTTCAAATTGATTCAATTACTCCTGTATCCGGATAAACATGAATAGATAGATAGCTACGTTCGCATATACAACCTACGAGTTAGTATTAAATAAAGTGACAATTCGTCGACCTTTTGTTGTGTTATAGTAGAGCTCCTGACGTGATAACGATTGATTGATGGGTCTTACTTCGTCTAATTGACAACAATGATTTGCTTGTATACGTACCATTTATCAGTTCCGTGCTGAATCCAAAATCGGCTAATTTAAGTCTATCCTCGGACACGAGCAAGACATTTTCAGCCTTTATATCACGATGAACGAAACCCATACTGTGCTGGAATGACAATAAACCAAAGAATAGAGAAATGGAATCCATCCCGTTCAATTGCCAAACAATGATAACAACAAGATGCGCCCGAACAATATAGTGTGCGGATAGCTGACGGGCAAGGTGACAAGAGAACGAAATAGATACAATATCTTAGAAGAGGATTTCCTACTCACCATATGTTCAACAGCCAAGAGCAATTGCTTGTACAATGGTGAAGCATGATGCTCTCTAAGTGGCCCATTCTGTGTGATGTGATTGTACAGCTCACCGCCTCTTACCCATTCGGTGACCAAGTAAACACGACCCAGCGTTTCCACAACTTCAAATAGCCTAGGATTTAGTTGTACATTTGTCAGTGATCAAATGGGATGCAATATGTTGGGTGTATTTACCTAAGAATATTGGGATGATGAACACACTCGAGGGTGGCAATTTCTCGGGACAGCATACGTAGGGCTCTAGCATCAAGACCACCTCTATCAACTACCTTGACGGCAACTTTGTCTACGAAAATTTGAGAAATCAATTCAAGTCGTGTGTTTACATTTACATGGAAAGAAAGAAGGAGATAAGCCGAATTTGTCTAAGTGGTGTAGGATTGGAGATACAATTTTGATCGCAGTTGCAATTGAGGATGTCAGTTTTGAACTTGAGTGCATCTTTTCTCAGCAAAATGTAGCTTGTTGGTCAAGCACAGCAATATAACATGTTAGGTAGGTAGGTAGGTAGGGCCGTAGCCTTCCCAAAAAGAAAATAAGAAGAACACACATAGGCCAGGGAGGCCCGTTGTGCAGCTACGAGGGGGTTTAGTCCCCTATTCGTGGAACCATTTTGTGCTTCTTAAGAAATTAAGAAGATCAGATATCCCTACTTGCTGAACTACGGTCAGATCGTTAAGGAAGTAAGATCCTAGGTATCGTTTCCTGATTGTGCAGAATACCGGGCAGGCGCAGAGAAGGTGATGAATGGATTCGACCTCCTCCTCGTCCAGACAGCTCCTGCAAATATCATTCCGAGTTATACCTAGTTTTTGCGCGTGACTGCCAATAAGGCAGTGTCCAGTGATGACACCAATGACTTTGTGGATGTCAGTTCTTTTAAGGGAGATAATAATCCTAGTCCGTTAACTGTTGAGCCAGGGCCAGATTTGCCTGGTGATGAGGTAGGTATGTCCCTGAGTCCATCTCCGGTTCGTCTCGGCCCTGGCGAGATTTATAAGATTGTGTTTAATGGTTGCAAAGGGTATACCCTCACAAGCCACGATTGATTGTAGCGTCGTTCCTTGTTTGGCGAGTGTGTAGGCTCTTTCGTTTCCTGGAATGTCGCTGTGTCCCGGTACCCAGATAAGTTGTATGTTGAACTGTTCGGCCATCTCGTTAAGAGATAGGCGACAGTCGAGACTAGTTTTCGATGTGTAGGTACACATTGGACTCCAACGACTTTAAGGCTGCTTGGCTATCCGTGAGGATGCGGATATCCGTGGTGGATATCACGTTCCACTTCAGCCAAGACAAAGCCTCTTTTATTGCCAACAGTTCCGCCCGGAAAACGCTGCAGTGATTTGGTAGTTTTATAGCTTTGTTCAGCTTAAGTAGTTTGCAGAATATTCCACTACCCACCCCGTCTTTGGTTTTAGACCCGTCAGTATAGAAGTCTACGCAGTTCCTGCGAGGTTGAGTCTGGCGAGTCCAGTTTTGTCTGTCCGGGTAGGTCGTTGTAAAGTTTTTTTCCAAGACTGTGGTGGGTTCTGTGAGGTCCAGGTTTTCTGCCATAGTTGACCTGTTATTCAGGATGGAGGAGCGGCCAGTGACATAAATCGACCAGTTCGAGCTGGCTTTAAGTCTAATGGCCATTTGTGTAGCAATTTGCTTGCTAACCTTTGTACCTTCTCGAATTGCTTGAGGTATGTTGTCTTGTCCAGTGCTGTCCACCAGACTGTTGTATGTATGTATGTTGGCGTTACAGTCCATGAAGAACCTGAGCCGAGCTTCTCTCAATCATAGGTGAAAGGGACCTACAGTTTTATTGCCGGTTCCGAACGGCGAATTTCGAGAAGCCTTTCATGACAATTTTACTACAGGGGGTTTTGTCAGAATCCCGCTGAGGAGAAACACCGTGAAAAACACGTTCGATGACATGGCTGTGTCGGGATTCGATCCCGTGTCATCGGCGTCAGAGGCCAACACACTACCCACTGCGCCACGGTGTTCTCGGTTTGGTGATGTTGCTTATCTATTAATTTGTGTTGCTATTAGTTTTATGTTTTTTTTTTTTTAGAAACCTGCGCATAACCTAAACAGAGTGCAGTAGTTTGGGTCGTTGATGTTCGTTTTCGTTAACTCTCAGGGGTGGTTGTCCTAGATAGGACGAGAGCCGATCAAATTCCACGTTGGTTATTATTGGAGCACTCAGACGCAAACACTGGTCCATTGTAGTCCAGACAGACACCTTACATTACTGTATTTTCCCCGTTTTCCGGAGAAAAATTTGAAGGAGCTTCAGTGATGTAGAGCTAACGGATTCGGCACACACCACGTCGGCTTCAAGGGTGCGCCACCGTGCGCGAGCGAAGGCGGGACAATCACAGAGGAAATGCTCTGAAGTATCATCCTCCTCTTCGGCACTTGCAGCACAGGTAGGCGTCTCCCTGATTCCGAGCACGTAGAGATGCTTGGCAAAAGTGTAATGGCCCGTGATGACTCCCACAAGCCTTCTGCAGTCGACTCTCCTTAAAGACAGGAGGAATGCTGCAGATTTTTTGCAGACATCAGGGCATACGCGCTTAGTCATCTTGCACCCTGGACAGTCCTTTCATCTACAGTTGTGTGTATTAAATACACAATCGTTAATGAAGGAATTTACCATGGACGCAGGTAGACCTAGAGCGGGTTCAGGTCCTGAGAAGCTTTCCTCTGAACCCATTCTGGCGAGTTTATCAGAGATCTCGTTTCCTGGGATCCCAGAGTCTGGAACCCATATAAGCCTTTATGAATTTAGTCTGCCGACTTTGTTCAGGAAGGACTTGAACTCCAGCACTAATGTGGAACTAGTTAAGGGCTTACACACAGCTCTTAGTGCACCTTAGCTGTCACTACAGAAGCATATGCTTTCCCCTTTCCACCTGTGCTTCACAACATAGTGCATGGCCATTAGAATTGCGTATACCTCTGATTGGAAGACAGACGCATATTTTCCTAAGGAGAAGTGCAGTCGGATGTTTTCGCGTTCAAAGAAGACCCCAGCACCGAACCCCCGCCCAGACCTGGAGTCATCCGTGAAAATGCGAAGACTATCCTTTCCAGGTTCAGTATCCGGTCAGAGCCAATCCTTACGCCATGGAAACTCGACTGTGAAATTACGGCGCAGTAGGATAACGGGCGTCAGTGCGTCAGAAGGCATGTCAATGGGACAGTGGTCGCAGGACAATTCTTGCGCAAGGCCGTCGTTATTCCTATGCGAGTTATACCAAAAGCCATTTCTCTTCAGACAAGACATGGCTTTCAGAGCACACCCTCTGATAAATATATCAAGAGGTGGAAGGCTCATCATAGCATCTAGAGCAGCGCCCGGCGTGCTGGGGAAGGCCCCCGTGCAGCTGAGACAAATCGTTCTTTGGAGTTTGGTGAAAGAGGCCACGACATGTTTGCATTTTGGTCTGTTCCACCAGACAACCGATGCATATGAGATTATAGGTCTTATCATTGCCGTGTAGATCCAGAGGACCTTTGCCGGTGATAAGCCCCATGTTTTGCTAAAAGCTCCCTTACATTGCCAGAAAGCTGACAACGCTTTGGTGGTTTTTGATTCAACATGCTTTGACCAAAGAAGCTTACTATCTAAGATGACGCCTAGATACTTAGCCTCCTTGGATATCCGGATGGAAGTGCCTTTTAGTACCAGCTGAGTCATGTCAGTATTTTCCCTCCTTCTCGTAAAGAGAACGACATCGGTCTTAAGAGGATTGACTGACAGCCCATTTCTAGTACACCAATCATCGATCACATTTAGCGCCGCCTGTGCTTTGAGACGGACAGTCGCTAAAAATGAGCCGACAGAAAGAATGGCGACATCATCCGCATAGGCCTGGGCATAGATTCGAGAGGCATTAAGAGCATCAAGCAGAGAATCGACCACCATGCACCATAACAGCGGAGACAGGACGCCACCTTGCGGGCAGCCCCTGTTTACGCCGAATTTGACATACTGGTCGAGGCCTGTTGAGTTTGCCATAAAAGAAGCGGCTGTCAAGATCGAAAATTGGCTAGAGTCTGCCGACATTGAACTAGCCGACCACAAGAGGGAAGCTGTCTTAATAACCAGCTGAAAGACCGTGGAATACGCAAACTTCCTGGTTGGGAGGCAGCCAATGGAGTCTGAAGCGGCCTTAAAATACTTAGGGGTAATGCTCGACAACCGACTTCATTTTAAAGCCCATGTCGAATACTGCAGTAAAAAGTCGTCCCAAATGCAGGCATTGCTTGCCAGAATGCTGCAGTACATCGGTGGACCAGGATATGCGAGGAGGATTCTGCTTTCCAGATGGGCAAGCTCAATACTCCTATACGCGGCGCCGGTCTGGGCGGGAGCCCTTACAACGAAGGAGACGAGAAGAAAGCTGTCGTCTGTATACATGCTATGCGCAATAAGGACGATATGCGGAAAATCTCTCTGATGAAGCAGTCTGTGTCATAGCGGGTATGGTCCCCATCGACATCCTAGTAGGATAAAAGCTTTCTTCGGCTTTATGGCAACAACCGCAGAATTATGGCAAGCCACCTGGGAAAACACGGGTGGCTGTGGTGCAGTGGTTAACATCATCGACCGCCTATCGGAAGGTCTATAGTTCAAATTCGTTTCATAGCCAAGAAAAAGCATACAACGCAGTTGTGAATGCAAAGCGACCAAACGTACTGCTGCAGGCATAACACTCACAGTATATGTATGTATGTATGTTGGCGTTACAATCCATGAAGAACCTGAGCCGAGCTTCTCTCAATCACCCATGTTGTGTGTGATTTCATTTTCCCATAGGTGAAAGGGACCTACAGTTTATTGCCGGTTCCGAACGGCGAATTTCGAGGGTTTTGTCAGAACCCCGCTGAGGAGAAACACCGTGAAAAACACGTTCGATGACATGGCTGTGTCGGGATTCGATCCCGTGCCATCGGCGTCAGAGGCCAACACACTACCCACTGCGCCACGGTGCTCTCACTCACAGTATATGGTCAATTGAAATTCATCCTCTGCGTATGCAGTGTTAACACCAAAAGTGCATGAACGAATTACTGTGAATTATAACCAACGCGAAATTTGGTCGGCTTTCGTCCTATCTAGGACAAACCACCCCTGAGAGTACTGAACGAACATCTACGACCCAAAAAACCACTGCACTCCGTTCAGGTTGTCTGTCAAAAACATCAACCTGCGCGAAACTCAACTCTCCCTCTCCCTGTTACCTTCGCTCGCACAACGTTCAAAAACGTTATAAGGCATTAGCAGAGAGTGCAGGTGTAACTGTGGCCATTCGGCCCATAATGTCTAGAGGAAGAAGAAGACGCGGAGCACACCATATTCCGCTGCAGACGTTTTGCAGAGCCACGAATGGACCAGCCAACGAGAGTCTGCTGCGGCAGAAGTATGTAAGAGCCTTTGCATGCCTTGTGCTAAGAAAAAAGTCGATTCTGAAAGGAGTGCTCGAAGGTACGATGGCTTCCATGAGTTCTCGGCTTATTATCTAGATTGTCTTCGTCTAGGTTAGGTATATGGGTGCCCTATTGACGTAAAGTCAAGGCTCACGCAGACTACGTTGAGTCCATTGTGTCTTCGTCTAACTTACCTACTTATCAGGCCAGCGATCCATGGAGGATCTGAGCCTGAGCTGAAGCTGCCTTCCATCCTTGACGGTCCCGGGCACGCTGCTTCCAGTTGTCAAGACCAAGATGTCTTACATCCGCGATTACTTGGTCTTTATACCGGAGGTTCGGTCTTCCTCTTCTTCTCGAACCAGTAGGCTCGGAGTCGAAGACCCTCTTAGCTGGAGCGTTAATGTCCATGCGCTCGATGTGGCCGAGCCAGTGTAGTCGACGGATCCTTGTCTTCCGGACTACATCCACATCTTGGTACAGCTCGTAGAGTTCGCGGTTGTGTCTTCTTCTCCATTCACCTTCCTCACAGAAAGGACCAAATATCCGGCGCAGAATTTTTCTTTCGAAAGAACCCAAAATCAGCTCCGCTGAGCGTTTTGTAAAGCATGACTTTGGTCTTTCGAGTGAGGAGTTTTGACCCCAGTTTACAGAATTTACGTTTGCCCCGAGGTAGACAAACTCCTTAACTACCTCGAAATTGTAGCTGTCAATTGTTTGGTTTTGTCCCAGGTGGTGAGCGACGGATTGGTTTTTGCTTGACAGCATGTATTTCGTTTTGTCCTCATTGATCTTAAGACCAACTCGTTTCGCCTGTTCTCCAATCGCCGTGAATGCTTCCACAATGCCACGGCGAGAACACGCGATGATGTCGATATCAACCGCGTATCCTAGCAGCTGGATGGACTTGTAAAAGATAGTGCCTTCCCTGCTGATGCCTGCCCGTCGCACTATCGGCTCCAGCACCAGGTTGAAGAAGTCACATGACAGAGCATCTCCTTGCCGAAATCCGGTGCATGTTTCGAATGGTTCCGAGGTCCTAGAACCGAGTTGCACGGTGCATCGCGTGTTTTTTAGCATGGCGCGACACAACTGGATCAGTTTTACCGGGATCCCGAATTCGGCCATCGCCCCAAACAGTGCTTCACGATGAATGCTGTCGTATGCGGCTTTGAAATCGATGAAAAGATGGTGTGTATCGATTCGAATCCCGTTGGTCTTTTCCAGGATTTGTCGAAGTGTGAAAATTTGGTCCATAGTCGATTTACCGGGCCGGAAGCCGCACTGGTAGCTGCCGAGTAGTGCGGTGCAAAATGGTTTTAGACGTTCGCACACTTGTCTTCGTCTAAAGTAACCAAAAAACTTGTCCGGTTGTGACCGGACATCGTATACGGTGGGATACAAAGTAGCGCTGACTGTGGAACTATTTGGAAAATATTATTTCTATGTGCACTTGTAGCGTATGTTCTTCTAGTAACCAGTACAGGATCTTGCAATATTTAGCTCTTCTTTTTCCTTGTGGTATTTAAGCTGATGGTTTGAGAATACGACCTTGTTCAGATGTCGACCTGGTCGTTATGGTAGCAAATTCGGATGGTGAATGCACTTAGTACTCTGATTTATGCTGTGCCTACGTCCAAGTGTGATTCTTTGTAGACTATGAATCAGCACAACATTCAGTTTAATATTTATCAATTGGAAAGCAAACATACGTTGACTGAGTGCTGTGCCACTTCCCTGAATGTAAACAATTGATGATTCGCCAAAATCCATTTATTCATCAAAATGCCAATGAAACGGTTTCAGCTCATGTATCCATTTTTTTATCCGATGCATAGCAAAAGCTCATGAATTCGATGACAATGCAAATGAACACCTGTCCTGTGTAACATTTGGTTTTTTGTTTGGATTCAGGACAAAATGTCTAATTCGACGCAGTGACCTCTTCCGGTGATCCGCGAAATTGCTTTCCATCTAAATTCAAATCGCGCGAGCAAACACACGAAACAATATCCGATTCATTGTTTATCAAAACTATTTTGATGGAATCTAGGTTGCTGGCTTGGTAACTCGTACGTGCGTGGATTCGAAGGTGAGGCACAACGTGGTTCTTCGTTCGGTAAATGTCAGAAGAAATGTATCCGACGAACCCTGTTTTTTTTGGGGTACTCTTGACTCGGTTCCAGTTGAAGGGGATTTAATATTTATTGGATTTTCGGTTTCCAAATTTACTTAGGTAAATTGAAAGCTTCACCGAGGTAATTGGTTGCTTACAGGAGGGAAGAAAAACAAACGCTACTGTCTCGTAGCAACATTTAAGGTTGACATTGAACCGCAGAATTGTCTATATAAAGGACTTATAAGGGATTTAAAGGGTTCTCTGCCACAATCATAATCATGGTCGTGGAAGAGGATCTTCCCACTGTGACCTTTGCGGCAATCTATGGAAAACAACTTACCTCGTGTCAATTGGTGCACGGCTAATTTGACTTTTGAAAAGTTTCCACGCCCGATATCGCCGCAGAATCTGTACAGACCGACACGCCTCCCAAGAGCCACCTGAAATGAAACGAAAAACAACCACTAAGTGAATTCACTCAACCCGTCAGGAACGCTATTTTCCCCTTCCTTACACCGACAACTATAATTACATTATCCCCTATTCGAACCGAACTTTACATAAACCTGTTGGACACTTTTCCCTTTTTCCCTTCAGACCTAAGACCATGTAGTCGTCCCTGCGCTATGGAACTAATGAGTTAGAAAGACGACATGTTGCCAGTATAAATTAGACCTTTCGCCGGAGGCCAATTACTCGGCCGGGTGAGTAGACACCGGAGCCGACCAAAGGAGGAGGACTACGAGAGATATAGAAAAGGATTTATGGTCTCGCCGTCGGTCCGTTTTGGGCGATTCGACTGCATTTTATGGCTTAACAAAAAACAGGCAGGAAAAATGGATTCGAGCTCATGGTGTACCACTTCACATGCAAAGTGCCATTCAGGAACTCGACCATGCTACGCATATCACAAACCACTGTTCAGAGCTACGATATTGTGTACTATGTTTTTGGCAGTTAAGAGAGAGGAGGAGCCCTTCCCGTGCTTGTGGGGCGGCAAAAGTCATTAATTACAAAAAACTATTCCAGCCGTTGGCTTACAGTTCTGTCGGCTGTAGGTTTTGCGTAATTGAAAACAGAAACAAGCTGCCAAAGGACTTTCGATTTGGATCTAAGCTCATCCGTTACCTCCATCTACTCCTCCACTTGTCGAATGGAGTAGCGTTCTTTCTCGGTTGAGGTTAAGGATTAAAGTTCGGGTAGCGTCCTCTAGATGGTTATGGGACGCAGTTAGATTGTTTTGCTATTTTGGCTATTATTTCAAAGGAGTGTTTGTCCGGGGGATTACCATTGGGCGTTTGTGTGCATAATCCGAACGTAACAAGCTTAAAGTAATAGAAAGGCTCGTGCAGGCAAACCACGTTGTTATTCGGTTGTTCCGATATCCAAGCGTATAGCCTAATAATCCGGGGCGTATAGTAAAATTGGGAATTGGGAATGACTGAGGTAAAATCCCTTTTGAAATAGTGCATGTGACTACGCTGGGAGTGCACTCAAGTTCCAGCTGTTCACTTGTGCTCCATAGACACGATGTATGTATATCGATAATTGGTTTGGAAACCCTATTATTACCCTATATACAAAGGAAAACAGGAGGAGGAAAAAGCACGAGAATAATGCACCCGGCATTGGCAGTGACACGCAAGCAATTGTCTGGCGGTTACAGTGACTTGACATTGGTTTCGGGCTAGGTAAGTGCCATTTATACAATAAACGTTGTTGGGAATGGATCAAGGAATCAATAGGTGAATAGATGGTGGTAACACGAACATGCTTGATTGGCACTTGTGCGCTTTCTGTTACTTCACTCACCGAAAAAAAACATGACCTCAGGGTGTAGGTTTTGTAAGTAATGCCTACACATGCCTTCTTTGGTTAACATAACCTACGGTAAGTGGGGATGTTTTATAAACCGACGACAGTTGGAAGATAGTAGTGTGAAAGTCAGTTGAATGTCTGTCAGCAATAGTAAGCTAATTTTAGGGAACCGACGTCAGGGGACGAATCAAAGGCATTCGTCAAAGACCCTTATTTAGATGGCGCCGTGATAATATGACTATCAGTACGGAGCTGGAGCAGATCGAGGGGAGTTTTAATTAGTATTAAGGCTGTACTGAAAGACATACTGTACCTACATACTGTATCATGAGCCCATAGTGTTTTTGTCATGTTTTTGGTATGAAGAGGTTTACGACGCGAGGCTTGTTTCTATTTGACACCCAACTTGTTTACTTTGACGAATTTTCAATCCTATTGGGAGCTGTTCATGTGATTTGTTGTACCACGGTTTGGCGTTGATACTAATTACAAATGGATGTCTGATATGATTATGAACAGAAAAGGAGGGAGGAGCATGCGCTTCTGATAAGGAAAAAGAAGGAGCACGAGAAGTGCGAGATGGAGGAGATGGACAGATGTTATTGCAGGAACGAAGTTCGAAAATTTTACCAGAAAGTAGAACGAACATGCCAAGGCTATAAAGCCAGAGCAGAAGCCTGCAGGGGTTAGCACGGACAACTAGTAGTGGAGTCACAGTCGATGCTGAGATTGTGGAAGGACCACTTCTGCAGACTGTATAACGGCGATGATAGTCAAAATGCCGCCGTCAGGCAGAGCGAACCATTCACAACGGACGAAGACGAAGGAGAATCCCGTCCACCCGACCTAGACGATGTTAAGATAGCGATATCGAAACTTAAGTCTTATAAAGCTGCTGGAGCAGACGGACTCACCGCGGAGCTGTTTAAAGCAGCTGGCGATGAGCTGGTTAGGAGCATGCACCAACTCATCTGCAAGATATGGTCGGAAGAACGCATGCCCGATGAATGGAATCTCAGTATCGTTTGCCCGGTCCATAAGAAAGGAGACCCCTATGACTGCGCCAATTACAGAGGGATAAGCCTCCTGAACATCGGATACAAGATCCTCTCTGCCGTACTATGTAAGTACCTGAAACCGTTCGTGGACAATCTGATAGGTTCCTACCAATTTGGTTTCAGACCAGGAAAATCCACGATAGACCAAATATTGGAGAAGACATATGAATTCTAGGTCGACACACACCATCTCTTTGTCGACTTTAAAGCCACGTATGACAGTGTTTATAGAGACGAGCTATACAGAGCCATGTCATGTTTTAACATTCCTGCCAAACTCGTCAGACTATGCAGGATGACTATGGAGAACTCTCGCTGCTCCATTAAGGTCGGAGGTGAACTAACCGACCCCTTTGATGTTAAAAAAGGTTTTAGACAGGGTGACGCACTGTCATGTGATTTCTTCAACATTGTTCTTAAAAAGATCGTGCGGGGCTCTGCAGCCAATACAAGAGGTACGATCTACTTCAAGTCCACACAATTGCTTGCCTACGCAGATGACATTGACGTAATTGGACGAACAAAGCGAGACGTCAATGAGGCGTTCACAAGCATTGAAGCAGAAGCGGCGAAAGTGGGTCTAAGGGTAAATGGGGACAAGACCAAATATATGCTGTCATCCAAGAAAGACGCATAACACCGGAGTCTTGGTCAGAACGTCACCTTCGGCAGCTATATTTTTGAAGTAGTCAAGGACTTCGTCTACCTTGGCTCGGTAGTGACAAGCAGCAACGACACCAGCGCTGAGATAAAACGCAGAATAACTTTTGCCAATCGCTGCTTCTTCGGGCTCAAGAGGCAATTGAGTAGTAGAGCCCTCTCTCGAAAAACTAAGGCTTCCCTCTACAAAACCTTAATCATCCCGGTCCTCCTCTACGGCGCTGAGGCTTGGACGTTATCAAAAGCGGATGAAGAGGCTCTTGGACGTTTCGAGAGGAAAATTCTGCGTGCAATCTTTGGTCCCGTTTGTGTAAACGGAGAATGGAGGAGGAGATTCAACGAAGAACTGTACGGGCTGTACAGCGACATCGGCCTGGTTAGACGTCATCGGATCCAACGTCTAAGAGGGCTAGGCCATGTAGAGCGAATGGACATCAACGCTCCGGCCCGAAGAGTCTTCGACTCCAACCCCGAGGGACGACGCAGCAGAGGACGACCGCATTTAAGGTGGCGCGCACAGGTGGAAGGGGACCTCAACCAACTGGGCGTGCGGCACTGGAAGCGGCTGGCCGAAGATCGGGCCGGCTGGAGAGGCTTGTTGGTTGAGGCCCTGGTTCACCCCGAACTGTAGCGCCATCAAAGTAAGTAAGTAAATGTGATATGATATTTTTTTCATGTTGGATACTTCTGCTGTTTATTGGAGCACCCATCTGCAAATACTGATCCATTGAACTGCCAGATAGACACCTCTAGGTTAGCTTATGTAAATGGGTGCCCTATTGACGAGAGGTCAAGTCTCACTTAGACTAAGAAGAGTTAATCGTGCCCAGTTAAAGTTTAACCCGAAGACACCTACAAGTCTTCTCCCTCCGGCCAACGTGGTGAGTCTGGTCAAGGATGCTGAGCAAGCAAATGCCGTACTTATTATAGGGCGTGATGCCAACGCACACCACACGATATGGGGCAGCAGTAACATCAACGATCGAGGTCAGTCATTGTTTAATTATTTACTACATACTAACCTCATCGTTTGTAATAACGGCTGCGAACCAACTTTTATTACTAAGAATAGACAGGAAGTTCTAGATGTAACTTTTGCATTGCAGGACATTGTCGACAAAGTCAGAGAATGGAAAGTCCTAAAAGAGCACTCCCTCTCTGACCATCGCTATAGTCAATGCAGCATAGTTAGCCACGTCAGTGCCCCAGCAACCTTCAGGAACTACAGGAGAACTGATTGGCAAAAGTATAGAACCTATGTTGAACCCTACCTATGGACAAGACACCCGACCTATCCGCACATCCCTGCGGAATTAGACAGTTTAGTAAATGAGCTGACAGGAACCCTCAGCCCTGCGGCTAGAACCCCAGAGGCAAATCCAAACCCCCCTGGTGAAATGAAGAGATAGTCTCCCTTAGGAAAGAGAGCAGAAAGCTCTTTAGCAAAGCAAAATGTACCCGCTGGCAAGAGGATTGGGACCTCTACAAGAAGGCACTTAAACCTTTCAAAGCAGCGACCAGGAAGGCCAAAAGGAAATCTTGAAGGAACTAGTTCGAAAATATCAAGGCGATCTCCGAAGCTTCAAGAATAAGAAAGATTCTGGCTTCGGCCCCGTACAACTCAAGCCACCTAATGCGGAATGATGGTCCCTGGACGACCTCCAGAACAGAAGCCCTGGAACTTCTCCTGAACGCACACTTTCTGGGCAGTAGTGACTCGTCTATGACACCTCCTCAAGTCATCCAGCCGACGACATCTTCCTTCGAGCGTGCTCCCAACCAGGTCAACAACAACATTGTTCTCTGGGTTTTGAAAAGCTATGAAATCTACAAGTCTCCAGGACCGGGTGGGATCATACCAGCAGAGCTCCAGCAGGTAGCAGATCTCATCCTTCCCTGGCTTGTGGTAATACACAAAATTTGCCTCTCCCTGTCCCATTTCCTCAGCAAGTGGAAGGTGACCAAAGTCATTTTCATACCCAAGGCAGGTAAAAGCTCCCACACGTATGCAAATGACTTGAGGCCTATCAGTCTTACTTCTTTTCTATTAAAAACTCTAGAGAAGATTTTAGACGCACACATACGTCACAGCTGTATCTCAGAAAGGCTGTTGAAGAATCAACATGGCTACAACAAAGGCAAATCGGTGGAAACAGCACTCCACTCATTGGTCAGCAAAATAGAAAGGTCACTGGAACGTAAGGAATATACTCTAGTCGCCTTTCTCTATATTGGGGGCGCCTTTAACAATGTTGAGCCAGAGCTGTCTGATCTGGGTGTTACGGGATCAGTGATAGAACTGGTACGACAACTGCTAATGCAAAGAGTAGTTAAGGCCAACTTCGCTGGTGCCGTCTCAACTAGAATGGTCAGCAGAGGTATACCACAGGGTGGTGTACCTCTGGAACGTGGTGGTCAACGAACTACTACTGTTGCTAGAATAAGAAGGGTACGCTGTGACCGCCTATGCAGATGACATTGCTATTGCTGCCACAGGAAAATTTCCCAGCACTCTAAGCGACCTAATGCAGGGTGCATTACGCACAGTAGAAACCTGGACGCAGTAGTGTGGACTAGGGATCAATCCTAGGAAGACCGGCCTAGTACTGTTTACCAATAATTATAATTCCGGCCTTCAACTCACCGAGGTTGGATGGAACCCAAATAATAATCGAAAATCAGGCTAGACGCCTAGGCCTACTCCTTGACAGGAGGCTGAATTGGAAATCTAACATTCTTGATCGTGTCAAGAAAGCAACCACTGCCCTCTACAGCTGTAAGAAAGTGGTGGGCAGAAGGTGGGGTTTCCAACCAAGCATTACGCACTGGCTCTACACAGCAGTCATAAGGCCCACCCTCCTATATAGCATCGTAGTCTGGTACCAGGGAACTGCGCAGCCGACCAACTAGTAAAGTTAGGGTCAAGCACACTCAGTCTTCCTACCCTCGGGTACATACAAACACCAGTAAGTGCGGTAAAGCACATGATAAAACTTCGAACCAGGCGACCAACCTCCAATGGAATGAAAGTAATATCGGCTTCATCACTAAACAAATTTGGCTTAACTTAAACCTGAACGAACAAGGGTCCTAGTAGCAACCAAAAGGGCAACTTTAAGCACTCTAGTGGGTGTCATTACAGGTCATTGCATATTGGGAAAACACGCCGCCAGACTAGGGCTGTCCTCCAATGACTTCTGCCACGGCTGCGTGGACGAGGAGGAAGAGGAATCAAAACATCACCTTCTCTGCTCATGCCCCTCTTTTGCGAACCGCAGGAGGGTCTACCTCGGGGCGCCCTTCTATGAAAATCTAAGTGAGCTAGCAAATCTAAAAATAGCTTCACTTTATCAGAAGCACCGGTTGGTTCTCAGGTAGCGGATCAGGGTAATATGATCCATGTGCCAACCACTTATACCTAACCTAACCTAACCTAACCACCTAGATGCAGATTGAAGTCCCAGCAGCTTCTGCGGAAATCATTGTCGGGCTGACCTAGTCTGGCTGCATTGTAATATATCATGCAGAATCCAATGAGGGCACCGACTGTTATTGGCTTTCACTACCAGCACTGCCAGTGTTTCTCCGAAAAGTGTACTGAGCAGCGTTTTAACCTCCATTGTGATCTGTTAACTACCACGTCCGCCTTCCCATTTCCGGAAATAGTCATATGACCTTATGTCCAGCAAAGAGTCACCCTATTGACAACTGATATCTTTTCTAGTCCCTCTTTGCAGTGTTTGACGAGCTTGGATCTTATATATGTTGCTTTCAGAGCCTTGATGGCTGCCTGGCTGTCAATGTAGATATTGAATCCTTTACCTGAGAGGTTTTCTCTTAAAATTGTTTAATTGCAAAGACCTCAGCCATCATCAAGTCTACAGGAGTGATTTACTTCATGAGATTCGAAATGGACCTCAGCTCCTGTACCGGTATCCATCTTGGATCCGTTGGTATACATTGCCAGTTCATTTTCAGTACGTACCGTACCACTAGTCCATTCCTCCCTGGAAGGAATTCTGATAGAGAATCTCTAAGCTAAGCTTGGAGTCTACGGTTATGCCAAGCGAATTGACAGATTTTTGGAAATCAGATCAATACCATTCATACGGGGGTAAGTGAACATATCTTGGTATAGATCTTCTCCTTGTGAAGAGGATTATCTCGGCTTTCAACGAGTTTCCTCCCACGTCTCGCCCCTTGACTCGGTTATTAACCAGTAGCAGTTCATAACTTAGTCTTTCGATGAGGACCTGAGGAAATTTCCCAGCGTAGGGCGTGACGTTATAAAATATGAGGTTTGGTTGTCGACCAAGATTGTTAGTGACATTGCTAATCTAAAATAGGTTAGTTTCTGGTCGGTAAAGATGTTTTCCTTGTCAGAGGAAGCATAACTGGGAAGGAGAAAGCATTCTGATGGGGTCCATTGCAGGATTGGTAGATTGAAATCTCCAACAACCATGAAGTCATGGCTAGGGTAGGCTTCTAGGAAAAGAGAGCCGATTGCATCCACAGAAAGCTTATGGACCGAGGCAGGTTGTGAAGGCCAGATGTAGCAGCAAAGGATGTGAAAATATTTTATTACGATGGATACCCTGGCGCAAACAAGTTCAAAAGAGGGAGAGTTAGGAAATGTGACGAGAGATGCATAGCTGCGACCAGTGGGAATTGCTTTATCACTTCGCCCATCAACGCGAAAGATCAGAAAGTCGGAAGAGAAAAGTTCGGAGTCAGGAATACTAGGATTAAGGTTAGTTTCGGCTAAAGCGAAGATATCATAGGGAAGCATTTGCGAGTTGAGATAGACCGTTGAGTCTTTGGAGCGGTGGCATCTTACACATTGATAGTACAAAGTAAGAATAACTTCAAAGTGGGTTGTGATGAAAGAATTAGGGACGCGAGAAATAAGGCGCTTAGAGCTAATTCTTCTTTGGTGGCGTTACAGCCCATGAAGGACCAGAGCCAAGCTTCTCTCAATCACCCATGTTGTGTGTGATTTATTTTTCACACAGGTGAAAGGGACCTCGATTCCGAATGGCGTGAGTCAAGAAGCATTTTCCAGGCAAGTTATACTACGGGGGGTTTTGCCAGTACCCCGCCGAGGAGGGACGCCGCGACATAAACATTCGATGGCGTTGGTGTTATCGGGATCCGAACTCGCTCATCGTGCGTCAGAGTCCAACACACTAACCACTTCGCCACGGCGCCCTCTTAGAGCTAATATGAGAAGCAAAACTAGAGAGGTCACTAACCACGGCTTGGACAGAAATGTGAAACTCTCGAAATTACATTAAGAAACGAATTTGCCATGAAAATGCGCAAGAAAACACAATCGCATCTCAAAGGATTTAGAGCTTTTTGGACAAAAAGGCACTTTAGACAAATGTGGAAAGAAGATAAAGAGCGCGTTATCATTCTTGGGGAATTCTCTACCCTCTTCTATCCCTATCCACATATACAAGTACTTAGTGAAGACACTTATTCAAAATAAATAAAATTGTGAAGTAGATACACAACTCACCTGCGTAACGAGCATCGTTCTACAACGAAATTTGTCAAAGTTGCCTTATATCAGACATTCTCGTCCTTTTAAAAGGTTGAAATGAAATACTTAAAAATCTCTCTCTAAGACCCGAGGCCAACATAGCAAAAATGAAGTTAATTGAAAACGAAGAACTTGTCTCGTCTGTCGTTGTGATTTTAATTAAATTAATAGAGGGTCCACCGATACTTTTCGATCGAGAGGTTGCTTTTGAAGGAAAAAATTCTTTCGAAGGACAGCGGAGAAGAAACTGAAAAGGAAATTATGTCCCACTCTGCCAGTTTATGAAATTCTAAGACGTAAAGGGTTTACGAAAGGAACCAGGCGGTTGGAAAAGGAGGCTGGCATAGGAAAGTTTAAATTAAATTTTCCAAAGTCCAATAATTCACTAAAAGGCGAGAAGGATCACATGATGCAACAGAGATGAAAGTATTCCAAATGACTGTAGAGGAGCACATGAGATGGGGTTATAACTCAAGAGAACACGATAAGTAAGTAGGCTACTCTAGGACGACAGGTTAAATCAAAAAGTGTCGGTAAATTTACCTCGTGTCCACATCTTGGATCAGTCTGTAGGGCCTTTGTCAGCCGCTGATATGGCGGTGTTGTAGGTGTAGGTGGTACAGGCGACTCCTGGAATTCACTGACGGTATCCACGACTGCAAATTTTATGCAAACCTCTTCTCGTATTTATTATATAGTCCAACTGCAGAGAGGAGAAGATGAATAGTGTTACTTCCTATTTCTCGTTTGGTCTTCGTTTTCGTGTCCTTCTTCTTTGTCTAATACTGCCGCTCTGGAAAATTGCTGCCAATTTGGCGTGTGCTTTTCCAGATGTTAGTCGCTCTTTTCTATTTATTTTCACTTTTGTGGTCTTTTGTATTCCAATGCCTGCCGTCTTGTTGAATATTTCCTTTCGTAAAGTGAAATTGATAATTTACGTCCACGGATGCAATTTTCACCTGAAGCATAATCTTTCGATTATTTATGAAATATCCTGTCGAGTCCACACTATGACTATGGTGTACAGGCAAGCTAGGACGAAGAGGACAGCTGCTCGATTTATAAGAGCATTATTCGTAATGCTAGCGTTTATCGTGGCGATTCACATGAGTTGTGGTATCTGTAACAAAAAAAGAATAAAATGACGAGATTAGTTTCGTTTGTTCTCTTAAGGGGATAGTTTGTTTTAAAACTTTGCTCGATGGAGGGATAATATTACACATACGCCAGAGTAACCCCTTTATCATGTGCACAGTCATGCATGTCATTATTATCGATCTTTTTGACGAGCTTCCGATTTTGCTGCATGCTCATGTGGCTGGATTTTAAACTTATTCCGTGCAAGTGGCAAGTGTGGATATTCCTATGGTACAGGCATAGGTTGAAGGATACCCGCACTTAACTATAATCTGATTGAAATCATGAGTCTAGCAGGTGGATTATTCTTATATTTCTAGGAACTTGTTGTTCGTGTTTTAGTTTGAGTATGGAAACAATATAATTTTCGTCGTAAACGACACAGTAGTATGGTAGGTTCCTTGTTATTTTTCATTTGAAAAATAATTCAGGAACTGATGATATAATAGACTATCGGTGGAAAGGAGTTTATGGACGAGAGGTTAATATCACGAATATAGACAAAAAAAAAACAGGCCAAGTGCGAGTCGGACTCGCGCATAAAGAGTTCCGCACCATCTGTATATATAAATATGAAAGAGACGTTGTATGTTACCTCATCAGTCATCACATTAAATCACATTTTTTGTATGATGACAGATCTTAGTTGCAGGCAGGTTATAGGCATATTAGTTTGATGATCAAAAATCTCAATGATGAGATAGTTGATCATCCATTGTCCATTGAATTCAAATCAGTTATCTTACTTGACAGCAAGGAGGTGAATGTAAATAACAATAATCAAGGGGAAAAGGTTTGCAGCTAGGATTAGTATATCAAGGACACAATAGGGATCAAAGCTGGAAAGTATTTTATTGGTTGTGGGATATGATCGAAAGTTAATTTCACAACAATTGAATTTGTTTCAACATTTGATATCTTAACCCATCAGGATGGAAGAGGACGGGAATAGCAATTGTACGAAAGGGTTTGCAGCAAGGATTAGGACGGGAATAGCAATTGTACGAAAGGGTTTGCAGCAAGGATTAACTTAGCAGTGACACAATAGGGATCATCAAAGGTTAAAGGGTATTTATTATTGGTTGCTTGTAGTTATGTATATAAAAAAAGGTTGCAGCTTGTAGGATTTATACATCAATGACACAATAGTGATAAAAGCTGGGAAGTTTCCTACTGGTTGTGGGATATTGTAGACTAACCTTAGTTCATTATGTGACCAAGGGGAATTTTTTGGATGAAAATCATGTCTGTTGTATGGGAGCCCCCCTAAAATATTCATTTACTTCTGTTTTTAGTACTTGTCGTTGTAGCGGCAACAGAAATACATCATCTGTGAAAATTTCAACTGTCTAACTATTACGGTTCATGAGATACAGCCTGGTGACAGACGGGCGGACGGACGGCGAAGTCTTAGTAATTGGGTTCCGTTTTACCTTTGAGTACGGAACCCTAAGAAGCTGCAATGTATTCCAAGAAAGATGTCCTCACTCTTCTCTGAATAATATTTTACAAATAAAGGTCATACAAAATGTCTCCACGGTTTTTTGTCACTAGATGGTGTTGATGCCCATATATTGGGTAGCGCTAATTCGGTTCTGACGGAAGAACGCGCGTTTGAAAGGTAATATTAAGGTTCACAGCTTTGTAATTAGTCATTGGTTTGCAGGTAAAAAAGGCTGCAAAAGCACGCTGAAAAATTGGTGAAGTGTACAGTGAGAGGGCACCGTGGCGCAGTGGTTAGTGTGTTGGACTCTGACGCACGATGAGCGAGCTCGGATCCCGATAACACCGACGCGACGTTCCTCCTCGGCGGGGTACTGGCAAAACCCCCCGTAGTAAACTTGCCATGAAAAAGCTTCTCGACTCACGCCGTTCGGAATCGGCATTAAACTGTAGGTCCCTTTCATCTGTGTGGAAAATAAAAACACACACCACATGGGTGATTGAGAGAAGCTTGGCTCTGGCCCTTCATGGGCTGCAACGCCACCTAAGGAGAGGAAGAAGAGTACAATGAGAATGCTGTGAGCAAACGTTGGATTCAGGGGTGGTTAGCCCAATTCTGTTCCTAACATTTCTGCGTCAAAATTGTTTCGATTCGATAACTGTCGCGCGCAGTCGCAAAAGTGTTTAGTGCAGTGCGGGCATTGTAAACACTTTTTTGCCTGCAGTCCCGAGGCATATTCGGGCCCCTTTTTCCAGCCATCTGTGTTTGCACTCAGCTACCACGCTGACTGAGTGCGATTATAACCGGTGGGGCACAGCGGGCCGTGTGTGTTGCCTTTTATTGGTAGTGTACGTCCCACTATCGTAATGGCATAACACGTTAGATTGCCTTTTTGCAAGGCTGGCTTTGGAGCCCCAGAGCTTGACTTATTCGGTGTTGTAAACTATATCTTTTGTGTGTTTTACAGGTGGGGGACTACATTAACCAATTCTGTAATAACCGTGACTTCTTCCTCACTTCCCAACCTGACAAATAAAACATTGATGCATTATCGGGTCTTGGCTCGTTCGGCCATTGCGTAATACCAGCCACATTCCCGTACTCACATCCGACTGGTGCAGCCCCAGTAACTTCATAGCGAGCCTTAACTGGTAGTTTTGTTTCCTCGACAATGACGCGAACGCCGCCGCTGATAATATCGCAATTATTATTCGAATTGCCGTGGTTAATTGTATTCCTGAGAGCACCGTGGCGCAGTGGGTAGTGTGTTGCCCTCTGACGCCAATGACACGCGGTCAAATCCCGACACAGCCACGTCATCGAACGTGTTTTCACGGTGTTTCTCCTCAGCGGGGTGCTGACAAAACCCCCTGTAGTAAAATTGTCATGAGAAGCTTCTCAAAATTCGCCGTACGGAACCGGCAATAAACTGTAGGTCCTTTTCACCTATGGCAAAATGAAATCACACACAACATGGGTGATTGAGAGAAGCTCGGCTCTGGTTCTTCATGGACTGTAACGCCAACATACATACAAACAATTGTATTCCTAGTGTTACTGCAGGCGTGATGTTCGAAAGTCTTATCAACAGAAAAAGCAAACATGCCAAGGTCATAAAGCCAGAACGGAAGCCTGCAGAACGGACACCTAGTAGTAGAATCGCACTCGATGCTGAGAATATAGAAAAACCACTTCTGCAGACTGTATAACGGCGATGTTAGTCAATATACCGCTGTCAGGCAGAATGATCCATTTCTAATCGACGAAGACCGCAGAGAATTCCGTGCCCCTGACCTCGACGAAGTTAAGATTACCATATCGAAACTCAAGTCGAATAAAGCTTCTGGCGCAGCCGGACTGTCTGCTAAGCTCTTCAAGGGTATGACCTGGTTAGGAGCATGCTCCAGGTCATCTGTAAGATA
This sequence comes from Eumerus sabulonum, assembly GCA_951905685.1. Lineage (NCBI taxonomy): Eukaryota > Metazoa > Arthropoda > Insecta > Diptera > Syrphidae > Eumerus > Eumerus sabulonum. The sequence goes on from OX645063.1 coordinate 102,088,653, forward strand.
TGGTCAGAGGAAAGCATGCCCGAGGAATGGAGTCTCAGTATCGTATGCTGGATCCATAAGAAAGGAGACCCCTCCGACTGCGCCAACTACAGAGGAATAAGTCTTCTTAACATCGCCTACAAAATCTTCTCTGCCGTTTTGTGTGAGCGCCTGAAGCCTTTTGTAAATAAGCTGATCAGTGCAGATTCAGGCCAGGGAAGTCCACCATTGACCAAGTCTTCACACTACGGCAGATCCTGGAAAAAACCAATGAATTTATGACGATATTGACATAATAGGTAGATCACAGCGAGATGTCGATGAGAAAGTTTGCGAGTATTGGGATGGAGGCGGCCAAAATTGGTTTAACAGTAAACGGAGGCAAAACTAAATATATATGTTGTCATCAAAAAAGGACGCTCACCACCGACGTCTTGGCCAGAATGTTTGTGTTGGCGGATATAAGTTCGAGGTAATTAAGGACTTCGTCTACCTTGGCTCCGCAGTGACCTGCAACAACGACATCAGTTCCGAAATCAAACGCAGAATCACTATTGCCAATCGCTGTTTCTTTGGGCTTAGGAGCGAATGGACACCACAGCTCCAGCCCGGAGAGTTTTGAATCCAACCCCGAGGTACAAAGAAGCAGAGGACGGCCGCACTTAAGATGGCGCACACAGGTGTAAGGGGACCTCAGCCAACTGGGTGTGCGACAATGGAAAAGGCTAGCAAAAGATCGTGTTATTTGGAGGGGCATTTTGGTTGACGCCCAGATTCAGCCCGAACTGTAGCGCCCGTTAAGAAGAAGAAGAAATTCCTCCAATGTTCCACCTCGTCTCCTATACCAATATTTATCCACAACGACATTTCATCTGTCACTCCCTTAGATAAAGCTAGCCTTCTTTCTGCCCACTTTGCAGCCAGTTCGTAGATCCCAGCTTTCATTTTATCTCTGCTTGTACTAGAGCATGTCTATTCCACTATGACAAATATATTTTCGTGCAGTTTCAAGGGTTCTCGAAGAGCTCGGTATACAGAAATCCTCTGCTCAAGACGGTATTTTCACAATATTTTTGAAAAGGTGTTCTTCGAAGCGTTCGACTCTAATTGTTTTGGATGGATTCAAGTCTGATATCCACTTTTTAAATACTGGTGCTCCCCAGGGCTCCGTTTTGTCTCCGACATTTTTCATTTTTATAAATGCCCTCTTGTCTGTCACTTTCAATCCAATCCACTCCTCTGCTGGCGACAGTACCATCAGCTTCATATATTCGTCCACTACCTTATAACACCTCCCTTTGACTGTAAATAGTGAGCGGAGTAGGTAGAACTGAATGCTTCCAAAACATAGTGCTGTCTTCTGTCGTCCAACTCGCAGCAATGATCCATGAATGGTACTTGAATCCTAGAAACCGAAAAGCTCATAGTTCTAATGTGCAGCTGGTAGAGCAGGAGCGGCATAAAATCTGTCAAAGGATAGCGAACGAACCAAACACCAATCCCATGACAGTTTGGAAGCATCTAACGGAGCAGACTACTCAAAAAAATTCGACCACAGGAACTATTTATGAAGCGAATTATTACGGTACACGCCGGCGACCCTCTACAAAGGACGCGAAAACCTGAATTGACGGCAAACAAGGTAACGTTGAACTTTTGGTGGGATTGGAGTGGAATCGCGCATTATGAGCTGCTACAACCTGTGCACAGCTCGATATTTCGAATGAAGGAACTAAGAAAGGGCGACCAGAAACGGTCAATAGAAATGGAGTTGTACCCCATCATGACGATTTTTTTTTTTTTAATAATTTGCGCGCACTCAAGGTCTAATAACCTTATTATGTCGGCGACACAGTGCGGGCAGAAGGTAGAAAGGAAGAGGAATAGAGGAGATGCCGATGGACATTGATCTTAAATGGTTGCATGTTGCATTGAGGGGGGAACACAGAATCCGGCTGGGAGTTCCAGATTCGTGTGGTTCGGTTAATGAAAGATTCTCTATATTTGACAGTACGTCCGAAAACGGGCTTCAGGGTATATTGGTGGGCATTCCTAGAAAGACGTGTATTGCGGGAGAAATGTTGAAGGGGCGGAATGCAACTGGCTATTTCATCAGAGCATTTTTGGTGGTAGTAACGATAACACAGGGAGAGGCAGGTAACATTCCTGCGGTGTTCCAGCGAGTCTAATGTTTTGGTAATGCTGAAGTCACCTATCGGTTTTATGGCTCGTTTTTGTATTCTGTCTAGTAGGTGCAATGAGGTCTTGGACCACCGGACCAGACATGAGCGTTAAACTCTAATATGGGGCGAATGAACGCCTTATAGATTATAGCCAGGTCTAGGGGTGAGAAATATTTCTTGCATCTGTATAGGAAGCCTAGGCATTTCGCAGCATTCTTGGCGACACTGAATATATGGTCGCTCCAATTAAGATTGTGAGCAACACTCATACTCAGGATGGAGAGCTTTTCAGTTTCTGAGATGCAAGTGCCATTCATGGATAATGGCTGCGGGTTATTTATACACTTTAACGACAAGAGGCAGCATTGTGTTTTGGAAGCATTAAATTCATCATCAGCATCATCAGCGTCAGAGGCCAACACACTACCTACTGCACCACGGCGCTCTCAAGCGTCTCGGGATACAATATGGCTAGGCCATGTAGAGAGTATGGACAATATATGTAGCTCCGGCCCAGAGAATCTTCGAATCCGAGCCATTGGGACAACGCAACAGAGGACGCCCTCGACTCTAATGGCGCACAGAAGTGGAGAAGCACCCCAACCAACTTTGTGTGCGTGAGTGGATACGGCTGGCAAGAGAACGTACTGGCTAAAGTCGCTTGTTGGTTGAGGCCCAAGACCACACTGGTCTGTAGCGCCACGAAGAAGAAGAACTTTTTACGCAAATGACGAATTATAACTGTGTACGAAAATAGGGTCCAAAATGTCACCTTTAAAACCCTATATATAGGTGGAGACTTTTTACACGACCCAATATTTAAGAAAGGGACGATCGCGACTATACTAGCTAGAAAGGCATATTTTCGTTAAATCAATTGGTGGAGACGATAAGAAAAAAGCGAACACGGTATTAGAGCTAAAATACTTTAGAGATCCGAAAGAATTTTGGGACCGGCTCAATGTAGACTGTCTATGAATCACTCGTTTGATAAGTCATAGGTCATAGGCAAAATTGCTGGCAAGCTTGTAAAATACTTTGTAAGACTCCTGATGCAGACAGACGGGTTGTCTTCAAGGAAAGACGTGTTTAGTAGATCAACTCTGAAACTACTAAAGATTCAATTTCGACGGGTCTTCCACCTTCTTGCAAAGGTTTGGGTCCTATTGAAAGTCTTCAATTATTGCAAGGTTACTTGACCACTGGCCTCATTTTTGTTTTTTTTTATTTTTGTTTAGAAACTCACGCAGGATCAAGAGTTTATATATTTTTTTTTTTTTTTTTAATTTGCGCGCACTCAAGGTCTTATAACCTTATTATGTCGGCGACACAGTGCGGGCAGAAGATAGAGAAGAAGAGGAATAGAGGAGATGCCGATGGACATTGATCTTAAATGCTTGCATGTTGCATTGAGGGGGGAAAACCGAATCCGGCAGGGAGTTCCAGATTCGTGTGGTTCGGTTAATGAAAGATTCTCTATATTTGACAGTACGTCCGAAAGCGGGCTTCATGGTATATTGGTGAGCATTCCTAGAGAGACGTGTATTGCGGGAGAAATGTTGAAGGGGCGGAATGCAACTGGCTATTTCATCAGAGCATTTTTGGTGGTAGTAACGATAAAACAGGGAGAGGCAGGTAACATTCCTGCGGTGTTCCAGCGAGTCTAATGTTTTGGTAATGCTGGAGTCACCTATCAGTTTTACGGCTCGTTTTTGTATTCTGTCTAGTAGGTGCAATGAGGTCTTGGACCACCGGTCTTGGTCTTGGAGGTCTTGGCGTATGAACGCCTTATAGCTTGTAGCCAGATCTAAGGGTGAGAAATGTTCCTTGCATCTGTATAAGAATCCTAGGCATTTCGCAGCATTCTTGGCGACACTGAATATATGGTCGCTCCAATTAAGATTGTGAGCAACACTCATACCCAGGATGGAAAGCTTTTCAGTTACTGAGATGCAAGTGCCATTCATGGATAATGGCTGCGGGTTAGTTGTACGCTTTAACGACCAGAGACAGCATTGTGTTTTGGATGCATTGAATTCCACTCTATTGTTTTTACCCCATTGGATGATGCTGTCGATATCGGAACTTAATGAGCTTAATATACGCTGCCGCTCATTATCTACAACCGAAGCGCAGGGTCGTAAACTGGTGAACGAATATGAGAAGCTGAGGGTACTGTCGTCAGCGAAGGAGTGAATTGGATTAGAAGTAACAGACAAGAGATCATTTATAAAAATAAGAAAGAGTGTCGGAGACAAAACGGAGCCCTGGGTAACACCGGCATTTACAAAGTGAGTATAAGACTTGAATCCGTCGAAAACAACTTGAATTGAACGATTCGAAAGGTAGCTTCTAATCCATTGAAAAAGAGACTCATCGATCCCAAAAGCACGCATTTTCGACAAAAGGGCTTAGTGCCAAGCCCTGTCAAATGCTTTCGAAATATCCAGTGCAACAATTTTGCTTTCACCTGCTTGGTGAAGCGAGTGATTCCACTTTTCAGCGAGATATGCCATCAAATCACCAGTGGATCTGTTGCTGCGGAAACCGTATTGGCGGTCATTGAGGAGTTTCCGTGATTCAAGATATTTCATAAGCTGACGGTTAATCAGCGTTTCCATGACCTTGGAAAGAAGGGACGTTAGTGCAATGGGTCGGTAGTTGGAGGGTGAAGATGGTTCGCCTTTTTTGGGTATAGGCTGGACAAATGCTGTTTTCCACCTACTCGGAAAGAGCCCAGAGGTGTAGGAAAGGTGAAAAAGCTTACGCAGTGGTTTTGCAAGCGTAGAAGAACACCTTTTCAGAACTAATAGGGCAATACTATCTGGACCAGCGGATTTGTGTATGTCGAGGTCTTTAAGAACCCTTGCGACTGTACGAGTGCCGAAGTGGATTAGTCCCATGGTGGAATTGACGCACTCTAGTACAGGCGGAGACAAAGCACAAGCTGGCAGCTGAGAACTGGTTGCGAAATGGGCAGCAAGTTGGTTAGCTTTGTCTAAAGGGGTGACAGCTGGAATGTCATTGTGTCCTTTGGGACATTGAAGGATTTTACGCCTTAATTTTTGGTTGGATTGGAATTTAAACCGTCGAATGTGGGTGTTGCAGTCATTTCTGGTTCGTATGTACTTTTTTCGGTTTTCCTCAGAAATGTTTGCCTTGTAGGCCCGAAAACTTAGCTCCCTGAGCCTAATAGCCTCTTTGCAGCTCAAGTCAAACCACGAATTATCCTTAGGCCTGGTGCTTTTTATTTTGCTGTGTGTTAGGCCACACATGTCTTTGATGTCTTGGTACAAATTGACGGAACTTTGTTGCTAAGTAGTGATGTGTGGGATGTGATGGTCGGCCGAACAACAGCTGAAAATCACTTGGACAAGTTTTACGCCGATAAACCACTGAAGAACTACACACCGACGGAGTTATCAATCTTCCTGAAAAATGGCAAAAGGTCATAGATTAGTTGCAAAAAAAAAACCCTAAAGCTCCCATTTCTTTCGAAACTCTTACTGTTTCTCTGTCGCCAAACTTGATCTGCTTTTAGTGAAGTTATTGTACGTTTCGCCGGTTCCCCATGAAAGAGAACAGAAAAATCAGCTTTAGACACGAATCGATTGCTGGCATCGGATTCCCATTTCTTTGGAAACTCTTAGTTTCTATAAGAGTGATACCCTGTCGCCGAACTTGCTTTGTTTGAAACAAACGTATTGTACGTCTCCTTCGTTCCCGATTAAAAAGAAAGGCAAAAATCCGCTTTAAACATAAATCGATTCCTGGTATTCAGGTCATTAATCGTCTGAAGACTCGAGTCGAAACTTTCCGCTCTCGTCTTATCCACAAGTGCATGCATATTAATCACCAACCATGCATGCCACTCTACAGGTGCTGTTCGGCACACATTCTTCTAGAGTCACCACAAATCCCTCAACCCATAGATCAAAGGCGACATGCATCCTGGACAAATACATATGTACACACAACTGCACCTCTACGTTCGAGTTAAATTCTTTTCGAACTTTTTCCTCGCTTTTCCTACACCACCAAGCGACACCAGTAAATTAAGGTGTCCGTTGGGAATTTGAATCCGGATGCATAGGGCGTCCCCTCGTTCACCTCCACGCCGACTTAATTTTCCCAACGACGTCCAGTGAATTGGCGTATCGTTGTCAGCGCCAGCGGTTTCCTCTATACAATTCACCATGCTGGCAATCTTGATTGCAATCAAATGCTAATGAGAAATTCTTCTCCTCACTGTCACTGTTTGTTTGCTATTTGAATTCAAAGAACATTATTTTCACACCGTGTAAACGGTGATTACGATTTCAATTGTGATGAGGGTGTGACGTGACGTTCTATCGCCTTGAGAATAGCCCATGACCAAGCGAGCGGCCATCCCCATTTAGTCATTAAACCGAAATAGGTTTCAACGACTGTGAAAGAAAAATGTTCTTTTTTAAGTCTTTTCGTAACAGTTGTTGGCAGGTGAATGAATTTAAAATTAAAATTAAAGTACAAGTGGAGTAAGTTTGAGGTTTCCGAGTTACCGACCGACGACGGGTACACGAGTGTTTATTCAATCTCCAGAGAGAGAGAGCAGAAAGGAAACAAAATTGGATTACAGCGAGTAAAGAACAAGAATTATTTCCTGAGGTTTTTGGGCAATTTTATCAAATTACATTGGAAAAGGTAAACGGCGGTTAACCTGGGGATGTGGCAAAAAAATTGAGGGCAACACGGACATGCGGGGATCTACCGACGATTTGAAGGAAACTGCCGGTGGCAGAAAAAGTTTGTTTTTATTAACAGCTCTTAGGAGAATGCGAATCGGATTTCTAAGTGTAAAATTATGTAAAAATTTGTCCCGCAGCGCTTTAAATATTTCCTATTAGGGATGCTAATGTGGGTGAACCTGGGGCGGTCATTCTCACTCGTTACGAGAGTGGAACATTTTGGATTATAAAATGAAAATGAAATGAAAATTAGTTATTAATTGAGTTATTTTTATGGATCCCTTGGTACTCTTGCTCATCTTCCTGTGAACGATGTATTCGTCGGACACAAGTTGATTGTACATTACGAGGGCGGATCAGCACATACCGGCTTTGGTGACCAGATTGACAACATGGCTGTATATTCTTATTTATTAAACGACAAAATTGTTCACAGAATGTCATCTAGGAGTTTATATTTGATAGGTGATTTGGATTAAAGAACAACTTCATCTAGTTACTCGCTTTTTTTATGTTAAAAGATGCAGGCTGCTCGCGATTGCTTAAATGAAAAAGTAAGAAAAAGAGCAGTTTCGGTCGGTATTTCGCTTTCTATTTTTGAATAATGTGTTTTGAAAACGTAAACTGCTCGCAACAGCTTAAATGAAACATAACAAAAAGAGCAGTATCACTCACTAATTCCCTTTTTATTCTTCAACGAGAAAACGTTCAATTTCAAAGCACTGCTTACATTATTTTTAATTAACGATACAAATGGCTCGAATTTCTAAAACGGAACGTAGGAAAAGAGCATTTTCGTTACGTGATTCGCTTCATCTCTTTTATACTAGAAAATGTGCGATTTCAAGACACTGTATTACTTCGGCTAAACCAAAGGTATAATTTATTCGGATTTATTTAAATAAGATATTGAAAAGAGCAGTTTGATTTGGTGATTTGTTTTCTATTTTTGAATAAGAAAACGTGAGTTCTGAAAACAGACTGCTTAGATTTATCAACAAATGAAACATAGAAAAAGAGCAGTTCCATAAAGGAATTGCCTCTGCAGATTTGAACAGGGATATGATCGATTTCAAAATACTTTCCCGATTTTATTGAATCAAAAATGTAAACTATTTAGGTTGTTTTAAGCAGAAAATAGGTAGGTAGGTAGGTAGGACCGTAGCCTTCCCAAAAAGAAAATGAGAAGAACACACATAGGCCAGGGAGGCCCGTTGTGCAGCTACGAGGGGGTTTTGCCCCCTATTCGTGGAATCATTTAGTGCTTCTTAGGAAATTAAGAAGATCAGATATCCCTACATGCTGAACTTCGGTCAGATCGTTAAGGAAGTAAGATCCTAGATATCGTATCCTGAATGTGCAGAATGCCAGGCAGGCGCAGAGAAGGTGATGAATGGACTCCACATCCTCCTCGTCCAGACAGCTCCTGCAAAAATCATTCGGAGTTATACCCAGTTTTTGCGCGTGACTGCCTATAAGGCAGTGTCCAGTGATGACACCAATGACTTTGTGGATGTCGGTTCTTTTTAGGGAGATAATACTCCTAGTCCGTTGACTGTTGAGCCAGGGCCAGATTTGCCCGGTCGATGAGGCAGGTATGTCCCTGAGTCCATCTCCGGTTCGTCTCGGCCCTGGCGAGGTTTATAAGATTGTGTTTAATGGTTGCAAAAGGTATAACCTCACAAGCCACGATTGATTGTAGCGTCGTTCCTTGTTTGGCGAGTTTGTCGGCTCTTTCGTTTCCTGGGATGTCGCTGTGTCCCGGTACCCAGATAAGTTGTATGTTGAACTGTTCGGCCATCTCGTTAAGAGATAGGCGACAGTCGAGGCTAGTTTTTGATGTGTACACGTAGGACTCCAACGACTTTAAGGCTGCTTGGCTATCCGTGAGAATGCGGATATCCGTGGTGGATAACACGTTCCACTTCAGCCAAGACAAAGCCTCTTTTATTGCCAACAGTTCCGCCTGGAAAACGCTGCAGTGATTTGGTAGTTTTAGCGCTTTGTTTAGCTTGAGTTGTTTGCAGAATACCCCACTACCCACCCCGTCTTTGGTTTCAGACCCGTCAGTATAGAAGTCTTCGCAGTTTCTGCGAGGTTGGGTCTGGCGAGCCCAGTTTTGTCTATCCGGGTAGGTGGTTGTAAAGTTTTCTTCCAAGACTGTGGTGGGTTCTGTGAGGTCTAGGTTTTCTGCCATAATTGACCTGTTATTCAGGATGGAGGAGTGGCCAGTGACATAGCTCGACCAGTTCGAGTTTGCTTTAAGTCTAATGGCCGCTTGTGTAGCAATTTGCTTGCCGAAAATATCGAGTGGTGTAAGGTCGAGTACCATGATAAGCGCAGCCGTTGGGGTGGACCTGAGGGCTCCGGTAATGCACATACACGCTAACCTTTGTACCTTCTCGAATTGCTTGAGGTATGTTGTCTTGTCCAGTGCTGTCCACCAGACTGTTACTCCATACATTAGTATGGATCTGACGACCGTGATGTAGGGCCATAGGGTTGAATCCCCATTTTTTCCCTATGGCTTTCTTGCATGTGTAAAGAGCCACAGTTACTTTTTTAGCTCTTTCGATTGTGTTGCTCTTCCAGGTTAATTTCCTATCTAGTATAATGCCAAGGTATTTGGCATTGGAGGAATAGTTTAATCTGGTATCAAGCAAAGTAATAGGACAATGTTCCGGGATTTTGCGCTTTTTGGTGAATAGCACGAGCTCCGTTTTCTGGGGATTCACCCTGAGCCCGTTGCTATGCGCCCACTTGCAGAGAATTGAGAATGCCGTTTGCATACGGTCATTCAGTGTGGATAGGTATTCACCTGAGATTGAAATGGCAACGTCATCAGCGGAGGCAATAACGTCCAGGCCTTCTTTCTCCAGTTTAATTAGTAGTTCGTTAACGACTACATTCCAGAGAAGAGGTGAGAGGACCCCACCTTGCGGGGTTCCCATGGTAACCACTCTGGTGGTTACTTGGCTTCCCCATTTGGACTGAATCCTGCGCGTTAATAGTAGCTCGCTGATCAGTTCTGTCAGAGTCCTCCCTACCTTTAGCTTTTTAAGCCCTTCTATTATTGCTTTGGGAGTGACGTTGTTGAAAGCGCCCTCTATGTCTAGGAAGGCTGTTAGAGTATATTCTTTAAGATGGATTGATCTTTCGATTTTCCTCACCAGCGTGTGCAAGGCTGTTTCGACAGATCTACCCTTACAGTAGGCATGCTGTGCCTTGGAAATTAGGGACGGATCCAAATTGTGGCGTATGTGTAAGTCTATCAGCCTTTCCAAGGTTTTTAGTACAAAGGATGATAGACAGATAGGCCTTAGATCCTTGGGAGAAGTGTGGGAGTTTTTGCCGGCTTTGGGGATGAAACGTACCTTTGCGCACTTCCACTTCTCTGGAATGTGACTCCAAGCTAGGCATCCTTTAAAGATAATCTCTAGCCATGGTATAGTCCATTCCATAGTTGGTGTGAGTTCGATAGGGTCAATTTCATCCGGACCTGGCGATTTGTAGGGCTTGAGGCTTATTACCGCCCATATGATTTTCTTTCTAGAGATAATGTGGTCGTACTTTCCCTCTATCGCGGAGGAGAGGTGATTTCCTCGCGAGTGTACTGGGTCTTGCTGTTCATAGCAGCCCGGGAAGTGCGTATTGAGGAGAAGATTTAGAGTTTCCTCCTCAGACGTTGTCCAAACTTCGTTTGCTGTGAGGCAGCTCGGGGATTGTGGATCTTTCGAGAGTATTTTTCTCAATCTGTAGGCATCTGAAATTTTCTCCATGCTGTTGCAGAAGAGTTTCCAAGACAGCCTTTGTTCTTTCCTCAGGGTTTGTTTGTACACTCTGAGTGAATAGGCTCCAGTCTCTGTCGTTACTTGTACTCTTTGTTTTATTGAAGAGTTTTCGACAGTCCTTGCGCAGCTTGCTTAGCTCTGCGTTCCACCAAGAAGGGTATGAATTCTTTCTTGATTTGTGGGTTGCGCAGCTGTTGACCCGTGCGTTGCCCAAACTAACTGTTAGAGTGTCGACCATTTTGTCTATATCTAACGTGGACCGCGGGGTATCAGGGGTCCTCTTTACTATAGAGTTGCCAATGAAGGCTCTATATCGCTCCCAATCAATTCTTCTTGGGTTGCAAGATGAGTCAATTGGGGTTGGGACCGCAAGAGCAGAAAATAGGAAAAGAGCAGTTTCATTTGGTTGTTCGCTTTTTATTTTGAACATTCTCAAATGTTTTCTTTTGTTACGATAAATATTTCTGTATCAATCGTTTTACTCATTACTTAATAAACCTTCATAGAGTGTCGATTTTAGCTTATCTCATAACCTAACATATTTCATTAGGCAAATTGCGTAAGAAGAATATTAGAATTGCATTATAGTGATAGGATATCACGGGCTTGTGTTAAGATTTATTCTGCTATGTTTGTGGGGAATATACACAAAGTTTCTGGAAAAACATAATAAAGCGATTAATTGTAAAATGTTGCTTTCCTTATTTTAAATTCAAAGTAGACCATCAGGATAAACTCTCGGCACCCCACATTTGCTGCCTTAGGTGTCACCGTTGGTTGAATAGGTAATTTTCCGCAATACCTATGATATGGAACGGGCCCCAGAGTCACACAGATTGTTACCTTCGTTACAACAATGTGAGGGGATTTTCTCGAAAATCAAAGCATTCCATAAAATATGCAGATGTCTCTTCTCTAACCAAACCAGCATCTCATACAGGCATTTTCCAGTTCCAAAACCACCTACCAGGCGCCTCTTTGACATATTGCTCAAAAGAAATCATGGATGATCCCAAATTTTAACTCCCCACTTCTTCCGATGCACCTCATCTCATCAGTCAGATTGTGCTAAAAGACCTCGTCAGAGACTTGAATTTGTCAAAACAAAAGGCTTAAATAGTGAGCTCAAGGTTAAGGCAGTGGAATCTGCTCAAGCCTGGAGTGAAAATTACAGAGTACCGCGTGACAAAGTGAATTTGTTCCTTATTTTTCAAATGTCGATAACTTAGTGTATCGTAATGATATTAATCGACGCATCAAAGGCTAGTTTGAAAGCTGTATTGCTGAATAATGGAAATAAGTTACCTCCAATCAATTTAAAATAAATTGTTTTCTTGGTGCTCAGATTTTCTTTAATGACATAGAAAAAGAACAGCTTCATCCGGTGATTCACTTTCCCATTTTGGATAGGAATTTCATGACTCGAAAACACCTTCCAGGCTTATTAATCGCAAGAATATAAATTGTTCGGAATTGTTTAAGTAAAACATAGAAAAAGAGCAGTTTTATTCCGTTTATTAGCTTTTTGTTTTGAACTACAAAATGTGGCTCAGACCTGATTTAAAAATATCCGAAAGAATTTCTGCACTGAATTGATATTGAAGGCCAAAGAACAGTCAAATCAAATGATTTTTCTACGTCGTGTTAAAATCTAGTGATAATGCCTACAATACACTGGTCGTTTTGACGGATTGTTTTTTTTTTAGAAATCATAATCAGCACGCACAGGATCAGTGCATTGCTCGTGCAACAATTTTCCATCAAATGTAGTGCTATTTGAGCTCTGAAGCAAAATGTTTTCACTTTGTCTGCTTTTTAGTATTTTATTGGACTTAGTCCTGCATCTTTCTAAATCGCTTTAAATTCGTGTTTTCTGAATTCACTTAACTCGAAGATATTCTAAGTACACTTAGACCTCGAAAATCAGTTGGTTTCGACGAAGTCAGAAATATGTATTTAAAAAACCTTCCGAATCCGGCTCTTAAGGTTTTGCAATCAATTTTTAATGGATGTCTCAAAATAGGTTATTTCCCCAGTGCTTGGAAATGTGCTAAAATTATCCCAATCCCTAAACCTGGGAAGCCTCCAGATAAACCCTCGAGCTATCGTCCTATAAGTCGTTGGAGTTCCCTTAGTAAATGCTTCGAAAAAGTAATAAAAAACAAACTAATGCAACATATGGAGGAACGTAATATTTTACCAATGCAACAATTTGGCTTTCGTCCTAATCATAGTACCTCTCACCAAATTTACAGATTAAAAGGGTACGTGCTAAACTCTTTTTCTTTGGGCCATAGCACTGGGATGGTTCTTTTAGATGTGGAAAAAGCATTTGGTACTGTGTGGCACAATGGTCTTATCCACAAGCTTTTTCGATTTGATTTCCCAAGATACCTGGTCAAAATTGTCCAGTCGTTTTTGACTGCTAGAATTTTTAAAGTAATTGTGAACTGTACTCCGTCTAATGTCCAACTGATCCCGGCAGGCGTACCTCAAGGGTCTGTCCTGGGTCCTGTTCTATACAATATTTACACATCAGATTTTCCTATCCTTGTTGACTGTCATTCTGCAATCTTCGCAGATGACACTTGTATATATTCATCAGATTCACTTGGATCAGTAATTGAATCAAATCTGCAGTCTGCATTAGATATTATTGCAAGATATTTTACTGATTGGAAAATTAAAATTAATGCTCAAAAAACTCAAGCCATCTTTTTCACCAGGAAAAGGAAAGCTTGTTTTTTACCGCAAACGAACTTAACAATTGGTGGTAACCGCGTAGAATGGGAATCACATATTAAATATTTGGGAGTTACTCTGGACAAAAGACTTACATTTGGCCAACACATCAATATTATTGTTAGTAAAATTAACAAAACAATCAAAATATTATACCCGTTTATTTTTCGAAAATCTGGACTAAGCAAGGACAATAAACTTATAATTTTTAAATCAATCTTTCAGGCCATACTGTTCTACGCAGCCCCTGCATGGGGGGACTGTGCTAACTGCCACATCAAGAAATTGCAAATATCTCAAAACAAAGTTTTAAAAATGATTCTAGGACTACCACGGCACTTTTCAACTTCCGAACTGCATGAAGTAGCTAAAATCGAATTGGTTAAAATTCGAATAGCCAAGCTTTATAATAATTTTATAGTTTCATACAACATATTCGATAACTCCCTTGTTTCAAATTTAGCTATTAACTTATAACTTAGCAATTCCTGTTTATTATGTTTGTAATTGTGTATCTACATATGTACTTATCTGTTTATTTAATTATTTATTTATTTACTTATTTATTTATTTATTTATTCATGTACTTATTTAATTATTTATTTATTTATTCACTTAATTATTTATCATTATCTATGTATTTATATTTAAAACTCTTTACTTTTTGTTATATTTAATGCTTATTTGCACATAAAGAGCACAAATACCTAAATACCTGTATACATATCTGTGATATTTTTAATGAATGTTTTTACATTGGCTTTGTTCCAGATTCAAGAATACCTTTCTTTGATTATGATTAAAATGTATTCATTGTCATTAATTACTTACTTTACTTACTTACTTACTTTATTGTCATTATCATGTAAACAACTCGCAGCAGCATTCATCATCCAACGCTTTCACACACAGATTTTCTTCGTTCACACTTGTGGAATGGGTTTTACTTTGAACTTGCCGATGCTCTCGATGTTCACGAGACTCGATGAGTGTGTGGAAAGCGAAGGTGGATGGCTGCCGCTGCGAGCTTGTCTCGGGCACTTGGAATTTGGACACCACCTTGTAAACAGCGGATAAGTATCCAATATACATATATTTTATAACGTATTTGGCTGTGCATTAGTTTATTTGACTACATACTTATTATATATATATATACTTGACTCGTGAGGGACATTGGCCTTTGGGGACATTTCCGTTTTTTGGCGATCGTTTTCTTTTTCCTTTTTTTTTGTCTCTTCCACCCCTTTTTTTGTTGGCGAATTGTCAACAGCTTTTCCTTCAATGTTCTTTTCTTTTCTCCTTAATTTCATGCTTGCTTTCTATATATTTTCCTTTTCATAAGTAAGGTTAATAAGACCAAATCTATGTACACTCCTGTTGTATTATAATAAAACAAAAATGTAAATTGTCGCAAGATAAATACTACTACTACTACATTCTGAATTCACTTTTAACTCTAGAGGAGTCGACATTCAGTGTTGAATGAGTCGTTTTGTGAATCAGTTCTCAATACTCCGCTGCAGCGAATATTACCGAAGGATGGTTAATACTTCACCATCGATTTAATCGATTCGGGGAATTCGTCAGATGTGTTTACTTTAGCTCATCGGGCATTTTCTTTTCTTGTATCAACAAATTAATTAATTGTATCAATATCCTCGAATTAATTAGGACCATAGCATTCAATAGCAAACTGCTCAGATGGTGATCCTCTAAACAGAGTGTAAAATGATTTTACATTAATTCGCCTTATGTGAGAGCTCCATTAAGATTCTTCACCTTTCGAGCACGGATCGCATTCAATACTCCAGAAAATTACATTATGCCCAGTACTCATGCATGACTTCATCACAGGACAATAACATTAACCACTATCTCCACCCCTACCCAATTATAGGTAAATGGTAAAGAGAACTGCTAATAGAGCACATTCAATTATACCTCCTGACCATTTATGGTACACTAGGTGCACTAGCCAGCTGGCTACTTGAAAGGACTCTTCGTTCTCTCTCATTTCAATTCTATTCCAAAGTTGACTCATAAAGCGAAGTCCCTTTTCTATAATTGGATTGCCAGCTTATATGAAAAAGCATTCTCCATTGCACTGCAGCAGTATTTTCACTCGACCGTAATGCACATGAAAATGCTAATCCGAAACCACAAATCCATGCCATGCCTTCTACCGCCTCTGCTCCTTAATATAGACCAAAATGCTCCACGCTCTGACCTCCACGAATGCAAACTGCATCTACCATTCAGCCCAGAAATAGAAAGAAATTCTTACAATTAAGCAAGTGTGCGCCGAAAAAAAGGATTAAAAATTCAGAATTAAAGGGCTTTGACGTTTTGGATTTCATAACTTTCACGAAGCCTACGTGAAAGCTCGTCAGTCGTCACTCCTGGCAAGCCCCACAAACAGTGCACTCATTACTATTCAACAGCAGTGCCTACTATTATATATGTATATGCCGTACGGTTGTATATATAAATTTCCTTTTCATTTTATTAAAAATTCATGGCACAGTTGTCCTCCATGTTTTCTTGAAAAATTCCACTCTGCCAACTGCTTCCCGAAAGACAGCAAATACTCGACGATGAAAAATGCTTTCTATTGCTGCTCATGACAATGGGAGGTGAACAGCCATAGAATTGTTTGTTGGCACTTTTCGGCAATGAATTGTTGTGAAAAGGAGCAAAGAGCCAAGGAGCAAGGGCCACACGCGCTTAGCCTTTTAACAAATGGAAAATTAAAGAACTGAAGGCGTGCCCCATTTCATTTCACCCATGTGGGTACAGTGGGTAATTGAAGGTGAAGCATGATGATTTGTGTATGATCTAATTGTCTTCACCTACTGACGTTTTGTTAAGGTATTCCAGGACGATTTAGTTATTGCTACTCCCAACCTCTGTGGCGTGAGTAAGTACAAGTGTCTTGACATTGTTATCACCATCACCACCTTCGAACTTTGACGTCAAGACGTGAAGGTTAAATTGTTGATCGGTTGGATAAGCTCCTGCGACTTGATGTAGTCTGTTTACATTGGATAATCGAAGGTAGAATATCAAATGAAATCGGAGTTTGCGTTCAATTTCTTGACTAGTTACTAGTTTATTTTGGTGGTGTTAAAGTCCGTGAAGGGTTACTAGTTACTAGTACCGAGACATAGCATCCTTCATTCTACCTGTGCTTCATTAGGGCATATCACTGCTCGGTCCATACTATTCATGGAGAGCATTCATATCCTTCATATTTTTACCACATGTGTCTGCTTTCCGATTCAGATATACTCGATCGCAAGTTATTTCAAATACCATCGGGTGCCATTGTAGCCAAACTATATCGTCAGCCCACAGCTCGGACGACAGCAGTTAATGCTTGTACCCATCTTTATCGCTTTGAGTCATTTTCGGTTGCTTCTGGCTGAATAGACCGAAATAAAGTTTTGAGAATTAGACAAATGTGTCAATTACCAAAAACCCCTTTTCCTGAGCTTATGACACATGTGTGTCATGTGAATTAGAAATCATCTTAGGGAAGGACGATTGAAAGTGTCTTTTTCGTTAGAAAGTTATCGACTGTTTACCTGGGAATTCGACCAACCCCTGGCTGGGTGGTAAATGGCTACAAAGGCCTCGTAAGGATAGTGTATCCGATGTGCGTTGGCCCGTAAAATAGCGAGATAGCGAGTAAAAGCCAATGCAGCCGAACACCTAGTAGCTCTGCTAGCAAGTCCTATTTTCACCTCCTCGTGGTGTGACCTGGTGCGAACTAAAATGGACGAATAGCGAGTTTGCGCCACAAAATAGAACTAGTGTCAGTTTGGCTATGGCTCGGCAAGACATCACTGGAAAAAACCAATAAAAGGCTCAAAAAAAAAAAAAAAAACAAACGACCGATTCACTGATGACGATTTAAGATAGGCGGTAGGTGGAATATTAGGTCTCTCAATAAAGCACGTGCAGCCGAACAACTTGCGGAGGCGCTAGACTGCTATAAGGCAGTCATTTTCACAATCCATGAAGTGTGATGGGATGGACCGGGCAAAAAATTAACGAAAAACTGCGACATCTTCCACGGCGACTGCTACGAGGACGGAAGATAACGCTTATTCGGATGAGGGCTTGCTATTAGAGGTAGACTTAGGCAAAAAGTCTTGAGCTCATCACAATCCGCATCAAGGCTAAATTCGCAAACATCAGCTTAATTTGCGCTCACGCCCCACCAAGGTCAAGAATGACGCTACAAAAGACGACTTCTACGACCTCCTGGATGGGAACATACACACAATGTCCCAACTCTTTTTTTTTTATAGTTCAGGCAGGTTCTTATGATGTTTATCACATAGTGATGGATCGGAAAGTATATGTTCGTTTACTACTCTCCAGGGGTGGTTGTCTTAGATAGGATTAGAGAGGAGCTCGACTGAATTTTCACTTTGGTTGTAGTTCCCAACAAATGTTCCATGCCATTATGATATTATATTAGAACTGCACACACAGAGTATAAATTCGTAGTGACCATATACTGTGAGTGTAATGCCTTCATCTGTATTTTGATCACTTCCCATTCACAACAACTGTGTTGCTCAATTTTTCCGTATAGGAGTTGCACTTCTTGGCTGTGGACATACTTTGAAAGTCTGTAACTTTCCCTCGACAGTCTGTATTGTTAACGGCCCACCCCATGATGATATTCAAATAATCACGCTAGGGGATTCTAATGAGGATGCCGTGGTGCAGTGGTTAGTGTGTTGGACTCTGACGCACGATGAGCGAGTTCGGATCCCGGTAACACCGACGCCATCGAATGTTTATTTCGCGGCGTTCCTCCTCGGCGGGGTACTGGCAAAACCCCCTGTAGTATACTCGCCGTGAAAAAGCTTCTCGACTGACGCCGTTCGGAATCGGCATTAAATTGTAGGACCTTTTCACCTATGTGAAAAATAAATCACACACAACATGGGTGATTGAGAGAAGCTTGGCTCTGGTCCTTCATGGGCTGTAACGCCACCAAAGAAAGAAGAAGAAGGGGATTCTAATGCGAAATAAGCAAGGAAGCCGCTTTGATAAGGTTATTGGCAGGCACAGCCTACAAGACAACACATCCGAAAAATGGACTTAGGCTGATAGACTTCGCAACAGATGGAAATCTTATCGTTGCTAGCACGTGTTTCTCACATGTGATTGCTGTACTGTGTGTTCGCCTGAAACCGTTCGTTAATAAACTGATTGGTCCATATCAGTGTGGTTTTAGGCCCGGGAAGTCCATTATCGATCAAATGTACACACTATTACAGATCTCGGAAAAAACCAACGAGTTCTAGATCGACACTCACCATCTTTGTGTCGACTTTATTGCCGCATACGATAGCGTACATTCAGACGAGACGACTGAATGTACGCTATCGCTATCTATCGCTATTGTGCAGAATGACATTGGAGAATTTTTGCTGCTCCATCACGGTCGGAAACAACTTAACCACGACTCTTAATATCAAAAATGGTTTTAGACAGGGCGACATGCTTCCCGTGACTTTTTCAACATCGTTCTTGAAAGGATCGTGCAAAATTCGACATAATCGTTCATCTGGGCAAGTTTTTCGGAGCACGATGAATCCTTTTAGCACCACGTACACTTTAGTGGATAATACACATCCCCAAAGATGACAAACACCACGAACAGAAGAAGTTATTGCCGTTGTGGAGCCGTCGTGCACAGCAATTGGAAACTGCCCATCTACTTTGTGGAAGATTTTATGGAAAGAGCTTGGCTTGAAAGCTTATAAGATCCAGCCTGTGCGTCATACGTTCGGTAAATGGGCCGAAAACATGATTTAGCTTGGTCCTCATTTTCAACGCAAAATCTTGTTTTCCGATGAGGCCCATTTTCGGTTAAATGGAGAAATTGTAAAATTGCCGAATTTTGAAGTGGAGAAAGCCCCGAAGCCTTTGTCATGACGCCCTTGCAACCTTTAAAACACACGGTTTAGTATGCTTAATGGGCTAGTAGAATCATTGGCATATATTTCTTTATGAACCATTCCAGCGCTGTAGAAACATGCTTTTTGACTTCTTCGTTCCTCAGTTGACTAGCATTTATGTGACAGAGCTTTGGATTAAACAGCATGCCACACGGCGTACGAAACCATCAGTGTATTGCTGGAAACATTTGCTTAGCGCATAAGTTCGTATAATGGTGGTGACCGTGATGCAGTGGTAAGCATGACCGACTGTCGAGCGGAAGGTCTATAGTCAAAGTCTGTCCATAGCCAGGAAATACAAATCCTGTATGGAAAAATTGTGCAACGCAGCTGTTGTGATTGGGAAGTGATCAAAATACTGATGAAGGCATAACACTCACGTATATAGTCACTTAAAATTCATACTCTCTGTGTGCAGTTCTAATATAACACCATAATGGCATGGAACATTGCTGGGAACTACAACCGAAGTGAAAATTCAGTCGAGATCCTCCCGCAGCCTATCTAGGACAACCACCCCTGGAGAGTACTAAACGAACGAACGACCAGATTGTGTGACAAACATCATAATGCTGTGACTCCTGATCTTGCGCCAACCATAAAAAAAAAGGACCTGTGAACTACCCTCTATGATCCTGTGATATCACACCCTTAGAACACTTTCTTTAGCGGTATTTGAAGTCAATAGTCTATGGACGATTTTGAAGTCAACATTCGTAGTGTAATTGCTGATATACGGCCTCAGTTGCTTAATTAAATTGTGGAAAATGGGACTTTACGATTGAATTTCATTCTAGCTAGCCGTGGCCTATGAGCCATAAAAAGCTTTGAACCCTACAAGTCCCTAGGACCGGATGGTATCATACCAGTTGAGCTCCAGCAGGTAGCAGATATCATGCTCCTCTGGCTTGTAGTCATATGCAGGAGTTGCCTCTCCCTATCATACATCCCTAGCAAGTGGAAGGTAACCAAAGTCATTTTCAAACCCAAGGCTGGCAAAAGCTCCCACACGTATGCAAATGACTTGTGGCCTATTAGTCTTTTTTCTTTTTCTATTTAAAAATTTAGAGAATATTCTAGACGCACACATTCGTTACAGCTGCCCCTCAGGAAGGCTGTCGGATAGTCAACATGCCTACAACAAAGGCAAATCAGTGGAAACAGCACTCCACTCACTGGTCAGCAAAATAGAAAGGTCACTGGAACATAAGGAATATACTCTAGTCACTTTTCTCGTCATTGAGGGTGCCTTTAACAATGTTGAGCCATGGGCCGTCACTAAAGCGCTGTCTGATCTGGGTGTTACGGGATCAGTGATAGAACTGGTACGACAACTGCTAACACAAAAAGTTGTCAAAGCCAACTTCGCTGGTGCCGTCTCAACTAGAATGGTTAGCAGAGGTACA
The DNA here is from genome assembly GCA_951905685.1 of Eumerus sabulonum. Classification (NCBI taxonomy): domain Eukaryota; kingdom Metazoa; phylum Arthropoda; class Insecta; order Diptera; family Syrphidae; genus Eumerus; species Eumerus sabulonum. Next base: position 102,109,465 of record OX645063.1, read on the forward strand.
CCACAGGGTGGAGTACTCTCCCCTCTCCTGTGGAACGTGGTGGTCAACGAGCTACTGCTGTTGCTTGAACAGGAGGGGTACGCTGTGACCGCCTATGCAGATGACACTGCTATTGCCGCCACAGGAAAATTGCAGAGTGCATTACATTTAGTAGAACCCACCGAGGCAGGGTGGAACCCAACTAGTAAATCAAAGAGCAGGCGAAATATCTAGGCCTAGTCCTTGACAAGAGGCTGAATCGGAAACCCAACATCCTTGACCGCGTCAAGAAAGCAACTGTTGCAATCTACAGCTGCAAAAAAGTGGTGGCCAAGAAGTGGGGTCCCCAACCAAGCATTATGCACTGGCTCTATACTTAGGTCATAAGGCCTATCCTGCTATATGGCGTCGTAGTCTGGTGGACTGCTCTGGACAAGGCAGTCAATCGAAACCTTCTGGAGAAAGTACAAAGATCGGCCAGCTTATACATAAGCGGATCAGATCAACCCCCACGGAGGACCTAAACATTCTGTTACACCTTCCACCACTGAAACCCTTTTCAGCAAACTAACTGCTGCCTGCGTGTCCCTGAGGATGAGAAGCATAATAAAATGGCCCACATCACAAAAAGGCCACACAACCATTCTAAAACACTTCAAAGTACCCATGGACACAGACTGTATCATCTCGCAGAACGTGTTCACAAGGAACTTCGAAGTTGTCTTTCCATCCAGAGAAGAATGGGCTGAAGGGAAAGTCATACCAAAGGACTCGATTTCCCTTTAAACCGTTGGCTCTAAGATGGAGTTGGGTGTAGGCAGTGGAGTCTTCTCCAAGGAGCTTAACCTCAGCCTATCCCTTAGACTCCCAAATTACTGCAGTGTGTAGCAGGCTGAAATAACAGCGATAACGGAGGCCCTTGCATGGCTCAGGATCAATGTAATATCCGATATTATCATTTGCACGGACAGCCAATCTGCGATAAAGTCCCTGGCAGCGGTAGCCCACAAATCAAAGACATCTCTTAGCTGTCGCCTATCTCTAGATGAGATGGCTGAGCAGTTCAACATTAAAGTATTGTGTGTTCCCGGGCATAGGGATAATCCAGGAAACTGCACGGCCGACGAACTCGCAAAGTTAGGGTCTAGCACACTCAGCCTACCTACCCTCGGGTACCTAGAAACACCAATAAGTACGGTAAAGCACATGATAAAACTCCAAACCATTGAGGCGACCAAATTCCAATGGAATGAGAGTAATACCGGCTTTATCACCAAACTACTCTGGCCTAAATTAAACCTTAGACGAACCAGGGACCTAGGGGCAACCAAAAGGGCAACCTTAAGTACTTTGGTGGGTGTCATTACAGGTCACTGCATCATTGCGAAACACGCCGCCAGACTAGGACTACCTTCCAACGACTTCTGTCGCGGCTGCATGGACGAGGAGGAAGAGGAATCAATACATCACCTCCTCTGCTCATGCCCCTCTTTTGCGAATCGTGGGAGGATCTACATCGGCGCGCCCTTCTGTGAGCTAGCAGACCAAAAAATAGCTCAACTCCATCGCTTCATCAGAAGCACCGGTTGGTTCTTTGGTAGCGGATCTGGGTATGATGATGTTGTGGTATCATAATGGGCCGACCTCGGCCTACGTGTGGCTTATGCCGACCACATTAACCTAACCTAACCTAGCCGTGGTTCGCATATACTCGAATTAGTCAAGCACTAATCGCTCAAAAGTATCTATTAAATAAGCTAACATCGTAGACATTAACATTCGCTTCAAGTATTTTATTTTATATTAAATTTGTATACCTGCGCACCGTGGCGCAGTGGGTAGTGTGTTGGCCTCTGACGCCGATGACACGGGATCGAATCCCGACACAGCCATGTCATCGAACGTGTTTTCACGGTGTTTTTCCTTAGCGGGGTTCTGACAAAGTAAACTTGTCAGGAAAAGCTTCTCAAAATTCGCCGTTCGGAACCGGCAATAAACTGTAGGTCCCTTTCATCTATGGAAAATTAAATCACACACAACATGGGTGATTGAGAGAAGCTCGGCTCAGGTCCTTCATGGACTGTAACGCCAACATACATACATACCTCTAAAAAAAACATGCTTTATATGCTGTCACTGGAACCGCCGTTGTCTTGGACAGAGCGCACATATTGGCAGGTATCATTTTGAGGTACTCAAAGAGTTGATCTACATTGGTTCCGCAGTGACATGCAGCAATGACACCAGTGCCGAAATCCAATGCAGAATAACTCCTGTCTATCGCTGTTTCTTTGGGCTCGGGAGGCTATTGAGAAGCAGAGCAATTTCTCGGAAAACTAAGGTGACCACGTACAAGATCGCGGTCCTGCTTTACGCCACAGATACATGGACCTTATCGAAAGCGGATGAGGTGGTCCCTGGTCCCTTTGAAAGAAAAAATCTGCGTACGATTTTCGACCCGATCTGCATAAATAGGGAACGGAGAAGAAGACTTAATAGCAAATTGTCTGGGATATACAGCGACATGAAAATAGCACGGCGTCTACAGATCCAACGTCTTAGATGGCTAGGTCATTCAGAGCGCATGGGGCCTCGAATTGAAACCCCGACGAATAACGCAGCACAGGACCGGCGCTTTTAAGGTAGCGCAGGCAGATGGAAAGGGACCTCAACCAATTGGACGTGCGGCAATGGAAACAGCTAGTAAAATATCGTGCCAGTCTTTTTTGTTTTTTTTTTAGAGACTCGCGCAGGTTCAAGAGTTTTTTTTTTTATATTTTCTTATGATGTGTTGACACACACAACCTGAACGGAGTGCAGTGGTTGGGGTCGTTAATGTTCGTTCACTACTCTCAGGGGTGGTTGTCCTAGACCTAGATAGGACGAGAGCCGACCAAATTCCGCGTTGGTTATAGTCCATAGTAATTCGTTCAAGCACTTTCAGTATTGCATAAGCAGTAAGTATCTAGGTATTGACCTAGACCGTAGACTCAACCGGAACTCGAATATGAGAAATAAACTTATGAAAGCGACTAAGGCCATGTGGGCCTATCGACGCACCTACGGTAAAACCTGGAGACTTAAACCTAAGGTAGTCCAATGGCTACATACGCTATAGTTAGACCTATCGTCACCTACGGGTCCACCGTATGGTGGTCAAAAGTTGAGCCAAAAACTACAATTGTTAAGCTTCAACGCCTTCAGAGACTAGCGTGTCTCGGCATCACAGGCGCTATGCCAATCTGCCCCACGGCAGCCCAAGAAGCACTCATTGGACTCACTCCACTGCACCTTTTTATCAAAAAGGTGGCATTACGCAGTGCAATCAGTGTCCTCTGCTCGGGAACAAATATGCCATGTAAGCCCGCAGGCCACATGTCCATATTACAACACCTTCCCGAGCTGGATATGATTACTACAGTCTCGGACGCACTGCCACACACCTTCACCTTTGACAAGAGATTTGAGATACTGATCCCAAACCGCTCAGCATGGGAAAACAGTGATCCCCTGCAAAATGTCAAAGGCCCTAGGTGGTACACGGATGGCTCCACGATGGCTTCCGGCGTTGGCGCCGGCATCTTTGGACCAAAACGCAAAATCTCGAAGGCACTGGGAATAAGTCCCAGCATCTTCCAAGCAGAGCTGCATGCCATCCTAACATGCGTAAATCTAAATCTTGAGTCTGGCATCAGAGGAGTAACCATCAACATACTCTCTGATAGCCAAGCAGCGCTTAACGCGCTGGGTTCGTACAGCACGAACTCAAAAACCGTCAAGGAATGCCATGACGCCCTACAAGACCTCGCCAAAAGAAACAATGTTAAACTTTGGTGGGTGCCAGGCCATAAAGGTATCAAGGGCAATGAAATTGCCGAGCAACTTGCCAGGAAGGGCTCCAGTGACAAGTATATAGGGCCGGAACCATTCTGCGGCATTCCCGCGTCTAAGATAAATTACTTCCTAGACAAGTGGGAAAAATTACAACACCTGTCCTTTTGGAACAGCGTTCGGGGACTCCGTCAATCTAAACGACTTATACGACCCCTGAACAAGCACCCTATTGACATACTCAAACTCAATAGGATGGATATCAGAAGACTAGTCAGCTATCTAACGGGACATTGCGGTCTGAGATATCATTTAAACAAAATTAGCCTCTCGTCTGAAACTGAGTGTCGGCTCTGTCTTGAAGACGATGAGACGGCGGAACACATACTGTGTGAGTGTGCTGCTCTCTGCCATCTTAGGAAGCGTATCCTTCTCAGTGAAGTTATGACTCGTGAGGGGATCACCCTGGCTCCTACGAGAAGCATTCTCAACTTCATTGTGGAGGTGGAGAGGCTACTCGGCTAAATCGGCTAGCAGGCACAATAGATCTGCAAAGGTCGCAGTGCCGCATTGCTATTGATAGCACTAGCCCTATATATATAAAAAAAAAAAAAAATTGCGTAAGCAGAGGATGAATTTCGGTTGACCATATACTGTGAGTGTTATGCCTGCAGCAGTACGTCTGGTCACTTTCCATTCACAACTGCGTTGCATACTTTTTGTCCGTATAGGAATTACTTTTTCTTGGCTATGAAGCGAATTCGAACCATAAACCTTCCGCTCGGCGGTCGATGATGTTAACCACTGCACCACGGCCACCCGTGGTGGTCTTTTTAAAGGAGGCCCAAGCTCGATATGGAGAGCACCATGGCGCAGTGGGTAGTGTGTTGGCCTCTGACGCCGATGACTCGGGATCGAATCCCGACACAGCCATGTCATCGAACGTGTTTTTCACGGTGTTTCTCCTCAGCGGGGTTCTGACAAAACCCCATGTAGTAAAATTGCCAGGAAAGGCTTCTCAAAATTCGCCGTTCGGAACCGGCAATAAACTGTAGGTCCCTTTCACCCATGGGAAAATTAAATCACACACAACATGGGTGATTGAGAGAAGCTCGGCTCAGGTTCTTCATGGACTGTAACGCCAACATACATACATACAAGCTCGATATGAGCTGTTGCGCCGAAAAAGAAGAAGAACAGATGAAACGTTAGCATAACCGGTCGTGGATAAATTAACGAGGTCGAGCTGAATAATGCATGCATGGTTTTTAACAATGATATTTTCATCTATCCCTCGTTTAATGCATGAAATATTCAAAGGCACGACTTAATTCAACTGCTCGTAGGTTTTTTCGTAGGCGGATATTACTGCGGTCCAGGAAATACGCTGGATAGGAAACGGTATGATTAGGAAGAAAAATTGCGACATTTATTACAGCTGTCACAAAAGGTTGCAGTTACTGGGATGCGGATTTGTCGTGGGAAAGCGGTTAAGGTCGAAGGTCATCGACTTTAAACCTATAAGTGATCGCCTGGCTGTGATCCGCATCAGAGGCAGATTCTATAACATCAGCCTTATATGTGCACACGCCCCTACCGACGAGGCTGAAGACCCTATCAAGGAGGACTTCTATGACCTCCTGGACACCATCAATGGAGCTTGTCCGGAGTACGATGTTAAAATCGTGCTCGGGGACTTCAACGCCAAAATCGGTAAGGAGGACACCATTGGCGGAGTGATCGGAAAGCACAGCCTCCACGATACAACAACAAGATAACGGCTTCCGACTCACGGACTTTGCGACAGCTCGTAATGCGGTGATAAGTAGCACAAGATTCCCTCGCAAGCGAATCCACAACCAAATCGACCATGTGCTCATTGACGCAATGCACTTGTCAAACATCCTGGATGTGCGAACATTCAGAGGGGCAAATGTCGACTCTGACCACTTCCTCGTAACAGCAAGATTCAGAGTTCGACTGTCCAATGTCAGAAAGCTGCACCAGCCCATCAGGGGGGGGTTCGACATTGGGCGCCTGAGCACACCGGAGGTTACCAGAGTCTACCGGAAGCAGCCGAGCGGAAGACTCTACGGTATGCCTACGTCGAACACGAATGCCAATAATATGTGGCTGCATTGCCGCTCAGCCATTCAGGAAGTAGCCGAAACCACCTTAGGATACCTACCACCCCCGACAAGAAACCCGTGGCATGATGGCGAGTGTGAGCAAAAAAAGGCAGCAACCGACGAGTCGTACCAAAAGGCGCTGCAGAGGAAAACCAGGGCAGCTCAAGAAGAGTACCGAGCCAGAAGAAGGGAGGAGAAAAAACTACTGCGACAAAAGAACAGAATCTTCGCAGCCTCCCAGCTCAAGGATATCGAGGAGTCTAGGGATAGACATAAAATACGAGCCTTTTACAAGAAAGCCAAAGGCCTCGCAGGAGGCTTCAAAAAGGGCAGCCTGGCTCTTCGAAACTGCGAGGGTAATCTTGTCACCGACCCGCAGGGAATAGTGGATGAATTTAAGCAGCACTTCCAGCAGCTGCTTAACAAGCATGACCAAGAGAGAGTGGTAGGGACCGAGGAAATCCCAACTCCAGCCGCTGAAGTAGTCCTCCCACCCAGCATCGAAGAAGTCGGCACAGCTATTCAGAAGCTGAAGAACAACAAGGCCGCAGGCTCAGATGGCTTGCCATCAAAGCTCTTCAAGGCTGGCGGCGATGTTATGATAGGGAGCATGCACTGGATCATCTGCAGAATTTGGGAAGATGAAAGCATGCCCGACGACTGGAATACCGGCTCTATATGCCCCATCCACAAAAAAGGCGATCCTACCCCTTGCAAGAACTATAGAGGTATATCCCTGCTCAATGTCGCATACAAGATCCTGTCCAGCGTATTGTGTGAACGTCTAAAACCATTTTGCACCGCACTAATCGGCAGCTACCAGTGCGGCTTCCGGCCCGGCAAATCAACTATAGACCAAATTTTCACACTTCGACAAATCCTGGAAAAGACCAACGATTTTCGAATCGATACACACCATCTTTTCATCGATTTCAAAGCCGCATACGACAGCATTCATCGTGAAGAACTGTTTGGAGCGATGGCCGAATTCGGGATCCCAGGAAAACTGATCCAGTTGTGTCGCGCCACGCTAAAAAACACGCGATGCACCGTGCAACTCGGTTCTAGGACCTCGGAACCATTCGAAACATGCACCGGATTTCGGCAAGGAGATGCGCTGTCATGTGACTTCTTTAACCTGGTGCTGGAGCAGATAGTGCGACGGGCAGGCGTCAACAGGGAAGGCACTATCTTCTACAAGTCCATCCAGCTGCTAGGATACGCGGATGATATCGACATCATCGCGTGTTCTCGCCGTGGCATTGTGGAAGCATTCACTGCGATTGAAGAACAGGCGAAACGAATTGGCCTTAAGATCAATGAGGACAAAACGAAATACATGCTGTCAAGCAAAAACCAATCCGTCGCTCACCACCTGGGACAAAACATAACAATTGACAGCTACAATTTCGAGGTAGTTAAGGAGTTTGTCTACCTCGGGGCAAACGTAAATTCCACAAATGACACCACAGTGGAGATCCGGCATAGAATCGCCCTTGGCAACCGCTGGGGTCAAAACTCCTCACTCGAAAGACCAAAGTCATGCTTAACAAAACGCTCATTCTGCCAGTCTTGCTGTACGGAGCCGAAGGCTGGACGATAAGCAGGACAGCGGAGCTGATTTTGGGTTCTTTCGAAAGAAAAATTCTGCGCCGGATATTTGGTCCTGTCAGTGAGGAAGGTGAATGGAGAAGAAGACACAACCGCGAACTCTACGAGCTGTACCAATATGTGAATGTAGTCCGGAAGGCAAGGATCCGTCGACTACACTGGCTCGGCCACATCGAGCGCATGGACATCAACGCTCCAGCTAAGAGGGTCTTCGACTCCGAGCCTCCTGGTTCGAGAAGAAGAGGAAGACCGAACCTCCGGTATAAAGACCAAGTTATCGTGGGTGTAAGACATCTTGGTCTTGACAACTGGAAGCAGCGTGCCCGGGACCGTCAAGGATGGAAGGCAGCTATAGCTCAGGCTCAGATCCTCCATGGATCGCATTCCTGATAAGTAAGTAAGTTCGTAGGTTTTCCCTTAAAAGAAAAAAGCGAAATGCCATACAAAACTGCTCTTTTTTCATCGTGGTAAAAGAACTTATAACACAACTAACGTAAATGCCTGCCAAAGGTAAAATAAAAAACGAAATTTTGTGAAATATTGCACTATGGCGTCTCGTGAATGACAGTACATGACGGTAATAGCAACTTTATACAACAACGCGTCGAATATAGGTATCTTTTGGTTGCCTCTTCATTCCAGGACCTCACTCTAAAACAAGCCAAAAATCGCGCTTCCCTTTCTCCCTCTCTTTCTCTCGACGACATTCATATCTATCGATGCAAACACCTCTATTACACAATTGCTTAGCAAGCAAAACAAAAACAAAATGGGAAAAAAGCACCATGAACTCATGAATGAAATTTTGCAAACTACGACACTCCGATGTAGCTCGTACGAAATCTTTCACGTATGTACTTAAAGCACTCACCAATCTCAAAAATGAAAGTAAAAGTCAATATTCACGGTTGCTCTGGCAACAGACACAATGAGACTGACCAGATGCTCAATACCCGAGGAGCAACTGATCGAAATCTGTCGAGATGCCAGCACACTATGGTGACCACTTGGACCATCACTCCTATACAATTAATCATGTCGAATCATCTCCGCTTGACGGGCAATCTTTTGCCACCTTGCAATTGCTATGGGACGAGGGAGGGAGCTCTTAATAAGAATACGATGTTACGTTCGCGACAATAGCTAAGAGCTTACTATTAGGTATGACCTACAAAAAAGAACAAAAACGTATGCGCAAGAGATGCATGTGTATAATCGAATAATCCATATCCGCTGATGCTTCTTACGTAGGCGCTTGTAAGCAAATCTCACGTCACACTTAACCTCATGGATGACAAGGGCTTCTTGATGACTGTCCGGAATGTGTTGTTTGTTCTTCTTGCGTGAGGACTTTAAATTGTTAAATTACTTTCAACCGCCATCGGTCACAGTGGCAATAGCAGTATACGGTGTACATTATCCGTCAATTGTCTGCCGCCCCCTCGTCTTACGTGTAGATGAGTGCTGCATACCGTGTACTCAATTGGAGAGCTCTGAGCTAATGGTTGCCTATTCGTTGTCTGTTTTGTAGCCACTTTCAGTTGATTGTTTGGTCAGTCGGTCGAGAAATCACTCTTCTTCCTTGCCTTGGTCATCGTTCGTTTGTCATTTGGTCGCTGGTTGGGTAAGTGGTGGACATATGTACGTTCGCCCATCATTGTCACCGGGGCGTTTATTCTAATTTCATTATTTGCGCGTCCAAAGGGCAGTGCTCGGTGCTTTGGGGGATAGCTCGTTCGACATCATCTACGCTCGTTTACACGGTGACGTGTCGTCGTGTGAGTAGGCATGCAGTGTTGCTTAATATTTTTAGATACAATCAAAACACATGCATCTGTGCATGGTTGCTGCAAAGATATTGTATTAGAATCGCATTCGCAATTAATCACATTTAGCATAAACGTCAAATTATTATTGAGAAAAAAAAATGCATAGAATCGAGATGGCCAACGAGGTCGTCAGTCTCATTTGTCACGTTCCTTTTTATACCCACAGTAGATACGCGTATTTCGCAATCAGCGCGAGTGGGAGTGGGAAAGGGAATGGGAGAGGCGAAGCGATATTTTTCCTCCAAAAGTATAGCCTGTGGCCCGAAAGTCGTGCCGTAGATCTGCGTCCGCAATATGATGACGTTATCCTCCCCAGTATTTGCCTACAATTCAGTAAACAACAGACAACAAAAAACAACAAGAAGGAAACAGTGGAAAAGGAAAACAACGTTCTGGCCTCCAGGAAAATTTTCCTCATGTTGCAGTTTCTTTTTCGAGATACATGTACAGCAGGTATGACTATATGCATCTTGGTGAGAGTCCACTAAAATATGGAACAATCAAAAGTTTCCACAATAAACCGAAGCAATAATCACGGAACTGGGGTAGTAAAATGCTTCGAAACTTTTGCAGTCATTCGCTGTTTGCAGCGGAAGTGCTTCGGGCAAAAAGTATAAGGCGGGAAAGAATGCAGAGGGTGCATGCAAATGCTCCTTGGCACCCTGTCATTATTTTTGCTTTTTTTCGTATCCTTTTCGCATCAGATGTACGCTGAAATGGGATGTTGAAGAAGGAAACGATTATACGACTTTAGGTGACATGTTGTGCAACATTAAAAAAAAAAAGATTGCGAAACCATCATCGGCAGGATATACTCCTATCAATAATCCTCCATTGTCCATTGTTTGCGGATCCTTGCCACCGAAATCGATACATCTCAGTCACTGTAATTCCCTGGGAATGGAAACCAATTAAGATATTGGCTATGTACCCGAGTGGGCAATGTGGGTCAGTGCCAAAGTCGATTTCACGCCCGATGCCTTCTCCTTGACCACACTGGCAAACTACGAATGGTTAGAGGCGGCTTATCATCCTCTCAGCTAGGTGTGTTTTCATTCAACTCGTGCCAGCAATAAAACTCATTAAATATCCAGCTCGGACGGAATCCGTCTCACTGCAACAGTTAAGCTCGAGCTCCAGCAGTGTTTTAATGACTGACACCGACAATAAATGTGTGCAGGACCTCTTGGGTGCCACAGTTGATTGCATTCCCTTTTTCGTGTACTAGCGGTGTCGTTTTTGAGTCATATGATCGAATTGATTTTGAGTTCATAACCTAACGAGACAAGGTCCTTTTCAAAGGACTTCACTATCCCACTCACGGACTTCTGAACAGAGGAATAAAACAACTTGCATTTGAATTAATCATCCGTCGACGGAAAGCGAATTCCTAACGAACGATTCATCCAAGTCGCCTTGTGTCCATTTAGTGTCAATGTTGCTGTGACGTTCTGACGTTGCAGCCTGTGGGCGACCAACAAGCATCTTAGAAAGTTTGCGTTTCATTAAAATGATATTTAGACGGCGGACGCGACAGAATGGAAACTTTTAGGAACGGCCGAATGTGGGCGAAATCTGTTTGAGGTGCGAATTTCAAATTGAAATGAGCCGCATTGCGTGCATGACACGCATTGGGACTGTTCCACATGACGCCTCTGTCTGGGATTTTTGCAATTTAATTATAGAAAGCATTTTGGAATGGAATGAATATTTGTTCGAAGCCTTCAGAATAATTGGAGTTTAGCAATTGGGTGGCGTTAAGAATTGAAATGGTTCTTTTTTGCTTCTAATTAAATTGCGAGTTGGGTGGGATAGACACGGGTTAGTTGCAAATAATCCCTTTCCCGAATGATGAATGAATGAACAATTGGTCTCAGAGAATCTAGCAACCTGGACATAGGCGTTATTCAGTCTTGGCAATTAGTCTCGTTGCATTTCTTTTGCTCGCATCACATGACGTTTTTAGGGTTCCGTACCCAAAGGTAAAACGGAACCCTATTACTAAGACTTCGCTGTCCGTCCGTCCGTCTGTCACCAGGCTGTATCTCATGAACCGTGATAGTTAGAGAGTTGAAATTTTCACAGATGATGTATTTCTGTTGCCGCTACCACGACAAATACTTAAAACCGTCCAAGTGCGAGTTGGACTCGCGCACCAAGGGTTCCGTGCCATCTGTATATATAAATATGAAAAAGACTACTATCTTCATGAGCCCCCCTTAAATGTTAATTTTGTCGTGGTAGCGGCAACAGAAATACGTCATCTGTGAAAATTTCAACTCTGTAACTATCACGGTTCATGAGATACAGCCTGGTGACAGACGGACGGACGGACGGAGGGACAGCGAAGTCTTAGTAATAGGGTTCCGATTTACCTTTGGGTACGGAACCCTAAAAACAGAACAAAATGAATATTTAAGGGGGGCTCCCATTCAACAGACATGATTTTCATGCAAAAATCCCCTTGGTCAGATACTGAACTAAGGTTAGTCGACAATATCCCACAACCAGTAGCAAACTTCCGAGGGCGCCGTGGCGCAGTGGTTAGTGTGTTGGACTCTGGCGCACGATGAGCGAGTTCGGATCCCGATAACACCAACGCCATCGAATGTTTATTTCGCGGCGTCCCTCCTCGGCGGGGTACTGGCAAAACCCCCCGTAGTATAACTTGCCTGGAAAAAGCTTCTCGACTCAAGCCGTTCGGAATCGGCATTAAACTGTAGGTCCCTTTCACCTATGGGAAAATTAAATCACACACAACATGGGTGATTGAGAGAAGCTTGGCTCTGGTCCTTCATGGGCTGTAACGCCACCAAAGAAGAAGTAGCAAACTTCCCAGCTTTGATGTATTAATCCTAGCTGCAAGCCTTTTGCCCATATTTCCCATTATTGTTATTCACCTTTTCACATCCTTGCTGTCAGGTAAGATATTTGATTTGAATTCAATGGACACTTTGTTGATCAACTATATCTCATCATTAAGATTTTTGATTATCAAAGTAGGGTAGGTAGGTAGGTTTGTAGCCCTCCCAAAATTGAGAAGAATGCACATAGGCCAGGGAGGCCCGTAGTGCAGCTACGAGGGGGTTTTACTCCCTATTCGTGGAACCATTTTGTGCTTCTTAAGAAGTTAAGAAGATCAAGTAACCCTACTTTCTGAACATCTGTCAGACCGTTAAGGAAGTAAGAGCCTAGGTAACGTTTCCTGAAATTGTAGAGAGCTGGACAGGCGCAGAGAAGGTGGTGAATGGATTCGACCTCCTCCTCGTCCTGACAGCTTCTGCAGAAATCATTCGAAGATATTCCTAGTTTTTGTGCGTGACTGCCAATGAGGCAGTGTCCTGTGATGACACCAATGACCTTGTAGATGTCAGTTCTTTTTAGGGAGATTATACTCCTTGTGCGTTGGCTGTCGAGCCGAGGCCGAATTTGTCTGGTGATGACGCAGGTATGTCCCTGGGTCCATCTCAGGTTCGTCTCGGCCCTGGCGAGATTGGCTAGATTTTGTTTAATGGTTGTAAGGGGTACTCCCTCACAAGCCACGATTGATTGTAGCGTCGTTCCTTGTTTGGCGAGTGTGTCGGCTTTTTCATTACCTGTAATGTCGCAGTGTCCCGGTACCCAGATAAGTTGTATGTTGAACTGTTCTGCCATCTCGTTAAGAGATCGGCGACAGTCGGGACTAGATTTTGATGTGTACACATAGGACTCCACGACTTTAAGGCTGCTTGACTGTCTGTGAGAATTCGAATATCCGTTGTGGATATTACGTTCCACAAAGCCTCTTTTATTGCCAACAGTTCCGCCTGGAAAACGCTGCAGTGATCTGGTAATTTTAGAGCCTTATACAGCTTAAGTTGTTTGCAGAATACTCCACTGTCCAGACCCGTCAGTGTAGAAATCCACGCATTTTCTGCGGGGTTGAGTTTGACGAGTCCAGTTCTGTCTGTCCGGATATATGGTCGTCAAGTTTTGTCCAATACTATGGTGGGTTCTATGTGGTCCAAGCAGTGGCGTAGCGTGCCTTGGAGGGGCCCTGTATCAAAATTAGTTGGGGGCCCTAAAGATTTCTCACAAAAGAAACAAAAATGCATGCATTAAATTAAAATATCACATCACTTCCTCCCAAAAATTGAGCTAGCCAAACAATTCAATTGTCTTTTTTTCAGAAAATTAATTTAGTAAATTTCAGTTTTTCTAAAATTTCTGTCTCTATAGGCAATAATGGCAAGTCTAATAGCCGTTCCTGCCCCATCGAAGTTCTTAGGTATTTTTTTATCAGTTTTAATCAGCTGTTGCGGTTGTAACTGGAAGGGTCAAGAATAGAAAGCATGCTGTTATTACCTCCGGACAATTGGATGCAAGGCTATTGAGTTTTATCAGCAAAAATTCCATTAATTCCTTAATGGAATCAATTTTTTAAATTTCAGATTTTAACTATGTTTTCAGAGTAATTAATTGTTCATAAAGATTAATTGAGATGTCTTTACTGTATTTAGTCGACAGTTTTCCGGAAGCGTTTTTTATCACTTCGTTTGAAGAAAATAGGAGTTTCTCCGGTTGTAATACTTCGAACATATTACTCAGCTCACAAGTTTGAGAAATTAATATGTGTAAACAACAATAATATACATTGACTTTGAAATATGATTGCGGGTCTGAAATTCTCTCATCTTGTGATTATTCATAAAAAACGCTTCGTTATCTTTCGCCTTTTATTTTTAAAAACAGTTGTTAACACACTCTTTTGCCAAGTCTCTGAACTCATTTAGCAAACCATTGAATGAATTTTGATTTCGTATTACGCTCAGTCTATTCAAAAGATTACTTAATAAAATACTAGCTTTCTGTAAGTAATTATTTTCATGCTGTAGAGCTTTAGGGCGTTGTGGCGCAGTGGTTAGTGTGTTAGACTCTAGTGCACGATGAGCGAGTTCGGATCCCGATAACACCAACGCCATCGAATGTTTATTTCGCGGCGTCCCTCCTCAGCGGGGTACTGGCAAAACCCGCCGTAGTTTACTTGCCAAGAAAAAGCTTCTCGCCTCAAGCCGTTAGGAATTGGCATTAAACTGTAAGTCCCCTTCACCTGTGTAAAAAAAAAAAAATCACACACAACATGGGTGATTGAGAGAAGCTTGGCTCTGGCCCTTTATGGACTGTAACGCGACTAAAGCAAGCAGGCAAACAAGAGCTTTAGAAACGATTAATGATTTCAATAAAGTGAAGAAAAAAGTGTGACAAGAAATCATAACTCTCTAATATGTTAATTACATTTTTACATTCTTCACGTTCATCTTTTTTAGTGGGAATAAAATTTAGTTGGTACAACATTTTCATGATTAATAAATAATTGTTCTTTATCGCTTATAAAGCGTCGTTCTTTGAACACCATCTAGTAGGACACACCTTTTTAAGGGTAATTTTTAATTTTTCAAATGAATCGTTAATCAACATTGCACAGCGCTTTATACTATTGCTAAAACAAGTATGTATTTTTTTTCTAAATTATCGAAAAAAAGTCGACACTTCAATAACATGTTTCGCAGCATCGCATAATATTAAATTTAATGCGTATTGTGCACAATGAACATAATTGGTATTCGGGGCATGCTATTTTATAAGAGCTTGTAACCCTCCATATTTACCCGGCATAAAATTTGCTCTATCGTTACACTGTCCTCTACATTTAGACAAGTCAATTCCATATTCTTTAATCGTACTTAAAATTCCAGTTTTAAGTCTTCTGCACTGCAATCGGATACTGCTATAAACCTCAAAAAGGACTCACAGACTCTTAATTCTTCAGATACATTATGATCATTTTTTGTTATCGAGATGTATCGGAAAACTACAGTAAGTTGGTCAATTTTTGACAAGTCTTGTGTTGTATCCAAAATAATCGCCAGAAATGGAGCTTTTTTTAATTTCTAAAATAACGTTATTTCTAACTGCGGTACCAAGCAAATGAATAGCTTCATTTTGAATCGTAGGGCTTGAATAGGGACAAAAATAATATTTCTAGGAAGGAAATCGCTCAGAAAATAAAGTTTGTTTTGGAAAAATTCACACAATTGTGGTTTAGTTTAAAAAAAAAAAAACCCAATATCATAGTGATTCATATATTCATCACCATGCATTAAGACCATTCTGTCTCAAATAAACATCTTGGATCAGGAATTCATTTAATTTTCATAAAGAGATACATAAGTAGACAGTAAAACAAATTTGAATATTAAATTTTTTTTTTTAAACCAACAAGAAAAAAATAAGAAAATAATTCGGTATTACAGAAAAACCAAACTCCATGCAAAATAAATGGATTTTCACCTATGGGAAAATGAAACCACACACAACATGGGTGATTGAGAGAGAAGCTCGGCTCAGGTCCTTCATGGACTGTAACGCCAACATACATACATACATGCAAAATAAATACATAGAAGAAAACGATAAGTACAAGTTGAAATAAATAAAATCATTAGAAAAAATCAATTCTTCTTCTTCTTTTGGAGGCGTTACAGCCCATGAAGGACCAGAGCCAAGCTTCTCTCAATCAGCCATGTTGTGTGTGATTTATTATTCACATAGGTGAAAGGGACCTACAGTTTAATGCCGATTCCGAACGGCGTGAGTCGAGAAGCTCTTTCAAGGCAAGCTTACTACGGGGGGTTTTGCCAGTACCCCGCCGAGAAGGGACACCGCGAAATAAACATTCGAAGGCGTTGGTGTTATCGGGATCCGAACCCATTCATCGTGCGTCCGAATCCAACACACTAACTACTGCACCACGGCGCAAATCAATATTGCACAGATATATTATTCTCGATCTATAAACTATCAAAGTAACGAATCCAACGAATATTTTTTTAACTCACTTTTTTAAATAAATTATTACTTTTTTTGCTCGCAAAAAATATATTTTTCACTTATTCGCACCACATGCGCCACGCACTAAACTTATCGCAGAATGAAAAGCAATGTGTGTTTGCGGAATCTGTAAATAACCATACTTGGAAGAGGAAAGTTCAAGGAATCAAAAAACAGAATACCTACCGTTTTTCATTCTGGCTATTAGTTCAAAAGAAATAACCATGCATCATAGGGTTAAGTGACATTGTGGATAACATTTTACCAATTTTTGCTTACACACGTTAGGGGCCCCTGTAGCCCGGGGGCCCCGTATCATTGATACGGCTGATACGGCGGTAGTTACGCCCCTGGGTCCAAGTTTTCTGCCATAGTTATCCCGTTTTGAAGGATGGAGGAGTGGCCAGTGACATAGCTCGCCCAATCCGAGTTGGCTGTTAGTCTTATGGCCGTGTGTGTGGCAATTTGCTTACCGAAAATATCGAGTGATGTAAGCGCAGATATTGGGGTGAACCTGAGGGCCCCAGTAATGCACATACACGCCAACCTTTGTACCTTCTCGAATTGCTTTAGGTATGTTTGCTTGTCCAGTGCTGTCCACCAGACTGTTACTTCATACATTAGTATGGGTCTGACGACCGTGATGTAGAGCCATAGGGTGATCTTGGGGTTGGATCCCCATTTTTTCCTAGGGCTTTCTTACATGTGTAGAGAGCTATTGTTGCTTTTTTTGCTCTTTCAATGGTATTGCTCTTCCAAGTTAATTTCCTATCGAGTATAATGCCAAGGAATTTGGCACTAGAGGAATAGGTTAGCCTGGTATCGAGAAGAGTGATAGGGCAGTTTTCTGGGATTTTATGCTTTTTGGTAAATAGCACGAGCTCCGTTTTCTGGGGATTAACCCTGAGTCCGTTACTATTCGCCCATTTGCACAGAAATGAGAATGCCGATTGCATGCGGTCATTCAGTGTAGATAGGTATTTGCCTGAGATTGAGATGGCAACGTCATCGGCGTAGGCAACAACGTCCAGGCCTTCTTTCTCCAGTTTGATTAATAGTTCGTTCACAACTACATTCCAGAGAAGAGGTGAAAGGACCCCACCTTGCGGGGTTCCCTTGGTAACCACTCTGGTAGTTACTATGTAGGCTTCTCCACTTAGAGTGAGTCTTGCGCGTTATCAAAGTAATATGCCTATAACCTGCCTGCAACCAAGATCTGTCATCATACAAAAATGTGATTTAATGTGATGACTGATGAGGTAGCATACATAGACCCTTTCATATATACATATACAGATGGTACGCGTGCGTACTTCGTGCGCGAGTCCGGCTCGCACTTGGCCGGTTTATTGATGATATATTTAGGTACACAAAGTAAAGAAGTGGTCTAAATGAACAACCCTGAGGAACTTCTCCAAACTGAATTATTCCTGTAGGATTGTCGGTGAACTTGAGCTGAGTGATACACACGCCGCAGTTTTTTCCAGGCAGATATCCGAGCGAACATATTGCGCAGGGCAGGTGGCTTGTTCAATAGTATGAAATTGCTTGCTCAGTAAGTTAAAAAGGCTAGATTTTCTGTTGCTAGACAACATTGATCCGGTTCTATCAAACGCGTCAGACGACTGCTTTTGTACACACTGTTGTGTAATTAGTAATTAGTTTGCAGGTAAAAAACATGCTGAAAAATTTATGAAGTGTACAGTGAAAATACTGTGAGTGAACGCTTAACCCAGGAGTAGTTTGCTCGCTGCCGTTTTGGAAATGTCAATGTCAAAGATGCACCTCGCTCTTGTCGATCAATCACTGAGAAAGTCAATCATAGTTTGCACCTTGTATGGAGTGGTGCGCAAGATGTACATAGACAGGAAAAGCACGAAGCATTAACCACATGACAGTTTGTAATTATCTTAAAAGAGCAGGCTACTTCGAGAAACTCGACATTTCGATCTCACATGAATTGATGCGAAGAAATTTGATTGACCGAATTACTATCAATGAAACGTTGCTGAAACTCAACTCAACGATATGGAAAATGGATTAAATCCGAAAACATATAACGCAAGCGATCATGCTTAAAGGCCGGTAACCCCCAACAGGTGATCTTAAAGCCTGGATTGACGGAAACCGAGTTGATGCTGAGTGTTTAGTAGATTTGGAGAAGAAGTGTTCAATACGAGCTGCTACAACTAAGTGAAACAGTCAATTAGATCACTCACAGTGCACAATTTGACCGTTTGAATAAAGTAATCAAGAACGAGCTACTAGAATTGGCCAACAGAAATGAAGTAATGTTTTACCATGTGAATTCCAGGCCACACCCAAATTTGATATCTCGGAACAAATAGACTGAACATGGTTCGTAATGGTTATCGTATCACCTGGACAGGAGATAGGGACGAACGTTCCACACTAGGTCGGTTATTAAATTATTCAATTACGTCAAATTTTGAAGGGAATTGGGTTCTGGGGGTGTTCTTTAAGGTTGGGAGCTACGAGACCGAGCCTTATTACGAGGGTGGTCTGAAAAGTTTCGGACGTAACAAAATTTCCTAAAATTTATTTCTATTTTTCTACATAGTCTTCTTGTAACTCTACACACTTCTCCCATCGATAATCCCGTCTCTCTAACCCGTCCAAATAGTACTTGCATTTTTTTTTTTCTGAAAAATAACGGTTTACGAAGGTGATTGCCTCCTCATTTGACGAAAATCTCTGTCGTCCGAGCGCAATTTTTTAGATTAGGGAACATACTTGAATTCGTATATATTTAGCTTATGATGGATGAAAAGGAAAGTAAAATACTATTGCACGCAGGACATACTCGTATGCCTTAAATTGCTTCACTATCACGTGTGACAACGCATAAAAAGACGAGCTATAAGCCCCACATTGGATCTTACTAAAACAACTGCGCTGCTGGTGTGTTACAGCAACACACCAAAAGGTGTGTTTTCATTGTGGTAATTTTTAATGCAATTTTAAGTGCGTTACTATGAAAACACACAAAAAGGGAAATTTCCTAACTATATGTACACTCATGAAGGACCAGAGCCAAACATCCTCAATCACCCATGTTGTGTGTGATTCATTTTTCTCACAGGTGAAAAGTATCTACAGTCTAATGCCGATTCCGAACGGCGTGAGTCGAGAAACTTTTTCATGGCAAGTATACTACGGGGGGTTTTGTCAGTATCCCACCGAGGAGGGTCCTCGCGACATAAACATTCGAAGGCGTTGGTGTTATCAGGATCCGAACTCGCTCATCCACTCATCCACCACTGCGCCACGGCGCCTAACTATACACTTACTTACTTACTTAGGTGACGCTACAGTTCGGCGTGAACCTTGGCCTCAAACAACAAGCTTTTCCAGCTAGCACGATCTTTTGCCAGCTGTTTCCAGTATCGCGCGCCCAGTTGATTAAGGTCTCTTTCCACCTGTATGCACCACCTTAGATGCGGCCGTCCTCTGCAACGTCGTCCTTCCGGGTTGGAATCGAAGACACTGTGGGCCGGAGCTGTGCTGTCCATTCGGTCTACATGGCCTAGCAATTTTAATCGTTGGATTCGTAGAAGTCGTACAAGGCCGATGTGACTGTACAGCCCGTGCAGTTCGTGGTTGAATCTTCTCCTCCAGTCCCCGTCAACACAAAACACAACCGAAGAGCGTAGGTCCAACTATACATACAAAAGTATTGTATGTATGAATTTTGGCGTTACAGTCCATGAAGAACCTGAGCCGAGCTTCTCTCAATCACCCATGTTGTGTGTGATTTCATTTTCACATAGGTGAAAGGGACCTACAGTTTTATTGCCGGTTCCGAACGGCGAATTTCGAGAAGCTTTTCATGACAATTTTACTACAGGGGGTTTTGTCAGAACCCCGCTGAGGAGAAACACCGTGAAAAATACGTTCGATGACATGGCTGTGTCGGGATTCGATCCCGAGTCATTGGCGTCAGAGGCCAACACACTACCCACTGCGCCACGGTGCTCTCATACATACAAAAGGGACATTCCTAAATACTTATATGCAACCCTGCCAGAAAGCAAATTGCGACCTGGATCCGACTCACAATTTGCTGCTAAGGTTGCATATAGTTGGCAAATTTCCCTCTGTTTGATTGATTGATTCAAAGTAATAAAATAAAATGATAATAAGTGTGTAGCTGCAACACACTTAAGACGTCATTAGAGTTTTTATTCATGACTCGCAATAGGCCGTATTATAGTTTTAACACGAATTACTGCCTCAATTTAAAGGATCAAACCTGTTAAGTGACACACTTATTCTTAAAGTGTGTAAAATGACATCATGTGGTTAAATACACTAGCATTTGCAGTGTACTCGCGATAGTTTTGTGGTTGAAATACTTCTCAAGCCAAACGAGAGCATGATATAATGAGACTTTTTCGACTAAAACCTTAACAAGCTATTACGAAAAATAAAAGATAAAAAATCACATGCTGGATACATCCTAACCAGCAAATGGTTTCCTGAAAGAAGCGGTTCCAAAACCACACAATCGAAAGAACATAATCTCCAGATACTACTACACGGGAACAAAAAATGTCAATTTTTGGGCGCTCGCCAATCTCGGAAAAAGCAGTAGGAAGTCTTAAATTGATTGCATTAGTGAGAACCCATATACCAAGTCAGCTACCCTGTTGCGTTTTCATCTCGTTCTATTTTGCAAGCTCAGTGAACGTCTGAAAATGTTTTTCGAAGGACGTGGTGTGGATTTTTGACAGGATAAAACGGAATGATATTAACCGCACACACACTTTGGTCGGTATCCTTCGAGCACAACTGCCGGATATCTATTTCTTTGAAGGAAATAAGACATGCACTCCCGGCAGGGCAGGAAAAGGAAGGAATAATAATGGAAGTGGCTGTAGTAAAGTTGCATCTAACTGCAAATCATGTGCGAGTCCCTTTTCGGGTATTTCTTTTCGGGATTATTGCGAGTCAATGTGTGTATGTGTGGGTCTGCTGGTATGTGTACGTATGATTTACGAGAAGGAACAGGAAGTTATTTCGTAGAATTGAAGCCAGAAAGTTATATTTTAGGACCTTTAATCGCCTGTGCATAGCGCGGCCGGGCGTTTCAATAGTATTTTTTATTAAAGGATATACGCCGTTCATGACGAGCAGATCAAGTGCCCGATTTATCTGTACAACTCATGGCTGCAATGCATACCTTAATCGTGCTCATAAAATTTACTGCAAGGATAAAGTTCAAGTTGTAAAACGGAAAGAAAGGGAAAACCTATTAAACCAGTTCTACCAACATATGGACTAGCTGCTTCCGACAAACCCACCAGCGGACTTGTCGCCGCTTCCAGCGGAACATCACCTCCCAGTTTATTCAATAAAAATTAACTTTTCCATGGTATGCTTGCACGGATTTTCATATCTGGTGGGATATGCAACGATTCACGATGCGCGTCCCGTGCTAGATTGTAAAGTTGTTGAGTAACTAGTCGGCGAAACAGTAACATCCACGTGACTCAAAAGCATTGAGTTACGAGCTTACCACGGTTGCTAGAAATCCAAGTTGAACCTCCGGGACTGCTGGTTAACCTCGATTTTTATGCAACTCAACTTAAATATTCCTCTGTGTATCCTCCTTCCTTTGCTTAAAGATGCAGTAAATAGCTTAAGCATTAAAGCGTTCCCTGCCACAAAGATAACTAACCATACCCCGGACCAGGGTCGTAAATGAGATATTACGAGTTATTATTTTCGTTTTCTGCCCTGGACGAGAATACACGTCGAAGTAATAATCCTACTTTGATGTGGGGGCCATTTATTGACCCGCTGACACGAATACATCCGACTGGATGTCGTAGGCGAATCACTCGATGGGAACGTTGCCAGAGACGAAACATGTTGGTGTGTATCTCAAGGAACTGTGTCTGTAGGGAAATATCGTCTGAGTTTTTGATTCAGCTGTTACTTGGACTTGTGGCCAAGGAGATGTCACAGCACAAAGCCGTTGTTACGTACACGAGGCGCATTTTAATTCGGCTTGCTGCTCTCTCTGTGCTCCTGCCTGTTTTCTCCTCGCATCCTTAACCACTTCACGCTCGTGTATCTGGCCCGACGTTTTATTTCAATTATTACTTTCGCTACTGAAAGTTTTTCAATTATTTTCCACAAAAATGAATCAAAAAAGAAAAATGATTTCCTCATACTCGCAGTCCATTCATTGTCCTCACAGTCAGGTAGCAGGGTGGTATGAGCTTTTTTTGGATAAACTGTTGAGATAAAAATGAGCTTTTATGATATAAAAGGCACCAAACGAGAAATTGTATATTGCGAGATAAAACAAGATGAATGGTGGTGTTAAAAGCTTTGAATACAGAATATTGCGTTTACTTATTCGTGTTGTTTGCGTTTTTTTCCTGTTAATTAGGAAATTATTCTGAAGCTGCCTTTGTGGATTTTGGGATATTTTTTTTGGTTGTAATCGCTTTACGCAGATGTATTGTTGAAGTTTTTTAATTGAATTCCACATTGCTTTTAAGAACAAGTCTTGTGTGGTGTGTTACTTAAATGTAGTTTCGAGACTCGCGGCTCCGTTCACTTATTGTATAGTGATCGCTAACATCGGGTGCGCTCACGCTTGCAACGAATGATTTTTTCTTTTTTGATACTACAACTCTGCCAGCCTGAGAATTGATCTTCCCCGATCAACCGAGTAGCAAAAGCAATAAGAGCACTCGCTTTCATAAGGAAGGCGACGATACTATAGAACACTAGAAAACACTAATACTAAGCCATCAATGGTGATCCAGTCGCTGAAGAACCAGCCGCTGAAGAACCACTAGTTGAAGAAACAGTCGCTGAAGGACCAGTCGCTGAATAACCAGTCGCTGAAGAACTAGTAGTTGAAGAACGAGTTGCGGAGGAACCAGTAGTTGAAGAGCCAGTCGCTGAAGGACCAGTCACTGAAGAACTAGTCGCTGAAGAGCCAGTCGCTGAAGAACCAGTCGCTGAAGAGCCAGCCGGTGAAAAACCAGTCGCTGAAGAACCAGATGCTGAAGAACCAGTCGCTGAAGAACCAGTCGCGGAAGAACCAGTCGCTGAAGAACCAGATGCTGAAGAACCAGTCGCTGAAGGGCCAGTCGCTGAAGAACCAGCCACTAACCAACCAGCAGTTGAAGAATCAATCGCTGAAGGGCCAGTCGCTGAAGAACCAGTCACTGAAAAAACAATCGCTGAAGAACCAGGCGCTGAATAGTATGTCACTGTAGAATCAGTCGCTGAAGAACTAGTCGCTGAAGAAACAGTTGCTGAATAGCCAGTCGCTTAAAAACCAGTGAAAGACGAATGAAACTAGCCGGACATTTTCGATTGGAAACGAAAACGTAAATGAGGAGTGGTCGATATGGACTGTGTTCGATGAGATTGCTCTGAGTATCCCAGAATAGAAGAATATAAGTTATTTGTGTTCAATGAGAAAAATCCGTCCGAAAGTGTTCTGATTTGTTTTCAGTGAGGTTGTTAGACTTCCTCTTCTTGGTGGCACTACACACCGACGTGGTCTTGAGCCTTAACCAACAAGTGACTCCAGCCACTACAATATCTTGACAGCCGCTTCCAGTCACGCACATCAATTTGGTTGAGGACATTCTCGACTTGTGTGCGCCATTAGAGTTGAGGGTGTCCTCTGTTGCGTTGTCCCAATGGCTCGGAACATCTTAAGCGTTGTATGTGTAGACGATTAAGAGGCACATGCCGCCGTACAGCCGATACAGTTCGAAGCTGAAAGTTTCTAATTTAGACTTTATAGAAAGATGTTCAAGTGAAATGTTTCCATGTTTTATCATTCTGCATACAACTCCCGAGCAGTAAATCAACTCATTGTAGCTCACGCACACGAGTGTGTCCATTTATGGAAATTCACCCCTGTGCGCACTTCATATGTTCGCTAAAGAGAACGCACACTTATGTGCACTCCGTAGGGTGGGTTCTATTCAACGCACATGTGGAGTGCGCAGATGGGGTAAGTTTCCATAAATGGACACACTTGCGTTCGTGAGCTACAATGCGTTGATTTACTGCTCGGGAGTTGTATGCAGAACGATAAAACATGGAAACATTCACTTGAACATTTTTTTCTTATTTTCCATTTTTATATATTTTAGTCTAAGACGGCTTCATATTCTATAACGTCTAAATTAGAAACTTTCAGAAATCGAAATTGCACACGCATGTGAGCAGTTTATGAGCAATAGATTGTTGAATGTGCGCACATGAGTGTGCGTTTCCTTATCCTGGGTTACATGGAGCGACAGCAAATAGGCGGCTTGATGTCAACAACACGCGGTGTTTCCAAAAGGTTCCACATATAGCTACTGACCGCGCCGGATGGTGTTTGATTGCGGTGATCGGACGAGAAGCGATACATTACCAATTATTCGCCTAAGAATCCTACCGCAGCTAACGAAAAAAACGAATGACCTTGAAAGACCTAAAAAAATCTTCGCAAATTGTAGCTAAGAACCACTTCGTTCACGTAAGCTTTCAAAAAACAAAGCCATCATAATCGGTCCATTCGTTTAGGAGTTACGATGCCACAGACAGACACACAGACCCCTCAAACTTATAACACCCCTCGTTTTGCGTCGGGGGTTAAAAATGAAAAAAAGATAAAACCAAGTGGGTGTCTTCATTTTCCCCACTGGAAAGTTAGTTATGTGGGTCTTGCGGGACGCACCTAGCCACATTTTCTTATTTTAAGATCGGCTAATCAAAATTCACTTTCTGACAACGACTCCATTGCCGTTGTCAGAAAGCCATTAGAGAGGCCGCCCCAGATATACTCGGTTTTGAGCCACCACCATCGAGAAACCCCTGGTTGGATGATGAGTGCAGACAGGCCCATGTAGAGAAACAGAATGCATACATGGCCACATTGCATCGACGGACGAGAGCTGCCCGCGAGCTCTATGAACAGAAAAGGAGGGAGGAGGATGCGCTTCTGAGAAGGAAAAAGAAGGAGCACGAGAAGCGCGAGATCGAGGAGATGGAGAGATGTTACGGCAGGAACGACATTCGAAAATTTTACCAGAAAGTAAAACGAACATGCCAAAGCTATGAAGCCAGAGCAGAAGCCTGCAGAGCTGAGCACAGACAACTAGTACTGGAGTCACAGTCGATGCTGAGATTGTGGAAGGACCACTTCTGCAGACTGTATAACGGCGATGATAGTCAAAATGCCGCCGTCAGGCAGAGCGAACCATTCACAATGGACGAAGACGAAGGAGAATCCCGTCCACCCCATAAGATAGCGATATCGAAACTTAAGTCTTATAGAGCTGCTGGGGCAGACGGACTCCCCGCGGAGCTGTTTAAAGCAGCTGGCGATGAGCTGGTAAGGAACATGTACAAACTCACCTGCAAGATATGGTCGGAAGAACGCATGCCCGACGAATTGAATCTCAGTATCGTTTGCCCCGTCCATAAGAAAGGAGACCCCTATGACTGCGCCAATTACAGAGGGATAAGCCTCCTGAACATCGCGTACTGTGTAAGTACCTGAAACCGTTCGTGGACAATCTGATAGGTTCCTTCCAGTGTGGTTTCAGGCTAGGAAAATCCACGATAGACCAAATATTTACACTACCGCAGATCTTGGAGAATTCCAGGTCGACACGGTTGAAAAGATCGTGCGGGACTCTGCCGCCAATACAAGAGGTACGATCTACTTCAAGTCCACACAATTGCTTGCCTACGCAGATGACATTGACGTTATTGGATGAACAAAGCGTGACGTCAATGAGGCGTTCGCAAGCATTGAAGCAGAAGCGGCGAAAGTGGGTCTAAGGGTAGTAAATGGGGACAAGACCAAATATATGCTGTCATCCAAGAAAGACGCACAACACCGACGTCTTGGTCAGAACGTCACCTTCCATAGTGACAAGCAGCAACGACAC
Organism: Eumerus sabulonum; assembly: GCA_951905685.1. Classification (NCBI taxonomy): domain Eukaryota; kingdom Metazoa; phylum Arthropoda; class Insecta; order Diptera; family Syrphidae; genus Eumerus; species Eumerus sabulonum. The sequence continues at coordinate 102,135,661 of OX645063.1, forward strand.
CCGCGCTGAGATAAAACGCAGAATAACTCTTGCTAATCGCTGCTTCTTTGGACTCAGGAGGTAATTGAGTAGTAGAGCCCTTTCCCGAATGACAAAGCTGACTCTATCTTCTTCTTCTTAGTGGGCGCTACAGTTCGGGGTGAACCTGGGCCTCAACCAACATGCTCCTCCATCTAGCACGATCTTTCGCTAGCCTTTTCCATTGCCGCACACCCAGTTGGCTGTGGTCCCCTTCCACCTGTGTGCGCTATCTTAAGGGCGGCCGTCCTCTGGTTCTTCGTCCCTCGGGGTTGGATTAAAAGACTCCCCGGGCTGGAGCTGTGGTGTCCATTCGCTCTACACGGCCCAGCCATCTTAGGCGTTGAATCCGTAGACGCCTGACCAGGCTCATGTCGCTGTACAGCCTGTAAAGTTCGTGGCTGAATCTTCTCCTCCATCACCCGTCTGCGTTTATAGGCTCAAAAATCACGCGCAAAATCTTTCTCTCGAACCGACCAAGGGCCTCCTCATCCGCTTTTGATAGTGTCCATGCTTCTGCGCCGTACAACAGGACCGGGATGATAAGGGTCTTATATAGAGTCAATTTTGTCGTTCGGGAGAGGGCTCTATTACTCAGTTGCCTCCTGAGCCCAAAGAAACAGTGATTTTTGCACAATCGTTTCTAATATGATGTTGAAGAAATCACACGACAGCGCATCGCCCTGCCTAAATCCTTTTTTGACATCAAAACTATCGGTAAGGTGTTTACCGATTCGGATGGAGCAGCGAGCATTCTCCAAAGCCATCCTGCATAGTCTGACGAGTTTAGCAGGTATGTCAAAGGTAGACATAGCGTTGTATAGCTCGTCTCTAATTACACTGTCGTATGCGGCTTTGAAGTCGACAAATAGGTGGTGAGTGTCGACTTGAAATTCATTGGCTTTCTCCAGTATCTGCCGTAGTGTGAAGATTTGGTCGATGGTGGACTTCCCTGGCCTGAATCCGCACTGATAAGGACCTATCAGCTTATTTACAAAAGGCTTCAGGCGTTCACACAAAACGGCAAAGAAGATTTTGTAGGCGATGTTAAGGAGACTTATTCCTCTATAGTTGGCGCAATCAGATGGGTCTTGTGGATCGGGCATACGATGCTGAGACTCCATTCCTCGGGCATGCTTTCCTCTAACCATATCTTACGGATGAGCTGGTGCATGCTCCCAACCAGGTCATCTCCGGCTGCCTTGAAGAGCTCAGCAGACAGTCCGTCTGCGCCAGCAGCTTTATTCGACTTGAGCTTCGATATGGCAATCTTAACTTCGTCGAGGTTAGGGGGACAGAATTCTCTGCGATCTCCGTCGATTAGAAATGGATCATTCTGCCTGACAGCGGTATATTGACTGACATCGCCGTTATACAGTCTGCAGAAATGGTTTTTCCATATTCTCAGCATCGACTGCGGTTCTACTACTAGGTGTCCGTTCTCATCCCTGCAGGCTTCCGTTCTGGCTTTATAACCTTGGCATGTTCGCTTTATCTGTTGATAAAACTTTCGAACGTCACGCCTGCAGTAAGCTTCTAAGAAGCTTATGCTCCTCCCTTCTTTTTAACTCGTAGAGCTCACGAGCTGCTCTTGTTCTTTTATGCAGCGAGGCCTTATATGCATCCTGCTTCGCTGTATGAATCCTCCTGCACTCGACATCGAACCAGGTGTTTCTTCGTGGTGGAGCCTTGAAACCAAAAATTTCGGATGCAGAGCTTTTCAGGGCTTGTTTGCAAAGGCTCCACTGCTGTTCTATTGATAGCGTGGAGGATTGAGGTGTATGGGAGTTGACTCTCTACAATACTTTTTTCATCGCGGTCCTGCGGTACGGTGCAGATGCGTGTACATTATCAAAAGCGGACGAGAAAGTTCGTGTGATTTTGGGCCCTATAAACATAGATGGAGGATTGAGGAAAGGATTCAACCACGTGCTTTACCGATTGTACAGTGACATGGGCCCAGTCAGGCTTCAGCCCGGGGAGTTCTTGATTTCAACCTAAGATGGCGCACACAAGTGGAAAGAGACCTTAGCCAACTGGGTGTGCGGCAATGAAATAGGCTAGCAAAAGATCATGCTAATCGGAGGGGTATGTTGGTTGAGGCCCAGGTTCATCACGAACTGTAGCGCCCGATAAGAAAGAAGAACCTGAAAAAAAGAAAAAAAAGAGATGATCATGGTCGCTTGTAGAGACCACTCTATTCACTCCATCCCATGCAAGGACCATCAGTAATGGTATCAAAGGTCATATAACATGGAATTCTGACGGTTATACAAGCAGTAAAGTCCATCAAGCAAGACTTGTGTACAAAACCCCACAAAACTGTTGTACAGTATCCACTACCTTGCACCACCACTTGTCTAAACTCGGAAAGCGAATGAAAAATGCGAGAAAATCCTTTAAAGGATTTTATGGACGCTTCGTTTCCTCTCACCGTAAAAATAAAAATAAAAAAACGTCCCATTAACGAAAAGTAGCGCACGTACATAAACGTCACGGTGGAAATAAAATGCCATTATTCGACTGAGTTATACGGATACGCTTCCCGATTTGCAAATGTTCCTGGGCGAGGAGGAGCATTGCCATGGACGAAGGATGCGAGAGGGTGACAAGGTGCTCGTGGCACCTCACTTGGTGGTTCTCGATTTATTGCTGAATCAAATATTTAAGGGATTGCATTTGATTATTCTTGTTCTCTTCAGTTTGTCTTAGAACACGATGTGACAGCAATTGAGGTAGAGTGTAATGGACTATGTCGTCGCCGAATGAGCAGCACGGTGCCAACGTGTGAATTGAATGTACTCGTACCTAAACGCTTGCGAGGCGGCACGCTACACTGAGTGGTGGTTTTCAACTCGAATTTCAATTTAAGATACCTCGGTGTTGGATACGGCGGCAGGACGATGTTCTATTTCGGTAGTTCATCGAACCCCACGTAGTGACACATTAAGTACAGGTTCCCATAAGTTTTAAAGTACTCTACTGGGATGAAGTGCTTCCACGAGGATCAAGTGGTGACCATGAACCTATAGTTGCCTTCATAAATCATACGTGCTTCCCACTCATGCGTTTCATTCATATTAGTCCAACGAAGCGGCTAAGTTGTCCTCAGTGCCCTCGACATCCGCAAACGCCAACGCGTTTTGTTCAATGTCAAAGGAAATGTTTAATTTGAACCGTAATTTATAAAAGAAAAGAAAAAAGAAATGTCCTTACAGCATAAACAGCATTCACTTGTATGCCCGTGCCATTACAGTGTTCCATGGAGCTCGTGTTCCACTTAAAACTGCACTTCACCTTCGTGTTAACACAAAATGAGTAGAAATTACTCGTCGCGATTTATTAATTAAGCCTCATGTGGCGGTAGTGCTGGTGTGCTTAGTATCGTTTTATTATCCGATGTTGGTATCTCGTATTAGCAGGAGTTAGGCAAAAGGATTTTTCAAATGCCGCCTAATTGTCAAAAGCCTAGACACTAATTCGCGGGGTATTTGCCATTCTCATAAGCTGTATGCCATTGTGTGGGGTTTCCACCCTTTACACGGCCGTAATTAGCATTGCTATTTGGAGAGCAAACAGACGTGGTGAAGGCAAACACCACGGATCAACGGCGCGCCAAGCGAGGGCTCATGACCAGTTTATGATGGATTCAATTACACCGATGGGTGGGTTAGTTGTTATTACATAGACGGGAGCACATGGTTATATTGAAAATTGAATCAATTTCCAAAAACGGAGATCGAAGTGCTCTTGATGTATGCTATACATGAGTTTGGGCGAGGGGTTTGGGATATTGAATAAGTTCTTACTGTTTTTCGTCACTGTGTTTAGTCATGTTTTGTCTCAAGCCAAAGGCATCGATTGCAGTCGATAGTGATCTCCCTTGATAGTCTCGTGTATACCCTTTGCAAAGCAGACCATATACTGGTACACAGCAAGGCTTGTCACACGTTCTTTTATGGTTAGCTTTATACTATCCACTTTATATTGTCAATCACGATACGATCACTGCAAATCTTAGTGTGTTAAACAACACGCAGAAGTGTGTTAGATGACACATATAAGTGTGTCATATGACATACTTTACGGCTCATGGTGTCACTTAACACATTTGATCATTGAAATTGAGACACATTCTATTGCGTGTCAGTGTTGCAGCGACACACTTATATAATCAATCAAGCACAAGGAACATTTTCCAACTATATGCAACCTTGCCAGAAAGTAATTTGCGAGTCGGGTCCATGGTGCAATCGTTAACACACTGGGCTTTCAACCCAGTGATTCCAGTACAAATTGTTGAACAACAATTTGCGGCGTGTTTTCGTAACATAACATAAAAAGAAAATTCATTAAAAATGGCTACACACTTTTGTGTGTTACAGCAACACACTTACCACTTGCAGTGATGGAAGTATACCTTTCTTTTCTGCCATTAAAGCAGCAGCTGTTCATCGTCTCTCGGCTTTATTTCGTGTGCTCTTGCTTCTGAATCATTCCTAGTCGTCTACTTGAACTGGGTTCACCAAGCGCCTTACTTCAATCTTCATGAAGCGGTTCCTCAAGTTCTTCGCATCCAAACTTTTTTTACTGCACTAAAACGTTCTTTATTTTCGATATTGAAATTACTGTTTTTGGAGCGTCGAAAGCAGTCTCCATGTTGTTTCCGGTGATGTCATCTATTAGGAATGAGACGTCTTTGCTCTATTGACAGACAGTGCTTCATCTCTCGTTGTTGTTTTGTTTAGCTATTAGAGCAAAACCTTGGTTCTTTAAGAACTTGGATCACCTTGTCCTGCATGCCAAATAGTAGTCTGAATTGCGCAAATATAGGCAAAATACTTAAGCCTAACTTTTCCTTCAAGTTTTGGTAATAAGTCTTGCGCCTTAGGCATGTCAGCAAATGCTTCAGTTAATAAGGCACAATTAAGCATGAATCGAGTCATCTCCAGGATCGATCATATACTTCAACTACAGCATAATTGTGTCATTTGACACACTTTAAGATTAAGTGTGTTACTTAACACGTTTGATCTTTGAAATTGAGACAGGTTCTATTGCGTGTCAATGTTGCAGCACTTATGAATAATTAACACACCTTGGATCGATTAATCAAACAAAAGGGAAATTTCCTAACTAAATGCAACCTTGCCAGAAAGTAATTTGGGGATCGGATTCATGGTATAATGGTTAACACACTGAGCTCTCTCACCTTAGTGATCCGTTGAGAGAGCTGTCGCCACCAAAAAACAAACTACTCCCATATCCCCTTCTACATTGGTCCTTCGAGCCGGATGGCATGATCATCATGATATTTCACAACAAAAAGAAACAATTAATTCAAAAAGCAAAGAACAACGTCTCGGGCTGGATCAGTTTCGAAGCGACAAATACTCAGAGAACGAAGACTAGATGATTCTTCTCTTTTTGTTCGCTGCGAAAAGTGTTCACAGGAAGCTTGAGATTTGGTCACGGGATCACTGGGTTGAGAGCTCAATGTGTTAACGATGATACCATGGGGTCCGGGTCGCAATTTACTTTCTAGCAAGGTTGCATGTAGTTGGGAAATTTCTCTTTTTATATGTTTCCATAACACCCTTTAAAATGCATTAAAAATGACTACATCGAAAACACACCTTTTGGTGTGTTACAGTAACACACTTACTTTTTGCAGTATGGTACGTAACGTACCGATTAGTGCGGTGCAAAATGGCTTTAGACATTTGGGCAAGGATATACCCCTCCACTTAGTTCTTGCGAGAGGTAGGATCGTCAAATAGAGGTGCTATTCCAGTCGTGTAGCATGTCAGCCTTGAAGAACTGGCAACACATCTGATTCTGTGGCTTTGTTGTTCCATAGCTTTTGAATAGCTGTCCTGACTTTTTCAATGCTTGGTGGGAGAGCTACTTAGTAATAAGTAAACATAAATTCATATGATCGCTCTATACTATCGATATGGTTATGGATAGAGGGTATGAGGAGAGGGTTCTCCTCTGCAGTTTCTTATGTCTGTTACTAAGGAAGTGGAAGAAGTGAAACGAATGACATTTTTAGCACTAATCGATTAACTACACTGTTTCGTCATAGACTGAGTTGACTATATGTCAGGACTATCACAACACAATCACAATAAGCGTAAATTGTCCTTTAAAGGCATTCAGTTTGAAGTGGAAATGTAGACCATAAGGTGGGTCAATTATGGGTATAGATATACACGTATTTGCGAATGTTGTCTTTCAATCAGCCATTTTTGAATCATGCATTACAAAAATAACATCACGAAGAGTTTCAGAAAGCGAAGAGCATCCCAAAAATATACAGTTTTGGCAGAAAGTACCTAAAAGAGCGTACAAATTTGACAAAAGCATCATAAACCGAAGTGAATCAATCAATCAATCAATTCCGGACACAACGCAAAAATTACAAAATTGTTCCCAAACTGGATTTTCCAAAAATCCTTCGACTTTAGGTAATGAAGCACCATCTCGAGTCACCGTCTTTCGCTAGTTTTCGAGTCCAATTTTGGTCACACTTCACTGTTGGATGGATTTTATGAGGACCGTGCAAAATTGGTTGTTGTACCAGGAAGATCGATGCAGTGCGTGATCTGATGACCTGAGAATGTATGATGACCATGTGACATACCGTGAAATGAAGGCATGCTTGGGCACTAGTTTTACCTGTTTGAACGTTAGCTCTCGTTTGAATCGTATAATTTAACACTCGGCGCGTGTCGTCGAGTGGTGCAAACAAATGTCGAAAAAGTTTAATCGCCACGCTCCGGTGACGATCTCCATAAGATCGTGACGGGCGACGTGTCATGAAACCTGAAGCTAAACCACAAGCAAGCAAGTGACTTGCATTACAAGCAACCCGTTATGATCCGATTGTTAGTGAAATCGGGTGAAGAACCCTCGGAAATCCTCCGAAAATTAGAGGTAGTGAATAGAGACGAGTGTACGTCGAAAACATGATGATGCACATGAAGGAGCTCCCGTCGCCTCTCGTACCGCGGCATCGTTCATCGTTGCTACCAACCAGAAAGTGACCGGACAGTTCTATGTTGGTGTTCTGAAGAGGCTGCGAGTACGTGTCTTCCGTCCGCGACTCGAGAATTTGCGCCACGACAATGTAACGACCCATTCCCCGTTTAGTGTGCAAGAGTTTTTGGTGAAAAAAGTAACCCGGCGTTGCTGCATCCATCCTACAGCCCCGATATTGTCCTGTGCAGCTTTTGTTAATTCCCCAAAATGAAGTCGCACCTCACCGTGACGGCATAGAGGAGATCAAAGAGGCTGTAACCATGGTTCTGAATGAGTTAACTTAGGAGTAAAATTTTGTGACAAACTTAATTTCCACCAGTTGCCACACCTCATATTTTGGATGTACCCCAATCGAAGTGGAAAAGATACTTCGAAAATTAGTTCAAACACATGCGAAAGCTTGTTGATCCTGGATGTTGAGGTTCAGGATAAGCGCAGAGTGAGTATAGAGCCTTAATATTTATGCTGAATCTACAGGATTATCCAAGACGACTGTATGCATTTTTATATAACACGAAACGCCCTCGGACGAATTCTATCCACATTTTGGTCTGAAGGTTATTGATGTTGCTTTAGGTTGATAGAGCGGAATTTTATTTCAGCCTATTAGTTAAGTATCTGATCAAAACATATGTAGGTATGTTGGCGTTACAGTCCATGAAGGATCAACGCCGAGCTTCTCTCAATCACCCATGTTTTCTTGACAATTATACTACAGGGGGTTTTGTCAGTACCCCGCTGAGGAAAAGCACCGTGAAAACTACATTCGATGACATCACTGTTGTCGGGATTCGATCTCGTGTCATCGGCGTCAGAGACCGAAATACTACCCACTGCGCCACGACGAAAATGTTGATGTTATTAACAGCCAGGCTATGCGTTCGATTTTCTGCATCATTGTCCTTGTTAGAAGCGTATGGAAGCTAGGCTCTATTGAGCGAGCACGCATCACATCTCTGGCCCGTAGGCTATTCGATTTCAGTACTGGAAAACACAGGCGACGCTTACAGATAGAAGAAGACCGGAAACAACTGAGTTTGTATTATTAAACTAGATTAGTGTCTAAGAGCCCCTTAGGTTTGGACGTTGTTTCTTATCTAAGAGAAAAGTTTGTTATGCAACTATTTAAATTGTCCGACCTTCTTGGTATACCTGAAATAGCTCATGCAGTCTGGGCCAATTTTTCTCTCAGCTAAATCCTTGTTCTAAAATGTCACTCAACATTACTGTGGCCTGGGGTCTGACATAAATTAAGACTTCTTGGGTACTTGGTTGGTGTTTGATGCTGACAATACGCGAGGGTGGAAGGAGTTATTATAACCATGGTTAGCCTTAAGGACCAAAGTTTAATCCTTCAAACTTCGACGAACTTAGCGTGGTGTTGCTTCAAGCATTATATCTCAAACGAAAAAATTAACAGAAAAACAAAGTATTTTATTCGCAACCTAATTCAAGTGGCAATGGCTGAATAGAGGGATAACTAACGAATTAATCCATGCACAGTGTGCTTTGCGAAGTACTTAATAATCGCAGCATTTATATGCCCAACCCCTATACAGGCTTAAAGGCTTAGGACCGACATTTCTTGTCGTGTTCTCGTATTGCTTCCATTAAGACTGAAAAAGCAAACAACACCATCATGGGCGTTTCGTGTCACCATCACTTTAACACAACACATCCGTCAGAGTGCCGTTTGAATAGAGAACATCGCAAATCCTATTCTCAGAAAATCTCCACGAAAATCCCATTACATCGATGTCCTTGGAAATGAGAGATCCTTCATATGATGCCTTAGGTGACACTGAATCCGTCAAAAGGACTGAATATCTACTTTCAGTATGCATACGAGTAATTGCTTTCATTTGGGATAGATAAATGCTTGGATTCGATAAGGATTCTGTGTGTTTTAAAGTTTACGATCAAGCAGTATGCACCAATCGCAACTGATTTCCTTTTGACAGTCCACGTGTCAGTAATTGTTGCATAGTCTTGTTACGGAGACACAAGCTGACGGCTATGCTCGAATTTCGCTGTCGAAGTTCGAATGCTCTGGTGAAGCTGAAATTGAAATGATGGTAACTTTCAGCGACATGCTGCTGAATGCCAAAACATTCCAGAGACTTTCGAAGGGGAACGTCTGACGGCGAACATTCGAGAAAGTGGACCGAGAGCTATACAAGCCCGAACGCTCGCCCTCGGATTCATTCAGTTTGTGGAATTCAGTAACGATTGATCGGTCGATAATCAAGCCATCTAGCGAGATGTGAAGCGCACAGATAATTGATCTGTGGCGGAATAGTAAAGTGCATTCCAATAAAAAGTAGACAGTTGTAGTTTATCGCAATCCAGTGATACGAACCCTATTCGAACTCGGGATAAGTTTCGTAACAATATATAGTACAATGCTTGCGAGTATACGTACTCACTCCACCGACACTGAATCGGAAATTAAGCGGCAACCAATGCCTTCGGTTTTGACCTCCAACCTTATTGAATGGTAAATCAATGGTGAATGAGGGAATTGTTTGCGGTCGAGGCGCCCGATAGACTCTAATAAATAATTTTTACGAATTAATGTGACAGTGGGGACTATTGGTCCTAAGAATTAAATTAATGCCTTCGACCGGGATAACAATGTGTATGATGTGCTGTCGGATTTCTGGTGGTAATGAGGATTTACGTCTGTTGTGTCACTATCGGTGGAGCTATATTAGAACATGTGATTTGGGAGAAACGTTGAATAATACATTTTTTTTATTGCATAGTTCGCACAGGTTCAATAGTCATTCTCTTATGATGTTTGTCGCACAACCTGGACGGAGTGCAGATGGATTGGCTCGTAGATGTTCGATCACTACTCTCCAGGGATGGTTGTCCTAGATAGGATTCGGGACAACTTAAGCTTCAGAACAAGGGAAGAGAGGTTCATGATGAAAAACAGAATGCATACATGGCCATATTGCCATCGGAAATCTGACTAATAAGTAAAACAAGCATGCCAAGGGTATAAAGCCAGAGCAGAGGGTATAAAGGGTATAAAGCCTGCAAGGACAAAAGTGGGCATCTAGTAGTTGACTCACAGTCGATGCTGGGAATATGGTAGACTGTATAGCAGCGATGATGGTCAAATATCAGGATGAATGAACCTAGATGAAGTCGACCCGTTCTAGATGAAGTTGAAATAGCGAAATCTCAACTGAAGTCTATTAAAGCTGCTGACGCTGATAGACTGTCTGTTGAGTTATTTAAAGCAGCTGAAAAGGTAGTGATAGGGAGTATGGATCAACTCATCTGTAGAAAATAGTCGGAAGGAAGCATGCTCGATGAGTGGATCTTCAGCATCGTTCGCCCGGTCAATAAAAAAGGATACTTCTTAACATCGGCTATAAGATCTTCTCTGCCGTGCTGTGTGAATGCCTAAAACCATTCGTGTGTAGTCTGATAGGTTCCTATCAATATGATTTCAAGTCACAAAAATCCACCATAGACCACATATTCATACTGCGGGAGATCCTGGAGAAAGCCCATGAATTTCAAGTCGATACGTACCACCTCTTCGTCGACCTCAAGGCCGCATATGACAGTGTTTATAGGGACGAGCTATACGATGCGTTGTCGCGTTTTGATATCGCTGCCAAACTCGTCAAGTTGTGCAGGATGACAACGGAAAATATTCACTACTCCATCAGGGTCGACTCCAGCACGCCGGGCGCTGCTCTAGATGCTATAATGAACCTTACACCACTTGATATATTTATCAGAGGGTGTGCTCTGAAAGCCATGACTTGTCTCAGGAGAAATATTGTTTGGTACCAGGGGAAAAAGGATATGAATCTGCAGTGACAGCCAAGCAGCACTCAAAGCTGTGTCCAACCCTTCAACTAGCTCCAAATCAGTTCATGAACTCAAGACCTTCTTGAACAGAGTCGGCAGACTAAATTCACTAACACTTGTATGGGTTCCAGGTCACTCTGGGATCCTAGGAAATAAGATCTTTGATGAACTCGCCAGAATGGGTTCAGAGGAGAGTTTTTTAGGACCTGCTCTAGGTTTACCTGTATCCACGGCAAATTCCTACATTAACGATTGGGTGCTACATACAGCCATAGATGGAGGGATTTTCCAGGATGCAGGATGACAAAGCGCGTATGCCCTGATGTCTGCAAAAAAATCGCAGCATCCCTCCTGTTCTTAAGGAGAGTTTACTGCAGAAGACTTTTGCGAAGTAATTATGGACCATTATACTTTTGTTAAGCATCTCTGCGTGCTTGACATCAGTGAGACGCCGACCTGTGCTGCATGTTGCGAGGAGGATAACACAGCTTACAATTTTTCCTGCAACTGTCCCGCTTTTGCTCGCCCGCGGTGGCGCACCCTTGGGGCCGACGTGTTGTGTACCGAATATCTCAACTCTACATCATTAAAGCTCCTTCTCATTTTTCTCCGGAAAACGGGGAAAATATCTTAATGTTAGGTGTCTGTCTGGAGTACAATGGACCAGTATTTGCGTCTGAGTGCTCTAACAGATAGCAGACCTAGGTACATCAAGTCTGCACAATTGCTTGCATATGCTTATGACATTGACCTAATTGGGAGAGCATAGCGAGACGTCAGTGAAACCTTTGTGAGCATTGAAGCAGAAGCAACTAATGTGGCAAGCCAACGTATTGGCCAGAAAATCACTATTCTTCTTCTTCTTGTTTTTGGTGGCGTTACAGCCCATGAAGAACCAGAGCCAAACTTCAATCAATCACCCATGTTGTGTGTGTTTTTATTTTTTACATAGGTGAAAGGAACCTACAGTTTAATGCCGATTCTGAACGGCGTGAATCGAGAAGCTTTTTCATGACAAGTATACTACGTGGCGGTTTTCCAGTACCCCGCCGAGGAGGGACGCCGCGAAATAAACATTCGATGGCATTGGTGCTATCGGAATCCAAACTCGCTCATCGTGCGTCAAAGTCCAACACAATAACCACGGCGCCCTCACGTCACTACTGGTAGCTACAGATTTGAGTTGGTCGAGGATTTCGTTTACCTTGGCTCACAAGTGGCAAGCGGAGCTGTCAAAAAAGGTTGCACTTACTGGGATGCGGATTTGTCGTGGGAAAGCGTTAGGGTCGAAGGTCATCGACTTTAAGCCTATAAGTGATCGCCTGGACGTGATCCGCATCTGAGGCAGATTTTATAACATCAGCCTTATATGTGCACACCTCCCTACCGACAAGGCTGAAGACACTATCAAGGAGGACTTCTATGACCTCCTGGACAACTCCTACGGAGCTTGTCCGGAGTACGATGTAAAAATCGTGCTCGGGGACTTCAACGCCAAAATCGGTAAGGAGGACACCCTTGGCGGAGTGATCGGAAAGCACAGCCTCCACGATACAACAACAAGATAACGGAAAACCAGGGCAACGCAAGAAGAGTACCGAGCCAGAAGAAGAGAGGAGAAAAAACTACTGCGACAACAGAAAAGAATCTTCGCAGCCTCCCAGCTCGAGGATATCGAGGAGTCTAGGGATAAACATAAAACAGGAGCCTTTTACAAGAAAGCCAAAGGCCTTGCCGGAGGCTTCAAAAAGGGCACCTAGGCTCTTCGAAACTGCGAGGGTAATCTTGTCACCGACCCGCAGGGAATAGTGGATGTATTTAAGCAGCATTTCCAGCAGCTGCTTAACGAGCATGACCAAGAGAGAATGGTAGGGACCGAGGAAATCCCAACTCCAGCCGCTGAAGGAGTCCTCCCACCCAGCATCAAAGAAGTCGGCACAACTATTCAGAAGCTGAAGAATAACAAGGCCGCAAGCTCAGATGGCTTGCCATCAGAGCTCTTTAAGGCTGGCGGCGGTGTTCTGGTAGGGAGCATGCACCAGATCATCTGCAGAATTTGGGAAGACGAAAGCATGCCCGACGACTGGAATACCAGCTCTATATGCCCCAACCACAAAAAAGGCGACCCTACCTCTTGCAAGAACTATAGAGGTATATCCCTGCTCAATGTCGCATACAAGATCCTATCCAGCGTACCGTGTGAACGTCTAAGGCCATTTTGCACCGCACTAATCGGCAGCTACCAGTGCGGCTTCCGGCCCGGCAAATCAACTATAGACGAAATTTTCACACTTCGACAAATCCTGGAAGAGACCAACGAGTTTCGAGTCGATACACACCATCTTTTCATCGATTTCAAAGCCGCATACGACAGCATTCATCGTGAAGAGCTGTTTGGGGCGAAGGCCGAATTCGGGATCCCGGTAAAACTGATCCAGTTGTGTCGCGCCACGCTAAAAAACACGCGATGCACCGTGCAACTCGGTTCTAGGACCTCGGAACCATTCGAAACATGCACCGGATTTCGGCAAGGAGATGCTCTGTCATGTGACTTCTTCAACCTGCTGCTGGAGCAGATAGTGCGACGGGCAGGCGTCAACAGGGAAGGCACTATCTTCTACAAGTCCGTCCAGCCGCTAGGATAGGCGGATGATATCGATATCATCGCGTGCTCTGGCCGTGGCATTTTGGAAGCATTCACTGCGATTGAAGAACAGGCGAAACGAGTTGGTCCTAAGGTCAATGAGAGCAAAACGAAGTACATGCTGCCAAAGAAAAGACCAATCCGTCGCTCACCACCTGGGACAAAATATAACAATTGACGGCTACGGTTTCGAGGTAGTTAAGGAGTTTGTCTACCTCGGGGCAAACGTAAATTCCACAAATGACACCATAGTAGAGATCCGGCATAGAATTACCCTTGACAACCGCTGCTACTTCGGCTTGTCCAAGCAACTGTGGTCAAAACTCTTCACTTGACAGACCAAAGTCATGCTTTACAAAACGCTCATTCTGCCAGTCTTGCTGTACGGAGCCGAAAGCTGGACGATAAGCAGGACAGCGGAGCTGATTTTGGGTTCTGCGCCGGATATTTGGTCCTGTCTGTGAGGAAGGTGAATGGAGAAGAAGACACAACCGCGAACTCTACGAGCTGTACCAAGATGTGGATGTAGTCCGGAAGGCAAGGATCCGTCGACTACACTGGCTCGGCCACATCGAGCGCATGGACATCAACGCTCCAGCTAAGAGGGTCTTCGACTCCGAGCCTCCTGGTTCGAGAAGAAGAGGAAGACCGAACCTCCGGTATAAAGACCTAGTAATCGCGGATGTAAAACATCTTGGTCTTGATAACTGGAAGCAGCGTGCCCGAGACCGTCAAGGATGAAAGGCAGCTATAGCTCAGGCTCAGATCCTCCATGGATCGCTGGCCTGATAAGTAAGTATGTACAGGATCCACTGATCCACATATAAGACAGGGCGTTAAACCTTAAAAAATACCCACAGATTCCCACAAATAAAGCACAATTTACTCTTTGACATTCCACTATGTATTGTACACCAATCAGCGTGATGTAGTCGAGTGCGACCAATGTGCGACCAAAAGTGGTCCCAAGGTCCCTGCAATCAAATCCAAGAAACGAAAATACAAAAGTTCACGCTAAATCTCCCAAAAATAGAGCTTATCACTTGACCAAGGGGTGTCTTTATCAAAAGACTTTCAAAAATAACAAGATCATAACTCATGAATGCGTCCGAGGTCGTAGCATGACTTTGTGCTCATTCCACCCCTCGGCGAAAACGTATGTCGTCTATGTCGTATTTAGAGGCTCCGGTGCCCGTCTAATGACCCACACTCTCGCAACAGACAATTGAATAAATTTGCAAACATTTACTCATGAGCACTTATTCAATATTCATATCTTTGTCGCTTTTGCAGTAGACAATACACGAGTGCCAGAACTATCTTATAGTTCCATGGATTTTGATCTTCTTACGTACAATTGGTTTGCTAGAAGTGAACCAAGATGTTAAGCTGAATGTTGATACTCATACTCAGTCGGTCGTGAGATTGTCTTCTCTCGCTGATGGTCAATTGGATTGACGACAATTGTGATTGTCGCCATCAACGTCAGTCAGCCAGTCAGTCAGAGTGAGGGCCGGGGTATGTGTGTCGTTTCAATTAAAGAAACACGAGGAGAATTTGATGACCTACGGGGTAAAATTGAATAACTTATGAAGGCACATTCGGTCTTGGGTGACTGGGTGACTGTTAATACGTGTAAATGTAATAGATTGAAAATTGAGCTTCATACGAGGCATTGTGTATATAAGGGTCGGTTGAATTGGCTTAATGATGCTCAAGGGTCGTGGAGGCTATTGACTATTAGATACATACCTATATGACAAGTGAGGGGCAGATAATAGCGTGTTGTCACCTTCTAGGAACTCAATCTCCAGTTGTTGACAGTTTTTCGGCATTTATTTCCACGTTCGTGTCAAATAAAAATCTGAATCATGTCACCTGCATTTGTGGCGTCACGGAACTTGAGCGGCTGTCATGAGCAGTATATGAATTAGAATGAGAATTGCTTACCCCTTCGGGTTGATTTTTTTCATTCCACTAAGCAGACTTTTGTATGCTCTTGCCCCTGTGTAATCACGTCTTAATTAGAAAAATGTCTCTTCCAAACGTACGAGTACAATTAGCACTCGAGTCCGTGTCGGTTAAAATGAAAAGATAACAACCAGTCCACACTTTAAACATTACTCTTTGTTTAATTGAAATGATTCGAATGAATGTATCTACGAACAACATTGAAGATAGTGCACGTACCACCAAGGCATGATAAGCAATTTTTCCGCACACGTACCCAAAGGCCACGTTGCAGAGAAGCATGTCTAGTATAGTAGGAAAACCACTGTCATATACTCGTCATATCCGCCACATTCCAGGCAGACGCCTATATAAAAAGAAATCCTTTGAACATGTTGTGTGCGTTAAAAATAGCTAAGCATTAACTACTTGTATGTTATCGCAGCTTAACACGAAAGGTGCCAGTCCTACATAGACGCAAGTTATATTAGTAATCATTGGTAACCCGTAGGCGAGCACAAATTTTACTGGAAATAGACTGCAGAGAACCTGTAGAGCTGTACTGGAGTAATGTTCGTAAATATTTTTGGGAAAGTGACAGGAGAAAATATTTCCCTCATTTATGCTTGATTGGAAAAGTATGCGTTTTCGATAGGTTTTCCTTTGTGATTAATGTCGGGGTGTAAACAAAACAATCTACGCAATCTACAATCTAAGTCCAATTGGGTGTTTAACCGTGTCATTTGTTTCTTATAATACTTATGTACTTACTTATTCATCAGGCCAGCAACTCATGGAGGGTCTGGGCTTTCCATCCACGCCGCTTCCAGTCGGAAAATCTAAGTTGTCTTACGTCCGCGATCTCTTGGTCTTTATACCGAAGACTCGGTCTCCCTCTTCTTCTCGAACCAGGAGGCACAGATTCGAAGACCCTCTTAGCTGAACCGTTGGTGTCCATGCGCTCGATGTATCCTAGCCATTGTAGTCGACGGATTTCTCCTTTCTGGACTATGTCCACATCTTTGTATAGCCCATAGAGCTGGTGGTTATGTTTTCTCCTCCATTCGCCTTCCACGCATACGAGCCAAGGATCAGTTCTGCTGTCCTGCTTATCGTCCAGCTTTCGGCTCCATATACAAGTTCCTTTTTAAAAATGCAATAAAATGGGCAATGAGCTTTATTAGTAAGAACAAGCATTCCTATTAAGTGGCTGCCTCGGCTGCCTTCGCCAAGACCTTGTTGATGGCTTCGGGCTGTAGTTCACGCATTGCATGGATGTTATTGGCCTTAAGTGCTTGAATCGTTTCCGGATTGTTGGAATTGCATCGGTCCTTGACGGTTCCCCACAAAACAAATTCCATAGCGGTCAAATCGCAACACCGACATAGATTTGGGAATTTGGCGCGCAAAATATCACACCTACGCACATACGCACATACATCTCTATAAAAGCCTTTGATTTGGGTTCTGGTAACATTGAAACATGGAGGTGTAACAAAATTTGGATTTTGCAAAATCGCCCCCATTACAAAACTTCCCACTGGGAAGTTAGAAGAAGTCGGTTAACATGGCTCTATAAAGCCCACCGTCGACCGAAACATTGCTCCCAGTCAGGGTCCAATGAAACCCCCACTCCACAATCCGCAACAAACTGTCACTCTCTGTGGATACATAAGCTTCTCGACAATAACGTGCGGGTTTTCCGAGCGTTTGTAAACGTTAGCCGCCGAGATGATGAGCCTCATCAGAAGAGATGGTTTTTTGCCCAACATCGTTGTCCAAGAACCAAACTGCGAAGCAATAACGAAGCGGATGGCCGCGCGCCAACAATTGTTGAGTTAATTGGAACTTGTAAGCGAATAATCCGAGATCCTTGTGCAGAATTCTCCTCAGGCTAGTGTTTGAAATGTTGAGCTGTTGAGATGGATGGCGAGTTGATGTTTGTGAACTGAGTCTCACACTCTCGGCCACAGTAGCCACTGTACGACGACGGGCACCCTGAGGGTTGACCACTAGCATACCAGTCTCACTAACTTTCTGCACAAGCTTGGGTACAGCAGACGTGGTGGGTGCTTCATCTCGGCCAAGCTACACAGCACTCACTTTGGAAGTAAATTTTCAATATTTTCCAACGTTGTTCAAGCGTAAAGAGACTCATTTCATTCTGCGGAGGTATGATATTGACCTTCTGTCAAGATTTCGAGCGGGAAACAGCTGTCAGAGTCAAAATAACCCAGGATCTAAAAAAATACCACTAGATAGCCCAATCCTTACATAGTAGCACTGACAGCGCATAACCTTGGTTCTTCGGGTCAGGAGTTTGGACTCTACCCGTTTCGAAGCTAGGATCTTCACTATGATGTCATTCGTAGATTTTATATTTGCCCCGAGGTATATGTTTGTACTCCTTCACCATCTTGAAATGAAAGCTGCCGATCTTTATACTTTGTCCTAGGTGATTGGTGATGGGCCGCTTTTTTGTTGGCAGCGTGTAGTCGTATTTCGTCTTCTCCTCATTGTGGTGAAAACCAGCTCGTTTCGCCTGATCTTCAATCGTTGTTAAGGCTTCTACGATGGTGCGCTGGGAGCTTGTAACAATATCAATATCGTCTGCAAAGCCCAGCAACTAGACCGATTTGTGGAAGATAGTGCCTTCCATGTTGACTTTGGCCCGCCGCACTTTTTATTCCAAAACGAGACTGAAGAAGCCACCGTACAGGTGGTAAAAGCGTCGATGGTTCTGGAGTCGAACTGCACGATGCATCGAGTGCGGCTTTAAAATCGATAATGAGGTGGTGGTATCGATTCGAAACTCGCTGGTCTTCTCCAGGAATTGTTGCAGTAAGAATATTTGATGTATAGGTGATGTGCCTGGCCGAAAGCCGCACTGGTATATGCTGATTAGTGTGGTGAAAAACGGCTTTAGAAGTTTACACAACCAACTGGGCGTGCGGCACTGGAACAGACTAGCGAAAGATCGTGCTAGGTGGAGAGGCATGTTGGTTGAGGCCCAGGTTCACCCCGAACTCTAGCGCCCGCTAAGTAAGTAAGTAAGTAATCTGCTAATTACCAGCTGGAAACCAAGCAAATATTGAACTATACCCAATGTACACTATAAGTATGAAAGCTAAGACAATTAACCCAATGTTTTCTCTTTATTTGTTCTTCGGCGGAAATAGACATGGATACACTGAAAGGTCAATACGTAGATACATTTGTACCTATAACGGCAGAATGTTCTGACGTCCTACGAATTCGGTGAATTTGCTTATTCTATCAGGAAAAAGTAGAATATTGCAGATACAAGCACTGATAAGGAAATTAGACTTTATTACACCGCTATTTATCACACACTGTCTCTTTTATTTCATTCGTCCGGATACGACTATATTGTGTGATAATAGCTTTCCTCAAAAAATTCATTCAATACCTTATCGTAGCTGCTACCACAACTATCACCTTTCGCACTCGATTCACATAAAATAAAAGGAAAAGCAAATGTTTACCAATTTATTCGCATGATGACGAGGCAAAGGTCTTATGGCGTTATGTTTCCTATCCACCAACGTTTTATGTCTCAATGAAAAAATATTTCCTCACTAACCAAAACCTACACGGGATACGTTTTCCTAGTTCCCATGTTTAGTTTTCGTTGTACCCCTTTCGAAAAAAACATCAGAATTCCATCTGAAGATATCACATTTCCTCGAGAAAAGTTTATTTTCTCATTTTCAGCTCTTAGCACACATATCCAGAAAGTCGTTATTTCATACCATGCCCCTGGACATGAGTCGACCTCCCCGGCACCCTGCACATCAAACAAAACTCGGAAAGGACATAAGATGTAAATAAATAAATCGAAAGCAGAATGTATCTACAGAGGCGGGACGAGTATACATACTCGGTGTATGGACTTATGAGTATCATAGTTCTACCTGTCTTTGGTGGAGCACTAATGGCGGAAAAATTCATAGGAACCCCATTCCAGTTGATATTGCGGAAGACCATGGATTCGTAGGAAGTGCTCTCCAACTCAGGGATTGTCAACAATGAGTTTTCTAATATTCAAGCAAGGGAGCAAGGGCGGATGAGTGAACGGACAGAGTGGTGGAAGTGGTAAGTGACGTTTGTGTAAGCATGCCAATAAGGGTGAGTAAGCTGGATATAGATGGAAGGAATAAGGTCGTAATGGTACGACGTGAGCCTAAGTATAGGTACGGGTCTCTTTACTCATGATTGAAATGAGCGTATCTACACGTAAAAAGGCTTAAAGGATAAGCATTTGCAAAGCAGTTTTGCAATTTCTTTCGAATTTGTCTAAAGGTACGCACGAACAGAATGGCTTATTGTACTTTTATGAATTTGAATTTAAGTCTTATGACTTTTTTATAACCGAGGGATATGTACACGGCATACCGTGATCAAGGAAAACTGAGATTAAATGCAGAGTTGATTCAATACATTCGTCAGCATGCTCTTAAGATCCATTAAAATCTATATACACATGTAGGTGATATCGATCTCGATGATTTCAATGCTGCATGCCTGTAGGAAAATGAAGTCGAATTACACATTTGCTTTACAACACAAAAGGGGTGATGGGAGCGAGCAAACAGAGCAAAGAAGTTGATCGCGTTTAACTTGGCAAACGCGAGCTTCGATCTCTGTCCCTGCTCAATCCAAGTTGACACACAGCCTCCGCGTGGCCTCCCCTGGATAGCTATACTGGCACCCGCCAGATAGTGCACCAATGTGTGCAGCGACCGAACCCCTTGTTCCTGGGTAAAGAGGAACCTGGTCCTCAAGGTTGGGGGTTGCGCTAAGGGTTAACATCCCTATCGCGTAAAACAAATCTTATTCAGATACAACCAATAGCGTCGGATACGGACGGATTTCATGTCGACGACCCCCGCAAACGTCAAAAAGGAAACGAATTTCGGATCTGCACCTGGAACGTTAGGTTCCTCTACAGACCAGGTGCAGCCGAACAACTGGTCAACTCTTTGGACTGCTATAAGGCAGACATTACCGCGCTTCAAGAAGTGCGATGGGATGGGCCAGGCAAAAAGCGGATGAAAAACTGTGATATATTCTACGGAAACTGCTACAGAGAAAATAAACAACGCTTAATCGGATGTGGATTTGTTGTTCGAGGCAGACTCAGGAAAAAAGTCTCAAGCTTCCAGTATGTAAACGAAAGCCTCATAACTATCCGCATCAAGACCAGTCTCGGCAATATAAGTTTATTATGTGTCCACGCCCCCACAGAGGAGAAAGATGACCGACATTAAGACGACTTCTATGATCTCCTAGGCAGAACGTATGCGCAATGCTCCAGCTATGACACCAAAATCGTTCTAGGAGATTTCAATGCGAAGCTGAGGTAAGGAAGCTATCTTTGAACGGGTCATTGGAAAGCACAGCTTACACAACACCACGTCAGAAAACGGATTAAGGCTAGTGGACTTTATGGCGGGACATAATCTGGTAGTAGCAAGTACCTGATTCCCATAGGGGGACCAGGCGGTCTTTCGATCAATCGACAACCAACCAAATTGATCGTATTGCGATCGACGGCAGACACTCCTCCAGCATCCTAGATGTCCGAACTTTTCGAGGAGCCAACATCGACTCTGATCATTCCCCTTTTGCAGCCAAAGTACGTAAGCGAATTTCCCGGGATCAACGGAGTCGAGTAAGAACACCTAAATTTAACGTTGGAAAGCTGCAATGGCAGGAGACTGCCAGGACCTTCGCTGATCAAGTCTCCCTCAAGCTCTCTCAAGTCCCTATGCAATCTGCAGATACCATAGAACAGCAATGGAGTCGTTGTCAAAACGCCACTAGAGAGGCCGCCTCAGATGTACTCGGTTTCGAGCCACCACCATCGAGGAACCCCTGGTTTGATGACGAATGTATACAGGCCCAAGGAGAGAAACAGAATGCATACATGGCCACATTGCACCGACGGACGAGGGCTGCCCGTGAGCTCCATGAACAGAAAAGGAGGGAGGAGCATGCGCTTCTAAGAAGGAAAAAGAAGGAGCACGAGAAGCGCGAGATCGAGGAGATGGAGAGATGTTACGGTAGGAACGACGTTCGAAAATTTTACCAGAAAGTAAAACGAACATGCCACGACTATGAAGCCAGAGCAGAAGCCTGCAGGGATGAGCACGGACAACTAGTAGTGGAGTCCCAGTGGATGCTGAGATTGTGGAAGGACCACTTCTGCAGACTGTATAACGGCGATGATAGTCAAAATGCTGTCGTCAGGCAGAGCGAACCATTCACAATGGACGAAGACGAAGGAGAATCCCGTCCACCCGACCTAGACGAGGTTAAGATAGCGATATTGAATCTTAAGTCTTATAAAGCTGCTGGAGCAGACGGACTCCCCGCGGAACTGTTTAAAGCAGCTGGCGATGAGCTGGTTAGGAACATGCACCAACTCATCTGCAAGATATGGTCGGAAGAAGGCATACCCGATGAATGGAATCTCAGTATCGTTTGCCCGGTCCATAAGAAAGGAGACCCCTATGACTGCGCCAATTACAGAGGGATAAGCCTCCTGAACATCGCGTACAAGATCCTCTCTGCCGTACTGTGTAAGTACCTGAAACCGTTCGTAGACAATCGAATAGGTTCCTGCCAGTATGGTTTCAGGCCAGGAAAACCACGATAGACCTAATATTTACACTACGGCAGATCCTGGAGAAGACATGAATTCCAGGTCGACACGCACCATCTTTTTGTCGACTTTAAAGCCGCGTATAACAGTGTTTATAGAGACGAGCTATACAGAGCCATGTCATGTTTTAACATTCCTGCCAAACTTGTCAGACTGTGCAGGATGACTATGGAGAACTCTCGGGGCCCCATTAAGGTCGGAGGTGAACTAACCGACCCCTTTGATGTTAAAAAAGGTTTTAGACAGAGTGACGCACTGTCATGTGATTTCTTTAACATCATTCTTGAAAAGATCTTTCGGGACTCTGCGGCCAATACAAGAGGTACGATCTACAGCTATATTTTTGAAATAGTCAAGGTCAACCTTGGCTCGATAGTGACAAGCAGCAATGACACCAGCGCTGAGATAAAATGCGGAATAACTGTTGCCAACCGCTGCTTCTTTGGGTTCTTTGGGCTCAAGAGGCAACTGAGTAGTAGAGCCCTCCCTCGATAAACTAAGGTATCCCTCTACAAAAAGTTAATCATCCCGGTCCTTCTCTACGGGGCGGAGGTTCGGTATTTATCAAAAGCGGATGAAGAGGCTCTTGGGCGTTTCGAGAGGAAAATTCTGCGTGCAATCTTTGGTCCCGTTTTAGTAGACGGAGAGTGGAGGAGGAGATTCAACCAAGAACTGTACGGGCTGTACAGCGACATCGGCCTAGTTAGACGTCTTCGGATCCAACGTCTAAGATGGCTGGGCCATGTAGAGCGAATTGGCATCACCGCTCCGGTCCGAAGAGTCTTCGACACCTAACCCGAGGGACGACCGCATCTAGGGTGGCGCGCGTAGGTGGAATGGGACCTCATCCATCTGGGCGTGCGGCACTGGAAGAGGCTGGCCAAAGATCGTGCCGGCTGGAGAGGCTTGTTGGTTGAGGCCCTGGTTCAGCCCGAACTGTAGCGCCATCTAAGTAAGTAAGTTAGTAAGGAAATATGCCATAGGGTCTAAGGCATATGTACGTTTTACTAAATTCGTAAATTTGGCATTGTTTCATATCAAGAGAGTGTTCAATTTTGTGTGAAACCTTAGGTTGGGAAAGCAAAGGGAACTAGTGCCGCATTACCCACTAAGTGAGTTATTTTTCTAGCGCGTCTGTTCTACACGTGTCACTACTCTTTATTCGAATTTCATTAAGTCATATTTACTCGTCCCGCCAGCTTATAATAACGACTCTAGATCGTTTACAAGTTGTTTATCATTGATAAAACGTAATCTTCCTATTTCCACTTCTACTGGTACACACAAGAGTGCGAAGTAATGAAATGTGTCATGCAAGGGCTTCATTTACTCTGACATTGCATCAGAGATTCTTCGTCACCATTGACTGGAAGTGTCCCTTGGGGTCATCGAGTGATTATTTCGTTTGCATAACATCTAACTTTGCAAAAAGATAACCAAACCAAAGATAGGCGGGCATCTAAAGTACTTGTGTTCCTTTATGAAACAGGAACCGAACTTAAAATGATAAACATCAAGCAGTGAAAGAGGAAGAAGAGGATTCCCCTCGGAATTAGTTAGTTTTTGACTTTCAGGAGCACAAAAAAACTCTGTCGTAGTATCGACAATCTCCTACGCTTTCTTGGACTCCTTCGAATCGTTTCAGGCGATTTCACAAAACCACTCACTCACTCGCAGTGAATTAAAGTGTGAATCGATTTTAGATTACACAATTTCACAGAACTTCGAAGTATCGACATCAGAACTCATGACTTGGTAAAGTATTTCAAGTCCTACTCGACCGTCTGCACTGTAAATGGTATAGTGAAATAGTAATGAAACTCAGCATCCTTTTATGTAACCAAACAACTCATCCTCGAGCTAGTAAACAGAGCTTCAGACGTTTGCATACTTACATAGATGTACGTATAGTCGTGTGGATAGAACAATGAAGTGATCCAATTATAACGCTTCCTGTCGGACTAGGATGAGATGAATGGCTGGGCGTCCACACCCTTGTAACGATTCTATGCTAATCCGAAACAGAGCACTCGGGATAATATGTTTTTTAATAATTCTTTTAATCTAATCACTGTTGAATGTCACATACATAACTCGATTATTAGCCACTCGAATGGAATTGTTGTGCAATACACCACCTACAGATGCACGGAATACATCTCTATTTTCATATTCATCGCAATTATCTGGAATCTTTATCGCACGGTTAATAGTATCATAAACGTAGACAGCGAGGAGCGGATGCTTTCATCGATTTAAAGCGCACGGATGACCGAATTACTTTAGTCGTGCCTTCGAGTATCTTTGAGTATCTATAAGCCTCTTAAAGAATGTATCCGGAAATGTATAGTATTCGTACGTCCGTACACTCGTATCTATTTTGAATCAGGTGGACCACAATAGGTCTTGAGGCGCTATCTGCAGCAACCTAAACAATCTCGACTTGATAATACAGAGATAATGGTGCAGCACCGCGCGGCAGAGTACATCGAACGTGTAATACAACTGCACAGTGATAAAATTCAAAGCGGTTATCTGTCAGTATTCAGTGTATGCGTTCGAATGCGGGGTAGGCCGTGAATAAACGGAGCAGTCTTACTAGACACCGTGGCACGCTGAAATCAACTGATTCGGCAAGCTAGAGAGGAAGCACCAAAGCACCACAGCTGTGACTTTACGAACAAATATTTCGTTAACAAAAAGACCGACCGAATGTCTGTGGAGTGAACTCCTCGGCTCCCGGTATGATATGATGTGACTTTTTTGCAGAGAATTGCCTGCATACTCTCACGGATACTATCGACAACTGAGTGTGTTTACATACGGGTGAGAGCCCCAAACAGACTGCAAAATTCTTTCGACTTGAGTGGGTCTTAACACTGTCAAGGGGCTGGGGATTGAGTGGGCTCCAAGTTTTCTTGTTTACGCGGCATACCGGGATGACAATCGCCTGCCGACGACGTCGGCATTAAACTGAGTGAGCTGGAGCTTTTTCGAGTGAAACTTCGTATCTGTACTCGCACATGGCGCATGTTCACATTAATTGTGCTCCATTTGTCGTGAGCATCAACCTCATCTGCCGGGAGCTGGTTTTGTTTTTTTTTTTTTTTGTCTTTTAATCTAACAAAAGAATAAGTCATCAACAAGCACAACCAATGGAGCAATAACGAATTCACTTCAGTTCGTCTTTCACAGTCTCGATTGAATTTGTTTAGTCAGACGTATGAGCTTGAATACACGCCGAGGAGCACGCAGCTCCATTGCGCTGTGATCTTTATCGCGAATTTGAGAATATCCGCATTTTGCCTATGGGAACGTGTTGAGGAGCGCAGGTATTAGTTCAATCCGATTGTGTTTAAAGCGCTTTCATGCCTTAAATCTCCTCAAATGAGGTGATTCAAGTACGCCAATGGTGTGTGACACTTGGTTTGCACGAGTACGTAACATCGAAATCGGATGTGTGATATTTGAAATGAGATTTGGAACTTCGATTGAAATATTCGCACTAAATACTTTGTGGGTGGGTGGACACACATTTACGAGTATTTTCAGATATGACCTGTTTAAGGGATTTATTCATTTAGTGGATATCCCTGTGTGGGAGGGAGGGAGCGAGCAAACAGAGCAACGAAGTTGATCGCGTTTAACATGGCAAACGCCAGCTTCGATCTCTGTCCCTGTTCAATCCAAGTTGACACACAGCCTCCGCGTGGCCCCCCTGGATAGCTACCCTGGCACCCGCCAGGTAGTGAACCAATGTGTGCAGCGACCCAACCCTTGTTCCTGGGGAAAGAGGAACCTGGCCCTCCAGGTTGGGGGTCGTGCTTAGGGGTAACAGCCCTATCACGTAAAAACCCACTTGTTCCGAAACGACAACAAGCCTCGGATACGGACGGATACAAAGCTGACGACCCCTGCAAACGACTAACGGACTTGAGAGTCTGCACCTGGAATGTGAGGTCCCTTAACAGACCGGGTGCAGGCGATCAATTGGAGCAAACCCTCAACTGCTATAAAGCAGATATAACCGCACTCCAAGAAGTGCGATGGGATGGACCAGGCAAAAAACGGATGAAAAACTGCGACATCTACTACGGGAACTGCTACAAGGAGAACAAACTGCGCCTATTCGGGTGCGGATTCGTTATTAGAGGAAGACTCCGACAAAAAGTCTTAAGCTTCCGAGATGTAAGCGAACGCCTCATAACAATCCGCATCAAAGCTAAATTTGGAAACATTAGCTTAATATGCGCTCACGCCCCAACGGAAGAAAAGGACGATCGACTCAAAGAAGAATTCTACGATCTCCTGGACAGAACATATGCCCAATGTCCCAGCTACGACACAAAAATAGTCCTAGGAGATTTTAATGCAAAACTGGGCAAGGAGGACATATTTGAATCGATCCTTTCCTATGATAGCCTCCATAACACCACATCCGACAACGGATTAAGGCTAACCGATTACTTAGCGGGGCGTAACCTCCTTGTAGCAAGCACGCGATTACCCAATCTCAGCATCCACAAGGGTACCTGGCGGTCTTGTGACCAATCGACCACCAACCAGATTGATCATATTGCGATCGACGCCAGACACTCCTCCTGTATTCTCGACGTACGAACCTTCCGAGGGGCCAACATCGACTCGGACCACTACCTTGTTGTAGCCAAGGTACGAATGAGGATATCAAGAATGCTTAGGAGTCGAGTAGGACTTCGTAAGTTTGACGTTGGAAAGCTACAATCGCAAGAGACTGCCAGAATCTTTGCCGATCGTGTCTCCTCAAAGCTCTCTCAAAATCCGCCCACAGCAGCACAAACAATAGAGCAGGAATGGGCTCATTGCCAGAGCGCCGTCAGAGATGCTGCCTTAGAGGTGCTGAATTTCAAACAGCCACCATCTAGAAACCCCTGGTTCGATGAACAATGCGAACAAGCCCATGCAGCAAAACAAGAGGCATATAAGGCCGTGCTGCAACGACGGACGAGAGCTGCTCGCGAAATCTATGAGCAGAAGAGAAGAGAGGAACACACGCTTTTCAGAAGAAAGAAGAGAGAGCACGGAAAGCGTGAGATCGAGGAGATGGAGAGATGCTTCCGCAGGAATGACGCCCGTAAGTTTTACAACAAGGTAAAACGAACATGCCATGGCTACAAAGCCAGAGTGGCGGCCTGCAGGGATGAAAATGGAGAACTGGTAGTAGAGTCGCAGTCGATGCTGAGGATTTGGAAAGACCACTTCTGCAGACTGTATAACGGCGATGATAGACAAGATACCGCTGTCAGGCAGAACGAGCCATTCGCAATGGACCACGAAGTAACAGAATTCAGTCCACCCGACCTAGACGAAGTCAAAATAGCGATATCAAGACTTAAGTCTAATAAAGCCGCTGGCGCAGACGACCTGTCTGCTGAGCTTTTTAAGGCGGCTGGAGATGAGCTGGTAAGGTGCATGCACCATCTCATCCGCAAGGTATGGTCGGAGGAAAGCATGCCCGACGAATGGAATCTCAGCATCGTTTGCCCGGTCCATAAGAAAGGAGACCCCTATAACTGCGCCAACTATAGGGGAATAAGTCTCCTTAACATAGCATATAAGATCTTCTCTGCCGTATTGTGTGAACGCCTGAAACCGTTTGTGGACAACCTGATCGGCTCTTATCAGTGTGGTTTCAGGCCAGGTAAATCCACAATAGACCAAATATTTACGCTACGGCAGATCTTGGAGAAGACCCAGGAATACCAAATCGACACCCACCACCTCTTCGTCGATTTCAAGGCCGCGTATGACAGCGTATATAGAGACGAGCTGTACAAAGCCATGTCTAGTTTTAACATCCCTGTCAAACTCGTCCGACTGTGCAGGATGACAATGGAGAATTCTCGTTGCTCCATTAAGGTCGGTAATGAGCAAGCCGAGACCTTTGATGTTAAAAAAGGATTTAGGCAGGGCGACGCGCTGTCGGGCAACTTTTTCAACATCGTGCTTGAAAAGACCGTGCAAGAGTCACTGGCCAATACAAGATGTACGATTTATTTCAAGTCTACGCAATTGCTTGCGTACGCAAACGATATTGACGTAATTGGACGAAAACAGCAAGACGTCAATGAGGCTTTCGTGAGCATTGAGGTAGAAGCGGCTAAGATGGGTCTCAAGGTTAATGAGGGTAAAACAAAATATCTGCTTTCATCTAAAAGAGACGGACAACACCGACGTATTGGCCAGAACGTCACCATGGGCGGATATAACTTTGAAGTGGTTAAGGAATTCGTCTACCTTGGCTCACTGATGACCAGCGACACCAACACCAGCGCTGAGATAAAACGCAGAATCACTCTTGCCAACCGCTGTTTCTTTGGGCTCAAGAGGCAATTGAGAAGTAGAGCCCTCTCTCGGAAAACCAAGGTGACACTATATAAGACCTTAATTATCCCAGTCCTGTTATACGGCGCAGAAATATGGACTTTATCTAAAGCGGATGAGGAAATCCTCGGTCGTTTCGAGAGAAAGATTCAGCGTGCGATTTTCGGTCCTTTAAACACGGTGGGAGGTTGGGAGGTTGGTTGGAGAAGATTCAATCACGAACTGCACGAACGCCTAAGATGGCTAGGCCATGTGGGGCGAATAGACACCACAGCTCCAGCCCGTAGAGTCTTTGAATTCAACCCCAAGGGGCGAAGAAATAGAGGACGGCCGCATCTAAGGTGGCGCGGACAGGTGGAAAGGGACCTTAAGCAGCTGGGCGTGCGGCACTGGAAAAGACTAGCGAAAGATCCTGCTGGGTGGAGAGGCATGTTGGCTGAGGCCCAGGTTCACCCCGAACTGTAGCGCCCGTTAAGTAAGTAAGTTTCGGAGTAAGCTTTGAAATTTCTTCATACTTTTACAAGCAATAGGACGAGCAAAACTTAGCTTTCGTGGAAGGTACTTCATTAGGAGGCTTGGACTGGTATAAATGGGCTTTTAATTGGGTGTATGCTGTGGTTCTAACTAATAGTTATTGAAATAGAGATTTTCCTCACACTAATGCGGGAATCGTTTGATGGATGGGGGTGAGAGATACAGAAATGATGATGGAATGGTCCATAGCTACCCTGATACATATGTAGATCATATGACCAGGATGTATCGAGAGTCAGAAAGTCAATTAGAGTAAGACATTACCGGTGCCTTCTCGATCAATCACCCAAATACTCGTATATCCCTTTGCCGGAGCCTATATTTAGCTCGTCAGGTCCATGGTAGTGTGTTGGAAAATTTCAATAAAGTTGGGCTATTCCAAAAGACACGAGTTGTGCAGATAACAAGATATGAACAGCTGTTTTTCTGAGAACAGGGATGGATCACATGAAATGCACAGTCGACAGTCTGATGGATAGATTGACCCGTCTACTTGCTTTAATGAATTCAGATACGTCCTCGTGCGAACTTTGTGCTCCACATATGTATTTCCTCGTCACTTGCCATTTAACCGAAATGATATCGAAGTGGCAAGGGCCAATGTTCGACAAAGTGAAATGACCCAAATTGCTGTATCATCCTCTTGATGCTTAAATCCCAATGAACATATAGACATTTGCTTAATTTGGCCCTAAATACCCTTCGGATGAAGGGATTAAGTCTTTACAGAAATTAAAACTAAAACAATTCTTTCAATTTAGATAGAAACAACGAGTGTATCCCTTTATGCCCAATTAATATGTGTACACTTCAACTCTACATGATTAATGGATGCGAAGGATATTCGTTTCGCATCCTTTCGTGCCTGTCACGTATGCGAAATTTATGCTGTCGACCAAGGACAAGATGTAGCAGATGATACATGGCACAAGTTGAAGTTGCACGATAGAAACTTTATTAAAAACCAACCCCAAGTAGTTTCCCTGCACCATCACCCAGTAACACCCTTAGTAGTTGAACGTCCGCCAGTTAGATGCCAAGTAATGGTTTCCTTGTTTCCTGTTTCATTAAGATATTCACAATTCCCTGCCTCTAATTTTATCCACTCGGATAAAAGATACTCTAATTTGTTCCTAATGAGTTCCTCTAGTTACTGTCCATATTGTACAACTAATTGAAGAGCATTCTCAAGAATTCCGATAATTGTGAATTCATATTTCGGAAGTAGCCCAATATCAGCCGAGATACATGATAACGTTATGGAAGTGGTAGAGATATCTAAAGATATTCGGTTGAAATTAGTACAACCGGACCGTGAAGATGCCAAGTAATCCATGATTCATTCCGGACAAAGTGTGTTCATACAGTTTTTAGAACGCAGATGTTTCATGTTCAAGGACATGTTGCACATTTGGATGTACGAATGTACGTAGATTCATCAAAGTTTTGTCATCACATGTACACACAATGGTGGGTCGTATAGCCAAACTTGGCAAATTAACTATGATTTTTATAAAAGATTCATTCTAGATTGGTCACTCTTCTGCGCAAAGGTTTACGACCTGCGGGCGAAGGACGTTGCCCTAAAATGCCTGACCGAATCCGGTAAGGAATTCCAGATCCATGTGGTAAGATTAGCGAAAGTCTCCTTATTTTTGACGGTACGTCCGAAAGGGTATATAGGAGAGCATTCCCAAAGTGGCATGTGTTGCGAGAAAATTGTTGAAGAAACAGAAGAACTGACGGACTCTTCAAAGCCTTTTTCAATGGAGGTATCGATAAAATAGGGAAAGGCAAGAAATATTCATCATTTTCAGTAGCCCGAATGTTCTACTATAGGGGTCGCGGGGGCAATGAGCATACGGGGGATATCAAGGCCACTCGACCCTCCGTCATCGACTCTAACTCATCAGGAGCTATGCCCTAGCGCAACAAGTCGAGTTTTTGGTCTTGGTCCAACGCCCTGGTCCATTCAAGGCACGTTTCGGAAGTCGTGATGACCAAACCATCGAAGCATAGTCATTTCCGTTCGGAGAAGCAGCTGCTCAACATTGAGCTCCCCGCGCACTGTCGTGTTTCTCACCCTATCCCGGCAGGTAACTCCTACAACAGCACGAAGAAATCTCATTTCGTGACCATAGGTGAGAGTTGGAACAAATATTTACTTACCGACTTAGCAGGCCAGGAATCCATGGAGAATATGAGCCTGAGCTATAGCTGCCTTCCACCCTTAACGATCCCGGGCACGCTGCTTCCAGTTATCAAGACCGGGTTGTCTTACATCCGCGATTACTTGGTCTTTATACCGGTGGTTTGGTCTTCCTCTTCTTCTCGAACCAGGAATCTCGGAGTCGAAGACCCTCTTAGCTGGAGCGTTAGTGTCCATGCCCTCGATGTGGCCGAGCCAATGTGAATGACGGATCTTTCCCTTCCAGACTATGTCCACGTCTTTGTACAGCTGGTAGAGTTCGCGGTTTTATCTTTTCCAAACCCAACCCAAAACCAGCTCCGCGGACCTGATTATGATCTAACTTTCGGCTCGGTATAGCAAGACTGGCAGTATAAGGGTCTTCTAAGCCACGACTTTGGTTTTTTAAGTGCGGAGTTTTGACCCAGGTTGTTTAGACAAACCGAAGTAGCAGCGGTTGCAAAGGACGATTCTATGCCGGATCTCCACTGTGGTGACAAACTCCTTAACCAACTCGAAATTATAGCTGTCAACCGTCATCTTTTGTCCCAGATAATTGACTTTACGCTTTCAATAGCGTCCATGCCTCTGAACCATAAAGCAGGACTGGGATCATTAAGGTTTATATAAAGCCAGCTTGGTTTTTCGAGAGACGGTTCTGTTGCTCAATTGCCTTCTGAGCCCAAAAAACTTTCAGAGACTTTTTGGGAGACTCGGTCGGCAAAGTTTCTTGCGGTCGGATGCGGTTTTAGCACTCCAACGTCAAACCTCCAGGTCCCTTTAAGGATGTTGAGGTGTGGAAACCGCGTACATCCACTAGCCTGAGTCCGTTGTGTTGTCGTGTAGGCTGTGTTTTTCGATGGCTCTCGCAAAGACTTTTTCCTTTTCCAGCTGTGCATTAAAGACTCCTAAAACGATCGTGGTGTCGTAGCTGGAGATTTATCCTATGTCCTTTCTAGGAGATTATGGAAGTCACCCTTGCTGTTGTCATCCTTGTCGTCTATCGAGGTATGGAATGGGCGCAAATCAGGCTAATGTTAACCAATCTAGCCTTGTTGCGGAGTTTTACCTTGAACAAAAAATCGACATCCAGATAAGTACTGCCGCAATAGAGGTCGCAGTTTTCCATCCTCTCATCCTCTTTTTGTCCGACCCATCCCACCGCACTTTCTAGATTGCGGTAATGTCTGCTTTGTAGCAGTCAAGGACCTCCGCGAGTTCATCGGCTGGAAGTGGTCTGGTAAGAACCTCACATGCCACCTGCTGACCCGAAATTCATTGTCCTTTTTTCATTTGCTGGGGTCGGCAACAGTAAGTCCGTCCTTGTCCGAGGCCTGTGGTTGTTTCTGCACTGTCATTTTTCTCCATGTTGAGGTAGTTACTTACTTACTTACTTATCAGGCCTGCGATCCATGGAGGATCTGAGCCTGAGCTATAGCTGCCTTCCATCCTTGACGGTCCCGGGCACGCTGCTTCCAGTTGTCAAGACCAAGATGTCTTACATCCGCGATTACTTGGTCTTTATACCGGAGGTTCGGTCTTCCTCTTCTTCTCGAACCAGGAGGCTCGGAGTCGAAGACCCTCTTAGCTGGAGCGTTGATGTCCATGCGCTCGATGTGGCCGAGCCAGTGTAGTCGACGGGTCCTTGCTTTCCGGACTACATCCACATCTTGGTACAGCTCGTAGAGTTCGCGGTTGTGTCTTCTTCTCCATTCACCTTCCTCACAGACAGGACCAAATATCCGGCGCAGAATTTTTCTTTCGAAAGAACCCAAAATCAGCTCCGCTGTCCTGCTTATCGTCCAGCTTTCGGCTCCGTACAGCAAGACTGGCAGAATGAGCGTTTTGTAAAGCATGACTTTGGTCTTTCGAGTGAGGAGTTTTGACCCCAGTTGTTTGGACAAGCCGAAGTAGCAGCGGTTGCCAAGGGCGATTCTACGCCGGATCTCCACTGTGGTGTCATTTGTGGAATTTACGTTTGCCCCGAGGTAGACAAACTCCTTAACTACCTCGAAATTGTAGCTGTCAATTGTTATGTTTTGTCCCAGGTGGTGAGCGACGGATTGGTTTTTGCTTGACAGCATGTATTTCGTTTTGTCCTCATTGATCTTAAGGCCAATTCGTTTCGCCTGTTCTTCAATCGCCGTGAATGCTTCCACAATGCCACGGCGAGAACACGCGATGATGTCGATATCATCCGCGTATCCCAGCAGCTGGATGGACTTGTAAAAGATAGTGCCTTCCCTGTTGACGCCTGCCCGTCGCACTATCTGCTCCAGCACCAGGTTGAAGAAGTCACATGACAGCGCATCTCCTTGCCGAAATCCGGTGCATGTTTCGAATGGTTCCGAGGTCCTAGAACCGAGTTGCACGGTGCATCGCGTGTTTTTTAGCGTAGCGCGACACAACTGGATCAGTTTTACCGGGATCCCGAATTCGGCCATCGCCCCAAACAGTGCTTCACGATGAATGCTGTCGTATGCGGCTTTGAAATCGATGAAAAGATGGTGTGTATCGATTTGAAACTCGTTGGTCTTTTCCAGGATTTGTCGAAGTGTGAAAATTTGGTCTATAGTTGATTTGCCGGGCCGGAAGCCGCACTGGTAGCTGCCGATTAGTGCGGTGCAAAATGGTTTTAGACGTTCACACAATACGCTGGACAGGATCTTGTATGCGACATTGAGCAGGGATATACCTCTATAGTTCTTACAAGAGGTAGGATCGCCTTTTTTGTGGATGGGGCATATAGAGCTGGTATTCCAGTCGTCGGGCATGCTCTCATCTTCCCAAATTCTGCAGATGATCTGGTGCATGCTCCCTACCAGAACATCGCCGCCAGCCTTGAAGAGCTCTGATGGCAAGCCATCTGAGCCTGCGGCCTTGTTGTTCTTCAGCTTCTGAATAGCTGTGCCGACTTCTTCTATGCTGGGTGGGAGGACTACTTCAGCGGCTGGAGTTGGGATTTCCTCAGTCCCTACCACTCTCTCTTGGTCATGCTCGTTAAGCAGCTGCTGGAAGTGCTGCTTAAATACATCCACTATTCCCTGCGGGTCGGTGACAAGATTACCCTCGCAGTTTCGAAGAGCCAGGGTGCCCTTTTTGAAGCCTCCTGCAAGGCCTTTGGCTTTCTTGTAAAAGGCTCGTATTTTATGTCTATCCCTAGACTCCTCGATATCCTTGAGCTGGGAGGCTGCGAAGATTCTTTTCTTTTGTCGCAGTAGTTTCTTCTCCTCCCTTCTTCTGGCTCGGTACTCTTCTCGCGCTGCCCTGGTTTTCCTCTGCAGCGCCTTTTGGTACGCCTCGTCGGTTGCTGCCTTTTTCTGCTCACACTCGCCATCATACCACGGGTTTCTTGTCGGGGGTGGTAGGTATCCTAAGGTGGTTTCGGCTACTTCCTGAATGGCTGAGCGGCAATGCAGCCACATATTATTGGCATTTGTGTTCGACGTAGGCATACCGTAGAGTCTTTCGCTCAGCTGCTCCCTGTAGACTCTGGCAACCTCCGGTGTGCTCAGGCGCCCAATGTCGAACCTCCTCCTGATGGGCTGGTGCAGCTTTCTGACATTGGACAGTCGAGCTCTGAATCTTGCTGCTACGAGGAAGTGGTCAGAGTCGACATTTGCCCCTCTGAATGTTCGCACATCCAGGATGTTTGACGCGTGCCTTGCGTCAATGAGCACATGGTCGATTTGGTTGGCGGTTCGACCGTCCGGAGATCGCCAGGTTGCTGTGTGGATTCGCTTGCGAGGGAATCTTGTGCTACTTATCACCGCATTACGAGCTGTCGCAAAGTCAGAGAGTCGGAAGCCGTTATCTGTTGTTGTATCGTGGAGGCTGTGCCTTCCGATCACTCCGCCAAGGGTGTTTTCCTTTCCGATTTTGGCGTTGAAGTCCCCGAGCACGATTTTTACATCGTACTCCGGACAAGCTCCGTAGGCGTTGTCCAGGAGGTCATAGAAGTCCTCCTTGATAGGGTCTTCAGCCTCGTCGGTAGGGGCGTGTGCACATATAAGGCTGATGTTATAAAATCTGCCTCTGATGCGGATCACAGCCAGGCGATCACTTATAGGTTTAAAGTCGATGACCTTCGACCTTAACCGCTTTCCCACGACAAATCCGCATCCCAGTAAGTGCAACCTTTTGTGACAGCTGTAATAAATGTCGCAATTTTTCTTCCTAATCATACCGTTTCCTATCCAGCGTATTTCCTGGACCGCAGTAATATCCGCCTAGTACTGCGTGAGGATTCCTTCTAGTTTATAAGCAGCTCCGGGAGTGTACAGGGTTCTAACATTCCAGGAGCATACTCGCAAAACGTGTTCCTTTTTCGTGCGTTGTCGTCGTCGAGTATCCGTCCGTGTATCCGAGGCATCTTGCTCATTCATAACTTTGGGTTTTTTTACGTGGGCGGATTGTTAGCCCGCCGCACGACCGCCATTCTGGTCGGGGTTTTTTTCGCTGCATACGTTTGTTCACCTCCCAACGGTTGTTGAAGAGGCTATCCAGAGGGCGCCGCGAGGAGGCCGTATGTCAACTTGACCCGGGCATTTAAACAGGGATCGTTGCTGGCATCTCGCCAGGTTGAGAGCAATCAACAACTTTACCCTGTATGTCCGAGCCCATGCCCTGAGGTAGTTAGCCCCACGCAAAACCCCCAAATTGGAGGCCAGGTCCCTGTTTTTTTACCCTTGAGCGGAGGTCCCGGTTATATCCGGTGTCAGTAACCTCACTGAGATTGTGAGCGCCGCCGTTGGCTCCACTGTAGGACTCATCCGCAGCCGTCTCTTTTCCAGGGTCTCGACCCGACCTTGGAGATATGCTTTTGGACATGGGCATCGAAATATGTTCGAGCAGCCCAAAAGGGGTGTTATTCAGGTGGCTCTCACTAATCGGAGCTGTGGCCGCCGCCACCTGCGGTCCTGAAGAAGGGTTACATAAGCCATAGAGCCGACTTACTCTTACACTTCCCCCTCTGTCGTTAGCAGCCCCCAACGACTTCCCACGGGGGTCGGCCCCATCTTCAGTCTAGGCTCCCAAGTTGTACCACGTGGAGGTGAGAGTAGAAGTTCGTTGGCAGGGGCTAGGTCCAAAC
The DNA here is from genome assembly GCA_951905685.1 of Eumerus sabulonum. Lineage (NCBI taxonomy): Eukaryota > Metazoa > Arthropoda > Insecta > Diptera > Syrphidae > Eumerus > Eumerus sabulonum. The sequence goes on from OX645063.1 coordinate 102,172,016, forward strand.
GCTTTTGTCCGCATTAGTCGCTTGTCGACGCTTGTATCATTAATCCACAATTAATTAATTTGCGATCCATGGAACGTTTTCTCGCAGTAATTAATAGTCCCCCGAAGCTGGTGCTTGTTCCAGTGAACCATGAAATGAAATCAATTACGCATAGCCGTCTTAACCCAAAACACGGTTAATATCGCAGTGTAAGCCACGACCAGAACGTTCCACTTCGAAATGTAGAGTATCGACTCATGGTGAGCCCACAAATATCGTATCAATATTCATGTACACAGTTGTTTCGAAGGCATCACAATTCCTGATCTACTTAAGTCGACCCCCCTTCCTTCATTCCGATCCCGATATGTGTACATATGTACTCGAAATTTTGTATGGAGGTCACATACATTTCTCACAGCCGCCAAGTCACAAGGGTGAATTCCATTGTAGGATGAAAACGTTTCCAAGAAAAAAACGAAAATCGGTTTTGGTCAATACATTTACGCAATTCATTCGCATTAAATGTATCCGCATCTGTCGACGACGTGGATGTATTCGACTGTGATGGAGATTTTAGGGGATTAACCTAATTCCGCAGACGGTTCTGCTGTCGTTTTCCTTAGCCGAATCGATTAGGGAAGAGCTAGGCTGATCCAAGTTAGTTTTACAGGATATCTTCTGTTTATGTCATTATAAAGACTAAATGTCCTTGCACTCGGATAGTGGTGATTCCTATGCGAAGAAGGAAGATTTTGTTTAGACTTGTAAACCCTAACAGATGCGGAATTAGATCATGTCACATAAAATTCTAAATTTCCCCAAATCGCGGGGTTAGCTTACTTTGATTGCGGTACACTTCGGGGTGAACCAGGGCCTCAACCAACAAGCCTCTCCAGCCGGCCCGATCTTTGGCCAGCCGCTTCCAGTGCCGCACGCCCAGTTGGTTGAGGTCCCTTTCCACATGTGCGCACCACCTTAAATGCGGTCGTCCTCTGCTGCGTCGTCCCTCGGGGTTGGAGTCGAAGACTCTTCGGGCCGGAGCGGTGATGTCCATTCGCTCTACATGGCCCAGCCATCTTAGACGTTGGATCCGAAGACGTCTAACCAGGCCGATGTCGCTGTACAGCCCGTACAGTTCTTGGTTGAATCTCCTCCTCCACTCTCCGTTTACACAAACGGGACCTAAGATTGCACGCAGAATTTTCCTCTCGAACGCCCAAGAACCTCCTCATCCGCTTTTGATAACGTCCAAGTCTCAGCGCCCTAGAGGAGACCGGGATGATTAAGGTTTTGTAGAGGGATATCTTAGTTTTTCGAGAGAAGGCTCTACTACTCAATTGCCTCTTGCGCCTGAAGAAGCAGCGGTTGGCAAGAGTTATTCTACGTTTTATCTCAGCGCTGGTGTCGTTGCTGCTTGTCGCTATCGAGCCAAAGTAGACGAAGTCCTTGACTACTTCAAAAATATAGCTGCCGTAGGTGTTGAGTGTCTTTCTTTGATGACAGCATACATTTGGTCTTGTCCCCATTTACCCTTAGACCTACTTTAGTCGTTTCTGCTTCAATGCTTGCGAACGCCTCATTGACGTCTCGCTTTGTTCGTCCAATAACGTCAATGTCATCTGCGTAGGCAAGCAATTGTGTGAACTTGAAGTAGGTCGTACCTCTTGTATTGGCCGCAGAGTCCCGCACGATCTTTTCAAGAATAATGTTGAAGAAATCACATGACAGTGCGTCACCCTGTCTAAAACCTTTTTTAACATCAAGGGGGTCAGTTAGTTCACCTCCGACCTTAATGGAGCAGCGAGTGTTCTCCATAGTCATCCTGCACAGTCTGACAGGAAGTGGTAAAACATGACATGGCTCTGTATAGCTCGTCTCTATAAACGCTGTCAGATGCGGCTTTAAAGTCGACAAAAAGTGCAATGTAGTAGTGTCAATATTTGGTCTATCGTGGATTTTCGTGGCCTGAAACCACACTGGTAGGAACCTATCAGATTGTCCACGAACGGTTTCAGGCGCTTACACAGTACGGCAGAGAGGATCTTGTACGCAATGTTCAGGAGACTTATCCCTCTGTAATTGGCGCAGTCATAGGGGTCTCCTTTCTTATGACACTAAACAATACTCAGATTCCATTCATCGGGCATGCATTCTTCCGACCATGTCTTGCAGATGAGTTGGTGCATGTTCCTGACCAGCTCATTGCCAGCTGCCTTAAACAGTTCCGCGGGGAGTCCGTCTGCTCCAGCAGCTTTATAAGACTTAAGTTTCGATATCGCTATCTTATCGGGTGGACGGGATTCTCCTGCGTCTTCGTCCATTGTGAATGGTTCGCTCTGCCTGACGGCGGCATTTTGACTATCATCGCCGTTATACAGTTTGCAGAAGTGGTCCTTCCACAATCTCAGCATCGACTGTGACTCCAGTACTAGTTGTCCGTGCTCATCCTTGCAGGCTTCTGCTCTGGCTTTATAGCCTTGGCATGCTTGGCATCGTCGTTTTACTTCTTGGTCAAATTTTCGAACGTCGTTCCTGCAGTAACACCTCTGCTCCTTCTTTTTCTTTCTCAGAAGCGCATGCTCTTCCCTCCTTTTATGTTCATAGAGCTCGCGGGCAGCTCTCGTCCGTCGATGCAATGTGGCCATGTATGCATTCTGTTTCTCTACATGGGCCTGTCTGCACTAATCATCAAACCAGAGGTTTCTCAACGGTGGTGGTGCGAAACCGGGGCATCTGAGGCGGCCTCTCTGATGGCGTTCTGACAACGACTCCATTGCTGTTCTACGGTTTCTGCAGATTGCATCGGGACTTGAGAGAGCTTGAAGGAGACTTGATTGGCGAAGGTCCTGGCGGTCTCCTGCGACTGCAGCTTTCCGACGTTAGCACCACTTCTTCTTCTACTTCCAAATGAGCGCCACAGTTCAGGTTGAACCTGAGCCTTAACCAACATGCCCCTCCAACTTGAACGATATTTTGCTAGCCTTCTCCATTGCCGCACACTTAGTTGGCTAAGGTCCCCTTCCACCTGTGTACGCCATCTTAAGTGCGGCCGTCCTCTGCTTCTTCGTCCCTCGGGGTTGGTTTCAAAGACTCTCCGGGCTGGAGCCGTGGTGTCCATTCGGTCTACATGGCCCAGCCATCTTAGGCGTTGAATCCGTAGTCGGCTGGCGAGGCTCATGTCGCTGTACAGCCCGTAAAGTTCGTGGTTGAATCTTCTCCTCCATCCCCCGTCTGCGTTTATAGGCCCGAAAATCACGCGCAAAATCTTTCTCTCGAACCGACCAAGGGCCTCCTCATCCGCTTTTGATAGTGTCCATGCTTCTGCGCCGTACAGCAGGACCGGTATGATAAGGGTCTTATATAGGGTAAACTTGGTCGTTCTGGAGAGGGCTCTATTACTCAATTGTAACAGCGATTGGCAAGAGTGATTCTGCGTTTGATTTCGGAACTGATGTCGTTCTTCCAGGTCACTGCGGTGCAAGGGTACATGAAGTTCTTAACTACCTCGAACTTATATCTGCCAATACAAACGTTCTGGCTAAGACGTCGGTGGTGAGAGGCCTTTATTGATGATAGCATATATTTAGTTTTTCTCTCGTTTAGTGCCAAACCAATCAGAGGGGTCTCCTTTCTTGTGGATCGGGCATACGATGCTGAGACTCCACTCCTCGGGCATGCTTTCCTCTGACCATATCTTACAGATGAGCTGGTGCATGCTCCCAACCAGGTCATCCCCAGCTGCCTTGAAGAGCTCAGCAGACAGTCCGTCTGCGCCAGTAGCTTCATTCGACTTGAGCTTCGATATGGCAATCTTAACTTCGTCGAAGTTAGGGGGACAGAATTCTCTGCGGTCTCCGTCGATTAGAAACGGATCATTCTGCCTAACAGCGGTATATTGACTAACATCGGCGTTATACAGTCTGCAGAAGTGGTTTTTCCATATTCTCAGCATCGACTGCGGTTCTACTACTAGGTGTCCGTTCTCATCCCTGCAGGCTTCCGTTCTGGCTTTATAACCTTGGCATGTTCGCTTTATCTGTTGATAAAACTTTCGAACGTCACGCCTGCAGTAACACCTCTCCAAATCCTCAATCGCGCGCTTCTCGTGCTCTTTCTTCTTTCTTCAAAGAAGCTTATGCTCCTCCCTTCTTTTTAACTCGTAGAGCTCACGAGCTGCTCTTGTTCTATTATGCAGCGAGGCCTTATATGCATCCTGCTTTGCGGTATGAATCCTCCTGCACTCGTCATCGAGCCAGGTGTTTCTTCGTGGTGGAGCCTTGAATCCCAAAACTTCGGATGCAGAGCTTTTCAGGGCTTGTTTGCAAAGGCTCCACTGCTGTTCTATTGATAGTGTGGAGGATTCAGGTGTATTGGAGAGCTTAAGGGAGACGCGATCGATAAAAGCACGAGCGGTTTCTGGCGATAGTAGCTTTCCGACGTCATAACTTTGTATTCTTACTCTACTCCATTGCGTTCGTGATATCCGTAAACGCACAAGATTGTGGTCCGAGTCGATGTTAGCCCCTCGGAAATTTCGAACATCAAGAATAGTGGAGGAGTGTCTAACGACGATCCCGATTTGATCAATCTGGTTGGTAGTGGATTGATCAAAAGACCGCCAAGTGCCTTTGTGTATATCGAGGTGCGGGAAGCCTGTGTCCCCTGCAAGACCTCGCCAAAAGAAACACTGTTAAACTTCGGTGGGTGCCAGGACATAGAGGTGTCAAGGGCATTGAAATTGCCGACCAACTTGCCAGGAAGGGCTCCAGTGACAAGTATATAGGTCCGGAACCATTCTGCGGCATTCCCGCGTCTAAGATAAATTACTTCCTAGACAAGTGGGAAAAATTACAACACCTGTCCTTTTGGAACAGCGTTCGGGGACTCCGTCAATCTAAACGACTTATACGACCCCTGAACAAGCACCCTATTGACATACTCAAACTCAATAGGATGGATATCAGAAGACTAGTCAGCTATCTAACGGGGCACTGCGGTCTGAGATATCATCTAAACACAATTAGTCTCTCATCTGAAACTGAGTGTCGGCTCTGTCTAGAGGACGATGAGACGGCAGAACATATACTATATGAGTGTGCTGCTCTCTACCATCTTAGGAATCCTAGGAAGCGCATCCTTCTCAGTGAAGTTATGACTCCTGAGGGGATCACCCTGGCTCCTACGAGAAGCATTCTCAACTTCATTATAGAGGTGGAGGGGCTACTCGGCTAATCGGCTAGCAGGTACAATAGATCTGCAAAGGTCGCAGTGCCATATTGCTAATAGTAGTACTAGCCCTATGTAAAAAGAAAAAAAGCCCGTGTTCGCTATCGGAGGTGGTGTCGTGTAGGCTATGTTTGCCGATGACTCGTTCAAAGATGCTTTCCTTACCCGGCTTAGCTGGGACATTGGGCATACGTTCTGTCTAGGAGATCCTAGAACTCACCTATGGTGGAGTCATCCTTGTCTTCCGTGGGGGCGTGGATCTTGATCAGGCTGATGTTAAAAAATTTTGCCTTGATACGGATTGTTATGAGGCGTTCGCTCACATGCCGAAAGCTTAGGACTTTTTGCCTTAGTCCACCTCGAACAACGAATCCGCATCCAAACAATCGTTGCCCTCTCTCCCTATAGCAGTCGCTGTAGTAAATATCGCAGTTTTTCATCCGCTTTATACCCGGTCCATTCCATCGCATTTCCTGGATGACGGTAATGTCCGCTTTATAGCGGTTTAGGGCGTCCGCAAGTTGTTCGGCTGCACGTGGCCTGTTTAGGGACCTAACATTCCACGTACAGAGCCGAAGATCATTTTCCTTTTTTCGTTTTTTGCAAGGGTCGTCAACATAAATCCGGTCCGTTATATCCGAGGCTTGTGGTTGTTTCGGAGTTTGTGGTTTTTTTACGGTTACGGCTTACTAGGCCGTAGTCCATCCGACTAATCCTGTTTTTTGGCGCAGGAGGCTCGCCATTCGCCCTTCCCCGTCTGCAATTACCATAGGAACTCTCCAGATGGCACCGCGAGGACGTGGTAATGGGACTTACTAACAGTGCCGCAAGATATTCGACTGCGGTGGCTCTTCTCGCATTTTAGCAGGCCAGCATCCGCCGGATACGAGGCCTTCGCCGTTGTTTAAATATAACTGACTGTGAACTGAGTTTGTGTTTGAACTGAGACTTGAAAGCCCTAACTTCGATTTTATTAGAAATCTTGTGACTTGAGAATCCTTGATCTTGAACTTAGTGCGTCAACATGGAAAACAATAAAACTAAAGTATCTTACTACTAGAATTACAATAAACAATTAAAAGATTGTTACAATCATTTGAATTTTAGTTTTAAAATATGTCAATGAGTCTATTCATATTTCATTGGAGTATATGTATAAGGAACCACGTTCGGCATCATCTGTGGCTGTTGCTGCTGTAGCGGCTGCTTCTGCTGATACAAATAGTTATTCCACATTTGTTGCCCTTGCATTTTAGATGCTACATCACCTGGGGGCGGAAAATAGCTCATGTTCACCAAATGAGGATTGTAGTAGTGATGATGGTGGGATTCCGTAAAGTATACTTCGGGTATTGCATGATTTTCCTGTCGTAGACGACCGGTGGAAGCTCCAATAGTTATGTCTTCAGCCGACGGATGCAATGTCCAGTAGTGTCCTCTTCCGGGATCATCTATGGCTCGGGCCACCTTCATAAAACACTTGTTGATGCTTAAATTGTGACGAATTGAATTTTGCCAACTGCTTTTGTTCCTTTTGTAGTAAGGAAAATTGTTTTCGATCCAAATACAAATTTCGTTGAGTGTTAGGAGTCTCCTAGGGGAGCTACGGATCGCCATAACGATTAGGGCACTGTATGTATAAGGAGGTCGTTGTTCATCCTCTTGTGTGGGCAAGAAATTAGGTGGCTGTGCGTTAAAGCCCCCTTCGTTTTTATGTGCCAACTCGCCATTGTATGGATTAGGTCCATTAGATCTCTCCTCTAAGCTCTCCTCGCCGCGTAGTGATGTTAAGGTCGAATTCATGGTATTTCTAGTATTTCCATTATCTGAGATGAGTGATCTTATGGAGAATGGTGATTCGAAAATTGGAGCCATTGCAGTATGTTGGTAATTTTGGCAAGAAAATTTCGAACTAAGAAGTTGAAGAGAAAAATAACTGCAATTTTAGATAGAAGTATGGACTCTAAAGACACACGCGATACTTGATGTGAGTTGCACGTTAGCGCACCTTTTTATACCCTGCACAATAGGGAACGAGGATTTCATTGAACACGTCTAAGTTATTGGACTTTGCCAGAAATCAGGAAGTCATCTGGTAAGTTTATGACGTCCTTTTTAAGGGTCCACTCGCGCTCTTTAGTTTCATCCTGGAACTATATTCTGCAGGTAGAACCGACGTCACACTTAACCGCCTTACGGTGTCATTAGCTACAGAGATGAATGCAACACCTGCTAAACCAGGAAGCTTTGAGGACCGAGTTCTAACTGATCAGGAAATTTTAGAAAAATGCTTTAAGTTTGTACTATTTTTTGAGTCAAAAGGTTTTTTGAATTTCCGTTTTACACCTTTTTAAGAACCGATTATAGAGTTTTTAAAAGGATTGAGCTTGTTAAGACCATCTGGCATACAGACATTCTCATGGAACAAGTGTGCACCAATATTACGGAGGAAAAACCCAAACGCATCTCTCTAATTTAGTAATATTTCAGCCGGAGACCGTCACCAGGTGAAATGTTTATTGTATGCGTAGTTCTATTGAGAAATTTGTTTCACCTGGATGCGAAGTGTTGTAAAGTAATAAAATCATAAGCATCTCGATTGGTTTCATTGTTTTTGTTCTCTGGGTTAACCGACATCCGTAGTCTGTGCTATGCCAATCTTTGATTAACGAACCGAATTGAGCCGGAAGTCAGTCCTTAAACTCTGTCCGAATTCCTCCTTTCAGTCAATTATTTGTTCAGGACTATATGTACATCTCACCTGGTGACGGTACAATATTTAATCCAAGTAATAAACAGCTCGAGAGCACCGTGGCGCAGTGGGTAGTGTGTTGGCCTCTGACGCCGATGACACGGGATCGAATCCCGAAACAGCCATGTCATCGAACGTGTTTTTCACGGTGTTTCTCCTCAGCGGGGTTCTGACGAAACCCCCTGTAGTAAAATTGTCATGAAAAGCTTCTCGAAATTCGCCGTTCGGAACCGGCAAAAAACTGTAGGTCCCTTTCACCTATGGGAAAAATGAAATCACACACAACATGGGTGATTGAGAGAAGCTCGGCTCAGGTTCTTCATGGACTGTAACGCCAAAATACATACAATAAACAGCTCGCATTTGGTTTTCCCGATACGCGATCGTTTGGTCATAGACACAGCGGAACTGTTAAATCCAAAAGGTGAATAGGTTGCAGTGAAAGGAATGTGTTTATCTTAGTATACGCACCGGACAAATGCTGGCGAAGTAGATGTTATATGAATGGCTATACTCCAACCACGTGAGCAAGTTTGCTTGGTTTTTTCCTTTAAAAATAAATCCCATGTCTGTAAGATGCAACATCCACAACAAGACTCAAAAAAGTAAGACTTGAAAAGCCAGTTTCTCTAAGATCAGTACAAGGAACAACCCTATCTATGAAATCTATAATAGAAACAGGCTTGGGGTGTGTGAAGTGATTTTCGTACAGCTCAAACCTGGCTAACGAAGCGCAAAACCCCTCTGGATGACAAAAAGGAGACCTGCCTCGGCAAAAGCCTACCCTGGTGTGCCAGGGCCCCATTCGGAGACAGGCCTAAATGGTGGCATTATGCGAGCGTCTGGTGGCCGGTCTGTTCCGCTCGGCAGCCGGCCGGGCTTAGCCCGAAGAAGTCACGAGCAACCCGGCAGTTGCCTCGTGAGCCATTACGGAGGTGGAGGGGGATACACGCCATAAACTTACCAGTGCATACGGGGAGTAAAATGCAACAGACAACGGCATCGACTTACGATGGGCACATGGAACGTCTCATCGCTCACAGGAAAGCATCTTGAGCTGGTTGAGGAAGCTGCCAGGTATCGGTTAGATATCGTAGGTATAGGTATCTCTTCGACAAAGCAAAGAGGATATAGAACTGTGGACCTTTCGGATGGGTGGAAACTCTTCCTGTCGGGAGTTGCACCTCAAATGTCGGCACAGGCGGGAGTGGGGATACTCATAATTCCCAGCCTGGTAGACAGGGTATTGGAGTGGATATCATTAAGAGGTAGCCTCGCGATCTTAAAACTCAAGCTTGAAAGATCAACTTAAGCTCTGGTGCAGGTCAGAGTATGCGACTTTCCTTGATGAAGTTGATGCTGCACTTGATAGGGTGGCTGAGATGGATTCCTATATCCTGATGGGGGACTTCAACGCCCACGCGGGTGTGGATGTAACGACACGGGGGAGTGTGATTTGGGAGGAACGGTGATCATCATCAAAACGCGAACGGAGAGAGGTTGTTGGATTTTTGCAGTGCAAATGGCATGTCCATTATGAACACCTTCTTTCCGCACAAAGTCATTCATAAATATACGTGGTATCGTCAGAGTCTTCAACAGAAATTGCTGATAGATTTCTTTGTGGTACCATCGTGTGTGAAACGGATGGTTTGTGGCGTTCGTGTGTTGAGAGGGGCTGAACTGTCAACTGATCATCACCTGGTGTTGTCTAAGCTGTATCTTACTGATAGAGTACCTATCAGTACAACCGGAGTTTCAGAAGTCATCAGAGAGAAAGAGAAGGCCTACAGGGACTGAATTCTCTTTAGGGACTCTGCTGAGCAGCTAAAGAGCAGTCCTGGAAGAAGTTCGGTGAGAAGTTGGAAAGCGACCATAGACCTGCGAAAAAGGTGTTCTGGCAAACCATTCACCGGCTCAGAGGAAGGAGATTCAACATAATCGAAGGAGTTAAATCCAAAGATGGTGTGTTGTATTCCAATGAGATGGATATCTTACGCAGATGGAGCGAGCACTTTTCGGAGCTGCTCAATCCCGAACAGGGCATTGAGAGGAACAGACCTATAGTCTTGACTAGGGCGGAGAATGGTCCAACGTTGGAGGAATCACCTCCTCCAACGTTGGACCATTCTCAGTTTCAGTTTCAATTTCAATTCAGTTTATTCATTTAAGTAAGGATGTACAAGTAAGACTTAGTCTTTTATAGTACTTAATTACATTTTCGTTTTACAGGATTTAATAATTATTTAGGTAATTCAACATATGATTAATTAATTATTTAGTTTAAAAATGAATGAATGATTCCAGCTATTGAATCGCTAAAAGTTGGCAAATCCGCCAGTGTGGATGAAGTTCGGCCAGAAATGCTTAAGGCAATGGGTAAGGAGGAAGTATTATGACTCTCCCGTGTCATTAAGGTGGCCATGGTGAGACACTTAGCGATTGGCAGACTGGGGTGATTGTCCCTCTATTCAAAAAGGGGGATAAAAAAGAGTGCTCCAACTATAGGGGCATATCTCTTTTAAGTGTCCTCGGTAAACTCTACGCTAAGGTGCTGGAGGCGCATTCCAGAGCTATGATCGAATCCAGGATAGGGGATGAACATTACGGGTTTTGTCATGGCAGAAGTACAACCGACCAGCTTTTCGCTCTAAGAATGGAACTCGAGAAGGCTTGGGAGTACGCCAAATCGATCTACAGCTGCTTTGACGATTTGGAAAAGGCGTATGACCGAGTTCCTGGAGGTAAACACTCCAGTTCTGCAGGAGTATGGGATTGATGGTCCCCTGTTGAGAGCCATTCAGTTTCTATACACAAACTGTAGCAGCTGCTTTCAGTTTAACGGTAATAAACGGTAAACACCTTTCATCGTGAGGGTTGGACTTCGCATCTTGTCACCTCTCCTTTTCATTATATATATGGACTGGATGCTGCAGCGCAGTCGAAGCGAGGGGTGCTTCACATTGGGAGAGTTGAGGGTAAGCCATCTTCTTTTTGCAGATGACTTACTTGTCCTCACATCCTCCCACAGAAAGGTTTGTGGCCGTATGTGCTAATGCTGGAATGAGAGTTAACGTGGACAAATCTGAGGTTATGATTATTTCCAGGACACCCGTCCCATGCACTCTACATGTTAGTGGAGTGCCATTGAAGCAGGTGGAGAAGTTTAAGTACCTCGGACTCTTCTTCACGATTGATGGGAGGAGTAATGCTTAGCTTTCCTGCAGGATTGGCCAAGCTAGGCCCATTTTGAATCAGCTTGGAAGACATGTAATCAGGAAGACCGAGCTTAGTGTCAAGGCCAAGCTAGCGGTTTTTAACTCAGTATTTGTTCCAACTCTCACCTATGGTCATGAAATTTGGGTATTGACCGAAAGAATAAGATCACTCCGAACTGTAGCGTCCTTTACGAAGAAGAATTCTGCAAGAAATTATATCCGAACGCTGTCTTAAAAAGAGGCATAAATTGCAAATAGAGCATTGATTTGCACAAATGTTTTACATGGGCACAAAGGATCTCGCGAAGTCAGAATTCACTGAATGAATTCTTCACTTACAACGATTCTACCTGTAGCAACGAGGACTCATTAAGAAAATAATTCGGAATGTAATTGGTCTCAGCCAATCAGGAAAAAGATCAGGCTTTTACGACGGATAAGTCGTACACAGGTCGAGGGACTTCCTGATCTTAGGTTAAATTTAATAGAAATGGGACGTGCTGAATCGTGAAGAATGAAACCCCTGTTCTCACCTGTGATCAGTATAAATAGTAGGATCCTCGGCAAGGTAAATCAGTGCTTACTTGATTTCAAACTCAAAGCAGTCCCTACCACTGGCAATTCTCTATCTTTGCTCATTTCGAATTTGTTGTGAAAAAGTTATTTGAAAAAAAAATTGTTAAAAATGTCACCAGTTTTTGAATCACAGTTCTCAATAAGGGCAATCATCTCAACCGGAGACAATTCTCAACCGCTAACTCCACCGCGTAGTGAGCCAGGAAATAGTAACGGGTCACCACATGGATCCAGCGGAGGAAGTTCCCCCAACAGCGACGACGAACGAGCTCCTCGGCCATCGTCATTGACACCACCACGCAGCGACGAAGATGGCGACCAGCGACCTCCATACACATATAGTGCTCTAATAGTGATGGCTATCCGCAGTAGCCCAAGGAAGCTGCTCACTTTGAACGAAATTTGTAATTGGATCGAAAACAACTTTCCGTACTACCAGTCGAACAGGAATAGCTGGCACAACTCGATCCGTCATAATCTGAGTATTAATGAATGTTTTGTAAAAGTGCAAAGGCCAATGGACGATCCCGGAAGAGGACACTACTGGGCGCTGTCTCCTTCTGCTGAAGCCGTTACCATCGGGGCTATAACCGGTCGCCTTCGTAGAGACCCCAATATGGTTTACGATGTACACTATCCCGACCCACATCAGCTTCCGTACTATCCTCATTCTCATATGGGATACTTTCCGCCTGGCGCTGTTGAGATGATGAAAATGCAGGAGGCAGTCAGGCACGAGCAACGAATGTGGAATTACCACTACTATCAGCAGCAGCAACATCAGCTCCAACAGCAGCAGCAGTTGATGCCGAATATTGCTCCGTATCAATACGCCTCCATGGATCACGAATGAGCTCCCTTGATGACGGGCAAAATACTCAAAAATATTGTACATGCGGAGCATAGGTTTATGGATTTAAATTAATTTTGTTGAATGTGTTGATCGCATTATTAAGTAAAATGTTGTGCAAAACTCTTTTATGAAAAGTTGTATAGTTCATAAGGTAATTTAGTTTAATTTAAAACATTTGTATCTCTTATTTGTTTACGGTATTGATCAGGGATCACGAAAAAATACATTTTGTACTAAAAAGATATTTTTTTTGACTTTGGCTTATATCTCTCGTGGGGTCCTTTCACCTCTTCTCTGGAATGTAGTTGTGAACGAACTACTAATCAAACTGGAGAAAGAAGGCCTGGACGTTGTTGCCTACGCCGATGATGTTGCCATATCAGTCTCAGGCAAATACCTACCTATCTACACCGAATGACCGCATGCAATCGGCATTCTCATTTCTGTGCAAATGGGCGAATAGTAATGGACTCAGGGTTAATCCCCAGAAAACGGAGCTCGTGCTATTTACCAAAAAGCATAAAATCCCGGAAAACTACCTTATCACTCTGCTCGATACCTGGCTAACCTATACCTCTAGTGCCAAATTCCTTGGCAAATTAACTTGGATGAGCAACACAATTGAAAGAGCAAAAAAAGCAACAATAGCTCTCTACACATGTAAGAAAGCCCTAGAAAAAAAAATGGGGATTCAAGATCACCCTATGGCTCTACATCACGGTCGTTAGACCCATACTAATGTATGGAGTGATGGTCTGGTGGACTGCACTGGACAAGACAACATACCACAAACAACTCGAGAAGGTACATAGGATGGCATGTATGTGCATTACCGGGGCCCTTAGGTCCACACCAACGGCTGCGCTTAACATGATACTAGACCTTACACCACTCGATATTTTCGGTAAGCAAATTGCCCCACACACGGCTATAAGACTTAAAGCCAACTCGAATTGGGCGAGCTATGTCACTGGCCACTCCTCCATCCTGCAAAACAGGATAACTATGGCAGAAAACTTGGACCACATAGAACCCACCATAGTCTTGGACAAAAACTTCACGACCATATATCCGGACAGACAGAACTGGACTCGTCAAACTCAACCCCGCAGAAAATGTGTGGATTTGTACACTGACGGGTCTTAAGCCAAAGACACGGTGGGCAGTAGAGTATTCTGCATTCTGATATTCTGTATAAAGCTCTAAAATTACCAGATCACTGCAGCGTTTTCCAGGCGGAACTTTTGGCAATAAAAGAGGCTTTGTCTTGGCTGAAGTGGAACGTAATATCCACCACGGATATTCGAATTCTCACAGACAGTCAAGCAGCCTAAAAGTCGTTGCAGTCCTATGTGTACACATCAAAATCTAGTCTCGACTGTCGCTGATCTCTTAACGAGATGGCAGAGCAGTTCAACATACAGCTTATCTGGGTACATGGATACAACGACATTACAGGTAATGAAAAAGCCGACACACTCGCCAAACAAGGAACGACGCTACAATCAATCGTGCCTTGTGAGGGAGTACCCCTTACAACCATTAAACATAATCTAGCCAATCTCGCCAGGGCCGAGACGAACCTGAGGTGGACCCAGGGACATACCTGCGTCATCACCAGGCAAGTCTGGCGTCGGCTTGACAGCCAACGCACAAGGAGTATAATCTCTACAAGGTCATTGGTGTCATCACAGGACACCGCCTCATTGGCAGTCACGCACAAAAACTAGGAATAGTTCCGAATGATTTCTGCAGAAGCTGTCGGGACGAGGAGGAGGTCGAATCCATTCACCACCTTCTCTGTGCCTGTCCAGCTTTTTGCAACATCAGGAAACGTTACCTAGGCTCTTACTTCCTTTACGGTCTGACAGAAGTTCAGAAAGTAGGGATACCTGACCTTCTTAACTTCTTAAGAAGCACAAAATGGTTCCACGAATAGGGGGGTAAAACCCCCTCGTAGCTGCACAACGGGCCTCCCTGGCCTATGTGCATTCTTCTCAATTCTGGGAAGGCTACAAACCTACCTACCTACCTACATATATTTCTCACATTTCGTCCTGGTTTTTAATAGCATTGGCTCAAGAAGGCTCCTTCTTAGCACATTTAGGATAAATTCCTTTTTTTGGAATTCCAGTACTTGGAATTCTGCTCTTTGTTTTCATCAACAAGAAGGAAAAGTTGGGCCATTCAATGAAATTTGTACTCGGTTCAGAGCTCCTTTTTCTACAATTTCGAGTTCACCAAACCCGTCTTCTGACTATTTGTTTTTTTCTGTTTATGGTTTGCGCCAAATGTTGTGGAATCTTCAGAAGATACTAGCAACCTGGGTTACCAGCATACACGATTCGCGGGTACTTGTGTTGGTACCACACTAAGCCACACCGTTGCATACTTCAATCGCTTTCCCGGTGTTAATTATTACTTCGCGGGGCTGGCTAGCGATTAACGTATATTTCGGGTGGCTTTTCGACCTGCCGTAGCCTCGAATGGACTAACGCAATGTTCGAGCAAAGCTCATTCCAGCTATCGAGCTCATCATATAAGGGACCAGGTTTTCGGGCGTGGTATGTTCACCATTAGTCTATCTAGCACAAAGCGACTCCAGTCAAAAACTGCGACCTATCATGTCCACATCTATGAAGATACTTTCGATAGCCGCCATGTGCAGACCGAAACCGCGAAATGTGGTAATTACAGTCTTCTGCCGTTCTTGTTGTCCAAGTCTCGATAACAGGAATGAGCCTATGCGTCCACCTTCTTTTGTGGAGGCATCCCATCAGACTTGCCACATTGCCAAGGATGTTATCCGTTCCAAATTGGGGCAGCGTACAGTAGGATTGAACTGACTACTCCTGAGAGTAGGACTCTGCGCGCACATTCGGGCCAACCTACATGCCGGTGCATTCGTTTGAGTGCTATTTGTGTAAGTAATACCTTCCCGCTGGCGTACCTTATGTGTTCCCTAATGGATAAACTGTTGTTCAGCCTAACCCCCAGGAACTTCACTGATTCCTTAGACCTAATCGTGTGATCTCTGACTATTCCACCTTCTTACGGCTGGTTATGAGCAGAGCCTCCGTTTTGTGGGCCGCTATACATACAAGCCAATCATTTACTAGTGCTTGGCCACTGTGAAAATAGCAATATCGTCGGCAAAACGGATGATTCCCACTCCTTTGGGAAGCGCTAATTTTAAAACGCCATCGTACATAATATTCCACACTAAAGGTCCTTAACTGATCCGTGCGGAACTCCCGCCGTTATACTGTAGAACTTGATGCCTTTGTCGGTGTAGTATATGAGCCCCTGTTGTTGAAATAAGCCATGACTGTCTTCAGCAAATAGGGGGATACAAATGGCAATCAGAGACCTTCGTATGTGCATCCAGCAATTGTAATGTCCAACGTAACCACTGCACAATACCTATATTTTTTCCCACCTTCTTTCCATCTCTTTATTTGTCTGACGTCCGCGGCCAGCCGTATTGGTGGGTTGCCAATGCACCATTAGCTCCCCTAGTAAACTATCATGGATAAATCGATCTAGTATCTTCCCTAGAGTGTCCAATAGACAAATTGGGCGATACGAGGCGGTTCTCCAGGTGGTTTCGTTCTTTTTAGCACTAGTATCAAGTGCTGCGATTTCCACTTTGTGGAGAAGGCCCCTCTTGTATGCATTTTCCAAAAGCCTGCTGGCCTAGCCATAATCGCGACTTTGACCACCTAAATGGAAATTCCATATCATAAATGGAAGTCTAATGTAGAGGTCGCTAATCCTTCTCACCTGGTGAGATAAAGCCTAAAAAATGTTTCTAAAATTGTGCAATAAATATTCGCGAATGTAGCTCATTCACAGATGTACGAGTCCCGGACTTTCATTCACAAAGGCCAGGTAAGAGCCGTAAATCATTAGTGTAGGGTCAGATACCTATGCCTCACCTATTTTGGAAAAGGTACACCGAATGGACT
This sequence comes from Eumerus sabulonum, assembly GCA_951905685.1. Taxonomy (NCBI): domain Eukaryota; kingdom Metazoa; phylum Arthropoda; class Insecta; order Diptera; family Syrphidae; genus Eumerus; species Eumerus sabulonum. The sequence continues at coordinate 102,188,591 of OX645063.1, forward strand.
GGTTCCTAAAGGTGAGTAAAGAACTTTTTTTTCGTTGGTGAATGAATTGAGGAAATGTTCATGGTGGTTCATTCAGGAAGCTTGTTTAAACGAGGGTAAGTCGAACCGTCTATTAATCCGAAAGATCGATGAAATAAAAAGCAAAAGGTAAAAGGTATTCCATACAGTTCACAAAAATAGATTAAACACCCAATATAGCCAACCGAATTAAGCCGGAAGTCTGTTCTTAAAATTTGCACAGGAACGTGAACCTTAATTAACACTCACCTGGTCAAGGTACAATATTTAACTCGAGGAATAAACAGCACAAGTGTTGTTAAACTAAAAGGTGATTCGCGTGAAATAGGACGTGTATGGATAGGCATTAACGCCCGCGTTCCAAATGAATAAGTAAAAAATAATTTACACAAAAGGAATAAGAAGCTAAACGCTTGATGACGAGAAATCACCCGTAAAATTTCAAAGGATCCTCTAAATTATTCAGAGTATCAAAAACGCACATATTTTCTCCTTAAGAAGGCATTTGTATAACGAAGTTTAGGTAATCAATCTCAAGTCAAAGATCCGTGCTTACGAAATGCACCTTAAACGCACGAATTGCATTCAAAAACCTTAAAAAAGCAGGCTTCCCCTAACCAGTACAAGGATCGACCCTTTCTCCGACTTTCCTATCAGATAAATGCTAGTACAGACAGGTGGAAATAGTCCTCACGAAGGCCTATAAAAAAAAAGGGTATTGTTTTTATACGGCACTTTTTAAGGGCAATGATCTCCGTAATAGGTAGGATCATGCCCGTCTTAAAAAATGCCTGGTCTAAAAAAATCACACTAGCAAACCACTATTTATTGTGCGTGCTTAAGGATGATTTTTTTACAAGTCTGGCAGGTAGAAGGGTGCGCTGTTCCTGTTTGCTTTAATTGGCTTTCTGACTCTTACATAAATGCTAGCAGATCTATGGTATTCTCAATTTACACGCACATATCTTGAAAAGTTTTGTGAAAAATGATAGTCAAATGTCTTAAAAAAGGAAGCGTTCATGGCAGGCCGTGAGTACCAGGGAGCTTATAAAATCGATATTCACTCAATGAACTCTGCACTTACAGCAATTCTACCTGCAGCTACGCGAACTCATTCAGGAAATATGCAGTTCTGAATGAAAATGTTCTCAACCAATCAGGAACAAGATCAGGCTTTTACGACAGATACGTCGTACACAGGTCGAGCAACTTCCTGATTTCGGGTAAAATCTAATAAAAATGGGACGTCCTGAATCGTAATGAATGAAATCCTGGTTCTCACCTGTGGATAGTATAAATAGTAGGATCCTCGGTGAGGTAAATCAGTGCTAGCTTGGTTTTAAACTTAAAGTAGTTTCTTGGCTCTTCATTAATTTAGTTACTGCCACTAGCAATTCTCTATCTTTGCTTATTTCAAATTTGTTGTGAAAAAGTTGTTTCAAAAAAAGTGTTAAAAATGTCATCAGTTTTCGAATCACAGTTCTCAATAAGGTCAATAATATCTACTGGAGACAATTCTCAGCCACTAACTCCACCGCGTAGTGAGTCAGGAACTAGTAGTGGATCGCCACATGGATCCAACTGTGTAAGTTTCCCAAATAGCGACGACGAACAATCTCCTCGGCCATCGTCATTGACACCACCACGTAGCGACGAAGATGGTGACCAGCGACCACCATACACATATAGTGCTCTAATAGTGATGGCTATTCGCAGTAGCCCAAAGAAGCTTCTCACGTTGAACGAGATTTGTAATTGGATCGAAGACAATTTTCCGTACTATCAATCGAACAGGAATAGCTGGCACAACTCGATCCGTCATAATCTGAGTATTAACAAATGTTTTATAAAAGTGCAAAGGCCAATGGACGATCCCGGAAGAGGACACTACTGGACGCTGTCTCCTTCTGCTGAAGACGTTACCATCGGGGCTACAACCGGACGTCTCCGCAGAGATCCCAATATGGTACATGATATACACTATCCCGACCCACATCAGCTTCCGTACTACCCTCATTCTCATATGGAATACTTTCCGCCTGGCGCTGTTGAGATGATGAAAATGCAGGAGGCGGTCATGCATGAGCAACGCATGTGGAACTACCATTACTACCAGCAGCAGCAACATCAGCTCCAACAGCAGCATCAGATGATGCCGAATATTGTTCCGTATCAATACGCCCCCATGGACCACGAATGAGCTCCCTTGATGACGCATGCAGAGCATATGTTTATGGTTTTGATTTAATTTTGTTGAATGCGTTGATCGCATCATAAAGTAAAATGTTGTTCAAAACACTTGTTGTATTGTTTCTTGTATTGGATAATTCTCTTACCAAAACAATTGTAGTCCATAAGGTAATTTAATTTAATTAAAAACATTAGTATTTGTTATTTGTTCACGGTATTGATCAGGGATCAAGAAAAAATAAATTTTGTACCAAAAATCCTTTTTTGACTTTAGCATGTTTTCTTATACCATTCCGTCCTTGATTTATAAACATCGGCTCAAGAGCACAATGAGTCTTTCAATTGAGCTTATAAAGATCAGAGAGGGTGCTGCGGCTGGAGTCATTTATGTACCCAGATGAAAAGGCGTTACTGAAAGGCTTTCTTTTGTACTTGTTTTCATCAGTGAAATGAAATTCAAGAATTTCGAATTGATCGCATCCGGCACACGTGGCACTTCTGGGTTAGTATCAGCCACTGAATTCTGATCTATTAATGGTTTTCTCCTATTTGCTGTTGTTGTGTAAAATTTCAAAATATCTACAAAGTATCTGCAAAATATCTAAAACTAAAGTCACATGTGGTAGGTCGCTAATCCTTCTCACCTGGTGAGATACGCGCTACGATATGTAAATCTCTGATTTTGGGTAGTAAATATGTTGCACCTGGTTGATTCGCCTTCGTCACCGTAGTTCATGCACCAATGTACAAGTACCGAACTTTCATTCATAACTGCCAAGTAAGCGCCGAAGGACAATTAAACCATTAGTGCCTGGCCAGATACCTGTGCCTCACCTATTTCGGAAAAGGTAGGTTGAGCAACCGGTTCATCAAGGTAAGTGAATGACTTTTATTTCCGTAGATTATGGAAACAGGCGGCTAGATATGAGGCTAGTAATCACACGTGCGTTGTTCAATACAAAACGGCAAAGTCTAGAAAAATTGACATCGCCACTCGACAGTCAAAATTAAAAGTAGATATCCTAAATATCAATAGAAGTGTAGCCAAGTGATCTATGGAAGGTCTATCGACTTCGGCGACAGTTCGAGAATTGCGCCATCAAAAAGTGAACCGTACCGCCATCTACTGGACCGTAAATCCACATCGGAGTTGCGGCACACCGAGCGAAGAGAAATGTACGCTCATGTTGCAGCAGTTCGCCGCTATTCAAGACGATCCAGTGTGGTTGTCTGGCCGCTTTGCTATGAATTTTGATCAATTGCGGGTATTTCGTCGTCAGAAACCAGCGTCTTGGCGTGGTTTGGGCCAGATTAGTCGTACTCCACTCGATTTTGTGCCGGCGAATACGAATTTTATCAAGAAGTTGTGTAGAAAGGTTGTGTCAACCCGTGGCAGCCAAACTTTCAAGAAAGATGCTGGCTTATCTAACAGGCCTCTACAGCTGGTTAGAACGCCAGGGCCACTCAGACAGGGCTTCGGAAAAATGCCGAAAAACGCCATTTGAACGGCAAGTGCTTCGATTGTGGATGAACTTCAGGAAGGATGATGGGTGAGTCTCGATACTCTGTTGAGTATTTCAAGAAACGACTCGATCAGTTGGACAACATTGGATGCGTATATCATCTTTGTTACACCTGCGTTTAGTCATCGCATTATATGTAAGACAAAATATGGATGAGAAGGATAAGAACTACTGTGACATCGACTATTTTTTACCGAAAATATTGTTGAATATTGAATCACACGACACTGTACTTTCCTACCTGTTTCAAGGCGCAGAAAAGATATTTCTCGAAAAACAAATAGCCAGCAGGGCAGGCTAACAAAACTCCGTAATGATAAAATAAATCAGAAGGTTCGTCTGCAATGAGTATAAATAGTAAGATCTTCACGCAGATGCATCAGTCTAAACATTAAGTGACAAGACATTAATTCTGGAATTCAACTCGATTAAGTACAAATGATGGATACACTTTCCAAACCACTATTTTCCAGAGGAACACTCATCCCTGTAAACTTGAATACTGAAAGTAAAGAAAATGTCACTTATTCCCTACAAGAAGTTGTGAAAAAGTCGCAACTAACCGAATTGACAAAAATGATGGGAAAAGACCACCTCACACGAACAGCGCTCTAATCGCCATGGCAATCCGCAACAGCCCTAGAAGGTGCTCTCCTTACACGATATCTACATTTGGATCTAGGACAACTTTCCATACTTTAGGAAGAATAAGGCTAGCTAGCAAACCTCTATCCGACACAATTTGAGCACTAGCAAGTACTTTACGAAAGTACCTAGACCAATTGACGAGCCCGGAAGGGGAAACCATTGGGCCCTGCAACCATCTGTAGAAAATGTTAGAGTTGAAGCGGTAAGTGGTGGTCTTCACAATGACAACTTAGCAGTTCCTTTAAAAAGTTGCTACTATCTCCAGGTGGGAAATGGTCTTCGTTTGACTGGTTTCCCAGTCAATGACGAAAACCAGCAACCATCCACCAGCAACAAATATGGCCCAACTATCTGTTGTATCATCACCAACCATCACTCTTTCCATACTCGTCCTCTGAAATGAATTGTATTTAACATTTATCAATTTTTGTTGTAAAGTTATTTTATAAATTGTTATGAACAAAAAGTAAATTAATAAACAATCAAAAATGGCAACTAAGATCAAAGGACTTGCTCCTATTCCTCACATACTGTTATGAAATGTATAATACATGATCTAAAAGACATTGTTCCTCCGCAGGAAGCTTTATAGACTTTATTTCGTATCTTTTCATTACCAGATATCCAAAATTCCTTAGTCATAAAACTTAAAATAGTGTTTTCAAAAATTCAGAAAGCTTGCTTAAACGAGGGCAAGCCGAACTGTCTATTAATCCGAATGATCGATTAAATAAAAAGCAAAAGGTGAAAAGTATTCCATACCGTTCACAAAAATGAATTAAGCACTTAATATAGCGAAACGCAAAACGTGATCACTAGGAACTTCGAAGTTGTTTTTCCATCCAGGGAGGAATGGGCTAAAGGGAAAGTCATACCAAAGGACTCGACCTCCCTCTATACCGATGGCTCTAAGATGGAGTCGGGTGTAGGCAGTGGAATCTTCTCCAAAGAGCTTAACCTCAGCCTATCTTTTAGACTCCCAAATTACTGCAGTGTGTATCAGGCTGAAATAACAGCGATAATGGAGGCCCTTGCATGGCTCAGGATAAATGTAATATCCGCCAAGGATATTAACATTTGCATGGACAGCTAATCTGCGATAAAATCCCTGGCAGCGGTAACCCACAAATCAAAGACATCGCTTTACTGTCGCCTATCTCTAGATGAGATGTCTGAGCAGTTCAACATTAAAGTATTGTGGGTTCTCGGGTAGGAAACTGCGCGGCCGACGAACTCGGAAAGTTAGGGTCTAGCACACTCAGCCTACCTACCCTCAGGTACCTAGAAACACCAATAAGTACGGTAAAGCATATGATAAAACTCCAAACCACTAAGGCGACCAACCTCCAATGGAATGAGAGTAATATCGGCTTTATCAACTAACAACTCTGGCCTAAGTTAAGCCTTGTACGAACAAGGGACCTAATGGCAACCAAAAGGGCAACCTTAAGTACTCTGGTGGGTGTCATTACAGGTCACTGCATCATTGGGAAACACGCTGCCAGACTGGGAATATCCTCCTCTGATCATGCCCCTCTTTTGCGAATCGCAGGAGGATCTACCTCTGCGCGCCCTTCTATGATAATTTAAGTGAGCTAGCAGACCATAAAATAGCTCAACTCCATCGCTTCATCAGAAGCACCGGTAGGTTCTCTGGTAGCGGATCTGGATAAAACGATCCATGTGGTATCACAATGGGCCGACTTCGGCCTACGTGTGGCTTATGCCGACCACATTAACCTAACCTAACCTAACATAGCGAACCGAATTAAGTCGGAAATCTGTTCTTAAAATTTGCATGAGTACCCTTCTTTAGTCAATTATTTGCACAGGAACGTGAACCTTAATTAACACTCACCTGGTGAAGGTATAATATTTAATTCGAGGAATAAACAGCACAAGTGTTGTTAAACCAAATGGTGATTAGCGTGAAATAGGACAAATATATGTATTTACGTTATTACTTATATAGCTCGAATCCTGGCGAGAAAGGTATTGAATTAATTCGTGTATGGATAGGCATTAATGCCCGCGTTCCAAATAAGTAAAAATTAATTTACAAAAAAGGAATAAGAAGCTAAACGCTTAATGACGAGAAATCACCCGTAAAATTTCAAAGGATCCTCTAAATTCTTCAGAGTATCAAAAACGCACATATTTTCTCTTTAAGAAGGCGTTTGTATAACGAAGTTTAGGTAATCAATCTCAAGTCAAAGATCCGTGTTTACGAAATGCAACCTAAATTAGACTCAAAAAGTGAATTGCCTTCAAATACCTTAAAAAAGCAGGCTTCTCTCAAATCAGTACAAGGAACAACCCTTTCTCTGACTTTCCTATCAGATAAATGCTAGTACAGACAGGTGGAAATAGTCCTCACGAAGGCCTATAAAAAAAAAGGTTATAGTTTTTATACGGCACTTTTTAAGGGCATTGATCTCCGTAATAGGTAGGATCATGCCCGTCTTAAAAAATGCCTGGTCTAAAAAAATCACACTAGCAAACCACTATTTATTGTGCGTACTTAAGGGTGATTTTTTTATAAGTCTGGTAGGTAGAAGGCAGCCTTTTCCCCGTTTACTTCAATTGGCTTTCTGACTTTTTCATAAATGCGAGCCGATGTATGGTACTCTCAATTTATGCGCACATATCTTATAAAGTTCCGTAAAAACAATACCCAAACGTCTTCAAAAAGGAAGCCTTATGTTTGCATAAATATTTCCGTGAGTACCAGGGAGTTCGTAAGTTCGAAATTCACTCAACGAACTCTGCACTTACAACAATTCTACCTGCAGCTACGCGAACTCATTCAGAAAATATGTAGTCCTGGATGAAAATGTCCTCAACCAATCAGGAACAAGATCAGGCTTTTACGATAGATACGTCGTATACAGGTCGAGCGACTTCCTGATTTGGGTTAAATCTTATAAAAATGGGACGTCCTGAATCGTGATGAATGAAATCCTGGTTCCCACCTGTGGATAGTATAAATAGCAGGATCCTCGGTGAGGTAAATCAGTGCTAGCTTGGTTTCAAACTTAAAGTAGTTTCCTGGCTCTTCATTAATTAAGTTACTGCCACTAGCAATTCTCTATCTTTGCTTATTTCGAACTAGTTGTGTAAAAGTTGTTTCAAAAAAAGTGTTAAAAATGTCATCAGTTTTTGAATCACAGTTCTCAATAAGGTCAATAATATCTACTGAAGACAATTCTCAGCCACTAACTCCACCGCGTAGAGAGTCGGAAACTAGTAGTGAATCGCCACAAGGATCCAACGGAGAAGATTCTTCTAACAGCGACGGTGAACAAGCTCCTCGGCCACCGTCATTGACACCGCCTGGCAGCGACGAAGATGGCGACCAACGACCACCATTCACATATAGTGCTCTAATCATGATGGCGATCCGCAGTAGCCCAAGGAAGCTTCTCACTTTGAATGAGATTTGTAACTGGATCGAAAATAACTTTCCATACTATCAATCGAACAGGAATAGCTGGCACAACTCGATCCGTCATAATCTGAGTATTAACAAATGTTTCATAAAAGTGCAAAGACCAATGGACGATCCCGGAAGAGGACACTACTGGGCACTGTCCCCTTCTGCTGAAGACATTACCATCGGGGCTACCACCGGTCGTCTTCGCAAAGACCCCAATATGGTTCATAGTGTACACTATCCCGACCCACATCAGCATCCGTACTACACTCATTCTCATATGGGATACATTCCGCCTGGCGCTGTGGAGATGATGAGAATGCAGGAGGCGGTCAGGCAGGAGCAACGTATGTGGAACTATCATTACTACCAGCAACTGCAACAGCAGCCGCAGATGATGCCGAATATTGCTCCATACCAATACGCGCCCATGGATTACGAATGAACCATATACTCCGATACATTGTACATGCAGAGCATTTGTTTACGAATTCAATTTAAATTTGTTGAAAGCGTTGACCGCACTATTAAGTAGAATATTGTTCATTCTGCTACTTGAAATAGTTATAACGTAATTCGAATAAAATGATTCAGAAGATAATTAAAATAAGCAAATAGTGTTAGTGTAACGACATTGATCAGGAATAAAAAAAGATACATTTTGTACTAAAAATAATTGTTTGTCTTTGGCTTATAATAATGTCACTACTCCCTTCCTGGTTTTTAACGCTAGCAGCAATGAGCTTTGGAATTTGAAAAGATCGTAGAGAGATCTCTTTTCGGATCGTTTCTTCTTTCGCTTCTTCTTGGCGGTGAAGACCGGTGTGGTCTTGAGCCATAACCAACAAGCGACTCCAGCCAGTACGATCTCTTGACAGCTGCTCCCAGGGACGCACACCAAGTTGTTTGAGGTCCTTCTCCACTTGTGTGCACCCTTTGAGTCGAGGGCGTCCTCTGCTGCGTTGTCCCAATGGCTCGGATTCGAAGATTCTTCGACCCGGAGCTGGGTTGTCCATGCGCTCTACATGGCTTAGCTAGCCATCTTAAGCGTTGTATGCATAGACGCATAGTCATACCGCCGTACAGATTGTGGTTGAATCTTCCACTCCAGATGTCATCAACGCAAACAGGACCAAAGATCGCACACATCACTTTTCTCTAGAAAAGACCAAGAGCTTCCTCATTCGCTTTCAATAGCGTCCATGCCTCTGGACCATAAAGCTTAGTTTTTCGAGAGACAGCTCTGTTACTCAATTGCCTTTTGAGCCCAAAAAAACAGCGATTGGCAAGAGTTAGTCTGCGTTTTGATCTCAGTACTGATGTTGTTCGTATTTGTCACTGCAGATCCAAGGTAGACGAAGTCCTTGACTACCGCAAAGTTGTTGCTGCCCATTGTGACGCCCTGTCCGTGTCGTAAATGCTGTGCGTCCTTTCTTAATGACAGCACATACTTCGTTTTTCCCTCATTTACCGCCAGCAGCATTTTGGCCGCCTCCGCTTCAATGCCAACAAACGCCTTATTGACGGCCCGCTGTATTCGACCAATCGCGTCAATATTATCGGCGTAAGCTAACAGCTGAACGGACTTTTGGAAGATCGTGCTTCTAGTGCTGACTTGTGAGTTTCGCACGATCTTCTCGAATATGATGGTAAAAAAGCCACATGATAGTGCGTGGCCTTGTCTAAAACCTTTTTTGAGATTGAAGGTCTCGCAGGTTCGATACCGACCTTGGTGGAGCAGGGAGATGCCAAAACTAGACACGGCTCTGTATAACTTGTCTCTATGCATACCATCATATGCGGCTTTGAAATCGACAAATAGGTGGTGAGTATCGATCTGCATTTCTTGGGTCTTTTTCAGGACCTGCCGCAGTGTGATAGCCCGAAAGCACACTGATAAGGACCTATCAGGGAGTTGACGATCGGTTTCAGGCGTTCACACAAAACAACAGAGAGAATTTTGTTTGCGATGTTAAGGAAACTGATCCATCTGTAATTGGCGCAGTTAATTCCCCTCATCGGGCATGCAATCCTGCGAGCATATCTTACAGATGAGCCGGTGCATGCGTCCTGTCAAGTCATCCCCAGGAACTTTAAACATTTCCGCGGACTATCCGTCCGCTCCAGCAGCTTTGTTTGCCTTGAAATTGCTATCTTGACCTCGTCAAAGTCGGGGGGACAGCGGTATTTAAGTCTTCCTCGCCGTTTAACAGTCTGCAGAAATGACTCTGAGGTCGCTCAGTATTTTTGGGGATTCATGTATTTAAAAAAAAAAAGACCATTTCGACGTCTTTTACTGTTAGTGTATATATATAAATATTTTTCTCACATCTGCTGATGTAGTAGGTCGCGAATCCTTCTCACCTGGTGAGATACGCCGTAAGATATTTCTCGGAATTTGGGCAATAAGTATGTTGCACCTGGTTGATTCATCTCCGCATTTGCGACCGTAGCTCATTCACAGATGTACAAAAGTCCAACTTTCATTCATAACTACACGAAGCACCATAAAGCAATTAAGTCATTAGTCTATCGGTAGATACCTCTGCGACACCTATTTTGGCAGAGGTAAGCTGAATGGCTGATTGTAAAGGTGAGTGAATGACTTTGAATTCCTTAGTGAAGGTATTGAGGAAATGTTTGATTGATAGTATAACCTTTGAGATTTGCACAACGCAAGGCAATCACGATGTACCACTAACGGCCTCCTACCTCCTTCTTTGCGTTTTAGAAAAAAAGTTAATATTTCAAGAAACCAGCGATGTCAAGCTCGTCTTGAGGCAGTTTTCTTTATCATCTCCTGCATGTCCTTGGACAATTCTGTGTCTTCAGCATTTTCAACAGGGCGGGAGGAGAACAGCGTCGGTTGAGTCTGGAACTGAATAATGAGATCGTCTTCCGCAAACACGATCTTTTGCTTAGCTGTGTTGGTGATCCGCACGGAAATTCCTCCTCTGGATACTTGACAGATAAAGTCGGCCATCGAAGATTGTTGGTTGTCGGATAATGGCATGCGAAGAAGATATCGCCGGGCTGGTGGTCATCTGCCGGATAATACGAGGATGTATCAAGGATGCCTAGACAAGAGACATCGTTGATACTGACTGGTAAAAACAGATTGCTAGGGGTGTGGTGTCGAGTGGATGTATATATACGTATATTTTCCGGTGATCCCGTAAGGTGAGGTCCTAGGTGAATAGCACGAGGACTCAAACGCGCGACATCAATGATCACAGACAAATCTTAGGAGTTCGTCGTAATTCACTGCGTGGTACATAGGCCACGCCGCCACTATCATCACGTTTCATTCATCAGTCCGATGAATGAACTTGATTTTGCCGAGGATATCCTTCTCCTTGCCTTGTTTTACTTTAGTTTGAGCATTGGGTTGGATTCCTTGCGGCAGCTTAAGCTCCTTTAAACCGGAGCCCCGTTTCCCGATGCCACAACGTCATCCACACCCCTCGTCTGGTAAACGACTACTTCTGCGATACGTACTTGTCAACGACTCTACCGTGCTGCGGCTAAATTAGCTTCTGCCAAGGATAGCGCCATTTCCAACGATTCGGGAGTCGGATCACGCATACATTTTTGAATATCGACATAAAAAATCCCGAACTGGCCCAATGCAGTTCGATTCTTAGTGTGCTTCGGGCATTCTGGGAATGCCTGAATCCACTAAACGTTCAAGATCCGCCGTTAATTCACCGAAAGTTTTCCTTGGTTTTGGACTCTGCCTCGAATTTACGAGTGTGATGTCGCTTGTTCGAACCCATCACCAAATCGTCGTCTCAGCGCGAGCTCTAAGCGGGTAAAATCGTCCCTGAATTCTGGCTACAGTCTCGAAATGTAGATAAAAAGTGCGCCATGGTGTCTTACCATCCAATTTTCATGTGGGGCATGTGGGGCAACGCCAGGTTATTAACGATAGCTGACTCCTGAGGTTTTGTACTAGGTGTTGGAGTGGTGGTAATAGACTTCGGACTTGCATTGACGTCTGTAGAATGCAAGACAGGCTCCGTAGTTAGGTCAACTCCTAAGGAAGCATTGGTAGTTGGAGGATATAAGTCGGCATCAGGGCCTGTAGGAGAGGAGAGGTTGGCGTGTATAAAGAAATTCCTGCTGGGTTATCTCAAGGTTTCCCATCCGAGATGTTCGTCGGCGATTGACTGATGTAAACTTTAAATTTTTGATACTTGGGCAGTGAGAAATTTGGACTGGACATACAATTACTCTGGCACTCTGCTCTGCGTCCATGGTCACGTGGAAATTAATTGAAAACTCGGTTGTGGAATCGATCAAGACCCCACACATAACTCCAATTGTTACGGGCTCGGCAGGAAAATTGGAAGTATCAAAAATTGACACACAAAAATTGGATGTTAGAAGGGCGCCGCGTTGCCGGCACTAAGGTGTCCACTACGTTAACATTAATACAGCTGTGGAGTTCCGTAACAAGATGTAGACTTCATGTCATCTTCGTTAAACCTATTTTGCTAACTTACGTCCAATCAGACGCAAGACTTAAGTAGTTCTTGAGGTAATTCGTATGTTTCTATTTCCAACCAAACAATTTTCTCTGCCTAACAAATGTCTTAATAAAATAGTATTTTAAATCAATCCTAGCTTATATCTGCATCACAGGGGCCATGAGAAGAACCCCCACAGCAGCAATAGAAGTCATCACGGACCTACCACCACTCCACCTCCAACCGAAGAAAGAAGTCTAGTCCTTTTCATCCTGTGTTTCTCACTAAACTGAACTGAAGGCGTTATGACTGGAGTATACGGAGAATGAAGCCATATGGTCTTAGCCAACAGGCTCATCGCGGAAGATGACTCTAATTCTAGGCCTTTTCATGGTATGTTTCTCACTGAACTGAACTGACGGCATTGAGGCTGCAGTACACGGAGCTAACACCAGAACACCCATCTATCACAGCATGGACAGGTACAACTCTGTATTTCAAGCAGAAATATTCGCAATCGAACTCTCCTTCAGAGAAAATACAAACAGAAACAAATCAAATAAAAACATTTATATTCTCTCTGACAGTAAGGCTTCATTTCTGGCCATTAAGAGCTAAGAAATCACCTCCAAATTGGAATGGGACTGCCTACAACTATTAAGCCAGCTGGCCAACACAAACAGAGTTTACCTCATTTGGATACCTGTGAATAGCGGCTATATAGGAAACGAAAAAGCAGCCCTACTAGCAAGGAAAGGTTGCGCATCACCGTTTATGATGCCACGACCATTCTGCGGCATACCTTCCAGCACCACCAAATGCTGCATAAACAGATGGTTGAGGACAACGGCCAACCACTACTGGTCACAAACGGAAAGTAGTAGACAAGCCAAGATATTCTTACCAACCTCTTCCCTTACTTACTTATTTACTTTGATGGCGCCACAGTTCGAGGTGAACCAGGGCCTCAACCAACAAGCCTCTCCAGGCGGCCCGATCTTCGGCCAGCCGCTTCCAGTGCCGAACGCCCAGTTGGTTGAGGTCCCCTTCCACCTGTGCGCGCCACCTTAAATGCGGTCGTCCTCTGCTGCGTCGTCCCTCGGGGTTGGAGTCGAACACTCTTCGGGCCGGAGCGTTGATGTCCATTCGCTCTACATGGCCTAGCCATCTTAGACGTTGGATCCGAAGACGTCTAACCAGGCCGATGTCGCTGTACAGCCCGTACAGTTCTTGGTTGAATCTCCTCCTCCATTCTCCGTTTACACAAACGGGACTAAGGATTGCACGCAGAACTTTCCTCTCGAAACGTCCAAGAGCCTCTTCATCGGCTTTTGACAACGTCCAAGCCTCAGCGCCGTATAGGAGGACCGGGATGATTAAGGTTTTGTAGAGGGAAACCTTAGTTTTTCGAGAGAGGGCTCTACTACTTAATTGCCTCTTGAGCCGGAAGAAGCAGCGATTGGCAAGAGTTATTCTGCGTTTTATCTCAGCGCTGGTGTCGTTGCTGCTTGTCACTACCGAGCCAAGGTAGACGAAGTCCTTGACTACTTCAAAAATATAGCTGCCGAAGGTGACGTTCTGACCAAGACGTCGGTGTTGTGCGTCTTTCTTGGATGACAGCATATATTTGGTCTTGTCCCCATTTACCCTTAGACCCACTTTCGCCGCTTCTGCTTCAATGCTTGTGAACGCCTCATTGACGTCTCGCTTTGTTCGTCCAATAACGTAAATGTCATCTGCGTAGGCAAGCAATTGTGTGGACTTGAAGTAGATCGTACCTCTTGTATTGGCCGCAGAGTCCCGCACGATCTTTTCAAGAATAATATTGAAGAAATCACATGACAGTGCGTCACCCTGTCTAAAACCTTTTTTAACATCAAAGGGGTCGGTTAGTTCACCTCCGACCTTAATGGAGCAGCGAGAGTTCTCCATAGTCATCCTGCGTAGTCTGACGAGTTTGGCAGGAATGTTAAAACATGACATGGCTCTGTATAGCTCGTCTCTATAAACACTGTCATACGCGGCTTTGAAGTCGACGAAAAGACGGTGCGTGTCGACCTGGAATTCATGGGTCTTCTCCAAGATCTGCCGTAGTGTAAATATTTGGTCCATCGTGGTTTTTCCTGGCCTGAAACCACACTGGTAGGAACCTATCAGATTGTCCACGAACGGTTTCAGGTACTTACACAGTACGGCAGAGAGGATCTTGTACGCAATGTTCAGGAGGCTTATCCCTCTGTAATTGGCGCAGTCATAGGGGTCTCCTTTCTTATGGACCGGGCAAACGATACTGAGATTCCATTCATCGGGCATGCGTTCTTCCGACCATATCTTGCAGATGAGCTGGTGCATGTTCCTAACCAGCTCATCGCCAGCTGCTTTAAACAGCTCCGCGGGGAGTCCGTCTGCTCCAGCAGCTTTATAAGACATAGGTTTCGATATCGCTATCTTAGCATCGTCTAGGTCGGGTGGACGGGATTCTCCTTCATCTTCGTCCATTGTGAATAGTTCGCTCTGCCTGACGGCGGCATTTTGACTATCATCGCCGTCATACAGTCTGCAGAAGTGGTCCTTCTACAATCTCAGCATCGACTGTGACTCCACTACTAGTTGTCCGTGCTCATCCCTGCAGACTTCTGCTCTGGCTTTATAGTCTTGGCATGTTCGTTTTACTTTTTGGTAAAATTTTCGAACGTCGTTCCTGCAGTAACATCTCTCCATCTCCTCGATCTCGCGCTTCTCGTGCTCCTTCTTTTTCCTTCTCAGAAGCGCATGCTCCTCCCTCCTTTTCTGTTCATAGAGCTCGCGGGCAGCTCTCGTCCGTCGATGCAATGTGGCCATGTATGCATTCTGTTTCTCTACATGGGCCTGTCTGCACTCATCATCAAACCAGGGGTTTCTCGACGGTGGTGGCTCGAAACCGAGTATTTCTGAGGCGGCCTCTCTAATGGCTTTCTGACAACGACTCCATTGCTGTTCTATGGTTTCTGCAGATTGCATCGGGACCTGAGAGAGCTTGAGGGAGACTTGATCGGCGAAGGTCCTGGCGGTCTCCTGCGATTGCAGCTTTCCGACGTTAAATTTTGGTGTTCTTACTCGACTCCGTTGGTTCCGAGAAATTCGCATCCGTGCGTTGGCTGCAACAAGGTAATGATCCGAGTCGATGTTGGCTCCTCGAAAGGTTCGGACATCTAGGATGCGGGAAGAGTGTCTGCCCTTCGATCGCAATATGATCAATTTGGTTGGTTGTCTATTGATCGAAAGACCGCCAGGTCCCCTTATGGATGTTGAGGTGTGGGAATCGTGTACTTGCTACTACCAGGTTATGTCCCGCCATAAAGGCTCCTCATACCTTCTAGGAGTCAGATTCCCACAGTCAAAGGCTTCCTTACTGGACACTGCCCAATCAACAAACATCTCAAGACCATAGGCATTATACAAGATGATACCGGCAGACGGTGTAATGAAGGCGAAGAAACTGCAGAGCACATCCTGTGCCACTGTAACTGCCTCATCAGTACACGTCATCGTCAATTAGGCAAGTATTCTCTTGAACAGAAGAAATCGCTGCTAGATCACTCAAAAGCATGCTAAGTTTGCTTGGGATTTTTGCGTAAACTATAAGCGGGGGATATCAAAATAGACCTATAAGAGGCCCCAGTGATCAGGCGACCTGGTCCCCCCCGAATCTAATTTAATCTACGTCCATTCCGGAGTTATCTTAACCGGCCAATCCAGCCGTCTATTTGACCACAAGGATCGATCAAATTTTCCCAATTTCACACAATGCTGATTGTGATTGATAGAAAAAACTTTTCCCTCAGCGAACCTGAAGCTCTTCTTCCGCTCATATTTCTCCATTATCTGGACTCGAAACCCACCATCGGTATTTCGTTCTTTTTTTCTGTTTTTTGCATTATGGAACAAACCATTTAACTTCGCATTGGTATGGCTGCAGCCTTGGCCATTATCATAAGCACCAAAAAGGACTAAGTGTTTTTTAACGATTTTCCGCCTTCTGTTATACGTACACCCGGTGTGCGTGTGTTGTTATTCGGATTCGGCCAATGGTCGAATATCAAAGCAACAGCAACAGGGAGCGAAAAGATACATATACTGTGCCATAGATGAATATTTAATTTTTCTTTTCATCCCTTTAGAGTCCTTTCTTTGCGTGTCGCAAAGGGATGAGGACGAACTACGTCATGGATACTTTAGAATATCCTATTTTCTCGGCCCTGTCCACCAATACACTGTGTGCTGTTTGTATAATATTTGATTCGGGTTTTAATGGAATGAGTGACAGCCGGTTCAGTCAAAGAGAAAATACTTGGTTGCCAGGGGAAGTCCCTTCTAATGATATCCGTCAATTCACTTCAATCTTTTTTGGTTACTGAGTTTTGCATTTTGATGGATACGAGCACGCTTACACGTGTTGCTTTAACGCCGTAAATATTTAATAGCCCAGCAGGTTCTTCTGGGTGTCGAACTGAAATGGGAAATTATGGCGCAAACAGAAATACACCTTACAGCAGTAGGTACAGGTATATGTTCATGAAAAAGAACGAAGGCACACGTAGGTCCTGAGAATATGTTTAATGGTGGTGCGAAAGAATGCTCTTATCGCGGCCTGATTTCTAGCTGAGGGAATGTTTCCCTCGTCCCCCCTGGATAGGTAGTCTGGCACCCGCCAGGTAGTGAACTAATATATGCAGCGACCCAACCCCTTGTTCCTGGGGAAAGAGGAACCTGGCCCTCCAGGTTGGGGGTTGTGCTTAGGGGTAACATCCCTATCACGTAAGAACCCACTTGTTCAGAAGCAACCACAAGCCTCGAATAAGGACGGCTACAAAGCTGACGACCCCTGCGAACGGCTAATGGACTTGAGAGTCTGCACCTGGAATGTGAGGTCCCTTAGCGATCAATTAGAGCAAACCACGCTTCAAGAAGTGCGATGGGATGGACCAGGCAAAAGACGGATGAAAAACTGTGACATCTACTACGGGAACTGCTACAAGGAGAACAAACAGCGCTTATTCGGGTTCCGATTTCTTTGTTCGTTATCGTAAGCGAACGCCTCATAACAATCAGCATCAAAGCAAAGCTTGGAAACATTAGCTTAATATGCGCCCATGCCCAAACGGAAGAAAAGGACGATCGATTCCAAGAATAATTATATGATCTCCTAGATAGAACCTATGCTCAATGTCCAAGATACGACACAAAAATAGTTCTAGGAGATTTTTATGCAAAACTGGGCAAAGAGGACATATTTGAGTTGATCATAGGAAAGCATAGCCTCCATAACACCACTTCCGCCAACGGACTTAGGCTAATCGATTTCCTAACGGGGCTTAACCTCCTTGTAACAAGCACACGATCCCCCCCATCTCAACATCCACAAGGGTACCTGGCGGTCTTTTGATCAATCAACCACCAACCAGATTGATCACATTGCGATTGACGCCATACACTCCTCCAGTATTCTCGACATACGAACCTTTCGAGGGGCAAACATTAACTCGGTCCACTATCTTGTTAGAGCCAAGCTACGAATGAGAATATCAAGAATGCTTAGGAGTCGAGTAGGACAACGTAAGTTTGACGTCGGAAAGCTACAATCGCAAGAGACTGCCAGAATTTTTGCCGTTCGTGTCTCCTTCAAGCTCTCTCAAAATCCGCCCACAGCAATACAAACAATAGAACAGGAATGGGCGCATTGCCAGAGCGCCATCAGAGACGCTGTCTCAGAGGTGCTGGGTTTCAAGCCGCCACCTCCTAGAAACCCTTGTTTCGATGAACAATGCGAACAAGTCCATGCAGCAGGTAGTGAACAAGAAGCATATAAAGCCATGCTGCAACGACGGACGAGAGCTGCTCGCGAAATCCATGAGCAGAAGAGAAGAGAGGAACACAGGCTTCTTAGAAGAAAGAGGAGAGAGCACGGAAAGCGTGAGATCGAGGAGATGGAGAGATGCTTCAGCAGGAATGACGCCCGTAAGTTCTACAATAAGGTAAAACGAACATGCCATGGCTACAAGGCCAGAGCGGCGGCCTGCAATGATGAAAATGGGGAACTGGTAGTAGACTCGCAGTCGATGCTGAAGATTTGGAAAGACCACTTCTGCAGACTCTATAAGGTCGATGGTAGACAAGATACCGCTGTCAGGCAGAACGAGCCATTCTAATGGACGACGATGTAACAGAATTCAGTCCACCTGACCTAGACGAAGTCAAAATAGAGATATCAAGATCTGCTGAGCTTTTTAAGGCGGCTGGAGATGAGCTGGTAAGGTGTATGCACCATCTCATTTGCAAGGTATGGTCGGAGGAAAGTATGCCCGACGAATGGAATCTCAGCAGCGTTTCCTCGGTCCATAAGAAAAGAGACCTCTATAACAGCATATTAGATCTTCTCTGCTGTATTGTGTGAACGCCTGGAACCGTTTGTGGATAACCTGATCGGCTCTTATCAGCATAGTTTTAGGCCAGGTAAATCCATAATAGACCAAATATTTACGCTACGGCAGAGGAGACACAGGAATACCAATCGAAATCTTCGTCGATTTCAAGGCTGCATGTGACAGCGTGTATAGAGATGAGCTATACAAAGCCATGTCTAGTTTTAACATCCCTGCAAAACTCGTTCGACTGTGCAGGATGACAATGGAGAATTCTCGCTGCTCCATCAAGGTCGGTAATAGGCAAACCGAGTCCTTTGATGTTAATAAAGGATTTAGGCAAGGTGACGCGCTGTCATACAACTTTTTCAACATGGTGCTTAAAAAGATCGTACAAGAGTCACTGGCCAACACAAGAGGTACGATTTATTTCAAGTCTACGCAATTGGTTGCGTGCGCCGACGACATTGACGTTATTGGACAGACACAGCGAGACGTCAATGAGGTCTTTGTAACCAATGAGGTAGAAGCGGCTAAGATGGGTCTTTCAAGAGACGGTCAACACCGACGTATTGGCCAGAACGTCACCATGGGCGGATATAACTTTGAAGTGGTCAAGGAATTCGTCTACCTTGACTTACTGATGACCGGCGACAACAACACCACCGCTGTTTCTTTGGGTTCGAGAGGCAATTGAGAAGTAGAGCCCTTTCTCGGACACCCAAGGTAACACTATATAAGACCTTGATCATCCCAGTCCTCATTTACGGCGTAGAGGCTTGGACCTTAACAAAAGCCGATGAAGATGCCCTTGGTCATTTCGAGAGGAAAATTCTGCACACTATCCACGGTCCCGTTTGTTCAAACGGTGTATGGAGGAGAAGATTTAACGAAGAACTGTACGGGTTGTACAGCGACATCGGCCTGGTGCGACGCAGGTTCAAGAGTTTTTATATTCTCTTATGATGTGGTGTTACACACACAACCTGAACGGGTGGTTGTCCTAGATAGGACGAGAGCCGACCAAATTCCGCTTTGGTTATAGTCCGTAATAATTCGTTCGAGCACTTTTAATATTGCATACGCAGAGGATGAATTTCAGTTGACCATATACTGTGAGTGTTATGCCTGCAGCAGTACGTCTGGTCACTTTCCATTCACAACTGCGTTGCATACTTTTTGTCCTTATAGGAATTACTTTTTCTTGGCTATGAAGCGAATTTGAACAATAGACCTTCCGCTTGGCGGTCGATGATGTTAACTACTGCACCACGGTCGCGACGTCTACGGATACAGCATCTAAGGTGGCTAGGCCATGTAGAGCGCATGGAAAATACAGCTCCGACCCGAAGAGTCTTCGAATCCACCCCGGAAAGAATGCGCGGCAGAGGACGGCCGCATCTACGGTGGCGCACGCAGGTGGAAGGGACCTTAACCAAGTGGGCGTGCGGGGCTAGAAATAGCTGGCCAAAGACCGTGCCAGCTGGAGACGCTTGTTGGTTGAGGCCCAGGTTCACCACGGACTGTAGCGCCACCTAAGTAAGTAAGTAATGGCCGAATCACAATGTCGCGTTCGAGCGCTCCGGCTTTTGACAGGCGTTGTACCGACTTACGATAAACATACATATGTCAAACGTGCGACCTAGGAATTTCTTTAATGAAATGTGACTTCAGGGGCTTTGTATGGCGAGTTCGTTTCTTGATGTTCAAATCGAATAAGTTCGTGCATTACGTGCAAATTTCTTGAAGAAAACATTATTAAACAAATGAGAAGCATTGTCACCTGTCAAAACGCACGACCGAGTAGCCACCGAAGCAACGCCTGAGGTCGCATTCCGTGTTACTCCATATGGATTCATTGTCCCTATCCATGCTGTCAAAAGCCGGAGCGCTCGAACGCTACATTGTGAGTCGGCCATAGAAGTAAACATGCCCGTAACGAAAATAAACGAATTAAAAGTGACAACCGTAACAACTGGCCAACTGGTAAACGTGAAGACATCATTGTGCGCGTCATCAGTGTTCTTCAAACTGATGAACATCCGATAAAGAAAAAGAAATTGTCACCGTGGGAAGTGACGTAGGGACTCTAACCAACTTGATGCAAGGTCTGCAAGTGTAATTAACATCAAACGCTGACGCCACAGACGACGACAACAACAGCAATGTCGACACCATCTTTGTCATCACCGGTGTCGAATCCAATGACAACTCATCCACCGAGTCGAGCATCAGCGAAATACACGCCATCATGCCCAAATACAACCCATCCGGTCAGTTTTCTCCAACCGCCATCATCGCACATGATGGCAGGCTATGGTTAGGAGGAGAGGAGGGTTTTATTCGTCGGTCAGTCAAAGATCACGGGTCCACCAAAGCTTCGGTCTGATGCATTTTTAGGCCCGGGTGGTGGTGGTTGACTTTGGTAGAACTGTGAGGGGGGCCGATGTTGACTTCGAGATGGTAGGAAGTACACGAAAATCTTTCGAATCAGCGATAGATTACATCTTTAGAATGAGAGCTTTAGGACAAAAGTACGCTCTGTCTGATGAAGCGATCATAACATATGAAGCATGTAGAACTTCAGGCCACGCTGGCGAGTTTAAACATCCTCTCCCTTAAGGGCTAACCTAAATAGAGTTGAGTGAGCTTATGCCAGCTCACGGAAATGTCTTATTACATGCACGGTTTCGTTAAATGTTCGTTAACTTAAGCGAGCTTACGGAAGGTCTCACTGAAAAAAGAGGTTCCGCGCGGAATTTTGACAGTTCCTTCAACTTTTCGTTGAAACTTAAGTGAGATCCGACGGAACAGACGCCGATGACAACTAAAACCTTTTGAAGTTCATTAGCAGAAACTCAACGAGCCATACAGCCAACGGAAAGCAATCGAGCAATAAAATGCTGACTGTCAGCAACCAGGACACAACTTCATACCAATCCTTCGTACGTCTGCCCTGTGATCCCCGCAGGGGTTGGTTGTTGCTTTTGTAATAAACACCGATATTAAACGAGTTATTCTCGTTTAAAAATTACGCTTTTGACTTATCATTGTGTTAGTCTCAAGAAGTCGATGTGTAGAGTCAAGACGTCGGAACAAGGCAGAATGACATAGTCAAGACACCGTCAAACCGCAAAGGGTTTGTTGTGGCAATCTGTCAAAAGTGCCTGTCAGAGCCAGTGGATTGGTATCTCATTCATTATCCCTGGAAACCACATTCATCGACACAGGCAGCGACCATACTCACATTAAACGGCATGTTGGTTGCAAGTAAAAATGGATCGATCATCCCCTACGGCACCTTTAAACTTACTAAATTTAGAGGAGGAACGTGGATAGGAAACAGTTGCGTCCACGCATATGTACATCTCCATTGACAACCGACAGTCCTAACATCGATTGCTCGTCGTAGGTGATGGCATTTTTCCTTATACAATCATGATGGCGAGCGATATCTTTAACGACAACAGCTATCAACTCGTTGTAAGGAAAGAAGCGTGTCACTTCGTAAAAGCCACAAGGGACAACGTAAAACTCGGCAACAACCTTGGACATTTCTCTCAGCTCAAGCACACCGATCGCTTTAAAATCATATCGCTAAAATAGACGTGATCGACAAAATCGTGACGGGGCTACTCGATTGTGACGTCATTCGTCCGAGTGAATCACCTTACTCGTCGCCAGGCGTCCTTGTGAAAAAATCTATTCGAGCGCTCAACCCCACCAGCGCCGTAGGGAAGCAAAGTCACTTATTCCTGGAATAGCCAGGAGGTGGCTATGCCTCCAGAAATTCGACTTTTCAGTTGTTCATCGCATTGCAAGCCGAATGGTTCATGTCGATGCACTCAGCCGAGCCCCAGTGGAACCTGATTGCGTCCCTCCGACTGTAGCTGCTAACGTCTTAAAGATTAATATCGATCGTGAGGATTGGATTTCCAATATGCAACGCCAAGATCACAGACTTGTCCGTATCATGTGTTCGTGGGGGTAGGACGAGCAGACTTGCTCATCAAATGGACTTTGTCATGAAGGATGGACTAAGATAATCAGAAGGACGGATGCACATCTACGACGTCAATACCGTCCCGTTCTGGGCGCTTCATCCCGACCATCTAGGACTATTTCCTGGAAGTCGTAGAGGAAGAGCGCATGTTTTGGGGAACTGCAGACGCTTTCAGTGAATACCACATATGTAAATACATATGTAGTAATCAAAGACGTGAAGGTCTTCAGGACTAAACCGGTAATTGAAACTATCAATGAATTAACTTCCTATTTTGATTTGCCAGATGTTCTGATTAGCGATCGTGGGAGAGCTTTTACCTCGAGAGAGTTTGAAGCATTTTGCAACAAGAATGACATTCGTCACATAAAAACAGCTATACGAACCCTACGAACCCCCAGAGCCAAAGGGCAAATTGAACGTATTGTTGCTGACACGAACCGACGGTTATGTTCGAATTTCACTGTCCCAGTTTGGAATGCTCTGTGGCAGCTAAAAGGGATGGTAACTTTCAGCGGCATACTGCTGAATGTCATTGCCAAAGCATTCTAAAGACTTCTGAAGGAAAGTCTGACGACGAAAATTCGAAAGTTTGGACCGTGGGTTATATAAATGGGAACACCCGCCCTCGGGGGCATTCAGTATTAAGTATTCATTCAGGGTATTTAGTATAAGTGACTCAGTTACCAGGCGGTAATCCAGTGTGAGAGTAATCAAGCCATCTAGGAGGTTTGGTGGACAACTATCTAATAGTCGTAGAGGCAGAGTGTGTAACAAAGGTGTGTGTAAACAATAAAGTGTTAAGTTTTATAGAAGGTCGTAATAAAGGTGAAGCTAACAGATAATTGATCTGAAGTGGAACAATAAAAAGTGTATATTGAATAAGCCAGCAAACAGCTGTAGTTTATCGCAATCCAGTGATCGAACCGTACTCTGGATAATTAATTTTCGTATCAGTATCAGGACTTGAAGAATCGGAATTTTCAATGGGCGGTGAACACACAATGCAACACGACGACGGGATTCTGTCCAAACGAACTCGTATTTGACTTAAGGCTGAAGGATATCATCTCCAATCGACAAGAAACACAAGCCTCCTACAACATATCAAGAGGCCGAATTAGTTCTTATAGTCGATTCCGAAACCAACGGAGGATTCATATGAATTAGAGCCACGCTACAAGGGACCACATATTATAAAACGATGAGTCAGCTCATCGCGAAAACGCCGCAAGTTCAGAACCGTCATGACCAGCGACAAGATCAGATATATTGGTATTCGCCTCTACGACGAGGAGGAAGAGGACTCAATGGAGCCCAGGACGTCTGCAATACCGAGCTGTCAACCGACGAACTAGGTACCCCGTAGACAGGGCAGCCAAATATAAAACAAAAATAAATGTGTAAACGAGACGAGACGAGTTGAGTTCGGTCCACGTAAAAGCGCATATTGACTCCCTTTATAATCGAATTTAGGTCTCAGTGTGCGCGCATTCTAGATACGAGTAATTGCTTGTTTGAAACCAAAATAGTATCTACATATCCCATTTCAAATTTCAATAGCTTGATCGACTTCTGTGTTGATAGATATGCACACCTCACCCCAGCTATTTTCTATAATTAAACTCACGTACGAAATCGTTTTTGTGCGCATCAATGGTTTACTTCACAAAAGCCAAACGTTATGAGCTGCAGGAAAATGACGGTTTTTCCTTTTTCCATATTTGTTTTTCTCATTTCAATGCTCTCGGTTCCGAGGATAACGCGCCATACGTGTACACGTACACATGAATGTGAACATTGAACGCTTGTACATGTCCCCAAATTCGTTTTGAATTTTGATACAATTTCTCAGATACGTATACGTATCATACCTACATACATACATATGCACACGTGATGTGCTATATCAGCTTGAAGGATGTCGACAAAGTTTTTTACTCGCTCTGTTTGGGCTCCGTAGGAAATTGTCTTTGAGTGGCAATTTGTACTATTGTTTTCTGAGAACTAAGCATAATAGAAAGTTTTCAGGACAATAACCAAGGCGATAAGTGTTTTGAGAATTGTTCCTAAGCATGCCGTCTATGGGAAGAGTGCTCTGAATAGAGCGCTTATGTGATATTGCTTGAGTAATCGGAAGCGTATAGACGTTAGACGTCATGATTAAAGCTTTAAATGAGTAGTTTCTTTTGTACAAGCTTCACTCTTGCAAAGCCGAATTTTGGGAAATTCTGTTTCGAGAACTTTAGCAGATTAATGCATTTTGTCCATAGTTCCAAGCACCCGCTACAACTTTTGTTATCTCTCTATTGTGCCTGCTAGTCGATTTAGCCGAGTAGCCTCTCTACTTCTATAATGAAGTTGAGAATGCTTCTCGTAGGAGCCAGGGTGATCCCCTCAGGAGTCATAACTTCACTGAGAAGGATACGCTTCCTAAGATGGCAGAGAGCAGCACACTCACACAGTATGTGTTCTGCCGTCTCTTCGTCCTCAAGACAGAGCCGACACTCAGTTTCAGACGAGAGACTAATTTTATTTAGATGATATCTCAGACCGCAGTGTCCCGTTAGATAGCTGACTAGTCTTCTGATATCCATCCTATTGAGTTTGAGTATGTCAATAGGGTGCTTGTTCAGGGGTCGTATAAGTCGTTTAGATTGACGGAGTCCCCGAACGCTGTTCCAAAAGGACAGGTGTTGTAATTTTTCCCACTTGTCTAGGAAGTAATTTATCTTAGACGCGGGAATGCCGCAGAATGGTTCCGGCCCTATATACTTGTCACTGGAGCCCTTCCTGGCAAGTTGCTCGGCAATTTCATTGCCCTTGATACCTTTATGGCCTGGCACCCACCAAAGTTTAACATTGTTTCTTTTGGCGAGGTCTTGTAGGGCGTCATGGCATTCCTTGACGGTTTTTGAGTTCGTGCTGTACGAACCCAGCGCTTTAAGCGCTGCTTGGCTATCAGAGAGTATGTTGATGGTTACTCCTCTGATGCCAGTCTCGAGATTAAGATTGACGCATGTTAGGATGGCATGCAGCTCTGCTTGGAAGATGCTGGGACTTATTCCCAGTGCCTTCGAGATTTTGCGTTTTGGTCCAAAGATGCCGGCGCCAACGCCGGAAGCCATCTTGGAGCCATTAGTGTACCACCTGAGGCCTTTGACATTTAGCAGGGGATCACTGTTTTCCCATGCTGAGCGGTTTGGGATCAGTATCTCAAATCTCTTGTCAAAGGTGAAGGTGTGTGGCAGTGCGTCCGAGACTGTAGTAATCATATCCAGCTCAGGAAGGTGTTGTAATATGGACATGTGGCCTACGGGTCTACATGGGATATTTGTTCCCGAGCAGAGGATTCTGATTGCACTGCGTAATGCCACCTTTTTGATAAAAAGGTGCAGTGGAGTGAGTCCAATGAGTGCTTCTTGCGCTGCCGTGGGGCAGGTTGGCATAGCGCCTGTGATGCCGAGACACGCTAGTCTCTGAAGGCGTTGAAGCTTAACAATTGTAGTTTTTTGCTCAACTTTTGACCACCATACGGTGGACCCGTAGGTGACGATAGGTCTAACTATCGCGGTATATAGCCAGTGGACTACCTTAGGTTTAAGTCCCCAGGTTTTACCGTAGGTGCGTTGACAGGCCCACATAGCCTTAGTCGCTTTCATGAGTTTATTTCTCATATTGGAGTTCCAGTTGAGTCTACGGTCTAGGTCAATACCTAGATACTTTACTTCCTCTGAAAATCCTATGCGTGTGCCATTTAGTAAGATTGAGCAGGGTTGTACCTTTCTCCTCTTTGTAAATGGGACTAAGATCGTCTTATTTGGGTTAATAGATAAGCCCTCTCTGCCACACCAGTCAGAGATAAATTGGAGCGCGAAAGCTCCCTCTATATCGAGGAAGGCGCAGATTGCGATATCCTTTTGTATGAAGCTATTTTCAATGTGCGTCACCAAGTGGTGTAGTGCATTATCGGTAGATCGCTCTTTGTGATATGCATACTGGTTGGGATGCAGAGGTATCTGGTTTTCCAGGATACCTCTAATATGGAGCTCTATCAGTTTCTCCATTGTTTTTAAAAAGAACGAAGTCAAACTGATAGGGCGATAGGATTTAGGTTGCTCACTTGGTTTCCCAATCTTGGGGAAGAAGACAAGATTGACCTCTCTCCAGATGTGGGGTATGTATCCAAGGTTGAAGCAAGACCTAAAAAGAACTATCAGTGATGGTAGAATTGTATTCAAGCCTTTCTGTAAGATTGCAGGAAAGACACCGTCTTTGCCTGGAGCCTTGTAGGGTTTGAATGAACCAATTGCCCATTTGACCCTGTCAGGGCTAAAGAGTCTACCAGAGAGGCTATTTGTTCTACTGTCAATGTTACCTATGACGTTTATTTGATCGTCAGAGGACATCGAGCAGCTGTGATACTCAAGCTCTGTTACTTACTTACCTACTCACTAAGGTGGCGTTACAGTTCGGGGTGAACCCGGGCCTCAACCAACAATCCTTTCCAGCTAGCACGATCTTTGCTAGCTGCTTCCAGTGTCACACGCCCAATTGGTTGCGCCTGTGTGCGCCTAATCTCAGCGCTGGTTTCGTTGCCGCTTTTTATCAGTGAGACAAGGTAGACGAAATGCTTGACTACATCAAAGTTATAACTGTCAATAATGACGTTCTGGTCAAGACGTCGATGTTGGGCGTCCTTCCTTGACGACAGAATATATTTTGTTTTGCCCTCATTTATCTTCAAATCCGCTTTAGCCACTTCTACTATAATACTTACCAACGCTTCATTGATGCCTCGCTGCGTTCTCTCAATCACGTCAATATCATCAGCGTATGTGAGCCTTTGTGAATCCCGCACAATCTTTTCGAGGATGATGTTGAAAAAAATAGACGACAGTGCGTCGTCCTGTCTAAATTCTTTTTTGACATCGAAGGTATCGGTTAACTCCTTACCGACGTTAATGGAGCAGCGATAATTCTCCATTTTCACCCCGCACAACCTGATGAAGGCATGCCAAAGCCTAACATGGCTCCATATAGCTCGTCCCTATAGACACTGTCATATTCTTCTTCTTCTTCTTCTTCTTCTTCTTTTGGCGGCGTTACAGGCCTGAAGGACCAGAGCCAAGCTCCTCTTCAATCACCTATGTTGTGTGGGATTTACTTTTCACACAGATGAATGGGACCTACAGTTTGATGCCGGTTCCGAACGGCGCGGCGGCGTGAGTCGAGAAGCTTTATTAAGGCAAGAATACTACGGGGGGTTTTGCCAGTACCCCACCGAAGAGGGACGTCGCGAAATAAGCATTCCATGGCGTTGGTGTTATCGGGATCCGAACTCTCTCATCGTGCATCAGAGTCCAACACACAAACTACTGCGCCACGGCGCCCTCCGACACTGTCATATGCTTCTTTAAAATCGACGAAAGGTGCTGGTGTCGACCTGAAATTCATAGACTTTCTCCAACATCTTCCGCAATGTGAATATTTGGTCTATCGTGGATTTTCCTAGCCTGAACCCACATTGATAGGAACCTATCAAATTGTCGACGAGCAGTTTCAGGCATTCACACAGCACGGCAAAAAAAGATCTTATACGCGATGTTAATGAGACTTAATCCCCTATATTTCATGAACCGGGAAAACGCTGCTGAGATTCCATTCATCGGCCATGCTGTCTTCCGACCATGTCTTACAAATGAACTGGTGCATGTTCCCAACCAACTCATCTCCAGCTGCTTTAAATAGCTCAGCAGGCAGGATGTCTGTGCCAACAGCTCTATTAAACTTCAGTTTTGATTATGCTATCTTAACCTCGTCTAAGTCGGGTGGAGGGCTCTCTCTCATCTTCATCCAGTGTGAATGGTGCGTTCTGTCTGGCAGCGGTATCCTGGCCATCTTCGCCGCTATACAGTCCGCAGAAATAGTCCCTTTTCTCAGCATCGACTGTGATTCAACACAATGAGGTGTCCGTTTTCATCCCTGCAGGCTTCCGTTCTGACTTTAGAACCTTGAGATGTTCGTTTTACTCTTTAGTAAAACTTTCGAACGTCGTTGCTGGAATATTATGTCTCCAACACCTGATCGCGCGTTTCTCGTGCTCTGTCTTTTTACTTCTGAAAAGCGCATTCTCCTCCCTTCTCTTCCGCTCGTACTTGTCGACACTCGTCCCATCCTTAAACCAAGGGATCCTCCTAGGTTGTGGCTGGAAACATACATAATACATCAGAGGCAGTATCCCTGATGGCATTTTGACAACGTCTGGAGAGAGCTTCCTTTTCGACTCCGCTGTGTTCGAGATATCCACATACGTACCCTAGCTGCAACAGGGTAATTATCCGAGTCCACATTGGCTGCTCGGTCTGCGTCGGTCGCAGTCCTCTTATTGATATTGAGATGTGGGAATAGTACGATGGCTACTAAGAGATTCGTGGTTTTCGAGATTTTCGTGCGTGGTCTTGTGTAGGCTGTGCTCTTCTACGACTCATTCAAAGATATCCTCTTTAGCCAGGTTCGCAATGAAATTTCCCAGAAGAATCTTGCTGTCATAGCTGGGACATTGGGCGGATGTTCTATCGAGGGGTTTGAACTCATATCAAGCTGATCTTATCGAAGGTAGCTTTAATGCGGATCGTTATTAGGTGTTCGCTCACATGCCGAAAGCTTACGACTTTTTGCTTAATTCCACCTCGAACAACAAATCCGCAGCCAAATAGGCGTTGTCTGTTCTCCTTGTAGCAGTTCCCGTAGTAGATGTCATCCCATTGCACTTTTTGGTCCCGGTCTGTCAAGGGACCCAACATTCCATGTTCCACTAAAAGACTCGCGGGGGTAATGTGCGCACGCGGGATCTCCAGGTCACTCGATCCTCCGTCATCGACTCTAACTCATCAGGAGCTATGCCCAAGCGCACTCAGGCGAGTTTTTGGACTTGGTCCAACCACCTTGTCCTGGGTCTGCCAAGCGGTCGCTTGCCTGATGGTATTGCATTCATCGGAAGTCGTGATGATGGCGACATTCGTCTCACGTGACCAAACCATCGAACCAAACCATTCCGTTCGGAGAAGCAGCTGCTCAACATTGAGCACTGCCGTGTTTCTCACCCCATCCCGGCCTAGCACGATCTTTCGCTAGTCTTTTCCAATGCCGCACGCCCAGTTGGTTGAGGTCCCTTTCCACCTGTGCGCGCCACCTTAGGTGCGGCCGTCCTCTATTTCTTTGTCCCTCGGGGTTGGATTCAAAGACTCTACGGGCTGCAGCTGTGGTGTACATTCGCTCTACATGGCCGAGCCATCTTAAGCGTTGGATCCGTAGACCCTGACTAGACTCAAGTCGCTGTAAAACCCGTACAGTTCGTGATTGAATCCTCTCCTCCAACCCTCCTCTGTGCTTATGGGACCGAAAATCGCACGCAGAATCTTTCTCTCGAAACGACCAAGGATTTCCTCATCCGCTTTAGATAAAGTCCATGTTTCTGCGCCGTATAGCAGGACCGGGATAATTAAGGTCTTATATAAGGTCAACAGATACTCGTACGTTGGAACAAATACTGAGTTAAAAACCGCTAACTTGGCTTTGACACCAAGCTCGGTCTTCCTGATTACAGATCTTCCAAGCTGTTTCAAAATTGACCCAGCTTGGCCCATCCTGCAGGAAAGCTCAGTATTACTCCTCCCATCACTCGTGAAGAAGGCCCCGAGATACTTAAACTTCTCCACCTGCTTCAATGGGACTCCACTAACATGTAGAGTGCATTGGACAGGTGTTCTGGAAATAACCATAACCTCGGATTTGTCCACGTTAACCCTCATTCCAGCATCAGCACATACGGCCACAAACCTATCAAGCGCGCAAGTCATCTAAGTCATATGCAAAAAGAAGATGACTTATCCTCAACTCTCCCAATGTAAAACAGTCCTCGTCTCGACTGCGCTGCAACATCCAGTCCATATATATAATGAAAAGGAGAAATGACAAGACGCACCCTGGGCGAAGTCCAACGCCCACGGTGAAAGGTGTTGATTTACAACCGTTAACCCAAACGCAGCTTCTACAGTTCGTGTATAGAGAGTGAATGGCCCTCAACAGAGGACCATCAATCCCATACTCCTGCAGACCCCTCCAGAGTTTACCTCGAAGAACTCAGTCATACGCCTTTTCCAAGTCTACAAAGCAGCTGTAGATTGGTTTGGCGTACTCCCAAGCCTTCTCGAGTACCATTTTTAGAGTGAAAAGCTGGTCGGTTGTACTTCTGCCCTGACAAAACCCGCACTGTTCATCCCCTATCCTGGATTCTACCATAGCTCTAGAACGTGTTGGAGGCGCGTTCTTAGCGTAGACTTTACCGGGGACACTTAAAAGAGATATGCCCCTATAGTTGGAGCACTCCTTTTTATCCCCTTTTTGAATAGAGGGACAATCACCCCAGTCTGCCAATCGCTAGGTGTCTCACCCAGGCCACCTTAATGACACGAAAGAGCCATAATACTCCCTCTTTACCCATTGCCTTAAGCATTTTTAGCCGAACTTCATCCACACTGGTGGATTTGCCAACTTTTAGCGATTCAATCGCTCAAATCACCTCCTCCAACGTTGGACCATTCTCCGCCCCACTCAAGACTATGGATCTGTACCCCTCAGTGCCCTGTTCGGGATTGAGCAGCTCCGAAAAACGCTCGCTCCATCTGCGTAAAATGTCCATCTCATTGGAAAGCAACACACCATCTTTGGATTTAACTCCTTCGATGATGTTGAATTTCCTTCCTCTGAGCCGGCGAATGGTTTGCCAAACCACCTTTTTCGCAGATCTATGGTCGCCTTCCAACTTCTCGCCGAATATACTCCTGTCCTTTTATACGTTTGCGGGGATCGTCAACATGTAGTCCGTCCGTTAAGTCCGATGCTTGTGGTTGTCTCTGAGTTTATGTTTTTTTTTTACGATTACGGCTTACTAGGCCGTAGCCCAACCGACTTAACCTGGCAGGAAACTCGCCATTCACCCTATCCCATCTGTCATTTCCAGATGTCGCAAGGTGTTGGTCTGCGGTGGCTCTTCTCCCTTTTTAGCAGGCCAGCATCCGCCGGCTAGATGCTACCCCTGTCCTCTGTCATCTCAAGCTATTAGGAATTAAAAAGAGTAGGCTACTCAAAGAAGTTCGATGTTTAGTTGCCACCAAATCGAACCATTTCTGAATTGCAATATCTTGGGCGATGAAAAATGGATTAAATACGAAAATAGCCAATGCAAGCGATCATGGTTAAAAGCCGGCGACCCTTTACAAACGACTTCAAAGCCGTGACTTACTTACTTACTTAGATGGCGCTACAGTCCGTGGTGAACCTGGGCCTCAACCAACAAGCGTCTCCAGCCGGCACGGTCTTTGGCCAGCTGTTTCCAGTGCCGCACGCCCAGTTGGTTGAGGTCCCCTTCCACCTGCGTGCGCCACCGCTGAGGCGGCCGTCCACTGCCGCGCCTTCCTTCCGGAGTGGATTCGAAGACTTTTCGGGTCCGAGCTGTATCTTCCATGCGCTCTACATGGCCTAGCCACCTTAGACGCTGTATCCGTAGACGTCGTACCAGGCCGATGTCGCTGTACAACCCGTACAGTTCTTCATTATATATCTTCTCCTCCATACACCGTTTGAACAATCGGGACCGTAGATAGTACGCAGAATTTTCCTCTCGAAACGACCAAGGGCATATTCATCCGCTTTTGTTAAGGTCCAAGCCTCTGCGCCGTAAAGGAGGACTGGGATGATCAAGGTCTTATATAGTGTCACCTTGGTTTTCCGAGAGAGGGCTCTACTTCTCAATTGCCTCTTGAGCCCAAAGAAACAGCGGTTGGCAAGAGTGATTCTGCGTTTTACCTCAGCGCTGGTGTTGTTGTCACTGGTCATCAGTGAGCCAAGGTAGACGAATTCCTTGACCACTTCAAAGTTATATCCGCCCATGGTGACGTTCTGGCCAATACGTCGGTGTTGTCCGTCTCTTTTAGATGAAAGCAGATATTTGGTTTTACCCTCATTTACCTTGAGACCCATCTTAGCCGCTTCTACCTCAATGCTCACGAAAGCCTCATTGACGCCTTCCTGATTTCGTCCAGTTACGTCAATATCGTCGGCGTACGCCAGCAATTTCGTAGACTTGAAATAAATCGTACCTCTTGTGTTGGCCAGTGACTCTTGCACGATCTTTTCAAGCACGATGTTGAAAAAGTTGCACGACAGCGCGCCGCCCTGCCCAAATCCCTTTTTAACATCAAAGGTCTCGGTTTGCTCATTACCGACCTTAATGGAGCAGCGAGAATTCTCCATTGTCATCCTGCACAGTTGGACGAGTTCGACAGGGATGTTAAAACTAGACATGGCTTTGTACAGCTCGTCTCTATATACGCTGTCATACGCGGCCTTGAAATCGACGAAGAGGTGGTGAGTGTCGATTTGGTATTCCTGGGTCCTCTCCAAGATCTGCCGTAGCGTAAATATTTGGTCTATTGTGGATTTACCTGGCCTGAAACCACACTGATAAGAGCCGATCAGGTTATCCACAAACGATTTCAGGCGTTCACACAATACGGCAGAGAAGATCTTATATGCGATGTTAAGGTGACTTATTCCCCTATAGTTAGCGCAGTTATAGGGGTCTCCTTTCTTATGGACCGGGCAAACGATGCTGAGATTCCATTCGTCGGGCATGCTTTCCTCCGACCATACCTTGCAGATGAGATGGTGCATGCACCTTACCAGCTCATCTCCAGCCGCCTTAAAAAGCTCAGCAGACAGGCCGTCTGCGCCAGCGGCTTTATTAGACTTAAGTCTTGATATCGCTATTTTGACTTCGTCTAGGTCGGGTGGACTGAGTTCTGTTACTTCGTGGTCCATTGCGAATGGCTCGTTCTGCCTGACAGCGGTATCTTGTCTATCAGCGCCCTTATAGAGTCTGCAGAAGTGGTCATTCCAAATCTTCAGCATCGACTGCGAGTCTACTACCGCCGCTTTGGCCTTGTAGCCATGGCATGTTCGTTTTACCTTGTTGTAAAACTTACGGGCGTCATTCCTGCGGAAGCATCTATCCATCTCCTCGATCTCACGCTTTCCGTGCTCTCTCTTCTTTCTTCTGAAAAGCGTGTGTTCCTCTCTTCTCTTCTGCTCATAGATTTCGCGAGCAGCTCTCGTCCGTCGTTGCAGCATGGCTTTATATGCCTCTTGTTTTGCTGCATGAGCTTGTTCGCGTTGTTCATCGAACCAGGGGTTTCTAGGTGGTGGCTGTTTGAAACCCAGCACCTCTGAGGCAGCATCTCTGACGGCGCTCTGGCAATGAGCCCATTCCTGCTCTATTGTTTGTGCTGCTGTGGGCGGATTTTGAGAGAGCTTTGAGGAGACACGATCGGCAAAGATTCTGGCAGTCTCTTGCGACTGTAGCTTTCCAACGTCAAACTTACGTAGTCCTACTCGACTCGACTTCAAAGCCATGATGGGCAGTAAATAAGGCGATGCTGAGTATTGGTGGGATTCGAGGGAAATTGTCGATTATGGGCTGGCTAAAAATGACAAGATGGTCAATTCTATCCTGTACTGTGCACAACCCGACCTTTTGAACGAAGCAATCGAGACAGAGCGACCAGAACTGGCAAACAGGAAACAGTTCTTCTTCATCATGACAATACCAGGCCACAGACATATTTGATGTCACGGAACAATTTGAGAGAATTCGGCTGTAAAGTTTTGATACATCCGCCTTATAACGTGGATCTTGCACCGTCTGACTGTCATATTCTTCGGTCTCTGCAAAAATCTCTTGATGGTAGAAAGAATAGCCGCCCGACCAGTCGCGAAAGTTTGTGTCGTAAGCCACAGAATTTCTACACAGATGAAAGGCAACACAAATGATATTCAATACTTCCGGCACTTTCCCGACAGCTCGCTCAACATCTTGTCGGATATGATAGCTTTCTTATGGCTTATGCTTTCCGCTCGGTCGTAGCTACTGGTCCATTGAACTACCAACCGCACACTCGATTAAGAAGTCGCCATGAGTTTCATCCGTTGGTCCATACTCCTAGTGTTAACGGCGTCCGAGGACAACTCGCTACGCAATAAGACTGGATAATCTCATCTTCTTATTTCACCAATTTCCTGAAGCTGTTAAGGCGAATTGCCCCTTGACGGAGCACTTAATGAATCTGCGATTTGGTTTTAACTTTGAATTTTTTTTTTTGCACATTTTGCCTTACTTTAAACCACTACTGCAATGAGCTCATGCGATACTTTATTCGCACTAGTAATCCCAAAAGCCCTCGACAGCCTTTTTCAGTCATATTCCCGGCTCACATGGGACTTGTCGATAAATTTTCAATATTTTCCAACCGAATATCCCATGCATTAAGTACCACACCGTAAGCGCATTTAAGGCCGACTGCGGTATTGATTCGGTAGCTGGCAGTGTAAATATCTTTTTTGTTTTGTCGATGTCAACAGTGTGGCTGCGGAAGAAGAAACGCTTTATTATGAAAATAAATATAATTTATTGCTGAAGGTAGGAATTGATGAGCAATTTAATATATCCATTAAGCGGATCTTTACTATATGGCACAGGGTTGTTTACGTGGGCAGAAGCTACTCATTGGGGAGATGCAATAAATTGGAACTTCATACGGTAAGGAAAGCAGGTGCTCGTATATTGTAAGTAGATATAGTCAATCCCCCGACCTTTAAAGTTAGTAAGTGACGAGTACCTACCTATAAAATACTGCGAAAGTCAGAGGATAGTATGTACCACGCAACTGCTTTAACTATTGATGTGAAGAAAAACTATCTTAGACGCACAACTTACAAATCAGTATCTTAATATCTATTATAAATGTGAAAGTGTGTGTGTCTGTTTGTCCGTCTTTCACGGCAAAACGGAGCCACGTATTGACGTGAATTTTTGAGTGGAGATAGCTGAAGGGATGGAGAGTGACATAGGCTACTTTTTGTTTCATTCTAGCCCCAGTTAAGTTTCTATGCAGCAAAAAAAAAATCAGTAGGGGATGGACATTTTTGTGAGACTCTCCGCAAAATTAGTATGGGTTCTATGAT
Organism: Eumerus sabulonum; assembly: GCA_951905685.1. Classification (NCBI taxonomy): domain Eukaryota; kingdom Metazoa; phylum Arthropoda; class Insecta; order Diptera; family Syrphidae; genus Eumerus; species Eumerus sabulonum. The sequence continues at coordinate 102,224,359 of OX645063.1, forward strand.
ACAAACGAATAATGAAATAATTTAATTAAAACAACCATAAATCAATCAGCTTTTGAGAAAACAATAAACATTCGAAACATAAATAAGTGTTACTCTTGAATTACGATAGATGGCACTGATATGTTTCTGAAACGCGCTAACGTTGTGTGCACTCTATCTGTACTTAGGTGCAGGCATCGGGCCGTGCTTCACACTATAGTGCATACAGTACCTATACACAGTTATTTGACTACTAAGCGTCCCAGTAATGCTTATGCGAAATGTAGATGCCCCGAGATTATGTAATGGGACGAGACTTCGTGTCACACAATTTGGCCGCAATATCATTAGCTTCACTATCTTAACCGGCGTAGGAAATGGTGAAAATGTAATGATCCCACGAATCCCAATAATTCCCACAGACCTTCCGTTCCAGTTTAAAGGGCTACAATTTCCTCTAAAGCTTAGTTTCGCTATGACCATTAACAAAGCGCAAGGTCAAACATTAAAGGTAGCTGGGGTGAACTTAGAAAAGCCGTGCTATTCCCATGGACAATTGTATGTAGCATGTTCACGTGTATCCAATGCCCAGAATCTTTACATTCTATCCCCGAATGGAAAGACAAATAATATCGTCTACAGTAGCGTATTAAAATAACATTCTGTTCCGAGTTCTCCTCTGTGTTCTAAATCAGGAAAGGGGAACCGTGTTACCCCGAATTTAACGCGAGCGAGGCCGCGGGCAAAAGCTAGTTCACCATAAAAACGTTAGTAGGTAATTTTTTTTTGTCTATTTTATAGTTATTTAATTTCTAACACTTCCAAGTTGCGTAATTACGCGTGGAACGAACCCAATCATATGCCAATATCGTTCTCGAGATAATCGAGGCGAAAATTCCGGTACGCACATGCGCACATACGCACATACGTACATACGCACATACGTACATGGTAGGTAGGTAGGTTTGTAGCCTTCCCAGAATTGAGAAGAATGCACATAGGCCAGGGAGGCCCGTTGTGCAGCTACGAGGGGGTTTTACCCCCCTATTCGTGGAACAATTTTGTGCTTCTTAGGAAGTTAAGAAGGTTAGGTATCCCTACTTTCTGAACATCTGTCAGACCGTTAAGGAAGTAAGAGCCTAGGTAACGTTTCCTGATGTTGCAAAAGCTGGACAGGCACAGAGACGGTGGTGAATGGATTCGACCTCCTCCTCGTCCTGACAGCTTCTGCAGAAACCATTCGGAACTATTCCCAGTTTTTGTGCGTGACAGCCAATGAGGCAGTGTCCTGTGATGACACCAATGACCTTGTAGATGTCAGTTCTATTTAGGGAGATTATACTCCTTGTGCGTTGGCTGTCAAGCCGAGGCCAGATTTGCCTGGTGATGACGCAGGTATGTCCCTGGGTCCATCTCAGATTCGTCTCGGCCCTGGCGAGATTGGCTAGATTATGGTTAATGGTTGTAAGGGGTACTCCCTCACAAGCCACGATTGATTGTAGCGTCGTTCCTTGTTTGGCGAGTGTGTCGGCTTTTTCATTACCTGTAATGTCGCTGTGTCCCGGTACCCAGATTAGCTGTATGTTGAACTGTTCTGCCATCTCGTTAAGAGATCGGCCCACATGCGTACATACGCACAGACATCTCTATAAAAAAAACCTTGGATTTGGATTCTGGTGACCTTGAAACGTGGAGATATATCAAAATTTGGAATGAAAACGTTAGCAGGTCAAAGAAATTTATAAAAAAATCATCTGAAAGTTGCGGACAAAACTTAGTAAGCTTGGGGGCGGCCGTGGTGCAGTGGTTAACATCATTGACCGCCGAGCGGAAGGTCTACAGTTCAAATTCTACGACAACCACCCCTGAGAGTACTGAACATCAACGACCCAAACCACTGCACTCCGTTCAGGTTGTGTGTGTAACACATCATGAGAGAATATAAAAACCAGCCAAGTACGAGTCGGACTCGCGTACTTAGGGTTCCGTACCATCTGTATATAAAAATATGAAAGAGACGTTGTATGTTACCTCATCAGTGATCACATTAAAACGGCTAATCCGTTTGAAACCATTTTTTGCATGATGACAGATCTTGGTTGCAGGCAGGTTAAAGGCATATTACTTTGATGATCAAAAATCTCCATGATGAGATAGTTGATCATCAAAGTGTCCATTGAATTCAAATCAATTATCTTACTTGACAGCAAGTAGGTGAAAAAGTGAATAACAATAATTGTGGGGAAGAGGTTTGCAGCTAAGATTAATATATCAAGGACACAAGAGGGATCAAAGCTGGGAAGTTTGCTATTGGTTTTGGGATATTATCGATTAACCTTAGGTCAGTATGTGACCAAAGGGATTTTTTGGATGAAAATCATGTCTCTTGTATGGGAGCCCCCCTTAAATATTTTTTTTATTCCGTTTTTATTTGTCCGTATTTATCGTTATAGCGGCAACAGAAATACGTCACCTGTGAAAGTTTCAACTGTCTAACTATCACGGTTCATGAAATACAGCCTGGTGACAGACGAACGGACGGGCGGACGGACAGCGAACAGCGACAGGTAAATCCACAATAGACCAAATATTTACGCTACGGCAGATCTTGGAGAAGACCCAGGAATACCAAATCGACACTCACCATCTCTTCGTCGATTTCAAGGCTGCATATGACAGCGCGTATAGAGATGAGCTATACAAAGCCATGTCTAGTCTTAACATCCCTGCCAAACTCGTCCGACTGTGCAGGATGACAATGGAGAATTCTCGCTGCTCCATTAAGGTCGGTAATAGGCAAACCGGGACCTTTGATGTTAATAAAGGATTTAGGCAAGGTGACGCGCAGTCATGCAACTTTTTCAACATCGTGTTTGAAAAGATCGTGCAAGAGTCACGACGACATTGACGTGATTGGACGGACACAGCGAGACGTCAATGAGGCCTTTGTAAGCATTGAGGTAGAAGCGGCTAAGATGGGTCTCAAGTTTAATGAGGGTAAAACCAAATATCTGCTTTCAAGAGACGGTCAACACCGACGTATTGGCCAGAACGTCACCATGGGCGGATATAACTATAAAGTGGTCAAGGAATTCGTCTACCTTGGCTCACTGATGACCAGCGACAACAACACCAGCGCTGAGATAAAACGCAGAATTACTCTTGCCAACCGCTGTTTCTTTGGGCTCAAGAGGCAATTGAGAAGTAGAGCCCTCTCTCGGAAAACCAAGGTGACACTATATGAGACCCTTATCATCCCAGTCCTCCTTTACGGCGCAGAGCCTTGGACCTTAAGAAAAGTGGATGAAGATGCCCTTGGTCGTGTCGAGAGGAAAATTCTGCGTACTATCTACGGTCCCGTTTGTTAAAACGGTGTATGGAGGAGAAGATATATAATGAAGAACTGTACGGGTTGTACAGCGACATCTACGGATACAGCGTCTAAGGTGGCTAGGCCATGTAGAGCGCATGGAAAATACAGCTCCGACCCGAAGAGTCTTCGAATCCACTCCGGAAAGAAGGCGCGGCAGAGGACGGCCGCATCATCGGTGGCGCACGCAGGTGGAAGGGGACCTTAACCAACTGGGCGTGCGGCGCTGGAAACAGCTGGCCAAGGACCGTGCCAGCTGGAGACGCTTGTTGGTTGAGGCCCAGGTTCACCACGCCACCTAAGTAAGTAAGTAAGTTTTTAGCGACAATTATGCTACAGGCGGTTTTGTCAGAACCCCGCTGAAGAGCACCGTGAAAAACACATCCGATAACACGGCTCTTGTCGGGATTCGATCCCGTGTTAATGGCGTCAGAGGCCAATTCACTAACCACTGCGCTATGGCGCTCTCAATGAGTAAGTAAACTGGAAAAAAAAAAATCTCTCACCTAAAGCACGCTCTTAAGAGCCACTCGACCAAATTACCCATATTTCCATGTAATTATAAATGAACACGCAGATAAGTACGCTCTAAAACGATAAGACTGGTGTGGGTGTGTGATATAGATACTTTCTGAGTACACCATTAAGACATTCACGGCAAACCAAAGAGTTTCGTTACGACCTACATTCGATGTTGGATCGTCTGGAGAGCAATCCCACATTGCCTCATGCAAGATGTAAGACGCCTGTGGTTAGGTAGTGCGCGTCCCAGAATGTTGTGCTATTTTTCTAAATATAAAGCCGAACGAGCTAGTGGGTGGATAAACCAATTAAGACGTGATTTAAATAGAGGAAAAATTGCTTGGCCATTTATATAGAACAACATTATGACGGCAATACTTGGACAAATAACCAGCGATAGAACAGATAACAAAGAAATACCGAACAGTAGGAAATGGAGAAAGATACATATTGTCCGCATCCGCACATACACGCCTTTCTTGCGTGTGAAAGCTTATCTCACAATAATGTAAATTGCATCTAGAAAAGATAGAAATCAGAAAGTGTCGTTTAGAACAGCAATCGTAAGGAAGAAATTAAAGCAGTGGAGCAGCATCAGACAATAGACCAGACAATGATAGTGAATGGTGGTGATTCGCACAATAGCTGCTCTAGTTCTGTCACCGTTGAATAGACTCGGACAACCATGGGCCGCTGGCATACTCGTATAATCATTTGTTAGTTCTCCACAGGATAATACGTACAAGTCTTGTATTAGTTATCCCTTTCCTTTCCGGACAGAGACAAATGGCCCACTGTTTAAACAAACGCGAAAGAATGTATCACATGCATGGGAAAGTTTGTAATTTACTTCGGGCACAGAAACAAGGAAAATACCTTCCTGTACGAGAGGACCTGAGTGTGAAGGCAAAAGCTGTCGACTTGGAATTTCTTCACTTCCTGTGGACGAGGGATTGTTTGCTGTGGGAGAAGTGCATTTATTTGGTTGCATTGATTTGGGACACATTAGTGGATAATTTGGAGTTCAAGGAGTCGAAAAGAGGAGGTTTGTCAGTCAACAAAGTGGAACATTATTTAGCATTTCAAGAATCCGAGGAATTAAGGATAACATGGGCTGTTCAGCGCTGTCAATAGGCCAACCTTTATAACAAGAAATAAGCAAGGGGTTTTAAATATAACCTTCATATCGAATTCTTCCAACATCTCGATTGCAAACTGATCGGTATTGGAAAAGAACATCGAACCGATCGTTGATGCATATACTTCCACTTAAACCTTGCGAACGCTTTTAACTCGGTTAACTGGACGCACATACAAAAGTCTTTAATTGACATGGGTACCCCCTTCTATTTATTAAGGACTGTCATCGACTACTTTAACAACAGGAGGCTAAGGTACAATACCGATGAAGGCGTAAAATTCTACCATGTAACGGCGGGTGTTCCTCAAGGATCAGTCATTGGACCTCTCCTGTGGAACATCATGTGCGATGGCGTTCTACGACTAGCGCTTCCCGAAGGAGTATGAATCATCGGCTTGGCCGATGATATTGCCATCGTCATAGTGGCTAAGCACATAGAGAAAGTAGAGGCTACTGCGAACGCAGCTATCGCTAAAGTGAAAGATTGGCTCTCAATTGCCGGTCTGGAACTAGCAGCCCAAAAAACGGAGGTTGTGCTCATAACCAGCCGTAAAAAGGTGGAATATGCGAGCTTCATAGTCGGAGATCAGGCGATTAAGTCCAAGAAAGCAGTCAAGTATCTAGGGATCATCCTAGTCAACAGGCATTCTTTAAGGGAACACATACTGTATGCCAGCGAGAAGGCATCACACGCACAACGAGCTCTTACAAAAGGCTTCAGGCGTTCACACAAAACGGCAGAGAAAATTTTGTAGGCGATGTTAAGGAGACTTATTCCTCTATAGTTGGCGCAATCAGAGGGGTCCCCTTTCTTGTGGATCGGGCATACGATCCTGAGACTCCATTCCTCGGGCGTGCTTTCCTCTAACCATATCTTACGGATGAGCATGCTCCCAACCAGGTCATCCCCAGCTGCCTTGAAGAGCTCAGCAGACAGTCCGTCTGCGCCAGCAGTTTTATTCGACTTGAGCTTCGATATGGCAATCTTAAGTTCGTCGAGGTCAGGGGGACAGAATTCTCTGCGGTCTTCGTTGATTAGAAATGGATTATTCTGCCTGACAACGGTATATTGACTAACATCGTCGTTATACAGTCTGCAGAAGTGGCTTTTTCATATTCTCAGGATCGACTGCGATTCTACTACTAGGTGTCCGTTCTCATCCCTGCAGGCTTCGGTTCTGGCTTTATAACTTTGCCATGTTCGCTTTATCTGTTGATAAAACTTTCGAACGTCTCGCCTGCAGTACCATCTCTCCAAATCCTCAATCGGGCGCTTCTCGTGCTCTTTCTTATTTCTTCTAAGAAGCTTATGCTCCTCCTTTCTTTTTAACTCGTAGAGCTCACGAGCTGCTCTTGTTCTTTTATGCAGCGAGGCCTTATATGCATCCTGCTTCGCTGCATGAATCCTCCTGCACTCGTCATCGAACCAGATGTTTCTTCGTGGTGTTTCTTGAAGCCCAAAACTTCGGATGCAGAGCTTTTCAGGGCTTGTTTGAAAAGACTCCACTGACTGCCGTTCTATTGATAGTGTGAAGGATTCAGGTGTATTGGAGAGCTTTTGGGAGACGCGATCTGTAAAAGCACGAGCGGTTTCTGGCGATAGTAGCTTTCCGACCCAGCTTTCCGATGAGTCGTTCAAAGATGCTTTCCTTACCCAGCTTAGCATTGAAGTCTGCTAGTACAATCGTGATGTCATAGCTGGGACATTGAGAATACGTTCTGTCTAGGAAATCGTAGAACTCATCTTTGGTGGATACACATATTATAATAAAATCTTAATTCGGAATAAGCAGTTTTGTGCCTTAACGTGGCATAACTTCAGACAGTCAATGGCTATAGACACGCATATATTGATCGTTTTCCGATGGCAGTGCAATAGTTGACCCTTTCTTTTGGCATCTGTTGCAAAGCTCTGGTCCTGACCTATGTATGTATGTATGTATGTTGGCGTTACAGTCCATGAAGAACCTGAGCCGAGCTTCTCTCAATCACCCATGTTGTGTGTGATTTCATTTTTCCCATAGGTGAAAGTGACCTACAGTTTATTGCCGGTTCCGAACGGCGAAACGGGACCTATGTATGTCCAAAGGAGAAAATAATGAAAGCACACACACATCTACACATCTACAAAACGCAAGACGTACTCTCCATATGACTCAAAAAACGAAAATAATGTTTTTAAAAATCCTTAAAAAGTAGCCATCTCTAAAACTGAACAAGCCTTATGTCTGACGTTTCGCCACAAATTAACGCTAAAATAGGCAGGTAAATATGATCCTATTGTACTCCTATAAGTAAGGATATGATCGTTTTTTATATGTAGGACACTCAAGCGCAATGACTTCTGCATTATCTAGGATCATGCCCGCATTAAAGAGTGCCTGTCTTAAAAAATCACACTAAACAATCATCTTTTATTGTGTCTGCCTAAGAATGATTTTTTTACAAGTCTGATAGCAATACGACAGGCTTTATGTTTGCTTTAACTGGCTTTTTGACTTTTTCATAAAGTCATAAAGTGTAGCACACAATTCAATAAACATTGCAAAAAATGTCATTTAGACATATTCTTAAAAAATGCCTTCATAGTACCAGGGAGTTCGTAAAGTCGAAATTCACTCAATGAACTCTGCACCTACAACAATTCTACCTGCAGCTACGCGAACTCATTCGGAAATATTCGCAATTCTGAATGAAATTGTTCTCAACCAATGAGGAAAAAGATCAGGATTTTACGACGGATAAGTCGTACAGAAGTCGATCGACTTCCTGGTTTCAGGTTAAATCTAATAAAAATGGGACGTCCTGAATCGTGATGAATAAAGTCCTGGTTCTCACCTGTGGATAGTATAAATAGTAGGATCCTCGGCATGGTAAATCAGTGCTAACTTGGTTTCAAACTCAAAGTAGTTCCTTGGCTCTTTATTCGTTCAGTTACTGCCACTGACAATTCTCTATCTCCGCTTATTTCGAATTTGTTGTGTAAAAGTTGTTTCAAAAAAAGTGTTAAAAATGTCATCAGTTTTTGAATCACAGTTCTCAATAAGGTCAATAATATCTACTAGAGACGATTCTCAGCCACTAACTCCACCGCGTAGTGAGTCAGGAACTAGTAGTGGATCGCCACATGGATCCAACGGTGTAAGTTCCCCTAAGAGCGACGACGAACAACCTCCTCGGCCATCGTCATTGACACCACCACGCAGCGACGAAGATAGTGACCAGCGACCACCATACACATATAGTGCTCTAATAGTGATGGCTATCCGCAGTAGCCCACGGAAGCTTCTCACGTTGAACGAGATTTGTAATTGGATCGAAGACAACTTTCCGTACTATCAATCGAACAGGAACAGCTGGCACAACTCGATCCGTCATAATCTGAGTATTAACAAATGTTTCACAAAAGTGCAAAGGCCAATGGACGATCCTGGAAGAGGACACTACTGGGCGCTGTCTCCTTCTGCTGAAGACGTTACCATCGGGGCTACAACCGGACGTCTCCGCAGAGATCCCAATATGGTTCATGATGTACACTATCCCGACCCGCACCAGCTTCCGTACTACCCTCATTCCCATATGGGATACTTTCCGCCTGGCGCTGTTGAGATGATGAAAATGCAGGAGGCGGTCATGCATGAGCAACGCATGTGGAACTACCATTACTACCAGCAGCAGCAACATCAGCTCCAACAGCAGCATCAGATGATGCCGAATATTGTTCCATATCAATACGCAACCATGGACCACGAATGAGCTACCTTGACGACGCATGCAGAGCATATGTTTATGATTTTGATTTAATTTTGTTGAATGCGTTGATCGCATCATAAAGTAAAATGTTGTTCAAAACACTTGTTGTATTGTTTCTTGTATTGAATAAATCTCTTACCAAAACAATTGTAGTCCATAAGGTAGTTTTATTTAATTTAAAAAATTAGTATTTCTTATTTGTTCACGGTATTGATCAGGGATCAAGAAAAAATAAATTTTGTACCAAAAAAACTTTTTTTGACTTTGGCATGTTTTCTTATACCATTCCGTTCTTGTTTTATGAACATCGGCTCAAGAGCACAATGAGTCTTTCAATTGAGCTTATAAAGATCAGAGAGGGTGCTGTGGCTGGAGTCATTTATGTACCCAGATGAAGAGACTTGCCAATTCCGGCGTCTTCTACGTTACTGAAAGGCTTTCTTTCTTTCTTGTGAAATGAAATTCAAGAATTTCGAATTGATCGCATCCGGCACACCTGGCACTTCTGGGTTAGTATCAGCACTGAATTCTGATCTATTAATGGTTTTCTCGTATTTGCTGTTGTTGTGTAAAATTTCAAAATATCTACAAAGTATCTGCAAAATATCTAAAACTAAAGTCACATGTGGCAGGTCGCTAATCCTTCTCACCTGGTGAGATACGCGCTACGATATGTATATCTCTGAATTTGGGTAGTAAATATGTTGCACCTGGTTGATTCGCCTTCGTCACCGTAGTTCATGCACAAATGTACAAGTACCGAACTTTCAGTCATAACTGCCAAGTAAGCGCCGAAGGACAATTAAACCATTAGTGCCTGGCCAGGTACCTGTGTCTCACCTATTTTGGAAAAGGTCGGTTGAGCAACCGGTTCATCAAGGTAAGTGAATGACTTTTATTTCCGTAGTGAATATATCGAGGAAATGTTTATAGCCGGATCATGGACACAGGCGGCTAGATATGAGGCTAGTAATCACATGTACGTTGTTTAATACAAAACGGCAAAGTCTAGAAAAATTTACATCGCCACTCGACAGTCAACATTAAAAGTAGGTATCCTAGATATCAATAGAAGTGTAGCCAAATGATCTATGGAAGGTCAAATCGGAATGCCAAACGCTCTACAGCAACACGCTATCGACTTCGGCGACAGTTCGAGAATTGCGCCATCAAAAAGTGAACCGTACCGCCATCTACTGGACCGTAAATCGACATCGGAGTAGCGGCACAGTGAGCGAAGAGAAATGTATGCTCACGTTGCAGCAGTTCGCAGCTATTCAAAACAATTGAGTTGTGTTGCCAATTGCGGGCATTTCGTCGTCAAAAACCAGCGTCTTGGCGTGGTTTGGGCACTCCGCTCGGTTTTGTGCTGGCGCAAATGAATTTGATCAAGAAGTTGTGTAGAAAGGCTGTGTCAACCAGTGGCAGCCAAACTTTTCAGAACGATGCTGGATTTTCTAGCAGGCCTCTGCAACTGGTTACAACGCCGGGACAACTCAGACTTGGCTTCGAAAAAATGCTCTAGACGGCATTTCAACGGCAAGGGCTTCGATTGTGGATGAACTTCAGGAAGGATGGTGGAGGAGTCTTGATACCCTGTTGAGTATTTCAATAAACGACTCGATCACTTGAAACAACATTGTTTGTGCACATGTATCATCTTCGTTACACCTACGTATAATTAATGTTCTTTTAAGCGTCGCATTATTTGTAAGACACTATATGGATCAGAAGAATAAGAATTGTAGTGTCATCGACCATTTTTTACCGAAAGTATTGTTGAATATTGAATCACTCGACACTATACTTCCTTACCTGCTTCAATGGGTAGTAAATATACTTCTCTAAAGAAAATAGCCAGCAAGGGAGGGTCACAAAACTTTTTATTGATACACCAAATCAGAGCGTTCACTTGCAATAAGCATAACTAGTAAGATCTTCACAAAGGTGCAGCAGTCTAAGTCTAACGTGACAATAGGTCGACTGCAGCTATTATTTCTGGAATTCGACTTGATTAAGTACCAATGATGGATACACTTTCCGATCCACAATTTTCCAAAGGAACACCCATCACTGAGAATTTGAATACTGAAAGTAAAGAAAATGCACCCGACTCCCTACAAGAAGTTGTGAAAAATTCACAACTAGCCGAAGGAGTATTTGAAAAAAATGATAAGGTAAGACCACCGCACATGAACAGCGCTCTAACCCCAGTAGCAGTAGCCCTAGAAATCTACGTTTGGTTTTAGGACAACTTGCCATACTTTAGGTAGAATAAGGCTAGCTGGCAAACCTCTATCCGACACAATTTGGGCACTAGCAAGTACTTTGTGAAAGTACCTAGACCAATTGACGAGCCAGGAGGGGGAAACTACTGGGCTCTGCAACCGTCTGTAGAAAATGTTAGAGTTGACGCGGGAAGCGGGGGTCTTCACATTGACAACCTGGCAGTTCCATTCCAAAGTTGCTACTATCTTCAGGTGGGAAATGGTCTTCGTGTGACTGGATTCCCAGCCAAGGATGACAGGGTGTCATCGGCAGCCATCCACCAGCAACAAATATGGCACAACTATCTGTTTTATCATCACCAACCATCACTCTTTCCATACTCGTCCTCTCAAAGGATTTTGTGTTTAATATTTTTCAATGTATGTTGTAAGGTAGTTTAATAAATTGTAAATGTACGAAAAATAAATTAAAAATAAATTTCTCCTATTGCTATTTAAAATGTATAGAACATGATCTTAATGATATCGTTCCTCAGTGGGAGGCTTTATCAAAATAGACTTTGTTTGTATCTTTTCATTACCAGACAATCAACATTTATAAAACTAAGCATAGTGCTTTATGTTAATTCGGAAAGTATTTTTAAGCAAGGGCAAGTCGAATCATCTATTAATCCGAAAGATCGACGAAATAAAAAGCAAAAGGTAAAAGGTATTCTATACCGTTCACAAAAATGGATTAAATACCTAATATAGCTAACCGAATTAAGCCGGAAGTTTGTTCTTAAAATTTGCTTGAGTACCTTTCTTTAGTCAGCTATTTGCACAGGAATGTGAACTTTAATTAACACTCACCTGGTGAAGGTATAATATTTAATTCGAGGAATAAACAGCTTGCACCTGGTTTACCACAAGTGTTGTTAAGCCAAAAGGTGATTCGCGTGAAATAGGACGAATATATCTACGTTACTACTCGTATGGCTGGCATCCTGGCGAGGCAGGTATTGAATTAATTCGTGTATAAGTAAATTCCAAATAAGTAAAAATTAATTTACAAAAAAGGAATAAGAAGCTAAACGCTTAATGACGAGAAATCACCCGTAAAATTTCAAATGATCCTCTAAATTCTTCAGAGCATCAAAAACGCACATATTTTCTCCTTAAGAAGGCATTTGTATAACGAAGTTTAGGTAACCAATCTCAAGTCAAAGATCCGTGCTTACGAAATGCAACTTAAACCCACGCATTAGACTCAAAAAATTAATTCCCTTCAAAAACCTTAAAAAAACAGGCTTTTCTAAAATCAGTACAAGGAACAACCCTTTCTCTGACTTTCCTATTAGATAAATGCTAGCACAGACAGGTGGAAATAGTCCTCCCGAAGGCTTATAAAAAAAAAAAAAAAGATTACAGTTTTTAGTTTTTATACGGCACTTTATAAGGGCAATGATCTCCGTAATAGGTAGGATCATACCCGTTTCATAAAATACCTGGTCTAAAAAAATCACTCTAGCAAACCACTATTTATTGTGCGTCCTTAAGGATGGTTTTTTTTACAAGTCTGACAGGTAGAAGCAAGCGTTGTCCCTGTTTGCTTTAATTGGCTTTCTGACTTTGTCATAAATGCGAGCAGATCTATGGTATTCTCAATTTATACGCACATATCTTGAAAAGTTTTGTGAAAAATTATAGTCAAATGTCTTAAAAAAGGAAGCGTTCATGGCAGGCCGTGAGTACCAGGAAGCTTATAAAATCGATGTTCACTCAATGAACTCTGCACTTACAATAATTCTACCTGCAGCTACGCGAACTCATTCAGAAAATATGTAGTCCTGAATGAAAATGTCCTCAACCAATCAGGAACAAGATCAGGCTTTTACGATAGATACGTCGTATACAGGTCGAGCGACTTCCTGATGTGGGTTAAATCTAAATCTAAATGGGACGTCCTGAATCGTGATGAATGAAATCCTGGTTCTCACCTGTGGATAGTATAAATAGTAGGATCCTCGGTGAGGTAAATCAGTGCTAGCTTGGTTTCAAACTTAAAGTAGTTTCTTGGCTCTTCATTCATTTAGTTACTGCCACTAGCAATTCTCTATCTTTGCTTATTTCGAATTTGTTGTGTAAAAGTTGTTTCAAAAGAATTGTTAAAAATGCCACCAGTTTTTGAATCACAGTTCTCAATAAGGTCAATAATATCTACTGGAGACGATTCTCAGCCACTAACTCCACCGCGTAGGCAGTCAGGAACTAGTAGTGGATCGCCACATGGATCCAACGGAGATGGTTCTCCTAACAGCGACGGCGAACAAGCTCCTAGGCCATCGTCGTTAACACCACCACAGAGCGACGAAGATGGCGACCAGCGACCACCATACACATACAGTGCTCTAATAGTGATGGCTATCCGCAGTAGCCCACGGAAGCTTCTCACGTTGAACGAGATTTGTAATTGGATCGAAGACAACTTTCCGTACTATCAATCGAACAGGAACAGCTGGCACAACTCGATCCGTCATAATCTGAGTATTAACAAATGTTTCATAAAAGTGCAAAGGCCAATGGACGATCCTGGAAGAGGACACTACTGGGCGCTTTCTCCTTCTGCTGAAGATGTTACCATCGGGGCTACAACCGGACGTCTCCGCAGAGATCCCAATATGGTTTATGATATACACTATCCCGACCCACATCAGCTTCCTTACTACCCTCATTCTCATATGCGAAGTATCTGTCGGCTTTGCCTAATTATTTTAATACAAGCGAATGGTTTTACAAGCCGATGCTTAGGAGGGTAATGAGCTTTTTCAATACTTATAGCTATTTTGGGGAGCGTTTGTAGCGTTCTAGTTTTTGGATCGATTTGCTTTTGCGCTCAATTGAGAAGTGATTATCTCAAGAATCGCGAAAAAGTATAAATGTGTAAATAATAAGAAGCTAATACTGAAACGGGGGGAGGGAGCGAGCAAACAGAGCTGGCAACCGCCAGCTTCGATCTCTGTCCCTGCACAATCTAAGTTGACACACGCTTTTCAGAAGAAAGAAGAGAGAGCACGGAAATCGTGACATCGATGAGATGGAGAGATGCTTCCGCAGTAATGACGCCCGTAAGTTTCACAATAAGGTAAAACGAACATGCCATGGCCACAAAGCCAGAGCGGCGGCCTGGCTTTGGATTTGGAAAGACCACTTCTGCAGACTAAATAACGACGATGGTAGACAAGATACCGCTGTCTGGCAGAACGAGCCATTCGTAATGGACGACGGTGTAACAGAATTTAGTTCACCCGACCTAAACGAAGTCAAAATAGCGATATCAAGACTTAAGTCTAATAAAGCCGCGGGCGCAGACAGCTTGTCTGCTGAGCTTTTAAGGGCGGCTTGAGATGAGCTGGTAAGGTGCATGTACCATCTCATTTGCAAGGTATGATCGGAGGAAAGAATGCCGACGAATGGAATCTCAGCATCGTTTGCCCGGTCCATAAGAAAGGAGACCCCTATAACTGCGCCAACTATAGGGGAATAAGTCTCCTTAACATCGCATATGAGATCTTCCTTGCCGTATTGTGTGAACGCCTGAAACCGTCTGTGGATAACCTGATCGGCTCTTATCAGTGTGGTTTCAGGCCAGGTAAATCCACAATAGACCAAATATTTACGCTACGGCAGATCTTGGAGAAGACGATTTCAAGGCTGCATATGACAGCGTGAATAGAGATGAGCTATACAACGCCATGTCTAGTTTTAACATCCCTGCCAAACACATCCGACTGTGCAGGATGACAATGGAGAATTCTCGCTGCTCCATTTTAAGGTCGGTAATGAGCAAACCGAGACCTTTGATGTTAAGAAAGGATTCCGGCAAGGTGATGCGCTGTCACGGGACTTTTTCAACATCTTGCTTGAAAAGATCGTGCAAGAGTCACTGGCCAACAAAGGAGGTATGATTTATTTCAAGTCTACGCAATTGCTTGCGTACGCCGATGACATTGACGTGATTGGACGGACACAGCGAGACGTCAATGAGGCCTTTATAAGCTAAGATGGGTCCCAAGGTTAATGCGGGTAAAACCAAATATCTGAGAGACGGACAACACCGACGTATTGGCCTGAACGTCACCATGGGCGGATATAACTTTGAAGTGGTCAAGGAATCGCCTACCTTGGCTCACTGATAACCGGCGACAACAACATCAGCGCTGAGATAAAACGCAGAATCACTCTTGCCAATCGCTGTTTCTTTGGGCTCAAGAGGCAATTGAGAAGAAGGGCCCTCTCTCGGAAAACCAAGGTGACACTATATAAGACCTTGATCATCCCAGTCGTCCTTTACGGCTCAGAGGCTTGAACCTTAACAAAAGCGGATGAAGATGCCCTCGGTCGCTTCGAGGGGAAAATTCTGCGCACTATCTACGGTCCCGTTTGTTCAAACGGTGTATGGAGGAGAAGATTTATCGAAGAACTGTACGGGTTGTACAGCGACACAGGCCTGGTACGACGTCTACGGATAGAGCATCTAAGGTGGCTATACCATATAGAGCGCATGGAAAATACAGCTCCGACCCGAAGAGTCTTCGAATCCACCCCGGAAGGAAGGTGCGTCAGAGGACGGCCGCATCAACGGTGGCGCACGCAGGTGGAAGGGGACCTTAACCGACTGGATGTGCGGCGCTGGAAACAGCTGGCCAAAGACCGTGCCAGCTGGAGACGCTTGTTGGTTGAGAGCCAGGTTCACCACGGACTGAAGCGCCACCTAAGTAAGTAAGTAATACTGAAAGGACTTTGGTTAGTGTATTTTTTGCGAAACAGGAATTAGGATTCAATGGATCACAAATTCATTAAATTAGTGTATTCGTGTTGTGCAATTCATGGCATCGGTCTTTCATGGGCTGTAACGTCAACATACATACATACATGTTATATTCGTCTTATGACTGATTGTTAAGTCTTTAAGCGAAAGTTGTGTTCTATTATTTCGCTAAAAAGTGACTGACAATTTGCTCCTAAGATACCAATTCCAGCACTAGAGATAAGTACAGTAGAATTTAAACGAACTTTTAAGAGTCCCTCTTTCATGGCTGTCAAAACAGAAAATGCTTCTCCCCGAAAAAAACCCCAGTTCCTTTCAGACTCGGCAGTTGAGTGAACTTGTGACCGGGTTCACGTGGATCTCCATTTAAAAATAAATACACTTGCACACAGCTGCACATAGTGTCAACGGATAACGACTTCCTCGTTTCACATGCCATAATGCTACAACATGGATACACCCAAGGACTGCATTTAAACCTCTGCCTCATCCTGAATTTCATTTTCAATAGACGCTGACACGTAATACTGGATCACAATCATCTATCCATATCCCCTCGTCCTACATACACTTCATATTTACCATATGTCCTAGACAATTTTCAAACTAAAGGGGATAGTGATGGAATAAGTAGTTCCATTGGCCCACACCCGGAAGTTGCCCACTGGGTTAACTTAATGTCTGAATGGTGATTTGACACGACACGCATCCGATTACACTCAACATGCTTACCAACACTGAGATTGAATCGAAATACTTGTATTTATTCTGCAAACTGTGTGTCGTGTTTAGGCTGTAAAATTGACGATAAACATCGTTGTAGCCACAACGCGTTGAGAAGCTTTATAGCTCCGATTGTATGTAATTCATTGTGGTCACATGGAGTAGGGATACGATGGCTTGTTGGTGAAACCTCCTGTTCTGGATAGCCCTGTATAGGGACACAGACAAATGCTGATGTTTAGTTGTGTAATCCTACAGAGAAGTTTAAGGATTTCGATTTATCTAAATTCGAGAAGTCGTCAGCTTTTTTTTCTCCACTTTGAGAGAGTAATCTGCAAAGTTTGGTTCATTTAAGCATACTCTGCATATCTATGCAGTTGTCGAGGGGTAAAAATGCACACAACCCCTCACACAGCACGTTACAGGAAAGTATTCGATTGTATTGCTTTCAATGCATAGGAATACCCTTCCAGGCAATTTATCCAGATTTGCATTTGAAAAAGCAGCAAGAGTCCTTGAAAGAGTTGATTGGCTCGAAAGCATCAAATATGAAATGAAATCGATTTTTCTCTCGACGAATAGAATGGAATCGCTCACTCCTACCGGCGATGTGAATTGTGGATAGTATTGAATGAGATAATGAGGAACTATTCGTGAAGTACGAGATAAGTTTTTCGTGGAATTGGATAGAATGAATGACGAAGAAAGACGTGCCTAAAGTACATTACTGTTGTCTAAAGTTGTTACCTCACGAAGTCGTTATTCATTTGGGTTACTGGAGAGCTTCCATGCTAAAATCGGTCAATGAAGTGCCTTAATCAGTTTAACGTTAGCACATAACTCCTGACTGTCTATCACTTATTTTCTGGATACAACTGTCGGACTAAGCAAACAGCTTCATCGCTATATCGAAGAGTCACTATCTCAACGTCGTCAGTCGCCCACATAGCTCAATAAACTTCTACACCTTTCTCCCAGCACCCCCGGCGAATGTCCACTTTTAAGTGACATGGTACTCGTAAATATATCAAGTCAAGCGTCCGTCTCTCGTAACCCTCCATGTTCATGGCAGCACATTACATGTGCAAATATCGGTGATATTTCTTGCTCACCAACTAATGTCAACTGCAATAAACTGAGAATTTATGAGCGGAGCAAAAGTTATGACCACAAATGCCACATACCATCAGATCGGTTCGCGTCTCTTCCTTCGTTGGTCCTTGGACATGTACGACACATTTACATATTGCTGTTTTCCACCTCATTGCCCCATGCATCGTCCTTCATGGTATTTCATCGACGGTAACCGCACCATACTCGTAACATATCTGTTTGGATTGGTCGATGTTTGAAAACAAATCAAAATGTGAGTAGTGTTCGACGTAATTGGGCTTAAAATCACTTTTATGGTAGTGTGGAGGCAAACCACTATTGGACAGAAGCTTCCGCAAATGTCACCTTTGCGGTTACTGGTCACAGTCGGATTCAACAACACGCTGATTGCTATGTAAAATGATTTTGAAATGAATTTGCCAACAAAGTGCTTTAGTGCACACCAAACATACATATGTACATGCGTCTATAGTCGAGGTCTTTAAACTCTTCTTTTGCCATGCATTCTTGATTCAAAATTTCTCTTTGGCCTCTTATCATCGTTTTCAGTCGCTGTCAACGGCATTTTCAATATGAATGTAAACCTACTTATATAGTTCGCATCTGACAATATTTAAAGTATCTTCCAGTATTCCATGAAGGATTTTGGAATTTTCTTAAATAATCACAGATGTGTATCCACAAAAACGAATTTTTTATCTTTCCGGCTTCGGACAATGGACAACAGCAATGGAGTCGTTGTCAGAAAGCCATTAGAGAGGCCGCCTCAGATATACTCGGTTTCGAGGCACCACCGTCGAAAAACCCCTGGTTTGATGATGAGTGCAGACAGGCCCATGTAGAGAAACAGAATGCATACATGGCCACATTGCATCGACGGACGAGAGCTGCCCGCGAGCTCTATGAACAGAAAAGGAGGGAGGAGCATGCGCTTCTGAGAAGGAAAAAGAAGGAGCACGAGGAGCGCGAGATCGAGAAGACGGAGAGATGTTACGGCAGGAACGACGTTCGAAAATTTTACCAGAAAGTAAAACGAACATGCCAAGGCTATAAAGCCAGAGCAGAAGCCTGCAGGGATGAGCACGGACAACTAGTAGTGGAGTCACAGTCGATACTGAGATTGTGGAAGGACCACTTCTGCAGACTGTATAACGGCGATGATAGTCAAAATGCCGCCGTCAGGCAGAGCGAACCATTCACAATGGACGAAGACGAAGGAGAATCCCGTCCACCCGACCTAGACGATGTTAAGATAGCGATATCGAAACTTAAGTCTTATAAAGCTGCTGGAGCAGACGGACTCCCCGCGGAGCTGTTTAAAGCAGCTGGCGATGAGCTGGTTAGGAACATTCACCAACTCATCTGCAAGATATGGTCGGAAGAACGCATGCCCGATGAATGGAATCTCAGTATCGTTTACCCGGTCCATAAGAAAGGAGACTCCTATGACTGCGCCAATTACAGAGGGATACGCCTCCTGAACATCGCGTACAAGATCCTCTCTGCCGTACTGTGTAAGTACCTGAAACCGTTCGTGGTCAATCTGATAGGTTCCTACCAGTGTGGTTTCAGGCCAGGAAAATCCACGATAGACCAAATATTTACACTACGGCCGATCTTGGAGAAGACCCATGAATTCCAGGTCGACACGCACCATCTTTTCGTCGACTTTAAAGCCGCGTATGACAGTGTTTATAGAGACGAGCTATACAGAGCCATGTCATCCATAACATCCCTGCCAAACTCGTCAGACTGTGTAGGATGACAATGGAGAACTCTCGCCGCCCCATTAAAGTCGGAGGTGAACTAACCGACCCCTTTGATGTTAAAAAAGGTTTTAGATAGGGTGACGCACTGTCACGTGATTTCTTTAACATTATTCTTGAAAATATGGTGCGGGACTCTGCGGCCAATGCAAGAGGTACGATCTACTTCAAGTTCACACAATTGCTTGCCTGCGCAGATGACATTGACGTTATTGGACGAACAAAGCTAGACGTCAATGAGGCGTTCACAAGCATTGAAGCAGAAGCGGCGAAAGTCGGTCTAAGGGTAAATGGGGACAAGACCAAATATATGCTGTCATCCACGAAAGACGCACAACACCGACGTCTTGGTTAGAACGTCACCTTCGGCAGCTATATTTTTGAAGTAGTCAAGGACTTCGTCTACCTTGGCTCGATAGTGACAAGCAGCAACGACACCAGCGCTGAGATAAAACGCGGAATAGCTCTTGCCAATCGCTGCTTCTTCGGGCTCAAGAGGCAATTGAGTAGTAGAGCCTTCTCTCGAAAAACTAAGGTTTCCCTCTACAAAACCTTAATCATCCCGGTCCTCCTCTACGGCGCTGAGGCTTGGACGTTATCAAAAGCGGATGAGAAGGCTCTTGGGCGTTTCGAGAGGAAAATTCTGCGTGCAATCTTTGGTCCCGTTTGTGTAAACGGAGAATGGAGGGGGAGATTCAACCAAGAACTGTACGGGCTGTACAGCGACATCGGCCTGGTTAGACGTCTTCGGATCCAACGTCTAAGATGGCTAGGCCATGTAGAGCGAATGGACATCAACGCTCCGGCCCGAAGAGTCTTCGACTCCAACCCCGAGGGACGACGCAGCAGAGGACGACCGCATTTAAGGTGGCGCGCACAGGTGGAAGGGGACCTCAACCAACTGGGCGTGCGGCACTGGAAGCGGCTGGCCGAAGATCGGGCCGGCTGGAGAGGCTTGTTGGTTGAGGCCCTGGTTCACCCCGAACTGAAGCGCCATCAAAGTAAGGCTTCGGACAATATTCATGGATTCCTGTATACCAATTGTATATAGAAAATCAATTTGAGTTATGATTCAATAATAGATGGAAGTAGAATTGAGTGTTATCCATAGGTTGAAACAATAAGTATCTACATACATGGGTTCGGTGTCCGCCAATTGTATACCAAAAAACTGAATCAATTGAATACCGTTAACTACGGCAACTATTCCAATGTACTTTCTTCGCCGTTCTCATTGCTCGTGCTCAAACTCCGGTCGTCCCTTTAATGACCGAAAAAACGTCTAGGAATTTCCCGCACGCGATTTCGTTGCTTGTTCATCAATTGTGCCCACCTTCGATTCGCACGGAACCCTAATGAAGGTCCCCCAAAACGGATCGTTCGGGCAATGTCAATGTCAAAACCGTTCGGGTCAACCTGTTCGCGTGGCGACTTGGCTTCATTGCCATCCGAGCCATTGTGCTTTCTCATGCTAATGGGGGCGATGGCTTGTAGATATGAATATAAATGTGCACTGAATAAATTCATCTAGATGGAAGGAGTAGCTGTTGTTATAGACTGAATTAAAAACGGGAAAGCGAAAATCACAAATTTAATTATTTGCACGACAACCTACTAGGTACAGTACTGCTCGAGAGAGTTTCGCAATGTCCACGGAAAAATCTGGATGATGACCATTTTCATTTTCATTGACTGTGTGCCTTTCATTTATTTTATTGCGAATCGCTTTATGGAATTTCCAAGTGAATTAATCTTGCTGTTTTTGCTTTGTCGATACTTTCTTCAATTTGTACTGCGCTCTTTGCTCGAATGCATTTCATTTTTAGGACCTGCGACCGGCTTGCTGCACGTTGTTCGTAGAAATCTGGCTTCTCAATGATGCTCAAGGGAGAGTTAATTTTTTGAGTCCTCTTTTCATTGTTGATATTTCACTGGTTTTTATTGGGTATATCGCCACGTGCTTGACGTTTTTTAAGATAAGATTCAAGGAGACGGTTTTGATACTCTTCTTGAACTTATTAGAATTAGAATTCTGTGGCGAAAAACTTCGCAATATACTACTAGATTTCACTAATGTCTCCTCCTATTTAAAAATTGTATACAATTATTTCAATCTTCTTCTATTGTGGTAACGATAATAATTTTATAGACATGGATACTATTTGCATTCATGTATCATGCCCGGGTCAAGTTGACATACGGCCTCCTCGGGGCGCCTTCTGGATAGCCTCTTCAATAACCGTTGGGAGGTGAACAAACGTATGCAGCGACAAAACAATCCGCCCACGTAAAAAAAACTTAAAGTTATGAATGAGCAAGATGCCTCGGATACACGGACGGATACTCGACGACGACAACGCACGAAAAAGGACCTCGATTTGCGAGTATGCTCCTGGAATGTCAGAACCCTGTACACTCCCGGAGCTGCTCATAAACTAGAAGGAATCCTCACGCAGCACAAGGCGGATATTACTGCGGTCCAGGAAATACGCTGGATGGGAAACGGTATGATTAGGACGAAAAATTGCGACTTTTATTACAGCTGTCACAAAAGGTTGCACTTACTGGGATGCGGATTTGTCGTGATGAAGCGGATTAAGTCGAAGGTCATCGACTTTAAACCCACAAGTGATCGCCTGGCTGTGATCCGCATCAGATTTATAAAACAGATTTTATAACATGATCCTTATAAGTGCACACGCCCCTACCGACAAGGCTGAAGACCCTATCAAGGAGGACTTTTATGACCTCCTGGACAACGCCTACGGAGCTTGTCCGGAGTACGATGTAAAAATCGTGCTCGGGGACTTCAACGCCAAAATCGGTAAGGAGAACACACTTGGCGGAGTGATCGGAAAGCACAGCCTCCACGATACAACAACAGATAACGGCTTCCGACTCGCTGACTTTGCGACAACTATTAATGCGGTGATAAGTAGCACAAGATTCCCTCGCTAGCAAATCCACACAGCAACCTGGCGATCTCCGAACAGTCGAACCGCCAACCAAATCGACCATGTGGTCATTGACGCACGGCACTCATCAAACATCCTGGATGTGCGAACATTCAGAGGGGCAAATGTCGACTCTGACCACTTCCTCGTAGCAGCAAGATTCAGAGCTCGACTGTCCAATGTCAGAAAGCTGCACCACCCCACCAGGAGGAGGTTCGACATCGGGCGCCTAAGCACACCGGAGGCTACCAGAGTCTACAGGGAGCAGCTGAGCGAAAGACTCTACGGTGTGCCTACGTCGAACATAAATGCCAATAATATGTGGCTGCATTGCCGCTCAGCCATTCAGGAAGTAGCCGAAACCACCTTAGGATACCTACCACCCCCGACAAGAAACCCGTGGTATGATGGCGAGTGTGAGCAGAAAAAGGCAGCAATCGACGAGGCGTACCAAAAGGCGCTGCAGAGGAAAACCAGGGCAGCGGAAGAAAAGTACCGAGCCAGAAGAAGAGAGGAGAAAAAACTACTGCGACAACAGAAAAGAATCTTCGCAGCCTCCCAGCTCAAGGATATCGAGGAGTCTAGGGATAAACATAAAACAGGAGCCTTTTACAAGAAAGCCGAAGGCCTTGCAGGAGGCTTTAAAAAGGGCACCCAGGCTCTTCAAAACTGCGAGGGTAATCTTGTCACCGACCCACAGGGAATAGCGGATGTATTTAAGCAGCATTTCCAGCAGCTGCACTAGCATGACCAAGAGAGAGTGGTAGGGACCGAGGAAATCCCAACTCCAGCCGCTGAAGTAGTCCTCCCACCCAGCATCGAAGAAGTCGGCACAGCTATTCAGAAGCTGAAGAACAACAAGGCCGCAGGCTCATATGGCTTGCCATCAGAGCTCTTCAAGGCTGGCGGCGAAGTTCTGGTAGGGAGCATGCAGATGCACCAGATCATCTGCAGAATTTGGGAAGATGAAAGCATGCCCGACGACCGGAATACCAGCTCTATTTGCCCCATCCACAAAAAAGGCGATCCTACCTCTTGCGAGAACTATAGAGGTATATCCCTGCTCAATGTCGCATACAAGATCCTGTCGAGCGTATTGTGTGAACGTCTAAAGCCATTTTGCACCGCACTAATCGGCAGCTACCAGTGCGGCTTCCGGCTCGGCAAATCGACTATAGACCAAATGTTCACACTTCGACAAATCCTGGAAAAGACCAACGAGTTTCGAATCGATACATACCATCTTTTCATCGATTTCAAAGCCGCATACGACAGCATTCATCGTGGAGAACCGTTTGGAGTGATGGCCGAATTCGGGATCCCGGTAAAACTGATCCAGTTGTGTCGCGCCACGCTAAAAACAAGCGATGCACCGTGCAACTCGGTTCTAGGACCTCGAAACCATTCGAAACATGCACCGGATTTCGGCAAGGAGATGCTCTGTCATGTGACTTCTTCAACCTGGTGCTGGAGCAGATAGTGCGACGGGCAGGCGTCAACAGGGAAGGCACTATCTTTTACAAGTCCGTCCTTCGATATCGACATCATCGAGTGTTCTCGTCGTGACATTGTGGAAGCATTCACTACGATTAAAGAACAGGCGAAACGAGTTGGTCTTAAGGTCAATGAGGGCAAGACGAAGTACATGCTGTCAAGCATATACCAATCCGTCGCTCACCACCTTGGACAAAATATGACGATTGACAGCTACAATTTCGAGGTAGTTAAGGAGTTTGTCTACCTCGGGGCAAACGTAAATTCCACAAATGACACCACAGTGGAGATCCGGCATAGAATCGCCCTTGGCAACCGCTGCTACTTCGGCTTGTCCAAACAAGTGGGGTCAAAACACCTCACTCGAAAGACCAAAGTCATGTTTTACAAAACGCTCATTCTGTCAGTCTTGCTGTACTGAGCCGAAAGCTGGACGATAAGCAGGACAGCGGAGCTGATTTTGGGTTCTTTCGAAAGAAAAATTCTGCGCCGGATATTTGGTCCTATCTGTGAGGAAGGTGAATGGAGAAGAAGACACAACCGCGAACTCTACGAGCTGTATCATGATGTGGATGTAGTCCGGAAGGCAAGGATCCGTCAACTACACTGGCTCGGCCACATCGAGCGCATGGACATCAACGCTCCAGCTAAGAAGGTCTTCGACTCCGAGCCTCCTGGTTCGAGAAGAAGAGGAAGACCGAACCTCCGGTATAAGTCGCGGATGTAAGATATCTTGGTCTTGACAACTGGAAGCAGCGATGGAAGGCAGCTATAGCTCAGGCTCAGATCCTCCATGGATCGCTGGCCTGATAAGTAAGTAAGAATACAATTTATTAATTCCGACTAACATTTTTTTCATTTCGTCGCATTATTTTTTTTTTTTGTGTAGAATAAAAAAACTTTCTAGCCCAAGTTTTGTGGATCTCTTGTCAATTATCTTAATTCTCTTTGGATTTAAGAAAAGGCTTTCCATAAAATGTATATTTCCGTTCTGTTCAAATATACCAGGACAGCATCAAACAACACATTTTCATCTTTTTCGTAATTCCATCATTGAATTTCGTCAAGACATTCAAAATATGTGAGCCGCAGGTATCTTAATTGGCTTAGGGCGCTTACTGTGCAGCTATGAATGAAAGTTCGGTAATTTTACATCTGTGAATAAGCTACGGTCGCGCATGCGGGAACGAATCAACCAGGTGCAACAAATTTATTGCCCAAATTGCGAGAAATATTTTACCGCATATCCCACCAGGTGGAAGGATTTGTGACCTTCTACATTTAATTTTCGTTTTAGATATTTTAAACATCACCAGCAGATCTGAGAAAAATAATTTTTGTATCAGAATTCAACAGGTCAGGTGCGCCAAGAAAGCCCTTCATAAAAGTACAAGATGTCGAAATAGTCACGTTTTTATTTTAAGTGTATGAATCCCCAAAAAATATTTACTTTTCCTAAACGACCCCAAAAAGAGCCCTCTGTACGATCCTTATAAATTCCAAAGCTCATTTCTGATACTGTTGAAAACCAGAAAGGGAGAAGTCCCAAAAATATAAGCCAAAGATAAAAAATAATTTTTAATACAAAATCCATCTTTTTCTATTCCCGATCAATGTCCTTACAAAAATGAGAATTATGTTATAACTAGTCCTAGTAACAGAATAAACATTTAAACAATTCTGCTTGAAACGCGATCAACGCTTCCAACAATTTTAAATTAAATTCATGAACAAGTGCTCTGCATGTACAATATTTCGGGGTATTTGGCTCATTCGTAATCCATGGGCGCGTACTGATATGGAGCAATATTTGGCGTCATCTGCGGCTGCTGTTGCAGTTGCTGGTAGTAGCAATAGTTCCACATACGTTGCTCGTGCCTGACCACTTCCTGCATTTTCATCATCGCAACAGCGCCAGGCGGAAAGTATCCCATATGAGAATGAGGGTAGTACGGAAGCTGGTGCGCGTCGGGATAGTGTACATCATGAACCATATTGGGATCTCTGCGGAGACGACCGGTCGTAGCTCCGATGATAACGTCTTCAGCAGAAGGAGACATCGCCCAGTAGTGTCCTCTTCCAGGATCGTCCATTGGCCTTTGCACTTTTATAAAACATTTGTTAATACTCAGATTATGACGGATCGAGTTGTGCCAGCTATTCCTGTTCGACTGATAGTACGGAAAGTTGTCTTCGATCCAGTTACAAATCTCGTTCAACGTGAGAAGCTTCCGTGGGCTACTGCGGATAGCCATCACTATTAGAGCACTATATGTGTATGGTGGTCGCTGGTCACTATCTTCGTCGCTGCGTGGTGGTGTCAATGACGATGGCCGAGGAGGTTGTTCGTCGTCACTCTTGGGGGAACTTACACCGTTGGATCCATGTGGCGATCCACTACTAGTCCCTAACTCACTACGCGGTGGAGTTAATGGCTGAGAACTGTCTTCAGTAGATATTATTGACCTTATTGAGAACTGTGATTCAAAAACTGATGACATTTTTAACACTTTTTTTGAAACAACTTTTACACAACAAATTCGAAATAAGCAAAGATAGAGAATTGCCAGTGACAGTAACTGAACGAATAAAGAGCCAAGGAACTACTTTGAGTTTGAAACCAAGTTAGCACTGATTCACCTCACCGAGGATCCTACTATTTATACTAGCCACAGGTGAGAACCAGATTTCATTCATCACGATTCAGGACGTCCCATTTTTACTAGATTTAACCCAAATCAGGAAGTCGCTCGACCTGTATACGACGTATCTATCGTAAAAGCCTGATCTTGTTCCTGATTGGTTGAGGACATTTTCATTCAGGACTACATATTTTCTGAATGAGTTCGCGAAGCTGCAGGTAGAATTGTTGTAAGTGCAGAGTTCATTGAGTGAATATCGATTTTATAAGCTCCCTGGTACTCACGGCCTGCCACGAACGCTTCCTTTTTTAAGACATTTGACTATCATTTTTCACAAAACTTTTCAAGATATGTGGGTATAAATTGAGAATACCATAGATCTGTTCGCATTTATGTAAAAGTCAGAAAGCCAATTAAAGCAAACAGGAACAGCGCACCCTTCTACCTGCCAGACTTGTACAAAAATCATCCTTAAGCACGCACAATAAATAGTGGTTTGCTAGTGTGATTTTTTTAGACCAGGTATTTTTTGAGACGGGCATGATCCTACCTATTATGGAGATCATTGCCCCTAAAAAGTGCATTAAAACTATAATCTTTTTTTTTTTTTATACGCCTTCAAGAGGTCTATTTCCACCCGTCTGTATTAGCATTTATCTGATAGGAAAGTCAGGGAAAGGGTCGTTCCTTGTACTGGTTTGGAAGAAGCCTGCTTTTTTAAGGT
This sequence comes from Eumerus sabulonum, assembly GCA_951905685.1. Lineage (NCBI taxonomy): Eukaryota > Metazoa > Arthropoda > Insecta > Diptera > Syrphidae > Eumerus > Eumerus sabulonum. The sequence continues at coordinate 102,251,578 of OX645063.1, forward strand.
TTTTGAAGGCAATTCATTTTTTGAGCCTAATGCGTGGGTGTGTTGCATTTCGTAGGCACGGATCTAAGCTTCGCTATACAAATGCCCTTTTAAGAAGAAAATATGTGCAAAAGAACGTTCTTGATACTCTAAAGAATTTAGAGGATCCTTTGGAATTTTACGGGTGATTTTTCGTCATTAAGCGTTTAGCTTCTTATTTCTTTTTTGGAAAATAATTTTTACTTATTTGGAACGCGGGCATTAATGCCTGTCCATACACGAATTAATTCAATACCTGCCTCGCCAGGATGCCAGCTATACGAGTAGTAACGTAGATATATTCGTCCTATTTCACGCGAATGACCATTTGGCTTAACAACACTTCTGGTAAGCCAGATGCAAGCTGTTTATTCTTCGAATTAAATGTTGTACCTTCACCAGGTGAGTGTTAATTATGGTTCACATTCCTGTGCAAATAATTGACTAAAGGAAGGTACTCAAGCAAATTTTTGGAACAGACTTCCGGCTTAATTCGGTTCGCTATGTTAAGTGTTTAATCCATTTTTGTGAACGGTACAGAACACCTCTTAACCCTTTACCTTTTGCTTTTTATTTCATCGATCTTTCGGACTAATAGGATTAATAGGAACAATGTCTTTTAGATTATGTATTATACATTCCAAAACAGCATGTGAGGAAAAGGAGCAAGTCGTTTGATCTAAGTTGCCATTTTTGATTCCTTATTAATTTACTTTTTGTACATAACAATTTATAAAATAACTTTACAGCAAAAATTGAAAAATGTTAAATACAATTCATTTGAGAAGACGAGTATGGAAAAAGTGATGGTTGGTGATGACAAAAAAGATATGTATGTATGTATGTTGGCGTTACGGTCTATGAAGGACCTGAGCCGAGGTTCTCTCAATCACCCATGTTGTGTGTGATTTTATTTTATTGCCGGTTGCGAACGGCGAAATTCGAGAAGCTTTTCTTGGCAATTATACTACAGGGGGTTTTGTCAGGACCCCGCTGAGGAGAAACACCGTGAAAAACACGTTCGATGACATGGCTGTGCGGGATTCGATCCCGTGTCATCGGCGTCAGAGGCCAACACACTACCCACTGCGCCATGGTGCTCTCATGGTAAAACAGATAGTTGTGCCATATTTGTTGCTAGTGGATGGCTGCCGATGACACCCTGTCATCCTTGGCTGGGAAGACCATTTCCCACCTGGAGATAGTAGCAACTTTGGAAAGGAACTGCTAGGTTGTCATTGTGAAGACCACCGCTTCCCACGTCAACTCTAACATTTTCTACAGACGGTTGCAGAGCCCAGTAGTTTCCCCTTCCTGGCTCGTCAATTGGTCTAGGTACTTTCACAAAGTACTTGCTAGTGCTCAAATTGTATCGGATAGAGGTTTGCCAGCTAGCCTTTTTCTACCTAAAGTATGGCAAGTTGTCCTAAAACCAAACGTAGATTTCGTGTAAGGCGAGCATCTTTCTAGGGCTACTGCGGATTGCCATGGGGTTAGAGCGCTCGCTGTTCGTATGCGGTGGTCTTACCTCATCATTTTTTTCTAATACTCCTTCGGCTAGTTGTGACTTTCTTACAACGTCTTGTAGGGAGTCGGATGCATTTTCTTTACTCTCAGTATTCAAATTCTCAGTGATGGGTGTTCCTTTGGAAAATTGTGATTCGATAAGTGTATCCATCATTGGTACTTAATCGAGTCGAATTCCAGAAATAATAGCTGCAGTCGACCTATTGTCACGTTAGACTTAGACTGATGCACCTTTGTGAAGATCTTACTAGTTATGCTTATTGCAAGTGAACGCTTTGATTTGGTGTATCAATAAGAAGTTTTGTGACCCTCCCTTGCTGGCTATTTTCTTTAGAGAAGTATATTTACTGCCCTTTGAAACAGGTAAGGAAGTATAGTGTCGAGTGATTCAATATTCAACAATATTTTCGGTAAAAAATGGTAGATGACACTATAATTCCTATTCTTCTCATCCATATAGTAAACTACGATTAGACTACTAATCGTAAGTTTTTATAAGTTTGACAAAAACACAACTCGATTTAGTTTAGCTTTATTATTCATTAATATAATAACACGTGAGTATATTTGCTTGCTTTATCTTGATGTTCTCTCCAGCTTCTGTCTTCGTTTGCGGTCGACGATCGAAAGAGGACGAGTCAGCGAGCTTGCCTTTCAGCTTTGTCTTTTTAGAGAGGACAAAGGAAGGAAACTAGAGCTTGACGAAGTCGTTAAAGTTGTGCTTTGACATTTGTTGACAAATGTCAAGCACGGCTTTAACGAAAGTGTTTAAGGCGGATGTTTAACTTGCGATTATATTACAATACAGTGTCTTACAAATAATGCGAAGCTTAAAAGGACATTAATTATACATAGGTGTAACGAAGATGATACATGTGCACAAACAATGTTGTTTCAAGTGATCGAGTCCTTTCTTGAAATACTCTTCATCCACAATCGAAGCCCTTGCCGTTCAAATGCCGTCTAGAGCATTTTTTCGAGGCTAAGTCTGAGTTGTCCTGGCGTTGTAACCAGCTGCAGAGGCCTGCTTGAAAATCCAACATCGCTCTGAAAAGTTTGGCTGCCACTGGTTCACACAGCCTTTCTACACAACTTCTTGATCAAATTCATTTGCGCCAGCACAAAACCGAGCGGAGTGCCCAAACCACGCCAAGACGTTGGTTTTTGACGACGAAATGCCCGCAATTGGCAACACAACTCAATTGTTTTGAATAGCTGCGAACTGCTGCAACGTGAGCGTACATTTCTCTTCGCTCACTGTGCCGCTAGTCCGATGTCGATTTACGGTCCAGTAGATGGCGGTACGGTTCACTTTTTGATGGCGCAATTCTCGAACTGTCGCCGAAGTCGATAGCGTGTTGCTGTAGAGCGTTTGGTATTTCGATTTGACCTTCCATAGATCATTTGGCTACACTTCTATTGATATCTAGGATATCTACTTTTAATTTAGACTGTCGAGTGGCGACTTCTAGACTTTGCCGTTTTGTATTAAACAACGTACAGGTGATTATTAGCCGCAAATCTAGCCGCCTGTGTCCATAATCCGGCTATAAACATTTCCTCGATATATTCACTACGGAAATAAAAGTCATTCACTTACCTTGATGAACCGGTTGCTCAACCTACCTTTTCCAAAATAGGTGGGACACAGGTATCTGGCCAGGCACCAATGGTTTAATTGTCCTTCGGCGCTTACTTGGCAGTTATGAATGAAAGTTCGGTACTTGTACATTGGTGCATGAACTACGGTGACGAAGGCGAATCAACCAGGTGCAACATATTTACTACCCAAATTCAGAGATATACATATCGTAGCGCGTATCTCACCAGGTGAGAAGGATTAGCGACCTGCCACATGTGACTTTAGTTTTAGATATTTTGCAGATACTTTGTAGATATTTTGAAATTTTACACAACAACAGCAAATACGAGAAAACCATTATTAGATCAGAATCCAGTGGCTGATACTAACCCAGAAATGCCAGGTGTGCCGGATGGGATCAATTCGAAATTCTTGAATTTCATTTCACAAGAAAAAAAGAAAGCCTTTCAGTAACGTAGAAGACGTCGGAATTGGCAAGTCTTCTGAGTACATAAAAGACTCCAACAACAGCACCCTCTCTGATCTTTATAAGCTCAATTGAAAGACGCATTGTGCTCTTGAGCCGATGTTTATAAAACAAGAACGGAATGGTATAAGAAAACATGCCAAAGTCATAAAAAGTATTTTTGGTACAAAATTTATTTTTTCTTGATCCCTGATCAATACCGTAAACAAATAAGAAATGTTTTAAATTAAATTAAATTACCTTATGGACTACAATTTTTTTGGTAAGAGAATTATCAAATACAATTTTTCATAAAAGAGTTTTGAACAACATTTTACTTTATGATGCGATCAACGCATTCAACAAAATTTAATCAAAATCATAAACATATGCTCTGCATGCGTCATCAAGGGAGCTCATTCGTGGTCCATGGGGGCGTATTGATATGGAACAATATTCGGCATCATCTGATGCTGCTGTTGGAGCTGATGTTGCTGCTGCTGGTAGTAATGGTAGTTCCACATGCGTTGCTCATGCATGACCGCCTCCTGCATTTTCATCATCTCAACAGCGCCAGGCGGAAAGTATCCCATATGAGAATGAGGATAGTACGGAAGCTGGTGCGGGTCGGAATAGTGTACATCATGAACCATATTGGGATCTCTGCGGAGACGACCGGTTGTTGCCCCGATGGTAACGTCTTCAGCAGAAGGAGACAGCGCCCAGTAGTGTCCTCTTCCAGGATCGTCCATTGGCCTTTGCACTTTTGTGAAACATTTGTTAATACTCAGATTATGACGGATCGAGTTGTGCCAGCTGTTCCTGTTCGATTGATAGTACGGAAAGTTGTCTTCGATCCAATTACAAATCTCGTTCAACGTGAGAAGCTTCCGTGGGCTACTGCGGATAGCCATCACTATTAGAGCACTATATGTGTATGGTGGTCGCTGGTCACTATCTTCGTCGCTGCGTGGTGGTGTCAATGACGATGGCCGAGGAGGTTGTTCGTCGTCGCTGTTGGGGGAACTTACACCGTTGGATCCATGTGGCGATCCACTACTAGTTCCTGACTCACTACGCGGAGGAGTTAGTGGCTGAGAATCGTCTCCAGTAGATATTATTGACCTTATTGAGAACTGTGATTCAAAAACTGATGACATTTTTAACACTTTTTTTGAAACAACTTTTAAACAACAAATTCGAAATAAGCAAAGATAGAGAATTGCTAGTGGCAGTAACTAAACGAATGAAGAGCCAAGGAACTTCTTTGAGTTTGAAACCAAGTTAGCACTGATTTACCATGCCGGGGATCCTACTATTTATACTATCCACAGGTGAGAACCAGGACTTTATTCATCACGATTCAGGACGTCCCATTTTTATTAGATTTAACCTGAAACCAGGAAGTCGCTCGACCTCTCTACGACTTATCCGTCGTAAAAGCCTGATCTTTTTCCGGATTGGTTGAGAACAATTTCATTGAGAATTATCTTCTGAATGAGTACGTGTTAACGTAGGTAGAACTGTGGTTCATCGAGTGAATTTTGAATTTGTGAAATTCTAGGTACCCATGTAAAACAATTGTGTAAATCTATGTTCTACCTGTAATCAAAGGCTTTTGTAAATCAGCGTTTGCATATCATTTTTTTTACAGAGTTCTTTAGATTCGTAAATTGGGAAAACCATGTATCTTTTGGCATTTATGAAATAGTCGAAAGCCAATTACAGAAAAAATTAGGCCAATCGTACTTCTGTCAGGGATTTAATGATTTTTCATGGACCCCGCACCTTTCTACCTTCCAGGCTTATAAATAAATCAACATTTGGAACGAACACACAATAAAAGGTGATCGTTTTGTGTGATTTTTTAGACCAGGCACTTTTTAAGTTCAATGTCCTTAAAATGATCGGTTTTCATAGGAGTACAAGTATATTGTCTTCATCCGTCTATTTTGGCACTAATCTAAATCAGAAAAGCGAGGTCTCTATCTCTATTCTCATAGAATTTTCAAAGGGTTTAGGTATCTGATAAATTCTTTAAAAAAAAGTGCAAAAAAAAAGTGGGTCTGGGATACCAAATGCGATCAGTTTATTACCTACTTATCAAGCCAGCGATCCATGAAGGGTCTGAGCCTGAGCTATAGCGCTGCCTTCCATCCTTGACGGTCCCGGGCACGCTGCTTCCAGTTATCAAGACCAAGATGTCTTACATCCGCGATTACATGGTCTTTATACCGAAGGTTCGGTCCTCCTCTTCTTCTCGAACCAGGAGGCTCGGAGTCGAAGACCCTCTTAGCTGGAGCGTTGATGTTCATGCGCCCGATATGACCGAGCCAGTGTATTCGACGGATCTTTGCCTTCCGGACTACATACACATCTTTGTACAGCTCGTAGAGTTCGCGGTTATGTCTTCTTCTCCATTCACCTTCCTCACAGACAGGAGCAAATATCCAGCCAACCCAAAATCAGCTCCACTGTCCTGCTTATCGTCCAACTTTCGGCTCCGTACAGCAAAACTGGCAGTATGAGCGTTTTGTAAGGCATGACTTTGGTATTTCGAGTGAGGAGTTTTGACCCAGGTTGTTTGGACAAGCCGAAGTAGCAGCGGTTGCCAAGGGCGATTCTATGTCGGATCTCCACTGTGGTGTCATTTGTGGAATTTACGTTTGCCCCGAAGTAGACAAACTCCTTAACTACCTCGAGATTGTAGCTGACAATTGTTATATTTTGTCCCAGGTGGTGAGCGACGGATTGATTTTTCTTCGTCTTGTCCTCATTGACCTTAAGACCAACTCGTTTCGCCTGTTCTCCAATCGCCGTGAATGCTTCCACAATGTCACGACGAGAACACACGATGATGTCGATATCATCCGCGTATCCCAGCAGCTGGACGGACTTGTAGAAGATAGTTCCTTCCCTGTTGACGCCTGCCCGTCACACTATCTGCTCCAGCACCAGGTTGAAGAAGTCACATGACAGCGCATCTCCTTGCCGAAATCCGTTGCATATTTCAAACGGTCCCGAAGTCCTAGAACCGAGTTGCACGGTGCATGGCGTATTTTTTAGATTCGTGCGACACAACTGGATCAGTTTTCTCCGGGATCCCGAATTCGGCCATCGCACTAAATAGTTCTTGAGAGCACCGTAACGCCGTGGGTAGTGTGGTTGGCCTCTGACGCCGATGACACGGGATCGAATTCCGACGCAGCCATGTCATCGAACGTGTTTTTAACGGTGTGTCTCCTCAGCGGGGTTCTGACGAAACCCCCTGTAGTAAAATTGTCATGAAAAGCTTCTCGAATCACCGTTCGGAACCGGCAATAAACTGTAGGTCCCTTGCACCTATGCGAAAATGGAATCACACACAACATGGGTGATTGAGAGAAGCTCGGCTCAGGTCCTTTATGGACTGTAACGCCAACATACATACATACTAAGTAGTTTTTCACGATGAATGCAGTCGTATGTGGCGTTGAAATCCATGAAAAGATGGTGTGTATCGATTCGAAACTCGTTGGTCTTTTCCAGGATTTGTCGAAGTGTGAAAATGTGGTCTATAGTCGATTTGCCGGGCCGGAAGCCGCACTGGTAGCTGCCTATTAGTGCGGTGCAAAATGGCCTTAGATGTTCACACAATACGCAGGCCAGGAGCTTGTATGCGACATTAATCAGGGATATACGTACCCCTAGAGTTCTTGCAAGAGGTAGGATCGCCTTTTTTTGTGGATGGGGCAAATAGAGCTGGTATTCCAGTCGTCGGGCATGCTTTCTGGTGCATGCTCCCTACCAGAACATCGCCGCCAGCCTTGAAAAGCTCTGATGGCAAGCAATTTGAGCCTGCGGCTTGTTGTTCTTCAGCTTCTGAATAGCTGTGTCGACTTCTTCGATGCTGGGTGGGAGGCCTACTTCAGCGGCTGGAGTTGGGATTTCCTCGGTCCCTACCACTCTCTCTTGGTCATGCTCGTTAAGCAGCTGCTGCAAGTGCTGCTTAAATACATCCACTGTTCCCTGCGGGTCAGTGACAAGATTACCCTCGCTGTTTCGAAGAGCCTGGGTGCCCTTTTTAAGCCTCCTACAAGGTCTTTCGCTTTCTTGTAAAAGGCTCGTATTTCAAGCTTATCCCTAGAGTCCTCGATGTCCTTTAGATGGAAGGCTTCTGGCTCGGTATTTTTTTTTTGCGCTGCCCTGGTTTTCCTCTGCAGCGCCTTTTGGTATGCCTCGTCGGTTGCTGCCATTTTCTGCTCACACTCGCCATCATACCACGGGTTTACTGTCGGGGGTGGTAGGTCTCCTAAGGTGCTTCGGCTACTTCCTGAATAACTGAGCGGCATTGCAGCCACATATTATTGGCATTTGTGTTCGACGTAGGCATACCGTAGAGTCTTTCGCTCAGCTGCTCCCTGTAGACTCTGGCAGCCTCCGGTGTGCTCAGGCACTCAATATCGAACCTCCTCCTGATGGGCTGGTGCAGCTTTCTGACATTGGACTGTCGAGCTCTGAATCTTGCTGCTACGAGGAAGTGGTCAGAGTCGACAATTGCCCCTCTGAATGTTCGCACATCCAGGATGTTTGACGAGTGCCTTGCGTCAATGAGCACATGGTCGATTTGGTTGGCGGTTCGACCGTCCGGAGATCGCTAGGTTGCTGTGTGGATTCGCTTGCGAGGGAATCTTGTGCTACTTATCACTGCATTACGAGCTGTCGCAAAGTCCGTGAGTCGGAAGCCGTTATCTGTTGTTGTATCGTGGAGGCTGTGCTTTCCGATCACTCCGCCAAGGGTGTTCTCCTTACCGATTTTGGCGTTGAAGTCCCCGAGGACGATTTTTACATCGTACTCCGGACAAGCTCCGTAGGCGTTGTCCATGAGGTCATAGAAGTCCTCCTTGATAGGGTCTTCAGCCTCGTCGGTAGGGGCGTGTGCACATATAAGGCTGATATTATAAAATCTGCCTCTGATGCGGATCACAGCCAGGCTTAGAGTCGATGACCATCGACTTTAGCCGCTTCCCGACTATAAATCCGCATCCCGGTAAGTGCAACCTTTTGTGACAGCTGTAATAAATGTCGAAATTTTTCTTCCTAATCATACCGTTTCCTATCCAGCGTATTTCCTGGACCGCAGTAATACCCGACTTGTACTGCGTGAGGATTCCTTCTAGTTTATGAGCAGCTCCGGAGTGTACAGGGTTCTGACATTCCAGGAGCATACTCGCAAATCGTGTTCCTTTTTCGTGCGTTGTGCGAAGCATCTTACTCATTCATAACTTTTAGGTTTTTTACATGGGCGGATTGTTAGCTCGCCGCACAACCGCCATTCTGGTCGAGGTTTTGTCGCTGCATACGTTTGTTCACCTCCCAACGGTTGTTGAAGAGGCTATCCAGAGGGCGCCGCGAGGAGGCCGTATGCCAGCTTGACCCGGGCATTTAAACAGGGATCGTTGCTGGCACCTCGCCAGGTTGAGAGCGATCAACAATTTTACCCCGTATGGCCGAGCCCATGCCCATGAATAAGCTCTCAGCACAGGCAAAATTCGGGGAATTAGGTAAATCTAACCGACTTTAGATGGAGTGGAATTCAATTTACACAGAAACGACGCGTCGACGACGGAATAGGTAACCTAAGCTCTTACGTTACAGAATGCATATAGCTTTCCCGGAAATGCAACTTGAGAAATTCCATTATCTCGTACTTGGATACGTTCTGGTTTACCCAATGCTGGTGTTAATTACGTAATACTCTAACCTAATCATTACGCTTAATAAAATGTGAACACGAAATTGGTCTTAATTTAATGCACAAATCCAAGCAGACAGAGAGACTCCGTCGTTAGGTACATAAATTGAATTGTCCTCAATTCCCTAATCTCCACGTTCACTCTTGAAGCACAGCCCAGATGTACTCCTCTTCGTATGAATTAATAGAATATTCCATTGTACTCTGTTTTCTTATCTCAAAAAGCAGTCATTTCTACATGCTACTGCACGAGCACTAGGTAGGTATAGATAGAATGACATTTGGAGAGAATCACTTGTAGAGGCAGTCACATGTTATGTTGAATTTCAATGCGAAATTAATTGAAGATTGTTGTAGTCATATGGATAAATACGTTGAATTTAAATTTCATATTGGTGTACTGTCAGAAGGAACATTGTTGGCCTGTTTAGCCTAATGGAGAGATGTAATGACGTCAATGCGTACAATAGGAGGACTTTGAACAGTAGGTAAGTGCTACGATAGCTGACAATGATGAATGACCATTGAGTGGTATGGTATGTTTCAATTCGAATAGCACTTGGAGAGGCTTTTTATCCTTCGGAATGGTACAGAAATACTTACACCTGGGTACCTTGCATTTGGATTAGATCATTGATTGAGTGGCATACAGCAAATCGAACATGGAAAGCATGTTAGTAATGACATTCCCACGAGATCAAATATTCATTTGTGGAATAACTAAAGATTTAAACGGACGACCCTACAATCGATCGGGATGACCTACAAGTCTTTGTACAATATTTAGTCCAAGCTATAAACTGACCAAATTTTCACACTTCGACAAATCGTGGAAAAGACCAACGAGTTTCGAATCGATACACACCATCTTTTCATCGATTTCAAAGCCGCATACGACAGCATTCATCGTGAAGAACTGTTTGGTGCGATGGCCGAATTCGGGATCCGGTAAAACTGATCGAGTTGTGTCGCGCCACGCTAAAAAACACGCGATGCACAGTGCAACTCGGTTCTAGGACATCAGAACCATTCGAAACATGCACCGGATTTCGGCAAGGAGATGCGCTGTCATGTGACTTCTTCAACCTGGTGCTGGAGCAGATAGTGCGACGGGCAGGCGTCAACAGGGAAGGCACTATCTTTTACATGTCCATCCAGCTGCTAGGATACGCGGATTATATCGACATCATCGCGTGTTCTCGCCGTGGCATTGTGGAAGCATTCACGGCGATTGAAGAACAGGCGAAACGAGTTGGTCTTAAGGTCAATGAGGACAAAAAGAAATACATGCTGTCAAGCAAAAACCAATCCGTCGCTCACCATCTGGGACAAAATATAACAATTGACAGCTACGATTTCGAGGAGGAGTTTGTCTACCTCGGGGCAAACGTAAATTCCACAAATGACACTACGGTGGAGATCCGGCATAGAATCGCCCTTGGCAACCGCTGCTACTTCGGCTTGTCCAAACAACTGGGGTCAAAATTCCTCACTCGAAAGACCAAAGTCATGTTTTACAAAACGCTCTTTCTGTCAGTCTTGCTGTACGGAGCCGAAAGCTGGACGATAAGCAGGACAGCGGAGCTGATTTTGGGTTCTTTCGAAAGAAAAATTCTGCGCCGGATATTTGGTCCTGTCTGTGAGGAAGGTGAATGGAGAAGAAGACACAACCGCGAACTCTACGAGCTGTACCAAGATGTGGATGTAGTCCGGAAGGCAAGGATCCGTCGACTACACTGGCTCGGCCACATCGGGCGCATGGACATCAACGCTCCAGCTAAGAGGGTCTTCGACTCCGAGCCTCCTGGTTCGAGAAGAAGAGGAAGACCGAATCTCCGGTATAAAAACCAAGTAATCGCGGATGTGAGACATTTTGGTCTTGACAACTGGAAGCAGCGTGCCCGGGACCGTCAAGGATGGAGGGCAGCTATAGCTCAGTCTCAGATCCTCCATGGATCGCTGGCCTAATAAGTAAGTAAGTGAGAGCTTATTCAACGTTCGAGAAGCTATGCCTTTATGACTCTGGAAGCGACGAATAAACACCTCACTATCACCTGTGGCGAAATTAAACTACGAATTGATAGAATGATTCCAAGTTCCCCGCACGCCTTATATCACGGTAATTCCTTCTGAGTCAAACAAACAACAAATACGAGTAGTTTCCAAACAACTTCTTTATACCCTCAAAGATAATTAAATAGATCTCCTTGTTTCCTGCACGCAGTTTGCCATTCTCATAATGACACAAAAAACTAAACCAAAACCCCACTTACCACCGACACCATTCCCAGCGGCACGTACTCATAGAGCTGCGCCAACTTTTCGTCTCCTTATGGAATACATATGTCACAGGAGTAGAGGAAAAAGTGCTCCTTAATTAATTGGGTTGTGAATATTCTTACTACTCAGCAAGAACTTGGTCGGTGGAGTCTGTGTTGGGCTTCCTCTTGCATGCTTTGTGGTCGGCATGTTTAACTTAATTAAAATACCGCTAAGAAAGAAATGAAACTCTAGTTAAACAAAGGCACAAACGAATGTGCGGAATTTGAGTTTTGTCTCGTGCTGCATCTGCATTTGGAGGAGGGGTCCTCATGCTGCTTGGGTGGCTGCAACACGTAAGAGCGGTAACAATGGTGGTGCATAAACGTATCGTCGACAAAGGATACTTTAATCGTGTGTTGCGTCGTTACTCTCAAGTTTGTTGGCAGGGTTATTTAAAACTCAGCACTTTGTGGCTTAGTAAATGGCATTTTATCCAGATTAGAGAAACTTAGAATAAATTTACTTACTTAGGTGGCGCTACAGTCCGTGGTGAACCTGGACCACAACCAACAAGCGTCTCTAGCTGGCACGGTCTTTGGCCAGCTGTTTCCAGCGCCGCACGCCCAGTTGGTTAAAGTCCCCTTCCACCTGCGTGGGCCACCATAGATGCGGCCGTCCTCTGCCACACCTTCCTTCCAGGGTGGATTCGAAGACTCTACGGAGCAGTATTTTCCATGAGCTGTACATGGCCTTGCCACCTTAGAAGCTGTATCCGTAAACGTCGTACCAGGCCGATGTCGCTGTACAACCCGTACAGTTCTTCGTTAAATCTTCTCCTCCATACACCGTTTGAACAAACGGGACCGTAGATAGTGCGCAGAATATTCCCCCTCGAAACGACCGAGGACATCTTCATCCGCTTTTGTTAAGGTCCAAGCCTCTGCGCCGTAAAGGAGGACTGGGATGATCAAGGTCTTATATAGTGTCACCTTGGTTTTCCGAGAGAGGGCTCTTCTTCTCAATTGCCTCTTGAGCCCAAGGAAACAGCGGTTGGCAAGAGTGGCCTGCGTTTTGGACGAATTCCTTGACCACTTCAAATCTATATCCGCCCATGGTGACGTTCTGGCCAATACGTCGGTTTTGACCGTCTCTTTTAAATGAAAGCATATATTAGGTCTTACCCTCATTAACCTTGAGACGCATCCTAACCGCTTCTACCTCAATGCTTACGAAGGCCTTATTGACGTCTCGCTGTGTCTGTCCAATCACGTCAATGTCGTCGGCGTACGCAAGCAATTGCGTATACTTGAAATAAATCGTACCTCTTGTGTTGGCCAGTGACTCTTGCACGATCTTTGCGTGACAGCGCGTCACCTTGCCTGGATCCTTTTTTAACATCAAAGGTCTCGGTTTGCTCATTACCGACCTTAAAATAGAGCAGCGAGAATTCTGCATTGTCATCCTGCACAGTCGGACGAGTTTGGCAGGGATTTTAAAGCTAGACATGGCCTTGTATAGCTCATCTCTATACACGCTGTCATATGCAGCCTTGAAATCGACGAAGAGGTGGTAAGTGTCGATTTGATATTCCTGGGTCTTCTCCAAGATCTGCCGTAGCGTAAATATTTGGTCTATTGTGGATTTACCTGTCCTGAAACTACACTGATTAGAGCCGATCAGGTTATTCACAAAGGGTTTCAGGCGTTCACACAATACGGCAGAGAAGATCTTATATGCGATGTTAAGGAGACTTATTCCCCTATAGTTGGCGCAGTTATAGGGGTCTCCTTTCTTATGGACTCGGCAAACGATGCTGCGATTCCATTCGTCGGGCATGCTTTCCCTTCGACCATACCTTGCAAATGAGATGGTGTATACACCTTACCAACTCATCTACAGCCGCCTTAAAAAGCTTAGCAGACAGGCCGTCTGCGCCCGCGGCTTTATTAGTCTTAAGTCTTGATATCGTTATCTTGACTTCGTCTAGGTCGGGTGGACGGAATTCTCTTACATCGTCGTCCATTACGAACGGATCGTTCTGCCAGACAGCAGCATCTTGTCTGTCATCGCCGTTATACAGTCTGCAGAAGTGGTCTTTCCAAATTCTCAGCATCGACTGTGACTCTACTACCGCCGGGCCGCCAGGCCGCCGCTCTGGCTTTGTGGCCATGGCATGTTCGTTTTAGCTTATTGTAAAACTTCAGGGCATCATACGTACATACACACAGGCATCTCTATAAAAACCTTGGATTTGGACTCTGGTGACCTTGAAACGTGGAGATACGTCAAAATTTTGAATTCTCGAAATTGGCTCCATTACAAAAACTTCCCACCGGGAAGTTAAAAAAAAAATTGGTTTATCGGTGCCAACCGGGATTTGACCCTACTGAGGCCCGAAACCTTCTTCAAAATGGTATTGACAAGATTTGTAATTATTATTCGACGGCTTACAAGTAGAGGATTGATACCTTTTCGACAAAACCTTTCAGCAGCACAAAATGCATTCCCCAAACAAAATTGAGTACAGATTTAGACATGGAAGTCGAAAAATTTACTTTTAGCAGATCATAAAACGATGTGTATCTCAAACGTGGCACGATTGTCAAAGATAGTCCTACCCACATACAAATTAAAGCGCTTCCCCAAATTCAAATGTCACCCTACTTTTTAGACACAGTAGTTAACGGGGCAGCGTGGTTTCCTAAAGGGTGGAAGTCCAACACAACGTCTTAACCTAGGTGCAAGGCAGTGAAGTAGATGTTATTACTACCGACTTCAGCAAAACTTTTGATAAGATAAGGCATCTATTCATCTATTTTAAACACGAGGCTCTAGGCTAACGCCCCAAATCGTCATATGGTTTAAATCATACCTCGACAATCTCTGACCCTATTGTAGCCTCTCCCCATCTTCCGCAAGGCAGTCAGCTTGGTCTTCTAATTTTTTTTCTAACCTTTAACGATGTCCACTTGAGGACTGCAATTTGTCGATCTATGCAGACGATATGAAAATCAACAGGACAATATCGACCCCGGCTGACTTGGTCGCACTCCAAAACGACCTTGATTTCTTCGGTGCTTGGTTTGATAATATCCTCCTAGAGCTCTATGTCGGTAAATGCCGGTCCAGTACTATTTCTCGCAAGCGTGTCCCCTTAGCTTCCAGAACTTACAAGCCCGTGTCCTATGTTTCTTTCATTCGGGAATAATATGTGATAGATATGGTGCGAAATTTGGTCACCACGGCTTCAATTGCACACTCAGTAGGTCGATTATGATGACGGTAAAATGGAATGGTAAGAATTTTAAGTTGTTCGGATACTTACTCAGGTGGCGCTACAGTTAGAGGTGAACCAGGGCCTCAGCCAACAAGCCTTTCCAGTTAGCACGATATTTTCCTAGCTGTCTCCAGTGTCGCACGCCCAGTTGAGACTCTTGAGGCCCCTTTACACTTTAGTGCGCCAACGTCATCCCTCGGGGTCGAAGTCGAAGACTCTTCGGGTCGGAGATGTGATTTCCATTGGCTCTATATAGTCCAGCCATTTTAGACGTTGGATCCGTAGACATTATACTAGGCCGATGTCGCTGTACAGCCCGTAGAGTTCTTGCTTGAATCTTCTCCTCCACTCTCCGTCAACACAAACGAGACCGAAGGCTGTACGCAGAATTTTCCTCTCGAAACGACCAAGGGCTTCTTCACCCATTTCTAATAAGGTCCAAGCCTCTTCGCCGTAGAGGAAGACCGGGATGATTAAGGTTTTATGGAGGGTCACCTTACTTTTCCGATAGAGGACTCTACTGCCGAATTGCCCCTTGAGCCCGAAGAAATAGCTGTTGACAAGAGCTATTCTGCGTCTAATCTTAGCGTTGGCTCCGCTTATCACCCGTGAGTCAAGGTAGATGAAATCATTGACAACATCAAAGGTATAGCTGCCAATAGTGACGTTCTGGCCAAGAAATCGGTGTTATTCCTTGACGACTGCATGTTTTTTTTTTTTTTATAGTCACACCCGCACTCAAGGCTAAGGCATTGTCACGTTTGAACACTGAGCGAGCGAAGGTAACAGGGAGAGGAAGAGTTTCGCTCAGGTTTACACACAACCTGAACGGAGTGCAGTGGTTTTGGGTCGTAGATGTTCGTTCACTACTCTCAGGGGTGGTTTGTCCTAGATAGGACGAGCGCCGACCGGATTTTCGCGTTGGTTATAATTCACAGTAATTCGTTCATGTACTTTTGGAGTTAACATCGCATACGCAGAGGATGAATTTCAATGCCTGCAGCAGTACGTTTGATCGCTTTCCATTCACAACTCTGTTGCATACTTTTTTCCGTAAAAAAATTGCTTTTTTTCTTGGCTATGAAACGAATTTGTAATATAGACCTTTCGCTTGACGGCCGATGATGTTAACCACTGCCCTAGGGCCACCCCCCGTGGTGGGCCATCGTTTACCTTCAGACCCACTTTAACCGCTTATGCTTCGATGCTCACAAAAGTTTCATTGACATCACGGGCGGGAAACAATGCACGATCCTTTCAAGCATGATGTCGAAAAAATCACATGACAGTGCGTCGCGCTATTTTAATCCTTTTCTTACATTGAAGGTCTCGGTTAATTCCATACCGACCTTAAAGGAGCAGCGAGAATTTTCCATTGTCATCCTGCACAACCTGACGAGTTTGGCAGAGATGTCAAAACATAACATGGCTCTATATAGCTCCCAACCAACTTATATCCAACTGCTTTAAATAGCCTAGCAGGCAGGCCGTCTGCGCGAGCAGCTTTTGTAGACTTCAGTTTCAGTGCCTTAACCTCGTCTAAGTCGAGTGGACGGAATTCTCTCTCCTCTTCATCCAGTGCGAATGGTGCGTTCTACCTGACAATAGTCTCTTGACCTTCGCCGTTATACTGTCCGCAGAAATAGCCTTTTCATATTTTCAGCATCGACTGTGATTAAACTACGTGGGGTCCGTGTTCATTCCTGCAGGCTTCCGCTCTGGCTTTATAACCTTAGGATTTTCCTTTTACTCTTTGGTAAAACTTTCGAACGTCGTTCCTGCAATAACATCTCTCTATCTCCTCGATCGCGCGATTCTCGTGCTCTTTCTTTTTCCTTCAAAGAGCTCACGGGCGGCTCTCGTTCGTCGAACGTGGCCATGTACGCATTCTCTTCCTTTGCATGTACCAATCTGCACTACTCGTCGAGCCAAGGGTTTCTCTAGGTGGTGGGTGGATACCTAGTACATCAGAGGAAGCATCCCTGGTGGCACTTTGACAAAGTCTCCATTGCTGTTCTATGATTTGTGCAGTTTGCATCGGCTCTTGAGAGAGCTTGAGGGAGACACGATAGGCTAAATTTCTCACGATCTCTTGCGATTGCAGCTTCCCGACGTCAAGTTTTGCTGGTCCTACTCGACCCCGCAGTTTTCGCGATATGCTCATACGTACCTTGACCGCAACAAGGCAATGATCCGAGTCAACATTGGCTCCTCGAAATGTTTGGTCATATAAAATGCTGGAGGAGTGTCTGGCGTCGATCGCAATTTGGTTAAAAAAAAATTGATCAGGAGACCGCCAGGTCCACTTATGGATATTGAGATGTAGGAATGGTGTGCTAGCTATAAGGAGATTACGTTTTCGGACGAGGTGTCGTGTAGGCAGTGCTTTCCTATGACTTGTTCATCCTCTTTTTACACGGTCCATCCCATCGCACTCCTTGGAGTGCGGTAATGCCTGCTTTAAAGCAGTTTAGGGCGTTTTCTAACTGTTCGGCCGTACCCGGTCTGTTAAGGGACCTAACATTCCAGGTACAGAACCGATACTCTTATCCTTTTATACGTTTGCGGGGGTCGTCAACATGTAGTCCGTCTGTTGAATCCGAGGCTTGTGGTTGTCTCTGAGCGATGATGATTTTTTTGTGGTTACGGCTTACTGGGCCGCGCAGGAGAAAATCTCCAGATGGTGCCACTAGGAGATGGGAATGGGACTTACTAACACTGGCCCCTTTCGCTTTTTAGCAGACCAGCATCCGTCGGATAAATACTTCCCCCACAAGACCTTTGTTAGTCCTTTTCCATCCATCTAATAGAGCCAAAATAATAAAATTGCTTGAAGTGCACTATTAGAAAAACAAATTCCTATCGCTTACTAGACTGTCGCTAATTAATAGCCCTAGCCATATGCACTGCAGTCCCTTACAATAGTAAACGACACTGTTTACGAAGATCCAAGATGCCTTGTTGCCTTACAGAACAAAACGATTAATTACTTCATTGAGCCAATCAAATAAATTTCCAGTGTCATAGCCTAATACCAGCTACAGTTGTAGTGAATCGTAAGCTAGAAATGATTGGACTTAGATAAAACGAAGCCACAAAAGCAAAACCAATCCTATGAGTGTAATATCCATTAACCATTAATTAACTTAGGTAGGTAGGTAGGTAGGGTCGTAGCCTTCCCAGAGTTGAGAAGAATGCACATAGGCCAGGGAGGGCCGTTGTGCAGCTACGAGGGGGTTTTATCCCCCTATTCGTGGAACCATTTTGTGCTTCTTAAGAAGTTACGAAGATCAAGTATCCCTACTTTCTGAACATCTGTCAGACCGTTAAGGAAGTAAGAGCCTAGGTAACGTTTCCTGAAATTGCAGAGAGCTGGACAGGCGCAGAGAAGGTGGTGAATGGATTCGACCTCCTCCTCGTCCTGACAGCTTCTGCAGAAATCATTCGGAACTATTCCTAGTTTTTGTGCGTGACTGCCAATGAGGCATTCATTAACTTAAGAGTTTCTGTTCACAGTGTGTAGATAAAGGGCGCATTCAAATTTGATGGGGATTCACCCGAAATAGTAGTTAAAGGACGATCTTCAAAAAATTTAAATTAAAACTCACTCCAATGCCAACGATACGCCTAACCGATCCAATATTCTCTTAACCACAGCCTAAATCAATGTGGATCACATCATGGGAGCACATCATCGGTTGATGGGCTTCGAAAATGAAAACCCAAACAGAATCCCTGAATAGAGCGAGGGAACCTTCTCCTCTTCTCTATTCCTGCCATCGTTTTTTGGCCTCATCCTTTGACCCTTTGAGAGCGTTTATCCGGAAAATCATAAAATTTTATGTCTGTTGCAGGCAGCATGCTTTCGTAAGGAAACATACTTCGCATTCAATTCCATCAAGTGCGCCTGTAAAAGGGCCAAAAACAATTTTACTGCCATGAAATGCTCATAGCCTCATCGATTGATTGACATAATAATGGGCTTACTACATGCTATACTTGTGCTCCTATGTTGTGGGGTCTGTTTCGCACTTTCATTTTATTTTTCCGACGTACTCGTAAAACGACTTATTGGGTTATTTGCCACAATTGCTGTCGCACATTTCATGGCAAGTGTAAATGTGGAAGAGGGGTGTCATGGAGCATCGGTGCGATTACATGTTAAAAGCGCGCGAGGATACAGTTTGGACAAGGCAGGCGTGAAGTCACAAACCGTATCCGCATAATTCACGCAAATATTGAATCTTGCTTTGATCTGTATAGGTCATGCATTCCAGTGGAGTGGTTCTGCCCACTAATAGAGTCTTGGCCGGGTTGGTAGTATATTTTGCAGAAGTGGGCGAGGGTACACGACTCGGTTTTTGATGTTTCGATGGAGGAAGCGATAAAGTTTCATGTTGCAAATTGGATGAGTTCCGAGTGAAATTGATGTTTGAAGAAATTGCGAGAAACGTGAACTTAATACTGATGTTTCTGACGAAATCCTTTTTAATTTGTGTGGATGCTAATGGGAAGCATAAAATCTGGTCTGGGGATGTTGACCTTTTCGCCTCGGATACGGACGGATACAAAGCTGACGACTCCTGCAAGTGACTAAATGAACTACGAGTCTGCACATGGAATGTGAGGTTTCCTAAACAGACCAGGTGTATGAACTCACTCACTCACTGCGCTTCAAGAAGTGCGATGGGATGGACAAACAACGCTTATTCGGATGCGGATTTATTATTTGAGGAAGACTCCGACAAAAACTCTTAAGCTTTCGGCATGTAAACGAACGCCTCGTAAAAATCCTCATCAAAGCTAAATTCGGGAACATTAGATTATTATGCGTTCACGCCCCAACCGAAGAAAAGGATGATCGACTCAAAGACGACTTCTACGATCTCCTAGACAGAACCCACGCCCAATGTCCCAGCTATGATAGGAGATTTTGATGTAAAACTGGGCAAAGACACGACACCACGTCGAAAAACGCACATCTTGACTTCCTGGCGGGGCGTAATCTACTTCCAACTAGCACAGGATTGCCGCATCTCAACATCCACAACGGGACCTGGCGATCACCTAATCAGTCGACTACCCACCAGATTGATCACATCGCGATCGACGCCAGACACTCCTCCAGCATCCTAGATGTGGGAACCTTCCATCCGATCACTACCTTGTTGCAGCCAAGGTACGAATGAAGATATCATGGATGCCACGGAGTCGAGCTGGACAACGAAAGATTGATATCGGAAAGCAACAATCGCGAGAGACCGCTGGGATCTTTGCCGATCCAGTTTTCTTCAACCTCTCGCAATTTCCGGTGACACCGGCACAATCCACAGAACAACGATGATGTGTTGGGTTTTAAGCCACCGCCAGCTAGAAACACCTGGTTTAATGAGCAATGCGGGCAAGCCCATTTAGCAAGGCAAAACGCCTACAAAGCCATGCTGCATGGACGGATAAGAACGGCCCGTTGACATTACGAGCCAAAAAGGAAAGAGGAACACGCACATGCATACATACGCACTTTGAGAGGAAGAAGAAGAGAAACCATGAAAACAGGAATCACACTCGCAAGTTTTACGAGAAAGTAAAACGAACATGCCAGGGCAGAAGCCTGTTGGGATGAAGAAGGGCAACTAGTAGTAGAATCACAGTCGATGGAAGGAACACTTCTGTAGACTGTTTAACAACAATGAAGGATCTAATACCGTTGTCAGGCAGAACGATCCATTCACAACTGATGAAGATGCTAGAGAATTTCGTCAACCCGGCCTAGATGAAATGAAGCTGGTAATTTCGAAGCTTAAAACTAATAAAGCCGCTGCCGGCGTAGACGGCCTTACTTACTTCAGTTCCTTTTAACCAAAAACACAGTAATTAAAGAGATTCTAGAAAAATGTGTGATGCACAAACTCAATTGTCTTGTTTCGACTACTAGACTTCCCACTCTCGAAAAACTTAGCGTGACTCTTATCTCCGTCAGATAGTTTAGGAAAGTCTAATACTACTATAGTGGCAATCGTATCCAGACTGTGACTTTCGAAATGGATTATGCCAACAACAGTGTACGGATGAAGCACCATTGCTGCTTGTCACTATCGAGCCAAGGTAGACGAAGTCCTTGACTACTACAAAAGTATAGCTGTCGAAGGTGACATTCTGACCAAGACGTCTGTGTTGCGCGTCTCTCTTTGACGACAGAATATATTTGGTCTTGTCCCCATTTACCCTTAAACCCACTTTAGCCGCTTCTGCTTCAATGCTTGCGAACGCCTCATCGACGTCTCGCTTTGTCCGTCCAATACCGTCAGTGTCATCTGCGTAAGCAGAGTCCCGCACGATCCTTTCAAGAATGATGTTAAAGAAATCACGTGACAGTGCATCACCCTGTCTAAAACCTTTTTTAACATCGAAGGGGTCTGTTAGTTCACCTCCGACCTTAATGGAGCAGCGAGAGTTCTCCATAGTCATCCTGCACAGTATGACGACCTTGGCAGCAATGTTAAAACAAGATATGGCTCTGTATAGTTCGTCTCTATAAACGCTGTCATATGCGGCTTTAAAGTCGAGAAAAAGTGCAGTGTAGTAGTGTAAATATTTGGTCTATCGTGGATTTTCCTGGCCTGAATCCACACTGGTAGGAACCTATCAGATTGTCCACAAACGGTTTCAGGCGCTTACACAGTGCGGCAGAGAGGATCTTGTACGCAATGTTTAGGTGACTTATCTCTGTGTAATTGGCGCAGTCATAGGGGTCTCTTTTCTTATAGACCGGGAAGACGATGCTGAGATTCCATTCATCGGGCATGCATTCTTCCGACCATATCTTGCAGATGAGTTGGTGCATGTTCCTAACCAGCTCATCGCCAGCTACTTTAAGCAGCTCCGCGGGGAGTCCGTCTTCTCCAGCAGCTTTATAAGACTTAAGTTTCGATATCGCTATCTTAACATCGTCTAGGTCGGGTGGACGGGAGTCTCTTTCGTCTTCGTCCATTGTGGATGGTTCGTTCTGCCTGACGGCGGCATTTTGACTATCATCGCCGTTATACAGTCTGCAGAAGTGGTCCTTCCACAATCTCAGCATCGACTGTGATTCCACTACTAGTTGTCCGTGCTCATCCGTGCAGGCTTCTGCCCTAGCTTTATAGCCTTGGCATGTTCGTTTTACTTTTTGGTAGAACTTTCGAACATCATTCCTGCAGTAGCATCTCTTCATCTCCTCGATCTCGCGTTTCTCGTGCTCCTTCTCTTTTCTTCTCAGAAGCGCATGCTCCTCCCTCCTTTTCTGTTCATAGAGCTCGCGAGCAGCTCTCGTCCGTCGATGCAGTGTGGCCATGTATGCATTCTGTTTCTCTACATGGGCCTGTCTGCATTCGTCATCAAATCAGGGGTTTCTCGAAGGTGATGGAGGTGGTGGCTTGAAACCGAGTTCATTTGAGGGTACCTGTCTGATGGCGTTCGGAGAACAACTTCATTGCTGCTCCATGGTTTCTATTGCATCGGGACTTGAGAGAGCTTGAATGGGACTTAATCGGCGAAGGTCCTGGCGGTCTCCTGCGATTGCAGCTTTCCGACGTTAAATGTTGGGAAATTCGCATCCGTACCTTGGCTGCAACAAGGTAATGATCCGAGTCGTAATTGACTCCCCGAAAGGTTCGGATGTCTAGGATGCTGGAGGAGTGTCTGCCGTCGATCGCAATGTGATCAGTTTGATTGATTGTCGATTGATCGAAAGACAGCCAGGTCCCCTTATGGATGTTGAGGTGTGGGAATCGTGTTACCACCATAAAATCCACTAGCCTTAGTCCGTTTTCTGACTTGGTGTTGTGTAGGCTATGGTTTCCTAAGACTCGTTCAAAGATTGCTTCCTTACCCAGCTTCGCATTAAAATCTCCTAGAACGATTTTGGTGTCATAGCTGGGACATTGGGCATATGTTCTGCCTAGGAGATCATAGAAGTCGTCTTTGTGTCGGTCATCTTTCTCCTCTGTGGGGACGTGGACACATAATAAACTTGTATTGCCGAGATTGGTCTTGATGGGGATAGTTATAAGGCGTTCGCCTACATACTGGAAGCTTAAGACTTTTTTCCTGAGTCTGCCTCGAACAACAAATCCGCATCCGAATAGACGTTGATTATTTTCTCTGTAGCAGTTTCCGTCGTACATATCGCAGTTTTTCATCCGCTTTTGTTCTGGCCCATCCCATCGCACTTCTTGGAGCGCGGTAGTGTCTGCCTTATAGCAGTCCAAAGAGTTGACCAGTTGTTCGGCTGCACCTGGTATGTTGAAGGACCTAACGTTCCTGGTGCAGATCCGGAATTCGTTTCCTTTTAGATGTTTGCGGGGGTCGTTAACATGTAATCCGTCCATATCCGCGGCTGTTGGTTGTCTCTGAACAAATATTTGTTTTACGCGATAGGGATGTTAACCCTAAGCGCAAATCCCAACCTGGAGGACCAGGTTCCTCTTTCCCCAGGAACAAGGGGTCGAGTCGCTGCAAACATTGGTTCACGACCTGGCGGGTGCCAGTATAGCTATCCAGGGGGGCCACGCGGAGGCTGTGTGTCAACTTGGATAAAACAGGAAAAGAGATCGAAGCTGGCGTTTGCCATGTTAAACGCGATCAACTTGTTTGCTCTGTTTGCTCGCTCCCTCCCCCACTTAACCATGAATAATAAACGACAACTCATCGTAAATAAATTACGAGCAGTCCATTTCAGGGGCTCCCCAATCGAGATCCAATTCTTTTTTAAAGTGCTAAGGGGGGTTAGGTCAGGGAAGCATTCAACTCTGAGACACTAGGACGAAATTGACTAATTCAATTTAGTGTGCTAATGCAGGGAGTTTTTAATAGTATCGCCTGAGGTGACTTACTAACTTTAGCCATAATTACGACTCTCTAACGCATAATAAGAATTCCCATCCGAGTTAAAGGCCTCTTGACAGTTGCATGTTCCTTAAACGAATGCCTCCGTTCGCTTTAATTGAAAGTGAACATGAAATTCTTTAGACAAAATTCTGCGCGACGAGTAATTAACTTTAAATTAAATAGGAGTAGCGTGCCTGCAAAAAATTTGACATACAAGCCATAGGCTCGTTAGTCTGGAAAACTCATTTCGCATCGTCTACCTTAACGCCATTAATACTTGGAAAAATGTTAAACAGAAAATGGCTTTAACCCTATTAAGACGAGGCATTTTTCAGTGTCGTCTTAAACGTTTGTGTTTTGAATAAAAATGAAGCACGAGTGGCAAGCTTACTACCTTTTGTTGACAAATTGAGAGAACAAGTCGGCTAGTGTCAAGAGCATGCCGAGAAACCCTCAATTTCAGTTCGTCTATTTGAGTGATCAATATTGATGGATGACTTTAGACGGCAGGAACGTGGGAGACCTCCATGGATTTTGTATTCCAATTAATCACACGAGATTTTGTTGATTCCAGTGTATGAACGTGACGTATAAATTGAAGATTTTTTTCTTTCAATGATGGTTGCTGGAAAGAGGTCGTTGTCCTGAATGACGGGGCCATAAATCCTACCGCCAGCGTCACAAGCTCCACACAGTGTACAAAAAGTGATGGAAATTTTCAAAACAGCGGTTTTCCTTTCGTTTTGTTTGCCATTTCAAGTCCCACTTTATATGGTTAGAATTGCCATCATTTGCATATTTATTATACGATAGCTGAAATGATTTATAATGCGAAGGCTATTGGCCTCAATGAATGGCTCCTGTGCAGCCTTGGGCGGCAGTCCTATGTAGATTATCTGTTGCTTTATTCATTTGACTCACTGGTTTGCTGGCGCAGTGTTTTATGGTTCGTTGTGTTTTCCAAAACTCATAAACTGGCTGTGATTTTTCAATTTCCTGAAATATATGAATAAGGGGCGCACCAGAGTGGTTCGAAGGACAGCAGGAAGAACGAATTACTGGCTGTTTCCTGGTAGACAGAAATGAACAATTTTTAATCAACCCTTTAAGTGCTTGATTCGGTTACCATTTACGTAACAGTCTCCAACAGTCACATCTTGATTTTAGGATCCTATTATGGAACGATGTTCGGAGCAGTCGAATCGAGCGGATATTTGTTATAAATTAAGTTGCATTTCCCTCCTTGGCTCGTTCGTATCTATGTGAATGGCATGTGGGTGTTATATGAGGAATTCAATTACACTCGTAATGACGCGAGAAATGATGATGTTGTTGAAATAGTTCCGGAAATTGTTTCTTGTATGGCTGGAAACTATTTCTATAGAAAGTATATTGCGAGTTTCATCAGGAAGTCACAAAGATAAAGTGAAACACGACGTTCACGGATTTTCGTAAACTTTTAGCGGCAGAGGTGAATATTAAATATTCTGTTCGAGCAGACTAACAAGCAATTTGCATTTTTGAAAGTACCAAACTTAAGTTTGCCCCATCCACAAAAAAGGCGATCCTACCTCTTTCAAGAACTATAGAGGTATATCCCTGCTAAATGTCGCATACAAGATCCTGTCCAGCGTATTGTGTGAAAGTCTAAAACCGTTTTGCACCGCACTAATCGGCAGCTACCAGTACGGCTTCCGGCCCGGCAAATCAACTATAGACCAAATTTTCACACTTCGACAAATCCTGGAAAAGACCAACGAGTTTCGAATCGGTACACACCATCTTTTCATCGATTTCAAAGCCGCATACGACAGCATTCATCGTGAAGAACTGTTTGGGGCGATGGCCGAATTCGGGATCCCGGTAAAACTGATCCAGTTGTGTCGCGCCACGGTAAAAAACACGCGATGCACCGTGCAATTCGGTTCTAGGACCTCGGAACCATTCGAAACATGCACCGGATTTCGGCAAGGAGATGCGCTGTCATGTGACTTCTTCAACCTGGTGCTGGAGCAGATAGTGCGACGGGCAGGCGTCAACAGGGAAAGTACTATCTTTTACAACTCCATCCAGCTGTTAGGATACGCGGATGACATCGACATCATCGCGTGTTCTCGCCGTGGCATTCCGGAAGCATTCTCGGCGATTGAAGAGCAGGTGAAACGAGTGGGTCTTAAGATCAATGAGGACAAAACGAAATACATGCTGTCAAGCAAAAACCAATCCGTCGCTCACCACCTGGGACAAGATATAACAATTGACAGCTACGATTTCGAGGTAGTTAAGGAGTTTGTCTACCTCGGGGCAAACGTAAATTCCACAAATGACACCACAGTGGAGATCCGGCATAGAATCGCCCTTGGCAACCGCTTCTACTTCGGCTTGTCCAAACAACTGGGGTCAAAACTCCTCACTCGAAAGACCAAAGTCATGCTTTACAAAACGCTCATTCTGCCAGTCTTGCTGTACGGAGCCGGAAGCTGGACGATAAGCAGGACAGCGGAGCTGACTTTGGGTTCTTTCGAAAGAAAAATTCTGCGCCGGATATTTGGTCCTGTCTGTGAGGAAGGTGAATGGAGAAGAAGACACAACCGCGAACTCTGCGAGCTTTACCAAGATGTGGATGTAGTCCGGAAGGCAAGGATCCGTCGACTACACTGGTTCGGCCACATCGAGCGCATGGACATCAACGCTCCAGCTTAGAGGGTCTTCGACTCCGAGCCTCCTTGTTCGAGAAGAAGATGAAGACCGAACCTCCGGTATAAAGACCAAGTAATCGCGGATGTAAGACATTTTGGTCTTGACAACTGGAAGCAGCGTGCCCGGGACCGTCAAGGATGGAAGGCAGCTATAACTCAGGCTCAGATCCTCCATGGATCGCTGGCCTGATAAGTAAGTAAGTAAGTTCTAGGTAATGCACATGTAACAATCGATACTTTTAGCAACAGATGTCCCTCCTTGTCCATAATCCCGCTATAAACATTTCCTCAATATATTCACTAAGGAAATAAAAGTCATTTACTCACCTTTATGAACCGGTCATTCAGTTTACCTTTTCCAAAATAGGTGAGGCACAGGTATCTGACCATACACTAATGATATACCCTTCGGTGCTTACTTGCAGTTATGAATGAAATATCGGTACTTGTACATCTGTGAATGAGCTACGGTGGCGAAGACGAATCAACCAGGTGCAACATATTCAAAGAAATATTTTACCGCGTATCTCACCAGGTGAGCAGGATTAGCGACCTACATTCAACGTTCGTTTTGGATGTTTTCAAATTTTACACAACACAAGCAAATATGAGAAAAACGTTTTTTGATCATGGGTGACACTAAACTGGATACGAAGTCCTTAAAAAATTAGCACTGAATCCAGCCCGAATTTCATTGACCGCCGAACTTTTCGTTCTCGTCGAAAGAAGACGTGGAAGTATTCAAAGTTATATATATTATAAAGCTGCTGGAGCAGACGGACTCCCCGCGGAACTGTTTAAAGTAGCTGGCGATGAGCTGGTCAGGAACCTGCACCAACACATCTGTAATATATGGTCGGAAGAACGCATGCCCGATGAATGGAATCGCAGTATCGTTTGCCCGCTCCGTAAGAAAGGAGACCCCTATGACTGCGCCAATTACAGAGGGATAAGCCTACTGAACATCGCGTACAAGATCCTCTCTGCCATACTGTGTAAGTGCCTGAAACCGTTCGTGGAGAATCTGATAGGTTCCTACCAGTGTGGTTTCAGGCCAGGAAAATCCACAATAGACCAAATATTTACAGTACGGCAGATCTTGGAGAAGACCCAAGAATTCCAGGTCGATACGCACCAACTTTTTGTCGACTTTAAAGCCGCGTATGACAGTGTTTATAGAGACGAGCTATACAGAGCCATGTCATCCATAACATCCCTTCCAAACTCGTCAGACTGTGTAGGATGACTATGGAGAACTCTCGCTGCTCCATTAAGGTCGGAGGTGAACTAACCGACCCCTTTGATGTTAACAAAGGTTTAAGACAGGGTGACGCACTGTCACGTGATTTCGTTAATATTATTCTTGAAAATATCGTGTGGGACTCTGCGGCCTATACAAGAGGTACGATCTACTTCAAGTCCACACAATTGCTTGCCTACGCAGATGACATTGACGTTATTGAACGGACAAAGCTAGACGTCAATGAGACGTTCGCAAGCATTGAAGTAGAAGCGGCTAAATTGCGTCTAAGGGTAAATGAGGACAAGACCAAATATATGCTGTCATCCAAGAAAGACGCGCAACACCGACGTCTTGGTCAGAACGTCACCTTCGGCAGCAATATTTTTGAAGTAGTCAAGGACTTCGTCTACCTTGGCTCGATAGTGGCAAGCAGCAATGACACCAGCGCTGAGATAAAAAGCAGAATAACTCTTGCCAACCGCTGCTTCTTCGGGCTCAAGAGGCAATTGAGAAGTAGAGCCCTCCCTCGAAAAACTAAGGTATACCTCTACAAAACCTTAATCATCCTGGTCCTCAAAAGCGGATGAAGAGGCTCTTGGGCGTTTCGAGAGGAAAATTCTGCGTGCAATCTTTGGTCCCGTTTGTTTAAACGGAGAGTGGAGGAGGAGATTCAACCAAAAACCTACGGGCTGAACAGCGACATCGGCCTAGTTAGACGTCTTCGGATCCAACGTCCAAGATGGCTAGGCTTTGTAGAGCGAATGGACATCAACGCTCCGGTCTGAAGAGTCTTCGACTCCAACCCCGAGGGACGACGCAGCAGAGGACGACCGCATTTAATGTGGCGCGCACAGGTGGTAAGGGACCTCCTGTGGCGGCTGGCCAAAGATCGGGCCGGCTGGAGGGGCTTGTTGGTTGAGGCCCTGGTTCACCCCGAACTGTAGCGCCATCAAAGTAAGTAAGTAATATTCAAATTTCTTAGTTTAAGTATATGAAGCCCCAAAATATTTACATTTTTATAAATTACTCCAAATAGCGTCCAATATGGTATTGTTAAGCTCGATTAATAAAACTCCTTGCCCTATTAAGCCGATACTTCCTGTTGCCGATGCA
The DNA here is from genome assembly GCA_951905685.1 of Eumerus sabulonum. NCBI lineage: Eukaryota > Metazoa > Arthropoda > Insecta > Diptera > Syrphidae > Eumerus > Eumerus sabulonum. Next base: position 102,280,367 of record OX645063.1, read on the forward strand.
GGAGAGAGTGATTTGTTTTTTTGTTGCTTTTTGCTGTAGGTTTTCGCTATCTGTTGGAGCACTGGTCCATTGTACTGCCACACAGACACCTACATTCACTCTATTTTCCCTATTTTCCGGAGAAAAATGAAAAGGATCTTCAGTGCTGCAGAGCTAAGAAATTCGGCACACACCATGTCGGCCCCAAGGTGCGCCACCGTGCACGAGCAAAGGCGGGACAGTCGTAGAGAAAGTATTCTGCTGTGTCATCCTCTAATCAGCGTCTCAATGATGGCAAACAAGCAGATATGCTTGGCAAAAGTGTAATGGCCCGCAAGTCTTCTGCGGTCAATTTTCCTTAAGAATAAGAAGAATTCTGCCGATTTCTTGCAGATATCTGGGCGTACGCGCCTAGTCATACTGCATCCTGGATATTGCCTCCGTCTACGATTGTGTGCATTGAAGACCCACTCATTGACGTGGGTCCTGACCGTGAAAGCAAGTAGACCCAAGGCGCGGTTCAGGTCGTGGGAAACTCTCCTCTGAACCAATTCTGGCGAGCTCATCCGAGATTTCATTTCCTGGGATCGCTGAATGGCATCGCACCCAAGCAAGCCTTAGTGAGTTTAGTCTACCGACTTGTTCAGGAAGTCGTTAAGTTCATACACTAACTTAGGTGCAGCTTAGCTGTCACTGCAGACGTACATATATATTCTTACCCTTCCACCTATATGCTTCACAACATAGTGCATGGCCATCAGGATTGCGTATATCTCTGACTGAAAGACATACGCATATTTTCCTAACGAGAATGGAGACGGACGTTTTCGCATTAAAAAAAAAACCCAACGTCGGTCCCCAGCCCAGACTTGGAGGCATCTGTGAAAATGCGAAGACAATCCTTTCCAGGTTCAGTATGGGGCCAGAGCCAATTCTGACGCCATGGAAATTCGACTGTGAAATTATAGCCCAGTAGGATGAAAGGTGTCATTGCGTCAGAGGCATATCCATGAGACAAGGGTCGGAGGATATTCCTCGCGCAAGCGCACTGTCATTCCAATGCGAGTTGTACCAAAAACATTTCTCTTGAGATGAGACATGGCTTGCACACCCTCTGATAAATACATACATATGTCAAGGGGTAGACAGTTCATCATAGCATCTAGATCAGCGACCGACATGCTGGGGAAGGCCCCCGTACAGCTGAGATAAACCGATATTTGGATTTTGGTTAAAAAAGAGTTAAAAACAGCAACTATAGCTCCTTACACATGCAAGAAAGCCATAGGGAAAAAATGGGGATTCAACCCCAAGATTACCCTATGGCTCTACATCACGGTCGTCAGACCCATACTAATGTATGGAGTAACAGTCTGGTAGACAGCACTGGACAAAACAACATACCTCAAGCAATTCGAGAAGGTGCAAAAGTTAGCGTGTATGTGCATTACCGGGGCCCTCAGGTCCACCCCAACGGCTGCGCTTAACATGATACTTGACCTTACACCTCTCGATATTTTCGGCAGGCAAATTGCTACACAAGCGGCCATTAGACTTAAAGCAAACTCAAACTGGTCGAGCTATATCACTGGTCACTCCTCCATCCTGAATAACAGGTCAGTTATGGCAGAATACCTAGACCTCACAGAACCCACCACAGTCTTAGAAAAAAACTTTACAATAACCTACCCGGATAGACAAAACTGGACTCGCCAGACGCAACCTCGCAGAAACTGCGTAGACTTCTATACTGATGGGTCCAAGACCAAAGACGGGGTGGGTAGTGGGGTATTCTGCAAACAACTTAAGCTGAACAAAGCTCTAAAACTACCAAATCACTGCAGCGTTTTCCAGGCGGAACTGTTGGCTATAAGAGAGGCTTTGTCTTGGCTGAAGTGGAACGTGATATCCACCACGGATATCCGCATTCTCACGGATAGCCAAGCAGCCTTAAAGTCGTTGGAGTCCTACGTGTACACATCAAAAACTAGCCTCGACTGTCTCTTAACGAGATGGCTGAACAGTTCAACATACAACTTATCTGGGTACCGGGACACAGCGACATTCCAGGAAACGAAAGAGCCGACAAACTCGCCAAACAAGGAACGACGCTGCAATCAATCGTGGCTTGTGAGGGTATACCCTTTGCAACCATTAAACACAATCTGATAAATCTCGCCAGGACCGAGACGAACCGGAGATGGACTCAGGGACATACCTGCCTCATCACCAGACAAATCTGGCCCTGGCTCAACAGTAAACGGACTAGGAGTATTATCTCCCTAAAAAGAACTGACATCCACAAAGTCATTGGTGTCATCACTGGACACTGCCTTATTGGCAGTCACGCGCAAAAATTAGGTATAACTCCGAATGATTTTTGCAGGAGCTGTCAGGACGAGGAGGAGGTGGAGTCCATTCATCACCTTCTCTGTGCCTGCCCGGCATTCTGCACAATCAGGAAACGATACCTAGGATCTTACTTCCTTAACGATCTGACCGAAGTTCAGCAAGTTGGGATATCTGATCTTCTTAATTTCCTAAGAAGCACTAAATGGTTCCACGAATAGGGGGCAAAACCCCCTCGTAGCTGCACAACGGGCCTTTATGGCCTCTGTGTATTCTTCTCAATTCTCTTTTGGGAAGGCTACGGTCCTACCTACCTACCTACCTACCTTGGATTTTGGTGTAAGAGGCTACGACGTGTTTACGTGTTAGCCTGTTCCACCAGACAACCGTGCATAGGAGATTATCGGTCTTATCATTGCCATGTAAATCCAGACGATTTTTGCCGGCGATAAGCCCAATGTTTTGCCAAGAGCACCTTTGTATCGCCAGATTCCTGACAGTGGTTTGGTGGTTTTTGACCCAGGAGTGGTAATTAAAATATAAGCCGAAGTCAAAAAAAAATATTTTTAGTACAAAATGCATTTTTTTCTTTTTTCCTGATCAACACCGTAAACAAATAAGAAACGTAAATGTTTTAAATTAAATTAAATTATCTTATGAACAACAATTTTAACTAAAATATGTTAAACAACATTTTACTTAATAATGCGATCAACGCATTCAACAAAACTAAACTTAATTCATAAACAAATGCTCTGCATATGCAATTTTTTTAAGGACTTTGTCCATCATCAATGGAGCTCATTCGTGGTCCATGGGGGTGTATTGATATGGAACAATATTCGGCATCATCTGCTGCTGGTAGTAATGGTAGTTCCACATGCGTTGCTCATGCATGACCGCCTCCTGCATTTTCATCATCTCAACAGCGCCAGGCGGAAAGTATCCCATATGAGAATGAGGGTAGTACGGAAGCTGGTGCGGGTCGGGATAGTGTACATCATGAACCATATTGGGATCTCTGCGGAGACGTCCGGTTGTAGCCCCGATGGTAACGTCTTCAGCAGAAGGAGACAGCGCCCAGTAGTGTCCTCTTCCAGGATCGTCCATTGGCCTTTGCACTTTTATAAAACATTTGTTAATACTCAGATTATGACGGATCGAGTTGTGCCAGCTATTCCTGTTCGACTGATAATACGGAAAGTTGTTTTCGATCCAATTACAAATCTCGTTCAAAGTGAGAAGCTTCCTTGGGCTACTGCGGATTGCCATCACTATCAGAGCACTATATGTGTATGGTGGTCGCTGGTCGCTGTTTTCGTCGCTGCGTGGTGGTGTCAATGACGATGGCCGAGGAGGTTGCTCGTCGTCGCTGTTGGGGGAACTTACACCACTGGATCCATTTGGCGATTCGTTACTACTTCCTGGCTCACTACGCGGTGGAGTTAGTGACTGAGAATTGTCTCCAGTTGACAAGATTGACCTTATTGAGAACTGTGATTCAAAAACTGATGGCATTTTTAACAAATGATGTTTTTTTTTTAAATAACTTTTTCACAACAAATTCGAAATAAGCGAAGATGGAGAATTGCAGGCGGCAGTAGCTAACTGAATGAAGAGCCAAAGAGCTGCTTTGAATTTGAAATCAAGTCAATACTGATTCGCCTTGCCGAGGATCCTTCTATTTATACTATCCACAGGTGAGAACCAGGATTTCATTCATCACGATTCAGGACGTCCCATTTTTATTAGATTTAACCAGAAATCAGGAAGTCGCTCGACCTGTGTACGACTTATCTGTCGTAAAAGCCTGATCTTGTTCCTGATTGGTTGAGAACAATTTCATTCAGAACTACATCATTTCAAAATGAATTCGCGTTGCTGCAGGTAGAATTGTTGTAAGTGCTGAGTTCATTGAGTGAATTTCGAACTTACATACTCCCTGGTACTCAGGTAAAATATTTATGCAAACATAGGGCCTACCATGAACGCTTCCCTTTTTTATGACAGCCTTAAAAAGAATCATCATTAGACACGTAATAAAAAGTGGTTTGTTAATGTGATTTTTTTAGACCAAATACCTTTAAAGACGGGCCTGGTCATACCTATGTATTTCGGAGGTCATTGCCCCTAAAAAGTGTCTTATAAAAACCTTTAACCTTTTTTTATAGAGCACCAAAAGGGCTATTTTCACCTGTCTATAACAGCAATCATCTGATAGGAAAGTCAGGGAAAGAGTTGCCCGCTTTTCAGGATTTTGCAAAGGTATTCATTTTTTGGGTCTAAAGTGTGGGTGTATGTTGCATTTTGCATTCTTTGACCTAAGATCGATTACTTAAACTTTGTTGCAAACATTTTTTGATGTTCTGAAGAACCTAGCAGATCCTTTGAAATTTTGTGAATGATTTTTCATAATTAAGCGTTTAGCTTCTTTCATTCAATTCATTCATTCATTCCGTACATGAACTAATTCACTACCTGCCTCGCCAGGATGCCATCTCTACGAGTAATTAGTTAAACATATTCGTCCTATTTCACGCGAATCAACTTTTGGTTGAACAACACTTCTGGTAAACCAGGTGCGAGCTGTTTATTTCTTGGATTAAATATTATACCGTCACCAGGTGAGTGTTAATTAAGGTTCATATTCCTAAGCAAATAATTGACTAAGGAATGGAATTTGAGCAAATTTTAAAAACAGGCTTCCGGCTTAATTCGGTTCGCTTTATTAAGTACACAAGAAAGGAGACCCCTATAACTGCGCCAACTGCAGGGGAATATCTCCTTAATATCGCATACAAGATCTTCTCTGCTGTACTATGTGAACGCCCCTGAAACCCTTTGTGGATAATCAGATATGGAGGTTCGTATCAGTGTGGTTTCAAACCAGGTAAATCCATAATAGACCAAATATTCACACTACGCAGATCTTGGAGAAGACACCCATCACCTTTTCGTCGTTTTCAAGGCCGCGTATGACAGTGTTGAAGAACAACTAAAAAAAAAACAAGGCCGCAGGCTCAGATGGCTTGCCATCAGAGCTCTTCAAGGCTGGCGGCGATGTTCTGGTAGGGAGCATACACCAGATCATCTGCAGAATTTGGGAAGATGAAAGCTGGCCCGACGACTGGAATACCAGCTCTATATGCCCCATCCACAAAAAAGGCGATCCTACCTCTTGCAAGAACTATAGAGGTATATCCCTGCTCAATGTCGCATACAAGATCCTGTCCAGCGTATTGTGTGAATGTCTAAAGCCATTTTGCACCGCACTAATCGGCAGCTACCAGTGCGGCTTCCGGCAAATCAACTATAGACCAAGCTTTCACACTTCGACAAATCCTGGAAAAGACCAACGAGTTTCGAATCGATACACACCATCTTTTCATCGATTTCAAAGCCGCATACGACACCCGGTAAAACTGATCCAGTTGTGTCGCGCCACGCTAAAAAACACGCAATGCACCGTGCAACTCGGTTCTAGGACCTCGGAACCATTCGAAACATGCACCGGATTTCGGCAAGGAGATGCGCTGTCATGTGACTTCTTCAACCTGGTGCTGGAGCAGATAGTGCGACGGGCAGGCGTCAACAGGGAAGGCACTATCTTTTACAAGTCCATCCAGCTGCTAGGATACGCGGATGATATCGACATCATTGCGTGTTCTCGCCGTGGCATTGTGGAAGCTTTCACGGCGATTGAAGAACAGGCGAAACGAGTTGCTCTTAAGATCAATGAGGATAAAACGAAATACATGCTGTCAAGCAAAAACCAATCCGTCGCTCACCACTTGACAGCTACGATTTCGAGGTAGTTAAGGAGTTTGTCTACCTCGGGGCAAACGTAAGTTCCACAAATGACACCACAGTGGAGATTCGGCATAGAATCGCCCTTGGCAACCGCTGCTACTTCGGCTTGTCCAAACAACTGGGGTCAAAACTCCTCACTCGAAAGACCAAAGTCATGCTTTACAAAACGCTCATTCTGCAAGTCTTTCTGTACGGAGCCTAAAGCTGGACGATAAGCAGGACAGCGGAGCTGATTTTGGGTTCTTTCGAAAGAAAAATTCTGCGCTGGATATTTGGTCCTGTCTGTGAGGAAGGTGAATGGAGAAGAAGACACAACCGCGAACTCTACGAGCTGTACCAAGATGTGGATGTAGTCCGGAAGGCAAGCATCCGTCGACTAGACTGGCTCGGCCACATCGAGCGCATGGACATCAACGCTCCAGCTAAGAGGGTCTTCGACTCCGAGCCTCCTGGTTCGAGAAGAAGAGGAAGACCGGACCTCCGTTATAAAGACCAAGTAATCGCGGATGTAAGACATCTTGGTCTTGACAACTGGAAGCAGCGTGCCCGGGACCGTCAAAGATGGAAGGCAGCTATAGCTCAGGCTCAGATCCTCCATGGATCGCTGGCCTGATAAGTAAGTAAGTATGTGTATATGTTGGCGTTACAGTCCATGAAGGACCTGAGCCGAGCTTCTCTCAATTCCACATGTTGCGTGTGATATTTTCCCATAGGTGAAAGGAACCTACAGTTTATTGCCGGTTTCGAACGGCGAGATTCGAGAAGCTTTTCTTGACAATTATACTACAGGGGGTTTTGTCATAACCCCGCTGAGGAGAAACACCGTGAAAAACACGTTCGATGACATGGCTGTTGTCGGGATTCGATCCAGTGTCATCGGCATCAGAGGCCAACACACTACCTACTGCACCACGGCGCTCTCAGTCTTTAAATACGACCTAAAAAGACGTCATAACAGTACACACGACTAATTTGCGATGACACGAAGAAAAAAAGGAAAAGGACTTCGAACAACACCCCAGCAGAGGACTCTAGATGATCCGATCTCAGTTTAATTCGACTATGTCCCTCAGTGGACATAAAGGCCATACAAATCTAATCTTTAATAACATGATGATAGGAACACCTGCCCCCACTGATTCCTGATAACTCCAATCATCATGCTACTGAAGCCTAATTAACACCCAATAAATTTGTTCATCCAAGTGTGTGATCCTAAATTATGGGATACGCTGTTCATGTCGTTTGTTGTTTACCTATGGAAATGAATTTCATTAAATATATTCAAAACATACTTGCATCCACGCCATCCACAGCATATGTACTCGTATTAAGTGTATTCTCTACTTAAATACTAGAGCTGATAGCTTGGAGCAATTTATATAATTTGTGTCTATAGAGCGCAGTGAGTCTTCCGTTTTTTAATGAAATATACTTGAGGCATGCCAATAGCAACTGCATCCGGCTCGCGTCGGATATTTTAAATAAAATTTAATTCAAACCCATTAACCGGGATCGTGTGAAATGTATGCAATTAAAGTTGGCGGTGGCTGTCTGCGGCAGATAATTAATTGCGTTTCGTTGTTGTTTCAACAGAATATTCGACCAAACGAAGAAGCTATTTAAAATTGTATCTTACTCACTTACTTAGATGGCGCTACAGTTCGGGGTGAACCAGAGCCTCAACCAACAAGCCTCTCCAGCCGGCCCGATCTTTGGCCAGCTGCTTCCAGTGCCGCACGCCCAGTTGGTTGAGGTCCCTTTCCACCGCATAATTTTCCTCTCGAAACGCCCAAGAGCCTCTTCATCCGCTTTTGGTAACGTCCAAGCCTCAGCGCCGTAGAGGAGGACCGGGATGAATAAGGTTTTGTAGAGGGATACCTTAGTTTTTCGAGAGAGAGGGCTCTACTATTCAACTGCCTCTTGAGCCCGTAGAAGCAGCGGTTGGCAAGAGTTATTCAGCGTTTTATCTCAGCGCTGGTGTCGTTGCTGCTTGTCACTATCGAGCCAAGGTAGACAAAGTCCTTGACTACTTCAAAAATATAGCTGCCGAAGGTGACGTTTTGACCTAGACGTCGGTGTTGCGCGTCTTTCTTCGATGACAGCATATATTTGGTCTTGTACCCATTTACCCTTAGACCCACTTTAGCCGCTTCTGCTTCAATGCATGGGAACGCCTCATTGACGTCTCGCTTTGTCCGTCCAATACCGTCAATGTCATCTGCGTAGGCAAGCAATTGTGTGGACTTGAAGTAGATCGTACCTCTTGTATTGGCCGCAGAGTCCCGCACGACCTTTTCAAGAATAATGTTGAAGAAATCACATGACAGTGCGTCACCCTGTCCAAAACCTTTTTTAACATCAAAGTGGTCGGTTAGTTCACCTCCGACCTTATTGGAGCAGCGAGAGTTCGCCATAGTCATCCTGCATAGTCTGACGAGTTTGGCAGGAATGTTAAAACATGACATGGCTCTGTATAGCTCGTCTCTATAAACACTGTCATACGCGGTTTTAAAGTCGACGAAAAGATGGTGCGTGTCGACCTGGAATTCATGGGTCTTCTCCAAGATCTGCCGTAGTGTAAATATTTGGTCTATCGTGGATTTTCCTAGCCTGAAACCACACTGGTAGGAACCTATCAGATTGTCCACGAACGGTTTCAGGTACTTACACAGTACGGCAGAGAGGATCTTGTACGCGATGTTCAGGAGGCTTATCCCTCTGTAATTGGCGCAGACATAGGGGTCTCCTTCCTTATGGACCGGGCAAACGATACTGAGATTCCACTCATCGAGCATGCGTTCTTCCGACCATATCTTGCAGATGAGTTGGTGCATGTTCCTAACCAGCTCATCGCCAGCTGCTTTAAACAGCTCCGCGGGGAGTCCGTCTGCTCCAGCAGCTTTATAAGACTTAAGTTTCGATATCGCTATCTTAACATCGTCTAGGTCGGGTGGACGGGATTCTCCTTCGTCTTCGTCCATTGTGAATGGTTCGCTCTGCCTGACGGCGGCATTTTGACTATCATCGCCGTTATACAGTCTGCGGAAGTGGTCCTTCCATAATCTCAGCATCGACTGTGACTCCACTACTAGTTGTCCGTGCTCATCCCTGCAGGCTTCTCCTCTGGCTTTATAGCCTTGGCATGTTCGTTTTACTTTCTGGTAAAATTTTCGAACGGCGTTCCTGCAGTAACATCTCTCCATCTCTTCGATCTCGCGTTTCTCGTGCTCCTTCTTTTTCCTTCTCAGAAGCGCATACTCCTCCCTCCTTTTCTGTTCATAGGGCTCGCGGGCAGTTCTCGTCCGTCGATGCAATGTGGCCATGTATGCATTCTGTTTCTCTACATGGGCCTGTCTACATTCATCATCAAACCAGTGGTTTCTCAACGGTGGTGGCTCGAAATCGGGTACATCTGAGGGGGCCTCTCTAATGGCGTTCTGACAATAACTCCATTGCTGTTCTATGGTGTCTGCAGGTTGCATCGGGACTTGAGAGAGCTTGAAGGAGACTTGATCGGCGAAGGCTCTGATGATCTCTTGCGATTGCAGCTTTCCGACGTTAGATTTTGGTGTTCTTACTCGACTCCGTTGATTCCAAGAAATTCGCATCCGTACCTTGGCTGCAACAAGGTAATGATCCGAGTCGATGTTGGCTCCTCGAAAGGTTCGGACATCTAGGATGCTGGAGGAGTATCTGCCGTCGATCGCAATATGATAAATTTGGTTGGTTGTCGATTGATCGAATGACCGCCAGGTCCCCTTATGGACGTTGAGGTGTGGGAATCGTGTACTTGCTACTACCAGGTTATGTCCCGTCATAAAGTCCACTAGCCTTAGTCCGTTTTCTGACGTGGTGTTGTGTAGGCTGTGTTTTCCAATGACCCGTTCAAAGATAGCTTCGTTACCCAGCTTCGCATTGAAATCTCCTGGAACGATTTTGGTGTCATAGCTGGGTCATTGTGCATACGTTCTGCCTAGGAGATCATAGAAGTCGTCTTTATGGCGGTCATCTTTCTCCCCTGTGGGGACGTGGACCCATAATAAACTTATATTGCCGAGACTGGTCTTGATGCGGATAGTTATGGGGCGTTCGTTTACATACTGGAAGCTTTTTTTCTTTTTTCCTGAGTCTGCCTCAAACAACAAATCCGCATCCGAATAGACGTTGTTTATTTTCTCTGTAGCAGTTTCCGTAGTATATATCGCAGTTTTTCATCCGCTTTTGTTCTGGCCCATCCCATCGCACTTCTTGGAGCGCGGTAATGTCTGCCTTATAGCAGCCCAAAGATTTGACCAGTTGTTCGGCTGCACCTGGTCTATTGAGGAACCTAACGTTCCAGGTGTAGATCCGAAATTCGTTTCCTTTTTGACGTTTGCGGAGGTCGTCAACCTGTAATCCTCTGAACAAATATTTATTTTACGCGATAGGGATGTTAGCCCTAAGCGCAACCCCCAACCTGGAGGGCCAGGTTCCTCTTTCCCCATTAACAAGGGGTCGGGTCGTTGCACACATTGGTTCACTACCTGGCGGGTGCCAGTATAGCTACCCAGGGGAGGCCACGCAGAGGCTGTGTGTCAACTTGGATTGAGCAGGGACAGAGATCGAAGCTGGCGTTTGCCAAGTTAAACGCGATCAACTTCTATGCTCTGTTTGCTCGCTCCCTTCTCCCCTTGTATCTAATCCTTCTTAAAAACTAAGACTATTCGGTCTTACTCAGATAACTTTTATGGTAAAAGTAGCTTCCACTCACTAAAAAATCCAGAATATCTAGACAACCTCCGTATGTACCCAACTGAGAAAAAAAAAATAAAAATTGACGTCGAATGATGAGCAATTGACCTGTTCCAAGTTCCATATCATTTTCAACAATCCTCCGAACACCGCAATCAAATAGTGACGTCCAAACGCCACTAGTAAGCCTTGAAGTTTCCACCTACTCCTTTTATGGCCCACCCTAATGGAATAAACAGTAAAACCCAGTATCAGAGTTCGAAATTTTCACAAGAAGAACCTGTAATAGGACCATGAAGACCATAAATGGCAAACCAAGCAACATTTTGCATTCCCCCGAGCATTTCGGTCATTTCAACGACCTGAATTACAGACCATTAAACCGGGGATACGAGTATACAATTATTGGCAGGGCTAAGATATCTCAATTGTAATAGCTTATGTGGTCATTTGGGTAGTTTCATGTATCAGATCCCCTCGGACAGTGATGGAAAACACGTTTTCCACATGGAGGAAAGTTGTAGCTGGGCTTTAGGAACATTAACTTCTGATGCCAACAACAGCATGAGAGTTATTGCACAGGTATTTACCCTTGAATTTAATCGGTTTATCGGTATCGCCTGGAAAACGCTGCAGTTGTTTGCAGAAGACTCCATTACCCACCCCGTCCTTAGTTTTAGACCCGTTAGTTACATAACTAGCTATTAGGAAAATTCCACAATGACCAAAGCAAATAGTCATCCGGCGGTGTGAGGTCCAGATTACATATCGGATGTTCCAAAATTTCAAGACAAGCTCCCTCAATTAAAGCTAAATCACAATACTACGTTAGTGAATTGCGTTTTTACGTTACGAGAGAAATGCTTCAAACTTGCGTTGAAGTGACAATTCAAAATTATCAGCTGTTTTCATGTCAACATTCACAAGAATAAACAAACGTCATCTCGTCATTAAGGGCCAGTCACATAGAGTCCGTCCGTTAATTTTGATTGACAGCTAACATATTGCAGGCAAGCTTCGGCCCATGGAATCCGTCCGTCCGTCCGTCAGTCAGAAATGAATGAATGAACAGTACTTTGAAATGTCAACCGAATTTGAAATTTCTCTCTTTGCGAGAGAGTTCTTAAACATTCTCTCAATGCATCCGCCAATGAACGTGCTTACTCTCAATTTGTCTATATGTGAACTTCAAATTGTAAATGTGTAAGCTCCAATATGCGAATGTATGAACTGTCAGCGGATCAAAAAGTAGAAAGAAACTCTACTCTGTCCGTCGAAGTGCGGGCTTCCGTCGGCTATGTGTCACTTCCCATAAGAACGTGTGTTTTTTACTTGGCTGTCAACGGACGGACTCATTCTATGTGACGAGCCCTTTACATTCAAATAACGAGAACTGTCATCAAAACGTGCGAAATTTTCAGCTTGTTGGACTTTTGTATGCGTTGTTACGTACTCTCACCGCTCTCATTTTCTCTTATTTTCTCTCATTTTTCAGTGAGCGTAAGCTCGGCAACGCAAACGCAGTATTGTAGAGTGCTCCATTGAATTGCCTGTATTGTCGGAAATGTTAAACGCATGCGCCAACTCAGTACTGTAGTACGGGCATTATTGTCGGGTCATCAGAAAAGCATGTGGTCTGACTTAGTAAGACCACTTTTTTCTGTTAATTTTGTTCCACCAATTTCGGCTTAAATACCTCAATATGTACCTCACTGGATTTAGCTAATACGGAAGCAGCTTATAATGGCATTCCCTATTAAACATGCTGCCACAAGTGGCTCCAGTTCTCTCTGTTCATTCAGCGGTCAAAAAATTTAATTTTCATTTACCAACAACGTATTAGGAAAGAGAGAGATCTTCATCTTCTTTGTCTTCATCTTTGACCCCATATTGAACCCGTGGTAAAACGTCTATACAACTCGAAGAGACGCCGTCGTTGAATTCCTTAGGTCCAGCGTCATAAAAAAAAGAACGACACGAAAGCCCAATTACTAGCTTATATAGATTTAGGTAGCTGTAAGTCTTTGGTTGGCAAAGGACTAACAAAAGCCTCGTAGGGGTAGCATATATCCGATGAATGCTGGCCTGCTAAAAAGCGAAAAGAGCCACCGCAGTCGAACAACTTGCGGCATTGTTAGTTAGCCCCATCCCTACCTTCACGTGGTGGCATCTGGAAATTTCCTCTGGAAATTACCGACGGGGAAGGGCGAATGACGAGTTTCCTGCGCCAAATAAACAGGTTAAGTTGGTTGGGCTACGGCCTAGTAAGCCGTAACCGTAAGAGATCATAAATTCAGAGACAACCACAAGCGTCGGATTTAACGGAAGAAGTACATGTTGACGACCCCCGCAAACGTATAAAAGGACAGGAGTGTCGGCTCTGCACCGGGAATGTTAGGTCCTTTAACAGACCAGGTGCGGCCGAACTGTTAGAAAAAGCTCTATTCTGCTATAAAGCAGAATAGAGCTTGCTACCGCAAACAGTTCTAGAGTTTCGACGTGTGAGCGAACGCCTCATAACCATTCGCATCAAAGCTGTCTTCGGGAACATCAGCTTGACATGCGTTCACGCCCCCACAGAAAAAATTGACTTCTATGACCTCCTAGATAGAACATGCGCTCAACATCCGAGCTATGACAACAAGATTGTTTTAGGAGACTTCCACGTGAAGCTGGATAAAGAGGACCTCTTTAAACGAGTCGTAGGAAAGCACAGCCAACCCGTCACCATGTCCGAAAACAGATTCAGGCGTAATCTCCTAGTAGCTAGCACACGATTCCCACGTCTCAATATCTATAACAGGACCTAGCGGTCTCCTGATCGATTTTCTGTTAACCAAATCGATCATATTGCGATCGACGCCAGAAATTCCACCAGCTTCTTGGATGTCCCAACCTTCCGAGGTACAGCCAAGCTACGTATGCGGACACAGCCAAGGTACATCGGCGAATATCGCGGACATTGCGGAGTCAAGTAGAACCAGCAAAATTTTATGTCGGGAAGCTGTAATGCAGGAGACCGCCAGGACTTTCGCTCTTTCAAGAGCCGATGCAAACTGCGCAAACCATAGAACAGCAAGGGAGACGTTTTCAAAGCGCCATGAGAGATGCTGCCTCTGATGTACTAAGTTTCTAGCCACCACCTAGGAGAAACTCTTGGTTTTACGAGTAGTGCAGACTGGTGCGTGCAGAGAAACAAAATGCGTACATGACCACGTTGCATCGACGAACGAGAGCCGCTCGTGAGATCTATGAATGGAAAAGAAGGGAGGAGCATGCGCTTTTCGGAAGAAAAAAAGAAGAACGAGAAACGTGCGATTGATGATATGTAGAGGTGTCACTGCAGGAACGACGTTCGATAGTTTTACCGTGGCGCAGTAGTTAGTGTGTTGGACTCTGACGCACGATGAGCGAGTTCGGATCCCGATAACTACAACGCCAAGGAAAGTTTATTTCGCGGCGTCCCTCCTCGGCGGGGTACTGGCAAAACCCCCTGTAGTATAACTTGCCTTAAAAAAGCTTCTCGACTCACCCTGTTCGGAATCGGCATTAAACGGTAGGTCCCTCTCACCTGTATGAAAAATAAATCACACACAACATGGGTGATTGAAGAGAAGCTTGGCTCTGGTCCTTCATGGGGTGTAACGCCACCAAAGAAGAAAGAAGAAGAAAACGCGTAGGTACATCTGTCAAGGTCAAAAAGCCAAAGCGGAAGCCTGTTTAGTTGAACACGGACACCTAGAAGTTTAATCACAGTCATTGCTTAGAATATGAAAAGACCTTTTCTGCGGACTGTACAGCGGCGTAGATGGTCAAGATGCCGCTGTCGAGCAGACCGCACCATTCACACAGGACGAAGATAAGAGAAAATTCCGTCCACCTGACTTAGATGAGATTAATATGGCAATATCAAGACTGCTGAGCTGCTTACAGCAGCTGGAAATAAGTTGGCTGGGAATATGCACCAGATCATCTGTAAGACATGGTCGAAAGAAAGCATGCCCGATGAATGGAACCTCAGCATCGCTTGCGCGATCCACAAGAAAGGTGATCTCTATAACTGCGCCAACTATAGGGCAATAAGTCTCCTTAACATCGCGTATAAGATCCTTTCTGCGTGCTGTGTAAACGCCTGAAACCATTCCCGGATAATTTGGTAGGTTCCTTTCAATGTGGTTTAAGGCCAGGAAAATCCACCATAGACCAAATATTCACACCGTGGCAGGGTTTGGAGAAGACCCATGATTTTAAAGCCGCATATGACAGTGTCTATAGGGACGAGCTTTATGGAGCCATGTTCGGTTTTGACACGCCTTCCAAACTCATCAAGTTGTGCAGGATGACAATGGAGAATGATCGCTGCTCCATTAAGTTTGGCAAGGAGTTAACCGAGACCTTTGATGTCAAAAAAGGATTCACACAGGGCGACGGAAAGTCGTGTATTTTTCAAAATCACCCTTGAAAATATCGTGCGGGATTCACTGGCAAATTCAAGAGGCACGATCTACTTGAAGTCTGCACAATTACTCGCACACGCTGATGACATTGACGCGATTGAGAGAATGCGGCGAGACGCCGATCTTTTGTAAGCATTAAAGCAGAAGCGGCTAAAGAGGGTCTGAAGGTAAACGAGGGCAAAATCAAATATATGCTGTCGTCAAAGAAAGACGCAAAACACCGAAGTATTGGCCAGAACATCACTAATGGAAGTTATGAGTTTGATTTAGTCAAGGATTTCGTCTACCTTTTCTCACTGATCACAAGCGGGAAGAAGCGGTCCTGTTAGTGTTGATAGAGAGTGAAGAAGAAGATTCAACCAAGAACTGTACGGACTGTACAGCGACATCGGCCTAGTACGACGTCTACGGGCCAAACGCCTAAGATGGCTAGGCCTTGTAGAGCGAATGGACAGCACAGCTGCGGTCCGAAGAGTCTTCGACTCGAACAACGAGGTACGACGTCGCAGAGAATACGGCCGCATCTAAGGTGGCGCACACCGGTCGATAGGGACCTCAACCAACTGGGCGTGCGACACTGGAAGCAGCTAGCAAAAAATCGTACTAGCTGGAAAGGCTTTTTGGTTGAGGCCCAAGTTCACCCCGAACTGTAGCGCCACCTAAGTAAGTAATAAGTTGTAAGGCGTTGGTTACTTAGTAGTTTAGTAGTAGTTAACCAACAATTATGATATTCTAATAAAGTGAAAACCCACCGAAAATTTTGTGAAGTATACGATGAGAATGGAATGAGTGAACACCGGACCTAGAAGTAATTTGCTCGATTCTGTTCAGGAAATTTCGGTGTCAAAACGCACTTTGCTCTGGTCGCTTCTTCTTCTTCTTAACGGGCGCTACAGTTCGGGGTGAACCTGGTCCTCAACCAACATGCCCCTTCAGCTAGCACGATCTTTTACTAGCCTTTTCCATTGCCGCACACCTAGTTGGCCAAGGTCCCCTTCCACCTGTGTGCGCCAGCTTAAGTGCGGCTGTCCTCTGCTTCTTCGTCCCTCGGGGTTGGACTCAAAGACTTTCCGGGCCGGAGCTGTGGTACACATTCGCTCTACATGGCTCAGCCATCTTAGGCGTTTAATCCGTAGACGCCTGACTAGACTCATGTCTCTGTACAGCCCGTAAAGTTCGTGGTTGAATATTTTCCTCTATTCCCCGTCAGCGTTTATAGGCCCGAAAATCACGCGCAACATCTTTCTCTCGAACCGACCAAGGGCCTCCTCATCCGCTTTTTATAGTACCCATGCTTCTGCGCCGTACAGCTGGACCGGGATGATAAGGGTCAACTTTGTCGTTCAGGAGAGGGCTCTATTACTCAATTGTCTCCTGAGCCCAAAGAAACAGCGATGTCGTTGTTCCAGGTCACTGCGGAGCCAAGGTAGACGAAGTCCTTAACTACCTCGAACTTATATCTGCCAATACATACGTTCTGGGCAAGACGTCAGTGGTGAGCGTCCTTTTTTTGATGCCAGCATATATTTAGTTTTGCCCTCGTTTACCGCCAAACCAACTTTCACCGCCTCCATCTCAATACTCGCAAACGCCTCATTGACATCTCGCTGTGATCTACCTATTATGTCAATATCGTCGGCGTATGCAAGGAGATTGTGCCACTTGTGTTGGCCAGTGATTTTTGCACAATCATTTCCAATATGATGCTGAAGAAATCACACGACAGCGCATCGCCCTGCCTAAATCCTTTTTGGACATCAAAACTATCGGTAAGGTGTTCACCGATTCGGATGGAGCAGCGAGCATTCTCCAAAGTCATCCTGCATAGTCTGACGAGTTTAGCAGGTATGTCAAAGGTAGACATAGCGTTGTATAGCTCGCCTCTAATTACGTTGCCGTACGCGACATTGAAGTCGACAATAGGCGGTGAGTGTCGACTTGAAATTTATTGGTTTTTTCCAGGATCTGCCATAGTGTGAAGATTTGGTCGTTGGTGGACTTCCCTGGCCTGAATCCGCACTGATAAGGACCTATCAGCTTATTTACAAAAGGCTTCAGGCGTTCACACAAAACGGCATAGAAGATTTTGTAGGCGATGTTAAGAGGACTTATTCCTCTGTAGTTGGCGCAGTCAGAGAGGTCTCCTTTCTTGCGAAGACTCCATTTCTCGGGCATCCTTTCCTCTGACCATATCTTACAGATAAGCTGGTGCATGCTCCTAACCAGGTCATCCCCAGCTGCCTTGAAGAACTCAGCTGATAGTCCGTCTGCGCCAGCAGCTTTATTCGACTTGAATTTCGATATGGCAATCTTAACTTCATCGAGGTTAGGGGGACGGAATTCTCTGCGGTCTTCGTCTATTAGAAATGGATCATTGTGCCTGACAGCGGTATATTGACTAACATCGACGTTATACAGTCTGCAGAAATGGTTTTTCCAGATTCTCAGCATCGACTGCGATTCTACTACTAGGTGTCCGTTCTCATCCCTGCAGGCTTCGGTTCTGGCTTTATAACCTTGGCATATTCGCTTTATCTGTTGATAAAACTCTGGTCGATTTGAAGTGATTTATTACGGGCAATGAAAAATGGATTAAGCGATCGTGGTCCAATGCCGGTAACCCTCCAGACACAACTTCCAATCATGGATTGACTGCAGGCGAATTGTTTTCTATGAAACAGTCAACTCGGTCTTCTACTGTACACAATCCGACCATTTGAGCGAAGCAACCAAGAAAGATCGGCTGGAATTGGCCAACAGAAAAGAGTTGTGCTCCACTTTGACAGTACCAGGTTTCCTTACTGGACACTGACCAGTCAACAAACACCTCAAAACGATGGGCATTATGCAAGATGACACTTGCAGAATGTGTAATGAAGACGAAGAAACAGCAGAGCACATACTGTGCCACTGTAACTGCCTTGTCAGTACACGTCATCGTCACTTAGGCAAGTATCATCTTGAAGCAGAAGAAATCGCTGCTAGCTCACTCAAAAGCATACTAAGTTTTATCACTAACTCAGGATTCTTGAGTGAACTGTAAGTGGGGGACATCACAATAGGCCCACTCGTGGCCGTAGTGATCAGGCGACTTTGTACCACCCCCGTACCCTCTCTAACTCTAACTATTGACAGTACCAGACCGAAACAAGTTGTAAAGTTTTCATGCATCCGCCTTCTTCTTAGCGAGTTCAGGTCGCATACGGAAACACGTACTCGCAACCTCTTCGGAACGCTAACATAAAGCTCTCCAGTCACTGACTGATCATTGGGAACAAATTCACTATGAACGATGCTGCGGTACGAGAGATGACGGGAGCTCCTTCATATGGATCGTCTTCTACTGATTCACGGCCCTTCTTAAACTACCTTGGCCTATTTAATCACATGTGTTTTCGAAATACACTCGTCTCATGGAGGATCTGAGCCTGAGCTATACCTGCCTTCCATTCCTGACGGTCCCGAGTACGCTGCTTCCAGTTGTCAAGACCAAGATGTCTTACATCCGCGATTACTTGGTCTTTATACCGGAGGTTCGGTCTTCCTCTTCTTCTCGAACCAGGAGGCTCGGAGTCGAAGACCCTCTTAGCTGGAGCGTTGATGTCCATGCGTTCGATGTGGCCGAGCCAGTGTAGTCGACGGATCCTTGCCTTCCGGACTACATCCACATCTTGGTACAGCTCGTAGAGTTCGCGGCTGTGTCTTCTTCTCCATTCACCTTCCTCACAGACAGGACCAAATATCCGGCGCAGAATTTTTCTTTCGAAAGAACCCAAAATCAGCTCCGCTGTCCTGCTTATTGTCCAGCTTTCGGTTCCGTAAAGCAAGACTGGCAGAATGATCGTTTTGTAAAGCATGACTTTGGTTTTTCGAGTGAGGAGTTTTGACCCCAGTTGTATGGACAAGCCGAAGTAGCAGCGGTTGCCAATGGCGATTCTATGCCGGATCTCCACTGTGGTGTCATTTGTGGAATTTACGTTTGCCCCGAGGTAGACAAACTCCTTAACTACTTCGAAATTGGCTGCTGCCAATTGTTATATTTGGTCCCAGGTGGTGAGCGACGGTTCGGTTTTTGCTTGACAGCATGTATTTCGTTTTGTCCTCATTGATCTTAAGACCAACTCGTTTCGCCTGTTCTTCAATCGCCGTGAATGCTTTCACAATGCCACGGTGAGAACAGGCGATAATGTCGATATCATGCGCGTATCCTAGCAGTTGGACGGACTTGTAGAAGATAGTGCCTTCCCTGTTGACGTCTGCCCGTCGCACTATCTGCTCCAGCACCAGGTTGAAGAAGTCACATGACAGCGCATCTCCTTGCTGAAATCCGGTGCATGTTTCAAACCGTTTCGAAGTCCTAGAACCGAGTTGCATGGAGCATCGCGTATTTTTCAGCGTGGCGCGACACAACTTGATCAGTTTTCCCGGGATCCCGAATTCGGTCATCGCACCAAACAGTCCTTCACGATGAATGCTGTCGTATGCGGCTTTGAAATCGATGAAGGTGGTGTGTATCGATTCGAAACTCGTTGGTCTTTTCCAGGATTTGTCGAAGTGTGAAAATTTGGTCTATAGCCGATTTGCCGGGCCGAAAGCCGCACTGATAGCTGCCAATTAGTGCGGTGCAAAATGGCTTTAGATGTTCACACAATACGCCGGACAGGATCTTGTATGCCTGCTTAAATACATCCACTATTCCCTGCGGATCGGTGACAAGATTACCCTCGCAGTTTCGAAGAACCTGGGTGCCCTTTTTAAAGCCTCCTGCAAGGCCTTTGGCTTTCTTGTAAAAGGCTCGTGTTTTATGTTTATCCCTACACTCCTCGATATCCTTTAGCTGGGAGGCTGCGAAGATTCTTTTCTTTTGTCGCAGTAGTTTCTTCTCCTCCCTTCATCTGGCTCGGTACTCTTCTCGCGCTGCCCTGGTTTTCCTCTGCAGCGCATTTTGGTACGCCTCGTCGGTTGCTGATTTTTTCTGCTCACTCGCCATCATACGGGTTTCTTGTTGGGGGTGGTAGGAATCCTAACGTGGTTTCGGCTACTTCCTGAATGGCTGAGCGGCAATGCAGCCACATATTATTGGCATTTGTGTTCGACGTAGGCATACCGTAGAGTCTTTCGCTCAGCTGCTCCCTGTAGACTCTGGCAACCTCCGGTATGCTCAGGCGCCCAATGTCGAACCTCCTCCTGATGGGCTGGTGCAGCTTTCTGACATTGGACAGTCGAGCTCTGAATCTTGCTGCTACGAGGAAGTGGTCAGAGTCGACATTTGCCCCTCTGAATGTTTGCACATCCAGGATGTTTGACGAGTGCCTTGCGTCAATGAGCACATGGTCGATTTGGTTGGCGGTTCGACCGTCCGGAGATCGCCAGGTTACTGTGTGGATTCGCTTGCGAGGGAATCTTGTGCTACTTATCACCGCATTACGAGCTGTCGCAAAGTCAGCGAGTCGGAAGCCGTTATCTGTTGTTGTATCGTGGAGGCTGTGCTTTCCGATCACTCCGCCAAGGGTGTTCTCCTTACCGATTTTGGCGTTGAAGTCCCCGAGCACGATTTTTACATCGTACTCCGGACAAGCTCCGTAGGCGTTGTCCAGGAGGGCATAGAAGTCCTCCTTGATAGGGTCTTTAGCCTCGTCGGTAGGGGCGTGTGCACATATAAGGCTGATGTTATAAAATCTGCCTCTGATGCGGATCACAGCCAGGCGATCACTTATAGGTTTAAAGTCGATGACCTTCGACTTAAGCCGCTTCCCCACGACAAATCCGCATCCCAGTAAGTGCAACCTTTTGTGACAGCTGCAATAAAAGTCGCAATTTTTCTTCCTAATCATACCGTTTCCTATCCAGCGTATTTCCTGGACCGCAGTAATATCCGCCTTGTACTGCGTGAGGATTCCTTCTAGTTTATGAGCAGCTCCGGGAGTGTACAGGGTTCTGACATTCCAGGAGCATACTCGCAAATCGTGTTCCTTTTTCGTGCGTTGTCGTCGTCGAGTATCTGTCCGTGTATCCGAGGCATCTTGCTCATTCATAACTTTTCTTTTTTTTTACGTGGGCGGGGTTTTGTCGCTGCATACGTTTGTTCATCTCCCAATGGTTGTTGAAGAGGCTATCCAGAGGGCGCCGCGAGGAGGCCGTATGTCAACTTGACCCGGGCATTTAAACAGGGATCGTTGCTGGCATCTCGCCAGGTTGAGAGCGAACAACAACTTTACCCTGTATGTCCGGGCCCATGCCCTCTTGAAAAGTTAAGGCTTCCGAAAATCCAAGGACACTGCACACGAGCGACAACAGAATTATGACCATTATCCATCGTGCCAGTAGTAAGCAAATGTTGTATTCAACTCTAATTGGCTGTAGAACGAGACCTTAAATCAATTAAACGCAATGAAGTGCGATAAGCTCGATATCGCTTCAATCCACCTACCACTTGGCACTATTAACTCGATCCTTTCATTAATCCAATTCTGGTGGACAACGCGTAACAACAATGGGCGATAAACGCATCAATCCCATGCGTATTCGCATCGAAATCATAAATGCAACGTTTGAACTTTTGAGGTTATGTCAGTATCCAAACTATCAAAATCGTGCCGTTTGGTTTGATAAATATGAATGGGAACTGGGGTAATTGGAAAACTAATGAAACGTTAAAGCCCGTCGAGATAGGGATTTTTAAAACGTTCTCGGGCAGCGATTGTGCCGGTGGAATATTGTACGAACCACAGGCACTCTCGGCCAATTCACATTGTCGGTGATGGTAAGTTTGATGAAGTGACCAATAAAATCGATACGAAGCGCGCTGTTGTGATAAGGACACAGGCCGAGAAGTCAATCGAACCGAATAATTGTTCGGCATTTCATCGTACATATATGTATGCACAGTAATGGTGATATAGAGCCTAGCTTCGCCGCTGGGTATGTAAGAGTCGGGTAAGGCTAATGGCTAGGGGATATTTTAATTGAATGCGTCGAATGCTAAGGAATCGATTAAGTCGCGTGCGAACCCGAAGCTTTAATTGCCTGGCGTTAATAATTAAATTTTCTGGATAAATATTAGTGAAACATGTCCTTATTGGATAGGCTACGCACGAATGCTCCAACCACAGCAGGGGGCAAAACGTCTTGGGCAATTTCTGATGTGTTTATTCAACAGGTGGCTTGGAAGAGACCGTTGAGCACACACTCGTAGTACATACGTGCGTGCATGGTTAGGAATGGAACAGATGGTATCCGGAAGATCTAATTATCTCTCCAAAGGGAGCTTATTGGATGGACCTGAAATTGAGTTTATCATTATGAGTATCATGGAGGCGTGCGTGTTCAGAGCAACTTGGGTGCCTTGGGAAAAGTATTTTTATATCAACAGAGTGAGGGAAAGTGATGTCAGTTAGTCACTGGTTAGTCATTAATTCCTCGGTCAATGGCTATGGTAGAAGTAGGAATAAAACAAAGTAAACGCGGACTAAGATAGCAAATACTTATTCCTGAAACAAGCTGGGTACTTTATTTTAAAGGTTCATCGATGCCATTTATGCGCGTAAAATTATATCATTCACAAAAGGAGTCAAGTGGTATTAAGACGCTTCATCTTGTAGGCCAACTCACACTTTCGCTACACAAAATTAAACGATTTCAGAAGAACCCCTGCTCTTCATCAATATTCTCACACATAGCGTGACAAGTTGCATCATCTTGTTGAAGATAAACATCCACCAAGTCCAGGCTGGGGCCAAGTAGACCATTGTAACTGACTCGCATTATAAGCAACGTGAAGTCTGGTGAGGAGGGCATGGGCTCGGACACACAGGGTAGCTAGATGTCAGCAACGATCCCTGTTTAAAAGCCCGGGTCAAGTTGACATACGGCCTCCTCGCGGCGCCATCTGGATAGCCTCTTCAACAACCGTTGGGCGGTGAACAAACGTATGCAGTTGTGCGGCGGGCTAACAATCCGCCCACGTAAAAAAAAGAAAAGTTATGAATGAGCAAGAGGCCTCGGATACACGGACGGATACTAGACGACGACAACGCACGAAAAAGGAACACAATTTGCGAGTATGCTCCTGGAACGTCCGAACCCTGTAAACTCCCGGAGCTGCTCATAAACTAGAAAGAATCCTCACGCAGTACAAGGCGGATATTACTGCGGTCCAGGAAATACGCTGGATAGGAAACGGTATGATTAGGAAGAAAATTGCGACATTTATTGCAGCTGTCACAAAAGGTTGCACTTACTGGGATGCGGATTTGTCGTGGGAAAGCGGTTAAGATCGAAGGTCATCGACTTTAAACCTATAAGTGATCGCCTGGCTGTGATCCGCATCAGAGGCAGATTTTATAACATCAGCCTTATATGTGCACACGCCTCTACCGACGAGGCTGAAGACCCTATCAAGGAGGACTTCTATGACCTCCTGGCAACGCCTACGGAGCTTGTCCGGAGTACGATGTAAAAATCGTGCTCGGGGACTTCAACGCCAAAATCAGTAAGGAGAACACCCTTGGCGGAGTGATCGGAAAGCACAGCCTCCACGATACAACAACAGATAACGGCTTCCGACTCGCTGACTTTGCGACAGCTCTTAATGCGGTGATAAGTAGCACAAGATTCCCTCGCAAGCGAATCCACACAGCAACCTGGCGATCTCCGGACGGTCGAACCGCCAACCAAATCGACCATGTGCTCATTGATGCAAGTGCCTTGTACCTGGATGTCCGAACATTCATAGGGGCAAATGTCGACTCTGACCACTTTCTCGTAGCAGCAAGATTCAGAGCTCGACTGTCCAATGTCAGAAAGCTGCACCACCCCACCAGGAGGAGGTTCGACATTGGGCGCCTAAGCACACCAGAGGTTACCAGAGCCTACAGGAAGCAGCTGAGCGAAAGACTCTACGGTATGCCTACGTCGAACACAAATGCCAATAATATGTGGCTGCATTGCCGCTCAGCCATTCAGGAAGAAGCCGAAACCACCTTAGGATACCTACCACCCCCGACAAGAAACCCGTGGTATGATGGCGAGTGTGAGCAGAAAAATGCAGCAACCGACGAGGCGTACCAAAAGGCGCTGCAGAGGAAAACCAGGGCAGCGCAAGAACAGTACCGAGCCAGAAGAAGGGAGCAGAAAGAACTACTGCGACAAAAGAAAAGAATCTTCGCAGCCTCCCAGCTCAAGGATATCGAGGAGTCTAGGGATAAACATAAAACACGAGCCTTTTACAAGAAAGCCAAAGGCCTTGCAGGAGGCTTCAAAAAGGGCACCCAGGCTCTTCGAAACTGCGAGGGTGATCTTGTCACCGACCCGCAGGGAATAGTGGATGTATTTAAGCAGCACTTCCAGCAGCTGCTTAACGAGCATGACCAAGAGAGAGTGGTAGGGACCGAGGAAATCCCAACTCCAGCCGCTGAAGTAGTCCTCCCACCCAGCATCGGAGGAGTCGGCACAGCTATTCAGAAGCTGAAGAACAACCAGGCCGCAGGCTCAGATTCCTTGCCATCAGAGCTCTTCAAGGCTGGCGGCGATGTTCTGGTAGGGAGCATGCACCAGACCATCTGCAGAATTTGGGAAGATGAAAGCATGCCCGACGACTGGAATACCAGCTGTATTTGCCCCATCCACAAAAAAGGCGATCCTACCTCTTGCGAGAACTATAGAGGTATATCCCTGCTCAATGTCGCATACAAGATCCTGTCCAGCGTATTGTGTGAACGTCTAAAACCATTTTGCACCGCACTAATCGGCAGCTACCAGTGCGGCTTCCGGCACGGCAAATCCAATAGACCAAATTTTTACACTTCGACAAATCCTGGAAAAGACCAACGAGTTTCGAATCGATACACACCATCTTTTCATCGATTTAAAAGCCGCATACGACAGCATTCATCGTGAAGAACTGTACGGTGCGATGGCCGAATTCGGGATCCCGGTAAACTGATCCAGTTGTGTCGCGCCACGCTAAAAAACACGCGATGCACCGTGCATTTTTGGTTCTAGGACCTCGGAACCATTCGAAACATACACCGGATTTCGGCAAGGAGATGCGCTGTCATGTGACTTCTTCAACCTGGTGCTGGAGCAGATAGTGCGAGGGGCAGGCGTCAACAGGGAAGGCACTATCTTTTACAAGTCCATCCAGCTGCTAGGATACCCGGATGATATCGACATCATCGCGTGTTCTCGCCATGAACGTAAATTCCACAAATGACACCACAATGGAGATCCGGCATAGAATCGCCCTTGGCAACCGCTGCTACTTCGGTTTGTCCAAACAACTGGGGTCGAAACTCCTCACTCGAAAGACCAAAGTCATGCTTTACAAAACGCTCATTCTGCCAGTCCTGCTGTACGGAGCCGAAAGCTGGACGATAAGCAGGACAGCGGAGCTGATTTTGGGTTCTTTCGAAAGGAAAATTCTGCGCCGGATATTTGGTCCTGTCTGAGAGGAGGGTGAATGGAGAAGAAGACATAACCGCGAACTCTACGAGCTGTACCAAGATGTGGATGTAGTCCGGAAGGCAAGGATCCGTCGACTACACTGCCTCGGCCATATCGAGCGCATGGACATCAACGCTCCAGCTAAGAGGGTCTCCGACTCCGAGCCTCTTGGTTCGAGAAGAAGAGGAAGACTGAACATTCGCTATTAAGATCAAGTATTCGAGGATGTGAAACAACTTGGTCTTGATAACTGCAAGCAGCGTGCCCGGGACCGTCAAGGATGGAAGGCAGCTATTGCTCAGGCTCAGATCCTCCATGGATCGCCGGTCTGATAAGTAAGTAAGAGGCGGAGCTAATAGTGAAAGACAATACACGATGGTATCAGTTGGATACATGTGCAACGGCAATATCAACATGGCCCCGTCTATGATAAGGAAAAGACTGAAAGTCTGCTAAAGTTCAGTCGTGGGAATATTCGATTGGCAGTCGGCGAGAGTGCCGTGGCCCGGTGGGTAGTGTGTTGGCCTCTGACGCCGATGACACGGGATCGAATCCCGACATCAGCCAGTCATCGCACGTGTTTTCACGGTTTTTCTCCTTTGCGGAGTTCTGACAAAACCCCCTGTAGTAAAATTGTCATGAAAAGTCTCTCAAAATTCGCCACTCAGACTCAGTAATAAACTGTAGTTCCCTTGTTCCCTTTCACCTATGAAAAAAAAAAGTACTTGTGGTTGTCAAGTAAGACTAGGTGAAATTTCTTGCTCCTTTTTTTCTATTTCCAAATGCGAATAACCTTACTTACAGCCACTACAAAAGGTTGAAATAGCCCATTTTGGCTGATTATTTACAGCTTTTTTATGTCAATCTTATAAGATTCAAAATCAAGTTCGCTGAATGCTACCATTGCCGTCTAACAACTTACGAAGCTCTCCGTAAGGGCACCATCCAAATGTCATCGTGACATCTGGCTGTCTACCACGCACAAACGCGGGACAGATAACTCCAATCGGCCAATTCCATCCGAGTTTTTTGTAAATAGTTCGTTTGGATACGTTTGAGCAGATTATCTATACAAAATGGCAAAAGAGGAATCAGATTCCAGTTCGTCGTCCTCATCCTCCAGCGAATCAGACTCATCGGGTGAGGAGAATCCAAGAGAAAAGAACGGGCGCGAAGCAGACGAGAAAAAGAAGAAAAACGACGAGGATTCGTCCGAATCCTCTTCATCCAGCTCGGATAGTGATGATTCCTCGTCATCGTCGAGTGATGAAGACGATGAAAAGGATAGAACGACAGAAATTCCGGTCGTTAAATCGCAAAAAGTGACTGAAGACGTGACGACTGCCGAAGTTGCCAACGAAGTGGTGGAGTCTGATGATGCGGTTCCAACGGTAGCGGACGAGATGGCTAAAGAACCTACTATAGAACAGGAGAAAAGTGCTAAAGAACAAACACCCCAAGAGGGGCCCAAAGAGGCGACAGAAAATTCAGTACCAAAAGATGCATCGAACGAGGGTGAGCCGAGCGAACAAAGTGCCCCTGCTGAGGAGAAAAGCGTTCCGGTCGACAAAGAAGAGCAAATAATCGAGCATGTGAATGTGCCCGCCGAGAAGAATGACCTTCCCTCTGAGAAAGAGAAACCCCTTATCAAGGAAACCGACTCCTCCACCGAGAGACACCTTGAGTTGGGCAAAAAACCATCAACCAGCAGTCCGCACGAGGAAGAAGGCCACCCAGAGGTGAAAAAACGCAGAACGGAATTAAAACCCGACAAGTCCACCAAACAATCCGATAGAACCAAGCGCGAACGTACCAAATCGCCCGGGAAAAACAACAGAATTCAGTCGCGTTCCAGAGGCGAACATTCACGGCGTCATCGCAGTCGATCTGCAGGCCGCCGCAGACGTAGTCGTACCCGCAGTCGCTCCAAAAACAGACGCGACAGATCCACCGACCGACGAAGAGAACCCTCTCAAAGCAAAGACAAGCAAGACGAAGAACCAACAAATCCAAAGGAGAAAATCACTGAACGACAACGTCGCACCGTAGACCTACTAACCTCCCGCACAGGAGGAGCTTACATTCCGCCGGCCAAGCTTCGATTACTACAAGCCGAAATCACGGACAAGTCATCGGCAGCATATCAGCGAATCGCCTGGGAAGCGCTAAAGAAATCAATCCACGGTTACATCAACAAAGTGAACGTCGACAACATCGGCATCATCACGCGAGAACTCTTGAAGGAGAACATCGTACGTGGAAGGGGACTTCTATGCCGATCGATCATACAGGCGCAGGCAGCATCGCCAACCTTTACCCATGTCTACGCTGCCCTTGTGGCAATCATCAACTCCAAGTTTCCGAATATCGGTGAGCTCCTACTCAAACGTCTGGTTATCCAGTTTAAGCGTTCATTTCGACGGAACGACAAAGCAGTCTGCCTGTCCGCATCTCGTTTTATAGCCCATTTGGTCAATCAACGTGTGGCACATGAGATTCTTGCCCTGGAGATCCTAACACTCCTGGTCGAGACGCCCACAGACGATTCGGTCGAAGTGGCAATAGCATTTCTCAAAGAATGTGGCATGAAACTGACCGAGGTGTCCTCCAAGGGAATCGGCGCAATCTTCGAGATGCTCAAGAACATCCTGCACGAGGGTAAACTCGACAAACGCGTGCAATACATGATCGAAGTCGTATTTCAAGTACGCAAGGACGGCTTCAAAGACCATCAATCGGTGATCGAGGCCCTCGAACTGGTCGAGGAAGACGATCAATTCACGCATCTACTCATGCTCGACGAGGCCACTACAACCGAGGATCATCTAAGTAAGTATAGTTACCCTATCGTGGGCTGTTTGTTTTTTCCCCCAAACAAGTCATGCCTTTGCCTTCAGTTTTTATTTATTTTTCGAACGAAATCACTTGTGTTTTCGGATTTTGGGTTTAATTTTTGTGTTAATGTCTTCCCTTTCCACAGATGTGTTTAAATTTGACGACAAATACGAGACGAACGAAGACAAGTACAAGGGATTGAGCAAAGAAATTCTTGGTAGCGATGCTAGTGACACTGATGATGATGGCTCCGGCAGTGGTGATGATGACACCGAAACCGAAGAAGACGACGACGAAAAGGCCAAAGCCGACATTATTATCGATAATACTGAAACAAATCTTGTGGCATTGCGTCGAACGATTTATCTCACTATAAACTCGAGCTTAGACTATGAGGAGTGCGCGCACAAACTGATGAAAATGCAATTGAAACCGGGACAGGAGATCGAATTGTGTCACATGTTCCTCGATTGTTGTGCCGAACAGCGTACTTATGAGAAGTTCTATGGTCTATTGGCTCAGAGATTCTGTGCCATCAATAAAACGTACATCGAGCCGTTCGAGGAGATATTCAAGGACACATATCAGACGACACATCGCCTGGATACGAATCGGTTGCGTAACGTAAGCAAATTCTTTGCTCATCTATTGTTCACCGATGCGATTGGATGGGACGTACTTGAGTGTATCAAGTTGAATGAGGACGATACGACTAGTTCAAGTCGGATTTTCATTAAAATCCTCTTCCAGGAGCTCGCCGAATACATGGGATTGGGAAAACTCAATGAGAAGTTAAAGGATGAAGTGCTCAGCGAGAGTTTGGCGGGTCTCTTTCCCAAGGATAATCCGCGAAACACTCGATTTGCAATTAATTTTTTCACTTCGATTGGTTTGGGTGGTCTTACCGACGATTTGCGGCAATTCCTGAAGAATGCTCCAAAGACTGTACCGGCAATCAACTCGGAATTATTACCGGCACCGATTCATGTGCCCAGTACATCATCGTCGTCGTCGTCATCGTCATCACCGTCGTCATCGTCGTCCTCATCCTCGTCTAGTTCATCGTCCAGTGAATCAAGTTCGGAAACGTCGTCCTCCACCGAGGATGAGAAGAAAAAGAAAAAAAAGAAATCGACTGCGACGAAGGTTTCGAAGAAGAAAACTTCAAAATCGGAGCAAAAGAAAAAGCGACCCAAGAAGAAGAAACCCGAAAGCTCGGAGAGTTCGGATGAGAGCAGTGACGACGACGAGAGTAGTTCGAGCAGTTCGACTACCGAAATCAGTTCGGACACCTCAGACAGCAGCACGGACAGTAGCAGCGGCGAGGATAAGAAACGAACAAAGAAAACGTTGTCAAAGAGCAATCCGAAATCCGATAAGTCCGAGAAGGATAAGTCCAATCATCACCGTCGTCGATCGCATCATGAAAAATCAAAGCGACGAAACGACAAAGATAAAGAAATATCGAACGGATCGTTGAAACACGATAAGGAAAAACGCGACCCTAGGAAACAAGGTAGGAACGACAGCGATCGAGGTGGTCAAGGAGACGGTCCCCAGAAGAGTTCGTTAGATCGACATCACCGCAAGCGAGACAAACACCAACGTGAATCGCAGAGTCGTGGCAATCGAACACGGACCCACTCACACCGCGGAACAAAGGACAAAGGCTGAAGAGCTAAGTGGAATTTTTATTCATGGGACTCTCTTGCGTTATCTTTTTCAATGCGAACATTGTAAATTTCGATTGTAATGCGTTTGAATAAATGTTTTTTACTATAATTTGCCTCCTTGTCTCGAGTTGTTAGTGTGCCACAAAGATACCTTCTAGAACGGGGACTTAGGTTGGCTTCTTTTCGCCTTCGGCAACCTTTTGCAAAGCATATTTAAACGCCTCAACGGATGCTTTATCGCCTGCCGAGGTCCATTCGGAGATGGCAATTGCCCAAACCTTCTCAAAGAACTCATCGTCGCTCAGGTCGTGGCCAGCTTGGGTGAAAATTCTTCGGATTTGATCCTTCGGCCGGGGTAGCAAAAAGTCACGGTGACTCAGTCCGAAATGCATCGGTATGCTGGGCGAGATGAGATGTTTCGCTGTCGTCTCTTCGCCCAGATTCTCGGCAAAGAATTTACACTCGCGTTTCCTCGGATATAGATCGTCCAGATTACCAGCCGGGCCACGACATTCGACCGGTGAACAATACAAATCCGAGGCAAATGCACGATACGTGGTCGTGTTAGCGAGTCGGGTAACATCAGCCGGTTCCAGGTCGCTGGAGAGAAGCTCCTTGACGTGAAATTTATCCGTGGTAGCTATGCGACCGTACATCTTATTGGGATCATTCGATTCCGGAGCTGTTTGCCTAACAGAAAGATGATTGCACGGAATCGCCATTTATCCAATACACAGAAGGACATACCTTTTTGCTGGCTGGCCTAAGCCGGATTTATGGCGTGCCAGGTACTCCTGTTGGGTCTTGTTGATTATATGCAGCTTGGAGGTGACGTCAAAGTTCTGCAGAATGCTCTTCACCAGCTTACCGGACACGTCCACGTTGTAACGGATTCCATACATCTTATCCGGATTGAATTTCTCATTATACCTGAAAGCAACTCGCATCACGCATCATGACTCCTGTAGTAGGCATTCTCTCGTCTTACTTTCTCTTGATCCGCTCCGAAGGATAATAGTCATTATGACTGACGATATACTTATCATGCCACTTGACGTACTCCTTTAGAACCTCGTCGTATTTCTTTTTCGGCAAAGCAATCTGATAGACCGATTCGCTCTTCGGCAACACCTTCCCAAATGTAACACTTTCATTTGTGACGTTCTCCGGTTTCGAATTGGCCGGCGTTGGCATGCCCAAATCGACCTTCTTGCAATAGAGATTCTCATAGAATCTGTCTTTGAATTCGAGAAAGCGACTCTTATTCAAATCCGGTGCTATCACGTCTCTCAATTGATTTTGTTCGGGTATGACTGGGGTGGCCTTCTCCACTGGCTGAATTACTTTTAGGCGCTCTCTCTCCTCCACTAATTTCTGTGCCAACTCTTCTTGTGAATACATTCGTAGAACGTCGCGCATAGTCTCGCTGCGCTTTGGTTTACGTCCAGCCTGAGGATTTCATTTTTTTCTTTTTTTGGTTTTCTAATACTAAAAGGCTAAATGGTGAAGGTACTTACTGCACAGATGATTGGAAGCCTGTCCACGGCTTGAAGTTGCTTTTGAGGCATTTTGGAAAACAAATTCTCGGGAAAATAATTTCTGAATTGTCTTGATCTCAATTTTATTCGTCTAATTGCTTTTCTCATTTACGACTTGATAGTCACACAAATTGAGAAGTAAATTCACAGAATTGAAAGGGGGGCTGTCAGGCAATCGGATGTACAGGTGAACAACATGCCATAATGGGCACTTGCTTTACTTACTTAGGTCCTTAAACTCCTCGGGAGGCATAATACGTCAGCCACGCCTGCACGCCATCTAGTTCGGACTTCTGTAACGGAGGCAAGAGCCTTCTTCCAAAGTCTGTTAACAGACGTACTCCCCAAAGTGAGGTTATCTCACGTCTTATGGCTGTTAGTCATCAATGGTACCCTAGTTGAGCTGGACACTACAGCTAATAGCGAGCCTGGGCCTCCTTTAAAAAGCTTCTCCAACTGGCACTGGATCTTTTGCCAGCAGTATCCAGTGCCGCACACCTACCTAAGATCGTATGCAGAATTTTTCTTTGAAAACGACAAAGGGTCTCCTCATCCGCCGTAGACAGGACCGGGCTGATAAGGGTCTTGTATATGGTCACTTTGGCTTTCCGAAAGAGGGCTCTGCTTCTCAGTAGCCTCTTCTGCACCTTATCTCAGCGCTGGTGTCATTATTACATGTCACTGTAGAACCAACGCCGATGAAGCCCTTGACTTCCTTGACATTATGTGCGCTTTGGCTTAGATGCCAGTGGTTCATGTCCTTTTTCGATGACAGCATGTAATGGGCTACCAATAGGAATTTCTGGATTTTGACAGTTAATAGCGCCCATATTGTTGGAGCTACAGCTGTCAAATTAGTTGTCATTTATTCAGTCTGTTTTGCCAAATCACCACGGATGGGCATAGCGTTCCACAACGCGTGCAACTTCACCCATTTTACGGTCGCCATAATCGTCCTACCAGGAGGACTATTTGCAATGTGGTGGATAACTTTGAGTCCATTGGTTCAGTCAACGATAAACCAACACCCGTACGTTCACGAGACGCAAGATCTGTCGTAAACATTGCCGCTGTCCGTGAGAGTATGCAGGAGAATTCGAGGCAGTCGATTTCGTTACGCTCAAAAGAACTCGGCCTATCGCAGAGCACAACTTGGGCCTGCCTACTTACTTACTTTTTAGGCAAGCAACCCATGGAGGGCCTGGGCCTGAGTTAATACAGCATACCATTCTTGTCGGTCCTGGACACGCTACTTCCAGTTGGAAAGACCAAGTTGTCTAACGTCCACGATCTTGCTTACTTCTTTAGATGGCGCTACAGTTCGGGGTGAACCAAGGCCTCAACCAACAAGTCTTCAGTGCCACACGCCCAGTTGTTGAGGTCCCTTTCCACCTGTGCGCGCCACCTAAGATGTGGCCGTCCTCTGCTGCGTCGTCCGTCTTGGCT
This sequence comes from Eumerus sabulonum, assembly GCA_951905685.1. NCBI lineage: Eukaryota > Metazoa > Arthropoda > Insecta > Diptera > Syrphidae > Eumerus > Eumerus sabulonum. The sequence goes on from OX645063.1 coordinate 102,313,631, forward strand.
GGAGTCGAAGACTCTTCGGACCGGAGCAGTGATGTCCATTCGCTCTGCATGACCTAGCAACCTTAGACGCTATATCCGTAGACCCGTACAGTTCTTCGTTAAGTCTTCTCCTCCATACACCGTTTGAACAAATGGGACCGTAGATAGTGCGCAGAATTTTCCTCTCGAAACGACCGAGGGCATCTTCATCAGCTTTTGTTAAGGTCCAAGCCTCTGCGCCGTAAAGGAGAACTGGGATGATCAAGGTCTTATATAGTCTCACCTTGGTTTTCCGAGGGAGGGCTCTACTTCTCAATTGCCTCTTGAGCCCAAAGAAACAGCGGTTGGCAAGAGTGATTCTGCGTTTTATCTCAGCGCTGGTGTTGTTGTCGCCGATTATCAGTGAGTCAAGGTAGGCAAAATCCTTGACCACTTCAAAGTTATACCCGCCCATGGTGACGTTCTGGTCAATACGTCGGTGTTGTCCGTCTCTTTTAGATGAAAGCAGATATTTGGTTTTACCCTCATTAACCTTGAGGCATCCTAGATGTCCGAACCTTTCGGGGAGCCAACATCAACTCGGATCATTACCTTGTTGCAGTCAAGGTACGGATGCGAATTTCTCCGAATCACAGTCGATGCTGAGACTGTGGAAGGACCACTTCTGCAGACTGTATAACGGCGATGATAGTCAAAATGCCGCCGTCAGACAGAGCGAACCATTCACAATGGACGAAGACGAAGGAGAATCCCGTCCGCCCGACCTAGACGATGTTAAGATAGCGATATCGAAACTTAAGTCTCATAAAGCTGCTGGAACAGACGGACTCCCCGCGAAACTGTTTAAAGCAGCTGGCGATGAGCTGGTCAGGAACATCCACCAACACATCTGCAAGATATGGTCGGACGAACGCATGCCCGATGAATGGAATCTCAGTATCGTTTGCCCGGTCCATAAGAAAGGAGACCCCTATGACTGCGCCAATTACAGAGGAATACGCCTCCTGAACATCGCGTACAAGATCCTCTCTGCCGTATTGTGGAAGTGCCTGAAACCGTTCGTGGACAATCTGATAGGTACCTACCAGTGTGGTTTTGGGCCAAAAAAATCCACGGTAGACCAAATATTTACACTACGGCAGATCTTGGAGAAGGCCTATGAATTCCAGGTCGACACGCACCATCTTTTTGTCGACTTTAAGCCGCGTATGACAGTGCTTAAAGAGATGAGCTATACAGAGTCATGTCATGTTTTAACATTCCTGCCAAGCTCGTCAGACTGTGCAGGAAGACTATGGAGAACTCTCGCTGCTTCATTAAGGTCGGAGGTGAACTAACCGACCCCTTTGAAGTTAAAAAAGGTTTTAGACAGGGTGACGCACTGTCATGTGATTTCTTTAACATTATTCTTGAAAATATCGTGCGGGACTCTGCGGAAAATACAAGAGGTACGATCTACTTCAAGTGCACACAATTGCTTGCCTACGCAGATGACATTGACGTTATTGAACGGACAAAGCGAGACGTCAATGAGGTGTTCCCATGCATTGAAGCAGATGCGGCTAAAGTGGGTCTAAGGGTAAATGGGGACGAGGCCAAATATATGCTGTCATCCAAGAAAGTCGCGCAGCACCGACGTCTTGGTCAGAACGTCACATTCGGCAGCTATATTTTCGAAGTAGTCAAGGACTTCGTCTTGGCCCGATAGTGACAATCAGCAACGACTCCAGCGCTGAGATAAAACGCAGAATAACTCTTGCCAAGCGCTGCTTCTTTGGGCTCAAGAGGCAATTGAGTAGTAGAGCCCTCTCTCGAAAAACTAAGGTATCCCTCTACAAAACCTCAATCATCCCGGTCCTCCTCTACGGCGCTGAGGCTTGGTCGTTATCAAAAGCGGAGGAAGAGGCTCTTCAGCGTTCCGAGATAAAATTCTGCGTGCAATCTTTGGTCCCGTTTGTGTAAACGGAGAGTGCAGGAGGAGATTTAACCAAGAACTGTATAACGACATCGGCCTAGTTATACGTCTTCGGATCCAACGTCTAAATTGGCTAGGCCATGTAGAGCGAATGGACATCAACGCTCCGGCCCGAAGAGTCTTCGACTCCAACCCCTGAGGGACGACGTGGCAGTGGACGACCGCATTCAAGGTGGTGCGCACAGATGGAGAGGGACCTCAACCTACTGGGCGTGCGGCACTGGAAGCGGCTGGCTAAAGATCGGGCCGGCTGGAGAGGCATGTTGGTTGAGGCCCTGGTGTTCACCCCAGTAAGTTTGTAGAAACCGTAATCTAACTCAAACCAAATTGCCCATGCACAGGTTACAATACCAAATCAGTGCTGCCAATTGATCTCACGCCGTGATTTTATCCATTTCGCTGCCACACACCCACAGCAGATTCGCCGCACACACACAATCTCTCAACAAGTTATCAAAAATGTCCGTCGCAGTGTAATTGTGTGTACCAGGAGAAATCTGTGACAAATTGTTTTCCACAAATCCCAATTTATTTGAACGCGAATTAATGCAAAAAGTGCAGCCAAAGTGTCCTATTAGTGCAACAACTTGAAATCCTGTGAATATCTACCGATCCGTGTGAGATACGAACCAGAAATCCCATCCAAAAAGGTGAACACTAATTGAAAAAAATCCATTGTATTGTGCGAACTCGAAACGGTTCTCTACGGCGAGAAGGCGAAGATGGGGAGACGCAGGCGAGATGCACTGGCATATTTCGCCCCTTTTTCCTTATTTTTTGTTGTTGTTTTTCTTCCATCATTTCTCGCTTTGTTGAATATACATACATCCAGTAAAGCGAAATGAAATTGAAAGAGACGACCCAACAACCCAAATACAAAACTCCAGTCATCATTCGCCGCATTTCATATTTTATATTTCGCCGTCGACGACAATTTGTGATGTTTGCCATCTCTGTCTCATCCATCGTTGTTGGCCCAATACATTCAGTCAGTCCGTACGAATCTGTTCATTGTTCCCTTTCTCGCTTCCGAAGTGTGAAGTGTGTTGCGTCGCAATTCCTCAGCATTAATTCTAAGTTAAAGTGGCCGACGGCGACGAAACAAATTTTGTTTCCAAATATTTTTCGCTTTTCTTTTCGTTATTTTTGTTTTTTTTTTTTTTTGCATTTTGCTGTTTCTAAATTAAATTTCCTTCACGCCACCTCCGACCACGTAGTAATCGGATAAACAACACAACAATCTGGATTGAGATTGGAATTGGCCAATTATCGGTTGTGTTCGTAGTTCAGGTGAGTGCGAATATTCAAAGTGTGTGATGCCATTTTGCCCCTACAGCCCCAGTGGAATTTTGGGTGAAAACACGAAAACAGCAAGGCGAAAAGGAAGAGGATGGAAAAAAAATGGTTCACCGAGCGAAATTATGGAGAGAAGAGAAAGAGAAGAAAATTGTGCACTGGCCGACGTTGTGTTTGTGTGCTGCCTGTCAAACGATATTTCTTGGTTGGGGGGGGGGGATTCGGCAGACTTTGTCCATGTTCGTGCATTGTCTACTGCGACTGAGGCTGTGTTCGGTGTGTGGTGGTAGTATGCGTCACCGGTGACGTATCAGCTGTTTTAGTCGCAACTCTTTTTTTTTTTTTTTCGTTTCTTTTGCTCTTTCTTCTTGGTTTCTTTACCGTTTCTCCGTCTGATATTTTCCCTAGAAACTGGACAGATGAAAGTAATTTTTTTCTGTTTTTTTCGCGATGACATATCCTGTTGGTGGTGTTTGAACAAACTCGTAGTGAATGCGGCTGACATTTCCCGAAAGACAGTTGTGTGCGTGTGTGTGTGTATGTGATTAGTAAACGATAATTGCCATTGCAGTGACGTGCAGAATTCAGAAAATCCAATCCAATCGCCGTCTTCCCATGCACTTGGGTTAGATTAACAATAGAATTAACTGGGTACGAGGGTCACATGATCAAGAAATAATTCGTTAAACGTCATTTCTCAATCATTTTTTGCTTAAGACGACGCGCTTGTGGTCACCTCTCTACCATGGAATCGGGATACGGACGATATTCCATGGATGACAGCAGAATGACAATTCCACACAATCTACGAGACGAGTGGAAATGAGCAATTTTTTCCTGGTCGATAAGCGCTTTCCTATTTCCTTATTTTTTAGTGTTTTGAATACACCACCAGTGTCATCAGCACATAGTCAGGAAAAGAGGTATAGAGTAAGGCAGTTGATGTGTACTTAACAATTATCTATAACAGGTGCGGTGTCTAGTTTTACATAATTCTCCTTCACTCACATGCACAAGTCAGTCGACTACCTAGTATAACCACCTTATTGCGATACTCGTAGTGTACAGTGTAGAGCAGGCTATGGTGGCAGCACCATAGTACGGAGTTTAATTTAATTTTCCTCTTAATATGCATGAGTGTGTTGTGGCTGTGTGTGCAGTTTATTGGGCTTAAATGCGAGCACAAACATTGGGCTGCGAGAAAGGATGATGACTGTGACGGATGATGGGCTTTGTTTAATCGTATAAAGATGTTGACAGCTGGTGTTATCAGTTGTTTTATCACGTCTGTGCGATTACACGACGTACAATGAGCTGTTCCAGTCATTCTACCCCCATTTTGCTGGGTATCTACCCTAAATCCATTAAGCTTATGTATATCTTCTATAGACCCATAGAAATGTGATTGATACATACATATGTACATTCACATAGTTAGAAATTGATGTTGTTCTTTTGCTTAAATCGTTGATTTCCACTCATTCGACTGCACGATAAACATTCCGCTATCGACACTCATCGATCCATATCCGAATCGACATACCTAAGCATATTCCCACGTTTTGTTATTGTTTCTCGTTTCATTCGTGTTTTCTTGTTGCTTGAGAGAAGCCCATTATACAAGTGTATTTATAGCATTCGATGTTTATGTTTACTTGGTAAATGATAGCAAGAGTTGTTTAATAGAAAAAACAAGCAAACTACATACATAGTACTTCTTCTTCTTCTTAGTGGGCGCTACAGTTCGGGGTGAACCTGGGCCTCAACCAACATGCCCCACCATCTAGCACGATCTTTCGCTAGCCTTTTCCATTGCCGCACACCCAGTTGGCTGAGGTCCCCTTCCACCTGTGTGCGCCATCTTAAGGGCGGCCGTCCTCTGCTTCTTCGTCCCTCGGGGTTGGATTCAAAGACTCTCCGGGCTGGAGCTGTGGTGTCCATTCGCTCTACATGGCCCAGCCATCTTAGGCGTTGAATCCGTAGACGCCTGACTAGGCTCATGTCGCTGTACAGCCCGTAAAGTTCGTGGTTGAATCTTCTCCTCCATCCCCCGTCTGCGTTTATAGGCTCAAAAATCACGCGCAAAATCTTTCTCTCGAACCGACCAAGGCCTCCTCATCCGCTTTTGATAGTGTCCATGCTTCTGCGCCATACAACAGGACCGGGATGATAAGGGTCTTATATAGAGTCAACTTTGTCGTTCGGGAGAGGGCTCTATTACTCAGTTGCCTCCTGAGCCCAAAGAAACAGCGGTTGGCAGGAGTGATTCTGCGTTTGATTTCGGAACTGATGTCGTTGTTCCAGATCACTGCGGAGCCAAGGTAGACGAAGTCCTTAACTACCTCGAACTTATATCTGCCTATACAAACGTTCTGGCCGAGACGTCGGTGTTGAGCGTCCTTTTTTGATGACAGCATATATTTAGTTTTGCCCACGCTTACCGCCAAACCAACTTTCACCGCCTCCATCTCAATACTCGCAAACGCCTCATTGACATCTCGCTGTGATCTACCTATTATGTCAATATCGTCGGCGTATGCAAGGAGTTGCGAGAATTTGAAATACATAGATTGTGCCTCTTGTATTGGCCAGTGATTTTTGCACAATCATTTCCAATATGATGTTGAAGAAATCACACGACAGCGCATCGCCCTGCCTAAATCCTTTTTTGACATCAAAACTATCGGTAAGGTGTTCACCGATTCGGATGGAGCAGCGAGCATTCTCCAAAGTCATCCTGCATAGTCTGACGAGTTTAGCAGGTATGTCAAAGGTAGACATAGCGTTGTATAGCTCGCCTCTAATTACGTTGCCGTACGCGACATTGAAGTCGACAATAGGCGGTGAGTGTCGACTTGAAATTTATTGGTTTTTTCCAGGATCTGCCATAGTGTGAAGATTTGGTCGTTGGTGGACTTCCCTGGCCTGAATCCGCACTGATAAGGACCTATCAGCTTATTTACAAAAGGCTTCAGGTGTTCACACAACACGGCAGAGAAGATTTAGTAGGCGATGTTAAGGAGACTTATTCCTCTGTAGTTAGCGCAATCAGAGTGGTCTCCTTTCTTATGGATCGGGCATACGATGCTGAGACTCCACTCCTCGGGCATGCTTTCCTCTGACCATATCTTACAGATGAGCTGGTGCATGCTCCTAACCAGGTCATCCCCAGCTGCCTTGAAGAGCTCAGCAGGCAGTCCGTCTGCGCCAGCAGCTTTATTCGACTTGAATTTCGATATGGCAATCTTAACTTCATCGAGGTCAGGGGGACGGAATTCTCTGCGGTCTCCGTCGATTAGAAATGGATCATTCTGCCTGACAGCGGTATATTGACTAACATCGCCGCTATACAGTCTGCAGAAATGGTTTTTCCAGATTCTCAGCATCGACTGCGATCTATAATTGGTGTCCGTTCTCATCCCTGCAGGCTTCGGTTCTGGCTTTATATCCTTGGCATATTCGCTTTATCTGTTGATAAAACTCTGGTCGATTTGAAGTGATTTATTACGGGCGATGAAAAATGGATTAAGCGTTCGTGGTCCAATGCCGGTAACCCTCCAGACACAACTTCCAATCATGGATTGACTGCAGGCGAATTGTTTTCTACGAAACAGTCAATTCGGTCTTCTACTGTACACAATCCGACCATTTGAGCGAAGCAACCAAGAAAGAGCGGCTGGAATTGGCCAACAGAAAAGAGTTGTGCTCCACTTTGACAGTACCAGGTTTCCTTACTGGACACTGACCAGTCAACAAACACCTCAAAACGATGGGCATTATGCAAGATGACACTTGCAGAATGTGTAATGAAGACGAAGAAACAGCAGAGCACATACTGTGCCACTGTAACTGCCTTGTCAGTACACGTCATCGTCACTTAGGCAAGTATCATCTTGAAGCAGAAGAAATCGCTGCTAGCTCACTCAAAAGTATACCAAGTTTTATCACTAACTCAGGATTCTTGAGTGAACTGTAAGTGGGGGACATCACAATAGGCCCACTCGTGGCCGCAGTGATCAGGCGACTTTGTACCACCCCCGTTCCCTCCCTAACTCTAACTATTGATAGTACCAGACCGGAACAAATCCGTGGAACTCGGTTGTAAAGTTTTCATGCATCCGCCGTATAACCCGCAAGGTCCGGGCTTAATCATCCATTTGTCTCTTGCGCAATCAATGGAAAATTAGCCGGTCCAATGTCTTCTTCTTAGCGAGTTCAAGTCGCATACGGAAACACGTACTCGCAACCTCTTCGGGACGCTAACATAAAGCTCTCCAGTCACTGTCTGGTCATTGGGAACATATTCACTATGAACGATGCTGCGATACGAGAGATGACGGGAGCTCCTTCATATGGATCGTCTTCTACTGATTCACGGCCCTTCTTAAACTACCTTGGCCTATTTAATCACATGTGTTTTCGAAATACACTCGTCTCATGGAGGATCTGAGCCTGAGCTATACCTGCCTTCCATTCCTGACGGTCCCGAGCACGCTGCTTCCAGTTGTCAAGACCAAGATGTCTTACATCCGCGATTACTTGGTCTTTATACCGGAGGTTCGGTCTTCCTCTTCTTCTCGAACCAGGAGGCTCGGAGTCGAAGACCCTCTTAGCTGGAGCGTTGATGTCCGTGCGTTCGATGTGGCCGAGCCAGTGTAGTCGACGGATCCTTGCCTTCCGGACTACATCCACATCTTGGTACAGCTCGTAGAGTTCGCGGCTGTGTCTTCTTCTCCATTCACCTTCCTCACAGACAGGACCAAATATCCGGCGCAGAATTTTTCTTTCGAAAGAACCCAAAATCAGCTCCGCTGTCCTGCTTATCGTCCAGCTTTCGGCTCCGTACAGCAAGACTGACAGAAAGAGCGTTTTGTAAAACATGACTTTGGTCTTTCGAGTGAGGAATTTTGACCCCAGTTGTTTGGACAAGCCGAAGTAGCAGCGGTTGCCAAGGGCGATTCTATGCCGGATCTCCACCGTAGTGTCATTTGTGGAATTTACGTTTGCCCCGAGGTAGACAAACTCCTTAACTACCTCGAAATTGTAGCTGTCAATTGTTATATTTTGTCCCAGGTGGTGAGCGACGGATTGGTTTTTGCTTGACAGCATGTACTTCGTTTTGTCCTCATTGACCTTAAGACCAACTCGTTTCGCCTGTTCTTCAATCGCCGTGAATGCTTCCACAATGTCACAACGAGAACACGCGATGATGTCGATATCGATGGACGGACTTGTAGAAGATAGTGCCTTCCCTGTTGATGCCTGTCCGTCGCAAATGAAGAAGTCACCTGACAGCGCATCTCCTTGCCGAAATCCGGTGCATGTTTCAAACGGTCCCGAAGTCCTAGAACCGAGTTTCACGGTGCATCGTATATTTTTTAGCGTGGCGCGACACAACTGGATCAGTTTTCCCGGGATCCCGAATTCGGCCATGGCACCAAACAGTTCTCCACTGGTACTCTTCTTGCGCTGCCCTGGTTTTCCTCTGCAGCGCCTTTTGGTACGCCTCGTCGGTTGCTGCCTTTTTCAGCTCACACTCGCTATCATACCACGGGTTTCTTGTCGGGGGTGGTAGGTATCCTAAGGTGGTTTCGGCTACTTCCTGAATGACGTGGGCATACCTACCTACGATTAGTATTAGGTTGGCTGCCTCTAATTTATTCAGCAGATCATTTATTTCGTTGCAGTTTTGCGTACAATGATTACAATTTGTGTAAACAGATCGGCACAATGTGACAGGTAATAACAGCTGGCTTAAGCACGCAGGACTCTATGTTTAATAAAGTTAATCAATCAATCTGCTTATGACATCCATATAGCTCGCCCCCAATCCGCCTTCACGCCCACTTGTGTGTGCACTCGAATTCGTTACAGCGGCTTCTTCAGATGTGCTTGTACCTTAACATCCTTTAGACGCTATTGAAAGCGGATGAGGAAGCTCTTGGTTTTTTCGAGAGAAGAGTTCTGCATGCGATCTTTGGTCCTGTTTGCATTGATGGCATTTGGAGGCGAAGATTCAACCACGAATTGTACGGGCTGTACGACAACATGTGCCTGGTTAAGCGTTGACGGATACAACGCTTAAGATAACTAGGTCATGTAGAGCGTATGGACAACATAGCTCCGGCCCGAAGAATCTTCGAATCCGACCCATTGGGGCAACGCAACAGAGAGTGCCCTCGACTCAAATGGCGCACACAAGTGGAGAAGGACCTCACCCAATTTGGTGTGACTGGCTGGCAAGAGATCGTGTTGGCTGGAGTCGCTTGTTGTTTGAGGTGCAAGATCACACCGGTCTGTAGCGCCATGGAGATGAAAAAGATTTAAAAATTCTCTACTATATCGCTTTACGAGGGTAGATCAATAAGTACCCGTGTTTACAATGAAAACGCAAACTTTTGTCGAAACTTTATTTTAAATTCCTTTCTTATGGAGCGGGCAAACGATGCTGAGATTCCATTCGTCGGGCATACATTCCTCCGACCATACCTTGCAAATGATTACCAGCTCATCTCCAGTCGCCTTAAAAAGCGGCTTTATTAGACTTAGTCTTGATATCGTTATTTTGACTCCGTCTAAGTCGGGTGGACGGAATTCTCTTACATCGTCGTCCATTACGAACGAATCGTTCTGCCTGACAGCGGTATCTTGTCTGTCATCGCCGTTATACAGTCTGCAGAAGTGGTCTTTCCAAATCCTCAGTATCGACTGTGATTCTACTACAAGTTTTCCATTTTCATCCCTGCAGGCCCCCGCTCTGGCTTTGTAGCCATGGCATGTTCGTTTTACCTTAATGTAAAACTTCCGGGAGCCATTCCTGCGGAAACATCTCTCCATCTCTCACACTTTCCGTGCTCTCTCTTGTTTCTTCTGAAAAGCGTGTTTTCCTCTCTTCTCTTCTGCTCATAGATTTCGCGAGCAGCTCTCGTCCCTCGTTGCAGCGTGGCTTTATATGCCTCTGGTTTTGCTGCACGGGCCTGTTCGCATCGTTCATCGAACCAGGCGCTTGGGCAATGCGCCCATTCCGGCTATGTTTTCGGCAGACCTTGCGTTTTGTCGACGTACGAGTGCTGGTTTATCGTTTACTGAACCAGTGCACTCAAATTTATCCACCACATTGCGAATAGTCCTCTCGGAAGGACGATTATGGCGACCGTAAAAACGTGGCACGCGCGTAACGTTGCCCGAACAAAACACCAATTTTGATAAAACTGACAGCCAATTTGACAGATATGGCTTCAACAATATGGCCGCAATCAGCTGTCAAAGTTCAGAAGCTCCTATTGGAAGACCCATACATACATTGGATGACTTGGAAAAGTCTGTCTTGATCCAGTTTATGAAAGCCAGGGTTCACAGAAAAGTGGAGAAATCGTCACTGCAACCCAGCAACACAGAACTTCTGGCTCTATCTGGAAATAAGGTGCTACGTCGGCCTGTGCGCTTGCGTAGAATCGTCTTACAAGATTGTCCATCATTTGATTCGCTCAAGGAAGTTTTAGAGGAACCCTCTGCCTAGCCATGTATTAAGCAGGCTAATTTGCCGCAACTAGTATTGTAAACAAAACGGTCATGCTCCTTACAACACTTCACTAAGAGTCTAACTACTCCTCGTCTAGCTTTGAGGTAATAATGAGAAAGTAAAACACGCGAAAGTCAATGGTCGGAGCAACGATAGCGTCTGACATTTGTAATCTCTGCGCCTAGGTCAACGGATGCTTAATCAAAAATTCAACAAAGCCGAAATTACACTTGCCCCTTACGGCATTGAGGTTCACCGACCAGACCATAGGATCTTAATGCCATAAAAGCACGTATTGAAGCGCTGCATATTCTGCTTTAAGAGTGAAGTGAAGTATCAGACAATTGGAGGGGAATACCTCTGATAATGCCATTTGAAAACGGCATCTTACACTTTCTAATGAAAACCCAAGAAACATGTGTAATGACTAAATGAGCCAGAGGAGGCAATAATCGTTCATGGAAAGACCTTGAATCTCCATAAGTCCGCTGTTAACTATCATTAGAGGCGATTCGTTCTCCTAATTTGGCTAATCTGCCGAAGGAATTGGGCCGCGAATGCAAGCTGAGAAGCAGAAAATCGCGTAAGGTAATTAGATGAGAGATTACTTGGCGGCTCAATAAGTCTTGATCAAGTCTGAGACTGTTTTCGAGTCGCTTAACCATACCTCAGCTTATTACCCTCGTCAGGATAGCTCAAGCGACTATAGGATCCTTCCGCAAACGAGGTATTTTAGGTTTATCTTTTGCCCTTAAAAGGCAGCTAACTTGCTAGTGATTTAATTGAATTTTGTTGTGCTTACTACTCGGCATATGAATGAGTAAGATGCCTCGGATACACGGACGGATACTCGACGACGACAACGCACGAAAAAGAACACGATTTGCGAGTATGCTCCTGGAATGTCAGAACCCTGTACACTCCCGGAGCTGCTCATAAACTAGAAGGAATCCTCACGCAGTACAAGGCGGATATTACTGCGGTCCAGGAAATACGCTGGATAGGAAACGGTATGATTAGGAAGAAAAGTTGCGACATTTATTACAGCTGTCACAAAAGGTTGCACTTACTGGGATGCGGATTTGTCGTGGGCAAGCGGTTAAGGTCGAAGGTCATCGACTTTAAACCTATAAGTGATCGCCTGGCTGTGATCCGCATCAGAGACAGATCTTATAACATCAGCCTTATATGTGCACACGCCCCTACCGACGAGGCTGAAGACCCTATCAAGGAGGACTTCTATGACCTCCTGGACAACGCCGACGGAGCTTGTCCGGTAAGGAGAACACCCTTGGCGGAGTGATCGGAAAGCACAGCCTCCACGATACAACATCAGATAACGGCTTCCGACTGACGGACTTTGCGACAGCTCGTAATGCAGTGATAAGTAGCACAAGATTCCCTCACAAGCGAATCCACACAGCAGCCTGGCGATCTCCAGACAGTCGAACCGCCAACCAAATCGACCATGTGTTAATTGACGCAAGGCACTCGTCAAACATCCTGGATGTGCGAACATTCAGAGGGGCAAATGTCGACTCTGACCACTTCCTCGTAGCAGCAAGATTCAGAGCTCGACTGTCCAATGTCAGAAAGCTGCACCAGCCCACCAGGAGGAGGTTCGACATTGGGCGCTTGAGCACACCGGAGGTTACCAGAGCCTACAGGGAGCAGCTGAGCGAAAGACTGTACGGTATGCCTACGTCATTCAGGAAGTAGCCGAAACCACCTAAGGATACCTACCACCCCCGACAAGAAACCCGTGGTATGATGGCGAGTGTGAGCTGAAAAAGGCAGCAACCGACGAAGCGTACCAAAAGGCGCTGCAGAGGAAAACCAGGGCAGCGCAAGAAGAGTACCAGTGGAGAACGGTTTGGTGCCATGGCCGAATTCGGGATACCGGGAAAACTGATCCAGTTGTGTCGCGTCACGCTAAAAAATGTACCGTGAAACTCGGTTCTAGGACTTCGGGACCGTTTGAAACATGCACCGGATTTCGGCAAGGAGATGCGCTGTCATGTGACTTCATCATGTGCGACGGACAGGCATCAACAGGGAAGGCACTATCTTCTACAAATCCGTCCATCGATATCGACATCATCGCGTGTTCTCGTGGAAGCATTCACGGCGATTGAAGAACAGGCGAAACGAGTTGGTCTTAAGGTCAATGAGGACAAAACGAAATACATGCTGTCAAGCAAAAACCAATCCGTCGCTCACCACCTGGGACAAAATATAACAAATTGTAGCTGTCAACAATTTCGAGGTAGTTAAGGAGTTTGTCTACCTCGGGGCAAACGTAAATTCCACAGATGACACCACAGTGGGGATCCGGCATAGAATCGCCCTTGGCAACCGCTGCTACTTCGGCTTGTCAAAACTCCTCACTCGAAAGACCAAAGTCATGCTTTACAAAACGCTCATACTGCCAGTCTTGCTGTACGGAGCCGAAAGCTGCATGATAAGCAGGACAGCGGAGCTGATTTTGGGTTCTTTCGGGAGAAAAATATTCTGCGCCGGATATTTGGTCCTGTCTGTGAGGAAGGTGAATGGAGAAGAAGACACAACCGCGCACTCTACGAGCTGTTCCAAGATGTGGATGTAGTCCGGAAGGCAAAGATCCGTCGACTACACTGGCTCGGCCACATCGAGCGCGTGGACATCAACGCTCCAGCTAAGAGGGTCTTCGACTCCGAGCCTCCTGGTTCGAGAAAAAGAGGAAGAGCGAACCTCCGGTATAAAGGCCAAGTAATCGCGGATGTAAGTCATCTTGGTCTTGACAACTGGAAGCAGCGTGCCCGGGACCGTCAAGGATGGAAGGCAGCTATAGCTGAGGCTCAGATCCTCCATGGATCGCTGGCCTGATAAGTAAGTTACTACCCGGCATTATATTTACGACAGCGGCGACCTGCGACTATATCGAGCTATAACATTACTGTTCAATAAAGCCACGAAAACCCTAAGCTGCATGACACCATTTATCGATTCTGATAATATGTAATAAAGTCACTTTCTCCCCGACATTCTCGCTCGCCGTTGCACACAACAACGCGACGGGGTTGTGTTTGCGATATATTAAGGCTACGCCCCCTCTCAACTCCCTAGAGTCGAGCCGACATCAATGGCTCCGTATATTGTTATCATTTTTGTTTTTTTTTTTTTTTTTCTCATGATAACGATAACACACTTTGCGTTCCCGCATTCGTTGATTGCTGTGCGACAAGACTTTTCAACCGCAAAACAACAGACGAAATAACGAATGACAACAACCATTGTATCGATGAAAAACAAGTGGTGAGAGCAAGCACCTTGGCGTTGATTGAAACAATGCAAGGGAAAATGAATAAAATAATTGAATTTGCCGGTGGTGGTCGTCGTCGTCGCTTGTAACGCTGGGGGGCGTCATCAGCACGCAATAACAATGCATACGACGACTTTCTCTTTGGCAATGCTCGGAGGTGTAGAGAACAGCAGCATTCTCTCGAATTCTGGTTCTCTGAGTTGCATATCAATTAGAAATCCGGTTGGATTGCGGATTAAACGATTTTCCAATCGATTGACCGACTGTTGTGTGTACACGGCGTGAGGGACAGTGGGCATTTGAATGCTTCCTTCTCTTATCAGACATGCGGAAATTCCGCGGTGCACTTTGGACGTATAGCATTCATTTTCTTGAGTAATCGCTCTCATAATTGCGTAGCGATGGCGTGTAAAATATCGCGTTGTAATTAGCGCGTATGTGGGGTGTTGGCTAGCCGGAAATAGTTTCGCCTCCAACTCGCCTTAAGGTCATGATCAATATTTTTATTCGCCTCCGTTCGGGTAGAGAGATTAGAGAGGAGAACGTCGTCGTGTAATGGGCCTTATGAGTGCATTCAAGATGTACATATGATGCATTCGAGAAAAGTCAAGTGGTTGAGTGGATCGAATTAAGCAAAAAGTCGCCCGACCAATGACCGAAGCGGAACTCACTGATAGCGTCTTGTTAATTAATTAAATGAATGGAAGAGATGAACCTTGTTTTGATGATATATTAGGCGAGTAATGTGCACATTGCCATGATGCTGTACGTATGAGCACTTTTGTGTTGAGGGTCAGCCGACGCTGATTTTAAGCTCTTATTTGAATTTGATGCAGTTTTTGCCTGGTTCTCTTCGCTACATTATAGCATATGGTCACTCTTACGCGGCTCGTTACTCGACCTGATCAATCGCGCACCGATCAATCAATATCGCTCTTGGATCAATCACTCATGGATCAATCACTCATGAATTAATCGTTCATGGATCGATCGATCCTGGATCAATATGGTCAATCCTTCATGAACGGGTTGCTCATGGATTAATCGTTCATGGATCAATAGCTCGTGGATCAATCTGGTCAATCGCTCATGGACCAGTCGTTCGTGGATCAATTGCTAATATATCAATCGTTCATGAATCAATAGCTCACGGATCCATCGCTCATGGATCAGTCCTATCAATCGGTCGTAGATCGATCTGATCAATCGCTCATGGATAAACCTGGTTAATCACTCGGGATAGATGGATCAGCCTGATTAATTGCTCTCGGACCAACCTAATCATTAGCTCGTGGATCGATCTGATCAATAGCTCATGAATCAATCTGATCAATCGCTCATGGAACAATCTGATCAATCGCTTATGGATAAACCTGGTTAATCACTCGGGATAGATGGATCAGCCTGATTAATTGCTCAAGGACCAACCTAATCAATATCTCGTGGATCGACCTGATCAATCGCGCAGCGATCAATCAATCGTTCGACCATCAATATCGGTCTTGGATCAATCACTCACGGATCCATCACTCATGAATTAATCGTTCATGGATCGATCGCTCCTGGATCAATATGGTCAATCCATCATGAACGGGTTGCTCATGGATTAATCGTCCATGGATCAATAGCTCGTAGATCAATCTGGTCAATCGCTCATGGACCAGTCGTTCATGGATCAATTGCTAATATATCAATCGTTCATGAATCAATAGCTCACGGATCCATCGCTCATGGATCAGTCCTATCAATCGGTCGTAGATCGATCTGATCAATCGCTCATGGATAAACCTGGTTAATCACTCGGGATAGATGGATCAGCCTGATTAATTGCTCACGGACCAACCTAATCATTAGCCCGTGGATCGATGTGATCAATCGCTCATGGATCAATCTAATCAATCGCTCATGGAACAATATAATCAATCGCTCATGGAACAATCTGATCAATCGCTTATGGATAAACCTGGTTAATCACTCGGGATAGATGGATCAGCCTGATTAATTGCTCAAGGACCAACCTAATCAATATCTCGTGGATGGATCTGATCATTCGCTCATGGATCAATCTGATCAATCGCTCATAGAACAGTCTGATCAAACGCTTATGGATAAACCTCATCAATCACTCGGGATAGACGGATCAGCCTGATAAATTGCTCACGGACCAACGTAATCAATAGCTCGTGGATCGATCTGATAAATCGCTCATGGATCAATCTGATCAATCGCTCATGGAACAATCAGATCAATTGCTCATGGATCAATCTGATCAATCGCTCAAGCGATGAGTCGTTCATGAATCAATCGCTAATGGATCAATCCCTTATGAATCAATCACTCATGGATCAATCGCTCGTATATCAACCTGATCAATCACTCTTAGATCAGCCTGATAAATGGCTCACGGATCAATCCCTTATGAATCAATCAGTCTGATCAATCGCTCGTAGATCAATCCGATCAATCGTTCGTCGATCGATCTGAGCAATAGCTCATGGATCAACTTAGTCAATCGCTCGGGGATTAATCTGATCAATCACTCATGGATCAGTCTGATCAATCAAAGTGCTTAACGCAGGAGTCAAAATGAAATTCGCATTTCTTGGAATGCGTCATACTATCAACACGTTCCATTAGTTGACTGATTAGCGCCGATGTCAAGAACTTCAGTACGGAAACGACGGTCGGTCATATCCTTCATTCATTTCTGTTTGGTATAGCCATTGAGCAAAAGAAGAAAAAAATATTCTACGAACGAAACACAACATCAAGCGCCACAGGCAGCTTAAATTCCAGAGACCAATCCACCTTATCACCATTCGTGATTGTGCCCTCTAAAAAAAGAATTCGCGCTCACGTAATGCGGTTCAGATAAAACCCTCTCGCATGCATATCTCCTCGTTTCAATTGTCTAAAACGAAACGATAAGCAGAAGTGTCAGCGCTGCTCCCAATATCTAATCGCAGTGTCTGGAGTACTCGGTTTCTATATTACCATAGCCGCATAGTCGCATGGCCGATAGTAAATGAGTCATCGTCCAATTATGCCGATTTGTGCGTTTCTCCTTATTCGTTCGCGCAAGAAATACTCTTTGTGTTCCAGTGCCTCTCATGATTTCCGTGCATGATGAATACACTGTTTTTCGGTTGCGATTACTTAATTTGTGCTTTTCTTTTACAGGAACACAGCATTTCTCTACTACACTGGCGGTCAGGCAATTGTAACAATAAAGGGCTACTAGATAACCGCCTGATATTCCCCGTAAACTACATTCTTAGAGTAAAGCGAATAAATTTCAAGAAATAAGCGATCATAATGGCAGCAACACCCCGTGGTGGTGGTACGGCCCAAAGACCAAATGGTACGTCTCAAAACAAAACATGCCAATTTAAGTTGGTGTTATTGGGTGAGTCGGCCGTTGGTAAGTCGTCGTTAGTGTTGCGTTTCGTCAAAGGCCAATTTCACGAGTATCAAGAGAGCACGATAGGTGCAGCGTTCTTAACACAGACAATTTGTATAGAGGATACAATTGTTAAATTCGAAATATGGGACACAGCCGGGCAAGAGAGGTTAGTTGCAAGAACATAGGTGAGGTTTTGGATGATTTTAATGAATGAATTGGTTTTGTTTTTATTTTCAGGTATCACAGCTTAGCTCCAATGTATTATAGAGGTGCGCAGGCCGCAATCGTTGTGTACGATATAAAGAATCAAGATAGTTTTCAACGTGCAAAAACTTGGGTTAAGGAACTTCATAAACAAGTAAGGATTCTAGCGCAAAATATTTGATAACAACTTGTCTGAGAAAAGCATGCACTTGTTATAGTCAATTGACGGGTGTTCACCATAAACCCGACTGATCTGATCTCTAAACAAAATTCTATAAAAGAGCTGATGGATGAAGTAGCGCTTGTCCTTTGTCAAATAAACGTCGTGCTGTGTTGATAACTCTAGATAACTCTAGATATTGGCCAATTCCGCCACCTCCATACTGGCCGATTCCGCTACCTCCATGCTGGGCAATTCCGCTACCTTAATACTAGTCGATTCCATACTGACCAGTTCCATCACCTCAAAACTGTCCAATTTCGCTACCTCTATACTGGACAATTCAGCTCTCAATACTGGCCAATTCCGCCATCTCAATATTGGCCACTTTCGCCACCTCAATATTGGCAAATTCAATACTGGCCACTCCCGTCACCTTAATACTCGCCAATTCAGCCAACACGATACTGTCCAATGTCGCCACCTCTATACTTGTCAATTCAGCCACCTCAATACTGGCCAATTCCACCACCGCCATACTGGTCAATCCCGCCGCCTTAATACTGGCCAATTCCGCCAACTCTATACTGTCTTAATGTCGCCACCTCTATACTGGCCGATTCCGCCACCTCAATACTGACCAATTCCGTCGCCTCAATACTGGCCAATTCCGTCGCCTCGATAATGGCCAAACCCGCCACCTCTATACTGGCCAATGCAGCCATCTCAATATTGGCAACTTCCACCACCTCAATACTGTCCAATCCCGCCGCCTTAATACTCGCCTATTCCGCCAACTCTGTACTGTCTAATGTCGCCCCCTCTATACTGGCCGATTCCGCCACCTCAATACTGACCAATTCCGTCGCCTCAATACTGGCCAATTCCGTCGCCTCAATAATGGCCAAACCCGCCACCTCTATACTGGCCAATGCAGCCATTTCAATATTGGCAACTTCCACCACCTCAACACTGTCCAATCCCGCCACCTTAATACTGGCCAATTCGACCACCTCAATACTGGCCAATTCCGCCAACTCGATACTGTCCAATTTTGCCACCTCTATACTGGCCAATTCAGCCACCTCAATACTGGCCAATTCCGCCATCTCAATATTGGCCAATTGCGCCACCACAATATTGGCAAATTCAATACTGGCCACTCCCGTCACCTTAATACTCGCCAATTCAGCCAACACGATACTGTTCAATCCCGCCACCTTTATACTGGCCAATTCAGCCACCTCAATACTGGCCAATCCTATCACCGCCATACTGGTCAATCCCGCCGCCTTAATACTCGCCAATTCTGCCAACTCTATACTGTTTGGTGTCGCCACCTCAATACTGACCAATTCCGTCGCCTCAATACTGGCCAATTCCGTCGCCTCAATAATGGCCAAGCCCGCCACCTCTATACTGGCCAATGCAGCCACCTCAATACTGGCCAATCCTACCACCGCCATACTGGTCAATCCCGCCGCCTTTCCGTGCCAACCGCCAATTCCGCCAACTCTATACTGTCTAATGTCGTCACCTCTATACTGGCCGATCCGGCCACCCCAATACTGACCAATTCCATCGCCTCAATACTGGCCAATTCCGTCGCCTCAATAATGGCCAAACCCGCCACCTCTATACAGGCCAATGCAGCCATCTCAATATTGGCAACTTCCACCACCTCAATACTGTCCAATCCCGCCACCTTAATACTGACCATTTCCGGCACTTCAAAGCTGGCCAATGCCGTCAGCTTAATACTAGGCGATTCCGCCACCTCAATACTGGCCAATTCCGTCACCTCTATACTGGTCAATTCAGCCATCTCAATACTGGCCAATTCCACCACCTCAATACTGGTCGATTCAGTCATCTCAATACTGGCCAATTCCACCACCTCAATACTAGCCAATTCCGCCATTTCAATACTAGCCAATGCCGCCACCTCAATACTGGCCAATTCCGCCACCTTGACAGTATGTATTTTGTCTTATCCCCATTAACTTTAAGACCAACTCGTTTCTCGTTGCCGAAAACCGGTGTATGTTCCCAACGGTTCGGAGGTCCTAGTACCGAACTGCACGGTGCATCACATGTTTTGTAGTGTGGAGCGACAGAACCGGATCAGTTTTCCGGGGATCCCGAATTCGGTCATGGCATCAAACAATTCTTTACGATGAATGCTATCGTATGTGGCTTTAAAATCGATGAAGAGGTGGCACTGGTACGTGCCGATTAGTAAGGAGCAAAACGGCTTTAGACGTTCACACAATACATTGAATACCAACTTCTCCACATGATCTGATGTATGCTTTCTACCAGAGCACCGCCTCCAGCTTTGAAGAGCATTCGTCCTACCAACTTCTGCAGATGATCTGATGTATGCTTTCTACCAGAGCACCGCCTCCAGCTTTGAAGAGCTTTGATGGTAATCCATCCGAGCCTACGGCTTTCAGCTTTTTAACGGCTATGAAGAAGTAGTTCTTCAATGCTGGGAGGGGGGACAGCTTCGTCGACTGAAGACGGGATCTCTTCGTCTACTACCTGCCACGTAGCCTATAGCAATTTCAGTTGCTTCCTTGATGGCTGTGCGGCAATTAAGCCACATATTTTTGGCGTTTGTGTCCAACGTAGGCATACTGGCGAGTAGTTGCTCAGTTGCTGCGAGTCGTCAGCCAATGTAGGAGGCTACATTGAACCTCCTATTGGTGGGCTAATGTAGCTTTGTATAAACAGACTGTATAACAGCGATGATAGTCAAAATGCCGCCGTCAGACAGAGCGAACCATTCACAATGGACGAAGACGAAGGAGAATCCCGTCCACCCGACCTAGACGATGTTAAGATAGCGATATCGAAACTTAAGTCTTATAAAGCTGCTGGAGCAGACGGACTCCCCGCGGAGCTGTTTAAAGCAGCTGGCGATGAGCTGGTTAGGAACATGCACCAACTCATCTGCAAGATATGGTCGGAAGAACGCATGCCCGATGAATGGAATCTCAGTATCGTTTGCCCGGTTCATAAGAAAGGAGACCCCTATGACTGCGCCAATTACAGAGGGATAAGCCTCCTGAACATCGCATACAAGATCCTCTCTGCCTTACTGTGTAAGTACCTGAAACCGTTCGTGGACAATCTGATAGGTTCCTACCAGTGTGGTTTCAGGCCAGGAAAATCCACGATAGACCAAATATTTACACTACGGCAGATCTTGGAGAAGACCCATGAATTCCAGGTCGACACGCACCATCTTTTCGTCGACTTTAAAGCCGCGTATGACAGTGTTTATAGAGACAAGCTATACAGAGCCATGTCATCCATAACATCCCTGCCAAGCTCGTCAGACTGTGTAGGATGACTATGGAGAACTCTCGCCGCCCCATTAAAGTCGGAGGTGAACTAACCGACCCCTTTGATGTTAAAAAAGGTTTTAGATAGGGTGACGCACTGTCATGTGATTTCTTCAACATTATTCTTGAAAAGATCGTGCGGGACTCTGCGGCCAATACAAGAGGTACGATCTACTTCAAGTCCACGCAATTGCTTGCCTACGCAGATGACATTGACGTTATTGGACGAACAAAGCGAGACGTCAATGAGGCGTTCGCAAGCATTGAAGCAGAGGCGGCGAAAGTGGGTCCATGGGTAAATGGGAACAAGACCAAATATATGCTGTCATCCATGAAAGACGCACAACACCGACGTCTTGGTCAGAACGTCACCTTCGGCAGCTATATTTTTGAAGTAGTCAAGGACTTCGTCTACCTTGGCTCGATAGTGACAAGCAGCAACGACACCAGCGCTGAGATAAGACGCAGAATAACTCTTGCCAATCGCTCTTCGGGCTCAAGAGGCAATTGAGTAGTAGAGCCCTCTCTCGAAAAACTAAGGTTTCCCTCTACAAAACCTTAATCATCACGGTCCTTCTCTACGGCGCTGAGGCTTGGACGTTGTCAAAAGCGGATGAAGAGGCTCTTGGACGTTTCGAGAGGAAAATTTTGCGTGCAATCTTTGGTCCCGTTTGTGTAAACGGAGAATGGAGGAGGAGATTCAACAAAGAACTGTACGGGCTGTACAGCGACATCGGCCTGGTTAGACGTCTTCGGATCCAACGTCTAAGGTGGCTAGGCCATGTAGAGCGAATGGACATCAACGCTCCGGCCCGAAGAGTCTTCGACTCCAACCCCGAGGGACGACGCAGCAGAGGACGATCGCATTTAAGGTGGCGCGCACAGGTGGAAGGGGACCTCAACCAACTGGGCGTGCGGCACTGGAAGCGGCTGGCCGAAGATCGGGCCGGCTGGAGAGGCTTGTTGGTTGAGGCCCTGGTTCACCCCGAACTGTAGCGCCATCAAAGTAAGTAAGTAAGTAAGTTTTGATCAGTGGAGTTTGGCTCGTCGGATGAGTGTATTGCAGTGCTTTATCCGGTTCTCGGAAACTTTTCAATTAGTCTAATGTCCTCTTTAAGTTTAGGTAAAACTACTTATTGTCCTTTGGCCTGGTACTTAAAATCGTACTGAGAATAAAATGTGGCACACCTATTCGTATATTTGCGATAATGCGGCAGCGGTGTCCACATCGTTGTTGAGGAAACATAAAACGATCATGAGTCTCGAGCGTCATGTCCTCTTTCATCTCGAGTACAAAATCCATTGAGTAACTAACAAACTAATTAAATTTCATTTATCAACTTATAGGCCTCACCGAACATTGTCATAGCTCTAGCCGGTAACAAGGCGGATTTGTCAAACTGTCGAGTTGTAGAATATGAGGAAGCAAAGCAATACGCCGAAGAGAATGGTCTATTATTCATGGAGACATCAGCTAAAACCGGAATGAATGTCAACGATATATTTTTAGCTATCGGTAAATGCATCCACTCAGTTAGTAATTAATAAATCTCATTATCACGTTATCAACTAGCTAAAAAACTACCCAAAAACGATGGAGCTAACAATCAAGGTAGCGGTTCCGGACGAAGGCTTGCCGACAATGAACAAAATAGACCGACGAATAACTGCTGCAAGTGATGTCCTTTCGTAGGTAAGGGTACAGAGATTTTGCAAGCAAACATTCTTGCGAATATACTTCAGCTAGACTTTGTAAAATAATTATTAATAAAATGATCCGAAGAGAAAAATAGAAAAACAACAAAAGAAAAAATATACTATATACGAGAACTACACTACAATTGTTCCATTCATTCTGTTTTGGTTTATAAAAAATACAAGAAACAAAATCCTACAATGGGGGAAGGAAGCAAAACTGTCCGGATGTCTTGCACTTCTAAGGTTATTTTGCCAAAATGACTAAACTAACAGTCGTTTTACAAATATTTTTAATTAATTTTTTCAATTCAACATCTATCTAATAAATTAAGTAAAAGAACTCACTATTCAGAGTTATTTTCGGATAGCAATTCGAGTTTGTTTTATAACAGCTGCTAATCGTCTTGGCATGGATTCGACTAACTTTCGGCAGAGGGAAGGCTCTATCAGGTTCCATTCAGCTAATAACGCCTCTTTTAAGTCGTTCCGATTTTTTATCACATGCTGCTTCAATTTTTCTTCAAGATGACCCCACAGGTGTTCAACCACGTTCCAATCGGGTGACTGGGGTGGTGTTTCCATAACGTGCTTACAGTTGTAAAGCGCACTCGTACAGTCGCAAGGGTTCTGAAAGACCTCGACATACACAAATCCGCTAGTCCAGATGGTATTGCCTCAATAGTTCTGAAGAGGTGTTCTTCTACGCTGGCAAAACCACTGCGTAAGCTTTTTCACCTTTCCTACACCTCTGGGCTCTTTCCGAGTAGGTGGAAAACAGCATTTGTCCAGCCTATACCCAAAAAAGGCGAATCATCTTCTCCCTCCAACTACCGTCCCTTCTGTCCAAGGTCATGGAAACGCTGATTAACCGTCAGCTTATGAAATATCTTGAATCACGGAAACTCCTCAAAGACCGCCAATACGGTTTCCGCAGCAACAGATCCACTGGTGATATGATGGCATATCTCGCTGAAAAGTGGAATCACTCGCTTCACCAAGCAGGTGAAAGCAAAATTGTTGCACTGGATATTTCGAAAGCATTTGACAGGGTTTGGCATGAAGCCCTTTTGTCGAAAATGCGTGCTTTTGGGATCGATGAGTCTCTCTTTCAATGGATTAGAAGCTACCTTTCGAATCGTTCAATTCAAGTTGTTTTGGACGGATTCAAGTCTGATACTCACTTTGTAAATGCCGGTGTTCCCCAGGGCTCCGTTTTGTCTCCGACACTCTTTCTTATTTTTATAAATGATCTCTTGTCTGTTACTTCTAATCCAATTCACTCCTTCGCTGACGACAGTACCCTCAGCTTCTCATATTCGTTCACCAGTTAACGACCCTGCACTTCGGTTGTAGATAATGAGCGGCAGCGTATGTTAAGCTCATTGAATTCCGATATTGACAGCATCATCCAATGGGGTAAAAACAATAGAGTGGAATTTAATGCTTCCAAAACACAATTCTGTCTCTTGTCGTTAAAGCGTATAAATAACCCGCAGCCATTATCCATGAATGGCACTTGCATCTCAGAAACTGAAAAGCTTTCCATCCTGGGTATGAATGCTGCTCACAATCTTAATTGGAGCGACCATATATTCAGTGTCGCCAAGAATGCTGCGAAATGCCTAGGATTCTTATACAGATGCAAGAAATATTTCTCACCCTTAGATCTGGCTACAATCTATAAGGCGTTCATTCGCCCCAAATTAGAGTTTAACGCTCATGTCTGGTCCGGTGCTTCCAAGACCTCACTGCATCTACTAGACAGAATACAAAAACGAGCCATAAAACTGATAGGTGACTCCAGCATTACCAAAACATTAGACTCGCTGGAACACCGCAGGAATGTAACTTGCCTCTCCCTGTTTTATCGTTACTACCACCAAAAATGCTTGATGAAATAGCCAGTTGCATTCCGCCCCTTCAACATTTCTCCCGCAATACACGTCTCTCTAGGAATGCTCACCAATATACTCTGAAGCCCGTACGTACTGACGTACTGTCAAATATAGAGAATCTTTCATTAACCGAACCACACGAATCTGGAACTCCCTGCCGGATTCGGTTTTCCCCCCCTCAATGCAACATGCAAGCATTTAAGATCAATGTCCATCGGCATCTCTATTCCTCTTCCTCTCTACCTTTTGCCCGCACTGTGTCGCCGACATAATAAGGTTATTAGACCTTGAGTGCGCGCAAATTATTAAAAAAAAAAAAAAAAAATCAACACAAAACCACTAGGGATGATTCCATTATCGCGGGTGCAACATTTTTTATCTAAAATCGGTGAACATAAACGAGTATTACGAGTACAGAAATAATAAAAATAGTAAATAAGACGATATGACTTACTAACTAGTACAATTATTTGTCACTTAGGACGTTACATTGTGGAAGATTCATCACCTGAGTCGCTGTAAACATCGGAAATACGCAATTTTGTCCTATATGGTGTGTTGGAATTTCTCTGATCCGATACTGGAAGGCACAGATACAGCAGGACACAATTTTTCTTTGTGTATAGAACGTGAAAGAGCTTCCAAATCTTCATCTTCCCAGTCACTTTCTATTTCGGTGGCCGTTTTCAAAACCAACGTACTCTTGAAAAGAGAACGAGAGGTTCGCGCCACAGAAATGCTGTTGCCCCCCTTCAGATTTGAAGAAATGTTTTGTTTGAATGCCAGGTATATTTTTTAGGCCTTCCCCCATTTTGCAT
Organism: Eumerus sabulonum; assembly: GCA_951905685.1. Taxonomy (NCBI): domain Eukaryota; kingdom Metazoa; phylum Arthropoda; class Insecta; order Diptera; family Syrphidae; genus Eumerus; species Eumerus sabulonum. Next base: position 102,339,232 of record OX645063.1, read on the forward strand.
CTAACATGGCTCTCTTTTCTTCAACTTGTTGTTTTGAAATAAATATAAAATAAATGTTTGTAGAGAGACTGCGTGCCAAGTCAAAGAATTCTTGGGCACTATTAACTATTGGTCTTCGGGACTTAACAGCTATCCACACGGATCTTTTGACGCTTCCACCGATTCCGTCGACGGCACCTTTGCCATGTGAAGCAGCAAAAAAAGTTCCATTCGAGGTGAGTAAATCCGTGTTCGATTTTGAGTTCATTTATGCTTGCCATTACATATCGATTCCTAAATTGAGCCGCGCAATTGTCACTGAAAACATATATGGATGTAATGTTCTCTGCAGAAATAGATGCACAGTGTATTTACTGTGGCTTAATTCATCACTTACTATGACTGTAGATTCTTTGCATAAATCGCAACTGTTTGACATACAATCTTCATTATCGACACTACACGATACCTTCTCCAGCAGCTCTCCGTGGGTTTTTGGAAAGTCTGACACATACTTCGAAATAGCGAGAAGAAGATTAATGTAGTTTGAGTGTGTGGTACATACACAAACATTATGAGGAGTTTCAATGTTAGGCAGAATGTAAGCAGGTCTCTCTTTATAAAAAAAGAGGCTTACCAACAGATGTTTCGAGAAAAGTTGCTTTAAAAAGTTCGAAAGCTTCACGAATGGTCATAATCATTGTTCTCTTCTGGATTCTTAGTTTCTTTCCCATGTTTAACTTGACCGATTTTACATCTTTCATCCAAGGCATTTGCCTGCTTATATCATCCCTATCAAAGAAATCACGAATCTGTCTTTTGACTTGATCTGTCAGTTTCCGAGGTAGTGCCTTAGCTGAGTTATTTTTGTCGAATACATCAACTTGGAGCTCAGCAGCTATTTTTTTTTGACTACTTTAACTGCCATAGAAGGACTGGCAGGTAGATTACGCTTGACTTTTGCCACTGCCTTTCCCAATGTGCGAGGGCTGCTGTATGTAGCACTTGCACCTTTAATTTGCTCTTCTTTGCGACGCTTTCTAGTCAGACGCATTCTCTCTTTTGATCTGATTCTAGCCAGGTTTTTTCAAATCAGCATCTGCATTCATTTTAATTTTCATTTCTTCTCTCCGTCTCGTATCACGAGCCCTTTCTCGACGAAGATATTCTGAATGAAGTTCAGCATTTTCTTTCACTTTTCTCCTATATTTCTGTGAAGCAGTCTCTGTTTTTTTTTTTTTGTTCTTCTGTCATTTTACTCGATCTTTCAATCAAAACAGAACAAGATCACGTAGTATCGTGATCGCGGGTGCAACCAATTTAAATCAATGTTTATTTCAATTCAACTTGCCTTATACTTCTTATTGCGATAAATATAAGTTAACCTTTGATTTGTCCTTACTTTCACGAAGTTTCAAAACATAAGCACTTTATTTCTGAGCGAAAACTAAACTTTCATACCATTTATATCGCGGGTGCAACAAACTAACAATGTTTTTCTTGCAATCGATAATGCTGAGTGATAACGGTACTCTCATGTGTTTGCATGATCAGATTAACAAATGTTGTCAAACTGTAAGATTATCCGTAAAATGGAGCACATCAAACTGTTTCTTATATAGTGTTTTACACGGGTGCTGCAAGGTACCGACTTTCGTTATTTATCAAACCTTCTAATGTCAATATTTCTAAGAGCATACAAATGTTAATTTAAAACCTTTGGTTAACTTTTTTTTTTATTATGTATTAAATTTAAACCCCTTTCTTTGTATTGTCATCAAAATAAGTAACAAATGATTTAGAAATTGGTGTCGAAAATCGTCTATAGCGGAATCGCCCCTAGCGAAGTTACTAATACAAATTTTGAAATAACCTTTACGCGGTTTGTTTCCAATGTACAGAAAACAGATGATAAAAACACTAATATTCCTATACATCCCCTGTGTAAAATGTGTGTATAGGAAGCCCGGGTAGAATCGTGCTCGTTCTGAATGCTAGCGCCCGACGCCATGCCGTGTTTCTCCTTCTCTCTCCTCGGTGTGTGCGTTCCACGTACACGTTCTCTCTTTCTTGTGCGCACCTCTGAGAGGAAGAAAATCTACGCAGAGACCGAGTCCTATATGCGCAACCAGATCCAGAGAGAGAGGGAGAGCGAGAGAGGAAGAAAGAGAGAAAGAGCGAGAGAGGAAGAAAGAGAGAGAGAGAGAGAAATCGTCTACGCAGTACGAACACACCGACGAGGGGGAGAGAGAGGGAGAAAGCCGGCCGCAAGTGTAGTGTGCTATATATATTTTTTTGTCGCGCTCACGCTGATTGACGATTTTCGTGGAACGACTCCCCAAACGGCGAGCGTTCCGAGGAGGGGGAGGGGGGCGAGTGTCCGTATAGAAGCTTCGCTTCAAAAAAAATAACAAAAACTACGGAATTCCGTATCCGGACACTTTTGCACATGGGCGATCTTTTCTTTTAAGCGTCATCAATCTGTGTAAAATTAGTATTTAGTCCAAAGTCCTTTATTTTGTATAACATTCTGACTTCTTTTAGGCATACTCTCCACTAAGTTTTCAATGACTCCGTGGTCAATACCCTGCCATTCCCTTTGTAATCTATCCCACAGTTCGTCCATGGTTTTTGGTGGATTTTGATACGTGCCCAACCTCCTTTTTACAATAGCCCATCAATTTTCGATTGGGTTTAAATCTGGGGTGGAATCGGCTAAGGTGATTTGTGACAAGTGACAGTCACATTCTCGGTTTCGGTATCGTGTAAGGTGATAGTCACTGTGGTTGTCACATTTTTGTGACAGTTTTCTGGTGACAGCTATTTAGCTATCACTTTCATATGTTCTGTGCGTTTGATATGGCTTTGTTTGTGCTTTTGTGTGTTTTATAAAATATTAATGTTTCCGTGCTTGGAACTATTTTTAAGCGAAATGAAGACCTCAATGAGACATTGATGGAAGTTGGAATTCTGAGGAAGAATTTGAGAAATCAGTCTAAATCGAACGGATTCGGCGAACATGTTCGCCGTTTAGGGCTACCTTTATCTATCGGTAATTCCGAAAAAGCAAGTGTTGCTCCTTTTCTAAACTTTTTTTGTGATAATCTTATCCGATACCAAAAGATGATGATAGTCACATATGTCTGTCACCAAAGTGACTATCACCTATCACCTTAGCCGATTCCAGCCCTGGACTTTGCGCAGGCCATTGCACCAATTGAAAATCTTGGTCTTGGAGCCAATTTCGAACAACTTTTGCTGTATGCTTCGGGTCCCCATCTTGCTGGAATACGATTTCTTCAGCCGGATACGTGCATTCGTATACAAAATCAGGAAGATTGGTTTGAAGAATATTTAAATAATCTTCCTTTTTCATAATTCCCTGGATTCTCACCAATGGACCGATGTGCCACCAAGTGAAACAGCCCCAAACCATTATCGCTCGTCGCTCAGGGCCTACGTGGCCACCCCCATACAATTCGATATGTTTTAATTTTTTATTTTTTTTGCCGCTCATCGCTCAGTCGCTCACTGCGTGGCCGCAGCCTTACAGAACTTCAAGCGTCGTTCAACGTTTTTATTTGAAAGAGCCGGCTTAATCTTTTTTAAGCTTGCGACCAAACCTACTCTTTTGAGGGCACGTCTAGCTGTCCATGTACTAACATCTTTACTTATAGCTTTTGCAGCATTTTTGGGTGTACGAATGTCCTTATTATACAGCAAGCGTTCCATCAACCGAGCATCACCATCAGAGATGATTCTTAGTCGACCCCCAAGATCACATTCCGGCGTTTTTTAATATCGTTAACTGTTGTTTTACTTGGTGGCTGCTGATGACAAGGGTTGGATCTTCTGATTTTTGCTCGTAGGTACTAATATCGGAGCATGTTTGGTCGACAAGATCCTCACGTCACGGGTATCCTTCCATTTTAGGACTACAATTCCATTTCTATCCTCTTTTGAGACCATTTCGCCTTGTTTAAGTTTTGCAAGTAGGACTCCTTTGATGATATTTTTTTTTTTTTTTTTTGATCGCAAGGTACCAGCAACATGGGCCCTGTTTTCCAAGAGGTATTGTGCTAATTCATAACTTGTGTGAAAATCATCAACAAATAGGCACCTTCTTTCATTGATTAGGCCTTCAGTTAATTCGACGCAGACATTTTTTGCTATTCCGATTTCTCTTTCGCCTGACGCTGATTTTCCAGAGTAGACTTTCATTGCCCAAGTGTAGCCATCGACGGAACATAATTTGTTGGCCTCTCTAGGGAACGAGTGTCTCATCGATGACTATGTCTACAGCGGGGTAAAACAATTCCTTGAAAATTGTTCTCCACAATGTCCATAAGAGGCTGAATCACTTGTCTCGTTGTTCACAATATGGAGCATTGTTAGTAAAATTTGAAAGCGATTTCGCGGCATAACAGATCGCGGTATATCCATTTTGTAAATGCCATGGGTCGACCAATAGTCTGTAAGATTGCCAAGTCTTACAAGACCCATCCACATCATTAACCCCAAGAATTTTTTTATTTCATCAGCATCCGTTTTTGTCCATTCATTTATTCTTGCATATTTCTGTTTGCCTGCCTTAGCTGGAACTTGTTTCTGTGACAATCTGTTGTATTACTTCATCGTCTATCAGCTGATAAAAGACTTCCAAAGAGCTTATATTTGTCGAAAGCGGTAGTTGCAAGCCGAACTTGCCGGTAAATGGAATAGATTTGTGTCTTCCGACATAATCAGTCCACTGTTCTTCTCCAATGTTTTGGCTGTTCTCTTCTTGTAGAAGGTCGTTTAGATCTTCAATATTCTCTTCAACTTGTAGGTTATTGAGTACATCGATTATATTGTCTGCCTCTGTTCCTTCGTCTTCTTCGACATCTGATGGGTCTTCTGGAAACCATGCAGGGTCCTCAAAAGACTCATGTGACTCAAAATCTTGCTCGTTATCTGTCTCCGCTAAAATATCCTCTACTTCCTCGAGTGTTAGTCTACGTCGCTCGCTCATCTTGTTCTAATTTTCAATCCTTCCAATGAAGAAAAATGATGAGAAAATAACTCAATGTACGCGTCATACCTGTATGAATCACATGACCTATAACGTAAATATGAATCGAAAATATCATGCAGGGCCACGTCTTTCATATATGAATGACAGTCCTCTGCACGTCTTACCGTTCCAAATTCTCCCAAGAAATGACGAATCTGCACTAAACTTTTTTTTTTTTTTTTTTACTAAAACAGTTATAGAAACTGTTATTTTGCGGGTTGGCGCGCAAATTGTCACCTTAGTGTCATTCATTTTTGAATGCCATGGCCTGCTAGAGGCATGTTACCGTCATACACAAGTGAATGACGTGGCGTCCGCGGAAACATGAGTGTCATTCATATTTGAATGACGTGGCATTCAATGTGTTAAAACAAAAATTTAAGTTTGAAACACTGCAGAAACCTTCATATAACGGAAAACTCTTACGGTACAAATAAAAATCCAATATGCAAATACCATGGGAATTCCCTTTTTAGGGTTCCGTACCCAAAGGTAAAACGCGGAACCCTATTACTAAAACTTCGCTGTCCGTCCGTCCGTCTGTCACCAGGCTGTATCTCATAAACCGTGATAGTTAGACAGTTGGAATTTTCACAAATGATGTATTTCTGTTGCCGCTACCACGACAAATACTAAAAACAGAACAAAATGAATATTTAAGGGGGGCTCCCATACAACAGACATGATTTTCATCCAAAAAATCCTGCCTGCAACCAAGATCTGTCATTTGATGAGGTAACACACATAGTCTCTTTCATATTTATATATACAGATGGTACGGGACCCTTCCTGCGCCAGTCCGACTCGCACTTGGCCGGTTTTTTAAATGGTATTCTCCTTTTAAGGTTAATGTGCAAAAGTGTCCGGATACGGAATTCCGTAGTTTTTGTTATTTTTTGGAATCAACTGTATTAAGAGTTTTTGTTTTTTTTACTTAATTTATTAGATAGATGTTGAATTGAAAAAATAAATTAAAAATATTTGTAAAACTACTGTTAGTTTAGTCATTTTGGCAAAATAACCATAGAAGTGCAAAACATCCGGACAGTTTTGCTTCCCACTATATATATCCCTGTCTGTCCTCCCTTTCACCGTCCCCCTCCCTGCCCCCTTAATTTGTGTGTATCTCTTTCCGTGGATAACAAAAACAAAAAAACCAGTATCATCCAGCAATCGCTTGAAAACCTTAGTTTAAAAAACTATAAAACAAAATATCTACAAATACAAAACTAAACAATGGAGGAGGACGTGAACTACTCCTTCTCTCTTCGAGCAAAAGCAACTTGAAATCATGTCACTGAGAGCGCGCGTTTAATTATGTAGCAATTGTAAGATTTTCCGAGAGTTTAAACGTTTAAGATTGAAAAAAAAACTAAAAGTTAAAAAACAAAAATCAAGATTTTTAAAATTATATATTTTTGTTTCCGATTTTCATCTCTTTTTTGTTTGTTATATATTTTTTTTTTAATTATTATTCAACCTATGTATAAAATAAATTGATTAAATATATGCAATTATATATATATATGATAAATAAATTACTATAAATACGAATGATATAAATTTGATTTAATAATGAGAAGAAATAAATGCAGCATTTATATAGATGACAAAAGATCAGTGAAGGCCGGGATTTTATTTTTATTTAATTGTTTTTCAGTCATACCGATCACACTGGTCGGCATCAAAATGTATATGTGGAATAGATACATATCGACGCCCTAAATCTAAATACGTAAGCAGAATTTATCTAGTTTTTCTGCTATAAGCAATTTTTGTTTTCATTAAAATTGTTTACATTTCGATACTGACAGCGGTATTTGTGAACCTTGATGACACGAGGGCATGGGCTCGGACATACAGGGTAAAGTTGTTGATTGCTCTCAACCTGGCGAGATGCCAGCAACGATCCCTGTTTAAATGCCCGGCTCAAGTTGACATACGGCCTCCTCGCGGCGCCCTCTGGATAGCCTCTTCAACAACCGTTGGGAGGTGAACAAACGTATGCAGCGACAAAACCCCGACCAGAATGGCGGTTGTGCGGCGGGCTAACAATCCGCCCACGTAAAAAAAAAGAAAAGTTATGAATGAGCAAGATGCCTCGGATACACGGACGGATACTCGACGACGACAACGCACGAAAAGGAACACGATTTGCGAGTATGCTCCTGGAATGTCAGAACCCTGTACACTCCCGGAGCTGCTCATAAACTAGAAGGAATCCTCACGCAGTACAAGGCGGATATTACTGCGGTCCAGGAAATACGCTGGATAGGAAACGGTATGATTAGGACGAAAAATTGCGACATTTATTACAGCTGTCACAAAAGGTTGCACTTACTGGGATGCGGATTTGTCGTGGGCAAGCGGTTAAGGTCGAAGGTCATCGACTTTAAACCTATAAGTGATCGCCTGGCTGTGATCCGCATCAGAGGCAGATTTTATAACATCAGCCTTATATATGCACACGCCCCTACCGACGAGTCTGAAGAACCTATCAAGGAGGACTTCTATGACCTCCTGGACAACGCCTACGGAGCTTGTCCGGAGTACGATGTAAAAATCATGCTCAGGGACTTCAACGCCAAAATCGGTGAGGAGAAAAGCGTTGGCGGAGTGATCGGAAAGCACAGCATCCACGATACAACAACAGATAACGGCTTCCGACTCGCTGACTTTGCGACAGCTCGTAATGCGGTGATAAGTAGCACAAGATTCCCTCGCAAGCGAATCCACACAGCAACCCGGCGATCTCCGGACGGTCGAACCGCCAACCAAATCGACCATGTGCTCATTGACGCAAGGCACGCGTCAAACATCCTGGATGTGCGAACATTCAGAGGGGCAAATGTCGACTCTGACCACTTCCTCGTGGCAGCAAGATTCAGAGCTCGACTGTCCAATGTCAGAAAGCTGCACCAGCCCATCAGGAGGAGGTTCGACATTGGGCGCCTGAGCACACCGGAGGTTGCCAGAGTCTACAGGGAGCAGCTGAGCGAAAGACTCTACGGTATGCCTACGTCGAACACAAATGCCAATAATATGTGGCTGCATTGCCGCTCAGCCATTCAGGAAGTAGCCGAAACCACCTTAGGATTCCTACCACCCCCAACAAGAAACCCGTATGATGACGAGTGTGAGCAGAAAAAGGCAGCAACCGACGAGGCGTACCAAAATGCGCTGCAGAGGAAAACCAGGGCAGCGCGAGAAGAGTACCGAGCCAGATGAAGGGAGGAGAAGAAACTATTGCGACAAAAGAAAAGAATCTTCGCAGCCTCCCAGCTCAAGGATATCGACGAGTCTAGTGATAAACATAAAATACGAGCCTTTTACAAGAAAGCCAAAGGCCTTGCAGGAGGCTTCAAAAAGGGCACCCTGGCTCTTCGAAACTGCGAGGGTAATCTTGTCACCGACCCGCAGGGAATAGTGGATGTATTTAAGCAGCACTTCCAGCAGCTGCTTAACGAGCATGACCAAGAGAGAGTGGTAGGGACGGAGGAAATCCCAACTCCAGCCGCTGAAGTCCTCCCACCCAGCATCGAAGAAGTCGGCACAGCTATTCAGAAGCTGAAGAACATCAAGGCCGCAGGCTCAGATGGCTTGCCATCAGAGCTCTTCAAGGCTGGTGGCGATGTTCTGGTAGGGAGCATGCACCAGATCATCTGGAATACCAGCTCTATTTGCTCCAAGGCGACCCTACCTCTTGCAAGAACTATAGAGGTATATCCCTGCTCAATGTCGCATACAAGATTCTGTCCAGCGTATTGTGTGAACGTCTAAAGCCATTTTGCATCGCACTAATCGGCAGCTACGAGTGCGGCTTCCGGCCCGGCAAATCGACTATAGACCAAATTTTCACACCTCGACAAATCCTGGAAAAGACCAGGATACACACCATCTTTTCATCGATTTCAAAGCCGCATACGACAGCATTCATCGTGATGAACTGTTTGGGGCGATGGCCGAATTCGGGATCCCGGGAAAACTGATCCAGTTGTGTCGCGCCACGCTAAAAAACACGCGTTGCACCATGCAACTCGGTTCTAGGACCTCGGAACCATTCGAAACATGCACCGGATTTCGGCAAGGAGATGCGCTGTCATGTGACTTCTTCAACCTGGTACTGGAGCAGATAGTGCGACGGGCAGGCGTCAACAGGGAAGGCACTATCTTTTACAAGTCCATCGAGCTGCTAGGATACGCGGATGATATCGACATCATCGCGTGTTCTCGCCGTGGCATTGTGGAAGCATTCACGGCGATTGAAGAACAGGCGAAACGAGTTGGTCTTAAGATAAAACGAAATACATGCTGTCAAGCAAAAACCAAACCGTCGCTCACCACCTGAGAACAAAATATAACAATTGACAGCTACGATTTCGAGGTAGTTAAGGAGTTTGTCTACCTCGGGGCAAACGTAAATTCCACAAATGACACCACAGTGGAGATCCAACATAGAATCGCCCTTGGCAACCGCTGCTGCTTCGGCTTGTCCAAACAATTGGGGTCAAAACTCCTCACTCGAAAGACCAAAGTCATGCTTTACATGCTTAACACTCATAATGCCAGTCTTGCTATACGGAGCCGAAAGCTGGACGATAAACAGGACAGCGGAGCTGATTTTGGATTCTTTCGAAAGAAAAATTCTGCGCCGGATATTTGGTCCTGTCGGTGAGGAAGGTGAATGGAGAAGAAGACACAACCGCGAACTCTACGAGCTGTACAAAGATGTGGATGTAGTCCGGAAGGCAAGGATCCGTCGACTACACTGGCTCGGCCACATCGAGCGCATGGACATCAACGCTCCAGTTAAGAGGGTCTTCGACTCCGAGCCTCCTGGTTCGAGAAGAAGAGGATGACCGAACCTCCGGTATAAAGATCAAGTAATCGCGGATGTAAGACATCTTGGTCTTGACAACTGGAAGCAGCGTGCCCGGGACCGTCAAGGATGGATGGCAGCTATAGCTCAGGCTCAGATCCTCCATGGATCGTATGCCTGATAAGTAAGTAAGTAAGTAAAAGCAGATGAAGGACAGCTACAGCCGTATACATCAAACCTTGTTTCAATAGAGAGACGCTCATTCAGAATTACGTGCTTAATTTTTTGATGCATTTGTGTTTCGCTATTTACATTCGGTTTGTTAGAGTAATTGAATATATCTGCAATGCACATACCAGTGGCAAAATGATCGGTTATCTCCCACTCGAGCACGAATGAGCGAATGCTATCACAGTTCTTCTTCTTCTTCTTTGATGGCGCTACAGTTCGGGGTGAACCAGAGCCTCAACCTACAAGCCTCTCCAGCCGGCCCGATCTTTGGCCAGCCGCTTCCAGTGCCGCACGCCCAGTTGGTTGAGGTCCCCTTCCACCTGTGCGCGCCACCTTAAATGCGATCGTCCTCTGCTGCGTCGTCCCTCGGGGTTGGAGTCGAAGACTCTTCGGACCGGAGCGTTGATGTCCATTCACTCTACATGGCCTAGCCATCTTAGACGTTGGATCCGAAGACGTCTAACCAGACCGATGTCGCTGTAAAGCCTGTACAGTTCTTGGTTGAATCTTCTCCTCCATTCTCCCTTTACACAAACGGGACCAAAGATTGCACGCAGAATTTTCCTTTCGAAACGTCCAAGAGCCTCTTCATCCGCTTTTGACAACGTCCAGGCCTCAGCGCCGTAGAGGAGGACCGGGATGATTAAGGTTTTGTAGAGGGAAACCTTAGTTTTTCGAGAGAGGGCTCTACTACTCAATTGCCTCTTGAGCCCGAAGAAGCAGCGATTGGCAAGAGTTATTCTGCGTTTTATCTCAGCGCTGGTGTCGCTGCTGCTTGTCACTATCGAGCCAAGGTAGACAAAGTCCTTGACTACTTCAAAAATATAGCTGCCGAAGGTGATGTTCTGACCAAGACGTCGGTGTTGTGCGTCTTTCTTGGATGACGGCATATATTTGGTCTTGTCCCCATTTACCCTTAGACCCACTTTCGCCGCTTCTGCTTCAATGCTTGTGAACGCCTCATTAACGTCTCGCTTTGTTCGTCCAATAACATCAATGTCATCTGCGTAGGCAAGCAATTGTGTGGACTTGAAGTAGATCGTACCTCGTGTATTGGCCGCAGAGTCCCGCACGATCTTTTCAAGAATAATGTTGAAGAAATCACATGACAGTGCGTCGCCCTGTCTAAAACCTTTTTTAACATCAAAGGGGTCGGTTAGTTCACCTCCGACCTTAATGGAGCAGCGAGAGTTCTCCATAGTCATCCTGCACAGTCCGACGAGTTTGGCAGGAATGTTAAAACATGACATGGATCTGTATTGCTAGTCTCTATAAACACTGTCATACGCGGCTTTAAAGTCGACGAAAAGATGGTGCGTGTCGACCTGGAATTCATGGGTCTTCTCCAAGATCTGCCGTAGTGTGAATATTTGGTCTATCGTGGATTTTCCTGGCCTGAAACCATACTGGTAGGAACCTATCAGATTGTCCACGAACGGTTTCAGGTACTTACACAGTACGGAAGAGAGGATCTTGTACGCGATGTTCAGGAGGCTTATCCCTTTGTAATTGACGCAGTCATAGGGGTCACCTTTCTTATGGACCGAGCAAACGATACTGAGATTCCATTCATCGGGCATGCGTTCTTCCGACCATATCTTGCAGATGAGTTGGTGCATGTTCCTAACCAACTCATCGCCAGCTGCTTTAAACAGCTCCGCGGGGAGTCCGTCTGCTCCAGCAGCTTTATAAGACTTAAGTTTCGATATCGCTATCTATCTTATCGTCTAGGTCGGGTGGACGGGAATCTCCTTCGTCTTCGTCCATTGTGAATGGTTCGCTCTGCCTGACGGCGGCAATTTGACTATCATCGCCGTTATACAGTCTGCAGAAGTGGTCCTTCCACAATCTCAGCATCGACTGTGACTCCACTACTAGTTGTCCGTGCTCATCACTGCAGGCTTCTACTCTGGCTTTATACCCTTGGCATGTTCGTTTTAATTTCTGGTAGAATTGGGGGTGGCCGTGGTGCAGTGGTTAACATCATCGGCCGTCGAGCGGAAGGTTTATAGTTCAAATTCGTTTCATAGCCAAGAAAAAGTAATTCCTATACGGAAAAAAGTATGCAACACAGTTGTGAATGGAAAGTGACCAATTCATCCTCTGCGTATGCAATACTAACACCAAAAGTGCATGAACGAATTACTGAGAATTATAACCAACGCGAAATTTGGTCGGCTCTCGTCCTATGTAGGACAAACCACCCCTGAGAGTAGTCAACGAACATCTAAGACACAAAAACCACTGCACTCCGTTTAGGTTGTGTGTCAAAACATCAACCTGCGCGAAACTTTCCCTCTCCCTGTTATCTTTGCTCGCACAACGTTCAATACGTTATAGGGCCTTAGCCTTGAGTGCGCGTGCGACTCTAAAAAAAAAAAAAAAAAAAATTCGAACGTCGTTCCTGCAGTTACATCTCCATCTCCTCGATCTTGCGCTTCTCGTGCTCCTTCTTTTTCCTTCTCAGAAGCGCATGCTCCTCCCTCCTTTTCTGTTCATAGAGCTCGCGGGCAGCTCTCGTCCGTCGATGCAATGTGGCCATGTATGCATTCTGTTTCTCTACATGGGCCTGTCTGCACTCATCATCATACCAGGGGTTCCTCGACGGTGGTGGCTCGAAACCGAGTATATCTGAGGCGGCCTCTCTAATGGCTTTCTGACAACGACTCCATTGCTGTTCTATGGTTTCTGCAGATTGCATCGGGACCTGAAAGAGCTTGAGGGAGACTTGATCACAGTTCTTAGTTCGAATAAATATATGGTCAATGCAAGACTTTGTGGTTGAGGTTACTCTCGTAGGTATATTTATTAATGATTCAATGCCCAATGATGACAAAAGAAGCAAATATCGATCGCAACTAGAAGAGAAACCCAGTATATCAATATTTAGATCATCTTGTTGGTTAACTGCCTGGTTCACCCCGAACTGTAGCGCCATCTAAGTAAAATAAGTAAATCAATTTAAATCATCAGACGACCGCTTGCGTTGGAAATAAAACGCTCGGGCGTATTTAAATTTTATTATCTCCATTTTCAAAATATCATCATCATCATGTCTCTAGAAAGAACTTAAATTTGTATATAGTATCTATAGTATCTACTTATGAGAACATAAAACAAAACAAACAATTCATTAATAATGTGAATTCAAAAGATATCTCTATAACAGAACGTAAGTAAGAATGTAAACAGAACACGTTTAGAAGTGAGACAGTACACAAGGGGCAGTACTAGGGTTTATCTTTTTTGATTTTGGTTTTTTTTTTTGGTTTCTTTTTTTTTTTCTAAGTTAAACATTGATTGAAATGACTGATTAAATTTACTATTTCGTGAACGATGATAAAATATTGTTATCTCTCTCTTTTTATTTTATTTTTATTTTTTAATTTTTTGAGTTTAAATAATAAATCGCTACGCGTGTATTTAATTTAATTTATTGTTGTTGAACGAATAAATTACTTTTTAATTCCAATACTATTTTTGGGTTTTTGTTATAATTGTTTTCACTTTTGGGAAAGACTTAATAATATTTCTTTTCAACTTGTAAATTGTTTTTATTTTGTTTTTAATTTATAATTAAATTTAAACTGTTGGCGATTACAATTCAAAAGGATCTAAATAGTAAGTTTAAATCGCATTTCAATTTAATCATTTTTTTTTCAGTAACCAATTTTCATTTTCATTTTTGTTTTGTGTTTTTTCATATTTTTTGTTTTTTGCCTCTGAGCTTAAATAGTTTCTAATATTTCTAAAAAATTTACAAAAATCTTCATTTGTTTTTTTTTTTTTTTGTTATTGTTATTATTTGCTTTATTATGTTTTTAAATCCTTAGATTAGAGTGTCACACTTGGTTTGGTTTTGCTTTTTATTTTACTCATTAATACGGAAACCAACTTTCAATTTGTCCATTTCCTCGCTTCACATTTTTGGTTTTTTGTTTTTGGTTTATACTTTGATTTACTCTAAGATAATTTAAAATTCTTCACTTGTTTTCTTGGTTAATGAATAATAATAGTTTAATTAATATAAATTGTTGTTTTTTTTTTTTTGTAATTATTATTTAATACATATTTTCCTTTACAACAGGATCATCTCCATGTAAGTCACATGAGCCGATATTCTCCCCTTGATAGGGCGAGAAGTCTGTTATTATTGCGTTGGGTTCTGCACCGAATTGAACGTCTTGTAAGCAGCCTTTGAAGGGTTGGTCGAAGCGCTGTTTGGTCCGTTCGCTTACTGATTCCGCATTAGGGAAGCCCCCTGTATCGACAAATAAATAAAACGTTTTTGTTATTTACTCTTTTTTAAACATAAATAATTTTTCTTGTATAAATAATTGTTTTATTAAGAGTAAAGTAAAAGAACCAGTCAATAAATAGCCGCTGCTGGAAGAAGGTTTCGTCACCATCGTGTACTGTAATTTATCATACGAAGCGTTGATTATTTTTGTAAAAATTACAAACAGAGCAAAGAAGTTGATCGCGTTTAGCATGGCAAACGCCAGCTTCGATCTCTGTCCCTGTTCAATCCAAGTTGACACACAGCCTCCGCGTGGTCCCACCTGGATAGCTACCCTGGCACCCGCCAGGAAGTGAACCAATGTGTGCAGCGACCCAACCCCTTGTTCCTGGGGAAAGAGGAACCTGGCCCTCCAGGTTGGGGGTTGTGCTTAGGTGTAACATCCCTATCACGTAGAACCCTACTTGTTCCGAAACAACAACAAGCCTCGGATATGGACGGATACAATGCTGACGACCCCTTCAAGCGACTAACGGACTTGAGAGTCTGCACCTGGAATGTAAGGTCCCTAAACAGACCGGGTGCAGGCGATCAATTGGAGCAAACCCTCAACTGCTATGTATGTATGTATGTTGGCGTTACAGTCCATGAAGAACCTGAGCCGAGCTTCTCTCAATCACCCATGTTGTGTGTGATTTAATTTTTCCCATAGGTGAAAGGGACCTACAGTTTACTGCCGGTTCCGAACGGCGAATTTCGAGAAGCTTTTCATGACAATTTTACTACAGGGGGTTTTGTCAGAGCCCCGCTGAGGAGAAACACCGTGAAAAACACGTTAGATGACATGGCTTTGTCGGGATTCGATCCCGTGTCATCGGCGTCAGAGGCCAACACACAACCCACCGCGCCACGGTGCTCTCAAACCCTCAACTGCTATAAAGCAGATATAACCGCACTCCAAGAAGTGCGATGGGATGGACCAGGCAAAAAAAACGGATGAAAAACACCATAACACCACATCCGACCACGGACTTAGGCTAATCGGTTTCCTAGCAGGGCGTAACCTCCTTGTAGCAAGCACGCGATTCCCCCATCTTAACCCCCACAAGGGTACCTGGCGGTCTTTTGATCAATCGACCACCAACCAGATTGATTACATTGCGATCGACGCCAGACACCCCTCCTGTATTCTCGACGTACGAACCTTCCGAGGGGCCAACATCGACTCGGACCACTACCTTGTTGTAGCCAAGGTACGAATGAGGATATCAAGAATGCTTATGAGTCGAGTAGGACTACGTAAATTTGACGTCGGAAAGCTACAATCGCAAGAGACTGCCAGATTCTTTGCCGATAGTGTCTCCTCCAAGCTCTCTCAAATCCGCCCACAGCAGCACAAGCAATAGAGCAGGAATGGGCGCATTGCTAGAGCGCCCTCAGAGACGCTGCCTCAGAGGTGCTGGGTTTCAAACCGCCACCACCTAGAAACCTCTGGTTCGATGAACAATGCGAACAAGCCCTTGCAGCAAAACCAGAGGCATATAAAGCCATGCTGCAACGACGGACGAGAGCTGCTCGCGAAATCTATGAGCGGAAGAGAAGAGAGGAACACACGCTTTTCAGAAGAAAGAAGAGAGAGCACGGAAAGCGTGAGATCGAGGAGATGGAGAGATGCTTCCGCAGGAAAGACGCCCGTAAGTTTTACAATAAGGTAAAACGAACTAGCCATGGCTACAAAGCCAGAGCGGCGGCCTGCAGGGATGAAAATGGAGAACTGGAAGTGGAATCACAGTCGTTACTGAGGATTTGGAAAGACCACTTCTGCAGACTGTATAACGGCGATGACAGACAAGATACCGCTGTCAGGCAGAACGATTCGTTCGTAATGGACGACGATGTAAGAGAATTCCGTCCACCCGACCTAGACGAAGTCAAAATAACGATATTAAGACTTAAGTCTAATAAAGCCGCGGTCGCAGACTGTCTGCTGAGCTTCTTAAGGCTCGAGGCGAGTCGAACAACTCGGTTCTAGGACTTCGGAACCTTTTGAAACATGCACCGAATTTCGGCATGGAGATGCGCTGTATTGTGACTTCTTCAACCTGGTGCTGGAGCAGATAGTGCGACGGGCAGACGTCAACAGGGAAGGCACTATCTTCTACAAGTCCGTCCAACTGCTAGGATACGCGGATGATATTGACATCATCGCGTGTTCTCGCCGTAGCATTGTGGAAGCATTCACCGCGATTGAAGAACAGGCGAAACGAGTTGGTCTTAAGGTCATTGAGGACAAAACGAAATACATGCTGTCAAGCCAAAACCAATCTGTCGCTCACCACCTGGGACAAAATATAACAATGTACAGCTACAATTTCGAGGTAGTTAAGGAGTTTGTCTACCTCGGGGCAAACGTAAATTCCACAAATGACACCACAGTGGAGATCAGGCATAGAATCGCCCTTGGCAACCGCTGCTACTTCGGCTTGTCCAAACAACTGGGGTCAAAACTCCTCACTCGAAAGACCACAGTCATGCTTTACAAAACGCTCATTATGCCAGTCTTGCTGTACGGAGCCGAAAGCTTGACGATAAGCAGGACACCGGAGCTGATTTTGGGATCTTTCGAAAGAAAAATTCTGCGCCGGATATTTGGTCCTGTCTGTGAGGAAGGTGAATGGAGAAGAAGACACAACCGCGAACTCTACGAGCTGTACCAAGATGTGGATGTAGTCCGGAAGGCAAGGATCCGTCGACTACACTGGCTCGGCCACATCGAGCGCATGGACATCAACGCTCCAGCTAAGAGGGTCTTCGACTTCGAGCCTCCTGGTTCGAGAAAAAGAGGAAGACCGAACCTCCGGTATAAAGGCCAAGTAATCGCGGATGTAAGACAACTTGGTCTTGACAACTGGAAGCAGCGTGCCCGGGACCGTCAAGGATGGAAGGCAGCTATAGCTCAGGCTCAGATCCTCCATGGATCGCTGGCCTGATAAGTAAGTAAGTAACTGGCTACTAGGAAAGCGTTCCCAGGTCAGTACTAAAAACAAGCTGCTTCTCTACAAGCAAGTGCTGAGGTTGAGGTTGTACCAAGAAGCGTGATTCTTTTATTAGACAAAAGTTTCATCGTGATTCAAACATTGAAAATGTCGAAAATGAAGCTCAACATAGGCCAAAACATAGAGATCGACTGGTAGGTCATATCAACAATGCGGCTCTCGATAGGGAACCTTACCTAGGAGTCTAGGAATCTAAGCCTCTCTGCCTGCTAAACTGCTAGATAAGTCATTTGACTTAGTTGTTGTAGAAAAGAAAGAATTAACTCGAAAGGTGGTGTTGTTAGTGAGCTAAATGTCACACTCCTATGAGCACGCGCTGTCGGTCCTCATAGTGTCTTCTGAAGATTGCATTACGAAATGTTGAGGAATTATGCACGAGTGAATACGCAATTTTGGATGGGATTTAAGAGAATATTTTTAAACAGAAGTTAAATGAAAGTTTTTAAAAATAAATGTCTGTCCGATTATTACGGACTCCACTGTCTGCACACGACACCACGTCAACCGGTCACCCGGGACACCAACCGACCACCTGTTTGTCATAGCCGAACCGCAACACTGTCTCACTCTTTCCCACAACCAGTGCCAGCGCTTACCACAAGCGAGACATCACCACAACCACCGCTCGAGTTACTCCACTTTTTTTTGTTTTCCCACTAACTCTTGACATTTCACCTGAGCGGCCAGGTAGTGAGCCAGTGAATCAGTGAAGCAGCCCAACAGCCCAGCGCCCGTCGCGTCGTCATCAGCTGTGCGAAAGTTTTTTTTGTTTTTTTCGGCTGTTTCTGTGTCATCTTGCGGGAAGACTAGCACTCGGACTCGGCCCCACAAATCGGGGGGCAAAGTGGCGTTTTCTTTTGAATAAATTTGTGTCTAGTGCTTCGCGTTGTGAAACTTCCTCGTCGTCTTCGGCGTGAACTCTTTTGCCTAGCGAACGTCGTCGAATGAGCGATTGTTGCTTGTGTTGCGCGTGTGTTGTGCCCGTTCCCTAGATTTGTTTATAAAAATTTCTATCGAATCGTAACTACATAATTGGTAAGTACAGTACCACCGTAGAGCATAGCACTCACCTAGGTAGAAGGAATCCTCATAGGTGATGGAGGGCTCTTTGCCTCGCCTGAATGTCATGGGTTGTGTGGAGGACAACTTTTCGGAGAATATCACTTCGCCGTCGACGTCCAGCTCGAATCTGCTTCGATCTAATATGATTTTGGCTATGTGCCATGCACCGTCGGCCATGAATCCGCCGGATGGTGCTTCGATGGTGTCATTACTGCTGCCCAGTAGATTGCTGGCGATTTTCATGTGTCCACCTTCGAGGCCGAGACCTAAGAATTTCGTGGCATGTTCTCGTTCGCTCCATAGTAGCAGACCGTCCGGGTCGATGGTGGAGAAGTTGAGTGTGATTTGGAAAGCTTCACGCGGACGCATGTACATCGATGGTCCCTTTCGTTTGTCTTTCATTGGGATTCGTGGCGGAGGTAGTATCAGGTAGCTGTTACCACGGAAGCTGGGTGTCGTTGGTTTGCTCATCGCTGTAAAGAGAAATCCGTTCGTTCGATTAGCGCGTTTTAGTTTTCGTTTTGCATGAATTTCGCTTTGACGTTCGTGTACATATTTAATTAAGTGAGAATTGGTGATGGTCGTGAGATGCTTGTCAAGATACTTCTTACTGCTTACCGATTTCACAGTAGAAACCGCCCCAGCCGTTCGGGCAACTGCACCGTCCGCTTCGTAGGCATCGGCCGTTGTTCTTGCACGGGATCAATTTGCAGGTTTCGGAGTATTCGCAGCGTTCGCCTTTGGCATATTCCGGGCATATACAGTGCGGCTGGAGCTTCTCGTCCAGCCAGCAGTGGCCACCGGCTTCGCAGGAGTCACCACCGCAGGCCGTTCCATCGCAGTCACGAATGTTTCGAGATTCTAGAGGGGGTAGGTGGAAGAGAGAATTACGAATGTTGTTTTTGTCAAGACAAGCCCTGAGCCCTACTTATCGCTTACCCAAAATATTTGTTTCGTTCAGTACGATCCTGGTGCCGCTCACCACCAGTCCTCGGACGCATCCCCGGAATGGAATCGGGAAGCCAGAAATTGCATTGTACGGCAATTTCGAGAGATCCTTTAGGCCACCGATGTAGAGAAGCGAATCCGGTTCGACTAGAACCTCGGCAGATGGCGCTAGTGCCGACGACGCACTTCCTTCAACCCACAGAGTCAACCATCGACCTCTTTGTGCCATCTTGATCTTGTGCCATTCACCGATCGCTAGCATACGAACACTCCTCACCACGGTCACATGATTGCTTGGTCCGGAAATTCGAAATTCCACTACACCGCCCTGGAGCGAGAGACTCACGAACCCGATCTTCTTGTCCTGGTTGTTGTTCAGTGTTCCGAAGTACAAGAGAAGTCCTCTCTCGGACAGTGGTCGTAGTTGGAATTCGATGAAGAAGAATTGTACGCGATGGTGATCTTCGAAACTCTTCGAGCCCATCAGGGGTACGGGCGAGAAGTTTCTCTGTTTCTCGACCTCGTTAAGGAGTTTCATGACAAAGTGTTGATTTGGTGATGAGACAGGCTTCGGAGGCATTAGTTTCTTCGTAAAATTTCGATAGCTGATGATCTGTGATCGCTTGGAGCCCAATTTGTCCGATCGATCATTCAGGTAGGGCCATCGAACTGCCAAATATGATCGTCTTCCCGTAAGGGATACATCACTCAGCGAGAAGATATCTGAAATAGACACGTCAGTTTGTAACTAATTTGGTTGATTTGGTGCTTACCTTCGTCACAGTTTTTGCCAGTTTTGCCAACAGGACAGTCACACTCGTAGCCATTGACCAGGGGAACGCACGTCGAGTCTTCGTCACATTTATTGTTGAACGAATCACATGGGTTTGATGCCTGTGCGCATAGTGGTCCGTACCAGCCTTCTTGACAGATGCACCTATAGAAAACGAACTTAAGCACTTTATTTCCAGTTAGGGCGGCTTATCTTACGTAAATGTCGCTCCATGTTGCAGACAGGCTCCGTCATGCTGGCATGCATGTCGATGACATTCCCTCGTGCCGCATTGTCCAACTCCGCGACCTCTCACACCTCTGGTCTCTTGCAAAGGTACAGTGACCTGTCCAGCTTTGAGATGAACATCGTATATGCATCCCTGGAAACCCGAATGCAATGGCAAATCATGTGGCAGAGTATTGAAATTCTGAATTTCATGACCGCCCAGATACAGAATAGGTACCACGTCCATTCGTGTCACACTGCCCGGGGATCTGCCCGTAATATTGAACTTTCCGTCCACTGACAACCACGCCTGACGTCCAATACGGCCGACCTTGATCTCATACGGAACTCTCGGTGCATCTAATCGAAAATCAATTGGTTTCTGAGTGAATATCCTTCGTGGACCACCGCCTAGATTCCACGTCAACATGATGTATCCCTGAATGAAACTGACCGCCAAATGATCGCTCTTCTCATCATGATAACCCGACTGTCCGAGGAAGGCCAACAGCGAGATTTGTGACATGGTCTGGGGTAGAATTTTGAAGCTCAATTCGAGTGAATATTCCAACGGAATCGGCACCGTGTACGCCACAAACGATGAGAGACCATTTACACTGCCCGAGAACGAGGGTAGGGCCACTTCCAAATCTGAAAGAGCTTTAATGTAGCGCACGACGCAAATTTCGGACGAAGTAAAGAGTAAAGACATAAAACAAGAAAATCAAAGGAAATAGTATTAGCCATCAGCCCGGAACCACGTCATCTACAATATGTAGTTGATGGAACGCGAGAGAATGATGGAAGTCAAAGCACAACCATAACGACAACAGTGCGACGATTCGTGGCCAACAAATAGCAGTGAAATGGAATCCATGGAATGATAGTGTTTCCGTTTGTATGAATTCGTCGTGGATTTGATGGACTACTGACCGGTGAACAGTTCCTAGATGTTCTTGATGGCTATTGTCTATTGAATCTGGATGTTTGTAATTTCAAAAATTTCTTTATTGTACTTACTGTGCTCACAGTAGTGTCCATGTTTGCCCAATGGGCATAGGCATAGGTATCCACTGCCAGGGAATTGCACACATGTGCCACCATACTGGCAGGGGTTATCCTCGCACACCGATATCTCGCAGGTGGGTCCCATGTATCCGGTGGGACATTTGCATTTCCATTTTTCGGCTTTCTCTCCGTTTTCATCGATTTCGTTGGATTCGATCTTGATGCAGGCGGCTCCATTGCGGCACGGACTGGACAGGCATGCTAGTGACCCACATTCGGTTATTCCGAAACCATCAAGAGCGTCTCTGCATCCGAGTTGATGGTGGAATGAAATTGGAGAAGAGAAAAAGAAAATGTAAAGATGAAAAGTAGGATACAAATCAGATGAATTGCTATGTCGGACAGGAGGGATGGAACGAAAGGATTGCTTTGGTCATTTCGGATTCAAGGGGATGTGGTTTAGGGGTTTTGGTTTTTAACGAGCGGACGAACAATTCATACAGAAGGAGCGTACGAGAGATCATAAATGAGAAGCAGATAGATAAGGGATGAGGGAATTAAAAAAGCTAATTAGAGCTGGTAATAGGCTTAGACCCATTCAAATCATGCCCACTAGGGTATGGTAGTACAATGGACCAGTATTTGCGCCTGAGTGCTCCAACAGATAGCAGAAGGGTATCGTATGTGGTTATATCTGGAAAACACCACCTTACATCCACGAATGTCAGTTATTTTGACACTGACAGCTGTTTCCCGCTCGAAATCTTGACAGAAAGTTGGTATCAACCTCCGCGGAACGAAATGAGTCGTTTTGCGCTTGAGCAACGTTGGGAAAAATTGAAAACCTATTTTCAAAGTGAGCGCTTTGTAGCCCAAACAGTGGGTTTTTTGAAAAGAAGTTTTGGTCGAAATGAAGCACCCACTGTGGCTGCTGTCACCGAGAGTGTAAGACCCAATTCACGAACATCAACTCGCCATCGATCTCAACAGCTCAACATTTCACGCACTAGCCTGGGAAGAATTCTACACAAAGATCTCGAATTATTCGCTTACAAGGTCCAATTCCTTCTTCTTTGGTGGCGTTACAGTCCATGAAGGACCAGAGCCAAGCTTCTCTCAATCACCCATGTTGTGTTTGATTTATTTTTCGCACAGGTGGAAGGGACCTACAGTTTAATGCCGATTCCGAACGGTGTGAGTCGAGAAGCTTTTTCAAGGCAAGTTTACTACGGGGGGTTTTGCCAGTACCCCAAGGTCCAATTTATTCAGCAATTAAAGGCGCCCGGTCGTCCGCTATCACTTCGCAGTTTGGGCCTTACAGCAGCTTGAATTGGACAACGATTTTAGGTGAAAAATCATCTTTTCTGACGAGGCGCATTTTCAGCTCGGCGGCTAGGTTAACAATCAAAATTGGCGCATCTGGGGCTCGAAAAACCCAGAAATCTCACAACCCAATCGGAATTCGATATATTTATGGTCCGACAGCGTAGCATCAGGCAAGACTCGCCAGTTAGTGATGTCCTTCACATATCTGTTGGATATGGTCAGGTCAATCACCTCCTGTCGTCTTGTCGTAACAAACGTTGGTTGAGAGCCAACATTGTTGATGGTAAGGTCAGACGAGAGAATGAAGTCCAACAGACGGTCCCCCCTTGTGTTACACTTGCTGCTGCCCCAAGCAGTGTTTTGGGCATTAGCATCGCAACACAAGATGAGACCAATCTTTTTGGCTTCACAGTACTCTACGAGTTCAGAGACTTCCTTCGGTGGTGGAGGTAGTAGCGAATCGTAGGGAAAGTAGGCAGACGCAACGACGGAGTGTTCTATTGCTCCGTGCGTTTTGTAGCTTACTCGAGCAGCCACCAGATCTTGTCCACAAAAGTGCCCAAGTTTGGTTGCCGATAGTGAATTCGATATGATGAGGCCGACCCTAGGCCTTTCGGATCGCTCATCATAAAGAATTGTAGCATCACGTATACCACCAAGGCCACATAGGCGTTTATACCACACCCACGGTTCCTGAATGGATACAATGTGATGATTTGTTCTACTACATGCAGTTCTACTACTTAAAAGAGCAGTAGCGGCCTTGCAATGCTGTAGATTGATCTGGATAAAAGCTATCCTGACCTTTTCAGAGGAGATGGCCGCGTCTTTATAAGAGAGCTGCTTCTCTCGACTCTTTACGGTCATTTGGATCTCCTTCTGGGAGGAAGGGGTTTTGTTGTGTGATGTGCCCGCCTCCGAGGAGTGGTTTTTGGCTATCTTCGCCTTCTGGCCTATGCTTTGATCCTTCTGTGTCGCCACATCTGCCAATTGACTCCGATTTCCCACCGCCCCACCGGAGAGGGAGGCATCGCACACTCTCTCCCTAGCGAGGCTATCCCCAGCGGCGGTCTTCCGTTTGCGGGAGCCTTTACCTTTTTCGGTTAAAACACCTGCTCCCTTCGGACGACGGTTCGGATACATTGCCCTTGCGCATGTATCCAATTGAGCTTTAGTTTCAGTTGTGATCTGCAGGGAGTTCGCCTCTGATCCTAACCTAGCCAGCTCACCTCCAGAAATATTCACATGACCTGGTACCCAGAGGAGGGTCACCTTATTGACATCTGATATCTCCTCCAGCCTCTCTTTACAGAGTTTGACGAGTTTGGATCTTATCCATGTTGCCTGCAGAGCCTTCATGGTCGCCTAACTGTCAACATAGATGTTGATCCTTTTTCCTGAGAGGATTTCTCTAAGAATCAGGTCCGCAGCCTGTTTGATTGCGAAGACCTCAGCTTGGAAAACGCTACAGCCATCATCAAGTCTATAGGAGTGACTTGTTCACAAGATTCGAAATAGACCCCGGCTACTGTACTGGTATCCATCTTGGATCCGTCGGTGTAGTTTTATTTTAACAATATATCCAGTGGTAGCACAAAATGACCTAGGATCGAATACATACTAGCAATAGAAGGTGATCGACTGCTCATTTTTTGTTCGATCTGGGAGACAGCCTTGGAGATGATCGTCAATCAGTCCGAACGTCTTCGATAACATCCACACTTTCTCTTACCTTCTCACAGGCTTTCTATTTAAAAACAAAATGCGAATCACGGAGTCTCGACGAAGACTCAAAACACGTCTAACAGAAATTGATTACCATTATTGAATGGTAAATGTCGATTCCGTCAACAATATTATAGGGCTACTTATTGACTCGATCTTATAGTTGACGCGGTAGCTCCTTTCACAAAACTCCAAAGAGCAGCTCGCCTCAGCCGGACGAGAGCTTTTTCTAGCATGTGAGGTTACAGACTCTATGTATATAACGGCTTTATGTATATAACGGCTTGCACGCTCAAGAAGCATGTCGAACGTACATTTTAGGTTGCCTGTAGAAATCTCGGGGTAAGTTTTTTGACCTGCACATTGGCACACGCCTTTGCTATTAACGATAGGTAAAAATCGTCAGTACTGATTCAACCGAGGACGGCAAATGATCAGTGGATCAATTTTAGGCCAGAAAATTAGACACGGATTATTGGATTCCATGCAATTTTTGACCGTCAATCAATTTGTGCGGAAGAGACTTTTCGAATGCCCAAACGTTCGTTTAAAAGGGGATAAGTTGTTGTTTTGGCAGCATTTGATGCCCCTGCCAATAATTTTAGTAAATATTTTGGCCGTTTTTGAATGAATTTAGGGACGGTTTTGATGATATCTTCCGCTATCACAAATTTCGATTGGCCAAAATGTTGCTCATCATTCACGACTTCACAACCATCCTTAAGGCGTGGTCTTTATTACGAGATAAGCGCTCATCACTATACACTTGTTTCATCAACTGAAGCATTTCGGTAAACGTTGTACCAAATTTGGAACAGAACCTAATTTTGGCTTCTTGTTCAATACTCTTTTCTGCGCTAGTGCAACAGAGTCGTCCGGGGGTCATGAAAGTTTGACAGTAGGTCAATGAACGTCGCCGCCCTTATAGTCCTCACTACTTTGGAACACACTTTGTATATAGAATCCGCCACTGACGATTAAAATGTAATTATTTTGTCGTTTATTGAAATTCAATTCATGTGGCACCAAAACATCCAGCTTCTTTGGGTAGCCTGCTTTTTTAATTGGATCTAAACTGTCAAACTACCTCCGCTATCTCCTTACAACGTGTTTGAGGTCCTGCTCCACCACCTGCAAATATTCGTCGACTTTTTCAGTAATTAACCAACCAGAGCGAACTTTCCGGAACGGAATAGAGCAAACCATGCCTGGGTTTGGCGTTTACTCACAGTGTTCTCACTGTACACTTCGCACATTTTTCGGCATGTTTTTGCAGCATCACGTAGCGTTCTTCCACAGATAACTTTTAAAAAGAACGGAAGCGTTGTTTGACGACGATTGCAGGCAGGCCCGCGCAACTTACCAACCTACAAGGTAAAGCTGCATCGTAAGATGAAAGCTGTTCGTGAGCTCTACGAACAGAACAGGAGAGAAGAGAACCGACTTCTCGAAAATAACTTTTTCTTCTCAGCATGAAAAGTGCACGGTCGAGAAGATGGTGAGGTGTTACAGCATGAGTGAAGTCCGGAAGTTTTACCAACACGTAAAACAGCTATCCAATAGATACAAATTTCGGACACAAGCCTGCTGGGACGAGAATGGACAACTTGTAGTAGAGTCGCAGTCGATACTGAGAATTTGTAAGAATCATTTCTGCAGACTGTTAAACGGCGAGGAAGACTCAAACGCCGCTGTCAGGCAGAATTTTCCACTTAACTGGGAAGACGATAGGCAAGAAGTCCGCCCCCCAACTTTGACTTGGTTAAGATAGCAATATCAAGGTTGAAGTCAAACAAAGCTGCTGGAACGAATGGATTATCCGCGGAACTCTTTGAAGCAGCTGGGGATGATCCGGCAGGGCTCATGCACCAACCCATCTGTAAGATATGATCTTCTTCTTCTTAACGGGCGCTACAGTTTGGGGTGAACCTGGGCCTCAACCAACATGCACGATCTTTTGCTAGCCTTTACCATTGCCGCACACCCAGTTGGCTGAGGTCCCCTTCGACCTGTGTGCGCCATCTTAAGTGCGGCCGTCCTCTGCCGCGCCTTCATTCCGGGGTGGATTCAAAGACTCTTCGGATCGGAGCTGTATTTTCCATGCGCTCTACATGGCCTAGCCACTTTAGACGCTGTATCCGTAGACGTCGAGAGCACCGTGGCGTAGTGGGTAGTGTGCTGGCCTCTGACGCCGATGACACGGGATCGAATCCCGACACAGCCATGTCATCGAACGATTTTTTCAAGGTGTTTCTCCTCAGCGGGGTTCTGACAAAACCCCCTGTAGTAAAATTGTCATGAAAAGCTTCTCGAACTTCGCTGTTCGGAACCGGCAATAAACTGTAGGTCCCTTTCACCTATGGGAAAATTAAATCACACAAAACATGGGTGGGTGATTGAGAGAAACTCGGCTCAGGTCCTTCATGGACTGTAACGCCAACATACATACATCCGTAGACGTCGTACCAGGCCGATATCGTTGTACAACCCGTACAGTTCTTCGTCAAATCTTCTCCTCCATACACCGTTTGAACAAATGGGACCGTAGATAGTGCGCAGGGCCGAGGGCATCTTCATCCGCTTTTGTTAAGGTACAAGCCTCTGCGCCGTAAAGGAGGACTGGGATGATCAAGGTCTTATATAGTGTCACCTTGGTTTTCCGAGAAAGGTCTCTACTTCTCAATTGCCTCTTAAGCCTAGAGCAACAGCGGTTGGCAAGAGTGATTCTGCGTTTTATCTTAGCGCTGGTGTTGTTGTCGCCGGTCATGACTGAGCCAAGGTAGACGATTTCCTTGACCTCTTCAAAGTTATATCCGCCCATGGTGACGTCCTGTCCAATACGTCGGTGTTGACCGTCTCTTTTTGATGAAAGCAGATATTTGGTTTTACCCTCATTAACCTTGAGACCCACCTTAGCCTCTTCTATCTCAATGGTTACAAAGGCCTTATTGGCGTCCCGCTGTGTCCGTCCAATCACGTCAATGTCGTCGGCGTACGCAAGCAATTGAGTAGACTTGAAATAAATCGTACCTCTTGCGTTGGCCAGTGACTCTTGCACGATCTTTTCAAGCACGATGTTGAAAAAGTTGCATGACAGCGCGTCACCTTTCATAAATCCTTTTTTAACATCAAAGGTCTCCGTTTGCTCATTACCGACCTTAATGGAGCAGCCAGAATTCTCCATTGTCATCCTGCACATTGGGACGAGTTTGGCAGGTCTGTTAAAACTAGACATGGCTTCGTATAGCTCATCTCTATACACGCTCTCATATGCAGCCTTGAAATCGACGAAGAGGTGGTGAGTGTCGATTTGGTATTCCTGGGTCTTCTCCAAGATCTGCCGTAGCGTAAATATTTGGTCTATTGTTCTACAGAAGTGGTTTTTCCGCAGCATCGACTACGACTCTGATACCAGTTCTCCATTTTCATCCCTGCAGGCGGCCGCTCTGGCTTTGTAGCCACTCGAAAAGTTTCGGGGCCAGTGACTAAGGCACCGCCAGGTCAGCAGGTCGCACGAAGATTACAGCAGTTAATTGGTTTCAAATTGAAACAGAATTCGAAGTCATTTTCAATACAGACGCAATCCAGTCACTTAATCCAATCCTTTAACCCTCGATGCTGTCACATTTGTTGTCCGGGTGACTGTTGGCCCGTATACATCCGGTGTGTGTCAGAGGAAAATTCGTTTTAATTACCCATTAAAATTGCTGCCGGTAGCATCCGATGAGTTTTTATCCCCCAAACTCCCCCCCTTGATACGAAATAAGTTTCCTTTTAATCCGCCACGCCAGTGACAAACAAAGAGACAAGAGGGAATTGTCCCATCGTCGACGAGACGGAAATGAACAGACAAAAGTCCATCCGCCAAATGTCTACTCCACGAACGCGCTCACTCGTATCCAAAATGGAAACTGTTGTTGGCGTTGATTCATCACTATTATTCCGAGAGCACGAATCACACTCATCTACAGTTAATATTGACATTTAAATTAGGTATTTTATTAACGGGAAGCGGAAGCGGGCGCGCCACCATGGAAAGGACATGAGCGGGCGACGCTGCCAGACGCACAACTCTCCCATGATCAACTTTTTAATTACTTAATTTAATAGGAGACAAGTTGGCATTGCGAGTACGGATGCTAAGGATACTGTCGAAAAGGCCAAACAAGAAAGCTTCTATTGCGACTAATTACATCGTAGTTGTGCAACGAATGATTGTTGGGTGCGCGTCTGTCTGTTATGATGGCACAAATCCCAGAGTCCGAGATCCTTGCTTTAATCCTTCCCCTCACTGAGTAGCTTAATGGAAATTACATTTGACTTCGTCGTTTTTGATGTCCATCTGGAGACAATGAACGTTCGTGGAATTATGTACGTTTTAATGGAATGTGAAAGCTTCAGTGCGCTTACCGTTAATTAAAGAAAGATTTAGTTTTATCGCTTGGAGTGTTTTTTTCGGTTTTGTGTTTTGGAATCAATAACTAGGAGTACTCGGAAGAAATCTTATCTTTTTCATTAGGTATGTGGTTGGTTACGTACTCCTTTCGCTTTGTCGATTTTGGTTCTTTTCATTGTTAATTGCTAATTAGAAGTTTTGATGGAGATCAACGTTGTATGACGGTAAGTGGGTGAGGATTTGACGAAATTGCTGACTGTCTCCTAAGCCATGGCTTGCTATATCATATTGTGCAAGTACTAAGTGGTTTTTTGTTTCCCGGAAAAGGCATGAGGAAGTGGTGTGGGACCTTAATTGAAAACGGGGTGATGACGCCATTACACTTACTACATGGCTCAGCAGGCCGTGAGCTTTACGGCATTTTTCGTCAGATGATTTGGGTTATGAAGTAGGGGGCATTTTACTTACTTACTTTACTTATCAGGCCAGCGATCCATGGAGGATCTGAGCCTGAGCTATAGCTGCCTTCCATCCTTGACGGTCGCTGCTTCCAGTTGTCAACACCAAGATGTCATACATCCGCGATTACTTGGTCTTTATACCGGAGGTTCGGTCTTCCTCTTCTTCTCGAACCAGGAGGCTCGGAGTCGAAGACCCTCTTAGCTGGAGCGTTGATGTCCATGCGCTCGATGTGGCCGAGCCAGTGTAGTCGACGGGTCCTTGCTTTCCGGACTACATCCACATCTTGGTACAGCTCGTAGAGTTCGCGGTTGTGTCTTCTTCTCCATTCACCTTCCTCACAGACAGGACCAAATATCCGGCGCAGAATTTTTCTTTCGAAAGAACCCAAAATCAGCTCCGCTGTCCTGCTTATCGTACAGCTTTCGGCTCCGTACAGCAAGACTGGCAGAATGAGCGTTTTGTAAAGCATGACTTTGTTCTTTCGAGTGAGGAGTTTTGACCCCAGTTGTTTGGACAAGCCGAAGTAGCAGCGGTTGCCAAGGGCGATTCTACGCCGGATCTCCACTGTGGTGTCATTTGTGGAATTTACGTTTGCCCCGAGGTAGACAAACTCCTTAACTACCTCGAAATTGTAGCTGTCAATTGTTATGTTTTGTCCCAGGTGGTGAGCGACGGATTGGTTTTTGCTTGACAGCATGTATTTCGTTTTATCCTCATTGATCTTAAGACTAACTCGTTTCGCCTGTTCTTCAATCGCCGTGAATGCTTCCACAATGCCACGGCGAGAACACGCGATGATGTCGATATCATCCGCGTATCCTAGCAGCTGGATGGACTTGTAAAAGATAGTGCCTTCCCTGTTGACGCCTGCCCGTCGCACTATCTGCTCCAGCATATGGTTGAAGAAGTCACAATACAGCGCATCTCCTTTCCGAAATCTGGTGCATGTTTGGAATGGTTCCGAGGTCCTAGAACCCAGTTGCACGGTGCATCGCGTGTTTTTTAGCGTGGCGCGACACAACTGGATCAGTTTTCCCGGGATTCCGAATTCGGCACCAAACAGTCCTTCACCATGAATGCTGTCGTATGCGGCTTTGGAATCGATGAAAAGATGGTCTGTATCGATTCGAAACTCGTTGGTCTTTTCCAGGATTAGTCGAAGTGTGAAAATTTGGTCTATAGTTGATTTGACGGGCCAGAAGCCGCACTGGTAGCTGCCGATTAGTGCGGTGCAAAATGGTTTTCGGCGTTCACACAATACGCTGGACAGGATCTTGTATGCGACATTGAGCAGGGATATACCTCTATAGTTCTTGCAAGAGGTGGGATCGCCTTTTTTGTGGATGGGGCATATAGAGCTGGTATTCCGGTCGTCGGGCATGCTTTCATCTTCCCTAATTCTGCACATGATCTGGTGCATGCTCCCTACCAGAACATCGCCGCCAGCCTTGAAGAGCTCTGATGGCAAGCCATCTGAGCCTGCGGCCTTGTTGTCCTTCAGCTTCTGAATAGCTGTGCCGACTTCTTCGATGCTGGGTGGGAGGACTACTTCAGCGGCTTTGGCTTTCTTGTAAAAGTCTCGTGTTTTATGTTTATCCCTAGACTCCTCGATATCCTTGAGATGGGAGGCTGCGAAGATTCTCTTCTTTTGGCGCAGCCGTTTTTTCTCCTCCCTCCCTCTGGCTCGGTACTCTTCTTGCGCTGCCCTGGTTTTCCCCTGCAGCGCCTTTTGGTACGCCTCATAGGTTGCTGCCTTTTTCTGCTCACAATCGCCATCGTACCACGGGTTTCCTTAGGTGGTTTCGGCTACTTCCTGAATGGCTGAGCGGCAATGCAGCCACATATTATTGGCATTTGTGTTCGACGTAGGCATACCGTAGAGTCTTTCGCTCAGCTGTTCCCTGTAGACTCTGGTAACCTCCGGTGTACTCAGGCGCCCAATATCGAACCACCTCCTGATGGGCTGGTGCACCTTTCTGACATTGAACAGTCGAGCTCTTAATCTTGCTACTGCGAGGAAGTAGTCGGAGTCGGCATTTGCCCCTCTGAATGTTCTCACATCCAGGATGTTTGACGAGTGCCTTGCGTCAATGAGCACATGGTCGATTTGGTTGGCGGTTCGACCGTCCGGAGATCGCCAGGTTGCTGTGTGGATTCGCTTGCGAGGGAATCTTGTGCTACTTATCACCGTACTACGAGCTGTCGCAAAGTCAGCGAGTCGGAAGCCGTTATCTGTTGTTGTATCGTGGATGCTGTGCTTTCCGATCACTCCGCCAACGCTTTTCTCCTCACCGATTTTGGCGTTGAAGTCCCTGAGCATGATTTTTACATCGTACTCCGGACAAGCTCCGTAGGCGTTGTCCAGGAGGTCATAGAAGTCCTCCTTGATAGGTTCTTCAGACTCGTCGGTAGGGGCGTGTGCATATATAAGGCTGATGTTATAAAATCTGCCTCTGATGCGGATCACAGCCAGGCGATCACTTATAGGTTTAAAGTCGATGACCTTCGACCTTAACCGCTTGCCCACGACAAATCCGCATCCCAGTAAGTGCAACCTTTTGTGACAGCTGTAATAAATGTCGCAATTTTTCGTCCTAATCATACCGTTTCCTATCCAGCGTATTTCCTGGACCGCAGTAATATCCGCCTTGTACTGCGTGAGGATTCCTTCTAGTTTATGAGCAGCTCCGGGAGTGTACAGGGTTCTGACATTCCAGGAGCATACTCGCAAATCGTGTTCCTTTTCGTGCGTTGTCGTCGTCGAGTATCCGTCCGTGTATCCGAGGCATCTTGCTCATTCATAACTTTTCTTTTTTTTTACGTGGGCGGATTGTTAGCCCGCCGCACAACCGCCATTCTGGTCGGGGTTTTGTCGCTGCATACGTTTGTTCACCTCCCAATGGTTGTTGAAGAGGCTATCCAGGGGGCGCCGCGAGGAGGCCGTATGTCAACTTGACCCGGGTATTTAAACAGGGATCGTTGCTGGCATCTCGCCAGGTTGAGAGCGATCAACAACTTTACCCTGTATGTCCGAGCCCATGCCCGTGTTTTCATAATAACTCACTTTAAATTGCACAACGAAAACACACCTTTTAGTGTGTTGCAAGAAAACAATTACCATTTGCAGTGTAGTGCCAGTTAGTTAGTTCCTTGTCTTTGTCCGGTACCATTGACTAGACCTGAGGACTTGTACTTGCTACGGATTTCGGCCATAATATTCAACAACAGTTGTAGCAGCTTGAAAGGTTATCGACTTATTCGCTTATAAAATCTAACTTATTCGGGCATTGAAGCAAAGTTAAACAAAACCAGTAAAGGCAGCCATTCGAATGAAATTTTACAACCAAATCTATAGGTAGGTGCACCAGACAAGGTTTGTTTCAACTTACGAAGTGCGACTAATGAACAATCCTTAGTCATATACATATGTACATACGTCTACTCGTAGTCGTTTAAAATAGGTCGTATTCTCTAAAACACATAGAGCAAGTGTGCCTTTTGAAATCTAATGGAGTGTTTTCATATCCTTTTAGTAATCTACATCCAGATAGTGCTGCAATTGATTCAAATCATACGATACGATACGATTCTCATCCTTGTCCCATACGTTCTTGCAAGCTTTAGGTATATGTATCAACAAAACGTGTTCATATCTACAATAAGAGTCCGTTTACAAAAGTCAGACTGTTTAAAAGGGCATCCTTTATGCCACATTTTATAAGCAATACAAGGGCAATGAGATTCAGAAATTCAATTTGATTTCGTTTACACTTACCCGAATATCTCACGAACATCTCCATTGATACGCAGGGAATGTAAACATCCTGTGAATCCAGTACCACTTTGTGCTGGTGGCAGTTCGATTATAAGACCGATGGGTGCTTGTGGTGCTCCGCCCAGATGGAGCCATGTGTTTAGGATGACTTCGGGCATGTGCATTCGCGGTGGCAGTAATTTGAGCCATGTTGGTTGATCACCGGACATGGCCAATGTGTCATTCACCAGCAATGACGCGTTACAATGTGTGTAATTGCGGCTAAAATCCAATCTGTGAAATATAGATAAAACACCAAACTGTAATGTTGTATAACATACATAGATGGAGCGACGATAGGACAATATATATGTAATTGTTAGGGTTCTCTACCAATTTCCAAAGTGTCGGCGAGTGGGCGCGCCTCGTGGTAATATGATGAATGAAGTTGCGTTTTATGGCGAATTGTGATTTACTGTGGTTCCATTAAAATAATTGTTTATTGTGATGATATTGGGTAACCTATCCAGTTGGCATATAGACGGATTGCCGGGGATTCGAGTGCTTTGTGGGTAATCTGTGCGTTATGTGACGGGTGAGATCAGAATTTATGGCTGATCGAAAGCAGTGGCGCGATGGAATTGTCCGCCATAAACAATGAATTACTTTCGCCAGACTTTCGCGATTGTCACAGTTCACTTCAATTAATTGAAAATATTTTATTAATCACTTTTAATAGGCTTGCGCATGATGGGCTTTTGGAATGTCATTTTATTAACTGGTATTTTGGTTTGGTAGAAAATAAGCTATGTATCTTGTGAAGTGCCATCCCAGTGCATCGAGCGGGTAAAAAGAGGATGAAAAACTGTGACACATACTACCGAAACTGCTACAAGGAGAACAAACGACGCCTTTTTGGATGCGAATTTGTTGTTTAGGGTGGACTTAGGCAAAAGGTCCCAAGCTTCCGGCATGTGAGCGAACGCCACATAACAGTCTGCATCAAAGCTATCTCGGGAACATCAGCTTGCATGCGTTCACGCCCCCACAGAAGAAAAAGTTGACAGAGTCAAAGATACGCTCAATATCCCAGCTATGACACCAATATTGTTCTAGGGGATTTCGACGCGAAGCTGGATAAGGAGGACATCTTCCAACAGCGTAATCTCCTATTAGCTAGCACACGATTCCCACATCTCAATATCCAAAAGGTGACTTGGCGGTCTCCTGATCAACCTTACCTTACCTTAACTCGAGGTAGTTAAGGACTTCGTCTACCTTGGCTACGCAGTAACCTGGAACAATGACATCAGTTCCGAAATTAAACGCAGAATCACTCTTGCCAATCGCTGTTTTTGGGTTCAGGATGGGTTCAGTAATAGAGCCCTCTCCCGAACGACAAAGTTGACTCTATATAAGACCCTTATCATCCCGGTCCTGTGTACGGCGCAGAAACCTGGACACTATCAAAAGCGTATGAGGAGGCCCTTTGTCGGTTCGAGAGAAAGATTTTGCGCCTGATTTTCGGCCTATAAACGCAAACAGGAGATGGAGGAAAGGATTCCACCACGAACTTTACGGGCTGTACAGCGACATGAGCCTAGTTAGGCGTCTACGGATTCAACGCCTAAGATGGCTGGGCCATGTAGAGCGAATGGACGCTACAGCTCCAGCCCGGAGAGTCTTTGAATCCAACCCCGAGGGACGAAGAAGCAGAAGATGGCCGCACTTAAGATGGTGCACACAGGTGGAAGTGGACCTCAGCCAACTGGGTGTGCGGCAATGGAAAAGGCTAGCAAAAGATCGTGCTAGATGGAGGGGCATGTTGGTTGAGGCCCAGGTTCACCCCGAACTGTAAAATTAGTTTTAAGTTTTATGAATGTTATTACACAAATTAACGTACTAAGTACAAAAAAAGATAAATATCTTAATGTACTACTACTTATCAGGCCTGCGATCCATGGAGGATCTGAGCCTGAGCTATAGCTGCCTTCCATCTTTGACGGTCCCGGGCACGCTGCTTCCAGTTGTCAAGACCAAGATGTCTTACATCCGCGATTACTTGGTCTTTATACCGGAGGTTCGGTCTTCCTCTTCTTCTCAAATCAGGAGGCTCGGAGTCGAAAACCCTCTTTGCTGGAGCGTTGATGTCCATGCGCTCGATGTGGCCGAGCCAGTGTAGTCGACGGATCTTTGCCTTCCGGACT
Source organism: Eumerus sabulonum (assembly GCA_951905685.1). NCBI lineage: Eukaryota > Metazoa > Arthropoda > Insecta > Diptera > Syrphidae > Eumerus > Eumerus sabulonum. Next base: position 102,374,498 of record OX645063.1, read on the forward strand.
ACATCCACATATTTGTACAGCTCGTAGAGTTCGCGGTTGTGTCCTGTTCTCCATTCACCTTCCTCACAGATAGGACCAAATATCCGGCGCCGAACATTTCTCTCGAAAGAACCCAAAATCAGCTCCGCTGTCATGCTTATCGTCCAGCTATCGGCTCCGTACAGCAAGACAGGCAGTATGAGCGTTTTGTAAAGCATAACTTTGGTCTTTCGAGTGAGGAGTTTTGACCTCAGTTGTTTGGACTAGCCGAAGTAGCAGCGGTTGCCAAGGGCGATTCTATGCCGGATCTCCACTGTGGTGTCATTTGTGGAATTTACGTTTGCCCCGAGGTAGACAAACTCCTTAACTACCTCGAAATTGGCTGCTGTCAATTGTTATATTTTGTCCCAGGTGGTGAGCGACTGATTGGTTTTTGCTTGACAGCATGTACTTTGTCTTGTCCTCATTGACCTTAAGACCAACTCGTTTCGCCTGTTCTTCAATCGCCGTGAATGCTTCCACAATGCCATGGCGAGAACACGCGATAATATCGATACCATCCGCGTATCCTAGCAGCTGGACGGACTTGTAGAAGATAGTGCCTTCCCTGTTGACGCCTGCCCGTCGCACTATCTGCTCCAGCACCAGGTTGAATAAGTCACATGACAGCGCATCTCCTTCCGAAATTCGGTGCATGTTTCGAATGGTTCCGATGTCCTAGAACCGAGTTGCACGGTGCATCGCGTGTTTTTTAGCGTGGCGCGACACAACTTGATCAGTTTTACCGGGATCCCGAATTCGGCCATCGCACCAAACAGTTCTTCACGATGAATGCTGTCGTATGCGGCTTCGAAATCGATGAAAAGATGGTGTGTACCGATTCGAAACTCGTTGGTCTTTTCCAGGATTTGTCGAAGTGTGAAAATGTGATCTATAGTCGATTTGCCGGGCCGGAAGCCGCACTGGTAACTGCCTATTAGTGCGGTGCAAAATGGTTTTAGACGTTCACACAATACGCTGGACAGGATCTTGTATGTGACATTAAGCAGGGATATACCTCTATAGTTCTTGCAAGAGGTAGGATCGCCTTTTTTGTGGATGGGGCATATAGAGCTGGTATTCCAGTCGTCGGGCATGCTTTCATCTTCCCAAATTCTGCAGATGATCTGGTGCATGCTCCCTACCAGAACATCGCCGCCAGCCTAGAAGAGCTCTGATGGCAAGCCATCTGAGCCTGCGGCCTTGTTGTTCTTCAGCTTCTGAATAGCTGTGCCGACTTCTTCGATGCTGGGTGGGAGGACTACTTCAGCGGCTGGAGTTGGGATTTCCTCGGTCCCTACCACTCTCTCTTGGTCATGCTCGTTAAGCAGCTGCTGGAAGTGCTGCTTAAATACATCCACTATTCCCTGCGGGTCGGTGACAAGATTACCCTCGCAGTTTCGAAGAGCCAGGGTGCCCTTTTTGAAGCCTCCTTCAAGGCCTTTGGCTTTCTTGTAAAAGGCTCGTATTTTATGTTTATCCCTAGACTCCTCGATATCCTTGAGCTGGGAGGCAGCGAAGATTCTTTTCTTTTGTCGCAGTAGTTTCTTCTCCTCCCTTCTTCTGGCTCGGTACTCTTCTCGCGCTGCCCTGGTTTTCCTCTGCAGCGCCTTTTGGTACGCCTCGTCAGTTGCTGCCTTTTTCTGCTCACACTCGCCATCATACCCTGGGTTTCTTGTCGGGGGTGGTAGGTATCCTAAGGTGGTTTCGGCTACTTCCTGAATGGCTGAGCGGCAATGCAGCTACATATTATTGGCATTTGTGTTCGACGTAGGCATACCGTAGAGTCTTTCGCTCAGCTGCTCCCTGTAGACTCTGGCAACCTCCGGTGTGCTCAGGCGCCCAATGTCGAACCTCCTCCTGATGGGCTGGTGCAGCTTTCTGACATTGGACAGTTGAGCTCTGAATCTTGCTGCTACGAGGAAGTGGTCAGAGTTGACATTCGCCCCTCTGAATGTTCACACATCCAGGATGTTTGACGCGTGCCTTGCGTCAATGAGCACATGGTCGAATATCTTAATGTACATCCCTATTAATAACTCAATAAATGTAAATGTAAATGTAAGATGCCTTCATGCGCTCAATGTGATTTAAATAGTTTGCCACACTTCGAACCGCCATCCTTGTCCCATTAGGCATTCCTCTTTTATGATAGGTTGAATGCCCATTGCCTCTGTTTAAAAGCTTCCACCATCACAACCATTTGGACATTGAATGTAATTCTGATATCTTAAGTATTATGGAATTGAAAGTATTTTACAATGACAGAGACAAATCCCTGCCGCTCGATCAGGACCAAAGAGCTCTATATTGACCTTTCATTCACGAAACCATCTCTTGTCATTAACCCATTTGTATTCTCACTTGAATCGTACCTACTACCCCAGTGTAGTTCATGCCAACCATTCATCCACCCTACAGATATCGATTTTTTATCCCAAAAAATCCCAACGGCAGCGGTAAAGCGTTCGAAAAAAATCGCTTCTATGTTTAGGCCTCACCAATAGAGCTGAAGTCTATGCCGTTGCCGAATTCGAGCAGGCTGAACTCCTGCTTGTTTATGGTCTACATTGACCCGCACTAATTTTCCTCTCAAACGACCATCATTAGAAATCCAACGAGCAATAAATAGTACGGGAAAAGGTACCGGGCACCGGTCACCGGTCACCAGTACTACGTATTCTAAATTGCTTTTGCGCTACAATCAAAGTGCTAACCAAAGCACAAGGCCTCGATTTAATGGGCTTTAATGGCCGCACCTACACTCATGCCTTGAGTACGAGAATGATCGGGCCATTAAGTACACGACCGACAATATGAAAAATGTAGATTCGATTTGGCTCCCTTTCCGTCGTGACATATTTTACGTTTGCAACTCCACGCCATCGTTTTCTGTTTTGTCCGTTTCCAGCTCCCTGGCCGGTAGTGTACGAGGACGTGTGATTGGGATTCACCAAAAGCCACGTAGACCCATGATTTATTGTTAACTTATATAATGGAAATCACTTGTTCGAACTGCAGTACGAGCATGAGAATCACCAGTATCCAATGAAGCCCTTTTTGTGATATTCCATCTACCCACCCACTCGATACGAGGATAAATTAAAAGGATCAAGGATATCGAAAAAAATCAAAAAAAAAAAAAAATGGAAACAACTTACTCAGCTCTAATTGTGATTTCATTGCCGGTGTTTACGGGCGTTTCGAGTTCACTTAACAGCATCGTTTGTAAGCCGCACGAAAATTGGAACTGCAACAGTCCCTTCTGCAAGAACAATGCCATGTAGTGACCGCCTTTGGTACCCTGTGCTGCGGCCAGCATAATGAGACCATTTGTTGCACGTGTTCGCACTTTGAGTTGTACATGCATTGGTAGCACGGAATCGAGACTATCATGCCCTGGTATATCCTTGTGGATACGATGGCTTACGTACGAGTCCCCGGAGAAGGCTGCATTCCTTATGACGATTGGACTCTCACACAATGCTCCTTGACGGTCGAAGCGGCAAACACACTGGAAAGAGGACAGAACAAAAAAGTAATGAAAAGCAGCAAGAGAGATACAGAGATGATGGGAAAAAACAATTTCACTTGAGGATAAAAGTGTCAATATGAGGCTGAACTGCCGATGGGCCGAATGGCTGGCGTATTAAAATCATACTTATTCCTGGATCGCAGTCTTGGAAAAGAGTACTTATTGCAAAGCTCTTTTGGGAGGATAACAACTAATGCATGACTGGAATGAGACGTTTGAAGGCATGTACCGATGGGATTGGATGGGCATAAGGATAAAATCGAATTGTTGTCAGCTCCCCAAAGTTCGTACATATCCGTATATCGATTCTGGGGATTGTAGGCTTTATTTTAACGGACGGATATAAGTTTGAAAGCCTATAGAGTGTAGTTTTGTCATTCTCTGAGTGCCATTAAAAATTTGTCTTCAACCAAAATATGTAAGAGTAAAAACGCCTGTACTTGTTAGCGGATTGACGGTGGAACCTTTAAGGGGATTCCCCTGTGTCGCAATTTTATGAAATTTTTTTTTAGATGATAATAAAGACGGCGATGACCGATTAATGCATTTCTTCTTCTTCTTAGTGGGCGCTACAGTTCGGGGTGAACCTGGGCCTCAACCAACATGCCCCTCCATCTAGCACGATCTTTCGCTAGCCTTTTCCATTGCCGCACACCCAGTTGGCTGAGGTTCCCTTCCACCTGTGTGCGCCATCTTAAGGGCGGCCGTCCTCTGTTTCTTCGTCCCTCGGGGTTGGATTTAAAAACTCTCCGGGCTGGAGCTGTGGTGTCCATTCGCTCTACATGGCGCAGCCATCTTAGGCGTTGAATCCGTAGACGCCTGACTAGGCTCATGTCGCTGTACAGCCCGTAAAGTTCGTGGTTGAATATTCTCCTCCATCCCCCGTCTGCGTTTATAGGCCCAAAAATCACGCGCAAAATCTTTCTCTCGAACCGACCAAGGGCCTCCTCATCCGCTTTTGATAGTGTCCATGCTTCTGCGCCGTACAACAGGACCGGGATGATAAGGGTTTTATATAGAGTCAACTTTGTCGTTCGGGAGAGGGCTCTATTACTCAGTTGCCTCCTGAGCCCAAAGAAACAGCGATTGGCAAGAGTGATTCTGCGTTTGATTTCGGAACTGATGTCGTTGTTCCAGGTCACTGCGGAGCCAAGGTAGACGAAGTCCTTAACTACCTCGAACTTATATCTACCTATACAAACGTTCTGGCCGAGACGTCGGTGTTGAGCGTCCTTTTTTGATGACAGCATATATTTTGTTTTGCCCTCGTTTACCGCCAAACCAATTTTCGCCGCCTCCATCTCAATACTCGCAAATGCCTCATTGACATCTCGCTGTGATCTACCTATTATGTCAATATCGTCGGCGTATGCAAGGAGTTGCGAGGATTTGAAATAGATTGTGCCTCTTCTATTGGCCAGTGATTTTTGCACAATCATTTCCAATATGATGCTGAAGAAATCACACGACAGCGCATCGCCCTGCCTAAATCCTTTTTGGACATCAAAACTATCGGTAAGGTGTTCACCGATTCGGATGGAGCAGCGAGCATTCTCCAAAGTCATCCGGCATAGTCTGACGAGTTTAGCAGGTATGTCAAAGGTAGACATAGCGTTGTATAGCTCGTCTCTAATTACGCTGTGGTATGCGGCTTTGAAGTCGACAAATAGGTGGTGAGTGCGACTTGAAATTCATTGGTTTTCTCCAGTATCTGCCGTAGTGTGAAGATTTGATCGATGGTGGACTTCCCTGGCCTGAATCCGCATTGATAAGGACCTATCAGCTTATTTACAAAAGGCTTCAGGCGTTCACACAAAACGGCAGAGAAGATTTTGTAGGCGATGTTAAGGAGACTTATTCCTCTATAGTTGGCGCAATCAGAGGGATCTCCTTTCTTGTGGATCGGGCATACGATGCTGAGACTCCATTCCTCGGGCATGCTTTCCTCTAACCATATCTTACGGATGAGCTGGTGCATGCTCCCAACCAGGTCATCCCCAGCTGCCTTGAAGAGCTCAGCAGACAATCCGTCTGCGCCAGCAGCCTGTCTGTTTTCTTAGCCCTGCAGGCTTCCGTTCTTGCTTTATAACCGTGGCATGTTCGCTTTATCTGTTCATAAAACTTTCGAACGTCACGCCTGCAGTAACACCTCTCCAAATCCTAAATCGCGCGCTTCTCGTGCTCTTTCTTCTTTCTTCTAAGAAGCTTGTGCTCCTCCCTTCTTTTTAACTCGTAGAGCTCACGAGCTGTTCTTGTTCTTTTGTGCAGCGATGCCTTATATGCATCCTGCTTCACTGTATGAATCCTCCTGCACTCGTCATCGAACCAGGTGTTTCTTCGTGGTGGAGCCTTGAAACCCAAAACTTCGGATGCAGAGCTTTTCAGGGCTTGTTTGCAAAGGCTCCACTGCTGTTCTATTGATAGTGTGGAGGATTCAGGTGTATTGGAGAGCTTAAGGGAGACGCGATCGGTAAAAGCACGAGCGGTTTCTGGCGATAGTAGCTTTCCGACGTCATAACTTTGTATTCTTACTCTACTCCGTTGCGTTCGTGGTATCCGTAATCTCATCTTGGCTACTACAAGTCCGAGTCGATGTTAGCCCCTCGGAAAGTTCGAACATCAAGAATAGTGGAGGAGTGTCTGACGTCGATCGCGATGTGATCAATCTGGTTGGTAGTCGATTGATCAAAAGACCGCCAGGTGCCTTTGTGTATATCGAGGTGCGGGAAGCGCGTACTGGCTAGAAGGAGATTTCGCCCCGTAGCAAGATCAATCAGCCTGTGTCCGTTATCGGAGGTGGTGTCGTGTAGGCTATGTTTGCCGATGACTCGTTCAAATATGCTTTCCTTACCCAGCTTAGCATTGAAGTCTCCTAGTACAATTTTGATGTCATAGCTGGGACATTGGGCATACTTTCTGTCTAGGAGATCGTATAACTCATCTTTGGCAGAGTCATCCTTGTCTTCCGTGGGGGCGTGGACACAGATCAGGCTGATGTTAAACAATTTAGCATTGATACGGATTGTTATGAGGCGTTCGCTCACATGCCGAAAGCTTAGGACTTTTTGCCTTAGTCCACCTCGAACAACAAATCCGCATCCAAACAATCGTTGCCCTCTCTCCCTATAGCAGTCGCCGTAGTAAATATCGCAGTTTTTCATCCGCTCTATACCCGGTCCATTCCATCGCATTTCCTGGATGGCGGTGATGTCCGCTTTATAGCGATCTAGGGCGTCCGCAAGTTGTTCGGCTGCACGTGGCCTGTTTAGGGACCTAACATTCCACGTACAAAGCCGAAGATCATTGTCCTTTTTTCGTTTTTTGCAAGGGTCGTCAACATAAATCCGGTCCGTTATATCCGAGGCTTGTGGTTGTTTCGAACTTTGTGTTTTTTTTACGGTTACGGCTTACTAGGCCGTAGCCCAACCGACTAATCCTGTTTTTTTTTGGCGCAGGAGGCTCGCCATTCACCCTTCCCCGTTTGCAATTTCCATAGGAAATCTCCAGATGGCACCACGAGGAGGTGGGGATAGGACTTACTAACAGTTCCGCAAGATGTTCGACTGCGGTGGCTCTTCTCGCTTTTTAGCAGGCCAGCATCCGTCGGATAGATGCTACCCCTACGAGGCCTTTGTTAGTCCTTTGCCATTAATGCATTTATTTTCATAAAATAGGATTAATCTGTGTGATGACTCCATAGTTCTTGACAGGCACCCGTCTTAATAATATCTTTAGAGACAGTCTATCGCCTTGAATGGTGTTATATGTACACAAGAGCATTTTGGTTGGCACCTATGTGCAAGGTTTAGTCAAGTTCCAGGTGTTCAGTTGAAAGTAGAATATGTAAGAAAAAGACCGAGTTCGGGGCATTGATTTTTTTAACTAGCGATCTGCGAACAAGGTCTTGAGGCGCACAATCCGCCGACTCAGAGGAAGAGATTCATCCATGTATGGTGCATTACTTAGGTAGGTAGGTAGGTAGGGTCGCAGCCTTCCCAGAGTTGAGAAGAATGCACATAGGCCAGGGAGGCCCGTTGTGCCACTACGAGGGGGTTTTACCCCCCTATTCGTGGAACCACTTTGTGCTTCTTAAGAAGTTAAGAAGATCAAGTATCCCTACTTTCTGAACATCTGTCAGATCGTTAAGGAAGTAAGAGCCTAGGTAACGTTTCCTGAAGTTGCAGAGAACTGAACAGGCGCAGAGAAGGTGGTGAATGGATTCGACCTCCTCCTCGTCCTGACAGCTTCTGCAGAAATCATTCGGAACTATTCCTAGTTTTTGTGCGTGACTGCCAATGAGGCAGTGTCCTATGATGACACCGATGACTTTGTAGATGTCAGTTCTTTTTAGGGAGATTATACTCCTTGTGTGTTGACTGTCAAGCCGAGGCCAGATTTGCCTGGTGATGACGCAGGTATGTCCCTGTGTCCATCTCAGGTTCGTCTCGACCTTGGCGAGATTGGTCAGATTATGTTTAATGGTTGTAAAGGGTACTCCCTCACAAGCCACGATTGATTGTAGCGTCGTTCCTAGTTTGGCGAGTGTGTCGGCTTTTTCATTACCTGTAATGTCGCTGTGCCCTGGTACCCAGATAAGCTGTATGTTAAACTGTTCTGCCATCTCGTTAAGAGATCTGCGACAGTCGAGACTAGATTTCGATGTGTACACATAGGACTCCAGCGACTTTAAGGCTGCTTGACTGTCTGTGAGAATGCGAATATCCGTGGTGGATATTACGTTCCACTTCAGCCAAGACAAAGCCTCTTTTATTGCCAACAGTTCCGCCTGGAAAACGCTGCAGTGATCTGGTAATTTTAGAGCTTTATGTAGCTTGAGTTGTTTGCAGAAAACTCCACTGTCCACCCCGTCTTTGGTTTTAGACCCGTCAGTGTAGAAATCCACACAGTTTCTGCGCGGTTGAGTTTGGCGGGTCCAGTTCTTCCTGTCCGGATAGACCATCGTAAAGTTCTGTGTTCTGTGTGGTCTAGGTTTTCTGTCATAGTTATCCTGTTTTGCAGGATGGAAGACTGGCCAGTGACATAGCTCGCCCATTTCGACTTGGCTTTTAGTCTTATGGCCGTGTGTGTGGCAATTTGCTTACCGAAAATATCGAGTGGTGTAAGGTCTAGTATCATGTTAAGTGCAGCCGTTGGTGTGGACCTGAGCGCCCCGGTAATGCACATACATGCCATCCTTTGTACCTTCTCGAGTTGTTTGTGGTATGTTGTCTTGTCTAGTGCAGTCCATCAGACTATCACTCCATACATTAATATGGGTCTAACGACCGTGATGTAGAGCCATAGGGTAATCTTGGGGTTGAATCCCCATTCTTTTCCTAGGGCTTTCTTACATGTGTAGAGAGCTATTGTTGCTTTTTTGGCTCTTTCAATTGTGTTGCTCTTCCAAGTTAATTTCCTATCGAGTATAATGCCAAGGAATTTGGCACTAGAGGAATAGGTTAGCCTGGTTCCGAGCAGAGTGATAGGGCAGTTTTCCGGGATTTTATGCTTTTTGGTAAAAAGCACGAGCTCCGTTTTCTGTGGGTTAATACTGAGCCCGTTACTATGCGCCCATTTGCACAGAAGTGAGAATGCCGTTTGCATGCGGTCATTCAGTGTAGATAGGTATTTACCTGAGATTGTGATGGCAACGTCATCGGCGTAGGCAACAACGTCCAGGCCTTCTTTCTCCAGTTTGATTAGTAGTTCGTTTACAACTACATTCCAGAGAAGAGGTGAGAGGACCCCACCTTGCGGGGTTCCCTTGGTAACTACTCTGGTAGTTACTAGGCTTCCGCACTTAGAGTGAATCTTGCGTGTTAATAACAACTTGTTGATCAGCTCTATCAGAGTCTTCTCCACCTTTAGCTTTTCTAGCCCTTCTTTTATTGCTTTCGGAGTGACGTTGTTAAAAGCGCCCTCTATGTCTAGGAAGGCTGTTAAAGTATATTCTTTGAGATGGACTGATCTTTCGATTTTCCTCACTAATGTGTGAAGAGCTGTTTCGACCGATCTACCTTTACAGTAGGCGTGCTGTGCCTTAGAAATTAGGGAGGGATCCAAGCTGTGCCGTATGTGTAGGTCTATCAGCCTTATTAAGTTTTTAGAGCGAAGGATGATAGACAGATAGGCCTTTGATCCTTGGGGGAAGTGTGAGAATTCCTGCCGGCTTTGCGGATGAAAATTACCTTTGCGCACTTCCACTTTTCTGGAATGTGACTCCAATCTAGTCATCCTTTAAAGATTATCTCTAGCCATGGTATAGTCCATTCCATAGTTTGTGTTAGTTCGATGGGGTAAATTTCATCTGGACCCGGCGATTTATAGGGCTTGAAGCTTTTTAATGCCCATATGCCCGTCCAAGCCAACGTGTAGAGGGATACCTTAGTTTTTCGAGAGAGGGCTTTACTACTCAGTTGCCTCTTTAGCCCAAAGAAGCAGCGGTTGGCAAGAGTTATTCTGCGTTTTATCTCACCGCTGGCGTCGTTGCTGCTTGTCACTATCGAACCAAGGTAGACGAAGTGCTTGCCTACTTCAAAAATACAGCTGCCGAAGGTAACGTTCTGACCAAAACGTCGGTGTTGCGCGTCCTTCTTTGATGACAGCATATATTTGGACTTGTCCCCATTTGCCCTTAGACTCCTCCTTAGAACTCCTCATTGACGTCTCGCTTTGTCCGTCCAATAACGTCAATGTCATCTGCGTAGGTAAGCAATTGTGTAGAGTTTATGGAAAGCATAGCATCGGCCCGAAGAATTTTCGAATCCGAGCCATTGGGACAACGCAACAGAGGATGCGCGCACAAATGGAGAAGGACGTCAACGAACTTGGTGTGCGTGACTGGGGACGGCAGACAAGAGATCGTGCTGACTGGAGTCGCTTGTTGGTTGAGGCCTAAAACCACATCGGTTTGGAGCGCCACGAATGACACCTTACATTACTGTATTTTCCCCGTTTTCCGGAGAAAAATTTGAAGGAGCTTCAGTGATGTAGAGCTAAGGGATTCGGCACACACCACGTCGGCTCCAAGGGTGCGCCACCGTGCGCGAGCAAAGGCGGGACAATCACAGAGGAAATGCTCTGCAGTGTCATCCTCCTCCTCGCAACATGCAGCACAGGTAGGCGTCTCACTGATGCCAAGCACGTAGAGATGCTTGGCAAAAGTGTAATGGCCCGTGATAACTCCCACAAGCCACAAGACAGAAGGAATGCTGCAGATTTTTTGCAGACATCAGGGCATACGCGCTTAGTCATCCTGCAACCCGGACAATCCCTCCTTGTGTGTGTGTTGTGTGTATTAAATGTATGTATGTATGTATGTATGTTGGCGTTACAGTCCATGAAGGACCTGAGCCGAGCTTCTCTCTCAATCACCCATGTTGTGTGTGGTTTCATTTTCCCATAGGTGAAATGGACCTACAGTTTATTGCCGGTTCCGAACGGCGAAGTTCGAGAAGCTTTTCTTGACAATTTTACTACAGGGGGTTTTGTGAGAGCCCCGCTGAGGAGAAACACCGTGAAAAACACGTTCGATGACATAGCTGTGTCGGGATTCGATCCCATGTCATCGGCGTCAGAGGCCAACACACTACCCACTGTGCCGCGGTGCTCTCTGTGTGTATTAAATACACCATCGTCAATGTAGAAATTTACCGTGGACGCAGGTAGAACTAGAGCGGGTTCAGGTCCTGAGAAGCTCTCCTCTGAACCCATTCTAGCGAGTTCATCAGAGATCTCATTTCCTGGGATCCCAGAGTGGCCTGGAACCCATACAAGCCTTAATGAATTTAGTCTGCCGACTCTGTTCAAGAAGGACTTGAGTTCAAGCACTAATTTGGGGGTTAAGGGGTTACACACAGCTTTTAGTGCAGCTTGGCTGTCACTACAGACGCATATGCTTTCCTCCTTCCGCCTGTGCTTCACAACATAGTGCATGGCCATTAGGATTGCGTATATCTCTGATTGGAAGACAGACGCATACTTTCCTAACGAGAAGTGCAGTCGGATGTTTTCGCGCTCAAAAAAGACTCCAGCACCGGGCCCCCGTCCAGACCTGGAGCCATCCGTGAAAATGCGAAGACTATCCTTTTCAGGTTCAGTATCCAGCCCTGGAAACTCGACTGTGAAATTACGACGCAATAGGATAACGAGCGTCAGAAGGCATGTCCATGAGACAGGGGTCGCAGGACAATTCTTGCGCAAGCACACCGTTACTCTTATGTGAGTTGTACCAAAAGCCATTTCTCTTCATACGAGACATGGCTTTCAGAGCACACCCTCTGGTAAATATATCAAGAGGTGGAAGGTTCATCACAACATCTAGAGCAGCGCCCGGCGTGCTAGGGAAAGACCCGTGCAGCTGAGACAAACCGTTATTTGGAGTTTGGTGAAAGATGCTACGACGTGTTTGCGTTTTAGTCTTCTCCACCAGACAACCGATGCATATGAGATTATAGGTCTTATCATTGCCGTGTAGATCCAGAGGACTTTTGCCGACGATAAACCCCATGCTTTGCCCAAAGCTCCTTTGCATTGCCAGAAAGCTGACAGCGCTTTGGTGGTTTTTGACTCAACATGCTCTGACCAGAGAAGCTTACTATCTAAGATTACCCCTAGATACTTAGCCTCCTTGGATATCGGGATGGAAGGGCATTTTAGTACCAGCTGTGTCATGTCAGTATTTTTCCTCCTTCTCGTAAAGAGAACGACATCGGTCTTGAGAGGATTGACTGACAGCCCAATTCTGGTACACCAATCATCGATCACATTAAGCGCCGCCTGTGCTTTTAGACGGACAGTCGCTAAACATGAACCGACAGAAAGAATGGCGACGTCATCCGCATAGGCCTGGGCATAGATTCCAGAGGCATTGAGAGCATCAAGCAGAGAATCGACCATCATGCACCATAACAGCGGAGACAGGACGCCACCTTGAGGGCAGCCCCTGTTTACGCCGGACTTGACACACTGGTCGAGGCCTGCATCAGCGGTCAATGTCCTATGCATGAGCATTGCTTTGATCCAAAGGACCAGTGCTTCATCTACGCCATGATATCTGGCAGCGTTGCACATGCTGTCAAAAGTTGCGTTATCAAAAGCTCCCTCAATGTCGATGAAAACGCCCAGCGCGTACTCTTTCTTTTCAAAGGCGCTTTCAATTCGCCCAACTAGGTTCTGAAGCGCAGTCTTGCAAGATTTTCCGCGCTGGTAAGCATATTGCATATTGCAGAGGGCGCATTCGAAGGGCAACTTTTCGCACGTGCAACTCTACCAGTCTCTCCATGCTTTTCAGCAGGAAGGATGTTAGACTAATTGGTCTGAAGCTCTTGGCAAATGGGTAGTCCTCTTTTCCTATTTTGGGAATGAAGACCACTTTCACTGTGCGCCAAGGAATGGGTATGTGAGCAAGTGCTGGACTAGCAGTGAAAATTCTTTTCAAAGTTGGAAGCAGCTGCCTTACACCTTTTTGCAGCATAACAGGATATATCTCGTCGGTGCCCGGCGATTTGAAGCCACAGCAAGTTCAATAGCTTCAGTCGTACCCACGCGCGACGCAATATACCAGCTACGCCGAGTTATTTTCATCGTTTCAGTTGCAGTTTCCCTTGAAGGAGTGTGCAACAAACCGATGTCGATGTGATTTCCCGGGAAATGAGTCGCAAACAGTAAACTAAGAGTTTCCGCTTTAGACTCAGTAAAGGTACCATCAGATTTTCTGAGTGCATCTAGCCTAGTCGGTTTTCCCCGTTTGAGGACTTTAACCAACTTGCTAGTCGCACTCAGAGACTTGATCTCTTCGCAGAAGGTCATATAAGAATCGTTCTTCGATTTACGAATAAGTTTCTTATATTCTTTTTGCTTCAACCGATACTTGTTCCAGTCATCTTCCGAATTCGATTTGAGCGATCTATTCAGAAGAATTCTGGCTTGCCTGCGAAGACTTTGGAGCTCGGCATTCCACCAGGGGACCAATTTCCTGCAGGGAGGTTTGCTGACAGGACATGCGAGTTCAAAACAACTGGTGATGACGCTATTCAGGTTATGAACAGGGTTCTCTACCAATTGTTTCATTCTAAGTTAGGGTAGGGCCTGAGTGGATTTCTCAAGCTCCTCTCTAAACCGTACCCGGTCCGTCCTTTTCGGATCCCGTCTAGGTTGCAAGGAAGAGATCCCACAACCCAATCGGAATTCGATATATTTATGGTCCGACAGCGTAGCATCAGACAAGACTCGCCAGTTAGTGATGTCCTTCACATATCTGTTGGATAGGGTCAGGTCAATCACCTCCTGTCGTCTTGTCGTAACAAACGTTGGTTGAGAGCCAACATTGTTGATGGTAAGGTCAGACGAGAGAATGAAGTCTAACAGACGGTCCCCTCTTGTGTTATACTTGCTGCTGCCCCCAGCAGTGTTTTGGGCATTAGCATCGCAACACAAGATGATACCAGTCTTTTTGGCTTCACAGTACTTTACGAGTTCAGAGACTTCCTTCGGTGGTGGAGGTAGTAGCGAATCGTAGGGAAAGTAGGCAGACGCAACGACGAAGTGTTTATTGCTCCGTGCGTTTTGTAGCTTACTCGAGCAGCCACCAGATCTTGTCCACAAAACTGCCCAAGTTTGGTTGCCGATAGTGAATTCGATATGATGACGCCGACCCTAGGCCTTTCGGATCGCTCATCATAAAGAGTCGTAGCATCACGTATACCACCAAGGCCACATAGGCTTTTATTACACACCCACGATTCCTGAATGGATACAATGTGATGATTTGTTCTACTACATGCAATTCTACTACTTAAAAGAGCAGTAGCGGCCTTGCAATGCTGTAGATTGCAAGGCCTGACCTTTTCAGAGAAGATGGCCGCCTCTTTATATACATACCTAGGTTGTAAGAGTAGGACATTTATCGGCATCTTTTGATGGTCACCCAGTAATTGTTCACAAGGTGTAGTAGTTCTGTCGGCAGAAGCAGAGTTAAGATCTAAATCCGTATTTGTTCGAATCCTTAAATCTGGTAGTGTCTCTGACAGCTTTCCTGCATTTGCTAGTCATCACTCATTATGGGATAGAGAGGATGCCTGAGAATCAAGTAGGCTGAATGCTCTTTACATGCACAGTATCCCATGACATTGCTGAACACGCGACATGGCGATTAATGGATAAGAAAAAACACACCTTTAAAGGATATTTGCGAGACGTCCTTAGCTAGCTGTATCCTTGAGATTAAGTTAATGTGTACAGATCGGTATTATTGTACCTGCCCTTTTACACTGTTATTGTGTGGATTAAGATATCATAACTCTGTGCCACGTGGAAAGGAGTTTCGATAAAGGCTTATATCCTGTTAGACCTTAATCTTGATTTTAAAGTTCCTTAACTATGTATGTACATACAACCAGCACGCCATAAGAGAGACCATCGCCAACTAGAAATCCCTGGTTAGATGATCAATGCGGGCAGGTCTATGTAGCAAAGCAAACTGCCATTGCCACTGAACATTAAGAGCAGAAAAGGAGAGAGGAACGCACGCTTTTAAGGAAGAAAAAAAGAGAGTTCGAAGAGATGGAGGGATGCTACCATAGGAATGATGCTCGCAAGATTTACGAAAAAGTAAAACGGGCTATAAAGCCAGAGTGTAAGCCTATAGGTATGAAGAGGGGCAACTAGTAGTAGAGTCACAGTCGTTGCTGAGAATATGAAAGGAACACTTCTGTAGACTGTTTAACTGCGATGAAAGTCATAATATCGCTGTCAGGCAGAATGATCCTTCAGGCACGGACGGAGATGCAAGAGAGTAACGTTCACCCGTCCTAGCTGAAATTAAACTGGTAAGTTCGAAGCTATAAACCCACGGGCGCAAACGGTCTGTCTGCCGAGCTATTTAAAGCCCGGCTGGAGGTGAGCTGGTAGGGCGCATGCATCAGCTCATCTGTAAAATATGGTCGGAGGAAAGCATGGCGAGTCCACAAGAAAGGAGACCCCTACAACTGCGTCAACTACAGGGAAATAAGTCTCCTTAACATCGCATATAAGATCTTCTCCGTCGTACTGTGTGACAGCCTGAAACCCTTTGTAGATAATCTGGTCGGTTCTTATCAGTATGGTTTCAGACCAAATAAATTCACTCTGCGGCAGATCTTGGAAAAGACTCAAGAATGTCAAATCGACACCCATCACCTTTTGTCGATTTCAAAGCCGCGTATAAGAGTGTGTATAGGGACGAGCTATACGGAGCTATGTCTAGTTTTGACATCCCTGCCAAACTTGTCAGATTATGCAGGATAACGATAGAGAATTCCCGCTGCTCCATTAAGGTCAGTGGCAAATTACCCGAGACCCTTGACGATAAAAAAGGATTTAGGCTAGGTGACGCCCTCTCATGTAATTTTTTCAACAACGTGCTTGAAAAGATCATATGAGTCTCACTGGCCAACATAAGAGTTAGGATCTATTTCAAGTCTGTGCAACTGCTTGCATAGACGGATAACATTGACGTAATTGGGCGAACACAGCGGGATGTCAATGAAGCAGCTAAAATGGGTCTTGCGGTTCAACCAAAAAAAACGCACAGTACCGACATCTCGGCCAGAAGTGGTCAAGGACTTCGTCTACTTTGGCTCACTAGTGACCAGAGACAACAACACCAGCGCTGAGGTCATATTCAGAATTACTCTTGCCAACCGCTGCTTTTTTTTTTGGGCCCAATTGGCAATTAAGAAGTAGAGTCCTCCCGCGAAACACCAAGGTGGCGCTATACAAAACCTTAATCATTCCGGTCTTCCTCTATGGCGCAGAAGCCTGGACTTTAACGAAAGCGGACGAGGACAATTTTGCGTACAATCTTCGGTCCCGTTTGTGTTGGCAGAGAGTGGAGGAGAAGATTCAACCAAGAACTATACGGGCTGTACAGCAATATCGGCCTAGTACGACGTCTACGGGTCCAACGTCTAAGATGACTAGGCCATGTAGAGCGAATGGATAACACAGCTCCGGCCGAAAAAGTCTTCGAATCCAACGCTGACGGACGACGTAGTAGAGGACGGCCGAATCTTAGGACCTTAACCAACTTGGAGTACGTCGCTGGAAGCAACTAGCACAAAACTGTGCCAGTTGGTGAAGCTTGTTGGTTGAGGTCCAGGTTCGCACCGGACTGTAGCGCCACCTATGTAACAAAACCATGTTCTACGTTTTGTTGTGGATTCTATGCCATGTCATTACATATAAATTGCTATGTTCTCCGAGAGGGACAAGTTCAGTGATAGTCTAGTTCAACATTAAACAAAAACGTCTAGTCATACGATGAGTTTCGAGTATCAATTAGTCTTTGTGCTCTTCCAGCCCCTTAATAGTACTTAGCACAAGGTCCTTGCTATAAACACGAACTTTACAGTGCAAACTTATGAAGAAGATCTTGACCTGGACTCGTTTTCTCATGGCTTCCTAATTAAATGCATTTCATTTTGTAGTTCACAGAAAACTAGCCCAAAGTCCTTAAGAAAACTTACCACTCTAGCAACCATCTCAAAGACCGTCCACAAGCACAAATGTATCCTTTTCACAATACACAAATAAAAAATCATCAAGTCCTTCTCGTGCTTTAATACGAACTTCCTTCGCTCAAGAATATAACCTCTTTCTGCAGTACATCGAGTGTGTACTTAATGTGTGGGTGGGTTGTTATCAATCGCGGTTCCAACTGCAAGTTTCAGCTCCTCGCAAGGATACAGAACTATAAGTCCTTGTCAAATACGTTCTATCCGGTCGTAGCGAAAGGGTAATTATTATTATCGTACTAAATACAAAAATGATGTCCTTTAAAAATGAGCTACACATAGTTTCCTCCCTTTTGCGGTACGTCTCGTGCGTCCTGCTCGTCCTTGAGTAGGGACAATTGAAGATTTATGAGACAACACAGGGAGCTAGTAACCGACATGGTTACGGACGACGACGGGAGGAGGCTTTAATTAGTGCTTCCTTTGTTACAACGGTACTTAATATCAGTCACGTGATCGCATTTCCTAACGCATGCACAGGCGGGCGTGTGCAAAAACAAAAGCAGAATACCCGTACAGTGGGGCAAAAAAACAAACAGACACACTGAAATTCTTTTTTTTTTGTTTTTTGTTTTTGCGCTCAACTTTGATGGAAAAGTAAATGTTATCGCAACGAATACGAGCGCATATCCGCCATGTGGAATGTGAGGATAACGATGATTCGACTTGGGCAGGAATGCCGTTGCATGCAAATTAGTTTGTTCGGTATCAAGTTGCGGATATGGGAGAGGTGGGATGCTACTGCGATGTGGTCGTTTAAGAGTGGTGATATGATATGTAGCTTATTGACTTTGATGAGGATATATGAGAAACTAGCTCTTGAGGTCGCGGTGTAGCAGTAGCGGATCCTTACTTTGAGATGGCAAAAAATCAATACCAACGCTGGAGGGAAACTCAAAAGGGAACGCTGTGTGCTCAGGTTTACTCTGGGTTGGACAGATTTATTACTACGCAAACTTTTCGAGGATGATGATTACATGAACAGCAGGTAATGTATTTAGTTAGTGGCGAGGCTGAGATCTCCGCATTTAAACAAGCCGCGGATCTGATTCTTAGGGAGCATTTCTCAGGTAAGAGAATCAAAATCTATGTTGACAGTCAGGCAGCCATTAAGGCTCTGCAAGCAACATGGATAAGATCTAAACTCGTGAAACTCTGTAAAGAGAAACTAGAAGACATATCGGATTACAATGAGGTAACCATCTGCTGGGTACCACGGCATGTGAATATTCCCGGAAATGAGAAGGCGGATGAACTAGCCAGACTTGGATCAGACGCAGATACTACGTAGATCACAACTGAGGCTACAACGCCACTCAGCACACTATTCAGAGAAATAGGGGTGGAACTACAAGAAAACCAACAAGCGATGGTGTCAATTAGACACAATTGCCACGGCAGGGTTAACATGGCCTGTCTATGACAAGAAAAGGACGGAAAGTTTGCTTAATCTTAGTTGAGGAACTGGTAGTCGGTGCCCTCATCGGGCACTGCATGATATCATATCATGCAGCTAGACTAGGCCAACCCTACAACGATATTTTGCAGAAGCTGTAAGGACGAAGACGAAGACTAGGTTAGGTTAGGTATATGGGTGCCCTATTGACGGAAAGTCAAGGCTCACGTAGTCTACGTTGAGTCCATTGTGCCCACTTGTTTTGTTTACCGTTGAGATGAACCAACCAGACGAGGATAAAAATCCCAGTATTCTGTTCAACCCAATATTACCTACCTCTTCCTAGGAATATATTCCTTTTCTGGGCTAGCGCCGGACATTCGCACAGCAGGTGACGAATGGATTCAATTTCCTCTTCGTCCCTGCAGTTTCTGCAGAAGTCATTGTAGGGCTGGCCTAGTCGAGCTGCATGGTAGGATAGCATGCAGTGCCCGGTGAGGGCACCGACTGCCAGTCGAATATTCCCACGATTGAACTTCAGCAGATTTTCCGTTCTTTTCTTATCATAGACGGGCCAAGGCGATCTCGCCGTTGAGCATGTATCTAAGTGACACCATCGCTCATTGGCTTTCACTAATAGCTCCGTCTCTATCTCCCTGTAGAGCGCACTGAGTGGTGCTTTGGCCTCAGCTGAGATCTGCGCAATGTTAGCACTTGGTCCCACCCTAGCCAGCTCGTCCGCCCTCTCGTTTCCGGAGATATTCATATGACCAGGTACCCAGTAAAGGGTCACCTCATTTACATTGGATATCTCTTCTAACTTCTCCTTGCAGAGTTTGACGAGTTTGGATCTTATCCATGCTGCCTGCAGAGCCTTAATGGCTGCCTGGCTGTCAACATAGATGCTGATCCTTTTTCCTCTGATATTTTCTGTGCTGATCAGGTCCGCCGCCTGCTTGATAGCGAAGACCTCAGCTTGGAAGACACTGCATCCATCATCGTGCCTGTAGGAGCGATGCATATCCCGAGACTCAAAGTAGACTCTGTGCCAACATCCATTTTGGATCCGTCGGTGTGGAATGCCAGTTCACTTTCCGTGCGTACCAAATCACCAGTCCATTCCTCCCTGGAGGGAATTCTAATAGAGAATCTCCTCACCCAGGAAGGAAGTCGGGTGACATAGTCCGTTACGGTTCTGAATCTCGAGATGGCCCATCGATCCAAGACTGATGCATGAGACGAAGACGAAGACTAAGTCAAAACAGCGATATCAAGACGCGGGCGCAGACGGCCTGTCTGCTGAGCTTTTTAAAGCGGCTGCAGATGAGCTGGTAAGGTAGATGCACCATCTCATTTGCAAGATATGGTCGGAGGAAAGCATGCCCGACGAATGGAATCTCAGCATCGTTTGCCCGGTCGTTTGGAGAATTCGTGCTGCTCCATTAAGGTCGGTAATAGGCAAACCGAGACCTTTGATGTTAAAAAAGGATTTAGGCAAGGTGACGTTCTGTCATGCAACTTTTTCAACATCGTGCTTGAAAAGATCGTGCAAGAGTCGCTGGCTAACACAAGAGCCACGATTTATTTCAAGTCTACGCAATTGCTTGCGTACGCCGACGACATTTACGTGATTTGACGGAGACAGCGGGGTGTCAATAAGGCCTTTGTAAGCATTGAGGTAGAAGCGGCTAAGATGGGTCTCAAGGTTAATGAGGGTAAAATCAAATATCTGCTTTCATCTAAAAGAGACGGACAACACCGACGTATTGGCCAGAACGTCACCATGGGCGGATATATCCTTAAAGTGATCAAGGAATTCGTCTACCTTGGCTCACTGATGACCAGCGACAACAACACCAGCGCTGAGATAAAACGCAGAATCACTCTTGCCAATCGCTGTTTCTCTGGGCTCAAGAGGCAATTGAGAAGAATGGCCCTCTCGCGGAAAACCAAGGTGACACTATATAAGACCTTGATCTTCCCAGTCCTCCTTTACGGCGCAGAGGCTTGAACCTTAACAAAAGCCGACGAAGCTGCCCTTGGTTCTTTCGAGATGAAAGTTCTGGGCACTATCTACGGTCCCGTTTGTTCAAACGGAGTATGGAGGAGAAGATTTAACGAAGAACTGTACGAGTTGTACAACGACATCGGCCTGGTACGACGTCTACGGATACAGCGTCTAAGGTAGCCAGGCCATGTAAAGCGCATGGAAAATACAGCTCCGACCCGAAGAGTCTTCGAATCCATCCCGGAAGTAAGGCGCGACAGAGGACGGCCGCATCTACGGTGGCGTACGCAGGTGGAAGGGGACTGGGCGTATGGCGCTGGAAACAGTTGGCCAAAGACTGTGCCAGCTGGAAACGCTTGTTGGTTGAGGCTCAAGTTCACCACGGACTGTAGAGCCACCTAAGTTAGTAAGTCATTCATTCGTCATTCGTCACCTACTGTGCGAATGCCTGGCACTGGTCCGAAAAGATTTACGTTCCTCGGGAGCTACTTCTTTTCGGGTTTAGAGGAGGCAAGGACATTAAGCTGAACAAACTATTAAGATTCTTAACTGCATCTAGGTGATTCAGCTCAGACTCCTCGTAGTCTAAGTGAGCCTTGACCTCATGTCAATAGGGCACCCCACTAACCTAGCCTAAACTAGTAGCGAGGTAACCATCCCGCTTTACAAAGAAAGGGTGTTCTTAAATTCCATAGAATTTTGGAAGCGTGTCGCATGACCTGGTCGTGTAATTCCTGATCTTTGGTGATCATAATTGACTGCTCAGATCTATGTGATCTATGGTCATTCGACAAAAAATCTGGAAGGGTTATGAAAAATTTCAAAAATTGCACTCCAGAGCCATTCAAGCTAAGGAGGCTTTAAACCCACTATGCTGTTCCGCGAATAACCATATCCTCTGTACTGCATGCATCAGTATGTATCTATCAAAATAAATTTCCGCATGATTTTTGTGACACACTACTCAAGCACAGCTAGATACGTTGTAGCCTTAAGGATACGGGGGATCCCGACGACTACGAATATCAGATGTCTAATTGAATGAAAGCCAGATTGATTGTGATAGTTGCAAGAGGATATGAACTTGCGAAGTCATGTGCCTGCGGGCATATGATGGTTTAATCGAGTGATGATAAACTGAAGACTTGTGGCCATGGTAGTGACTTATTGGCAAAGGAGTTTGGTTATGACTGAGTAATTATACGTGTCTCTCTAGGCAGCCGATTGACATCATATCATATTTATACTGATTGCCTTGATGGTTGACTGCAAACTTAGTTCAAGTTCCAGGATCGATAGTCACCCACATACATAGGGTCTCTCGTTCACTTGACCAAAAGAATCCTAAAAACGAACAATTACATATCCCCCGTCCAGCAGGTAAGTGCATATATACCACACAAGCACAAGGACGTGCATGGACGTCCTTTTGGTGTCGTAACTTTAACTTTAATTGCGAACAGGACGTTCCCATTATACCTATGTGTAGCTCGTCGTCGACAAACCAGAGTTAATTATCACCGATTAAACCCACGCTGCCTTGTGGAGCACACTCGTAACTTTACCTTTTCACTTTTATACTAGATTTGAGGAAACCCATCCTGACCAGGGTATTATACAATATTTAGTTGCTCACTTCAGTAACCATTGAATTGGAACGCACTGAATAGATCTTTGTGCTTTGAGTAGATTGGTGAAAGGATGGGGGAAATGAGAGGAATGGGGGGGCGGGAATCTGCTAGAAACAAAATAGGAAGAAGAAAGATGGGAAGCGGTAAAGGCGCCAGCACTTAGTGCCTTTATACTCGGCACTCGGAAACGAGAATTTATTTTTATAAAAAGGAAAAAAGGACCAAAACGTTCTCCGTTTTGCCATTACTCACCCTGGAGCCCTCTGAAGTGGTGACACAAGTACCTCCATTATAGCAACCCAATTTAATGCAATCTGGCGCGGTAGTGGTAAAGTTGTCCACACCTCCCGACGCACCGGTGCCGGTGCCACCCGTTTCGGAACTTTCCTCCGATGAAGATGAAATCGATGGCTGTGTCGTTTGGACGGTCGTTGTTGGAGGCGGTGGTGGTTGTGTCGGTGCCGGAGTGGTTGTTGTGGGTGGTGGTGGTGGCGGTGGTACTGTAGTTGTGGGTGGTGGTGGTGGCGGAGTAGGTGGTTGCGTCGTTGGCGGTGGAATGTACTCAGTAGTGGTCATTGGTGGTGCCGCTGTTGGATATGTGACCAAGTCATCGGTGTACAGTGTTTTGGTCGTTTGTTCTAAGAATGGCGGCGGTGTTGGTCGGAAGGTCGGTGGTGGTGGCGTTGGTGATACGGTACTGCTACTAGGCCAGTAGGGTGAGACACTCGGGTGGGGTGTGATTGAAGTGGGGCCACCTCCCACCTTACTGGACATTGATGTTGTAATATCAATGCTTACTGCTGGTGATTCGTAATCATACGGCGACGCAGTTGACGGGTAGAATGGCGTGGGTGGCCGGTATGTTGTAATTCGACCACCACCAGTTACTCCAAAGTCCTTTGTGGTGGACACATATACTTCGGGGTATTCGGTAAAGAATGGCGCTACTGTTGTAGTTATGCCAACTGTGGGCGGTCGACGTGTACTTGCGCCATATCCAGTCTCCTGATCATAGTCGGTGTACTCGGTTTGTACGCCTGTACTGATAGTTGTCGATTCCGGGTAGTACCTGCTTGGCGGTGGGCGAGTTTCGGTTATATCAGAACCATACCCTGTTGTCGTTGGCCATTTGGATGTCGGTCTTCGAGTGGTGAATTCGTAGGGGAAAGTCGTTTTAATTGTCGTCCGATGATGAATGATCGTCGGATGTGCTGTGATTGTGATTGGAAGCTCCTCGGATTCCTCGCTGCTACTGGATTCGGCTGGTAATTTGATGGTTGTTGTTTCCGACACATCAAACCGAGCAATTGTGGTATATTTGTGCTCGTCCGATTCCGCTGTTTCAGCCGACGAACTCACCTCTGCCGTTATGGATTCTCCAGTATCACCGCCACTTTCGCTACTATCAATGGTGACCGATCCGGTTGTGTGTACAATCGACTGCGCGGTGGTAGCTTCCTCGGAACTCTGTTCTTCCGTCGTAGTTGTCGTCGTCGGTGCTGGCGTAATAGGTGCTGTGTAATTACAGTCAAGCGAGTCTTCGCCGACCATTAGACATTCACAAAGCATTCCGGTGAGCAAGGGTGGGCATGAGCATGTAAAAGTATCAACGCCATCTATACAAACACCGCCATTCATACATTTCGGTCCCAATTGACATTCATCGTATTGGAATTCGCATTTCTCCCCGTGATAATCAGGCACGCAGTAGCAAGTTGGAATACCTTCTTCCATTAGGCATAGTGCATTGTTTTGGCATGGATTGTCGGCACAAATGAGGATCTCCTCTTCGCAATTAGTTCCCGTATAGCCCATGGGGCAGGCACACACGTACGAAGCCAGTTTATCAACACAAACACCACCATTTTGGCAGGGTGATGACTCGCACTCGTTGATTTCATTCTGACATATGCGTCCCGTCCAACCGGGCGCACAGTCACATGTAAACTCTAAGCCAGGACCTTCTATACACTCTCCGCCATTGTGACATCTGGCGCCTGTACCTAAATACAAAGTAAGAATGTAAGGAAGAGTGATGAGTTATAAGGGATTTACGACTTTCGTGTGGAATTTACAAAATTAGTTTTGACAAAAGCTTGCGCTTACACTCACCTGTTTCACAGACGGCCACATCGATCTCACAATGTATACCCAGATATCCGGGTTGACAAGTGCATACGTATCCGTTATCTCTGTCCCGACAAATACCACCATTCTGACATGGGTTGGACATACATTCGTCCACATTCTCCTCACAGTTGGCTCCTAAATGAGGACCAAGTCGAGTCGAGACAAAGGACGAACACGAAAAAGAGAGTTTTAAAATGGATTAAGGAGGATTAAAGTTGTCTGGTGCAAGAGGATAAATCTTTAACACACACATACATCGTCAGTTGAAGGATACGGTGGTAGTCAGAAGCAATTCGAGCTGTTTGACCCAGATGCTTTGTAAAGCAGGTTTCGAGCTCTTCTGTTTATTCCCAGCTCCCCGGTCTAGGTGGTTAATTTGCGCCGTTGCCCCAGTGTAAATGAATCGGGCACGGGTGGGAAGCAATTTAGCAAAAGTAAATAAATTCCTTTTTTCTACGTTGAAGCCGACGCGGGAAAGGACCATTGGATGGTCGTTGTAATTGACTTCAACTACAAGGTTAGGCGTTTTTATATTTAAGGGTCATAAGGACAAGTAAACAAGTTAAGGGAACGAACGACGTCGTGACGCATTCGTCCGAATTGAAGCAGTTGGTTTAGAATGAATATTGCTACCCAAGGGGGTCCCATAAACCTAATGGAATTTTAAGGGCCTGGCTAATTATTAGGGAAAATGTCACCCCGGATAGTTAACTGGTGAGTTGTGAAATTGTTAAGCCAAAAACCAAAGTACATGGTAATTACCCGACTCGTTTAGGATCATATGGCTTCCAAGTATCGAATCAAAATACTCTGCCCATCGTCTCACCGTCACAAGCACGTGTCTCGTTGTCTGGTCTTTCCTTGATGTTTCATAACTGAATTACCTCGTTCGACATTCAGTAATAGCATAGAGAACGTACGGCAAATCGTTTGGAAACCATAGAACCGACGCTTATATTCCTCGAGGAAACTTTCTTCCACTCATCGTCACATATGTACGTACTAACTCTTATGTGTGCCATGAAAGGCAGCAGCAGGCCAGAGGGAAAAAATCGAACATCTTTAGCCACTTTCGCTTTTCTTTCCTTTTCCTTTTCCTTACCCTTTCACTGAAGTGTCGTCTTCAAAGAAGACCTACTTTTCGGACCACAAAGAGGCCAGAAAGTGGTCAGTTTCTATTGATTTACTTGAACCGCACTTACCCGTATGATGGCAGACCAACAATGGACATATGTATGGTATGAGTACCATACTCTAGCAACAGGAGTGGTTGGAAGTCAAATGGGGTTGAGTGATTGGCTTTCCTTTCATAAGGGCTGTGGTGGATGCATTAGTTCTGACACATATGCGGCTTATTTTGACTAAAATATCGTGGTCCTTCGGGGTGTACATTATGTTCCAGTTCGGAGGGCTTTAAACTCAATGGGTTCGGAGGACTTTGAACTCAATAGGATCTTTGCTCGAGAGTCGAGGGTGTGAAGTATTAAATGGTCCTCACATGCATATGTACATTTTCTCACCCACTCGAAGGCGTAGAGTAACGTGCTTCAAAATAAAATGCAATCGCTCCATGAGCTCCATAGCAAGACAAGGAAAAGTAATTACTTTCAGCTTTGGCTTACATATCTGTAAATTGTTTTCACTCCGGTTTTTACTTATTGCTTTGTATGATTTTCGTCCTTGCACATGGACTTGCAACTCTATCGAATGACAGTGCTTTATTCGCCTTCCATACGTACCGCCGTCTCCCTTTTCTTTCTGTTAGTTAGCACTATCGCTTCTGTACTTTTTTCTCTGCTCGTCCTTTTGTTTAGATGGAAGTAGTTTCCTTTCTTTGGTTACGTTTTAACCAGAGCGAAATTGAATTCCAAATTTCAATTTGTTTTCCCCAACTCTGCAGGGCGGCGTTATTGTAGTTCGTCTTCGTCCTTCATGCGCTCTTTATTTTTTAATATTTGATTATCATGCGCGCATTCCACTCACAGGACCACTGGCGTACATCCTACCAATCCTAATATGCAAACGAATAAGGGAGAATGTATTAAAAATTAAACGATCCCATGGTAGCAAGGATGCCGTTCAGTTTCTTCTTCGGGTTAGGGTTGCCTTCACAGTTCTTATTGTTAATCTTTGATGGTTTGCTTTCATGTATAGAGAGGCGATGGCACAATTGCGAGCGAATAATGTACCAACGAGTAATGTGGCGCCGATACGCTTCAATGCATTTTCATTATAAAAGGTGTAACGACAGGGGGTGGTATTGCAGATGTGTCGAGGAATCAGTTCAAGATGCAGCTGGAAACGTCATATATGAAGAGCGTAGGTCGTTCGGTAGGAACAAGTGCGTGTACTGAGTAAAGTTTTGGTCCTAGCTCTTCTAAGGAAATGGGAGTAAAATGGTAGATTTCTTCGAAGGGAAGTATAGTTGTTTGTAGACAGAATCCTTTTCTCCAGCTGTTAAATGTTTAATAGCTTGGCAAAAAGTATTAAGTGCACTTTCGTCGAGAGCTTAATTTAATCGAGCGTTTAGTTGGAAATTTGTTTTTTTTTTTTTTTTTTGTTTAACATACTTACTTACATATTTAGCTGGCGCTACAGTCCGTGGTGAACCTGGGCCTCAACCAACAAGCGTCTCCAGCTGGCACGGTCTTTGGCCAGCTGTTTCCAGCGCCGCACGCCCAGTTGGCTAAGGTCCCCTTCGACCTGCAGGTGACACCGTTGATGCGGCCGTCCTCTGGCGCGCCTTCTTTCCGAGGTAGATTCGAAAACTCTTCGGGTCGGAGCTGCATGCCACTATACATGGCCTAGCCACCTTAGACACTGTATCCGTAGACGTCGTACCAGGCCGATGTCGCTGTACAACCCGTACAGTGCTTCGTTAAATCTTCTCCTCCATACTCTGTTTGAACAAACGGGACCGTAGATAGTGCGCAGAATTTTCCTCTCGAAACGACCAAGGGCAGCTTCATCGGCTTTTGTTAAGGTTCAAGCCTTGTTGTTGTTGCCGGTCATCAGTGAGCCAAGGTAGATGAATTCCTTGACCACTTCAAAGTTATATCCTCCCATGGTGACGTCCTGTCCAATACGTCGGTGTTGACCGTCTCTTTTAGATGAAAGCAGATATTTGGTTTTACCCTCACTAACCTTGAGACCCATCTTAGCCGCTTCTACCTCAATGCTTACAAAGGCCTCCTTGACGTCTCGCTGTGTCCGTCCAATCACGTCAATGTCGTCGGCGTACGCAAGCAATTGCGTAGACTTGAAATAAATCGTACCTCTTGGGTTGGCCACTGACTCTTGCACGATCTTTTCAAGCACGATGTTGAAAAAGTTGCATGACCGCACGTCACCTTGCCTAAATCCTCTTTTAAACATCAAAGGTCTCGGTTTGCTCATTACCGACCTTAATGGAGCAGCGTGAATTCTCCATTATCATCCTGCACAGTCGGACGAGTTTTGCAGGGATGTTAAAACTAGACATGGCTTTGTATATGCATCCTTAAAATCGACGAAAAGGTGGTAAGTGGTAAGTCTTCTCCAAGATCTGCCGTAGCGTAAATATTTGGCCTATAATGGACTTACCTGGCCTGAAACCACACTTATCAGCCCCTATAGTTGGTGCAGTTATAGAGGTCTCTTTTCTTATGGACCGGGCAAACGATGCTGAGATTCCATTCGTCGGGCATGCTTTCCTCCGACCATACCTTGCAAATGAGATGGTGCATGCACTTTACCAGCTCATCTCCAGCCGCCTTAAAAAGCTCAGCAGACAGGCTGTCTGCGCCCGCGGCTTTATTAGACTTAAGTCTTGATATCGCTATTTTGACTTCGTCTAGGTCGGGTGGACTGAATTCTGTTACATCGTCGTCCATTACGAATGGCTCGTTCTGCCTGACAGCGGTATCTTGTCTATCATCGCCGTTATACAGTCTGCAGAAGTGGTCTTTCCAAATCCCCAGCATCGACTGCGACTCTACTACCAGTTTTTCATTTTCATCCCTGCAGGCCGCCGCTCTGGTTTGTAGCCATAGCATGTTCGTTTTAACTTATTGTAAAACTTACGGCCGTCATTCCTGCGGAAGCATCTCTCCATCTCCTAGATCTTACCCTTTCCGTGCTCTCTCTTCTTTCTTTTGAAAAGCGTGTGTTCCTCTCTTCTCTTCTGCTCATAGATTTCGCGAGCAGCTCTCGTCCGTCGTAGCAGCCTGGCTTTATATGCCTCTTGTTTTGCTGCATGGGTTTGTTCGCATTGTTCATCGAACCGGGGGTTTCTAGGTGGTGGCGGTTTGAATCCCAGCACCTCTGAGGCAGCGTCTCTGACGGCGCTCTGGCAATGCGCCCATTGCTGCTCTATTGTTTGTGCTGCTGTGGGCGGATTTTGAGAGAGCTTGGGGGAGACGCGATCGGCAGAGATTCTGGCAGTCTCTTGCGATTGTGGCTTTCCGACGTCAAACTTTCGTAGTCCTACTCGACTCCTAAGCATAGTGTAATGTATTTCTCAAGTCATTAAGCCGAGAACATCCTCCGAGCGTGCGTCTAATGTCAAGCACTTTGAGGCGAAAGAGATCTATAATGAGTCGATAATGTTCCTACTAATCGATAAGTCTATGCTTGCCATTTCAAGGTGGCAGACGCTAACTATCACTCTCGCTTAAGTAATCAATTCGAGATTCAAATTTTGGTTCACTTCTCTGATTGGGGGGTTACTCGCTAATAACACGTGTAATGTTGTCTCCCAAGGCCGCAATTGACGTTGGCTTATCAACATAGACGAGTGGTGGGACGTGACTCCAAAGTTAGTCGAATGGCAACCTTGTCAAATAGACTTGGCCATCACAGGCAAATTCACCGATCCAAATGAGAAGTGAATTCCTAACCGAACTCGTTTCTGAGTAGGTCTAAAGATTCTTGTGTTTATGGCGCGCAGAGCCATCTTGCTATCTATGTATAAACGATAGCAGGCGCAATTGACAGTAACGGTGGTCTCACTGTAATTTTTTGAAAAAGTACAGGCCAATGATTCTGCCGACCATAAACCACATCAACTAGAAATGAGCTTCGTTATTGAACACAATTTTTAGATTTAAATTCGAATCTTTCTCCAGCTTTTTCAAGGCCGAAAATTTTACTATGTGGCAGATCATGAGGCTCTAACTCTTGCACAAACTGTATTCTGTAAGATTTTACACCAAAAGTCTTTTGTAATATTTCCCACGCAATCGAGCAACACAAGGCCCATTACTGCGAAAGACGATAAATGGACAAATCACGGTCTTCCTTGGAACATACATCGTGGTAAGCCCGTAGCGACAACCTTTCTCTCCGCGGCCGACTAACTGCGGCTGGCTAACATGAGAAAAACTGACACAGAGAACCTTGTCTATACCCCTTAAAGGATGAAACTGGCACGATACGGTATTGCCACCATTCAATTCTGATTTCATCGGCACCAGGGGCTAAGACACTATCCATTGAGGTACGGACCCTTATTATACGTCTTTGCTGCAATGTATATTATGGGTGGGGTCGTAGACTTCTTCATAGCCTCCCTATCAGTAGATGATGACGCCATACAGTCCGTGGTTAAAAATCTGCAATCTTCACTCCTACTTAATGCAAACGAGAGCAAAGATTGCATGAAAAATTCGGCCAATAGACTTCACAACCACTTTCAGATTGGAATGAGAAAGTTTTTGAAAGAGTTCTCTACTTTTCAAGTGCTGCTAGCTACCGACGATACACTGCAAATGCTAAGTGTGTTGCTGTAACACACGAAAGTGTGTGTTTTCAATGTAGTTATTTTTAATGCAATTTTAAGTGTGTTATTATGAAAACATGCCGCAAATTGTTGTGCAGCCTTGCCAGAAAGTAATTTTCGAGTCGGATCCATGGTGGAATGGTTAACACACTGGACTCTTAACACAATGATCCAAGTTGTTTGATTGACTGATGCAAGGTGTGTTAATTATTAATAAGTGTGTCACTGCAATACACTCATGGTGTCATTGGAGTTCTTATTCACGGCACGCAATAGAACGTGTTATGGTTTTAGCGCAAATGTATGTTGGCGTTACCGTCCATGAAGGACCAAAGCTTTAACACACTGTGAGTATGTTTAACACAAATAAGTGTCTCAATTTCAAAGATCAAACGTGTTAGGTGACACACTTAATCTTAAAGTATGTCAAATGACACACTTGCATATTTGTGTTATCTAACACACTTCTGTGTGTTGCTTAACACACTAGCATTTGCAGTGTCAGCGTTTAGTAAGCATTTGTTTTTTTTTTTTGTTTTTTTTAGAGTCACACGCGCACTCGGGGCCAAGGCCTTATAACGTATTGAACGTTGTGCGAGCGAAGATAACAGGGAGAGGGAAAGTTTCGCGCAGGTTGATGTTTTGACACACACCTGAACGGAGTGCAGTGGTTTTTGGGTCGTAGATGTTCGTTGACTACTCTCAGGGGTGGTTTGTCCTACATAGGACGGGAGCCGACCAAATTTCGCGTTGGTTATAATTCTCAGTAATTCGTTCATGCACTTTTGGTGTTAGTATTGCATACGCTGAGGATGAATTTCAATTGACCACATACCGTGAGTGTAATGCCTGCAGCAGTACGTTTGGTCACTTTCCATTCACAACTGTGTTGCATACTTTTTTCCGTATAGGAATTGCTTTTTCTTGGCTATAAAACGAATTTGAACTATAGACCTTCCGCTCGACGGCCGATGATGTTAACCACTGCACCACGGCCACCCCTTTGTGCGTTTGTTTACGTCTGATACGAGTATTAGTGCCAAAGTTAAAGTCGACAAAAAGTGGGAAAACTCTTGAGCCTTCTCCAAGACCTGTCGACAAAAAGTGGGGAAACTATTGAGCCTTCTCCAAGACCGGCCATAATTTTCTATATTAAAACCGCACTGATAATAACTTTTTAATTTATTCACGAACGGTTTCGTTCACACAGCACGGCAGAGAGGACTTGTAAGCAAAAGATTTGGTCCATAATCAACTTATCTCCAGCTGCTTTTAATTGTTCAGGAGACAGCTCTTCTACCACTTTAGGCTCGACAGCACCGACTTAATCTTATTCTCGTTTCGGACGGAATTCGTGTCTACCAATCCCATAACAAAAGTATTTACTAAACGTGACTTTTTGGACGAATTTGAAAATGTAAGGTTTGCCTTCGTCAATTTGTTTCCCTTTTCTTCGAAGTGTAAACAATTCCCTGCCGTGCGTTCTAGCAAATGGGAATTACGGACCAGCGAGAGCCATCCACGAAATCTCTCTGTCAATTTGGAAAAATTCAAGAAACCCAACGGTTGAATTTGGACCATCCGTCCAAAGACCCAATTTAATAAACTTACCCTTCTGTCCGCTATAATAGGCATATCCTTTGCAGGTGACAGAGAAGACAAAAAATGTCCACAGGTGCCTTAATGGTTTGGTGTCTCACTAATCATCCCCATTATAAAGAACAACAAGGACATGCTAATTTAGTGTAATCCCGGCCTCGTCCTTGCCCTTTATCCACCACCTTTACTCCCTTCACACGTCGGATGGCCCCACCGAACGACGGCGAATTCCTTTCGGATGGGAGAAACAAAACAAAAAAAAAAAGCGTCCACCCTGGCCTTCAAAGAGGATAAATACGAGTACAACAGGGTACAGCAACAGCTAATGAAAATCCTCTCTTCATCGCTCTTTGCTCTTAGGTTGTAATCTGCTGGCAAGGTTACATTACCGTTGTTGATTACTCGCTTCTTGCGCTTCTATTTTTCATTCGTTTTTTGTTTTCTCTTCTTTTACGAGAAAGAAGGCTGAAATGTCTAATGTCTACCAGCATAAATGCCTTACCGGATTAAAAGTCACGCTTTTCTGATTTTTTGTGTCAATTACGTCGAGAGTATGGCTTCCCTCGGCTCTACAGGCGGTATTAAGCTATTTAAAGCTGCGGACTTGATGGGTTTTCGATTTAAAAAGGGAAAATATCGGTCAGAATGAGGTGGAAGAAAGGAAGAAACAGGAAAGATTTGCTCAATGTCACCTGTTAACCAAGGAAAGCCAAGTGACTTGGCTCTACTTGTCACTGAGTTGAGTTTGCCGTGATAGGTGTGAGGCATGCATACGTGATGCTTTAACCTTTCCTTACATGCGGAATTTCGAAGGGAATAGTGCCCTAGCACTTCATCTTTTGTGAAGACTCTCGTGCTCTACGAGTTTTCTGCCTTAAATTTTCATTTTTATGTACGAATTTCACTTCAGACTGACTGAATAATTAATGAGGAGAACCTGTCCAGGTTATGGCGGTTATTCCACGCACGAATATCAGTATGCCTGATGACGACGAGGATGATGAGGTTACCCTAGACTTTTCCATTCCCTCTGCGCCAAGGGTGGCAGTTGGAGTTTGTTTGTCCATGGAAATGAACGTGGGGCGAGAGGAATGCAGAGGAATAGCACCAAAACAAAACATATTGAAAAGCGGTCATGAAAAATTCAAGCATTTAACGAGGGTGCCGCGGGAATTCCTTTATAGCCTTACAGCTTAAAGGGTCGATTGTTGTTGTGCTCGCAATAGCGTGGAAGTGCCGGCAATTGGTAACCTGGCTCCTGGGGGTGTTTTTTTTTTTTTTTTTCATGCGGTTTCTCGATGGCGGGAAATATAATTTTAATGGCGTTTACTCGCGCTCCCATTACGAATGTCCATGCCTAGAGTCAACGTGCTCCCTTTTACACCCAAGTAGGGGTGTCGTATTATATGTGACGCACACGTGCATACTGCTTACCTACGAAAGCGCATACATAGTAGTGGGGAGTATCGATCGCATATGAGTACATATGAGTTTGAAGTTTATGTGACTGCATATCCTTAAAGGCGGACTTTCTTTTCGCCTACACACTCGTTGCGCGTGACGCGGATATCTGTATGGATCCTGTTTTAAAGTTAGTATGCTTATACAACACCTCAAGTATGAATCACTTGTTACCTGTTCACCTCGTTGCTATGCCCATGTTTCGACAAAGCACGGAACTTGGAACGTGTTCACGTAAAGTCCTTTTTGTGTGGCAGCACCGTTTTTGTAAAAGCTGTTTAGTTATTGGAGAGGCAGAAGGCGAAAAAACAAAACCAAACGACACAAGTGGCGAACAAAAAGAGAAAAGTGCCGAAGGAAAAATGGGGAGAAAACCAAGTGTACCACGACGGTGTAATAGTGAATTTGTACACTTTTTCGGTCCTTGAGCGCTAAGGACCTTTGGCGTGTGATTTTGGCTTGTCACCGAGTGGTAGGTTAGGTTAGGTATATGGGTGCCCTATTGACATAAAGTCAGGGCTCACGTAGACTACATTGAGTCCATTGTGCCCACTTGTTTTGTTTAACCCGTTGATACCTATACATTTTCCGTCGAGCTGAACTAGCCAGACGAGGATAAAAATCCCAGTATTCTGTTCAGCCCAATATTACCTACCTCTTCCTGTCCCGAAAGGAAGTATCTTCCCAGGAATATATCCCTTTTTTGGGCTAGCGCCGGACATTCGCACAGCAGGTGATGAACGGACTCAATTTCCTCTTCGTCCCTGCAGCTTCTGCAGAAGTCATTGTAGGGCTGGCCTAGTCGAGCTGCATGGTAGGATAGCATGCAGTGCCCGGTGAGGGCACCGACTGCCAGTCGAATGTTCCCACGATTGAACTACAGCAGATTTTCCGTTCTTTTCTTATCATAGACGGGCCAAGTCGATCTCGCCGTTGCGCATGTATCTAAGCGACACCATCGCTTATTGGCTTTCACCAATAGCTCCGTCTGTATCTCCCTGTAGAGCGCACTGAGTGGTGCTTTGGTCTCAGCTGAGATCTGCGCAATGTTAGCACCTGATCCCACCCTAGCCAGCTCGTCCGCCCTCTCGTTTCCGGAGATATTCATATAACCAGGTACCCAGGGAAGGGTCACCTCATTTACACTGGATATCTCTTCTAACTTCTCCTTGCAGAGTTTGACGAGTTTGGATCTTATCCATGCTGCCTGCAGAGCCTTAATGGCTGCCTGGCTGTCAACATAGATGCTGATCCTTTTTCCTGTGATATTCTCTTTGCTGATCAGGTCCGCCGCCTGCTTGATAGCGAAGACCTCAGCTTGGAAGACACTGCATCCATCATCGTGCCTGTAGGAGCGATGCATATCCCGAGACTCAAAGTAGACTCCGGCACCTGTGCCAACATCCATTTTGGATCCGTCGGTGTAGAGTGCCGGTTCACTTTCCGCACCGAGTGGTAAAGATGCACAAGTACCCGAAAACCAGTGGCACCGATTGGAGAGATGTTTTCCGGCATACGTATTCCTTGTTGTGCTACAACTCCTTTCCCAGCAAATAACTAATTATAAATAAATCACTTCCAAGTAACATATCCTTGTAAAGCATACTTCTACCGCAAACCTCAACGTGGGAGGGTGGCTGTCATACCTTCGTTATAGAGTTTCAGTTTCATAAATAACAATATCCATTATTTGGATCATGCAATAGGATTCTTCTGATAAAAACAATTTCATTGTTTCTCGCCAATACACGAAAACAACATGAGATGAGAGAAAGTCTTTACCTAGTGGATCAACATTGAGCTTAAACAATAGCATTTTATCCTGAATGGATAAGATCCTAGCAGATTTTTGACGTAAATCGCCCTAAGGTCAGCATGAGCTCAAGTTTAAAATTACGGAAACACGTCCATGGAAGAATGGATTGAAATTCTCGAATATCTTTCATAAATCTAAATTTGTCACCGCTACTTAGACGAAGGTTCATGTGTGGATACGGGCGCGGTGGGAAAAAGGATACTCTAGCAGCTTTCTATCTGATATCGATAACAATGGCGTCGATAGAGCTATAAATAACATTTTCTCGTACATTTTTTGCTTTTCGCCCAGTGTGTGTCCTTTTTCCAGGTAGACACGCTGGACTTGGAGTGATTTATCATAATTTATTGAAATACCTGCCGAATGACAGTTGGTTTTTATACGGATGGCTTATTTGATTTAAAGGAGGTATTACACAAAAAGGTCAAGGACGATGCATTTGCCATTGGGTAGCGTTTTGTGGTTTTCCTTTTTGTTAACAAAAACTTGTGTCCTTGATCCATAATATTAAATTTAAATGTAAACCGTGGGTATAAAAGGGTAAGTCGTTTCGTGCCCGGGTTTTAAAACTTTTTCGTTTCCTCTGTGAAATCAGTCATTCAAAAGAATTCCATTTTTGTTACGTAAAGTTGAACACCCCATTTATATTAATCTCAACCAAATGCGAATTTCGAAAACACTTTCTATTTATTATTAACTTTGTAGAATATTTATACAAAGTCTCAGGTTCAGAGGCTCATTTTCATGCTCATTTTCGGACAAAGTGTAACATCCTGTCATGTCGTTGCTTTAATTTTCCAAACTTCAGAGTCATTTTCATGTTGAAAAATACGAAGTCTCAATAGCTTAGCATGACGATACTTTTCTTAATTCTCAGCGACAGTATTTTGGAAATCGAGTGTTTAGCAATTTATAGGAAAGGTTTCGTGACGCTCTGCCTTACTTTCAAATGACATTAACGAAAAAGATGTTCTTACACGTAACATTCGTATTTTTGGGTCGATTTGGATGAGACGCAGCAGATTTACAGAGATTTGATATTCCTTGAAGGAAAAAACGTTAAAACTTTCAATGTAAAAAAGCAAAGCAATAAATCAATCGACCGGGTATAAAGCGGATGAAAAACTGCGATATTTACTACGGCGACTGCTATAGGGCAGTGGGCAACGATTGTTTGGATGCGGATTTGTTGTTCGAGGTGGACTAAGGCCTAAGCTTTCGGCATGTCAGCGAACGCCTCATAACGATCCGTGTCAAGGCTAAATTTTTTAACATCAGCTTGATCTGCGTCCACCGCCCCACGGAAGACAAGGATGACTCCGCCAAAGATGGTTTCTACGATCTCCTAGACAGAACGTATGCCCAATGTCCCTGCTATAACATCAAAATTGTACTAGGAGACTTCAATGCTAAGCCGGGTAAGGAAAGCATCTATGAACGAGTCATCGGCAAATATAGCCTACACGACACCGTCTCGGATAACGGACACAGGCTGATTGATCTTGCTACGGGGCGAAATCTCCTGCTAGCCAGTACGCGCTTCCCGCACCTCGATATACACAAAGGCACCTGGCGGTCTTTTGATAAATCGACCACCAACCACATTGATCATATCGCGATCGACGTCAGTCACATCACTATTCTTGATGTTCGAACTTTCCGAGGGGCTTACATCGACTCGGACCACTATCTTGTAGTAGCCAAGATACGCCTACGGATATCACGAACGCAGCGGAGTAGGGTAAGAATACAAAGTAATGACGTCGGAAAGTTACTATCGCCAGAAACCGTTTGTACTTTAACCGATCGCGTCTCCCTTAAGCTCTCCAATACACTTCAACCTGCAAACATGCCCTGAAAAGCTCTGCATTCGAAGTTTTGGGCTTCAAGGCTCCACCACGAAAAAACACCTGGTTTGATGACGAGTGCAGGAGGATTCACACAGCGAATCATCATGAATATAAAGCTTTGCTGCAGAAAACAACAAGAGCAACTCGTGAGCTCTACGAATTAAAAAGATGGCGGGTGCATAAGCTTCTCAGAAGAAAGAAGAAAGAGCACGAGAAGCGCGCGATTAAGGATTTGGAGAGGTGTCGCTTGCAGTAACACCTCTCCAAATCCTTAATCGCGCGCTTCTCGTGCTCTCTCGTGACGTTCGAGAGTTTTATCAATAGGTAAGGCGAACATGCCAAGGTTATAAAGCCAGAACGGAAGTCTGCAGGGATGATAACGGACACCTAGCAGTAGAATCGCAGTCGATGCTGAGAATATAGAAAAACTACTTCTGCAGACTGTATAACGGCGATGTTAGTTAATATACCGCTGTCAGGCAGAATGATCCATTTCTAATCGACGACGACCGCAGAGAATTCTGTCCCCCTAACCTCGACGAAGTTAAGATTGTCATATCGAAGCTCAAGTCGAAAAAAGCTGCTGGCGCAGACGGACTGTCTGTTGAGCTCTTCAAGGCAGCTGGGGATGACCTGGTCAGGAGCATGCACCAGCTCATCCGTAAGATATGGTCAGAGGAAAGCATGCCCGAGGAATGGAGTCTCAGCATCGTATGCTCGATCCACAAGAAAGGAGACCCCAACTATATAGGAATAAGTATCCTTAACATCGCCTACAAAATCTTCTCTGCCGCCTGAAGCTTTTTGTAAATTAGCTGATAGGTCCTTATCAGTGCGCATTCAGGCCAGGGAAGTCCATCATCGACCAAATCTTCACACTACGGCAGATCCTGGAAAAAACCAATGAATTTCAAGTCGACACTCACCACCTATTTGTCGACTTCAAAGCCGCATACGACAGCGTAATTAGAGACGAGCTATACAACGCTATGTCTACCTTTGACATACCCGCTAAACTCGTCAGACTATGCAGGATGACTTTGGAGAATGCTCGCTGCTCCATTCGAATCGGTGAACACCTTACCGATAGTTTTGATGTCAAAAAAGGATTTAGGCAGGGCGATGCGCTGTCGTGTGATTTCTTCAACATCATATTGGAAATGATTGTGCAAAAACCACTGGCCAATACAAGAGGCACAATCTATTTCAAATCCTCGCAACTCCTTGCATACGCCGACGATATTGACATAATAGGTAGATCACAGCGAGATGTCAATGAGGCGTTTGCGAGTATTGAGATGGAGGCGGCGAAAATTGGTTTGGCAGTAATCGAGGGCAAAACTTAATATATGCTGTCATCAAAAAAGGACGCTCACAATCGGCGTCTTGGCCAGAACGTTTGTATTGGCAGATATAAATTTGAGGTAGTTAGGGACTTCGTCGACCTTGACTCCACAGTGACCTGGAACAACGACATCAGTTCCGAAATCAAACGCAGAATCACTCTTGCCAATCGCTGTTTCTTAGGCTCAGGAGGCATTTGAGTAAAAGAGCCCTCTCCCGAACGACAAAGTTGACTCAATACAAGACCTATATCATCCCGGTCCTGCTATACGGCACAGAAGCATGGACAGAGAAAGATTTTACGGGTGATTTTCGGGCCTGCAAACGCAGACGGGAGATGGAGGAAAAGATTCAACCACAGACTTTTCGGGCTGTACAGCGACATGAGTCTAGTTAGGCGTCTGCGGATTTAACGCCTAAGATGGCTGGGCCATGTAAAACGAATGGACAGCACAGCTCCGGCCCGGAGAGTCTTTGAATCCAACCCCGAGGGACGAAGAAGCATAGGACGGCCGCACTTAAGATGGCGCACACAAGTGGAAGGGGACCTCAGTCAACTGGGTGTGCGGCAATGGAAAAGGCTAGCAAAAGATCGTGCTAGTTGGAGGGGCATGTTGGTTGAGGCTCAGGTTCACCCCGAACTGTAGCGCCCATTAAGATGAAGTGGGTCCACTAAAAATGGTGCAAGAAGTCCTGTATTGCTATTTTTTGGGACGCCGATGGCATCATCGTTTCTGGTGAGTGCTACAGACAGATTTTAAGTGAATTGCAGGATTGGGCCTTGAACATTATTGATTCCAGTAGGACGGTGCAACATTGAAGAAGAAATCGACTTCAAATGTGCATCCTCTTAAGGTATGCTCATTCGACTGATATCCTTCCTCAACCTTTACCTTGGAGTTTGCCATTTTTGACAAACTGACTGCGACATTACTTTTTCCCCGCCTTACTTTTGCCCCGCCTTGCATTTGACGAAAAATAGAGCTTTTCGGGTACTATAACAGCCAAATTAGGTAGATTTGCAATTGAGGTCCTTCGATTGTATATGTGTGTGTGTACCTTTACGATATTATCCATGTAACTCTTTCACTCACCTGCAAATCCTTCGATGCACGTACAGTTATAATATGCTACACCATCAATACAAGTTCCACCATTCTGACAAGGCCCCGACCAGCATTCATCCCAATTCGTTTGGCACTGTATCCCTGTGTACCCATCTATGCAGTAGCACGAATACGAGCTGCAAATGAACATGGATATCAATCAAGTGTCGTTCGAGGTTTTTTTTTTTTTGGGTTTTAAAGGATCAGAGAAATGGAAATGTGGGAATGAATGAAGTCCAAGGATGCTGCGGACAATAGAATATCTACCAACAACTCCGGTGGGGAATAAATTAAAATTCCTTTGGGTGTATGGAGCGAATGCACTGCCCGCGCTGCATTTTAACAAATCGAAATACAACGTGAATCCGTTGGAAGGAAATACCAGGGAACAAGCATTTTCTAATAAAACATTCATCGCCAGTCGTTCGGTTTGACAATGGATGCGTATGTAAGCAAGGTGGAACAGTAAAGTAAAAATAGAAAGAAAGAGAAAAAGGGGAAGCTGCATGGAACCCATTCGACTTACCTATTTAATCCATCAATGCAAACGCCAAACACACAAGGATTGCTCAGACAAGCAAATCCAGCGTGGCCACCCCTGAGGATGGCCAACATCCAAAGGAGGCCAAAGAGCCACGAGTAGGATTTTAGAGTTGACGCTAGCGTCTGCGTTGATGTTATTGCAAGTAGAGACCACGGTCGTCGTTGGATTTGCTTCACATGCTGTCCCCGTTGCTGTTGTCGATCGGGATTAGAATAACGTAAGGATGCCAAAGGCGACGATGGTGGTTGAGAGGGTGATGGGCATGTCGGTTTTGTTGTTGTAGATAGCAACGAAGCAATTTGCTCATGTTGCTGTTGTTGTTCTTGTTGTTGCTGTTGTTGTTGTTGTTTATGTTGCTGGTGATTGTTGTGATGGTCATAGTGACGACGGTGGTGCTTATAATCGGGGTTATCCGTTGAAAATGATGATGATGACGGTGGTTCCTCAATAGATAGATATCGATACTGGTTCCTTGTATTATTGTTGTTCTTCTTATCGAACATGGAGCAGGGGCTGTTGGAGTATCGGTCTCTACTACTAATCCTATAACTAATACAACTGGTTAAACTGTCTGTCATCATAATGTCATCGGACGACGATAAGGATACTGATGGCTCTTCTGCATCTTTGTCATTTGCGGCTAACGATAATCCATCTGATGTTTTTCTGTATCTATCACTGCTTATCCTGTTACGGCTGACATATGTGGTGGTCGTTGGATTGGATTTGCATCCTCTACGATTACCGCCATCACTATCAGCGTCTACCGCCCTATTGGCAGTCATTGTATCGCTCTTCCTTTCTCCTTCAGTTTTTTTTGGTCTCTATTTTCCTTCGTCCGGTGTGATTTCCGAAACAAGATTCCTTTATCAGAACCAGAATTCGTACAATGGACGCACGCCTAATGTACGTCTACTCAACGTCCTTGTTCTCAACAAAAGATTGCGCTCTACTCCTTCTATTCACTGTGGTACTGACTGTTGTGTTCAGTTTTAATGCGATTGAGTAGCTTTTGCAGTTCTCTGTATTCGGTGGCATTGATTAATGGTTAATGTTGGGGTTTCCTTCGTAATTGGCAGATGATTGACGTGACAATTGATGTGCTCGAAGGGCTTCCTGAAAGCAAGAAAAAATTAATTTAAGTATTTATGTAGTCAGGAGCAATTGCAATTAGGAAGTTAAATCAATTTTGTAGATAATATTCACTCTCCACAACCTCCAGAAAGCGGACAACTTTCGTCAGGTAAGCCAAAGGTATATTTTCAGCGTGCGACCAATCAATAAGTTTGGTAAACAATGCCTCCAACGCCCACGAGACTTGTGGCCCCAATAAGCTACTGAATTCCATACGTTCCACAATCAATACTCCTCTGTTTGCATAACAATTGGATGGAGGAGGAAACACAGAAAATAAGGGAAAACGAAAAATGGGGAAATCGATTTATGTACTTCCGTCGCGTGACGGAACATTGTAGGCAGCCTCGTTTTAATTAGGCTGAAATGTGACGCATCCTTCACGTTGAGTGGAAATCTGCGTCTCTCATCCGCTGCCGCACTCTTGTATGCAGGATATGCTTTACTATCTGTTTGCCCATTGCATCATAGAATGCCATCAGAGCAGAAGAACCCAATTTCTATGTAAAAGTAAGCCACTAAAAGCAGCTTGAGTTGAACCCTTCTCCTCCGGTTCGACGCGACCTAAAGTAGTTATTACCGAGCGTCGTTGCGTACAGGATTTTGTTTTGTGGTCTGTCCTTTTTGAATTGAAGGGAACTGAATGGGACGGCATATCACGGCTGCCGGCACAGGGGGGACCAATTATAGTTGGTCCTGAACTTCGTAGAAAGCACTAAACACGCACACCTTCACACGAATTCACACTCAAGGTACTCGTATTATGTGAATTGTATTTCTCCAACTCAGCCCACATCGGTATAGTTGCGTCATAAGGACGACAACGACCAGCATGGCGACCTGGTTGGAAATATTTACGTTTACCTTGCTTCTTTCAAGACACCCCTGGGGAGAGTTCGTGCTTGGCTCGCTGTTTGACGTTCATCGTTTGCCGGCCCTGCATACTGGCATGTAGTCGGGTAATAAAACTAACACGACGTTCCTACAGCTGTTATTGTCAGCACCCTCCTTCCATATCCCTCTCTCTCTCTCTCTCTGTATTTGCATCGTCCTAGTAGTGCTTACAAGTTGAGTTAAGTAGTCACAGCCAACAGTGCTAGGAAGTATGAAGGAATTCAAAAAAAAAGGACAAGCAGCAATCAGGAAAAATCAACCAGAACAAGTGTGTTGGTAATAAGACAAGGAAGCATTTCGTCACCAACTGAAAATTGGGCTACAAAGCGTACTGGTGATACTAGCTGTTCGCCTCCTTCTCCGAAAACAATTGGATAGGAAGTCGTGACTGAAACGTAAACTTTTTCTGCAAAGCCTCAGTCTAACTGGCAGCCCGACAGTCTGGCCAGTTCCAGTTAACAAGTGCGAGTGGCAATCTATGTGAAATGTAAATCGCAGTTTTAAAAGCTCAGCACAGAAATATGGTCCTTCACTCACCATCGTCAGACTATAGGCATCTCATTAAGGGGTAAAAAGGATCCTTAAACACGTAGTGAAAATTACTACAACGACAACGACCAATTCACAGAAGGATAAACTTTCAGATTTAGTGTTCTCCTTTTTTCAGAAACCCTTTTCTAGTTGCTTCTTTTGTTTCCTGTTTGAGCCATACCATGTGCATGGTGTAGTGCATCGAAGGAATTCTTGTTAGTTGTTATCGGTGCATAAAGTTGGGAATATCTTCCTTCCTGCCTCTGCACACATATGTACCAACGCTGTGTATTGTTGTCGGTCCATTCAAGCCCTCTACACATTGTCTGGTGTTTCGTGCATTCCACCCAACTACCAGGTGACGGTTGACAGTGCGTAGCGTAGGCAACGAGGGAGCTTCGAAAATAGAAAGTTTACTTTACGCCGATGTATGTGACATACTGAGGAGGAACACTAGCATTTGCTAGTGCAATTTTCGGAAATAATAAATAATTTTCAAAATTTCCATAAAAGTCATCGGCTCTGGGTACCTCTGCTCATGTACGCACTTAACAATTTCGTTCGGGAATTTATGATTTTCCGCTTTCCATCGTGTCGGCTTCCTTGGAAGGCTAGACTGTTTACTCGCAAGTATGACGGCGTGCTTACTAACGTGACTCGTTCTAGTTTGGGCGTTTGGAAGCGTTTTAAAACTTTTCTTTTGCCAGGAAGCGAAGTTAGTTTCGACGATGGTGCAACGCCCCATCCAAGTTTTCGTTTCTAAACAAAGTTTGTAATTAACGTTAGTAAACGGGACGAGTTGTTAGCATTTTAGGTACCGCATGCGGAAGTTTGTATTTTCTTTGGAGTTTGTGTT
This sequence comes from Eumerus sabulonum, assembly GCA_951905685.1. NCBI lineage: Eukaryota > Metazoa > Arthropoda > Insecta > Diptera > Syrphidae > Eumerus > Eumerus sabulonum. The sequence goes on from OX645063.1 coordinate 102,417,662, forward strand.
GCAGAAAAAAAAAAACAATTTAATCGTCCTGTTCGAGAAAGGAAAGTTAACTTCTTACCTTCTATAAAGAAACTACTTTAGTCTAAGTGCTGCAGCAAGTAAGATGTTTGTTAAATCATCAACAAAGACGTGTATCCTTATGGTGAACTGTGAAGGAAATCTGCTACTCTCTGATTTCAGCGAATTGAAAATTTTGAAAAGTTCAATCAGAAGTTTCACCATCAAACCTGGAGTGCTCTTTCTAACGAGGGAACTTAACTCTAAGGAGAACTCCTTCCGAAATATTGGACTAATTTCCAGGAACGTGTAGCCTTTTATTCCCTACCTCGTTCTTGATATCATTATTAAAGGTTAGATGCTGTTTACTTCGTACCAAGTTACAAAGTCTGTACCTTTGATAGATTCAATATTTTTCTCTCAGCAAAGGACTGGGCTCCTAGATCTTACAAGGTATTGTACATTGCGGCCGGATATCATGTTCATGCGGAACAAATTGACCAAAATCCCTCACACTTTGTATTTGTTAAAGATATTCGCTTTGATATTCGCTTTCCCATTGGGTTAAATCCTCCATGATCCTTGATACCTCTTTAACGGCTAATCCAACTGGTGGATAAGAGTGTTTTCCCTGAAGAAGCAAGGCGCGCATAATGATATTTGAGGAGGTGCCAAATTTTGTCGCCAAATTTTACTTCACAATGAACCTCCTCTAATCTTAAACCACGACTTCAACGTTGCTGCCCTGATTCGAATAAAGCTTTATAATCCTCCGAAGATAAATCCTTCAGAACCATGGGCTCAGCCTACTTAACCTTCTCTACGCCGCCATGAATAGTTCTTGGCGATTTCGGGCCGCACACGGAAAACACGTGCTCGCAGCCTCTTCAGAATGCCAACATAGATCCGTCCAATCACCGTCTGATCGGTAGTAACATATTCACACTGCAAATGGTAAGTGTGTTGCCACACTTACAAAGAAGTTGGCAAATGCCAGCTTTAATCTCTGTCCCTGCTCAATCCAAGTTGACACACAGCTTCCGCGTGGCCTCCCCTGGATAGCTATACTGGCACCCGCCAGGTAGTAGACCAATATGTACAGTGACCCGACCCCCGGTTCCTGGGGAAAGAGGAACCTGGCCCTCCAGGTTGGGGGTTGCGCTTAGGGGTAACATCCCTATCGCGTAAAACAAACACTTGTTCAGAAACAACCAATAGCGGATGGATTCCATATTGACGACCCCCGCAAACGTCAAAAAGGAAACGAATTCCGGATCTGCACCTGGAACGTTAGGTCCCTCAACAGACCAGGTACAGCCGGACAACTGGACAACTCTATAGACGGCTATAAGGCAGACATTACCGCGCTCCAAGAAGTGCGATGGGATGGGCCAGGCAAAAAGCGGATGAAAAACTGTGATAAACACTACGGAAACTACTACAGAGACAATAAACAACGCTTATCCGGATGCGGATTTGCAGACTCAGGAAAAAAGTCTTAAGCTTCCAACATGTAAGTGAACGCCTCATAACTACCCGCATCAAGGCCAATCTCGGCAATATAAGCTTATTATGTGTCCACACCCCCACAGAGGTGAAAGATGATCGACATAAAGACGACTTTTATGATCTCCTAGGCAGAACATATGCCCAATGTCCCAACTACGACACCAAAATCGTTATAGGAGATTTCGATGCGAAGCTGGGTAGGGAAGCTATCTTTGAACGAGTCATAGGAATGCACAGCCTACACAACACCACATCGGAAAACGGACTAAGGCTAGTGGACTTTATGGCGGGACATAATACACGATTCCCACACCTGAACATCCAGCCCTGGCGGTCTTTCGATCAATCGACAATCAATCAAATTGATCACATTGCGATCGACGGCAGGCACTCCTCCAGCATCCTAGATGTCCGAACCTTTCGAGGAGCCAACATCGATTCGGATCATTACCTTGTTGCAGCCAAGGTACGGATGCGAATTTCTCAAAATCAACGGAGTCGAGTAAGAACACCAAAATTTAACATCGGAAGCTGCAATGGCATTAGACCGCCAGGACCTTCGCCGATCAAGTCTCCCTCAAGCTCTCTCAAGTCCCGTAGAGTTCGCGGTTGTGTCCTGTTCTCCGTTCACCTACCTCACAGACAGGACCAAACATCCGGCGCAGAATTTTCCTCTCGAAAGAACCCGAAATCAGCTCCGCTGTCATGCTTATCGTCCAGCTATCAGCTCCGTACAGCAAGACTGGCAGTATGAGCGTTTTGTAAAGCATAACTTTGGTCTTTCGAGTGAGGAGTTTTGACCCAAGTTGTTTGGACAAGCCGAAGTAGCTGCGGTTGCCAAGGGCGATTCTATGCCCGATCTCCACTGTGGTGTCATTTGTGGAATTTACGTTTGCCCCGAGGTAGACAAACGCCTTAACTACCTCGAAATTGTAGCTGTCAATTGTTATATTTTGTCCCAGGTGGTGAGCGACGGATTGGTTTTTGCTAGACAGCATGTACATCGTTTTGTTCTCATTGACCTTAAGACCAACTCGTTTCGCCTGTTCTTCAATCGCCGTGAATGCCTCCACAATGCCACGGCGAGAACACGCGATGATGTCGATATCATCCACGTATCCTAGCACCTGGACGGACTTGTAGAAGATAGTGCCTTCCCTGTTGACGCCTGCCCGTCGCACTATCTGCTCGAGCACCAGGTTGAAGAAGTCACATGACAGCGCATCTCCTTGCCGAGATCCGGTGCATGTTTCGAATGGTTCCGAGGTCCTAGAACCGAGTTGCACGGTGCATCGCGCGTTTTTTAGCGTGCCGCGACACAACTGGATCGGTTTTCCCGGTATCCCGAATTCGGCCATCGCTCCAAACAGTTCTTCACGATGAATGCTGTCATATGCGGCTTTGAAATCGATGAAAAGATGATGTGTATCGATTCGAAACTCGTTGGTCTTTTCCAGGATTCATCGAAGTGTGAAAATTTGGTCTATAGTCGATTTACCGGGCCGGAGACCGCACTGGTAGCTGCCGATTCTTTCTTTGGAGGCGTTACAGCCCATGAAGGACCAGAGCCAAGCTTCTCTCAATCACCCATGTTGAGTGTGATTTATTTTTCACACAGATGAAAGGGACCTACAGTTTAATGCCGATTCCGAACGGCGTGAGTCGAGAAGCCTTTTCATGGCAAGTGGTAGCTGCCGATTAGTGCGGTGCAAAATGGCTTTAGACGTTCACACAATACGCTGGACAGGATCTTGTATGCGACATTGAGCAGGGATATACCTCTATAGTTCTTGCAAGAGGTAGGATCGCATTTTTTGTGGATGGGGCATATAGAGCTGGTATTCGAGTCGTCGGCCATGCTTTCACCTTCCCAAATTCTGCAGATGATCTGGTGCATACTTCCTACCAGAACTTCGCTGCCAGCCTTGAAGAGCTCTGATGGCAAGCCATCTGAGCCTGCGGCCTTGTTATTCTTCAGCTTCTGAATAGCTGTGCCGACTTCTTCGATGCTGGGTGGGAGGACTACTTCAGCGGCTGGAGTTGGGATATCCTCGGTCCCTACCACTGTCTCTTGGTCATGCTCGTTAAGCAGCTGTTGGAAATGCTGCTTAATTACATCCACTATTCTCTGCGGGTCTAGATTAGATTACCCTTGCAGTTTCGAAGAGCCTCTGTGCCCTTTCTGATGCCTCCTGCAAGGCCTTTTGCTTTCTTGTAAAGGGCTCGTGTTTTATGCTTATCCCTAGACTCCTCGATATCATTGAGCCGGAAGGCTGCGTAGATTCTTTTCTTTTGTCGCAGTAGTCTTTTCTCTTCCCTTCTTCTGACTCGGTACTCTTCTTGCGTTACCCTGGTTTTCCTCTGCAGCGCCTTTTGGTACGCTTCGCCGGTTGCTGCCTTTTCTGCTTACACTCCGCATCATACCACGGGTTTCTTGCCGGGGGTGGTAGGTAGCCGCGTAACTTCTTCTTCTTAGTGGGCGCTACAGTTCGGGGTGAACCTGGGCCTCAACATTCCCCTCCATCTAGCACGATCTTTCGCTAGCCTATTCCATTACCGCACACCCAGTTGGCTGAGGTCCCCTTCCACCTGTGTGGAAGGGCCAAGGATTTGAAATAGATTGTGCCTCTTGTATTGGCCAGTGGTTTTTGCACAATCATTTCCAATATGATGTTGAAGAAATCACACGACAGCGCATCGCCCTTCCTAAATCCTTTTTTGACATCAAAACTATCGGTAAGGTGTTCACCGATTCGGATGGAGCAGCGAGCATTCTCCAAAGTCATCCTGCATAGTCTGACGAGTTTAGCAGGTATGTCAATGGTAGACATAGCGTTGTATAGCTCGTCTCTAATTACGCTGTCGTATGCGGCTTTCAAGTCGACAAATAGGTGGTGAGTGTCGACTTGAAATTCATTGGTTTTTTCCAGGATCTGCCGTAGTGTGAAGATTTGGTCGATGGTGGACTTCCCTGGCCTGAATCCGCACTGATAAGGACCTATCAGCTTATTTACAAAAGGCTTCAGGCGTTCACACAAAATGGCAGAGAAGATTTTGTAGGCGATGTTAAGGAGATTTATTCCTCTATAGTTGGTGCAATCAGAGGGGTCTCTTTTCCTGTGGATCGGGCATACGATGCTGAGACTCTATTCCTCGGGCATGCTTTCCTCTGACCATTTCTTACAGATGAGCTGGTGCATGCTCTTAACTAGGTCATCCCCAGCTGCCCTGAAGAGCTCAGCAGGCTGCGCCAGCAGCTTTATTCGACTTGAGCTTCGTCTTCGTCTTCCTCGATTAGAAATGTATCATTCTGCCTGACAGCGGTATATTGACTAAAATCGCCGTTATACAGTCTGCAGAAGTGGCTTTTCCATATTCTCAGCATCGACTGAGATTCTACTACTAGGTGTCCATTCTCATCTCTGCAGGCTTCCGTTCTGGCTTATAACCTTGGCATGTTCGTTTTATCTGTTGATAAAACTTTCGAACGTCACGCCTGCAGTAACAGCCCTCCAAATCCTCAATCGCGCGCTTCTCGTGCTCTTTCTTCTTTCTTCTAAGAAGCTTATGCTCCTCCCTTCTTTTTAACTCATAGAGCTCACGAGCTGCTCTTGTTCTTTTATGCAGCGAGGCCTTACATGCATCCTGCTTCGCTGTATGAATCCTCCTTCACTCGTCATCGAACCAGGTGTTTCTTTGTGGTGGAGCCTTGAAACCCAAAACTTCGGATCCAGAGCTTTTCAGGGGTTGTTTGCAAAGGCTCCACTGCTGTTCTATTGATAGTGTGGAGGATTGAGGTGTATTGGATATCTTAAAGGAGACGCGATCGGTAAAAGCACGAGAGGTTTCTGGCGATAGTAGCTTTCCGACGTCATAACTTTGTATTCTTACTCTACTCCGTTGCGTTCGTGATATCCGTAAGCGCATCTTGGCTACTACAAGATAGTGGTCCGAGTCGATGTTAGCCCCTCGGAAAGTTCGAACATCAAGAATAGTGGAGGAGTGTCTGACGTCGATCGCGATGTGCTCAATCTGGTTGGTAGTCGATTGATCAAAAGACCGCCAGGTGCCTTTGTGTATGTCGAGGTGCGGGAAGCGCGTACTGGCTAGAGGGAGATTTCGCCCCGTAGGAAGATCAATCAGCCTGTGTCCGTTATCGGATGTGGTGTCGTGTAGGATATGTTAGCCGATGACTCGTTCAAAGGTGCTTTCCTTACCCAGCTTAGCATTGAAGTCTCCTAGTACAATTTTGATGTCATAGTTGGGACATTAGGCACATGTTCTGTCTAGGAGATCGTAGAACTCATCTTTGGCGGAGTCATCCTTGTCTTCCGTGGGGGCGTGGACGCAGATCAGGCTGATGTTAAACAATTTAGCATTGATACGGATTGTTATGAGGCGTTCGCTCACATGCCGAAAGCTTAGGACTTTTTGCCTTAGTCCACCTCGAACAACAAATCCGCATAGAAACAATCGTTGCCCTCTCTCCCTATAGCAGTCGCCGTAGTAAATATCGCAGTTTTTCATCCGCTTTAACCCGGTCCATTCCATCGCCTTTCCTGGATGGCGGTTATGTCCGCTTTATAGCGATCTAGGGCGTCCGCAAGTTGTTCGGCTGCACGTGGCCTGTTTAGGGACCTAACATTCCACGTACAAGGCCGAAGATCATTGTCCTTTTTTCGTTTTTTGCAAGGGTCGTCAACATAAATCCGGTCCGTTATATCCGAGGCTTGTGGTTGTTTCGGAGCGTGTTTTGTTTTTACGGTTACGGCTTACAAGGCCGTAGCCCAGTCGACTAATCCTGTTTTTTGAGGCTCGCCATTCGCCCTTCCCCGCAAGATGTTCGACTGTGGTGGCTCTTCTCGCTTTTTAGCAGACCAGCATCCGTCGGATAGATGCTACCCCTACGAGGCCTTTGTTAGTCATTTGCCATCGTAACTTACTGTGGCTTAATATACATTTTTTTAATAATGTGATATTCCAATCGAAAAATTAATTGCGTTATCTCGAATATTCGTTTACGGGAAAAGCCTTGGATAATATTATGCTCCATCAAGTCACTATAATAGGTAAGCGCGTACGCCAGTATTTTTATTCTCCTTTTCGATTCGGTATTAAAGGGAAAACAAAAAAATGTTTTATTGATTTATGCTGAGCGTCAAACGAACAAAACGAGTGCACTACTATCTGAAATAAAAAAAAAAAACGTTGCCCTACTTAGCGCGACCAAAAAAGTGGGATCAACATGCAAATGGACATTAATCAAAATCATGGCGAGTAATCAAGGCGAGCGCTTAACGACTTTGAATACAAAACAAAAAAGGAGCACCAACCACCGCTCCGCCCTATATGTCTCTCCTGATCCAAATCCAGAACCTTCTCGAACAACAAAGCATTCTTTTCGACTAGCACACGGAGGCAGCACGGTTCAGGATAACTCTGTAAATATTTGATAAATATTTCAAAACTGTTGTGTTTCCATAAATTATGCTCGGCTGCGAGGACTTGCAGGAGCATTGATCAAACTTTCCATTCCTCGAACGCAGATTGAATCGAGCCCGACCTGTTTTATGCCACAACATGAGCCTCGCGAGCGCACACACATTGCCCTTGTCCTCCTTTTTTGTTAGGTTCAAAGGATAAATGTAGGTATACAGGATATAGTCAACCCACCTTAGTCGATTAAGAGGAACCGGAACAATTTGCACGTAAAAAGCAAAAAGGAGCAACACAGGGAACGTTCGGATAAATGAAGGTTGTAAATTCACCCATCACGGTGTCCATATTGTTATTATGAGGTACCATGGTAGGATCCTGGTACGAGGTATACAACAGTGCGTGCCTGTCGGAAGTGTTTATTGTGATTTTTAATTAGAGCATTGGATGAATGCTCGTACGGAATTCCAGAGTCCTGGAAGTTGATGGTTCTATACGAGCCTGCATACGAATTTCGTGTTAATATTTTAGGTTCCTCGTAACTGTAATGACTCTTCATACTACATGATATGTCGATTGACTGACTATTACGTGACGGAAGGTATGTAAGTTGTTGTCTGACTTCTTTGCTGACAATTGGATTGCGTGCCATGAGCGTATATGTATGTGCTCGTATCTATGGCACGGTGAGTGTGATAAAATAGGTTATCACAGGCGCAGAAATGACTTTCAGCGATACCTGTTTTAATCTTAAACACTCATCTATTGTGTTCGGGTAGATATGGCGGAGTGGAATTTCTGTTTTCCTGTCGCCCTTTTTGTTTATCGAGCTCAGCACCTAGCTTGTACCACAAAACTGGCGGGAAATAGTAATTTCATGGCAGTGCGACTGCCATGAGGTTTGTAACGACTTTCCTAATTACTCTCGTTACGATCGAATGGTGTGTTTTTTATTAGTTTCTAAGTTAGATCCGAAATCCAACTATTGGTAGTTTCATTAAACTCCAAAACAGGGATTATATAGGGTTTTCCAATAAGGACTTTTTTTTTGAAATAACGTTTTTATAATTTGCAGACGTTGCTCGTTCTTGTACTTTACCATGATGAAAATGTTGAGCTTACTGAATAAACTGGCAATTACGGTTCGATGATTAGTGGAAGGGTGCGTTCACAAATTGAATCCAAAGTTGTCAAGTCCTTATTGGAAAACCCGATATATGTATATGCGAACGTATAGACGAGTGTGATTTCTTCAACATCATATTGGAAATGATTTTGCAAAAATCACTGACCAATACAAGGCGCGGGGAAGGAAGGGGAAGGGAGAAGGGAGCGAACAAACAGAGCAAAGAAGTTGATCGCGTTTAACTTGGCAAACGCCAGCTTCGATCTCTGTCCCTGCTCAATCCAAGTTGACACACAGCCTCCGCGTGGCCTCCCCTGAGTAGCTATACTGGCACCGGCCAGGTAGTGAACCAATATGTTCAGCGACCCGACCCCTTGTTCCTGGGGAAAGAGGGACCTGGCCGTTCAGGTTGCGGGTTGGGCTTAGTGCTAACATCCCTATCGCTTAAAACAAAAATTTTGTTCAGAGACAACCAATAGCCTCGGATACGGACGGATTACATGTTGACGACCCCCGCAAACGTCAAAAAGGAAATGAATTTCGGTTCTGCACCTGGAACGTTAGTTCCCTCAACAGACCAGGTGCAGCCGAACAACTGGTCAACTCTTTAGACGGCTATAAGGCAGACATTACCGCGCTCCAAGAAGTGCGATGGGATGGGCCAGAAAAAAAGCGGATGCAAAACTGTGATCTATACTACGGAAACTGCTACAGAGAAAATAAACAACGTCTATTCGGATGCGGATTTGTTGTTCGAGGCAGACTCAGGAAAAAAGTCTTAAGCTTCCAATATGTAAGCGAACGCCTCATAACTATCCGCATCAAGGCCAATCTCGGCAATACAAGCTTACTATGTGTCCACGCCCCCACAGAGGAGAAAGATGACCGACATAAAGACGACTTCTATGATCTCCTAGGCAGAACGTATGCGCAATGTTCCAGCTATGACACCAAAATCGATCTAGGAGATTTCAATGCGAAGCTGGGTAAGGAAGCTATCTTTGAACGGGTCATTGGAAAACACAGCTTACACAACACCACATCAGAAAACGGACTAAGGCTAGTGGACTTTATGGCGGGACATAACTTGGTAGTAGCAAGTATACGATTCCCACACCTCAACATCCATAAGGGGACCTGGCGGTCTTTCGATCAATCGACAACCAACCAAATTGATCATATTGCGATCGACGGCAGACACTCCTCCAGCATCCTAGATGTCCGAACTTTTCGAGGTGCCAACATCGACTCGGATCATTACCTTGTTGCAGTCAAGGTACGGATGCGAATTTCGAGTAAGTCGAGTCGAGTAAGAACACCAAAATTTAACGCTGGAAACCTGCAATCGCAGGAGACCGCCAGGACCTTCGCCGATCAAGTCTCCCTCAAGCTCTCTCAAGTCCCGATGCAATCTACACAAACCATAGAACAGCAATGGAGTCGTTGTCAGAACGCCATCAGAGAGGCTGCCTCAGATTTACTCGGTTTCGAGCCACCACCGTCGAGAAACCCCTGGTTTGATGATGAGTGCAGACAGGCCCTTGTAGAGAAACATAATGCATATATGGCTACATTGCATCGACGGACGAGAGCTGCCCGCGAGCTCTATAAACAGAAAAGGACGGAGGAGCATGCGCTTCTGAGAAGGAAAAAGAAGGAGCACGAAAAGCGCGAGATCGGGGAGATGGAGAGATGTTACTGCTGGAACGACGTTGGAAAATTTTACCAGAAAGTACCAGAAAGAACATGCCAAGGCTATAAAGCCAGAGCAGAAGCCTGCAGGGCAGCAGCAGCAACGACACCAGCGCTGAGATAAAACGCAGAATAACTCCTGCCAATCGCTGCTTCTCCGGGCTCAAGAGGCAATTTAGTAGTAGAGCCCTCTCTCGAAAAACTAAGGTTTCCCTCTACAAAACCTTAATCATCTCGGTCCTCCTCTACGGCGCTGAGGCTTAAGCGTTATCAAAAGCGGATGAAGAGGCTCTTGGTCGTTTCGAGAGGAAAATTCTGCGTGCAATCCTTGGTCCCGTTTGTGTAAACGGAGAATGGAGGAGGAGATTCAACCAAGAACTGTACGGGCTGTACAGCGACATCCGCCTGGTTAAACGTCTTCGGATCCAACGTCTAAGATGGCTAGGCCATGTAGAGCGAATGGACATCAACGCTCCGGCCCGAAGAGTCTTCGACTCCAACCCCGAGGTCGACGCAGCAGAGGACGACCGCATTTAAGGTGGCGCGCACAGGTGGAAGTTGACCTCAACCAACTGGGCGTGCGGCACTGGAAGCGGCTGGCCAAAGATCGGGCCGGCTAGAGAGGCTTGTTGGTTGAGGCCCTGGTTCACCCCGAACTGTTGCGCCATCAAAGGAGAAGAAGAATACAAGAGGCGCAATCTATTTCAAATCCTCGCAACTCCTTGCATACGACGACGATATTGACATAATAGGTAGATCGCAGCGAGATGTCAATGAGGCGTTTGCGAGTATTGAGATGGAGGCGGCGAAAATTGGTTTGATGGTAAACGAGGGCAAAACTAAATATATGCTGTCATCAAAAAAGGACGCTTACCACCGACGTCTTGGCCAGAACGTTTGTATAGGCAGATATAAGTTCGAGGTAGTTAAGGACTTCGTCTACCTCGGTTCCGCAGTGACCTGGAACAACGACATCGGTTCCGAAATCAAACGCAGAATCACTCTTGCCAATCGCTATTTCTTTGGGCTCAGGAGGCAACTGAGTAATAGAGCCCTCTCCCGAACGACAAAGTTGGCTCTATTTAAGACCCTTATCATCCCGGTCCTGTTGTACGGTGCAGAAGCATGGACACCATCAGAAGCGGATGAGAAAGCCCTTGGTCGTTTCGAGAGAAAGATCTTGCGCGTGATTTTCGGACCTATAAACGCAGACGGGGGATGGAGGAAAAGATTCAACCACGAACTTTACGGGCTGTACAGCGACATGAGTCTAGTCAGGCGTCTACAGATTCAACGCCTAAGATGGCTGGGCCATGTAGAGCGAATGGATTACACAGCTCCAGCCCCGAGAGTCTTTGAATCCAAACCCGAAGGGCGAAGAAGCAGAGGACGGCCGCACTTAAGATGGCGCACACAGGTAGAAGGGCACCTCAGCCAACTGGGTGTGCGGCAATGGAAAAGGCTAGCAAAAGATCGTGCTAGTTGGAGGGGCATGTTGGTTGAGGCCCAGTTTCACCCCGAACTGTAGCGCCCATTAAGAAGAAGAAGAAGTATAGACGAGTACTCCTCCGAAGTTAACTTGTTCAGAGCCTTGTTTACAACCTCTTTGACCTCCTTTAGACCGGAATGATGAGTTCCCTTGGGGGTGTGACATAATCGTGGCCAAAAACTCTTGCACAATCAACGAACAGGGCCGACGTACGTTCGTATTGTAAGGTCGAGCCCTTCTTTGTGAGTTCGGGCCCTACACAGAAAACACGTACTTGCAGCCTTTTCAGGACGCTTGCACAAAACTTTCTAGTCACCATCTGGTCGGTAGCAACTGAAGACAAAAATAACGGTCAAAGTCGAGACTTTGACATTCTCGCTTTCGTTGGCCGCTCCCCACCGCTTTGCCCATTCAAACACACTTGTTGTCGACATACATACACTCGTCTCCATGCACCACCTGCAATTTTCGTAGGATTCCCAAGCGTTTTTCACCAGATTTCATTAAAAATTTAATCGCAACATGTTGCTTGTAATGTGAGTCAGTCATTTTTACGATGCCACCAAAAACGTTTTTCTTTCGAAAAATACACACAGCACACAAACAAAACGTGTTGTCGACGAAAACTGGAAGGAAGTGCTCCAGCCAACTGACCATCATTCGCGGAGTGTTTTCGCTGATTGGCTCTTATAGCATCGTGCAAATGATGACTAATTTTCATCAAATATCATCAGGGCGGTGAACAAGCAAAACTGCCACATTTTGGCCAACGAAAATCCGTTGGCGACAGGTGATTCTCGAAAAGTGACAGTTTGGGGTGCTTTGTGGTGAAAGGGCATCATCGGACCTTATTTCTACGAGAAAGCCATTACCGTAAAATATGTAAATGAAGAATGACTCGTGAGACAAAAAATTGTGCCACCAACAATGAGGTACCTGTCAAGGCTAGGGTATATTTTAGACAGCTACACAAATCATATGCAAGTTAAAGGGGAACTGGGCCCCAAAAGTATTTCTGAATAACTCTTTAATAACAAACATGAGTACTTATTAAATCCTTTTAGAATAATGTACGTAAAAGGAATTGTTCGGTCTTGAAGTGTGTCATTTTATAAAACGTTTCTAAAGTTTTTGACAATATTGGCAAGACTAGCGCTTGGATTATAACGTGTATGCTATACGTGTGTAAGTATGGCGATATCAACTACCTGTAAGCCAGGTTTTCAGCCTACACTGCACATGCTAGTATGTTAAATAACATGCAGAAGTGTGTTAAAATACACATATGAGTGTGTCATTTGACACACTTTAGGATTAACACCCCTACCGAGTATCAAAAAATAAAACGATAAATGACATTTACCAAAAAAAAATTGATAATCGGTATTGTGAACATCAGTCGTCAAATACAGCCCATGCAGGACCAGAGCCAAGCTTCTCTTCAATCTCCCATGTGGTGTGTGATTTTTTTCCCACACAGGTGAAAGGAGTCTACAGTTTAATGCCGGTTCGGAACGGCGTGAGTCGAGAAGCTTTTTCATAGCAAGCAATTTTTTTTTTTTTTTTTTGTTGAAGGCTGCTGCTATCCGTTGGAACACTCAGATGTAAATACTTGTCCATTGTACTCTAGACAGACACCTCACGTTAATGTATTTTCTCCGTTTTCCGAAGATAAATGAGAAGGAGCTCCAGTGATATAGGGCTAAGAGATTCGGAGCACACCTCGTTGGTCCCAAGGGTGCGTCACCGTGTGCGAGCAAAGGCGGGACAGTCACAGAGTAAATGCTCTGCAGTGTCATCCTACTCAAAGCATGCTGCACAGGTAGGCGTATCACTGATGCCAAGCACGCAAAGATGCTTATCAAAAGTGTAACGGCCCGTAATGACTCCCACAAGTCTTTTGCATTTGATTTTCCCTAAAAACACTAGGAATGCTGCGGATTTCTTGCAGACATCAGGGCATACGCGCTTAGTCATCTTGCAAACTGGATAATCCTGGAATTTACCGTGGACGCAGGTAGACCTAGAGCGGGTTCTGGTCCCGCGAAACTCTCCTCTGAACCCATTCTGGGAAGTTCATTAGAGATCTCATTTCCTAGGATCCCAGAGTGGCCTGGAACCCATACAAGCCTTAGTGAATTCAATCTATGGGTCTGTTCAAGAAGGACTAATTTGGAGCTAGTTAGAGGATTAGACAATGTTTTGAGTGCAGCTTGGCTGTAACTGCAGACACGTATGCTTTTTCCCCCCTCCACCTGTGCTTCACAAAATAGTGCATGGCCATTACGATGGCGTATATTGCTGATTGGAAGACAGGTGCATATTTTCCTAAAGAAAAGTGCAGTCGGATGTTTTCGTGCTCAAAGAAGACCCCAGCTCCAGATCCCCTCCCAGACCTGAACCCATTCATGAAAACGCGAAGACTATCCTTTTCAGGTTCAGTATCCAGCCAGAGCGCAATAGGATAACGGTTATCACTGCGTCGCAGGACAATTCTTGCGCAAGCACACTGTTATTCCTATGCAAGTTGTACCATAAGCCATTTCTTTTCAGACGAGACATGGTTTTCAGAGCACACCGTCTAGAACAGCGCTCGGCGTGGTGGGGAAAGCCCCTGTATAGCTGAGACAAACCATTCTTTGAAGTTTGGTGAAAGAACTTGTTGGCGTGCTAACATACTCCACCAGACAACCGTTGCGTATGAGATTATATGTCTTATCATCGCCATGTAGATCCAGAGGACCTTTGCCGGCGATAAGCCCCATCTTTGGCCAAAAGCTCTTTTGCATTGCCAGAAAGCTGACAGCGCTTTGGGGTTTTTTGACTCTACATGCTTTGATCAGAGAAGCTTGCTACCCAAGATGACTACCAGGATACCGATATGGGAGTGCTGAGTCATGTCAACATTTTTCGTCCTTCTCGTGAAGAGAACGATATCGGTCTTAAGACGATTAACCGACAGCCGATTTCTTGTACACCATTCATCGATCTCATTTAGAGCCCCCTGTACGTTGAGACGGACAGTCGCTAAGCCTGAGCCGTCAGAAAGAACGGCGACGTCATCCCCATAGGCCTGGGCATAAATTCCATAGATTCCAGCAGAGGCATTGAGAGCTTAACTAGAGAGTCGACCACCATAACAGCGGAGATAGGACGGATTTTGCCAGGAGAGACCCAGCGAAACAAACATTCGATGGCGTCGGCGCGACCGAGATCCGAACTCGCTCATCGTGCGTCAGAGTTCACAGACTAACTACAGCGCCACGGCGCATAACGTGTGAAATCTCGTCACGCTCAATCCCTCTTCATCTGCAAACCACTATTCCACCGAAGTCATTTAGGTCATTTAGTCATTAAGGCAATTTAAATTCGTAAATTTGGCTTGAATGGATTCAAAAAACTCTCGAGTGCCTTCTTCGCTTGGCATTTAATATTCCATTTTCCTCTGACAAACACTATTCGCATGCTAAATACCAAGGATAGCAACCTGTCAAAAATGTATTCACAAAGGGACTTAAGTGTGCCACTTAATACGTTTGATATTTGAAATTGAGACACTTATTCATGATAAATCTATAACACGTTCTATTGCGCGTCATGAATAAATACTCTAATGACACCTTATGTGTGTCAAGGCGACACACTTACTAATAATTAACACACTTTGGATCAATCAAACAAAAGGGCAATTTCCCTTCCATGCAACCTGCATGATGTAATGGTTATCACATTGGACTTTCAACCCAGTGATCCGAGTTCAGTTCTCAAAGACACTCAACTACTCCTTTTTCCCACTCTGCATTGGTCCTTCGAGCCGGATGTCATGATCATCATGATGTTGCGTTCGGAAGCGGCAATAAACTTTAGGTCATCTATGGGAAATAAAATCACAAACAACATGGGTCTTTGAGAAAAGCTCGGCTCTGGTCCTTTATGGGCTGTAACGCCAGCAAAGAGTGAGTGTTGTGCCTTCATCACACACAATTTTGTGTGTTACAGCAACACACTTACCATTTGCAGTGTACCGTTTTCCCCTATTCTTTATCCTTTTTTTAATTTCTTAACGCAATTATAGCTACCGTTCCCAATATCTTTTCTTTATATGACCTACGTTCTAAAGAATTCCTTATTTCATTGAAACAGGACTTCCCACGAGCTCACACATTTCTCAATTTGTGATTTTTTTATGACACCCTGCACATAACCGGGCAACAGAGTTAACCTCAAGAGTTTACGCCTATGTCTTCGCTCAAGGCCTAAGTGGAAAAAGGACCTGATTAACGTCTTCATTTCAAAACGAAATAATGCAAAAGATGTTAAAAAGGTCCTTGTACCCTCTTTCAAAACTGTCATATCCATACAACGTCAAGGCATAGAAAAATGAAAATAATGTGATCAACTTAAATGTATCCTTTGTCCTTGCCGGTTACGGTCTTTTATTTTTTTTTTAAGGACATTAAGGAGGGGCAAATTATGAAAGTGCTCCGAGCGCACTTTCGGTAACAAGTGGTATTTTAAGTTGGGATATTAAACATTTTACGACTTTCGCTAATGCTCATAGTTCGGGATATTGTTGGGATAGAGAGTGGATTGCACAACCTGTGACACTATGTGGCAAACTGCAGTGTTGTTACGGGTATCTGAAAGTATTTTCCTTGAAGGCATTTTTCCGTGTAAAAATGTTAATTTCTCCAACATTGAAGACATGCTTTAAAACACGTTATAACCAACGTGACACGTTCGTTAATATTTTATCAGGCCGGCCGCGATTGTCCTAGTAATCGGAAAATTGCATACACCCTTTCTCAACCGCTGCCCGAGGACCATGTTCCCAGGGACACTTAACGATAACTGCTCTACAACCGCAAAATCTCAATTAAACACAGCATGCCCCCCACAATAGTAAAACGCAACCGGGCAACCGTCTCCCGGAACCAAGGACGAAAATAAAACTGATTTACATATTAATTGGAAGAAGACTATCATGACCACCCCTTTGAGCTCACTCTCTCTCGGTCTCATACACACACGTGCACATACATACATGGATCCTTGGTAACAAGGAAACACTACATAGAGGGAATGGAAAAATTCGTAATTTGTTATTGGCTTCGGGAGGCGCCAACATACCCCTATAACACATACCCTCTCGAATTAGCCAAAGGCAGCAGTAGCAGCAGCAGCGGCAGCAACACGCCGTTCCAATGGTTCTAATAGTCCTTATCCTCGTCGAGTGTCGTACTTTTTATCAGATACTGTTTAAAATTTGTTTCAAGTTTTAACATACAAATTAAATATCACTTGTCACACTTAAGGAAGGTCCTTTTGCTTCCTTTCTTATCACATTCATTAACTTTTTATATTTTCTTCCTCTTCTGCTCTATTTCATTCTCCTCCCTTACATCCACCTTCATCTTGAGAAGAAGAAAAAGGACATGTAATAAAAAATGATAAAGCGTATCCTTATTACAATGATTTATCCTGTTTGTTTTAAGGGCGCAAAATGCAATGTGTATATTCGCGAAATGTCGACACATTTCAATGTTGTTTTCCGTAAAAGGATCAAAAACAAGGAGCAACAACAGTGAGGAAAAATCCTCAAAGTCAAAGATTCACCAAAGCCGTCAAATAGATATAAAGTTGTAGGGCGTGCACACATGTATCCGGTACATACTTAGGCGGGATTTATCCTCGCGCTTGGCTAGTGGAATAATTTCACAAATGAAATGCCTTTTTTATCCTTTTTCCCTTTTCAATTACGTATGTATGAGTGAGTATTTCGCGGCTATCCTATCGGGTGTAGTGTAGATCCTTATGACCGGAAAGTGTGGCGATTTAACGCTCCGTAAAAGATGAACATTCAACGGCATAGCGATATACTATGTGTGGGTGGTGCGAAAGATAGATAGTATCCTGTCAGATCGTCATAAATATTTATTCGATGTAAATATGCGAGGAAAATAAAGGAAAATATGAAAAATCACTTTGATGTCAATAGCGGTGCGAGGAGAGGACGAAAACGAGAATGTCCACTGCGACCGGGAATATGAAGGAGCTACAGCATGACCGCATGGACATGGACGAAGGAAAACTAAACCAAATATGGATAGACGAATGACGAATGAAATGATTCCATGACGGTGGTCATTCGAACAACCCATCTACACCTTCTCGTCGTCCCTGATCCACTCACCCGTTAGCCTTAAATTGAATTATACACAAGGATGATCACCTTTCTCTTTGACATAGCCATCCAGACAGGCCGTGGATGATGGCAGTGGACCGAATCAAGTTAACCGTTCCGTTAAGGACATCGACGAGGGATTCCTTTAAACGATGAACAGACAGACAAATTAAATGCAGATCCGCAAGTAAAGTCCAAACTAAAAGGAAAAGGAAAACTTGAGGAAAAACGTAAATCAAAAACAGAAAATGTTGCAAGCGAATGGACAAAAGCCGCCATTCACCGTGTCCACATCCTGTCACGGTATATGTATGTAGTTATGTCTGTTTTTCCTCCTTTTTTGTTGTGCTCCTTGTTTTTATTTTTTTATTTAATTTTTTTGTGTTATCCTTAACCACTAGCGATGCGGTTGCTATTGTCTCGCCGTAACATTAGAGCAAAACTTTGCTTGTCCCCATAGTAACACTCCGAGCACATACTTATAGATCCCCTTTTGGTACCTTTCATTGTTTTATGAATCTCATATCCTTGTTTTGTATAGACGAGTACATTGAAAACTATTTCCGGTCTTATTATATGTACGACTGTGTGTACGACCGGGAGAGTTAGACCAAGTCGCGCGTTAGCTTGGCCAACGTAAGCGATTAAACTATCTTCGTCCCGGTACTCATACTGTATACGAAAAAAGAAACTGAAAAAACCTAAACTTAATTCAAAGATACAACGATGAAATAATAAACAAATAAAAATTGACGGCAGCACTATTTCAACACGACCGTTTACAACCAAAGCTCGCACTCTACTAGAGAGTCGAGGATACATTACTGTATTCAACCCTCCTGGAGTTAGATTGTTCGGCTGTATGATGATATAATCGCTTTTCATGTGGGTGGGGGGGAGAGCAGCTGGTTGGATTTTTCGATTTCGTTTTGATTTTCCGGATGGAAAATCTCCGGTAAAGAGCCGACTATGGTGAGAATGCGCAGATGCATATGTACGTGGCTTGGGAGAGCTACGGCGAATTGAATGGGAGGACGATTTGGGCGAATGGGAAACAGGTGGAATGTGTAAGAGGTACTCGTAATGTTCCGCTGGGATACGTTTAACGTGATTGTGGTTTTGTGATAATCACGTAACAGAGTGGATGTCCTTTTTGGTTACGTTGTTGACATTTTCTCCGGCTTCATTTAAATTTTTTTATTTTTTTGTTGATTGCAAGGTATATGTAAGTGCAGATTGGGCGGGAATTTAATTGCGCAAGGATTTCGATTCTATCCTGAACAGTAGACGATTAGATTAGACGCATGAATTGAATGAATTCGCAAGTCCTAAATCTTGGTTGTCAATTACGAACAATCAATTGGTAGAGGTAGAGAGTTAGAGTGATATCCTTTAGAAAGGCTGATAGACCTACACGTACGGCACAGCTTGGATCCCTCCCTAATTTCTAAGGCACAGCACGCCCACTGTAAAGGTAGATCGGTCGAAACAGCTCTTCACACATTAGTGAGGAAAATCGAAAGATCAATCCATCTCAAAGAATATACTCTAACAGCCTTCCTAAGCATAGAGGGCGCTTTTAACAACGTCACTCCGAAAGCAATAATAGAAGGGCTAGAAAAGCTTAAGGTGGAGAGGACTCTGATAGAGCTGATCAACGAGTTGTTATTAACACGCAAGATTCACTCTAAGTGGGGAAGCCTAGTAACTACCAGAGTAGTTACTACACCTTCACCTCTGGGCTCTTTCCGAGTAGGTGGAAAACAGCATTTGTCCAGCCTATACCCAAAAAAGGCGAATCATCTTCTCCCTCCAACTACCGACCCATTGCACTAACGTCCCTTCTTTCCAAGGTCATGGAAACGCTGATTAACCGTCAGTTTATGAAATATCTTGAATCATGGAAACTCCTCAATGACCGCCAATACGG
The DNA here is from genome assembly GCA_951905685.1 of Eumerus sabulonum. Lineage (NCBI taxonomy): Eukaryota > Metazoa > Arthropoda > Insecta > Diptera > Syrphidae > Eumerus > Eumerus sabulonum. The sequence goes on from OX645063.1 coordinate 102,437,025, forward strand.
TTTCCGCAGCAACAGATCCACTGGTGATATGATGGCATATCTCGCTGAAAAGTGGAATCACTCGCTTCACCAAGCAGGTGAAAGCAAAATTGTTGCACTGGATATTTCGAAAGCATTTGACAGGGTTTGGCACGAAGCCCTTTTGTCGGAAATGCGTGCTTTTGGGGTCGATGAGTCTCTTTTTCAATGGATTAGAAGCTACCTTTCGAATCGTTCAATTCAAGTTGTTTTGGACGGATTCAAGTCTGATACTCACTTTGTAAATGCCGGTGTTCCCCAGGCTCCGTTTTGTCTCCGACACTCTTTCTTATTTTTATAAATTATCTCTTGTCTGTTACTTCTAATCCAATTCACTCCTTCGCTGACGACAGTACCCTCAGCTTCTCATATTCGTTCACCAGTTTACGACCCTGCACTTCGGTTGTAGATATTGAGCGGCAGCGTATGTTAAGCTCATTAAATTCCGATATCGACAGCATTATCCAATGGGGTATAATCAATAGAGTGGAATTTAATGCATCCAAAACACAATGCTGTCTCTTGTCGTTAAAGCGTATAACTAACCCGCAGCCATTATCCATGAATGGCACTTGCATCTCAGAAACTGAAAAGCTTTCCATCCTGGATATGAGTGTTGCTCACAATCTTAATTGGAGCGACCATATATTCAGTGTCGCCAAGAATGCTGCGAAATGCCTAGGATTCTTATACAGATGCAAGATATATTTCTCACCCTTAGATCTGGCTACAATCTATAAGGCGTTCATTCGCCCCAAATTAGAGTTTAACGCTCATGTCTGGTCCGGTGCTTCCAAGACCTCACTGCACCTACTAAACAGAATACAAAAACGAGCCATAAAACTGATAGGTGACTCCAGCATTACCAAAACATTAGACTCGCTGGAACACCGCAGGAATGTTACCTGCCTCTCCCTGTTTTATCGTTACTACCACCAAAAATGCTCTGATGAAATAGCCAGTGGCATTCCGCCCCTTTAACATTTCTCCCGCAATACACATCTCTCTAGGAATGCTCACCAATATACTCTGAAGCCCGCTTTCGGACGTACTGTCAAATATAGAGAATCTTTCATTAACCAAACCACACGAATCTGGAACTCCCTGCCGGATTCGGTTTTCCCCCCTCAATGCAACATGCAAGCATTTAAGATCAATGTCCATCGGCATCTCCTCTATTCCTCTTCCTTTCTACCTTCTGCCCGCACTGTGTCGCCGACATAATAAGGTTATTAGAGTAAAAAAAAAAAAAAAGTAACAAGGGAACCCCGCAAGGTGGGGTCCTCTCACCTCTTCTCTGGAATGTAGTTGTAAACGAACTACTAATCAAACTGGAGAAAGAAGGCCTGGACGCTGTTACCTACGCCGATGACGTTTCCATCACAATCTCAGGTAAATACCTATCTACACTGAATGACAGCATGCAACCGGCATTCTCACTTCTGTGCAAATGGGCGCATAGTAACGGGCTCAGGATTAACCCACAGAAAACGGAGCTCGTGCTTTTAACCAAGAGTGATAGTCTGGTGGACTGCACTAGACAAGACAACATACCACAAACAACTCGAGAAGATACAAAGGATGGCATGTATGTGCATTACCGGGGCGCTCAGGTCCACACCAACGGCTGCGCTTAACATGATACTAGACCTTACACCACTCGATATTTTCGGTAAGCAAATTGCCACACACACGGCCATAAGACTAAAAGCCAACTCGAAATGAGCGAGCTATGTCACTGGCCACTCCTCCATCCTGCAAAACAGGATAACTATGACAGAAAACCTAGACCACACAGAACCCACCATAGTCTTGGACAAAAACTTTACGATGATCTATCCGGACAGGAAGAACTGGACCCGCCAAACTCAACCGCGCAGAAAATGTGTGGATTTCTACACTGACGGGTCTAAAGGCAAAGACGGGGTGGGCAGTGGAGTTTTCTGCAAACAACTCAAGCTACATAAAGCTCTAAAATTACCAGATCACTGCAGCGTTTTCCAGGCGGAACTGTTGGCAATAAAAGAGGCTTTGTCTTGGCTGAAGTGGAACGTAATATCCACCACGGATATTCGCATTCTCACAGACAGTCAAGCAGCCTTAAAGTCGCTGGAGTCCTATGTCAAAATCTAGTCTCGACTATCGCAGATCTCTTAACGAGATGGCAGAACAGTTCAACATACAGCTTATCTGGGTACCGGGACATAGCGACATTACAGGTAATGAAAAAGCCGACACACTCGCCAAACTAGGAACGACGCTACAATCAATCGTGGCTTGTGAGGGAGTACCCCTTACATTCATTAAACATAATCTAACCAATCTCGCCAGAGCCGAGACGAACCTGAGATGGACACAGGGACATACCTGCGTCACATCAAGAACTGACATCTACAAAGTCATCGGTGTCATCACAGGACAATGCCTCATTGGTAGTCACGCACAAAAACTAGGATTAGTTCCGAATGATTTCTGCAGAAGCTGTAAGGACGAGGAGGAGGTCGAATCCATTCACCACCTTCTCTGTGCCTGTCAAGCTCTTTGCAATATCAGAAAACGTTACCTAGGCTCTTACTTCCTTAACGATCTGACAGATGTTCAGAAAGAAGGGATACTTGATCTTCTTAACTTCTTAAGAAGCACAAAATGGTCCCACGAATAGGGGGGTAAAACCCCCTCGTAGCTGCACAACGGGCCTCCCTGTCCTATGTGCATTCTTCTCAACTCTGGGAAGGCTACGAGCCTACCTACCTACCCTACCTTAGGATTTTATGCCTGTTTAGTTCCGTAAGAATGTCAGGATAAAGGACCCTGCAATTAGAGTCGTCCTCTACGACGAGTCGGTGGGCGAAGACCATGGCTTCTTTCTTCAGTTGTTGAAGTTCCATTGAAGTGTCTATTTTTATATTACTAAGCATATGTTGGTGCTAAGGATGCAGCCTTTTATTTGAGTGTAGTCGGTGTTGTCGAAAGCACCCTCGATGTCAAGAAAGCAACCTAGAGCAATTTCTTTGTCGCTCAGGGATTTATTGATCCGGGCTGTTAGCTCCTCAAGAACATGCGTGGTTGATTTCCCAGGCTGGTAGGCATATTGGTTACTGTGGTGGTGATCTTTTCAAAGCATCGTCCCTTACATGCCATCCAGTATTTTTTTTTCCATAGCTTTAGGAAAAAGGAGGTAAGGCTTATCGGTCGGTAAGATTTGGGCAGGTCCGTAGGTCTACGGCCTGCTTTGGGAATGAATTTTACCGTCACCTCTTTCCAACTCGTCGGTATATGTACATATATCCACATGAGTAACTGGTTCTGAAGATGTTCCAACAATTGGTAAGGTGGTCAAATCCTTGTTGTGGTCGTTTTGGTATGAAAGGTGATTTTGCCAAATAATTAACAATTTGAGGAGGTTTAGGTGTCGGTGTTCATTTCCGACAAGGAAATCTCGATGACCAGGGCTAGGTAGGTAGGTAGGTATGTGAGTAATTCGCAGCCTCCACGAGGGGGAGTTCACACCTAGGAGGCCAGATATGTATGTATGTAGGTCCTTTGTGTTTCTATGAGGGAGACGACCCCCTATTGATATAACCATTTTGCGCTTCTTGCAAAATTAAGAAGATCAGTTGACATTATCCGCTGAACGTCAGTCAGGCCCTTAAGGCAGTAGGATTCTAAGTACCGTTTCCTACTATGACAGAGGGCCGGACAGGCGTAGAGCAGATGTTGAATGGACTCAACCTCCTCTTCATCTTCACAGCTCTTGCAGAAGTAATTTTTATTTTTTGGATTCTGTGAACTCCAAATTTTGACATATCTCCACGTTTTAAGGTCATCAGAATCCAAATCCAAGGTTTTTATGGAGATGTCTGAGTGCGTGTGTGTACATATGTGCGTACGTGCGCTCGGAATTTTGGTCTCGGTTATGTCGAGAACTAAAAAGGTATTGACATGGGACTCAATTCATTTGACGCGTAATTACGTAGCTTAGAACTGATTAAGTTTCCAGCAAAATCGGTGAAGCCGTTTTTTGTTAGAAATTAGTTATCTAAAAAAAGACAAAACAATTATGCAACACGGCTGTTGTGAATGGAAAGTGACCAAACCTTTGACTTAAGACTCACAGTATTTGGTCACTTCAGATTCATACTCTGTGGGTGCAATTCTATCTAATATAACACCATAGTTGCATGGGAAAGTTGCTGAGAACTACAGCCAACGTGAAAATTCAGTCGGTTCCTCTCTTTCTGTCAAGGACAACAACCCCTGGAAAGTAGTGAACGAACATTTACGACTTAAACCACTGTACTCCGTTCACGTTGTGTGATAAACATTAAAAGTCAGGACTTCCTTTATTGCTAGCTCCGCCTGGGAGACACTTCACTAGTCTGGTAGTTTTAGGGTCTGATTTAATTTTAATTATTTGCAAAAGACTTCGTTTCCCACCCATCTGTGTAAAAGTCCCGCAGTCCCTGTGGCGTCGCGGTTATCGGGACCATTTTTGTCCTTCGGGGTATACTATTTGAAATTTTATCTCAAAGACTGTGGTGGGCTCAATGTAGTTGGAGTTCTCTGCCAAAGTTGTCCTGCCGTTAAGGATAGAAGCGTGGCCGGCGATATACATAGCTCGTCCATTTTGAGCCGGTCTTCAGTCTCGCAGCCGTGTTCGCGGCTAGCTGCTTACCGTGGATATCAAAGAATAAGTTAGCCTGGCACCGAGTTGAGTAATTGGACGCGTGTATAGGACCCACAAGCTCCATTTTCTGGGAGCTTATCCCAAGTCCATTATTTTGTGCCCACCTGCACAATGTGGAGAAAACCCTACGCATACGGTCATTCAGCGTAGGCAGGTATTTGCCTGAGATGGCAATAGCAACCTCATCAGCGTAAGTAGTTCGCTTGCGACTACGGTCCAGATAAGAGGAAAGAGGACCTCCCCTTGTGGAGTGCCTTTAGTAACCGATCTAGTGGTTACTTGACCTCCCCATTTAGAGAAGATCTTGCGTGTTGAAAGCAACTCGCCAATCAAGTCTACTAGAGTCCTCTCCACTTTTGAGTTTTCTAGCCCTCCCGTAATTGCTTTCGATGTGATGTTGTTGAAGGCACCCTCTATGTCTAAGAAGGGTACTAAGGTGTGGAGGTGCATTGATCATTAAATTTTCCTCACCAAAGTGTGCAAGACACAAGAACCTCTAGAAGCAGAGGACTGACTGGCATCAAGCCCAGCGTACTCGACGGTCGTGCCGTGGCCTCGAATAGAGGTCCCTTGATAGCTGTAATTTCATATTTTTTCAGCTTTTGGCCTACTACAGTAACTCGTCTGTATAAAATCACATAGCATTCAACTATCCTCAACCCATTCTACCCTAAAGAGAATGTAGAGTAGAGTGTCTCATTCAGAGGTTCTTTTCGAATCGGTGGTCTTGAAGCGTATAGCACAGCATGCGGTCATCCGTTTGTTAAGATATATCGAGGCAATGAACAGAGGAGAATGATCAGGACTGATGTTGAAGGGGTTCTAAGCACCCCACTTATGTACAATCGAGCAGACCTCTGCAGGTGGAGTAAAAGGAGCAATCTCGCATCCCCAATAGCAAAATCTACATTTTTCTTAAATTGATCCCGAGTTCATAGGTGATAGCTTTCTAAGGGATCTTTTGTAAAAAGGTAGCCTTGATGGGGCTTGCCTGAAAACTGGTTATCGCCATTCTGAGAACAATACCAACATTCGAATTGATTCTCATATGCATACTACTGCAGCCACGTCCTTTTTCTTGTAAACTTTTTTCTCTAAACTAAAAAAAAAGACTACAAATGGACATCAAGTACCTCACCTCTCTGAAGGGAGCAACCACGTGACCCCAACCTTGTGGTCATCAGCCAGAAAAGCCATCATGTTGTACTTCGCCAGAAGGTGACTGCCATCGCTCCTTCCTACAAGGCGATTTTACAAGTCCCAATACAAAGCAGTAGCACATCGCCTCGAATACAAACAGCATAATATGACAGAGGCATCCCCGAAACATTGTCGCATTTTACTTCGGAGTAAGAGCCAGTACAGAGCCTACAGCATGATTTATGCATGGACGGCATAATCCCTCTTTTGCGTGCTGTTTCCATCCCTATCCTACTCCTCCCGTACCCCACTCTGATGTCAACATTTATGATTTAATTTTTTTTTATTTGCAGGATATGTTATCCACGAACACGGTTACCTCAGATCCGGGCATCCTTTGTTTCCATCATTGTACGGTGAAAGTTTTCTGTTTCAATTTGCCAAATGTTTGCCCGAATTGCAATTGCGAGCTGGACAGGACAACACCAAAGTTTATGCCATTTCGGTTGCCGTATCCTTTCATTAGGGCATCACAATACTCATGTGGCATCGTCCTTCGACCGACAACGGGGGATTTTTTAAAGTAAGTTCTGTGTTAAGCTATCCCGCTGATATGATAGTCCACCCGATACTACTCCATGTATGTATGTTGGTCGGTGGCCAGTATCGTCTTTTGTCTGCCAGACAATGCAATGGATATGGGTAGCATGCTTCTGTGCCGAGGACATGCAACTTTGGTCTCTATACAATACAAATAGAACGACATGTTGTTGTACAACCAATTTTTTTCTTTTTTTTTTTCGTACAATCTTTGGCATCCTTGCTCCTTGCCACCGATGGAATGTGTGTACTAAAGTGATTACAATAACTCGATGGATCTACATATCGGTGTAACCACATCGCACGGAAGTATCGTGGAATTCGACCGGAACGGTTTGACCCGCAGATCCGACAACAATGCTTGGAGCCAGTGTCTGCTGGTTGGCGATGTTCCTGATCCTTGGCACGACCTCTGGGATAGTGTTTTGATGCAGGTAAGTGCAGACACTCATTCGAAATTGAATCATTGAAATTCGACATGTAATCGTTGGATTTTCCCAGATTTGCAAACAAACCCATTGGACTGTTGATCACTACAACGAGGAGACATACAACTGCTATACGTTCGTATTGAAATTCCTAGAGGCACTCGGTTATGCGGGCCTTAGCGAGGCTGCCCAAAGCAAGACTGTGTTTTGTGAAAAGTATATTGTTCCTAGAACCACAACGGCTGGTAAATACATATCGCTCTATCGCAAGCTGCGGGAGAGCGGTGTCTATGTGCATCATATCAAAGACGGCAAGGGTGGCGGCAATAATGGAACACTGAATTCGAGTCGCATTAAACGACAACAGAAATTGTTCACTATAGCCGAATAGAATGAATGCCACGAACGACCTCTTACTATCATACTTGGATGTAACAACAACTCTTTCCTCAGACCAGATCTCTACTTAATTTATTTATTTTTCTTTTGTTTTTTTGAATGTAAGCTAAGCTTGAAGACGACATAGCAATTCCATTTAAATTCGTATCCAGTTACATCGAATGTCGCTTTTGTGATTACCCACAACCTAATGGAGAATTTTTTTTTTATAAAACGATTTCCAGCTAGACGAACTCTTGAGTTTTATTTACTTTCTCTGACCACACTCGCTAATCCACTCTGGGTAAATTGATTACTATTTTCCGTAGAGTCATATCTCACTGTGTGCAATTCTGCAATATTCGTGGGTTACGGAAGAATTTCTTTGCCACGTATACCCATTTCTCTCGCCACAAACTGGCTGTTTTGGCACTTTGTGAAACACAGGTCGATGAAAAGTCTGATCCTTCGGATTTCAGTCTTCCTGGATATAGCTTAGTGCTATTATTTGTTTCTCGCCGTGGTCTCGCCATCTATGTCCGTAGTGATATTGCTTACCAGTTACTTCCACAGTATAGCCAAACATTCACCCTGGAATTTAATTTCATATGGCTTAAATTCATATTCCGGAAGCACTCCATCCACTACTGTTTTCTTTATACATAGAAGCCCCAATCTAGACAGAAATGCAACATTTGATGCATTCGACGCACTGTCTGATTCCATCCAAAGAATTGTTTCCCTGTTCCCTCGCACTGAAATCGTATTAGCGGGCGATTTTAATGTACACAATTCTCAGTGGCCTCGACATTCTGGACAGACAACACCCGAAGGAAGGTATGTTGAAATTTTTGCTGAGTTAAATCACTTAACTCAACTTGTGAATGAGCCATCACGTATCCCCGATGTTGCTGGTCATACCGCCAACACACTGGACTTGTTTCTTACCTCTCAGCCTGACAAATACACGATCGATGTATTCGAACCCCTAGGCTTGTCTGACCACTGCATGATATCAGCAAAATTCTCGAACTCCCACCATCCAGTTAAAGAAAAAGCTCCTAAGAGAACACTATGGCTATACGAGAAAGCCAACTGGCGCGGCCTTAACAACTTCTTTCGGATCTTCAACTGGTCGTTGTGCTTCCTCGACAACGACGTGGACGCCGCAACTGATATTATCGTAAACATTATCCGAATCGGCATGGCAAATTTTATTCCCAGCAAAATAAAAAGCACCAGGCCTAAGGATAATTCGTGGTTTGACTTGAGCTGCATAGAGGCTATTAGGCTCAGGGAGCTAAGTTTTCGGGCCTACAAGGCAAACAGTTCTGAGGAAAACCGAAAAAAGTACATACGAGCCAGAAATGACTGCAACACCCACATTCGACGGGTTAAATTCCAATCCGACCAAAAATTAAGGCGTAAAATCCTTCAATGTCCCAAAGGTAGCAAAAGTTTCTGGTCGTTTGTAAAAAACGTAAAAAACTCAACCAAGTCGTCTATACCGACGCTCATCCACAATGACATTCCAGCTGTCACCCCCTTAGACAAAGCTAACCTACTTGCTGCCCATTTCGCAACCTCAGTTCTCAGCTGCCAGCTTGTACTTTGTCTCCGCCTGTACTAGAGTGAGTCAATTCCACCATGGGACTAATCCACTTCCGCACTCGTACAGTCGCAAGGGTTCTTAAGGACCTCGACATACAAAAATCCGCTGGTCCAGATGGTATTGCCCCAATAGATCTGAAGAGGTGTTCTTCTACGCTGGCGAAACAACTGCGTAAGCATTTTCACCTTTCCTAAACCTCTGGGCTCTTTCCGAGTAGGTGAAAAACAGCATTTGTCCAGCCTATACCCATAAAAGGCGAATCATCTTCTCCCTCCAACTACCGACCCATTGCACTAACGTCCCTTCTTTCCAAGGTCATGGAAACGCTGATTAACCGTCAGTTTATGAAATATCTTGAATCATGGAAACTCCTCAATGACCGCCAATACGGTTTCCGCAGCAACAGATCCACTGGTGATATGATGGCATATCTCGCTGAAAAGTGGAATCACTCGCTTCACCAAGCAGGTGAAAGCAAAATTGTTGCACTGGATATTTCGAAAGCATTTGACAGGGTTTGGCATGAAGCCCTTTTGTCGAAAATGCGTGCTTTTGGGATCGATGGGTCTCTCTTTCAATGGATTAGAAGCTACCTTTCGAATCGTTCAATTCAAGTTGTTTTGGACGGATTCAAGTCTGATACTCACTTTGTAAATGCCGGTGTTCCCCAGGGCTCCGTTTTGTCTCCGACACTCTTTCTTATTTTTATAAATGATCTCTTGTCTGTTACTTCTAATCCAATGCACTCCTTCGCTGACGACAGTACCCTCAGCTTCTCATATTCGTTCACCAGTTTACGACCCTGCACTTCGGTTGTAGATAATGAGCGGCAGCGTATGTTAAGCTCATTAAACTCCGATATCGACAGCATCATCCAATGGGGTAAAAACAATAGAGTGGAATTTAATGCATCCAAAACACAATGCTGTCTCTTGTCGTTAAAGCGTATAAATAACCCGCAGCCATTATCCATGAATGGCACTTGCATCTCAGAAACTGAAAAGCTTTCTATCCTGGGTATGAGTGTTGCTCACAATCTTAATTGGAGCGACCATATATTCAGTGTCGCCAAGAATGCTGCGAATTGCCTAGGATTCTTATACAGATGCAAGAAATATTTCTCACCCTTAGATCTGGCTACAATCTATAAGACGTTCATTCGCCCCAAATTAGAGTTTAACGCTCATGTCTGGTCCGGTGCTTCCAAGACCTCATTGCACCTACTAGACGGAATACAAAAACGAGCCATAAAACTGATAGGTGACTCCAGCATTACCAAAACATTAGACTCGCTGCAACACCGCAGGAATGTTACCTGCCTCTCCCTGTTTTAACGTTACTACCACCAAAAATGCTCTGATGAAATAGCCAGTTGCATTTCGTCCCTTCAACATTTCTCCCGCAATACACGTCTCTCTAGGAATGCTCACCAATATACTCTGAAGCCCGCTTTCGGACGTACTGTCAAATATAGAGAATCTTTCATTAACCGAACCACACGAATCTGGAACTCGCTGCCGGATTCGGTTTTCCCCCCTCAATGCTACATGCAAGCATTTAAGATCAATGTCCATCGGCATCTCCTCTATTCCTCTTCCTCTCTACCTTCTGCCCGCACTGTGTCACCGACATAATAAGGTTATTAGACCTTGAGTGCGCGCAAATTAAAAAAAAAAAAAAATTTTCTCACGACATGGAAGCTTGAAAACGGCGATGGAAGGACATCTAGGCAAGTCACTTAATGTGATTCCTCTCGTCGATCCGTTAAAAAACTGCTAACACGCCTCCAATCCCATTCCCCCGAACAGCGAACTCAATCATCTGTGACACTCTACCTACTATCCCCATGCAGGCGCTATCCATCCTCCGACTTTGATGGTGCCGGAACGCTAACGATGATCTATTCAGCTCGACTCGATGACAATAGAGGATTTTTTCATCATTCCTCATTACTTCCATCTCATACACAAGAAATGAAAAACAAAAAAGGACTCGAAGGAAGGCGTTTTATTTATTTGATTTTATTTCACAAATAGCGGTATGCAAAAGCACCGACTGCAGGTGCACTGCTCCACAATTCCCCAAGAGCGGCATATCCATTACTGTCAAGCACCATCGTCTCCTCTGCGAGCGATGACGGCAAATTGTGGAATAAAGTCACTTCCTTTCTCCTTTTCATATCCCCTTTGTTCAGGATCGGGCATAGTATCTACAGCACGAAATAAAATATCAATGGTAGGGGCCGGGGGGCGGACCCATCGGGGTGATGGAAATTTTTGTGCGAAAGTAGAATTGTTTTTTTGTAAATACTGTAAGCAAAGGAAGTCCGGCGTTAAGGGATTCCATTTTGAGGCTTGAATGAGTAGAGCTGGCAGAATGATATACTACGACAAACAATGGGACCGCTTTAGGGAGCCAAATGCAAATATGATAGACCACATTGGGTAAAAACTTGGGGGAAAACGGAAGAGATCTGCTTGGTCGGGAGGCGGGAAGGTAGGTAACAAATCGTTTAATTATTAATGCCATTCGGTTTGGTTAAAGGATTTGGCCTAAAATGTAAGTATAGAAGGATTCCACGTGGCGGTGGGAGTATATATTTGTGGTTTTCACATAACCTCATTTCAAGGAATTCTTCCATTTGGGTCAATGAAAATTTCCTTTCTCGGAAAGTAGGTTGCTAGATGTGGCCATGTCCTTATTTTAGACACAAATTCGAAATTCGACCTTTGCAGCGTGTGTGAACAATACGGAAACAAAAAAAATGCCCGAATTCCTTCTTTATTTGACATCATTCATCAGTCGTCCATCAATCAATCAATCATTCGGTTTCTCTATTTTTCCACGCATCTTCTTCTTCTTCTTATGTGGCGCTGCAGTCCGGAGTGTACCGGGCCTCAACTAACAAACCTCTCCAATCTTTTGCCAACAGCTTCTAATTGCGCACATCAAGTTGGTTGAAGTTCTTCTCCACTTGTGTGCGCCATCTCAGTTGAGGGCGCCTTCTGTTGCGTTGTCCCGATGGCTCAGATTCAAAAACTCTTCGGGCCGGTGCTGTGTTGTCCATACGCTCTATCCGTAGACGCTTGGCTAGGCGCATGCCGCTGTACAACTCGTACATTTCAGTTCGGTGTGTTCAACCAATCACGGTCAATGTCACGTCTTTTCGGAGACCGTGCCTCTAATGTTACCCTGTGAGTTCCGCACGATCTTCCCAAGTCAGCGCGTCGCCTTTCCTAAAACCTTTTCTGACATTAAAGATCTAAGTGATTTCGATTAACGACCTTGATGGAGCAGCGGGAGTTCTCCATCATCATCCAACACAATCTGACGAGCTTGAAGAGAATGTCAACACTGGACTTGGCACTGTATAGCTCGTCTCTATGCACGCTGTCCTATGCATCCTTGAAATCGACAAATATGTAGGTGGTGAGTGTCACCTTTTCTTGAGTCTTTTCCAGAATCTGGCGCACTGTGAAGATCTGATCTATCGTGGACTTCCCTAGCCTAAAGGCACATTGATAGGATTCTATCAATTGCCCACGAATGGCTTCAGGTGTTCACACAGTACGACAGAGAAGATCCTATAAGCGATGTTAAGGAGACATATTCCGTCTTCCTTATGCTCTGTCAAACACCTCAACCCTCCACGCAATCAATAGAACAACAGTGGAGCCTTTGCAAACAATCCCCGACAAGTACTGCATCTGAAGTTTTGGGCTTCAAGGCTCCACTACGAACAAACACCTGGTTCGACGACGAGTGCTGGAGGATTCACACAGCGAAGCAGGAGGCATAAAAGCCTCGATGCATAGATGAACAAGAGCGGCGTGTGAACTCTACGAGTTAAAAAGAAGGGAGGACCATAAGCTTCTTAGAAAAAAGAAAGAAGAGCACGAAAAGCGCGTGATGGAGCATTCGGAGAGGTGGTACTGCAGTCATGACGTTCGAAACTTTTATCAACAAATAAAGCGATCACGCCAAGGTTATAAAGCCAGAACGGAAGCTTGTAGGGATGAGAACGGACACCTGGTTGTGGAATCGCAGTTGATGCTGAGCATATGGAAAAACCACTTCTACAGACTGTAGAACGGCGATGATATCCAATGTACCGTTGTCAGGCAGAATGATCCATTTCTTAACGACGTAGTTCGCAGAGAATTCCATTCCCCAGACCTAGACGAACCTGAGATCGCAATATCAAAACTCAAGTCGAATAAAGCTGCTGGCGCAGACGAACTGTCTGCTAAGCTCTTCAAAGAAGCTGGAGACGGAGTCTCAGTATCGTTTGCCCGATCCATAAGAAAGGCGATCCCTTTGACTGCGCCAACTACAGAGGAATAAGTCTTCTCAATATCGTCTACAAAATCTTCTCTGCCGTTTTGTGTGAACGCCTGAAGCCTTTTGCATATAAGCTGTGGCTTCAGGCCAGGAAAGTCTGCCATCGACCAAATCTTCACACTATGGCAGATCCTGGAAAAAACCAATGAATTTCAAGTCGGCACTCACCACCTATTTGTCGTCTTCATAGCCGCTTACGACAGCGTAATTAGAGACGAGCTATACAACGCTACGTCTACCTTTGACATCTCTGTCAGACTATGTAGGATGACTTTGGAGAATGCTCGCTAATCCATTTGAATCGGTAAAGACCTGACCGATGGTTTTAATATCAAAAAAGGCAGGGCGATGTGCTGTCGTGTGATTTCATTAACGTCGTATCAGAAATGATTGTACAAAAATTACTGGCCAACACAAGAGAGGCACAATCTATTTCAAATCCTCACAACTCCTCGCATACGCAGATGACATTGACATAATCGGAAGAACACAGCGGGATGTCACTGGGGCGTTTACGAGTATTGAGGCGCAAGACTAAATATATGCCGTCATCAAGCAACGACGCTCACCACCGACGTCTTGGCCAGAACATTTGTATTGGCAGATATAAGTTCGAGGTATCTAAGGACTTCGTCTACCTTGGCTCCGTAGTGACCTGGAACAACGACATCAGTTCCGAAATCAAACGCAGAATCACCCTTGCCAATCACTGTTTCCTTGAGCTCAGGAGGCAATTGAGTAATAGAGCCCTCTCCCGAACGACAAAGTTGACTCTATACAAGACCCTTATCATCCCGGTCCTGTTGTACGGTGCAGAAGCATGGACACTATTAAAAGCAGATGAGGAGGTCCTTTGTCATTTCTGGATAAAATCGTGCGTGTGATTGTCGGTCCTACGGGGCGAAAAATTCATCGCGAGCTTTAAGGGCTGTACAGCGACATGAGTCTAGTCAGACGTCTACGGATTCAACGCCTAAGATGTCAAAGCAATGTAGACCGAATGGACACCACAGCTCCAGCCCTGCAAGTGTTTGAATCCAGCCCCGGGGGACGAAGAAACATAGGACGAGCATAGGCTCGTTGAAGGGGCATGTTGGCTGAGGCCCAGGTTTACCCCGAACTGTGTCACACGATAAGAAGAAGAAGAAGATTCCCTGCAGGTCGGTGACAAGATTACCCTCGATATCGAACAGCCAGGGTGCCATTCTTGAAGCTTCCTGCAACGCTTTTAGCTAACTTATAAAACGCCCGTATTTTATGTATGTCCCTGGGAGGCCGCGAAGATTATTTTCTTTAGTCACAGCAGTTTTTTCCCCTCCCTTCTTTTGGCTTGGTACTCCTCTCGCGTTGCCCTGGATCTTCACTACGTCGCTTTTTGGTAAGCCTCGCCGGTTGCTGCCTTTTTCGGTTTCTTCCTGAATGGCTGAGCGGCAATGCAGCCATATATTGTTGACATTAATAAACTGTAGGTCCCTTTCACCTATGGGAAAATGAAATCACACACAACATGGGTGATTGAGAGAAGCTCGGCTTAGGTTCTTCATGGACTGTAACGCCAACATACATACATACATACGTAGGCATACGGGAGAGCCTTTCGCTCAGTTGCTCCCTGTAGACTCTGGTAACCTCCGGTGTGCTCAGTCAACCTTTGTCAACTTTTGACATTGGACAGTCGAGCTCTGAATCTTGTTGCTACGGGGAAATAGTCAAAGTCGACGTTTGCCTACCTGAATGTTCGCACGTCCAGAATGAGCACATGGTCGATTTGGGTGGCGGTTCGACCGTCCGGAGGTCGCCAGATTGCTGTGTGGATTCGCTTGCGGGGAAATCTTGTGCTACTTGTCACCGCATTACGAGCGGTCGCAAAGTCCATGAGTCGGAAGCCGTTGTCCATTGTTGTATCATGGAAGCTGCGCTTTCCAATCACTCCGCCAAATGTGTTCTCCTTACCGATTTGGGAACTGAAGGTCTTTAGCCTCTCCGGTAGGGAAGTGTGCATACATATGTATATGTATGAGGCTGATATTGTTAAATCTGCCTATGATGCGGATTACACCCAGGCCATCACAAATAGACTTAAAGTCGATTACCTTCGACCTTAACCGCTTTCCCACGACAAATCCGCACCCCAACATGTGCAATCTTTTGTGACAGCTGTAATAGATGTCGGAATCTATTTTCCTCACCATACGGTTTCCTATCCAGCGTATTTCCTGGATCGCAGTAATATCCGCCTTGTACTGCGTGATGATTCTAAGGTTCATGAGCAGCTGCAGGAGTGTACAGAGTTCTGAAATTCCAGCAGCATACTCATAAATCGTGTTCCTTTTTCGCGCCATATCGCCTTCGATATTCTGTCTGTTTATCCGAGGCATTCAGCATGCCCGATGAATGGAATCTCAGTATCGTTTGCCCGGTCCATAAGAAAGGAGACCCAAATGACTGCGTCAATTACAGAGGGATAAGCCCCCTGAACATCGCGTACAAGATCCTCTCTGCCGTACTGTGTAAGTGACTGAAACCGTTCGTGGACAATCTGATAGGTTCCTACCAGTGTGGTTTCAGGACAGGAAAATCCACGATAGACCAAATATTTACACTACGGCAGATCTTGGAGAAGACCCATGAATTCGAGGTCGACACGCACCATCTTTTCGTCGACTTTAAAGCCGCGTATGACAGTGTTTATAGAGACGAGCTATACAGAGCCATGTCATGTTTTAACTCGTCAGACTGTGCAGGATGACTATGGAGAACTCTCGCTGCTCCATTAAGGTCGGAGGTGAACTAACCGACCCCTTTGATGTTAAAAAAGGTTTTAAACAGGGTGACGTACTGTCATGTGATTTCTTCAATATTATTCTTGAAAATATCGTGCTGGACTCTGCGGCCAATACAAGAGGCACGATCTACTTCAAGTCCACACAATTGCTTGCCTACGCAGATGACATTGACGTTATTGGACGGACAAAGCAGACGTCAATGAGGCGTTCGCAAGCATTGAAGCAGAAGCGGCTAAAGTGGATCCAAGGGTAAATGGGGACAAGACCAAATATATGCTGTCATCCAAGAAAGACGCGCAACACCGACGTCTTGGTCAGAACGTCACCTTCGGCAGCTATATTTTTGAAGTAGTCAAGGACTTCGTCTACCTTGGCTCGATAGTGACAAGCAGCAACGACACCAGCGCTGAGATAAAACCCAGAATAACTCTTGCTAACCGCTGCTTCTTCGGGCTCAAGAGGCAATTGAGTAGAAGAGCCCTCTCGAAAAACTAAGGTATCCCACTACAAAACCTTAATCATCCCGGTCCTCCTCTACGGCGTTGAGGCTTGGACGTTATCGAAAGCGGATGAAGAAGCTCTTGATCGTTTTGGGAGGAAAATTCTGCGTGCAATCTTTGGTTCCGCTTGTGTGAACGGAGAGTGGAGGAGGAGATTCAACCAAGAACTGTACGGGCTGTACAGCGACATCGGCCTAGTTAGACGTCTACGGATCCAACGTCTAAGATGGCTAGGCCATATAGAGCGAATGGACATCAACGCTCCGGCCCGTAGAGTCTTCGACTCCAACCCCGAGGGACGACGCAGCAGAGGACGACCCCATTTAAGGTGGCGCGCACAGGTGGAAAGGGACCTCAACCAACTGGGCGTGCGGCACTGGAAGCGGCTGGCTAAAGATCGGGCCGGCTGGAGAGGCTTGTTGGTTGAGGCCCTAGTTCACCCCGAACTTTAGCGCAATCGAAGTAAGTAAGTAAGTTAACCAAGGCATTTTGCTCGTTTTTTCTTACGTGGGCGGATAGTTGGCCTGCCGCCCGCACAACCGTCAGTCTGGTAGGGGTATTGTAGCGCCCTCTTGCCTAGGACGACAGCTTTATATATTTGTTCACCTCTACGAGGTTGTTGTAGAGGCTATGCAAGGGACGCCGCGAGGAGGCTGTATGTCAACTTGACCCGAGCATTGAAACAGGGATCGTTCCTGGCATCTCGCCAGGTTGAGAGCAATCAACAACTTTACCCGGTATGTCCGAGTCCGTGCCCTCCTCCATGAATGCGTTACTGGCTCTAATAACCATCCTCATTAGACTAATGCTATTTCGTCTACTGACCTTGCGTTTAGATATACGAAAAGACGGGCAAAAACCTCTGTCGGAAATATTAATTTAACCTTACTGGCTACATCGGTCCTGGATTGCTCAAAATAGAATTTCCATACTTTGGTCACCAAATAGAACGCCTCTATTGTACATGTACACGTCCTATTTCTCAAGCTAACACATGCATTTGATGAAATTCCATCGAATAGTGACCTCGATTCTCTGACCCCTCTTTTATGGCTGCTCTCTCCCAATCGCCTAATGTGGCATAATGTCAAACACTTACATCGTGCACCTATTTTCTGTTCTCCATTTTTGGTCATTACACCCTTGTCGGCCGTTATTTAAGCTCCACCGCTATATCACTTGTCATAACAATTTATGTGCAATGAACTCAAGGTAATGTAACGAAAGTGAAAGTTATTTTCTACTTGCATTGGCCTACATAAAGCGCCCTTTGGTCTCCGTACGATATTCAAATGGAATTACCGGCCACAGCCACGTTGCTACAGTAGAATCGAATACTAAGTAAGTCAACGTAATTGTCAGGGATAATGAATGAGATACCAATCCACTGGCTCTGACAGGCACTTTTGATTGCACATACAAACGCTTTGCGTTTGACGGCATCTTGACTATGTCATTCTGCCTTATTCCGACGTCTTGACACTACTCATCGACTAACCCAATGATAAGTTAAAAGCGTCGTTTTTAAACGAGAATAACACGTATAGTATCGGTGTGTATTGCGAAAGCAACAACCAACCCTGCGGGGATTAAGGGGCAGACGTACGAAAGATTGGTATCTCAATCTCATTCATTATTCCTGGTAATTGTGAGGAATTGAAATATTCAGTACTTGATTGGAGCTTACAGGCTATTTGCTTGGCTCTGCCCGAGAGCAGGAAGGAAGGACGACAAGCTCAGAGTCAACACAATTCACCAAATTCATATTTACCTACATACGAGTATCTTGAGGCTATGTGTGCACTTACATGCATGTAGCGACGATATTAAGAATGATCGAGGACATGCAGGCTAGCTTTGACATAAGGGGCTAATGCTACTATTAGCAATACGGCACTGCGACCTTTGCAGATCTATTGTGCCTGCTAGCCGATTAGCCGAGCAGCCTCTCCACCTCTATAACGAAGTTGAGAAAGCTTCTCGTAGGAGCCAGGGTGATCCCCTCAGGAGTCATAACTTCACTGAGAAGGATACGCTTCCTAAGATGGCAGAGTGCAGCACACTCACATACTATGCCGTCTCATCGTCCTCAAGACAGAGCTCAGACACTCAGTTTCAGACGAGAGACTAATTTTGTTTAGATGATATTTCAGACTGCAGTGTCCCGTTAGATTGCTGACTAGTCTTCTGATGTCAATAGGGTGTCTGTTCAGGGGTCGTATAAGTCGTTTAGATTGACGGAGTCCCCGAACACTGTTCCAGAAGGACAGGTGTTGCGATTTTTCCCACTTGTCTAAGAAGTAATTTATCTTAGACCCGGGAATGCTGCAGAAAGGTTCCGGACCTATGTATTTGTCGCTGGAACCTTTTCTGGCAAGTTGGTCGGCAATTTCATTGCCCTTGACACCTTTATGTCCTGGCACCCACCAAAGTTTAACATTGTTTCTTTTGGCAAGGTCTTGCAGGGCCTCATGGCATTCCTTGACGGTTTTTGAGTTCGTGCTGTACGAACCCAGTGCTTTAAGCGCGGCTTGGCTATCAGAGAGTATGTTGATAGTTACTCCTCTGATGCCAGTCTCAAGATTTAGATTGACACATGTTAGGATGGCAGGCAGCTCTGCTTGGAAGACGCTGGGGCTTATTCCCAGGGCCTTCGAGATCCTGCGTTTTGGTCCAAAGATGCCGGCGCCAACGCCAGAAGCCACCTTGGAGCCATCCGTGTACCACCTAAGGCCTTTGACATTCAGCAGGGGGTCACTGTTTTCCTATGCTGAGCGGTTTGGGATCAGTATCTCGAATCTCTTGTCAAAGGTGAAGGTGTGTGGCAATGCGTCCGAGACTGTAGTAATCATATCCAGCTCGGGAAAGTGTTGTAATATAGACATGTGGCCTGCAGGTCTACATGGCATATTTGTTCCAGAGCAGAGGATTCTGATTGCACTGCGTAATGCCACCTTTTTGATAAAAAGGTGCAGTGGAGTGAGTCCAATGAGTGCTTCTTGGGCTGCCGTGGGGCAAGTTGGCATAGCGCCTGTGATGCCGAGACACGCTAGTTTCTGAAGGCGTTGAAGCATTCATTTATTCATTTTTGTAGTTTTTTGCTCAACTTTTGTCCACCATACGATGGATGGACCCGTAGGTGACGATAGGTCTTACTTACTTATCTAGATCCGGATCTGAGCAAGCTTCTCAGCTTTGAAGTTTAAAAATAAAATATCCGAAAATAATTTCAATTCAAAAAACAAAAAAAAAAAAAAAAAACAAAAAAAAATAAATAAAAAAAAACTGGAATACACCTTTCTTGCGTGAATCAACGGAAGTTGCGTCGGTGGATGTGCATGTTGCGAGAGTGGATGTGCATCGCGCGATTACAGTGAAAATTTAAATTCAACCTAAATAGATAAACAAAAAAAAAAAAAATACAAAACAAAATATAAAAATGTCTTCCCCTCCAGGGGGGGGCGAGGTGATGGAGATGACCCAGGTCACATATCAACAGTTTGTAGAAGCGATCGCCATAGCGAAAAAATATAAAGAGGAAATAGACCTATTAAAAAAAACAATACAAAGTCTAAAGGATAGTGATAGTGAATCCTCAACTAAAACTTCAATGAAAAAAAGAAAAAAAGTAGAACGAAAAGAAGTTGAAAGTGCTAGTGACAGTAATCGTTTCGCGCTACTAGACGCTGAAGACGACGAAATTGTAGTCACTGAAACCGTTGAAACAACAGATGATATTATACAATCACTAAAGCGAAAGAACCAAATCAAACAAAAACCAAAAGAAACTAACAACCGTAACAGGACGCAGATTATTCAGCCAGAAGTCAGTAGAAGCGGAGACAACAAACAGGATGCACCGACAACCGTAGCGGCCAAAAAGAGGGAACAAGCACCGCCTATAAAAATATACCAGGAAGACAGCAAACTTCTATCAAAGGTTTTAGAAGATAAGATAGGTAAAGATAAATTCACCATTAAAAATATAAATAGAAGTAAGATGACCTTAACCCTTATGAGCAAAAATGACTGCATTAAAGCAAAAGAAATCTTAAAAGAAACTAAGACCGAATTCTTTTCGTATACCAATAAAGATGATAGACTGCAGACATTTTTGCTCAAGGGTCTTAGCATAAGCCATGATCCGGATGAGGTCTTAAAAGAACTTCATCAATTAAACATTGAGGATCTCGAATTTGTTCGAGCTTTCAGATACGCTACATTTACGTCTAAAAAGGAGAATAAAGCACTCCCTATTATTGCGGTCCAGCTTTCTCCAAATAGCAAGGCCCACAATTTATTCAACATTAAGAGATTAGAGGGTCACTTAGTGTCCTTTGAAAAAATTCGGAGAAGCGACGTTCTTCAATGTCGCCGTTGCCAGAGATTCGGTCACGTGTCTACAAACTGCAATATGATGTATAGATGCGTAAAATGCCAAAACGAACATAGTCCTGGTGAGTGCCAAGTGCAGAAAGAGACAGGTAAAGAGCAGCTATTTTGTGTTCTCTGCAAAAAAACAGGCCACCCTGCGTCCTGGAGGGGCTGCGAAGTCTACAAAAGGCTATCAGAACGAATCCAAACCAAGAAAAAGGAGGCACAACAAGGCAGAGAACGAAAAATTGCCGTAATGGAAAACAGGATCCAGCGAGGAGTTACTTTTGCTGAGGTAGTAAGTAGTAACCTTGGTCAAAAGCCTACTACACCGTCACCAATGATACGCCCTCAAAGCATTGAACTGCAAGCGCAAGTTAACAGCTTGACCAAGACTGTTGCAGAACTCTCAGCGAAGGTCGATGCCTTGCTGAACCTTTTCAACCAATAAGATGGCCAGACAAACAAAGAATGGCCTCAAAATAGTGGCTCTTAATGTAAATTCAATAATTGCCAACAGTAGGCGTGGGGACTTGCTGCGTTTCGTGGAAGATCATAACCCTGACATACTGTTTCTGAGCGAAACAAAATTGAATAACCGACACAAAATAGAATTTGTGCACTACAATATAATACGTACCGACAGACGAAACACAAATAGAGGCGGTGGCACAGCCATCCTTATCCGAAAGCCACTTCGCTACACGACAATAGAGCGCAGCGATGTCAAAAACTTTAGTTGTCTTGAGACTACTATTATTTCCCTGCCATTAGGAAATAACCGCAGTCTGTATTTAATATCAGCGTACGCTGCGCCAACCTCCGATAATCAATTTAACGTCGAGTTTGAAAAATTATTCGAATTACTACAGCTAAATAGTTTGCAAAACTATTTCGTTTTAGCGGGAGATCTTAACGCGAAGCACTCGAGTTGGATGGACCTAATAGCAAACGGAAGAGGCAGATTCCTAAATAGCTTTATCGGGGAAAACCAAATCGAGTACAAAATGAAATTATATAGCCCAGTTACGCCAAGTTATCCATCAGGAAATTCGTTTCTCGATCTATGTATTGCGGACGCGCGATTACATATTCAAACAATCCACAATAATAAGATCTCAACACTGCCTTATGATAGTGACCATGATGCTATAGTGATCCCGATGACGTTATCTGACGACCCCGAATTCAGTTTCGCCACGCAGCACAATGCTCCTAAATTCAATTTTAAAAACACTAATTGGCGCACATTTAAGCGGTGTGCCATTAGAAAATATAGAAATTGCTCTACTCCTTCTAATGCTCCAAACAATAGAATCATTACGAACGACGAATGTGATATCTATATCGAGAATTTAAATACAGTGATACTAGCGGCTATGGTGTCGTCAGTCCCAAAAATCAAATCGAGAAATAGCGCTGAATGTTATCTAAACCAAGATATAATTACACTGCAAAATTATAAAAGCTTTTTAATAACGCAGATAAATCGAACACGAAATCAATTCCTAGACGAATCGACCAACCGGGAACTAAGAAGATACAAATCCCTTTTGAGAAATGTAAAAACATTATTAACGCAGCAATATCGAAACAGTATCAACGATTACTGGAGACAGCGTGCAGAGTCTATTATGACATCCGAATCAAGACACATGTTTCCTAAAATCAATCAGACTTTCAAACTTCGGGAAGAAGTTAAGATTTCAAAATTGAAAGTACCCTTAAACTCTCGAGGTCTACTAACTCAAGCAGAAATAAATAGCGATAGCTGTCCCATCATCGAAGGACATTTCATAGTCGATTCTGGAATAGAAAAGCTAAATCTCATTGGCTCCCACTTTCAAGCAATTCATGATAGGTGCCTTCAAAGCGTCAAGACTGTCGAAGTCGAAAATGAATTACTGAGATTTCAAAATAATCAGATCAGTTCGCCGTTACGATTTTCTGAGGTATTAAAAGCAGACGAGCTTACGACTCAACAAACAAATAACTACTTTACGACACTGGACGATCTTACAGAAATATTTAGAAAACTAAATAACAAAAAATCAAGTGGTTTAGATAACATTCCCAACATAATACTGAAGCATCTACCGGACATTATTATACGGCAGTATTGCATCATTTTTAACAACCTACTAAATAACCGTCACTTTCCCAGTTGTTGGAAAACATCGAAGGTTTTTCCAATAGCAAAAAAAGGCAAGGATCCTTCTGATCCTTCGAGCTATAGGCCAATCAGTCTCCTGCCTAACATCGGGAAAATTTTTGAGATACTTTTAAATAAGTCAATTTTATTTGAATGTAATAGAAAGGGAATTATACCGCGAAATCAGTTTGGATTTAAGAAAAATCACTCGGCAGTGCACGCAGTTACAATACTGACATCAGATATCAACTGGAATCTGAATGCCAAAAGATGTACAGGTGCTTGTCTGATAGATATTGAGAAAGCCTTCGACACGGTATGGATCGACGGATTGATATATAAACTGATAAAATACGAATTTCCTCACCAACTCATAGGCATGATTTCTTCCATGATTTGTGGAAAAAAATTTGTCGTAACAGATAGGATATACACGACGACTAAAGTTTTTAATATCGCTAATGGTCTTCCACAAGGCACGGTTACAGCCCCACTTTTATTTAATATTTTCGTTTCTGAAATGTTAAGGGACAAGGATAACTCTATAGCATTCGCTGACGATGTAATACTGTACGCCAGTGGCTCGAAAATAGAAACCATACAAACCGAACTTCAAACAAAATTCGATGAGCTGCAGACATATTGCTCAAATTGGAAGCTAAAAATCAACTACACAAAGTGTGAAACCATACTGTTTCGCCCCCCCGTAAGGCAAGGTAACTCAGATTTGAGGCGCAACTGGAAAAAATTTGGCTTACAGAGTAACAATGGCCTTCACATCGAATCAAAAACAATTGTTAAATATCTAGGCGTCCATCTAGATAAATTTTTGTATTTTAACGAACACATAAATACCCAACTGAAAAAGGCAAAAGCGGCATTTATGTCTCTGAAAAGTTTGTTTTACTCCAGATATCTAAGATCCGATGTAAAGGTCATCTGCTACCAAGCCTTCATCCGCCCCATTCTGACATATGCGAGTGCGGTATGGTGGAACATTAGCCCATCATATATGGAAAAACTTCGATTATTCGAAAGAAAATGTCTTCGAGCCTGCTTGCACATGTATAGAAGCGAACATTCCGACTTCCGGCATTACGTTTCTAATAAGATTCTATTGGATGCTTCCAAATTGTCCAGAATAGACAACGTTATACTGGATACTGCGAGGAATCATTTTGCACGTTCAGCGACCGTAACAGAGAACAATCTTGTTTCGGGCTTGTTTTATCCCAACCCAAAATATTTCGCGAAAACGTTGGAGAATGGATTCATTCCGCCTGAAACCTTCCTATACTTGGACGCACATCAGTACTTATCAAACGAAAATAACGTTCCTATCATATACCACATTGCTAGAAGGGCAACAGATAAAAAGATCGTCTATAACCCTAACAACTTAAATTTTGAACTAAAGTACTGCACTAGCGTACCTGAAAGGGATGAAATAAATATCAGTAGATATAACACAGGCAAATACTGGTGGCTCGACTGGGTCATGGCTTAGATTAAGTCCAGGAAGAGGCTCCGACACCTGACTTTTGAGTTGTCGAAGCTGATGGGCTTCGAGAACTCAAAGACCAGGTGTCGGGGCCTAATCCTTGTGCTCTAAGTTAGGTTAGGATTAGTTTAAGTTAGGCTAAGTAGCGTTAGGTTAGACTAAGTAATGTATTATAATCAGAAAGATTCAACAAGGTTTTTCCCACAATTTTTCCTTACAGAAAAGATATGAAAAAAAGAAAAAGGCTTAGAAATATATTCTAAAATAAAATATAATTATTGACAAAAAATATGTATATATATATGACTAGTTAAGTATGGAGCACCGTTAAGGTCATATACTTTTAAATTACACGTAAATAGTAGTTTAATTCAGTTTAGTTAAACATGTAAATATATTGCCTTAGTGGAATAAATAAACTCTTCAAAAAAAAAAAAAAAAAAAAAAAAAAAAAAATAGGTCTTACTCTCGCGGTGTATAGCCAGTGGACTACCTTAGGTTTAAGTCCCCAGGTTTTACCGTAGGTGCGTCGACAGGCCCACATGGCCTTAGTCGCTTTCATGAGTTTATTTCTCATATTGGTGTTCCAGTTGAGTCTACGGTATAGGTCAATACCTAGATACTTTACTTACTCTGAAAATCCTATGCGTGTGTCATTTAGTAAGATTGAGCAGGACTGTACCTTTCTATTTGGGTTAATAGATAACCCCTCCCTGCCACACCAGTCAGAGATAAATTGGAGCGCAAGGTGCATGCGCTCACAGGCAGTGACCTCGCACTTGCCCGTAACAATGACTACTAGGTCATCAGCATATCCGATGACCTCATAGCCCCGAGTGGTCAGCTTGCGTAGTAGATCGTCGATGACTTTCGACCAAAGCAGTGGTGACAGGACTCCCCCTTGTTGGCATCCTCTAACTCCTCTAGCTCGCTTTGATTACTCGATGTGTTTATTTGTCCGAAATTCATATTCATCTCGATTCATGTAATATCGATCTGTGTAACGTGAACCGTATAGTTTAGGGCACAGAAGTCGTAAGAGAATCGATTACTGACCTCCCTAATGTTCATTTCGATTCGAATTAGCCACTCCAACGCCAACATGATTCGGGGACAGTGGGAGTTATTCATTTATTCAACAGTTCAACTTCGGGCGAAATAACATCCCAAAACAGAATTACAGAATTCGTCTTCGGGGATGACATGGAATCGACAGAATTCAATTTCGTAAAAGCAGAACAAGTCTCCCGCGTCTCTCCTGGAAATTCTACAGCATGAAACTGAACATTTTCCGAATAGGTGTCGGGCTGTATGCATGGATATGCTAGCTGCCTATCGTGTCTACCGTGGACGATATGATCCCTTTATTCGATGTTTTTGCTTTCTCTCACTTGGCCTTATATCCTGGGGCGTGAGAGCAATTGTATGAACACTTACGACACTGCCATGTCTGTGATAGTTTTCAAGGCTGGCTTTCAGCTAAGAATGACGATTGGATAGACAGAAAAAGGGAAGAAAAAACCCAAACACCCGGTAGCTGGAATCGAACATATAGCAATATGACATGATGACTGACTTGAGTGACATGAAAACTCATCGATGTGTAGGGTGAGAGGTGGCAATCTCTAGTCACCTAGCCACCAACAGTCGAAATAATTTTCAATTTGTAACGAATTCAAATGTGAAATTGTTTCCTGTCTGCCTGAGGGATGAATGAAAATGAAGGACGGCAAGCACGGAACATCATCGTCGATTTCGGTGACAGGAGCGATTCTTGGAAACATCGTCAGTATATTGATGGATTCTCACAAGTCGTGTTTAAGAGTCACTATTACAGTCAGACTTGTGAACTTATGCAGACAAGTCCTGTGTGATGAAGGCAATCTGTAGAACGAAGAACATTATTTTTTGTGTCGGTAAGGTGCCAACCTGGTGAGATGGCAATGGGATCAACAGAGAAATGTATCAAGTCGAGTTCGAATCTCACTCGATATAAAAATGTATAGTTCACGAAAATGGCCGCCGTAGTTTGACATTTATCAGAACAGTTAAGGGCGTGCTTGCATTCGCCTTTAAATCAATTTTGAAATGCAGCATTTGCGCCCACGATTGAGAGGGACAAGATTACGCATTCGAGTGTTCATTTTTGTCTCGTTCTGCGCATCTACGTCAAGCGTGACCAGAAATTTGACAGCTGGCTGAAATTGCCTTTTGTTTTCATACAAATTGGGGAAGGAAAAATTGGAATTTAAGTAATCAGGGTGGTCGTGAAGGCCTCCCTTGCTACGAATCTTGGATCTTGCATAAGGCGATGCAAGGAAAGGATACCATCATCATCATTTTCAGTGTCCCGCATATTCCACTAAAAGAGTCGCGGGGGTAATGCGCACACGCGGGATCTCCAGGCCCCTCGATCCTCCGTCATCAACTCTAATTCATCAGGAGCTATGCCTAAGCGAACCCAGGCGAGTTTTTGGACTTGGTCCAACCACCTCGTCCTGGGTCTGCCAAGCGGTCGCCTGCCTGATGGTATTGCATCCAAGGCACGCTTCGGAAGTCGTGATGATGGCGACATTCGTCTCAGGTGACCAAACCATCGAAGTATAGCCCTTTCCGTTCGGAGAAGCAACTGCTCAACATTAAGCTCCTCGCGCTTTGCCGTGTTTCTCACCCTATCCCGGCGAGTAACTCCCACATCAGCACGAAGAAATCTCATTTCGGCAACTTGTATTCGCGATCTTGTTCTTTCGGTCAATACCCAAATTTCATGACCATAGGTGAGAGTTGGAACCAATACTGAGTTAAAAGCCGCTAACTTGGCTTTGACACCAAGCTCGGTCTTCCTGATTACAGATCTTCCAAGCTGTTCCAAAATTGACCCAGCTTGGCCAATCCTGCAGGAAAGCTCAGTATTACTCCTCCCATCACTCGTGAAAAAGACCCCGAGATACTTAAACTTCTCCACCTGCTTCAATGGGACTCCACTAACATGTAGAGTGCATTGGACAGGTGTTCTGGAAATAACCATAACCTCGGATTTGTCCACGTTAACCCTCATTCCAGCATCAGCACATACGGCCACAAACCTATCTAGCGCGCGCTGAAGTTCTATCTGGAAGGATGTGAGGAGAACTAAGTCATCTGCAAAAAGAAGATGGCTTATCCTCAACTCTCCCAATGTGAAACACTCCTTGCCTCGGCTGCGCTGCTACTTCCAGTCCATATATATAATGAAAAGGAGAGGTGACAAGACGCAACCTTGGCGAAGTCCAAGGCCCACGGTGGAAGGTGTTGATTTACTACCGTTAACCCGAACGCAGCTGCTACAGTTTGTGTATAGAGACTGAATGGCCCTCAACAGAGGACCATCAATCCCATACTCCTGCAGAACACTCCAGAGTTTACCTCGAGGAACTCGGCTGTAGATTGGTTTAGCGTACTCCCAAGCCTTCTCGAGTACCATTCTTAGAGTGAAAAGCTGGTCGGTTGTACTTCTGCCGTGACGAAACCCGCACTGTTCATCCCCTATCCTGGATTCGACCACAGCTCTAGAACGCGCCTCCAACAGCTTAGCGTAGACCTTACCGGGGACACTTAAAAGAGATATGCCCCTGTGGTTGGAGCACTCTATTATCCCCCTTTTTGAAAAGAGGAACAATCACCCCATTTTGCCAATGGCTAGGTGTCTCGCCGCATTTCCAGACCACCTTAATGACACGAGAGAGCCTACTCCCTTTTTACCCATTGCTTTAAACATTTTTTGCCGAACTTCATCCACACCAGCGGATTTGCCAACTTTTAGCGATTCAATCGCTAAAATGACTTCCTCCACCGTTGGACTATTCTCCGCCACACGCAAGACTATAGGTCTGTCCCCCTCAGTGCCCTGTTCGGGATTGAGCAGCTCCGAAAAGTGCTCGCTTCATCTGCGTAAGATGGAAAGGAACACACCATCTTTGGATTTCACTCCTTCGATGATGTTGAATTTCCTTCCTCTGATCCGGTGAATGGTTTGTCAGAACACCTTTTTCGCAGATCTGTGGTCGGCTGCCAACTTCTCGCCGAACTCCTTCCAAAGACTGCTCTTTCGCTGCAAATTTGCAAGTTCTTTGCGCCACAGTGTATCGGTCACGAGAAGCAGTGTCCCCCAAGAGGATCCAGTCTCTGTAGGCCTTTTTCTTCTCTCTGATGGCTTCTTGAACTCCGGGTGTATTAAACCACGCAGTTCTTTTCTCACCATCAGCCGCCGCACCAAGCCGCTTCTCTCCACAAACATCACGTGCAGAGGCAATGACAGCTGTTGAAAATAGTCGCCATTCTTCCTCTACATGCGATGGAACAGTTGGAATTTGCTCAAACCTTTCGGATATGTGTCGTGCGAAGTGTTGCCGCACCTCACTGCTCTGTAGTTTCTCCCACCGTATGCGTGTAACCACTCTTGGTTTCCGCCTTGGCAGACAAGTTACTCTATCAGTAAGATACAGCTTACACAACACCAGGTGATGATCAGTTGACAGTTCAGCCCCTCTCAACACACGAACGTCACAAACCATCCGTTTCATCCACGATGGTACCACAAAGAAATCTATCAACGATTTCTGTTGAAGACTCAAGCGATACCACGTATATTTATGAATGGCTTTGTGTGGAAAGAAGGTGTTCATAACGGACATGCCATTTGCACAGCACAAATCCAACAACCTCTCTCCGTTCGCGTTTTGATGAGGATCACCGTTCCTTCCAAATCACACTCCCCCGTGTCGTTACATCCACACCCACGTGGGCGTTGAAGTCACCCATCAGGATATAGGAATCCATCTCAACCACCCTTTCAAGGGCCGCATCAATTTCATCCAGGAAAGTCGCATACTCAGACTCTAGATTCGGCGAATACACCTGCACCAGAGCCAAAGTTGATCTTTCAAAATTGAGTTTTAAGATCGCGACTCTCCCTCCTAATGGTATCCACTCCAATACCCTGTCTGCCAGCCTGGGACTTATGAGTATCCCCACTCCCGCCTGTGCAGACATTTGAGGTGCAACTCCCGACAGGAAGAGTTTCCACCCGTCCGAAAGGTCCACAGTTTTATATCCTCTTTGCTTTCGAAGAGACCCCCCCCCCCCCCCCCCCCCTCCGCTCGCATACTGCCACCATTTAGGCCTGGCTCCGAATGGCACACCAGGGTAGGCAATTTCCGAGGCTGCTCTTCTCTCCATCATGGGGGTTTGCGCTTCGTTAGCCAGGTATAGTCCGTACGAAAATTAATTCGCACACCCGAAACCTGTTGCCCGCCCCCAACCACGAGAAGGTCAGCTGCCGGGGGGCTGTGATATTACATGAATCATATTATCTACATCCGCTACCTGAACACCAATCAGTGCTTCTGATGAAGCGATGGAGTTGAGCCATTTTTATGTCTGCTAGCTCACTTAAGTTATCATAGAAGGGCGCGCCGAGGTAGATCCGAGGACCAATGGTGGGGGCCGATCTGATCGCGCCACTTATGTATATGCTGGCCGATCTTTGCACTTTCCCCAGAAGGTTTCGATAGACTGCCTGTCCTGAGGAGTCGATGTCGTATAGTAGGATGGGCCTTATGACTGCTGTATAGAGGCAGTGTATAATGCTTGGTTGGAGACCCCACTTTTTGCCCATCACATTCTTACAGCTGTAGAGTGGTTGCTTTCTTGACCCGATCAAGTATGTTGGGTTTCCAGTTCAGTCAGTTCAAGGACTAGGTCAAGGTATTTAGCCAGCCTCGGTGGCAGTAAACAGTACTAGTTCAGTCTTCTTGGGGTTAACCCCAAGTCCACAGTACTGCGTCCAGGTTACTACTGCATGTAATGTTGGGAAATTTTCTGAGACGGCTATAACATCATCCGCATAGGCGGTCTCAACGTACCCTTCCTGCTCTAGCAACAGTAGTAGTTCATTGGCTACTACGTGTGGTCTACCTTTCCTGACCATTCTAGTTGAAGCGGAACCAGCGAAGTTGGCTTTGACGATACTTTGTGTAAGCAGTTGTCGTACCAGTTCTATCACTGATCCCATTACACCCGGTCAGTCAGCGCTTTGGTAACAGCCCATGGTTCAACGTTGTTAAAAGTGCCCTAAATGGTCACTAGGGTGTATTCTTTGTATTCCAGTGGCCTTTCTATGGTACTAAGTACTGAGTGGAGTGTTGTTTCCACCGATTTGCCTTTGTTGTAGGCATGTTGGTTATCCGACAGGCTTCCTAAGCTATAGCTGTGTAATGTGCAGAGCAAATACGAGCTGTGCTTGGATTCAAATAATCCATCCGTCTGCAGAAGTGAACCCACTGCTTCCGCAAGATATTATCTTTTGGAAAGCCTAATATCTGCCTTTCCCTTTCATTCGTGATTTGCGCCTATCTCCCATAAGGTCTCACAAGATCAGAAGCAAGCTATCCTAAACGAGGATAAAACCAAACCAAATACGTGCTGTGATCAAAGAAAGACACTCAGCACCGACGTCTTGGACAGAATGTCACGACGAGTAGTCAAGGAATTCATCTACCGTGGCTCGCTAATAACAAGCGGTAACGACATCAGCGCGGAGATTAGACGCAGAATAACCCTTGCCAATCGCTGTTTCTTTGGGGTCAAGAGGCAATTGAAAAGAAGAGTCCATTTCGAATACATTCCGAGTACGTTTCGAGAGGCACTGGCCTGGTCAGATGTCTACGCAAACAACGTCTAAGACGGCTTGGCCATGTAGAGCGAATAAACAGCACACTTTCAGTCTGAAGAGTCTTCAAATCCAACCCCGAGGGATGAAGCAAGAGAGAACGGCCGTATTTAAGGTAGCGCACGGAGGTGGTAAGGGACCTAAACCAAATGGGCGTGCAGAATTGGAAACAGCTGGCCGCAGATCGTTTAGGTCGAAGAGCCATATTGGTTGGGACCCAGTTGTAGCGCCACCTAAATGAGTAAGTAAATATACATACGGCGCTGGGAAACCTCGTCTAAAATGATAAACGTATACGTTACGTATAAGATGTTCGTACTAACTATCCTCGAGGTCAAGTGGTATAACGCTTTCCAATGAGGCAGATATCTTAAGCAAGTGAACTGCTCATTCCGGAACAGAGTACTCAAGGTAATATATTTACGAAGTGTTGCAATTAAGTTCCGGGAATTCCTAAGTAAAAAACAAGCAAATCAAGTTCGTCCTAATTGTCACCTTCTAACTCTACATAACGATTCAAACGTTGCTTCCACGATGCGACCCATGGTTACAGCTTCTTTGACTTTCCCTACACCGCCATGATCAATTTCCTTGAGATGTGACTCTATCTTGGGGACTAGAAAACGTCGCTGGGAGCAATATCGTGGCTATAGGTGGATGTCGCAACGTCGGAATGCCGCTTTTTCATCAAAACCCGTGCACTATCGACATGAAATGGGCCGGCTCATTGTCGCGGTGCAAGATCCTATCCCTCCTGGCTAGTTCGAGTCGCACACGGAAAATACGAACTGGCACGGTAAACTATGCTACAAGCTCCTCTACCTGTATCTTCCTTGCCCATTCTAAAACACATGTCTCCGTACACCACCTGCAATTTTCGAAGGATTTCAGAGTGTTTTTCACCAGAACTCAATCACAAGACGTTGCCTGTAATGTGAGTCACTCATTTTTATGGAAAATACACACAAGAAAAACGTGCCGACTTTAGCCTTCGATAACAACTGACGTATGTTGACGAACGATGCAATATTACCAGTTCCCGAGCTATTAATAAATTGCCCTCATTTGCGACTTGCATCCAAACGTTATCATAACGATTGAGACTCCCAATAAGGAACTCTGGCGTTGGGTCGATAAAAAGCTATTCGCCATACGATATTGCTCTTTTTCCATTTTTGTTTTTTTTTTGTTTTGAATCTGGTGTTAGAAAGCAGCTATCGCAAGTGAACGCTCTCCTTTGAATACAAAATTAAATCTGAATTTACCCTTGAACGGCAAGTGCATCTACCTCATGGTAAAGCCAATTATTCCTTGAGCTATTGGGTCTGAGCAGTCCTATAATGCGAGTTGAATTCAACTCCACGCCAAACCAAAGTACATATTGCTTTTGCGTCATCTACACCATGGACAGTTTCACCATGACCCTTGAAGGCCTAAGGCCTTGAAGGCCAACACGAAAGAGTGAGTAATTCGTTCTCGAATATTGATCACGCTTCAACGATTTGTCTTTATGACGAGAACTGTGTATCACCTGCCACAACGACAAATTGATTCAGGATCAAGCTGTAAACAAAAAATGTCCATTTCGTCCCTTTCAAACGTGCACACATTCCTCTTCATCCCTTTGACACATCTTATATATGTCGTGTGGGAAAATCTGGCCCTTTTCACGTAAATCACATAAAATGCCTTAATACCTCTCTCTTAACACGACTTTTTCTTCCATACCTTTTTCCCTCACTTCAGCAGACGGCAGACGGGGAAAAGGACAGCCACCACCTAAGGCTTCACTAATCCTACCAACATATCTAACATAACATACTCTCGACTACGTTAAACGAAAAAGGACCTACACGTCATTTTGTGTGGAAAAGGACCCGCAGGGAAGTTCAGATATTACGAAAAAGGTGTGCAATCTATGTGCCACCATCACTCCTTAGTTGGTGTTCCACTTTAGTGCTGGTTTTGGGGGTTTCGGTTGAGAGCATTGAAGCCAACTTCTATAACATACATAGCAGATGGTATTTGTAAAGTCCCTTTCCCATCTTAGCTATTTTGTTTGCAATTTGCCTGTGTATCTGCAACTTGGTTTAGTTGTATTGTGGTGCATAGTAAGTAGTAAGATGGCAACAAGTACCCACACACAGCATCTTCTTATTCTGAATCGTTTAATGTCAAAGCGTGCCTAATCCAATTAAGAACCACTAAGGAGATAGGATTATCGCTTAATGGCCACCATATAGACCTCCTCCCTCTCCCCATGTGCATGTGTTTTAATTCAACCACAACCGGCGTACTACATACGGCTTATGGCCTACAGCAAACGAGGCGGCATATTACCGCTGCAGTAACCTTGCTTCAAATACGAAATCTGGGCAACTAGGCTAGCAAAAGACACCGTACCACATCGTGCCTGGGCACATTGAAAGGCTTCGCAATTCATGTCAAAACAATATGAAAAATAATCCGAGCTTTTCACTGACGACACTCTACCCCCACCTCTTGGGCTTGGCATATTGCTCGCAGCGGTCAAGCATATGAGTACAATGGCGGGCAAATGCCTTTGAATTACAATTTTCTGTTCTTGTTTTGTTTGGGATTGGGACAGCATACTCTCATTCCAAGCCACTCGGGCATAATGAGATGACGTCAAAGGACGATTTTTTGTTTTAGTTCCCTACGCAACGCAATACCTTTTCCCACTACACTATACCTCCCATGTTGACCCAATTTGCAGATACGCTAAGTCGATTTAGGACGTAGTCACTCGTCGAGTCCTTCTGGCTCTCGGAATGCAATCTTCGCGGTTTTAATTAATTAATTTTCATCAAAGTACGCCCTAGTGCAGTCGTGCTCGGCGGAAATCAACAAATCCTTCTTGGTGGCGTCATCTTACTTCTGATTTTCATTTTTCCATTACCTTGAAATCCATTTTAATATGTAGTGAGGCAATGGGACGTAATCAGGATCAAGCTGGCGATGAACCTTCACACACGCTGCATTCGTACCGTTAATTAACCGCCCGTCGAAGTAAGTAGCGAGAAACGACGAGTGTAGTTCCAATATTAAACTAGGAAATGGGCCAAAGTGGCGGTTTAATTGGAATTAATCCACACAATCAGGACGAAGGTGTGGTTCCTTTCTGCATTTTTATTCGACTGCTTTCTGCGCCTACAGAACAGGATGGGGCAGAGCTCCTTGTATTAAATGTGAATTATGGTCAGCGGTGGACGTTGGAATTTTTATGTTGAAATATGGTTTCACTCGCCATTTTATGGAGAGTACTTTGTGTAATAGTTCAACGATTTATCGTGTGGGCATGCTGTGGAAATGATCCTCATTTGTTCGATGGAGCGAATCCATACGTATCCGGTACGCCCTCCCAATGTGAATGGGACACTTATTTCTCTTAGAAAATAATTGAATGAATACCTATTGTTCCACAGAGAACTAGTGTTCAAACTCACAAGTGACAGTAACCATTCAAGTCCCTACAACACAGCTGTTGTGACTTGAATCTAAGGAGGGAGAAGTCATTACCTATCACGTTACTGCCAAGCAAACTAAGGAAAGAAAATTGTGTGATCGTACGAGCCGGTGCCAAAATTGAAGAAGTTATGACAATGCGTCAATAAAGTGTGGTTATGGTCTATTTCTAGAGCATTCTATGGACGATTAGGAACTACTTATCAAGCCAGCGATCCATTGAGGATCTGAGCCTGAGCTATAGCTGCCTTCCATCCTTGACAGTCCCGGGCACGCTGCTTCCAGTTATCAAGACCAAGAAGTCTTACATCCGCGATTACTTGGTCTTTATACTGGAGGTTCGGTCTTCCTCCTCATCTCGAACCAGGAGGCTCGGAGTCGAAGACCCTCTTAGCTGGAGCGTTGATGTCCATGCGCTCGATGTGGCCGACCCAGTATAGTCGACGGATCTTTGCCTTCCGGACTACACCTACATCTTGGTACAGCGCGTAGAGTTCGCGGTTGTGTCTTCTTCTCCATTCACCTTCCTCACAGACAGGACCAAATATCCGGCCAACCCAAAATCAGCTCCGCTGTCCTGCTTATCGTCCAGCTTTCTGCTCCGTATAGCAAAACTGGCAGTATGAGCGTTTTGTAAAGCATGGCTTTGGTCTTTCGAGTGAGGAGTTTTGACCCCAGTTGCTTGGACAAGCCGAAGTAGCAGCGGTTGCCAAGGGCGATTCTATGCCGGATCTCCACTGTGGTGTCATTTGTGGAATTTACGTTTGCCCCGAGGTAGACAAACTCCTTAACTACCTCGAAATTGTAGCTGTCAATTGTTACATTTTGTCCCAGGTGGTGAGCGACGGAATGGTTTTTGCTTGACAGCATGTATTTCGTTTTGTCCTCATTGATCTTAAGACCAATTCGTTTCGCCTGTTCTTCAATCGCCGTGAATGCTTCCACAATGCCACGGCGAGAACACGCGATGATGTCGGTATCATCCGCGTATCCTAGCTGGATGGACTTGTAAAAGATAGTGCTGGATGGACTTGTAAAAGATAGATAGTGATAGTGACAGGATCTTGTATGCGACATTGGGCAGGGATATACCTCTATAGTTCTTGCAAGAGGTAGGATCGCCTTTTTTGTGGATGGGGCATATAGAGCTGGTATTCCAGTCGTCTGGCATGCTTTCATCTTCCCAAATTCTGCAGATGATCTGGTGCATGCTCCCTATCAGAACATCGCCACCAGCCTTGAAGAGCTCTGATAGCAAGCCGTCCGAGCCTGCGGCCTTGTTGTTCTTCAGCTTCTGAATAGCTGTGTCGACTCTTCGATGCTGGGTGGGAGGACTACTTCAGCGGCTGAAGTTGGGATTTCCTCGGTACCTATCACTCTCTCTTGGTCATGCTCGTTAAGCAACTGGTGGAAATGCTGCTTAAATACATCCACTATTCCCTACGGATCGGTGACAAGATTACCCTTGCAGGTTCGAAGGGCTTGGGTGCCCTTTTTGAAGCCTCCTGTAAGGCCTTTGGCTTTCTTGTAAAAGGCTCGTGTTTTGTGTGAGGCTGCGAAGATTCTTTTCTTTTGTCCCAGTAGTTTTTTCTCCTCCCTTCTTCTGGCTCGGTACTCTTCTTGCGCTGCCCTGGTTTTCCTCTGCAGCGCCTTTTGGTACGCCTCGTCGGTTGCTGTCTTTTTCTGCTCACACTTGCCATCATACCACGGGTTTCTTGTCGGGGGTGATAGGTATCCTAAGGTGGTTTCGGCTACTTCCTGAATGGCTGAGCGGCAATGCAGCCACATATTATTGGCATTTGTGTTCGACGTAGGCATACCGTAAGGTCTTTCGCTCAGCTGCTCCCTGTAGACTCTGGCAACCTCCGGTGTGCTCAGGCGCCCAATGTCGAACCTCCTCCTGATGGGCTGGTGCAGCTATCTGACATTGGACAGTCGAGCTCTGAATCTTGCTGCTACGAGGAAGTGGTCAGAGTCGACATTTGCCCCTCTGAATGTTCGCAAATCCAGGATGTTTGACGAGTGCCTTGCGTCAATGAGCACATGGTCGATTTGGTTGGCGGTTCGACCGTCCGGAGATCGCCAGGTTGCTGTGTGGATTCGTTTACGAGGGAATCCTGTGCTACTTATCACCGCATTACGAGCTGTCGCAAAGTCAGCGAGTCGGAAGCCGTTATCTGTTGTTGTATCGTGGAGGCTGTGCTTTCCGATCACTCCGCCAAGGGTGTTCTCCTTACCGATTTTGGCGTTGAAGTCCCCGAGCACGATTTTAACATCGTACTCCGGACAAGCTCCGTAGGCGTTGTCCAGGAAGTCATAGAAGTCCTCCTTGATTGGGTCTTCAGCCTACAGCTGTAATAAATGTCGCAATTTTTCTTCCTAATCATACCGTTTCCTATCCAGCGTATTTCCTGGACCGCAGTAATATCCGCCTTGTACTGCGTGAGGATTCCTTCTAGTTTATGAGCAGCTCCGGGAGTGTACAGGGTTCTGACATTCCAGGAGCATACTCGCAAATCGTGTTCCTTTTTCGTGCGTTGTCGTCGTCGAGTATCCGTTCGTGTATCCGAGGCATCTTGCTCATTCATAACTTTGTTTTTTTACGTGGGTGGATTGCTAGCCCGCCGCACAACCGCCATTCTGGTCAGGCTTTTGTCGCTGCATACGTTTATTCCCCTCCCAACCGTTGTTGAAGCGGCTATCCAGAGGGCGCCGCGAGGAGGCCGTATGTCAACTTGATCCGGGCATTTAAACAGGGATCTCGCCAGGTTGAGAGCGATCAACAACTTTACCCTGTATGTCCGTGCCCATGCCCTCCTGGACGATTAGGAACGCTAGGAATAAATCAGTAATTGCATGAAGTTCAATTTGTCAAACGAGGTGTATATCAACGTTGACAGCGCCCCGATGACGATAAATTCAGTATTTGATCTTTGGTAGAGCTAATGGTCTACTGATATCCTCACAGCAATGATATCGGACCATACTTACTTACTTAACGGGCGCTACAGTTCGGGGTGAACCTGGGCCTCAACCAACATGCCTCTCCAGCTAGCACGATCTTTCGCTAGTCTTTTCCAATGCCGCACGCCCAGTTGGTTGAGGTCCCTTTCCACCTGTGCGCGCCGCCTTAGGTGCAGCCGTCCCTCGGGATTGGATTCAAAGACTCTACGGGCTGGAGCTTTGGTGTCCATTCGCTCTACATGGCCTAGCCATCTTAGGCGTTGGATTCGTGGACGCCTGACCAGACTCATGTCGCTGTACAACCCGTACAGTTCGTGATTGAATCTTCTCCTCCAACCCTCCTCTGTGTTTATGGGACCGAAAATCGAACGCAGAATCTTTCTCTCGAAACGACCAAGGATTTCCTCATCCGCTTCAGATAAAGTCCATGTTTCTGCGCCGTTAAACAGGACCGGGTCTTATATAAGGTCAACTTGGTCGTACGAGAGAGCGCTCTACTTCTCGGTTGCCTCTTGAGCCCAAAGAAGCAGCGGTTGGCAAGAGTAATTCTGCGCTTGGTTTCGAAACTGGTGTCGTTGTTCCAAGTCACTGCGGAGCCGAGGTATATGAAGTCCTTAACTACCTCGAACTTATATCTACCAATATGCACGTTCTGTCCAAGACGTCGGTGGTAAATGTCCTTTTTCGATGACAGCAGGTATTTAGTCTTGATCTCATTAACTACCAAACCAATTTTGGCCGCCTCCATCTCAATACTCGCAAACGCATCTTTGACATCTCGCTGTGATCTACCTATTTTGTCAATGGCGTCGGCGTATGCAAGGAGCATACGGGGCAAACAATTCTGAGCCGGTGCATACTGCTAACCAGCTCAGCAGGCAATCCATCTGCGCCAGCAGCTTTATTTGACTTGAGTTTCGACACGGCAATCTCAACTTCATCGAGGTTAGGGGGACTCTGCGATTTTCGTCATTGAGAAATTGATCTTTCTGCCTGACGGCGGTATGTTGGCTGTCATCGCCGTTATACAGTCTGCAGAATTGGTTTTCCCAAATTCTCAGCATCGACTGCGATTCTACTACTAGGTGTCCGTTCTCATCCTTACAGGCCTCCGTTCGGGCTTTATAGCCTTGAGACATTCGTTTTATCTGTTGATAAAGTCTTCGAACGTCGTGCCTGTAGTAGCACCTTCTCGATCGCGATGTGATCAATCTAGTTGGTGGTCGATTGATCAAAAGACCGCCAGGTGCTTTTGTGTATATCGAGGTGCGGAAAGCGTGTGCTAGCTAAAAGAAGATTTCTCCCCGTGGCGAAGTCGATCAGCCTGTGTCCGTTATCGGATGTGGTGTCATGTAGGCTGTGTTTGCCGGTGACCCGCTCAAAGATGCTTTCTTTACCCAGCTTAGCGTTAAAATCTCCTAGTATGATTTTTTTATCATAACTGGGACATTTGGAGTATGTTTTGTCTAGGAGATCATAGAAATCATCTTTGATGGAGTCGTCCTTGTCCATCTGAGGCTGATATTACAAAATTTTGCCTTGATGCGGATCGTTATAAGGCGTTCACTCACATACTGGAAGCTAAGGCATCCAAATAGGCTCTGTCCTCTCTCCCTATGGTCACCGTAGTAGAAGTCGCAGTTTTTCATCCGCTTTTTGCCCGGCCCATTCCATCGCATTTCCTGGATGGCGGTTGTGTCCACTTTATAGCGGTCCAGGGCGTTCGCAAGTTGTTCGGCCGCACGTGGTTTATTTAGGGACCTAACATTCCACGTACAGAACCGAAGGTCCTTGTTTGTTTTTTGTTTTCCTATAGGGTCGTCAACATAGATCCGTTCCATTGGATTACCCGAATCTGTTTTTTGTTTCTGAGCAATACGTGGTTTTACGGTTATGGTTTGCTAGACCGTAGCCCAACGGACACTAATCTATACTTCACAGAAGTTCACAGGATCATTTCTGTAGTCAGTCTTCATTTACTTTCAAAGTAATTTAAAAGAATATACAGATGGCCCAGACTTGGAGCTTGGACTTGCCATGGAGATTCGACTGTGAAGTTACAGCGCAGTAGGATGATAGGTGTTGCACTTACTGGGATGCGGATTTGACGTGAGAAAGCGGTTAAGGTCGAAGGTCATCGACTTTCAACCTATAAGTGATCGCCTGGCTGTGATCCGCATCCGAGGCAGATTTTATAACATCAGCCTTATATGCGCACACGCCTCTACCGACGAGGCTGAAGACCTTATCAAGGAGGACTTCTGTGACCTCCTGGACAACGCCTACGGAGCTTGTCCGGAGTACGATGTAAAAATCGTGCTCGGGGATTTCAACGCCAAAATCGGTAAGGAAAATACCCTTGGCGGAGTGATCGGAAAGCACAGCCTCCACGATACAACAACAGATAACGGCTTCCGACTCACTGACTTTGCGACAGCTCGTAATGCGGTGATAAGTAGCAAAAGATTCCCTCGCTAGCGAATCCACACAGCAACCTGGCGATTTCCGGACGGTCGAACCGCCAGCCAAATCGACCATGTGCTCATTGACGCAAGGCACTCGTCAAACATCCTGGATGTGCGAACATTCTTGCCGTGTAAATCCATTGGACCTTTTCCGGCTATAAACTCCATGTTTTGCCAAAAGCCACACCACTGCCAGAAAGCTGACAGCGCTTTGGTGGTTTTTGACTCAAGATGCTTTGACCAAAGAAGCTGTCTAAGATAACTTCCATGTACTTGGCTTCCTTGGATATTGAAATGGAAGTGCCTTGTAGCACCAGCTGAGGCATACCAGTATTTTTCCTTCTTATGAAGAAAACGAAATCAGTCTTAAGAGGATTAACCGACAGCCCATTTCTCGTGCACCACTCATCAACTACATTTAGCGACGCCTTTGCTTTGAGACAGACAGTCGCTAAACACGAGTCGACAAGGAAAACGGCGATATCATCCGTATGAGCCTGGGCATAGATTTCAGAGCCATTGAGAGCATCGATCAGAGAGTCGACGACCTTGCGCCATATCAGCGGAGACAGGACGCCACCTTGCTGACAGTCCCTGTTTACACCAGATTTGACACAATGTCCAATACCTGCGTTAGCGAACAATGTCCTTTGCACGAGCATTGCTTCGATCCACAAAACTGGTGCTTCATCTACGTCATGTCGTCTAGCAGCGTGCTGTCAATAGTTGCATTATCAAAAGCTCCCTCAATGTGGACGAATATGCGCGATTTTGAAGCGCAGTCTCGCAGGATTTCGCGCGCTGAAAGCATGTTGCATCTCCGAAAGAAGATGCTTTCGAGGGACAACTTTGCGCATGTGCAGCTCTTATTCTTTCCATGCTTTTTAGCAAGAAGGATTTTAGAATGATTTGTCTAAAACGCCTGGCGAGTGAGTAATCCTTTTTCCCAATGGAATGGAATCGGTATGTAGGCATGTATTAGACTAGCAGTGAAAATTGTTTTTAAAGTAGGAAGCAGTTGCCTAATACCTTTTTGCAGCATTACAGGGCATATCCCGTCGATGGCTGGCGATTTAAGGCCATGCAAAGATGCGACAGAATTTTCAATGGCCTCAGTCGTTGCCACGCGCGATGCAATATACCAGTTACGCCGAGTTGTTTTCATCGTTTCAGTCGCAGTTACCATTGAATGCGTATGCAACGAGCCGCTGACAGTCTGATTTCCTGGGAAATGGGTCTGAAGCAGTAAACTCAGATTTTCTGAGTGCATCCAACTTTGTCGATTTTTCCCGGAGTGAGTATTCTACTCTCAGCAGAACCGAGCAGATAGACGATGATAAGAACTCGCATCATAAGGCTTCCAACATTTATAGACTCTCCTTTTAAGGATCTATTAATTTTTTAATTGTGCACACCACTGGCACTTGAATGTATATATGCTACCACTCTCCACATAATTAAAAACTGAAAGCACCTTGTTTCCTGAGGGCTTGGAAGAGAGAACATCTTTAGAGCAATATCATATCTTTTTCTCTCGTTTCCCATCCCATTTTGCGAGGTTCAATGCCCGCATTGATGTCCTTATACCATTCACTTGACCGCAATTTATCTCCGCACTTTACGATTTTTTGGGATGCCAAGCCCCAAACATCTACATAAGTGCCCACTCGAGCATGGAGAAGGTCCTCACTCGCACTTATACCACACGTATTCCCCCTGGAGTAGATGTACGAGCCGTATGAGCATATCCTGTTTTATGGTTGTGTAAATGCTCGAACCAACGCAAGAGCCACTTAATGGCGCTACTTAACGTAGAATTCGAAGAAACGATGAATTATTCATAGTCATCCTTGGCATATCCCATCTAAGAAGTCGTTAGCAGACCGAAAGCGAGGCACATCTTCCCCGACCAAGAAAATAAAACACACAAGTCCTAACTGAATCGGAATGTATTGGACATTTTTCTTACAGTACGAGGATATCACAAACAGTAGACAGCTCCTTCCGAAAATACTTGTAGTCCGTTTATCGCCACAAACTGGCTCTTCTTGATCTTGTCGAAAAACCTCAGCCCGGCGAAGCGTTCGATTTCCTCTGGCGGTCGACGGAAGCTTTTCAGATCGATGCTGTCATCGATATGTTCATTGGGTAACAGATACGATTCCATAACGAATCGTTTGTCTCTCGATTCGCAGACGATGATTTTGAAGAAATGCGTTGGTACAGCTACTGTACTGCAACCAATCACTCGGTACTCCACGTACATGCCCGAATCGAGAGATTTTCGTTTTGGTTGGTAAACGGGCCCGGTACATACGTAAACGTTCGGGTATACACTCGTCAAGCCTCGCACGTAGATTTCCAAATTGTTCCAAGCGTCCCGATTGAATCCGGCTCCAACTTGTGGCGCGACATTCGACAAGCAGAACGTTTCATTGACATGTGTCTGATCACTTTTGTGATTCGCTGCAGCTGCCAGATGGCCTCTATCGAATCCCGACCTAAGATAGTCGTTATTGTGAGGCCGAAACAGTGATGGCACCTCAAGGTCCGACTGATATTCGGAAAAGTTTCGATTAACTCCGGACCTATTGGCGACAGATGATGACGTTAGGTGTTCACAGACCCAGTGTGCGATGCGGTTGCGACGATCAAATGAGAGGACAAAGTCAGAGAAGACGCGAATGTCATCGAAACCAGGAAAGCCGTATTTCATGATTTCCTGCATCCGACTAAGGTGTTTTGGTT
This sequence comes from Eumerus sabulonum, assembly GCA_951905685.1. Taxonomy (NCBI): domain Eukaryota; kingdom Metazoa; phylum Arthropoda; class Insecta; order Diptera; family Syrphidae; genus Eumerus; species Eumerus sabulonum. Next base: position 102,479,914 of record OX645063.1, read on the forward strand.
CGTCAACCGTAAATTTCCTAAACTTCAGATGAGATAAGCACTTACTTAAAAGGTGAACGGCCGTACTTACAATGGAGTAGAGCTTGTCTTGTAGGTAATAAGCATGCGGTTCGGTCTCAATGATATTGCTGAGGCTCTTGTAAACGTCGTTATGATATACATATTGTCCTAGATAATAGGATGCACATGCGATAACGGTGGCGCCCAGTGCCACTAAAGCTACATCTCTAATTACGATCATAATTTCCAAAATTTTTTTTTGTTTTTGTTTTTAGATAAAATTTTACGTCAATTTTGAATGAAAACGAAAAAAGAATCGACGATAGCTGAGAGGGACGAAAAGGAGCTTCACACACCTAGTGCAAAAGGAGCTTATGGAATTTAGGCAAACAAGCTTAGGCGCTCCAGTAGATCAAATCGTTATTAGACTAATCGTTTAAGTCTACGATAGAATTTCCCGACAGACATCCTACTGGTTAGCGATGTCCTTTCGTTTCTATTTCCACTTCAGTTGATTTATAGGGTGCTATAGATCCTTGACTGGTCCCCTTGTGTCTATATGTAAATGAATTCGTCTCCCTCGTTTCCCCTTCAATTGAAAAGCCACTTTGCAATCTCAAAATTTGTACCCAGCTTTGCACAGCCCAGTGGAAAGAGAGGGAGGAAGAAAAAGTGAAAAGCGTGACATAGTTACGGACACAGGCCGGTGGCCTATCTCGAAATTCCATTCCTCTACCGGTACACTTTGGCCTTTTCAAAGAGGCTTTTCCGACTCTTTTTCTTCTTTTTTTGTACCTCATACTCACCGTTGACGGCTGAGTGGCCATTTTTCCGCTTCGATAATATCCGTAGTGGCGGAGTGGCGTTCTTCTCAAGTGTACCACTCCAGGAGCAAAGAGCCCAGAAATCCCACAACCAGCCTTTAGCTTTTGAGGACATTGAAATAGAAACGGAGGGAAAGGATTGTGAACAAATATACTTGCAGAAGCATACATACGAGTACTAGCGGGCCAAATATTGGATGCAGGCACGGAGAGATGGATTTCAACGAACTCCATTGGCTTTATCTGATTCCCTAGTATATACAAAAGGGACAGATGTGTACGATTAAAGTGCTGATTCTCTGAATCAGTATCAGAGATGAACTGGAAATGAAAACATCGTTTGGTCCGTTCAACAAACGCTGCCAATGCCAACGACGTAATTCAAAGGAATGCTTTGCATCTCGCATTCGTATTCAACTTGTCGAGCTATTTCAGAGATGAACTAAGAGACGAGATTCAATTTTTTGATATTAAATGCTATTTTGCAAAATATTTAGAACATTTCTGGCACCATACTCGGGTGAAATGGATGCGTTTGCATTGTATTGGGAATGCCTGTGTCTGGATCGGACGACTGTTGGCAGGGTAGCATCCAAAGTGCGAAGTGTGGTCAGCAGTTGATATACTAAAGCCTCGTGTTGTCCGGCATAGTGAGTCGGATTCTCATTAGTATGCGTGGCACTTCCTGTTATGCTCTCTTGTTGGCGGATGATACCGAAACAAACGCATTGAGCTTATTCGTACATATGGTATCCAGGCAGTACTTGGAATCGTTGGAATATGTACGTTTCGCGTTCTAGGAAAGTATGCCAACTTCAAGGCATTTATCTCTTTTGGTGTAGGGCAAATTTGAATGCAAAACGATAGTATTGAATTCAGATATTTAAGTGAACCCTTGGAGCAGTTCCCATTGACCACATTCATCTGGTTAATTGGATTCTTTTTCCATTACCCAAAGACGAAGCTAGTCCAGAAGAGACGTTTTTGACGCCGACATTTTTGGGACGAAATGGAGAAACACACTTTGGTTCGGCGTTCATTCACAGTTTCCTTACCGTACACTTCACAAATTTTTCAACATAAAAGGTACCATACAGCTTAATTACTTACTTACCTTGATGGCGCTACAGTTCGGGGTGAACCAGGGCCTCAACCAACAAGCCTCTCCAGCCGGCCCGATCTTCGGCCAGCCGCTTCCAGTACCGCACGCCCAGTTGGTTGAGGTCGCCTTCCATCTGTGCGCGCCACCTTAAATGCGGTCGTCCTCTGCTGCGTCGTCCCTCGGGGTTGGAGTCGAAGACTCTTCGGGCCGGAGCGTTGATGTCCATTCGCTCTACACGGCCTACCCATCTTAGACGTTGGAACGGAAGACGTCTAACCAGGCCGATGTCGCTGTACAGCCCGTACAGTTCTTGGTTGAATCTCCTCCTCCATTCTCCGTTTACACAAACGGGACCAAAGATTGCACGCAGGATTTTCCACTCGAAACGTCCAAGAGCCTCTTCATCCGCTTTTGATAACGTCCAAGCCTCAGCGCCGTAGAGGAGGACCGCGATGATTAAGGTTTTGTAGAGGGAAACCTTAGTTTTTCGAGAGAGGGCTCTACTACTCAATTGCCTCTTGAGCCCGAAGAACCAGCCGTTGGCAAGAGTTGTTCTGCGTTTTATCTCAGCGCTGGTGTCGTTGCTGCTTGTCACTACCGAGCCAAGGTAGACGAAGTCCTTGACTACTTCAAAAATATAGCTGCCGAAGGTGACGTTCTGATCAAGACGTCGGTGTTGTGCGTCTTTCTTGGATGACAGCATATATTTGGATTTGGTCTTGTCCCCATTTACCCTTAGACCCACTTTCGCCGCTTCTGCTTCAATGCTTGTGAACGCCTCATTGACGTCTCGCTTTGTTCGTCCAATAACGTCAATGTCATCTGCGTAGGTAAGCAATTGTGTGGACTTGAAGTAGATCGTACCTCTTGTATTGGCCGTAGAGTCCCGCACGATCTTTTCAAGAATAATGTTGAAGAAATCACATGACAGTGCGTCACCCTGTCTAAAACCTTTTTTAACATCAAAGGGGACGGCTAGTTCACCTCCGACCTTAATGGAGCAGCGAGAGTTCTCCATAGTCATCCTGCATAGTCTGACGAGTTTGGCAAGAATGTTAAAACATGACATGGCTCTGTATAGCTCGTCTCTATAAACACTGTCATACGCGGCTTTAAAGTCGACGAAAAGATGGTGCGTGTTGACCTGGAATTCATGGGTCTTCTCCAAGATCTGCCGTAGTGTAAATATTTGGTGTATTGCGGATTTTCCTGGCTTGAAACCACACTAGTAGGAACCTATCAGATTGTCCACGAACGGTTTCAGGTACTTACACAGTACGGCAGAGAGGATCTTGTACGCGATGTTCAGGAAGCTTATCCCTCTGTAATTGGCGCAGTCATAGGGGTCTCCTTTCTTATGGACCGGGCAAACGATACTGAGATTCCATTCATTGGGCATGCGTTCTTCCGACCATATCTTGCAGATGAGAAGGTGCGTGTTTCTAACCAGCTCATCGCCAGCTGCTTTAAACAGCTCCGCGGGGAGTCCGTCTGCTCCAGCAGCTTTATAAGACTTAAGTTTCGATATCGCTATTTTAACATCGTCTAGGTCGGGTGGACGGGATTCTCCTTCGTCTTCGTCCATTGCGAATGGTTCGCTCTGCCTGACGGCGGCAGTTTGACTATCATCGCCGTTATGCAGTCTGCAGAAGTGGTCCTTCCACAATCTCAGCATCGACTGTGACGCCACTACTAGTTGTCCGTGTTCATCCCTGCAGGCTTCTGCTCTGGCTTTATAGCCTTGGCATGTTCGTTTTACTTTCTGGTAAAATTTTCGAACGTCGGTCCTTTAGTAATATCTCTCCATCTCCTCGATCTCACGCTTCTCTTGCTCCTTCTTTTTCCTTCTCAGAAGCGCATGCTCCTCCCTCCTTTTCGATGCAATGTGGCCATGTATGCATTCTGTTTCTCTACATGGACCTGTCTGCACTCATCATCAAACCAGGGGTTTCTCGACGGTGCGTAGTGGCTCGAAACCGAGTACATCTGAGGTGGCCTCTCTAATGGCTTACTGACAACGACTCCGTTGCTGTTCTATGGTTTCTGCAGATTGCATCGGGACCTGAGAGATCTTGAGGGAGACTTGATCGGCGAAGGTCCTAGCGGTCTCCTGCGATTGCAGCTCTCCGACGTTAAATTTTGGTGTTCTTACTCGACTCCGTTGATTCCGAGAAATTCGCATCCGTACCTTGGCTGCAACAAGGTAATGATGCGAGTCGATGTTGGCTCCTCGAAAGGTTCGGACATCTAGGATGCTGGAGAAGTGTCTGCGGTCGATCGCAATATGATCAATTTGGTTGGTTGTCGATTGATCGAAAGACCGCCAGGTAACCTTATGGATGTTGAGGTGTGGTAATCGTGTACATGTCACTACCAGATTATGTCCCGCCATAAAGTCCACTAGCCTTAGTACGTGATGTTTTATAGGCTGTGCTTTCCAATGACCCGTTCAAAGATAGCTTCCTTACCCAGCTTCGCATTGAAATCTCTTAGAACGATTTTGGTGTCATAGCTGGAACATACGTTCTGCCTAGGAGACTATGGAAGTCGTCTTTATGTCGGTCATCTTTCTCCTCTGTGGGGGCGTGGATACTTAATAAACTCATATTGCCGAGACTGGTCTTGATACGTATAGTTATAAGGCGTTCGCCTTCATATTGGAAGCTTAAGACTTTTTTCCTGAGTCTGCCTCGAACAACAAATCCGCATCCGAATAAGCGTTGCTTGTTTTCTCTGTAGCAGTTTCCGTAGTATATATCACAGTTTTTCATCCGCTTTTGTTCTGGCCCATTCCATCGCACTTCTTGGAGCGCGGTAATATCTGCCTTATAGCAGTCCAAAGAGTTGACCAGTTGTTCGGCTGCACCTGGTCTGTTGAGGGACCTAACGTTCTAGGTGCAGAACCGGAATTCGTTTCCTTTTTAACGTTTGCGTGGGTCGTCAACATGTAATCCGTCCGTATCCGAGGCTATTGGTTGTCTCTGAACAAAATTTTTTTTTATGCGATAGGGAGGTTAGCCATAAGCGCAACCCCCAACCTGGAGGGCCAGGTTCTCTTTCCCCAGGAACAAGGGGTCGGGTCGCTGCACACATTGGGTCACTACCTGGCGGGTGCCAGTATAGCTATCCAGGGGAGGCCACGCGGAGGCTGTGTGTCAACTTGGATTGAGCAGGGACAGAGATCGAAGCTGGCGTTTGCCAAGTTAAACGCGATCAACAATACAGCTCACTTCTTTTAAATGCACGTTTGTTTGATGGACCCAGATTAGCTCTAATCAATATATGACTTTCAACAGCACCTAGTGGCAATAAACCGCAGAGTTTTATATGATCTTTTACCACAGATTCGGATCACCGTTGCCTTCTCTACAGTCTCAAAACACCAGTCTAGTCTCTAATAAGCTCGTCTCGAAACCCAAGGAGAAGAGATTGAAATGTTGTATGGCACTGGTAGGCAATTTTGTAGTGAAAGCAATCCCTGACCCTCCACACTCTCCGTCGGATATAGAAACGCTGGTCGATATCCTAACACAAACATTGGGCAAGACACAAGTGCAAGAAGAAATCATATCCACCTTGGGGGAACGCTTACCTAGGCAGGCTCCGAAAAGTATGCCGTAGACTCTTTAACATAACGAAGAGTACCGGGACCGATACGGACTGGTGTCTATATGAAGAATCACCAGGAGATTACAAAAAATCCTCGCAAAAGATCCTTCAAATCCTAGCCGGCTACCCTCTCATGGAGTATGGACAACATAGGTTGAAGAAATATATAATCTTTTCCTTAACACACACTTACCAGTCTGCTCTGAAATACAAAACTTAGAGCGAACACGAAGAACTCAGATTTCTCCAGTTAAAGAGGGACAGTACGATCACATAATATCCAAACACAAAATCACTCGGGCTATACAAATCTTTAAGGCTTTCAAATGGAATCGGATGGAATCTACCCTAGTCGCCTTTCTCGACATCGGAGGTGCCTTTAAAAATGTTGAACCATGGGCCGTCACCAAAGCGCTGACTGATCTGGGTGTTACGGGATCAGTGAGAAAACTGGTACAACAACTGCTAACACAAAGAGTTGTCAAAGCCAACTTCGCTGGTGCCGTCTCAACCAGAATGGTTAGCAGAGGTATACCACAGGGTAGAGTACTCTCCCCTCTCCTGTGGAACGTGGTGGTTAACGAGCTACTGCTGTTGCTTGAACAGGAAGGGTACGCTGTGACCGCCTATGAAGATGACATTGCTATTGCTGCCACAGGAAAATTTCCCAGCACTCTATGCGACCTTATACAGAGTGCATTACATACAGTAGAAACCTGGACGCAGTACTGTGGACTTGGGGTGAACCCTACGAAAACCGGTCTAGTACTGTTTACTAACAAGTATAAAATTCCGCCCCTCAACCCACCGAGGTTGAGTGGAACCCAACTAATAATCAAAGAGCAGGCCAAATATCTAGGCCTAGTCCTTGACAAGAGGCTGAATTGGAAACCCAATATTCTTGACTGCGTCAAGAAAGCAACTGTTGCCCTCTACAGTTGCAAAAATGTGGTGGGCAAGAAGTGGGGTCTCCAACCAAGCATTATGCACTGGCTCTACACGGCGGTCATAAGGCCCATCCTCCTGTATGGCGTCGTAGTCTGGTGGACTGCTCTGGACATGGCAGTCAATCGAAACCTTCTGGGGATCGGGCAGCTTATACATAAGCGGAGCTATCAGATCAACCCCCACGGAGGCCCTAAACATTCTGTTACACCTTCCACCACTGAACCTTTTCAGCAAAAAAATTGCTGCCTGCGCGGCCCTGAGGATGAGGAGCATAATAAAATGGCCCACATCACAAAAAGGACACACAACCATTCTAAAACACTTCGAAGTACCCATGGACACAGACTATATCATCCCGCAAAACGTGTTCACTAGGAACTTCGAAGTTGTTTTTCCATCCAGGGAGGAACGGGCTGAAGGGAAAGTCATACCAATGGACTCGATCTCCCTCTATACCGATGGCTCTAAGATGGAGTCGGATGTAGGCAGTGGAGTCTTCTCCAAGATTCCTACAGTGTGTATCAGGCTGAAATAACAGCGATAACGGAGGCCCTTGCATGGCTCAGGATCAATGTAATATCCGCCAAGGATATTATCATTTGCACGGATAGCCAATCTGCCAGCGGTAACCCACAAATCAAAGACATCTCTTAACTGTCGCCTATCTCTAGATGAGATGGCTGAGCAGTTCAACATTAAAGTACTGTGGGTTCCCGGGCTTAGGGATATTCCAGGAAACTGCGCGGCCGACTAACTCGCAAAGTTAGGGTCTAGCACACTCAGCCTACCTACCCTCGGGTACCTAGAAACACCAATAAGTACGGTAAAGCATATGATAAAACACCAAACCACTAAGGCGACCAACCTCCAATGGAATGAGAGTAATATCGGCTTTATCACCAAACAACTCTGGCCTAAATTAAACCTAGGACGAACCAGGGACCTAATGGCAACCAAAAGGGTAACCTTAAGTACTCTGGTGGGTGTCATTATAGGTCACTGCATCATTGGGAAACACGCCGCCAGACTGGGAATACCCTCCAATGTCTTCTGTCGCGGCTGCATGGACGAGGAGGAGGAGGAATCAATAAATCACCTCCTCTGCTCCTCTGCTCGGCGCGCCCTTCTATGATAATTTAAGTGAGCTAGCAGACCATAAAATAGCTCAACTCCATCGCCTCATCAGAAGCACCGGTTGGTTCTCTGGTAGCGGATCTGGGTAACACGATCCATGTGGTATCACAATGGGCCGACTTCGGCGTACGTGTGGCTTATGCCGACCACAATAACCTAACCTAACCTACCCTATCGAACTTGCACAGACTGTGGAATGGATAATACCATGGCTCGAAATCAACTTCAAAGGATGTCTAGTCTGGAGACATACATATACTAGAAAAGTGTAGGTCCGCAAGAGTAACTTTCATCCCCAAGGCTGGCAGGAGTTGCCACACTACACCCAAGTATCTTAGGCCTATCTGCTTATCTGCCTTTGTACTGAAAACCCTGAAAAGGCTGATAGACATACACATACGACACAAGCTCGATCCAGCGCCTATCTCAAAGACACAGCATGCCTATTACAAAGGTAAGTTCGGGGCCTTGCACACCTTGGTGTGCTACACCTAAGTAGCCTTTTTGGACATAGAGGGCGGTTTCAACAACGTTACACCGAAAGCAATTACGGAAGGGCTAGAAAACTTAAAAGTAGAGAGGACTCTAGTAGAGTTGATTGGTGAGTTGCTTTCAACACGCAAGGTCTTCCCTAAACGGGGAAGCCAAGTAACCACTAGATCAGATAACAGAGACGCTCCATGAGGGATGCTCCGTTTTCCTCTTCTCTCGAACGTAGTCGCAAACGAACTGCTAACTAAACTAGAGAAAGAAGGCCTCGATGTTATTGCCTACGCTGATGATATTGCAATTGCTATCTCAGCAAATACCTGCCTTCGTTGAGTGACCGCTTGCGTAGGCATTCTCCACATTCTGCAGGTGAGCATAAAATAATTCACTTGGAATAAACCCCGAGAAAACGGAACTCTAGCTCTTCACTAGAAGGCACAAGATCTCGGACATGTGTCCAATCACTCAACTCGGTACGAGGTTAACCTATTCTTCTAGTAGAAAAGAAATTACCCTGTAAAGAAAATACCACCAAACGAGCATGGAGGGCAGCCATAGCTCTCTATACTTGCAAGAAAGCCTTAGGGCTTCAGCCCAAAATAGCCTTACGGTTGTACATCACTGTCATTATGCCTGTTCTTTTATACAGCTTCTTAGTCTGCTGGACTGCATTAGACAAAACAACATACCAGAAATCGAGAAGGCACAAAGGTTAGCAGGCATGTGCATCACCGGGGCTCCAAGCTCTACTCCAAAGGCCGGCGATCAACATGCTACTCCACCTAAGCCCACTTGATATACACGGTAAGCAGCTGCGAAATTAATGGCCAGCTTTAAGTAGACGAGCTCTATTGCCGGCCACTCTTCTATCCTGAACGACAGGACGGCCTTGACAGAGAACTCCCACTGCATGGAGCCCAACACGCTCTTTGGGAAAAAGTTAAAAATAACGTACCTAAAAGGGAAATAATGGTCCTGAGAAGCGCGACCCCGCAGGGGCTGCGCGGACTTTTACTCAGATGGGTCAACAACCAAGAACGGGATGGGTAGGGGTGTCTTTTGTAAACAATTGAAACTGAAGCAGGTCTTAAAACTACCAGACCATTTCAGCGTCTTCCAGGCGGAGCTGCTTGCAACATAGGAAATCCTGTCTTGGCTAAGGTCTAGCGACGTGAAGTCGCTGGAGTCTTATGTCTACACATCCAAGGCAGGCCTTGGCTACCTACTTACTTACTTACTTAGGTGGCGCTACAGTCCGTGGTGAACCTGGGCCTCAACCAACAAGCGTCTCCAGCTGGCACGGTCTTTGGCCAGCTGTTTCCAGTGCCGCACGCCCAGTTGGTTGAGGTCCCTTTCCACCTGCGTGCGCCACCGCTGAGGCGGCCGTCCTCTGCCGCGCCTTCCTTCCGGAGTGGATTCGAAGACTTTTTGGGTCGGAGCTGTATCTTCCATGCGCTCTACATGGCCTAGCCACCTTAGACGCTGTATCCGTAGACGTCGTACCAGGCCGATGTCGCTGTACAACCCGTACAGTTCTTCGTTATATCTTCTCCTCCATACACCGTTTGAACAAACGGGACCGTAGATAGTGCGCAGAATTTTCCTCTCGAAACGACCAAGGGCATCTTCATCCGCTTTTGTTAAGGTCCAAGCCTGTGCGCCATAAAGGAGGACTGGGATGATTAAGGTCTTATATAGTGTCACCTCGGTTTTCCGAGAGAGGACTCTACTTCTCAATTGCCTCTTGAGCCCAAAGGAACAGCAGTTGGCAAGAGTGATTCTGCGTTTTATCTCAGCGCTGGTGTTGTTGTCGCTGGTCATCAGTGAGCCAAGGTAGACGAATTCCTTGACCACTTCAAAGTTATATCCGCCCATGGTGACGTTCTGACCAATACGTCGGTGTTGTATGTCTCTTTTAGATGAAAGCTGATATTTGGTTTTACCCTCATTAACCTTGAGACCCATCTTAGCCGCTTCTACTTCAATGCTCACAAAAGCCTCATTGACGTCTTGCTGTTTTCGTCCAATTACGTCAATATCGTCGGCGTACGCAAGCAATTGCGTAGACTTGAAATAAATCGTACCTCTTGTGTTGGCCAGTGACTCTTGCACGATCTTTTCAAGCACGATGTTGAAAAAGTTGCACGACAGCGCGTCGCCCTGCCTAAATCCTTTTTTAACATCAAAGGTCTCGGTTTGCTCATTACCGACCTTAATGGAGCAACGAGAATTCTCCATTGTCATCCTGCACAGTCGGACGAGTTTGACAGGGATGTTAAAACTAGACATGGCTTTGTACAGCTCGTCTCTATATACGCTGTCATACGCGGCCTTGAAATCGACGAAGAGGTGGTGAGTGTCGATTTGGTATTCCTGGGTCTTCTCCAAGATCTGCCGTAGCGTAAATATTTGGTCTATTGTGGATTTACCTGGCCTGAAACCACAGTGATAAGAGCCGATCAGGTTATCCACAAACGGTTTCAGGCGTTCACACAATACGGCAGAGAAGATCTTATATGCGATGTTAAGGAGACTTATTCCCCTATAGTTGGCGCAGTTATAGGAGTCTCCTTTCTTATGGACCGGGCAAACGATGCTGAGATTCCATTCGTCGGGCATGCTTTCCTCCGACCATACCTTGCAGATGAGATGGTGCATGCACCTTACCAGCTCATCTGCAGCCGCCTTAAAAAGCTCAGCAGACAGGCCGTCTGCGCCAGCGGCTTTATTAGACTTAAGTCTTGATATCGCTATTTTGACTTCGTCTAGGTCGGGTGGACTGAATTCTGTTACTTCGTGGTCCATTGCGAATGGCTCGTTCTGCCTGACAGCGGTATCTTGTCTATCATCGCCGTTATACAGTCTGCAGAAGTGGTCTTTCCAAATCCTCAGCATCGACTGCGACTCTACTACCAGTTCTCCATTTTCATCCCTGCAGGCCGCCACTCTGGCTTTGTAGCCATGGCATGTTCGTTTTACCTTGTTGTAAGACTTACGGGCGTCATTCCTGCGGAAGCATCTCTCCATCTCCTCGATCTCACGCTTTCCGTGCTCTCTCTTCTTTCTTCTGAAAAGCGTGTGTTCCTCTCTTCTCTTCTGCTCATAGATTTCACGAGCAGCTCTCGTCCGTCGTTGCAGCATGGCCTTATATGCCTCTTGTTTTGCTGCATGGGCTCGTTCGCATTGTTCATCGAACCAGGGGTTTCTAAGTGGTGGCTGTTTGAAACCCAGCACCTCTGAGGCAGCATCTCTGACGGCGCTCTGGCAATGAGCCCATTCCTGCTCTATTGTTTGTGCTGCTGTGGGCGGATTTTGAGAGAGCTTTGAGGAGACACGATCGGCAAAGATTCTGGCGGTCTCTTGCGATTGTAGCTTTCCAACGTCAAACTTACGTTGTCCTACTCGACTCCTAAGCATTCTTGATATCCTCATTCGTACCTTGGCTACAACAAGGTAGTGGTCCGAGTCGATGTTGACGTAGCTGGGACATTGGGCATAGGTTCTATCTAGAAGATCGTAGAATTCTTCTTTGAGTCGATCGTCCTTTTCTTCCGTTGGGGCGTGAGCGCATATTAAGCAAATGTTTCCAAATTTGGCTTTGATGCGGATTGTTATGAGGCGTTCGCTTACATCTCGGAAGCTTAAGACTTTTTGGCGGAGTCTTCCTCTAATAACGAATCCGCACCCGAACAGGCTCTGTTTTTTCTCCTTGTAGCAGTTCCCGTAGTAGATGTCGCAGTTTTTCATCCGTTTTTTGCCTGGTCCATCCCATCGCACTTCTTGGAGTGCGGTTATATCTGCTTTATAGCAGTTGAGGGTTTACTCCAATTGATCGCCTGCACCCGGTCTGTTAAGGGACCTCACATTCCAGGTGCTGACTCTCAAGTCCTTCAGTCGTTTACAGGGGTCGTCAGCTTTGTATCCGTCCGTATCCGAGGCTTGTTGTCGTTTCGGAACAAGTGGGTTTTTACGTGATAGGGATGTTACCCCTAAGCACAACCCCCAACCTGGAGGGCCAGGTTCCTCTTTCCCCAGGAACAAGGGTTGGGTCGCTACACACATTGGTTCACTACCTGGCGGGTGCCAGGGAAGCTATCCAGGGGGGCCACGCGGAGGCTGTGTGTCAACTTGGATTGAACAGGAACAGAGATCGAAGCTGGCGTTTGCCATGTTAAACGCGATCAACTTCTTTGCTCTGTGTGCTCGCTCCCTCCCTCCTTGGCTACCGCCGATCCCTTAATGGGATGGCTGAACAGTTCAACATTCACCTCTTATGGGTACCAGGACATAGCAACCTTTCAGGAAATGAGAGAGCTGACATGCTCGCTAATCAAGGGACGACGCAACGAACTAACATGCCGTACGCTGGTACACCACCAGCACCCATTAAAGTAGAGCTAATGAATAAAGCCGAGGGCGCCGGCATTAAACTGAAGGTCCCTTTGGTCATTTTCAGAACGCCTGTCCAATACACTCTACATGTTAGTGGAGTCCAATCGGGGTCTTCTTCACGAGTGTTGGGAGGAGTAATGCTGAGCTTTCCTGCAGGATTTACAAAGCTGGATCAATTTAGATTTGTAATCCGGAAGGCCGAGCTTGGCGTCAAAGCCAAGTTAGCGATTTTTTGCTCAGTATTTGTTCCAACTTTGACATAAAATTTGGGTATTGACCGATAGAATAAGATCGGGAATACAAGCTGCCGAGAGGAGATTTCTTTGTGCAGTGCGCGAGAAAGTCAGTGTTGAGCGGCTGCTTCTCCGAACGGAGGGGCTATGCTTCATCGCGACTTCTGAAGCCTGCCTTGAATATGATATCATCAGGTCAGGATCGGGTGGCCTGAAGATCCCGCGACTCCTTTAGTGGAACATGCGGGCCATTGATAGTGATGATGGTGATGATGAAAAGTTATCTTCCTTGAAGCATGTAGGACACTTCAAGTTTACTGTTCCTTTGTTTGTGAAGCTAAAACGTATTACTGAAGTGTTTTAAAGCTTCCTTCTTTAAACCAATGATTGTAAGTGCGTTTATGATCTCCTGGAGGAAATGTGACTGCCGTTTCATTACTTCAATCGCATTTTCGATGAATATGATAGTTAAAGTAAAGAAAAATGATACGCTGTCCATTCTACGGACAATATGGCCTCCTGCCATGGTCCCGGTTTTTGCTGTAACCCAGACTTTCTCTCGATTCCATTAAAATTATCTAATGAGATGGAAAACTTAATTACACGGTTCGTTAGCGTCGCATTTGTTTCAATCCGCGAGTAATTTATTTCCACCACTGCAATCTGCAGTCTGCTTCATGCCTTGGGCGATATAAAATAAAAAACCAAAAAGGAAAAATCCTAAATGGCCATATCGCCATGAAGCTGTCTCAATAAAGCAATTTACACTCACAATCTCTACGTCAAGATAGACTGAGCCACTGATAAGCTATAAATACACAGAACGATTTCCTTAATTATGCGATGTCATAAAACTTTATCTGTGTACGTATATCCCCTCTGTGTGTGGGACAGTGTCCTTCGGCTAAATGGCAATCACACGGACATTGTCCAATATATCTCTGGATACAGTAGAGCACACACAAGACCCAAAAAAAGGGGGGACATACTAAGTGAACGGCTTTCAACCCAAACCCATTAGGAAGCGGCTTTTGTTCTATGTCCTTTTCTCTAACTGAATTGTTTTGTCATTCCATTAGGTCCTTGAAAAAGTCAGTAGTCATCGATAATCGAAGGACCAAAATTGAATGGCAGGGGCAGAGGCAGAATCGTAGTGGTTCATATGGAGATTAGACCCTGTCGTGTGGTTGGCGGTTTAGTTATAATGTCAATTTAATGCTCGGAACCTTCCTACATTTCATAAAAACTAACGATAATGAATATGGCTTCGTATCTCGGATACACATCCGTACATGGATGTATTAACGTACCTTCTCCTCAGGGTTGTTGTCACGACATAGTATGAGAGAGGGAATAAAGCTAGAAGAGAAAAAAACCAAGTGATTTATGGCCATCCAAGTTTCGGGCATATGTGCAAGTTATTCGTCCTTTTTTGTGCCCAAATGCTCAACATTGAATTGTAGGGTCATACGGTCGACGTCTAGGTGCCACCCTACCGGTAGCTATGATAAAAGCTTGTGTAATCCGAGTTATACGAGTTCTCGAGCCATTTAATGGGTAATTAAAAAGTTTTCCATAAAATAATAATAAATGCCGGAGCGTAAGTGCTGAACACCTTGTCATTAATATTTCATTACTACCATGGCGGGGGTTCTTAAAATCAAAATCAGACTGTGATGGTGAAGGAGACAATGGATGTGTTTGTTTCTGTTTCCGGCGGCTGATAGTGCTCTCGGAAAATGGCAGTACAGTTGAGGAGTAAATGTGTTTTCGCGGGAAATTAGAGATTGAAATAGTAGCATTAAATGCTAGAGGATGTTTCGTAATTTAATGGCGGAAGCAACAGGATATGATGGGGAGAGCTGCTGTTGTGGTATGCTCGCATTAATGGGTTGTTGAATGGGATCTGTAGAGGGCATGGGCTCGGACATACAGGGTAAAGTTGTTGATCGCTCTCAACCTGGCGAGATGCCAGCAACGATCCCTGTTTAAATGCCCGGGTCAAGTTGACATACGGCCTCCTCGCGGCGCCCTCTGGATAGCCGCTTCAACAACGGTTGGGAGGTGAATAAACGTATGCAGCGACAAAAGCCTGACCAGAATGGCGGTTGTGCGGCGGGCTAACAATCCGTCCACGTAAAAAAAACAAAGTTATGAATGAGCAAGATGCCTCGGATACACAAACGGATACTCGACGACGACAACGCACGAAAAAGGAACACGATTTGCGAGTATGCTCCTGGAATGTCAGAACCCTGTACACTCCCGGAGCTGCTCATAAACTAGAAGGAGTCCTCACGCAGTACAAGGCGGATATTACTGCGGTCCAGGAAATACGCTGGATAGGAAACGGTATGATTAGGAAGAAAAATTGCGACATTTATTACAGCTGTCACAAAAGGTTGCACTTACTGGGATGCGGATTTGTCGTGGGAAAGCGGTAAAGGTCGAAGGTCATCGACTTTAAACCTATAAGTGATCGCCTGGCTGTGATCCGCATCAGAGGCGGATTTTATAACATCAGCCTTATATGTGCACATGCCCCTACCGACGAGGCTGAAGACCCTATTAAGGAGGACTTCTATGACCTCCTGGACAATGCCTATGGAGCTTGTCCGGAGTACGATGTAAAAATCGTGCTCGGGGACTTCAACGCCAAAATCGGTAAGGAGAATACCCTTGGCGGAGTGATCGGAAAGCACAGCCTCCACGATACAACAACAGATAACGGATTCCGACTCGCTGACTTTGCGACAGCTACCACAAGATTCCCTCGCAAGCGAATCCACACAGCAACCTGGCGATCTCCGGACGGTCGAACCGCTAACCAAATTGACCATGTGCTCATTGACGCAAGGCACTCGTCAAATATCTTGGATGTTTCAGAGGAGTAAATGTCGACTCTGACCACTTCCTCGTAGCAGCAAGATTCAGAGCTCGACTGTCCAATGTCAGAAAGCTGCACCAGCCCATTAGGAGGAGGTTCGACATTGGGCGCCTGAGCACAGCGGAGGTTGCCAGAGTCTACAGGGAGCAGCTGAGCGAAAGACTCTACGGTATGCCTACGTCGAACACAAATGCCAATAATATGTGGCTGCATTGCCGCTCAGCCATTCAGGAAGTAGCCGAAACCACCTTAGGATACCTACCACCCCCGACAAGGAACCCGTGGTATGATGGCGAGTGTGAGCAGAAAAAGGCAGCAACCGACGAGGCGTACCAAACGGCACTGCAGAGGAAAACCAGGGCAGCGCAAGAAGAGTACCGAGCCAGAAGAAGGGAAGAGAAAAAACTACTGCGACAAAAGAAAAGAATCTTCACAGCCTCCCAGCTCAAGGATATCGAGGAGTCTAGGGATAAACATAAAACACGAGCCTCTTACAAGAAAGCCAAAAGCCTTGCAGGAGGCTTCAAAAAGGGCACCCAGGCTCTTCGAAACTGCGAGGGTAGTCTTGTCACCGACCCGCAGGGAATAGTGGATGTATTTAAGCAGCATTTCCAGCAGCTGCTTAACGATCATGACCAAGAGAGAGTGATAGGGACCGAGGAAATCTAACTAGGAATGTTAACTAAGTTCCATTCATTTTTTAGGTTTCCTCTATCCCGAAAAATTGGTATTTCCCTTTTCAGTTCAGTGCACAATTTTTTATAATTAGGTTAGGTTAGTTGGGTGCCCTATTGACATGATGTCACGGCTCACTTAGACTATTAAGAGTCCATTGTGCCCATTTTGAAGACTAACCCGAGGGGAACCTGTTAGTTGCCCGCTGAGCTGAACCATCCACATTCAATTAAGAACCTTAACAGTTTGCTCAGCTTAATGTCTCTTGCCTCCTCTAAACCCGAAAAGAAATAGTTCCCGAGATACGTAAGTCTTTTTCGTGCCAGTGCAGGGCATTCACACAGTAGGTGACGAATGGATTCTATTTCCTCTTCGTCCCTACAGCTTCTGCAAAAATCGTTGTAGGGCTGGCCTAGTCTAGCTGCATGATATGATATCATGCAGTGATCAGTGAGGGCACCGACTACCAGTCGTATATTCCCTCTACCAAGATTTAGCAGACTTTCCGTCCTTTTTTTGTCATAGACGGGCCATGTTAGCCTTGCCGTAGCGCATGTATCTAATTGACACCATCGCAATACTCACATGCCCTGGTACCCAGCAGATGGTTACCTCATTGACATCCGATGTTTCTTCTAGTTTCTCTTTACAGAGTTTTACGAGCTTGGATCTTGTCCATGTTGCTTGCAGAGCCTTAATGGCTGCCTGACTGTCAACATAGATTTTGATTCTCTTACCCGAGAAATTCTCCCTAAGAATCAGATCCGCGCCTTTTTTGATTGCGAAGATCTCAGCCTGGAAGACGCTACAGCCATCATCAAGTCTGTAGGAGTGACGCGCGTCCTGAGATTCGAAGTAGACTCCGGCTCCTGTACCGGTATCCGTTTTGGATCCGTCGGTATAGATTGCCAGTTCCTCTTCCGTGTTTACCATACCACTGGCCCATTCCTCCCTGGAGGGAATCCTAATAGAGAATCTCCTCTCACAGCAAGAAAGTGGGGTGGTATAGTCCGTTTCGTTTGCGGACCTCTGGATAGCCCATCGATCCAGGATTGATGCGTGGCCATAAGGACATCTTTTCCAAAGACTGGATTCTTGCATCCTTAGCGCAGCCCTGGCTGCAATGCTTTCACAATACATGTCTAGTGGTGGAAGGTTCAGCATTGCTTCAAGGGCCGCCGTTGGTGTGGATTTCATAGATCCGGTCACCGCCAGACAGCCAGCCCTCTGAATCCTTGTAAGACTTTGAAGGTTGCATTTCTTCTCAAGTGCTTTCCACCAGACAATTGATCCATAGACTAAAATAGGCCTTACCACCGCGGTGTACAGCCAGTATACCACCTTTGGTTCAAAGCCCCATGTCCTTCCGAAAGCTGCCCTGCACGAGTATAGTGCCACGTAAGCTTTTTTGGTCCTTTCATTTATGTTGTCCTCCCAGCTAAGCTTGGAATCTAGAATTATTCCAAGGTACCTAGCGGATTTCTTCGGAATTTTTTAAATTTACTTTTTAATCTAAAATTTGCTGGGTACTTGCGGAGTTTCATTCTAAGTTCATTTTTGGTCTTTACTTTTTTCAATAAGTACGTAGCAATCCAAGGCTTAAGCCTTTCAGGGGAACTTTTTGGGAAGATAAGTTGAGGAACAATTAAGGA
The DNA here is from genome assembly GCA_951905685.1 of Eumerus sabulonum. Classification (NCBI taxonomy): domain Eukaryota; kingdom Metazoa; phylum Arthropoda; class Insecta; order Diptera; family Syrphidae; genus Eumerus; species Eumerus sabulonum. The sequence goes on from OX645063.1 coordinate 102,497,859, forward strand.
TATGCTTCTTCAGGGGAGGCAATGAACATTGGATATGAGGTTGCAGCATCTGAACAATGATAAACATCATCCCAGAACTCAGTAGAAAGAGTGTATTTAATCTTGCTATAGTCATTATCCATGTCATTATTGGATGGCAAAGGACTAACAACGGCCTCGTAGGGGTAGCATCTATCCGACGGATGCTGGCCTGCTAAAAAGCGAGAAGAGCCACCGCAGTCGAACATCTTGCGGCACTGTTAGTAAGTCCTATCCCCACCCCCTCGTGGTGCCATCTGGAGATTTCCCATGGAAATTGCAGACGGGGAAGGGCGAATGGCGAGCCCGTCAGTTGGGCTACGGCCTGGTAAGCCGTAACCGTAAAAAAACACAAACTCCGAAACAACCACAAGCCTCGGATATAACGGACCGGATTTATGTTGACGACCCTTGCAAAAAACGAAAAAAGGACAATGAGGCTTTGTACGTGGAATGTTAGGTCCCTAAACAGGCCACGTGCTACCGAACAACTTGCGGACGCTCTAGACCGCTATAAAGCGGACATCACCGCCGTCCAGGAAACGCGATGGAATGGACGGGGTATAAAGCCGATGAAAAACTGCGATATTTACTACGGCGACTGCTATAGGGAAAGAGGGCAACGATTGTTTGGATGCGGATTTGTTGCTCGAGGTGGGCTAAGGCAAAAAGTCCTAAGCTTTCGGCATGTGAGCGAACGCCTCTTAACAATCCGTATCAATGCTACATTTTTAACATCAGCCTGATCTGCGTCCACGCCCCCCCGGAAGACAAGGATGACTCAGCCAAAGATGAGTCCTACGATCTCCTAGACAGAACGTATGCCCAATGTCCCAGGTATGACATCTAAATTTTACTAGGAGACTTCAGTTCTAAGCTGGGTAAGGAAAGCATATTTGATCGAGTCACCGGCAAACATAGCCCACACGACACCACCTCCGATAACGGACACAGGCGGATTGATCTTGCTACGGGGCGAAATCTCCTTCTAGCCAGTACACGCTTCCCGCACCCCGATATACACAAAGGCACCTGGCGGTCTTTTGATCAATCGACTACCAACCAGATTGATCACATCGCGATCGACGTCAGACACCCCTCCACTATTCTTGATGTCCGAACTTTCCGAGGGGCTAACATCGACTCGGACCACTATCTTGTTGTAGCCAAGATGCGCTTACGGATATCACGAACGCAACGGAGTAGAGTAAGAATACAAAGTTATGACGTCGGAAAGCTACTATCGCCAGAAACCGCTCGTGCTTTTATGGATCGCGTCTCCCTTAAGCTCTCCAATATACCTCAATCCTCCACGCTATCAATAGAACAGCAGTGGAGCCTTTGCAAACAAGCCCTGAAAAGCTCTGCATCCGAAGTTTTGGGTTTTAAAGCTCCACCACGAAGAAACACCTGGTTCGATGACGAGTGCAGCTCGTGAGCTCTACGAGTTAAAAAGAAGGGAAGAGCATAAGCTTCTTAGAAGAAATTAGAAAGAGCGCACGATTGAAGATTTGGAGAGGTGTTACTGCAGGCGTGACGTTCGAAAGTTTTATCAACAGATAAGGCGAACATGCCAAGGTTATAAAGCCAGAACGGAAGCCTGCAGGGATGAGAACGGACACCTAGTAGTAGAACCGCAGTCGATGCTGAGAATATGGAAAAACCACTTCTGCAGACTGTATAACGGCGATGTTAGTCAATATACCGCTGTCAGGCAGAATGATCCACTTCTAATCGACGGAGCCGCAGAGGATTCTGTCCCCCTGACCTCGACGAAGTTAAGATTGCCATATCGAAGCTCAAGTCGAATAAAGCTGCTGGCGCAGACGGACTGTCTGCTGAGCTCTTCAAGGCAGCTGGGGATGACCTGGTTGGGAGCATGCACCAGCTCATCCGTAAGATATGGTTAGAGGAAAGCATGCCAGAGGAATGGAGTCTCAGCATCGTATGCCCGATCCACAGAAAAGGAGACCCCTCTGATTGCGCCAACTATAGAGGAATAAGTCTCCTTAACATCGCCTACAAAATCTTCTCTGCCGTTTTGAGTGAACACCTGAAGCCTTTTGTAAATAAGCTGATAGGTCCTTATCAGTGCGGATTCAGGCCAGGGAAGTCCACCATCGACCAAATCTTCACACTACGGCAGATACTGGAGAAAACCAGTGAATTTCAAGTCGATACGCACCATCTATTCGTCGACTTCAAAGCCGCATACGACAGCGTAATTAGAGACGAGCTACACAACGCTATGTCTACCTTTGACATACCTGCTAAACTCGTCAGACTATGCAGGATGACTTTGGAGAATGCTCGCTGCTCCATCCAAATCGGTGAACACCTTACCGATAGTTTTGATGTCAAAAAAGGATTTAGGCAGGGCGATGCGCTGTCGTGTGATTTCTTCAACATCATATTGGAAATGATTGTGCAAAAATCACTGGCCAATAGAAGAGGCACAATCTATTTCAAATCCTCGGAGCTCCTTGCATACGCCGACGATATTGACATAATAGGTAGATCACAGCGAGATGTCAATGAGGCGTTTGCGAGTATTGAGATGGAGGCGGCGAAAATTGGTTTGGCGGTAAACGAGGGCAAAACTAAATATATGCTGTCAGCAAAAAGGACGCTCACCACTGACGTCTTGGACTTCGCCTACCTTGGCTCCGCAGTGACCTGGAACAACGACATCAGTTCCGAAATCAAACGCAGAATCACTCTCGCCAATCTCTGTTTCTTTGGGCTCAGGAGGCTATTGAGTAATAGAGCCCTCTCCCGAACGACAAAGTTGACTCTATATAAGACGCTTATCATCCCGGTCCTGTTGTATGGCGCAGAAGCATGGATACTATCAAAAGCGGATGAGGAGGCCCTTGGTCGGTTCGAGAGAAAGATTTTGCGCGTGATTGTTGGGCCGATAAACGCAGACGGGGGATGGAGGAGAAGATTCAACCACGAACTTTACGGGCTGTACAGCGACATGAGCCTAGTCAGGCGTCTACGGATTCAAAGCCTAAGATGGCTGGGCCATGTAGAGCGAATGGACACCACAGCTCCAGCCCGGAGAGTCTTTGAATCCAACCCCGAGGGACGAAGAAGCAGAGGACGGCCGCCCTTAAGATGGCGCACACAGGTGGAAGGGGACCTCAGCCAACTGGGTGTGCGGCAATGGAAAAGGCTAGCGAAAGATCGTGCTAGATGGAGGGGCATGTTGGTTGAGGCCCAGGTTCACCCCGAACTGTAGCGCCCACTAAGAAGAAGAAGATAGTCGTTATCCAATATGGAACAAGAACAGCTTTGTATACTTTTTCACTCTCCTCAAGCTTCAAAGTTAGAAAGAGCATTTGCGATAATTAGCGCCCTTCCCATGTTCCATATACGAGATGTCGGAAGGGAACACCCTTCTCTAAACTAATCTCAAACACAAACAAACCATCCGTGTCTAATGTCTCTACTCGCAATCTATCCAAAACAGTCGACTGCAATAACGCCGCCACATCTACCGCCAGCATCTGTTTTCAATTTTCAAGCATGAAAATCTGAACCCAAATTCGCTGTACAAATATTTATTTAGTCAAAATTCAAAAGCGAAAAGGAGACACAACTGTTTGCCTCACACAAATACATAGCATTTCCCTACTGTTGTCATTAGCTTTCGTCCTTTTATTCGTAACACAATGAAGTATCCGGAGATAGAAGTTGCGCCACGTCGCGTAAATTTGCATTAGCCACTGCTGGGTGTAGTCTAACCACTGCCACCACATACAAGGGCAAGAACTGAAATTGGAAAACAAACTCGTGAGTGGCTGGAAACCGTCGTGAGTCCTTTAGTCGTTTGCACCTTTGAATATTTTATTCGCTTCCAATGTTTCACACTAAAAGTAAGGTCTGGCGGATAAAAACAGAAAACTTACCGTAAAGTCAAACCTTTTCATCGTCTTGCTACGGAGCCGGATGGAGAGGTACCTTTGGTACTTGGAATCACGCTATTATGTTTATGTTCCAATTTTTATTGTCAATGTTGAGCATTCGTAGACTGTAAAGGTATTCGAGAGTCATCGAAGAAGATCTGGAAATATCCTTTCGATGAATTCAGGTAGTAAAATGTCTCCACTTTCATTAATTCCGGTTTCGGGGGCGTTCAAGTGTCGTTAAAGGGGACCATCTATACCCATCATGTATGTATGTGGTACGAGTATGGATGTGGTATTAAACGGGGTAGAAAGGACGAAACCCGAAGGAATACAAAAAAAACTGGTTTATATCCGTCTGAGGGTAGTGGCAATTTATCCAGCTCATGAATGACTGATGCAGCTTTAGTGTCAGTGGTCCGTCAGACTATTCCTTGTCTTATTCAACAGTTCATCATGATTAGGGTAGAATCGGGTTTTTTCTTATAACAAGCAACGTCTCCTTTTCGGACAGTGAGGAGCTTGCAAGAATAAATACCCCCCAGCGGTTGCCGCACCGCTATTCACAAACGTCCATACAGATGATGTGCATACAATGTCGCCGTTGGCGAACAGCAGTTAAAGTGAATGCATCTGTGATATGTGGGACTAAGATTACGTTAAATTGACGGTCTTGTGTATAGAGATACTTAAACGCTCCTCTTCTTTTCGCGTAGATATGTCACCGGGACATGACTGCAAGTAGGCAGGTCTCTGCTGCGTATGCTTTTCCTCTGACGAGAAGTGCTCGTATGTCTTTAGAAAAAAGTGGAACGATGTCGGTAGTATCTTATGACATTTAGCAGATAGCTTGATGAGCTCATATCTGATGTAGTCTGCTTTAATTGCAGATGCACACAGAGTTGATGCAAAGAAGATGGCAGTCTCTTATCTCTGTCTGCCAACTGCATTGCCGTATAAAGACGTTTACATACGGCCACTTAATCGTAAAAAGAACGTTTATGTGTGTAACTTGGTCAATTTCTTCCTGTTTCTATACAGGGCTTTGTAAAATGATTACATTCGAGCCAAGACTATACAGCTCCAAAGTAGATAATACGATCATCTTCTGAATGGAAGGGAATTTTCACAATCGATTGGTATCCCTTTTGAGCGTCGCCAAAACAAATATCTCGATAGACAATCGGAATTTAATTTACTCCAAACACTTGGGGGTCACCAGGTTCCAGGATAATAATCCTAATTAAAGAACTTTTCTGTGCTTTTCATTCTTTTGTCCTGTATCTCAAAGGAAATCCGAAGGAAAGGACTCTTAGAACAAAGTTGCAAGTTGTAAGATGGCAGTACAAACAATGAGTAGATTACTTACTTACTTACTTACTCACTTTGATGGCGCTACAGTTCGGGGTGAACCAGGGCCTCAACCAACAAGCCTCTCCAGCCGGCCCGATCGTTGGCCAGCCGCTTCCAGTGCCGCACGCCCAGTTGGTTGAGGTCCCTTTTCACCTGTGCACGCCACCTTAAATCGTCCTCTGCTGCGCCGTAACTCGGGGATGGAGTCGAAGATTCTTCGGGCCGGAGCGTTGATGTCCATTCGCTCTACATGGCCTAGCCATCTTAGGCGTTGGATCCGAAGACGTCTAACCAGGCCGATGTCCCTGTACAGCTCGTACAGTTCTTGGTTGAATCTCCTCCTCCATTCTCCGTTGACTCAAACGGGACCAAAGATTGCACACAGAATTTTCCTCTCGAAACGTCCAAGAGCCTCTTCATCCGCTTTTGACAACGTCCAAGCCTCAGCGCCGTAGAGGAGGACCGGGATGATTAAGGTTTTGTAGAGGGATACCATAGTTTTTCAAGAGAGGGCTCCACTACTCCATTGCCTCTTGAGCCCCAAGAAGCAGCGGTTGGCAAGAGTTATTCTGCGTTTTATCTCAGCGCTGGTATCGTTGCTGCTTGTCACTATCGAGCCAAGGTAGACGAAGTCCTCGACTACTTCAAAAATATAGCTGCCGAAGGTGACGTTCTGACCAAGACGTCGGTGTTGCGCGTCTTTCTTGGATGACAGCATATATTTGGTCTTGCTCCCATTTACCCTTAGACCCACTTTAACCGCTTCTGCTTCAACGCTTGCGAACGACTCATTGACGTCTCGCTTTGTTCGTCCAATAACGCCAAAGTCATCGGCGTAGGCAAGCAATTGTGTGGACTTGAAGTAGATCGTACCTCTTGTATTGGCCGCAGAGTCCCGCACGATCTTTTCAAGAATAATGTTGAAGAAATCACATGACAGTGCGTCACCCTGTCTAAAACCTTTTTCAACATCAAAGGGGTCGGTTAGTTCACCTCCGACCTTAATGGAGCAGCGAGAGTTCTCCATAGTCATCCTGCATGGTCTGACGAGTTTGGCAGGAATGTTAAAACATGACATGGCTCTGTATAGCTCGTCTCTATAAACACTGTCATACGCGGCATTAAAGTCAACGAAAAGATGATGCGTGTCGACCTGGAATTCATAGGTCTTCTCCAAGATCTGCCGTAGTGTAAATATTTGGTCTATCGTGGATTTTCCTGGCCTGAAACCACACTGGTAGGAACCTATCAGATTGTCCACGAACGGTTTCAGGCACTTACACAGTATGGCAGAGAGGATCTTGTACGCGATGTCCAGGAGGCTTATCCTGAGGCTATGGTCCTCATTGGGCATGCGTTCTTCCGACCATATCTTGCAGATGAGTTGGTGCATGTTCCTGATCAGCTCATCGCCAGCTGCTTAAAACAGTTCCGCGGGGAGTCCGTCTGCTCCAGCAGTTTTATACGACTTAAGTTTCGATATCGCTATCTTAACATCGTCTAGGTCGGGTGAATGGGATTCTCCTTCGTCTTCGTCCATTGTGAATGATTCACTGCCTGACTGCGGCATTTTGATTATCATCACCGTTATACAGTCTGCAGAAGTGGTCCTTCCACAATCTCAGCATAGACTGTGACTCCACTACTAGTTGTCCGTGCTCATCCCTGCAGGCTTCTGCTCTGGCTTTATAGCCTTGGCATGTTCTTTCTGGTACTTTCTGGTAAAATTTTCGAACGTCGTTCCTGCAGTAACATCTCTCCATCTCCTCGATCTCGCGCTTCTCGTGCTCCTTCTTTTTCCTTCTCAGAAGCGCATGCTCCTCCCTCCTTTTCTGTTCATAGAGCTCGCGGGCACCTCTCGTCCGTCGATGCAATGTGGCCATGTATGCATTCTATTTCTCTACCTGGGCCTGTCTGCACTTATCATCAGACCAGGGGTTTCTCGACGGTGGTGGCTCGAAACCGAGTGTATCTGAGGCGGCCTCTCTAATGGCTTTCTGACAACGACTCCATTGCTGTTCTATGGTTACTGCAGATTGCATCGGGACCTGAGAGAGCTTGAGGGAGACTTGATTGGCGAAGGTTCTGGCGGTCTCCTGCGATTGTAGCTTTCCGACGTTAAATTTTGGTGTTCTTACTCGACTCCGTTGGTTCCGAGAAATTCGCATCCGTACCTTGGCTGCAACAAGGTAATGATCCGAGTCGATGTTGACTCCTCGAAAGGTTCGGACATCTAGGATGCTGGAGGAGTGTCTGCGGTCGCTCGCAATATGATAAATTTGGTTGGTTGTCGATTGATCGAAAGACCGCCAGGTAACCTTATGGATGTTGAGGTGTGGTAATCGTGTACTTGCTACTACTAGATTATGTCCCGCCATAAAGTCCACTAGCCTTAGTCCGTTTTCTGACGTGGTATTGTGTAGGCTGTGCTTTCCAGTGACCCGTTCAAAGATACCTTCCTTACCCAGCTTCGCATTGAATTCTCCTAGAACGATTTTGGTGTCCTAGCTGGGAAATTGGGCATACGTTCTGCCTAGGAGATCATAGAAGTCGTCTTTATGTCGGTCATCTCTCTCCTCTGTGGGGACGTGGACACATAATGAATAGTCTTGATGCGGATAGTTATAAGGCGTTCGCCTACATGCTGGAAGCTTAAGACTTTTTTCCTGAGTCTGCTTCGAACAACAAATCCGCATCCGAATAGGCGTTGGTTATTTTCTCTGTAGCAGTTTCCGTAGTATATACCACAGTTTTTCATTCGCTTTTGTTCTGGCCCATCCCATCGCACTTCTTGGAGCGCGGTAATGTCTGCCTTATAGCAGTCCAAAGAGTTGACCAGTAGTTTGGCTGCACCTGGTTTCCTTTTTGACATTCACGGGGTCGTCAACATGTAATCCGTCCGTATCCGAGGCTATTGGTGGTTTCTGAACAAGTTTTTGTTTTACGCGATAGGGATGTTAACCCTAGGCGCAACCCCCAACAATCAGTAGATACATGAATCTAAACATTTTTCGGCTCCACATGCAAGGCTTCAGGACTTTTCAGTTTGATTTTCAAAATCAATCGAAAATACGAGCATGATCTGATCAATCAATACAAATAGGACGAGTAATTGGATACAAACAATAAGGCTAATACCACACTATGCGTTCGATGTGAACTATGTTGGGGTTTTGAGTGGCAATATTGTTGGTGGCCAAATATTTGCATTTCTATGGTCGGCTTAGAGGCCCAATTGAATGAACGGATTTTCCAATTTTTGTTTTCTGCTAAATGAGCGTTTTATAAAAGCAGACAATAGAGACGGGGAATGCCAGCTACTCGTATTTGTAAACTGACGCGGATGGCTGGCTGAAATGAATTAATTGCCTTCAGGCACTTTGGAGTAATTGATGGGAATTCAAACCACAATTTAGTCGTTATGCAAGGATTGTGAAACAACTTTATCTACTGCTCTATAGAGGTCAACAGACCGAGCATGTTGACCCTCTACCTCATGCTTTGATGAATGTGACATACATGGCAAGAGACTTTGTTCACCATTACGATGATACGTGAGATAGAATGTAGAATGACCATCTGGAACCCATCATCTGTAGGACTATATCAAGTTCTGAATGTCGAAAGAAATGAACGATTACATTAGGTTTAAGTCCACAGACAATGATGGAATGACTCACACTCTAAACTAATCCAATGTGTACCACAGTTTATGCCCAAACATTCCTTAACTCACTAAACTCATCTTACCTTCCATCCTTAACCTTCGACTCCGAGCCTCCTGGCTCGAGAAGAAGAGGAAGACCGAACCTCCGGTATAAAGACCAAGTAATCGCGGGAGTAAGACATCTTGGTCCTGACAACTCGAAGCAGCGTGCCCGGGACCGTCAAGGATGGAAGGCAGCTATAGCTCAGGCTCAGATCCTCCATGGATCGTTGGCCTGATAAGTACGTAAGTAAGTAAGGAGTTTGTCTATTTCGAGGCAATCGTAAACTCCACAATGGACACTACAGTGAAGATCCAGCATAGGGTCGTCCTGACAACCAAAGTCATACATTACAAAACGCTTATACTGCCCGTCTTGCTGTACGGAGCCGAAAGCTGATAAGTAGGACGGCGGAGTTGATTTTGGATTGCTTCGAAAGAAAAATTTTGCGTGGCATATTTGGTCCTGTCTGTGATTAAGACGAACAGAGGAGAAGACATTAATACGCAAACTCTAAGATGTGAATATAGCTCGGAAAACAAAGATCCGTGGACTACACCGGCTCGGTCACATCGAGCGCACGAACATCAACGCTCCAACTAGGAAGGTCTTCGAATCCGAGCATCCTGATTCGAGAAAAAGAGGAAGACTGAACCTTCTCAACCTACTCACTTACTTACTTACATAGATGGCGCTACAGTCCGTGGTGAACCAGGGCCTCAACCAACAAGCGTCTCCAGCTGGCATGGTCTTTGGCCAGCTGTTTCCAGCGCCGCACGCCCAGTTGGTTAAGGTCCCCTTCCACCTGCGTGCGCCACCGATGATGCGGCCGTCCTCTGCCGCGCCTTCCTTCCGGAGTGGATTCGAAGACTCTTCGGGTCGGAGCTGTATTTTCCATGGCCAAGCCACCTTAGACGCTGTATCCGTAGACGTCGTAACAGGCTGATGTCGCTGTACAACCCGTACAGTTCTTCGTTATATCTTCTCCTCCATACACCGTTTGAACAAACGGGACCGTAGATAGTGCGCAGAATTTTCCTCTCGAAACGACCAAGGGCATCTTCATCCGCTTTTGTTAAGGTTCAACCCTCTGCACCGTAAAGGAGGACTGGGATGATCAAGGTCTTATATAGTGTCACCTTGGTTTTCCGAGAGAGGGCGCTACTTCTCAATTGCCTCTTGAGCCCAATGAAACAGCGGTTGGCAAGAGTGATTCTGCGTTTTATCTCGGCGCTGGTGTTGTTGTCCCTGGTCATCAGTGAGCCAAGGTAGGCGAATTCCTTGACTACTTCAATGTTATATTCGCCCATGGTGACGTTCTCGCCAATACGTCGGTGTTGTCCGTCTCTTTTAGATGAAAGCAGATATTTGGTTTTACCCTCATTAATCTTGAGACCCATCTTAGCCGCTTCAACCTCAATGCTTACAAGAGGCCTCAGTGAAGCCCCGCTGTGTGCGTCTAATCACGTCCATGTCGTCGGCGTACGTAGACTTGAAATAAATCGTACCTCTTGTGTTGGCCAGTAACTCTTGCACGATCTTTTCCAACACGATGTTGAAAAAGTTGCATGACAGCGCGTCACCTTGCCTAAATCCTTTTTTAACATCAAAGGTCTCGGTCTGCTTATTACCGACCTTAATGGAGCAGCGAGAATTCTCCATTGTCATCCTGCACAGTCGGACGAGCTTAGCAGGGATGTTAAAACTAGACATGGCTTTGTATAGTTCATCTCTACACACGCTGTCATATGCAGCCTTGAAATCGACGAAGGGGTGGTGAGTGTCGATTTGGTATTCCTGGGTCTTCTCCAAGATCTGCCGTAGCGTAAATATTTGGTCTATTGTGGATTTACCTGGCCTGAAACCATACTGATAAGAGCCGATCAGGTTATCCACCAACGGTTTCAGGCATTCACACAATACGGCAGGGAGGCACAATAGATCTGCAAAGGTCGCAGTGCCGCATTGCTATTGATAGCACTAGCCCCATACGGCAGAGAAGATCTTATATGCGATGTTAAGGAGACCCATTCCCCTTTAGTTGGCGCAGTTATAGGGGTCTCCTTTCTTATGGACCGGGCAAACGATGCTGAGATTCCATTCGTCGGGCATGCTTTCCTCCGACCATACCTTGCAAATGAGATGGTGCATGCACGTTACCAGGTCATCTTCAGCCGCCTTAAGATGCTCATCAGACAGGCCGTCTGCGCCCGCGGCTTTATTAGACTTAAATCTTGATATCGCTATTTTGACTTCGTCTAGGTCGGGTGGACTGAATTCTGTTTCATTGTCGTCCATTACGAATGGCTCGTTCTGCCTGACAGCGGTATCTTGTCTATCATCGCCCTTATACAGTCTGCAGAAGTGGTCTTTCCAAATCCTCAGCATCGGCTGCGACTCTACTACCAGTTCTCCATTTTCATCCCTGCAGGCCGCCGCTCTGGCCTTGTAGCCATGGCATGTTCGTTTTACCTTATTGTAAAACTTACGGGCATCATTCCTGCGGAAGCATCTCTCCATCTCCTCGATCTCCAGCTTTCCGTGCTCTCTCTCCTTTCTTCTGAAAAGCGTGTGTTCCTCTCTTCTCTTCTGCTCATATATTTCGCGAGCAGCTCTCGTCCGTCGTTGCAGCATGGCCTTATATGCCTCTTGTTTTGCTGCATGGGCTTGTTCGCATTATTCATCGAACCATTGGTTTGTAGGTGGTGGCGGTTTGAAACCCAGTACCTCTGAGGCAGCGTCTCTGATGGCGCTCTGGCAATGCGCCCATTCCTGCTCTATTGTTTGTGCTGCTGTGGGCGGATTTTGAGAGAGCTTGGAGGAGACACGATCGGCAAAGATCGCTTGTAGCTTTCCGACGTCAAACTTACGTTGTGCTACTCGACTCCTAAGCATTCTTGATATCCCCATTCGTACCTTGGCTAGAACAAGGTAGTGGTCCGAGTCGATGTTGGCCCCTCGGAAGGTTCGTACGTCGAGAATACAGGAGGAGTGTCTGGCGTCGATCGCAATGTGATCAATCTAGTTGGTGGTCGATTGATCAAAAGCCCGCCAGGTACCCTTGTGGATGTTGAGATGGGGGAATCGCGTGCTTGCTACAAGGAGGTTAGCCTTAGTCCGTTGTCGGATGTGGTGTTATGGAGGCTATGCGTTCCTATGATCGACTCAAATATGTCCTCTTTGCCCGGTTTTGTATTAAAATCTCCTAGGACTATTTTTGTGTCATAGCTGGGACATTCCGGAAGCTTAAGACTTTTTGTCGTAGTCTTCCTCGAATAACGAATCCGCACCCGAACAGGCGCTGTTGGTTCTCTTTTTGTAGCAGGTCCCGCTGTAGATGTCGCAGTTTTTCATCCGTTTTTTGCCTGGTCCATCCCATCGCACTTCCTGGAGTGCGGTTATATCTGCTTTATAGCAGTTGAGGGCTTGCTCCAATTGATCGCCTGCACCCGGTCTGTTAAAGGGCCTAACATTCCAGGTGCAGACTCTCAAGTCCTTCTCTACTAAGACTAAGTATTCGAGGGTATAAGACAACTTGGTCTTGATAACTGGAAGCAGCGTGCCCGGCACCGTCAAGGATGGAAGGCAGGTATAGCTTAGGCTCAGGTCATCCACGGATTGTTGGCCAGATAAGTTATTAAGTAGGTCTCAAAGAAAAGTAGGTAGTGTGGACAGATCAGTCGCATCTGTGTAAAAAATGTTCACGTCCGAATAGGAGGAATATCAGAAAAAAATGCTGCAAAAACCACATACAATCTACACATCCGAGATGATCCAATTTGATAGGCCGGTAAAGCTGTTGACATAACCCAATTAGCACCACTTATATGGACGCCAAAGCCGCCATCATCAGCATGCAAATTTGTATAAAATAAAAAACATCCGCGCTGTTAATTCAGTTAAGTCAGACAACAAACTCATAGGCGCCAACTGAATTTCAATCTTAATCATGCACTTGCGAAAAAGTAAACTTCCTCCGCGTAAAGGTATACGGATGTTTGTATCTAGATTTTACCTAATTTATGTTTCCAGCAAACTTTTCGATGATTTCCTCGTTGCGCTTTCTTCCGCGGACTCGAAAAGTTGAAGGAAGAAAATCAAAACTTACAAAGGAAAAATGCAACTCTTAACCTCTGCAGTGGAGAGGGCAAGCCTGTAGCAGACAACACGGATCCTTCCACATTCGTGACGAAGTTTTTCATATTTTTAATCTTTTTTCGACATTTTTCCTTCAACTTGGTTCGTTTTTCCTAGGAACTTCTCAGACAAATGTGCAGGAAAGTTTTATGGAACACTGCAGAGATGCACTACTCGAGAGACATGATTTCAAGATTTCCTGCAATTCCATTTGTACACGAATTGTAATATTTGTTGTTTCGACTCCAACTCGGCCAGGGGCTTACTTTTGAAAGGTCGTAGGCATTTGTAGATTCGGTTGATTTTCTTTCGAAGTGTAAGCTTCACTCAAGGTCAACTGCGATGCTATAAGGACGACTTCAAGAAATCGTTGTGCTTGTCCACATCTACTTGATTGCATTTTTAAATAAGAACAACTGAGCCATTCAAATTTCGGATTGGGCAGTGCAACTACAACGACGACATCTTGAACGAGCCGGAAAAAGGAAAACAAGGATAATTGTTTTTTCTCTTTTTTTTTTTGTGTGCCGTCTGTATCGATATCCTTTGGGCGGAAACCGGGCAAAGTTTTTCAATTTAACTTTCCTCTTTGGCAGAAATACTTTGTCATACAATCAAATCTATTGCAGACGCGAAAAGAATGAAATGGATTGTCATCCGACTGCATTGCGTAGACTTACAATTGTGAAGAATTCCTCGCTGCACTCGGTTTCCGTTTCTTGAAATTAGTTTGACGACAGATCATTCTTGGTATTGTGGAGCAGCAAATCAGCTGAATTACCCAAAAGTTGTGCGTCCTGAGAATAGATCGTATGCTTTGTGCTGTTCCAACTCCTAACTTTAGACTACTTATTTCTCAACCGATAATTAGGTTTAGAGATGGAAGTTATTTAGCCTCCTTAAGGGGATTACAACGAGGACGGTCTAACGTGTTATTTATGTATACAGTTGAGGGACATTTGTCTTCGAAGATGCTGCTCTAAATGCTGACGACCGTCTGCGTGAAGGAAGGCCAAAATCCTTCCAAGACGCTGAACTGAGGGCATTGCTGGGTGAGAATCCATGTCAAACGCTAGAACAGGTTGCATTGGCATTAGGAGTCACCCGGACTGGAAATATGCTGGGGCATTCGGTGGAATTCATACATGCCGTCAGCTTCTTGCTCCGTTCCTCCATACAGATTTGATGGTATCCCGATGCCAGATCCAGCGTAAAGAACTTGTTGCCGGCTAACGACTCGACCATCTCCTCCACCACCGTTATGAGGAACTTTCTCTTGACCGACACATGGTTCAGCGCCCGATAGTCGATGCGAAATCGGTCCTTGCCATCATTCCTCTTCGTGAGAGTGACCGGCGCACAATAGTCGAAATGCGATGGATGGATCACTCCATGCATCAACATCCACCATCTTCTTCACCGTCTCTCTTTTTCCCAACAGTATCTTGTAGGGTTGGACGCAGACTAGTGATGCTGGAGACAGCTCAATGGAAGACTCCCTGAAGCGGTAAACTTCCAGTTCCTCTGCGTTCTTGGCGAAGCAGTCCCTGAACGTGTTGATGAGAGCTCCAAGCCATTGCCTGTCTCCCTTTCTGTTTTTTTTTTTTGTGTTAGAGACTCGCGCAGGTTCAAGAGTTTTTATATTCTCTTATGTTGTGTTACACACCCAACCTGAACGGAGTGCAGTGGTTTGGGTCGTTGGTGTTAGTTCACTACTCTCAGGGGTGGTTATCCTAGATAGGACTTTCAGAGGAAGTAAACTATCTAGGTATTGATCTAGACCGTAGACTCAACTGGAACTCGATTATGAGAAATAAACTCATGAAAGCGACTAAGGCCATGTGGGCCTGTCGACGAACATATGGTCAAACCTGGCGACTTAAACCTAAGGTACTCTTTGATAGCCAAGCAGCGCTTAAAGCGCTGGGTTCGTACAGCACGAGCTCAAAAACCGTCAAGGAATGCCATGACGCCCTACAAGACCTCGCCAAAAGAAACGTTAAACGTTAAAAGACATGTTAAACTTCGGTGGGTTGCAGGACATAAAGGTATCAAGGGCAATGAAATTGTCGACCAACTTGCCGGGAAAGGTTCCAGCGACAAATATGTAGGTCCGGAACCATTCTGCGGTATTCCCGGGTCTAAGATAAATTACTTCTCAGACAAGTGGGAAAAATTGCAACACCTGTCCTTTTGGAACAGCGTTCGGGGACTCCGTCAATCTAAACCTCTTATACGACCCCTGCATAAACACTCTTGTGATATACTCAAACACAATAGGGTGGATATCAGAAGACTAGTCAGCTATCTAACAGGACACTGCGGTCTGAGATATCATCTAAACAAAATTGGCCTCTCGTCTGAAACTGAGTGTCGGCTCTGTCTCGAGGACGAAGAGACGGCGGAACACATACTGTGTGAGTGTGCTGCTCTCTGCCACCTTAGGAAGCGTATCCTTCTCAGCGAAGTTATGACTCCTGAGGGGATCACCTTGGTTCCTACGAGAAGCATTCTCAACTTCATTATAGAAGTGGAGAGGCTACTCGGCTAATCGGCTAGCAGGCACAATAGATCTGCAAAGGTCGCAGTGCCATATGCTAATGGTAGCACTAGCCCCGTACAAATAAAAAAAAAAAAAAGGGTATATAGATGAAGAAAAACAAATTTTTCATCTTTGTCTCCCTGACGTTAACTTTCCAGCATCTTATTTAGACAACCCTTTACTATGAACGAATGGGATAAGACGCCACATAGCTGATAGTTCAAAGTTTGTGTATAAAAAAAAAAGTATGAAGCGTTTTACTTGGTCTGTACCTGGTACACCAACGACTACACGATCCGAATCACCTTGGTCTTCTGGGCTTAATTCTATTATTCTGCCTGAGAACGCGCTGAGGTATGAGAATTATAGCCAGACTATGGCAATCTTTCTTCGAATCTACGCCATCATATTTACGGACAAGTGAAATAAATCCTCTTAAGTACTTCCAAGTTCATCTCCCATCACCAAAGCGTTAATCAAATAAACAAAGAATCTTGAACTTTTCGCAAACTCTAGGCAATTACCCACATCGCTAGTCAATCCAATTAGTGGCTTATTTCTCGAGGTAAATACTCATCTACTCACTGCCAGATAAACAACAACAACTCGATTATTCAGTACTGAAATCACGACTCATTTATTCCACCAACCACACAACAGGCCACAATCAAATGCCGGTTCTGACGAACTTATGCGCCTACCATCACATTTTCATCTCAACCGATTGCTGTCTTTTGCAGGAAGAAAAATGGTGATTCTTCCTGAACCCACATATCCAGCAACTACGTAGGTACCCATCCAACGAAAGCTGTAATGAGCAATCATTGTGTGAAGGCCAGGCGGGAATGAATCGTTACTCAATTTAATTAATTTCCTACCACAAGCAATAGAACTGTAACTGGAGCGTACTGTAGTACCTCGGGAGTCAGAAAGGATACACCTACCTCAGCATACGTATAGGGCATCTCAACCGACACGTTCCGCAATCGACGGTATAGCTCTGGAGCACGTTGTATCCGTACACTGTACCCTTACTGATATCCAAATGTAGCTCTACTCGTATGATGATGACTCGAGAGGGTATTACCTGATTCCAACACAAGCACCGAGTGTCATATACACACGCCATATTCATGGAATAAAGGCGATTGGATGAAGTTTTTGCGGCTCATCTTGTTATGGGTTGGGTGGCTTAATTGTCCTTTTCTTCCTCTCCGCCACAGAGTAGTCTCGTGCATTAAAAACTTAGTAGACCAGTGAGTCTAAGCTATTTTATTATGACAGTAGGGGTATCGTCCTGGTAATTAAGAATACACGCACATCACATTACCACAAAACGTTAAAGAAGTGGTCTAGATGAAAACGAACAGACTCAGAACAGAACAAACAGGACTGATATGTGAGTGGCTACTCGTACGTTGTCATTGTGAATTTGGGGTGAGAGTTCCCGGCAATATGCACGTTGGTCATCAGCGTTCCTTGCTCGCTATCAGGCATTTTGAAACCCGCATTGGGGGCTATGGGACGGATGCTCATATTAATTTAAAATTAAGCACCCCAGTGGGTACGTTCGCTTTCGGTATAGAAAAGAAAACACCAGAGACCATGGAGGTGGCTCCTTCATCTACAGTGCATTGCATTAATGAGGATATTGTATGCAGAATTTTTTCACCACACAGCACAGAAGGACTCTTCACGAGTTTTCCCAGCAAAAGTTCACAGAGTGACCATTCGTGTGCTCTCATTTTCGTGCACTATTGCTGCTGAAATCCTCAGCGAAAATGTATTCAGAAACTTCTTAAGTTCATACTCGGTGGCGTATACGTAACAAATATTAACACAAACTCTGTTCGCGTTTCTTTCTACTCACCTTGACAACAATGCAAATCTACAAATCATATTCACAACCCGGTAGTTTCCGGTCACAGTTGTAATCCGATTTATGCTACTCAAAGCATTCAATCGGACAGGAAAACACCACATTCAACCTTCAACCACTTCCTGCTTTGTTCTATTTTCGAAATTGATTTAAAATAAACCGAAAGCCATCACCTGGTCGGAAGTCACTTCTGCTTACCACCGGACAATCCTATCTAATGATACGCATCATGCCCTCCTTCAGGTATGTGAGTGTCATTCGAAGCCCGTCAAAGGGTGAATCATATTGTAGTAACCAAACCCTATCGCTCTCGGATCTATTAGAGAAATGTCAAAACAAAATTTAAAACACAAGACGCCCAGAGAAAGTTCCATTCCTTTTGGTTTCTGGTGCTATCCGACAATGCCTCACATTGACATAAATAATTAATAACTTCTGTCAGACAATACCCTGGTTGGCGCCGACCTACTAAGGTATCTAAAGCAGCACAGTTACATTCTACACCCTTTTTCGTTCGACTTGTCGAAACCCTGAAATAGTAGGCATTCGTACGACCGCACCTAAGTGTTGCTGTTGGGCGTTGAGCTGGCAAAAGAAGGGCAAATAAGTAGACGAGCGAACCGATTACTGTGGGCTGAAGAACGTATCCATCTTCATATATTTAAAAGTATCTCTTTCCACCCAACTTTTTGTAGGATGAATTGATTTTACTTTCCTTCCCATTTCCCTTTTTATCTGCCACGCAGGGATGGATGGATGGATGGGTGGGTGAAATGAGTTGTGGTATTTCGTGCAGCCATGCACGATCCGTTTCAATGCTTTGACGATAAAATTGTTTTCCCGGTCTATCGCCCTTAATCCACCTCGGAGAAATGTGTGAAACGTAAAGGACGAAATGGAAACACATGATGGATGCACAAGTACTTGTATTGTTGTTTAGAAATCCGTTAAAATTTGCTCAGGATTTGTATGAAAGAAAAATATTTACCATCGCACGCCCCCGTCAAGGACGATGTAAGTTGGATTTTGTATCTCGACTTAAAATACCCAGATATTTTGACATTCAAAGAGTACTCGAACTCGGAAATTGTTACAGTACATCTTGTACAACTGTAAGTGGGCGGATGGGGGGACGAATATTGACATAGGTTCGTGCACGTTGGCGGTGCTGGTGGTATGTAAGTGTCAGATTGAAGGCATGACATTAAGTTGGATGAATAACTTGGGGGAAAGTAGTTGAAGGGGAACCTTTTTTTCGATTTATCTAAAGCCCTGAATTGAATTTCGATTTGTGGAATGGAGCAATAAGACGGAAACGAGGCAGCTCGAGTGGAAGCTTTCAAGAATGCTCCGTTTGTTGTTTGTTTGCTTAGTTGATTTCAAGATACAACAATGTAAAGAAAGGAACGCAATTTACGAGAAGCGTGGGCGATAATAGCAGATTGCTTTATTGCTCTCTTGTACACCCAATATATTCAAGTAGATTCGTGGGTGATACTGGGTTTTAATCAGATATTTTTCAAACTTGCTTACCTACTCTCTTTGAATTAAAGTACAAGGACTGTCGTCTCCTCATTGGTGTGATGACCAGCTCGTTTCGCTTAATCTTCAATCTCCGTGAACGCATCTACAATGGTGCACTGGGAACTTGTAACAATATCAATATCGTCTGTATAGCCCAGCAAGTGGACCGATTTGTGGAAGATAGTGCGTTACAGTCCATGAAGGACCTGAGCCGAGCTTCTCTCAATCACCCATGTTGTGTGTGATTTTATTTTCCCATAGGTGAAAGGGACCTACAATTTATTGCCGGTTCCGAACGGCAAATTTCGAGAAGCTTTTCAGGACCATTTTACTACAGGGGGTTTTGTCAGAACCCTCAGCGAGTCAGTCAGAGGTCAACACACTACCCACTCCGAGCTGGATATGATTGCCACCGTCTTGGACGCCACACACCTTCACTTTTGACAAGAGATTTGAGATATTGATCCCAAACCGCTCAACATGGATAAACAGTGATCCCCTGCTAAACGTCAAAGGCCTTAGGTGGTATACAGATGGCTCCAAGATGGCTTCTGGCGTTTGCGCCGGCATATTTGGACCAAATCGCATGATCTCGAAGGCCCTGGGAATGAGACCCAGCATCTTTCAAGCAGAATTGCATGCCATCCTAACATGCGCCAATCTAAATCTTGAGACTGGCATCAGAGGGGTAACCATCAACATACTCTCTGGGTTCGTACAGCACGAACTCAAAAACCGTCAAGGAATGTTAAACTTTGGTGGGTGCCAGGACATAAAGGTATCAAGGACAATGAAATTGCCGACCAACTTGCCAGGAAAGATTCTAGCTATAAATATGTATGTCCGGAACCATTCTGCGGCATCCCCGGGTCTAAGATAAATTTCTTCTTAGACAAGTGGGAAAAATTGTAGTTCCTGTCTTTTGGAACAGCGTTCGGGGACTCCGTCAATCTAAACGTCTTATACGACCCCTGAGCAAACATTCTTGTGATATACTCAAACTCAATAGGGTGGATATCAGAAGACTGGTCAGCTATCTAACAGGACACTGCGGTCTGGGATTGTTGGCCTCTCGTCTGAAACTGAGTGTCGGTTCTGTCTCGAGGACGATGAGACGGCGGAACACATACTGTGTGAGTGTGCTGCTCTCTGCCACCTTAGGAAGCGTATCCTTCTCAGCGAAGTTATGACACCTGGGGGGATCACCTTGGCTCCTACGAGAAGCATTCTCAACTACATTATGGAAGTGGAGAGGCTCCTGCAAAGGTCGCAGTGCCATATGGTAACGGTAGCACTAGCCCCGTACAAAAAAAAAATCTCTGCGTGTTCGGCATTAGTGAGGCGCCTACTTTCCCTGCATCTTACGAGGAGGATAGCATAGCAGAACATTTTCTCTGCGACTGTCCCGCCCTTGGGACCGACGTGGTGTATGCCGAACCTCTTAGCTCTACATCACTGAAGTTCGTTCTCATTTTTCTTCGGAAAACGGAGAAGGTAAGATTAAGGTAAGGTGTCGTACTCCTCCAGGTTGGTGGTTGTGCGTAGGGGTAACATCCCTATCACGTAAAAACCTACTACTTACCTACTACTGCATAGACTAACGGACTTGAGAGTCTGCACCTGGAATGTGAGGTCCCTTAACAGACCAGGTGCAGGCGATCGATTGGAGCAAGCCCTCAACAGCTATTAAGCAGATATAACCGCACTCCAAGATGTGCGATGGGACGGACCAGGCAAAAAACTAATGAAAAACTGCGACATCTACTACGGGAACTGCTACAAGGAGAACTATAAGCGCATATTCGGGTGCGGACTCGTTATTCGAGGAAGAATCCGACAAAAAGTCTTAAGCTTCCGAGATCTAAGCGAACGCCTCATAACAATCCGCATGAAAGCTAAATATGGAAACATTAGACGCTGCCTCTGAGGTGCTGGGTTTCAAACCGCCACCACCTAGAAACCCCTGGTTCGATGATCAATGCGAACAAACCCATGCAGCAAAACAAGAGGCATATAAAGCCATGCTGCAACGACGGATGGGAGCTGCTCGCGAAATCTATGAGCAGAAGAGAAGAGAGGAACACACGCTTATCAGAAGAAAGAAGAGAGAGCATGGAAAGCGTGAGATCGAGGAGATGGAGAGATGCTTCCGCAGGAATTATGCACGGAAGTTTTACAATAAGTTTAAACGAACATGCCAGGGCTACAAAGTCAGAGCGGCAGCCTGCAGGGATTAAAATGGAAAACTGATAATAGAGTCACAGTCGATGCAGGGGATTTGGAAAGACCACTTCTTCCAACTGTATAACGGCGATGATAGGCAAGATACCGCTGTCAGGGAGAACGATCCGTTCGTAATGGATGACAATGAAACAGAATTCAGTCTACCCGACCTAAACGAATTCAAAACAGCGATATCAAGACTTAAGTCTAATAAAGCCGCGGTCGCAGACGGCCTGTTTGCTGAGCTTCTTAAGGCGGCTGAGGATGAGCCGGTAAGGTGCATGCACCATCTCATTTGCAAGGTATGGTCGGAGGAAAGCGTACCGGATGAATGGAATCTCAGCATCGTTTGCCCGGTCCATAAGAAAGGTGACCCCTATAACTGCGCCAACTATAGGGGAATAAGTCTCCTTAACATCGTATATAAGATCTTCTCTGCCGTATTATGTGAAGGCCTGAAACCGTTTGTGGATAACCTGATCGGCTCTTATCAGTGTGGTTTCAGGCCAGGTAAATCCACAATAGACCAAATATTTACGCTACGGCAGATCTTGGAGAAGACCCAGGACTACCAAATCGACACTCACCACCTCTTCGTCGAAAGCCATGTCTAGTTTTAACATCCCTGCCAAACTCGTCCGACTGTGCAGGATGACAATGGAGAATTCTCGCTGCTCCATTAAGGTCGGTAATGAGCAAATCGAGACCTTTGATGTTAAAAAAGGATTTAGGCAAGGTGACGCGTGTAATGCAACTTTTTCAATATCGTGCTTGAAAAGATCGTGCAAGAGTCACTTGCTAACACAAGGGGTACGATTTATTTCAAGTCTAGGCAAATAATTGCGTACGCCGACGACATTGATGTGATTGGACGGACACAGCGTGACGTCAATGAGGCCATTGTAAGTATTGAGGTAGAAGCGGCTAAGATGGGTCTCAAGGTTAATGAGAGTAAAACCGAATATCTGCATTCATCTAAAAGAGACGGACAACACCGACGTATTGGCCAGAACGTCACCATGGGCGGATATAACTTTGAAGTAGTCAAGGAATTCGTCTACCTTGGCTCACTGATGACCAGTGACAACAACACCAGCGCCGAGATAAAACGCAGAATCACTCTTGCCAACCGCTGTTTCATTGGGCTCAAGAGGCAATTGAGAAGTAGAGCCCTCTCTCGGAAAACCAAGGGGACACTACATAAGACCTTAATCAACGGATACACGCTCTAAGGTGGCTAGGCCGTGTCTAGCACATGGAAAATACAGCTCCGACCCGAAGAGTCTTTAAATCAACCCCGGAAAGAAGGCGCGGCAGAGGACGGCCGCACCTACGGTGGCGCACGCAGGTAGAAGGGGACTTTAACCAACTGGGCGTGCGGCGCTGGAAACAGCAGGCCAAAGACCGTGACAGCTGGGGACGCTTGTTGGTTGAGTAAGTATGTAAGGTGTCGTACTGCGTTGAATAGAATGGACCAATATTGGCATCTGAGTGCTCCAACAGTAGCCGAAGCCTTCGACAAAAAAAAAAATTAAAAATAAAAAACAAAAAAAACCGCCCAGCGTTCCAATCCACTCCTTTATTGACATCAGTATCCCCAGATATACATATTCGAACACGCACCAAGACTATAGTTGGTACATCGAGGATAAACGCATCAGACCGTAAACTGTATAGGTCGTAAAGCGACTAGTTAAAAATAGTTGCAAACCAAAAAAGCAGCGAACTTCAATGGGACACGAACAAGACTCGTGGGAGTTACAAGGTAGTCCTACCTTTCCAAAAGGGCCTTGGCCCATGTGACCCGTTTTTTTCCTTATACATACGTATATCCGAACATTCTTTAAATCAAATCGAAATTCCGTGCGCACACAGGACAACCGGTCGTCTGCAGTGCACAAGAGCTTCCTGGATTTTTCTCTCACTCAATCCAATTCAACTTTACTTTTGCGGAATCTTATTCCCTAAAAAAATAAACGAAAAACTCAACTCCTTTCAAGGATTCACCAGCAAGCATATTAGCCAGTAAACCCATTGTCTGCATTCACCTTTCGAAAGTAACTTGGAGAGAAGTTCACGTACCAGTGCCATTATCCGATTCTACCGAACGCATTCTGCAGTTTTTATTCCCAATCCAACGAGCTGTAATTCTTCTTCTTAACCGAAAGGATACGCACTCAAACCACCGGCGAGAGATAGAACGCGAATACGAAAAACCGATTCTGTCTGTTGCAGATGTTTTATTGTATATTTTGCAACGTCAACGTCGAATGGCGTTACGCAAACTGAATTAAGGCAACGAATTAGAAAGGACGAAGGATGCCAACAAAAAGGCGCGAAAGTTTGCCAGAATTTTGTTGCGAAATCCTTTCACCGCGATTGCCAGAAAAGCTTGGAAAACTTGTTCAAATACGAATTCATCATCGTGTACGAAAACGACGTATTTCTCCTAGTGTGGATGCGATAACAATTGCTTAATTGTATCTTTATCACTTGATGCATACTTTGTGGCGCGTAATATGACAAATATTTCCGAAACGTGGATATCGCCAGCAGTCAGGGAGGTTTTCATCAGCATAGTGTCCCGATAAAGTGACGGCATGAGGTGGTTTACGACTTTATAAGAAGTTTTATGTCAAAAACTTTAGTCAAAGGTGTCGAACGAGATTATTTCATTTATGCTAAGGACACCGTCTACGCGAGGGTGTCGCGAGACTAGAGTGTGAAAAGGGTTTGCCCTCCGAATGCCCCAGGATTTTTTTTTTTTTTTTTGTGTCGGCAAAATTCAATTAAACTTCACTAATTGACACGAGAAAGTTGGCCGAACTATTGCTTCGATCTTGTGGCAGGATGCGATAAAGACATTGCTGCAAGAAGCTGCGTCTTCGATGCAGAGATCTTTCTTCCCGAAAGGATTTGCAAAATGGTTTTAAAGTTCGGGATAAAGTTTTCTTGTTAGAGAATTGAGTTCTTTATTGAAAGAGGACGGGTGCCGGAGTAAGTGAAGTGGCGCTTATTGGTTGGAAGAGGGCGAATTGATAATAACGAGAATCATATTGTAAATCGATAAGGGTGAAGAGAAACTTTGGAAAGGCGTGAAGCTGTAAAGTTTTTAAAGGGTTTCCCAAATTTCACGCAAAATTTGAGTTGATTGCGGAGGAGAGTGTAAAGCTGCTTGGAGTCTGGGAAGAATTTAAGGCTTCAAGTGAAGAAGCGGGAGTATACATTCAAATTGGAATTTAACAGTCAACTATAATATGATGCAGGAAGGATTGGAGTAGGTGTGCATGTACCCGTTCAATACCATACATTCGTACAAGGATGAGGGCGGGTTTGTGGAAACGCAATGAGGGAAGTTCTAAAACATACTGATAAGGGACTCATTTACTCTTCGTTTAATACTACATCGTAATGAAGATACGAGTCATCCGATGACATCATACGGCTTGCCGCTATCGGACGTTTATTCGTCAGTTGTTTGAAGCAAGAATTAGTTCCAAGAAGCCTGGAATTTTCTTAGGGGAAACATTTAGTAGCATTTAAGCAAAGTGGTTCTAGGTAATAATAAAAAAACGAGGTGGACTAAGGCATAAAGTCCTAAGCTTCCTTAAAGCTCTACCACGACGATACACCTGGTTCGATGACGAGTGTCCAAGGATTCATGCAGAAGAGCAGAAGGCATGGTAGGTAGGTAGGTAGGGTCGTAGCCTTCCCAGAGTAGAGAAGAATGCACATAGGCCACGGAGGCCCGTTGTGCAGCTACGAGGGGGTTTAACCCCCCTATTCGTGGAACTGTTTTGTGCTTCTTAAGAAGTTAAAAAGATCAAGTATCCCTTTCTGAACATCTATCGGATCGTGAAGGAAGTAAGAGCCTAGGTATCGTTTCCTGATATTGCACAATGCTGGGCAGGCGCAGAGAAGGTAGTGAATGGATTCGACCTCCTCCCCGTCCTGACAGCTTCTGCAGAAATCATTCGGAACTATTCCTAGTTTTTGTGCGTGACTGCAAATGAGGCAGTGTCCTGTGATGACACCGATGACTTTGTAGATGTCACTTCTTTTTAGGGAGATTATACTCCTTGTGCGTTGACTGTCAAGCCGAGGCCAGATTTGTCTGGTGATGACGCAGGTATGTCCCTGTGCCCTGTGTACTTAGGTTCGTCTCGGCCCTGGGGAGATTGGTCAGATTATGTTTAATGGTTGTAAGGGGTACTCCCTCACAAGCCACGATTGATTGTAGCGTCGTTCCTAGTTTAGCGAGTGTGTCGGCTTTTTCATTACCTGCAATGTCGCTGTGTCCTGGTACCCAGATAAGCTGTATGTTGAACTGTTCTGCCATCTCGTTAAGAGATCGGCGACAGTCGAGACTAGATTTTGATGTGTACACACAGGACTCCAGCGACTTTAAGGCTGCTTGACTGTCTGTGAGAATGCGAATATCCGTGGTGGATATTACGTTCCACTTCAGCCAAGACAAAGCCTCTTTTATTGCCAACAGTTCCGCCTGGAAAACGCTGCAGTGATCTGGTAATTTTAGAGCTTTATGTAGCTTGAGTTGTTTGCAGAAAACTCCACTGGCCACCCCGTCTTTGGTTTTAGACCCGTCAGTGTAGAAATCCACACAGTTTCTGCGCGGTTGAGTTTGGCGGGTCCAGTTCTTCCTGTCCGGATAGATCATCGTAAAGTTTTTGTCCAAGACTATGGTGGGTTCTGTGTGGTCTAGGTTTTCTGTCATAGTTATCTTGTATTGCAGGATGGAGGGGTGGCCAGTGACATAGCTCGCCCATTTCGAGTTGGCTTTTAGTCTTATGGCCGTGTGTATGGTAATTTGCTTACCGAAAATATCGAGTGGTGTAAGGTCTAGTATCATGTTAAGCGCAGCCGTTGGTGTGGACCTAAGGGCCCCGGTAATGCACATACATGCCATCCTTTGTTCCTTCTCGAGTTGTTTGTGGTATGTTGTCTTGTCCAGTGCAATCCACCAGACTATCACTCCATACATCAGTATGGGTCTGACGACCGTGATGTAGAGCCATAGGGTGATCTTGGGGTTGAATCCCCATTTTTTTCCTAGGGCTTTCTTACATGTGTAGAGAGCTATTGTTGCTTTTTTTGCTCTTTCAATTGTGTTGCTCTTCCAAGTTAATTTCCTATCGAGTATAATGCCAAGGAATTTGGCACTAGAGGAATAGGTTAGCCTGGTATCGAGCAGAGTGATGGGGCAGTTTTCCGGGATTTTATGCTTTTTGGTAAATAGCACGAGCTCCGTTTTCTAGGGATCAACCCTGAGCCCGTTGCTATGCGCCCACTTGCAAGGAATTGAGAATGCCGTTTGCATACGGTCATTCAGTGTGGATAGGTATTTGCCTGAGATTGAGATGGCAACGTCATCAGCATAGGCAACAACGTCCAGGCCTTCTTTCTCCAGTTTGATTAGTAGTTCGTTCACAACTACATTCCAGAGAAGAGGTGAGAGAACCCCACCTTGCGGGGTTCCCTTGGTAACTACTCTGGTAGTTACAGAAGGCATAAGGCATACAAAGCCTCACTACAAAAAACCAAGAGCGGCTCGTGAGCTCTACGAGCTTAAAAGAGGGGAGGAACATAAGCTTCTCAAGAGGAAAAAGAAGGAGCACCAGAAGCGGGCTACTGAAAACTTGGAAAGGTGCTACTGCAGGCACGACGTTCGAAGATTTTGTCAACGTATAAAACGAATGTCTCAAGGCTATAAAGCCTCGAACGGAAGCCTGTAATGATGAGAACGGACACCTAATCGCAGTCGATGCAGAGAATTTGGAAAAACCTCTTCTGCAGATTGTATTACGGCGATGACAGCCAACATACCGCCGTCAGGCAGAATGATCCATTTCTTAATGACGAAGATCGCCGAGAATTCAGTCCTCCTGACCTCGACGATGTTGAGATTGCCATATTGAAACTGAAATCGAATAAGGCTGCTGGCGCAGATGGATTGGCTGCAGAGCTCTTCAAAGCAGCTGGGGGTGAGCTGGTTAGGAGCATGCACCGGCTCACCTGTAAGATATGGTCAGAGGAAAGCACATGCCCGAGGAATGGAGTCTCAGCATTGTTTGCCCAATCTACAAAGAAGGAGACTAATTTGACTGCGCTAATTACAGATGAATAAGTCTCCTTAATGTCGCATACAAGATCTTCGCTGCTGATTTGTGTGAAAGCCTGAAACCGTTCGTAAATAAGCTAATAGGGCCTCATCATTGTGGTTTTAGGCCAGGAATGTCCACCATCGATCAAATCTTCACACTACGGGAGATCCTGGAGAAAACCAATGAATTTCAAGTCGACATTCACCATCTATTCGTCGACTTCAAGACCGCATACGACAGCGTAATAAGAGACGAACTATATAACGCCATGTTTACTTGGTCCTTGGTCGTTCCGAGAGAAAGATTCTATGATGTATAGATGCTGGCAACCCAGTGGCTTACTTACTGGTCTCGTTTATTGTGTGTTTTATTACAAATACATCATGGCGAAGCCGTGGACTACGAGTGACACAGTTAAGCACCAAAATAACTGCGGCAGGTGAAATTACTGAAATTGATTACCAAAAGCCAGGTCCATTGTCAATGGATGGTAATGTGAAAGAGAACTGGAGAAAATTTAAATCTATGTGGGACGTCTACACAGTAGCTACTAAAACGAACTGTGAAAGTCAACCTGTTCAAGTGGCTAGATTTTAATCTTGTGCTGGCCCACAGGCGATTGAAATTGTTGGTACATTGGGACTAACAGAGGACAACTTGAATTCAATAAAAGCTATAGTCGACGCATTTCACGCATATTGTGTACCACGAAGTAATGTTGTGTATGATCGCTACCTTTTTTTCTTACGCCATCGCCGATTTTGCGAATTCCAAATTTTGGCATATCTCCACGTTTCATGGTCTCCAGAATGCAAATCCAAGGATTTAATAGAGATATATGTGTGTGTGTATGTACCTATGTGCGTATGGGCGTTTCGGAATTTCCCGCTCGATTATCTCGAGAACCAAAAATTGCATTGACATAAGATTGAGTTAATTCCACGCGTTATTACGCAGCTTAGTACTGAATAAGTTTTCAGCAAAATCGGTGTAGCTGGTCTTTTGTTAGAAATTAAATAACTGAAAAATAGGCAAAAAAAATTAACAACACGCGGTGTTCCTAAGCGGTCCCGCATCTAAGTACTGACCGCACCCGATGCTGGTTGATTGCGGCGATCGGACGAGAACCGATACATTACCCATTATTCGTCTAAGAATCCCACCGCAGCTAACAGAATGAGCTAATGACCTTGAAACACCTGAACAGATCTTCACAAATTTCGATCATGTTAGCTTTCAAAAAAAAAAAAACAAGGCATCATAATCGGTCCATTCATCCAGGAGTTACGATGCCACAGACAGACACACAGACACTACAAACTTATAGCACCTCTCTTATTGCGTCGGGGGTTAAAAATGAAAAAAAATGGGATGTTAGTCGTGTGGAACTTGCGGGTCGCACCTAGACCACATTTTTTTAAATAAATTTTAGTACTTTGTGTGACCTCCTTTGTTCTCTATGATAGAAAAAAAACACGATTTGGCATGGATCCGACTAACTTATGGAGACTATCGGATCCGATTTCAAGCCAAGCCCGACGAATTCCATTTGTGAGCTCGGACACACTATTGTATTGCTTCCCTTTTGAATACACCTTACCAGCAAGTTTGCCCCAAGGGTTCTCGATTGGGTTGCAATCTGGACTACATGCCGGCCATTCAAGCAGTTCATCTTTTTTGAGGAGAACCACTCTTTTTTCGACTGCCAAGAAACATGGATGGAAACTTTTTCTTGCTGGAACATGTAGTTTCTTTCTGGATCTTCCTCATAATACGTAACTAAAACGTCTTCCAGCAGGTCCGTACAGGTTTTTGAATCCATTTTTGTGGTGATAAAACACAAAGCTTCCCATATCATAACAGTTCCTTCCCCGAAATTGCGTTTAAATGGTACCACGCCTTATTGGCTTAAGTTGTGCCAATAGCAGCTGCAGCAGTCCTCTTCTTTTTGTTAGTGGGCGCTCCAGTTCGGGGTGAACCTGGGCCTCAACCAACATGCCCCTCCAACTAGCACGATCTTTTGCTAGCCTTTTCCATTGCCGCACACCCAGTTGGCTGAGGTCCCCTTCCACCTGTGTGCGCTATCTTAAGTGCGGCCGTCCTCTATTTCTTCGTCCCTCGGGGTTGGATTCAAAGACTCCCCATTTGTCCATTCGCTCTACATGGCCCAGCCATCATAGGCGTTGAATCCGTAGACGCCTGACTAGGCTCATGTCGCTGTACAGCCCGTAAAGTTCATGGTTGAGTCTTCTTCTCCATCCCCCGTCTGCGTTTATAGGCCCGAAAATCACGTGCAAAATCTTTCTCTCGAATCGACCAAGGGCCTCCTCATCCGCTTTTGATAGTATCCAGGCTTCTGCGCCGTATAACAGGACCGGGATGATAAGGGTCTCATATGGAGTCAACTTTGTCGTTCGGAAGAGGGCTCTATTACTCAGTTGCCTCCTGAGCCCAAAAAAACAGCGATTGGCAAGAGTGATTCTGCGTTTGATTTCGGAACTGATGTCATTGTTCCAGGTCACTGCGGAGCCAAGGTAGACAAAGTCCTTAACTACCTCGAACTTATATCTGCCAATACAAACGTTCTGGCCAAGACGTCGGTAGTGAGCGTCCTTTTTTGATGACAGCATACATTTAGTTTTGCCCTCGCTTTCTGCCAAACCAATTTTCGCCGCCTCCATCTCAATACTCGCAAACGCCTCATTGACATCTCGCTGTGATCTACCTATTATGTCAATACCGTCGGCGTATGCAAGGAGATTGCGCCACTTGTGTTGGTCAGTGGCTTTTCCACAATCATTTCCAATGTGATGCTGTAGAAATCACACGACAGCGCATCGCCCTGCCTAAATCCTTTTTTGACATCAAATCTATCGGTAAGGTGTTCACCGATTCGGATGGAGCAGCGAGCATTCTCCAAAGTCATCCTACATAGTCTGACGAGTTTAGCAGGTATGTTAAAGGTAGACATAGCGTTGTATAGGTCATCTCTAATTACGCGGTAGTATATGGCTTTGAAGTCGACAGATAGGTGGTGAGTGTCGACTTGAAATTCATTGATTTTTTCCAGGATCTGCCGAAATGTGAAGATTTGGTCGATGGTGGACTTCCCTGGCCTGAATCCGCACTGATAAGGACTTATCAGCTTATTTAAAAAAGGCTTCAGGCGTTCACACAAAACGGCAGAGAAGATTTTGTAGGCGATATTAAGGAGACTTACTCCTCTTTAGTTGGCGCAATCAGAGGGGTCTCCTTTCTTGTGGATCGGGCATACGATGCTGTGACTTCATTCCCCGGGCATGCTTTCCTCTAACCATATCTTACGGATGAGCTGGTGCATGCTCCCAACCAGGTCGTCCCCAGCTGCCTTGAAGAGCTCAGCAGACAGTACGCCTGCGCCAGCAGCTTTATTCGACTTGAGCTTCGATATGGCAATCTTAACTTCGTCGATGTAAGGGGGACAGAATTCTCTGCGGTCTCCGTCGATTTGAAATGATCGACTCTCTTGTTGGTAAAAAATGTACCGGCCGAACAGCGGTTGTAGACCATGGCGGAAGTTCAACACCGATGGACTGATAGAGCTATCCGAAAAGTAGCAAAAAGCCATAGATAATATTGGCCAAATGGTTAAGATGTATAAAAAAGCTACGGAGACCTTTTGTAACACCCATCACTTTCGCAAAGCAGTTACTTACGTTTAGTGACGTCGCCAATCGCCATCACCTCACCATAAACATTTTCAACTACTTTTCGCAGACATATTTCGGTGAACTGAAACGAAACGTTTTAAGCTTTAATTTCCGTCCGAAGAGAAAAAAAAACTTTCAATTTCTAGCCCAGACGTGTAATCCATTACTCCAGCGAGGAACAAAAAAAAAAAAAAACAAAAGGAACCAAATATCCATGCATACAATAACCACATGTTTTCTCTTCGATTCAATTCTGCATCCCATCCAGTAGATCTCAATTGTATCCCGATATCCAATATCCAGCCCCAACATCCAGCGCTCACTTCACAACACCCACAGCTAGTATCCAGCACCCAACATCCAGCACATCCATATGTGACCAAAAACGTTATTTTACAGCATTCCATCTTCCCTCTATATTCCTAGCAAAAAAACTATTGAAAATAGTTCTTCCATTTCCAATACCCTGCGGCACATGTTGCTGCCCCCGCCCTAGGCGTTTGGTCCTTTTATTTTCACTCAATTTGTTTTCTTCCTGCAGAAATATCGAGAATGGAATTACTTTTTGTGAATTACGATGCAATTCCCACCGACGACGGAGCGAGCGAGTAGGGTCCTGGCAGGGATAAGCGAGAATCCTGCCGTTCCCACGCCCATCTTACATGAATGCTGCAATAAATATCCTTACGCCATGACAAAAAAATAATCTTCCGACACAAAATTTGGCTTTAAATATCAGAGATTCGTAGTCAAGCACAAAGTGCCGCAGGGGAAAAGGATAGGGCGGGGTGGAGAGGGTTAACCACCCGCGCCCGACGGCTACAACCAGAGTTATTACTTGGATGCATTCCAGAAAATTTAAATTATATTGCGACGCTATTACCGGGCAAAATCCATTCTTTTTTCGGGGGAGTCCTTGGTGTATTTAGGCGATGTTCAAGTAAACAAGGACATGCCGGCCGTAGCGACAGCGATAGATACTGCGGAAATGCTGAATTTGTACATACATTCGTGTATAAGATAAGCGGAATAGGGCCATTATGGTGATAAATACACTGACTTCATCGTCCAAGGATACGGCAATAAATCTATCTCCGGAAATCCTTAGCAAGACGATGGGAATAGAACTCGAAATCTCGTCCGATTTACTCTCCCCATCGAGTGGAAGACATAATTACAAAAATGAGATAAAAAATGAACGACATATCCTCTTTCCGTTCCTAGAAGTACATCAAACTAATTGGACAACAAGTGGATGGCGTAGCGGCCGACGCACAGCCGACGTCAGCGTAGACCAATTGAAAGGTCCTTGAAGTCCTTGGCTTTGGTTGCTCTCATCGCAATCGAATGTTGTTAAGCGTTAAAGTTTTGCCGAAAAGGAGCACCTTACCGACTGCGGTAAGGTCGGCGCCCCACCGCTCAGCCACACGATAAAATGAAAGCGATAACCTAACACTTGCCCTTGTCTTACTTAATGCTTAAACTTTCGCCTCGAACAGAACTTTTCACTTGCGGGCTATAAGTGAATGAACGACGGATACGTACGCGTACAATATGAATGGCATTACAACCAGGTGAATAGCAGGACAAACTTTTATCTCTGAAACGATGACTTATCACCTGATTTAGGTCTTAGCCTAGGCGAAACTTTTCGGGGGATTCCCTTAAAATTATTTAATGACCCTGTTAAGCCTGCTGAAAGGAGAGTAGTGTTCTACTCTAGTGTCACCTTGTTTCACTTGACGCCTAGTTAGACGTTCAGGAAGGAGTAGGGTGAAAAAGTTTCATCATAAGGACGATAGATCAATAGGAGTGGCGAGTTGGACTTTATAACGCTGGCGTTGAAAGGGGATTTGCTAGTGTAATCGAGTGTGTGCCAATTTCAGCTTTAAAGTTGATTCAATTCATTCTAAGAAGCTCTAGATAACGATGCATCTTGTGCTTGTGTATGCTAGTAATAGGCACGGGAAACCGCAAAGGTAGAACGCGCCCCAGAATTGGGACGTACTGCTGAGTGCACTGCTAAGTGCCCAAAAAGTAGAAGTGAGAGGCGTGCCCGAAAGTTGTGCAATGAGGCTGACAAAGCCGAAGGCACAATGGTCGAGGCTAAACCTCTGAGGGAACCACAAATCGATCCGAACCTCCTTCCTGAGTTCCATCCCTCTCTCGAAGCTGCGCAGCGCGGAAAGCGTCGGCGATCGGGAAAGGCTGCTGAAGAAGGCATAAGCATGTCTGCACTTTCGGCATGCGCCTCCAACTCTCTTCCTCTCACAGGGAAGGATCAACTACCCAGTAAGAGCGTGATTAGTTCCCATAATGACGGAGCCGGAAGCTGTCAGGTTTCTGCTATGGCTATAGCTGACAGGCAGACTCCGAACGCAGAAGGCGAAGTCGTTACGGGTCCTAGCAATCCTCGAACTGGTAAGGCTGTCCCGAACCGTCAGCAGGTGCTTTAATCGAATAAGGTAAAGACTACCGTAAACGGAAGATCGCCGCTAAGGATAGCCTCGCTAGGGAGAGAGTGTGCGATGCCTCCCTCTCCAGTGGGGCGGTAGGAAATCGGAGTCCAATGGCAGATGTAGCGACCCAGAAGGATCAAAGCATAGGCCAGAAGGTGAATATAGCCAAAAACCACTCCTCCGAAGCGGGCACATCACACAACGAAACCCCTTCCTCCCAGAAGGAGATCCAAATGAACGTAAGGAGTCGAGAGAAGCAGCTGTCTTATAAAGAGGCGGCCATCTCCTCTGAAAAGGTCAGGACAATGTTTATCCAGATCAATCTACAGCTTTGCAGGGCCGCTACTGCTCTTTTAAGTAGTAGAATTGCAAGCAGTAGGACAAATCATCACGTTGTATCCATTCAAGAATGGTGGGTGTGGACTAAACGCCTATGTGGCCTTTGCGGTATACGTGACGCTACGATTCTTTATGATGAGCGATCCGAAAGGCCTAGGGTCAGCCTTATCATATCGAATTCACTATCAGCAACCAAACTTGTGCGCTTTTGTGGAGAAGATCTGGTGGCTGCTAGAGTAAGCTACAAAACGCACGGAGCAATAGAACACTTCGTCGTTGCGTCTGCCTACTTTCCCTACCATTCGTTACTACCTCCACCGAAGGAAGTCTCTGAACTCGTAGAGTACTGTGAAGCCAAAAGGATTGGTCTCATCTTGTGTTGCGATGCAAATGCCCAAAACACTGCTTGGGGCAGCAGCAAGTGTAACACAAGAGGGGGCTGTCTTTTAGACTTCATTCTCTCGTCTGACCTTACCATCAACAATGTTGGCTCTCAACCAATGTTTGTTACGACAAGACGACAGGAGGTGATTGACTTGACACTATCCAACAGATATGTGAAGGACATCACTAAATGGCGAGTCTGTGGGATCTCTTCCTTGCAACCTAGACAGAATCCGAGAAGGACGGCCTGGGTACGGTTTAGAGAGGAGCTTGAGAGATCCACTCACACCCTACCTAAACTTAGAACGAAACAATTGGTAGAGAACGCTGTTTATAACCTGAACAGAACATCACCAGTTGTTTTGAACTCGCATGTCCTGTCAGCAAGCCTTCCTGCAGGAAATTGGTCCCCTGGTGGAATGCCGAGCTCCAAAGTCTTCGCAGGGAACCCAGAAGTTTTCTGAATAGATCGCTCAAATCGAATTCGGAAGATGACTGGAACAAGTATCGGTCCAAGCAGAAAGAATATAAGAATCTTATTCGTAAATCGAAGAACGATTCTTATAGGACCGTCTGCGAAGAGATCAAGTCTCTGAGTGCGACTAATAAGTTGATTAAAGTCCTCAAACGGGGAAAACCGACAAAGCTGGATGCACTCAGAAAATCCGATGGTACCTTTACTGAGTCTAAAGCGGAAACTCTTAGTTTACTGTTTGAGACTCATTTCCCGGGAAATCAGATCGACATCGGCTCGTTGCACACTCCTTCAAGGGAAACTGCAACTGAAACGATGAAAACAACTCGGCGTAGCTGGTATATTGCGTCGCGCGTGGTTACGACTGAAGCCATTGAATTTGCTGTGGCATCCTTCGATGGTATCAAATCGCCGGTACCGACGGAATATATCCTGTTATGCTGCAAAAAGGCAGCTGCGTCCTACTTTGAAAAGAATTTTCACTGCTACATAGACATTCCTTGGCGCACAGTGAAAGTGGTCTTCAGTCCTAAAATAGGAAAAGAGGACTACTCACTTCCTGCTGAAAAGCATGGAGAGACTGGTAGAGTTGCACGTGCGAAAAGTTGCCCTTCTAACACACCCTCTTTCGGAGATGCAACATGCTTTCCAGCGCGGAAAATCTTGCGAGACTGCGCTTCAGAACCTAGTTGGGCGAACTGAATGGGCGCTCGAAAGGAAAGAGTACGCGCTGGGCATTTTCACCGACATTGAGGGTGCTTTTGATAACGCAACTTTTGACAGCATGTGCAACGCTGCCAGACATCATGGCGTAGATGAAGCAGTGGTCCTTTGGATCAAAGCAATGCTCATGCACAGGATATTGACCGCTGATGCAGGTCTCGACCAGTGTGTCAAATCCGGCGTAAACAGGGGCTGCCCTCAAGGTGGCGTCCTGTCTCCGCTGTTATGGTGCATGGAAGTCGATTCTCTGCTTGATGCTCTCAATGCCTCTGGAATCTATGCCCAGGCCTATGCGGATGACATCGCCATTCTTTCTGTCGGCTCATGTTTGGCGACTGTCCGTCGCAAGGCACAGGCGGCGCTAAATGTGATCGATGATTGGTGTACCAGAAATGGGGTGTCAGTCAATCCTCTTAAGACCGATGTCGTTCTCTTTACGAGAAGGAGGAAAAATACTGACATGATTCAGCTGGTACTACATAAAAGGTACTTCCATCCCGATATCCAAGGAGGCTAAGTATCTAGGAGTCATCTTAGATAGCAAGCTTCTTTGGTCAAAGCATATTGAGTCAAAAACCACAAAAGCGTTGTCAGCTTTCTGGCAATGCAAAGGAGCTTCTGGCAAAACATGGGGTCTATCACCGACAAAGGTCCTCTGGATCTACACGGCAATGATAAGACCTATAATCTCATATGCATCGGTTGTCTGGTGGAACAGACTAAAACGCAAACACGTCGTGGCCTCTTTCACTAAACTCCATAGAACGGTTTGTCTCAGCTGCACGGGGGCCTTCCCCAGCACGCCGGGCGCTGCTCTAGATGCTATGATGAGCCTTCCACCTCTTGATATATTTATCAGAGGGTGTGCTCTGAAAGCCATGTCTCGTCTGAGGAGAAAAGGCTTTTGGTATAGCTCGCATAGGAAGAGCGGCATGCATGCGCAAGGATTGTCCTGCGACCCCTTTCTCATGGACATGCCTTCTGACGCCCTGACGCCCGTTATTCTACTGCGCCGTAATTTCTCAGTCGAGTTTCCATGGCGTCAGGATTGGCTATGGCTGGATACTGAACCTGGAAAGGATAGTCTCCGCATTTTCACGGATGGCTCCAGATCTGGGCGGGGGTCCGGTGCTGTGGTATTCTTTGAGCGCGAAAACATCCGACTGCACTTCTCCTTAGGAAAACATGCGTCTGTCTTCCAATCAGAGATATACGCATACCTAATGGCCATGCACTACGTTGTGAAGCACAGGTGGAAGGGGGAAAGCATATGCGACTGTAGTGACAGTCCTTCCTGAACAAAGTCGGCAGACTATTTTCATTAAGGCTTGTATGGGTTCCAGGTCACTCTGAGACCCCAGGCAATATGCCCTGATGTCTGCAAAAAATCTGCAGCATTCCTCCTGTCTTTAAGGAGAGTCGACTGCAGAAGGCTTGTGGGAGTTAGCACGGCCATTACACTTTTGCCAAGCATCTCTACGTGTTCGGCATCAGTGAGACGCCTACCTGTGCTGCATGTGGCTAAGAGGAGGATGATACTGCAGAGCATTTCCTCTGTGATTGTCCCGCCTTTGCTCGCGCCCGGTGGCGCACCCTTGGAACCGACGTGGTGTGTGCGGAATCCCTTAGCTCTACATCACTGAGGCTCCTTCAAATTTTTCTCCAGAAAATGCGTCTCCAATGCGTCTGAGTGCTCCAGCGGATAGCAGAAGCCTTCCACACCAAAAAAAAAAAGAAAAGAAAAATGCAAGTAAATGACATTTGGCGTTACACTTACTATTAGTCACATCCGCGTCTATATTCCCAACTGCATCCACATATCCCTCAGCATGGCGACGTGCTTACTGTTGAAACGAATTCGAACGTGGGTTGTTCCCCACAGCTAGATTGAATGTACATCTGACGCAGGCATATGCACCCATGTCGTTGCGACTCCGGGACTGAATTAGAATTTAATTATAAATGGAAATCACATGCTGTCATCATTCCTTCCGTAGCCCTATCATCACGCGACGGCCCTTCCCTAACCTCGAAGTTTGGTTTTCAGGTTTTGACACAAGTAATTCGGTTTTCGCGCGCCAAAAGAAAATATCCACTCACCGGTGTATAGTACCACGGAACGGATAGCAGATGTCTCCTTTCCTCTGTTGGATTGAATAGTAGTAGTTAGCTAGAGCTCTGGAGTGTGTATGTACGGCTAAAAGCTCTCAGGACATGAAGCCTAATATTCGAAATGATGTTTTCTTGCAGAACAAAAATGAATATTTTGCCTTTGCTGCTCGCTCCACACTCGATGGTTGTC
Source organism: Eumerus sabulonum (assembly GCA_951905685.1). Classification (NCBI taxonomy): domain Eukaryota; kingdom Metazoa; phylum Arthropoda; class Insecta; order Diptera; family Syrphidae; genus Eumerus; species Eumerus sabulonum. The sequence goes on from OX645063.1 coordinate 102,535,646, forward strand.
ATTTGTAGGTGAGTTGGAATGAAATGTTAAGTCGCAAGGCGCGCACGAAGCCTCATTTAAAATGCAAAAGGTGTAATATCCTGCCAGTCTCGTGTTCTTACGGAGTAATTTGTTTTTATTGGATGAGAATATGCATGCATGTATGGCACTTACGTACTATATCATGAATACGGATGGTTCTCGGGAACGAGGGTGGCGCCGTCGTCCTTGAAACGCAGAGTGAAATGGGGAAACCTTTTTCAAATTCTGTGCTTTCTGTGCTTATTGTAAGGCGACGGGCTTACTGGTAATGGATTCTCTTATGGGTAAACCAACGATACCTGGGCTTTTTGTGCAATAGTTTGGTTATTTATGTGGAACATTGTGTTAAAGGAGTTTTTGTCTTGGCTCTCATCGAGCTGATATTTAAGAGATTGGTTTTCTTTGTACTTAAGAAGTTGATCGCGTTTAAAATGGCAAACGCCAGCTTCGATCTCTGTCCCTGCTCAATCCAAGTTAACACACAGCCTCCCCGTGGTCCCCCTTGGATAGCTACCCTGGCACCCGCCAGGTAGTGAACCAATGTGTGCAGCGACCCAACCCCTTGTTCCTGGGGAAAGAGGAACCTGGCCCTCCAGGTTGGGGGTTGTGCTTAGGGGTAACATCACGTAAAAACCTACTTGTTCCGAAACAACAACAAGCCTCGGATACGAACGGATACAATGCTGACGACCCCTGCAAACGACTAACGGACTTGAGAGTCTGCACCTGGAATGTTAGGTCCCTTAACGGACCGGGTGCAGGCGATCAATTGGAGCAAACCCTCAACTGCTATAAAGCAGATATAACCGCACTCCAAGAAGTAAGATGGGATGGACCAGGCAAAAAACGGATGAAAAACTGCGACATCTACAGCGGGACCTGCTACAAAAAGAGAACCAACAGCGCCTGTTCGGGTGCGGAATCGTTATTCGAGGAAGACTACGACAAAAAGTCTAAAGCTTCCGAGATCTAAGCGAACGCCTCATAACAATCCGGATCAAAGCTAAATTTGGAAACATAAGCTTGATATGCGCTCACGCCCCAACGGAAGAAAAGGACAATCGACTCAAAGAAGAATTCTACAATCTCCTAGATAGAACCTATGCCCAATGTCCCAGCTACCACACAAAAATAGTTCTAGGAGATTTTAATGCAAAACTGGGCAAAGAGGACATATTTGAGTCGATCATAGGAAAGCGTAGCCTCCATAACACCACTTCCGACAACGGACTTAGGCTAATCGATTTCCTAAAGGGGCGTAACCTCCTTGTAACAAGCACATGATTCCCCCATCTCAACATCCATAAGGGTACCTGGCGGTCTTTTGATCAATCGACCACCAACCAGATTGATCACATTGCGATCGAGGCCAGACACTCCTCCTGTATTCTTGACGTATGAACCTTCGAGAGATGCCAACATCGACTCGGACCACTACCTTATTGTAGCCAAGGTACGAATGAGGATATCAAGAATGCTTAGGAGTGGAGTAGGACAACGTAAGTTTGACGTCGGAAAGCTACAATCGCAAGAGACTGCCAGAATCTTTGCCGATCGTGTCTCCTCCAAGCTCTCTCAAAATCCGCCCACAGCAGCATAAACAATAGAACAGGAATGGGCGCATTACCAAAGCTCAGAGGTGCTGGGTTTCAAACCGCCACCACCTAGAAACCCCTGGTTCGATGAACAATGCGAACAAGCCCATGCAGCAAAACAAGAGGCATATAAAGCCACGCTGCAAGGACGGACAAGAGCTGCTCGCGAAATCTTTGAGCAGAAGAGAAGAGAGGAACACACGCTTTTCAGAAGAAAGGAGAGAGAGCACGGAAAGCTGGAGATCGAGGAGATGGAGAGATGCTTCCGCAAGAATGACGCCCGGAAGTTTTACGATAAGGTAAAACGAACATGCCATGGCTACAAAGCCAAAGCGGCGGTCTGCAGGGATGAAAATGGAGAACTGGTAGTAGAATCACAGTCGATGCTGAGGATGAGGACGGCGATGATAGACAAGATACCGCTGTCAGGCAGAACGAGCCATTCGTAATGGACGACAATGAAACAGAATTCAGTCCACCCGACCTAGACGAAGTAAAAATAGCGATATCAAGATTTAAGTCTAATAAAGTCGCGGGCGCAGACGGACTGTCTGCTAAGCTCTTCAAGGCAGCTGGGGATGACCTGGTTGGGAGCATGCGTCAGCTCATCCGTAAGATATGGTTAGAGGAAAGCATGCCCGAGAAATGGAGTCTCAGCATCGTATGCCCGATCCACAAGAAAGGAGACCCCTCTGATTGCACCAACTATAGACGAATAAGTCTCCCTAACATCGCCTACAAAATCTTCTCTGCTGTTTTGTGTGAACGCCTGAAGCCTTTTGTCAATAAGCTGGTAGCTCCTTATCAGTGCGGATTCAGGCCAGGGAAGTCCACCATCGACCAAATCTTCACACTACGGCAGGTCCTGGAAAAAACCAATGAATTTCAAGTCGACACTCACCACCTATTTGTCGACTTCAAAGCCGCATACGACAGCGTAATGAGAGACGAGCTACACAACGCTATGTCTACCTTTGACATATCTGCTCAACTCGTCAGACTATGCAGGATGACTTTGGAGAATGCTCGCTGCTCCATCCGAATAGTTTTGATGTCAAAATACGATTTAGGCAGGGCGATGCGCTGTCGTGTGATTTCTTCAACATCATATTGGAAATGATTGTGCAAAAGTCACTGGCCAATACAAGAGGCACAATCTATTTCAAATCCTCGCAACTCCTTGCATACGCCGACGATATGGACATAATAGGTAGATCACAGCGAGATGTCAATGAGGCGTTTGCGAGTACTGAGATGGAGGCGGCGAAAATTGGTTTGGCGGTAAACGAGGGCAAAACTAAATATATGCTGTCAGCAAAAAGGACGCTCACCACCGACGTCTTGGACTTCGTCTACCTTGGCTCCGTTGTGACCTGGAAGAGCGACATCAGTTCCGAAATCAAACGCAGAATCACTGTTGTCAATCGCTGTTTCTTTGGGCTCAGGAGGCCCTCTCCCGAACGACAAAGTTGACTCTATATAAGACCCTTATCATCCCGGTCCTGTTGTACGGCGCAGAAGCATGGACACTATCAAAAGCGGATGAGGAGGCCCTTGATCGGTTCGAGAGAAAGATTTTGCGCGTGATTTTTGGGCATATAAGCGCAGACGGGGGATGGAGGAGAAGATTCAACCACGATCTTTACGGGCTGTACAGCGACATGAGCCTAGTCAGGCGTCTACGGATTCAACGCCTAAGATGGCTGGGCCATGTAGAGCGAATGGACACCACAGCTCCAGCCCGGAGAGTCTTTGAATCCAACCCCGAGAGACGAAGAAGCAGAGGACGGCCGCTGGGTGTGCGGCAATGGAAAAGGCTAGCGAAAGATCGTGCTAGTTGGAGGGGCAGGTTGGCTGAGGCCCAGGTTCACCCCGAACTGTAGCGCCCACTGAGAAGAAGGAGTGTACCTAATTGTAGCCATAAGGCCATCATCAGGTATTCTAATGACTTCAAATCTACAAGCAATTTCATTTCAACCCACATGATTTGCTGTCCGAGAAAGAATAAAAAACTGGACTTCCCCCCCATTAAGTTCATAAAATGATGACTTCCATCGCCTGTTCATATACAATGTAGGAAATCCAAGGCTCGACATGGAGGAAAAAGTTGGATAAATAAAGCTCAAGGACCCCCGCAAAGTTGAACCCTACGAGCAGCAATTTTCATTGTTACACCGCGCCACCGCATTGTAATGTTATCACTAAAATATTTATGGCCACGTCCCGCAGTTGGATACGACATTTTGTATATGCTTTCTTCCTTCCTCAACCTCTCACCGAAGTATCGTGCGCGACGGTGTTTTTTCATGTTTTTCTGGGTCACAGTAAATTATTAAAATGTTATCAACATAACGAGTAACTTGTGCAATGACAAAGTGGAAGGAAGCCTATTAATTTGCAGGACGACCTTGCTCGACGAGCAAACACGCCGTCTATATTAAATTTCATTAAGGACACTCGACGGTCGTCAGTCGCCCTAAAGGATTTTACACACCCTACTCATGTACGAGTACTGTACAGAGTGCTATCTGTGTATTCTGAGGGAAAGGGACACGACAACTGACTTTTGGAGGATGCAATATTGGATGAGGTCTACAATGGTTCGCCGAGAACCCAAATGTCCATTAGGTGTTGCTAGAAATTTATAATTTATTGAGGAGGGAAAACGTTTGTCGATATTAAAATTTATGGTTTTCGTTTCCATGTGAACGCCACGGATGCTGTGGCGAATACGAATTTCACCGATGCCACAGGGAGTCCTTTAATGTGCAGGGCTTCGACGAGGGTACAGATGATTTAGATGTAGACTTCTACCGAATGTGTGGTGGTATGTAAGAGGTGGTGTTAAAAGGGTTGTCAGAAACTTTGGATATTTATGGAAAACCTTAGACCCAGATCGTGCAAAGCCTTTTTTTCGATACTTCAGTTCCATACTTACTTACTTTGATGGCGCTACAGTTCGGGGTGAACCAGGGCCTCAACCAACAAGCCTCTCCAGCCGGCCCGATCTTCGGCCAGCCGCTTCCAGTGCCTCACGCCCAGTTGGTTGAGGTTCCCTTCCACCTGTGCGCGCCACCTTAAATGCGGTCGTCCTCTGCTGCATCGTCCCTCGGGGTTGGAGTCGAGGACTCTCCGGGCCGGAGCGTTGATGTCCATTCGCTCTACATGGCCTAGCCATCTTAGACGTTGGATCCGAAGACATATAACCAGGCCGATGTCGCTGTACAGCCCGTACAGCTCTTGGTTGAATCTCCTCCTACATTCTCCGTTTACACAAACGGGACCAAGGATTGCACGCAGAATTTTCCTCTCGAAACGTCCAAGAGCCTCTTCATCCGCTTTTGTTAAGATCCGAGCCTCTGCGCCGTAAAGGAGGACTGGGATGATTAAGGTCTTATATGTATAGTATCACCTTGGTTATTCGAGAGAGGGCTCTACTACTCAATTGCCTCTTGAGCCCGAAGAAGCAGCGATTGGCAAGAGTTATTCTGCGTTTTATCTCAGCGCTGGTGTCGTTGCTGCTTGTCACTATCGAGCCAAGATAGACGAAGTCCTTGACTACTTCAAAAATATAGCTGCCGAAGGTGACGTTCTGACCAAGACGTCGGTGTTGTGCGTCTTTCTTGGATGACAGCATATATTTGGTCTTGACCCCATTTACCCTTAGACCCACTTTAGCCGCTTCTGCTTCAATGCCTGCGAGCGCCTCATTGACGTCTGCCTTGTCCGTCCAATAACGTCAGTGTCATCTGCGTAGGCAAGCAATTGTGTGGACTTGAAGTAGATCGTACCTCTTGTATTGGCCACAGAGTCCCGCACGATCTTTTCAAGAATTATGTTGAAGAATTCACATGACAGTGCGTCACCCTGTCTAACACCTTATTTAACATCAAAGGGGTCGGTTGGTTCACCTCCGACATTAATGGAGCAGCGAGAGTTCTCCATAGTCATCCTGCACAGTCTGACACAGTCTGACATGGCTCTGTATAACTCGTCTCTATAAACACTGTCGCGGCTTTAAAGTCAACGAAAAGATGATGCGTGTCGACCTGGAATTCTCCAAGATCTGCCGCAGTGTAAATATTTGGTCTATCGTGGATTTTCCTGGCCTGAAACCACACTGGTAGGAACCTATCAGATTGTCCACGAACGGTTTCAGGTACTTACACAGTACGGCAGAGAGGATCTTGTACACGATGTTCAGTAGGCTTATCCCTCTGTAATTGGAGCAGTCGTAGGGGTCTCCTATCTTATGGACCGGGCAAACGATACTGAGTTTCCATTCATCGGGCATGCGTTCTTCCGACCATATCTTGCAGATGAGTTGGTGCATGCTCCTAACCAGCTCATCGACAGCTGCTTTAAACAGCTCCCCGGGGAGTCCGTCTGCTCCAGCAGCTTTATAAGACTTATGTTTCGATATCGCTATCTTAACATCGTCTAGGGCAGGTGGACGGGATTCTCCTACGTCTTCGTCCATTGTGAATGGTTCGCTCTGCCTGACGGCGGCATTTTGACTTCATCGCCGTAATACAGTCTGCAGGAGTGGTCCTTCCACAATCTCAGCATCGACTGTGACTCCACTACTAGTTGTCCGTGCTCATCCCTGCAGGCTTCTGCTATGGCTTTATAGCCTTGGCATGTTCTGTCGGGTACTTTCTGGTAAAATTTTCGAACGTCGTTCCTGCCGTAACATCTCTCCGTCTCCTCGATCTCGCGCTTCTCGTGCTCCTTCTTTTTCCTTCTCAGAAGCGCATGCTCCCCCCTCGTATTCTGTTCATAGAGCTCGCGGGCAGCTCTCGTCCGTCGATGCAATGTGGCCATGTATGCATTTTGTTTCTCTACATGGGCCTGTCTGCACTCATCATCAAACCAGGGGTTTCTCGACGGTGGTGGCTCGAAACCGAGTATATCTGAGGCGGCCTCTCTAATGGCTTTCTGACAACGACTCCATTGCTATTCTATGGTTTCTGCAGATTGCATCGGGACCTGAGAGAGCTTGAGGGAGACTTGATTGGCGAAGGTTCTGGCGGTCTCCTGCGATTGTAGCTTTCCGACGTTAAATTTTGGTGTTCTTACTCGACTCCGTTGGTTCCGAGAAATTCGCATCCGTACCTTGGCTGCAACAAGGTAATGATCCGAGTCGATGTTGGTTCCTCGAAAGGTTCGGACATCTAGGATGCGGGAAGAGTGTCTGCCGTCGATCGCAATATGATCAATTTGGTTGGTTGTCGATTGATCGAAAGACCGCCAGGTCCCCTTATGGATGTTGAGGTGTGGGAATCGTGTACTTGCTACTACCAGGTTATGTCCCGCCATAAAGTCCACTAGCCTTAGTCCGTTTTCTGACGTGGTGTTGTGTAGGCTGTGTTTTCCAATGACCTGTTCAAAGATACCTTCCTTACCCAGCTTCGCATTGAAATCTCCTAGAACGATTTTGGTGTCATAGCTGGGACATTGCGCATACGTTCTGCCTAGGAGATCATAGAAGTCGTCTTTATGTCGGTCATCTTTCTCTTCTGTGGGGGCATGGACACATAGATGCGGATAGTTATGAGGCGTTCGCTTACATGCTGGAAGCTCAAGACTTTTTTCCTGAGTCTGCCTCGAACAACAAGTCCGCATCCGAATAAGCGTTGTTTATTTTCTCTGTAGCAGTTTCCGTAGTACATATCACAGTTTTTCCTCCGCTTTTTGCCTGGCCCATCCCATCGCACTTCTTGGAGGGCGGTAATGTCTGCCTTATAGCAGTCCAAAGAGTTGACCAGTTGTTCGGCTGCACCTGGTCTCTTGAGGAACCTAACGTTCCAGTTGCAGAACCGAAATTCGTTTCCTTTTTGACGTTTGCGGGGGCCGTCAACATGTAATTCGTCCGTATCCGAGGCTATTGGTTGTCTCTGAACAAAATTTTTGTTTTAAGCGATAGGGATGTTAGCCCTAAGCGCAACCCCCAACCTGGAGGGCCAGGTTCCTCTTTCACCAGGAACAAGGGTTCGGGTCGCTGCACACATTGGTTCACTACCTGGCGGGTGCCAGTATAGCTATCCAGGGGAGGCCACGCGGTGGCTGTGCGTCAACTTGGAATGAGCAGGGACAGAGATCGAAGCTGGCGTTTGCCAAGTTAAACGCGATCAACTTCTTTGCTCTGTTTGTTCGCTCCCTTCTCCCCTTCAGTTCAGTTCCATAAGTCCCTTTTTAAAAAATAAAAAATGAAACGAGGAAAGTGTGATTGATTGATTAAGACTCCCACTAGTAGATTAGCATGCCACGCTTCTCTATATTCCACTGCACGTGCAACACCACCTGCAAAGGATAGCGTCTGCATCATCATCGCAACCATAATGAACTATATAACGGTGAAATGAGTTTAAAATTGTATTACCCAACAAGCGCCACAATTTCAAATTAATGAACAAACTTTCCACATACCTAACACTAATATTGAGCGGAGGCCACCAAGCCCAATCGACACCCACCGAGACTCTATGGAATCCGTTTAATCCCTCCACCGGGATCGTAGTTAGTTGCACGAGACCTTCCGTACGTCGATTGTACAGAGACGAGTTTGCATGAAACGATACTCCACTTCGTCGTCGATAATACTTGAAATTGAGCCTAGAATGGATGCGGGTACGATGCAATGCAGGAGATGATCGATACAATGATATAACGACGATACTTGTGCTAACGATGCGGAAAAGGAGTGCACACAACTCAAGAGTACTCAAGGAAGGGAGTACGGATAGAAGGATAAAATGGGAGAGTGCAATTGTGCACAGTAACTTGGCAGACAGACGGGAGTACCTTTAGGGCAATTTGAATATAATGAGATCGTACCTATCAACAGCTAGTATACAGAATGAGGTATGGCGAATGCTTTTCACCTGTTTCCTATGGACGCTCTTCCCCCTCCACTCGACTCACAATATACTGAGCTGCAGATACAATTCAATTACAGATATCAAGTAGCATGCGTACTATAAAGATCCGGCGTCCATTTCCCACTGAGCATGAATTTGTACTCATGCTATGCTCGCGTACTATAAAAAGAATCCTGAATCCACGCGATGTGCACTGAATCATGGTCGGTTTGTGGCTGGAAAAACAAAACAACCGTCACGGATTCAGTTGGGAAAACCAAAAAAGGACGAATAGTCAGTGGAATTAATTGACAAACGACAATCCGTCGATGGCACTTTGTTGTGGGTAGAGCAATTATGCCCTCCGCACCGTGAGCTACTGGTGCACTGATTGCCCCGGCGGTGGCGGCAATATAAATGAATTCATTAATTGAATTCATTCGAGACCGCTCTCTTTCAATCGAACAAATAAATTCAATTGACACGTTGGTTGGCTGGTAGGTCGGTGGAGGGAAGAGAGAAAGACTGGTAGTGTGAAAGCGTAAGCAATGACATTGGTTACACTGTGACTGGTTGGATGGTTTTGTCAGTGGCTGTCACGCGCTAATTGTTATTGACACATCCTGGTGAATGAGTGTCAAAACTACGGATGACAGGCTGACCACGACATGTATTTAAAGGAATATTGCAATTTTCGACAGCTAGCCGGGTGAGAAGATTAAGTTTTAAGTGTTGGGTGTGAAAATGGCGGGAAATGGGTTCAAATAGGTATTCGCTCTGGAATGTGATTGCCGGATGAGTACCTTACTGATTCGTGACATGAATCGTGACCATAGTTGTTTGAAATATGTAATTAGAGTTAGTTATCCACTTATCCCTCGTGGTGGAGCGAAAACTTAAGCAAACTGTCGGAAACTCTTTAACAAAGCAAAGAGTACTAGAAACGATAGTGACTGGAGCCTATATAAAGCTTCACTCAGAACTTACAAACAAACTCTGAGGAAAGAACAAAGGCTATCCTGAAAACTTTTCTGTAACAATATGGAAAAAATTTCAGACGCCTACAGATTGAGGAAAATACTCTCGAAAGATCCACAATTCCCAAGCTACCTTATAGCTAACGGAGTCTGGACAACATCTGAAGAAGAAACTTTAAACCTTCCTCTCAATACGCACTTCCCAGGATGCTATGAATCGCAGGACTCATCGCAACCGCGAGGAACCTACTTTTCACCCGCAATAATGGGAAATTTCGAACCTATAAAACGCCAGGTCCGGATGGAATCTACCCTATCGAACTTACACAAACCATGGAATGGACTATACCATGGCTAGAGATAATCTTCAAATGATGCCTAGCTTGGAGTCACATTCCAGACAAGTGGAAGTGCGCAAGGGTGGTTTTCATTCCTAAGGCCGGCAGAAACTCTCACACCTCCCCCAAGGACCTAAGGCCTATATGTCTATCATCCTTTGCACTAAAAACCTTGGAAAGGATGGTAGACCTACATATACGCCATAACTTGGATCCGCTCCTAATTTCTAAGGCACAGCATGCCTACGTTAAGGGTAGATCTATCGAAACAGCCTTGCACACCCTAGTGAGGAAAATCGAAAGATCAATCCATCTTAAAGAATACACTATAACAGCCTTCCTAGACATAGAGGGCGCCTTTAACAACGTCACTCCGGAAGCAATAATAGAAGGGTTAGAAAAGCTAAAGGTGGAGAAGACTCTCATAGAGTGGATCAGCGAGCTACTATCAACACGCAAGATTCACTCGGTATGGGGAAGCCAGGCAATCACCAGAGTGGTTACCCGGGGAACCCCGCAAGGAGGGGTTCTCTCACCTCTTCTCTGGAATGTAGTTATAAATGACCTACTAATCAAACTGGAGGAAGAAGGCCTAGACGCTATTGCCTACGCTGATGACGTTGCCATTTCAATCTCAGGTAAATACCTATCGACACTGAATGACCGTATGCAAACGGCTTTCTCAATTCTTTGCAAATGGGCGCATAGCAAAGGGCTCAGGGTTAATCCCCAGAAAACGGAGCTCGTGCTATTCACCAAAAAGCATAAAATCCCGGAATACTGCCCTATCACTTTGCTTGGTACCAGCTTAAACTACTCCTCCAGTGCCAGATTCCTTGGCATCATACTGGACAGGAAATTAACCTGGAAAAGCAACACAATCGAAAGAGCTAAAAAAGCAACAATAGCTCTCTATACATGCAAGAAAGCCATAGGGAAAAAATGGGGGTTCAATCCCAAGATTACCCTATGGCTCTACACCACGGTCGTTAGACCCATATTAATGTATGGAGCGACTGTCTGGTGGACAGCACTGGACAAGACAACATACCTCAAACAATTCGAGAAGGTACAAAGGCTAGCGTGTTTATGCATTACCGGGGTCCTCAGGTCCACCCCAACGGCAGCACTTAACATGATACTCGACCTAACACCACTCGATATTTTCGGCAAGCAAATTGCCACACAAACGGCCATTAGACTTGAAGCCAACTCAAACTGGAAGAGCTATGTCATTGGCCACTCCTCGATCCTGATTAACAGGTCTACCATGGCAGAAAACCTAGACCTCACAGAACCCACCACAGTCTTGGAAAAAAACTTTACAACGTTCTACCTGGACAGACAAAACTGGACTCGCCAGACTCAACCTCGCAGAAATTGCGAAGCCTTTTATACTGACGGGTCTAAAACCAAAGACGGGGTGGGTAGTGGAGTATTCTGCAAACAACTTAAGCTGAACAAAGCTCTTAAATTATCTAATCACTGCAGCGTTTTCCAGGCGGAACTGTTGGCAATAAAAGAGGCTCTGTCCTGGCTGAAGTGGAACGTGATATCCACCACGGATATCCGCATTCTCACGGATAGCCAAGCAGCCTTAAAGTCGCTGGAGTCCTATGTGTACACATCAAAAACTAGCCTCGACTGTCGCCTATCTCTTAATGAGATGGCTGAACAGTTCAACATACAACTTATATGGGTACCGGGACACAGCGACATCACTGGAAATGAAAGAGCCGACACACTCGCCAAACAAGGAACGACGCTACAATCAACTGTGGTTTGTGAGGGTATACCCTTCGCAACCATTAAAAACAATCTCACTACCCTCGCCAGGGCCGAGACGAACCGGAGACGGACTCAGGGACACACCTGCCTCATCACCAGGCAAATCTGGTCCCGGCTCGATAGTCAACGGACTAGGAGTATTATCTCCCTAAATAGAACTGACATCTATAAGGTCATAGGTGTCATCACAGGACACTGCCTTATTGGCAGTCACGCGCAAGAACTAGGTATCACTCAGAATGATTTTTGTAGGAGCTGTCTAGACGAGGAAGAGGTCGAATCCATCCCTCACCTCCTCTGCGCCTGCCCGGCATTCTGCACAATCAGGAAACGATACCTAGGATCATACCTCCTTAACGATCTGACCGAAGTTCAGCAAGTAGGGATATCTGATCTTCTTAAGTTCTTAAGAAGCACAAAGTGGTTCCACGAATAGGGGGCTAAACCCCCTCGTAGCTACACAACGGGCCTCCCTGGCCTATGTGTGTTCTTCCCATCTCTGGGAAGGCTACGGTCTTACCTACCTACCTACCTACCATGCCCCAACGGAAGAAAAGGACGATCGACTCAAAGAAGAATTCTACGATCTCCTAGACAGAACATATGCCCAATGTCCCAGCTACGACACAAAAATAGCCCTAGGAGATTTTACTGCAAAACTGGGCAAAGGGGACATATTTGAGTCGACCATAGGAAAGCATAACCTCCTTAACACCACTTCCGACAACGGACTTAGGCTAATCGATTTCCTAAAGGGGCGTAACCTCCTTGTAACAAGCATATGATTCCCCCATCTCAACATCCATAAGGGTACCTGGCGGTCTTTTGATCAATCAACCACCAACCAGATTGATCACACTGCGATCGACGCCAGACACTCCTCCAGTATTCTCGACGTAGGAACCTTGCGAAAGAGAATATCAAGAATGCTCAGGAGTCGAGTAAGTTTGACGTCGGAAAGCTACAATCGCAAGAGACTGCCAGAACCTTTGCCAATCGTGTCTCCTCCAAGCTCTCTCAAAATCCGCCCACAGCAGCACAAACAATAGAACAGGAATGGGCGCATTGCCCATGCCCCGTCAGAGACGCTGCCTCAGACGTGCTGGGTTTCAAACCGCCACCTCCTAGAGACCCCCGGTTCGATGAACAATGCGAACAAGCCCATGAAGCAAAACAGGAAGCATATAGAGCCACGCTGCATCGACGGACAAGAGCTGCTCGCGATATCTTTGAGCATAAGAGAAGAGAGGAACACACTCTTTTCAGAAGAAAGAAGAGAGAGCACGGAAAGCGTGAGATCGAGGAGATGGAGAGATGCTTCCGCAGGAATGACGCCCGGAAATTTTTCGATAAGGTAAAACGAACATGCCATGGCTACAAAGCCAGAGCGGCGGGCTGCAGGGATGAGAATGGAGAACTGGCAGTAGGATCACAGTCGATACTGAGGATTTGGAAAGACCACTTCTGCAGACTGTATAACGGCGATAACAGACAAGATACCGCTGTCAGGGAGAACGAGTCATTCGTAATGGACGACAATGAAACAGAATTCAGTCCACCCGGCCTAGACGAAGTCAAAACAGCGATATCGAGACTTAAGTCCAATAAAACCGCGGGCGCAGACGGCCTGTCTGCTGAGCTTCTTAAGGCAGCTGGAGATGAGCTGGTAAGGTGCATGCACCATCTCATTTGCAAGGTATGGTCGGAGGAAAGCATTCCCGACGAATGGAATCTCAGCATTGTTTGCCCGGCCCATAAGAAAGCAGACCCCTGTAACTGCGCCAACTATAGGGGAACAAGTCTCCTTAACATCGCATATAAGATCTTCTCTGTCGTATTGTGTGAACGCCTGAAACCTGATCTGCTCTTATCAGTATGGTTTTAGGCCAGGTAAATCCACAATAGACCAAATATTTACGCTGCAGCAGATCTTGGAGAAGACCCAGGAATACCAAATCGACACTCACCACCTCTTCGTCGATTTCAAGGCTGCATATGACAGCGTGTACAGAGATGAGCTATACAAAGCCATGTCTAGTTTTAACATCCCTGCCAAACTCGTCCGACTGTGCAGGATGACTATGGAGATTTCTCGCTGCTCCCTTAAGGTCGGTAATGAGCAAACCGAGACCTTTGATGTTAAAACGGACTTAGGCAAGGTGACGCGCTGTCATGCAAGTTTTTCAACATCGTGCTTGAAAAGATCGTGCAAGAGTCACTTGCCAACACAAGAGGTACGATTTATTTCAAGTCTACGCCATTGCTTGCATACGCCGACGACATTAACGTGATTGGACTGACACAGCGAGACGTCAATGAGGCCCTTGTAAGCATTTAGGTAGAAGCGGCTAAGATGGGTCTCAAGATTAATGAGGGTAAAACCGAATATCTGCTTTCATCTAAAAGTGACGGACAACACCGACGTATTGGCCAGAATGAACGTGGGCGGATATAACTTTGAAGTGGTCAAGGAATTTGTCTACCTTGGCGCACTGATGACCAGCGACAAAAACACCAGCGCTGAGATAAAACGCAGAATCACTCTTGCCAACCGCTGTTTCTTTGGGCCCAAGAGGCAAATGAGAAGTAGAGCCCTCTCTCGGAAAACCAAGGTGACACTATATAAGACCCTAATCATCCCAGTCCTCCTTTACGGCGCACAGGCTTGGACCTTTACAAAAGCGGATGAACATGCCCTTGGTCGTTTCGAGAGGAAAATTCTGCGCACTATCTACGGTCCCGTTTGTTCAAACGGTGTATGGAGGAGAAGATATAACGAAGAACTGTACGGGTTATACAGCGACATTGGCCTGGTACGACGTCTACGGATACAGCGTCTAAGGTGGCTAAGCCATGTAGAGCGCATGGAAGATACAGCTTCGACCCGAAGAGTCTTCGAATCTACCCCGGACGGAAGGCGCGGCAGAAGACGGCCGCATCAACGGTGGCGCACGCAGGTGGAAGGGGACCTTAACCAACTGGGGGTGCGGCACTGGAAACAGCTGGCCAAAAACCTTGCCAGCTGGAGACGCTTGTTGGTTGAGGCCCAGGTTCACCACGGACTGTTTCCGTGATCTAAAACCTTTTTTAACATCAAAGGGGTCGGTTAGTTCACCTCCGACCTTAATGGAGCAGCGAGAGTTCTCCATAGTCATCCTGCACAGTCTGACATAGTCTGACATGGCTCTGTATAACTCGTCTCTATAAACACTGTCATACGCGGCTTTAAAGTCGACGAAAAGATGGTGCGTGTCGACCTGGAACTCATGGGTCTTCTCCAAGATTTGCCGTAGTGTAAATATTTGGTCTATCGTGGATTTTCCTGGCCTGAAACCACACTGGTAGTCAGATTGTCCACGAACGGTTTCAGGTTCTTACACAGTACGGCAGAGAGGATCTTGTACGCGATGTACAGGAGGCTTATCCCTCTGTAATTGGCGCACTCATAGGGGTCTCCTTTCTTATGGACCGGGCAAACGATACTGAGTTTTCATTCATCGGGCATGCGTTTTTCCGACCATATCTTGCAGATGAGTTGGTGCATGTTCCTAACCACCTCATCGCCAGCTGCCTTAAACAGCTCCCCGGGGAGTCCGTCTGCTCCAGCAGCATTATAAGACTTAAGTTTCGATATCGCTATCTTAACATCGTCTAGGGCGGGTGGACGGGATTCTCCTTCGTCTTCGTCCATTGTGAATGGTTCGCTCTGCCTGACGGCGGCATTTTGACTATCATTGCCGTTATACAGTCTGCAGAAGTGGTCCTTCCACAATCTCAGCATCGACTGTGACTCCACTACTAGTTGTCCGTGCTCATCCCTGCAGGCTTCTGCTCTGGCTTTATAGCCTTAGCATGTTCGTGTTACTTCCTGGTAAAATTTTCGAACGTCGTTCCTGCAGTAACATCTCTCCATCTCCTCGATCTCGCGCTTCTCGTGCTCCTTCTTTTTCCTTCTCAGAAGCGCATGCTCCTCCCTCCTTTTCTGTTCATAGAGCTCGCGGGCAGCTCTCGTCCGTCGATGCAATGTGGCCTTGTATGCATTCTGTTTCTCTACATGGGCCTGTCTGCACTCATCATCAAACCAGGGGTTTCTCGACGGTGGTGGCTCGAAACCGCGTATATCTGAGGCGGCCTCTCTAATGGCTTTCTGACAACGACTCTATTGCTGTTCTATGGTTTCTGCAGATTGGATCGTGACCTGAGAGAGCTTGAGAGAGACTTGATTGGCGAAGGTCCTGCCGGTCTCCTGCGGTTGCAGCTTTCCGACGTTAAATGTTGGTGTTCTTACTCGACTCCGTTGGTTCCGAGAAATTCGCATCCGTACCTTGGCTGCAACAAGGTAATGGTCCGAGTCGATGTTGGCTCCTCGAAAGGTTCGGACATCTAGGATGCTGGAGGAGTGTCTGCCGTCGATCGCAATATGATCAATTTGGTTGGTTGTCAATTGATCGAAAGACCGCCAGGCCCCCTTATGGATGTTGAGGTGTGGGAATCGTGTACTTGCTACTACCAGATTATGTCCCGCCATAAAGTCCACTAGCCTTAGTCCGTTTTCTGACGTGATGTTGTTTAGGCTGTGCTTTCCAATGACCCGTTCAAAGATACCTTCCTTATCCAGCTTCGCATTGAAATCTCCTAGAACGATTTTGGTGTCATAGCTGGGACATTGCGCATACGTTCATAGAAGTCGTCTTTATGTCGGTCATCTTTCTCCCCTGTGGGGGCGTGGACACATAGTAAGCTTATATTGCCGAGATTGGCCTTGATGCGGGTAGTTATGAGGCGTTCGCTTACATACTGGAGGCTTAAGACTTTTTTCCTGAGTCTGCCTCGAACAACGAATCCGCATCCGAATAAGCGTTATGTATTTTCTCTGTAGCAGTTTCCGTAGTACATATCACAGTTTTTCATCCGCTTTTGTTCTGGCCCATCCCATCGCACTTCTTGGAGCGCGGTAATGTCTTCCTTATAGCAGTCCAAAGAGACCAGTTGTTCGGCTGCACCTGGTCTGTTGAGGGACCTAACATTCCAGTTGCAGATTCGAAATTCGTTTCCTTTTTGACGTTTTGAACCTGGAGGACCAGGTTCCTCTTTCCCCAGGAACAAGGGGTCGGGTCGCTGCACACAGCGCTGGTTCACTACCTGGCGAGTGCCAGTATAGCTATCCAGGGGAGGCCTCGCGGAGGCTGTATGTCAACTTGGATTGAGCAGGGACAGATATCGAAGCTGGCGTTTGCCAAGTTAAACGCAATCAACTTCTTTGCTCTGTTTGTTCGCTCCCTTCTCCCCATTTTTATCTATTCAGTCTATATTTTCAGCGGACTTAATAAACTTAGCGAACTCACTCACATACATGCACAAACGCCTCCTGGCTTTATCCGCTTTCGTTCAAATGTGTGGCCAGGAAGCTAGGACCGGCGGAAGGCTTAATGCTTAGTAAACCTAACATACTCCTATACCCGATTAGGTAGACTTAATTAGCGCAAAAACGCGAACAGGTATTTAGGATGTCCTTTATCGCCGACTTAGCAAATAAACCAGAATTACAAAAAAAAAAAAAAAAGCAAACCTCTCCCAGCTTTCCACTGGTGGCGATGCTGAACCACTGCTAGTCGATGCAAAAAATCAAACAACTCTGCACGGTTCATTAAACCTAATGAGATGGTAAACCGCTGAACTGATGTGCACAAATCCAACTCATATCACATCGCACGAGTCGATTAATTAGTTGTCGACAATGAGATCCATCAAAGGATTATTGTACGTACCGACATCCTGCTTACAACATATTTCACTGATTAAGGACGAAATCAATCGACTAGCGTTGCGCTCGAGTTAACCTTCAGCCAGGCTTACTTAAGTACTTGTTAATCGACGTCGATCTAAGGATCATGGCTTTTATGCCATTCACATCCCTAGAAAATCGCTCAAAATTTCTTCGAATCCAAGGCAAAAGGCAGTTAGCTATTCGATTTTAATTGAAGCGTATTCCATGTGCTTGCTGCTGCAATCGAATAGTTTTCACTTTTCATAGGCCGACGAGGATGGGAATGTCATTCCCCAGATACCACATCGCATCAGTGTCAACATAAGACCGGGAGGAATAGCTTAATCCAGCAATTAGCCTGCTATGAGCGCAAATTAGATGGACACACAACAACCTTTACAGCGGGGAGTGTGGAGAGTTGTCCTATGACAGCAGGACCACAATGACCGGATGCGGATGCGAGCGCCGTGGATGAGAGCGGAAATTAACAAACACAACAGGCTTGCTTGCCGGATTAGCTCGTTGGATGTTGGTTGTTCAATAGCACGGATGTGCACCGGAAAGCAGAATAGGACTGTCAATGGCCAAAATCGCTGATGGTCAAAGTGAATTAACGATACCATAGCTGCGGCATCCGATGCTGAGTTTAGCCGAATAAGAGATAGTCAGTGATACTCAGTGGTCATGCCCTGCTGATGTGAACAGTGCGAGTGGCCGAGTCAATACTTGTTTACACGCTACAAGCAAACATTGATAAGTTGATTAGTATGTTAGTTTCCAGGTCCTGGTTATGGGAGATCATTTCTCTGTGACTTGGCTTCCATTAATTTTGGCAAAAGCAGATTCATCGAAAAAATCAAATTCAATCGAATCTGATGGCGTCACGTTTTGCCAATTCACTCGGCATAGAGATGTGGTGACTGAAGTAACATCAAAAGGATTCACTTCACTGTCATCGTTCGAAGGAGAGTATAAAATTAAAATCACTTCATTTATCACGTCAAGCGCTTCTCTACTACTGGCTTTCAGTTTCAGTTTCAGTTTTTTCAGTTCAGTTCAGTTTGGCTTCAGACAAATACCAGCGAAAGGACCCCATACTGAAGCCAGGCGATTGATTAATTGATCGCAGTACTTGTCGAAATGGAGACCAAAAAAAAAAACCAAAAAAGCCTTTCGCCTTTGCGATGGCTGAAAAAGGTGTTATTGAATTCAAAAAGGATGTCACTCGGACAAGGAGATGGACGTAGATGAATGGGAAGATAATAGCTTCATGCTCTCATCCTCTCTGTCCATCGTGATTTGGATTTTCGATATGATTTGCATGGCAATTGAATTGAGTGCGGAGGCGGACTGCTCTCTGGTATTGTCACCCACTTGGATCGTTAATCAATGAATGGAAATCCATTAGTGAAGGATTTTATTTCGCCTTTGTCATTCGGAAGCGTGTTCTTATAATGAAAATGACTAGAAATAAGGATGATAGTCCTTTGACCAGACCACGAGTGTGAGGTAGAATATACTGACTAGCATGTGCCGTCGAGTGGATATTCGAAATTGTTGTTTATTTTCCTGATTGCATCAGTCTTTCATAGTCCTTGGACCATCAGCCTTTTCGGTTCTCTCGTAAGATGCAAAGGGAATTTCATGAAATCAACACGACAATGTTGATCAACTCAAACAAACAAGCTGGCATCCCCTATGCATCTTATGAAAGTCCTGCGGATCCATAGGTACTGCACAGTATAGTAGTCGACCCTTTTCCGGCCGGCACTGACTTTGTAAGATACTGTGTTTTGACTTGTAATGAAAACCAACCAAACGAGGAGCCACTGACCAACTAACAACATCCTCCGCCAGAGAACATTAAATTTGTACGCAATTATATGACCACAGGATACTACTGCTTGCTGGGTTCTCTCGCTTAGGTTACTTCGTCCCGGAAGGAGTGATGAAAAATCACATAAACAACAATGAACTAGCCGGCATGTCGCAATAACCCAAACCAAAAGCGAACCTCTATCATCGTTCTCGTAACCGGCACCATGACAATAAAGGCCTTCATTACAAGCCAAAAGGATCAATCCTAAACCCTATATGCAAGCAGATTAATTGCCACCAACTCGGGGACAAGGCTAGCGAGGCAGCACACAATTATTACATGTACGGGCCAGGACGTGCATTTGAATAAATTAAAATATTTCATCTTCTAAAGACCAGGACCAGGACCGAAGAGATGAGATTAAATCTCGTCCTCGACCGTGGTGGATGTTAATTTGCCTTTTGCTGTTCTCTCACACCCTCCTTCTCTCTCCTACTAGGCCTTTGTATCGTATCGCATGTACTTCTTGCCACCACAACACGTTCCGAGTCGTATGTATGTGTACAGTGACATTTGGTTGAAAGAAAGATATACAGAGCAAGCAGTAAAGGATTAGCCAGACTTTGCTGAACAGCGGCAGGCACAAGCCCAGAACAGTGTACGTGGGGGGAAAAAAATCGAGGCGAAATTGAATTTTCCAACAGTCAAAGCAAAGGATATTCACTCCCAATCTGAGAGCCTGTTGGCCCGCATATCCTGACATCTAATTCTTATTCAAAACAGACACTCACTGCTTCCAAATTCAAACAACTTTCTCGTAAGTGAAGAATGATAATCATACGAGTAGATTCGAGCACATGACGCTTGCATGAAGTGAATACTTGTCGCGTTGTGACGGATTAGCAGACATACTTGGATACAATGCATATCCTTCGGGATACATGGTGTCGTATTTTTTTTTTCATGAACTGTTAACGGTGTGATACTGCAACCTTGTTTTCTGTCTTCCACTTGAGAGCCCTTTTCATTTCAAGCAGGATTTATTGACGAGTGCTAATCGTTGCTATTCCACTTCAAGTCTCAAGGACACTCAAATAAATCAAACTCTTCGCCATACCATCAAGTTGGAAACTTTCTCTAATGTTTACCTAATTTCCGGAAAAAGGACAGCTGCTGCAACAACGACCACAAAGTTTTCCGGTTAAAGAAATCCTGTCCCTTGCTCGGATTGGTGACAGTCGTTCATTCCTTTCGTAAGGACTTGACATACTTATTCGTCTTCGTGTATACTTGGTGGTTTCGTGTTATCCTTATTAAACTACTTGAAGTGGTTGTTTTCCTTGTCTTCTCGATGGCAAGGAAAAACAAGGACATGGCTCAAACTAAAGGTGTTGGCTTTCATTATTGTTCCAATTCGCATTTTACATCGGACAGAACGCGCACGTCTTCCATCATTTCTTTTTGCTTTGTCGTGCATTTTCTTCTACCCCGAATCCTTGCGGCTAATGCAATGAAAACAGTTCTTCTGCTGCACAAACTACTTCGCTGGATGCTGGTGGACGGGCGGTAGCAATGGTTTGTGCTCAACAAACAAAGAACAAGCCAAACAACAATGGGCTAGCGGCTGGCACAAGACCCACACAGGACGACGACAAGGAAGTCTTCGTTCGTCCGCTGTGCGGATCAGATGAGTGTGGAAATAGAAAATGGATTCGAGAGCAAAGTGACACAGTAATCCTTACAATCGCAAGCACTTATTATTACTTTGCTCGCTCCTTTCCTACCTCTCGCTTGCATTCGAGCAATCGGTCACTGAAGCTGAAGAAGGATATTAACAGTCAACAACAGAATGTAGGCAGCAGGAGGAGGTGGGAAACCTTATCAGAGATCGATTCGACCCGGATGACTACCTGTCAGAAGAATGCTTTTGCCAGGACACTGAACCTGAATCGATGGTGAATTTCTTGCTCGAATTGAAGTATTGTTTTTTGTTTCTCGACATCTACTGCTACCGGATGCCCACGTTTATACAGGTATTGTACGTCAACTTCAGTGTTCTCTGGCTACTGGTTTTTGTGACCTGAGCTTTTTGGAAAACAACACATTCGCCAATGGCAATATATGACATTATGACGTTGGCAGTTCAAGAACCGAGACGTATCGACATAGCCATGTTAAATGCTTTTAACCATTGTTGATTTGATGCAAAAGGGTTTTCCTTAATGGTATACATGTGAAGAGGGCTGGAAGAGTCACAGGGAATTCCTGTCCCAATTTCAATGATCGATTACTTTGGATTGAGCATTACTTAGTACGAGTAAGTCTCGAATGATCACGTTGTATGCATTCAGGAAACGTGGATGTGGAATGAATGCCTTGGTGGTATACGTGATGCTACGAATCTTTATGATGAGCGATCCGAAAGGCCTAGAGTCTGCCTCATCATATCGAACTCACTATCGGCAACCAAACCTGGACACTTTTATGGACAAGATCTGGTGGCCACCAGAGTAAGCTACAAAACGGCACGGAGCAATTGAACTCTTCGTCGTTGCATCTGCCTACTTTCCCTACGACTAGGTGCAGCCACCACCACTGAAGACCAGAAGCCAGAAAGATTGGTCTCATCTTGAGTTGCAATGTTAATGCCCAAAACACTGCTTGGGGCTGCAGCAAGTGCAATACACAAGGGAACCGTCTTTGAGACACTTTTTTGTCTGACCTTACCATCAACAATGTTGGCTTTCAGCCAACGTTTATTACGGCGAGACAACAGGAGGTGATTGACCTGACCCTATCCAACAGATATGTGGAGGACATCACTGACTGGCGAGATTTGCCTGATGCTACGCTACCGGCCCATAGATATATCGATTTCCGATTAAGTTGTGAGATCTCTTCCTTGCAACCCAGACGGAATCCGAGAAAGACGGACTGGGTACGGACTGGGTACGGTTTAGGGAAGAGCTGTACTTTGAACGAAAGGCTTGGTAGAGAGCCCCGTTTATAACCTGAATGGTGCCATTACCCGCATGTCCTGTCAGCAAACCTTCCTGCAGGAAATTGGTTACCTGATGGAATGCCGAGATCCAATGTCTTTGCAGGGAAGGTAGAAGTTTCTTGAATAGACCGCTCGAATCGAACTCGGAAGATGAGTGGCACAATATCGAATGAAGCAAAAAGAATATAAGAAGTTCTGTGAAGAGATCAGGTCTTTGAGCGTGGCCAGCAAGTTGGTTAAAGTCCTCCAACAGGGAAAATTGACAAAGCTGGATACACTCAGGAAACCTGATGGTACCTCTCCTGAGTCTAAAGCGGAAACTCTTAATTTACTGCTTCAGACTCATTTCCCGGGAAACAGATCGCCATCGGCTCATTGCACAGTTCTCTAAGGCTGAACCCACACCGAAGACGACAAAAGGTTTTTTGTCGCACGATAAGAAAACGTTTTTCATTCTAACCCACACCAACCCCAACACTTACCGATAAGCAAAATGTTTCCGACGAATTGTTGCGTTTGGTGCGGGTTGAAAAAAACTAATTCAGCCATCGTCGTTTGAAATGTCGTCTGATTCAATATAATTATAAATTGCGCTCCTTTGCTTGTTTGCTTGCTTTGTTGGCGTTACAGCCCGTGAAGGGCCAGAGCCAAGCTTCAATCACCCACGCTGTACATACAAACATACATACGCTTCCAGTGGCCCGCATGTTCCACTAAAAGAGTCGCGGGGGTAATGCGCGTACGCGGGATCTCCAGGCCACTCGATCCTCCGCCATCGACTCTAACTCATCAGGAGCTATGCCCAAGCGCACCCAGACGAGTTTTTGGACTTAGTCCATCCACCTCGTCCTGGGTTTGCCAAACGGTCGCCTGCCTGATGGTATTGCATCCAAGGCACGCTTCGGAAGTCGTGATAATGGCGACATTCGTCTCACGTGGCCAAACGATCGAAGCATAGCCCTTTCCGTTCGGAGAATCAGTTCATTTCGGCAGCTTGTATTCGCGATCTTATTCTTTCGGTCAATACCCATATTTCATGACCATAGGTGAGAGTTGGAACAAATACTGAGTTAAAAACCGCTAACTTGGCCTTGACACCAAGCTCGGTCTTCCTGATTACAAATCTTCCAAGCTGTTTCGAAATTGACCCAGCTTGACCAATCCTGCAGGAAAGCTCAGTATTACTCCTCCCATCCCTCGTGAGGTAGATCCCGAGATACCTAAACTTTTCCACCTGCTTCAATGGGACTTCACTAACATGTAGAGTGCATTGGACAGGTGTTCTGGAAATAATCATAACCTTGGATTTGTCCACGTTAACCCTCATTCCAGCATCTCCACATTCGATCACAAACCTATCTGGCGCGCGCTGGAGTTCCGTCTGGGAGGATGTGAGGACAACTAAGTCATCTGCAAAAAGAAGATGGCTTATCCTCAACTCTCCCAATGTGAAACACTCCTCGCCTTAGCTGCGCTGCAATATCCAGTCCAGATATATGTATAATGAAAGGGAGAGGTGACAAGACGCACCCTTGGCGAAGTCCAACACCCACGGTGAAAGGTGTTGATTTACTACCGTTAACCCGAACGCAGCTGCTACAGTTTGTGTATAGAGACTGAATGGCCCTCAACAGAGGACCATCAATCCCATACTCCTGAAGAACACTCCAGAGTTTACCTCGAGGAACTCGGTCATACGCCTTTTCCAAATCTACAAAGCAGCTGTAGATCGGTTTGGCGTACTCCCAAGCCTTCTCAAGTACCATTCATAGAGTGAAAAGCTGGTCGGTTTTACTTCTGCCGTGACGAAACTCGCACTGTTCATCCCCTATCCTGGTTTCAACCATAGCTTTAGAATGCACCTTCAGTACCTTAGCGTAGACTTTACCGGGGACACTTAAAAGAGATATGCTCCTATAGTTGGAGCACTCTTTTTTATCCCCAATTTTGAAAAGAGGGACAATCACCCCAATCTGATAATCGCTAGGTGTCTCACCGCATTCCCAGGCCACCTTAATGACATGAGAGAGCCATAATACTCCCTCTTTACCCAGGGAAATGCTTAAGGCATTTCTGGCCGAACTTCATTAACACCGGCGGATTTGCCAACTTTTAGCGATTCAATCGCTAAAATGACTTCCTCCACCGTTGGACTATTCTACGCCCCACTCAAGACTATAGGTCTGTCCTCCTCAGCGCCCTGTTCGGGATTGAGCAGCTCTGAAAAGTGCTCGCTCCACCTGCGTATGCTGTCCATCTCATTGGAAAGCAACAGCCTAAGGGACTGCAACTGAAACTATGGAAACGACTCGGTGTAGTTGCGTCGCGCGCGATAACGACCGCAGTCATTGAGTTTGCAGTGGCATCCCTCGATGGCTTCAAAGCGCCAGACACCGTCGGAATATATCCTGTTATGCTGCAAAAAGGTATGAGGCAGCTGCCTCCTAGTTTGAAAATAATTTTCACTGCTAGTCTGATACTTGCCTACATATGTACCTATTCCCTGGCGAACGTTGAAAGCAGTCTTTATTCCCAAAATAGAGAAAAAGGATTACTCACTTGACCAATGGATTTTTGACCAATTAGCTTAACATCTTTCCTGATGAAAAGCGTGGAGAGACTGGTAGAGATGCACGTGCGCAAAATTGCCCTTTGTACGCATCCTCTTTCGGAGATGCAACGTGCTTATCAACGCGGAAAATTCTGCGAGACTACGCTTCAAAGCTTAGGTGGGAGAATGCGCACTAAGAGTACGCGCTGGACATTTTTGTCGGCATTCAGAGACTTTCGATAAGCAACTTTCGACAGCATGTGTAACGCTGCCAGACGGCATGGCCTAAATGGAACACTGGTCTTGTGGACCAAAGCAATGCTTATGCACAGGACATTGACCGCAGATGCAGGCCTCGACCAATGTGTCAAATCCCGGCGTAAACAGGGGCTGCCCGCAAGGCGGCGTCCTGCCTCCACTGTTACCGTGCATGGTGGTCCACTCCCTGCTTGATGCTCTCAATGCCTCCGAAATATATGCCCAGGCCAAAGCTGGTGATGTCGCCTTTCTTTCTGTCGGCTCATGCTTAGCGACTGTCCGTCTAAAAGCACAGGTGGCTCTGTTGTCGGGTTGTCTGTTAATCCTCTTTAAACCGATGTCGTTCTCTTCACGAGAAGGAGGAAAAATACTGGCATGACTTAGCTGGTGCTAAAAGGCACTCCCATCCCGATACCCAAAGAAGCTAAGTACCTGGGAGTCATCTTAGATAGCAAGCTTCTCTGGTCAAAGCGTGTTGAATAAAAAACCACCAAAGCGCTGTCAACTTTCTGGCAATGCAAGGCATTTGGCAAAACATGGGGTTTATCGCTGGCAAGGGACCTCTGGATCTAAATGACAATGTCAAGGTCTACAATCTCATATGCATCGATTGCCCGATGGAACAGGGATAACACGAAAACACGTCATAGCCTCTTTCATCAAACTCCAAAGAGAAAGTTTTGACTCAGCTGTAGGGGCTTTTCCCAGTACTGCTCTGTTGTCGGCATCACTCTGGATGCTATGATGAACCTTCTACCCCTTGATATATTTATCAAAGGGTGTGCTCTGAAAGCCATGTCTCGTCTCAAGACAAATGGCTTTTGGTACAACTCGCACAGGAATAACAGTGTGGTTGCGCACAGTGGGTTCTGCGATCCATCCCTGATGGACATGCCAATGACCATGATACGACTACAGTGCGCTG
Organism: Eumerus sabulonum; assembly: GCA_951905685.1. Lineage (NCBI taxonomy): Eukaryota > Metazoa > Arthropoda > Insecta > Diptera > Syrphidae > Eumerus > Eumerus sabulonum. The sequence goes on from OX645063.1 coordinate 102,561,546, forward strand.
TAATTTCACAGTCGGGTTTCCATGGCGTTAGGACTGGCTCTGGCTGGACACTGAACCTGGACAGGAAAGTCCGGAGCTGGAACCTCCTTTGCGCACAACAACATCCGACTGCACTTCTCAAGAATGCCAAATCGACACCCATCACATTTTCGTCGATTTTAAAGCCGCGTACGAACGGGCTATACAGCTCCATATCAAGTTTTGACATTCGTGACAAACTTGTCAGATTATGCAGGGTGACAGTGGAGAATTTCCGCTGCTCCATTAAGGTCGGTAGCAAGTTAACCGAGACCTTTGATGTTAAAAAAGGATTTACCTATAGACAAGGTGAGGCACTGTCGTGAAATTTCCTAAACATCATGGTTGAAAGATCGTGCGGCATTCACTGGCTAATACAAAATGCACGATCTATCTGAAGTCTATGCAACAGCTTGCGTACGCGGATGACATTGACGTTATTGGACGAATACAGAGGGCCGTCAATGAAGCGTTCGAAAGCATTTAAGCAGAAACGGCTAAAAAGGGTCTTTCGGTAAACGAGGCTAAATCGAAATATATGCTTTCAACCAAAAAAGACGCATAACACCGACGACGTCTCGGCCAGAACGTCACAGTTGGCGGCTACAAATTCGAAGTTATCGAGGACTTTGTCTACCTTGAGTTACTAGTGACCAGCGATAACGACACCAGCGCTGAAATCAATCGCAGAACTACTCTTGCTAACCGCTGCTTCTTTGGGTTCAAAGGTGATTGAGAAGTAGGGCCCCCTCTCGAAAGACCAAGATTCCACCTTAATCATCCCGGTCTTCTTCTATGGCGCAGAGCCTTGACCTTAAAGAATTCGGATAAAGTGGCCCTTGGTCGTTTCGGGAAGAAAATGTTGCTTTCAATCTATGGTCCCATCTGTATAAACTAAGTGTGGAGAAGAAGAGACAACGGCGAACTATACGGGCAATAAAGCGACATCGGCCCAGGTGGCTAGGCCTTGTAGAGCGAATGGATAACAAAGCTCTGGCCCGAAAAGTATTCCAAACCAACCCCAGGGACGACGCAGCAGAGGACGAATCTAAGGTGGCACACATACATACATAGGTTGGAGGGTTCCTTAAACAACTGGGAGTGCGTCGCTGAAAAAAGCTGGCAAGACACCGTGCCAGGGGGAGAAGTTTGTTGGTTGGGGCCCAGGTTCACACCGGACTGTAGCACCATATAAGTAAGTAAGTATTGGCGATGTACTATGTTTTGAAGCACAGGTAGAGGGGAAAAAGCATATGCGTCTGCAGTGAAAACCAAGCTGCACTCAGAGCTGTGTCCAACCACGAGGGCTTGTGTTATTTCCAGGTCACTTTGGGTTCTTAGGAATTGAGATCTCTGATAAACTCGCCAGAATGGGTTCAGAGGAGAATTTCCCAGGACCTTGCACATTTGCTAAGTGACACGTCTACTTGTGTAGCATGTTGCCAGGAAATGACACAGCAGGACATTTTCCCTGCGACTGTCCCGCCCTATGAGGCCGACGTGGAGTGTGCCGTCTCTCTTAGTTCTACATCACTGAAGCTCCTACAGTAAAGGTCTGTCTGGGGTACTATGAGCCGGTATTTGCGTCTGAGTGCTCCGACAGATAGCAGAAGCCTCCGACAAAAATAAATTGGCCTTTTATTAATAACTTGGTTTATTTCCCATTTTGGACAGTTGGGCGAGGTTTTTTCTATCTTCTTTGATCTCGAACTCTCATTGCTCTTAAAACGCTAACTGCTGAAGTGTTGTTGCGTGGCAACAATCAATATAAATAAAAAAGAATAAAGGGGATCGCAGCAGTTTACGTATTTATTTTTTGATCAATAATATAATTCACAGTCACTTTGATCAGATTGAAATATATGTATTACCTGGCAATTAATACCAGAGTAGTACCAACTTGCCATCCAAAGAATCTAAAGAGGAATATTAAAAGTAAAATTGATTTCCCATTCGTTCCCAATTCAACTCAATTGCGGAACATCATATCTACTTCCCATTCATCTCAGTGCGGAACCATCATATCTACTTCCCATTCATCCCAGTGCGGAACAAGTGTTATTGCAAATTTTTACCAATTCATCAAACTCTTCCTCTTCTTAGTGGGCGCTACAGTTCGGGGTGAACCTGGGCCTCAACCAACATGCCCCTCTATCTAGCACGATCTTGCGCTAGCCTTTTCTATTGCCGCACACCCAGTTGGCTGAGGTCCCCTTCCACCTGTGTGCGCCATCTTAACTGCGGCCGTCCTCTGCTTCTTCGTCCCTCGGGGGACCAGCCATCTTAGGCGTTGAATCCGTAGACGCCTGACTAGGCTCATGTCGCTGTACAGCCCGCAAAGAATCGCTGAGCCCACAGAAACAGCGATTGGCATCGGAACTGATGTCGGAGCCAAGGTAGACGAAGTCCTTAACTACCTCCAACTTTTATCTGCCAATACAAACATTCTGGCCAAGACGTCGGTGTTGAGCGTCATTTTTTGCTGACAGCATATATTTAGTTTTGCCCTCGTTTACCGCCAAACCAATTTTCGCCGCCTCCATCTCAACACTCGCAAACGCCTCGTTGACATCTCGCTGTGATCTATCTATGCAAGGAGTTGCGAGGATTTGAAATAGATTGTGTCTCTTGTATTGGCCAGTGGTTTTCGCACAATCATTTCCAATATGATGTTGAAGAAATCACATGACAGCGCATCGCCCTGCCTAAATCCTTTTTTGACATCAAAACTATCGGTAAGGTGTTCACCGATTCGGATGGAGCAGCGAGCATTCTCCAAAGTCATCCTGCATAGTCTGACGAGTTTAGCAGGTATGTGAAAGGTAAACATAGCGTTGTATAGCTCGTCTCTAATTTCGCTGTCGTATGCGGCTTTGAAGTCGACAAATAGGTGGTGAGTGTCGACTTGAAATTCATTGGTTTTTTCCAGGATCTGCCGTAGTGTGAAGATTTGGTCGATGGTGGACTTTCCTGGCCTGAATCCGCACTGATAAGGACCTATCAGCTTATTTACAAAAGGCTTCAGGCGTTGACACAAAACAGCATAGGCGATGTTAAGGAGACTTATTCCTGTATAGTTGGCGCAATCAGAGGGGTCTCCTTTTTTGTGGATGGGGCATACGATGCTGAGACTCCATTTCTCGGGCATGCTTTCCTCTAGCCATATCTTACGGATGAGCTAGTGCATGCTCCCAACCAGGTCATCCCCAGCTGCCTTGAAGAGCTCAGGAGACAGTCCGTCTGCGCCAGCAGCCTTATTCGACTTGAGCTTCGATATGGCAATCTAAACTTCGTCGAAGTCAGGGGGACAGAATTCTCTGCGGTCTCCGTCGATTAGAAATGGATCATTCATCAATTCATCAAACTAAACTCGATTAAAACGAATTGGTTTACATTTATGTAGAATTGTGTCCGTAAAAGCTTTCAGCCTCTTGTTTACTCCATTTCCAGGCCCATAGTACGGCCAAACACTCCAGCTGATTGAAGGCTATATGCACATTTAATATTTACCTCAATAGCAAAGAGAGCAAAGAGAGGAAAACGATCTTGCTCGAAACACTGTTACTCATTTATGCAATATTTGTGTTTTTCATTACAGTGCATCTCATTCAATTTTGCAATCAAATCCTGAAGCCCATCTCGTCCGTTCATCGTATGTTCCATCGATAAAAAAAGGGGGAATCAACGAGGACTGTGTAGTACTATCCTCCGGAGTAAGAGCGCACGGGTTGAAATTGAAATGTGTTCTGTGAAATGGATAGCGCCATTGAATGGCACGGACAGGAATCGGTTATGGCAATGAAGGATGGTTCTTCTTCAATTTGCTTTGATCCCGCAAGTGAAGCACCACGAATCCTCGTGAATCCTTTGCTATTGTTGGTGTTTTTCTTTTCGGATTTCAATTGAAATCATTGGGAATTTATGAATTCAATAAAAGGAAAAAACGAAGAGTTTTCGTAGAGCACACGAGATGCATTGCATCATTGGAAAGGCACAATGTGTCTGGAATTTCATTATCCGAGACGCCACTTGAGCTGGCAAATATCATAAAGGCGCCCCGTTCGATGTATCTCGGTGTAATAAAGAAGAGTTTCGTTCAGATGAAGCAGATATATGGAGGTTGCTTTTACGATTTTGATGTTACGCGGTATGCGGCAAACGTGCCGGGATCAAGGATGATCCCTTTGTGGCATTTTACTCATCCTGGTTGCAGTAAATGCATTGCGAATACCGAATAGCAATGGTCCGAAAACCAATAGTCCAACTTTCGAGAGGAGATCTCGTAATACATTGTGAAAATGAACTGCTCATATATCGACCTACACCATAAACAGCACAACGTGTTGAGATACAAAACACAACCGTATGCTACACACAGAAGATATATTACCAACAGCCCTTAACAGGATAAATGTTATCCTCTGCCTGCCGGTGACTTGGTGACATCGAAAGGAGATAAAACGCCCATCATGTACCTATTCATGCGTATCTGCCTAAACATTGCGATCAGATCCGAGTCGCTAACATAATTACAATAAATTAAATTCTCCGCTTAATGAGGCGATTAATTTTCGCATTTTACGAGCTCACAGGACTCAAGGGTTGAATCCCGCCCGTCAGGAACGTCTGTCGGCATTCGAATGTGGTTAACTTGGCACTGACATCCTTCCACCCATACGAGCACGTCTCATTCCAGTCACAGATACCTGTGGAGAATGTTTATGCGACACAGATTCCAGGCACGTAGACTTACGACATGGCCTTGCTCTCTCGCACTGAAAATCTCATGGGTACACAAGGTGATAAACCCACCGACCCCAGTCTCCGCGTTCGCCTTTCACCTTTCGCTTTTCGGTTCCGTCGCCGTCATGCACAAGTTGATTCCTGGATTCGTTCGAGTGGAAAAACAATAAAGACAAAAACGGAATAATTCTCACTTTCAGGACCACAGGACGCGCACATGAAGCGTTCATATGAGGCCGATGCCAAGATGTGCAATGTGAACAAGATCGTATATTACGGCCGGATGCAGAGTGCGACAGGGCAACACAGACACAATGGAGGGCTTAATGCCAGTCGGGATCGTAATTAATGAGGAGATTAAATCCCCCAAGGACCACAATTACCATTCATTTTACATACTTTTGACATCCGCGGCAAGTGTGACAAAACTATCAGCGCCGATGGATCAACCTGTTGTGGTCTGCAGGTGACATTGAGTGCAATGTACTATATCATCTCTGTCATGTGGTTGGCCAGAATCAACCCGTGCAATCGTACTTCATAAATACCACGCTACCACCTCATATTTCAGATTTTTTTCCCGACCGTCGTCCGTGCGATCCTTGTATTCATTCGACCAATCGCTTCTAACGAACACTTGGGCAGTCATAACCGGAGCATAGCCGGACAATGCCAATGTCCACCCATCCGATGATGTGGAGGTGGAAGATACTTAAATATTTATTGCAATTTTCACACTTGAATATAAAGCGTTCATTAAACAAAAATCCTTTTCATCCAGGCCATGTACCGTGTATGTGGTACAGGATCCTGATGTTGATGACTCGCCTACGCTTTGTTTAGATCAATATTTGCACAGAGAGCGTACTCTCGTAGTCCATAGTGCAACTGACTTATTAAGGACACGACCACTGAAACTGTCATTTGCATACGCAGCTGGCAGGCTTCACCAGTTTATTGGACCGTGCTCCTTTTGTCCCTATTCCAATCTAATGTGTGTGTCATAGAAAAAACACCGCTTTAGTCCTGTTTTATTCGTTTTTTTTTTGTGCTCGCCTCGTCCTTGTTTATGTTTTATGAAAATATTTTGAGCGAAATAGGGCAATTCCATGGCTGAATGAAATCTCTAAAATGAGTAAAATGAAAATACTGTTTGGCATGAGGGAAAATTCCATTTGAGATACATTTGTAGCTGTGATTGAAGTGGAGCATCTGTACATATAAGGAGCATGTGAGAGTTGGATTTTGTGAGTGGAGTGAAGGTTACTTAGTCGCATGTGAACTGATTCAATTTGAAGGAAATTGCTTGAGAAATTTCCAAGATAAACATGAGCGTGAAAGAGAGATTTGGAAATGGCTCTTACAGAAGTCGGGCTGGGACTTTGGAGGATTTACAACTGAAACGATCGGCTTTATTCTGCGACTTGGATTTTTGCTCTCTTCTAAGATGACAGTACTCTTGAATGTTGACAGTTGTGATCTTGAAATGCAATTTTCAGAAAATAGATTAAGAAGTTCGCGAGATGAGGAAGGATTTGTGAGCCATTTGACTGGATCGAAGCGAAAAATCGTTCGCATTAAGCTCATACTTATCGATTGAGTCAACCGTTCGGTGGTCGACAAATTCGTTCAGATGTGTCCGGAAAAATTTGTTTTAAAAATTGGAAGAACTGTGGAGTTACTGACAAACGTCTGGCTTTTCTTTTCGTTTTGCTTACATCAAATGTGTCTTCCAATAGGGACTTCCGTGCTTTGAGGGGTGCTAATACTACGACCTTTGCAAATCTATTGTGCCTGCTTGCCGATTAGCCGAGGAGCCTCTCCACTTCCATAAGGAAGTTTAGAATGCTTCTCGTAGGAGCCAAGGTGATCCCCTCAGGAGTCATAACTTCGCTGAGAAGGATACGCTTCCTAAGGTGGCAGAGAGCAGCACGCTCACACAGTATGTGTTCCGCCGTCTGTTCGTCCTCGAGACAGAGCCGACACTCAGTTTCAGACGAGAGGCCAATTTTGTTTAGATGATATCTCAGACCGCAGTGTCCTGTTAGATAGCCAACTAGTCTTCTGATATCCACCCTATTGAGTTTGAGTATATCACAAGAGTGTTTTTTCAAGGGTCGTATAAGACGTTTAGATTGACGGAGTCCCCGAACGCTGTTCCAAAAGGACAGGAACTACAATATTTCCCACTTGACTAAGAAGAAATATATCTTAGACCTGGGAGTGCCACAGAATGGTTCTGGACCCTTAAATTTATCGTTGAAACCTTTTCTGGCAAGTTGGTCGGCAATTTCAATGCCCTTGATTCCTTTGTCCCATGCACAAAAAAGGCGATCCTACCTCTTGCAAGAACTTACTTACTTATCAGGCCAGCGATCCATGAAGGATCTGAGCCTGAGCTATAGCTGCCTTCCATCCTTGACGGTCCCGGGCACGCTGCTTCCAGTTGTCAAGACCAAGATGTCTTACATCCGCGATTACTTGGTCTTTATACCGGAGGTTCGGTCTTCATCTTCTTCTCGAACCAGGAGGCTCGGAGTCGAAGACCCTCTTAGCTGGAGCGTTGATGTCCATGTGCTCGATGTGGCCGAACCAGTGTAGTCGACGGATCTTTGCCTTCCGGACTACATCCATATCCATTTTCCATTCACTTTCCTCACAGACAGGACCAAATATCCGGCGCAGAATTTTTCTTTCGGAAGAACCCAAAATCAGCTCCGCTGTCCTGCTTATCGTCCAGCTTTCGGCTCCGTACAGCAAGACTGGCAACTGGCAGTATGAGCGTTTTGTAAAGCATTACTTTGGTCTTTCGAGTGAGGAGTTATGACCCCAGTTATTTGGACAAGCCGAAGTAGCAGCGGTTGCCAAGAGCGATTCTATGCCGGATCTCCACTGTGGTGTCATTTGTTGAATTTACGCTTGCCGGAAGCCGCACTGGTAGCTGCCGATTGGTGCGGTGCAAAATGGTTTTAGACGTTCACACAATACGCTGGACCGGATCTTGCAAGAGCTATGGAGGTATATCCCTGCTCAATGTCGCATACAAGATCCTGTCCAGGGTATTGTGTGAACGTCTAAAGTCATTTTGCATCGCACTAATCGGCAGCTACCAGTGCGGCTTCCGGCCCGGCAAATCGACTATAGACCCAATTTTCACACTTCAACAAATCCTGGAAAAGACCAACGAGGTTCGAATCGATACACACCATCTTTTCATCGATTTCAAAGCCGCATACGACAGCATTCATCGTGAAGAACTGTTTGGTGCGATGGCCGAATTCGGGATCCCAAGAAAACTGATCCAGTTGTGTCGCGCCACGCTAAAAAACACGCGATGCGCCGTGCAATTCGGTTCTAGGACCTCGAAACCATTCGAAACATGCACCGGATTTCAGCAAGGAGATGAGCTGTCATGTGACTACTACAACCTGGTGCTGAAGCAGATAGTGCGACGGGCAGGCATCAACAGGGAAGGCACTATCTTCTACAAGTCCGTCCAGCTGCTAGGATACGCGGATGATATCGACATCATCGCGTGCTCTCGCTGTGGCATTGTGGAAGCATTCACGGCGATTGAAGAACAGGCGAAACGAGATGGTCTTAAGGTCAATGAGGACAAAACGAAGTACAAGAATCAAGTAAGAAAAATCGCCCTTGGCAACCGCTGCTACTTCGGCTTGCCCAAACAACTGGGGTCAAAACTCCTCACTCGAAAGACCGAAGTTATGCCTTACAAAACGCTCATACTGCCAGTCTTGCTGTACGAAGCCGAAAGCTGGACGATAAGCAGAACAGCGCTGATTTTGGGTTCTTTCGAAAGGAAAATTCTACGCCGGATATTTGGTCCTGTCTGTGAGGAAAGTGAATGGGAAACAAGACACAATCGCGAACTCTACGAGCTGTACAAAGATATGGATGTAGTCCGGAAGGCAAAGATCCGTCGACTACACTGGCTCGGCCACGTCGAGCGCATGGACATCAACGCTCCAGCTAAGAGGGTCGTCGACTCCGAGCCTCCTGGTTCGAGAAGAAGAGGAAGACCGAACCTCCGGTATTAAGACCAAGTAATCGCGGATGTAAGACATCTTGGTCTTGATAACTATAAGCAGCGTGCCCGGGACCGTCAAGGATGGAAGGCAGCTATAGCTCAGGCTCAGATCCCCAATAAACGCTGGCCTGATAAGTAAGTAAGTTGATTTCTTTGTGCCCTGGCACCCACCAAAGTTTAACATTGTTTCTTTTGGCGAGGTCTTATAGGGCGTCATGACATTCCTTGACGATTTTTGAGTTCGTGCTGTACGAACCCAGCGCTTTGAGCGCTGCCTAGCTATCAGAGAGTATGTTGATAGTTACTCCTCTGATGCCAGTCTCGAGATTTAGATTGACGCATGTTAGGATGGCATGCAATTCTGCTTGAAAGATGCTGGGACTCATTCCCAGGGCCTTCGAGATCTTGCGACTTGGTCCAAAGATGCCGGCGGCAACGCCAGAAGCCATCTTGGAGCTATCCGTATACCACCTGAAGCCTTTGACACTTAGCAAGGGATCACTGTTTTCCCATGCTGAGCGATTTGGTACCAATATCTCAAATCTCTTGTCAAAAGTGAAGGTGTTGAGCTCGGGAAGGTGTTGTAATATGGACATGTGACCCTCGGGTGTACATGGCATGTTTGTTCCCGAACAAAGAATTCGGATCGCACTGCGTAATGCCACCCATTTTATAAAAAGATGCAGTGGAGTCAGTCCAATGAGTGCTTCTTGGGCTGCCATGGGGCAGGTTGGCATAACACCTCTGATGCTGAGATACGCTAGTCTCTGAAGGCGTTGAAGCTTAACAATTGTAGTATTTTGCTCAACTTTTGTCCACCATACGATGGACCCGTAGGTGACGATAGGTCTTACTCTCGCGGTGTATAGCCAGTGAACTACCTTAGGTTTAAGTCCCCAGGTTATACCGTAAGTGTGTCGAGAGGCCCACATGGCCTTTGTCGCTGCCATAAGTTTGGTTTTCATATTGGAGTTCCAGTTGAGTCTGCGGTCTAGGTCAATACCTAGATACTTCACTTCCTCTGAAAATCCTAGGCGTGTGCCATTTAGAAAGATTGAACAGGGTTGTACTTTCTCCTCTTTGTAAATGGGATTAAGATTGTCTTATTTGGATTAATAGATAAGCCCTCTCTGCCACACCAGTCAGAGACAAATTGGAGCGCAAGCTGCATGCGCTCACAGGCCATAGTTTCGCACTTGCCCGTAACAATGACTACTAGGTCATCAGCATATCCGATGCCCTCGTAGCCCCGAGTGGTTAGCTTGGGTAGACGGTCATCGATGACTATCGACCAAAGCAGTGGTGAAAGGACTTCTCCTTGTGGACATCGTCTAGCCGCCGATACTGTCACTGAGACCTCTCCGTATGTGATAGCGGTAATACTGTTGAAGCTGTATCTGTCAAATTGACTGCCGCTTATTCAGCCCGAAACGGAAACGGATTCAGGCTTATTGACTTTGTGATAGGGCGTAATCTCTTAGTAGCTAGTACAGGATCCCCAAATCTCAATATCCATAAGGGGACCTGGCGGCCTTCTGATAAATTTTTAACTTCCAAGTGGGAAGTTATTGTAATGGGGCCGATTTTGCGAATTCCAAATTTTGACATATCTCCACGTTTCAAGGTCACCAGACTTCAAATCCAATGTTTTTATAGAGTTGTATGCGTGTGTGTATGTACGTTAGTGCGTATGTGCGTATGTACATATTTACGTAATTTCGGATCGATTATCTCGAGAACCAAAGATGATATTGACATTCCACGCGTAATTACGCCACTTAAGATTGAGTAAGTTTCCAGCAAAACCGGTCCAACAAATGGGCAAAAAATAGGCAAAAAAAAGTTAATAACACGCGGTGTTCCCAAGCGTTCCACCACCTAAGTACTAACCGCGCCCTACGCTGGTTGATTGAGGTGATCGGACGACAACCGATACATCTGATTGGCTACTATGGCTACTAATGCCAGAAACCGCTCGTGCTTTTACCGATCGCGTCTCCCTTAAGCTCTCCAATACAATAGTTAAGATTGCCATATCGAAACTCAAGTCGAATAAATCTGCTGGCGCAGACGGACTGTCTTCAAGGCAACTGGATGACTTGGTTAGGAACATGGTAAACTGACGAGCTGCCTGCCACATATTTTGGTCTGGTAAGCTGTCGAGTTTCTGGCCACATATGGTAATCTGGTAAGTTGTTGAGCTGTCGAGAAGCCGATCACCTATGGTGGCCTTGTAAGCTGATGAACCGCCGGCTACATATTGTGGGCTGGTAAGCTGTCAAGCTGCCGGCCGCCCATGGGGAGCTCGTAGGCTGTCGAGCTGCCGGACATCTATGATTGCCTCGTAATCTGTAGAACTGCCGACAACCTATGGTGGCCTTGTAAGCTGTCTAGCTGCTGGCCATATATGGTAATCTGGTAAGTTGTGGAGCTGACGGCCACTTATGGTGCCTGGTAAGCTGTCGAACTGCCCTTCTGGTGGCCTGATAAACTGTCGAGATACAGGCTAATTATGGTGGCCTCGTAAGCTGTCAAGCTGCCGACCACCTAGGGTGGCCTGGTAGTCTGTCAAGCTGTCGGCCATCTATGGTGGCCTGGTAAACTGTAGAACTGCCGGCCACATATGGTGATCTGGTAAATGTTGAGCTGCAGGCTACCTATGGTGGCCTCATAGGATGTCGAGCTGCCGGCCATCTATGGCGGCCGTGTAAGCTGACGAACTGCCGGCCACCTAGGATGGCCTGGTAAGCTCTAGAGTTGCCATCAACTGATAATGGCCTTGTAAGGTGCCGAGCTACCGGCTCATTATGGTGGCCTCGTAAGCTGTCGAGCTGCTGACAACCTATCGTGGCCTCGTAAGCTGTTGGGCTGCCGGCCACCTATGGTGGCATGTAAGTTCTCGAACTGCCGGTCAAGTATGGAGGTCTGGTAAGCTGTCGAGCTGCCTGATGCCCATGGTAACCTGGTAGGCTGTCGAGTTGCCAGATGCCTATGGTGGTCGGGTAATCTGTCGACCGGCGGGCCACCTATGGTGGCTTACTAAACTGTCGAACTGCTAGTCATCTAAGTCGGGGGGGAAATATGCCGGGCCTATGGCCCCTTAAATTCTCAAGCTGCCGGCCTGGTAAGCTGTCGAGCTGCCGGCCACCTATGCTACCAGGTAAGCTGTTGAGTTGCCGGCCAACTACATATGATACGGCGGCCTGGTAATTTGTCGAGCTGCCGACAACCTATGGTGGCCTGGTAAGCTGTCTAGCTGCTGGCCATATATGGTAATGTGGTAAGTTGTGGACCTGACGGCCATTTATGGCGGCCCTGTAAGTTCTCAATCTGCCGGCCTGGTAAGCTGTCGAGCTGTCGGCCATCAATGGTGGCCTGGTAAACTGTAGAGCTGCCGGCCACATATGGTGATCTGGTAAGTTATTGAGCTGCCGGCTACCTATAGTGGCCTAGTAAGCTGATGAGCTGCCGACCACCTATGGTGGCCTGGTAATCCGTCAATCTGTCGGCCATCTATCGTGGCCTGGTAAACTGTAGAGCTGCCCACCACATATGGTAATTTAGTAAGTTGTTGAACAGCCGGCTACCTATGGTGGCCTGGTAAGCTGTCGAGCTGCCGGCCACATATGGTAATCTGACAAGTTGTTGAGCTGCCGGCCGGTAAACGTTGTCCGGCCAACTATGATGGCTTGAAAAGTTGCCGAGCTGCCGGCCATTTGTGGTGGCCTGGTAAGCTGTCGAACTGCCGGCCACATATGGTAACCTGGTAAGGTGTTGAGATGCCGGTAACCTGCGTATCCCAGCAGCTGGACGGACTTGTGAAGCATCTATCTGCTTCCGCACCAAATTCGACAGCGATTCGTAGACTCCATAACCGCATTCTACGGCACATCACGTATTTTTTTGGCGTGGCGTAACACAAACAATTCTTTGCGATGAATGCTGTCGTGTTCAGGATGTGTCAAAATGTGAATTAAGGGTTAGGCCTCAACACTTATGTCTCTATTTTGTTTACCAAATAGCTCCGAAAAGTAACGTAAACGAACTAAAATCCATACTCATGTCCTGGTACCTTCATAGTGTTACAGCTGCTAAAATAGCATCAATCATACAGGCAGTCCGCTCGCCTCTATTTATAGGCCATTCCAAAGATCGAAATCCTACCGTTGAGCCCCCAACTCGACTTCCATAATTTTGATTTATGTCCTCCACACATGACTTTTCTCATATTTACGGAAACGATATATCCAATTTCCACCCCCGGCTGAGGTTCCAATTCCACAGAGTTCATCATCAAGCCATCACCGGAATTGTCTCCTCATAGCAGTAATTCCATTTGATGACAAAGCAAAACGGCCAAACACCTCCAACCAATAAAGCAGGCCAAGCGCCCATCCTTACTCAGCATGATTTCATTTTTGTGGTTACCTGCCTCCGCAAGGATAGAATCTACGTCCTAGATTAATACGTATAAAATTATCCTCAAGGATTCCGATATATATTTACCCTCCTCCTTGCCCAGGCACGAAAAAGAACACCCAAAAGAAAACCAAATATTTCAATACACGATGAGTAGGTGTTTCCTTTGCAGTAACCTCGGTGCCAAGGAGCACATGGGGGATAGTGCTTGCGAAATGGAGAAATATCCAAAGCCCGGAGTGATTTCTTAAAAAAACAACCAAAGCGACGTCAGGTAATTGAATTCCAAAGACGGTGAAGGCATTAAGGATCTTAAGGACTTTTTTCCTTCTGGCCGGAATGGCACTATGCACGAGTACATGCGACTACCCACACTCTGCGGCGATTTCATCAATGCATGCCACCCATAACTTGTTGAAAGATATTTTCATATAAATTACTTAAAGGAGAATCCGAGAATCCTTATTAAAACGGGCTTGGATGTAATTGAATCGGCTTTAGTCTGGAAATCGTATTTTGTACTTGCAGGAGCAACAGAACCAGGATGATGTGTGGGCTCGAAATAAGTATGTGCTTATCCGAGAGGCTTATGAAGGTGACGATGTTCTACTTTTGGGTTGTTTTAGTTCATTTGAATGCGACGCTGAGTGTTCGTTCCATTGTCTATAGATCTAGAGCGAAGGTGAATAGAATAGACGGAGCCTAAACAAAAGGATGACTTGTGGCTTGTTTTCAATTCGACTTATCTCAGTTCTGACTCCTTACGACTTGTTCATTATTCATGAATTCAAAAACACACCAGTAAGCAAGCATTAAGTGAATAAGAATGAGGTAGGAAGGATGTCCTCATCGTGCATCGTACTTGTATCTTAGCTAACGTGTCTATTACTCTTGTAACCGCAGGCACGTAAGGAATGATTTTTTACGCCCGGTCCATGTCCTTATGCCATCATACCACAAGCTTTTCTGATGAACTTTTTTTTTTAATAAAATATTTGCATATTATGGAGAGGGCAGAAAGTCGTGTTTGCCTATTTGTAACCTGATTACATTGAGGCTGGATGCTTGCCAGGCATCAAATGCATTCTGTTGCCAGCGAAAGGGCTGACATATGCAGTTTGAGGCACAAACATGATGATGGTGCTGATGTCAGGCTATGGGAAATTAAACCAGAGGCCGATGTTTGCTTTAAACAGTGCTTTATTGAAGTCGTTATCTGAGGTAATATTAATTTTGACACTATGGCTTACATGAGCTGTTTACTTACTGGTTCATTACGCATATGTACACTGTTCACTCGTTATCCTTCTTGCTGACACACCCGCACATGCAATTAAGTGTCGGATTTCTTTTGGCATCTGGAAAACGTCCACATTTCGGATTATATTCACTCTCCTTGGGAAGGGAGTCGTAAATCATAATATCCGTCACTGTAATATGAAAGGATTCTCTCTTCTCTGAAGATGTGAAACACATTCATCTACTCAGGACTCAGCTAAAATGAAATAATTATTGGAACAGGAAGACGTTGGAAAAACTCTTACCTAACTGTCATGCTCGACGACAGCTGTCGGATCCCTAAATGTCTTCGTAGTCCGGCCAACCCCATGGAATTCATATCTGTAAGTAAACGTTTGCTTAGAATTTGGTCAAAATCAATTTAAGTCATCTTAGTTCGGAAGCCACCTTTAATGACATGGCATGATGCATGGGAGCACTACGAGCAGCAGAGGTAAGTAAAACATCGCGTTGTTGAGAGACCTATCGAGATATATCCTCATAGACAACAGGTTTAAGAATGATGCCAACGCGTAAGCTACATGGTAGGATTGTACCTCTAAGCTTGAAGCTTTCAGGGACGAAAATGACTGTATGTATATAAGGTGTAGGTACAAATAAGTCTTGAGGGCCATTTCCCTCTAACAATCAGTATGTGTGAGAGCAGATGGTTTGGGTCGTAGACATTCGTTCACTACTCTCTAGGGTGATTGTTCTAGATAGGATTCGAGAGAAACTCGACTGAATTTTCACGTTAGTTTTAGTTCTCAGCAAATGTTCCATGCCATTATGGTGTTATATTGGAACTGCCCACACAGAGTGACCATATACTGTGAGTGCTATGCCTTCATCAGTATTTTGATCACTTCCCATTCCCAACAGCTGTGTTGCAAAATTTTTCCGAATTTGAATTGTATTTCTTGGCTATGGGCAGGCTTTGAACTATAGACCTTCCGCACGGCCTCGCCAAAAAGCAGACGTACACCTTGCGACACTGTTAGTAAGTCCCATCCCCATCTCCTCGTGGTGCCATCTGGAGATTTCCTCAAGAAATTACAGACGAGGAAGGGCTAATAGCGAGTTTCCTGCGCCAGAAACAGATTCGCTCGGTTGGGCTGCGGTCTAGTAAGCCGGAATCGTCAAAAAATCATAAACTCAGAGACAACCACATGCGGGCAACGTATAGAAGGTCAGGAGTATCGGTTCTGCACCTGGAATGCTAGGTCCCTTAACAGACCGGGTGCGGCTGAACAGTAAGAAAAAGCTCAAAGCTACTATAAAGCAGACATTACTGCACTCCAAGTGGCTGGTGGAGCAAGTCTTACTGTCGTAAGGGCATAACACCTACTGTTGTTTGTTTTTGCAAATCCGGCGATAGAACTTCACTTACACGTCTCTGCCTTGACGGTTTTGCATCTATACATGTTTTGTGGTTTGTATTGAAGAGGGATTTCTGTGTGCAGTTCTGCAATATTCGTGGGTTACGGAAGTATTTCTTGGCCACGTATGTTCATCTCTCTCGCCGCTCGAGTAGCACAACGTAAGTTTGACGTCGGAAAGCTACAATCGCAAGAGACTGCCAGAATCTTTGCCGATCGTGTCTCCTCCAAGCTCTCTCAAAACCCGCCCACAGCAGCACAAACAATAGAGCAGGAATGGGCGCATTGCCAGAGCGCCGTCAGAGACGCTGCCTCAGAGGTGCTGGGTTTTAAACCGCCACCACCTAGAAACCCGTGGCTCGATGAACAATGCGAACAAGCCCATGCAGCAAAACAAGAGGCATATAAAGCCATGCTGCAACGACGGACGAGAGCTGCTTGCAAAATATATGAGCAGTAGAGAAGAGAGGAACACACGCTTTTCAGAAGAATGAAGAGAGAACACGGAAAGCGTGAGATCGAGGATATGGAGAGATGCTTCCGCAGGAATGACGCCCGGAAATTTTTCGATAAGGTAAAACGAACATGCCATGGCTAAACAGCCAGAGCGGCGGCCTGCAGGGATGAAAATGGAGAACTGGTAGTAGAGTCGCAGTCGATGCTGAGGATTTGGAAAGACCACTTCTGCAGACTGTATAACGGCGATGATAGACAAGATACCGCCGTCAGGCAGAACGAGCCATTCGTAATGGACGACAATGAAACAGAATTCAGTTCACCCGATCTAGACGAAGTCAAAATAGCGATATCAATAAAGCCGCGGGCACAGACGGCCTGTCTGCTGAGCTTCCTAAGGCGGCCGGAAATGAGCTTGTAAGGTGCATGCACCATCTCATTTACAAGGTATGGTCGAAGGAAAGCGTGCCCGACGAATGGAATCTCAGCATTGTTTGCCCGGCCCATAAGAAAGGAGACCCCTATAACTGCGCCGACTAAGGGGGAATGAGTCTCCTTAACATCGCAAATAAGATCTTCTCTGCCGTATTGTGTGAACGCCTGAAACCATTTGTGGATAACCTGATCGGCTCTTATCAGTATGGTTTCAGGCCAGGTAAATCCACAATAGACCAAATATTTACGCTACGGCAGATCTTGGAGAAGACCCAGGACTACCAAATCGACACCCACCACCTCTTCGTCGAAAGCCATGTCGTTTTAACATCCCTGCCAACCTCGTCGGACTGTGCAGGATGACAATGGAGAATTCTCGCTGCTCCATTTTAAGGTCGGTAATTAGCAAACCGAGACCTTTGATGTTAAAAAAGGATTTAGGCAAGGTGACGCGCTGTCATGCAACTTTTTCAACATCGTGCTTGAAAAGATCGTGCAAGAGTCACTGGCCAATGCAAGTGGTATGATTTATTTCAAGTCTAGGCAATTGCTTGCGTACGCCGACGACATTGACGTGATTGGACGGACACAGCCAGACGTCAATGAGGCCCTTGTAAGCATTGAGGTAGAAGCGGCTAA
This sequence comes from Eumerus sabulonum, assembly GCA_951905685.1. Taxonomy (NCBI): domain Eukaryota; kingdom Metazoa; phylum Arthropoda; class Insecta; order Diptera; family Syrphidae; genus Eumerus; species Eumerus sabulonum. Next base: position 102,578,961 of record OX645063.1, read on the forward strand.
GATGGGTCTCAAGGTTAATGAGGGTAAAACCAAATATCTGCTTTCATCTAAAAGAGACGGACAAAACCGACGTATTGGCCAGAACGTCACCATGGGCGGATATAACTTTGAAGTGGTCAAGGAATTCGCCTACCTTGGCTCACTGATGACCAGCGACAACAACACCAGCGCTGAGATAAAACGCAGAATCACTCTTGCCAACCGCTGTTTCTTTGGGCTCAAGAGGCAATTGAGAAGTAGAGACCTCTCTCGGAAAATCAACGTGACACTATATAAGACCTTGATCATCCCAGTCCTAGATAGGACACTAACCTGGAAGAGCAACATAATCGAGAGAGCAAAAAAGGCAACCATAGCTATCTACATATGCAAGAAAGCCCTCGGGAAAAAATAGGGATTCAACCCCAAGATCATCCTATGGCTCTACATCACGGTCGCTAGACCCATACTAATGTATGGAGTGATAGTCTGTGGACTACGCTAGACAAGACAACATACCACAAACAACTCGAGAAGGTACAAAGGCTGGCATGTACATATGTGCATTATCGGGGCCCTCAGGTCCACCCCAACGGCTGCGCTTAACATGATACTCGACCTTACACCACTCGATATCCTCGGCAAGCAATTTGCCACACACACGGCCGTAAGACTAAAAGCCAACAGGACACTGCCTTATTGACAGTCACGCACAAAAACTAGGATTAGTTGCGAATGATGCAAACCGCACAAGCCATATAACAACAATGGAGACGTGCTCACTAGCGGTGCTGCCTCTGACATATTAGGTTTGAAGCCACCGCCTTGGTTTGATGACGAGTGCAAGCAGGTACGAGTGCAAGCAGTCTTACCAAAAAGTAAAAGGAGCAAACCAGAGTTATAAAGCTTGAGCAGAAGCCTGCAGGGATGAACATGGACACTTCGAAAGACTATTTCTACCGCTGTCAAGCAGAACGCTTCGTTCACGCTAGATGAGAGACAATTTCGTCGCCCCGTGGTGGTCAACGAACTACTGCTGTTGCTGGAGCAGGAAGGGTATGCTGTGATCGCCTATGCGGATGACCTTGCTATTGCCGTCACAGGAAAATTTCCCAGCACTCTATGCGACCTTATGCAGAGTGCACTACATACAGTAGAAACCTGGACACGGTACTGTGGACTTGGGGTGAACCCAAAGAAGACCGATCTAGTACTGTTCACTAACAAATATAAAATTCCGGCCCTCAACCCACCGAGGCTGGGTGGAACTCAACTAACAATCGAAGAACAGGCTAAATATCTAGGCCTAGTCCTTGACAGGAGGCTGAATTGGAAACCCAACATTCTTGATCGGGTCAAGAAAGCAACTGTCGCCCTCTACAGTTGTAAGAAAGTAGTGGGCAGGAGGTGGGGTCTCCAACCAAGCATTATGTACATACTGGCTTTACACAGCAGTCATAAGGCCTATCCTCCTGTACGGCGTCGTAGTCTGGTGGACTGCTCTGGAAAAAGCAGTCAATCGAAACCTTCTGGGGAAGGCACAAAGATCGGCCAGCTTATATATGTATAAGCGGAGCGATCAGATCAACCCCCACGGAGGCCTTAAATGTTCTACTACATCTTCCACCATTAAACCTTTTCAGCAAGCAAGTTGCTGCATGCGCGGCCCTAAGGATGAGGAGCATAAGAAAATGGCCCACATCTCAAAAAGGCCACACCTCTATTCTAAAACACTTCAAAGTACCCATGGACACTGACTACATCAACCCGCAGAATGTGTTCACCAGGAATTTCGAAGTTGTCTTTCCATCCAGGGAGGAATGGGCTGAAGGGAAAGTCATACCAAAGGACTCGATCTCCCTCTACACCGATGGCTCTAAGATGGAGTCGGGTGTAGGGGGTGTGGGGTCTACTCCAAGGAACTTAACCTCAACCTATCATTTAGACTCCCAAATTACTGTAGTGTGTTTCAGGCAGAAACAACTGCGATAACGGAGGCCCTGGCATGTCTCAGGATCAATGTAATATCCACAAAGGATATTATCATTTGCACGGATAGCCAATCTGCGATAAAATCCCTGGCAGCGGTAACCCACAAGTCAAACACATCCATTAACTGTCGCCTATCTCTAGATGAGATGGCTGAACAGTTCAACGTTAAAATACTGTGGGTTCCCGGGCATAGGGATATTCCAGGAAACTGCGCGCCCGACGAACTCGCAAAGTTAGGGTCAAGCACCCTCAGCCTACCTACCCTCGATTACCTAGAAACACCAATAAGTACGGTAAAGCACATGATAAAGTTTCAAACCATAGAGGAGACCAATCTCTAAGTTAAACTTAGGACGAACCAGGGACCTGTTGGCAACCAAAAGGGCAACCTTAAGCACACTAGTGGGTGTCATTACAGGTCACTGCACCATTGAAAAACACGCCGCCAGACTGGGGCTACCCTACAACGACTTCTGTCGCGGCTGCATGGACGAGGAGGAGGAAGAATCAATCCACCACCTCCTCTGCTCATGTCCCTCTTTTGCGAATCGCAGGAGGATTTACCTCGGCGCGCCCTTCTTCGACAATCTGAGTGAGCTATCAAACCAAAAAAATAGCTCAACTCCACCGTTTTATTAGAAGCACCGGTTGGTTCCCAGGTAGCGGATCAGGTAGCCTAAGTGTGGCTTACGCCTACCACGTCAACCTAACCTAACCTATTTAGTACAAATACCCCTGGAGAGTAATGAACGAACACCTACGACTACGACCCAAAAACACCTGCACTCCGCCCAGGTTGTGTGACAAACATAATAAGAGTATGACTCTTGAACCTGCGCGAATTAAGTAATAGAGCCTTCTCCTGAACGACAAAGTTGTCTCTATACACGACAGTTAACATCCCGGTCTTGCTAGAAGACGCAAAAGCATGGACCCTATCAAGGGCGGATGAGGAAGTCCTTGGCCTTTTCGAGTGAAAGATGTTGTGTGTGATGGGGGAAAATATTAAGCCACGAGCGAAATGATTCCAGTCAGGCATCTACGAATTCAATGCCTCAGATGGTTAGGTCCTGTAGAGCGAATGCACACCACAGCTCCTGCCCGGAGAGTCTTTGAATCCAATCGCGCAGGACGAAGAAACAGAGGATGGACGCACCTAAGGTGGCGCACACAGGTGAAAGGGAACCTCAGCCAACTGGCTGTGCGGCAATGGAAAAGGCTGTCAAAAGACCACGCTGGTAAGGGGGGCATGTTGGTTGAGGCCCAGGAATACCCCGAAGAAGGAGAAGATACGTGTTAAGCACTGTCCAAATGTAGATCCCTTTACAGCGAAATGGCAATAATAACTAAGCATAACCAAAGTCGCACAGTCGATGCTGAGATTGTGGAAGGACCACTTCTGCAGACTGTATAACGGCGATGATAGTCAAAATGCCGCCGTCAGGCAGAGCGAACCATTCACAATGGACGAAGACGAAGGAGAATCCCGTCCACCCGACCTAGACGATGTTAAGATAGCGATATCGAAACTTAAGTCTTATAAAGCTGCTGGAGCAGACGGACTCCCCGCGGAGCTGTTTAAAGCAGCTGGCGATGAGCTGGTTAGGAACATGCACCAACTCATCTGCAAGATATGGTCGGAAGAACGCATGCCCGATGAATGGAATCTCAGTATCGTTTGCCCGGTCCATAAGAAAGGAGACCCCTATGACTGCGCTAATTACAGAGGGATAAGCCTCCTGAACATCGCGTACAAGATCCTCTCTGCCGTACTGTGTAAGTACCTGAAACCGTTCGTGGACGATCTGATAGGTTCCTACCAGTGTGGTTTCAGGCCAGGAAAATCCACGATAGACCAAATATTTACACTACGGCAGATCTTGGAGAAGACCCATGAATTCCAGGTCGACACGCACCATCTTTTCGTCGACTTTAAAGCCGCGTATGACAGAGCCATGTCATGTTTTAACATTCCTGCCAAACTCGTCAGACTATGCAGGATGACTATGGAGAACTCTCGCTGCTCCATTAAGGTCGGAGGTGAACTAACCGACCCCTTTGATGTTAAAAAAGGTTTTAGACAGGGTGACGCACTGTCATGTGATTCCTTCAACATTATTCTTGAAAAGATCGTGCGGGACTCTGCGGCCAATACAAGAGGTACGATCTACTTCAAGTCCACACAATTGCTTGCCTACGCAGATGACATTGACGTTATTGCACGAACAAAGCGAGACGTCAATGAGGCGTTCACAAGCATTGAAGCAGAAGCGGCGAAAGTGGGTCTAAGGGTAAATGGGGACAAGACCAAATATATGCTGTCATCCAAGAAAGACGCACAACACCGACGTCTTGGTCAGAACGTCAAGGACTTCGTCTACCTTGGCTCGATAGTGACAAGGAGCAACGACACCAGCGCTGAGATAAAACGCAGAATAACTCTTGCCAATCGCTGCTTCTTCGGGCTCAAGAGGCAATGGAGTAGTGGAGCTCTCTCTGGAAAAACTAAGGTTTCCCTCTACAAAACCTTAATCATCCCGGTCCTCCTCTACGGCGCTGAGGCTTGGACGTTGTCAAAGGTGGATGAAGAGGCTCTTGGACGTTTCGAGAGGAAAATTCTGCGTGCAATCTTTGGTCCCGTTTGTTTAAACGGAGAATGGAGGAGGAGATTCAACCAAGAACTGTACGGGCTGTACAGCGACATCGGCCTGGTTAGACGTCTTCGGATCCAACGTCTAAGATGGCTAGGCCATGTAGAGCGAATGGACATCAACGCTCCGGCCCGAAGAGTCTTCGACTCCAACCCCGAGGGACGACGCAGCAGAGGACGACCACATTAAAGGTGGCGCGCACAGGTGGAAGGGGACCTCAACCAACTGGGCGTGCACTGGAAGCGGCTGGCCGAAGATCGGGCTGGCTGGAGAGGCTTGTTGGTTGAGGCCCTGGTTCACCCCGAACTGTAGCGCCATCAAAGTAAGTTAGTAAGTATAACCAAAGTCGGCATGTGCGCGAGTCATACTGGAGTTGTCAAAAATAGAACTTGAAAAACCAAACGGCAAAGAAATCACCCAGTAAAAGCGCTTGTTATTCCATATATTCAATTCGTCTGCATTCAATTTAGCGCCTTGAACCCTACGGCTCTTTAACTAATCTCCAGAGATAGAGGAAGCCCTGTATAAGCACTACGTACTATGTGCTATTGATACATATCTCTAACGACCTTTATTCAAAGCTCTTTTTACGATTCCACATTCATAACGTATTCACTTTATATGTGCTCCTTTACCTTAGATCCCTACACAAGTTCACTGTTCTGCCATAAACGCATCCTTGTTTTAATTTCCACAGCAATCACAACAACACCACTCGCTTAACCTAGAAAATTCAGAGCAACTTCTATTAAAGTCACGTTTATACTTCTGTCTTCAAGTCGTTTAAACACCCATCAACTTGGTCTATTTCACCCGTCTGCTTCATACACTGTAGCTGCATGTCCCCAGGCTTGCTGTGTTTAAAGTCTACCCGATCTACTCTGTTTTACCAGGACCTGAATTTTATGTGACGTCCTTAAAAGAAAGTTTACATTTTCATCGGAAACAAAAACCGACGCCGAGACCAAGGACGACACATACCGAAATATCCTCTGCACATACCATGTCACCACTATGCCATTCGAAAATTACGACCTCTCCTTCGTGCGAGCGGCATGTGTAGCGTGTGGCGTATGAGTTTGGGTTACAATGGTATCAACGTCTATTAGGTACCATGTTGATGGAATGGCATTAACTTCATCTTTCTCTCGGTGCATCCTACCGACGACAGGATACGTCTCTTGTTCAAGTTTAATGTCCGACCAAGCGACCATTTCGTCTTTGAGACATATTTCAAGCCACCGAAATGCCGCGGGCCACACCACACTTCCATCAGAAGACTGAATTTGTAAACGTTGCCCACGATACGAAAAAAGGGCCAACAGCACCGGGAGAAGTGCAAACATACTCCGACCAAGTGTAACAGTGCTGCCAACAATAACATTCATTTAATCGCTTGCAGGTTTTATCACTCAGGGAAATGGTACAGCGGCGGCGGCGGATACATTTCCACAACTCACCCACCCGGTTGCACAGGGGCTTGCCGCCACAGGGATGACAATCGCAAGGACGATGCTGGACGAGGTGGCGAATTGGTTTCCTGGAAACAGAATGCGAGTACTGTTCTCGTGTGATACAGGATAGTTAGTAGCTGCGTCATTGCATAAGTAAGAGTACCATGTGTACTGTATGCACGGGTTTGTCCAATGAACCTTCACGTGAAGTTTTTTGTTTACTTGGATTGCATGGGATTGGACTTCTGCCTTGGGTTTTTTAAATACCAACTGTTTGCCGGTTCTAGGAGATTTCAATGCGAACCTGGGTAAGGAAGCTATCTTTGAATGGTTCATTGGAAAGCACAGCCTACACAACACCACGTCAGAAAACGGACTAAGGCTAGTGGACTTAATGGCGGGACATAACCTGGTAGTAGCAAGTACACGATTCCCACACCTCAACTTCCATAAGGGGACCTGGCGGTCCTTCGATCAATCGACAACCAACCAAATTGATCATATTGCGATCGACGGCAGACACTCCTCCAGCATCCTAGATGTCCAAACCTTTCGATGAGCCAACATCGACTCGGATCATTACCTTGTTGCAGCCATGGTACGGATGCGAATTTCTCGGAACCAACGGAGGCGAGTAAAAACACCAAAATTTAACGTCGGAAAGCTGCAATCGCAGGAGACTGCCAGGACCTTCGCCGATCAAGTCTCCCTCAAGCTCCCTCAGGTCCCGATGCAATCTGCAGAAACCATAGAACAGCAATGGAGTCGTTGTCAGAAAGCCATTAGAGAGGCCGCCTCACATATACTCGGTTTCGAGCCAACACCATCGGGAAACCCCTGGTTTGATGATGAGTGCAGACAGGCCCATGTAGAGAAACAGAATGCATACATGGCCACATTGCATCGACGGACGAGAGCTGCCCACGAGCTTTATGAACAGAAAAGGAGGGAGAAGCATGCGCTTCTGAGAAGGAAAAAGAAGGAGCACGAGAAGCGCGAGATCGAGAAGATGGAGGGATGTTACGGCAGGAACGACGTTCGAAAATTTTACCAGAAAGTAAAACGAACATGCCAATGCTATAAAGCCAGAGCAGAAGCCTGCAGCACAGTCGATGCTGAGATTGTGGAAGGACCACTTCTGCAGACTGTATAACGGCGATGATAGTCAAAATGCCGCCGTCAGGCAGAGCGAACCATTCACAATGGACGAAGACGAAGGGGAATCCCGTCCACCCGACCTAGACGATGTTAAGATAGCGATATCGAAACTTAAGTCTTATAAAGCTGCTGGAGCAGACGGACTCCCCGCGGAGCTGTTTAAAGCAGCTGGCGATTAGCTCGTTAGGAACATGCACCAACTCATCTGCAAGATATGGTCGGAAGAACGCATGCCCGAAGAATGGAATCTCAGTATCGTTTGCCCGGTCCATAAGAAAGAAGTCCCCTATGACTGCGCCAATTACAGAGGGATAAGCCTCCTGAACATCGCGTACAAGATTTTCTCTGCCGTACTGTGTAAGTACCTGAAACCGTTCGTGGACAATCCGATAGGTTCCTATCAGTGTGGTTTCAGACCAGGAAAATCCACGATAGACCAAATATTTACATGACAGTGTTTATAGAGACGAGCTACACAAAGCCATGTCATGTTTTAACATTCCTGCCAAACTCGTCCGACTATGCAGGATGACTATGGAGAACTTTCGCTGCTCCATTAAGGTCGGAGGTGAACTAACCGACCCCTTTGATGTTAAAAAAGGTTTTAGACAGGGTGACGCACTGTCATGTGATTTCTTCAACATTATTCTGGAAAAGGTCGTGCGGGACTCTGCGGCCAATACAAGAGGTACGATCTACTTCAAGCCAAGCGAGACGTCAATGAGGCGTTCACAAGCATTGAAGCAGAAGCGGCGAAAGTGGGTCTAAGGGTAAATGGGTACAAGATCAAATAGATGCTGTCATCCAAGAAAGACGCACAACACCGATGTCTTGGCCAGAACGTCACCTTCGGCAGCTATATTTTTGAAGTAGTCAAGGACTTCGTCTACCTTGGCTGGATAGTGACAAGCAGCAACGACACCAGCGCTGAGATAAAAAGCAGAATAACTCTTGCCAATCGCTGGTTCTTCGGGCTCAAGAGGCAATTGAGTAGTAGAGCCCTCTCTCGAAAAACTAAGGATTCCCTCTACACAACCTTAATCATCCCGGTCATCCTCTACGGCGCTGAGGCTTGGACGTTGTCAAAAGCGGATGAAGAGGCTCTTGGACGTTTCGAGAGGAAAATTCTGCGTGCAATCTGTGGTCCCGTTTGTGTAAACGAAGAATGGACGAGGAGATTCAACCAAGAACTGTACGGGCTGTACAGCGACATCGGTCTGGTTAGACGTCTTCGGATCCAATGTCTAAGATGGCTAAGCCATGTAGAGCGAATGGACATCAACGCTCCGGCCCGAAGAGTCTTCGACTCCAACCCCGAGGGACGACGCAGCAGAGGACGACCGCATTTAAGGTGGCGCGCACAGGTGGAAGGGGACCTCAACCAACTGGGCGTGCGGCACTGGAAGCGGCTGGCCGAAGATCGGGCCGGCTGGAGAGGCTTGTTGGTTGAGGCCCTGGTTCACCCCGAACTGTAGCGCCATCAAAGTAAGTAAGTAAGTAACTGTTTGCCGGTAAGTAATCTCAAGACTCTTCCCAAATCCCTTTCCCTATACGAATATACGTACATGCGACATCGATTTCATCAATGGGATGTCGCCAGCAGAACATAAACAAAGGCGGATGGAGCCCGCATGAATCGGGGACGGAAGTAAAACTTAATTTACTTCAATCGAAGAACGCCTCCTGTCACTTAGGTAAGTCAAAGTGAAATTAGATACCCAAAATCGAACGTATACTCCATCGTCCTTGACGTCTAATTTATTGAGTGAACAACGACCCATCCCCGGCCATTCGGATGATGAATATTAATGCAGTCCTTGTAGCAAAGTGTCAAAGTTGACTCCGTCGAATATTCCTATGTTTCGTAATGCAATTTGCATAAATAAATATTTGGGGAGCGATCAATCCTTATTATCCGCACATCTGGGCATTCGGGCGTTTCGAATTTGCATACACATCCAACGCGGAAGTTGTTAAGGAATTCCATCATTACCTAATTAGTTTTGACGAGGTAAGCGGTTATCGAGGGGGTGGAGAAGACGGTTTTGCGAGTAACTGCTGGGACGTGGATTATTCTAGGATCTCAATCAATCGAGGCAGATGCTGATTGTCACTGCCCCGTTGAGATAAAGGGAATTGATGGATACACGCATGTTAATATGCAGATTTATCGAACAGATTTGGACTGATTGGCGGGATTCAGTTACGCATTAGGTAAGACCATTGTTTCCATTCAAGAACCCCTGGTGTGGAAGAAACGCCTGTGTGGCCTTTTTGGCATACGCGATGTTACGATTCCTTATGATGAGCGATCCGAAAGGCCGAGGGTTTGCCTCATCGTATCGAACTCACTATCGGCGACCAAACTTGGACACTTTTGCGGGCGACTCAGTACTACCTCCACTACCGAAGGCAGTCTCTGAACTCGTAGAGTACTGTGCCAGAAGCCAGAATGATTGGTATAAAAGGGGACCGTCTTTTAGACTTCACTCTTCCGTCTAACCTTACCATCATCAATGTATGCTCTCAACCAACGTTTTTTTACGGCGAGACGACAGGAGATGATTGACCTAATCCCATCTAACAGATATGTGAAGGACATCACTATCTGGCGAGTCTTGCCTGATGCCATGCTGTCGCACCATAGGTATATCGAATTCCGATTAAGTTGTGGGATATCTTCCTTGCAACCCAGACGGAATTCGAGAAAGGCAAGCCGGGTACGGTTTAGAGAGGTGCTCGAGAAATCCACTCAAGCCCTCCCCAAACTTAGAACGAAACAATTGGTAGGGAACGCCGTTCATCACCTGAATAGCATCATGACCAATTGTTTTGAACTAGCATGTCCTGTCAGCAAGTCTCCTGAATAGATTATTCAAATCGAATTCGAAAGATGACTGGAACAATGATACTTATAAGACCTTCTGCGAAGAGATCAAGTCACTGAGCGCGACCAGCAAGTTGGTTAAAGTCCTCAAACGGGGAAAATCAACAAAGGTTGATACACTCAGGAAACCTGATGGTACCTCTACTGAATCTAAAGCGGAAACTCTTTACTGCTTCAGACTCATTTCCCAGGAAATCAGATCGCCATCGGCTTGTCGCACAGTCCTCCAAGGGACTGCAACTGAAACGATGGCAACGACTCGGCGTAGTTGCGTTGCGCGTGATAACGACCGAAGCCATTGAATTCGCTGTGGCATCCTTCGATAGCTTCAAAGCGCCAGACACCGACGGAATATATCCTGTCATGCTGCAAAAAGGTATAAGTCAGCTGCCTCCTACGTTGAAAATAATTTTCACTGCTAATCTGATACTTGCCTACATACATATGTACCTATTCCTTGGCGAACGTTGAAAGCAGTCTTTATTCCCAAAATAGGGAAAAGGATTACTCACTTGACCAATGGGTTTTAGACCAATTAGTTTAACATCCTTCCTGATAAAAGCATGGAGAGACTGGTAGAGATGCATCCTCTTTCGGAGATGCAACGTGCTTATCAGCTCGGAAAATTCTGCGAGACTACGCTTCAAAGCTTAAGTGGGAGAATGCGCACTCGAAAGAAAAGAGTACGCGCTGGACTTTTTTGTCGGCATTCAGAGACCTTCGCTAACGCTGCTAGAAGGCATGGCCTAGATGAAGCGCTGGTTTTGTAGTTCAAGGCAATGCTTGTGCACAGGACATTGACCCTAATCCTCGACCAATGTGTCAAATCTGGCATAAACAGGGGCTGCCCGCAAGGCGGCGTCCTGTCTCCGCTGTTATGGTGCACGGTGGTCCACTATGCCCAGGCCTATCTCAAAGCACAGGCGGCGCTAAATGTGGTCGATCATTAGTGTACAAGAAATGGGCTGTCGGTTAATCGTCTTGAGACCGCCGTCATTCTCTTCGAGAGCAGGGGAAAAATACTGACATGAGTCACGTCATAAAAGGCAGTTCCATCCCGGTATTCAAGGAAGCTAAGTACCCGGGAGTCATCATAAATGGCAAACTTCTTTGGTCAGAACATGTTCAGTCAAAAATCACCAAAGCGCTGTCTTTGTTTTATTATTGCGTAAGTGCCTTTGGCAAAACATGGGGCTTATCGCCGACAATGGTCCTCTGGATCTACATGGCCATGATAAGACCTATAATCTCATATGCATCGGTTATGGAACAAGCTAACACGCAACACGTGGTAGCCTTTTTCACCAAACTCCAAAGAACGGCTTGTCTCAGCTGTACAGGGAATTTCGCTGAATGGGCTATGGAGCAGTTTGAACATTAATCGAAAAATCGTCTTCAGCGATGGGGCCCATTTCGGGATGTCTGGGCACATCAACAAAAAAATTATCGATTTAGGGACTATACCAATCCACATGAGATCCTAGAGCGTCCAATGTTTCCCAAAAAAGTCACTGTATGGCGTGGATTTTGGGCTGGCGGTATATATTTCTTTGAAAACGATATTGACCAGGCCATCACCATAGGTCGATGACTACCAATTTCTTTTGGCCTGAATCGGATGATATGGACACCAAAGATATGTGGTTTCCACAGGACAGCACTACTTGCCACACAGCTCACGCCGAATTGGAAATTCCGCGCGAGCTGTTAGAGGGCATGGTTAACTCACGTGCGGGCATGGTTAACTCGTGCGATTTGACCTCGTCAGACTGTTCCTTTTGAGGTTTTCTGAAGTCGCAGGTCTATGCGAATAAGCCACAAACCACAGCGGCCTTTGGACCAAACACAACCCATGCCAACGGTCAAATTCAACCTGGTTTCTGCGCTAGAGTCATGGAAAGTTTGATATTCCTTGTGCGCGCCACCCAAAGGAGCCGCGGCGGTCATTTGAACGATGTTATAATTCAACATCAACACGGAGAGCACCGTGGCGCAGTGGGTATTGTGTTGGCCTCTGACGCCGATGACACGGGATCGAATCCCGACAACAGTCACGTCATCGAACGTGTTTTCGTGTCAATGGCGTAGATTCCGCGAAGGGGAGTGCACACCAAAACCAGATAGGCCCTTTGTGTTGCTACGAGGAGACATCAGTTATCCTTATTCGCTGAACATCAGTGATGTCGTTAAAGAAATAGGATCCTTGGTATTGTTTCCTACTATGATAGAAGGCCGAATACGCACAACCTCCTCTTCATCTTCACAGCTCCTGCAGAAGTCATTCGAAACTTGCCCTAGTCTTTGTGCATGATTGCCAAAAGGACACAATGAGGACACCAACGATTTTGTTGATGTCGGTCCGTTTTAGAGAGATTAGTCCCATGGTTCGCTGTCGGTCAAGTCATAACCAGATTTTAGGTCGTTAGATGAACCCTTGGCTCCATCCCAAGTTCATCTCAGCTATGGCTTGATTCGTTAGCCCTAGTTTAATGGCTGCTAGTGGTGTACCAGCGGATGGCAAAGGACTATCAAAGGCCTCGTAGGGGTAGCATCTATCGGACAGATGCTGGCCTGCTAAAAAGCGGGAAGAGCCACCGCAGTCGAACGTCTTACGGCACTTTTAGTAAGTCCCATCCCCACCTTTCGTGGTGCCATCTGGAGATTGCAGACGGGGAAGGGCGAATGGCGAGCCTACTGCGCCAAAAAAAAATAGAATTAGCCGGTTGGGCTACGGCCTAGTAAGCCGTAACCGTAAAAAAACCACAAGCTCCGAAAAAACCACAAGCCTCGGATATAACGGACCGGATTAATGTTGACGACCCTTGCAAAAAACGAAAAAAGGACAATGATTATCAGCTCTGTATGTGGAATGTTAGGTCCCTAAGCAGGCCACATGGAGCCGTACAACTTGCGGACGCCGTAGACCGCTATAAGCGGACATAACCGCCATCCAGGAAATAGCTTTCGGCATGTGAGTGAACGCCTCATAACGATCCGTATCAAGGCTAAATTTCTTAACATCAGCCTGATCTGCATCCACGCCCCCTCGGACGACAAGGATGACTCCGTCAAAGATGAGTTCTACGATGACATCAAAATTGTACTAGAAGACCTCAATGCTAAGCTGGGTAAGGAAAGCATCTTTGAACGAGTCGTCGGCAAACATAGCCTACACGACACCACATCCTATAACGGACGCAGGCTGATTGATCTTGCCACGGGGCGAAATCTCCTTCTAGCCAATACGCGCTTCCCGCATCTCGATATACATAAAGGCACACGGCGGTCTTTTGACCAATCGACCACCAACCAGATTGATCACATCGCGATCGACGTCAGACAATCCTCCACTATTCTTGATGTTCGAACTTTTCGAGAGGCTAACATCGACTCGGCCCACTATTTTGTAGTAGCCAAGATGTGCTTAGGGATATCACGAACGCAGCGGAGTGGAGTAAGAATAATAAGTTATGACGTCGGAAAGCTACTATCGCCAGAAACCGCTCTTGCTTTTACCGATCGCGTCTGCCTTAAGCTCTCCAATACACCTCAATCCTCCACGCTACCAATAGAACAGCAGTGGAACCTTTGCAAACAAGCCCTGAAAAGCTCTGCATCCGAAAATTTGGGCTTTAAGGCTCCACCACCAAGAAACACCTGGTTCAATGGCGAGTGCAGGAGGACACATACAGCGAAGCAGGATGCATATAAGGCCTCGCTGCATAAAAGAACAAGAGCAGCTCGTGAGCTCTACGAGTTAAAAAGAAGGGACGAACATAAGCATCTTGAAGAAAGAAGAAAGAGCACGAGAAGCGCGCGATTGAGGATTTGCAGAGGTGTTACTGCAGGCGTGACGTTCGAAAGTTTTATCAACAGATAAAGGGAACATGCCAAGGTTATAAAGCCAGAACGGAAGCCAGCAGGGATGAGAACGGACACCTAGTAGTAGAACCGCAGTCGATGCTGAGAATATGGAAAAACCACTTCTGCAGACTTTATAACGGCGATGTTAGTCAATATACCGCTGTCAGACAGAATGATCCATTTCTAATTGACGAAGACCGCAGAGAATTCCGTCCCCCTGACCTCGACGAAGTTATGATTGCCATTCCGAAACTCAAGTCGAATAAAGCTGCTGGCGCAGACGGAATGTCTGCTGTGCTCTTCCAGGCAGGATGATCTGGTTAGGAGCATGCACCAGCTCATCGGTAAGATATGGTCAGGGGAAAGCAAGCCCGAGGAATGGAGTCTCAGCATCTGACTGTGCCAACTAAGGCGAGTAAGTCTTCTTAACATCGCATATATAATCTTCTCTGCCGTTTTGTGTGAACGCTTGAAGCCTTTTTTAAATAAGCCGCTAGGTCCTTATCAGTGCGGATTCAGGCCAGGGAAGTCCATCATCGACCAAATCTACACACCACTAGATCCTGGAAAAAACCAATGAATTTCAAGTACACACTCACCACCTATTTGTCGACTTCAAAGCCGCATACGACAGCGTAATTAGAGACGAGCTATACAACGCTATGTCTACCTTTGACGTACCACCGACGTCTTGGCCAGAATGTTTGTATTGGCAGATAAAAGTTCGAGGTAGTTAAGGACTTCGTCTACCTTGACTCCGACATCAGTTCCGAAATCAAACACAGAATCACTTTTGCCAATCGCTGTTTCTGTGGGCTCAAGAGGCTACTGAGTAATAGAGCCCTCTTCCGAACGATAAAGTTAACTCTATATAAGACCCTTAACATCCCGATCCTGCTGTACGGCGCAGAAGCATGAACACTATCAAAAGGGGATGAGGAGGCCCTTGGTCGGTTCGAGAGAAATATTTTGCGCTTCATTTTCGGGCCTATCAACGCAGACGGAGGATGGAGGAAAAGATGCAACCACGAACTTTGCGGGTTGTACAACGACATGGGCCTAGTCAGGCGTCTACGGATTCAACGCCTAAGGTGGTTGGGCCATGTAGAGCGAATGGACACCACAGCTTCAGCCCGGAGAGTCTTTGCATCCATAACCGAGAGACGAAGAAGCAGAGCACGGCCGCACTTAAGATGGCGCACACAGGTGGATGGGGACCTCAGCCAACTGGGTGTGCGGCAACGGAAGAGGCTAGCAGTAGATCGTGCTAGTTGGAGGGGCATATTGGTTGAGGCCCAGGTTCACCCCGAACTGTAGCGCCCGTTAAGAAGACGCTCTTTGCGTCGTTCCCTGTCTGGCGAGCATGTCAGCTCCCTGAAATATCGCCGTGTCCTGGTACCCATGAGAGGTGTATGTTTAACTCTTCGGTGATTGGTGACTTGCTTACCTAATAACTAACAGCAAGTATAATTTTCACTGACCTTGGAACAGACAACTCTCTCCTAAATAGATTAGAGGAACAGCAGCCACTTTAATTGAAAGGCCTGAAGCGTTTCGGTCAACTATTTTGCAACATTTCAATTAGACACTCGTCTTGTCATATCCCAATTCAAGTACGAATCCATTTTACTACCACTAACTACCTGCCTGTTTTGAATAACTAACATCTGCTCTGTACTTACTGTCCTATTCAAAGGTAATTGGAACACTTAACCACACTTACTCCACTCCTTTAAACATGCTTTAAAAAAAAAATAAAAAATTATTTCAAAGGACGATACACCCTTTTGCATCCTCACATCCACACCATAGCTCATAACGATGATTGGACAGGAGGAGCAAAAGGATGTGACACACTTTTACCACCATGGAAAGTAAAATTACTCCTGCCACGTGTCGGTTAGATTTAACTTAGGAAAATGAAAAAAAATGCTCGACTTTGTGTTGGCGGATTATCTTCCTTCGACCACCGTCCAACAGAGGCAATTTTATGACGCCAATAGCCGCACGACTCCTAGCCCAAACCAATTGCGTCTCAACTAAAAACCCATGCATCAACCCGCAAAGATGTTTTGCATGTAAAACCTAATTTGCCTGAAGAAACCTACGATTCCTTTGCTCCTTACTTTCTTTCGTCCTTTTCGTGTTAGCCGTTCATTTTACAAAATTAATGAGTGAAGTTTCGCCGGGTCATGAAGGACAATCGGAACTCAGGGAAGATAACTTTTTAATAGTCTCTTCCTATTCGTTAGCTACGCGTTGCAGATGTTTTTGCAGTAACCCTTAAGCAAACTTGTGTATCTATCTATCTTTGGACAATATGAATGGTCCGTATAAGGAAAAGCCAAAAGGAGTTGTAGAAGAAGAAGGTCAATTCACTTTCTATTACTCACACAGACCTTTGACAGCAGTTAATTCGTCCAAGCCAAGTACAACAGCATCATGTCTGTGTACATATACCAAAATGAATCCACTGTGGCTTCATTAAAATCCTTCGTAGTTGGCTTTTATAAAGCGCCAGGGATTAAGTTCTCTCGAACGAGGTCACAGACCTTCCCAAAAAGTCAGAAAAGCCCTGAATGAAACAGAATAAAGCTGTGCGATGACTGAAATCGCTAGTATGCCGAGATGGGGCTGCGGCTCTGGGAAGTGTGGTCTTTTATTCATGCATTAAGCATGAATGCTTGGTCTTTTTGCGAGGGATGAAAGGATCAAATGTATTCGGCTTTCGGCTGTTATTTAAGTAGCCGGAAGGAGTTCGCGTTCTAATGCGAACAAGATTCCATTCGTCCTTTTGCTGATTTTTGTTTTCCTTTTTTTTTATTTAAAGATGGACAATGGTGGCACAAACCCTTGTGAGAGCCCGTGAGTTAGCAGATGTGTACCGAGAAGGCAGTATCCGCTCCTAATTAAAGCAACCCTTTTGAGAGGATTCACCTCTTCAAGAGCCGAACTTGTTAAAAGCATATGTTCTCGTTCAAATAAACTACCGTCTGTTGCAACTTTAAACAAGTTAACAGACTCTCCAAGGGGAGGACATTCAGCGAATCGAATCGCAACGCCAAAGCTTAAGCTGTCGGCAATAGTTCCAACTGTTCGAAACGGCAGAAGGTTAACAACTCGAAACAATAGAAATAAACTTTCCACTTTCCACTTGGCTTGAGTTTCCTTCGTATCTTCTGCTTCTTTTACAAAACGAAAAGAACCAACACACACATTTGTACAAAATTAAAACAAGTACGGAACCTTAAGTCGAGACCGTCTTCAATGCCATGTTGGTCGGTGCTTACACATGCGAAACTTTAACTTCAGGAGCAATATTGAAATGTACATAAATCTCTCCAGCATCCAACAGGCCGTCCGAGTGACTCGAAGTTCCATTGCCGCCCATGTAAACTATGCAATCCTTCTATTGATTCAGTCATTCCCTAGCGGCAATTAATTGGTATTAAGTCTTCGTAGCTGGTGAACTTTGCACAGATTCCCTCCGACTCCGGAACGTCGTCAATGAATCTCCACAAGAGGTGCCATAAATAAACATTCCACAAAGTAAGGAGCCGTAAACTGTTTTTTGCCCTTCCTGTCTGCCAATGGGTCTTCCTGCGGCCTGACTCCAGGAAACTATCGATTCACATAGAGATGGAAGTAAGACATTCTGCTCCTTTTCCACCTTTGCTCTCGTCCCGCAATGAGATATGTAGTCTGTAGCTACAGGTAGATGGAGAGAAGATACATATCAAAGGCGAAGACTGTCCCGTGTTTACCTATCTTAAGCGCGATATGAATCTTTATCTTTGTGTGCAATTTTCGCTTTGACAATGCATGGCATGGTGTAATCCTTTTTTTTGTGAAGAACAATATGAGTGGGTACTTGAGAGGAGGAGAGTAAGGCTGACTCTGGCATGCCACACGAAAGACAGAAGAGTACTTGTGACAAACTTGAAATGAATTTTAAAAGAGTTCACGTCCTTTTGTTGTTGAAGGATTGTGTTGCTACGATGACAATGTGAATGGGCTCCGAATTAGATGGAAATATTTGTAAAGCTACAAAAGAGCCTGTTTTTGTCCTTTGTGTTGGCCGACACACACATGGGTGACCTTGTGTGCTTTGGATAAGAGAGCCATCGGATGGAGGAAGAATGGGTCTTTTTCCAATCGACAGAGATATGCTATTTATGGCTGTTTTATACTGAAACTCTCGGTACTGGAAGGCACTTTGGACGTTCCATCAACAATGACTTGATTGTGTGTGATATAGGCAGACAGATGGGTTCTTCATGGCGTTGACAAATTGTGGTAAATTATTTTCAAGGTTAGGTCAGGTTAGGTTGACGGAAGTGTGAAATTGTGGCATGGCTATCGCATCAGCTTTGAAACGACGTTCAATATAAAATGGAAGTCTGGAAGGTCCCTGAAATCACACCCTCTGCCAACGTGCATATTTACCTCTGGCGGTAGCTGAGTTCTAGATAAGAACAGTTCTTCTTCAATTCCTTTCTTGGGCTGAAAAGGTCTTCAAGTCGAGAGCCAATGACCAGTAGTCCAAATCAAACAATTTTGAGATGTGAATTCGAATACTCGTATCTTCCTGAGCGAATGTGGGGATATTCAATACTCAGGCGGAAATCTATAACATTAAGGGCTTGTATGTATGTATGTATGTATGTTGGCGTTACAGTCCATGAAGAACCAGAGCCGAGCTTCTCTCAATCACCCATGTTGTGTGTGATTTCATTTTCCCATAGGTGAAAGAGACCTACAGTTTATTGCCGGTTCCGAACGGCAACTACAGGGAGTTTTGTCATAACCCCGCTGAGGAGAAACACCGTGAAAACACGTTCGATGACATGGCAGTCTCGGGATTCGATCACGTGTCATCGGCGTCAAAGGCCAACACACTACCCACTGCGCCACGATGCTCTCAAGGGCTTACATAAAAATTTTGTTGAATGATTGTCTGCCTCATGGTTATTCAGTTAGCAAGGCAGTTTACGATACACTTGTGAGTAATTAGACGAAGTGTGGCAATTTAGCCATAATTCGGGAACTGACAACACTGCGTCGTTCGAAAGGGGGACCATTTCTTTCAGTTTTTATCAAAGGCTGAAGTCGACAGCACGTTTTGTTTGTGTGTTGTGGGTTTTAAGTGACATCGTAAAAATGAGTGACTCTGTTTACAATCAACAGACTACTACTTACTTATCAGGCCGGTGATCCACGGAGAATCTGAGCCTGAGCTATAGCTGCCTTCCATCCCTCACGGTCCCGGGCACGCTGCTTCCAGTTATCAAGACTAAGTTGTGTTGAATCCGCGAATACTTGTCTTTGTACCGAAGGTTCGGTCTTCCTCTTTGTCTCGAACCAGGAGGCTCGGAGTCGAAGTCGGTCTTAGCTGGAGCGTTGGTGTTCATGCGCTCGATGTGGCCGGACCTTTGCATTCCGGACTATATCCACATTTTTGTACAGCACGTAGAGTTCGCGGTTCCCTCACAGACAGGACCAAATATCCGGCGCAGAATTTTCCTTTCGAAAGAACCCAAAATCAGCTCCGCTGTCCTGCTTATCGTCCAGCTTTCGGCTCTGTACAGTAAGACTGGCAGTATGATCGTTTTGTAAAGCATGACTTTGGTCTTTCGAGTGAGGAGTTCTGACCCAAGTTGTTTAGACAAGCCGAAGTCGCAGAGGTTGCCAAGGGCGATTCTATGCCGGATCTCCACTGTGGTGTCATTTGTGGAACTTACGTTTGCCCCGAGGTAGACAAACTCCTTAACTACCTCGAAATTGGCTGCTGTCAATTGTTATATTTTGTCCCAGGTGGTGAGCGACGGATTGGTTTTTGCTTGACAGCATGTACATCGTTTTGTCCTCATTGACCTTAAGACCAACTCGTTTCGCCTGCTCTTCAATCGCCGTGAATGCTTCCACAATGTCACGGCGAGAACGCGCGATGATGTCGATATCATCCGCGTATCCTAGCAGCTGGACGGACTTGTAGAAGATAGTGCCTCTCCTGTTGACGCCTGCCCGTCGCACTATCTGCTCCAGCACCATGTTGGAGAAGTCACATGGCAGCGCATTTCATGTGAAATCCAGTGCATGCTTCAAACGGTTCCGAAGTCCTAGAACCTAGTTGCACGGTGCATCGCGTATTTTTTAGCGTGGCGCGACACAACTGGATCAGTTTTCCCGGGATTCCGAATTCGGCCATCGCTTCAAACAGTTCTTCACGATGAATGCTGTCGTATGCGGCTTTGAAATCGATGAAAAGATGGTTTGTATCGATTTGAACCTCGTTGGTCTTTTCCAGGATTTGTGGAAGTGTGAAAATTGGGTCTATAGTCGATTTGCCAGGCGGAAGCCGCACTGGTAGCTGCCGATTAGTGCGGTGCAAAAGGGCTTTAGACGTTCACACAGTACGCTGGACAAGATCTTGTATGCGACATTGAGCAGGGATATACCTCTATAGCTCTTGCAGGAGGTAGGATCGCCTTTTTTGTGGATGGGGCAAATAAAGCTGATATTCTAGTCGTCGGGCATGGTTTCAACTTCCCAAATTCTACAGATTATCTGGTGCATGCTCCCTACCAAAACCAGCCTTCTGAGCAAGCCATCTGAGACTGCGGCCTTGTTGATCTTCATTTTTTGAATAGCTGTGCCGACTTCTTCGATGCTGGGTGGGAGGAGTACTTCAGCGGCTGGAGTTGGGATTTCTTCAGTCCCTACCACTCTCTCTTGGTCAAGCTCGTTAAGCAGCTGCTAGAAATGCTGCTTAAACACATCCACTTTTCACTGCGGGTTGGTGACAAGATTGCCTTCACAATTTTGAAAAGCGTTTCTTAAAGCCTCCTGCAAGGGTTTTAGCCTTCTTACAGAAGGCCCGTTTTTTGTGTCTGTCCCTAAACTCCCCGATATCCTTGAGCTGGGAGGCTGCGAAGATTCATTTCTTTAGTCCCAGCAGTTTTTTTTCCTCCCTTCTTCTGGCTCGGTACTCTTCTCGCACTGCCCTGGTTTTCGCTGCAGTGCCTTTTGGCACGCCTCTTCGGTTGCTGCCTTTTCTGTTGACATTCACCATCATACCACGGATTTCTTGTCGGCGGTGGTAGGTAACCTAGGATGTTCTCGGCTACTTCCTGAATTACTGTGCGGCAATGCAGCCACATACCGTTTACTTCAGTGCTCGAGAAAGGCATACCGGAGAACCTTTCGCTTAGTTGCTTCCTGTAGACTCTGGTAATCTCCGGTGTGCTCAGGCGTCCGATGTCGAACCTCCTCATGGTGGTCCGGTGCAGCATTCTGACATTGGACGGTCGAGCTCTGATTCTTGCTGCTACGAGGAAATGGTCAGAGTCGACGTTTGCCCCCCTAAATGTTCGCACATCCAGGATGTTTGACGAGTGTCTTGCGTCAATGAGCACTTGCTCGATTTGGTTGGCGGTTTGACCATCCGGAGATTGCCAGGTTGCTATGTGGATTCGCTTGCGAGGAAATCCTGTGCTACTTATCACCGCATTACGAGCTGTCGCAAAGTCCGTGTTAGTCGGAAGCCGAAAAATCGGCACCCCAACATGTGCAATCTTCTGTGACAGCTGTAATATACGCCGCAATCTTTTTTCCTCATATCGTTTCCTATCCAGCGTATTTCCTGGATCGCAGTAATATCCGCCTTATACTGCGTGAGAGATCTTTCCAGTTTATGAGCAGCTCCAGGAGTGTACAGGGTTCTGATATTCCAGGAGCATACTCGCAAATCGTGTTCCTTTTTCACGCCATGTCGTCCTTGAGAATCCGTCCGTTTATCAGAGGCCGTTGTTTTTTTACGTGGGCGGGTTGTTAGCCCGCCGCACAACCGCCAGTCTGGTCGGGGTATTGTAGCGCCCTTTTGCCTAGGGCGATCGCTGCATACATTTGTTCACCTCTCAATGGTTGTTGTAGTGGTTATTCAGAGGGCGCCGCGAGGAGGCTGTATGTCGGCTTGATCTGGGCATTTAAACAGGCATCGTTGCTGGCATTTCGCCAGGTTGGGAGCAATCAACAACTTTATCCTGTACGTCCGAGTCCATGCCCTCTAAAATCTGTTGAAAAGCCCTCGGAAATCCACCGAAAATTGCAGGTGGTGTATGGCTAACGAAAACGAGGATGTCCGAAAAGCGACTGAAGGAAATAGTGATCGTTTCTTTCGATATCCGCAGCATCGTTTATCGTGAATATATTCCTACCGGCAGGACAGTGATTTGACAGTTCTATACTGGCGTCTTAAAGAGGGTGCGAGCACGTGTTTTCCATGTGTAGCCCTAACTGGCCAAAAAGGGCTAGATCATGCACCAGTACCATGTGCGGGCCCAATCCTCGTTGATTGTGTAAGAGTTTTTAATGAAAAAAAACATTCCAACGATGTCACGATACACTCCTGCGACTTTTTTTCAGATTAAGTCACACCTGAAGGGAACTCATCATGACAGTGTAAACAAGGTCAAAAAGGCTGTAACCATGGTTCTAAACCAGCAAACTTCGGAGGGATCGTAGTATGGAGTTAAGGAGGGATTACTGTGATGGTCGATAACACGATTTGGTGACCATCTTGCACAAAGGTGCCAAACAGAGTGTCAATAAACATACATAGGTACCTCTACGGCATAGTAGCTTTATAGCTCTAAATATCGGTGTTTGTCGCACAACTCCTTGGAGCATGTTCAACGGGGTACTATGCAGGTGGCATTCTCTAACCGAAGGTGGACATGAATATTTCCCTTCAGAAACGTGGAGCTAAGAACTACAAGGCTACTGGGTCACTGCGAGTCGAAATTTGCACGACCTAGAGATGCCTGGTCATAACTAAATACAGAGAATACAGTACAAAAGAGGATCGTCTTTTAGACTTCACTCTTTCGTCTAACCTTACCACCAAACATTGTTGGCTCTCAGCCAACGTTTTTTACGGCACAAATTTGTGAAGGACATAACTAACTGGCGAGTCTTGCCTGAAGCTACGCTATCGGACCATAGATATATCGAATTCCGATTAAGTTGTCGGAATTCGAGAAAGACAGACCGGCTACGGTTTAGAGAGGAATTCGAGAGATTCACTTTTGCCCTCCCCGAACTTAGAACGAAACAGTTAGTAGAAAACGCCATTCATAACCTGAATAGCGTCATGACCAATTGTTTTGAAATAGCATGTCCTGTCAGCAAGTCATCTGAATAGATTATTCAAATCGAATTCGAAAGATGACTGGAACAAGCATCGGTCGAAGCAGAAAGAATATAACAAGCTCATTCGTAAACCGAAAAATGATTCTTATAAGACCTTCTGCGAAGAGATCAAGTCTCTGACTGCGACCGGCAAGTTGGTTAAAGTCCTCAAACGGGGAAAATCGACAAAGCCTAATTCACTCAGGAAACCTGATGGTACCTCTACTGAGTCTAAAGCGGAAACTCTTAGTTTACTGCTTCAAAATCATTTCCCGGCTTGTTGCACACTTCTTCAAGGGAAACTGCAACTGAAACGATGAAACTTGGTGTAGCTGGTATATTGCGTCGCGCGTGTTAACGACTGAAGTGGCATCCTTCGGTGGCTTTAAGTCGCCAGGCAGCGACGGAATACATTCTGTTTTGCTGCAAAAAAGGTATAGGGCAGCTGCCTCCTACTTTGTCAATTCATTGGCGAACGTTGAAAGTGGACTACTTTACTTTATTCCCTAAATGGGAAACGAGGATTACTCACTTACCAAGACCAATTGGTCTAACATCCATCCTCCTGAAAAGCATAGAGAGACTGGTAGAAATGCCCGTGCGCTAAGTTGCCCCTGGATGGCATCCTCTCTCGGAATCCTGCTAGACTGCACTTAAAAAACTTAGTTGGAAGAATTGAATGCTCGATAGAAAGGAATGAAAGCGCGCTGGGCATTTTGGGCGACATTGAGGTAGCTTTTGACAACGCAACTTTTGACAGCATGTGTAAGGCTGCCAGACGGCATGGCGTGGATGAAGCACTGGTCTTGTGGATCAAACCAATGCTTGTACACAGGACCAGGACCGCTGATTCAGGCCTCGACCAATGTGTCAAATCTGGCATAAACAGAGGCTGCCCACAAGGCGGCGTCCTGTGCATGTTGGTCGACTCTCTGCTTGATGCTCTCAATACCTCAGGCCTATGCGGATGATGTCGCTGTTCTTTCTGTCGGCTTATGCTCAGTGACTGTCCATCTCAATGCACATGTGGCGCTTAATGGGATCGATGACTGGTGCACGAGTAATGGGCTGTTGGTTAATTCCCTTAAGACTGAAGTCATTTTCTTCAGGAGAAGCTGGTGCTAAAAGGAATTCCCATCAAAAACCACTAATGCGCTGTCGGCTTTTTGACAATGCAAAGGTGCTTTTGGTAAAACATGGGGTCTATCGCCGACAAAGGTCATCTGGATTACATGGCAATGATGAGACCGATAACCTCACATGCATCGGTTGTCTGGTGAAACCTAGAAAGACACAATGACAATATTTTGCCCTCGTTCGCCCACATCTTTGGTGGCGTTATAGCCCATGAAGGACCAGAGCCAAGCTTCCCTTCAATCACCCATGTTGTGTGATTCTATTTTTCATACAGGTGAAAGGGACCTACAGTTTAATGCCGATTCCCAACGGCAAGTTATGCTACGGAGGGTTTTGCCAGTACCCCGCCGAGGTGTACTGGCGTTGGTGTTATCGGGATCCGAACTCGCTCATCGTGCAGCGTAATAGTCCAACACACTAACTACTGCGCCACGGCGGCGCCCTCGTCCACATACTTGTTGTAATTTGATGCAATTGAGAGGAAAACTTCTATAATCAGACAATATTGTACGACCAACCCAAAAGCCGAAAAGAAAAACATATGTGGCGCCACCTAGGAATACACACATCCAGCTAATTTGGCTCTAAATTAAAACCACTCGCTTGAAACCGACACAATAGGTACATAGCTGCAGGCTATAATCATGTCCTACGACTTCATTTCTCAAGTAATTAGCACCAAATGCCATGGATACGATTAGCATGCAACCTCGTATTAGAGCTATTTTCAGACACATCCACTCGACTGGTGGGACGTTTGAAAACAGTTTTCAGCGAGGTTAATGAGACCTTTCTGAAATTACCAGAAAAAAGCCATTAAAGGAAAATAATGTCACCACTTCAGGCCCGCCCAGTACAATGAGTACCTTTACGTTTTCAAGGTGAATTCACTTAGGAGTTAGCGTCTGTTTAGAAGGAAACGAGAGCGACACATTTGTTGCTCCTTTGTACAGAGAGATGAAGTACTTCCATAGTTGGTTCTGCTCATACTATGCATTCGACCAAATTGTTGCATTTAATTGTAAAATCTCGTTGAGGTATCCTTACGTCCACATCCTTCGTCCGGTAAATCGATAGTTCGCTTTCAATTAACACAATTTCGACGATAAGTGCCAGCGTCACCTAGCAACTATGGCGGACAAAACATTTTTCCCTACGGCCGAAACGAACTGCAGCAAAACTACGTAAAGCAACTTATCTGTCCCGGAAGTGGTAAACAGTAAATCCTCCGATTACCGCCGATTATCACGAAAGCTCGCTCTCTACTACTGAGTGTCGACATTTAAATCCTCGATAAACCCTCCGAAAAGCCAAGCGATACGGATATGGATGTACAGAGTATGAGTATCTCGCCCGTTTTCCCCTGTCTCAGTGAGCATTTCGAATCCTCCGAGGTGAGTCGACGCAGGCGATTTGTTTGCATATCTTCCGTCACTAAGTGCTCTGAACTGGATATCCGAAGGAGCCGGCATAATGGCCAAGTGACAAATTGACTGATATTTCTCCGGCAGGCAAACGTGAGAGATTCGCTACCTCAAGTGAGAGCACGTGCCGGCGGCGGCGATGGCCGGTGAGACGGGTGGTATAAGGACATGGTGCATGTGAATGGGGAGGGTGGTACAATGTGTTAGGGATTGACGAAATGGAGTGAACAGATATGGGTTAAGATAATTGACTGTTAAAAGTGGGTGAGTGTCACGAACGGGATGGGTTACGTGTAATCCATGTCTGTTTCGAAGAAAAACCGATTAAAGTCAAGTCGCGTTGAGTTTCCTGGTTTAATGGATATTAGCCAGATAACAATGGATGTTAGCCAGCCAAAATTGTATTGAGACGGGAGGATGTGAGCGGCTTAGTCAGACATGTGTTTTTTTCGAGGACTTAAGTAGGTCAAAAGAAACTCATTGTCGTAGACGAAGGACGAAAATACCCGGTGACGTCATACCAGTAAGTGGATAAGGAAATACTTTTTAAAGCCCTTGACAGCACTTGAAGAGCACTCAATGCACTTACGAGGATTTCGGTTTGATTGGTTTGCCGTGGAACTTGATTTTCTATAAGTTGTCTGAAGCCATTATTTTAGTATTGTATCCGCCTGGTACAAGCACATTGCTTTGAAATGTGCCTGTCTCTGCACTTGAGATAACACTCATCACTGATTCTAGAGTCTGTCTGGAAACAGGCCTCAGCCTTGAATATCAATATTTAAACGAATTAACCCCAAATCATTTGTTGGATCATTTTCGTCTGGATATCATGTTGCCAATCAATCGGTGGATGTGGATCAAAAAAACAGTCGTTGGAAGCAAAACGTTTCTTCATCCAATAAACAACGCCACAGCCTTGATGAAAAGTATGGTCTGAGATGTAGACGTACATAAAGGTTGTTTTCCTTTTGTGAAATTCTGTTGGATACATATTTAATTATACCCCACCACTACTGATATCGAAAGTTCTATTCTTACTAACGGACGCCTTGCTACGTGGCACGGATAATTCTTGGGGTCCTTGGGATCGTTTTTCAGCTACATATAAGAGTTTTAATACTTGTCTTGTACTTCTTGACCATCTTTTAATATGTCCTTCCCTTATCAAAAAGAGACTTGCCAGTATTTCATATTGTAACGATGGCAACATTCCCCAGAACCATCCAGATGGGTGGTATGTTACGAACATTTCTAGTTCACGAGTGGGGTTCGAACACCTACAGCCGTTTGTTTGTTTACACACTTTATTGAATCTTACTTACTTACTAATCTGGCCAGCGATCCATGGAGGATCTGAGCCTGAGCTATAGCTGCCTTCCATCCTTGACGGTCCCGGGCACGCTGCTTCCAGTTGTCAAGACCAAGATGTATTACATCCGCGATTATTTGGTCTTTATGCGGGAGGTTCGGTCTTCCTCTTCTTCCCGAACCAGGAGGCTCGGAGTCGAAGACCCTCTTAGCTGGAACGTTGATGTCCATGCGCTCGATGTGGCCGAGCCAGTGTAGTCGACGGATCCTTGCCGTCTTGGTACAGCTAGTAGAGTTCGCGGTTGTGTCTTCCTCTCCATTCACCTTCCTCACAGACAGGACCAAATATCCGGCGCAGAATTTTTCTTTCGAAAGAACCCAAAATCAGCACCGCTGTCCTGCTTATCGTCCAGCTTTCGGCTCCGTACAGCAAGACTGGCAGAATGAGCGTTTTGTAAAGCATGACTTTGGTCTTTCGAGTGAGGAGTTTTGACCCCAGTTGTTTGGACAAGCCGAAGTAGCAGCGGTTGCCAAGGGCGATTCTACGCCGGATCTCCACTGTGGTGTCATTTGTGGAATTTACCTTTGCCCCGAGGTAGACAAACTCCTTAACTACCTTGAAATTGGCTGCTGTCAATTGTTATATTTTGTCCCAGGTGGTGAGCGACGGATTTTTTTTTGCTTGACAGCATGTATTTCGTTTTGTCCTCATTGATCTGAAGACCAACGCATTTCGCCTGTTCTTCAATCGCCGGGAATGCTCCCAAATTGCCACGGCGAGAACACGCGATGATGCCGATATCATCCGCGTATCCTAGCAGCTGGACGGACTTGTAGAAGATAGTGCCTCTCCTGTTGACGCCTGTCCGTCGCACTATCTGCTCCAGCACCAGGTTGAAGAAGTCACATGACAGCGCATCTTCTTGCCGAAATCCGGTGCATGTTTCAAACGATTCCGAAGTCGTACGAGTTGCAAATTCTGCAGACGATCTGGTGCATGCTCCCTACCAGAACATCGCCGCCAGCCTTGAAGAGCTCTGATGGCAAGCCATCATCGATGCTGGGTCGGAGGACTACTTCAGCGGGTGGAGTTGGGATTTCCTCCGTCCCTATCACTCTCTCTCGGTCATGCTCGTTAAGCAGCTGCTGGAAATGCTGCTTAAATACATCCACTATTCCCTGCGGGTCGGTGACAAGATTGCCCTCGCAGTTTCGAAGAGCCTGGGTGCCCTTTTTGAAGCCTCCTGCAAGGCCTTTGGCTTTCTTGTAAAAGGCTCGTGTTTTATGTTTATCCCTAGACTCCTCGATATCCTTGAGCTGGGAGGCTGCGAAGATTCTTTTCTTTTGTCCCAGCAGTTTTTTCTCCTCCCTTCTTCTGGCTCGGTACTCTTCTCGCGCTGACCTGGTTTTCCTCTGCAGCGCCTTTTGGTACGCCTCGTCGGTTGCTGCCTTTTTCTGCTCACACTCGCCATCATACCACGGGTTTCTTGTTGGGGGTGGTAGGTATCCTATGGTGGTTTCGGCTAATTCCTCCATATTATTGGCATTTGTGTTCGACGTAGGCATACCGTAGAGTCTTTCGCTCAGCTGCTCCCTGTAGACTCTGGAAACCTCCGGTGTGCTCAGGCGCCCAATGTCCAACC
Organism: Eumerus sabulonum; assembly: GCA_951905685.1. Taxonomy (NCBI): domain Eukaryota; kingdom Metazoa; phylum Arthropoda; class Insecta; order Diptera; family Syrphidae; genus Eumerus; species Eumerus sabulonum. The sequence goes on from OX645063.1 coordinate 102,607,650, forward strand.
TCCTCCTGATGGGCTGGTGCAGCTTTCTGACATTGGACAGTCGAGCTCTGAATCTTGCTGCTACGAGCAAGTGGTCTGAGTCGACATTTGCCCCTCTGAATGTTCGCACATCCAGGATGTTTGACGAGTGCCTTGCGTCAATGAGCACATGGTCGATTTGGTGCTCATCGGAAGCCGTTATCTGTTGTTGTATCGTGGAGGCTGTGCTTTCCGATCCCTCCGCCAGGGGTGTTCTCCTCACCGATTTTGGCGTTGAAGTCCCCGAGCACGATTTTTACATCGTACTCCGGACAAGCTCCGTAGGCGTTGTCCAGGAGGTCATAGAAGTCCTCCTTGATAGGGTCTTCAGCCTCGTCGGTAGGGGCGTGTGCACATATAAGGCTGATGTTATAAAATCTGCCTCTGATGCGGATCACAGCCAGGCGATCACTCATAGATTTAAAGTCGATGACCTTCGACCTTAACCGCTTTCCCACGACAAATCCGCATCCCAGTAAGTGCAACCTTTTGTGACAGCTGTAATAAATGTCGCAATTTTTCTTCCTAATCATACCGTTTGCTACCCAGCGTATTTCCTGGACCGCAGTAATATCCGCCTTGTACTGCGTGAGGATTCCTTCTAGTTTATGAGCAGCTCCCGGAGTGTACAGGGTTCTGACATTCCAGAAGCATACTCGCAAATCGTGTTCCTTTTTCGCGCCATGTCGTCTTTGAGAATCCGTCCGTTAATCCGAGGCCGTTGTTTTTTTACGTGGGCGGGTTGTTAGCCTGCCGCACAACCGCCATTCTGGTCGGGGTTTTGTCGCTGCATAAATTTGTTCACCTCCCAACGGTTGTTGAAGAGGCTATCCGGAGGGCGCCGCGTGGAGGCCGTATGTCAACTTGACCCAAGCATTTAAACAGAGATCTTTGCTGGCATCTCGCCAGGTTGAGAGCGATCAACAACTTTACCCTGTATGTCCGAACCCATGCCCTCTCCCACTGAATCGACCTCAGATCAATTATCTGAGCGCTTAGCCTCTTTTATTATTAAAGCCTTTTACACACTTTACACTTCATTGCCTACACATACCCTTGTTACAAACTTTGTCTCTACAACTCATTAGGTGGCCTGATTACTTTCACACTGAATACCGGCTGATCACTTGTTATTGAATCCCGAAAACTGAAAACACGGTCATACACTGCATGACGCCAAGGGCGAGTGTTCCCGCTTATAAAGGCCTCGATCCACTTTCTCGAATGTTCGCCGTCAGACGTTCCCCTTCTGAAGTTTCTAAAATGCTCTGGAATTGACATTCAGCAGTATGTCGCTGAAAGTTGCCATCATTTCCTTTTTCAGCTGCAACAGAGCATTCCAAACTTTGACAACGAAATTCGAACACAACCGTCGGTTCGCGTCCGCAACACTGTCTCCACTGCTGTTCTATTGATAGCGTGGAGGATTGAGGTGTATTTGAGAGCTTAAGGGAGACGCGATCGATAAAAGCACGAGCGGTTTCTGGCGATGGTAGCTTTCCGACGTCATAACTTTCTATTCTTACTCTACTCCGTTGCGCTCGTGATATCCGTAAGCGCATCTTGGCTACTACAAGATAGTGGTCCGAGTCGATGTGAGCCCCTCGGAAAGTTCGAACATCAAGAATAGTGGAGGAGTGTCTGACGTCGATCGCGATGTGCTCAATCTGGTTGGTAGTCGATTGATCAAAAGACCGCCAGGTGCCTTTGTGTATATCGAGGTGCGGGAAGCGCGTACTGGCTAGAAGGAGATTTCGCCCCGTAGCAAGATCAATCAGCCTGTGTCCGTTATCGGAGGTGGTGTCGTGTAGGCTATGTTTGCCGATGACTCGTTCAAATATGTTTTCCTTACCCAGCTTAGCATTGAAGTCTCCTAGTACAATTTTGGTGTCATAGCTGGGACATTGGGCATACGTTCTGTCTAGGAGATCGTAGAACTCATCTTTGGTGGAGTTATCCTTGTCTTCCGTGGGGGCGTGGACGCAGATCAGGCTGATGTTAAGAAATTTAGCATTGATACGGATTATTATGAGGCGTTCGCTCACATGCCGAAAGCTTAGGACTTTTTGCCTTAGTCCACCTCGAACAACAAATCCGCATCCAAACAATCGTTGTCCTCTCTCCCTATAGCAGTCGCCGTAGTAAATATCGCAGTTTTTCATCCGCTTTATACCCGGTCCATTCCATCGCATTTCCTGGATGGCGGTTATGCCCGCTTTATAGCGGTCTAGGGTGCCCGCAAGTTGTTCAGCTGCACGTGCCCTGTTTAGGGACCTAACATTCCACATACAGAGCCGAAGATCATTGTCCTTTTTTCGTTTTTTGCGAGGGTCGTCAACATAAATCCGGTCCGTTATATCCGAGGCTTGTGGTTGTTTCGGAGTTTGTGTTTTTTTTACGGTTACGGCTTACTAGGCCGTAGCCCAACCGACTAATCCTATTTTTTTGGCGCAGGAGGCTCGCCATTCGCCCTTCCCCGTCTGCAATCTCCAGATGGCACCACGAGGAGGTGGGGATAGGACTTACTAACAGTGCCGCAAGATGTCCGACTGCGGTGGCTCTTCTCGCTTTTTAGCAGGCCAGCATCCGTCGGATAGATGCTACCCCTGAGGATTTCCTCAGGAATTTTCACATGAGCAACGACAAATAGGGAGCTTTCTGCGTCTAAAAACAGATTTAGTCGGTTGGACTACGGCCTGTCTTTGGTAACACAAAGACAACCATAAGCCTCGGACTAACGGCCGGACTACATGTTGATGACCACCGCAAAAGTATAGAAGGACAGGAATACCGGTTCTGTACCTGGAATGTTGGGTCCCTTAACAGACCAGGAGTGGCCGAAGAGTTATGAGAAGCCCTAAGCTGCTATAAAGCAGACATTACCACACTCCAAGTAGTCCGATGGATGTGGATTTTTTATTCGAGGAGGACTTAAACAAAAATCCAAAGCCAATGCCTCATACCAATCCGCAGAAGAAAAGAAGAAGTATCCCAATGTCTCAGCTATGACACCAAGATTGTTCGAGACGATTTGAACGCAAAGCTGTGTAAAGAGGACTCCTTGAAACGAGGCGTAGGAAAGCACAGCCTACACGACACCACGTCCGAAAACGGATTAAGGCTAATAGACTTTGTGACGGAGCGTAATTTCCTAACGGTCAGTTATCTGTTAATCAAACCGATCATATTGCGATTGACGCCAGACACTGCTCGATCTCTTGGACGGCCAAACTTTTAGAGGATCCAATGTTGACTCGGTCAAGATACGAATGCAAAATGTGATGACGGGAAGCTGTAATCGCAAGAGACCGTCCGTTCCTGGCGGTCCGTCGGCGATCGTGTCTCCCTCAAGCTCTCTCAAGACCATAGAACAGCAATGAAGACGTTGTCAAAGCGCCATTAGGGATGCTGCCTCTGATGTAACAAGTTTCCAGCCACCACCTAGGAGAAACCCTTGGTTTGATGACGAGTGCAGATAGGTACGAGCAGAAAAACAGAATGCATGCATGGCCACGTTGCATCGACGAATGAGAGCTGCTCGTGAGATCTATAAGCGGCAAAGAAGCCAGGAGCATGTACTTTTCAGAAGGGAAAAGAAAGAACATGAGAAGCGCGCGATCAAGAGAGATTTTATCGCAGGAACGACGTTTCAAAATTTTACCAAAAAGTAAACCGAACATGCCAGGGTTATAAAGCCAGAGCGGAAGCCTGCAGGGATGAACACGGACACCTCGAGAGACTAATTCTGCCGAGTATATGGCGAAGATGGCCAAAATACCGCTTTCAGGCAGAACGCACCATTTATGTTCGGCAGAGATGAGAAAGAGTTCCGTCCAACCGGCTTAGAAGAGGTTAAGATCGTGATATCGAAGCTGAAGTCAGACGGTCTGTTATTTAAAGCAGGTGGAGAGGAGTTGGCTGGGAAAATGCGCCAGCTCATCTATAAGATATGATCTGACCGATCTGTGGAACCTCAGCATCGTTTGGCGGTTCCAAAGGAAAGGAGACCGCTATAATTGCACGCCAGATATAGGGATATAAGTCTCCATAAGGTCTTCTCTGCCGTGTTGTGTGAACCCCTTAAACCATTCGTGGACAATTTGATAGGTTCGTATCAATGTGGCTTCAGGCCACGAAAATCCACGAAAGATCTTGGTGAAGACCCATGAGTTTCAGGTTGACACACACCAACTTTTCGTCGAGTCTATAGTCGCATATTACAGTATCTATAGGGACATTCTTCTAACACGTCAAGTTGTACAGGGTGACTATGGGGATTTCCTGCTGCAACATTAAAGATTCAGACGGGGCGACGCACTGTCATGTGACCTTTTCAAAATTGTGTTTGAAAAGATCATGGGGGATACCCTGGTCAATACAAGAGGCACGATCTACTTCAAATCTGCGTAATTGCTCGCATACGCTGAAAACATTGACATGATTGGGAGAATGCAGTGAGTCTTTAATGAAGTTTTTGTGAGCATTGAAGCAGAATCAGCTACAGTGGATCTGAAGGTAAGCGAGGACAACCTTAATTATCCCGGTCCTCCAGGCTTGCACCTGATCGTTTCGAGAAAAAAAATCTGGGTACAATCTTCGGCTCCGTTTGTGTTGACGGAGAGTGGAGGAGAGAATTCAACCAATAACTCTCTAGGAATGTTGACCAATATAAGGAATCTTTCTTTAACCGGACGATAAGAATCTAAAATTTCTTGTGGGATTTGGTCTTTGCCATCTCTACATCACACACGCTTACACACGCCTATTTCTATGGTTTCCAGTGAGGTTGCAGTTTCTGCCCGTCTGTTACGTGGGTCATCTTTGAGGAATGTGCGACCAGCTTCCCACTTTTCAGCGGTTGACATCGAAGGAGCAGAGAAGTCCTTTCTCTTTAATTCCATTTCTTCTTTCGATGCCATGCAATGTCCTGAAAACTCCTTCTGCCTCGCCATATAAGGAATCATTGTTGGAATCCCATAATCACTGGCCGTATGAATTTATCCCAAGAAAACCTGAACTGAACTTTTCCCACATTCGTCAGATTCATTAAGTTTTGCAGGATTAAGAAAGGACTGATGAGGACGCCGCCGTGGCGCAGTGGTTCGGTTGTTGGGCTCTGACGCACGATATGCGAGCTCGGATCCCGACAACCCAAATGCCATCGTATGTTTATTTCGCGGCGTCCCTCCTCGGCAGGGTACTGGCAAAACCCCGCGTAGTATATTTGCCATGAAGAAGCTTCTCGACTCACGCCGTTGGGAATCGGCATTAAACTATAGGTCCCTTTCACTTGTGTGACAAATCAATCGCACACAACATGGGTGATTGGGAGAAGCTTGGCTCTGGTCCTTCATGGGCTGTAATGCCACCAAAGAAGAAGAAGAAGAAGGACTGATGTTCATGTTTACATTATACTACACAACTATTCCATCGCCAACCTCCAGCTCAATTCTTACCATTCCCAATAAATCCTGATTAAAAACGTCAACAGATGCAGTCCACACAGCTACTGCATACCGGCACTTTACCGTTGTACAAATTATTTTACTGCGGCAGAATAAAATAAACGTACTCGGGTGAGATTCTTATTTCAATCTGTTTATTTTGACCTTCGACTGGTCTTTAAATACAAAATTACTTAAACTAATCTTATTCTTATCTTATATGTACGTATGTATGTGTAAAGGACCAGCGCAGCCCAAATGTTCGGTGCGTTGGCCTTATCTATTGTACCTTTTCTTTATTGGTTTAGGTGACTGTGATATTGGACTGTATTTGTAAGGGACCAGCGCAGCCCATATGTGCGATGCATTGGTCTTATTTATTTAGGTCATATTTATGACTATGATAAGTGGACTGTATTTTTATATTCTATCTTCTGCCCTTTATGTGCGCTGATAAGATATGTGCGCACATATGAGTCATGTTCATGTATGAACATTTTGCGGGCGGCCAGAAAGATTAATCGTAATTTTTCTATCTGACTTACATCTGTAACGTACATAAACTATTAACAAACATAAAATGGTTATAATGACTAATATTAAGGATATATGTCCGCTATGATTTGGTGTATTCGCAGGACTTGGTATCGGTTCGATGACATGTGGTACGTCAATGTGGGCAGTTGGACTTAGTGGCGGAGGAGGAGGCTCTGGAGCAGGAGCTGGCAGAATGTTTTCTTCTTCGACCTCTTCTTCTAGCTTCTTTGGTATTTTCATTGATGTCCGAGTGTAACCATGAGCCAGACTGTAATGTCTTGACTCACCTACCGATTTACTCGGACTGATGGCATTTTCGAGACATGCTTCACTTCCTGTTAGTGATCTACTCGTGACGAGCTTATGCAGCCGTTTGTCAATTTGCTTGAGAGTGATCATCTCGGCCCGCATCTCCATCACCCTATCCTTTAAGCTCTCCAGATGGCAAGTGGAGCTCGGTGATTTCAATCGGGTGTTTGTCAGGACAAGATCCTTCTCATGGACCTGCTTCTTGAGCTCTATGACCACCTGGTGCTCATCATGTCCGATGGTGTCTATCGGTCTGGCACTCTCGACCAGAGTGACCGTCTTTTGGGGACTAGTTTCTCTTGATGATGGTAGTGGCTGTGTTCCAGCATTGGTCGCCACCTCACTTGATACTGGCCCATTTAACTGAAACTGTTGATGGCCACAAGAATCCTCACTAGTGCGTCCCATCAGAATGATGTTCTGTTGCTGCTTCTGTAACTGTCCCTGTTGTTGGTGATAGATCGGAATTCGGCCCGTTGGGCTTCCAGTCGGGATTTGTTCCTGAAGTAGCGTAACGGGCTTCACGATATGTATATTTTGCGATGATATGTCTGATATGGTTCTACGGTTTGGTGATATGTCGCCCTTCTCCCGTTTCAGAAGCTTCTGGCAGTCGTTTGGTTCGAGAGTAGCGGGCGATGGGTTTTGTTTCTTATTTTCTGTCTGACCCGTTATTTTGTCCCATGTGATCAGAATGCGCGTGTTGTCATACCTCTTTTTCAGAAGATACCACGCTGCTTGGTAATTTTCCGTGTGCTGAATCAAGCGTGCAGCTTCACCCTTCAAACAACGACGGAGACGGATTATTTTTTCTGAGCTTGATATCTGCTCATCATTGTGAACCATGGCTTGGAACACGTTATGAAAATCAGGCCAATCTTTTATTCTTCCATAGAAGGTTGGGATTTTCAACTCTTCTAATTCTGAATAACGGCGAAAAGCAATTTTTGGCTCTTCATTTCTTAAGGCTCTTTTAATTCGCGGAAGCCCTTCGAAATATTCTGCATGTATATCGTCATAGGCTTCTTCTATTTCATCATTAAAATATTTGGAGAGCTCGTTGACATATTTGCTTCGAATAATGTCAAACAACGATTTCAAGTATTCGATTTGTTCGGGGTTTACCACTGCCTTGAAACTCAGATCTTCCATCTTCCTTCGCAGTGTATCGATTTTTCTTTTGAAAATGGTCACCTTGTGATCTGGTCTGTTTGGCGTGGTCTTATCCATTTGTTGCTGCTCCTTTTTGTTTCCTGATTGAGACGTCGTTGCTTTTTCCTGCGGCTGGAATAATATCTCATCGGAAAGAGCTGTTTTAAAGTTCTGGACCATTTCTTCAATTCTGCTTGATGTGTCACCATAAGCATTTGTTATGAAGTAGTACTCCTCGCCTGTACCATCCACTATTAGTTTGTCGTGGTTGGCATCAAATTCTTTCTGAAGTTTTAGAAGAGATTTATTTATCTCTTCGATCTTCGCTCTTCTTTGCGGCTTGCCCGATATATTGTTATAAATTTGCAGGACTTTCTCCGCGATATCCAACTGTTGCTCGAGGGTCTTGCCTCTATTTATGCCCATGTTGAATGCTGTTGTTTTTTGTTGAATTGTATTCTCCAAAGGGATCGTTGGAGGTAATTGATTTAGTCGCCTGGTTGACCTTGCTGTGCCTCGACTCACAGCAGCTGATTATCCCTTTGGATTACAATTAGTGGATATTGCGTAAAGTGTATTGCTTTACGGCTTATGCATCCTTAACTGGTCGATAGAGCTCGTCAAATCCGGCTCGATGGACCAAATGTACAAATTATTTTACTGCGGCAGAATAAAATAAACGTACTCGGGTGAGATTCTTATTTCAATCTGTTTATTTTGACCTTCGACTGGTCTTTAAATACAAAATTACTTAAACTAATCTTATTCTTATCTTATATGTACGTATGTATGTGTAAAGGACCAGCGCAGCCCAAATGTTCGGTGCGTTGGCCTTATCTATTGTACCTTTTCTTTATTGGTTTAGGTGACTGTGATATTGGACTGTATTTGTAAGGGACCAGCGCAGCCCATATGTGCGATGCATTGGTCTTATTTATTTAGGTCATATTTATGACTATGATAAGTGGACTGTATTTTTATATTCTATCTTCTGCCCTTTATGTGCGCTGATAAGATATGTGCGCACATATGAGTCATGTTCATGTATGAACAACCGTCATACGACATCCTGACACGATGACAGCTAGAGAGGCGCTTGGTAAAAGTTTAATCAAAAAATCGACTTCACATCCGCCCCACTGCATGCTGACACCGAAGTTCGACAAACGCAGAAGGGATAACCAGGTGACTTTTAATTTTCCGCAAATCTCCTTTATTTTCCGTTTACTCCTGCATTTCGTCCTTCTCTGAATGGCGAAAAAGAGCAATCTAACGACCATAAAAGCCACAAGCCCTAAGCGAATCATTCTCCTCACGTCGTCCACCGGGAGAATTGTTAATTGGATAAAATAGTAAACGCATTCCCGGAGCATTGCACATGCACAAACGTTCCGAGCTCAAAACCTACGAGTACACACGTTAAAACCAGGCGAGAAATCAATCCGTTTTAGGAACCTATAATTGCATTTCTAGCTAAGACCGCATTTTTATGGGTTACCCTTGCATCCGTAGTCGAATGAATGCCACCACCATTGCCGCCCGCAGCCGGGGAACACAAAAAGCCTTTTTCGCCGTCATCTTTTCGGCTATCCCATGTTCGTGTTGTGGTCCCGGATGTCTGATTTAAACCCGAAAAGTGATAAACCTATGGCGCTGGGGTGAAAGGCGTCCAGAACGAGGGTAATAGTGCCACTGTCCATGGGAACAGTCGCGGCTGAGTGATTCTGGTTGCTTTGCTAGCGGTCCGAGTGTTTGGTTGAAGATATATTCGCTTCACCAAAACAGAGACCACCCGCCCGACTGGCACGATAACAATTATTCGCGTTCGCACTGCGACCGAAATAGGCGTCACTCCGGCCGCCAACATGGCTAATTCCTTTTTGCCCTTTAAAGGGTGCGAAGCTTTGTCCGAGTACATGTACCTATACATGTACAGTGGAAGGCCATTCGAATTATGCTTTCTTCGGTTGGGAATGTAATTAGTGGCAATAACGGTATCAGTGTACAAAGCTCCAGCAAAATGGATGTAATGATGAATGGAAATGAAAGAATTCTTAGATGGGATTGTGCTTTATTCTTGTTTTGCGAACGAGGTTTCGTCGACTAGCAATGTTGACCCCGTTCCGTCGACTTGGAGTGGGGCTTCCAATCAGAGATCGTTTCGTTTAATGTGCGGCATAATTAAGTCCGAGGGATTACAAAAGTTTATATTTTGTTCAAAAACTAACTGCTGCTCTACTTTCGATCGATTCGCTTCCACAATTACGGATGTGTGTTTGGATGAGAGGAGAAAGTGTATTTCACTCCAATAGATTGAGTGGATATGGACTGTACTGGATGTTTGGGTCGGTGAGCTCTGTGCTTGCATTGTTGAAAATTATTATGAGATTGCAGCAGCGGATTGAAACCCTATTTAAAAGTCGTCATCGGTTTGAAGCACTTCAATATGCCGGCTAATGGTTCCGCTAGAAATCCCCGGGTCGGCAAGCCCATAGCTCTCTTGTGTCATTAAAGTGGCCCAGATACATTGTAAAATACCGTAAAGTACCCGGCGATTGATAAATTGGCAAAATGTCCTCACCGCTACAATTGCAATATTACCCCTTAACCAGTGATTCTTGCCACATTTGGACAAATCCTTACCGTATACGACGTTCGACAGTATAGACCCTAGTACTGACTTTTGTGGGACTCCATCAGTAATGTCTTTTTTTTTTTTTTTTTATTTCCCTTGGTATATTTACAACTGTCTACAATTTAAGACATCCTTCTTCTTCTTAGTGGGCGCTACAGTTCGGGGTTAACCTGGGCCTCAACCAACATGCCCCTCCATCTAGCACGATCTTTCGCTAGCCTTTTCCATTGCCGCACACCCAGTTGGCTGAGGTCCCCTTCCACCTGTGTGCGCCATCTTAAGGGCGGCCGTCCTCTGCTTTTTCGTCCCTCGGGGTTGGATTCAAAGACTCTCCGGGCTGGAGCTGTGGTGTCCATTCGCTCTACATGGCCCAGCCATCCTAGGCGTTGAATCCGTAGACGCCTGACTAGGCTCATGTCGCTGTACAGCCCGTAAAGTTCGTGGTTGAATCTTCTCCTCCATCCCCCATCTGCCTTTATAGGCCCAAAAATCGCTCGCAAAATCCTTCTCTCGAACCGACCAAGGGCCTCCTCATCCGCATTTGAGAGTGTCCATGCTTCTGCGCCGTACAACAGGACCGGGATGATAAGGGTCTTATATAGAGTCAACTTTGTCGTTCGGGAGAGGGCTCTATTACTCAATTGCCTCCTGAGCCCAAAGAAACAGCGATTGGCAAGAGTTTGATTTCGGACCAGATGTCGTTGTTCCAGGTCACTGCGGAGCCAAGGTAGATGAAGTCCTTAACTACCTGGAACTTTTGTCTGCCAATATAAACGTTCTGGCCAAGACGTCGGTGGTGAGCGTCCTTTTTTGCTGAGAGCATATATTTAGTTTTGCCCTCGATTACCGCCAAACCAATTTTCGCCGCCTCCATCTCAATACTCGCAAACGCCTCATTGACATCTCGCTGTGATCTACCTATTATGTCAATATCGTCGGCGTATGCGAGGAGATGCGAGGATTTGAAATAGATTATGCCTCTTGTATTGGCCAGTGACTTTTGCACAATCATTTCCAATATGACGTTGAAGAAACCACACGACAGCGCATCGCCCTGCCTTAATCCTTTTTTGACATCAAAACTATCGGTAACGTGTTCCCCGATTCGAATGGAGCAGCGAGCATTCACCAAAGTCATCCTGCATAGTCTCACGAATTTAGCAGGTACGTCAAAGGTAGACATAGCGTTGTATAGCTCGTCTCTAATTACGCTGTCGTACGCGGCTTTGAAGTCGACAAATAGGTGGTGAGTGTCGACTTGAAATTCATTGGTTTTTCCAGGATCTGCCGTAGTGTGAAGATTTGGTCGATGGTGGACTTCCCTGGCCTGAATCCGCACTGATAAGGACCAATCAGTTTATTTACAAAAGGCTTCAGGGGTTCACACAAAACGGCAGAGAAGAATTCGTAGGCGATGTTAAGGAGACTTATTCCTCTATAGTTGGCGCAATCAGAAGGGTCTTCTTTCTTGTGAATCGGGAATACGATGCTGAGACTCCATTCCTCGGGCATGCTTCCCTCTAACCATATCTTACGGATGAGCTGGTGCATGCTCCCAACCAGGTCATCCCCAGCTGCCTTGAAGAGCTCAGCAGACAGTCCGTCTGCGCCAGCAGCTATATTCGACTTGAGCTTCGATATGGCAATCTTAACTTCGTCGAGGACAGGGGGACAGAGTTCTCTGCGGTCTCCGTCGATTAGAAATGGATCATTCTGCCTGACAGCGGTATAATGACTAACATCGCCGTTATACAGTCTGCAGAAGTGGCTTTTCCATATTCTCAGCATCGGCTGCGATTCTACTACTAGGTGTTCGTTCTCATCTCTGCAGGCTTCCGTTCTGGCTTATAACCTTGGCATGTTCGCTTTACCAGTTGATAAAACTTTCGAACGTCACGCCTGCAGTAACACCACTCCAAATCCACAATCGAGCGCTTCTCGTGCTCTTTCTTCTTCCTTCTAAGAAGCTTATGCTCCTCCCTTCTTTTTAACTCGTAGAGCTCACGAGCTGCTCTTGTTCTTTTATGCAGCGAGGCCTTATATGCATCCTGCTTCGCTGTGTGATTCCTCCTGCACTCGTCATCGAACCAGGTGTTTCTTCGTGGTGGAGCCTTCAAACCCAAAACTTCGGATGCAGAGCTTTTCAGGGCTTGCTGACAAGGCTCCACTGCTGTTCTATTGATAGCGTGGAGGATTGAGGTGTATTTGAGAGCTTAAGGGAGACGCGATCTATAAAAGCACGAGCGGTTTCTGGCGATGGTAGCTTTCCGACATCATAACTTTCTATTCTTACTCTACTCCGTTGCGTTCGTGATATCCGTAAGCGTATCTTGGCTACAACAAGATAGTGGTCCGCGTCGGTGTTAGCCCCTCGGAAAGTTCGAACATCGAGAATAGTGGAGGAGTAACTGACGTCGATCGCGATGTGGTCAATCTGGTTGGCAGTCGATTGATCAAAAGACCGCCAGGTGCCTTTGTGTATATCGAGGTGCGGGAAGCGCGTACTGGCTAGAAGGAGATTTCGCCCCGTAGCAAGATCAATCAGCCTGCGTCCGTTATCGGAGGTGGTGTCGTGTAGGCTATGTTTGCCGACGACTCGTTCAATGATGCTTTCCTTACCCAGCTTAGCATTGAAGTCTCCTAGTACAATTTTGATGTCATAGCTGGGACATTGGGCATACGTTCTGTCTAGGAGATCGTAGAACTCATCTTTGGCGGAGTCATCCTTGTCTTCCGTGGGGGCGTGGACGCAGATCAGGCTGATGTTAAACAATTTAGCATTGATACGGATTGTTATGAGGCGTTCGCTCACATGCCGAAAGCTTAGGACTTTTTACCTTAGTCCACCTCGAACAACAAATCCTCATCCAAACAATCGTTGCCCTCTCTCCCTATAGCAGTCGCCGTAGTAAATATCGCAGTTTTCCATCCGCTTTATACCCGGTCCATTCCATCGCATTTCCTGGATGGCGGTTATGCTCGCTTTATAGCGGTCTAGGGTGTCCGCAAGTTGTTCAGCTGCACGTGCCCTGCTTAGGGACCTAACATTCCACATACAGAGCCGAAGATCATTGTCCTTTTTTCGTTTTTTGCGAGGGTCGTCAACATAAATCCGTTATATCCGAGGCTTGTGGTTGTTTCGGAGTTTGTGGTTTTTTTACGGTTACGGCTTACTAGGCCGTAGCCCATCCGACTAATCCAGTTTTTTTTGGAGCAGGAGGCTCGCCATTCGCCCTTCCCCGTCTGCAATTTCCATAGGAAATCCCCAGATGGCACCACGAGGAGGTGGGGATGGGACTTACTAACCGTGCCGCAAGATGTTCGACTGCGGTGGCTCTTCTCGCTTTTAAGCAGGCCAGCATCCGTCGGATAGATGCTTCCCCCACGAGGCCTTTGTTAGTCCTTTGCCATCCCTGCTAAGTTAGTGTCTACCAGAAATTGTACTAGAGACTCACCTCTGGCATTGTTATCGCTTCTTCCTCAAATTTTGCTCTGGGCATTAGCGTTGCAGCCTATGATGAGTGATGAGTTTTTGTCCTTCGCTGGGAAAATAGCTAACGGCTTTAGGCATTGCCAATATTAGTCCGCCTGACGACAGACATGTCAAGCATAATTTTCAATGTTCTTGATGTCCTTTGCTCCTTTCCCTGCGGGTACGGGGTTAGAATAGGCCCGAGGTAAGGCATGCCTGTCGTAAAAGGCGACTAAAATCCGGAGGACGGACCAGGTAGTAGCTTTGTAGCAGATCCAAAGTTGTTGCCTGGTCCGTTGGTGAAGAAAGGGAATATTTTTCCCAAGATATCTAAAGATTACATATTTTTATATATGAATCTTATTCGAAGAAATCCATTGATTGGAGTCCGCTCTCCAATCTATGGTAACGTTTGTTAAGCATGCAATGATGTCTCGAACGACTTTTCGAATTTCCCATTTTGGGAAGACGTATAGAGGAACCCTTCGGGGCTAAAAGTTGAACCTTTCGGGGTAGAAGTGAACCCTTCGGGGTATGAGGTGCCCTCCGGGGCGATCGAAGACGCATAGGCGGTGTTGTAACACCCCTATGCAATCGTTGGAAAGGTTGGGTTGGGCCTGGCTGGAGGCCCACACTAAAAAATATTCCAGCAGAGTGTGTTAAATCCCTGACACACTCAGGAATGACGGAAGGGGAGTTAAGGGACTCTAAATCCCTAGATATCTAAAATTCCTGATGCTTTTAATAAACAAGGGACCCTTGGGCTCCTAGATAATTAAAAGAACTCCTTGAGTTTTCTTGATTTAAGGGGCCCTTGTGGTCCCAGATATTTAAAGAATTCCTCCGGGTCTTCTTATATGATAACTAAAAGAATTCCCTGTGTTTTCTTAACTCAAGGGACCCTTGAGGTCCCAGATATCAAAGATTTCCTTCGGGATTTCTTATGGTGCATGGTGATTAGGGAACCCAAGTGGTTCCCAGAATCTGGTAGTGCATGGCGATATGGGCCGGTCTGGCGGCCCATTCAAAAATATCCAGTCGAGCGTGCTAAAATCCTGGCACCTCAAGAATGACGGAAGGTAAGTTGTCAGGCTTGAGTTCTTGGGGGAACTCAACTGAAAGTGACTTGGTTTAATTGCGGAGTGAAAACCAAGGCACTCTAAAAATAATTGGTACCACGGGGACAGGAAGCCCCCGGAGTGAACTAGGTAGGTGAGTGTGTGAATGAACTAAATTCAGTATAAGAGGCACATTGTGCCAATGATGAAAACCTGATTCATGCCGAATTTTTAATTAAATTGTGACAGTAGCAAGTAATGCACACTCACTAGCCGAAATTCGCTCCGGTCCTGTCGGCCCCCTTGTGGGAGCATCGTGGTGGCTGTGGTTATCCCAACATCGCGGGAACACATGGCATCAGACAAGACTTCGGACTTCGGTCTTCGGTCTCAAGTGTCTGATGCAAGAGGTGTTAGGTAGACCTCGGCCTCCATCAAGGGCGGTGAACATGTCCCCAAGCATGTTCACCAATTGTACTAGGGTATTCGTACCCTGGGGCAATGACCAATGCAGCCTTGGTCCCGATTGTGGGTAGGCCCACCGTGAGATTGAGTCGTAAAGACAGGTGCTCACGTAAAGCCATTTACTCATTTTCTGTCCTTTGTTCCGTAGTAACTAAAACCACCCATAATTGAAACTCCCCCAAAATAAGGATCGCTTGAAATACATAAGTATAAACATATGTATATGTATCTTCCGTCAACCATCATTAAATTCAAATGACAATTCACTGGCATTTCACGTTAATTATGGATAACTTCAATTGTAACCGAATACACTTCAAAACAACATTCCGCAGTCAATCATATCCACTTCCTCATCCGTGCGATTACGCATTTGGACGTCGATAATCAAAAGGCGGCACATAAAAACAGTTCATGACAAATGTCACGCATACGAGCGCACGTGCATATGTATGTATCTATGAACATAAAAATAAAGTCAATTAACTGGAGCATCATTATTTCTTTGGTTTTTCCGGTCCGCATTTTCCTGCCACCCTGCCTCCAACATCCTTTGGAGTTTTTCGTCTTTTTTTTTTTTTTTCGATTACACTCGTTTTATCCTCTGTGCTTCGCGGTTTTGCTCCGCAATTAAGGAAGCGCTTATGTGCTGGCAGGCATAAGCCTCTGGTCGTATGATGTAATCACTTTTCCGAGGCATCCTGGAATATTGAATAAAAATTATCCATCTGAAGGCACATTTACGTGCGAAATGTGAAAACATAAATACAAACACACATCACTGCGAATGTCCTTCTTTGCTGGGTCGCACACGGTTTCAATTGAACTGTGGTTTGTCAGCCGTGCAAATCTGCCAGGATTAACAGGACAGCGAAAGAGAAAAAGTTATGGATCAGGCAGGTTAGTATGCGTGAATGCGAAGCCATTTACAAATACACATTTGCGGTGTTGTTGCTGTTTTTTTTTTTTTTTTTCTTTAAATTAATACCGTTAATTGTATCTGGTTCGCACTTGTACATACATACATGTCGGTGTATCCTTGCGCACAGAACAATTGTTGTTCGATGCAAGTGTAGCAAATGAAAGGACTCGAGCGGATAACTGGAGCCGGACTCAGCCAAGCATCAAGGTTGATTGGATGCAAGTGCGTGACTGTATGAATGCCATTCCCATATCTCGTATGTCGCTCAAGGACTCACGTCGATAGGACAACTAGAGTTCTTTTCATAGAAATTTCAATGGGATTGCATAATGACAATGGACCCTGCTCCATTAAGCCCGTTTTTTTTTTTTTTTCAGGGTTTAAGTACACAGATTGGCCCCGTTAATCTGAGGACAATTTCAAAACACGCAATTCGAATTTATCTGCATACGAGTAGGTATATAGTTATATAGATACTTAGATACCTACATAAGTAGTTTTTTGTTGAAAAGTGTGTTATCAGTACAAAAGTTAAGTACCACGCTCCACTTGCGCTCCATTATTACTTGCATTTGATTTTTGTTTTTTAGTTGAAGCCATAGTTGTTCGGAGCTGTTCCGGTGGCCATTGTATTTGAGTTCCTTTGTTGTGCTAAAGCCGGGTATGGATGAAAACGGATTTCTCGGTGCTAGTAACCCATTGTTCTCGGTTTATTGTGCCACAGAATGGTGCAAATTGTTGTGACCAAGTTTTTTTTGCTTGCCCTCTTAACATCGCAGTGAATAGTAAAGTTCGCTGGTAAGCGCTCTTATAGTCAGGACTTCAAGGTTTTACAGGCTAATAAATAACTAGATGACAAGGTTACGAATACGATTAGTAAGAGTAAGGTTTGACAACTCTTCTAGTAAACAAGATGGTCAATAGTGGGTTTGATAGTTTAGACTAGGTATGTGGTTGAAAGTTCATTGTCACGTACCCCCATCGTTAAAGATGCTCACGTCCTGCTTTACGACACGAACCCTTGGCTAGGTAGGTAGGTAGGACCGTAGCCTTCTTAAATAGAAAATAAGAAGAACACACATAGGCCAGGGAGGCCCGTTGTGCAGCTACGAGGGGGTATAGCCCCTTATTCGTGGAACCATTTTGTGCTTCTTAAGAAGTTAGGAAGATAAGATATCTCTACTTGCTGAACTTCGGTCCGATCGTTAAGGAGGTAAGATGCCGGGCAGGCGCAGAGAAGGTGATGAATGGATTCGACCTCCTCCTCGTCTAGACAGCTCCTGCAAAAATCATTCGGAGTTATACCTAGTTTTTGCGCGTGACTGCCAATAAGGCAGTGTCCAGTGATGACACCCATGACTTTATGGACGTCAGTTCTTTTTAGGGAGATAATACTCTTAGTCCGTTGACTGTTGAGCCAGGGCCAGATTTGCCTGGTGATGAGGCAGGTATGTCCCTGAGTCCATCTCCGGTTCGTCTCGGCCCTGGCGAGATTTATAAGATTGTGTTTAATGGTTGCAAAGGGTACACCTTCACAAGCCACGATTGACTGTAGCGTCGTTCCTTGTTGGGCGAGTGTGTCGGCTCTTTCGTTTCCTGGAATGTCGCTGTGTCCCGGTACCCAGATAAGTTGTATGTTGAACTGTTCGGCCATCTCGTTAAGAGATAGGCGACAGTCGTGACTAGTTTTTGATGTGTACACATAGGACTCCAACGAATTTAAGGCTGCTGGGCTATCCGTGAGAATGCGGATATCCGTGGTGGATATCACGTTCCACTTCAGCTTAGACAAAGCCTCTTTCATTGCCAATAATTCCGCCTGGAAAACGCTGCAGTGATTTGGTAGTTTTAGAGCTTTGTTCAGGTTAAGTTGTTTGCCGAATACTCCATTACCCACCCGGTCTTTGGCTTTAGACCCGTCAGTATAGAAGTCTACGCAGTTTCTGCGAGGTTGAGTCTGGCGAGTCCAGTTTTGTCTGTCCGGGTAGGTCGTTGTAAAGTTTTTTTCTAAGACTGTGGTGGGTTCTGTGAGGTCCAGGTTTTCTGCCATACCTGACCTATTATTCAGGATGGAGGAGTGGCCAGTGACATAGCTCGACCAGTTCGAGTTGGCTTTAAGTCTAATGGCCCTTTGTGTAGCAATTTGCCTGCCGAAAATATCGAGTGGTGTAAGGTCGGGTATCATGTTAAGCGCAGATGTTGGGGTGGACCTGAGGTGCCCGGTAATGCACATACACGCCAACCTTTGTACCGTCTCGAATTGCTTGAGGTATGTTTGCTTGTCCAGTGCTGTCCACCAGACTGTTACTCCATACAATAGTACGGGTCTGACGACCGTGATGTAGAGCCATAGGGTGATATTGGTGTTGAATCCCCATTTTTTCCCTATGGCTTTCTTGCATGGGTAGAGAGCTTTAGTTGCTTTTTTAGCTCTTTCGATTGTGTTGCTCTTCCAGGTTAATTTCCTATCTAGTATAATGCCAAGGTATTTGGCATTGGAGGAATAGTTTAATCTGGTACCAAGCAAAGTAATATGGCAGTGTTCCGGGATTTTGTGCTTTTAGGTGTATAGCACGAGCTCCGTTTTTTGGGGATTCACCCTGAGCCCGTTGCTATGCGCCCACTTGCAAAGAATTGAGAATGCCGATTGCGTGCGGCCATTCAGTGTGGATAGGTATTTGCCTGAGATTGAGATGGCAACGTCATCAGCGTAGGCAACAACGTCCAGGCCTTCTTTCTCCAGTTTGATTATTAGTTCGTTCACAACTACATTCCAGAGAACAGGTGAGAGGACCCCACCTTGCGGGGTTCCCTTGGTAACCACTCTGGTGGTTACTTGGCTTCCCCATTTGAACTGAATCCTGCGCGTTAATAATAGCTCGCTGATCAGTTCTATCAGAGTCCTCTCTAGCTTTAGCTTTTTTAGCCCTTCTATTATTGCTTTGGGAGTGACGTTGTTGAAAGCGCCCTATATGTCTAGGAAGGCTGTCAGAGTATATTCTTTAAGATGAATTGATCTTTCGGTTTTCCTCACCAGTGTGTGCGAGGCTGTTTCGACAGATCTACCCTTACAGTAGGCATGCTGTGCCTTAGAAATTAGGGACGGATCCACATTGTGGCGTATGTGCAAGTCTATCAGCCTTTCCAAAGTTTTAAGTACAAAGGATGATAGACAGATAGGCCTTAGATCCTTGGGAGAAGTGTGGGAGTTATTGCCGGTTTTGGGGATAAAACGTACCCTTGCGCACTTTCCACTTTTCTGGAATGTGACTCCAAGCTAGGCATCCTTTAAAGATAATCTCTAGCTATGGTATAGTCCATTCCATAGTTTGTGTGAGTTCGATAGGGTAAATTTCACCCGGGCCTGGCGATTTGTAGGGCTTGAAGCTTTTTAACGCCCATATGATTTTCTCTCTAGAGATAATGTGGTCGTACTTTCCCTCTATCGCGGAGGAGGAGTGAGTTCCTCGCGAGTGTACTGAGTCTTGCTGTTCATAGCAGCCCGGGAAGTGCGTATTGAGGAGAAGATTTAGAGTTTCTTCCTCAGACGTTGTCCAAACTCCATTTACTGTGAGACAGCTCGGAGATTGTGGATCTTTCGAGGAGTATTTTTCTCAATCTGTAGGCGTCTGAAATTCTCCCCATACTGTTGCAGAAGAGTTTCCAAGACAGCCTTTGTTCTTTCCTCAGGGTTTGTTTGTACACTCTGAGTAAATCTTTATATAGGCTCCAGTCTCTGTCGTTACTTGTACTCTTTGCTTTATTGAAGAGTTTTCGACAGTCCTTGCGGAGCTTACTTAGTTCCGCGTTCCACCAAGAAGGGTATGAGTTCTTTCTTGATTTGTGGGTTGCGCAGCTGTTGACCCATGCGTTGCCCAAAGTAGTTGTTAGAATATCGACCATTTTGTCTATATCTAACGTGGACCGCGGGGTATCAGGGGTCCTCTTTACTATAGACTTGCCAATGAAGGCTCTATATCGCTCCCAATCAATTCTTCTTGGGTTGGAGGATGAGTCAATTGCTGAAGCGAAAGTCGGTCTCGTGTAAGTTTCAAACTTGACCATGATGCAGACAGGAGCTTCGCTTGGTATGGAGTTGTCGACTTTGTTTTCGGTCGAACCGTAAATAATGTCAATGACTGTGCCCATCGAGCCATTGCACAGTCCGCAAAAGGTCCACAGGTTCTGGCGTAACATCACCTTAGCGCCAACGCAGAGTAACAGTTCTGCGCTCAGTCCTTGAGCTTTGTCATCTGAGGCTTATGCGGCTGTTGCATTATTATTTGAGGCAATTATTCGAGTCACTGGGAATCCAAGCGATCGTAAGGCGTTCTTGTTATAAGTTTTGATGTTTTTGTTGGTCGCCATCAATCGTGTCGCGTCCTTGAAATCTCGGGTCGATCCTGCATTATTGTCGACGAAGCTTCTGATACCAGTAAGACATTGTGCCTCTAATATTTGAAGCAAAGTATAGAAAACGGCTCATGAGCACCGGATTCTCTCTGGCCTGTTGTTGTAGATACTCCGGGGATCCATTGAAATTTGTCAAGTTGGCGTAGATTAAGCCTTTGCTAATTGCGTCGGTCGAAGCGTTGCATCGTGTTGAGGCAGAAGAATGGAAACCTCGGGTCTTGAGCACATCTCTTGTCATGGTAATTCATTAAATACCGAGCCCATTCCTGAAATGTGGGTTGATTTTCTCAAGAACGTGTATTATCATTGAAGTCAGCAGCACCAGAAGGGAAAAGATCAGGAAAAGCTTTGACGATGTAACCAACAGTCGTGAATTCGTTGGCCGGATTTGCTGAAGCTGCAGGCCAATCGATTACATCACCAACAACCTCGGTTTGTCTTATACCACTTGACACTGGAAGCGCATTAATAACCACATCGTCACTGTCTTCAGCAACATCGGGCATTGAGTCGTTGGCAACACTTCCGTCGACATGTCTAAGTTGATCTTGAACGCTTCCATCTTCTGGTAGTGCCGCCAAGGCGGACATATTGATTTGCAAGTCAGCATAGAAGCGATTCTGTTGCTTTAGAAAGATCAGAACATCGTGTACCACCGGGTCGTCTGACCCTGAAGTCTTTGTAACCTTGGGCTCTCTGCTTCCTAACCAGCAAGATGTTGGCTGTATTAGGAACTCTAGGCAACTCGTTTGCAATGGGTTGGAGATCTTGCTCGACGTTCAGCACGTTTCCATTGTAAGGGAATTGACCATTGACACCTTGACTGCGGAGCTGACAGACGCTGCTACCAACATCTGCTCGAAGACTGACAATGACGTCATAACCTCTGGAACGTCTCCTGGATCCATTTTGTTTTGAGCAGTGTACTTGACACGGTTTTTAGTGCAGTAATGGCAGATGACTTCGTGGTGGCTGAGATGTAGCCGTGAGCAGTTGTCGCAGAGTCTGAACACGTGCTTGTCGAGATTCTGGGTGCATTTTTCTTAGTGGGCGCTACAGTTCGGGGTGAACCTGGGCCTCAACCAACATGCCCCTCCATCTAGCACGATCTTTCACTAGCCTTTTCCATTGCCGCACACCGAGTTGGCTGAGGTCCCCTTCCACCTGTGTGCACCATCTTAAGTGCGGCCGTCCTCTGCTTCTTCGTCCCCCGGGGTTGGATTCAAAGACTCTCCGGGCTGGAGCTATGGTGTCCATTCGCTCTACATGGCCCAGCCATCTTAGGCGTTGAATCCGTAGACGCCTGACTAGGCTCATGTCGCTGTACAGCCCGTAAAGTTCGTGGTTGAATCTTCTCCTCCATCCCCCGTCTGCGTTTATAGGCCCAAAAATCACGCGCAAAATCTTTCACTCGAACCGACCAAGGGCCGCCTACACTATCATCCGCCTTTGATAGTGTCCATGCTTCTGCGCCGTACAATAGGAACGGGATGATAAGGGTCTTATATAGAGTCAACTTTGTCGTTCGGGAGAGGGCTCTATTACTCAATAGCCTCTTGAGCCCACAGAAACAGCGATTGGCAAGAGTGAGGAATTGCGAGGATTTGAAATAGATTGTATTGGCCAGTGATTTTTGCACAATCATTTCCAATATGATGTTGATGAAATCACACGACAGCGCATCGCCCTGCCTAAATCCTTTTTTGACATCAAAACTATAGGCAAGGTGTTCACCGATTCGGATGGAGCAGCGAGCATTCTCCACAGTCATCCTGCATAGTCTGACGAGTTTAGCAGGTATGTCAAAGGTAGACATAGCGTTGTATAGCTCGTCTCTAATTACGCTGTCGTATGCGGCTTTGAAGTCGACAAATAGGTGGTGAGTGTCGACTTGAAATTCATTGGTTTTTTCCAGGATCTGCCGTAGCGTGAAGATTTGGTCGATGGTGGACTTCCCTGGCCTGAATCCGCACTGATAAGCTTATTTATAAAAGGCTTCAGGCGTTCACACTAAACGGCAGAGAAGATGCATACATCAGTTTACAACTCAGGTGTCGCGAGGAGGCTGTAGATCAACTTGATGTGAGCATTAGCAGAGATCGTTGTTGGCACCCCGCCATGTTGAGCGCAATCAGAAGCTTTACCCTACATGCCCAGGCCCGACTTTCCTTAAGAGCTGCATAAACAAACAATATTCCGTCATATACGACTATGACATCCTGTTTCTTATTTAAAGAAAAACTGGAGACGTCCACTTGGGCTGGTAAGCTTTAAAAACTTTTCTAGAGTAGTACTAGAGGGAAAAGTACTGCAAGCCTTTACTAGATCATATCAAAGTTGAGCTTATTGAGGTTGATGCCCAAAACACTCAAATTCGAATTAACATTTACGCAAAACAAGTTTTCCGTTGAACAGTTGCCGGAAGGGTCATGGTAACGAAGGGAAACTTAAATGTTCAACTCAATATGAAAGCAAGCTTCTGGGCGAACGGATACACCTCAGTTCTTCCCTCTCTACATGTACATTCGTCTCCCAACTTCCTTTATTCCCTAATCAAATCAGTTTAACCGTTATATCGCTTTGATATTCTCCAAACAATAGAAACCAACTTCATTCGTCTTCCGTTTCAGGACGAAATTTGATTTGTAAATCGATTCTCGACCTCGGACTTGTTGGCCCCCTTTGACTCAGTGAAACAGTTCACCATGAAATTCAAAATAAGTCAAAGAACTTCGGGCCCCAGTTTATGTTATTCCAATTTTCCTTTAAAATTTCGAACTTATTCCCGCGGGGGATAAGTAGAAAACAGGTCATGTGTGTTCCAGGAGCTATGTACTTCAATCGGCTTTCGATTCCTTGAAGTCGGAAACTCATACGGGTGTATGTTGGCACGTCATATATGTATATGTGATTTCTCCTTTACTCTTGTATTTTAAATCCAATTTCCCTGATGTCATGGTCATATTTGCAGTTTTTAACGAATCCTGCCTACTTGGCGACATCCTTAAAAGGAACTTTGTTCTTCCGTCTACGAATGTCAAAGACGGGAAATGACAAAAAGTTTGTTCAACAAGGCATTTGGCTGTCCTTTCCCTACAGTTAAGATGAATGGTTTAAGGACACGTTTATTGTGTTGTGGTATGATGGTAGCGCGTTTAAGAAAGGACGATTTGAGAATATTTTTCATTTAAAAATGGAAATGTGTGTCGATGATCTGTGCCAGTGTCGCTTCCATTTGAAAGAAGTACATAAAACGAACTCTTCAAGCGGCAGATGTTTTATGACAATCATGCCAAGTGTCATTCATGCTCTCCGGCTGCATTGCCGGCTTCAGTAAAATCATCCCAAGGAGCAAGTGCGTTTATAACATTTTCATATGAAATTATATTCATGCCACAATTAAAGCGAATGGAACATGAACGTCGCTGCAAAGTGTCCTTAAAACGCTCTTCAAACCCCTTGAAGCCGGAGTCCATAGTTAATGCCCTTCCGGTCACGACTAGCCATCCACCACTAATTTTAAATTCAATTTTAAATTGATTTTCCACCAGATCCATCCGGATGTATCCAATGATGAAATAATAGAAAAAAAAAAAATAAAATATTCGAACCAAAAAGACCAACCCACGCCGGCAACCAGCAACCACCCAGGATAACCAGATAACCACACGACAAACTGAGGAACAACAATGCGATGGATGTCATGCGAAATCCCACCAGGGGTTTCCCCCTCTTCGTATTGTGACAGCGACATTTGAAATGTTCCGCCGGGAGGCGAACATAACAGCTTACTCATCCATCCCGAGCGCCTGCTCTCGTAGATTCCCCGATGCTCTTGGCACTTTTCTGTACACAGTCTGTAGGGCACTTGGCATTTTAAAGCGTGTCGCATATAGAGGATAGAATTGAAATTACACCATTTGTCGTGGCGAGGACATGGAAGAGGAATACTTTAAGGAGCGCGCCACTTCTGATTGATTAATTGATGACGAGTGTATGAACATTGCATGACACACTTGCATGAAGTGTCCTCGAAGTGCATCTGTACAAGATGAACAAGCATTCGAGTGAGTTTGTTTGATTTTTTAATAACTTTCTCCTCTCATTCGCCTGGAAAGGATTCATCAGCTCAATCTGAGCCTTAAAGGGGATCAACTTTTTGTATTGTAACTTTCAAAACAGAAACAAAACAGTCGCCCTTGGGTCCTTTGACCTGGCGCACGAAGCACGCTGTTGAGGAACTTCCTAGTGGTGTTGCAGGGATTTTACTATTTCCTTTACGGCTCTGAGGGTTCCTTTATGAACATTACTTTCACCTTGCATTTGACGGAAATTTCGAGTGGACCTGGGCGGAGTTGGGTAAACTTTTTTAAACTTTTTTGTAGACGTCTGTCAACTAAGCGACTGTTCTGTCGGACAAGCTTTGTTGTTTGAGACTTTGAAGCACGGATGCCATTTTAAAAGACGAAATGAGAATTGACGTCAATTTCGGCTTTAGTCGGCTGCAAGTCGAGCAATGAAAGAGATATCATCAACTTAGAAGGCAGCCCAGCAAAAACAAAAACCTTCAGACGTGCCCTCTGAGCTGGAGATTGCCCAAGGACGACAGCAACCGTTTCTTCACAACCTCCGAGCCAGAAAAGCTCGGAGATTCGGCTAAAGGAAAAAGAGATGACTCCGGAAAGCCAGTCTCAGATAATGGAGAAAGCGCCACAGGAGTCGCAACGACTTCAGCTGCAAAAGCAGAAGCAGCAGCAACAACGAAAGTTGAAGCAACAGCAGAAGCAGCCTCAGCAAAAGAAACAGCAGCAACAACAACGGCAACGGAAACAACAACGTCATTTCAAAGGAAAGGTGCCGCCAATTTTTACAAGCATTAAGGGCCTCCGAGAGACAATAGACCTTTGTAAGTATGCCATTGGTGCAGATATTCCTTCGATCCAAGATGCATAGTGTGCGAAGAACCACAAAACCGAGGAATGTCGCCTGGGCTTAGCAAGGAGCAACCCAAATGCGTTCCCTGTTCGAACTCGGTGCACCCTGCAAACTAACTAGGTTCCAGCAAGCAAATCCGACTCGGCAAAAAGTGGACAGGATGCCTCCCTCAAGGCACGTCCAAACACCAGCCGTCACTCACTAAATGGCTTACGCTCAATTGGTGTCAGGCCAGGGAAGGGCTGTACAGTTGCCAAAGACTGCTCTCAAAGTCCCAGTCCCATCGCTAAGCCACCGGAGGCTGAGGTGGACCTGCGCCCGATTCTGATCACTTTCCAAGAGCAGATCAGCCACGCAGATATAAAGGCAGGCGAATTGGGTTGGCAAGATCTACACACTTTTTCCGGGCCTATCGCATTTACAGTCATAATGTATGCGTTGGTGAATTGGTGAAGAGTCCCTTAATGATCCTGTCTATGTTAACGTCACTGAACTGAAAAAGACACTTGATAATACAGTAAAATCACTACTCATCATGCAACAACAAATAAGTGAACTTGAGAAGACAACACAAATGCTCTCCGAAATTATGAGAGAAAATAAAGCAATTAAAGCTGAGCTTAAAGCAACAAAAGAGAGACTGGTACACGCAGAATATATGTGTCACTCAAATCACATTGAACTGCGTGAAGTTCCTCTCTTAGAAAACGAAAATGTTGCAGCAACAGCTATTCAAGTCATTAAACAAGGCGTCGGAGTTAACATAGCCGAAAACGATGTTGATGCATGCTATAGGAAGAAAAGCAAGGGGAAAGCATCTGGTACAGTAGTGGTACAACTCCGTAGCAGGAGAATAAAAGAGGAAATCTTGTCGGCTTCATATGCAAAGAAGAAACCCATCAAAGCAGAGAAATGTTTCCCTGCTTGTAAAGGCAGCATATACATAAACGACTGGCTGTCTCATGAAACGAAGATGCTACTGAAAGAGGCGAAAGCAGCAAAGAGGAACAATAAATACGAATTTCTCTGGGTGAGACACGGCAGAATAATGATGCGTAAGGCTACTGGGACGGAGATCAAATTCATCAGGTGTATTGATGACCTAAATTGTTTATAATAATTTTTAATTGATTTTTTCTTTATTAATTTATACATTAATTATGCAATTAACATCTAATGAATTACTTGATCTCTATGATACTAATCCTAGTAGTAATATTTTTATTGGCCCTTATTATGATCCTCAATTAAGCAACATTACTATTCTTCACCAAAACATTAGAAGTATGAGAAAAAACTTTGATAGCTTTTGCCTATACTTGAATAATTCTTTTAAAATACCTCCTGATGTTATAGTTTTATCGGAAATATGGATTTTTGACCATGAATTATCCAATTATTCTATATCGGGCTATGACTTATATGCTAATTGTAATGAAAATTATTCATCTGGCGGAATTGCAATTTTCATAAAACACAATATTGTGATCACGAAGATTATCTCACCTGATTTGAAAAGTGCTGATAGTATCATTGTTAAAATTAAACTTAATAATAGTGTTTCCATTGACATTATCTGCGTATATCGGCTACATTCTGTACCTCAAGATGTGTTCATAAGAGATATTGAAGATCTCCTCACCGGAACTATAGGTCCATATGCTTTTATGGTTGGCGATATGAATATTGATATCCTGAATATCTGCTCGATTAGCGATACTTACTTGCTACTCCTTTCTTCTCTGGGTTTTGAATCAGTTATAAATGTACCAACTAGAATAACTTCATCCACCAAATCTTGCATTGATCATATCTTTAGTAGGGTTAAAAACTCTCATAACATCCGCCCTTTTGTTCTTGAATGGGACGTAACTGATCACTTCGCTACTGGTATCTCGGTCTCTAATATCTTTGCGAGCTCTAAACGAAAGTGTGCAAAGGTTGAAACCCAAAACCTCAAAAAAATTAATTACCTGGTCCTGCAGGAAAGACTCTCTTTGGAAGGACGGAATAGTGTATATAGTTGCAATTGCCCCTCAAAAGCATTTGGGAACTTCATAACTATTTTATCGGATCATGTTTCTACTAGTAAGATCGTAACAAAAAAACGTAAATTCAACAAAATCAAACCGTGGGTAACAGATACTCTATGTAAGGAAATTTATGCCAAAAACATGTACTATATTAGAAATAGAAATAAATTACATTGACCACATGTTAGAAACGCCTACAAGCAAATGCAAAGGGATGTTAATGAAAAAGTATATAAACAGAAGGAAACGTATTACAAAAGAAAGTTTGATAACAATTCATCGAATCCTAGAATGCAATGGAACCTTATAAATAGTCTGCTAGGAAAAGGGAATGAAAACGGCCCGAAAAGAATAAAGTTTTCAGATAGTGTGGTATCAGAAGATGAGGTGGAAATTGCAAATAATTTTAACTTATTCTTTAAAAACATAGTTGATAGCCATAAGCCTACCTCTTCGTTCTACACTACAAATATGTATACAGATTCCTTTGTCGATCATGCAATCCTTCCAACATTCTTTTTCGCTGAGGTGAATGAAACTGAAATTTTGCGTGTTGTAGCAAATTTAAAGCCGAAGAATTCCTGTGGAATAGACGGTCTTAGCACCATCGTCTTAAAAAAAATTATTAATTAGATAGTAAAACCTTTAACTTTCCTTATAAACAACAGCTTTAAGAACGGTATATTCCCTAGGTATCTAAAGACAGCAATAATAATTCCAATTTACAAAAAAGGTGACAAATGTGATCCCAACAACTATAGACCGATTTCATTACTCTCTGTCTTCTCAAAAGTCTATGAAAAAATTGTAACTAAAAGAATGATAAGTTTCTGTGAAAAGTATAAAATACTTAGCACCTCGCAATATGGTTTCATGAAGGGAAAATCTACCGAAGATGCTATTCAGGCATTTTTGGAAAGTATAAACCGTGAAATAGATAGAAGTAACAAAACTGCCGCTCTGTCTCTCGATTTGACCAAAGCATTCGACTTAGTCAATCACAAACTAATGCTAAAGACACTCTATAGATACGGTTTTAGAGATAATATATTAACCACTTGACAGTTTTGCCCGAACAGCACTCGGGCATGACATTTTTCCGTACACTGACGAACCCGAGTCTCGTTCGGGCAAGTTTGGTTTTAACTTGTTGGTGGTGATTTGCCCAAGTATTTCGTCGCCTGTTCCTCAATAGCGGGAAAAACAGTTATATATACATATGTATATGTATAAGTCAAATAAAATAAAAATAAAAAAAAAGCGACAATTTTTTTACTTCTTTTTTCTCAAAAATCCGACTGTTAAGTGGTTAAAGTGGATAGCTTCATATCTTGAAAATAGAACACAGCTAGTCCGTGTGAATAATTCCTTGAGTGATTCAATTTTGTGCGCGAAGTCAGGAGTTCCCCAGGGATCAGTTTTAGGACCTATGCTTTTCCTAATATATATCAATTCAGTTTTTAGTCTGTCGCTCACTGGGCATATTATCGCTTTTGCTGACGACTTGGTTTTGTCTTACACTGCTCCTAACGTAGAAGAACTTAAAACGAGAATGAATTCCGATCTAGTGGTCCTGCGGCATTGGTTTTTGTCTCATGAAATGGTTCTAAGTAGCAAATCTAAGATGATGTGCTTCTCCCTAACAAACGAAATCTCTATCCGAGGAGTTGGTATACATGATGCAGGGTGTGATCGTACCACTTGCAATAATTCATGTATGCAACTTGAATCTGTACTCGGATATAAGTATCTAGGAGTTACTGTGGACTGTAAGCTCAACTGGAAAGCACATATAACAAATGTAAAGAAGTTCTTATACATCGCGTTAAATAAAATATATCACCTCCGTAAGCTAGTCCCACAAAACCTACTTAGATCAATTTACTATTCATTGGTCAATTCCCGCTTAGAATATGGAATTTCCTGTTGGGGCAGTGCTTACATAAATAATCTTCGGCCTCTTATAACAGCACAGAAAAAAATAATCAGAGCTATCCTCGGCAAATCCAGATGGGAGACTTCTTTCCCATTATTTCAAAAAGTTAACGCTCTGCCTCTTAGACATTTATACGTGTACAAAGTGTTAAGATTGTTTTATTTGCGTAGTGGCTATAACAACTTATCTGGAAGTAATATAACGTACTCCTTAAGGTCAGCAAATAATGTTTTTGTCCCAAGAGCCAAAACTGAGTTTTTTAGACGTTCCATAACTGTTGTAGCTCCGCAATTATACAATAAACTTCCTGAATATATACGTAGAGTATTGGAAACTCACAAGTTCTTAAAAAATCTAAGAAAATGGCTACTATCCAAATCAGATGTTGAAGATCTATTTCTCATACATTCTTAGTTAAGTTGTTGTTTTTAAACATTAATTAAATGGTATCATAAAAACCCGTAAATCGCCTCTTGAACAAATTTTTGTGTCAATATCAAAAACATCAGCCTTGACTAAATCTTCGTTTTTGCCCATTACACACTATCACCAAGTTTACTCCTTGCGCGACTCTCAACTTAGAAAAAAGATACTTAGTATGAATTGCACTTAAAACTGGTGTTTATACCACAAGTGCTAAACCCGAAATTCATTTCAATAATTCATGGTCAAAATTCTCTATTGCCTTGTTGCTGTATTAACTAATGATAGTGAAAAATGTTTAACTTAGCCTAATGAATATCTGTAAAGGTAAAAATTATGAATTATGAATGTAAACTGAAATGAATGAAATAAATAAATAAATAAAAATAAATAAAAATAAAAAAAAAAAAAAAAAAAAACCCATTGCAGAATGAAAGCCCTGATGTGCTTCTGGCTAGCGAAACTAAGCTAAAGCAGAAGCACAAAATTCGAGCAACAAACTTTGAGCTGTAAAATCCAACAACACAAATACATTCCCGAAAATAAATAAAATAATTTGGAGGATACATCTAAACAACATTTAGGATCTAAAGCTTCCGATGACGTCAAGCACCGAATGTCTGCTACGTACAATCAGCATTAAGCCAGGGATCGCCCCCCAAGACGACGAGAAAGTGCGATCGCGACAGTGAATGCTGTCTTCCAGGAAGTGTACAAGGTCGACCTGGAGAACAGAGCTCTATTTTACCACTTCTACCTTCGAAATGACCATTCATTCGAACATTGGCGACCCAAGAACCGTGATCTCAATAGGTTCAATGACGATTTCATGGGAAACAATGCCGTCACTAATAAAGGGGCTAACTCACTATATATTTCGAAGCAGGATTTCCAGTTGATTTCCGTGTCCGTGCACCTTCCACCCATAGCTACACCAACCTGTTTAGCAAAGTACCTCCAACTCGCAAATCTCCTGTCGATTAGTCTCCTTCCCAGTATCACCAAGGTCTTCTTGAAAGTGGTCCACAAGGCCCTGTCTAAATGGGTTCAGACAGAACCAATGTACGGGTGCCTGCCTAATTGACTTGTAAAAGCCTTTGACACCGTTCGACGTCCAAGGACTTGTCTCAGTCTACACAGAACACCAGAGTCCCGAGTACACGAAGTTCTATCCCAATGAAGTCCCATACGATAGGACAAGAATTTTACGGATGAACAACGTTCTGATGAAGGTGATTCGAGTCCACGTTAACGGCTTTGTACTTCCAGAAGCATTCTTCTATTTGGATCACTGTGGGCTGATCCTGGATAGATTAGCGGTGCGATAATCTTCCATTTGGCCCGTAATTACGTGGAGAGGCGATTACTCTATAAGCTTGGTGTCTGCACAGTGCTTTCAGACCGTGATCGAAAAGACATTGTCCGGCAGCAAGTGATGGCTGGGATGTACTCCGCAGGTGGCGTCTTAATATAAGTAAGCCTCTTCAAACACAGAATTTTTTCAACACCGTTGCGTTGACGTGCGAGAAACTATGCATTCTGACATATCAGGACAAGATGAAACGCATTTGTTATGGGAAACAAGACTTGGATGTATGCTCACGGCTCGGAAACAAGTGAACATCGTGCTAAAGGTGCTACACCGAATAAGCTCAAAAATTACCTCGATTGACTGTTTTTTTAGATTACCGTGGTTGTTACGTATTTTCTAATAACTCCTATTTTTACATACATACGTGGTCCAACCACCTCGTCCTGGGTCTGCCAAGCGGTCGCCTGCCTGGTGGTATTGCATCAAAGGCACGCTTCGGAAGTCGTGACGATGGTGACATTCGTCTCATGTGACCAATCCATCGAAGCATAGCCCTTTCCATTCAGAGAAGCAGCTGTTCAACATTAAGCTCCCCGTGCACTGCCGTGTTTCTTAACCTATCCCGGTGAGTAACTCCCACAACAGCACGAAGAAATCTCATCTCGGCAGCTTGTATTCGCGATCTTATTCTTTTGGTCAAAACCCAAATTTCGTGACCATAGGTGAGAGTTGGAAGAAATATTGAGTTAAAAACTGCTAACTTGGCTTTGACACCAAGCTCGGTCTTCCTGATTACAGATATTGCAAGTTGTTTCAAAATTGACCCAGCTTGGCCAATCCTGCAGGAAAGCTCAGTTTTACTCCTCCCATCACTCGTAAAGAAGACCCCGAGATACTCAAACCTCTCCACTTGCTTCAATTGGACTCCACTAACATGTAGAGTGCATTGGACAGGTGTTCTGGAAATAACCATAACCTCGGATTTGTCCACGTTAACTCTCATTCCAGCATCAGCACATTCGGCCACAAACTTATCTAGCGCGCGCTGGAGTTCCGTCTGGGAGGATGTGAGGACAACTAATCCATCTGAAAAAGAAGATGGCTTATCCCCAACTCTCACAATGTAAAACACTCCTCGCCTCGACTGCGCTACAACATCCAGTCCATATATGTATATAATGAAAAGGAGAGGTGAAAAGACGCACCCTTGACGAAGTCCAACACCCACGGTGAAAGGTGTTGATTTACTACCGTACTATTCTCAGAGTGAAAAGCTGGTCGGTTGTACTTCTGCCGTGACGAGACCCGCACTGTTCATCCCCTATCCTGGATTCGACCATAGCTTTATAACGCGCCTCCAGCACCTTAGCGTGCACCTAGCGTACCGGGCGCATTTAAAAAAGATATGCCCCCATACTTGGAGTACTCTTTCTTATCCCCCTTTTTGAAAAGAGGGACAATCACCCCAGTCTGCCAATCGCTTGGTGTCTCACCGCATTCCTAGGCCACCTAAATGACACGAGTGAGCCATAATACTCCCTCTTTACCCATTGCCTTAAGCATTTCTGGCCGAACTTTATCCACACCGACGGATTTGCCAACTTTTAGCTATTCTCCGCCCCACTCAAGACTATAGGTCTCTCCACCTCAGTGCCCTGTTCGGAATCGAGCAGCTCTGAAAAGCGTTCGCCCCATCTGCGTAAGATGTCCATCTCCTTGGAAAGCAACACACCATTTTTGGATTTGACTCCTTCGATTATGTTGAATTTCCTCTGAGCCGGCGAATGGTTTGCCAGAATACCTTCTTCGCAGATCTATGGTCGCCTTCCAACTTCTCGCTGAACTCCTTCCAGGACTGCTCTTTAGATACTCGTACAGCCAATTTGCAAGTTCTTCGCTCCACAGTGTACCGATCACGGGAAGCAGAGTCCCCCAAGAGAATCCACGCCTTTTAGGCCTTCTTTTTTCCTCTGATAGCTTCTTGAACTCCGGGTGTTTTAAACCATGCAGTTCTTATCGCACCACCAGCTGCCACAGCCAGCCCCTTCTCTTCGTAAACATCACGTGCAGAGGCAATGACAGCTGTTGAAAATAGTCGCCATCCTTCCTTTACATGAAACGGAACAGTTGGAATTTGCTCGAGGTGGTGCCGCACCTCACTGCTCTGTAGTTTCTCCCACCGAATGCGTGTAACCACACTTGGCTTCCACCTTGGCAGACGAGGTACTCTATCAATAAGATATAGCTTACACAACACCAGGTGATGATCAGTTGACAGTTCAGCCCCTTTCAACACTCGAACGTCACAAACCATCCGTTTCACACACGACGGTACCAGAAAGAAATCTATCAACGATTTCTGTTAAAGACTCCGACGATGCCACGTATATTTATAAATGGCTTCTTGCCATTTATCCAACAACCTCTCTTAGCTCGTGTTTTGATGACGATCACCGTTCCTCCCAATCACACTCCTCCGTGTCGTTACATCCACACCCACGTGGGCGTTGACGTCCCCCATCAGGATATAGGAATCCATCTCAACCACCCTATCAAGGGCAGCATCAAATTTATCCAGGAAAGTCACATACTCTGACTCTAGATTCGGTGCATACACCTGCACCAGAGCCAAAGCTGATCTTTCAAGCTTGAGTTTTAAGATCGCGACTCTCCCTCCACTCCGGCCTGTGCAGACATTCGAGGTGCAACTCCCGACAGGAAGAGTTTCCATCCGTCCGAAAGGTCCACAGTTCTATATCCTCTTTGCTTTGTCAAAGAGATACCTGCGATATCTAACCGATACCTGGCACCTTCCTCAACCAGCTCGAGATGCTTTCCTGTGAGCGATGAGACGTTCCATGTACTCATCCTAAATCGATGCCGTTGTCGGTTGCCTTTTACTCTCCGCATGCACTGGTTAGTGCATGGCGAGCATCCTCCTCCACCTCCGTAATGGCTCACGAGGCCATTGCCGGGTTGCTCATGACTTCTTCGGGCTATGCCCGACCGGCTGCCGAGCGGGACAGACCGGCCACCAGACGCTCGCATACTGCCACCATTTAGGCCTGGCTCCGAGTGGGGCCCTGGCACAGCAGAGTAGTCAGCTTCCGAGGAATGTCTCCTTTTTGTCATCCAGGGTTCTGCGCTTCGTTAGCCAAGTTTGAGCTGTACGGAAATCAATTCACACTCCCCAAACCTGTTGCCCGCCCCCCACCTCCAGGAGTGCAGCTGCTGGGGGCGGGCTCCTATTTTTTATTAATCAATAGTTGTAAACGCACTCCTACCAAGTGTCATGTCGTCGTTAGCTTTGAAGTGAACAATGTTTCTGGTGGCATTGTTGACTTAGCAAGACGTGATCGGTAGGAGAGGTTCAAGAGCGTGAGTAAAATCTAGTTCCAATGTTCATTAATTAAAATTTCTTGTAGAAAATAAAACGGAAAAAGGTGTTCTTATTTAGCCCCCTTCTCCAAAAGTAACTTCGCTTTTGGCTCGCACGTCGAGGTTGTGCCAAAGCAGCCCCGCCACGCAATACTCTCTTTCGGCAGCACGTTGATATCGTGTCAGAGGAACCCCTATGTGAGGACAGTTTGACAATCTTCACCCCGTTGTGAAAGTGTAAACTGAACTGGGAGCAAATGAAGGCTCGGTCCATGCTCGACGTGTACTCCAGAGAGCAAATGTATTGTGGTATAGGTACTCCCAAGACTATAGCTTTGCGCCATGCCTCCAAAAACAAGAGCAACAGTAGCAGTTGCAGAAGAGCGGCCTGACGATGAGGAGAGCAACGAACATCAAGACGGTATGAATGCTGCCATCTTAGAGACTACGACGGAGCGAAATGATGAAGCAAATCCAATGTCTTCAGACGGCGATCACCAGAAACCAAACATCCGCACATGACGGAGAAACCGGAGAAACATCAAGGGCAGAAGACCAGGCGGTTATGATGCAGTAGCAGTCGCCATAGGCGAATTAAACAGTAATCTAGAGGCACCCAGGCAGGACTATACACGACCAGTGAAGCTGTACGATCTTTCTAACTTCGACGGACTCCTAAGGTCTCGCCCATGTCCAAAGAATAATTCGAAATGACCACAGAAGAGTACCGGCTGCAAAGGGCGGTCAAAAGGAAGGCTAGAGAGTCGGTAGAGTGCAACAAATATGTGACCCAAAGGATGAAAACCCTGAAGGGCAGATTCGGAAGACCAGAGCAACTAGTAAAGAGTCAAATCACTAGAATAAGGAGCATCCCTCCCTCCGATAGCCGAAAGTCGCATCGAGCAGATCATTCTCTTTGCAACCATGTGCAAAACTTAACGGCGATTTTAGAAGCGGCTGGTTGGGAACAACACGTCTGAAATCCCACATTTAAGCAAGAACTTCTGCTGAAGTTGCCAGTTCAAAAGGGATTGGACTGAGCACACTTTCTGATTGCTTGATAAGGTGAAGTATGCGACGAAAACAATTTTGTATCCCGCCGAGAAGATTAAGGGGATGTACTTGACGTGGATATACATATAAGTCTTTTGCAGTTAACTTCGTTTCGACAAATATAGCTCCATCCATTCCAGACCTCATCGAATTCAGGAATTTCAATTTTGCCCCATAATGCTACCCACATGTCTGTAAAGTGCCACATTTGCTTACCCAATAGATCGATGACAGTCAAAGTGATTTCCATCTCGAATTCCATAGAACCCTCTAAGCCCCTTCAATACTACTATCATCGCCAACAGTCCTACAAATCCTAAATCATTCGTCACGACGATTTTGCCCTGGACCGACTTGCAGACGAAAATATTAAATTTCACTCAGCCGCAAAGCTTCAAGGGAGAGAAGGCGGATGGAAGGACGAAGTCATTTTCCTCATACACCCATTTAGCGTACGATAAGACAGGCACATGGAACTGCATGCAACTATTAAATCCAATCCCTGAAATATTCAAATCCCAGCAACGATAACGAAGGATGAAATTATTATTTGGACGAGCTCCAAAAACTGTAAAATTATATGTGCACCGAAATGTACTCTGGAACCTGGGATCTGGGATCGGGTAGTTCAAGAGCAATAGTCCTTTGGCGCGGGAGTTGTGAAATCATGCGATCACACTGATTTGGCGGAGAAACGAGGCAATGAAAGTTTCGTCGAGAATTTAGTTTGTAGCTTTCTTCGCGCCACACCGATAAGATTGGATGGTGCGGAAGTATGAGCAGTAAACCTAAAGAGCTGCCTTGGCGGCTGAGCTGATTTGGCGATAGACGAAAAATCCTATCCAGTTGGCAAAGGGTAAATCCTTTACCGCCACCTCGCCAGCATTGTAGGGCTTATGTAGGTTATCTCTGTTTGTGCACAACTCGCATACCATCCAGGCGTACTTTCGGTATAAATAATTCAACCTAAGGAGGGGGAAGAAAGGAAAGGCAAATAGTAAACAAAAATAAACTGTAATTGCTCAAGGATTGCTATTCGCGTGACGGTGGCTGTGTCTCGCTAAGTGCAAAGGACATCTTAACAAATATCCGAAAAACAAATTTGCTGGCACCCAAAACGTGGCTGACGAGGGATTTATTGCTTAAGCGGAATTTATCTGTCGAACGGATTTTGGATTTTGGATTTAGGCGCGGTGTAGCCGGGGGATTTGTCCTGGTATCCGCTTCTTGGCACACGAAATCACTCGAGATTTCGTCTTCGATTGCAGTTTGCCTTCCATAATGCTGACGCTGTTAATGGGATTCCATTCGATACGTATCTGAATTGGATTTTCAACAACCACCTTGCTCGGTTATCCTGTGTCTTATATGCTTAAGCTGGAGTACATGCTAATTACGTGCATACGTAGCGGTAATTAATATCTCAAATGAATTGTTTCCAAGTGAATGTTGAGATGTGCGAAGCCGATATGCAAATTCGGTCGGATACGCTTGCAAACGCTTCTAGTGCGGTACTTAATTCCTCTTAGAGGACTGCCTAAAGGAGCTTGACTTACAACAATCCCAACAATAACAACATGGCCATTGTTGTGTTTGGAAGGATTAATTTCATTAAGGCAAGATGCTCGTCGGGATTCAATTGCTTTTAGGTAACTGATTCGTGAACATAATGGGATGCTCGACAGCATTAATGAGCTCTAATATCTCACTCTAGAGGGGTTCCAAAATGCTTGCAATGTTCGAGTTTTTTTGCTTAGAACCAACCTATCTAACTTAATTTCTTTATAAAAATCCGTGAATTGATTGTTTGGCGTGCCTTGTGGATCGTCGGACCTGTTTTTCGAAAATGTGTAATGGAACCCTGTTACCATGATGAAATCGTCTTGGATGATTCAACAAAATGTTGCAACTTGCCACGCTACGCCTAAGTAAGAGTTCTTCAAAAATTGCTTAAATTCACTTAACGAAGAAGTAGATTGATCTGCAAGCTCAG
Source organism: Eumerus sabulonum (assembly GCA_951905685.1). Taxonomy (NCBI): domain Eukaryota; kingdom Metazoa; phylum Arthropoda; class Insecta; order Diptera; family Syrphidae; genus Eumerus; species Eumerus sabulonum. Next base: position 102,645,138 of record OX645063.1, read on the forward strand.
GGTAAACCAGGGCCTCAACCAACAAGCCTTTTCAACTAGCACGGTCTTATGCAGTTTCCAGTGCCGCACGCCAGTTGGTCGAGATCCCTTTCCACCTATGCGCGAGTTATATGAATCAATCCCACGATTCACATGGTCGATGACACCACGTTCCTCAACTCAACATTCCATAGGTGTAGAATACCTTAGGTTATTCGACACAACACATAATAAGCATAATGCGCCGTCTGCGCTTGATACATGATCCTTTTGTTATTTTCCCATCATACTAAAATTGTTAATTAAGCTAATCCAAAACTGTATAAAAACGAATGTAAAAATTGAGTACATCGAAGTCTTGTGAATAAAGTGATCAACGGCGTTACGTTGCCTAAAACAAAAATTTGTTTTTTTTGTCTTTTCCTCGAGTCAAACCCTTAACTGGCGCAGTGTGGTAGTTCGGTCGAACGAATTTTTTTTTAGTACGCTCAAGTAAAACGCGGCGGTTTACCGAAAATTGTGTGTGTGCTAGAAGAAAATCGACGAGTTTCAACTCAGCGACCTATAACACGACTCAACCCTGGACAGATTGGGAACTGAAGCGACGCAGGAAAATACGAAGGAACATCGTACGGCGAAAATTCTACGAGGGAACATCGAAGCAAAAAGCCGAGAATGCAGTCATCAAGCTTCATGTAAGTCAAGTAAAATTTTTCTCACTTTATAAATCCTTGTCCCATGTCCAATAAAACTAGACCGAGGAGTAGGCCTTATCTTAAGACTTCCGGTAGATTTAACGTAGCTCTAAGTGAAAGTTCTGAAGAAGAACTAGTTGATAAAAACGTGCAATCTTATTTAGCATTTGATCGCGGCAATAATTCATTTAAAACTAGTGATATATTAAATTTACAAAATACCTCAGGTAACACAGATAACCCTTCAGCTAAACAACTTAATATAACATTACCAAAAGCAAATATTGATTTAACTGATCAACTTGGTTTAGAATTAGGATTAGGAAATATCGAAAGTAAAAGCAAAAATAGTATAAAAATGTCTTTAAGTGAAGAACAAGCGTCACAGGGAAATTCTTCGATTCAGAATCAACAACTCGCTCATACAGACGTTTTTCAGGCACTAAGAGTGCCAGATGCAATAAAAGATTTGCCCCAATTCGACGGCAATCCTCGTCTCCTATTTGAATTCATTAATAACGTCGAAGAAATTTTGCGACTTATTCCAACACTAGATGGAACCATACACGGAAAAATACTGCTGCGAGCAGTCCGTAACAAGGTTGTTGGCCCAGCCAACGAAATTTTAAATATGTATGGGACACCTTTGGTTTGGAATGATATAAAAGCAAACCTCATCTTGCATTATTCGGATAAGAGAAACGAGACTTCTCTTATCAGAGACCTTCACGGTCTAAAACAAGACCAGCAAAGCGTAGAACAATTTTATAGCAGCATAATAGAAATATTTGCTACTATAAGTAATCACGTTCAAGTCTACGAAAATAATGCAAGTGTAATTAAAGCAAAGAGTGACTTATACAGCGAAATGTGCTTGAACACTTTTCTAATTGGATTGCGTGAACCTCTTGGATCAACAATTCGCGCAATGAAGCCCAAAACATTACCAGAAGCGTTTGCGTTCTGCATCCAAGAGCAGAATATATTCTATTCCAAACCCAACTCCTTATCAATGTTGAAGAAAACTCCCGAACAACGTCACCCCATTGGACAACTAGCAGCTACCCAAAGACGGCAGCCTCAGCGGTTCGACTTTCCATACCATCAACAAAGACGCTTTCAGCAAGTATCATATCAACCTCGCTTTTCACAGCAACCTCATTCTCAACAGCAGAATCACCAACCTTTTTTCCCACAAAGGACTTACCAACCACAAAACCAACAACAGGCCTTTGCACCACTACCTAACCATCAAAAACCTCAGCAGCAAGCACCGTTCCAGCAAACTCAACAAAGGCAACAGAATTTACCACCAGTAGAACCAATGGTTCTCGGCTCTGGTAACACCAGACAGTCGCGTCACAACACCAATGTCTTTAGGCAAAATTGGCCTCCAAAACAGGAATTTCATAACATAAACACTCACGTACAATACAACCCTCTAAATTTTAAAGATGATATAGAGCATCCAACAGTCCCTAACAATTACCAAAACTTAGACTCGTACTACGAATATGACGACTACCCTGGCCCACAACATACTAGTTTGTCTAACGGTATGCACGAGTTAGATGACCAAAATTTTCGTATACCTGCCCATACCGACCAGTCGGATACCTAGACGTAAACAAACACGGCAATGTCCTTCCCTATGTTAGTATCTCCTCACCATTTGGGCGTCCATTAAAATTTTTAATTGACACAGGGGCCTCCACATCTTTTATCAGTCCCGAATTCGCTCACCCAGATGATCTCATTCCCATCAAACCCACAATAATTAAAACAATTTTAAACACTCACCAGATAAACCAAGAAATCCATCTACCCAATTTCACAGAATTCAACCAACCAGGAGAAACTAAATTTTTAGTATTCCGATTCCATGGCTACTTCGACGGGTTGCTAGGACTAGATGCGCTCACTTCGTTAGGAGCTAAAATTGATCTGCCCAATAAACTTCTTATAACTCGAAACTCAAAATTACCCCTTCAATTAAAACCGAATTGTATGTCCCAACAATACACCCTATCAGCTAAATCAAAAACTATAGTAACCTTACCAGTGGATAAAGAAGATGGAGACGTCTTCTTGCACAGAACGTATATAACCCCTGATCTATATATTCCAGAAGGACTTTATAAAGCCAACAAATGGTATGCGAATCTTGTGGTTATTAACACTTCACAATTAGACAAAACATTTTTCCTTGAACAACCTCTTAAAGCCGTAGAATTTAATAACGAACATTTCTTTGAGTTAAATAATATTGATATTGATTACAAAAGTCCTACAAGAGAACCTATTCATTCAGACGATATTACGAAACTACTTCGAACAAACCACCTGAATGACGAAGAACAGAAAATAATTTACAAACTTTGTCGATCGTTTGACGACATCTTTTTCAAAGACGGGCAAAATTTGACCTTCACTAACAAGATAAAACACTGTATTAAGACAACAGACGACATTCCAATCTTTACAAAATCATACAGATACCCCCATATACATAAACAAGAAGTCCAATCCCAAATAAAGCAAATGCTAGAACAAGGTGTAATAAGACCAAGTTATTCGCCTTGGAGTTCGCCAATCTGGATTGTTCCTAAGAAAAAGGACGCCAGTGGTAAAATCAAATGGCGACTTGTCATTGATTATCGCAAACTAAACGAGAAAACTGTAAGCGATAAATACCCCTTACCCAATATTAATGATGTTTTAGATAAGCTTGGCAAAAGCCTATACTTTTCCACACTTGATCTCGCTAGTGGGTTCCACCAGATCGAGATGAACCCATCAGATATACCAAAAACTGCATTCACTGTAGAGGGCGGTCATTACGAGTACGTCAGAATGCCATTCGGACTGAAAAATGCCCCGTCTACTTTCCAAAGGGTCATGGATAACCTTCTCAGAGATTTGCAGGGAAAAATTTGTTTGGTTTATTTAGATGACATCGTCGTCTATTCCACGTCACTCCAGGAACATGCTGAAAACCTAAAGAAAGTATTTAATAGGTTACGCGAAGCAAATTTCAAAATTCAAATCGACAAGTGTGAGTTTCTTCGCAAAGAAGTGGCTTTCTTGGGACACATAATTACAAGTGATGGAGTAAAACCAAACCCTGATAAAATTTCAGCGATTCAAAATTTTCCTATACCCCGAACCCAGAAAGAAATTAAATCATTTTTAGGACTTTTAGGCTATTATCGTAAATTTATCAAGGATTTCGCTAAACTTACAAAACCACTCACGGAATGTTTAAAAAAGGGGAAAACCATCAAACTTGACACGAGATACGTCACAGCATTTGAAATGTGCAGAGATCTGCTGATTAATAATCCAATTTTAGAATATCCTGACTTTTCTAAACCGTTCGTTTTAACCACCGACGCGAGTAACTTCGCGCTGGGCGCAGTATTATCACAAGGCACCATAGGTAGCGATAAGCCTATATGCTACGCTAGTCGCACACTAACAGACACAGAAATCAATTACTCCACGATCGAGAAAGAACTCCTCGCGATCGTGTGGGCAACAAAATATTTTCGCCCATATTTATTCGGCAACAAGTTCAAGATAGTCACCGACCATAAGCCTTTGCAGTGGCTTATGAGCCTAAAAGACCCGAACTCGAAATTGATTCGATGGCGCCTGAAACTTGAAGAGTTCGACTATGAAATAGTCTTCAAGAAAGGCAAACAAAACTCCAATGCTGATGCCTTAAGCCGTATTCGAACTCTACCCGATAAAGCTGAAATAAATACTTCCGAAACGACAATACCAACCAACCCCATAATCAGTAACCCCCAATCAACCTGCTCCACAATTCATTCAGCACACGAAAACCTAGACGATCACATATACATTTCAGAACGCCCTTTAAATGAATTTAACATTCAATTAATCCTCAATAAAAACGACAGAGACAAACCCCCTAAACTGGAAATGCTGTTCAAAAATAAGCAAAGACGTACTATCTGGAAACAAACATTTTTAGAAGACAATATAATTGACATCTTCAAACAATACTTACCCCCAAACAAATGTTGCGGCATTTACACGGACGACGACACCTTCAAACTTGTTCAAAACGTTTATTCAAAGTACTTTTCAAATAGTAAGACTTTCAAATTAATCCGATGTACTGAAATACTAGAGGACGTAACAGACAATGACTTACAAGACAAAATTATAACGGACTATCACACAAAAAACAACCATAGAGGTATTAACGAGACCCTGTTGCATTTGAAAAGGACATATTTTTTCCCCTATATGAAAACAAAAATACAAAAAATTATCAACAACTGCGAAAATTGCCAATTAATGAAGTACGACAGACATCCGCCTAAAATAAAGTACGAAAAACCAGAAACCCCATTAAAACCATTAGACATACTACACGTCGACATCTACAGTATAAACAATAAAAAGATTTTGACAATGATTGATAAATTCTCTAAATTCACAGCTGCATATACACTCCCAATACAAAACAGTCTCAACGTTATTAAGTTCTTAAAGCATTTCATAAGCCTGCACGGCATACCGAAAAAAGTAGTCTTCGACCAAGGCGCGGAATTTACAGCGCTTATAGTAGTAGACTTTTGCAAGCAATACAACATTGACTATCACACAACTTCTTTTCAACAGACTAGTAGCAACTCACCAATAGAAAGAGTACATTCCACCTTCACTGAGATCTATAGAATTATTTATAATCAGCAAAAAGATAGAAACCACGACGACATTTTAAATGAAACAGTAATCACATACAATAATTCCATACATTCCAGCACTAAGTTTACGCCTTACGAATTATTTTATGGTAGGACATATAAGTTTAACAAAGAAATACAGTTTGATAATGAACATGAGTATCTTAGGAAACTAAATGAATTCCAAGAAAAACTATATCCAGCTATAAAAAGTCAACTCGAGGAACTAGTATCTAAGCGTATCGAAAAACTAAATAAAAATAGAGAAGAACCCGAAAATATAGAAGAAAACACAGTAATACTAAGGAAAGAATTTAGAAGAAATAAGTTAACACCTAGATTTAGTAAACATAGAATTAGATCAAATAAAAAAGTAACAGTTCTCACCACAACAAACAGGAAACTCCATAAATCCAAAATAAAGAAAAACGAAAATTTCAGGTTAGTGACAATAATACTGACAATCAACGGACAGAAGATGGAAATACAGGATCTGAATAACAACATGGGAATACTCCCCATGAGACTAGGAACCGGCAGAATTATAAAGGATTTCAACAACTTGGTACATATAGTCAGGCTAGAGTCATACCAGACCAATATAGAGAAAATTACTACTTCACTGGCAGCATTCAAGAATATTGATGACTTTAAAGACTCACTGACTATACTGAACGTTAAGGTTAGCGAACTCAAAGCAAAATTACAGACACTCATGCCAAAAGTTAGGAATAGAAGAGGACTGGTAAACGGATTAGGTTCGGTAATAAAAGGAATCACAGGAAACATGGATGCTGATGACGCCATACGTCTTAATAATGAGATTGACCAGCTTAAACAAAGACAATCAACAATTGTAGGCCAAGTTAATCAAGTAACTCAATTAAATAACCAGATGACCGAACGATTTAATAATATTACTGACCACATAAATAAGCAACAGGAGATTATCGAAGGTTACCTTAGGTATTCGCAAAAAGAAATAACTAACCAAATTAAATCCGATGAAATTATGATCAGATACACACAGTATATTAATCAAATAAATTATAATATAGATTTGCTAAGTAGTCACTTGTCAAGTATAGCTGAGGCCATAATACTTGCAAGATTGAACGTTATATCTAAACACATATTAAATTCCGAAGAACTTGACACAATTTACAATTTTTTCCAAAACATGTCCATTGAATCCGATGAACATATTTATGAACTCCTAGGTCTACAAGCTTATTTTAATAACACTAACATCATTTTTAACATTAGAATTCCTCAAATATCCAAAGAAACCTATTCATTTTTTCACATTATCCCACTCCCCGTTAACAATACCAAAACAATCATAACACCACCCTATACCCTATTTAACCCTGAGAAAACATTTTACTTTGACGAAAAATGCCAAGAAATTGAAGGAACGTACTTCTGCAAAGAAGCCAAGAAGCACAAAGTATCAAACAACACCTGCATCCCAAATCTACTGCAAAATTTACCAGCAGAATGCGACCTCAATGAAGACCCATTCAACAGCGAGATAGAGCAGCCGGAACCCAACTTCATCCTAGTAATCAACACTCCAGAGACCGTCATCCGAACAACCTGCGGACCTCATCAACAAAGGTTAAAAGGAACCTTCCTGATACATTTCGAAAACTGCAAGATCGAAATAAACCAAATAACATACGAGAGCTACGAAAAAGTATATTGGGAAGACATCCACATTTTTCCGTCATCACTTCAACAAGTACGCCAAATCAATACTTCATCAGTCCATGAAACACCTAGCCTACGGAGACTTCAAGACTACCATTTCAAGAACATCGAACTCATCGAGACGTTAAACGCAAAAACTACACAGACCGACATAGTGATGTTCAACGCCATAGCTGCCCTTAGTTTCATCCTGGTTGTCATACTCATCTACCTTATTAAGCAACACCAAACTTCAAAGGCAACATTTAACATCCAAGAAACTCATCAAACAACGGAAGGTATACCTACCATCGCTCCTGCCACAGGAACAGCAGCCATACAGTTCCTCTGGCCGTCACTTCATTCCGGGGGGGGAAGAGTTATATGAATCAATCCCACGATTCACATGGTCGATGACACCACGTTCCTCAACTCAACATTCCATAGGTGTAGAATACCTTAGGTTATTCGACACAACACATAATAAGCATAATGCGCCGTCTGCGCTTGATACATGATCCTTTTGTTATTTTCCCATCATACTAAAATTGTTAATTAAGCTAATCCAAAACTGTATAAAAACGAATGTAAAAATTGAGTACATCGAAGTCTTGTGAATAAAGTGATCAACGGCGTTACGTTGCCTAAAACAAAAATTTGTTTTTTTTGTCTTTTCCTCGAGTCAAACCCTTAACTCGCGCCACCTTAGATTCGGCCGTCCTCCACAACGTCGTATCTCGGGGTTTGAGTCAAAGCCTATTCGAGCCAAAGCTGTGGTGTCCATTCGCTCTACATGGCCTAGCCATCTAAGATGTTGGATCCGAAGACGTTTAACTAGGCCGTCACTCTCCGTCAACACAAACAGGACCGAAGATTGTACACAGAATTTTCATCTCGAAACGACCCAGGACCTCTCATCCACTTTTGAGAAGGTCCAGGACTCGGCTCCATAGAGGAGGGCCGAGATGATTAAGGTTTTATAGAGATTCACCTTAGTTTTCCGGGAGAGGGCCCTACTTTCCAATAGCTCTTGAGCCCGAAGAACAGCTGTTGGCAAGTGCTAGTCTGAGCGCTGGTGTCGTTGCCGCTTTCTACCTCCGAGCCAAGATGGACGAAATCCTTGACTAAATTAAAGTTGTAGCTGGACGCCGGTGTTATGCGTTTTTTTTTTAAACGCAGTATATATTTGGTTTCGCCCTCGTTTACACAAAAGCTTCATTGATATCCCTATAAACACCGTCATTTGCGGCTTTGAATTCGACGATAAAGGTGCTGTGAGTTGACTTAAAATTCATGGGTCTTCTCCAAGATCTGCCACACCGTGCACGTTTGGTCTATCGTAGATTTTCCTGGCCTGACCCACATTGATAGGAACCTATCAAATTGTCCACAAGTGGTTTGAGGCGTTCACATAGGACGGCAGAGAAGGTCTCATACGCGTTGTTAAGGAGACTCGTTCCCCTATAATTGGCGTAGTTATTGGGGTCTCCTTTCTTATGGACCGGGCAAACGATGCTGAGATTCCATTCATCGGGCATGCTTTCTTCCGACCATATCTTACAGGTGAACTGGTGCATGTTGCCAATCAACTCATCTTCAGCTGCTTTGAATAGCTTAGCAGGCATGCCTTCTGTGCCAGCAGCTTTATTAGGCTTCAGTTTTGAGATCGCTATCTGAACCTCGTCTAAGTTGGGTATAGGGAATTCACCCTCATCTTCGTCCAGGATGAATGGTGCGTTATGCCTGGCAGCAGAATCTTGCAGAAATAGTCCTTCCACATTCCCAGCATCGACTGTGATTCAACTATGAGGTGTCCGTGTTCATTCCTACAGGCTTCCGCTCTGGCTTTATGACCTTGGCGTGTTCATTTTACTCTTTGGTAAAACTCTAGAATGTCATTCCTACGATAACGTCTTTCCATCTAACCGATGTCGCGCTCTTCGTCGTCTTCCGTTTTCCGTCTGAAAGGTGTACATTGCTCCGTTTTTCTCGCTTTTAGAGCTCATGAGCGGCTCTCGATCGTCGATGCAACTTAGCCATGTACGCATTTTATTTTTCTGCATGTACCTGACTGCACTTGTCATCAAACCAAAGGTTTCTCCTAGATGGTGGCTGGAGCCGAATACATTAGGGGCAGTGTCCTTTGTGGCGCTTTGACGACGTCTTCATTGCTTTTCTACCGTTTGTGCAGATTGCGTCGGCCTTTGAGAGAGCGGTGAAGGTCCTGGCGATCTCCTGCGATTGCAGCTTCCCGAGGCCGCCGTGGCGTGGTGGTTATTGTGTTAGACTCTGACGCATGATGAGCGGGCTCGAATACCGATAATACCAACGCCATCGAACGTATATTTCGTGGCGTCCCTCGTCGAAGGCAAAACTTCCAGTAGTATACTTGCCAAAAAAAAATTCTCGACTAACGCCGTTCGGAATCGGCATTAAGCTGTAAGTCCCTTTCACCTTTGTAAAAACTAATTCACACATAACATGAGTGATTGTGAGAAGCTTGGCTCTGTCGCTTTACAGGCTTTAACGCCTCTCTCTAACTCAAAAATACTGGAGTAGTGTCTGGAGTCGATTGCAATACGATCAATTTGGTTAACAGATAAAATTGATAAGGAGGTCGCAATGCTGATGTGGGAATCGTGTGCTAGCTACTAGGAGATTACGCCTCGTCATGTGGTAGAATGAGCCTTGAGAGACTAGACAACCTTGAAGATCTAAAGAACAACACTTTCCCTACTGAAATAAATGCCATAGAAGCAGCCTTATCGGAAAGTGTCCTTATTGGAAATAGCAACTTGATCGAGAAATAATTATTTACGGCCTTAACGTTTGGAGAATCCTCTACAATCGATATGGACCTACTGTACGATCTGCTTGAATAGCCCGATAGCTCAATATAACTGGGTTCTAGGACTGATCTTGGTTGTTGTTAAAGACTCTTGTGGATCCCAGGAAGGTGTGGCTATACGTGAAGACACCTGAATTCGATGAGATGGCAATTTTTGGCAATCGTCATAAAGACGAAAGCGACTCCCTCTTCTTTCCCAATTTGCTCTTTCAGTTATCTTAATGTATTGGAATCTCTTCAACAGATGGCAGAAGGATGGCTATGATGTAGTCTAAGTATTGGACAGGTCCCGATGCAATCTGCAAAAACCATAGAACAGCAATGGAGTCGTTGTCAGAAAGCGATTAGAGAGGCCGCTTCAGATATACTAGGTTTCGAGCCACCACCGTCGAGAAACTCCTGGTTTGATGATGAGTGCAGACAGGCCCATGTAGAGAAACAGAATGCATACATGGCCACATTGCATCGACGGACGAGAGCTGCCCCCGAGCTCTATGAACAGAAAAGGAGGGACGAGCATGCGCTTCTGAGAAGGAAAAAGAAGGAGCACGCGAAGCGCAAGATCGAGGAGATGGAGAGATGTTACTGCAGGAACGACGTTCGAAAATTTTACCGGGAAGTAAAACGAACATGCCAAGGCTATAAAGCCAGAGCAGAAGCCTGCAGGGATGAGCACGGACAACTAGTAGTGGAGTCACAGTCGATGCTGAGATTGTAGAAGGACCACTTCTGCAGACTGTATAAGGGCGATGGTAGTAAAAATGCCGCCGTCAGGCAGAGCGAACCATTCACAATGGACGAAGACGAAGGAGAATCCCGTCCACCCGACCTAGACGATGTCAAGATAGCGATATCGAAACTTAAGTCTTATAAAGCTGCTGGAGCAGACGGACTCCCCGCGGAGCTGTTTAAAGCAGCTGGCGATGAGCTGGTTAGGAACATGCACCAACTCATCTGCAAGATATGGTCGGAAGAACGCATGCCCGATGAATGGAATCTCAGTATCGTTTGCTCGGTCCATAAGAAAGGAGACCCCTATGACTGCGCCAATTACAGAAGGATAAGCCTCCTGAACATCGCGTACAAGATCCTCTCTGCCGTACTGTGTAAGTACCTGAAACCCTTCGTGGACAATCTGATAGGTTCCTACCAGTGTGGTTTCAGGCCAGGAAAATCCACGATAGATCAAATATTTACACTACGGCAGATCTTGGAGAAGACCATTGAATTCCAGGTCGACACGCACCATCTTTTCGTCGACTTTAAAGCCGCGTATGACAGTGTTTATAGAGACGAGCTATACAGAGCCATGTCATTTTCTAACATTCCTGCCAAACTCGTCAGACTATGCAGGATGACTATGGAGAACTCTCGCTGCTCCATTAAGGTCGGAGGTGAACTAACCGACCCCTTTGAAGTTAAAAGGTTTTTAGGGTGACGCACTGTCATGTGATTTCTTCAACATTATTCTTGAAAAGATCTTGCGGGACTCTGCGGCCAATACAAGAGGTACGATCTACTTCAAGTCCACACAATTGCTTGCCTACGCAGATGACATTGACGTTATTGGACGAACAAAGCGAGACGTCAATGAGGCGTTCGCAAGCATTGAAGCAGAAGCGGTGAAAGTGGGTCTAAGGGTAAATGGGGACAAGACCAAATATATGCTATCATCCAAGAAAGACGCACAACACCGACGTCTTGGTCAGAACGTCACCTTCGGCAGCTATATTTTTGAAGTAGTCAGGACTTCGTCGACCTTGGCTCGATAGTGACAAGCAGCAACGACACCAGCGCTGAGATAAAACGCAGTATAACTCTTGCCAATCGCTGCTTCTTCGGGCTCAAGAGGCAATTGAGTACTAGAGCCCTTTCTCGAAAAACTAAGGTTGCCCTCTACAAAATCTTAATCATCCCGGTCCTCCTCTACGGCGCTGAGGCTTGGACGTTATCAAATGCGGATGAAGAGGCTCTTGGACGTTTCGAGAGGAAAATTCTGCGTGCAATCTTTGGTGCCGTTTGTGTAAACGGAGAATGGAGGAGGAGATTCAACCAAGAACTGTACGGGCTGTACAGCGACATCGGCCTGGTTAGACGTCTTCGGATCCAACGTCTAGGATGGGTAGGCCATGTAGAGCGAATGGACATCAACGCACCGACCCGAAGAGTCTTCGACTCCAACCCCGAGGGACGACGCAGCAGAGGACGACCGCATTTAAGGTGGCGCGCACAGGTGGAAGGGGACCTCAACCAACTGGGCGTGCGGCACTGGAAGCGGCTGGCCGAAGATCGAGCCGGCTGGAGAGGCTTGTTGGTTGAGGCCCTGGTTCACCCCGAACTATAGCGCCATCAAAGTAGGTAAGTACATATTCATTTGACAATTGCTATGATCGATAATGTAGTGTTTCAATACAAAGTTACTATATTGCTACCTTTGTACAAATATATATGTTATTGAACAGTGGATCTAAAATAGCTTCTCGACTATTCCTGCATTCAGTATGCAAATAACAGTAAATAACAATTAATTCCTAATGACTGAAACGACTCCAAATACCAAACAACCCCTTCAAGTCTACACATCCCTATATTGTCTCCTAAATTTATATTCAAATCCTTACTATCTCCGCACGCACGTAGAGGCCAACATCTGGAACTAAACAAGAATCTTGTCAAACCGGACATACAATGCATTCATAGGAGCCTATCTACTAAAGTTCGTAAAATAGTAAAAACCTATTCCGGTGTTAAACCAACAGACACATCTAGAAACGTCCATAATTCTCAATAACCTCATCATCCTGTCCCATTCCGCACGATGTGCTCGTATGTAAAATGGCCTCATAAATCGTCATATCCGGCCCTGACTGAAGCAAGAGTCATTTGCAACAAACAACTAACCTAAAACCGAACAGTAGATGAATGTATCTGGTTTCTCTCTTCCTATCTCTCGTTCACTTACCAGACACATCCAGGAGCCATCATTACAAAGAATGGCATCTGTACATCCGAGCAACCATGTCTATATTCGGAAGTTGACTTTATTTAATTTCTATCCCTCTGCATCCTGTCATGCATCCCGGCCAGAATGCGATGCCATTCGACAGAATGGGCAACACACTCGTACCATTATGATTTGGTAAGTTCGTGCCATATCCGGCTATGGCCGACTTGCTGCTGCTGTGCTGGTACGAGTAGGTAGGTAGGTAGGTAGGTTTGTAGCCTTCTCAGAATTGAGAAGAATGCACATAGGCCAGGGAGGCCCGTTGTGCAGCTACGAGGGGGTATTACCCCCCAATTCGTGGAACCATTTTGTTCTTCTTAAGAAGTTAAGAAGGTCAGGTATCCCTACCTTCTGAACATCTGTCAGACCGTTAAGGAAGTAAGAGCCTAGGTAACGTTTCGTGATGTTGCAAAAAGCTGGACAGGCACAGAGAAGGTGGTGGATGGATTCGACCTCCTCCTCGGCCTGACAGCTTCTGCAGAAATCATTCGGAACTATTCCAAGTTTTTGTGCGTGACTGCCAATGAGGCAGTGTCCTGTGATGACACCAATGACCTTGTAGATGTCAGTTCTTTTTAGGGAGATTATACTCCTTGTGCGTTGGCTGTCAAGCCGAGGCCAGATTTGCCTGGTGATGACGCAGGTATGTCCCTGGGTCCATCTCAGGTTCGTCTCGGCCCTGGCGAGATTGGTCCCTCACAAGCCACGATTGATTGTATCGTCGTTCCTTGTTTGGCGAGTGTGTCGGCTTTTTCATTACCTGCAATGTCGCTGTGTCCCGGTACCCAGATAAGCTGTATGTTGAACTGTTCTGCCATCTCGTCAAGAGATCGGCGACAGTCGAGACCAGATTTTGATGTGTACACATAGGACTCCAACGACTTTAAGGCTGCTTGACTGCCTGTGAGAATTCGAATATCCGTGGTGGATATTACGTTCCACTTCAGCCAAGACAAAGCCTCTTTTATTGCCAACAGCTCCGCCTGGAAATCGCTGCAGTGATCTAGTAATTTTAGAGCTTTATAAAGCTTAAGTTGTTTGCAAAAAACTCCACTTCCCACCCCGTCTTTTGTTTTCGACCCGTCAGTGTAGAAATCCACGCATTTTCTGCGGGGTTGAGTTTGATGAGTCCAGTTGTGTCTGCCCGGATATATGGTCGTGAGGTTTTTGTCCAAGACTATGGTGGGTTCTATGTGGTCCAAGTTTTCTGCAATAGTTATCCTGTTTTGCAGGATGGAGGAGTGGCCAGTGACATAGCTCGCCCAATTCGAGTTGGCTTTTAGTCTTATGGCCGTGTGTGTGGCAATTTGGCTACCGAAAATATCGAGTGGTGTAAGGTCTAGTATCATGTTAAGCGCAGCCGTTGGTGTGGACCTAAGGGCCCGGTGATGCACATACATGCCATCCTTTGTTCCTTCTTGAGTTGTTTGTGGTATGTTGTCTTGTCCAGTGCAATCCACCAGACTATCACTCCATACATCAGTATGGGTCTGACGACCGTGACGTAGAGCCATAGGGTGATCTTGGGGTTGAATCCCCATTTTTTTTCTAGGGCTTTCTTACATTCGTAGAGAGCTATTGTTGCTTGTTTTTTGCTCTTTCAATTGTGTTGCTCTTCCAAGTTAATTTCCTATCGAGTATAATGCCAAGGAATTTGGCACTAGAGGAATAGATTAGCCTGGTACCGAGCAGAGTGATAGGGCAGTTTTCCGGGATTTTATGCTTTTTGGTAAATAGCACGAGCTCCGTTTTCTAGGGATCAACCCTGAGCCCGTTGCTATGCGCCCACTTGCAAGGAATTGAGAATGCCGTTTGCATACGGTCATTCAGTGTGGATAGGTATTTGCCTGAGATTGAGATGGCAACGTCATCAGCATAGGCAACAAGGTCCAGGCCTTCTTTCTCCAGTTTGATTAGTAGTTTGTTCACAACTACATTCCAGAGAAGAGGTGAATGGACCCCACCTTGCGGGGTTCCCTTGGTAACCACTCTGGTAGTTACTAGGCTTCCCTAGTAGAGTGAATCTTGCGCGTTAGTAGTAACTCGCTGATCAGCTCTATCAGAGTCCTCTCCACCTTTAGCTTTTCTAGCCCTTCTATTATTGCTTTCGGTGTGACGTTAAGGCGCCCTCTATGTCTAGGAAGGCTGTTAGAGTATATTCTTTGAGATGGATTGATCTTTCGATTTTCCTCACTAATGTGTGAAGGGCTGTTTCGACCGATCTACCCTTACAGTAGGCGTGCTGTGCCTTAGAAATCGGGGAGGGATCCAAGCTGTGCCGTATGTGTAAGTCTATCAGCCTTTCTAAAGTTTTTAGAGCGAAGAATGATAGACAGATAGGCCTTAGATCCTTGGGGGAAGAGTTGAGAGTTCCTGCCGGCTTTGGGGATGAAAAGTACCTTTGCGCACTTCCACTTTCCTGGAATATGATTCCAAGCTAGGCATCCTTTAAAGATTATCTCTAGCCATGGTATAGTCCATTCCATAGTTTGTGTTAGTTCGATGGGGTAAATTTCATCTGGACCCGGCGATTTATAGGGCTTGAAGCTTTTTAATGCTCATTTTCTCTCTGGAGATAATGTGTTCGTACTGCCCTTCTATCGCAGAGGAGATATGAGTCCCTCGCGAGTGCACTGGGTCCTGCGATTCAGAGCAGCCAGGGAAGTGCGTGTTGAGGAGAAGATTTAGAGTTTCTTCCTCAGATGTTGTCCAAACTCCATTTGCTATGAGGCAGTTGAGAGGTTGTGGATCTTTCGAGAGTATTTTCCTCAGTCTAAATGCGTCTGAAATTTTCTCCGTGTTATTGCAGAAGAGTTTCCAAGACAGCCTTTGTTCTTTCCTCAGGTTTTGCTTGCACTCCTTGAGTGAGTTTTTGTATAGGCTCCAGTCTCTGCCGTTACTTGTGTTCTTTGCTCTATTGAAGAGTTTACGACAAGCTTTGCGGAGCTTGCTTAGATCTGCGTTCCCCCAAGAAGGGTAAGATTTTTTTCCTGGTTTGTGGATTGCGCAGCTGTTGGCCCTTGCGTTGCCCAATGTGATTGTTAGAGTATCGACCATATTGCCTATATTTAACGTGGTCCGCGGGGTATCTGGGGTCCTACTTATTATAGAGTTGCCAATGAGGGATCTATAACGCTCCCAATCGATTCTTCTTGGGTTACAGGATGAGTCAATTGGGGTTGGGACCGTGAAGGCTAGGTTGAAAACCAGGTAGCGGTGATCTGAGAAGGAGTGTTCCTCAGAAACCTTCCAATCTCTTATTTTGTCAATGAGAGAGGGGGATGCTAGAGTAAGGTCTAGTACCTCCCTGCGATTTTTTGTAATAAATGTGGGTGTATGACCCTTGTTGCAAATAAAAAGGTTAGCAGTAAGGATGAATTCAATAAGCCACTCATGTGATGCGCATTCGCATCTGCACCGATAAGGAGCCCATCTTGATGATCCGACGAGTCCTTGACCAGTCTTTGATTTCGTCCGAGGGAATGGACTCTTCCTGCGCCATGTAAGTAGAGGCTGTCCATAGCTTGATCCCGGGTGATTGGATTGCAATCACTGTGGTGTCAGGGCAGCTCTAATTTGGATGAAGGTAAGCGTTTAAAGATGGTACGAGTAAGTATTTCAAAAATCCCTTTACGAGGTGGACGTGTTTTTGACCTTTTTTCCAGGCCGGATTCAGGCAGGACATTTACATTTTTTTTTTTTTTTTTTGTTATTAAACTTTCGGCGCACTCAAAGTCTAATAACCTTATTATGTCGGCGACACAGTGCTTGCATGTTGCATTGAGGGGGAAAACCGAATCCGGCAGGGAGTTCCAGATTCGTGTGGTTCGGTTAATGAAAGATTCTCTATATTTGACAGTACGTCCGAAGGCGGGCTTCAGAGTATATTGGTGAGCATTCCTAGAGAGACGTGTATTGCGGGAGAAATGTTGAAGGGGCGGAATGCAACTGGCTATTTCATCAGAGCATTTTTGGTGGTAGTAACGATAAAACAGGGAGAGGCAGGTAACATTCCTGCGGTGTTCCAGCTAGTCTAATGTTTTGGTAATGCTGGAGTCACCTATCAGTTTTATGGCTCGTTTTTGTATTCTGTCTAGTAGGTGCAGTGAGGTCTTGGAAGCACCGGACCAGACATGAGCGTTAAACTCTAATTTGGGGCGAATGAACGCCTTATAGATTGTAGCCAGATCTAAGGGTGAGAAATATTTCTTGCATCTGTATAAGAAGCCTAGGCATTTCGCAGCATTCTTGGCGACACTGAATATATGGTCGCTCCAATTAAGATTGTGAGCAACACTCATACCCAGGATAGAAAGCTTTTCAGTTTCTGAGATGCAAGTGCCATTCATGGATAATGGCTGCGGGTTATTTATACGCTTTAACGACAAGAGACAGCATTGTGTTTTGGAAGCATTAAATTCCACTCTATTGTTTTTACCCCATTGGATGATGCTGTCGATATCGGAATTTAATGAGCTTAACGTACGCTGCCGCTCATTATCTACAACCGAAGTGCAGGGTCGTAAACTGGTGAACGAATATGAGAAGCTAAGGGTACTGTCGTCAGCGAAGGAGTGAATCGGATTAGAAGTAACAGACAAGAGATCATTTGTAAAAATAAGAAAGAGTGTCGGAGACAAAACGGAGCCCTGGGGAACACCGGCACTTACAAAGTGAGTATCAGACTTGAATCCGTCCAAATCAACTTGAATTGAACGATTCGAAAGGTAGCTTCTAATCCATTGAAAGAGAGACTCATCGATCCCAAAAGCACGCATTTTCGACAAAAGGGCTTCATGCCAAACCCTGTCAAATGCTTTCGAAATATCCAGTGCAACAATATTGGTTTCACCTGCTTGGTGAAGCGAGTGATTCCACTTTTCAGCGAGATATGCCATCATATCACCAGTGGATCTGTGGCTGCGGAAACCGTATTGGCGGTCTTTGAGGAGTTTCCGTGATTCAAGATATTTCATAAGCTGACGGTTAATCAGCGTTTCCATGACCATGGAAAGAAGGGACGTTATTGCAATGGGTCGGTAGTTGGAGGGAGAAGATAATTCGCCTTTTTTGGGTATAGGCTGGACAAATGCTGTTTTCCACCTACTCGGAAAGAGCCCAGAGGTGTAGGAAAGGTGATAAAGCTTACGCAGTGGTTTTGCCAGCGTAGAAGAACACCTCCTCAGAACTATTGGGGCAATACCATCTGCACCAGCGGATTTGTGTATGTTGAGGTCATTAAGAACCCTTGCGACTGTACGAGTGCGGAAGTGGATTAGTCCCATGGTGGAATTGACGCACTCTAGTACAGGCGGAGACAAAGTAAGGGCTGGCAGCTGAGAACTGGTTGCGAAATGGGCAGCAAGTAGGTTAGCTTTGTCGAAGGGGCTGACAGCTGGATTGTCATTGTGGATGAGCGTCGGTATAGACGACTTAGTTGAGTTTTTTACGTTTTTTACAAACGACCAGAAACTTTTGCTACCTTTGGGACATTGAAGGATTTTACGCCTTAATTTTTGGTCGGATTGGAATTTAATCCGTCGAATCTGGGTGTTGCAGTCATTTCTGGCTCGTATGTACCTTTTTCGGTTTTCCTCAGAACTGTTTGCCTTGTAGGCCCGAAAGCTTAGCTCCCTGAGCCTAATAGCTTCTTTGCAGCTCGAGTCAAACCACGTATTATCCTTAGGCCTGGTGCTTTTAATCTTGCTGGGAATAAAATTTGCCATGCCGGTTCGGATAACGTTTACGATAATATCAGTTGCGGCGTCCACGTCGTTGTCGAGGAAGCACAACGACCAGTTAAAGATCCGAAAGAAGTTGTTAAAGCCGCACCAGTTGGCTTTCTCGTATAGCCATAGTGTTCTCTTAGGAGCTTTTTCTTTAACTGGATGGTGGGAGTTCGAGGATTTTGCTGATATTATGCAGTGGTCAGACAAGCCTAGGGGTTCCAATACATCGATCGTGTATACATACATGATTATGATAATAAATTGCCCGGAGGCTTTGGTAAGTAGTTCGTCTGGTCAATCGTGCGTGAATGTCCATACGATTTATCGATTTAAATTAAATCAATTATCATCGACGTGCTACCTCCCGCGTATCCACTCCCTTTTGTCGCTAGATATTCTACTTTTTAAACTAGAATTGATTGATCTTTCAGGTCCTCTTCATTGTTATTTTCATTGGCGTTCGAGTACTTGCACATTTCTGCCTTTGAACATTTCATTAAATTCACCTAATGAGATGCGAAAATGTAATTACACGGTTCAATAGCAGTCCTGTGTAGTATCCTTTTATTCCACCATTACACTCTCCTGACGCGTATCGAGTATGCGGCTTGAAATGTATGTTCCACGTGTGAACAAAACGGCCGTTGATGCGGAAAATCTACATAAAAAATGGAAACAACAGAGAAAAAATCATAAAATCCACTTTGCTTTGTGCAGGATTTTTTGCTACATCCGGTCGGATGCTTAATGGGCGATATTGACGTACGAAAGCTGTCCGTAAATTTTTACAAAAGCGTGCGCACAGGTAAGAGTAATGGTACAATATGCCTCGAAGGACGTTGTTGCGAAATGTCGTGATTTTTTGTTTTCTCGATTTCGTCCTTGTCAACAACTGTACTCGATTGTAAATAGATTGTTCATCGCAGGAGGCAAACAAATCGATTGTGTTTAATTAAAAACACAAAAAGGTTCCGATGATGAACATGGTGTGGGCTACATGTGCCGGAGTTTCCATGTTATGAACAGAATCGAGTTGATTCGTTGAATACTGTACGAGTTGAGTCCTTTAAAATGGGAAAGCAGGTAGAGAGGGACTTACTTACAAAAGTGACTTGATCTATCTACCCGCTTAGCAGTCGGTAGTGTGCAGCTCGAAATAATAAGCACGCACTCAAGGTCCAATGAGATCCTAGATGTTAAGCTCTAGTGAGCCTTAATAGGTTGTAGCCAGATCCGAGGCTACATCTCTGTACGAAGCTTAAGCATTTCGTAGCAATCTTGGTGACACCGAATATGTGGCCGTTTTAACTGAGATTGTCAATGGCACTCATACCTATGGTGAACAGCTTTTTGGTTTCTGATATTTAAATTCCATTCATGGACAATGGATGCATTAAATTCCACGATTCTCACATCTCAACATCCTCAAGGGTACCTGGTGGTCCCTCTATTAATCGACCATCAATCAGATTGATACATCGCGATCGACGCCAGACATTCCCCTAGCATTTTAGATGTACGAACCTTCCGAGGAGCTAACATCGACTCGGATCACTACCTTGTTGTAGCCAAGGTACGAATGAGGATATCGGGGCAACGTAAGTTTGACCACGTCTCGTTCAAAGTCCTATGACAGCGGCACAATCCACAGACCAGTAGTGCGCGCATTGCCAGAGCACAATCAAAAACACTGCCTATAAGGTCCATTGTACTACCAGACTACCAGACAGGCACCTACTTTTGCCATAATTCCCCCGTTTTTCGGAGAAAAATGAGAAGGAGCCTCAGTGATGTAGAGCTAAGAGATCCGGCACACAGCAGGTCGGTCCCAAGGGTACGCCACCGTGCACGAGAAAAAGCGAGAAAGTCGGAAGGTTATGTCAACCTCTTCGCAACATGCAGCACAGGCACATAGGCATCCCCTGATCCCGAGCATGCAGACATGATAAGCAAAAGTCAATTCTCCTTAAGAGTAGGAATAATGCTAGGGATTTCCCGCAGACATCAGGGCGCACGCGCTTTGTCATCCTGCAGCTAGAATATTCCATTCGTCTTCGACTATGTGCATTAATGATTCAATCGTTGATGTAGGTATTGACAGCGGAAGCAGGTAGACCCAAGGCGGATTCAGTTCACCAGAGATCTCATTTCCTAGGAT
Source organism: Eumerus sabulonum (assembly GCA_951905685.1). Taxonomy (NCBI): domain Eukaryota; kingdom Metazoa; phylum Arthropoda; class Insecta; order Diptera; family Syrphidae; genus Eumerus; species Eumerus sabulonum. Next base: position 102,665,964 of record OX645063.1, read on the forward strand.
CCCAGAATGTCGTGGGACCCAAACAAGCCTTAGTGAGTTTAGTCTACCGACTTTGTTCAGGAAGGCCTTAAGTTCATACACTAACTTGGAACTGGTTAATGGATTGGACACAGATTTGAGTGAAGCTTGACTGTCACTGCAAACGCACATGTTTTTACCCTTCCGCCTGTGCATCACAACATAGTGCATGCCCATCGGATTGCGTATATCTCTGACCGAAAGACAGATAGACTAACCAAAAGTGCAGGTGGACGTTTTCGCATTCAAAGAAAACCTCAGCGACGGGCCCCAGGCCAGACTTGAAGCTGTGAAAATGCGAAGACAATCTTTTCCAGGTTCAGTTTGTGGCCAGAGCCAATCCTGATGTCATTGCGTCAGAGGGCATATCGATGAGGCTCGGGTTGTAGGATATTTACTGCGCAAGCGCACTGTCATTCCAATGCGAGTTGTACCAAAAAACATTTCTCTTGAGACGAGAGATGGCGTTCAGTGCACATCCTCTGATAAATATGTCAAGGGGTGAAAGATTCATCATAGAATCTAGAGCAGCGCCCGGCGTGCCGAGGAAAGCCCCCGTACAGCTGAGACAAATCGTTCTTTGGAGTTTGGCGAAAGAGGCTATGATGTGTTTCCGTGTTAGCCTGTTCCACCAGACAACCTATGCATAGAAGATTATCATTGCCGTACAAATCCCGAGGATCTTTGCCAGCGATTAACCCCATATTTCGCCAGAGACACCTTTGCATTGCCAGGCCGCGCTGGTTTTTGACTCAATATGCTTTGATCAAAGAAGCTTGCTGTCTATGATAACTCCCAGGTACTTAGCTTCCTTGGATATCGAGACCGGAATGCCTTTTAGAATCAGCTGAGTCATGCCAGTATTTTTCCTCCTTCTCATGAAGAGAAGACCTACACTATTCTTGAGAGGATAAACTGACAGCTCATTTCTCGTGCACCACTTATCGATCACATTTAGCGCTGCCTGTGCTTTGAGACAGACAGTCGCGAGTCGAAGACGGAGACGGAGACATCATCCGCATAGGCCTGGGCATAGATGCCAGTCATTAATAGCATCGAGCAGTGAGTCGACCACCATGCACCATAACAGCGGAGGCAGAGCGCGACTTTGCAGGCAGCCCCTGCTTACGCGACATCTGACACAGTGACCGACACCTTTTGCTTTGATCCACAAAACCAGTGCTTTATATACGACATGTCGTCTAGCACCGTTATACATGCTGTCAAAAGTTGCGCTGTCAAAACCTCCTTCAGCACGTACCCTGATTTGATATACAATGCGAAGAAGCCCATGCAGCAAACAATATGCTTATAAGACCGTGCTTCAAAGACGGAGGAGAGCTTCCCGCGAGCTCGACGAGCAGAAAGGAAAGGAGAAACACGCGTTTTTTGGAAGGAGAGTGTGAGATCAAGGAGATGGAGAGATGCTATCAGAGTATGCATCGTCAGTTTTACAATAAGGTAAGACCAACATGCCAGAGGCACAGTGCCTGAGCAGAAGCCTGTAGTGACGAAAATGGATAGCGAAATTGAGATTTAATAACACCAGGCTCATAAGGCTGATAAGGCTTATGCACCAACATATTCGTAACATTCGTATGTATGTAAGTATGTTGGCGTTACAGTCCATGAAGGACCTGAGCCGAGCTTCCCTCAATCACCCATGTTGTGTGTGATTTCATTTTCCCATAGGTGAAAGGGACCTACAGTTTATTGCCGGTTCCGAACGGCGAATTTCGAGAAGCTTTTCATGACAATTTTACTACAGAGAGTTTTGTCAGAACCCCGCTGAGGAGAAACACCGTGACGTTCGATGACATGGCTGTGTCGGGATTCGATCCCGAGTCATCGGCGTCAGAGGCCGACACACTACCCCCTGCGCCACGGTGCCATTCGTAACACATGGTCGGAGGAAAGCATGCCCGACGAATGGAATCTCAGCATCGTTTGCCCCGTCCACAAGAAAGGAGACCCTATAACTGCGCCAAATAGAGGGGAATACGTCTTCTTAATATCGCATACAAAATCTTCTCTATCGTATCGCGTGAAGCTATTTGAGGTTAACCTGATCGGTCTTTATTAGTGCGGCTTTAGGTCAGGCAAATCCACAATCTGGTCTATTGTTCACACTGCGGCAAATCTTGGAGAAGACCCAAGAATTCCAAATGGGCACCTATCTCCTTTCCGTCGATTTTAAGGCCGTGTATGACAACCATGTCAGTCTTAATATCCCTGCCCAACTCGTTCTATTCTGCAGGATGACAATGGAAAATCCTTGGTGCTCCATCAAGGTCGGCGGCGAACTAACCGAGACCTTTGATGTTAAAAAAGGATTTAAACCAGACGACGCACTGTCGTGCAACTTTTTCAACATTTTCCTTGAAAATATCGTGCTAGAGTCACTGGCCAACACGAGGGGTACGATCTATTTCAAGTTCACGTAATTGCTTGCGTACACGGATGACATTGACGTCATTTGAAGGACACATCGAGACACCAGTGAGTTTTTCGTAAGCACTGAGGCGAAAGGAGCTAAGATGGGCCTTAAGTTCAGTGAGGATAAATCTAAACGTATGCTGTCATCAAAAACCCCCGACACCTTGGCCAAAACATCACCTTGTCTACCTTGGCTCACATATGACCAGCGACAACAATACCAGCGCTGAGGTAAAACGCGGAGCTCTCTAGCAATCGCTGCTTCTTTGGGCTCAAGAGGAAAATTGAGATGTAGGCCCAAGAAATACCATGGTTCGTTCATCACGGTCCCCCTCTATGGCGCAGAGATCTGGTTCTTTCTCGGTTCAAGGGGGAGATACTGCGCTAATTCTCTGGGTATCGCGCATCAGAAATGTCCAATTTTCCATGACCCTGGTGTATAAATCAGACTGAATTTGACTAAGGGCATGGATGCGCCTTCAAAAACCCCTCACAAGATAAAGTCGAACAGAGTCAAATCGCACGATGCCGGTGGCCAGTTCAATCCCCTCGACATAAGATGACCATACCCTCGAATCGCCCGTGCAGAATTTCCAGTGTAGCATAAGCTGTGTGGCACGTAGCGCCGTCCTAATGAAACTACATGTCGTCCAATTCAGGCCATCACCGTTGACGACCAATGTCATTCTGTCGTCCAAAATTCGACAATTTTATTTGTTGACGTACCCATTCCTGCAGAAATGGGCCCTCATCGCTAAAGATGATTTTTCGATGAAAATGGTGGTCAGTTTCCAACTGCTTCAGAGCCTATTCAGCACCGCAGCTCCGGCGTGAAGACTCTTCGAATCCAACCTGGAGAAATGACGCAGCATAGGACCACCGCATCTGGAAGTGGACCTTAACCAACTGGGAGTGCGGCACTGGAAGCAGCTAGCTAAAAATCGCGCTGGCTGGAGACGCCTGTTAGTTCAGGCCCACGTTCACCCCGTCATCACCAATGATCACTAGATCAGTAGGATTGATGACACCAAACGTTTCCTTTCTGGTTTAAGTCTCACGTCATTTGGCCGATATTATGTTTCCAACGACTACAATCTTCGCAAAACTGGGCAAAGGGGACATATTTGAGTCGATCGTAGGAAAGCATAGCCTCCATAACACCACATCCGACAACGGACTTAGGCTAATCGATTTTCTAACGGGGCGTAGCCTCCTTGAAGCAGGCACGCGATTCCTCCATCTCAACATCCACAAGGGTACCTAGCGGTCTTTTTATCAATCGACCACCAACCAGCTTGATCACATTGCGATCGACGCCAGACATTCCTCCAGTATTCTCGACGTACGGACCTTCCGAGGGGCCAACATCGGCTCGGACCACTACCTTGATATAGACAAGGTACGTATGGGGATATCAAGAATGCTTAGGAGTCGAGTAGAACTACGTAAGTTTGACGTCGGAAAGCCGCAATCGCAAGAGACTGCCGGAATCTTTGCCTCTATCAAAATCCGCCCACAGCAGCACAAACTATAGACCAGGGATGGACGCATTGCCAAAGCGCCGTCAGAGACGCTGCCTCAGAGGTGCTGGGTTTCAAACCGCCACCACCTAGAAACCCCTGGTTCGATGAACAATGCGAACAAGCCCATGAGGCAAAACAAGAGGCATGTAAAGCCATGCTGCAACGACGGACGAGAGCTGTTCGCGAAATCTAAGTATGAACAGAAGAGAAGAGAGGAGCACAAGCTTTTCAAAAGAAAGAAGAGAGAGCACGGAAAGCGTGAGATCGAGGAGATGGAGAGATGCTTTACAATATGGTAAGACGAACATGTCAAGGCTACAAGGCCAGAGCGGCGGCCTGCAGGGAAGAAAATGGAGAACTGGTAGTACAGTCGCAGTCGATGCTGAGGATTTGGAAAGACCACTTCTGCAGACTGTATAACGGCGATGATAGACAAGATACTGCTGTCATGCAAAACGAGCCATTCGTAATGGACGACGATGTAGGAGAATTCCGTCCACCCGACCTAGACGAAGTCAAAATAGCGATATCAAGACTTAAGTCTAATAAAGCCGCGGGCGCAGACGGCCTGGTTTCATGCCAGGTAAATCCACAATAGACCAAATATTTACGCTGCGGCAGATCTTGGAGAAGACAAGGAATACCAAATCAACCCTCCCCACCTCTTCGTCGATTTCAAGGCTGCATATGACAGCGTGTACAGAGATGAGCTATACAAAGCCATGTCTAGTTTTAACATCCCTGCCAAACTCGTCCGACTGTGCAGGATGACAATGCAGAATTCTCGCTGCTCCATTAAGGTCGGTAATGAGCAAACCGAGACCTTTGATGTTAAAAAAGGATTTAGGCAGAGCGAAGCGCTGTCATGCAACTTTTTCAACATCGTGCTTGAAAAGATCGTGCAAGAGTCACTGGCCAACACAAGAGGTACGATTTATTTCAAGTCTACGCAATTGCTTGCGTACGCCGACGACATTGACGTGATTGGACGGAAACAGCGAGATGTCAATGAGACCTTTGTAAGAATTGAGGTAAAAGCGGGTCTCAAGGCTAATGAGGGTAAAACCAAATATCTGCTTTCATCTAAAAGACTCGGTCAACATCGACGTATTGGCCGGAGCGTCACCATGGGCGGATTTAACTTAAAAGTAGTCAGGGAATTCGTCTACCTTGGCTCACTGTAGAGCCCTCTCTCGGAAAACCAAGGTGACACTATATAAGACCTTGATCATCCCAGTCCTCCTTTACGGCGCAGAGGCTTGGTCGTTTCGAGAGGAAAATTCCACGCACTATCTACGGTCCCGTTTGTTCAAACGCTGTATGGAGGAGAAGATATAACGAAGAACTGTACGGGTTGTACAGCGACATCGGCCTGGTACGGCGTCTACGGATACAGCGTCTAAGGTGGCTAGGATATGTTGAGCGCATGAAAAATACAGCTCCGACCCGAAGAGTCTTCGAATCCACCCCGGAAGGAAGGCGCGGCAGAGGACGGCCGCATCAACGGTGGCGCACGCAGGTGGAAGGGGACCTTAACCAATTGGGCGTGCGGCACTGGAAACAGCTGGTCGAAGACCCTGCCAGCAAGAGATGCTTGTTGGTAGAGGCCCAGGTTCACCACGGTCTGTAGCGCCACCTAAGTAGGTAAGTAGTTTTCACAATCTTACGTCTTAAATTACATTGGTCAGAGCTCAACTCTTACCATCCCTAACAAAACTGAATCCACTTCATATTAAGATATGACTTTTGCCCAACCTTGTACTTCAGAGCCATTAGTTGGGTCAGCGCCAAAAAAATCGTTGAAAGGGTAGAAAGTCACTAAACTGTCCAAGATTGAAGGTGAGGTCACGATGCACCTTTCTGAAGTCGACAAATTTACTGTGATTGTCTGGCTATAAAGGCAATAGACTACTTCTTTGTTGGCGTCAATGTCCCAAGTTTCAGCACCACGATAATCCAATTGAAACCCAACCTACTTAAGCATTCGAAATTAACATTTAAGTTTAAAAGTTAAACGAAGGATTTGTCGTTTGCTGATGTACAAAGTCTTCCTCTGCCATTTTCGATAATCCCCTTAAGCACTACTCAGAAACATCCATTCACCGAGCGAAGCATCACAAAAACAAAGAAAACTTGTCATGAGATTAAGGGTCAATTGCCCAAATCTGTTGCCAGAAGTAAACTCCGCTGAGACTAAGGACGCGAAAGCACAACACTACAAGTGGCAAAATAATCTTCTCCCACCACCCAAAAAAGAAAATTACAAAGAATGACCCATCGCAACGTGCAACCAGTTCCACTGCTCCATCATTCTCATTCGAGTCACGTTGTCCATTACCAGGAGGAAACGAATTGGTATCAACACGAACTCGGGGGCAGAAACCAGCGTCAGCAGCAACGGGCCAGCACATTTGGCCAATTCATACCAAATTTGCTATCAACGCATTCGCGTTCCCGTTTTCCTCCTCTGCATACGCTACGAACATCCCCCGAATTGCGAAAAGTGAATAACGAAGACACGACGCGAAACTTGAAGAAACAGATGAACATGACGCCACGACAAAGGACGACGACAGGGAGAGAGCAGAAGAAGTTTGAATTTCAACTTCACTTCCACGAACAAATGAAATTAGACTGAAGCGTTGAGGCGTCCTTGTGTCAACGTGTTCCTGCTCTTGAGTGCACGCCATCACGGAGGGAGGAGTGGAAAACGAAAACTGAATAGTTACAATGGAGTGGTATTCAAAAGGTCCTTTTTTTGCTGCAGCAGGAAAGTGCCTGGCACAACAGAATGACACCCCAAGACTCAGGGAAACTTGAATGGTTTCTTCGCCAAATTGGCAGCGTACATACAGTTTTAAGTGTATTTTCAAGGATAATTTAATGAAGTCTAATGGTCTTAATGAATGGTAAGTAGATGCCAGGTCAGACGTGGAGCGACCACTGTCGTGCCAGGCGGATGGTTTTGAGTTTTCACATCCGGATGGTCGTAGTCAAATTTGTTTCCAAAGCATGTCCTTAAGAGTTCGCAGCCTGCGATTCACGCGGGAGAACGTACGCGACTTCGTACATAGTATTTGCTTTGTTGAATTACTCCAGCCCTTTATGGAGAACTCGCAGAACCGCATCTTTATAAAGGTGACATGCTGGAATTCCGGTCATAAGAAACACAAGCAAGAAGCAAATAACACCATTGTTACCGAAGATCTCATCACAAAGTGCACTTCCAAGAAGGTTCGAGATTTGCCGCAAAGCTGCCTTGGAAGGTCGACGAATCGTACATGGATTCCAACGTGTAACTTGCCAGACATCGTTTAAATTGCCTTGTCAGACGGCTGTCGCGAAATCAGTCACAACTCCTAGAATATGATTCAGCATAAGGCAGCTAATTCGTGATGGTGTCACAGAACCTATGGAGGAATCTAGTCCTGCTGGGGCTCGTGTCTTCTACCTTCCACATCAACCAGTTTATAAGACGGATAGTCGGACTACGAAAATTCGCGTCGGCCCACATTGGAAGTAAGAAGTCTCTCAACGATCAGCTCTGGACTGGAGCTAACTTGCTGCTAGACGTCTTGCAATTTCTGCTGAATTTACATTTCGGGCTATATGGAATAGTGGCCGATATAGAGAAGGCGTTTTTGCAGATCAATTTACACCAGGAGAACCGCGATAGCCATCGTTTCACGTGGTTCTCCTCTGATCTGCGCACGACCAACGATAAGCCTCCGATTGGGCTATCTAGAATGACGAGAGTCACCTTTGGCCTCACTTGTAGCCCTTTCATATTGTGTGTAGTCATTCCCTGTGTGCTGGATCAAGCGAAGGATAAATTTGCCAACAGTTGGGCAATTCTGCAAGAGGGAACGTACATGGACGATTTGGTGATCAGCGTTGATTCGGAAAGCGAAGGAATCGAGTTATGCAAGGCCGCTGTTTCAATTTTGTCGAAAGCATCGATGCGCCTCCATAAGCAGAATTCCAACAGCATGCGTGTACGAGAGATGGTCAACTGCGAAGACGCTTCCCTTGTCGGAAGCTCGCTAGGACTCTCCTGGTTTGTTCAGAGTGACGAGTTAGGTGTACCTCTAAACTCAGTGGAGAGCTAATTAACATCATCAGGAGCCAAGGGGACCAAGCCAAACATATTGCAAGCAATCGCTCGTATCTTCAACCCGTTAGGTATGTTGGGACCGACCACCGTCAAATTAAAGATCTTATTTCAGCATTTATGGAAGCAGAAACTGAATTGGGATGGCAAAGGACTAACAAAGGCCTCGTAGGGGTAGCATCTATCCGACGGATGTTGGTCTGCTAAAAAGCGAGAAGAGCCACCACAGTCGAACATCTTGCGGGGAAGGGATAATGGCGAGCCTCAAAAAACAGGATTAGTCGGTTGGGCTACGGCCTTGTAAGCCGTAACCGTAAAAACAAGACACGCTTCGAAACAACCACAAGCCTCGGATATAACGGACTGGATTCATGCTGACGACCCTTGCAAAAAACGAAAAAAGGACAATGATCTTCGGCTTTGTACGTGGAATATTAGGTCCCTAAACAGGCCACGTGCAGCCGAATAACTTGCGGACGCCCTAGACCGCTATAAAGCGGACATAACCGCCATCCAGGAAAGGCGATGGAATGGACCGGGTTAAAGCGGATGAAAAACTGCGATATTTACTACGGCGACTGCTATAGGGAGAGAGGGCAACGATTGTTTGGATGCGGATTTGTAGTTCGAGGTGGACTAAGGCAAAAAGTCCTAAGCTTTCGGCATGTGAGCGAACGCCTCATAACAATCCGTATCAATGCTAAATTGCTTAACATCAGCCTGATCTGCGTCCACGCCCCCACGGAAGACAAGGATGACTCCGCCAAAGATGAGTTCTACGATCTCCTAGATAGAACGTATGTCCAATGTCCCAACTATGACATCAAAATTGTACTAGGAGACTTCAATGCTAAGCTGGGTAAAGAAAGCATCTTTGAACGAGTCATCAGCAAACATAGCCTACACGACACCACATCCGACAACGGACACAGGCTGATTGATCTTGCTACGGGGCGAAATCTCCTTCTAGCCAATAGACGCTTCCCGCACCTCGATGTACACAAAGGCACCTGGCGGTCTTTTGATCAATCGACTACCAACCAGATTGAACACATCGCGATCGACGTCAGACACTTCTCCACTATTCTTGATGTTCGAATTTTCCGAGGGGCTAACATCGAATCGGACCACTATCTTGTAATAGCCAAGATGCGCTTACGGATATCACGAACGCAACGGAGTAGAGTAAGAATACAAAGTTATGACGTCGGAAAGCTACTATCGCCAGAAACCTCTCGTGCTTTTACCGATCGCGTCTCCTTTAAGATATCCAATACACCTCAATCCTCCACACTATCAATAGAACAGCAGTGGAGCCTTTGCAAACAACCCCTGAAAAGCCCTGGATCCGAAGTTTTGGGTTTCAAGGCTCCACCACAAAGAAACACCTGGTTCGATGACGAGTGAAGGAGGATTCATACAGCGAAGCAGGATGCATGTAAGGCCTCGCTGCATAAAAGAACAAGAGCAGCTCGTGAGCTCTATGAGTTAAGAAGAAGGGAGGAGCATAAGCTTCTTAGAAGATAGAAGAAAGAGCACGAGAAGCGCGCTATTGAAGATTTGGAGAGGTGTTACTGCAGGCGTGACGTTCGAAAGTTTTATCAACAGATAAAGTGAACAAGCCAAGGTTATAAAGCCAGAACGGAAGCCTGCAGGGATGAGAATGGACACCTAGTAGTAGAACCGCAGTCGATGCTGAGAATATGGAAAAACCACTTCTGCAGACTGTATAATGGCGATGTTAGTCAATATACCGCTGTCAGGCAGAATGATCCATTTCTAATCGACGGAGACCGCAGAGAGTTCTGTCCCCCTAACCTCGACGAAGTTGAGATTGCCATATCGAAGCTCAAGTCGAATAAAGCTGCTGGCGCAGACGGACTGTCTGCTGAGCTCTTCAAGGCAGCTGGGGATGACCTGGTTGGGAGCATGCACCAGCTCATCCGTAAGATATGGTTAGAGGAGAGCATGCCCGAGGAATGGAGTCACAGCATCGTATGCCCGATCCACAAGAAAAGAGACTCTGATTGCGCCAACTATAGAGGAATAAGTCTCCTTAACATCGCCTACAAAATCTTCTCTGCTGTTTTGTGTGAACGCCTGAAGCCTTTTGTAAATAAGCTGATAGGTCCTTCTCAGTGCGGATTCAGGCCAGGGAAGTCCACCACCGACCAAATCTTCACACTACGGCAGATCCTGGAAAAAAACCAATGAATTTCAAGTCGACACTCACCACCTATTTGTCGACTTCAAAGCCGCATACGACAGCGTAATTAGAGACGAGCTATACAACGCTATGTCTACCTTTGACATACCTGCTAAACTCGTCAGACTATGCAGGATGACTTTAGAGAATGCTCGCTACTCCATCCGAATCGGTGAACACCTTACCGATAGTTTTGATGTCAAAAAAGGATTTAGGCAGGGCGATGCGCTGTCGTGTGATTTCTTCGACATCATATTAGAAATTATTGTGCAAAAAACCGGCCAAGTGCGAGTCGGACTCGCGCACGAAGGGTTCCGTACTATTATGTATAAAAACGGCAAAAAAAGCATGCCTGTTGTATGGGAGCCCCACTTATACATATATTTATTATATTCTGTCTAAGTATTTGTTGTTAAAGCAGCAATAGAATGTTGTAATTTTTAGAAAATACTAATTTTTTGAGTGATTGCCAATTTGGGTTTAGACGTGGCAAATCGACTGAAACTGCTTTATTGAAATTAACTGGTGAAATATATAATAGTCTAAACACTTCTCAAATACCATCAACATTATTTGTTGATATCAGTAAGGTCTTTGATATGGTTAATCATACTTTGCTACTCGATAAACTTTACAAAGCGGGTTTCAGAGGCTCCATTTATAAATGGTTTTCTTCTTATTTATCCAACCGTTATCAAGTTGTGAAAATTAGGAATGTTTACAGTTCTACAGACTTCTTAAATATGGGTGTTCCCCAAGGAGCAGTATTGGGCCCAATCCTTTTTCTAATTTATGTTAATTCGTTTTTCTTACAACCTTTTAAAGGCAAAATAACTGCCTTTGCTGATAAAAAAATCTCTTTTCCACTCAAACACTAACTTAATTGATAGTTTTGCAGATGTTAATAATGACCTAGATATGTTAAGGAGATGGTTTAATTATCATAAACTGATTATTAGCAACAAAACGAAGTACATGATATTTAATATCAATGGTAGAGTTTTCAGAGACCTTCCCTTATATTATCATGCACCATTGTGTAATCGATTTGTTCTTGAATATATAGTATTCAACAATCAAGAATGTTTAAAAATTGCTTCTTGATTGAACACGTGGACAGTTTTAAATATTTAGGTGTTATATTGGACCAACAACTTTGTTGGAAAGACCATTCAATATATTTGAAACAGTATCTAAATGGGGTTATAAGATAATTATTCCATCTCAGTATGCACTGCAAACTCTACCCGTTTTGAAATACTAAATGTATACTCGCACCGATATGGAACTAGCAAAAACATGTCCATGTCCATGTCCGGAACTAAATGTATTATCGCACCGATATGGAACTAGCAAACCATGTCCATGTCCGGACCTGAATGCATACATACACATGTATGACATTCGTTCACGAAATGCGGTGCGGGCATTATATTCTTTCATTTCTTTTCTTCATTTCAGTTCAAGTGTGCTGTACAGTGTACACCAACTGTTCAAGCTTTATCGCCACATCTCCATACTTTTGGGTTTCTTGAAAACTACGGGGTATAACTCATACCGTATGAGAAGCATGTTCGTTGCATTTATGTTTTTTTTTTTCGTTTTGTACATATGTGATTGATGAATAAGGGTTGAATGGAACTCTTTTCGTTCAATTTGCGGAACGAGAGGACATAGTTCCGTGAACTATACATGTCCGGAACTACCCAACTCTACTTCGTAATGTATACTTATACATAGCGTACAGATGTGTGAGTGTATGCACGTATGTGATGCGTATGTACGTATCGGTTCGTATGTGTGCAAGATCGCTTGCTCCTCTTGCTCACTTGCTCCTCTCCACCTGCCGCGACATCGTGCGAAAGGGATGCTAGGCCAGCTGCGAGGACTGGTCGGGAGCAATGGCGCCACGCGATTGCCCTCACGCCGACTTACCCGCAGCAAGTATCCCACGCAAAAGAAAAAAAAAACACCGTAATCGTTTCCAATTCAATATGTCACAAATTTAATTTCCTTAACCTAACTTAATCTAGGTTTACAATTAATCCTTAAAACTACCCTACACCGTATGTCAATAAAAAAAGTCGAAATAAATAAAAAAAATATATGTAAAATAAAAAAAAAAAAGGAATTCACTGTCCAAAAAAGTAATCAAACCGCAGCTTGAGTATTCGAACAGTCGTACCGAAACTCCTCTGACCAACGACTTAGCCCGGATCACCAATCGCGACACACAAATTTGTGATTTCAATACCTTATACAATGAACGTGATATCCGCGACCAACGTAGGCAATAGGACACACGGTACGGCCGCGGGAACTGCTTTTTTTTTTTTTTTTTTTTTTTTTTTTTTTTTTTTTTTTTTTTTTTTTTTTTTTTTTTTTTAAAAAACCGTACCGGAGTTCTTCCCCGAAGATTTCTCTCCGAGTTCTTCGCCCACTCTCCCTCATGTGCTACTAGGAACAAACAAAAAAAAAAAAAATGCTAACCTTCTGAGGGCTGAACTCCACTCGTTCGCGTGTCAAGCGCTGATCGTACCCTCGGGCTATCCGCCTTCTCTGAATTTTGTTTCCCAAAATGGATGACTACGAGCCGCTCACAAATGGGAACTGACCGAAAGATGACAACGAAAACCTTTCGAAACAATTTATTATTGGTTGTTTGTAATTATGTATATGTATAATTAATTTTGTTCTGTTTTTAGTATTTGTCGTGGTAGCGGCAACAGAAATACATCATCTGTGAAAATTTCAACTGTCTAACTATCACGGTTCATGAGATACAGCCTGGTGACAGACGGACGGACGGACGGACGGACGGACGGACGGACGGACAGCGAAGTCTTAGTAATAGGGATCCGTTTTACCTTTGGGTACGGAACCCTAAAAACCACTGGCCAATACAAGAGCCACAATCTATTTCAAATCCTCGCAACTCCTTGCATACGCCGACGATATTGACATAATAGGCAGATCACAGCGAGATGTCAAAGAGGCGTTTGCGGGTATTGAGTTCGGCAAACGAGGGCAAATCTAAATATATGCTGTCATCAAAAAAGAACGCTCACCATCGACGTCTTGGACTTCGTCTACCTTGGCTCCGCAGTGAACTGGAACAACGACATCAGTTCAGAAATCAAACGCAGAATCACTCTTGCCAATCGCTGTGTCTTTGGGCTTAGGAGGCAACTGAGTAATAGAGCCCTCTCCCGAACGACAATGTTGACTCTATATAAGGCCCTTATCATCCCGGTCCTGTTGTACGGCAGGAGCATGGACACTATCAAAAGCGGATGAGGTGGCCCTTGGTTGGTTCGAGAGAAAGATTTTGCCCGTGATTTTCGGGCCTATAAACGCAGACGGGGGATGGAGGAAAAGATGTACCCACGAACTTTGCGGGCTGTACAGCGACATGAGCCTAGTCAGGCGTCTACGGATTTAACGCCTACGATGGCTGGGCCATGTAGAGCGAATGGACACCACAGCTCCAGCCCGGAGAGTCTTTGAATCCAACCCCGAGGGACGAAGAAGCAGGGGACGGCCGCAATTAAGATGGCGCACACAGGTGGAAGGGGACCTCAGCCAACTGGGTGTACGGCAATGGAAAAGGCTAGCAAAAGATCGTGCTAGGTGGAGGGGCATTTTGGTTGAGGCACAGGTTCCCCATGAACTGTAGCGCCCATTAAGAAGAAGAAGAAACTGAATTGAGATGAAGTCTTCACAAACAACTTACAGACTCAGTCACGTGGTCCAGACCTGTTTTGTTTGGAATGAAGGGAGCATCGTATTTCACCTTTTTGCCGATGCTAGCACGAGGGCCCTTGGAACAGTGGTATTCGCAAGATATGTTCTAACTACTGGAGACGTCAACCAAAAATCGGATAGCTCCACTCAAACTTGATGGCTCAGACGAACTAACGCTTCCCAAGTTCAAATTAACAGCCGCACTAATTGCAGCTCGACTCGGTGCGTATCTAAGTAAAAGATTGAAGGTGTCTTCTGCGAGGTACTACTTTTGGACTGACTCTCAAATAACTTTGAATTGGATCTATGGCAAAAAGCAGCGTTAGCAACCGTATGTCCAGAACAGGGTGGACGAAATACGGAGGTTGACTGATATCTCCCAGTGGAAGCACTGTCGTAGCGAAAACAACCCTGCAGATTTACTCACTCGCGGTGTCAGTGGAGAGCTTTTGAAACAGAGCTCGCTCTGGGCACACTGTCCTCACTGGCTACAAGATAAGAAGTGCGATTGGAAGAACAAGGGTGAACAAAGGGGCTCCACGATCACGCTTCTGTTAGTAGAGGATCAACGGACGAATCTGGAAGGAGAAAACCAATTGATGTGCTACAACGACTTCAGCTCTTGGCATCGCTTGCTGAGGGTAACTGGCCTTGTCCTTCGGTTCACATTTCACCTGGGTAAGAAGACTGTCCCTAAGTATGGAATGATTTCGAGTCTAGCGGCCGAGCAAATCCAACCCGCCGAAAATGATTGGATCAGATACGCTCGAAAGCTCAATTTTGTCTCAAGAGATTACTGTCTTATAGAGCGGACGAACCTTTGCAAGGCAGGCATAGCTAAGCTGTTCCCGTTCTTGGACAGTGATGGTTTTCTCCGGCTTGGGGGACGTCTCCAAAATTTAGATGGCCCGCTAAATATCAAGCATCCGATACTACTGCCGTCGAAATCTTACATCGTCAACCTGCGTCACTTCATGCTAGAGTTAGAACTGTGCTGACACAAATCCGTAAGCGCTTCTGGATACTGGATACGAGGTCATCAGGTGGGAAAGCATCGAATCAAATTGTGCATTGTATGCAAGAAGCTTTGGGGCCTTCATGGAACGAAACCGTGACATGGAGTGCTGAGGTTGAAATCGAAGAAGGATTCAATTTAACACTTCCCAACATACGAGAAATGGGTTAATTGGAGCCATAGGTGGTACGGTGGGTGGGTAAATAGAAGAGACGGAGATTTCGTACATTGCGAGGATTAGTGTTGATGGAGACAGAGTCATAGAAGGTCGCGCAGTTCTTCTTTCCTCCAACGCGTTCATGTTGATTAGTTTAAGACGGTCTTGATAGGGTCGTAGGGGCAAAGGATTGTTCCAGGGGAGACCTCGAAGTGCAAGACGTAAGAATCGGCGTTGGATGCTCTCGATTCTAGAAATGTGGGTTTGTTGGTAGGGAGACCACACTTGAGAAGCGTATTCAAGAAGGCGCCGGAGAAGCGTTGTGAGATTGAGTAACGTTGGGTTGGAGAATTATTTAGACCATCGCTTCACAAAACCAAGATCTGAATTAGCTTTAAGGATTATCTCGTCGACATGTGTGCGAAAATTTGACTCCTGATCACATAATATGCAAGGATCGCGGATAGCCTGTACGGTGGCAATGGGCCGATTATTTAGGAAAAAGAGACGGGGAGGAGGTTTGATTCGTTTACGTGATAATGTAATGGATTGGCATTTGGGAATGTTAGGTTAGGTTAGATTAATGTGGTCGGCATAAGCCACACGTAGGCCAAAGTCGGCCCATTGTGATACCACATGGATCGTGTTACCCAGATCCGCTACCAGAGAACCAGCCGGTGCTTCTGATGAAGCGATGGAGTTGAGCTATTTTATGGTCTGCTAGCTCACTTAAATTATCATAGAAGGGCGCGCCGAGGTAGATCCTCCTGCGATTCGCCAAAGAGGGGCATGAGAAGAGGAGGTGATGTATGGATTCCTCCTCCTCCTCGTCCATGCAGCCGCGACAGAAGTCGTTGGAGGGTATTCTCCTCAGTAATCATCGGCTGCAGGGTAGGGGGTTGCTCAGTGTTCGTCACCAGCATCGAGTCGGCTGATGCAGCACCAGAGGCTCTTTTAGATGAGTCCTCCCCGTCTTTTTTGTAAATTCTGAGCCTTGCTGAGTCAAAGCCCACAGAGATCTCATTTTTAGCCTCTGCTAGAGGTGCCAGGGAATCCTGATTGATTATGATAGTAATCAATCTGGAGGGTCTCTTTACATCCTCTAGCTAAGCTATCTTCCAGTCCTTTGTGAGGATTAGGGGATTGCAGTTCTGCAGGCGTGCCAAAATCTCCTTAGGGTCCTCGGGATAGGCCGGTATAATGGCTCTAGCCCTAGGTCTATTCGGGATTTGGTTCAAGGGTACAGCCTCAAGTTGAGCTCTCTCCCAGACCTCGCCGACTCTGCTGAGTGCAAGCTTCAAAAGGTCTAAAGACCTTTGGTCTTCGAAGGAGATCAGCTTGATTCTGCCTTGATAATACCCTGCATGATGGGTAATGAGGAAGGGTCCAGGGTGTTCCTTAAGTAGCGGGAAGTAACTTTTGAGTAGCACATTGCTAACCAAAGTCCACTTAGCCGGGGGGACGTTCCCATCCCCTCTATCGACAACAGCCATTGTGGTCGAGACCTTCAGCACGTCGCGATAGGAGTGTTGTGTTTGGGATCCGGGGGAGATGCTGTGAGACCGCGCTTTCTTAGAGGTGGAGGGAAGTTCCTCAGCCGACCTTCGGCGCTTGCCATCCTGCTCTTTACCGGATGAGTTTCCGATGCTCTTGATTGTGCTTTCCGCCCAATCAAGAGCCTTCTTGCTCCTTTTCGAGAGCTGATCTCTGGGTACGTCCTGCAGCTTTTCCACTAACTTACTAGCCGCGCGACGTTGCTTATAACTGGTTTTAGGGGCACTCAAGGCTGGGTCTCGAGGAGTGCCCCCTGAGGGTTCTAGACCAGGCTTTTTTTCATAAGCCACTGTCTTAGCGCCTTGCCTTTCGTCAGAAAGGGTGCTGGACCAGGCTTTCGTACGTTGGCCGACGTCGTAGCACCTAGTCGGATAGCGGCATTTCTGCTGCTTCCTAAGGGTGTTGGACCAGGCTTTAGTACGTGTGCCAACGTCTTAGCACCTTGTAGAGCGTTTGTCATGGTACTGCAGTTAGAGGATGCTGGACCAAGCTTTGTGGGGGTCACTGTCCCAGCACCTCGCCGAGTTTCGCCAGTTGTATCTTTATCTATACAATCTGCCGGTTTGATGTTCTTCTCGTCATTTGTATTTTCCTTGTTATTATTGTTTTTGCCATTGTTTCGTTTGTTGTTTTTGTCCATAATAAATCTCACGAGTAGCGGAGAAAGGGAATACCACCCCTGCGCAGAGATCCGCAGTACGCAGGGCGGGGCTAGATAATCCTGAGTGCGCCTGAGCAGATACTCCGTTAGCGACTGGACTATTTTTGGGATGGCCCGCAGCCTGGCTGATCTTCGGCACATGTCGTGTAACACCTTGATCCGGCCCATTTGACCACATCTTAGCTTCATGTCTCCTCTGGCCTATCCGAGAGTCATTGAACTTTACTGGGCCCTTGCACCGCGTTGAGGTGTGTAGTCACGCAAGGGTTGGGAATGTTAAGCTCCAAGCAGTTTTTAGAACACCAGGTGGAAAAGCTATTGAGATCTAATTGAATAAGGGAAGAGTCATGACTGGAGGAAAAGTCTTGAAGAACTTAGCCTCGTCGGCATATAGAGAGATGTGGGAATGTTTAATCACCATTTCGATATCATTACTGGTAAAAACGAAAGGAAGTGGACCTAAGTGGCTACCTTGGGGGACACCGGAGGAGGTTAAAAAAGGATTAGAAAAGCGAGGACAATTTGAAGAGTATTAGTCTGTGGGAAATTTTATCAAAGACTTTACTGAAATCAGTAGAAATAACGTGGACTTCATTGCCATTCTCTAAGGCCGAGAGGGCAAAGGACACAAATTTCACAAGGTTTGTGGTTGTAGATCTGCATTTGAGGAAACCGTGTTGTCTAGGGGAGATTGAAGACTTGCAACGAAAACTTAAAATTTCGTACAAAATGCTCTCGAAGAGTTTGGGTATATGTGACAGTTTGGCAGTTTGGTGACATATCGTTCTTCGGGCCTTTTTTGTGTATAAGGGTTATAAATGAGGTTTTCCATAACTGGGGGAATTCACCTAAACATAGTGATAAGGAAAGAATTTTCGGTGTGCGATGGAGAATTGTGAAGGAATGAGCGAAGGAGAGGACGATGGAAGTTATCGATGGTTGAGAGTGAATGTGGACGGAGAGAGAATATAAGGTCTAGTTGTCTACCCACGCAGTTTGAGATGCCACTAACTTGACTAAGGTTTGAATCTATAAGGCGATCCAGGAAGAGCCATTCTTTGGCAGTAGTGGAATTGGTGGCAATATAAAACGATTCATCATCTGATTGAGACCATTTAAGATGAGAAAGGTTGAAATCTCCGAAGTGAAGGTTTTGAGTTTTGGCGAGTTGATAAGATTCAATGGGCTGTGAGGGCAAGATGTAGAAACAAGTGAGATAAAATGTCGTCTGAGGTAGCACAATTTCAATTAAAATAAAGTCGAGATGTGTAGAGCATGATACTGCAATTAGGGAAGAGTCAATTGAACTATGTACGACTAGAAGGACGCCTCGACAGGGGCAACCCTCAATGGGTCCGTCGAGTTCGTCATCGCGATAAACATTGAAATTAAATGGGAACAGGTCGGAGTTATTTATGCTGGGGATCTGATTCGTTTCGGTCAGAGCAAAGGTTTCAATGGGTAGAGCATGTGACTGTTGGAAGACAGTTTGGATTCTGATAATAGAAGGTGAGAGGGAGATTTTGACAGAGTGAAGGTATTGCCGGAAGGGAGAGAGATTTAGGGACGAAAAAACTTATCGTGATCAGCCCTACTACGTTGAAGGTGCAAGTATCAAGATCGTTTAACGCTTTTTGGGGCGAAATATTGAGGAATTCGTGGTATTTGATGAAGAGGTTCTTGAGGCTTGCAAAGTCCGTAGGGAGACCTTCCTGTTGAATGGAAACCATGACGCTTGTGTTTGTATTACCTTCATAGCAAAGCGATTCAAATTTAATGTGAAGGTAAGCCAAAAAAGGACGTATGTTCTCATACGTCCTCCTACCTCTTAGTCGAGAGAGAGCGTAGTGATTTTGGGTAGGGTCAGCAGAAAACTGAGTAAGTTTAACTGAAGGGATGAACGAAAGACAGAGGGGTGACAGAAGAGTGGGTGAGTGGGGCGGGAGTTATTGCTGGGATTTTGTGTGGAGATGTTGGAGGGGGATGGTTGGGAGGGATTGAGGATATGGGAGCTACGGAAGTTAGGATACTTGGCTCCGGACGTGAGGTCAAAATTAGGAAATGAGTCCGGGACAGGTGATTGGGATGCAGGCGTGGTGATAGTTGTTGGATTCAATTTAAACGAAACGCGTTGACGTTGGGGTTTTTGGCGGAACTTTGGCAGTTAGATGAGAAATGGATGGATGTGTAAAATTCGGAAAAAGATTTGTTTTAAAGCTCCCGTTTTAGTGTGGATTTGGGGGAATTTTAGGATGCTTGCTGAACTGGTGTTGAGAATTGTTAGGTTTGGACGTATGGCAGGTTTCTTTTTATCTGCTTTGGGTTTTATTTTAGAGAAGAGTCTTACCAGAGGGGGTGAAGAAAATCCATTTGTATTTTCCTCCTGAACGGCTAACTTTGCTACGTCCATTTGAAAATGTCGGGGTGGATTTTGAGGGTCCACTCTACTGCTATGATTCTAGAGATGAAGCGAAAAAAGTTGATGTTGCTCTCTTCACCTGTGCTGCAGTACGTGCTGTACATTTGGGATTACTGAGGAGCATGACAACTGAAGATTTCCTCCAGGCACTCAGACGTTTTATCAGTCGTCGTAGTATCACAGCAAGGATACTATCCGATAATGCGCCGACGTTTCGAAGAGCCGCATTGGAGTTAAAATCGGGTCCTTTGGACCAAGAGGTCATTCAGGGCCTCTTCTCGCGGCGTAAAATTAAATTGCGATTCATCGTTGAGCGTGCACCCTGGTGGGGTGGGTTTTGGGGGCAAATGATTCGTAAAATCAAGAATGTCCTTAAGGCGAAGCTGAATTTTGAGGAGTTAAGAACCATCGCCCAATGACTTATGTAAGTGCTGATCCCCTAGATTTGATGCCGTTAACGCCTGCAGATTTCCTTATTGCATCAACTGGCGCTCGATCATCTTCACCAGGGAAAATTGGCGCCAATCCAATGCGAGAAGAATGGACACGACGTTTCAAGTATTCGACTCTATTGAGAAGAAGATGGCAAAACGAATACTTGCATCTGATCTGTCTGATCCGGGGCGAGCAAGAATTGGTTGGAAGTTATCTGTCATAGAAGAAACATTCACCGGCCGAGATCAACGTATACGATCGTGCTCACTAAGACTAGCCAACGGAACCAGCTTGAAGCGCCCAATTCAGCTTCTATACCCTTTGGAATAACAATCTTCACCGGGGGGAGGATGTTCATTTTAATAGTGAGACCTAGACGTCGTATGGAGAAAACCGATAGCAACCCTGTTGGGCTCTATTCGAATATCTTTATACGACATCTAGGTCTGACTTTTTAAATCAACATGCTTAATAGGGGTAATGTATGAACATTTACTAAATCCACCGTCAACATAGTTACATCACTTTCCCATTTGAAGGTATCCGGAATAGAGTCAAGGTAAACAGCTAGCAATCGAGCGCTCAGCTCTATTTTATTAAACCATCTGCCAGGA
This sequence comes from Eumerus sabulonum, assembly GCA_951905685.1. Classification (NCBI taxonomy): domain Eukaryota; kingdom Metazoa; phylum Arthropoda; class Insecta; order Diptera; family Syrphidae; genus Eumerus; species Eumerus sabulonum. The sequence continues at coordinate 102,686,857 of OX645063.1, forward strand.
ACATGTGCTCAGTACGTCGAGAATATTGAATAATAAATCAGGATCCTGAAAGCAGGCAATCTCCGCGCAAAGACCAAGGATAACGAAAAAATCCCAGAAAGGAGCGTAAGAGGAATGTAACGTAAACGTAGTCATTCTCGACGTCACATGTACATATGTATGTGAACCAAAAAGGGAATTGCGCTGCTTGGTGATATCTTTCTCGCGAAAATATTTCCGAGCCTTGCAACAACTTGAATTTATGCTCCTTCGCCGCCTTAGCTGTCTTCCGTGTGTACCGCAATTTCCTTGTTTGCGCTGCTGTGCCAGAGATAAGTGAATATTTTATGAATACTCCGGTTGTTCCAGGACATTTACGAGAGAGTACACATGTTCAGTGTGCGAATAAGCGCCGCTTGCTGCCGTGTGCTAGAAGCACACAATTGGATGCCATCCAAGGTCGCTCCACTATATCATACGCCCTTCTATCTAACCGCCACTACCGTTGTCGAACCATTCGAACATCGTTTACGAGTAGATCTGCCTAAGTTATCCAAAGCTACAAGGAACACTCGGTGGGATTTGTTCGTACCTGTAATGGATAGTCATCCACAAGCTCTTTTTAAACATTTAAAGCACCCATCAGTGGTTATGAGTGAAGTCTACCATTCAGGCTTTTGGGGATTGCCTCTGGACAAGTTCTCATATCCTTGCACTTGCTTTCTAAAATTTCACTGTAACTCAATTTGGCACGATGTCTGGACGAGCATCCGGCAGGACAGCAATCCAGTCTACGGTTTCCATCTGTTACGACTAAAGACAGGTGTCCTAACAGCTTTTGCTACACGACTACATCATGTCGATGGAGGCCGTTGGCGTTGTACGGCAGGAAAGGATGGCTAAGTGGAAATGGGAATGAAATCCCAGTCAATCTGTTAAGTGCACAATTTTGATTTGATAGCACCTCGCTCTTAATGAAATCTCAGTTCAATTGGATTGTATATCACCCGAGCCCACGGCAGACTTTGCAAAACACCCTCGAAGTCATGTGTTTTAGATAGACGTTGATTGGAGACCACATTTGTGTATCTATCTACCCGTTCGCGTCCAAACATATGTTTCTCGGTGCTTCATCCAAGACCGACGAGCAGGAAGGGAGGACAGGCAAAAAATGGAAAACGAAAACAATTTCTGCAATCAAATTGAGGATTCGATTGGAGCAGGAATGAATACTTCTTCGGTTCAAGTCTTATCCCTGCTCGGTGAGCTGTTGTTACGGCTGGGGAGGATGCTGTAGACGTATGTTGCAATTTCCGGAAGTTGTCAGACAGGAAAACTTTTTAATTCGTTTCGGCTCTTTCCCGTTTTGTTTTTTCCTTCCAGGATATATGACTTTTCCATTATATGTGTGTGAAGGTGTATGCAAAACAGAGTTCTGGCTTGGAGATCCAATTTCAAATCGACAGGAAATGGTTTGTTTTAAGTTTGAAGCGAAGGCGAGCTTGTTGACCGTTGGTTTCCAAGAAATTCAGTTTGACCATCAGAATGGTGAGGAAGGAGTTGATGGAATTCTCACTTTATCTGCTTGTCTGTCGTCAATAATCTGTCGCTCCTTAAGATACTTACTACTTACTTGCGTATCAGGCCAGCAATCCATGGAGGATCTGAGCCTGAGCTATTACTGCCTTCCATCATTGACGGTCCCGGGCACGCTGCCTCCTGTAATCAAGACCAAGTTGTCTTACAACCGCGATTACTTGGTCTTTATACTGGAGGTTCGGTCTTTCTCTCCTTCTCGAACCAGGAGGCTTGGAGTCGAAGACTCTCTTAGTTGGAGCGTTGCTGTTCATGCGCTCGATGTGGTCGAGCCACTGTAGTCGACGGATCTTTACCTTCTGGACTATATTTATATCCTTCTCGTCCATTCACCTGTCTCACAGACGGGACCAAATATCCGAAGCAGGATTTTCCTTTCGAAAGAACTTAAAATCAGCTCCGCCGTCCTGTTTATCGTTCAGACTGGCAGTATAAACGTTTTGTAAAGCATGACTTTGGTTCTTCGAGTGGACAGACTTATAGAGGATAGTGCCTTTCCTGTTGACGTCTGCCCGTCGCATTATCTGTCACACGACAGCGCATTTCCATGCTTCAAATGGGTCAGAGGTCCTAGAACCGAACTGCATGGTGCATCGCGGATGCCGAATTCGACCATCGCATCAGACAATTTTTTTGCGATGAATACTGTCTGAAACTCGCTGGTCTTTTCCAGGATTTGTCGAAGATTTGATCTATAGTCGATTGGGCCGGCCCGGAAACCGCACTGGAAGCGGCATGCTTTCATCTTCCCAAATCCTAGGGATGATCTAGTGCATGCCTCCTACCAGAACATTGCCGCCAGCCTTGAAGAGCTCTGATTACAAGCCATCTGAGCCTGCAGCCTTGTTGTCCCTCAGCTTTTGAATAGCTGTCCCGACTTCTTTGATGCTATTCCCTGCGGGTCAGTGACAAGATTGCCTGCGCGATTTCGAAGAGCCTGGGTGCCTTCCTTGAAGTTTCCTGCAAGGCTCTTGGCTTTCTTATAAAAGGCCCATATTTTATGATTGTCCCTGGACTCCTCGATATCCTTGAGCTGGGAGGCCGCGAAGATTATTTTCTTAAGTAGCAGCAGCTTTTTGTCCTTCCTTCTTCTGGCTCGGCACTCCTCTCGCGCTGCCCTAGTTTTTCGCTGCAGCGCCTTTTGGTACGCCTCGTCGGTTGCTGCCTTTTCCTACTCACCGTCGCCATCATACCACGGGTTTCTTGCCGGGGATGGTAGGTTGCCTTAATTGTTCCTGGCTACTTTCTGAATGGCTGAGCGGCAATACAGCCACATATTGTTGACATTTGTGCTCAACGTAGGCAAACCAGAGAACCTTTCGCTCAGTTGCTCCCTGTAGACACTGGTAACCTCCAGTGTGCTCAGACGTACAATGTCAAACCTACCTCCCCATGGTGGGTTGGTGCAGTTTTCTGACATTGGACAGTCGAGTTCGAATCATTCTGTTAAGAGGAAATGGTCAGAGTCCACGCTTGCCCCCCTAAACGTTCGCACATCCAGGATGTTTGAAGAGTATCTTGAATCAATGAGCACATGGTCGATTTGTTTGTCAGTTCGACCATCCGAAGATTGCCAGGTTGCTGTGTGGATTCGCTTCCGGGGAAATCTTGTGCTACTTATCACCACACTACGAGCTGTCGCAAAGTCCGTGAGTCGTTATCCGTTGTTGTATCGTGGAAGCTATGCTATCCGATCACTCCGCCAAAGGTGTTCTCCTTACCGATATTGTCATTGAAGGCCCCGAGTACAATTTTAATCGTAATATCGTACTCCGGACAAGCTCCGTAGGCATTGTCCATGAGATCATAGAAGTCCTCTTTGATGGGGTCTTCAGCCTCTTCGGTAGGGGCGTGTGCACATATGAGGGTGATGTTGTAAAAAGGGCCTTTGATGCGGATGACAGCCAGGCGATCACCTATAGGCTTAAAGTGGATGATCTTCGACCTTAACCGCTTTCTCACGAATATGTGCAATCTTTTATGACAGCTGCAGTTGATGCCGCAATCTTTTTTCCACATCATACCGTTTCCTACCCGGCGTATTTCGCAGTAATATCCGCATTGTACTGCGTGAGGATTCTTTCCAGCTTTGCAGCTCCAGGAGTATACAGAGTTCTGACATTCCGGGAGCATAGCGCCAGTTTGGTCGGAGTATTGTAGCGCCCTCTTGCCTAGGGCGATACCTGCATACATTTTTTCACCTCCCAACGGTAGTTGTAGATTCTATACTGATAGCGCAGCGAGGAGGATGTATGTCAACATGAGCCAGGCATTGAAACAGGAATCATTGCTAGCATCTCGTCAGGTGGAGAGCAATCAACAACTTTACCCTGTATGTCCAAGCCCTCCACGCAGTCGACAGAACAGCAGTGGAACCTTTGCAAACAGGCCTCGAAAAGTACTGCATCTGAAGTTTTAGTCCTCAAGGCTCCACCACGAAGAAATACCTGGTTCAATAAGGAATGCAGAAGGATTCATGCGACGAAGCAGCTTCGCTGCATAGAAGAACAAGACCAGCTCGTGAGCTCTACCAGTTGAAAAGAAGGGAGGAGTATAAGCTTCTTAGGAAAAGGAAGAAAGAGCACGGAAAGCGCGCGACTGAGGACTTGGAGCTGTGTTACTGCAGCCATGACGTTCGAAGTAGACCTTCAACAGATAAAGTGAACATGCCCAGTTTATCAAGCCAGAACGGAAGCCTGTAGGAATGGGAACGGACACCTAGTAGTAGAATCGCAATCGATGCTGAGAGTACTTAAAAAACCCCCGCTTTCAGGCAGACTGATCCATTTCTTAACGACGAAGATGGCAAAGAATTCCGCCCCATTGAACTCTACAAGGTTAAGATCGCCATATCGAAACTCAACTCGAATAAAGCTGCTGGCGTAGACGAACTGTTTGCTGAGCTCTTCAAAGCAGGTCATAGTATATGGTCACTTCAAATTCATACTCTGTGAGTGCAGTATTAATACAACACCATAATGGCATGGAAGATTTGCTGGGAACTACAACCAACGTGAAAATTCAATCGAGTTCCTCTCGAATCGTATCAAGGACAACCACCCCTGAAGAGTAGTGAACGAGCATCTAAGACCCAAACCACTGCACTCCGTTCAGGTTGTGTGATAAGCATTATAAGTGTATAATGGCGGGGGTAATAGGCGGAGAGTGTCTACTTGGAATTCATTGTTTTTTACCAGGATCTGCCGTAGTTTGAAGATTTGGTTGATGGTGGACTTCCCTGGCGTGAAGCCATACTGATAAGGAGTTATCAGCTTATTTACAAAAGGCTCTAGGCGTTCACTCAAAACGGCAGAGAAGATTTTATAGGCTATTTTCATAAGACTTATACCTCTGTAATTGGAGCAGACAAAGGGATCTCATTTCTTGTGGAACGGGCAAACAATACTCAGATTCCGTTTATCGGGCATGCATACCTCTGACCATATCTTACAGATGACCCAACCAGGTCATCTCCAGCTGCCTTAAGGAGCTCGGCAGGTAGTCTGTCTGGTCCAGTAGCTTGGTTGGACTTAAGCTTAGAAAAAGCATTCCTAACTTCATCCAGATCAGGGGGACGGAATTCTCTACTATCATCGTCCGCTGTGAATGGGTCATTCTGCCTGACAGCGGGATCTATTTTGTCATAGCCGTTATACAGTCGGCGCAAGTAGTCTTTCCAAATTCTTAGTACCAACTGTTAATCCACTACTAGGTTTCTATCTTCGTCCCTGCAGGTTTCCGTTCTGGCCTTATATCCCTGGCATGTATGTTTTATTCGCTGATCAAACCTCCGATCGCGAGCTTCTCATGCTCTCTTTGTTTTGTTTTGAGAAGCTTATGCTCATCCCTCCTCTTCTGCTCATAATGCTCACGAGCAGCTCTTATCCTTCTGTGCAGCGCCTCTTGATAGGCTTGCCGCTTGGCTGCGTGTGCTCTCCTACACTCGTCGTCAAACTAAGGGTTTCTTGTTGGTGGCGTTTTGAAACCCAGTACCTCAGAAACAGCACTCTCTAAGGCTTCTTGGTAACGGGTCCATTGGTGTCGTACGGTCTGAGTAGGTGTTGGAAGGTTTTCCGAGAGGTTGAGGTAGACGCGATTGGCATAGGCTCTGGCGGTCTCTTGCGATTGTAGCTTTGCGACGTTATATGCCGCAAGCCTTACTCCGGGCCAGTCATATTCGTAGTCGTAACCTGGCTGCCACAAGATAGTGGTCCGAGTTGATGTTGGCACCTTGGAAAGTTCGTACATCCAAAATATCGGATGCGTGCCTGCCATGAATCGCAATGTGGTCAAGCTGGTTGACGGTTGATTGATCCGGAGATCGCCAAGTCCCCTTGTGGATGCTGACATGTGGGAAACGCATGCTAGCAACTAGAAGATTCTCCCCTTTCCAAAGTCTATCAGCGTAAATCCACTTTCGGATGTGGTGTTGTGTAGGTTGTGTTTGCCAATGACCCTAACAAAAGCGACTTCCTTGCCCAGTTTCGCGTTAAAGTCTCACAGTACGATTTTAACATCGTAATTGGGACAGGAGGGCATTGGCTCGGACATACAGGGTAAAGTTGTTTATCGCCCTCAACCTGGCGAGATGCCAGCAACGATCCCTGTTTAAATGATCCGGTCAAGTTGACATACGGCCTCCTCGCGGCGCCCTCTGGATAGCATCATCAACAACCTTTGGGAGCGACGTAGGCAGCGACAAAACCCTGACCAGAATGGCGGTTGTGCGGCGGACTAACAATCCGCCCACGTAAAAAAAAAGACAAGTTATGAATGAGCAAGATGCCTCGGATACACGGACGGATACTCGACGACGACAACGCACGAAAAAGGAACACGATTTGCGAGTATGCTCCTGGAATGTCAGGACCCTGTACACTCCCGGAGCTGCTCATAAACTAGAAGGAATCCTCACGCAGTACAAGGCGGATATTACTGCGGTCCAGGAAATACGCTGGATAGGAAACGGTATGATTAGGAAGAAAAATTGCGACATTTATTACAGCTTTCACAAAAGGTTTCACTTACTGGGATGCGGATTAGTCGTGGGAAAGCGGTTAAGGTCGAAGGTCATCGACTTTAAACCTATAAGTGATCGGCTGGCTGTGATCCGCATCAGAGGCAGACTTTATATGTGCACACGCCCCTACCGACGAGGCTGAAGACCCTATCAAGGAGGACTTCTATGACCTCCTGGACAACACCTACGGAGCTTGTCCGGAGTACGATGTAAAAATCGTGCTCGGGGTCTTCAACGCCAAAATCGGAAAGGAAAACACCCTTGACGGAGTGATCGGAAAGCACAGCCTCCACGATACAACAACAGATAACGGCTTCCGACTCGCTGACTTTGCGACAGCTCGTAATGCGGTGATAAGTAGCACAAGATTCCCTCGCAAGCGAATCCACACAGCAACCTGGCGATCTCCGGACGGTCAAACCGCCAACCAAATCGACCATGTGCTTGTTGACACAAGGCACTCGTCAAACATCCTGGATGTGCGAACATTCAGAAGGGCAAATGTCGACTCTGACCACTTCCTCGTAGCAGCAAGATTCAGAGCTCGATCGCCAATGTCAGAAAGCTGCACCAGCCCATCAGGACGAGGTTCCACATTGGGCGCCTGAGCACACCGGAGGTTGCCAGAGTCTACAGGGAGCAGCTGAGCGAAAGACTCTACGGTATGCCTACGTCGAACACAAATGCCAATAATATGTGGCTGCATTTCAGCTCAGCCATTCAGGAAGTAGACGAAACCACCGTAGGATGCCTACCACCCCCGACAAGAAACCCGTGGTATGATGGGGAGTGAGAGCAGGAAAAGGCAGCAACCGACGAGGCGTACCAAAAGGCGCTGCAGAGGGAAACCAGGGCAGCGCAAGAAGAGTACCGAGCCAGAAGAGGGGAGGAGAAAAAGCTACTGCGACAAAAGAAAAGAATCTTCGCAGCCTCCCAGCTCAAGGATATCGAGGAATCTAGGGATAAACATAAAATACGAGCCTTTTACGAGAAAGCCAAAGGCCTTGCAGGAGGCTTCAAAAAGGGCACCCTGGCTCTTCGAAACTGCGAGGGTAATCTTGTCACCGACCCGCAGGGAATAGTGGATGTATTTAAGCAGCACTTCCAGCAGCTGCTTAACGAGCATGACCGAGGAAATCCCAACTTCAGCCGCTGAAGTAGTCCTTCCACCCAGCATCGAAGAAGTCGGCACAGCTATTCAGAAGCTGAAGAACAACAAGGCTGCAGGCTCAGATGGCTTGCTATCAGAGCTCTTCAAGGCTGGCGACGATGTTCTGGTGGGGAGCATGCACCAGATCATCTGCAGAATTTGGGAAGATGAAAGCATGCCCGACGACTGGAATACCAGCTCTATATGCCCCATCTACAAAAAAGGTGATCCAACAACAAATCAACTAAATACCAAATTTTCACACTTCGACAAATCGATTTCAAAACCGCATACGACAGCGTTCATCGTGAAGAACTGTTTGGTGCGATGGCCGAATTCGGGATCCCGGTAAAACTGATCCAGTTGTGTCGCGCCACGCTAAAAAGCACGCGATGCACCGTGCAACTCGGTTCTAGGACCTCGGAACCATTCGAAACATGCACCGGATTTCGGCAAGGAGATGCGCTGTCATGTGACTTCTACAACCTGGTGCTGGAGCAGATAGTGCGACGGGCAGGCGTCAACAGGGAAGGCACTATCTTCTACAAGTTCATCCAGCTGCTAGGATACGCGGATTATATCGATATCATCGCGTGTTCTCGCCGTGGTATTGTGGAAGCATTCACGGCGATCGAAGAACAGGCGAAACGAGTTGGTCTTAAGGTCAAAGAGGACAAGACGAAGTACATGCTTCCAAGCAAAAACCAATCCGTCGCTCACCACCTGGGACAAAATATAACAACTGACAGCTACGATTTCGAGGTAGTTGAGGAGTTTGTCTACCTCGGGGCAAACGTTAATTTCACAAATGACACCACAGTGGAGATCCGGCATAGAATCGCCCTTGGCAACCGCTGCTACTTCGGCTTGTCCAAACAACTGGGGTCAAAACTCCTCACTCGAAAGACCAAAGCCATGCTTTACAAAACGCTCATACTGTCAGTCTTGCTGTACGGAGCCGAAAGCTGGACGATAAGCAGGACAGCGGAGCTGATTTTGGGTTCTTTCGAAAGAAAAATTCTGCGCCGGATATTTGGTCCTGTCTGTGAGGAAGGTGAATGGAGAAGAAGACACAGCCGCGAACTAGTCCGGAAGGCAAGGATCCGTCGACTACGCTGGCTCGGCCACATCAAGCGCATGGACATCATAGCTGCAGCTACGAGGGTCTTCGACTCCGAGCCTCCTGGTTCGAGAAGAAGAGGAAGACCGAACCTCCGGTATAAAGACCAAGTAATCGCGGCTGTAAGATATCTTGGTCTTGACAACTGGAAGCAGCGTGCCCGGGACCGTCAAGGATGGAAGGCAGCTATAGCTCAGGCTCAGATCCTCCATGGATCGCTGGCCTGATAAGTAAGTAAGTAATTGGGACATTGAGCATATGTTCTATTCAGGAGATTGTAGAAGTCGTCTTTTGTAGCGTCATTCTTGACCTCGGTAGGGGCGTGAGTGCAAATTAAGCTGCTGATGGCGAATGCAGCCTTAATGCGGATTGTTATAAGGCGATTGCTTAAGTGCCGAAAACTCTAGACTTTTTGCCTAAGCCTACCTCTAATAGCAAATTCGCATCCGAATAAGCGTTTCCTTCTCTCCTTGTAGCAGTCGCCGTAACAGGTGTCACAGTAAAGTAGTAAATCTACAATCCTTAAATCCATTTTACGCCCTTAAACTCCAGCTTTCCTCCTTTTCCACTAATTCTTCTTTCTGAGGCTCATTCTCACACCTCTGCACAGTTTGAATGTTGTTGAATACCAGTCGTTCCATTAAAAGCTTGTTTCCCTTATTAATTCAAAATACAAAACTGTCCCATCTGTCACCTCATGTCCCAGCTCACGGTCTATCTGCAATTTGTCTCAGTGAACACAGTAATTAATTTAACAAATGGCGCCATTACCTGTAGTCTTCCATGCATATGCCAACCATCCCCCCAGGAAGCAAATTCTTTCAACAAATTGTCTGTCCTCAAAGCACTGAAGCAAGCTTTCCATCCATCTTTTAGATTTCCACTTACACATTAGGGGTAACCTGCAATTGCTAGACGGGGAATGTCTGTGATCTGCTTGAGATTCCTGCAGCTGATGATGGTAGGAAAGAAGCACTTAACTGTGGAAGAGAAAGATGGAAGGTTTCAAAGAAACGGAGTATATGTACACATACTCACGTGCATAGGTGCTCGAGTAATTACTGGTCCAAGGTGATAAATTCATGACGACACATTCTGCATAAAGACGCCTGCCTCACTCAACAAATCACTGCCACCACTTAGAAGGTAACCACTTACGGGAATAGTTTAGGAAATAGACGGAATAGACAGGCCGCAGACACTGGATAAGTCTTTAAACTCTCCGGTCATATTCAAATGGATTCAGACTAAAAACCAACGCCACTTCGAGCGAGAACAGAGAGGATGAATGGGAAATGAAGGAAAGACAGAAAAGTGCACACGTACTCGTAGCTCCTAGTAGCTCCTCGTAGTCTAACCATGTTCCCACTCGTGTACATCCGCCAGGGGAATGCTTTAAGATACTTGTGCAAATGGTTTTTACTCTTTATCCAATCCACATCGTGGATATTCTCGGCAAATCAGTTGAGTGGCCACTTTTTCCGTCGATCCGGGTTAGCCGGATTGGCAATCTCTCCTGAATCAACTGCCAACAGTATGATGTACCACCTCGACCATTCAAGCGTACGAAAGAAGAGAGAAGATTGGCAATTCTCATTTGTGGTTCGGATGGTATTCCAGATCGATTGGAATGAATTTGTGCGGTAGTCAACGCGATACCATACAACGTAGGTGAGGTGCTCGAGCGGTTGAATGCCACAGGCTCGAGCAAATACGACCGCTTTCACACCATCACTCAAGTCTCGAATGATGCTAGAGTGACAGTGTTTTTATGCCATTTCTGGTATGTTGAATCGATCCGGCGTTGGTGGTAGCTGCTCCCGTGGATGCGGAAACCATGGCCAGCGAAAACTGGCTGTCAAATCAATTCCAGCTTACAAATAGTTTGCCTTTGAAAAATTGCCTTGTCGAGTGTGAAGCCGTTTTTTACGACTTTTTTGTGTTCCTTTCCATCTATGCAGAGATGTCACAGATGTACACATAGATACAACAACGTGAACTCATGTTTCGTGCGACAATTCAAAAAAATCGTGACAAATTGTCATGTCGGAAGTTAGACACGAAGATATGCTACACGGATAGGTGGGCAGTTAATTGTAATGTACGCTCGGGCGGGCGGGCGATGTTAAAGTCCTTACGAGCATCATCGATCGGTAGCATATACATAAGCTGTCAATTCATGATCCCAGTCGACGCACTTCAACGCGCTAATTATTGCTTGAAGCTCTCTGTCACATCATCTCGCAATTCGCCCGGTAATCCTCTCCATTACCAGTAATTATGACAAATGATGGATCTCCATGACCCGTCCCAGTTCCCTATTACATTCACATATTTTACAATAATTAATTCAGAGCGATGCCAGCCTCCAGAACAGGAATACATACATATGTACATAGCTCGTCGTACATATCTCATTTCGGTTAAGTTCAATGTAATCCAGCTTATGGGTAAAGCCACCCCGGATGACAGTTTATTACTTCAAATGACTCGACGCAATGGAATTTCGTCCACACTCGAATTCAAGAGCGAATCACACGTAATCCGGATGAATCTAAATATATTCACGGTAATTGCCTAACCCGAATGTCCCTTCGTCATATTGCCCGAAGCCCAACTGACAGTGGGATGGTCTCTGCTGCTTGCTAGGTACAACCATGTCATCTATCATCTTGCAGGGATTACAAGTCCTTGGAAAGAAAATCTGTTTTTCTTGCAACTAAGAAAGGAGGCACAGTACAAGGAGAGGGTAGACCATTCCATATTTGCATACTAGGGAGGCATGGTAGTGTGGGAAGCTATTAATCTGATTTGACGTCCGAAATTCAAATTAAATTCATCCTCGTTCCGGGCGACTACTCCGTCGAATTAGAACTGCCCGACAGCTAGTACAGCTAGTAGCGATATTGATAAGCGGCGAGGCGACTCATAGACGTGTCGGTGGGAGAGAGATTTCAAGGTGTGGTGACAACTTACCGAGAAACCCAATTTAGGGTGCAGAGGCGAAAGCCCATAATTTAATTATTCAACCCGTAAGGGTGTGCAACGTTAACCCATTCGTTTGCCCATTCGGCGACTGGCGACCATTCGAAATATATGTGCGACGACCTTGATTTAGCGAAGCAAAGACGAAGAAACATTTCTTCGGTGAATTGGAGTGGAACACTGACATGCGATCTAGGAACTTTTATGGCTGCCGCACGGATGAATGTTCACCAAGAATTGGTAACAAGGGCTGCTGTTCCTCCCCCATCAAGAGAGAAAACTTTTTCGTTCTCATACTTGATTTATGTACAATATCACCGCACTAGGAGTGAGTTAAAGATCTAGGTCGAGGAACATATTCGTGGTAACAAACAAAATTTAGATTTAAACTTAAATTTATTCTAAGCATATAGATACTTGTGTGACCTCCCTAGTGCATAGGGTGAGGTCGCTCTTGTCTTAACATAAAATATACCAGTCTTGGGTTCGGACGGTTCACCGCCCATTTTGTACTGCATTCCCGTGTCCGGGCAATGCCATTTGTGCTCTTCTCTATCACACAATGTCCCCCAGAATCCTCGTGTTGTCGTCAGGGACTCTGCGAAAAACTTATAGGCTCGACGGTGTGAACAACCAAAGCCAATGCATTTCTGATAGAAACCTTTATTTGGAAAGAATGTAGCATGGCCAACAGGCTGCAATAGGCCCAGATTCGCGCTGGTCTGAATAGATTCCACGTACTTTGCGTCGGTTGGATCGATCCGATAGTCCATTTCGTTCAGTCTGAATGCCGGACCGGCCGGATCCAGGGCATATATCGTGTTGTATAGATTTGGTTGAACTTGTTTACCAGCGCTGCCGGCTATTTGTGCTCCCAGACTATGGCCAATCAGGTATATGTCATCGAAAGCGACGCCCAGTGTCGCGTGAAGATGATTTGTGAAATTAGCTACTATTCCACCAAAACCCTCGACCATTCGGACAACTTTGAAGTAATTGAGCGTGCTCGACGCGACACTCCAGTCGACGACGATCACGTTGAAGTCACCGATACTCAAGTAGGCGTCCTTTATGTCACGATTAAATGATGCCTTGCTCTGACTCATCCAACCGTGGATCAGTATTCTGTAATCCAACAAAATTGTTATAGATGGAAACCCACCGTATATACAATGTACCTACTCCTTACCTAGTTGGATGCGAGACGTTGAAATCTGACTTTTGAAGTGAGTCGTCATCGACCCGAATCTCCTGGCCGCAAGTCGGAAAATCTCGTTTATACAAATAGAACTTCATCGACACGTCGGTGTGTAGGAATGGCACTAAATTCCGCAGGACCTTCCGCACGAACTTGATGTCAACCAGTTTATCCAATCCTGTCGGGTTGCTAAGATCATGTCCACACTTATCCCAGTTGTCATCCTCAGAACTTGCAAGACCTGTTTATGAAATCACATGAAGTTAGAACACATTCTAAACCCCGATCGAGTTACACATACCGAGATACAAGACTATGACTAAAACTACTGCTCGTGACGGATTCATTATGACGATACGGATGGCGACGATTTAAGTTAAATGCAAAGAAATAAAACGAGATGCTGCTGCGGTCACTGACGATTGAGTGAAGCTCACGCTAGGGACGTATTGTTAGAACTATGGACGATGGCGTATCTCACAGGTTCTTATATACAGAAAAGCGTGCCGATGCAGCATGCCAACATTCTGATGTGGTCCATGTGAGATAATGGGTTACTGCCGGTTGTGATGCTTTAGTCACGGGTAAACTTCACGAATGCGATTAATTCTCGAATGTGAATTAAACTGAAGTCGATTAACCGGTGACGGCATAGGTGTGAGATCTAAAATAAGTCAATGCACATGTGAATATTTACATTTGTGTAGCACAATAGATACCTTAAACTGGTTTAATGCCGATGGAAAGAATGATATTTTTAGCGGATATTGTAGCCTTGTGAGTGGATTGAGATTTACTGTGGCTTTAGAGCACTCTTTTAACTTAACACTAGACATGCATGATACTGGACAAACTAGAGTGAGTCTATTTCATCAAATACCTAGATATACAGGGTGCACAAGTGGTGTGCCAAAAGACTAGAGCGTGTAGGTCTGGTCAAGAGAAGAAAAAAAATCGTATGGGAGGGGGGTCTATTCCCCCCGTTTAGGCGGGAGGGGCAATTTTCTAAGAAAATTACTTAATTTGGAAAAAAATATACTAAAAAACCGGCCAAGTGCGAGGCGTACGCGCCCACAAAGGGTTCTGTGCCATCTGTATATATAAATATGAAAGAGACTATATATGTAACCTCATATGTTACCTCATCAGACCGATTGCTAAATTGTCCGCTATCTCTAAGCTCTTCGAGTCCGTCGTATATGATTCAATGTCCTTCCACTGCAAATCCATCTTCTCCTCCCGGCAGCATGGTTTCTTAAAAGGCAGGTCTACCACAACCAACCTTACCGAATTTGCCTCCAAAATACTTCTAACTCTGAAGCAAGGCAACGAGGTTGATGTTATCGCTACTGACTTTAGTAAAGCATTCGATAAGTAAAGTCATACATTAATTTATTTTAAATTAGAGGCTTTAGACTTCCCGCCCATAATCATATCATGGCTTAAATCGTACCTTGAGAATCGCCAATATAGAGTATTTTTCAGAAACTGTATCTCTGACCCCATCATCGCCTCTTCCGGTGTTCCGCAAGGTAGTCATCTAGGCCCTTTAATATTTGTCCTCGCTTTTAACGATGTCGACCTTATATTGAAAGATTCCCATTTGCCAATATATGCTGATGACATGAAAATCGGCAGGACAATATCAACTCCTGCAGACTCGCTAGCACTCCAAAGCGACCTTGTATCCTTCGGTAATTGGTGTGATAACAACAACCTGGAACTCAACATCGATAAATGCCAGTTCGTTACGTTCTCTCGGAAACGCTTTCCCTCAGCTCCTAGAACATATTATCTACTTAACGAGCCTGTACCCCACGTCTCCTTCATACGCGACCTAGGTATCATATGCGACAGAGAGCTAAACTTTGTCTCCCACATCAATCATATCATACACAAAGCTAATTCTGCCCTTGGTTTTATAAAACGTTGGTCTAAGGAATACTCGAATCCCCACGTCACTAAATCCCTCTACATTATATACGTCAGACCTATCCTGGAATACGCCAGTCAAGCCTGGTCTCCGTATTACGTTAGCCATTCTGCACGAATTGAAGCTGTGCAACGCAGATTTCTGCGTTTTGCCTTAAGAGGTCTCCCGTGGTCTGACAGGACTGTATTACCACCCTACGAAGACCGTCTACAATGGATCGGCTTACAAGCCCTGAAAGCACGCCGTGAGGCAGCTGACATTCTCTTCATTTACCAGCTTATAGCTGGAATTATCGACTCTCCTGCCCTCCTTGAAATGATTTCGCTCAATACCAATCCTCGTCGCCTAAGATCAAGTCCACTTTTCAGACTCCCTCCTCATCGCACTAACTATGGCTACAACGAACCAATTTGTAGAATGTTAAGTTTAGCCAACCATTCTCAAACATCCATTGACTTTTACTTATCTCTTCCATCCATTAAAAAGGTCCAATTCAATCTAATCCCTATGCCTCCCTCACACTACTTCCCCCTATTCTCCCGTAGGTTAGGTAGCTAGTATTTAAGTTTAAATTTAAGTTTAGATTGTTTAAGGATAGCTTGTAATAAGCTTAATAATAAATAGTCATCCGTCATCACATTAAATCACATTTTTTGTATGATGACAGATCTCGGTTGCAGGCAGGTTATAGGCATATTACTTTGATAACGCGCAAGATTCACTCTAAGTGGGGAAGCCTTGTAACTACCAGAGTGGTTACCAAGGGAACCCCGCAAGGTGGGGTCCTTTCACCTCTTCTCTGGAATGTAGTTGTGAACGAACTACTAATCAAACTGGAGAAAGAAGGCCTGGACGTAGTTGCCTACGCCGATGACATTGCCATCTCAATCTCAGGCAAATACCTATCTACACTGAATGACCGCATGCAATCGGCATTCTCATTTCTGTGCAAATGGGCGAATAGTAACGGACTCAGGGTTAACCCCAGAAAACGGAGCTCGTGCTATTTACCAAAAAGCATAAAATCCCGGAAAACTGCCCTATCACTCTGCTCGATACCAGGCTAACCTATTCCTCTAGTGCCAAATTCCTTGGCATTATACTAACTTGGAAGAGCAATAGACTTGAAAGAGCAAAAAAAGCAACAATAGCTCTCTACACATGTAAGAAAGCCCTAGGAAAAAAATGGGGATTCAACCCCAAGATCACCCTATGGCTCAACATCACGGTCGTCAGACCCATACTATTGTATGGAGTAACAGTCTGGT
Organism: Eumerus sabulonum; assembly: GCA_951905685.1. NCBI lineage: Eukaryota > Metazoa > Arthropoda > Insecta > Diptera > Syrphidae > Eumerus > Eumerus sabulonum. Next base: position 102,703,106 of record OX645063.1, read on the forward strand.
GGACAGCACTGGACAAGCAAACATACCTCAAGCAATTCGAGAAGGTACAAAGGTTGGCGTGTATGTGCATTACCGGAGCCCTTAGGTCCACACCAACGGCTGCGCTTAACATGATACTAGATCTTACACCACTCGATATTTTCGGTAGGCAAATTGTCACACACACGGCCATAAGACTAAAAGCCAACTCGAGTTGGGCGAGCTATGTCACTGGCCACTCCTCCATCCTGCAAAACAGGACAGAAAACCTAGACCACACAGAACCCACCATAGTCTTGGACAAAAACTTTTCGATGATTTATCCGGACAGGAAGAACTGGACCCGCCAAACTCAACCGCGCAGAAACTGTGTGGATTTCTACACTGACGGGTCTAAAACCAAAGACGGGGTGGGCAGTGGAGTTTTCTGCAAACAACTCAAGCTACATAAAGCTCTAACTGGTAATTCACTGCAGCGTTTTCCAGGCGGAACTGTTGGCAATAAAAGAGGCTTTGTCTTGGCTCAAGTGGAACGTAATATCCACCACGATCATTCGAATTCTCACAGACAGTCAAGCAGCCTTAAAGTCGTTGGAGTCCTATGTGTACACATCAAAATCTAGTCTCGACTGTCGCCGATCTCTTTACGAGATGGCAGAACAGTTCAACATATAGCTTATCTGGGTACCGGGACACAGCGACATTGCAGGTAATGAAAAAGCCGACACACTCGCCAAACAAGGAACGACGCTGCAATCAATCGTGGCTTGTGAGGGAGTACCCCTTACAACCATTAAACATAATCTAGCCAATCTCGCCAGGGCCGAGACGAACCTGAGATGAACCTAGGGACATACCTGCGTCATCACCAGGCAAATCTGGCCTCGGCTTGACAGCCAACGCACAAGGAGTATAATCTCCCTAAAAAGAACTGACATCTACAAGGTCATTGGTGTCATCACAGGACACTGCCTCATTGGCAGTCACGCATAAGAATAGTTCCGAATGATTTCTGCAGAAGCTGTCAAGACGAGGAGGAGGTCGAATCCATTCACCACCTTCTCTGTGCCTGTCCAGCTTTTTTGCAACATCAGGAAACGTTACCTAGGCTCTTCGTCGTTGCAACGTGGCTTTATATGCCTCTTGTTTTGCTGCATGGGCTTGTTCGCATTGCTCATCGAACCAGGGGTTTCTAAGTGGTGGCGGTTTGAAACCCAGCACCTCTGAGGCAGCGTCTCTGACGGCGCTCTGGCAATGCGCCCATTCCTGCTCTATTGTTTATGCTGCTGTGGGCGGATTTTGAGAGAGCTTGGAGGAGACACGATCGGCAAAGATTCTGGCAGTCTCTTGCGATTGTAGCTTTCCGACGTCAAACTTACGTTATCCTACTCGACTCCTAAGCATTCTTGGTATCCTCATTCGAACCTTGGCTACAACAAGGTAGTGGTCCGAGTCGATGTTGGCCCCTCGGAAGGTTCGTACGTCGATAATACAGGAGGAGTGTCTGGCGTCGATCGCAATGTGATCAATCTGGTTGGTGGTCGATTGATCAAAGGACCGCCAGGTACCTTTGTGGATGTTGAGATGGGGGAATCGCGTGCTTGCTACATGGAGGTTACGCCCCGCTAGGAAATCGATTAGCCTAAGTCCGTTGTCGGATGTGGTGTTATGGAGGCTATGCTTGCCTATGATCGACTCATATATGTCCTCTTTGCCCAGTTTTGCATTAAAATCTCCTCGAACTATTTTTGTGTCGTAGCTGGGACAGTGAGCATATGTTCCGTCTAGGAGATCGTAGAATTCTTCTTTGAGTCGATCGTCCTTTTCTTCCGTTGGGGCATGAGCGCATATTAAGCTAATAAGCTAATGTTTTCAAATTTAGCTTTGATGCGGATTGTTATGAGGCGTTCGCTTATATCCCGGAAGCTTAAGACTTTTTGTCGGAGTCTTCCTCGAATAACGAATCCGCACCCGAATAGGCGCTGTTTGTTCTCCTTGTAGCAGTTCCCGTATTAGATGTCGCAGTTTTTCATCCGACTTTTGCCTGGTCCATCCCATCGCACTTCTTGGATTGCGGTTATGTCTGCTTTATAGCAGTTGAGGATTGGCTCCAATTGATCGCCTGCACCCGTTCTGTTAAGGGACCTCACATTCCAGGTGCGGACTCTCAAGTCCGTTAGTCGTTTGCAGGGGTCGTCAGCATTGTATCCGTTCGTATCCGAGGCTTGTTGTCGTTTCGGAACAAGTAGGTTTTTACGTGATAGGGGTGTTACCCCTACGCACAACCCCCAACCTGGAGGGCCAGGTTCCTCTTTCCCCAGGAACAAGGGATTGGGTCGCTGCACACATTGGTTCACTACCTGGCGGGTGCCAGAGTAGCAATCCAAAGGGGGACACGCGGAGGCTGTGTGTCAACTTCGATTGAGCAAGGACAGAGATCGAAGCCGGCGTTTGCCAGCAGAAGCTCGCGATCAATTTTTTTGCTCTGTTTGCTCGCTCCCTCCCCCCTCAAAAGCCTTCAGTGATTTCAATTTAGTTGATTCACACACTACAAAAGCTTCTAGAGTGCGACACCTGATGCAAGTATGGGCAGCACGATCATGGAAGAAGTGTTACAATGTGCTGTCCTCTACCCTAACTAATTGGCAACAATTTAGTGACCCGTCAGTCAGGTCCCCATAGCGACATTCTTACAGACATCACGACTTATACGATTAGACTACCCATAGCTCGGAAAGTCCCTCCATCAACGATGGGCCTCAGAAACCTAGTCGCTGACAAAACAAAAATTACTGTGGTTGCGGGTATACCTTAAGCAGGCTTATTTCCTGAGACGTGAGCCAAGTAAATTCGTTGCTCTTACCTCTGTATTAGTTACAATTTTTAGTAATTGTATTAATATTCTAATAATAAAATAAATAAATAAATAAATAAATTTAAATTTTAAAAATAGTAAAAGGGTATGAAGGCACAAGCCTCTGTCTGCCAACTCCTACTCTCACCTCCACAAGGTGGTTCCTGGGTGCCTAGTAACTCAAATGTTGGTCGGGTAGACCCCTTTGTAAGGTTGGTGGGGGCAGCAAATGAGAGAGGGGGGAGTCTGAGCCGTCAACAGGGCTCAGCTCCTTCTTCGGGACGGCGGCGGAAGAATTCCCAAGATGAAGTCAACGGCGGCGCCCACGGTTCGGTTCGAACGAGAAAAACTACCTGGTGGACACCTTATTACGGACTACTACAACATATTTGGAGCTCAGGCCGATAAGGAACGGCACAGCCGGCCCTTTGTTCTTTGGGTAAATAAGAACCGGGTCCTTCAGGTTGGGGGTTCCGCTTAGGGTTAACATCCCTATCACGTAAGACAAATATTTGTTTAGAGACAACCAACAGCCTCGGATAAGGACGATTATATGATAATGACACCCACAAGCACCTAAAAGGAAACGAATTCCGGATCTGCAGACCAGGTGCGGCCGGACAACTGGTCAACTCATTAGCCTGCTATATGGCAGACATTACCGAGCTCAAAGAAGTGCGATGAATGAAAAACTGTGATATCTACTATGGAAACTGCTACTGAGAAAATAAACAACGCTTATTCAGATGCGGATTTGTTATTCGAGGCAGACTCAGGAAAAAAGTCTTAGACCTTTAGTATGTAGGTGACAGAATGCAGGCATTGATCTTGAATAAAATATGTGTACAGCACCGACGAATAGAGTCGTGAGATTAAGGTCGATCGCCGGTTTAGACCTTACGATAGTGTGATTTGCTCCACTGATAGAGACCAATACCCACGATCTGCTATGTGCCAGACATTCTTATAGAGACCCTATTTACACTCATCGAGTGTGACAATTGTTCAACACCGCAAGTAAGAGGAATAGGGATTTACAAGAATAGTATCTCATCCTGGACAAGTTATTTCGGGTTTTGAACAAACGGGACCAAAAATTGTACCCAACACTTTCCTATTGAAACGTCCAAGAGCCTCTTCATTCATTTTTGATAACGTCCAAGCCTCAGTCCCATAGCGGAGTACCGTGATGATTAAGGTTTTGTGTAGGGATACCTTCGTTTTTCGAGAAAGGGCTCTACTACCCAGTTGCGTCTTGAACCCAAAGAAGCAGCCGTTGGAAAGAGTTATTCTGCGTAGACGAGGTAGACGAAGTCTTTGACTACTTCATAAATATAGCTGCCGCATGTGACTTTCTGACCAAGACGTCGCCTTCGGTGTTGCGCGTCTTTCTTTGCTGACAGCATATATTTGGTCTTGTCCCCATTTAGCCTTAGACCCGCTTCTGCTTAAATGCTTGCGAATGCCTCATAGACGTCTCGCTTTGTCCGTCCAATAACGTCAATGTCATCTGCCTGACCATCTCATCGCCAGATGGTTTAAATAGTTCCGCGGGAAGTCCATCTGCTCGAGCAGCTTTATAAAACTTAAGTTTCGATATCGCTATCACCGACATCGTCTAGGTCGGGTGGACGAAATTCTCTTTCGTCTTCGTCCATTGCGAATGGACGAAGAAGCGCATGCTCCGCCCTCTTTTTCTGTTCATAGAGCTCGCGGGCAGCTCTCGTCCTTCGATGCAGTGTAGCCATGTTCTGCTTCTTCTTTGGTGGCGTTACAGCCCATGAGGAACCAGAGCCCCTCTCAATCACCCATGTTGTGTGTGATTTATTTTTCACACAGGAGAAAGGGACCTACAGTATAATGCCGATTCCGAACGGCATGAGTCGAGAAGCTTTTTCATGGCAAATATACTACGGGGGGTTTGCCAAATAAACATTCGATGGCGTTGGTGTTATCGGGATCCGAACTCGCTCATCGTGCGTCAGAGTCCAACACACTAACTACTGCGCCAAGGCGCCCTTAAAATACTTGGGGTTAATGATCGACAATCGACTTACCGAATACTGCAGTAAAAAGTCATCACAAATGCAGGCATCGCTTTCCAGAAAGATGCAGAACATAGATGGACCCGGATTCGAGAAGGATTCTGCTTTCCAGAGTGTTAACCTCAACACTCCTTTACGCTGCGCCGGTCTGAGGGCGAGTTCTTACGACGAAGGAGACAAGAAGAGAGTTTTCCTTTGCATACAGGCTCTGCGCAATAGGACAGTATGCGGTTTCCAGACAATTCTTGCCAACGAAATCCACTAAACGCTGTGCGAACCACAGACCGTCAAGAGACCAGTGTTATCCGGAAGATAAAAGCCGAAGAAAGGGCAACATCTGTAGCATTATGGCAAGCCAGATGGGACAACACGACAAAGGGCCGATGGACCTATAAGCTGACTACCACCTTACGCAATTCCTGGAAGGTCAGGGCGGCTATTGAAAATATCTCCACAGATTTGGACAAGTTAGCTCACCCTTCTGCCCAGATTGTTCAGGGAAAGACGAAGCTGCGGATCACGCCATGTTCCAGTGCTGACGCTTTGTAGAGGCAAGAAGGGAGCTGCCCAGCTCAGACGAATGCTAGCTGTAGATCTGCTCATTTGTAACGAACGTACAAAATGGGATAAGAAGACTGGAAAGAATAAGAAGAGCTGAAACGGTCTATTTGGAGTACATGGCATAAGTTGCTAACCATCCCCGGGAAGTAATACCTAACGACTGTTCCTTGAAGAGAGGGGTTGATGAGGCGCAGGCGCATCGAGTACATATCAGGTGCCCGGGCTACAAGCATCTCTTGAAGATTACACATCCTTTGGTCCTTTGGCGTTCATACAATGCAAGGATATAAGCAAAAATCGAAAAAATAGAACCATCGCCCTCAAGCCAGTCCACTTACCTCCCTTCCGCCGGGAGTGGAAAATCTGCATCTCTCAATTCATCAATTTTGATTTCGAATAAGTGAAATCCGTCAAAAAGCGAATAAAGCCTGGACGAACTCAGCTACTGTTTAATTCAATCCACTACTCGGATCACGCGCCATGCTCACCGCGATTAATCCAGTGCCAATTGGATTATCGCGATGGTGAGTAATGGGAATGCCATTTATGCTGACAGCACAGTATTTCGGTATATGTACCTCAATCCGACTGCATGAAACACTGATTTAAATCAAATTCGTTGGCGAATCAAAAAATTTACGAACTCATTTGGGACATAAGACTGTGATGCATGTCCACAGACGAAAGCGCGGGAATTAGTTTTCCCGGTCGGCAAGAACCCGACGTCACGGGTTTGATGCTAGTGGTGGTTGGTGAACTTTTTCGATTGCATCTGTAGCGAAAATCTGTAGCGCACCGAAATTCGTATGAGTCAAATTGGCACACAAAAGTACCTACACTGATTCGGGTTGGGAATCACCTAAGATTTACTCCGATTCCAACGTCATACATTCGCTCCTTCTCAGAAATATTTCATACCCACTCCCGTCGGGTAGTTATCAATTGCTCTAATCCAATCAAAGTATAGACAAGCATCCCTGCGAAATGCTCGGCGTTCGACAGACGTGATTGATTGACTCTAATACACTTATAAGCATATGCTTGTCCACAAATTCTCCTTTAATTATCTCAATCAAGCAGACAACAATGCTGCTTTGTTCATAGACCTCGTACCTGTAGACCACAGACAGTCTATTTAATTAATCGCTCGCTATCGCTCATTAAGACTAGGTTATGTACGACTATATGTATCTTGCAAATACGGTGTTCAGAAAATAAATATCGTCACAAACTAGATCTCATTACTCATAGGAATTCGGTATGGAGTACAATGCTTTGGGTCTACGCAAAAGCATCGCTCATAAGGAATTGGCGCTACTGCATGTCTGAGATGTTAATTAAATCGCGAGACATACCATCCCACAATGGAGTATGAGTATCTGGAGGCATTTTACTATCGGTACTACGTCACAGCACATACCGTCGAGATGTATGTATGATGCACTCTTCATTACAACGTCACACAATCAAACAGAAATCGAAAGCTATGTATCTGAACAGTTCAATTAAAATTGGGAAAAAAAAAGATTTTTTCAAGCGTGACGCATTTAACTCGCATCATACTCATGGGTATCGGCGTCTTTTTTTTTAGATGAATTCATTCATATCGAAGCATACTGTGTGGGTATTTTTGCCGCATCGAGTACTTTACATTTGTATCTGTTTTTCTGCATGGATGAAATATTTAATGCGAAAATTGACAATGGCAGCCGTTGCGTGCATGCGACATAACCTCACTTGACGGTAGTTATTCAAGGAAATGTGAGGTTTGGGGCTTTTTTGGAAACAAAGACCTGACTCAAGGCACGATTTCAAAGTCTAGGTCTTAAGACTTTCTGGATAAGAGGCACCCGATTGTCTTAGGGCAATCACTACTTGACGTGTATGTATGGTGAGAAACTCACTGGTACTAACCAACTGCTTTTCAGCTTTTCAGACATTCAATTGTCTGCCACGGGGGCATGGGCTCGGACATACAGGGTAAAGTTGTTGATTGCTCTCAACCTGGTGAGATGCCAGCAACGATCCCTGTTTAAATGCCCGGGTCAAGTTGACATACGGCCTCCTCGCGGCGCCCTCTGGATAGCCTCTTCAACAACCGTTGGGAGGTGAACAAACTTATGCAGCGAAAAAAAAACCCGACCAGAATGGCGGTTGTGCGGCGGGCTAACAATCCGCCCACGTAAAAAAACCTAAAGTTATGAATGAGCAAGATGCCTCGGATACACGGACGGATACTCGACGACGACAACGCACGAAAAAGGAACACGATTTGCGAGTATGCTCCTGGAATGTCAGAACCCTGTACACTCCCGGAGCTGCTCATAAACTAGAAGGAATCCTCACGCAGTACAAGGCGGATATTACTGCGGTCCAGGAAATACGCTGGAAAGGAAACGGTATGATTAGGAAGAAAAATTGCGACATTTATTACAGCTGTCACAAAAGGTTGCACTTACCGGGATGCGGATTTGTCGTGGGAAAGCGGCTAAGGTCGAAGGTCATCGACCTTAAACCTATAAGTGATCGCCTGGCTGTGATCCGCATCAGAGGCAGATTTTATAACATCAGCCTTATATGTGCACACGCCCCTACCGACGAGGCTGAAGACCCTATCAAGGAGGACTTCTATGACCTCCTGGACAACGCCTACGGAGCTTGTCCGGAGTACGATGTAAAAATCGTGCTAGGGGACAACGCCAAAATCGGTAAGGAGAACACCCTTGGCGGAGTAATCGGAAAGCACAGCCTCCACGATACAACAACAGATAACGGCTTCCGATGAGCACCAAATCGACCATGTGCTCATTGACGCAAGGCACTCGTCAAACATCCTGGATGTGCGAACATTCAGAAAGGCAAATGTCGACTCAGACCACTTCCTCATAACAGCAAGGTTCAGAGCTCGACTGACCAATGTCAGAAAGCTGCACCAGCCCATCAGGAGGAGGTTGGACATTGGGCGCCTGAGCACACCGGAGGTTTCCAGAGTCTACAGGGAGCAGCTGAGCGAAAGACTCTACGGTATGCCTACGTCGAACACAAATGCCAATAATATGGAGGAATTAGCCGAAACCATCTTAGGATACCTACCACCCCCGACAAGAAACCCGTGGTATGATGGCGAGTGTGAGCAGAAAAAGGCAGCAACCGACGAGGCGTACCAAAAGGCGCTGCAGAGGGAAACCAGGGCAGCGCAAGAAGAGTACCGAGCCAGAAGAAGGGAGGAGAAAAAACTACTGCGACAAAAGAAAAGAATCTTCGCAGCCTCCCAGCTCAAGGATAAACATAAAATACGAGCCTTTTACAAGAAAGCCAAAGGCACCCTGGCTCTTCGAAACTGCGAGGGTAATCTTGTCACCGACCCGCAGGGAATAGCGGATGTATGTATTTAAGCAGCACTTCCAGCAGCTGCTTAACGAGCATGACCAAGATAGGGTGGTAGGGACCGAGGAAATCCCAACTCCAGCCGCTGAAGTAGTCCTCCCACCCAGCATCGAAGAAGTCGGCACAGCTATTCAGAAGCTGAAGAACAACAAGGCCGCAGGCTCAGATGGCTTGCCATCAGAGCTCTTCAAGGCTGGCGGCGATGTTCTGGTAGGGAGCATGCACCAGATCATCCGCAGAATTTGGGAAGATGAAAACATGCCCGATGACTGGAATACCGACTCTATATGCCCCATCCACAAGAAAGGCGATCCTACCTCTTGCGAGAACTCAAGAGGTATATCCCTGCTCAATGTCGCATACAAGATCCTGTCCAGCGTATTGTGTGAACGTCTAAAACCATTTTGCACCGCACTAATCAGCAGCTACCAGTGCGGCTTCCGGCCCGGCAAATCAACTATAGACCAAATTTTCACACTTCGACAAATCCTGGAAAAGACCAACGAGTTTCGAATCGATACACACCATCTTTTCATCGATTTCAAAGCCGCATACGACAGCATTCATCGTGAAGAACTGTTTGGAGCGATGGCTGAATTCGGGATCCCGAGAAAACTGATCCAGATGTGTTGCGCCACGCTAAAAAAATACCCGATGCACCGTGCAACTCGGTCCCAGGACTTCGGAACCGTTTGAAACATGTCATGTGACCTCTTCAACCTGGTGCTGAAGCAGATAGTGCGACGGGCAGGCGTCAACAGGGAAGGCACTATCTTTAACAAGCTGCTAGGATACGCGGATGATATCGACATCATCGCGTGTTCTCACCGTGGCATTGTGGAAGCATTCACGGCGATTAAAGAACAGGCGAAACGAGTTGGTCTTGAGGTCAATGAGGACAAAGCGAAGTACATGCTGTCAAGCAAAAACCAATCCGTCGCTCACCACCTGGGACAAAATATAACAATTGACAGCTACAATTTCGAGGTAGTTAAGGGCAAACGTTAATTCCACAAATGACACCACAGTGGAGATCCGGCATAGAATCGCCCTTGGCAACCGTTGCTACTTCGGCTTGTCCAAACAACTGGGGTCAAAACTGCTCACTCCAAAGACCAAAGTCATGCTTTACAAAACGCTCATTCTGCCAGTCTTGCTGTAAGGAGCCGAAAGCTGGACGATAAGCAGGACAGCGGTGCTGATTTTGGGTTCTTTCGAAAGAGAAAAATTTTGAGCCGGATATTTGGTCCTGTCTGTGAGGAAGGTGAATGGAGAAGAAGACACAACCGCGAACTCTACGAGCTGTACCAAGATGTGGATGTAGTTCGGAAGGCAAGGATCCGTCGACTACACTGGCTCGGCCACATCGAGCGCATGGACATCAACGCTCCAGCTAAGAGGGTCTTCGACTCCGAGCCTCCTGGTTCGAGAAGAAGAGGAAGACCGAACCTCCGGTAAAAAGACCAAGTAATCGCGGATGTAAGACATCTTGGTCTTGACAACTGCATGAAGCGTGCCCGGGACCGTCAAGGATGGAAGGCAGCTATAGCTCAGGCTCAGATCCTCCATGGATCGCTGGCCTGATAAGTAAGTAAGTAAGTTTCTTAAGATTGACTGAACGACTATCGTATACTGGCAGACTTACTCTGCAGTATGTAAACTGCCACATAAAGGGTCTCTAGAGGGTTTTAGCTTACTGCTATTAAAAACCTCAACGACGTGATTGTGCATCAAATTGTTTTATACCGCAAGACATCGCCACCTAAGTCGACACAATTTTTATTTTTATTTCAAGACGTTGGCCCAATCAGGTTCTGAAAGTCAGCGCCAATCTGCGTACATACATACATCATGATGGAATATGTCATCTAAAAGATTTCCCTCAGCTTTAAGCAAAGAAAAGATACAAACGTTCAAGCGTAAGCTATTAAATGAACAAGGAAACACCCTCGAATCAATATCCATTAGAGGCAGCTCCCCTTCAATTAATCGCAGCTCCTCACGGCTCATTTGTCAGGAAATCGAATCGAAAAAGCTCTGCCGAAATGTCATGTGCTAAATAAATGTCATCGCAAATGACATCGTATAACTCATCAAGACTCAAGCCCAATGCACTGACTAAGATTGATCCATCCACAGGCACAACTGAGACAGATCATTATATCGTAAACTACGTTTCAGTACGCAATTAAGTCTCGCGCATTTGATGTCACACTTGAGAGTAATTCACTCCACTGACAGGCTAAATATAGTATCTGAACGCTATAGAAAGATATGTACGTGTACGAGGGCTTATGGTAAACCTGAAGTAGAAACTTCTCAGTCGGTCATTCGCGGCTTTATGTGGTTCACATGGAGCACGGGATTTTAGCGTCGCGTGCTGCACACTTGGCACTTTCAGCATGTCAGCATGGGGATTTATTATTACTCTTCGTCAGGAAACTGGTTTGGATCCAGTTTTGTTTTTTGCGAAGTTCCCAATGTCGTCTCATCGTTTTTTGGTATTTTTTTAGTACGGAAACATTCGATGAGGTTTTGGATTGCGCTTGTTTGCTTGATTCTTTTTTCCAATCATCAACATATAAGCAACAAGCCTTTGTCGAGCTTATAGTGCATGAATCTTTTATGAGATACATATGTACATATATCCAAACGATGCATTTAATATTCAATTTAATCAATGCCGACCTTATTAAAATGAACTCAGTTCCATTGGGAAATCCGCGTTCATTTCCATCCGTTCAATTTTGCTTATACGATTATTTGGGTAAAACGTAGGAATGCATCGGAGGAGCATAAGCTTCTTAGAAGAAAGAAGGAAAAGCACGAGAAGCGCGCGATTGAGGATTTGGAGAGGTGTTACTGCAGGCGTGACGTTCGAAAGTTTTATCAACAGATAAAGCGAACATGCCAAGGTTATAAAGCCAGAACGGAAGCCTGCAGGGATGAGAACGGACACCTAGTAGTAGAACCGCAGTCGTTGCTGAGAATATGGAAAAACCACTTCTGCAGACTGTATAACGGCGATGTTTGCCAATATACCGCTGTCAGGCAGAATGATCCATTTCTAATCGACAGAGACCGCAGAGAATTCTGTCTCCTTGACCTCGACGAAGTTAAGATTGCCATATCGAAGCTCAAGTCGAATAAAGCTGCTGGCGCTGACGGACTGTCTGCTGAGCTCTTCAAGGCAGCTGGGGATGACCTGGTTGGGAGCATGCACCAGCTCATCCATAAGATATGGTTAGAGGAAAGCATGCCCTGGAATGGAGTCTCAGCATCGTATGCCCGATCCACAAGAAAGGAGACCCCTCTGATTGCGCCAATTATAGAGGAATAAGTCTCCTTAACATCGCCTACAAAATCTCCTCTGCCGTTTTGCGTGAACGCCTGAAGCCTTTTGTAAATAAACTGATAGGTCTTTATCAGTGCGGATTCAGGCCAGGGAAGTCCACCATCGACCAAATCTTCACACTCACACTCACCACCTATTTGTCGACTTCAAGGCCGCATACGACAGCGTAATTAGAGACGAGCTATACAACGCTATGTCTACCTTTGACATACCTGCTAAACTCGTCAGACTATGCAGGATGACTTTGGAGAATGCTCGCTGCTCCATCCGAATCGGTGAACACCTTACCGATAGTTTTGATGTCAAAAAAGGATTTAGGCAGGGTGATGAGCTGTCGTGTGATTTCTTCAACATCATATTGGAAATGATTGTGCAAAAATCACTGGCCGATACAAGAGGCACAATCTATTCCAAACCCTCGCAACTCCTTGCATACGCCGACGATAATGACATAGTAGGTAGATCACAGCGAGATGTCAATGAGGTGTGGCGTGCTTCAACCCAGGCAAAAAAAAAAAAAAAAAAAAAAAAAATTAGTAAAACAAAACAAAAATACCCACACCTCACCTAACACTGCCTAAAGGTAGTAGATCGACATAACTCCCCTTCCGACAGTTTTTTTTGCCAGCAGAGAACTTGACGAATGGGTACGCTTGATATTGTTGCGGAGATGCAAGCGGACCGTTAAGTTCGAAAACTCTCTGGAAGCGGGGATTGGAATGATGTCAACTTCCAATGGAATTGTCAGAGCGTTCTAGAGATTTCCGAAGGGGAACTTCCAACGGCGAACGTTCGAGACGGTGGACCGAGAGCTATATAAGCGCGAACACTCGCCCTTGACATTCATTCAGTTTGTGGTATAAAACAGCGTGTAACAAGTCGGTGTGATCAACCAAGGTGAAAAGAAAAGCTTTCAATAAAGGTTTGTGTATTGTGTAATAAAGCTTAAAGTGGATTGTACTGTGTAATAAAGTTTAAAGTGGATAGTATTGGATAATAAAGAAAAGTGGTGAAGCTACACAGATAATTGATCTGTGGTGAAAGAATTAAAAGTGTGTGTGTTTCAATTTTAATAAAAAGGACAATCGTAGTTTATCGCAATCCAGTGGTGCGAACCCTATTTGGTGTGGGGATCGAAAAATTCGTAACAATATAAATATCCCCGCGGAGAGTGACGAAAGTTCTCCTTGACAACTAGACACCACTTCTCAGTTGGCTGTGGAGAGGAGTGGTTGACCTGTCCGGTGAAAAAAAAAAAAAAAAACAAAAAACTAGATTAAACCAGATAAAAGAATATACAGAAACGGGGGAACTGTAATAACAGGAGAAAGGTAGGTAATTGAATTTACTTTGGGTGAAGTGCAGTGGATGGTGTGTTTTTTTTTTTTTTTTATCTCATCAGAAACGGCAGCTAAAGCCGCAGTCCTCGTGTGTCGTCACCGAGGCAGAACGATCGTGGAGCGTCCCTTCTAATCCCCAGGGAATGGGATATATATATATATGTCTTTTTATATGTACATATATATATATATATATAAAGACACATTCACTTTTATATATGCATATACGCACGGGGGTGTACGTACAGTTGCAGGGACGAGTGGAGCAGGGATTTTAAAGGCATCTCTGACGGGAATAGCAAGGCGGGTGACAACGTGGTTAACAACGCGGTTAGCGGCGTGGGCAGCGACGTGGCTACCAACGCGGTTAACGGCAGGGTTAACGGGGTGGTTGGTGGAGTGTACAGCAGCGGGAGCGGCGTCCTAAAGTATCAGGTCAAAAGTACCGATAGCAAAATTTTTTTTATGAAAAAGTGCAGAGCATTTTTTGCCATAACAGTGAATAAAAAAAAAAAAAAAACTTTAGCGATATCAACAGCTTGTAAGAGTTCCTGGGATCAAGGGGGTTTGTGCACAAGCGCCGGATAATTTTATATCTTTATATACCGTCATCCACAAAAGTGAAGGCACAGCACCTATTTTCGTAAAAAACGCCCTCCAGATAGCTTCGTATTTAAAAAAATAATAACAAAACACAATTATTTTATAGATTAGTGTATCTGGATTCAGGATTGTGACTTTTACTGTTTTGCCAGAAAAAATAACGGAAATATTTCTATTTTATGATGGTAAAGTAGAAAATTGGTTCCACAAAAGTGAAGGCACAGCCTAAAATGAAAGACACAGAATTATTATATTACTCATCAATTTTCAATGAAGCCTTACCTTTCTAATATACAGTTGCATATCCTTTTTTTGAAGAACTGCATGGGGCCTTCTACTCATCGAATCGACTAATTTCTGAATATATTCTGGACAAATATTCTCCCATTCGTCTTTTAATGTATAGGCATAAATAATTTTGAGATTAAACGTATATGCTCAGTAGAGTGGTAGGGGCTATCTCACCGACAATTCGAGGAGAGATAGCTATGCTAGAGGGTTTGCCCCTAGAGCAGGGAGGGTTTGCCTCGGTGTTCGTCAACACCCGAACATTCGACCCCCGTCTCACTTCATGTGATCCACATCCTCGATAATCCCCCCTTTCAGCCTTCCATGCCTTACGTGTGGAATGACCATCCCCCCCCCCCTCCTACCCTTTTTTTCAGCTAATTACCTAATGGCATGTGTTTTTATTGTGAGTGAAGTTGATATAGCAGCGAGATCCCCCCCCTCCGACGAACTGATGCCGTGCAAATTATCCGCTAGCATGCCAAACGCTGCATTTTCATTTCTCCTAACTATCTGAAATTTTAAACTTCCTTCCCCTATCCTCACTTCATCTAAAAATTCACTACAAAGATTCTGGCAGTCTCATGCGATTGGAGGTTTCCGACGTTGTTCAGCTCGACTCCGTGGCATCCTTGATATCTTCATTCGTATCTTGTCTAAAACAAGGTAGTGATGCGAGTCGATGTTGGCTCCTCGGAAGGTTCGTACATCTAGGATGCTGGAGGAATGTCTGGCGTCGATCGCAAAGTGATCAATCTAATTGATGGTAGACTGATCAAGTGATCGCCAGGTTTCTTTGTGAACATTGAGATGCGGGAATCGTGTGCTAGCCGGAAGGAGATTGCGTCCCGGCAGGAATGGGAGTAGCCGATGTCCGTTTTCGGGCGTGGTGTTGTGTAGGCTATATTTTCCCGTGATCGAATCAAATACGTCCTCTTTGCCCAGTTTTGCATTAAAATCTCCTAGAACTATTTTTGGGTCGTAGCTGGGACATTGGGAATAGATTCGGTCTATGAGATCGTAGAAGTCGTCTTTGAGTCGATTGTCCTTTTCTTCGGTTGGGGCGTGAGCGCATATCAAGCTAATGTTTCCAAGTTTAGCTTTGATGCGGATTGTTATGAGTCGTCCGCCTCGGAGTCTTCTTCGAATAACGAATCTGCACCCGAATAAGCGCTGTTTGTTCTCCTTGTAGCAGTTCCCGTAGTTGATGTCGCAGTTTTTCATTCGTCTTTTGCCTGGTCCATCTGGCCTAAGTTAAACCTAGGACGAACAAGGGACCTAGTAGCAACCAAAAGGGCAACTTTAGTGGGTGTCATTACAGGTCATTGCATCATTGGAAAACACGCCGCCAGATTAGGGCTGCCCTCCAATGACTTCTGCCTCTGCTGCATGGACGAGGCGGAAGAGGAATCAATACATCACTTTCTCTGCTCATGCCCCTCTTTTGCGAACCGCAGGTGGTGGGTCGCTGCTCGCATTGGTTCACTACCTGGCGGGTGCCAGACCAGCCGTGCAGTGGAGGCCACGCGGAGGCTGTGTGTCAAAGCTATTTGCACAATTAACATTGACCGCAAAGTGAAATTGTTCTCATGAATATCTCCAAAATCCAAAACAGGACCGGCATTTGAACCCTTAACATTCTAAATAGAAATATTTGACGGTAATTGCATTACATTTCTGCATTCCGCCGGGAATCCCATGTCGAGCAAGGCTCTCAACCAACAATTTGTATTCAACTGATATAATGCAGGAACCTTCGCCACCTACGCGAATACGTTTTATTTTTTTTTTTGCCATTAAGTGCGCGAATTATAGATTCGGTTCTTTTAAATGAAACACAATAACACGATTCAACTCTAATTTAAGTCAGTAGTATGTTATGGGCGGTTCAAGCGCTTTTTTGTATGAAGCGATGACACGACATGTACGACACGACATGTATGAAGTTTATTTAAGTTGGGAATCTGCGTTGCGGTTAGGAAATGTATGGCGGTTCAAGTGCTTTTTGGTATGAAGCGCTGGTATGAAGGGATTTGGTATGAAGCGGTTGAGGCGCTTTTTGGTATGAAGGTGTTCTGGCGCTATTAATTTGTTTATTTAAGTTGTTTTTGCGGAAATATATGGGGATTCTGGCGCTATCTGTGTTGTGGTTTTGTGTGCGTGCAAGGTCGTTATCATGTAGTATGTTATGGCCGGAGCAATAGATATGTACATATTCTTACGCCTTAAAGAGATAGGTATAGAAGTATTTACTACAAGACAATATAAATATGTATATTTTGCGGAAATATATGGGGTTCTGGCGCTATTTAATTTGTTTATTTAAGTTGTGAATTTGTATTGGGGTTAGGAAATGTATGGGGATTTAGTAGCTATCTGTGTTGTGTGTGTGAATCAACGCGGAAATACTTTCGCATATTAAAAAGTGGATGTGATTGATTCATTCTTGACAGTATGTATATGTTACATATCTATGTATCTATAAATATTTCTTAGCGTTTCAAATACATATGCATACATACATACACACGCACATATGTATATATAAATATTACTGGAATAGTATAAACAAATGACCCATTACATTAAAATGGTTCTGTAAGCAGCAATTAATCAGTGCGAACAGCGCTATTTAATTTGTTTATTCAAGTTGTTTTGCGTTGCGGTTAGGAAATGTAAGGCGGTTCTCGCGCTATTTTAAGTTGGTTTTTGTCACGTGCTGGTTGTGTGCGTGCAAGGTCGTTATCATGTGACGTATTTAGAATAGGAATAGCAATAGATATGTATATATTGTTACGCAGCAAGGCTACGAAGATCTACCAACACATAGCATTCAATTTTAAGGGGAACAGATAAACTATATACATATCTATGTATTAGCAATAGATATATGATGGTATGAAGGGTTTTGGTATGAAGCGATGGTATGAAGGGATTTGGTATGAAGCGGTTGAGGCGCTTTTTGGTATGAAGTGATGATATGAAGTGATGGTATGAGGGGGTTTGGTATGAAGAGATGGTATGAAGGGATTTGGTATGAAGCGGTTGAGGTGCTTTTTGGTATGAAGGTGTTCTGGCGCTATGTAATTTGATTATTCAATGTGTGAATTTGCGTTGGGGTTAGGAAATATATGGGGATTCTGGCGCTATCTGTGTTGTGTGTGTGAATCAACGTGGAAATACTTTCGCATATTAAAAAGTGGATGCGATTGTTTCATTCCTGACAGTATATGTTACATATCTATGTATCTATAAATATTTCTTAGCGTTTCAAATACATATACATACATACACACACACATATATATATAAATATTACTGGAATAGTATAAACAAATGACCCATTACATTAAATTGTTCTGTAAGCAACAATTAATCAGTGCGAACAGCGCTATTTAATTTGTTTATTTAAGTTGTTTTGCGTTGCGGTTAGGAAATGTATGGGGATTCAGGCGCTATCTCTGTTGTGTTTTTGTCGCGTGCTGGTTTTGACGGAGGATTTAGTCGCTATCTATGTTGTGGTTTTGTGTGCGTGCAAGGTCGTTATCATGTGACGTATTTAGAATAGTTGGTTCAAGCGCTTTTTGGTATGAAGCGATGGTGTGAAGCGATGATATGAAGCGATGGTATGAAGCGATGGTATGAAGGGGTTCTGGCGCTACTTAATTTGTTTATTTAAGTTGTGAATTTGCGTTGGGGTTAGGCGCTTTCAAAAATCGCATTAAGACATTTCACATTTCTAATAATGATGAGAGCATATTGAATGTAGAAGTCCTATATGAAAAAAACATGTATTTGATTACCGAGCTGTTGGAAAACGAATTGGAAGTTTTGCATGCTTTTAAATTTAATATGGAATTATTTACGGTGTTCGTGAGGCATACAAAGGAAAATGACGATATGATCCAGGATATTAAAAGTATGCAGACCAAGATGTATACGATCCTAGAAGAAAGCGATTTATCTGAAAAATTAAACGCTACTATCAATGACATCAAGGTTAAACTAGAGGAATTCCAGGAAAGAGATAGCGGATGGGCTTTGTTGTCATTCCTGAGAATCGAAATAAATATTAATAAATACGATCCGCTTCGGGCTTCTACCTATTTTAATCTACCACCGCAGTTATTGATCAAACATGATTGTATAAATGTGAAAAATACCGATGAATACTGTTTCAAATGGTCTGTTATATCGGCTTTGGATAGCAAAGTTAAATATAATCATGAGAGACCATCATCACTAGTGACATAATACAAGTTAATGGTGAAATTCATTGTTTTAGGAATATGCAATTTCCTCTTGCGATCAAAGATATACATACATTCGAGTTGAATAATCCAACAATCAGTGTAAACGTGTTCGGTTATGAAATCAACGATAAGAATGAATGTTATTTAATTGGACCATACTATCATACGACCGAGGAAAAGACAAAACATATTAACTTGCTTTATTGCGAAAGTTCTGATAGCGATCTAACGCATTATGTGTACATCAAACATATGTCGCGTTTAATGAGAAGTCAAATAACTAAGAGTGACCATCGAATGCTTCTTTGTAATGGGTGCTTACAACGATTCCCTAATGAATCCCGTCTGCTGCAACACAAAAGTGAATGTCGGAAGCTGATTACGATTATGCCGGATGAAGGAAACAAAATACTCAAGTTTGTTAAACACAATCGAAAGCAACGAGTTCCATTTGTTGTGTATGCCGACTTTGAGTCTATTCTATTACCTGTGAGTCATTGCATGCCGAATCCAGAATCTTCGTCAACAACTAATGTACAACAACACATACCCTGTGCGTTTTCGTATTTCATTAAGTGCTCATTTGATGATAATGTAAATAGAAACAGAACATTTGTTGGGTGAGAAATTACATTTAGTTACATGCTATCAAAAACAAAAAATAAACAATGTCTCCTTTGTATTTTTATAGGAGAAAATTCATCTGATGAATTTGTAAAGATGCTGGTTGAAGACTTAAAATACCTATATAGGGAGTACATGGAGAAACCAAAAGCAATGAATCAATTGACAGATGTTGAGAACTACAACCATCATAATGCTTCAATATGTTGTATATGTAATCGTAGTTTTAGTCAGACCGATATAAGAGTAAAAGATCATTGCCACTTCACGGGTGCATATAGAGGAACTGCACATAGACAGTGTAATTTAGATTTTCAAAACCAAATTTTTTTCCCAATACTTTTACTCTTTTTGTGAAAAGTTTAAGTAATATTGATGGTGAAATAACAATTATTCCATTAAATAAAGAAAATTATATATCACTTTCCAAGCGAGTGCATTTAGACGCAAATAACACATTTGAAATTAGGTTCTTAGATTCATTTCGATTTCTTCAGTCGAGTATAGATTCGTTAGCAAATAATTTATCTGAAGATGATTTCATTATAGGCAAAAGGTATTACAAAAATGATGACTCATTCAAATTAATGACTAGGAAAGGAGTATTTCCTTACGATTATCTCAATTCATGGAATCGTTTAGATGATTGTTCTCTTCCATCAATTTCCCAATTTTATAATAAACTAACGGGTAAAGATTGTTTAGATACAGATTATGAATATGCACTAAAGGTATGGAAGCATTTTAATTGTAAATCATTAAAAGATTACATGCTTGTGTATCTACAGAGCGATGTGCTCTTGTTGGCTGACATATTCGAGAATTTCCGTAAGGTCTGCTTAAAAATATATGAATTAGATCCATGTCATTATTATGCATCTCCTGGTTTGTCATGGGATGCAATGTTGAAAATAACGGAAGTTAATCTAGAGCTCTTCACCGACATTGATATGTTTAATTTCATTAAGAAAGGTATCAGAGGTGGTCTATGTCAATGTAGTCATCGATATGCCATCTCTAATAATAAGTACATGAATAAATTCGACGAAACTAAAACAAAGGAATTCCTTATGTACTTTGATGCAAATAACTTGTACGGTTGGACAATGTCTCAACCACTTCCTAATGGAAATTTTCAATGGAATGATCCCGAAATCTATACCAGAGAATAAATTTTGAAATTGGAAAAAGACAATAAATTTGGTTATGTATTCGAAGTAGATTTAGCCTATCCCACAGATCTTCACGATATACATAATGATCTTCCGTTTTGCCCCGAAAATATGCTTACGCCGGGAACTAAAATTCCTAAGCTAATTGCCAATTTAAATGCAAAGACCAATTATATAATTCATTTAAGAAATTTACAACAATGTCTGAACAACGGATTAAATATCACTAAAGTTCACAGAGTGTTGTCTTTTACTCAATCGGAATGGTTACAGAAGTATATACATAAATCTGAATACCGAATGCCGGAAAAAGGCGAACAGTAAGTTTGAAAATGACTTTTTCAAATTAATGAACAACAGTGTTTACGGTAAATCAATGGAGAATGTAGAAAAGCGTCGAGATGTGAAAATTGTAACTCAATGGGATGGTCAAGGAAAGTCATTGTGTGCTAAGAAACTAATTGCACATCCTAATTTTCACACTAGATCTATATTTACACCAGAGATGTGTGCTATTGAAATGACCAAGGGACGAGTTGTGTACGATAAACCTATTTATTTTGGTTTCATTGTATTAGAGCTTTCAAAATGGCATATGTACGACTTTCATTATGAGTAT
The DNA here is from genome assembly GCA_951905685.1 of Eumerus sabulonum. Lineage (NCBI taxonomy): Eukaryota > Metazoa > Arthropoda > Insecta > Diptera > Syrphidae > Eumerus > Eumerus sabulonum. The sequence goes on from OX645063.1 coordinate 102,724,186, forward strand.
ATGAGGAAAAAATTTGGAAAATCGATTCGATTAAGCTATATGGATACGGATTCATTTATTTATTCAGTAATGACAGATGATTTCTATTCTGATATACATAAAGACGTCATTGATCCCGAGAAATCAAGGTTTGATACTTCAGAATACCCCATAGACAATGTGCATAATTTTCCGCAAACAAACGGTAAAGTTCTCGGGAAATTTAAAGATGAGAATAACTATCGGAAAATGTTAGAATTCATTGGATTAAGAGCGAAAATGTACTCCTTTATATTAGAGACCAATGATGTGGTGAAAAAGGCAAAAGAAATTAAAATGTCGGTTACTAATAGCTTAGATATTAAAGATTATCGAAATTGTTTAATGAATAAAAAATTGTTGTTTAGATCAATGTTTATATTTAGAAGTAAGTTACATAATGTTTATACGCAGTCTATTAATAAGTTAGCTTTAAGTTATAACGACACTAAAAGATATATGTATATGTAATGATGGGATAAGTACTTATGCTTGGGGTCATAATAAAATACCAACGAAAGATAATTGATACAAAAAAAGGAAAAAATGATTTATTATTCTCTTTCCTTCTCTTACGAAGATCTAACACAACAAGATCACTGAACTTTTCAACAAGGTCATGGTTCTAACTAACTGGTTTTAAACTTTTCAACAAGGTCACTGAACTTTTCAAAGGGGTCACTGAACTTCCACCTGTCACCTGGCACACCTGTCACCCATCACCTGTCACACCTGTCAAATTTGCATTGTCGCGTATCAGATGCTTGGAATTCGTGTGTAAGACTGACATAAGTAAAAAGTATCAATGTAGTGGCCGGGCTCGACAGCTTACCAGGCCACCATACGTGGCGTATGCAATTTTGACAGGTGTGACAGGTGATGGGTGACAGGTGACAGGTGTGCCAGGTGACAGGTGGAAGTTCAGTGACCCCTTTGAAAAGTTCAGTGACCTTGTTGAAAAGTTTAAAACCAGTTAGTTAGAACCATGACCTTGTTGAAAAGTTCAGTGATCTTGTTGTGTTAGATCTTCGTAAGAGAAGGAAAGAGAATAATAAATCATTTTTTCCTTTTTTTGTATCAATTATCTTTCGTTGGTATTTTATTATGACCCCAAGCATAAGTACTTATCCCATCATTACATATACATATATCTTTTAGTGTCGTTATAACTTAAAGCTAACTTATTAATAGACTGCGTATAAACATTATGTAACTTACTTCTAAATATAAACATTGATCTAAACAACAATTTTTTATTCATTAAACAATTTCGATAATCTTTAATATCTAAGCTATTAGTAACCGACATTTTAATTTCTTTTGCCTTTTTCACCACATCATTGGTCTCTAATATAAAGGAGTACATTTTCGCTCTTAATCCAATGAATTCTAACATTTTCCGATAGTTATTCTCATCTTTAAATTTCCCGAGAACTTTACCGTTTGTTTGCGGAAAATTATGCACATTGTCTATGGGGTATTCTGAAGTATCAAACCTTGATTTCTCGGGATCAATGACGTCTTTATGTATATCAGAATAGAAATCATCTGTCATTACTGAATAAATAAATGAATCCGTATCCATATAGCTTAATCGAATCGATTTTCCAAATTTTTTCCTCATATACTCATAATGAAAGTCGTACATATGCCATTTTGAAAGCTCTAATACAATGAAACCAAAATAAATAGGTTTATCGTACACAACTCGTCCCTTGGTCATTTCAATAGCACACATCTCTGGTGTAAATATAGATCTAGTGTGAAAATTAGGATGTGCAATTAGTTTCTTAGCACACAATGACTTTCCTTGACCATCCCATTGAGTTACAATTTTCACATCTCGACGCTTTTCTACATTCTCCATTGATTTACCGTAAACACTGTTGTTCATTAATTTGAAAAAGTCATTTTCAAACTTACTGTTCGCCTTTTTCCGGCATTCGGTATTCAGATTTATGTATATACTTCTGTAACCATTCCGATTGAGTAAAAGACAACACTCTGTGAACTTTAGTGATATTTAATCCGTTGTTCAGACATTGTTGTAAATTTCTTAAATGAATTATATAATTGGTCTTTGCATTTAAATTGGCAATTAGCTTAGGAATTTTAGTTCCCGGCGTAAGCATATTTTCGGGGCAAAACGGAAGATCATTATGTATATCGTGAAGATCTGTGGGATAGGCTAAATCTACTTCGAATACATAACCAAATTTATTGTCTTTTTCCAATTTCAAAATTTATTCTCTGGTATAGATTTCGGGATCATTCCATTGAAAATTTCCATTAGGAAGTGGTTGAGACATTGTCCAACCGTACAAGTTATTTGCATCAAAGTACATAAGGAATTCCTTTGTTTTAGTTTCGTCGAATTTATTCATGTACTTATTATTAGAGATGGCATATCGATGACTACATTGACATAGACCACCTCTGATACCTTTCTTAATGAAATTAAACATATCAATGTCGGTGAAGAGCTCTAGATTAACTTCCGTTATTTTCAACATTGCATCCCATGACAAACCAGGAGATGCATAATAATGACATGGATCTAATTCATATATTTTTAAGCAGACCTTACGGAAATTCTCGAATATGTCAGCCAACAAGAGCACATCGCTCTGTAGATACACAAGCATGTAATCTTTTAATGATTTACAATTAAAATGCTTCCATACCTTTAGTGCATATTCATAATCTGTATCTAAACAATCTTTACCCGTTAGTTTATTATAAAATTGGGAAATTGATGGAAGAGAACAATCATCTAAACGATTCCATGAATTGAGATAATCGTAAGGAAATACTCCTTTCCTAGTCATTAATTTGAATGAGTCATCATTTTTGTAATACCTTTTGCCTATAATGAAATCATCTTCAGATAAATTATTTGCTAACGAATCTATACTCGACTGAAGAAATCGAAATGAATCTAAGAACCTAATTTCAAATGTGTTATTTGCGTCTAAATGCACTCGCTTGGAAAGTGATATATAATTTTCTTTATTTAATGGAATAATTGTTATTTCACCATCAATATTACTTAAACTTTTCACAAAAAGAGTAAAAGTATTGGGAAAAAATTTTGGTTTTGAAAATCTAAATTACACTGTCTATGTGCAGTTCCTCTATATGCACCCGTGAAGTGGCAATGATCTTTTACTCTTATATCGGTCTGACTAAAACTACGATTACATATACAACATATTGAAGCATTATGATGGTTGTAGTTCTCAACATCTGTCAATTGATTCATTGCTTTTGGTTTCTCCATGTACTCCCTATATAGGTATTTTAAGTCTTCAACCAGCATCTTTACAAATTCATCAGATGAATTTTCTCCTATAAAAATACAAAGGAGACATTGTTTATTTTTTGTTTTTGATAGCATGTAACTAAATGTAATTTCTCACCCAACAAATGTTCTGTTTCTATTTACATTATCATCAAATGAGCACTTAATGAAATACGAAAACGCACAGGGTATGTGTTGTTGTACATTAGTTGTTGACGAAGATTCTGGATTCGGCATGCAATGACTCACAGGTAATAGAATAGACTCAAAGTCGGCATACACAACAAATGGAACTCGTTGCTTTCGATTGTGTTTAACAAACTTGAGTATTTTGTTTCCTTCATCCGGCATAATCGTAATCAGCTTCCGACATTCACTTTTGTGTTGCAGCAGACGGGATTCATTAGGGAATCGTTGTAAGCACCCATTACAAAGAAGCATTCGATGGTCACTCTTAGTTATTTGACTTCTCATTAAACGCGACATATGTTTGATGTACACATAATGCGTTAGATCGCTATCAGAACTTTCGCAATAAAGCAAGTTAATATGTTTTGTCTTTTCCTCGGTCGTATGATAGTATGGTCCAATTAAATAACATTCATTCTTATCGTTGATTTCATAACCGAACACGTTTACACTGATTGTTGGATTATTCAACTCGAATGTATGTATATCTTTGATCGCAAGAGGAAATTGCATATTCCTAAAACAATGAATTTCACCATTAACTTGTATTATGTCACTAGTGATGATGGTCTCTCATGATTATATTTAACTTTGCTATCCAAAGCCGATATAACAGACCATTTGAAACAGTATTCATCGGTATTTTTCACATTTATACAATCATGTTTGATCAATAACTGCGGTGGTAGATTAAAATAGGTAGAAGCCCGAAGCGGATCGTATTTATTAATATTTATTTCGATTCTCAGGAATGACAACAAAGCCCATCCGCTATCTCTTTCCTGGAATTCCTCTAGTTTAACCTTGATGTCATTGATAGTAGCGTTTAATTTTTCAGATAAATCGCTTTCTTCTAGGATCGTATACATCTTGGTCTGCATACTTTTAATATCCTGGATCATATCGTCATTTTCCTTTGTATGCCTCACGAACACCGTAAATAATTCCATATTAAATTTAAAAGCATGCAAAACTTCCAATTCGTTTTCCAACAGCTCGGTAATCAAATACATGTTTTTTTCATATAGGACTTCTACATTCAATATGCTCTCATCATTATTAGAAATGTGAAATGTCTTAATGCGATTTTTGAAAGCGCCTAACCCCAACGCAAATTCACAACTTAAATAAACAAATTAAATAGCGCCAGAACCCCTTCATACCATCGCTTCATACCATCGCTTCATATCATCGCTTCACACCATCGCTTCATACCAAAAAGCGCTTGAACCAACTATTCTAAATACGTCACATGATAACGACCTTGCACGCACACAAAACCACAACATAGATAGCGACTAAATCCTCCGTCAAAACCAGCACGCGACAAAAACACAACAGAGATAGCGCCTGAATCCCCATACATTTCCTAACCGCAACGCAAAACAACTTAAATAAACAAATTAAATAGCGCTGTTCGCACTGATTAATTGTTGCTTACAGAACAATTTAATGTAATGGGTCATTTGTTTATACTATTCCAGTAATATTTATATATATATGTGTGTGTGTATGTATGTATATGTATTTGAAACGCTAAGAAATATTTATAGATACATAGATATGTAACATATACTGTCAGGAATGAAACAATCGCATCCACTTTTTAATATGCGAAAGTATTTCCACGTTGATTCACACACACAACACAGATAGCGCCAGAATCCCCATATATTTCCTAACCCCAACGCAAATTCACACATTGAATAATCAAATTACATAGCGCCAGAACACCTTCATACCAAAAAGCACCTCAACCGCTTCATACCAAATCCCTTCATACCATCTCTTCATACCAAACCCCCTCATACCATCACTTCATATCATCACTTCATACCAAAAAGCGCCTCAACCGCTTCATACCAAATCCCTTCATACCATCGCTTCATACCAAAACCCTTCATACCATCATATATCTATTGCTAATACATAGATATGTATATAGTTTATCTGTTCCCCTTAAAATTGAATGCTATGTGTTGGTAGATCTTCGTAGCCTTGCTGCGTAACAATATATACATATCTATTGCTATTCCTATTCTAAATACGTCACATGATAACGACCTTGCACGCACACAACCAGCACGTGACAAAAACCAACTTAAAATAGCGCGAGAACCGCCTTACATTTCCTAACCGCAACGCAAAACAACTTGAATAAACAAATTAAATAGCGCTGTTCGCACTGATTAATTGCTGCTTACAGAACCATTTTAATGTAATGGGTCATTTGTTTATACTATTCCAGTAATATTTATATATACATATGTGCGTGTGTATGTATGTATGCATATGTATTTGAAACGCTAAGAAATATTTATAGATACATAGATATGTAACATATACATACTGTCAAGAATGAATCAATCACATCCACTTTTTAATATGCGAAAGTATTTCCGCGTTGATTCACACACACAACACAGATAGCTACTAAATCCCCATACATTTCCTAACCCCAATACAAATTCACAACTTAAATAAACAAATTAAATAGCGCCAGAACCCCATATATTTCCGCAAAATATACATATTTATATTGTCTTGTAGTAAATACTTCTATACCTATCTCTTTAAGGCGTAAGAATATGTACATATCTATTGCTCCGGCCATAACATACTACATGATAACGACCTTGCACGCACACAAAACCACAACACAGATAGCGCCAGAATCCCCATATATTTCCGCAAAAACAACTTAAATAAACAAATTAATAGCGCCAGAACACCTTCATACCAAAAAGCGCCTCAACCGCTTCATACCAAATCCCTTCATACCAGCGCTTCATACCAAAAAGCACTTGAACCGCCATACATTTCCTAACCGCAACGCAAATTCCCAACTTAAATAAACTTCATACATGTCGTGTCGTACATGTCGTGTCATCGCTTCATACAAAAAAGCGCTTGAACCGCCCATAACATACTACTTAAGTCTTTATTCCAAATCAATATTCTATGTCGAGAGACTAAACTAAAACTAACTTAAATCTAACTATGCTACCTTATATATATGCGGAAACTATACTACTTGTCACCGCCCACCAGCACGAGCATCTTACCATATATGGTCATATGGTTTGCCGCTGATAGCCGTTCGCTCTGTGCGGTAACGGGACAAGGGACAGCCGATTTTGGCTTGGCTTCTCTACAGTGCCAAGCCAAGCCATTTGCACCGTACGTTATTCCCTCGTACGAATATGAGTGGGGGAAGGTATGCCTCGCTGTTGCCACATTAATGTGCACAGGTGCATATGCACCTGTGACGATTGCGAAAGTACAGGCTATGGAGTACAGCCTGTATGTAACTCCTCCCGCCCGAGTTGAAGCATACCGCGCTGAAAGCACGTGTATGATGTGTGAGTATGGGCATGCATTTCAGAACATACTACAGGCAGATCAGCAACCAATTTCCACTGATCCATATTGACAATGCTCTCGCGCTTGGTGGCCGGTGTCGAATGAGTGCCTTTTTATTTTTTATTTTTTTATTTTGAAGGATGTATAGTTATATGTGAAATAAAGTGTAGTTATAATTTAGGGATTAATATTAGGAAATACAATTTAGGTAATATAGAGTAGTAGATAATAGGAATATATAGATAATGATAGATTGTATAGCATGTTCCTCCCGCCCGAAAACGATCCATACAAGTGCAGGGTTCCGCAACTGCTTGGTTTGTCTTTCTCGTACTGACTATTTTACAAGTGAAAAGGAAAGGCGGTGGATGAGGACTTGTTAACTAGTTGCTCTATATGTATATTTATTTATTTATTGCCTATTTATAATATACATGTATAATATAAAACAAAATAGTTATAATATTTACTTTTTACAGGAAAACAAACATATTTAATTTTCTTGCTAATATTATTGTTGCATGATTTATTTTTTCAAAAAAAAGGTGTTTAATAAACCAACGCTGAGAATTCTGGAACCGAGACCCTAAAGACTCCATAATTCATTGTTTTACGATTTTAAGTATATTTTCTTTTCTTTTTAATTTTTTGTTTGTGTACTTTTCTTTTATTTGTTTCGACTGTGATTCGGTAATTTCTCAACACTTCGTGTTCTGTGAATTTTGCTGCAAGTTTATTTCGTCTGTCATCTTTTTCGAATATTCGATCTCCAACTTCCATTGTGGGGGGTGTTTCACGCGTTTTATTACGTTTTTCAATTATATTCTTTTTATAAGCTAAACTTTTCCTGTATGCTAAGTTTTTTAAAATGTCATATGCTTTTATGTGTTCTCTCAAGTAATCCTGTTCTGTATTTGTCCTTGTCGCATTCGGGAATATATTGTTTTTTGATATGTGACCATTTAGCAATTCAAACGGGGTCATTTTAGTTACTGAACTTATAGAATTGTTATAACTAATTACTGCTTCATCTACAATTTCCCCTATGGGTTTATTGGGAAAGTTTGCTTTAATTATTCTTATTAACTCGGTCAAGGTGGAATGAAACCTTTCTACAGGCGAATTCCCAGTGGAATTCTTAGCACACGTTGTGTGTAGTTGTATGTTGTAGACATTTAAAAAATCTTTAAAAAGTGACGAAAGAAATTCATTTCCATTATCTGTAATCACTTTTTCAGGGAGGCCGTGATGTGAGAAAAAATGCTTAAGTGATTTTATAAGGTTGATACTATTTCTGGATGATAAAAAATATACGCTTGAGAATCTGGTAAATTTATCTATTATAGTTAGGAAAATTTCGTGATATATGGAGTAAATGTCTAAATGTAAAATTTGTAAGGGTCTTGATGGAGTTTCGGTTAGTTCGAATTTTAAGGGTTTCTCTTGACGGTCGTATTTGTATTTTTGACAAATGTCGCAATTGTTTATTATTTTTGATACTAGATTCTTCATATTAGGAAAATAGTACTGTCTTTTAATATGTTCTACACTTTCCAGAATACCTCTGTGATTTGATTTTTCGTGGTACGTTCTTACTATTTGTTCTTGTTCATCACGCTGCGTCACGTCTTTTAGTAAGATGTTGCTTCTAACCAGTTTTACAGGGCCATTGCTAAAGTACTTTGCATAAATCTCTTGTACAATTTTAAAGGTCTTGTCATCGGTAAGAGTAGCTGTCACCCTTTTGGTGTTGGTAAAATTACGTAAAATTTCAATCATTACATCTTCTTCGCGGGCGTTGTTGCTCTCTATTCGATGTCTTTTCTTTCTCTGAAAGAAAATACACAGAGTTGCGTGTAGTTTTTTCTTATGGGGATTATCTATGATGATGAGTTGGTTAGAAAACTCATTGATTGGCCTTTCGGATATCGGAATACCGTCGTCCATATTTTCTTGGCCAGAGTGGATAGTATCCAAATTTTCAAGTTCGTCAAAGTTGTTCTCAATAGATACTAGTTCAAGGTTGTCTGTTTGCCCTTGTTCGAATTCATTTAGATGCATTTCGACTCGAGACAGTGCATCGGCATTAGTATTTAATTTTCCACTTTTGTGGATAATGCTGTAGTTGTACTCTTCTAGACTTAACCGCCATCGAACTAATTTTGAGCTTGGTTCTTTAAGTGAAAAGAGCCAAGTTAAGGGCTTATGATCCGTAATGATTGTAAATTGTCTGCCATAGAGATACGGGCGAAAGTATTTCGTAGCCCAATAGATTGCTAACAACTCCTTCTCTATGGTACTATAATTTTCTTCGGATTTGGACAAGGTGCGACTTGCATAACAAATCGGTTTGTCTGACCCAATTGGCCCTTGAGATAGTACGGCGCCTAATGCAATATTACTCGCGTCCGTTGTGAGATTGAATGGTTTGGCGAAATCAGGATATTGTAATATGGGCTCATTACATAACAGAGTTTTACAGCTTTCGAAACAATCTATATATCTGGAATTGAACAAAATTTTGTGGCCCTTCCTGAGGCACTCCGTCATGGGTTTAGTTATTCTAGCGAAATCTCTAATAAATTTCCTATAATAGCCTATCAGACCTAAAAATGACTTTATTTGTTTGGGAGTCCGAGGTATAGGGAAATTTTTTATTGCTATGATCTTGTCTGGGTTTGGTTTAACCCCTTCAGAAGTTACTAAATGCCCTAAAAAAGACACTTCTTTTTGTAAGAACTCGGATTTGGTAAGTTGTATTTTAAAATTAGAATCCTTAAGTTTTTTAAATACAAGCTCTAAATTTTGAATGTGTTCCTGGAGCGACGTTGAGAAGACAATTATGTCATCCATATACACAAAACAAATTTTTCCCTGTAACTCACGCAAAACATAGTCCATCACTCGTTGAAATGTTGAGGGAGCATTTTTTAACCCAAATGGCATTCTTACAAACTCGAAATGACCATTATTTACCGAAAAAGCTGTTTTGGGTATATCTCTTTCATCCACTTGAATTTGGTGGAATCCGGACGCTAAGTCCAGGGTACTAAAATAGATGGTGTTTTATAATAGCGAATTAAAACACATTGTTTCCACTTAAAACCTTCACAAATTCATAGTTTATTCCAAATGCATAACTTACAAAAAACAATTAACAAAAACGTAGAGTGACAACTCAATCACCAGAACAACCAACCAACTCCTTTAACTGCCAGATCACAGCTGCCTTTTAAATTAAATTATTCTCTGCCTTCTCGAATATGTGAATATGAATGTACCTATGTATGTATGTAGCCTTTCCTCCAACAGTTCAACTTCCAACGTACAAATGACGCCACGAATGGAGATTCTTGGTATTTCGACCGACTTGCAACGAAAAGCAACGAAAGGAGATTCTCCGTATTCAACTCTGTTAATTTCGTACTATTTGCGACGAAAGGAGATTCTCGGTATTTCGAGCTACATACTTGCAACGAAAACCAACGAAAGGAGATTCTCCGTATTCGATCTTCCTCCTCAGCGGACTGGAGATCTGCTATATAAATATTTTTATATGTAATAAATATTTATTCGCCTCCTTTCTCTAACAGATGGATTTTCCTAATTTATCTAGGATATCAGAGACATTTGGGATAGGATATTTATCTTCTATAGTCTTTTCATTCAACTTACGGTAGTCTATGACCAATCGCCATCTTTCTTTGCCGTTACTATCCTTCTTTTTAGGCACCATCCAAATTGGAAAAGACCAAGGGGAAAAACTTTGACGAATAATACCCTGTTCAAGCATTGCCGATATCTGTCTTTGAACTTCCTCTTTAAGAACATATGGATGCCTGTAAGATTTGGTATAAATAGGTATGTCGTCTTTTGTCTTTATGTGGTGTTTTATTTCATTAGAGAATGTCAGCTTATCCCCTTCCACGAAGAAAATATCTTTATATTTACAGCAAAGCTTTCTAATAGTATTTTTTTCTTCTATGTTAAGGTGGTCAGTCCGAAGCATATCAACAACATTTAGGCCACAAAGATTTTTAGCATTGGTGATAGACAGATTATGTATTTCGACCACTTTATCTGCATTTATTCTTGTAGTTTTAATGGGTTGTTCAACCATAAAGGTCTGAGTGGAATCAGTCGAATTTATAACCTCGACTAAAGAGTACCATGCATTTGCTTTATACAAACCCTCAGGAATAAGTAAATTAGGTTTTATTAATGTAGGCTTTATAAAAATTGTGCCAAATTCAACGTCGACAGGAAGACGACAAATGATTTTGCTCATTCCCGGCACAACATTTTCTTGTGAAGTAATATTCGGCTTGAAGTTTAGTGGTATTTTTACCATTTCGTTTTCTAAAATGTTGTTTTTCAGATCGACCTTCATCCCTAGGTCTTTCATAATATCGATACCAATAAGACCATCAAAGTAACTATGAAAGTCAAAGAGCAGTAACGCAAATATTTTATTAGTTTTCAACTCGGGAATACCATTCAGTGACACTTCCTGATTGATATATTGGCTATTAAAAACTGTTTTAATTTCTATTGGATCTATTGTTTGTATTGGATCTATTGTATTGAAATTCTTTGCTATGTGTGGTTTAATAAATGATCTATTGCTTCCTGTGTCTATGAGAAATCTTAACTTTGAATCAGATAAGCTGTTTATTATTATGTAAGGTAGTAAGCTAGTATTGTAGTTATTTAAATTAATGTATCCTATTGATTTTCCGAGGCAAGTATAAGAAAATTTGTATCATCTATTTGGGTTTGTATCATTTCGTTGGAGGGACTTAAATTATCTAAGTGTTGGTAATATCTTTGTGGTTGTTGACGAGGTAAATGGTATTCATGTTTCTGTATTTGCTTATTTGGGCTATCACTAGACGGAGTATTGATTTCAGTGTTATGTAAGAAGTTTCGGGGCGTCTTATTCGAGTAAGTTATATTAGTGTTTGCGCTAGCTATGTCCATGGGTTCTGGAATTGACCGTTTTGATTGGTTTGAATGTGTTTTGTTGTAACTATTGTTGGCAATTGGGATATTTTGGTTAGAACGCGGAGCAAACGTTTGGGGGTTCGGGTTATAATTTGGGTACTGCCTTGTCGAATTGTATGTCCTATTTGGAGAATATTGTTTGAAATTGGGTGGATATTGTTGGGTTGAAGACTGTCTATTACTTTGGTGTGTGAACTGCCTATTAATTCCACTAGAAGTTTTGAACATGGTTGTTGGGTGTGAGTTACTGTGTCCACGGAAATATATACAGTTCTGCTCTTTAAGGCAAAAGTTAAGGGCATCCGCTAACTTGCTTGGTCTCATGGCTCTAACTGTAGAGCCCAAAGGTTCTCGAAGACCTGAGAGGAACGTGTTCAAGCACATTTCTTGATATAAATTTAATTTAGATTGTATAACGTTTTGATCTTTTTCGTGTACCTTTATATGATTTATCATAGCCGACATTATTTCTATTATTTCTGAGTAAAATACATCTACCCTGTCAGAGTTTTGTCGCAGTTGATGGAGGTCACGGATTAAACTAGTTTCATTTCGTTTGTCTGAATAATGTGTTATGAGATTTTTTTTTATTTCAGTCCAATCAAGAGGGGTGCCGTACAAACTTAAAACTTCATTAGCTTGGCCTACAATTCTATTTCGAATGGCTCTTAGGATTATTCTGATATAATCCAAATTCTCAGATTGGGATATTATGCATAATATTTCTTCCACGTTGCTTAGAAAATCGAACAAAAGTCTTGGATTGCCATCGAAAGGGGGAAGATCTTTCACAGCATCCGGAATTCTGAGAGAATTGAAAATGTCTGTGGGGCTTAATGAGTTGTTCGAACACATAATGTTTTTCGTATTTTCAATTTTAACACTTGTAACAGTTTTTATTATTTTCTCTAAATTACAGGTAAATTTTCCTCTATTTAAGTTAGACATAGAGCAACTAGCATGAATTTTATTGTGTTTGTATGTTTTGAAAGGGGACATAGGAAGGCAAAATAGTCGAATACAGAGAGAGACTTACTTGGTATGCGATTTCTGCTTGAACCTCGGTTGAGCTAATCTTGATATGCACTTTTCTGCGTGGATTTTTTGTTTTATCAAGAGAGAAGTTCGTTTAACAACGAAGCTGCGTTCTTGTTTATTCGTAAACTTTTGGTTTTTTTTTTTTTTTTTTTCTTGTTGTTTTTGCACTTTGTGTGACGAGCTACTCGATATCACAAGCCACTTTATTTTTTTTTGTCGTCAAGCTACTTTGTTTCACAAGCTTCAAAAAAAAAAAAACCCGTGCCGACTGCGCCAATTATAGATTCGGTTCTTTTAAATGAAACACAATAACACGATTCAACTCTAATTTAAGTCTTTATTCCAAATCAATATTCTATGTCGAGAGACTAAACTAAAACTAACTTAAATCTAACTATGCTACCTTATATATATGCGGAAACTATACTACTTGTCACCGCCCACCAGCACGAGCATCTTACCATATATGGTCATATGGTTTGCCGCTGATAGCCGTTCGCTCTGTGCGGTAACGGGACAAGGGACAGCCGATTTTGGCTTGGCTTCTCTACAGTGCCAAGCCAAGCCATTTGCACCGTACGTTATTCCCTCGTACGAATATGAGTGGGGGAAGGTATGCCTCGCTGTTGCCACATTAATGTGCACAGGTGCATATGCACCTGTGACGATTGCGAAAGTACAGGCTATGGAGTACAGCCTGTATGTAACTCGCGCTACAAATTGAATAAGATAATTTCACGTATCCTACTATCGATATTATGAGTACACTACACTTTCGGTTTAGTGAACATCGGTTAATTGAACAATCCAATAGAGTGAACACACAAAATGTTATAAAGACTACTCTACAGAGTGAACAAGTACATCACTTTAAAGTGAACTTAAATATTTAAAATCAATGAGGACAAGACGAAGTACATGCTGTCAAGCAAAAACCAATCCGTCGCTCACCACCTGGGACAATAGAATCGCCCTTGGCAACCGCTGTTACTTCGGCTTGTCCAAACAACTGGGGTCAAAACTCCTCACTCGAAAGATTTGATTTTGGGTTCTTTCGAAAGAAAAATTCTGCGCCGGATATTTGGTCCTGTCTGTGAGGAAGATGAATGGAGAAGAAGACACAACCGCGAACTCTACGAGCTGTACCAAGATGTGGATGTAGTCCGGAAGGCAAGGATCCGTCGACTACACTGGCTCGAGTGCATGGACATCAACGCTCCACATAAGAGGGTCTTCGACTCCGAGCCTCCTGGTTCGAGAAGAAGAGGAAGACCGAACCTCCGGTATAAAGACCAAGTAATCGCGGATGTAAGACATCTTGGTATTGACAACTGGAAGCAGCGTGCCCGTGACCGTCAAGGATGGAAGGCAGCTATAGCTCAGGCTTAAATCCTCCATGGATCGCTGGCCTGATAAGTGCATTGTGGTATCACCTTAGCCACTTGACAACCACAAAACACCATACCTCAAATGACACCTTACGTACGCAAACGTCATCACTTGTGCACGTCGTCCTGACCTTAACCCTACTTAAGACATACATACACGTTGTAAGCTACTCGAAGTAGTATTTTTGTATAAATAAATGAATTATAATATAGTGACGCTCGTGTATAATTTACAATAAGTAAGTAAGTAAGTTATATTTTTAACACAGTTAACCACGAGTCAGCCAGCTGACCGTTTGATCTGCGTGCTTTGTATCTATCATCGTTGTACGTTTTGCATTCTCTTCTTCTTATGTGGCGCTACAGTCCGGATTGGACCTGGACCTCAACCAACAAACCAGCTTCATCTTCTGTCAGCTGCCTTCAATTGAGCACACCAAGTTGGTTGAGCTCCCTCTTCACTTGCGTCCACCATCTCAGTCCTCTGTTGCATTGTCCAGTCGGCTCAGTTCCAAAGACTTTTTGGGTCGGAGCTGTGTTGTCCATTCGCACTACAAGGCCTAGTCGTCTTAAGCGTTGTATCCATAGGCGCTTGATTAGGCGCGTGCTGTTGTACAACCCGCACATTTCATTGTTGATCTTCTTCACCATGTGCCATCAACGCAAACAGGACCAACAACCACACGCAGAACTTTTATCTCGCAAAGAACAATAGCTTTCTTATTCGCTTTCAATAGCGTCCATGCTTCCGCGTCATAAAGCAGGACAGGGATGATTAAAGTGTTATATAAAGGCAACTTGGTTTCTCGAGAGACGGCTCTATTACTCAATTGCTTCTTGAACCCAAAGAAACTCTTGCGATTAGCAAGAGTAATTGATGTTATTGTCCCTTATATTGCGGAGCCTAGTTAGACGAAATACTTTACTACCTCACAGTTTTGCTGCCCATTGTGATGCTCTGTCCGAGACGTCGATGTTGAATGTCCTTCCCTGATGACAGCATATGCTTTGTTTTGCCCTCGTTTACCGCCAGACCCATTTTGGCCGCCTCCGATTCAATGCCAACAAACGGTTCATTGACGGCTCGCTGGATTCGAACACTTACATCAATATCATCCGCAAAAGCTAACAGTTGGACGGACTTTTGGAAAATCGTGCTTCTAATGTTAATCTGTGAGGTTCGCACGATCTTCTTAAATAAAATATTGAAAAAGGCACATGATAGCGCGTCACCTTCCCTAAAATCTTTTTTAACATCAATGGTCTTGCTGAGTTCGTTACCGGCTTTGATGGAGCAGCAAGAGTCCTCCATCGTCATCCCACACAATCTGACGAGTTTGGTAGCAATGTCAAAAGTAGACGTGGCACTGTATAGCTCGTCTCTATGCACGCTGTCATATGCGGCCTTGAAATCGAGAGATAACCGGCGAGTGTCGATTTGCACATCTGCCGAAGTGTAAAGCTCCGGTCTATCGTTGACTTCCCTGACCAGGAAACCAGGCTGATGGACCTATCAGATTTTTGACAAACGGTTTCAGCCGTTCACACAAGACGGCAGAGTGGATCTTGTTCGCGATGTTAAAGAGACAAATTCCTGGGTAGTTGGCCCAGCCGAAGGGATCTCTTAAAAAAAAAAAATCAAATTGCACTCGGTAGTGTGAACAATCTCGCTCGTATGAACAGGCTTGGTTTTCATTAGTTCACTCTACCGAGAGTGTACTGTATATGTATGTGCACGTAGATGCATTCCTACTTCTTCTTTTTAGTGGGCGCTACAGTTCGGGGTGAACCTGGGCCTCAACCAACATGCCCCTCCATCTAGCACGATCTTTCGCTAGCCTTTTCCATTGCCGCACACCCAGTTGGCTGAGGTCCCCTTCCACCTGTGTGCGCCATCTTATTTGCGGCCGTCCTCTGCTTCTTCGTCCCTCGGGGTTGGATTCAAAGACTCTCCGGGCTGGAGCTGTGGTGTCCGTTCGCTCTACATGGCCCAGCCATCTTAGGCGTTGAATCCGTAGACGTCTGACTAGGCTCATGTCGCTGTACAGCCCGTAAAGTTCGTGGTTGAATCTTCTCCTCCATCCCCCGTCTGCATTTATAGGCCCAAAAATCACGCGCAAAATCTTTCTCTCGAACCGAACAACGGCCTCCTCATCCGCTTTTGATAGTGTCCATGCTTCTGCGCCGTACAACAGGACCGGGATGATAAGGGTCTTATATAGAGTCAACTTTGTCGTTCGGGAGAGGGCTCTACTACTCAATTGCCTCCTGAGCCCAAAGAAACAGCGATTGGCAAGAGTGATTCTGCGTTTGATTTCGGAACTGATGTCGCTGTTTCAGGTCACTGCGGAGCCAAGGTAGACGAAGTCCTTAACCACCTCGAACTTTTATCTGCCAATACAAACGTTCTGGCCGAGACGTCGGTGGTGAGCGTCATTTTTCGATGACAGCATATATTTAGTTATGCCCTCGTTTACCGCCAGACCAATTTTCGCCGCCTCCATCTCAATACTCGCAAACGCCCCATTGACATCTCGCTGCGATCTATCTATTATGTCAATATCGTCGGCGTATGCAAGGAGTTGCGAGGATTTGAAATAGATTGTGCCTCTTGGATTGGCCAGTGATTTTTGCACAATCATTTCCAATATAATGTTGAAGACAGCGCATCGCCCTGCCTTAATCCTTTTACGACATCAAAACTATCAAAACCAACCGATTCGGATGGAGCAGCGAGCATTCTCCAAAGTCATCCCGCATAGTCTGACGAGTTTAGCAGGTATGTCAAAGGTAGACATAGCGTTGTATAGCTCGTCTCTAATTACGCTGTCGTATGCGGCTTTGAAGTCGACAAATAGGTGGTGAGTGTCGACTTGAAATTCATTGGTTTCTTCCAGGATCTGCCGTAGTGTGGAGATTTGGTCGATGGTGGACCTCCCTGGCCTGAATCCGCACTGATAAGGACTAATCAGCTTATTTACAAAAGGCTTCAGGCGTTCACACAAAACGGCAGAGAAGATTTCGTAGGCGATGTTAAGGAGACTTATTCCACCATAGTTGGCGCAATCAGAGGGGTCTCCTTTCTTGTGGAACGGGCATACGATGCTGAGACTCCATTCCTCGAGCATGCTTTCCTCTAACCATATCTTACGGATGAGCTGGTGCATGCTCCCAACCAGGTCATCCCCAGATGCCTTGAAGAGCTCAGCAGACAGTCCGTCAGCGCCAGCAGCTTTATTCGACTTGAGCTTCGATGTGGCAATCTTAACTTCGTCGAGGTCAGGGGACAGAATTCTCTGCGGTCTCCGTCGATTAGAAATGGATCATTCTGCCTGACAGCGGTATATTGACTAACATCGCCGTTATACAGTTTGCAGAAGTGGTTTTACCATATTCACAGCATCGACTGCGGTTCTACTACTAGGTGTCCGTTCTCATCCCTGCAGGCTTCCGTTCTGGCTTTATAACCTTGGCATGTTCGCTTTATCTGTTGATAAAACTTTCGAACGTCACGCCTGCAGTAACACCTCTCCAAATCCTCAATCGCGCGCTTCTCGTGCTCTTCCTTCTTTCTTCTAAGAAGCTTATGCTCCTCGCTTCTTTTTAACTCCTAGAGCTCACATACTGTTACATACTGTCTCATTAAAGATTCACCCGAATCATTTGTCCAATTTACGAATTGAAATTTCAATTAATATTCATGATCTACTCCTACACGTACTTGCACTTCTACCCCCACACACACATGCGATTATGAGGATTTTGAGGGCAAGAGTTTCTCCAAACCATTGTGAGAGCCATTAGCTCAGGCGTTACCGACCCAACCATCATCATACCACCATTTCGACTGGGAAACTTTTCAATCCGACGAACGCATGAAAATTGAAAACTTCTACTCTTTACCATTTCGGATGGAAATTTAATAAAATCTTCAGTGTTCCTCAACTTGTTTGTAATTTGTTGGTTTTCATGGACTTTTCTGGAACCGTCCTACCGTCTAACTGACATAACAGGTGTGCAAACATTGTCAAGCACTTAGGAGTCCTGGCATTAATTTAATCTGAACGTGAAAAACTTTTTGCCTTCAGTTGAGTACGGTATGCTTGCAGCACATAACGGTAACTAATGATAAATGATGTGTTGGGGCAGGAACAGGAGCATCCGTGTCCTATTGCACATGGTCGTTATGCATATTCTATGCGTTCTGACCCGGAACGTGACAGTTTCTGGGTGAAGGCGAAACATTTCACTCTCATTGATGACTCGGTTCAGTTCGGTTCGGTTCATTTTGGAACAAGGACACACCGGTGCTCCATTTGGATAAACAATCATTCTTAAACGATTTCGTATCACACTCTAGCGCATCCTTCATCCACCACTATCACAGTGACGACGAAATCCGTAAATTCATCCGTCACGCCGAGAACAACTGAAGTCATTCATTTCCCGAGTAAACCCTACAAAGCACCCACTACATCCGCCGTTGCATCTCCTGCACAGCCAAAACCTCAGCAAATGTGCAGTCGTGCATCACTGGTTGCGTTGCTCCTATTTCTCTCCCACTATTCCTGCTGCTGCCAACTACTGCCTTGTAAGCATCTTAATAGATTGTGCGATCAAAGAACATCGTGACTTGACACCTTGCCCAACCATCTCGACGTCGCAGTATCTTGAGATGGTTTTTCCCCACGAGCGTGCAACACTCCATTTACGAGAACATCCTCGTTTTTGCACCAATGCACTCTGTTCAGTCTGGATGCATGTTCGGTTTGGTCGTTGAGTCCCTTTGGTTTGCGTCCTCCTCCAAGAATAAGGACTTCCAAGAAGAAGAGTGATTTTTTCTCTCCTTCCCCTTGGTTCGCCTTGATTTTTTCATCCTCTATCGCTCTGACGCACGCGGTCTCGGATGAAGTTTGACTAAGCACAATGTAGAAAGTGATTAAGACGGATATCCTGGGCTCCTGGGCACTGTTGCAATATCTCCGCTGGTTGCTTGCAGTGCAGAAAAACTTCTCTCGGGCGAAAATTAGTTGAGCCAATGAGCGTCGTTAGACTAATTACGTTTGCAAAACGTCCCAACTTTCCCAGGATAACACTTGAGTACAACTAATTAACTCCACGAAATGTCATCCCGCATGGGGAATAACGATGGAATAACATCACACACCAGCTGGGACCTAACGATCGATTTTTGTATTCTTTCGACAATTGATTGGAAAGGATACGACCAAGGATACGTGTATATTGTACATCACATAACGAAGATAAATGTAGTTGGCAAGGAGCACACCTAACCAGCGTAACCTTACCTCTCACCGTAAGTGGCAGTTTGAATATTTTATAAATATTACCTGAACGATACGGCCAAGACAGGATGGCAGTTCCCATTTTTCGAATAAATTAGTCCGAGAGTCCGGTGCGCATACGATAGCAATTCAATGGGAACGAATGTCTGCATTATTCATGTGAGGCTGAAGGTAGGAAAGATCTAGTATCGACAAGCGAATGGGCATTTAAATATCTTGTGCTGATTACGGATGATGGTAAGCGATGGACAGAACCTTGAAGAGAAGCGAGTCCTTGAACGACCTTGACGGTGATGACTTGGTTTTGACAACAAACCCTGTTTGGATAGGAATGTTACGCCTGGTCTAGGTCAAATTTGGTACGTAGCTTTAAGTATATTAATAATTTAGCCAATTGAGGCTGAAAGATACGCACAGCGACCATCAGGTGATTATTTTCAATATTGGCAAAGAGAATACCAGGCAGTGCCCCAAGTTAACTGGAACGAAGTGGACAGATGCATTCTTCGCCAAAGAGGCTTTCGAGGAAATGTTAAATGTTGACTTCTTACCCAGTTACATATCAGCGGATGACCTACCACACAAACTGACTCAAACAATCACAACAGCGTGCAATGCAGCGGTGCCCAGAAGATCAACAAGCAAAAGGAGGGAACCTTGCTACGAGAGATCAAAACGCTCACGGCAAAATGCCTCCAGGCCCGATGCAGATCATAGCGTTCTAGAGGTAGGCCAGAGTTCCAAGAACGATTAAAAACCTTCAGATCGGCGAGACGTGATCTCGAAAAGGCCATCAAAAGAAGCAAAGGAAGATGCTTTAATCAACTCTGCAACGAAGCAGACCTACATAGATCCGTGGGGGATGGCATACAGGATACTAACAAAGAAGCCGTCCTGACCCAACAATGCTAGGAAGAACAGTATAACATCTATTTCCCCATAGACCATCTACTTAGAGCAACGCTGCGAGGGATATTAGAATGGACCGGATCCCGCCAATAACGACCGATAAATTGCACGCAGGAATATAGGCGATAAGAAAGCACCCGCACCTGACGGCATCCCAAACATAACGATAAAAAGGGCCGTGAAGAGGAGACCAGATATTTTTAAGGAAATAATGCAAAGATGCCTTGCCTCCAACATTTGGTGTTGCTATCCAAGGGGAGCTGCTTACTTACTTACTTAGATGGCGCTACAGTCCGTGGTGAAACTGAGCCTCAACCAACAAGCGTTTCCAGCTGGCACGGTCTTTGGCCAGCTGTTTCCAGCGCCGCACGCCAAGTTGGTTAAGGTCCAAGCCTCTGCGCTGAAAAGGAGGACTGGGATGAGTGATTCTGCGTTTTATCTCAGCGCTGGTGTTGTTTTCGCCGGTCATCAGTGAGCCAAGGTAGACGAATTCCTTGACCACTTCAAAGTTATATCCGCCCATTGTGACGTTCTGGCCAATACGGACGGTGTTGACCGTCTCTTTTAGATGAAAGCAGATATTTGGTTTTACTCTCATTAACCTTGAGACCCATCTTAGCCGCTTCTACCCCAATACTTACAAAGGCCTCATTGACGCCTCGTTGTGTCCGTCCGATCACGTCAATGTCGTCGCTATCGACATTTCGATTTCGTCTAGGTCGGGTGGACGGAGTTCTCCTACATCGTCGTCCATAACGAACGGATCGCTCTGCCTGACGGCGGTATCTTGTCTGTCATCGCCGTTATACAGTCTGCAGAAGCGGCCTTTCCGAATCCTCAGCATCGACTGTGACTCTACTACCAGTTCTCCATTTTCATCCCTGCAGGTCGCCGCTCTGGCTTTTTAGCGAGGGCATGTTCGTTTTACCATATTGTAAAACTTCCGGGCGTCTTTCCTGCGGAAGCATCCCTCGATCTCCTCGATCTCACGCTTTCCGTGATCTCTCTTCTTTCTTCTGAAAAGCGTGTATTACTCTCTTCTCTTCTGCTCATAGATTTCGCGAGCAGCTCTCGTCCGTCGTTGCAGAATGGCTTTATATGCAAGCCACCTGAAAAAGCTTCGACGTACTGGCAAATATGTCTGCTAGAAATAACAGGAAAGATCCTAGAACGTGTCATATATGGAAGACTAATCGCTGCTGGAGCAGACGGACTCCCCGCGGAGCTGTTTAAAGCAGCTGGCGATGAGCTGGTTAGGAACACGCACCAACTCATCTGCAAGATATGGTCGGAAGAACGCATGCCCGATGAATGGAATCTCAGTATCGTTTGCCCGGTCCATAAGAAAGGAGACCCCTATAACTGCGCCAATTACAGAGGGATAAGCCTCCTGAACATCGCGTACAAGATCCTCTCTCCCGTACTGTGTAAGTACCTGAAACCGTTCGTGGACAATCTGATAGGTTCCTACCAGTGTGGTTTCAGGCCAGGAAAATCCACGATAGACCTAATATTTACACTACGGCAGAACTTGGAGAAGACCCATGAATTCCAGGTCGACACGCACCATCTTTTCGTCGACTTTAAAGCCGCGTATGACAGTGTTTATACAGACGAGCTATACAGAGCCATGTCATGTTTTAACATTCCTGCCAAACTCGTCAGACTATGCAGGATGACTATGGAGAACTCTCGCTGCTCCATTAAGGTCGGAGGTGAACTAACCGACCCCTTTGATGTTAAAAAAGGTTTTAGACAGGGTGACGCAATGTCATGTGATTTCTTCAACATTATTCTTGAAAAGATCGTGCGGGACTCTGCGGCCAATACAAGAGGTACGATCTACTTCAAGTCCATACAATTGTTAGCCTACGTCTTTGGACGAACAAAGCGAGACGTCAATGAGGCATTCGCAAGCATTTAAGCAGAAGCGGGTCTAAGGCTAAATGGGGACAAGACCAAATATATGCTGCCAGCCAAGAAAGACGCACAACACCGACGTCTTGGTCAGAACGTCACCTTCGGCAGCTATATTTTTGAAGTAGTCAAGGACTTCGTCTACCTTGGCTCGTTAGTGACAAGCAGCAACGACACCAGCGCTGAGATAAAACGCAGAATAACTCTTGCCACTCGCTGCTTCTTCTGAGAGCACCGTGGCGCAGTGGGTAGTGTGTTGGCCTCTGACGCCGATGACTCGGGATCGAATCCCGACACAGCCATGTCATCGAACATGTTTTTCACGGTGTTTCTCCTCAGCGGGGTTCTGACAAAACCCCCTGTAGTAAAATTGTCATGAAAAGCTTCTCTAAATTCGCCGTTCGGAACCGGCAATAAAACTGTAGGTCCCTTTCACCTATGTGAAAATGAAATCACACACAACATGGGTGATTGAGAGAAGCTCGGCTCAGGTTCTTCATGGACTGTAACGCCAACATACATACATACATACACTCGCTGCTTCTTCGGGCTCAAGAGGCAATTGATTAGTAGAGCCCTCTCTCGAAAAACTAAGGTTTCCCTCTACAAAACCTTAATCATCCCGGTCCTCCTCTACGGCGCTGAGGCTTTGACGTTATCAAATGCGGATGAAGAGGCTCTTGGACGTTTCGAGAGGAAAATTCTGCGTGCAATCTTTGGTCCCGTTTGTGTAAACGGAGAATGGAGGAGGAGATTCAACCAAGAACTGTACGGGCTGTACAGCGACATCGGCATGGTTAGACGTCTTCGGATCCAACGTCTAAGATGGCTAGGCCATGTAGAGCGAATGGACATCAACGCTCCGGCCCGAAGAGTCTTCGACTCCAACCCCGAGGGACGACGCAGCAGAGGACGACCGCATTTAAGGTGGCGCGCACAGGTGGAAGGGGACCTCAACCAACTGGGCGTGCGACACTGGAAGCGGCTGGCCGAAGATCGGGCCGGCTGGAGAGGCTTGTTGGTACGTAAGTAAGTAAGTAATCGCCCTGGTGGAGGAAAGAGAAACTTTGTCCGACCGCCAATATGGTTTCAGGAAATCGCGCTCTACCGTCGATGCCATACAAGAGGCACTAGACACAGCAGCTGACGGTAGTAACACTGAACATAAAAAATGCCATTAACTCCGCAAACTGGTCTCTGATCAGAATGGACCCACCACTTTACCTTGTGAAGATAATCTTTATGTCTTAGGCAGACACACAGAGGATGGTCTTCAGTACTACAATGTTTCTGCGGGAGTCCCTCTGGGCTCAGTACTTAGACCTTTTCTGTGGAACATAATGTACGACGGAATTTTGCGATTAACGCTGCAATCCCACGGGGAGGGTGGTTGATGAGTGCAGAGTGTGGTTTAGTACGTAGGCGCATTGAGTATTCGGGTTTGCGAATCGTAAATATCAGTAGCCCAGCCCAGGCAACTGGCTTCTGGAAGACCGCTTAAGTAGTTATTCACCTGTTGAAGGACGAGCGTGCTTTTCGTTGATTTGGTTTTTGCAAATAGGATTTTCTCAAGACTTGCAATTTACAGCAATACATTTCTGTTGATTGGACAGACATATTTGTCAGGCCGAAAAGTGTTTACCTCGTAGTTCCAGTTGCGAAGGTTGCAACTTAAGTTTTGACATATGCCAATGTGAGTTTGTCAAATCTGACACTATCATCGTAAAGTTCGATTGCTAAATGAGCTGTTTAGAGGTAACTTAAACGTTCATTTTGGCCAAAAAATGAAAGAGGATTAAGTCTACAACAATGTGCCCATCAACCCCCTTCGACTTTTGACAATGAAGCACTATCATCAGGGCAGAAAATCCTGCGAGACTGCGCTTCCAAACCTAGTCGGAACGCACTCGAAAGAAAAGAGTACGCTCTGGGCATTTTCGTCGACATTGAGGGAGCTTTTAGCGCAACTTTTGACAGCATGCGTAACGCTACTAGAAAACATGGCGTAGATGAAGCACTCGTTTTATGGATCAAAGCAATGCTCGTTCACAAGACATTGGCGACCCAATGCAGATCTCGGATATTGTATCGAATCTGGCCTAAATCGGGGCTGCCCGCCAGGTGACGTCCTGTCTCCGATGTTATGGTGACCGACTCTCTGCTCGATGCTCTTAATGTCTCAAGGGAATCTACGCCCAGGCCTATGCGGATGATATCGGCGTTCCCTCTGTGGACTCACGTTTAGCGACAGACTGTCTCAAGGCATAGGCGACTCTAAATGTGATCGATCAGTTGTGCACGAGAAATGGGCTGTAGGTTAATCCTCTCAAGACTGATGTCGTTCTCTTCAGGAGAAGGGGGAAAAATACTGGCACGACTCGGCTGGTGATAAATAGCATTCCCATCCCAATATCCACCACCAAAGCACTGTCAATGTTCTAGCAATGCGAAGGTGCTTTTGTAGGTCCTCTGGACCTACACGGCCATTATAAGACCGATAATCGCATACGCATAGGTTGTCTGGTGGAACAGGCTAAGACGCAAACACGTCGTAGCCTCTTTCACCAAACTCCAAAAATGGTTTGTCTCAGCTGTGCGGAGGCTTTCCCCAGCACGCCGGGCGCTACTCTAGATGCTATGATGAACCTTCCACTGAAAGCCATGTCTCGTCTCTAGGGAAATGGCACTGCGGTTCTCTTCTTCTTCTTCTTTGGTAGTGTTACAGCCCATGAAGGACTAGAGCCAAGCTTCTCTCAATCACCCACGTTGTGTGATTTTCCACATAGGTGAAAGAGACCCACAGTTTAATGCCGATTCCGAACGGCGCGAGTGGAGAAGATTTTTCATGGTAAGTATACTACGGAGGGTTTTGCCAGTACCCCGCCGAGGAGGGACGCCGCGAAATAAACATTCGATGACGTTGGTGTTATTGGGTTTCGAACTCGCTCATCGTGTGTCAGAGTCCAACACACTAAGCACTGCGCCAAGGCGCCTTAACGAAGCTCGCTTTAAAAATCAATGAAGAGAACTCTCCCATGGCAGTGCGGTTGCGCGGGAAATATCCTACAACCCTTGTCTCATACCCTCTGACGCAATGACACCTGTCATCCTATTGCGCTATGACTTCAGTGTCGAATTTCAATGGCGTCAGGATTGGCTCTGGTCACAGACTGAACCCGTAAAGGATTGTCTTCGACACAGATGGCTCGAAGTCTGGGCTGGGATTTTCTTTGAATGAGAAAACGTCGCACTGCACTTTTTAGGAAAATAAGCGTCCGTCTTTCAGTCAGAGATATACGCAATCTCGATGCCCATGCACTATGTTGTGAAGCATAGATGGAAGGGTAAAAACACATGAGTTGTCAGTGACAGCCAAGCGGCACTCATAGCTGTGTCCAACTCTTTAACCAGCTCCAAGTTAACTTATGAACTTTAGGCCTTCCTGAACAAAGTCTGTAGACTAAACTCACTAAGGCTTGCTTGGGTCCCAGGTCATTGTGGGATCCCAGGAAAAGAGATCCCTGATGAACTCGCCAGAATGGGCTCAGAGGAGAGTTTCTCAGAACCTAAACCCGCCTTGGGTCGACCTGCTTCCATGGTCAATACTCACATCGACGAATGGGTCTTTAATGGACACAATCGTAAATGGAGGTACCATCAAGGATTCAGCAAGAAATCTGCAGCAGTCTTCTAATCCTTAAGGAGAATTGACTGCAGAAGACTTGCGGGCGTCAGTGTGGGCCATTACAAGTGGGCCAAGCATCTCTGCATGCTCGGCATCAGTGAGACGCCTACCTGTACTGCATGTTACGAGGAGGAAGACATAGCAGACTACTTTCTCTGTGACTGTGCCCTCGGGGCCGAGGTAGTGTGTGAAGAATCTCTTAGCTCTACATCACTGTAGCTTCTTCCCATTTTTCTCCGGAAAACTGGCAAATTACAGTAAAGGTAGGTGTCTATTTGGGAGTACAATGGACTACTGCTTTCGTCTGAGTGCTCCAACAGATACCTCGTCCATAGTTTCACAGATCAATCTGCGCGTAGCTCAACGGATTGAAGTCGGAGGGCCAATCTGTCGTTGAAATGAATTCGGGAAAGAGCTTCTTTTCGAAACCTGCAGCCTGAGTTATCCTGGCCGGGTACGTAGTCCTGTCAGTTAATCCGTCCCAAACCATCACGGACGTTGACTTTTTACGACGAAATACTCGCAATTGATCTAAATTCATTCCAGAGCGTTCAAGCGATCAAACTTAGTCGTTTGGTTAGATATTGCCGCTCAGTGAACATAGCTTGGTCTTGGATCTTTTGTATTGTGAAAGGCTTGACCATCAGCTTACTTCGTTAAGTGCGATGCATGCTTGCGGCAAACATACCACTCGTTCGTCGGTGTCTACTTCTGTATTATTCGTTTACTGTGCCTGTATCCCGAACTAAACAAAGTGCGATCACTGGATCACATTTTATTTGCAAGTCCATATCTCAAGAGGTTACTTGCGTTTGAGAGGCAATTGAATGCATAATTGGTATTGACCTCATTGAGCTATTACATTGATATGTGCGACTAGCAAAGAACACACAATACTCGTAGGTCTACCATCAGAGCCACCAGTGACCATTCCTTCTAGTACCACAAAGCATCAAAACGTTGAATAAATGTTCGTCGTAATAACCTCATAAGGCAACATAATTACATCTGGCAATCTCACCTGCTACCTCTGCCCTCATGTCCCAGAATATTTCTATCGCCATTGAGCAAGACCATGGTAATCCATTGCCCGCGTCCCGCATTTAAATCAATTCAAACTCCGAGTTATTATAACTCGAATTAATGTGTATTTCAGACAGGCAGCCAAGTAGGCCGACAATCCCACAAGTACACATGTCTCAGTGGTGGCAGAACCTGACCGCGTCGTAAAAAGCATCGTTCCCGGAATACCAAATCGGACCGCAGGAGCGTTCAAAGCCCAGTCAGTCGGTAAAGCATAACTTTCCCAAAAGCACGAGTAATACCGATGCGAAATGAAATTTTATTACACACCAATCAACCAGCGCCCAAGACCGGCTCTAAGTAGAACATGTCGCACTTGTACGTGCCTCGCATCCGGAAGCAAGCGATACCTTCGTCCCTCGTAAAAGTCGCCAAAATTAACCGGCTCATTTGGTGAGACATTTAATTTATAGGTATAGGACCTGCATAATTGCTGCGCCACACAGATGAGTGCATCCCTTAATAATTCATCCGTTCTGGGCTTTGGTCCTTTTGTTCGACCGTTATTTGCATATTTCCATTCAATGCGAGAGCGTGTTGGCGCGCCCGGACGCCTGTTATCCGGTGATTCCGGGATCAGGCATAGGTTCGGTTTAAAAAACGTGCCACAGGAACGGGCTGGTTGGTCCTTTTTAGTTTTATTTTCTCTGCTGTTCGGCCTCGATCCCGAATGTTTTCATGTGTGTTGGAAAAACGACAGGATAACGAAAACAAGAGCGAAAAGTTAAATTGCAATTTTCTGCCATTGTGCGAACAACACTATCGGGGGGTATCCGAGTGAGGGTTTTAGGACGATTGCGTGGTTTTTCGTTTTTATTTTATGTGATTCGCGGGAACATTTGTACGCGGACGTTGGTTTCGATTTATGTTTACTGCGGAGCGGCGTGAGCAGGAATGGATTTTTGGAGGCATGGATAGCGGGGAATTTATTCAAGGTATGCCACGTATCTGACACTGGATTCTGTGATACTGCAACAGGACTTTAAAGACTTCGAAATACAATTTCCATGATTTAAGCTTCGTTTTCGGTGGGTTTTTAAAGGCTTGTTGCTTAAATGACCTTTCCATACATTGTATAAAGTAAGATATGCACTTCATACTGAAATGTGAATTATGGAATTATGGAGGGAGAGGGGGCGTCGACCACCTATTCTTGGAACCACTTTGCGCTTCTTGCGTAGTAAAGAAGGCCAGTTACCCTTACCCGCTGAACATCAGTCAAGTCGTTGAGGAAGTAGGATCCTAGGTATCGTATCCTGCTTTGGCAGAGGGTCGCACAGGTGCAGAGCAGGTGTTGGATTCATCCTCCTTTTCGTCTTTACAGCTTATGCAGCAGTCATTCGAAACGTGCCCTAGTCTTTGTGCATGACTGCCAATAAGACAGAGACCGGTAACGACACCAACGATTTTGCTGATGTCATTTTCTTCTTTTTATTTCGGTGCTACAGTTCATGGCGAACCTGGGCCTCCTTTAAAAAACCTCTCCAACTGGCACGGTCTTTTGCTAGCAGTCTCCAGTGTCGCACGCCTAGTCGGTTAAGGTCCTCCTCCACTTGGTTGCGCCACCTTTAATTTGGCCGTCCTCGACCGCATCACCCCTCGGGGCTGAATTCAAAGACCTTCCGAGCCGGAGCTGTGTTTTCGATGCGCTCAAGATGACCTAGCCAACTTAGGCGTTGGGTCCGAAGACGCCATGCTACGTTCATGACGCTGTACAGCCCGTACAATTCACTATTAAGTCTTCTCCTGCACTCCCCATTTATGCATGTCGGGCCGAAAACGTACGCCTAAGGTATCGGTTAGGTCGCTTCCGACCCTAATGGGGCAACGAGAGCTCTCCAATGTCATCCCGCTCAATCTGAAAAGTTTGGCGTTATATAGCTCGTCTCTAGTTACGCTATCGTATGCGGCCTTAAATTCGACAAACAGATGATGGGTGTCGATCTGGAACTCGTTGGTTCCTTCCAAGATCTGCCGCAGTGTGATCTAAAGTTGACTTCCTGGGCCTGAAACCACACTGTCGAATGGTTTCATGCGTTATAGGCGATGTTAAGGAGACTTATTCCTCTATAGTTGGCGCAATCAGAGGTGGCTCCTTTCTTGTGGATCGGGCATACGATGCTGAGACTCCATTCCTCGGTCATGCTTTCCTCTAACCATATCTTACGGATGAGCTGGTGCATGCTCCCAACCAGGTCATCCCCAGCTGCCTTGAAGAGCTCAGCAGACAGTTCGTCTGCGCCAGCAGCTTTATTCGACCTGAGCTTCGATACAATCATAACTTCGTCGAGGTCAGGGGGACAGAATTCTCTGCAGTCTCCCTCGATTAGAAATGGATCATTCTGCCTGCAGAAGTGGTTTTTCCATATTCTCAGCATCGACTGCGGTTCTACTACTAGGTGTCCGTTCTCATCCCTGCAGGCTTCCGTTCTGGCTTTATAACCTTGCCATGTTCGCTTTATCTGTTGATAAAACTTTCGAACGTCACGCCTGCAGTAACACCTCTCCAAATCCTCAATCGCGCGCTTCTCGTGCTCTTTCTTCTTTCTTCTAAGAAGCTTATGCTCCTCCCTTCTTTTTAACTCGTAGAGCACACGAGCTGCTCTTGTTCTTTTATGCAGCGATGCCTTATATGCATCCTGCTTCGCTGTATGTATCCTCCTGCACTCGTCATCGAACCAGGTGTTTCTTCGTGGTGGAGCTTTGAAACCCAAAACTTCGGATACAGAGCTTTTCAGGGCTTGTTTGCAAAGGCTCCACTGCTGTTCTATTGATAGCGTGGAGGATTGAGGTGTATTTGAGAGCTTAAGGGAGACGCGATCGGTAAAAGCACGAGCGGTTTCTGGCGATAGTAGCTTTCCGACGTCGTAACTTTGTATTCTTACTCTACTCTGTTGCGTTCGTGATATCCGTAAGCGCATCTTGGCTACTACAAGATAGTGGTCCGAGTCGATGTTAGCCCCTCGGAAAGTTCGAACATCAAGAATAGTGGAGGAGTGTCTGACGTCGATCGCGATGTGATCAATCTGGTTGGTAGTCGATTGATCAAAAGACCGCCAGGTGCCTTTGTGTATTTCGAGGTGCGGAAGGCGCGTACTGGCTAGAAGGAGATTTCGCCCTGTAGGAAGATCAATCAGCCTGTGTCCGTTATCGGAGGTGGTGTCGTGTAGGCTATGTTTGCCGATGACTCGTTCAAAGATGCTTTCCTTACCCAGCTTAGCATTGAAGTCTCCTAGTCCAATTTTGATGTCATAACTGGGACATTGGGCATACGTTCTGTCTAGGAGATCGTAGAACTCATCTTTGGCGGAGTCATCCTTGTCTTCCGTGGGGGCGTGGACGCAGATCAGGCTGATGTTAAACAATTTAGCATTGATACGGATTGTTATGAGGCGTTCGCTCACATGCCGAAAGCTTAGGACTTTTTGCCTTAGTCCACCTCGAACAACAAATCCGCATCCAAACAATCGTTGCCCTCTCTCCCTATAGCAGTCGCCGTAGTAAACATCGCAGTTTTTCATCCGCTTTAACCCGGTCCATTCCATCGCATTTCCTGGATGGCGGTGATGTCCGCCTTATAGCGGTCTAGGGCGTCCGCAAGTTGTTCGGCTGCACGTGGCCTGTTGAGGGACCTAACATTCCACGTACAAACCCGAAGATCATTGTCCTTTTTTCGTTTTTTGCAAGGGTCGTCAACGTGTGACACTGGAACAGTGCATTTCAAGTTCCAGTTTGTCCACCAAGTAACGCTTATGTACATCACCGGGCGATTGATGATAAATTTTCTGTATTCCTAGGCCTTATTTATTCAATCAAAGGCGTCAAACACAAAAGCTGTAGTAAAACACCATATGACACATGCCTCGTATTGGTATCATAACAAGGACATCCCTGACCTCTTTAAGAATCAATTTGCAGTTTTCCAACCAATGCATCCCTTTCTTCTGAATTTTCTGTACAATCCCTAACAAAGAGCATAAGCTGTATCCCGTCGCTGTCCACTTGTGTGATTTACCGAGAGCGTTGGCCGCACTAATTCCAACTGCCCGGCCATTATTCGAATAAATCACTGCAAAGCTGTAATCCCCCCGGGGGCAAGAGGGATATATAGAATAAATCATGAAAATGGAAAATGAAAAACCACTTTCCATTCCTGCCTCTCGTGAATTCAATTTAATTAATTGCTCCCCATTCAGCGCCACGTGTGTCTCTCACGAGGCCAACACGAAGACGAGCACCGGGGCTGGATGAGATACTCACAAGTCGGCCCCAGAGGATCAGGGCTGAAACATAACCGAATTAAATCGATTTTTCAAATCTGCATCTACCTGCCGACTCTCCACCTATGTACATATGTGTCAAGTGTGGCAATTATCTCAAGAAATTATCTCGCTTCCGAGGGGAGAGCGGCGAAAAAATCCTTAATGCCAGTACGCCCTAGTACGTGCACGTGCGCAAAAATACGGGTTAAGAGCCTACGTCCTCTCAATGGCAGGAGTTAAGGATCCAAATTAACTCATTCCTAAAAGCATTGGGTGAAGTGCAACGCGAGCAAGCGTTGCAAAATTAAGTTTCCTGCCTGCAAGCCCCCATCTTAATCCTGCATGCAACCCAGTGGTTCACACTCCTATACACATGGACTTGCATGCGGCTACGAATTGAAATAAATTCTCCGCCAACAAGCCAAAAGTGTCACCGAAAAGTCATAAAGTTTTTCAATTCAATTCGCTTTGGGAACCCTTCGTGCTCCCGAGAAAGAGTCCACTTTCCACTTCCGAGCTGCATCCAGCCTAGTGCTGACTGTCGGTTGTTGGGTTGCTTACATCCTTTTCGATGGGTGGTTGAAATAATTGGTTACAAGCGGAGAGAGGAAGAGTGGAAATGAAAGAAACTTGCGAACTCGCAGAACAGACGGGTTATCAACTGTTTCGGGATTTGTTCTTCGTCACCCATGTATGCAAAGGAATTCCTAATGAAGACAGATCACCATAGCCTACGTACATACAGACATACTACCGCTAAGGAGGGTAATTTCTCAAGGCGCACTGTGGTTGTTAAGCTCGCTGTTACTCGAAGGTGGTAGAGGGGAGTGTATACGCTTTAGGTCGCTTAGAGTCATTCAGGAACTAAGTCACTCCTTATTTCGTTGCTTTCTTGCTTTTCGGTTTTTCTATTCTTCACTCCCTTTTCAATGGGATACAATGGAAACGTTTCTTTGGCAGAGAGGACTTTTCCCAACACATACGGCTTCTGTACAAGGACGTCTAGGATCGAAGACGACGAAGGAGACGGTGGCAAATGGAAACGGAAATGGGAGTTCTGCACAAGTTCTTAACGAATGAGGAGGCATTCAAGCGAGCGTTTTCATTGTTTTCCTTTATTACTTGGAATGGGTTTTTCCTAAATGCAATTTTGTTCTTCATTTTGCGTCTTGACTGGTGCTGGCTCTAGACTGGAACGGGTTTAGTTTAGAAAAAGTTTAGATTTCGAACGGAGGTGAGGGCAATTGGCTGTTGGTGTCGATAGTGTGAACTTGAAACAATTGTCGCCTAAATGTAGGCACATCTTTTTGATCGAATTCGGTAATAAGCTCGTACACTGTAAGAAAACATTTGATATTTGTAAATGTACTTTGATGAATATGGCGATTTTATGCCACCATCCCTGCTTTGTGCATGTGATGTGATCCTGAACAAAACAAGCACCAAACTATTCGCGGGACAGCTAGAGGCAGACTGACTTGTGCGACCACATACCTACATTCGGCCATCCGGCTGTCC
Organism: Eumerus sabulonum; assembly: GCA_951905685.1. NCBI lineage: Eukaryota > Metazoa > Arthropoda > Insecta > Diptera > Syrphidae > Eumerus > Eumerus sabulonum. Next base: position 102,757,167 of record OX645063.1, read on the forward strand.
TCAGCCGATCTAGTTGTCTACTCTCACTGTCCTCCGATACCCATGGTTTCATACAAAACATGCTGCTGCTGATGTCATGTTAGGCCCTTCATGTTTTCCCACTTTTCGGACATGGTAGCGATTTCGTTCCTTGACTTTGATGACTTCATATGGACAAGAGTATTTGGCGTGAAACTTCAGTCCCGCACCGAATTGTGTTCGCATGATCACCACTAGGTCCTTAATCTTTCTGTCAAATTCTCGTTCCTTCTTCAGTTGGATTCTTTCGATCCCCTCCTTGGCTACTCTGCGTAATTCATTTCGAGCTTCCTCGAACTGGTCTAGCAAGCTTGACCTCCTCCAACAGGTTCTTCAGTTTTTGATCATTTGTACTTCCCGAAGCCATTGGACTTGGCTTAGATGCTTATACCACTTGGTTTGGGTCTTCTATTTATGCCCTCGTGGGTATTCCAATAATTTGATGTATCACCTCAACATGTTCGTTACCCCGCGGGACTCCGGTCGTCGTCAGGACATGCTGGATCTAGTTCGTCTCAGAAAATGCTGTACCTCGGTCTGATACTATGCGGGTTGCTTGTCCAAATATGTCACTCTGTTTCTCCAGTAGATTTCACGGGATATATCCGAAGGAATTTCGATAGTTGTATAGTTTGTTCGTGGATGGTAATTGCCCCACGTGATCCACACGGTAGATGTGTATTGGTAGATCACCTTTCTCGATCGGATGCAGGAGCCCTTCGATTTTGCCATTCTTCTTGGTACTCAAAATGCAAGCGATGCAATTTGAGGGCACTTTCTCCGCGCACCGCGCTCGCTTCGGAATGCAGTAGTCCTGTTTGAGAATTGCCTCCACCCTAGCTACGCACTGATGTGTCGCACGTACAGGATGTCCTGTATTATCTCTTTCTGCATTGCTTTAGGTAGCCTAGGTAAGTGCGCTCCCTCTTCAAACTAGTACAGGACGCCATGTCAAGTTCGTAGTCTTGGTTAATTCCGCTCGCTGTAAGCCGTTCTCAACCCTTAATACAGCGCGTCTACGTGGCGCATTGCGGTTCCCGAGCGATGTAACACCAAGTCGTATTACTGAAACAACTCGCGGGCAAAGGTTCCGAATCTTACAATCCGTTAATAACTTAAATTTTAGTCCGAGCAGGTAAACCCTTAGTCCTCGCAGACATCTTACTATGCCGAGGACGTCATGTTCGTAGCTGGTGTAGTTTTTCTTTGCTTCTCTTGCCTTAAAACTTAAGTAGAAAATGGGATGATAGCTTCCTTCGTGCTACTGACGCTTCTAATGAAATTGGCGTCTGTTTGAAGTTACGTTTCCAGTTTCGAGATAAAGAGTTTCAGTACCGGCTCGTTACATAGGATAGTCTTCAAAGTCTGAAATGCCAACCTCTCCTCTGCCACAAATTTGAATGGTGTATCATTCTTGTTTTTCACGGTGTTTCTCCTCAGCGGGGTTCTGACAAAACCCCCTGTAGTAAAATTGTCATGAAAAGCTTCTCGAAATTCGCCGTTCGGAACCGGCAATAAAACTGTAGGTCCCTTTCACCTATGTGAAAATGAAATCACACACAACATGGGTGATTGAGAGAAGCTCGGCTCAGGTTCTTCATGGACTGTAACGCCAACATACATACATACATACATCATTCTTGAGGAGGTCAGCAGCGGTCTGGCAATTCCTGAATAATATTAGATGAATTTTCTAAAGACAGCCTTGACGTTACCTGGTTCTGAATTACCCCCGACAGCCTCAACTTTATCCTTTGACGGTTTTATTTCGCCTCCGCCGATGATATGCCCCTATGACTCTTTCCAGAAACGAACATTTTTTCCCACTTAATCCTCAGTCCATTTTCCACCACTACCTTCAGCACCAATTGCAGCCTTTCAAGATTCTCCTCCTCGGTCTTGGCAAGGACAACGATATTGCCCATGTAAACTAGGACAATTCTATGGCGCACCAGATATGGTGAGGGGGAGGGTCCGAACGGACACTTTGTAAGCTCATACTGATCATCGGGCGTGACATAGGCATGTGGTCGATCTCCACATGGAAGACGCTATCCTTCAAATCCAGTGTGGTATATACCTATACACTGAGATTCCACTCCCTAGGCCTGCTTTCCTCCGACCATAATCTTACAGATGAGCTGGTGCATGCGCCCTGTGACCTCTCACAGTTCCACGGTCCGCTCCAGCAGCTTTGTTTGACTTCAGCCTTGATATTGCTATCTTGACCTTCTCAAAGTCGGGTGGACGGAATTCTTGTCTATCGTCGTCCAAGTTGAGTCAAAAATTCTGACTGACAAGGGCATTTCAGTCTTCTTCGCCGTTCTTCTTCTACGCTTAGTGCAGGCGGCGTCGAACATTCAGAGTTTTTAGGAGACCCGCTCGGCAAGGTTCCTAACGGTCGGTTGTGATTGTAGTCCTCCGACGTCAAACCGTGATGTTCTTTCTCGACTTCGTTGTTTTTTCGATATCCGTGTTCTTACCTTGGCCACAACAAGGAAATGATCCGGGACGATGTTGACTCCTCGGAAGGTTGGTATATCGAGAATACTGGAGGAGTGTCTGACGTCCAACGCGATCAATCTGGTTGACGCCAGGTCCTTCTAGGGATATTGAGGTGTGGGAACCATGTAGTCACTACAGAGAGATTCCGCCCCGAGAAAAGTTCCCGGATGTGTTGTCGTCTAGGCTGTGTTTTCCGATCAACCTGTCAATCATTTTTCCTTTCCCAGCTCTGCATTAAAATTTCCTAGAACGATCTTGGTGACGTAGTTGGGGCTATATCGTATGTCCTTTCAAGGAGATCATATATGTCATCCTTGTCCTCTTTCCGGACGTAGGCGCAAATCAGGCTATTGTTGCCGAATTCAGCCTGGATGCGGATCGTTGTAAGGCGCTCCCTTATATATTTAAAGCAGTTTTTCATCCTCTTTTTGCCCGGCCCATCTCGCCCCACATCCTGGATTGCGGTAATGTCTGCTTTGTAGCAGTCAGGGGTCCCCCATATTATGGGCACGGAATTTTCAGCTTCTGCCACGGTTTTAGGAGTTGTGTGCAACGAAGGACATTGCATATCATATTTCATGGTTTTCGGTGCACACCTTCGGATGTATATGTCAAGGGGTCGAAGGTTCATCACAGCATCTGGAACAGCGCCCGGCGTGCTGGGGCCAAGCCGTCCTTTGGAGTTTGGTGAAAGAGGCTGTGACATGTTAGCGTGTTAGCCTGTTTCATCAGACAACCGATGCATATGAGATTATAGGTCTTATAATTGCCTTGTAGATCCAGAGGACCTTTGCCGGCGATAAATCCCATTTTTTGCCAAAGGTACCTTTGCATTGCCACAACGCTGACAGCACTTTTTCGGTTTTTGACTCAACATGTTTGGATGGATGCCTTTAAGACCCAGTTGGGTCATGCTCGTGTTTTTCCTCCGACATCAGTCTTGAGAAGATTAACTGACAACCCATTTCTCGTGCACCACTGATCAATGATCACATTTAGCGCCGCCTGTGCTTTAAGGCAGATCGCATGAGTTTACAGAGAGAAGCCGTTCTCTCTCATGTCTCTAGAATCTATGCCCAGGTCTATGCGGATAATGTCGCCGGACATTATCCGCATAGACCTGGGCATAGATTCTAGAGACACGGAGAGCATCGAGCAGAGTCTCGACCACCATGCACCATAACAGCGGAGACGGGACGCCACCTTGCAAAGAGCCCCGACTTAAGCTAGATTTGACACAATGTCCGAGACCTAAATCAGCGATCAATGTCCTGTGCACGAGTATTGCCCTACAAAACCAGTGGCAAGTGCCAAGCTAGCAGTGAAAATTCTTTTCAAGGTAGGAAGCAGCTGCCCTATACCTTTTTGCTTTTTGCTCCCGTCGTCGGTGCCTGGCGATTTAAAGCCATCAAAGGATGCCATAGTTAATTCAATTACCTCAGTCATAGCCACGCGCGACGCGACTATAACCGAGCGCTGGGCCGTACTCCTGCCTGTCCCCCTTCCCCCTAGTGATCAGTATTCGCCCGCAGCACCCACGCTGACTGGAGAGACAACACCCAAAGGAAGATATGTTGAAATGTTCGCGGAGTTAAGTCAATTAACTCAACTTATGAGTGAGGCGACTCGTATCGCCGATGCTGCTGGTCATACCACCAACACAGAGCACTAGTTTCTTACCTCCCGGCGTAACAAATACACGATCGATGTAATGTCGCCTCTAGGCTCGTCCGACCATTGCGTTATATCAGCTAAATTCTCGAGCTACCACCATCCAGTTAAAGAGCAAGCCAACTGGTTCGGCCTTGACAACTTCTTTCGAATTGTTAACTGGTCGCTGCGCCCCCTCGACAGCGACGTAGACGACTTACATACGTGGTTTGAGTTGAGCTGCAAAGAGGCTATTAGGCTAGGGGAGCTAAGCTTTCGGGCCTATAAGGCATGTAGCAACACCCACATTCGACGAGTTAGATTCCAATCCTATCAAAAATTGAAGCGTAACATCCATCAATGTCCAAAAAGTAGCAAGAACTCTACTAGGGCACCTATACCAACGCTCATCCACAATGACATTACAGCTGTCACCCCCTAGCCTACTTGCTGCCTACTTCGCAGCCAGTTCGTAGCTCCCAGCTTATACTTCGCCTCCGGCTATACTAGAGTACACCATGGGACGAATCCACTTTCGCACTCCTACAGTCGTAAGGGTTCTCAAAGAGCTCGACATACACAAATCCCCTGGGCCATACGGTATTGCCCTAAAAGTTCTGAAAAGGTGTTCTTCTACGCTGGCAAAATCACTGCGTAAGCTATTTCATCTTTCCTACCCTTCTGTGCTCGTTCCTAGTAGCTGGAAAAAGCATTTGTCCAGCCTATACCCTAAAAAAGCGAATCTTCTTCTCCCTCTAACTACCGACCTATTGCACTAACGTCCCTTCTTTCCAAGGTCATAGAAACGCTGACTAACCGTCAGCTTGTGAAATATCTTGAATCACGGAAACTCCTCAATGACCGACAGTATGGTTTCCATATTATTATTTAATTATAAGGAAATGTGATAGCCAGATGACCTTCTTATGATCTTCTGCAGCAGTTGATTCGTTCGAGGTAATTTTCAATGAGGTTTTTGTAATCATCGAAGGTTTCCTCGGCTACAACTTGCCGGATATTACTCCTTTAGCTATGCATTGATGGTTTGTACATCACGTGAGGAAGTCCCCGAACCCGTCTAATGCATTTTTGTGTCTTATTATCGCCAAGAAAGTTGAGAATCTGTGTCAACGGGAAGGAAATGTCCTTTAGGAAACCAACATCAACTTCCTGTTGGCCTAACACTACCACCCACTTGATGATTTGATTTCAGTTTTTATAGCGATAGAATTGACGAGGATAGACAGATTGACATGAGAGCACCGTGGCGCAGTGGGTAGTGTGTTGGCCTCTGACACCGATGACAACGGATCGAATCCCGACACAGCCATGTCATCGAACGTGTTTTTCACGGTGTTTCTCCTCAGCGAGGTTCTGACAAAACCCCCTGTAGTAAAATTGTCGTGAAAAGCTTCTCGAAGTTCGCCGTTCGGAACCGGCAATAAACTGTAGGTCCCTTTCACCTATGGGAAAATGAAATCACACACAACATGGGTGATTGAGAGAAGCTCGGCTCAGGTTCTTCATGGACTGTAACGCCAACATACATACATACAGACAGATTGACATATGCAAAGAAGCAGCGACGAATCGATAGTAAAGGTTTTTCGTCACACTACTAGTGCTACTCACTGTAACTATGGTATAGACTATGGAATGTGCGGCGCAATACTTACTTACTTACTTACTTATCAGGCCTGCGATCCATGGAGGATCTGAGCCTGAGCTATAGTTGCCTTCCATCCTTGACGGTCCCGGGCACGCTGCTTCCAGTTGTCAAGACCAAGATGTCTTACATCCGCGATTACTTGGTCTTTATACCGGAGGTTCGGTCTCCCTCTTCTTCTCGAACCAGGAGGCTCGGAGTCGAAGACCCTCTTAGCTGGAGCGTTGATGTACATGCGCTCGATGTGGCCGAGCCAGTGTAGTCGACGGATCCTTGCCTTTCGGACTACATCCACATCTTGGTACAGCTCGTAGAGTTGGCGGTTGTGTCTTCTTCTCCATTCACCTTCCTCACAGACAGGACCAAATATCCGGCGCAGAATTTTTCTTTCGAAAGAACCCAAAATCAGCTCCGCTGTCCTGCTTATCGTCCAGCTTTCGGCTCCGTACAGCAAGACTGGCAGAATGAGCGTTTTGTAAAGCATGACTTTGGTCTTTCGAGTGAGGAGTTTCGACCCCAGTTATTTGGACAAGCCGAAGTAGCGGCGGTTGCCAAGGGCGATTCTATGCCGGACGACATATTTCAAGTCTGCGCAACTGCTTGCGTACGTGGAGGACATTGACGTAATTGGACGAACACAGCGGGACGTCGATGAAGCGTTCGAGACGCATTGAAGCAGATGCGGCTAAAATGGGTCTTTCGGTTAACAAGGGTAAAACGAAATATATGCTGTCAACCAAAAAAGACGCGCAACACCGACGTCTTGGCCAGAACGTCACAATTGGCAGCTACAGATCTTGAAGTGGTCAAGGACTTCGTCTACCTGGGCTCACTAGTGACCAGCGACAATAACACCAGCACTGAGATCAAACGCAGAATTACTCTTGCCAACCGCTGCTTTTTTGGGCTCAAGAGGCAATTGAGAAGTAGAGAGAAGTTGAGAGAGAGTTGCGCTGTACAAAACCTTAATCATCCCAGTCTTCCTCTATGGCGCAGAGGCCTGGACTTTAATGAAAGCGAATGAAGAGGCCCTTGGTCGTTTCGAGAGGTAAGTTCTGCAGTACATCTATGGTCCCGTTTGTACAAACGGGGAGTGGAGGAGGAGATACAACGACGAACTATACGGGCTGTTCAGCGACATCGGCCTGGTACGACGTCTGCGGATCCAACGTCTAAGATGCCTTGGCCATGTAGAGCGAATGAAAAACACAGCACCGGCCCGAAGAGTCTTCCAGTCCAACCCCGAAGTACCACGCAGCAGAGGACGACCGAATATAAGGTGGCACACGCAGGAGGTACGGGACCTTAACCAATTGAGAGTGCGTCGCTGGAAACAGCTGGCCAAAGACCGTGCCAGCTGGAGAAGTTTGTTGGTTGAGGCCCAGGTTCACACCGGACTGTAGCGCCACCTAAGTAAGTAAGTAAGCCTGCAAACTAAGCGAAATCCTCTCAAAAGATTCTTCTACTCCTAGCTGCCTTTTTTCCAATGAGTATGGACAACGTCAGAAGAAGAAACACTTAATCTTCTCCTTAACACGCACATCCCAGGTTACTCGGAGATGCAAAACTCTCCTGTAACAGAGGAACAGTATAAAGAGAAAATCACTTGGGCGATAAAAAAGTTTCAAGCCCTTCAAATCGCCAGGGCCGGATAGAATCTAACCCATCGAACTAGCACAAAGTATGGAGTGGATAATACCATGGCCAGACGTCATCTTCAAAGGCTACCTAGTCTGAAGACATATTCCAGAAAAGTGGAAGTCCGCATGGGCACTTTTATCCCCAAAACTGGCAGAAGCTCCTACACTACACCCAAGGATCGTATGCCTATCTGTTTATCATCTCTCGTACTATAAGCCTTAAAAAGGCCAACTACTTGATGCATCGCTAATTTTCAAGGCACAACATGCCTTCTGCAGAGCTAAATCTGTTGAAAGGCCGTACGTATACTGGTAAAGAAAATCAAGAGATCAATCCACTCGTTGTCTTCAACAACGCCATATCGAAAGCGAGTTACTTTCAAAGCGCAAAATCTTTTCTAAATGGGGAAGCCAAGTAACCTTTAGATTAGTTGCCAGAGCCACCCCATAAGGGGTTTTCTCTCCTTTTCTCTGAAATGTTGTTACAAACGAACTACAGACTAACCTGGAGAAAGAAGGCCTCGAGGCTACTGCCTACGCTGTGACTTTGCTATTACCATCTCGGGCTAATATCTATCTACACTGAATGACCGTATGAGCCCATTGGGCTCAGAGTAAATCTCAAGAAAACGGAGCTTGTGCTGTTCACCGGAATGCATAAGATCCCGGAAACGTGCCCAATCACTCTACTTGGCGCCAGGTTAACCTACAATACTAGACCTATTGTAGGTCGGGAAAGGACAATAAAATTGAGATAGCAAAGAAAGCAACTATAGTTCCCTACACGTGTAAGGAAGCCTTAGGAAAAAAAGGGATTCAACCCAGAGCTTAACCTATGGCTATGCATTACAATCGTTAGATCTATTCTAATGTATGGAGTGGTAGTCTGGTGGACTGCACTGGACAAAACAACATACCATAAGCATATCGAGAAGGTACAAAGGCTGGCATACATGTACATGACCGGAGCCCTGAGATCCACCCCAACGGCAGCGCTGAATATGATACTCCACTCGATATCGACGGTAAACAGCTAGCCTGGTCATTCCTGGGCATGGCCATTCCTCTATCCCGAAAAACAGGATAACTTTGGCGGAAAACTCCGATCGCATTGAATCCACCACAGTCTTTGAAAAAAAAATCGAGGCGACATACCCTGATAGACAGAATTGATCGCAGCCTCGCAAGGGTTGTGTGGACTTTTACACAAAAACCATGGATGGGGTAGGCAGCGGAGTATTTTGCAAACAATTAAACCTACATATGTAAGCCGGGCCCTGAAACTGCCGAACCATTGCAGCGGCCGAACCGCTTTCAAGCGGAGCTGTTGGCAAAAACGGAAGCCCTGTCTTGGCTGAATCCTCACTGACAATCAAGCTGCTCTAAAATCGCTGGAGTCTTATGGGTACACTTCTAAAGCAAGCCTCGACTGCCTTTAAGCCATTCGATGGCCAAGAACTAACTGACAGACGCGATGTGTGATAACTTCAGAGACGTAACGTTTACCGAACTCTTTGAAGTCGTCAAAAATCGAAGGAACTGAGAGATGTCCTAACACAATTGCCTAAAAACCCCTTTATGATACTACTCCACCTCATAGACATTTCGTTAGACTTTTATACGTACCACGACAATGGAAAGTGGCCGAATGGCCACTGATATCACTTCTGCCCACTGGCTCAAAAGTATTTGAGAAGCTTCTCCAATTATAGATGGAAGATGTTAAACTTCCAACCATTAATTCGGTTTCCGTATTAAACACTCCACTATTGACCAGGTCTATAGAATAACTAAGCTGATGTACATCCTCCTCGCGGCGCCCTCTGAATAGCCATTACAACCACCGTTGAGTGGTAAACAAATGTATGCAGCTATCGCCCTAGGCTAGAGGGCGTTACAATACCCCGACCAGACTCGCGGTTGTGCGGCAAAAGTTCCTCGAATAAACATACGGATTGGCGAGTATGCTCCTGAAATGCCAGGACACTCCTGGAGCTGCGCATAAACTGGAAAAAGTCCAGGAAATACGCTGGTATGGATTGCGACATCTATTACAGCTGTCACAAAAGATTGCACGCGTTGGGGTGCGGTTTTGTCGTGGAAAAGCAGTTAAGGTCGAAGGTCATCGACTTTAAGCCTACAAATGATCGCCTGGCTGTGATTCGCATCAAGGGCAGACCTAACAACATCAGCCTGATACATATGTGCACACGCCCCTACCGAAGAGGCTAAAGACCCCATCAAAGAGGACTTCTATGATCTCTTGGACAACGCCTACGAAGCTTGTCTGGAGTACGATGTTAAAATCGTACTCAGGGACTTCAATGCGAAAATCGGTAAGGAGAGAACAGCTTTGGCGGAGTGATCGGAAAGCACAGCCTCCACGATACAACAACGGATAACGGTTTCCGACTAATGGACTTTGTGACAGCTCGGAATGTGGTGATAACTAGCACAAGATTTCCCCGCAAGCGAATCCAAACAGCAACCTGACGATCTCCGGATGGTCGAACCGTCACTCAAATTGAATATGTATAGGCTCATTGATGCAAGACACTCGTCAAACAACCTGGATGTGCGAACATTCAGGGGGCCAACGTTGATTCTGACCATTTCCACATAGCAGCAAGATTTAGAGCTCGACTGTCCATTGTCAGAAAGCTGCACTAGCCCACCAGAGGAGATTCGACATTGGACGCCTGAGCACACCAGAGGCTGTATTGCCGTACAGCCATTCAGAAAGGAACCGAGAACTTAAGCTACCTACCACCCCCGACAAGAAGCCCGTGATATGATGTTCGGTTCTAGGAACTCTGAACCATTTGGAACATGCACCGGATTTCGGCCAGGAGATGCGCTATCGTGTGACTTCTTCAATTTGGTGCTGGAGCAGATGCGAGAGCCGAGGCGTCAACAGAGAAGCTTTCACGACGATTGAAGAACAGGCGAAATGGGTTGGCCTCACGATAAAGTACATGCTGTCAAGCAACCGACTCGTCGCTCATCACCTGGGACAAAATATAACAATTGACAGCTACGATTTCGAAGTGGTTTAGGAGTTTGGCTATCTGGGGACAAACGTAAACTCCACAAACGATAACACAGTGGAGACCCGGCATAGAATCGCCCTTGACAACCAACTTGGGTCAAAACTCCTCACTCGAAGAACCAAAGTCATGCTTTACGAAACACTTATACTGCCAGTCCTGCTGTACGGAGTCGTAAACTGGACGATAAGCAGGACGGCGGAGCTAATTTTGAGTTCTTTCGAAAGAGAAATTCTGCGCCGGATATTCGGTCCTGCCTATGAGGAAGGTGAATGCAAGAGAAGACATAACCGCGAATTCTACGAGCTGTACAAAGAGGTGGATATAGCCCGGAAGGCAAAGATCCGTCGGCTACATTGGCTAGGTCACATCGAGCGCATGAACACCAACACTCCAGCTAAGAGGGTCTTCGACTCTGAGCCTCGTGGTTCGAGAAGAAGAGGAAGAACGAACCTCCGGTCTTAAGACCAAGTATTCGCGGATGCAAGACAACTTGGTCTTGATAACTGGAAGCTGCGTGCCCGGGACCGTCAATGATGGAAGGGAGCCATAGCTCAGGTTCAGATGCTCCATTTATTACTGGCCTGATAAGCAAGTAATATTGGAATAACCAATAAAATAGAAAGAGCCTTAGAAGAAAAGAAAATATGTATGTCTTAGCGTTTTCCTTGACGTCCACCTAGCTTTTATAAAGCCAGAACGGAAGCCTGTAGGGAAAAGAACAGACACCTACTAGTAGAATCGCAGTCGATGCTAATTATTTGGAAAATCTACTCCTTCAGACTGTATAGCGGCGATAGTAGTCATTGTACCGATGTTAGGCAGAACGATCCATTTCTTAACGACGAAGTTCGCAGAGAACTCCGTTCCCCTGACTTCAACGAAGTTAAAATCGCCGAGCTCTTCAAAGCAGCTGGAGATGCCCTGGTTAGGAGCACGCACCAGCTCATGTGCAAGATATGGTCAGAGGAAAGCATGCCCGAGGAATGGAGCCTCAGCATAGTTTGCGCGATCCACCAGAAAGGAGTTGACTACGCCAACTACAGAGGAACAAGTCTCCTTAACATCACCTGCAAAATCTTCTCTGCCGTCTTGTGTGAAGGTTTTTATAAATAAGCTGTCAGTGTGGTTTCAGGCCAGGCAATTCCATAATTGACAAAATCTTCACACTATGGCAGATCCGGGAAAAAACCAATGAATTTCAGGTCGACACTCACCACCTATTTGTCGACTTCCAGGCCGCATACGACATCGTAATTAGAGACGAGCTTTACAACGCTACGTCTACCTTTGCCATACCTGCTAAACTCATCAGACTATGCAGGATGACTTTGGAGAATGCTCGCTGCTCCATCCGAATCGGTGAACACCTTACCGATAGTTTTGATGTCAAAAAAGGATTTAGGCAGGGCTATGCGCTGTCGTGTGATATCTTCACTGGCCAGCACAAGAGGCACAATTTATTTTAAATCCTCACAACTCCTCACATACGCGGATGACATTGAATTAGTCGGAAGAACACAGCGAGATGTCAATGAGGCGTTTACCAGTATTGAGGCGGAAGCGGCAAAAGTTTGTTTTGTCAGTAAATAAGGGCAAAACTAAATATCAAAAAAGGACACCCACCGCCGACATCTTGGCCAGAACTTCTGTATTGGCAGGTTCCCTCTTCGATTAGGGGTTAGAATATACTCGAGGTAAGGCATGCTTGTCGTAAGAAGCGACTAAAATCCGGAAGCTGGATTGAGGTGGTTCAATGGTACCTTGATCCATGGTTGGGAGGCAAGGGGCTAAAGGTCCCCAGATATTTAAAATAATTCCTTGACTTCCTTGAGTTTTCTTTCACTGGTTTTAATGATTTTTATGATTTTGATGGGCATGCATGCACACGCACCCAGGAAACCGATGTCAGTATCACGGATAGCACATATGTGCCAAAACCAAGTTGCAAATGAAGTAGCAAATGGTTTAATGGGCCCATTTCAAAAATATCCCATTCGAGTGTGATGAACTCCTAGGTACACTCAGGAATAATTGCATAGAAGGGAAAGTACCACACCTCGAGCCTTGGAAGGCTCAACTTTGGTCACGAAGCTCCACCAAAGGCTATATTCTGGTACCACGGGGGGCAGGAGCATTCGGAGCTAACGGTCGGTACTTTTACGCTGGATTGAACGTCAGTTCCGGCCTGTCTTTGAGGTAGGCCTCCTAGTGGGAGTATCGTGGTGGCTATGGTTACCCAAAATCACGGGAACATATGGCATCAGGTTTCCTTGAGGAGCCAGATGCAAGAGATGTTGGGAAGAACTCGGCCTCCAGCAAGGGTTGTGACCATGCCTTAACATGTTCACTAAACTGTACTAGGGTAGTACTTGTACTGCCCTGGGGCATTGGCCAATGCTTGTCTTGGTCATGAGAATGTGGGTAGGCCCACCGTGGAATTAAGCCCGAAAGGCAAGTGTCCACGTTAAGCCATAATTACTTACTCTATTGGTGCCGTGGCGCAGTGGTGCGGGGTACTGCCAAAACCCCTTGTAGTATAATTGTCAAGAAAAGCTTCTCGAAATCTCGCCGTTCGGAACCGGCAATAAACTGTAGGTCCCTTTCACCTATGGGAAGATGAAATCTCACACAACATGGGTGATTGAGAGAAGCGCGGCTTTAGTCCTTCATCGACTGTAACGCCAACATACATACATATATACATTGGCGCTTAGGGTTAACATCCCTATCGTGTAAAACAAATATTTGTTCATAGACAACCAACAGCCTGGGATACGGATGGATTACATGTTGACGACCCCCGCAAGCAAATAAAAGAAAACGAATTCCGGATCTGCACCTGGAATGTTAGGTCCCTCATCAGACCAGATACGGCCGGACAACTCGTCAACTCATTAGACTGCTATAAGGCAGACATTACTGCGCTCCAAGAAACTGCTTAAGAGAAAATAAACAACCCGTATTCGGATACGGATTTCTTATTCGAGGCAGACTCAGGAAGAAAGTCTTAAGCTTTCAGTATGTCAGCGAACGCCTGATAACTATCCGCATTAAGGCTAATCTCGCCAATATAAGCTCAATATGTGTCCACGCCCCCACAGAGGAGAAAGATGGCCGACATAAAGACGACTTCTATGATCTCCTAGGCAGAACGTATGCGCAATGTCCCAGCTATGACACCAAAATCGTTCTAGGAGATTTCAATGCGAAGCTGGGTAAGGAAGCTATCTTTGAACGGGTCATTGGAAAGCACAGCCTACACAACACCACGTCAGAAAACGGACTAAGGCTAGTGGACTTAATGGCGGGACATAACCTGGTAGTAGCAAGTACACGATCCCCACACCTCAACATCCATAAGGGGACCTGGCGGTCTTTCGATCAATCGAAAACCAACCAAATTGATCATATTGCGATCGACGGCAGGCACTCCTCCAGCATCTTAGATGTCCGAACCTTTCGCGGAGCCAACATCGACTCGGATCATTACCTTGTTGCAGCCAAGGTGCGGATGTGAATTTCTCGGAATCAACGGAGTCGAGTTAGAACACCAACACTTAACGTCGGAAAGCTGCAATCGCAAGAGACCGCCAGGACGTTCGCCGATCAAGTCTCCCTCAGGGTCTCTCAAGTCCCGATGCAATCTGTCAGAACGCCATCAGAGAGGCCGCCTCAGATGTACTCGGTTTCAAACCACCACCTTCGAGAAACAGAATGAATACTTGGCTACACTGCATCAACGGACGAGAGATACCCGCGAGCTCTATGAACAGAAAATGACGGAGAGCATGCTCTCCTGAGAAGAAAAAAAGAAGGAGCACGAGAAGCGCGAAAGATGGAGAGATGCTATTGCAGAAACGACGTCCGAAAGTGCCAAGGCTATAAAGCCAGGGTCAGAAGCCTGCAGGGATGAGCACGGACAACTAGTAGTGGAGTCACAGTCGATGCTGAGGTTGTGGAAGGACCACTTCTGCAGACTGTATAACGGCGATGATAGTCAAAACTCCGCCGTCAGGCAGAACGAACCATTCACAATGGACGAAGACGAAAGAGAATCCCGTCCACCCGACCTAGACGATGTTAAGATAGCGATATCGAAACTTATGTAGGTCTTATAAAGCTGCTGGAGCAGACGGACTTCCCGCTTAGTTATTTAAAGCAACTGGCGATGAGCTGGTCAGGAACATGCATCAACTCATCTGCAAGATATGGTCGGAAGAATGCATGAACGACGAACGGAATCTCAGGATCGTTTGCCTGGTCCATAAGAAAGGAGACCCCTATGACTGCGCCAATTACAGAGGGATAAGTCTCCTGAACATTGCGTACAGGATCCTCTCTGCCGTACTGTGTAAGCGACTGAAAGCGTTCGTGGACAATCTGATAGGTTCCTACCAGTGGAGTTTCAGGCCAGGAAAATCCACTATAGATCAAATATTTACACTACGGCAGACTTTGGAGAAGACCCATGAATTACAGGTAGACACACACCATCTTTTTGTCGACTTTAAAGCCGCATATGACAGCGTTTATAGAGACGAGCTATACAGAGCCATGTCTTGTTTTAACATTCCTGCCAAACTCGTCAGACTGTGCAGGATGACTATGGAGAATTATCGATGCTCCATTAAGGTCGAAGGTCAACTAACTTATACGGAATGACGCACTGTCATGTGATTTCTTTAACATCATACTTGAAAAGATCGTGCGGGACTCTGCGACCAATACAAGAGGTACGATCTTCTTCAAGTCCAGACAATTGCTTGCTTACGCAGATGACAATAACGTTATTGGACGAAGCGGGAGCAGAAGCGGCTAAAGTGAATCTAAGGTTAAATGGGGACAAGACCAAATACTTATATCTTCTTCTTCTTCTTTGGTGGCGTTACATCCTATGAAGGACCAGAGCCAAGCTTCTCTCAATCGCCCATGTTGTGTGTGATTTATTTTTCACATGATACTCGACCTTACACCACTCGATATTTTCGGCAAGCAAATTGCCACACAGGGAGGGAGGGAGCGAGCAAACAGAGCAAAGAAGTTGATCGCGTTTAACATGGCAAACGCCAGCTTCGATCTCTGTCCCTGTTCAATCCAAGTTGACACACAGCCTCCGCGTGGCCCCCCTGGATAGCTACCCTGGCACCCGCCAGGTAGTGAACCAATGTGTGCAGCGACCCAACCCTTGTTCCTGGGGAAAGAGGAACCTGGCCCTCCAGGTTGGGGGTTGTGCTTAGGGGTAACATCCCTATCACGTAAAAACCCACTTGTTCCGAAACGACAACAAGCCTCGGATACGGACGGATACAAAGCTGACGACCCCTGCAAACGACTAACGGACTTGAGAGTCTGCACCTGGAATGTAAGGTCCCTTAACAGACCGGGTGCAGGCGATCAATTGGAGCAAACCCTCAACTGCTATAAAGCAGATATAACCGCACTCCAAGAAGTGCGATGGGATGGACCAGGCAAAAAACGGATGAAAAACTGCGACATCTACTACGGGAACTGCTACAAGGAGAACAAACAGCGCCTATTCGGGTGCGGATTCGTTATTAGAGGAAGACTCCGACAAAAAGTCTTAAGCTTCCGAGATGTAAGCGAACGCCTCATAACAATCCGCATCAAAGCTAAATTTGGAAACATTAGCTTAATATGCGCTCACGCCCCAACGGAAGAAAAGGACGATCGACTCAAAGAAGAATTCTACGATCTCCTAGACAGAACATATGCCCAATGTCCCAGCTACGACACAAAAATAGTCCTAGGAGATTTTAATGCAAAACTGGGCAAGGAGGACATATTTGAGTCGATCATAGGAAAGCATAGCCTCCATAACACCACATCCGACAACGGATTAAGGCTAATCGATTTCCTAGCGGGGCGTAACCTCCTTGTAGCAAGCACGCGATTCCCCCATCTCAACATCCACAAGGGTACCTGGCGGTCTTGTGATCAATCGACCACCAACCAGATTGATCATATTGCGATCGACGCCAGACACTCCTCCTGTATTCTCGACGTACGAACCTTCCGAGGGGCCAACATCGACTCGGACCACTACCTTGTTGTAGCCAAGGTACGAATGAGGATATCAAGAATGCTTAGGAGTCGAGTAGGACAACGTAAGTTTGACGTTGGAAAGCTACAATCGCAAGAGACTGCCAGAATCTTTGCCGATCGTGTCTCCTCAAAGCTCTCTCAAAATCCGCCCAGAGCAGCACAAACAATAGAGCAGGAATGGGCTCATTGCCAGAGCGCCGTCAGAGATGCTGCCTCAGAGGTGCTGGGTTTCAAACTGCCACCACCTAGAAACCCCTGGTTCGATGAACAATGCGAACAAGCCCATGCAGCAAAACAAGAGGCATATAAGGTCGTGCTGCAACGACGGACGAGAGCTGCTCGCGAAATCTATGAGCAGAAGAGAAGAGAGGAACACACGCTTTTCAGAAGAAAGAAGAGAGAGCACGGAAAGCGTGAGATCGCGGAGATGGAGAGATGCTTCCGCAGGAATGACGCCCGTAAATTTTACAACAAGGTAAAACGAACATGCCATGGCTACAAAGCCAGAGTGGCGGCCTGCAGGGATGAAAATGGAGAAGTGGTAGTAGAGTCGCAGTCGATGCTGAGGATTTGGAAAGACCACTTCTGCAGACTGTATAACGGCGATGATAGACAAGATACCGCTGTCAGGCAGAACGAGCCAGTCGCAATGGACCACGAAGTAACAGAATTCGGTCCACCCGACCTAGACGAAGTCAAAATAGCGATATCAAGACTTAAGTCTAATAAAGCCGCTGGCGCAGACGGCCTGTCTGCTGAGCTTTTTAAGGCGGCTGGAGATGAGCTGGTAAGGTGCATGCACCATCTCATCTGCAAGGTATGGTCGGAGGAAAGCATGCCCGACGAATGGAATCTCAGCATCGTTTGCCCGGTCCATAAGAAAGGAGACCCCTATAACTGCGCCAACTATAGGGGAATAAGTCTCCTTAACATCGCATATAAGATCTTCTCTGCCGTATTGTGTGAACGCCTGAAACCGTTTGTGGATAACCTGATCGGCTCTTATCAGTGTGGTTTCAGGCCAGGTAAATCCACAATAGACCAAATATTTACGCTACGGCAGATCTTGGAGAAGACCCAGGAATACCAAATCGACACTCACCACCTCTTCGTCGATTTCAAGGCCGCGTATGACAGCGTATATAGAGACGAGCTGTACAAAGCCATGTCTAGTTTTAACATCCCTGTCAAACTCGTCCGACTGTGCAGGATGACAATGGAGAATTCTCGTTGCTCCATTAAGGTCGGTAATGAGCATACCGAGACCTTTGATGTTAAAAAAGGATTTAGGCAGGGCGACGCGCTGTCGTGCAACTTTTTCAACATCGTGCTTGAAAAGATTGTGCAAGAGTCACTGGCCAACACAAGAGGTACGATCTATTTCAAGTCTACGCAATTGCTTGCGTACGCCGACGATATTGACGTAATTGGACGAAAACAGCAAGACGTCAATGAGGCTTTTGTGAGCATTGAGGTAGAAGCGGCTAAGATGGGTCTCAAGGTTAATGAGGGTAAAACCAAATATCTGCTCTCATCTAAAAGAGACGGACAACACCGACGTATTGGCCAGAACGTCACCATGGGCGGATATAACTTTGAAGTGGTCAAGGAATTCGTCTACCTTGGCTCACTGATTACCAGCGACAACAACACCAGCGCTGAGATAAAACGCAGAATCACTCTTGCCAACCGCTGTTTCTTTGGGCTCAAGAGGCAATTGAGAAGTAGAGCCCTCTCTCGGAAAACCAAGGTGACACTATATAAGACCTTGATCATCCCAGTCCTCCTTTACGGCGCAGAGGCTTGGACCTTAACAAAAGCGGATGAAGATGCCCTTGGTCGTTTCGAGAGGAAAATTCTGCGCACTATCTACGGTCCCGTTTGTTCAAACGGTGTATGGAGGAGAAGATATAACGAAGAACTGTACGGGTTGTACAGCGACATCGGCCTGGTACGACGTCTACGGATACAGCGTCTAAGGTGGCTAGGCCATGTAGAGCGCATGGAAGATACAGCTCCGACCCGAAAAGTCTTCAAATCCACTCCGGAAGGAAGGCGCGGCAGAGGACGGCCGCCTCAGCGGTGGTGCACGCAGGTGGAAAGGGACCTCAACCAACTGGGCGTGCGGCACTGGAAACAGCTGGCCAAAGACCGTGCCGGCTGGAGACGCTTGTTGGTTGAGGCCCAGGTTCACCACGGACTGTAGCGCCACCTAAGTAAGTAAGTAAGTAAATTGCCACACAAACGGCCATTAGACTTAAAGCCAACTCGAACTGGAAGAGCTACGTCATTGGCCACTCCTCGATCCTGATTAACAGGTCAACCATGCAGAAAACCTAGACCTCACAGAACCCACCACAATCTTGGAAAAAAACTTTACAACGTTCTACCCGGACAGACAAAACTGGACTCGCGAGACTCAACCTCGCAGAAACTGCGTAGACTTTTATACTGACGGGTCTAAAACCAAAGACGGGGTGGGTAGTTGAGTATTCTGCAAACAACTTAAGCTGAACAAAGCTCTAAAACTATCTAATCACTGCAGCGTTTTCCAGGCGGAACTGTTGGCAATAAAAGAGGCTCTGTCCTAGCTGAAGTGGAACGTGATATCCACCACGGATATCCGCATTCTCACGGATAGCCAAGCAGCCTTAACGTCGCTGGAGTCCTATGTGTACACATCAAAAACTAGCCTCGACTGTCGCCTATCTCTTAATGAGATGGCTGAACAGTTCAACATACAACTTATATGGGTACCGGGACACAGCGACATCACTGGAAATGAAAGAGCCGACACACTCGCCAAAAAAGGAACGACGCTACAATCAACTGTGGTTTGTGAGGGTATACCCTTCGCAACCATTAAACACAATCTCACTGCCCTCGCCAGGGCCGAGACGAACCGGAGATGGACTCAGGGACACATCTGCCTCATCACCAGGCAAATCTGGCCCCGGCTCGATAGTCAACGGACTAGGAGTATTATCTCCCTAAATAGAACTGACGTCTATAAAGTCATAGGTGTCATCACAGGACACTGCCTTATTGGCAGTCACGCGCAAAAACTAGGTATCACTCCGAATGATTTTTGTAGGAGCTGTCTAGACGAGGAAGAGGTCGAATCCATCCATCACCTCCTCTGCGCCTGCCCGGCGTTCTGCACAATCAGGAAACGATACCTAGGATCATACCTCCTTAACGATCTGACCGAAGTTCAGCAAGTAGGGATATCTGATCTTCTTAATTTCTTAAGAAGCACAAAATGGTTCCACGAATAGGGGGCTAAGCCCCTTCGTAGCTACACAACGGGCCTCCTTGGCCTATGTGTGTTCTTCCCATCTCTGGGAAGGCTACGGTCTTACCTACCTACCTACCTATTTTTCACATTGGTGAAAGGGACCTAAAGTTTAATGCCGATTCCGAACGGCGTGAGTCGAGAAGCTTTTTCACGGCAAGTATACTACGGGGGGTTTTGCCAGTACCCCGCCAAGGAGGAACGTCGCGAAATAGACATTCGATGGCGTTGGTGTTATCGGGATCCGAGCTCGCTCATCGTGCGCCAGAGTCGAACACACTAACCACTGCGCCACGGCGCCCTCAAATACTTACATGGTTGCATCAAAGAAAGACGCGCAACACCGACGTCTTGGTCACAACGTCACCTTCGGCAGATGGATTTTTGAAGTAGCCAAGAACTTCATCTACCTTGGCTCCGCAGTGACCCGGAACAACGACATTAGTTCCGAAATCAAATGTGATTCTGCATTTGCCAATCGCTAGAGCCCTCTCGCGAACGACAAAATTGACTCTAAACAAGATCGTTATCATCCCGGTATACGGCGCAGAAGCATGGACACTATCCAAAAGCGGATGAAGAGGTCCTTGGTCGATTCGAGAGAAAGATTTTGCGCGTGACATGAGACTAGTCTAGACCACGTAGGCCATGTAGAGCGAATGGAAGCCACAGCTCCAGCCCGGAGAGTCTTTGAATCCAACCCCGAGGGACGAAGAAACAAGGGACAGCTGCACCTAAGATGGCGCACATTGGTGGGAGGGGACCTCAGCCAACTGGGTGTGCGGCAATGGAAAAGGCTAGCAAAAGATCATGCTAGTTGGAGGGGCATGTTGATTGAGGCCCAGGTTCACCGCGAACTGTAGCGCCCGATATGAAGAAGAAGAAGATGATGATTAGAGTAAACTAGTTGCAGTAAGAATGAATCTTGCGAACGGAGGTGTTTTTAGTTAGTAAGAATCTGACACTATTATAAGCACGCGCAACCCGTCCTTATAGTGTCTATTTTCACCTGCCCTCGCAAAGAAAACAAAAATCCAGTCAAGACTGTCCAAAGCAATGAATTAATAAGAAAATGCTGAGCTTAGTTCTGGTATGTTGAATACCAAAAGGTAGCCCTGGCAAGAGATACATATGTAATTCCCACAGTATTTTATCATCAACCCGTCAAGCGAACGATTAACAATCGTGTTTGGTGGTCTGTTTTAGTGAGCTCATTTCCTGCTATTCCGGAAGACACTCGCCGAGATATGTACATATGTACATAGGTGGGATGGTACGGGAGAAGTTCGAAGTACACGTTCCTACATCTTGTTCCGATAGAAGAAACTAACCGTTTCTGGTGTACTTTTCTTCTCAACTGCAATCGTTCGGAAAATGCTCTTAACAAACACAACTCCATCCATTCGAAGATACATAATTAAAAATTAAGTCGATTGAAGGCAAAAAGTGAAGTGCAATGCTTAGACACAAGAAAAAATAATAAAATTGCCAAACTTACCGCTAAGTACAATGCAATACCTCTTCCGGGAAGGGAACACTTAACAAAAAACAATTTTCGAAAATTTCAGTTCGTCAACAGCCCTCACAAAATCACACAACAAATCGAACCGTGACCCCTTCCTCCTGCTGCCGACGTTCCTTCAAGAGCCAATCCAAATCGTCCATCAAGGTCGCCATTAACAACTTCCACGTAACCAACCAACTTCCGACAAACACAAATTCTGCGGTCCCCCAAGAACTGAACCTTTGGAAATACAAAAACCGAAATGTGACCAGAATTCCGAAACCACACACACCAAACCGTGACACACCACATACTATGTACATAGGTCGGTCGGTCCGGGCGATCCACTATTCATCGCTCCATGGGAGGGGCGTAAATGTCCCAAAAACAACAACCGGAAAACAAAGAAATCAACTTACAACCAGAACCAAATTAAAAATTCGATCCGCCATAGTTGCCACTACTCCGGTCGGTTTCAAGTGTCAAATAGGAACGACCAAAGGCGGAGCTAATTCCTATGCCATTTCAAGCCAACCAGTTCGTTTGAGTGCGTATGTAGATATGGCCATGATCATTGACGGAAAAAAAAGAAACTGCTCACACACACATACATACAGCGAGGATAGAACAATTATGATGCCCTAAGCACGGTCTGTTGTACAGTAGTTTCCCGCAGCGACGGTTCGTCCAGTAAACCAATACTCGATGCTGGCATTTGCGCGAGGATTCCGGGATTGTTCCTCACGGTGTGTTTACGAGAGGAAAAATCGCGCACTGCGACAATAATAAAATCCTTATTTGTTCATCATCGTCGACGACAGTGGGTGACGATGAAATTTACGACGCCCGTACCTGAGATTCTGGAAAATCGACTCTGGATGAATGCGTTGTTCTGTTGAGCAAAGAACCTTTTTAGGAGTTCTTTCACGACTGCCGATGGCGATTTCACGGTCACTGATAGCTGACACAATGATCGACGATGTTTATTGCTCTTTCTAGCTAAAGCAGGCAGACATCCGAACGGGATGTGCCTACCCCCTACCCCTAGGCATAGGTACTATGTATCTGGTGCAGGACCGCGTAGTTTTATTGCGTGCGGTAAACGAATAAAATATTTATCGCTTTATTCCGAGGTAGTTAGGAGTCAATTATTGGTAGTTATCTGTTTGTTGAGCTCAAGGCATGGTTTTCGAATTTCGCGAAGCGTGTGTGAATGATTGCTACCACGCGTTTCCTCTGCCCCATTGAGCTACTGATCTGATCATCGTGGTTACGAGGAAATTACCTGACGTCTTCTCGGGATGCGGTTTAGTGGGGCAGGAAGCCAAATGAAGAGTTTCTCCTGCTAGGCATGGAAAATCCATTAGCTCCCATTTCCAGTGTTTATTCGTTACGGCCAAGTCGAACTACTACTATGCAAGAGTAGTTGATATCCTTGGGAAGACATACAAAGGATTTAAATGCCCTATGGGTGGCAATTAACGAATATCGAGGAGACCATTCGGATGAAACCATACAAAGGATCATAACAATTGACCTAACGTACTATGTACATCACGGACCGTAAGATGTCTTCATTTTACAAGAACATAGCCTTGAAATCGGGCGCAGAGACAAACCCATCTAGTAGTCAAACCGAAATGTTTTCAAACATCTTCGCAGATCAGAGACTATTATCGCCCGGCATGGGTCCACCCATGTCCTTGCACCGTGCAGAGTATTTTCAGTGCCGCTCATTGTCTCGCTGCACTGTTGGACTGGGATTTTGTCTTCTATGAACTGCTGGATGGAGAAATGGATTTGTGGTTTGGACAATTTTCAAAGTATTTGGGTTAGCTATCAGTTGGAGATGGATTCGAAGAATTTTCGACGTACATGACAGAGATTATGTTCTGCTAATTGGAGCTAACGATGATAACGCAGATTCTCGGATCTCGGATGCGTTGGAATCGAGTTGTTTCTCGAAATTGCTACTGCAAGGAAGAAAGCAATGACAAGCTTAATGATTGCAAAGAAATATATGGGATGTAGGGATCCTTGTAATACAGCTTGGGTGGCATTTGCCGTGTGGTAGACCAGAGTAACCTCACTTTTCAGTGAATATGTAGCAATTGGCTGTTACAAAGGTCCATGCCGCATCGTCGTTGGAGCAGGATTCTGCATTTCCATGTAACAATATAGTCATCACAAGCACTAGTCAAACATAAACCTTGGCAACTCCAATTAACCCACCGGCAGTTAGTGAAGGAAAATTGCAATCAAAGACTCTACATATGTACATACGAGTATACTGCCTTCACGAGGAAAAAGATTGGTCAAAAGCCTTAGGAGACAGACAGTAAAGTCTGACACTACGTCGATTCTGTTAACGAAAAATTCATTCAGAGTGGCACGAGCGGCGCTATTTGGAAACAAATAGGATAAAAGTCTGTGGCGATGTACGAAAGACGAGAGACGATAATTTCATCTCCTTTTAGTGATTGATTCTACGCCTCCTGGCAATTCTTTAAATGAAACTGTGAGGTCCCGACTTGTGGCTTCGTATGTCTTTGGTATTTCGTTTTCCAAGCCATTGAAAATAGTTTCATACAAAAGGATATAGAGGGAGCTTTCGATAATACTGGCTATGATTCGATCACCACTGCACTATCCTGCAGGGGTGTAGACCATCCCACTAATCACTGGATCAGGGCGATGCTAAATAGCCGTATTATATCAGCCACATGCGGAAAGGTCTCAGTGACAGTATCGGCGGTTAGAGGATGCCCACAAGGGGGAGTCCTCTCACCACTGCTTTGGTCGATAGTCATCGACGATCTACTACGCAAGCTAACCACTCGGGGCTATGAGGTCATCGGATATGCTGATGACCTAGTAGTCATTGTTACGGGCAAGTGCGAGATCACTGCCTGTGAGCGCATACAGCTTGCGCTCCAATTTATCTCTGACTGGTGTGGCAGAGAGGGTTTATCTATTAACCCAAATAAGACGATCTTAGTCCCATTTACAAAGAGGAGAAAGGTACAACCCTGCTCAATCTTACTAAATGGCACACGCATAGGATTTTCAGAGGAAGTAAAGTATCTAGGTATTGACCTAGACCGTAGACTCAACTGGAACTCCAATATGAGAAATAAACTCATGAAACTGTCGACGCACCTGCGGTAAAACCTGGGGACTTAAACCTAAGGTAGTCCACTGGCTATATACCGCGATAGTTAGACCTATCGTTACCTACGGGTCCACAGTTTGGTGGTCAAAAGTTTAGCAAAAAACTACAATTGTTAAGCTTCAACGCCTTCAGAGACTAGCGTGTCTCGGCATCACAGGCGCTATGCCAACCTGCCCCACGGCAGCCAAAGAGGCACTCATTGGACTCACTCCACTGCACCTTTTTATCAAAAAGGTGGCATTACGCAGTGCAATCAGAATCCTCTGCTCGGGAACAAATATGCCATGTAGACCCGCAGGCCACATGTCCATATTACAACACCTTCCCGAGCTGGATATGATTACTACAGTCTCGGACGCACTGCCACACACCGTCACCTTTGACAAGAGATCTGAGATACTGATCCCAAACCGCTCAGCATGGGAAAACAGTGATCCCCTGCTAAATGTCAAAGGCCTTAGGTGGTACACGGATGGCTCCAAGATGACTTACGGCGTTGGCGCCGGCATCTTTGGACCAAAACGCAAAATCTCGAAGGCACTGGGAATAAGTCCCAGCATCTTTCAAGCAGAGCTGCATGCCATCCTAACATGCGTAAATCTAAATCTTGAGACTGGCATCAGAGGAGTAACCATCAACATACTCTCTGATAGCCAAGCAGCGCTTTAAGCGCTGGGTTCGTACAGCACGAACTCAAAAACCGTCAAGGAATGCCATGACGCCCTACAAGACCTCGCCAAAAGAAACAATGTTAAACTTTGGTGGGTGCCAGGCCATAAAGGTATCAAGGGCAATGAAATTGCCGACCAACTTGCCAGGAAGGGCTCCAGTGACAAGTATATAGGTCCGGAACCATTCTGCGACATTCCCGCGTCTAAGATAAAATACTTCTTAGACAAATGGGAAAAATTACAACACCCGTCCTTTTGGAACAGCGTTCGGGGACTCCGTCAATCTAAACGACTTATACGACCCCTGAACAAGCACCCTATTGACATACTCAAACTCAAAAGGATGGATATCAGAAGACTAGTCAGCTATCTAACGGGACACTGCGGTCTGAGATATCATTTAAACAAAATTAGCCTCTCGTCTGAAACTGTGTGTCGGCTCTGTCTTGAGGACGAAGAGACGGCAGAACACATACTGTGTGAGTGTGCTGCTCTCTGCCATCTTAGCAAGCGTATCCTTCTCAGTGAAGTTATGACTCCTGAGGGGATCACCCTGGCTCCTACGAGAAGCATTCTCAACTTCATTGTGGAGGTGGAGAGGCTACTCGGCTAAATCGGCTAGCAAGCACAATAGATCTGCAAAGGTCGCAGTGCCGCATTGCTATTGATAGCACTAGCCCTATGTATAAAAAAAAAAAAAAAAGACCTTAACAGCGTCGCTTGAGACCATTCGGCGCGGCACATACTCACAGAGCATACAAGCGATTGACTTGAGTTAATTGTTCTGCCATATGAGTTAACCTCCACCGCTGGGGCCCACGCGCGTACCCTGTGATCGACTACTTCTATCTTCTGATCAAACGTACTCTGTGTCTGCAATACTGCAATACTAAATATTAATTTATAATATTAAAAAGTTGCTAAGAACTACTTCTTCTTCTTCTTAGTGGGCGCTACAGTTCGGGGTGAACCTGGGCCTCAACCAACATGCCCCTCCATCTAGCACGATCTTTCGCTAGCCTTTTCCATTACCGCACACTCAGTTGGATGAGGTCCCCTTCCACCTGTGTGCGCCATCTTAAGGGCGGCCGTCCTCTGCCTCTTCGTACCTCGGGGTTGGATTCAAAGACTCTCCGGGCTGGAGCTGTGGTGTCCATTCGCTCTACATGGCCCAGCCATCTTAGGCGTTGAATCCGTAGACGCCTGACTAGGCTCATGTCGCTGTACAGCCCGTAAAGTTCGTGGTTGAATCTTCTCCTCCATCCCCCGTCTGCGTTTATAGGCCCAAAAATCACGCGCAAAATCTTTCTCTCGAACCGACCAAGGGCCTCCTCATCCGCTTTTGATAGTGTCCATGCTTCTGCGCCGTACAACAGGACCGGGATGATTAGGGTCTTATATAGAGTCAACTTTGTCGTTCGGGAGAGGGCTCTACTACTCAGTTGCCTCCTGAGCCCAAAGAAACAGCGATTGGCAAGAGTGATTCTGCGTTTGATTTCGGAACTGATGTCGTTGTTCCAGGTCACTGCGGAGCCAAGGTAGACGAAGTCCTTAACTACCTCGAACTTATATCTGCCTATACAAACGTTCTGGCCGAGACGTCGGTGTTGAGCGTCCTTTTTTGATGACAGCATATATTTAGTTTTGCCCTCGTTTACCGCCAGACCAACTTTCGCCGCCTCGAACTCAATGCTCGTAAACGCCTCATTGACATCTCGCTCTGATCTACCTATTATGTCAATATCGTCGGCGTATGCAAGGAGTTGCGAGGATTTGAAATAGATTGTGCCTCTTGTATTGGCCAGTGGTTTTTGCACAATCGTTTCCAATATGATGTTGAAGAAATCACACGACCGCGCATCGCCCTGCCTAAATCCTTTCTTGACATCAAAACTATCGGTAAGGTGTTCACCGATTCGGATGGAGCAGCGAGCATTCTCCAAAGTCATCCTGCATAGTCTGACGAGTTTAGCAGGTATGTCAAAGGTAGACTTAGCGTTGTATAGCTCGACTCTAATTACGCTGTCGTATGCGGCTTTGAAGTCGACAAATAGGTGGTGAGTGTCGACTTGAAATTCATTGTTTTTTTCCAGTATCTGCCGTAGTGTGAAGATTTGGTCGATGGTGGACTTCCCTGGCCTGAATCCGCACTGATAAGGACCTATCAGCTTATTTACAAAAGGTTTCAGGCGTTCACACAAAACGGCAGAGAAGATTTTATAGGCGATGTTAAGAAGACTTATTCCTCTGTAGTTGGCACAGTCAGACGCATTCCTCGGGCTTGCTTTCCCCTGACCATATCTTACAGATGAGCTGGTGCATGCTCCTAACCAGGTCATCCTGCCTGGAAGAGCTCAGCAGACAGTCCGTCTGCGCCAGCAGCTTTATTCGACTTGAGCTTCGATATGGCAATCTTAACTTCGTCGAGGTCAGGGGGACAGAATTCTCTGCGGTCTCCGTCGATTAGAAATGGATCATTCTGCCTGACAGCGGTGTATTGACTAATATCGCCGTTATACAGTCTGCAGCAGTGGTTTTTCCATATGCTGAGAACTACAACCAACGTGAAAATCCGGTCGGTTCCTCTCGAATCCTATCTAGGCCAACCACCCCTGGAGAGAAGTGAACGAACATCTATAATCCAAACCACTGCACTCCGTTCAGGTTGTGTGGCAAACATCATAAAAGTATAACTCTTGAAGAGTTGTAACGCGTGGCCCAATTAAAGTATTAGCATTTGCTTTAAATATGTATTTGTGCGTTGGACTCTGATGCACGATGAACGAGTTCGGATCCCGATAACACCGACGCCATCGAATGTTTATTTCACGGCGTTCCTCCTCGGCGGGGTACTGGCAAAACCCCCCGTAGTATACTTGCCGTGAAAAAGCTTCTCGACTCACGCCGTTCGGAACCGACATCAAACTGTAGGTCCCTTTCACCTATGTGAAAAATAAATCACACACAACATGGGTAATTGAGAGAAGCTTGGCTCAGGTCCTTCAAGGGCTATAACGCCACCAAAAGAAGACAGTCTATATCAACAAGCCACGGACTGTGTAAAAGCTCAGGTCCAAAATAATTATAACCAACGCGAGATTTGGTCGGCTCTCGTCCTATGTAGGACAAACCGCCCCTGAGAGTAGTCAACGAACTTCTACGACCCAAAAACCTCTGCACTCCGTTCAGGTTGTGTGTCAAAACATCAACCTGCGCGAAACTTTCCCTCACCCTGTTACCTTCGCTCGCACAACGTTCAATACGTTATAAGGCCTTAGCCTTGAGTGCGCGTGTGACTAAAAAAACAAAAAGAGCAGTCCCAATGACACTATCCGCACAAATTCCGGTCCAAACAGTCACACGTTGGTCGGGGAGAGGTTCTTCGTGGATTAATTGAGGATTCAGCTGCGTAAAACCGACAGTTTTGTTTGGAGCGGACATTTCCCAACTAAATATATGCAACCTTGCCAAAAAGCAAATTGCGACCCCGACCCATGTTGTAATGATTAACAAACTGGACTCCCAAACTAGTGATCTCGTGGTGTTGAAATCTCAAGATTCCTGTGAACATTTTTCGCAGCGAACACAAAAAAGACTCATTTATTCCTGGCTCTCCGACCATTTATAGCTCCGAGGCCCATCAAGCCCGAAGCATTGTTCTTTGTTTTTTGTTTGACTGATTTGATTGTTTCTTTTTGTTGTGAAGCAACATCATGTTGATCAAGCCCATCCGGCTCGAAGGACCAATGTAGAATGGGAATGGAGATGTTGCCTGTCTCTGCTTTTTGGTGGCTGCAGACGTTGAGATTTGAACTCGGATCACCGGGATGAGAGCCTATTAAGCCATGTATCCGACTCGCAAATTACTTTCTTGCAGGGTTGCATATACATAGTTGAAATTACCGTTATCTTCAATTCATTGATACAAAGTGTGTCGCTGCAATACACTTAAGGCGTTATTAGAGTTTATATTCATGACACGCAATAGGGGCGCCGTGGCGCAGTGGTTAGTGTGTTGAACTCTGGCGCACGATGAGCGAGGTCGGATCCCGATAACACCAACGCCATCGAATGTCTATCTCACGACGTTTCTCCTCGGCGAGGTATTTGTATTTATTTGTATTTATTTATTCGAATAATGTTCCACAGCAAGATTCGTATCTTATGGGTGGAACGCTTAACGCATGTATACATTTTAATTGTAGATACATCAATTTAAAGTTTAAACTAGGTGGATACAAGGATACAATATTACAAGATTTCAACTACAGTATTTTGGATATAACGTAAATAATTAGAATAGAGCAGAATAGAGTATGTACATAAGTTTTATTAATTATTTGTGAATGTTTGTAGCTTTAGTTATCATTGGCCAGGTGTTGGAAGAGCAGAGTTTTAAATTTGTTTGTGTTTGTGATTCTCCTAAGCGTGATTGGCAGCGTGTTCCATAAGAATGTAGCATAAACAAAAAACGAGCGTTTTGATTGAAGACAATCAAAACTTGGTCGAATAAGTATGTTAGTGCGATTTGAACTGGGGAGAATAAGTCTGTTGTACAAATAGTTCGGTTGTCGTGTTTGCATTATGTTGTGCAGAAGGACAATGGATTTAAATTTCACGAAGTTATTAAAATTCATTCCAAGTATTTGTAAAGCATAAGATGAGATGTGATCAGAATATCTTTTGTTAAAAACATATCTGGCTAAATTGTTGAATATTACGTTTAATTTTCGTCTGGTGTTGAAATCGAACTCACCGAGCACCTCACAACAGTACAATAATATGGGTAGAAGTAGGGCCTTTACTAAGATCATTTTTGTGCTTATTGGTATCAAATTTTGAGTTGACCATAACAGGCGGAGGCCATTGTAAATTTTTCCTACTGTAGTTGTTACGTGGTCTGACCAAGTTAGGGTGTTATTGAATATAACTCCAAGATTTCTGGCTGTGCTAACGTATTCAATAGGTGTATTTTGTAACAATATTCGGGGAAAATTCGAAGTATCTAACACACGTTTGTATATACACAACGTCTTTGACTTTTTAGGATTGAGTGATAGATTGTGTTCCAATGCCCATTCTTGGATTTTCTGTAAATCTTCATTTATATAACTTGTGACGTTTGGAATGTTGGCCACCGGGCAGCTTAAGTAGAGTTGTACGTCGTCAGCAAACATGTGCATAGAGGAATGAGTAACACGCTTCGGAAGCTCGTTGATGTATAATGAAAATAACAGTGGTCCAAGAATGGATCCTTGGGGAACTCCTGCCGAAATCTCAAGGTACGATGATATTTTGTTATTGGTTGAGACACATTGCTGTCGGCCAGATAGATAGGAGAATATAAGTTTTACTGCCGAATGAGAAAACTTGTAGCTGGTTAACAGTTTTCTACATAGCATATTGTGATTTACTGTATCAAATGCCTTGGAAAAATCCAGCAGTGTTAGAAATGTACAATAATTTGAGTCCATTGCCAATCGTATGTCATCCACAACACATAGTAGTGCGGTTTTGCAGCTTCGTTTAGTTCGAAACCCGGACTGATTACTACACAAGAGTTCATTTCGGCTTAGATGAACTTGCATTTGTTACTGGCAAAAACCTCCCGTAGTAAACGGGGAATGCCGGAATCGGCATTAAACTGTAGGTCCCTTTCACCTGTGTGAAAAATAAATCACACACAACATGGATGATTGAGAGAAGCTTGGCTCTGGTCCTTCATGGGCCATAACGCCCCCAAAGAAAGAGAAGAAGAAGAAGTGTCTTCATTTCAAAGATCAAACGTATTAAGTGACACACTTATTCTTAAAGTGTGTCGAATGACACAGTTGTTGCGTGTTACGTAACACACTAGCATTTGCATGGGCTCCACGGGGTCTTATCCTTACCACAACAGAATACCTATTTTGATAATGTACTGCCGAAATGTTTCCATCCAAATAAGAAAACCCTTTAGCCAAAAAGGGCATACGGGGGCCAAATTCTTCTTCTTCTTCTTTACGGGCGCTACAGTTCGGGGTGAATCTGGGACCCAACATGCCAATCCAATTAGTGGCCTTTTCCGTTGCCGCACACTCAGTTGGCTGAGGTCCCCTTCCACCTGTGTGCGCCATCTTAGGTGCGACCGTCCTCTCTTTCTTCGTCCCTCGGGGTTGAATTCAAGGACTCTCCGAGCTGGAACTGTGGTGTCCAATCGCTCTGCATGGACTAGCCATCTTAGGCGTTGAATCCGTAGACGCCTGACTAGACTCATGTCGATATACAGCCCGTAAAGCTCATAGTTGAATCTTTTCCTCCATTCCCTGTCTACGTTCATAGGTCCGTAAATCACACGCACTATCTTTCTCTCAAAACGACCAAGGACCTCCTCGTCCGCTTTTGATAGTGTCCATGCTTCTGCGCCGTACAGCAGGACCGGGATGAGAAGGGTCTTGAACAGAGTCGACTTTGTCGTTTGGGTGAGGGCTCCATTACTCACTTGCCTCCTGAGCCCAAGGAAACAGCGATTGGCAAGAGCAATTCTGCGTTTGATTTCGGAACTGATGTCGTTGTTCCAAGTCAATGTGAAGCCAAGATAGACAAAGTCCTTAACTGCCTCAAACTTATATCTGCCAATGCGAACGTTCTGGCCAAGGCATCGATGGTAAGCGTGGATTTGAAATAAATTGTGCCCCTTGTGTTGGCCAGTGATTTTTGCACAATCATTTCTAAAACGAGGTTGAAGAAATCACACGACAGCGCATCGCCCTGCCTAAATCCTTTTTTGACATCAAATCTATCGGTCAGATCTTCACCCACTCGGATCGAGCAACAAGCATTCTCCAAAGTCATCCCGCATAATCTGACCAGTTTAGCAAGAATGTCAAAGGTAAACATGGCGTTGTATAGCTTTAGATACGAGCTATACGCTGTTGTATGCGGCTTTGAAGTCGACAAATAGGTGGTGCATATCGACCTGAAATTCATGTATTTTTCCGGGATCTGCCGTAGTGTGAAGATTTGGTCCATGGTGGACTTCCCTGGCCTGAAGCCACACTGACAAGGACCTATCGACTTATCTAAAAATGGCTTCAGGCATTCGCACAAAATGGCAGAGAAGATTCTTTAGGTGATTCCACTGTAGTTGGCGCAGTCAAAGGGGTCTCCTTTCTTATGGATCGGGCAAACGATGCTGTGACTCCATTCCTCGGGCATGCTTTCCTCTGACCATATCTTGTACATGAGCTGATGCTCATGATTGAGCTGATTTGAAGAGCTCAGCACGCAGTCCGTTTGCGCCAACAGCTTTATTCGACTTGAGTTTCGATATGGCGAACTTAACTTCGTCGAGGTCAGGGAGACGGAATTCTCTGCGATCTTTCTCGTTAAGAAAAGGATCATTCTGCTTGACAACGGTTTATTAACTAACATCGTCGTTATACAGTCTGCAGAATGGTTTTCTATATTCGCAGCAACAACCACGATTCTACTACTAGTTGTTCGTTCTCATCCCTACAGGCTTCCTTTTTGGCATTATAGTCTTGTCATGTTCACTTTATGTGTTTATAAAACTTTCGAACATCTTGCCATGAGTAACACCTCTCCAAGTCCTCAGTCGCGCACTTCTCGTACTCTTTCTTCCTTCTCCTGAGAAGCATATGCACCTCTCTTCTTTTAAACTCCTAGAACTCACGGGCTGCTCTTGTTCTTCTATGCAGCAAGGCTTTATATGCCTCCTGTTTTGCTATGCGAATCCTCCAGCATACGTCATCAAGCCAGGTGTTTCATCGTGGTGGAGCCTTGAAGCCCAGAACTTCAGATGCAGTGCTTCTCGGGCTTGTTTGCAAAGGTTCCACTGTTGTTCTGTTGACTGCTTGGAGGGTTGAAGTGTATAAGAGAGCTTAAGGGAGACGAAGTCGGCAAAAGCACAAGCGGTTTCTGGCATAGTAGCTTTCCACATCATAAGCTTGTGCAAATAGTGGTCCGATTCAATGTTAGCTCCTCGAAAGGTTCAAACATCAAGAAGAGTGCTCTGACGTCGACCGCGATGTCATCAATAAGGTTAATGATTGACTGGTCTGGCGACCGCCAGGCGCCTTTATGTATATCGAGGTGCAGGAAGCGCAGCATAAGCTTTTCCGTTAGCGGATGTGGTGTCGTGTAGGCTGTGTTTACCGCTGACTCGTTCAAAACTTCGCATTGAAGTCTCCTAGTACAATTTTGATGTCCTAACTGGTACATTGGGCATATGTTCTGTCTAGGAGATCGTAGAACTCCTTATCCTTGAAGTGATCCTTGCCTTCCATGGAGGCGTGAACGCAGATCAGGCTGATGTTAGAAAATATAGCCTTGATACGGATCGTTATGAGGTATTCATAACGAAAAATCGTTATCCCCCCTCCCCATCCGCTTTTTACCGCTTTTGGTCCATTTCATCGCATTTACTGGATTGCGATTAAGCTCGCTTTATAGCGATCTAGGGCGTCCGCAAGTTGTTCGGCTGCACGTGGTCCATTTAGGGGCTTAACATTCCACGTACGCAAGGGTCGTCAACATTAATCCGGTCAGTTTCTTCCGAGACTTGTGGCTGCTTCTGAACAATTGTGGGGTTTTCCGATTACGGTTTGCTAGACCATAGCCCAACCGACATTAATCTTGTTTTATGGCGCAGGATGCTCGTCATTCGCCCTCTTACGTTAGTAATTTCCATGGTCAGCAAATTTCCAGACGGTACCACGAGAAAGTAGAAGTAGGAACTGGCTAACAGAGGTGCAAGGTGTTCGGCTCTTACTCGCTTTTAGATGCTACTCCTACGAGGCCTTTCTTAGTCTCTTACCATCCAAATTACCAAAACTAATTACAAGAGCTGATGAGCTCTCTCAAAGTCCGCCCACAGTAGTACAAACAATAGAGCAGGAATGGCGCATTGCCGGAGCGCCGTCAGAGACGCTGCCTCAGAGGTGCTGGGTTTCAAACCGCCACCCCACCTAGAAACCCCTGGTTCGATGAACAACGCGAACAAGCCCATACAGCAAAACAAGAGGCATATAAAGCCAAGCTGCAATGACGGACGAGAGCTGCTCGCGAAATCTATGAGCAGAAGAGAAGAGAGGAACACACGCTTCTCAGAAGAAAGAAAAGGGAATACGGAAAGCGTGAGATCGAGGAGATGGAGAGATGCTCTCGCAGGAATGACGCCCGGAAGTTTTACAATAAGGTAAAACGAACATGCCATGGCTACAAAGCCAGAGCGGCGGCCTGCAGGAATGAAAATGGAGAACTGGTAGTAGAGTCACAGTCGATGCCGAGGATTTGGAAAGACCACTTCTGCAGACTGTATAGCGGCGATGACAGACAAGATACCGCTGTCAGGCAGAATGATCCGTTCGTAATGGACGACGATGTAAGAG
Organism: Eumerus sabulonum; assembly: GCA_951905685.1. NCBI lineage: Eukaryota > Metazoa > Arthropoda > Insecta > Diptera > Syrphidae > Eumerus > Eumerus sabulonum. The sequence goes on from OX645063.1 coordinate 102,791,793, forward strand.
AATTCCGTCCACCCGACCTAGACGACGTCAAAATAGCGATATCAAGACTTAAGTCTAATAAAGCCGCTGGCGCAGACGGCCTGTCTAATGAGCTTTTTAAGGCGGCTGGAGATAAACTGGTAAGATGCATGCACCATCTCATTTGCAAGGCATGGTCGGAGGAAAGCACGCCCGACGAATGGAATCTCAGCACCGTTTGCCCGGTCCATAAGAAAGGAGACCCCTATAACTGCGCCAACTACAGGGGAATAAGTCTCCTTAACATCGCATATAAGTTCTTCTCTGCCGTATTGTGTGAACGCCTGAAACCGTTTGCGGATAACCTAATCGGCTCTTATCAGTGTGGTTTCAGGCCAGGTAAATCCACAATAGACCAAATATTTGCGCTACGGCAGATCTTGAAGAAGACCCAGTAATACCCAATCGACACTCACCACCTTTTCGTCGACTTCAAGGCCGCATATGACAGCGTGTATAGAGACGAGCTATACGGAGCCATGTCTAGTTTTAACATCCCCTCGTCTACCTTGGCTCACTGATGACCGGCGACAACAACACCAGCGCTGAGTTAAAACGCAGAATCACTCTTACCAACCGCTGTTTCTTTGGGCTCAAGAGGCAATTGAGAAGTAGAGCCCTCTCTCGGAAAACCAAGGTGACACTATATAAGACCCATCCCAGTCCTCCTTTTACGGCGCAGAGGCTTGGACCTTAACAAAAGCGAATGAGGATGCTCTTGGTCGTTTCGAGAGGACGAGAAGATTTAACGAAGAACTGTACGGGTTGTACAGCGACATCTACGGATATAGCGTCAAAGATGGCTAGGCCATGTAGAGCGCATGGAAACACAGCTCTGTCCGAAGAGTCTTCGAATCCACCCCGGATGAAAGGCGCGGAAGACGACGGCCGCATCTATAGTGGCGCACGCAGGTGCGCCCAACTGCCAGCTGGAGACGCTTGTTGGTTGAGGCCCAGGTTCTACACGGACTGTAGCGCCACCTAAGTAAGTAAGTAGTTGAAGAACCCTTTCATCAGGGACATACCACTCTATTACTCAAAATTTTTTGCTTGATATTCTGGCAACCGTTGCTGCAAGTAATCCTTTTCTACCCGAGCGCCGTTTGCTACGCCTCATCGGTTCTTGCCTTTTGCTGCTCACACTCGCTATCATACCACGGGTTGGTTGTCGGGGGTGGTAGGTAGTGGTAGCCTAATGTGGTCTCGGCTACTTTCTGAATGGCTGTACGGCAATGCAGCCATATATTGCTGACATTTCTGCTCGACATATGTATACCGGAGAGCCTTTCGCTCAGTTGTTAACTGTAGACTCTGGTAACCTCCGGTGTGCTCAGGCATGGTGGGCTGGTGCAGCTCTCTGACATTGGACAGTCGAACACTGAATCTTGCTGCTACGAGGAAATGGGCAGATTCGACGTCTGCCTCCTGAAGGTTCGCACATCTAGGATATTTGAAGAGTGTCTTGCGTCAATGAGCATATGTTCGATTTGGTTGGCGGTCCGGAGATCACCAGGTTGCTGGTGGATTCTGTTGCGGGGAAATCTGGTGCTACTAATCATCGCATTTCGAGCTGTCGCAAAGTCCGTGAGTCGGAAACCGTTATGCGTTGTTGTATCGTGGAGGCTGTGCTTTCCGATCACTTCGCTAAAGGCGTTTTCTTTACCGATTTTGGCATTGAAGTCCCCGAGTACGATCTTAACATCGTACTCCGGACAAGCTCCGTAGGCGTTGTCCAGGAGTCGTAGAAGTCATCTTTGATGGGGTCTTCAGCCTCTTCGGTAGAGGCGTTTGCACATATGAGGCTGATGTTGTAAAATCTGCCCTTGATGCGGATCACAGCCAGGTGATCACTTATAGGCTTAAAGTCGATAACCTTCAACCTTAACCGCCTGCCCATGACAAATCGGCACCCCAACACGTGCAGTCTTTTGTGACAGATGTAATAGATGTCGCAATCCATTCCAGCGTATTTCCTGGATCGCAGAATATTCGCCTTGTACTAAGTGAGGATTTTTTCCAGTCAATGAGCAGCTCCAAGAGTGTACAGAGTTCTGACATTCCAGGAGCATAGTCGCAAATGCTATGTCGTCTTTGATGAGGTCTTCAGCCTCTATGAAGTCCTCTTGATGAGGTCTTCAGCCTCTTCGGTTGAGGCGTGAGCACATATGAGGCTGATGTTGTAAGATCTGCCTTTGAAGCGGATCACAGCCAGGCGATCACTTATAGGCTTAAAGTCGATAACCTTCAACCTTAACCGCCTGCCCATGACAAATCGGCACCCCAACACGTGCAGTCTTTTGTGACAGATGTAATAGATGTCGCAATCCATTCCAGCGTATTTCCTGGATCGCAGAATATTCGCCTTGTACTAAGTGAGGATTTTTTCCAGTCAATGAGCAGCTCCAAGAGTGTACAGAGTTCTGACATTCCAGGAGCATAGTCGCAAATGCTATGTCGTCTTCGAGTATCCAATGCATTTTGCCCTTTCTGTTTTTACATGGGAGGGTTGTTGGCCCGCCGCTCAACCGCCAGTCTGGTCGGGGGCTGTAGCGCCCTCTTGCCTAGGCCGGTAGCTGCATACACTTGTTCACCCCTCAACGGTTGTTGTAGAGGCTATCCAGAGGGCGCCGCGAGGAGGCTGCATGTCACTTGACCCGGACATTGAAACAGGGATCGTTGCTGACATCTCGTCAGGTTGAGAGCAATCAGCAACTTTACTCTGCATGTCTGAGCCCATACCCTCGGACATACAGGATAAAGCGTGAACTATAAGTGGGGGAAATCACAATAGACCCATCAGAGGCCGCATTGGTTAGGCGACCTTACCCCTCCTCCCACATATAATCTACTCTGAGATTTGAACACGGGATTACTGGGTTGGGAGTCCAGTGTGTTAACCGTTGCACTATGGGTCCGGGTCGCAATTTGCTTCCTGGCAAACATAGTTGGAAATGTATCTTTTTCATAATAACACATTTTGAATTGCATTAAAAGTGACTACAGCGAAAACACACCTTTTGGTGTGTTACAGTAACACACTTACCATTTGCAGTGCACCTATTGTAGATAATGTTTTTGCGAAACCGGGCCTTACAGGCCTTCGTCGGTACTCTACATACATATGTACATATGTATGTTGGTGTCACCTTCCTCCCTCTCTTTTTACCACTTGGTCGCACTGCGTCATCGACATTATTAGGTTCAAACTTGAGCCTACCTTGCTAGTATGTTAGACTCAGTAGGCTTTAATTGACTTTTTTGCTTCTAGTCATAGCTAGAGCAAGCGTTATTAAGGCACTCCTTGACCAGTATCTCTACCCACGGCTTTACATGACGCCGACAAGTGCCATTTGTCACCTTACAGGTCTGGCTATCGCTGAGCTTATTCCGAAATGCATAAATAAATCCATTCACCGCCTGTTGTCGGTCGATAAGAATGTTTTGATTTTATTTTTTAGACGCATATTGCCATCAATAAATTGTAACCAGCCTTCCCCTATCGCAAGCTTCTGTCTATATTCTACCTACAAGCCTCGCCACCATCTAATTAAACTCCTCCAACAAGGATACCAACGATTCGCCTGCAATCACCCGCAGCCGGCAGCCCGCAGCGTTGTTAATATTTGAAAGGCACTCCAAAAGCACAATAAATGCCGAAAGCATAAATAAAAATCTTCGTGTCATGGATGCGCCTGCTATCATCCTCCGATGGTACATTCGTGTACTCAACCTCCACCATATAGCCACGGAGGTATGCATGTGGGGCAAATCGTCGGTCATAAAAAAATGTGACTGTAAAAAGCATTTGGTAATAAAAACTCACCGCAACAAAATCCCCAGTGACAATATCTGGGATGCCTACCATCTAGATGTAACGGTGTAGAGATGGTCCACTGCGGAGAGATAAGAATGCTGCAGGCCAAGCACCTGTAAACCGAAAAAGAAAAAAATTGCAAACTACCAAATGGAGTTTGTTTTCCCACGTCCCTTTGTCCACGGTCCTTAGACGTATTTGCAAACTGTAATATACCCGCACAGGTGGGAAGGATGAGTTGAGAATTTCATTTTTTGGCCACAAAGGTCGTTTTCATCGGGAGCAGACCAATTTTCTGCTTTTATGCTCAACTTTTGACACCCGGGAGTTGGGCCTTGAAAAAAAAATATTTTTTTATACTTTACACTCGTATCCGCACGACTACTCTCTCGCTATGATTAATACCGATGCCGACGTGGCTTATAGATACATATGTACATCACTTTAGTGGCGCTCAAGCGCTCAAGTGCAAATGCGAGTAGGAAAAGAACAAATGCTTTTAGGTAAGGTCGAATTTCGGGCGAGATACAATATTTAAGCGCGTCGGAGTGTGACGCGTCTGGTGGAATCGAGCTCTCGCTCCAATCGGGATGCGTAGTTTCATTATATTTTTTTCTTTTTCGGGTGATTTCACGGTAACTCCGTAGCCGTCATCAACATAATCGTCAGAGTAGTCGCTACTGGTACCGGTCTCATGCCATTTGAAACGAAATTGAGTACTTGACAATTAGGCATGGTGACGATGACGATGGTGTGACGACGGAACTGGTATGTGAATTAATTGAGGGTGAAATGATAAACGAGCATTTTATTTGTCCCTCTTCGCCGAATCAAAAGTATGTAAATGGAGGAGAGAGAATTCTCGGAACGACAACCTCCAGGGTGGGCACACTCTCGGTCTGATGTAAACCATCCGTTCTTCTTACAGTGTAACCGAAAGGGGAAAGTTGTCGAGTGTCAATAATTGCGTCATTAAATTTTGGATACCACCGAGAAGATATTCACCCGCCCACTGTTCCTGGCCAATTTAATTGCCACACTAAGGAGGATCCGATTTCCCGCCTCATCGTATACCGTCACCGTCACCGCCACCGCAGCCGTCTAAATTGGAAGGAAAGTTAGCAAGAATCTCGACCGCAATTGCCACTTCATTTGGGGGTAATGAAGGTCTGAGTTAATGTTTCTCAAGTCAATTTCGCAGCAAATTGAAATGGAGAATAAACAGGAATTCATTACTCTCGCTGTCGCGCCTCCATCTTTTCCACCGGATGATAAGTTACCCGGAAGTTGAAAGTTTTCCCAAGCCGGAATGCAAATGAGAGCCATTCTAATTCGCAAACTATTCGAGAAACCACCAAATCGGTCGACCACACTATCTATCAGGGCGTATCTATCCTTGTAAATATTTTCGAGAAACTCCCAAACAATAACACATTCAATGCTTCGAAGGCGTTTGCTTACTTCCCAAACCAACATATGCCACAATGCCTTCGAAAATACCCAACACGTTATTCATTGGAACTTGACACACTATCAAGCGTGTAAGTAAGTGACTCACTCCTTTCTACCGCCCAGTCAAAACAAAGCAAGGATTAACTATTCACCGAACCGTCATAAAACAAAACACGGAATCCCATAAACGCGCAAACAGTAGCTCCGACCTCGGCGGCACATAGTAGACCGAAAGGTACTTTGGTACACTGGTCCTTCGGGATTAAATCCATTAACTGGGATAATCTTATTCAAAGGACGAATCATGAAATTTTTATTGATCAACATTTGTAAACGACACCGCGTTCCAGAAACACAGTATTTTGCAGGTGAACAGGTAAAATGATGGTTCACCGGATTCCGCCCACTTTACCCTTTAGGTGTGCACCTATTGCACGACTCCTATGGCTTAATCGAAGGATTATGCGTTTATGGGATATTTTGTTTTGTTTAGCACTGTTCGGCGGAATAGCGATTCGGGTTGGAAATTTGAATTTTCCATGGTTCCTTTGGGTCGGCCGCAGAGATGATGTTGCTAAGCATTCTCGGTAGGATTGGGTATGGAAATATCGAAGAAGAATGCGGTTAACCGAGGGAGAGTGAGTGTCTCAAAGGTCTAGGTTGCTCGGTTTGAAAAGGGGATTGACAAAAGGGGTAAACGCCTAGCTTGTCACTTTTTAATGTAGACCAGAGCTAAAGGCTTGTGGGACAAGTCTGCGTTGTAAGTGACAATGTACTGTCGGTGGAAGTGAATATATTTCAATGCCCAGATGGTGGTATTGCTGGCACATACATATGTGCAAATGTCAATTGGAGAACCTTTGTAGGTAAAACACATTAGCCTTCAGGGACTTTGCCTAGGTTGTTTGAGCTTACCAAACTGAATTGAGTAGCCACCAACAACGAAAATCAAAAGCAAGGTACATACGTAGTGCTGTAATAATTGTAAAGAGGAGCATGATGGCCGTACTGAAATTCTAATTTTGTCTCGTCAGATTCAAGTGGTGATATACGGGAATACACTGGGCTTAAATGAAGGCTAATATCATTGAAAGTAAAATAATTACTTCAGAAAGAGGACTAGCTCTCAGGAAAAATAGCCAGAAAAGTTCAACTGCTCAGCCAGAAAAGAAACATATGGGCAAGTGGGAACTACACTATTAGATTAATGAGACGCCTTGCTACATTCTTCGGAGTGATTGAACTTAAGATTAATTGATCCGGTTCCGCCGGCGGCAAAGATGCTCGGTGGTCTCAGAAAGGCGGCTAACACTTCCGGAACAGAGAGATGGGAATGTAATGTAATTTTCGGTTTTGAGTAAAGGCTCATAAGATCTATTTAGATGATGTATGCATGGCATGGGCTCAGACATACAGGGTAAAGTTGTTGATTGCTCTCAACCTGGCGAGATGCCAGCAACGATCCCTGTTTAAATGCCCGGGTCAAATTGACATACGGCCTCCTCGCGGCGCCCTCTGGATAGCCTCTTCAACAACCGTTGGGAGGTGAACAAACGTATGCAGCGAAAAAAACCCCGACCAGAATGGCGGTTGTGCGGCGGGCTAACAATCCGCCCACGTAAAAAACCCAAAGTTATGAATGAGCAAGATGCCTCGGATACACGGACGGATACTCGACGACGACAACGCACGAAAAAGGAACACAATTTGCGAGTATGCTCCTGGAATGTCAGAACCCTGTACACTCCCGGAGCTGCTCATAAACTAGAAGGAATCCTCACGCAGTACAAGGCGGATATTACTGCGGTCCAGGAAATACGCTGGATAGGAAACGGTATGATTAGGAAGAAAAATTGCGACATTTATTACAGCTGTCACAAAAGGTTGCACTTACTGGGATGCGGATTTGTCGTGGGAAAGCGGTTAAGGTCGAAGGTCATCGACTTTAAACCTATAAGTGATCGCCTGGCTGTGATCCGCATCAGAGGCAGATTTTATAACATCAGCCTTATATGTGCACACGCCCCTACCGACGAGGCTGAAGACCCTATCAAGGAGGACTTCTATGACCTCCTGGACAACGCCTACGGAGCTTGTCAGGAGTACGATGTAAAAATCGTGCTCGGGGACTTCAACGCCAAAATCGGAAAGGAAAACACCCTTGGCGGAGTGATCGGAAAGCACAGCCTCCACGATACAACAACAGATAACGGCTTCCGACTCGCTGACTTTGCGACAACTCGTAATGCGGTGATAAGTAGCACAAGATTCCCTCGCAAGCGAATCGACACAGCAACCTGGCGATCTCCGGACGGTCGAACCGTCAACCAAATCGACCATGTGCTCATTGACGCAAGGCACGCGTCAAACATCCTGGATGTGCGAACATTCAGAGGGGCAAATGTCGACTCTGACCACTTCCTCGTAGCAGCAAGATTCAGAGCTCGACTGTCCAATGTCAGAAAGCTGCACCAGCCCATCGGGAGGAGGTTCGACATTGGGCGCCTGAGCACACCGGAGGTTGCCAGAGTCTACAGGGAGCAGCTGAGCGAAAGACTCTACGGTATGCCTACGTCGAACACAAATGCCAATAATATGTGGCTGCATTGCCGCTCAGCCATTCAGGAAGTAGCCGAAACCACCTTAGGATACCTACCACCCCCGACAAGAAACCCGTGGTATGATGGCGAGTGTGAGCAGAAAAAGGCAGCAACCGACCAAAAGGCGCTGCAGAGGAAAACCAGGGCAGCGCGAGAAGAGTACCGAGCCAGAAGAAGGGAGGAGGAGAAACTACTGCGACAAAAGAAAAGAATCTTCGCAGCCTCCCAGCTCGAGGATATCGAGGAGTCTAGGGATAGACATAAAATAGGAGCCTTTTACAAGAAAGCCAAAGGCCTTGCAGGAGGCTTCAAAAAGGGCACCCTGGCTCTTCGAAACTGCGAGGGTAATCTTGTCACCGACCCGCAGGGAATAGTGGATGTATTTAAGCAGCACTTCCAGCAGCTGCTTAACGAGCATGACCAAGAGAGAGTGGTAGGGACTGAGGAAATCCCAACTCCAGCCGCTGAAGTAGTCCTCCCACCCAGCATAGAAGAAGTCGGCACAGCTATTCAGAAGCTGAAGAACAACAAGGCCGCAGGCTCAGATGGCTTGCCATCAGAGCTCTTCAAGGCTGGCGGCGATGTTATGGTAGGGAGCATGCACCGGATCATCTGCAGAATTTGGGAAGATGAAAGCATGCCCGACGACTGGAATACCAGCTCTATATGCCCCATCCACAAAAAAGGCGATCCTACCTCTTGTAAGAACTATAGAGGTATATCCCTGCTCAATGTCGCATACAAGATCCTGTCCAGCGTATTGTGTGAACGTCTAAAACCATTTTGCACCGCACTAATCGGCAGCTATCAGTGCGGCTTCCGGCCCGGCAAATCAACTATAGACCAAATTTTCACACTTCGACAAATCCTGGAAAAGACCAACGAGTTCCGAATCGATACACACCATCTTTTCATCGATTTCAAAGCCGCATACGACAGCATTCATCGTGAAGCACTGTTTGGGGCGATGGCCGAATTCGGGATCCCGGTAAAACTGATCCAGTTGTGTCGCGCCACGCTAAAAAACACGCGATGCACCGTGCAACTCGGTTCTAGGACCTCGGAACCATTCGAAACATGCACCGGATTTCGGCAAGGAGATGCGCTGTCATGTGACTTCTTCAACCTGGTGCTGGAGCAGACGGGCAGGCGTCAACAGGGAAGGCACTATCTTTTACAAGTCCATCCAGCTGCTAGGATACGCGGATGATATCGACATCATCGCGTGTTCTCGCCGTGGCATTGTGGAAGCATTCACGGCGATTGAAGAACAGGCGAAACGAATTGGCCTTAAGATCAATGAGGACAAAACGAAATACATGCTGTCAAGCAAAAACCAATCCGTCGCTCACCACCTGGGACAAAATATAACAATTGACAGCAGCCAATTTCGAGGTAGTTAAGGAGTTTGTCTACCTCGGGGCAAACGTAAATTCCACAAATGACACCACAGTGAAGATCCGGCGTAGAATCGCCCTTAGCAACCGCTGCTACTTCGGCTTGTCCAAACAACTGGGGTCAAAACTCCTCACTCGAAAGACCAAAGTCATGCTTTACAAAACGCTCATTCTGCCAGTCTTGCTGTACGGAGTCGAAAGCTGGATGATAAGCAGGACAGCGGAGCTGATTTTGGGTTCTTTCGAAAGAAAAATTCTGCGCCGGATATTTGCTCCTTTCTGTGAGGAAGGTGAATGGAGAAGAAGACACAACCGCGAACTCTACGAGCTGTACCAAGATGTGGATGTAGTCCGGAAGGCAAGGAGCCGTCGACTTCACTGGCTCGGCCACATCGAGCGCATGGACATCAACGCTCCAGCTAAGAGGGTCTTCGACTCCGAGCCTCCTGGTTCGAGAAGAAGAGGAAGACCGAACCTCCGCTATAAAGACCAAGTAATCGCGGATGTAAGACATCTTGGTCTTGACAACTGGAAGCAGCGTGCCCGGGACCGTCAAGGATGGAAGGCAGCTATAGCTCAGGCTCAGATCCTCCATGGATCGCAGGCCTGATAAGTAAGTAAGTAAGTATGCACAACTGTATGTATACTATAGGCACTATTGAAGTGCGATAACAGTTGTCTCTTGGGGCCGATATTTTTTACGATGACACTAGTCCACTTCTTCGTGTACAAATATGTAAGTTTTAGGGGATTTACAAAAAATCCCGTATCCAACCCTACTTGAAACTATGTATATTCACTTGAAAGCGTCACCAATTGCCTCTACTTATCAATATGTGTCACTTTACGAAAGTGTAAACAACACTACTAAAGGTAGGTGTGTTGCTTTAACACACCAAAGTGTGTATTTTTATTGTAGTCATTTTTAATGCTATTTTAATTGTGTAATTAGTTATTATGAAAACACGCCGCAACTTGTAGTTCAACAACAAGTTGTTTCGCAACACTGCAAACGGTAGGTGTGTACTGCAGTACCAAAATGTGTGTTTTCATTCTAGTCAATCCTAATGCAATTTTTAGTGTGTTAGTGTGTTAATGCAAAAGAGAAGTTCTCAACTATGTACATATATGTAACCTTGCCAGAATGCAAATCGCAACCTCGAACCATGCTGTAATGGTTAACACACTAGACTATCAACCCAGTGATCCCGTGTTCAAATCTCAAGGTTCCTGTGAACACTTTTCGCAGCAAATAAAGAAGGAAGACTGATTTAGTCCTCGCTCTCCGAGAATTTATCGCGTGGTGGCTCATCAAACACGACACATTGTTCTTTGTTTTTTGTTTGATTGAAGTGATTGTTTGTTTTTGTTGTGAAGCAACATCATGATGTATCTTACCATCCGGCTCCAAGGACCAATGTAGAATGGGTAAGGCGCAGATATTGAGATTTGAGCTCGAATCACTGAGTTGAGAGTCCAATGTGTTAACCATTACACCATGAATCCAACTCGCAAATTACTTTCTGGCAAGGCTACATATAGTTGGGAAATATCCCTTTTGTTTGATTGATTGATCCAAAATGTATTAATTATTAATAAGTGTGTCGCTGATCAGAGGGGAGAAGGGAGCGAGCAAACAGAGCAAAGAAGTTGATCGCGTTTAACTTGGCAAACGTCAGCTTCGATCTCTGTCCCTGCTCAATCCAAGTTGACACACAGCCTCCGCGTGGCCTCCCCTGGATAGCTATACTGGCACCCGCCAGGTGGTGAACCAATGTGTGCAGCGACCCGACCCCTTGTTCCTGGGGAAAGAGCGACCTGGCCCTCCAGGTTGGGGGTTGCGCTTAGGGTTAACATCCCTATCGCATAAAACCAAAGCTTGTTCAGAGACAACTAACAGCCCGCAAACATCTAAAAGGAAACGAATTCGGGATCTGCACCTGGAACGTTAAGTCCCTCAACTGACCAGGTGCAGCCGGACAACAAGAAGGAGGTTGAGAAGCGCGAGGTCGAGGAGATGGAGAGATGCTATTACAGGAACGATGTTCGAAAGTTCTACCAACAAGTAAAACGAACATGCCAAGGCTATAAAGCCAGGGCAGAAGCCTGCAGAGATGAGCACGCACAACTAGTAGTGGAATCACAGTTGATGCTGAGATTGTGGAACGACCACCTCTGGCTGCTGGCTGCTCCATTAAGGTTAAAGGTGAACTAACCGACCACCCCTTCGATGTTAAAAAAGGTTTTAGACAGGATGGCGCACTGTCATGTGATTTCTTTGACATTATTCTTGAAAATATCGTACGGGACTCTGCGGACTCTAAGACGTACGATCTACTTCAAGTCTACACTATTGCTTGCCTCCGCAGATGACATTGACGTTATTGGACGGACAAAGCGAGCCGTTAATGAGGCTTTCGCAAGCATTGAAGCAGAAGCGGCTAAGGTGGGTCTAAGAGTAAGTGGGGACAAGACCAAATATATGCTGTCATCGAAGAAAGACGCGCAACACCGACGTCTTGGTCAGAACGTCACCTTCGGCGGCTATATTTTTGAAGTAGTCAAGGACTTCGTCTACCTTGGATCGATAGTGACAAGCAGCAACGACACCAGCGCTGAGATAAAACGCAGAATAATTCTTGCCAACCGCTGATTCTTCGGGCTGCAAGAGGCAATCGAGTAGTAGAGCCCTCTCTCGAAAAACTAAGGTATCCCTCTACAAAACATTTATCATCCCGGTTCTCCTCTACGGCGCTGAGGCTTGGACGTTATCAAAAGCGGATAAAGAGGCTTTTGGGCGTTTCGAGAGGAAAATTCTGCGTGCAATCTTTGGTCCCGTTTGTGTAAATGGGGAGTACAGGAGGAGATTCAACCAAGAACTGTACGGGCTGTAAAGCGACATCGGCCTAGTTAGACGTCTTCGGATCCAACGTGTAGAGCGAATGGGCATCAACGCTCCGGCCCGAAGAGTCTTCGACTCCAACCCCAAGAGACGACGCAGCAGAGGACGACCGCATTTAAGGTGGCGCGCACAGGTGGAAAGGGACCTCAGCCAACTGGGCGTGCGGCACTGGAAGCGGCTGGCCAAAGATCGGGCCGGCTGGAGAGGCTTGTTGATTGAGGCCCTGGTTCACCCCGAACTGTAGCGCCATCAAAGAGAAGAAGAGAAGAGTGTCGCTTGAACACACTTAAGGTGTCATTAGAGTTTTTATTCATGACACGCAATAGAACCTGTTATATTTTTAACACGAATAAGCGTCTCAATTTCTATGATCAAACGTGTTAAGTAACACACTTAATCTTAAAACGTGTTTAATACACTAGCATTTGCAAAGAACGCGAAGGGCGGCCAGTAAAGTTTGAAGACGTTGTGTTGACGTAATTATTAGACCCAGATCCATGCCAAACTTAAGAGGAGCTCGCTGAAACCTTGGGAGTGGTAGCTAGGTAGGTACGTAAGTCGTAGTGGCCGCCTGAAGAGGGACCAAGGCCCTATTAGCGCGTAGGCGTCGTTTTAATACAGCAAGTGACCTAGTGTGTCGATTTGTGCTTCAAATCCATCCTGTTCAGTTGCGAAATTGAATGATGTTGCAGAGTTCTATGTTATAGAAGTGTGCGCTGTCTTGTTCTGGCTAGAGCCGAGCATTCGCATAAGAAATGGGTAAGGAATTCCTTTTCCAGCGGGTTCTTGCAACTTCGGCAGTGTGTGTTAAATGGTAACATGAGTACCGACAGGTCACTGGCCAGTACTGATAGCTACAATTCTGGCAATCTTCTGTCGAGTTTTGTTAGTTAGGTCGTGAGTTATTTTTATGTTGTAAGAAGGCCGAGAGCACCGTGGCGCAGTGGGTAGTGTGTTGGCCTCTGACGACGATGACACGGGATCGAATCCCGACACAGCCATGTCATCGAACGTGTTTTTCACGGTGTTTCTCCTCAGCGGGGCTCTGACAAAGCCCCCTGTAGTAAAATTGTCATGAAATCTTCTCGAAATTCGCCGTTCGGAACCGGCAATAAACTGTAGGTCCCTTTCACCTATGGGAAAATGAAATCACACACAACATGGGTGATTGAGAGAAGCTCGGCTCAGGTTCTTCATGGACTGTAACGCCAACATACATACATACATACATACAAGAAGGTCATATCTTCCTTGATATGAGACAATTTCCTAGAGTGCCCCAACTGGAGTTTGCCCTTGACAGAAAGTCTTGACCAGTCCTATGGGAGGGGATACTGCCTCTGCCGAGGTAGAGCCATGCCTTGCCAGTGCCTCAGCGTTTACGTTTCTCTCTATGTCCGGGAACCCAAAAGGGGGTATTGTTAAATTAATCGCCTGCACAAGTGATTTCGTTGTTAGACTGTGCGACTAGTTTGGATGTTTGATATGTGAGTCGAAAGCTTTGACGGCTGGCTGGCTGTCAATACAAGTGTCTCTCTTAGTAATGGGGTAACGGGTGAGTATCTTGGAAACCTCGTTAATCGCTAGTACTTCCGCTAGGAAGACACTAGCCGTGCTCGGGAGTCGAAATGATTTGGAGATATTGAATTTCGCTGCGAAGAAACCCGAGCCGACTACGTACTCCATCTTCAAACCATCAGTAAAGAACGCTACCTGATAGTTCGTGAAGTGCAATCTATTTCCCCATACCCCTCTGCATGGGAAGTGGACTTGGGTGGCTTTATTTGGGTTCTGTTTGGGTCGCCAGGTGTCCATATAATGTGTTCGACGATTACAATAACCGTAGAGTTTTGATGACCAGAACCCACCTCCGTTTACTCAACAGGCGATTTCAAACTGTCTCAAGGCCAAGGACTATAGTGCAAAAACAAGGACATTGAGTTCCGCATAAACTCAAGCCAAGAGACTTCGAACGCATTTTTTTCAAGTGCGAACAACTGCTGCAAAGACAAAGACTTTGCATCGAAAAGTGACGGGGGATGAAAAGTGGACCTACTACGATAATCCAAAGCTCAGAAAATCATGGAGTAAGCCCGGCCTTGAGTCCACTTCAATTGCCAAATCGAATGTTCATAGCAAGAAACTGATGCTGTGCATCTGGTAGGATCAGATCAGAGTGGTATACTATGATGCCGTGCATCTGGTAGGATCAGTTCAGAGTGGTCTACTATGAGCTTCTCCAACTTAACGTAACTGCCACTGCGAACCATAACCAACAACAACTGATGCAATTAAGCCGAGCATTGAAGCTTAAACGCCCGCGCCATGCCAAATGACATGACCACGATAATGCTCGGCCACATGTTGCCAATGTCGTCAAGGAAACTGTGGAGGCACTTAATTGGGCTGTCCTACCCCACCCACCGTATTCTCCAGACAATGCTCCTTCCGACTACCACTTGTTCCGGTCGAACTATACATTTTAGCTTGAAGAGACGTTTCGCAACATTCTTTGAAATGATTGAAATAAGATTAATCGATCCGGTTCCGCTGGCGGCGGTGGTCTCAGGAAAGAGATTTCCACTTCCGGAACAGAGAGATAAGAATGTTGTAATGTAACTTTTGGTATGGAGTTGAGCCTCATAAAAGGGGAATGTACGTATGTGTAGTAACATCTATCTGGACGAGATACAACTGGCCGGAAGGAATAATATGTTTTCCGCAATAATTTGATGGTGTCACGCGGCGTGCGGCATGTTGCGCCACCTTGTTGAAATCAAAGCTCTGTCATCGTAATGCCATTCAACTAAGGAACGAAGAAGTCAGAAATCATGCTTCTATAGCCTGCATCTGGCCGGCATCGTCATTAAATAATGGGCCGACGAATAAACCAGCCCAACCAATCAGTGGGTTTTAATGGTTGTCCAAATGGTCCACTCCAAATTCGACAATTTTGCTTATTTACATATCCATTTAGCCACACGCTAGGGCAGCGCAATTGCACAAGAGATGGGATGGAGATTATTCCGCTTCCTCATCATGACACCTTCTGCAATAGTCATATGGCAGTCCTAATGTAACGACCTTGTTTCCCTAAAGCGCCGTATACTGTTAAGACTCCAATTAAGCTGCTTATATATTGCCTCCGTATTTTTGGCAGGCTAGTGGTTCTACTTTGGCAGTACCTGGGTCAGGTCTTTCTCGCGTAGATGTATGTATCAAGGCCTCACTATTTTTCATTGGTCTGTAGCAATTTCCAATGGTTACTATGGCCAGGTACCCAGCACAATATAACAGTGCAGCTGCTCAATACATCATTTTCAGATTTGCGACAGTGCCTGATCAATTTTGATTTTATTATTGGCGATTCAAGTGCTTTCGGTAGTCTAAAGGACCACTGCCTTTGCTGGGGAATTCATTACCATCCCATTGTTGTCGGTTGGGAACTATTGTTTTATATAGAATCTAGAAGTCCAGGATCGGGGTTAAGTAGTCCGTGACTTCGTTTAAATCACTGTTTTGGCCTAGAATACCACCGTGTCCTATTTCAAAGAACTTCCCTTAAGCTGATTCCTTTAGTCGCAATGCCGATTTCTTTGCCTTTCCTTGCCAACAGAATCCAAGGGGAGTAGGTGAAGCATCGTTTTGAGAGCTGCAGTAGGGGTTGTTCGCAGTGCCCAACCTCTAGTGATGCATGCCATCCTCTGTACCCTACTTAGAGGTTTGACGTAAGACCTGCACAGTGCCGTCCACCAGACTAAGCAGCCGTACGTTAGTATAGTTCTGACAATCGCGGTATACAGCCAGTGCATAATATGGGGTTGGATACCCCATCTAGTGGCCAATGCTTTCTGGCAGGTGTATAGCGCAGTTTTACTTTTTCCGCATTCAATCTCTAGTTGAGCTTCCTGTTGAGTATCACGCCAAGGTATTTGACCTCGTCTGCGAATCTAAGGTAAGACCCATTGAGTTTTGGAGGAGAGATATGAGGTATATGTGGTCTTTTTGTGAATATAACTATCTCCGTTTTGGAAGGGTCTATTTCAAGACCGCAGTTCTCTGCTTATTTGGCAAGTTTGCCTATACCTGTCTCCATCAAATCTCGGATTGTTGAGAGGTATTTCTCGCGAATTGCTAGTGCAATATAGTATTTAAAACTAACACCCATAATTGCGGCGATAGTACTTCTCCCTGTGGTGTTCCACGTTTAACTGCCCTTTTTGTGTGGAAGCAGCCGAATTTCGACTGAATCAACCTGCTTGAAGGCATTTGTTTGATCCAAAGTATTATATTACCATTAACCTCCAGCTGGCTCAAAGCAAAGGTAATAGCCAGTGGCTCAATGTTGTTGAAAGCTCCTTCGGTGTCAAGGAAAGCAATCAGTATTCATTTTTTTTGGCAATTGATTTCTCAATGATTCCAACTATAGTGTGTAGAACTGTATGTATGTTGGCGTTACAGTCCATAAAGAACCTGAGCCGAGCTCCTCTCAATCACCCATGTTGCGTGTGATTTCATTTTCACATAGGTGAAAGGGACCTACAGTTTATTGCCGGTTCCGAACGGCGAATTTCGAGAAGCTTTTCATGACAATTTTACTACAGGGGGTTTTGTCAGAGCCCCGCAGAGGAGAAACACCGTGAAAAACACGTTCGATGACACGGCTGTGTCGGGATTCGATCCCGAGTCATCGGCGTCAGAGGCCGACACACTACCCACTGCGCCACGGGGCTACAGTGTAGAACTGTATCCATTGATTTTATCTTACAATAGGCATGTTTTATTGTCGATTCCCGTCTCTCATTCTAATGCAATTACAAATGGTAAGTGTATTACTGCAACACACCAAAAGGTGTGTTTTCATTGCAGTCTTTTTTAATGCAATTTAAAGTGTGCTTTAGAAGAAGAATCCCGTCCACCCGACCTAGACGATGTTAAGATAGCGATATCGAAACTTAAGTCTTATAAAGCTGCTGGAGCAGACGGACTCTCCGCGGAGCTGTTTAAAGCAGCTGGCGATGAGCTGGTTGGAAACATGCACAAACTCATCTGCAAGATATGGTCGGAAGAACGCATGCCCGATGAATGGAATCTCAGTATCGTTTGCCCGGTCCATAAGAAAGGAGACCCCTATGACTGCGCCAATTACAGAGGGATAAGCCTCCTGAACATCGCGTACAAGATCCTCTCTGCCGTACTAGAAGGGGTGACGCACTGTCATGTGATTTCTTTAACATCATTCTCGAAAAGATCGTGCGGGACCCTGCGGCCAATACAAGAGGTACGATCTACTTCAAGTCCACACAATTGCTTGTCTATGCAAATGACATTGACGTTATTGGACGGACAGAGTGAGACGGCGATGGGGCGTTCGCAAGCATTGAAGCAGAAGCGGCTAAAGTGGGTCTAAGGGTAAATGGAGACAAGACCAAATATATGCTGTCATCAAAGAAAGGCGCGCAACACCGACGTCTTGGTCAGAACGTCACCTTCGGCAGCTATATTCTTGAAGTAGTCAAGGACTTCGTCTACCTTGGCTCGATAGTGACAAGCAGCAATGACACCAGCGCTGAGATAAAACGCAGAATAACTCTTGCCAACCGCTGCTTCTTTGGGCTCAAGAGGCAACTGAGTAGGAGAGCCCTCCCTCGAAAAAACTAAGGTATCTCTCTACAAAACCTTAATCATCCCGGTCATCCTACGGCGCTGAGGCCTGGACTTTATCAAATGCGGATGAAGAGGCTCTTGGGCGTTTCGAGAGGAAAATCCTCCGTGCAATCATTGGTGCCGTTTGTGTAAACGGAGAGTGCAGGAGGAGATTCAATCAAGAACTGTACGGGCTGTACAGCGACATCGGCTTAGTTAGACGTCTTCGGATCCAACGTCTAAGATGGATGGGCCATGTAGAGCGAATGGACATCACCGCTCCGGCCCGAAGAGTCTTCGACACCAAACCCGAGGGACGACGCAGCAAAGGACGACCGCATCTAAGGTGGCCCGCACAGGTGGAAATGGACCTCAACCAACTGGGCGTGCGGCACTGGAACAGGCTGGCCAAAGATCGTGCCGTCTGGAGAGGCTTGTTTGTTGAGGCCCTGGTTCACCCCGAACTGTAGCGCCATCTAAGTAAGTAAGTGTACTATCAACGATTGGACCGTCTGAAGGAAACAATCGAGTAGAAGCGGTCAGTCGGAACAACATCAGGCTACACACTTTATGCCTATCTGACTTTCACCGTAAGAGAAAGAGAAGTATTTCAAGGACAAGGGTAATCCAGAGTTCTTGCAAATCTCGAATTTTGCGCCATAAATGTGGCACAGTGTTGCCAGCAAAAAGTAAAAAGAAAATCGATAGGTGACAGTTGGCGGCAATTGTAAATGGAACGCATATACCATGGCTCGGCAGCTACATGGTCGGATTTTTACTTTGATGGATTCGTTTATCAATATCGCATTTAAGGCTTAGAAAATCCATGAATAACTGTTTAGAAAGTGAGAAATGCATCTGTAACGTGTCACTGTTTGGGTTTATTTTCGGGGTGCAGTCATCATCGGATCGAAAGAAAAATTCTACGCCGGATATTTGGTCCTGTCTGTGAGGAAGGTGAATGGAGAAGAAGACACAACCGCGAACTCAACGAGCTGTACCAAGATGTGGATGTAGTCCGGAAGGCAAGGATCCGTCGACTACACTGGCTCGGCCACATCGAGCGCATGGACATCAACACTCCAGCTAAGAGGGTCTTCGACTCCGAGCCTCCTGGTTCGAGAAGAAGAGGAAGACCGAACCTCCGGTATAAAGACCAAGTAATCGCGGATGTAAGACATCTTGGTCTTGACAACTGGAAGCAGCGTGCCCGGGACCGTCAAGGATGGAAGGCAGCTATAGCTCAGGCTCAGATCCTCCATGGATCGCAGGCCTGATAAGTAAGTAAGTCATCATCGGATAAGTCCATATTAGATCATATTAATGTCCTATAAAAGGTAATACTTGAAGCAATGCAGTGACTTTTTAAAGAGCGGATGTATGTACATAGCTAAACCGGTTCCTGGAATTTGACTTTCAGCTTTGAAATGCTTGTTCCACGTACATATGTATGTACGTCAGACCGACAAATCAAATTATTTCTCCAGACCTACATGTGCAGGCTCTCAATATGTGTATATTCAGAAACACCATAAATACATTTCTTAAATCTCGTAATAAGATAAAAACTGACTTAATGACTCCAATACTATCTTTGAGGTTAGTTACATGGTTACTATGTAGACAGGGGAAATCTGAATCAATTTCCCAATAAGGTCGTTTGTAAATTACCTTCAAATTAAACCACGAAAAATCTGGTTGATTATTTGTTGGTTTTACTTTGCTCTTATTACTTCCTGCCCTCATTAATCCGAACCTAATTTGGCTACTCGAATCATGTTGAAATATATTTGCATCCTGGTTAGATAAGGCAATGCTGAGCGCGTATGTAAAATGGTATTTAGCTTTGCTCCTAATAAATGCTGGAAATACCGATTTCTTATTAAACTTAGATTTAAATGGACGCAAGTGTCCTTGTTGTTTAATTAGCTGAAATTGTTATAAAAAGCTGTCAAGCATAGGAATGGAAATAAGACTGTCCCTGATACGAGGGCTTATGGCTTGTTTCAACCATTTACTTATTTACTTACTTTGATGGCGCTACAGTTCGGGGTGAACCAGGGCCCCAACAAATAAGCCTCTCCAACCGGCCCGATCTTTGGCCAGCCGCTTCCAGTGCCGCACGCCCAGTTGGTTGAGGTCCCTTTTCACCTGTGCGTGCCACCTTAAATACGGTCGTCCACTGCTGCGTCGTCCCTCAGGGTTGCAGTCGAAGACTCTTCGGGCCGGAGCGTTGGTGTCCATTCGTTCTACTTGGCCTAGCCATCGTAGACGTTGGATCCGAAGACGTCTAACCAGGTCGATGTCACTGTACAGCCCGTACAGCTCTTGGTTGAATCTCCTCCTCCATTCTCCGTTTACACAAACGGGACCAAAGATTGCACGCAAAATTTTCCTCTCGAAACTCCCATGAGCCTCCTCATCCGCTTTTGATAACGTCCAAGCCTCAGCGCCGTAGAGGAGGACCGGGATGATTAAGGTTTTGTAGAGGGAAACCTTAGTTTTTCGAGAGAGGGCTCTACTACTCAGTTGCCTCTTGAGCCCAAAGAAGCAGCGGTTGGCAAGAGTTATTCTGCGTTTTATCTCAGCGCTGGTCTCGTTGCTGCTTGTCACTAACGAGCCAAGGTAGACGAAGTCCTTGACTACTTCAAAAATATAGCTGCCGAAGGTGACGTTCTGACCAAGACGTCGGTGTTGCGCGCCTTTCTTTGATGACAGCATATATTTGGTCTTGTCTCCATTTACCCTTAGACCCACCTTAGCCGCTTCTGCTTCAATGCTTGCGAACGCCCCATCGCCGTCTCGCCTTGTCCGTCTAATAACGTCAATGTCATTTGCATAGACAAGCAATTGTGTGGACTTGAAGTAGATCGTACCTCTTGTATTGGCCGCAGGATCCCGCACGATCTTTTCGATCGCTGGCCTGATAAGTAAGTAAGTAAGTTATTAGATACGGGTCAATAAACACTTACCACCCAGTTATCAGGCAGAAGAGCCTGCTATAAAAGCCTTTAAGCCTGTAAAAACCCGGATTAAATGCTGCTCTATCCTTTACACTGCCATTATGTTGATCCAAAGATTCAAGAAATGAGTATTTATCAGGTAAACTGGGTGTTTCCTATCAGTATGCTGCTCATTACTATTTCTTGCCGCGTTTAAGCAAAGTTTTCAGCTGTCAGAAACACAAGTGCTCCCCCGACATCATAAGGGTTTCGTTGAAAGTCGAAAACTTTCAAGAAAGTCATTCAATCCAAATGTATTCGCACACATGTGGACATAAAAGGAAGAAGTATTAGAGGCAGAAAGCAAAATCAGATGCCAAGATGCCCGCCCAAAGTCGAACGGAAGTAAAATTGAACTCACACTTTGGCCGTGAAAATTCCCACGAGACACAAGATAACCCTCACTACGTTGCTCTTGATTAATGACCAACTCGACTTGAATGGAAGATAAATTTCTTATTCACCGATCTGACAAGTGTTCCTTCCTACTATCTTACTCGCATTTTGCTCTTCTCTTCGAAATTCTGACATCATGGCCATGGAGATGTGGCAATTCAAGGATCTCGAATGAATCGAATCGAAATCAAATCCTGCCGCAAATGCTTTAATGGAATGAATGGATGGAATATGGATTCAATTCGTCGTTTTGAAGTTGACCGCAGGAATTTAATTTCGACATCATTGGCAAAACAACAAAAAGTCCTTAGTAGACGCTAATCGGCTCGGAGTTCGCGAGAAACCGTCCTCTAGGCTCGAGGTGCTAGAAACTTCACTCACGCCACAGGTGGCGCGTATCTTATCGTAAATATCCTTAAACATCCCTAAGCATCCCTAAAAATCGCAAATGCTCTGTTGCAATCGCTCCGAGGAAAGGAAGGAAAATGTGTTTTATTTGCTTAAGAAAACGGACGTTCGAAGGATATAGGCGCTGACACGTTTGCCTTTTTGCCTTTTGCTTGTACTCCTAAATGGATACGGATACAATTCCGAAAATCTACTTGCTGACAATTGGAAGATTTTATTCGTTTATTGACCCTCCAGGAGGTGCTGTAGCTGTCATAAATCTCCTCGTCTTGTCTGTTTGTCTGTTGTCGTGTTGTATCTGATGCTCTGACTGTTTCTGCACTTTGTCGTCTTTATGTCAAACAGTCACTGTACTGAGTGTTGCTGTTAATATCTTATTTCCAGTCATGATGGAGTGTCCTTTTCACATGTTTCTCCACGGTCGAAGGGAGGATGCTATAGGGAATGTTGTTCTTAGTTCTTCTTTAGTTTTTTTTTAGTTTCATTCTGCTCGTGCCAAGGGTGTGATGCGAGAGTGTTTTGTGTCAATGTGTCACAATTGCCCTAAATATTTCCATCGTTTGATAGAGACATGAGCACTATGGCCATGTGGTATTTTTTTATTGATTGCAACCAGGCAGTTGTGATACGATAGTATTGATCATTGCCGACGAATGAGACGCGGGATAAAGGGACTTCCCCCAGTGCAACACCAGTGCTTGCCGTGCTCGATGGTCATGAATAACCAAATCATGTATAAGCAACCGTCCAGCTAATCTGAATATTTCTCATCGTCAGGTGAATACTGGGATAATCAAATTCATATCGATCAGTAGTCGATTCAATTCCTCAAAAATGTCAGCGACCAGTCTATCGAGTTTACCGGGTGGAGCGTGTATACAGGCCCACCCTGTATAGACTGAGTTTAGGTGTAATAGGTCTATGTGCTGTCCATCGCATCCGCACAACATTCATCAATTTTGTATGAACTTCTGTGGCGTTTCGGGCGAGATGGGGACTTAATTAATTGCTGTATCGGACAGTTGTTCCATGAAATTTTATCATTAATCAAATTCACGCGATATCCACTGTATAGGCACAACTACACACCCCGACGCGGCATTCGAAGGAGGTATGGGGTAACACGCAGTCCAATTGTTGTATTATTTATATCCTTTTGTCGGTCTTGCCATCAGCATATGGTGTATACGTACGCGCCGCGCCGACTAACGCAACTATCATATGAACAAAGCGTTCGGCGGTTTTCTAATTTTCTACTACCTGACCAGTAAAAGTATTAATCATTCGCTGCAAAGCCACATATCACACCGAATAGGCCAGTCCGGGGACATTGTATATATTCTCATATTCATGGAGCACGGCCCGAGTTTATTGCTGCTGCATTGTTGCTATCAGTAGTTGATGGTTGATAGTTGGGAGCAATGTCATTATTGTCAAATTAGAGTGCAGTCGTGCAGTCAGCCAAAGATGAATTCTACGATCTCCTAAACAGCACGTATGCCCAATGTCCCAGCTATGACATCAAAATTATACTAGTAGACTTCAATGCTAAGCTGGGTAAGGAAAGCATATTTGAACGAGTCATCGGCAAACATAGCCTACACGACACCACCTCCGATAACGGACACAGGCTGATTGATCTTGCTACGGGGCGAAATCTCCTACTAGCCAGCACGCGCTTCCCGCACCTCGATATACACAAAGGCACCTGGCGGTCTTTTGATCCATCGACTACCAACCAGATTGATCACATCGCGATCATGTCGTAGCCAAGATGCGCTTACGGATGTCACGAACGCAACGGAGTAGAGTAAGAATACAAAGTTATGACGTCGGAAAGCTACTATCGCCAGAAACCGCTCGTGCTTTTACCGATCACGTCTCCCTTAAGCTCTCCAATATACCTCAATCCTCCACGCTAACAAAAGAACAGCAGTTGAGCCCTTGCAAACAAGCCCTAAAAAGCTCTGCATCCAAAGTTTTGGGTTTCAAGGCTCCACCACGAAGAAACACCTGGTTCGATGACGAGTGCAGGAGGATTCATACAGCGAAGCAGGATGCATATAAGACCTCGCTGCATAAAAGAACAAGAGCAGCTCGTGAGTTCTACGAGTTAAAGAGAAGGGAGGAGCATAAGCTCCTTAGAAAAAAGAAGAAAGAGCACGAGAAGCGCGCGATTGAGGATTTGGAGAGATGTTACTGCAGACGTGACGTTCGAAAGTTTTATCAACAGATAAAGCGAACATGCCAAGGTTATTAAGCCAGAACCTAGTAGTAGAACCGCAGTCGATGCTGAGAATATAGAAAAACCACTTCTGCAGACTGTATAACGGCGATGTTAGTCAATATACCGCTGTCAGTCAGAATGATCCATTTCTAATCGACGGAGACCGCAGAGAATTCTGTCCCCCTGACTTCGACGAAGTTAAGATTGCCATATCGAAGCTCAAGTCGAATAAAGCTGCTGGCGCAGACGGACTGTCTGCTGAGCTCTTCAAGGCAGCTGGGGATGACCTGGTTGGGAGCATGTACCAGCTCATCCGTAAGATATGGTTAGAGGAAAGCATGCCCGAGGAATGGAGTCTTAGCATCGAATGCCCGATCCACAAGAAAGGAGACCCCTCTGATTGCGCCAACTATAGAGGAATAAGTCTCCTTAACATCGCCTACAAAATCTTCTCTGCCGTTTTGTGTGAACGCCTGAAGCCTTTTGTAAATAAGCTGATAGGTCCTTATCAGTCCTTATCCCTTATAAGGCCAGGGAAGTCCACCATCGACCAAATCTTCACACTACGGCAGATCCTGGAAAAAACCAATGAATCTCAAGTCGGCACTCACCACCTACTTGTCGACTTCAAAGCCGCATACGACAGCGTAATTAGAGACGAGCTATACAACGCTATGTCTACCTTTGACATACCTGCTAAACTCGTCAGACTATGCAGGATGACTTTGGAGAATGCTCGCTGCTCCATCCGAATCGGTGAACACCTTACCGATAGTTTTTATGTCAAAAAAGGATTTAGGCACGGCGATGCGCTGTCGTCATATTGGAAATGATTGTGCAAAAACCACTGGCCAATACAAGAGGCACAATCTATTTCAAATCCTCGCAACTCCTTGCATACGCCGACGATATTGACATAATAGGTAGATCACAGCGAGATGTCAAAGAGGCGTTTGCGGGTATGCTGTGATCAAAAAAGAACGCCCACCACCGACGTCTTGGACTTTGTCTACCTTGGCTCCGTAGTGACCTGCAACAGCGACATCAGTTCCGAAATCAAACGCAGAATCGCTCTTGCCAATCGCTGTTTCTTTGGGCTCAGGAGGCAACTGAGTAATAGAGCCCTCTCCCGAACGACAAAGTTGACTCTATATAAGGCCCTTATCATCCCGGTCCTGTTGTACGGCGCAGAAGCATGGACACTATCAAAAGCGGATGAGGAGGCCCTTGGTCGGTTCGAGAGAAAGATTTTGCGCGTGATTTTTGGACCTATAAACGCAGACGGGGGATGGAGAAGAAGATTCAACCACGAACTTTACGGGCTGTACAGCGACATGAGCCTAGTCAGGCGTCTACGGATTCAACGCCTAAGATGGCTGGGCCATGTAGAGCGAATGGACACCACAGCTCCAGCCCGGAGAGTCTTTGAATCCAACCCCGAGGGACGAAGAAGCAGAGGACGGCCGCCCTTGAGATGGCGCACACAGATGGAAGGGGACCTCAGCCAACTGTGTGTGCGGCAATGGAAAAGCTAGCGAAAGATCGTGCTAGACGGAGGGGCATGTTGGTTGAGGCCCAGGTTCACCCCGAACTGTAGCGCCCACTAAGAAGAAGAAGAAGAGTGCAGTCGTTGTATTTCCCCGGAAGGCTGTAGCTAATGTGCTGGGATATCATTGTAAGTGCGAATAATCAAACTGTCAAAAAGGCACCTACTGTTCGGCCACAGCGGGGCGAGGAAAACAAGAACGTCACCATGTGAGGGAGCGTTTGACAGTTTGAAAGCAATTCTCGCCTGGTAGGACGCTGTCAGCAGGTTCTCATGCGACTGAGTTGACCTTGATGTTGTTTATGGAATTTCAAGATTTATGGGAATGACAACATTAGCTCCAGTGATGGCCTTGAAAATATGCGCAAAATCTTTTTGATCGACAGCTTCTCGTTTATTTCCGTTTGTAAATGACGAGTTTTTTGTCTGCGCATCTTTTAGTCATTTTTGAGATTATCTTAGTTGAGGTCATAGTGCAATTGATATTCGTACTACCGCATCCTACATTTTGTTTTTGTGCAAATGTAAACAGTTGAAACTCCTTGGGAGCACATAGCGGTAGCATTCATCTACGTGACCCTATGTTCAGCTGGTCTTCTCGCTTTGGCCAAAGCTTTGCCGACTCGGCGATGCTCTTTCTCCACGGATCTCCTTGTGGATTCCATATCCGGTTTACGCAAAGTATGCCCAATCCAACTCCATTTCCTCCTCAGGATCTCTGTCGCCACTGGTAGCTGGGAGGCTCTCTGTAGCAGGTCGTTGTTCGTGATCCACTCCGGCCAAAAGATCCTCAGAGTCCTCTTCAGGCATTTGTTAGCCAATACCGGCTAGCTTCCGGCTTAGCCTGTCAGTGGTCGTCTACGTCTCATAGCTATAGACGAGGATGGATTTGAGTTGACGATACGGCTGGTTGGATCTCCATAGATTCCTCAACGCATAGTAGGCCGAGCGCGCCTTGTTGATGCGCGTCGAGACGTTGAGCATGCTGCCGAGGTAGCAGAACTTGTCAACATCTTCGAACGGTACCCCGTTGAGAGGGAGGATTGTCTCACATCTTGTGCCGAGTATCGTCAGCTTCGTTTTGGCGATGTTAATTCTGAGTTCAACTTAGGAAGTTTTGATGTTGAGCGCGTTCAATTTCTACTGGATGCCAGTGAACGAGTTAGACATTATGACAGATGTCGTCCGTGTAGTGAACGAGTTAGACATGAGATGGATGTAGTCCACGTAGTCTAAGTCATGAAGTTTCTCGGTCAAAAACCACTGGATTCCACTGGGAGCTTCCGAGTTGGTGCGCATTAGGGCAAGGTCGAGGATACATAGTGATGAAAAGCAAGGGAGATATAACGCACCCTTGCCTCACTCTTCTGATGTTGATGAAGGCTGTGCTCTCTTTGCCCTTAAAGCGCATCGGGCATGGAGCCTCTCGGTACAACTCGCGTACGAGGTCGATTATAGTGTTTGGTATCCCAATGTTCTCCAAGGCGTTCCAAATAGCATCCTTGTGGACCATATTGAGAGCTCTCTCGAAGTCGACGAACAGGAGAAAGACCGGGCTGTTCCACTCAACAGATTGTTCAATAATCCTTCTCATTGTATTTGTGTGGCCAACACAATAACGAATGGGTCTAAGTCTAGCCTGCTCATGTGGAAGGTGTTCTTTGATGGTTGGCACGATCCTCCAAAGTATCAGGGTGGCCAACAGTTACTGAATGGTGTTAAGAAGAGTGATGCCTCTCCAATTTTTACATTCGCTCAGGTTGCCTTTCTTCGGAATGGTGATGATGGCGCCCTCCTTCCAACTCTCGGGGATATGACGAGTAGACCAAGCCTCTGCGATGATGGCATGGAAGCTCAGAGCCATTTGTGGCGCAGCTCCTCTAAATAGTTCCACAGGCAAGGTTACCGGGCCTTTGTCTTTGCTGCTCTTCAGTCTACGAATCGCGGCTTCGATTTCAGGAATTGTTTATGGATTTCTTCGCACAGAAGGAGAGAATTGGACGCCTCACCATCAGTTGAAAGTGACCCTGCGAAGAATTCGATCGAGCGATCAAGTTGGGCGCCGTGGCGAAGTAGTTAGTGTGCTGGACTCTAATGCACGATGAGCGAGCTCGGATCGCGATTACATCTACGCCATCGAATGCTTATCTCGCGGCGTCCCTCCCCGGCGCAGTACTAGCAAAACCCCCCGTAGTACACTTGCCATGAAAAAAAATCTCGACTCACGCCGTTCGGACTTGGCATTAAAACTCTAGGTCCCTTTCACCTGTGTAATAAATAAGTTACACACAACATGGGTGATTAAGAGAAGCTTGGCTCTGGTCCTTCATAGACTGTATCTCCACCAAAGAATGAAATGATATGACGAGTAGACCAAGCCTACTGCGATGATGGGATGCAGGATCAGAGCCATTTGTGATGCAGTTGCACTTAATAGTTCCGCAGGCAAGGCTTTGCCGCTCTTTAGTGTGCGAATCGCGGCTTCGACTTAAGGAACTGTTGCAGGCGTCGTCTGGGTCGGGAAGAATTGGACCCTCACCATCAGTTGGAAGTGAGCCTACAAAGAATTCCCTCCAACGAGCAGGTTGTTGCTGATCTGATGTGAGCATGTTTCCGTCTCTGTCTCTCAAGGGAGGTGCGGTAGCCGTCACACCTTGCTCGTGCGGGCGTAAACACCTCTCATGTCGCCATCGACCGTACATGGACGGAACATCGTTCCAATGTTCTCCCATTTTTGATTAAATGGATATGTAAACAAGCAAATTTGCGTCGAGACGCCGCGGCCTTACAACCACTAAAACTCACTGTTTGGTGTGCTTTATGGACGGTGGAAACACGGGCGCTATTATTTAAGGACGATGCCGGCCAGAATGGCACCGTCAATGGGGAGCGCATTGAATGGCATTGTGGTGACAGAGCTTTGGATTCAACAAGATGGCGCAGCATGCTAAACAGCACGCGACACCATCAGCAAACATTTTCTGAGCGCATAACTTCACATAATGGACCTGTGAACTGGCTTCTCCATTTTGGGCAGGCTACGAACCTACCTACCTACCTACCTTGGGGGTATGTGAAGTCGCTAGTCTATGCCGATAAGCAAGAGACGCTGGACGATTTGGAAATCAACATTCGCCGTGTTATTGCTGATATACGGCCCCAGTTGCTCGATGAAATTGACGAAACTTGGACTTCACGATTGCTCTTCATTCGATATTCGGAGTCTGATTCCATCGGATGTCTAGAGAAGATGCTATCGCCTAAACAAGGTATGCGAGCAGCTTTATGTTAAGAATAGCTTAAAATCTCAGCCAGCGTTACTGAAAGTTCCATACATGTTTTGCCCTGCAACTAGTAACTAGGACTCAAGGAAGACCGACTAAGTACTAAAGTTATGAGTCTTAAGAACAGGTACAATTGCAAGGGTCTACTTGCGGGTATACTGATTGCAACTTTCAAACGACTTTTTTGACCTTTATTATTGGGTCTTCCAATAGGGTATTCTGAACTTTGACAGTTGATAGCGGCCATAGTATTGAAGCTACATCTGTCAAATTGGCTGTCGTTTATTTAACCCGTTTTGCCAAATCACCATGGATGGCGATAGCCTTCAGCAACACGTGCAAGTGAAAAAATTGTTTTATTAAAATGGGTGTTCTGTTCGGGTAACATTCTGTGCGCTTAGCCCATTTTACGGCCACCATAATCGTCCTACCGAGAGGACTATTCGCAGTATGGTAGAAACGATAAACCAACACCCGTCCGTCGGCGATATGCAAGATCTGCCGAAAACATCACTGCTTTTCGTAGGAGTGTGCAGGAGAATCCGAGGTAGTCGATTTCGCGTCGCTCACAAGAGCTCGGCCTTGGGCCTGTACCCATACAAAATTCAACTGACCCAGGATCTGAAGGTAAACGACCATAGACAACGACTTGTGTTCGCTGAATGGGTTCTGGAGCAGTTGGAACTTTCATCACATCGTCTTCAGCGATGAGGCCCATTTCTGGATGAACGGGTCCGTCAACAAATAAAATTGTCGAATTTGGGACGATACCAATTCACATGAGATCCAAGCGCGTCCAATGCATCCCGAAAAAGGCATTGTTTAGTTTCGATTTTGGGGTGGTGGCGTCATCGGTCCATATTTCTTTAAGAGCGATGTTGGTTAGGCCATCACTATTAATGGTGAACGCTATAGGTCGATGATTACCAACTTCTTTTTGCCTACTTCTTTTTGGTGATTGGTTTCAAGAGGATGGTGCTACTTGCCACAGAGCATGTTCATCTCACGTGGAGGCACCTGAACTGGCCACCGAGATTGTGCGATTTGACCCCGCTAGACTTTTTCTTGTCGAATTTTCTGAAGTCTCAGGTCCATGCGAATAAGCCACAAACCACAGCGGCCCCCAAAGCCATCATCACCTGCGCCATCGGTCAAATTCAACCTGATTTATGCGCCAAAGTCATGGAAAATTGGACATATCGGATGCTCGCCACCTAGAGAAGCCACAGCAGATATTTGAGCGATGTTATCTTCCTTGGTGGCGTTACATCCCATGAAGGACCAGAGCCAAGCGTCTCTCAATCGACCATCTTTAAGGCGCATACGACTAAACTGGTTGGTTTAGTTCAATTTGTATGACAGTGTCAAGTGCAAGATCATTAGATCATTAGGCATAAGCCGTAGAAACTGCCAGTTTCCAAAACGTTCCCTCAAGGAAGAATACGGGAAAAAAGTTTTTTTTTCTAAACTTGAAAAACTCAAAAAGTCAAAATATCGAAATTGAAGCAGATCAGTCCAATACTTCCAATACACATTAGCACACAAGACGATGATTGTTAATACGAGGAGTAGTAGAAACCGACTTGTTCTAAAATTGTTTGGTTGGTTGGATGGGTGGCATAGACCAAGATAGGTCCACTGTGCTACCACTGGAGTCGGCTTGGTCATCGTTACTCCTGGAACTATTTTGTGCTTTGAATAAAATTCGATAATTTGCTGATAGATCTGCTAGTTCATCAAAGAAGTGTTCTCCCAGAAATCGTCTTGTCAAGGAGGCTAGGGCAGAGCAATTAAGCTGCTTGTATATTGCCTGCGTTGCATGTATCAAGGTCACGGGGCGCCTGTGCACAGAGGAGCGTAGTAGGGACCGAGGAAATCCCAACTCCAGCCCCTGAAGTTGTCCTTCCACCCAGCATCGAAGAAGTCGGCACAGCTATTCAGAAGCTGAAGAACAACAAGACCGCAGGCTCAGATGGCCTGACATCAGAGCTCTTCAAGGCTGGCGGCGATGTTCTGGTAGGGAGCATGCACCAGATCATCTGCAGAATTTGGGAAGATGAAAGCATGCCCGACGACTGGAATACCAGCTCTATATGCCCCATCCACAAAAAAGGCGATCCTACCTCTTGCAAGAACTCTAGAGGTATATCCCTGCTCAATGTCGCATACAAGATCCTGTCCAGCGTATTGTGTGAACGTCCGCCACGGCTTGCGGCCCGGCAAATCAACTAAAGAGCAAATTTTCACACTTGGACAAATCCTGGAAAAGACCAACGAGTTTCGAATCGATACACACCACCTTTTCATCGATTTCAAAGCTGCATACGACAGCATTCATCGTGAAGAACTGTTCGGTGCGATGGCCGAATTCGGGATCCCGGTAAAACTGATCCAGTTGTGTCGCGCCACGCTAAAAAACACGCGATGCCCCGTGGAACTTGGTTCTAGGACCTCGGAACCATTCGAAACATGCACCGGATTTCGGCAAGGAGATGCGCTGTCATGTAACTTCTTCAACCTAGTGCTGGACCAGACGACGGGCAGGCGTCAACAGGGAAGGCACTATCTTTTATAAGTCCATCCAGCTGCTAGGATACGCGGATGATATCGACATCATCGCGTGTTCTCGCCGTGGCATTGTGGAAGCATTCACGGCGATTGAAGAACAGGCGAAACGAATTGGCCTTAAGATCAATGAGGACAAAACGAAATACATGCTGTCAAGCAAAAACCAATCCGTCGCTCCCCACCTGGGACAAAACATAACAATTGACAGCTACAATTTCGAGGTAGTTAAGGAGTTTGTCTACCTCGGGGCAAACGTAAATTCCACAAATGACACCACAGTGGAGATCCGGCATAGAATCGCCCTTAGCAACCGCTGCTACTTCGGCTTGTCCAAACAACTGGGGTCAAAACTCCTCACTCGAAAGACCAAAGTCGTGCTTTACAAAACGCTCATTCTGCCAGTCTTGCTGTACGAAGCCGAAAGCTGGACGATAAGCAGGACAGCGGAGCTGATTTTGGGTTCTTTCGAAAGAAAAATTCTGCGCCGGATATGTGGTCCTGTCTGTGGGGAAGGTGAATGAAGCAGAAGACACAACCGCGAACTCTACGAGCTGTACCAAGATGTGGATGTAGTCCGGAAGGCAAGGATCCGTCGACTACACTGGCTCGGCCACATCGAGCGCATGGACATCAACGCTCCAGCTAAGAGGGTCTTCGACTCCGAGCCTCCTGGTTCGAGAAGAAGAGGAAGACCGAACCTCCGGTATAAAGACTAGGAATTGCGGATGTAAGACATTTTGGTCTTGACAACTGGAAGCAGCGTGCCCGGGAACGTCAAGGATGGAAGGCAGCTATAGCTCAGGCTCAGATCCTCCATGGATCGCAGGCCTGATAAGTAAGTAAGTAAGTAAGTATGTTTCACAAAGTGCCAAAACAGCGGGTTTTGATCAGCTCTCGGAAAGGAGAAAAAAGGCTCTTGTCTGGACGGAATGCACAATCACCAGTCTGGCGGCGTGTTTTCCAATGGTGCAGTGACCTGTAATGACACCCACTAGAGGGCTTAAGGTTGCCCTTTTGGTTGCTACTAGGTCCCTGGTTCGTCCTAAATTTAACTTAGGCCACAATTGTTTGGTGATAAAGCCGATATTGCTCTCATTCCATTGGAGATTGGTCTCCTCTATGGCTTGAAGCCTTATCATGTGCTTTACCGTACTTATTGGTGTTTCTAGGTACCCGAGGGTAGGTTGGCTGAGTGTGCTTGACCCTAACTTTGCGAGTTCGTCGGCCGCGCAGTTTCCTGGAATATCCCTATGCCCGGGAACCCACAGTATTTTAATGTTGAACTGTTCAGCCATTTCATCTAGAGATAGGCGACAGTTAATGGATGTTTTTGATTTGTGGGTTACCGCTGCCAAGGATTTTATCGCAGATTGGCTATCCGTGCAAATGATAATATCCTACAATGACTTCTGTCACGGCTGCATGGACGAAGAGGAGGAATCAATACACCACCTCCTCTGCTCATGTCTTTTGCGAATCGCAGGAGGATTTACCTCGGCGCGCCCTTCTTCGACAATCTGAGTGAGCTAGCAAACCAAAAAATAGCTCGACTCCACCGCTTTATTAGAAGCACCTGTTGGTTCCCAGGTAGCGGATCAGGGTAACCTGATCCAGGTGGTATCACAATGGGCCGGTTTCGGCCTAAGTGTGGCTTACGCCTACCACCAGGTCAGATTTGTTTAGTGATAAAGCCGACATTACTTTCATTCCATTGGAGGATGGTCGCCTTTATGGTTCGAAGTTTTATCATGTGCTTTACCGTACTTATTGGTGTTGCTAGCTACCCGAGAGTAGGAAGACTGAGTGTGCTTGACCCAAACTTTGCGAGTTCGTCGGCCGCGCAATTTCCTGGAATATCCCCATGCCCGGGATAGATAGATAGATAGGGTTACGGGGTGGGACAGAGTCGCCTGATCACTGCGGCCACGAGTGGGCCTATTGTGATGTCCCCCACTTACAGTTCACTCAAGAATCCTGAGTTTGTGATAAAACTTAGTATGCTTTCGAGTGAGCTAGCAGCGATTTCTTCTGCTTCAAGATAATACTTGCCTAGGTGAC
Source organism: Eumerus sabulonum (assembly GCA_951905685.1). Lineage (NCBI taxonomy): Eukaryota > Metazoa > Arthropoda > Insecta > Diptera > Syrphidae > Eumerus > Eumerus sabulonum. The sequence continues at coordinate 102,825,111 of OX645063.1, forward strand.
GAAGACGTGTACTGACAAGGCAGTTACAGTGGCATAGTGTTTGTTGACTGGGCAGCGTCCAGTAAGGAAACCTGTGATTAAACGAATCTGACTCCTCGAAAGCATGAGGAGTTGTTTCGTTCTTTTGAGGGATGTAGTTGGGAGGAACAGCTTGGCTTGTCTGCTACCTTTCGTTTGTAACCAGTAGTGATCCGTCGTGTTCCTTAACCAATTGTTTATGCAGCATTTGGTGGTGCTGATGGGTATGCCGCAGAAAGGCTGTGGCATCATACATGGTGATGCAGAGCCTTTCCTTGCTAGTAGGTCCGCCTGTTCGTTGCCTGTATGGCCGCTGTGTCCAGGTATCCAAATGAGATGAACTCTGTTTGTGCTGGCCAGCTGGTGAAGTAGCTGTAGGCAGTCCCATACCAGTTGGAGGTGATTTCATAGCTCTTTAAGGCCAGAAGTGCAGCCTTGCTGTCAGAGAGAATGTAAATGTTTTTGTTAAATACATTTCTGTTTAAATTTTCTCTGAGGCAGAGTTCTATAGCAAATATCTCTGCTTGAAAAACGGAGTTATATCCGTCCATGCTGACGTAGATGCATGTGCCTGTATTTGCTCCGTATACTCCAGCCCCAACGCCTTCGCTCGTTTTGGAGCCATCTGTGTACCACACATAGGATCCACGATTGAAGGAGGGTATATCCTGTTCCCAGTTTTGTCGGTTGGGGAATGTGACCTTGTAGTTTTGGCTGCAGTTGTATCTGGGGAGACAGTTGTCTGTAAGAGATATCTTTAGGAGTTCATGCCTGTTTATTTCGGTAAGGACATCAGGGTGAAAGAGCCTACGGTTAGAGTCATCCTCCACGATCAGTCTATGGGCGAAGACCATCGCTTCTTTCTTCAGTTGGAGATGAAGAGGTGGCAGGTCCGTGATGACTTCTAGTGCCGCTGTTGTGGGGGTTGTTCTCAGCGCCCCGGTGATACAGATGCAAGCTAGTCTTTGCAGTTTGTTGAGCTTGGCTTGCACTGATACTTGTTTTGTTTTGTGCCACCAGACGGGCGCAGCATATGTGAGAATTGGTCTGGTGATTGTTGTATATAGCCAGCGGGACATTTTGGGGCTCGTGCCCCAATTTTTGCCAGTAAGACTTTTGCTGCTCCATAATGAGATCCTGGCTTTCTCTATGGTCTTTGTAATGTGAGAGTTCCAAGTGAGCTTTTCGTCTAGAGTTATCCCTAGATATTGACTTCTTTTGAGAACTCTATCGCTTCACCAAAGAGGGTAGGTTTGGTAAGTTTGTGCCTATTCCTCCTTTTGGTGAAGGCGACTATAGTGCTTTTGCCAGGGTTGACCTTTAGTGAAACCTTTATACACCAGTTTGCAACAAGGTTTAGTGCCCGTTGGAGGATTTCCGAGACTGTGTTTTCGAATTTGCCTCTAACCAGGATCACTATGTCGTCAGCATAGCCTTGGACATAGAAACCATTTGAAGATGATTGAATTCACAATTTTATTTTGATAACAATAATACGTATAATACACAATGTTACGATCTCTAACTATATGTATATATATATGTGCAGGTAATAAATACGAATACTTATGTGATTTATGAATATCCCGTCCAATGGCTCAAGGTGTGGCTGGTGCAGCGATCAAGATCCAAGTGACCGAGATCTTCACACTGCAGTTGCCACTTGACCGCCCACTCATGTTCATGATAAAAGAATCTCGCTGCAAATGCAGATCGAACGAAAACTGAGAGCTCATCAATTTTGAGAGATAACACAAACAAGAAAACCAAACTGATGAGTGCGTAACATTGTCAAGTGGGAGCTGCTGTGTGCAGAATTAGTGAGATTCGCTGCAAAGACATTAGGTGATTCTGTATGACGAACAATAATTAGAAAACGGATCACACATGAATGTACAGCGAGTCTCACTGTTGTTTGTATACAAAGTTAGCTCACAATTTTAACATCGAAATATGTATAACATTTAAGTACATATAAATATAATTCTTGTCCAGTTCCAAACATCCCGGCGCCCCTGGAACGAGTTTCAGGATACAGGTAGAAGGGCTAGCTTCGCGATCGGGCGAACAATTGTTCCTGATGCAGTTCTAACGGAGGCAACTCGAACCTGTTGATCTTTTCCTGGCATGACGCATTCAATGCGACCTAGCAACCACTTCGTCGGCGGAAGATGAGGTTCCTTGATGACTACCAAGTCCCCTGGCTTGAGGTTGGTAGTGCAATGCTGCCACTTGGGTCGCTCCTGCAGTGTCGTCAAGTACTCCGTGTGCCATCTCTTCCAGAATCCTTGAGTCATGTTTTGAATATGATTCCAATGAGACAAACGATTCAAAGGGGTGTTCAAATGGCTCGGCTCAGGAACAGCTGTGAGTGGTTCACCTACAAGAAAATGCGCGGGAGTTAATGGGTCAAGATCAGTGTCGGACATAGAACACAAAGGACGAGAATTCAGAATTGCTTCTATTTGAGTAAGGACAGTATATAGCTCTTCGAATGTTAAAAGAGAGCTACCAATTACTCTACGTAAGTGCAGTTTAACTGACTTAACGCCAGCCTCCCACAAGCCACCAAAGTGTGGCGCTGATGGTGGGATAAAATGCCAAGCAATGCCGTCCTTGGCGAGCGTAGCAGTAATTGCATCGTTGTGAGTTTGGTCCATTATAACTTTGTGCATTTCTGTCAGGTGTCGGCGGGCTCCCTTAAAGTTGGTCCCATTGTCACTGTAGATATTGCTGCATTTGCCCCGGCGAGATATAAATCTACGTAAGGCGGCGATGAAGGCTTCGGTGGTGAGGTCACTCACCAGCTCCAAATGGATGGCCTTTGTAGACATGCATACAAACAGAGCAATATACGCTTTTGACATTTTCGGCTTACGACATCGGGATAGCTTGATCGTAAATGGACCGGCGTAGTCACACCCTGTGTTCGAAAATGAACGGCTTGGCTGGATTCGATACGCTGGTAAATTACCCATGATCTGCTGTGTTGTACGTTTCTGCTGCATGAAGCATGGTTTGCATCGGTGAATGACCTGGCGAATAAGGTTTCTGCTGCCTAAAATCCAGTACTGCTGTAGCACGAACGCAAAGGTTTCGGACACTCCAGGATGTAAATACTGTTTATGTATATCTGTGATTATGAGGGTAGAAATACGATTAGTTTTAGGAAGAATGATGGGATGTTTTATATTGAACGATACGATAGCATGCTTTATACGTCCACCGACACGTAATAATCCATCGTTGTCCAGGAATGCTGAATACCTTAACAGTTTCGACTTTGAGGGAAGTTGGTTTTTTGTCTGCAGATGTTTGATGTCATCGCCGAAAGAGTTTAATTGTACGAATTTTACAATAGCTGTCCTTGCAGCGTTAATTTCTGCGTAATTCAACCCACGATGTACGCGAGCAGAGAGGGGAATCCGACACTCTGACGATAGCCGTAGGCAATGCGCAACGATTCGAAGCAACCGAAACCACGAGGGAGTGTTCTTTGTAAGATCTTGAAAAATATGTCCATCAAACGCCGTGACAAACACATGCCGTGTGATTGGTTTTTCTTCCCGTTTCACCGATTCGCTTTCGGACAGATTTGGCGAAAGTTTAGATCTTGGCCAGTGTTCGTCGGATAAGGGAAGCCATGCTGGACCGGTCCACCAGAGGCTGTGGGAGCAGAGGTTGGAAGGGAGGACACCACGCGACGCGCAATCTGCCGGGTTCGATTCCGACGGGACGTAACGCCAAGAGTATCGCGGCAATGTTTCTAAAATGGCTGCCGTTCGGTTGGCTACAAAGGTGGTCCAGCGACGCGGGGGTGAAGAAAGCCAATGTAATACTATCTCGGAGTCGCACCAACCGAAGGTTCTTTCGATATCAGCATTTACCGATTTTTTTACTAAGGATAACAACCGAGTTAGCAATAATGCAGCACAGAGCTCGAGGCGAGGAATAGAGACAGGTTTAAGTGGGGCTACTTTGGTTTTTGCCGCGACGATGGTGGTAGAAATATCACCAGTTGGAGACTTAGTGCGTGCATACACGACTGCACCATAAGCGAGCGACGAAGCGTCTGAAAACCCATGGAGCTCTATGGTTACTTCGGATGGGAACATATTTCGCGGAACTTGGATCCTCTCGAAAAACAAAAGTTCTTTGCGATACATCAGCCACTCTTCCGCGATGCCCTCGGGCAGTGGATCGTCCCAGCCCAGATTTAGTTCGGCAGACCAAAGTTTTTGAAACATCATTTTAAATAACACAACCGATGGGGCAAGAAGGCCAAGAGGGTCGAAAACACGCGCGATTTCGGAGAGCAAGATTCTTCTTGTTACCTTAAGACACGGGGTAGTTTTAGCGATTCGATATGAGAACACGTCAGTACCAGGGTTCCAGAACATTCCCAATACCTTTATGAGAGGTTGAGAACGTTCGGGATCAACAAAGGAGTATTCGCAGTCTTCAGGCTTTTGTTTTGCGAGTAGAGCCCAACAGTTGGAGCTCCATTTCCGAAGCTGAAGTCCAGCAACCGATAACAGCGTGACGAGCTCTGCTTGCAATTCGAGTAACGTTTCGATTGAGTTGGTTCCGGTCATTACATCGTCCACGTAGACGTCGTTAAGTAATATTCTAGATGCGTTCGGATAAGACAAACGATAATCTTCCGCGAGTTGCTGCAAAACATGAACCGACAAAAATGGAGCCGACGCGGTGCCGTACGTTACTGTTCGTAGCCAATAATGTTGGATCGTTTCACAAGGACTTTGACGCCAAACTATCCGTTGAAAATCAATGTCTTTTTCGCAAACCCATATTTGGCGGAACATCTTCACTATATCTGCCGTGAACACGAACCGATGTTGCCGAAAACGCAAACAAACACCTACCAAGTCACGTTGAATTGGCGGACCAATTAAAAGTCGGCTATTCAATGACTGTCCTTTTGAGTCCCTTACCGAACCGTCGAAAACAACTCGTAATTTTGTGGAAGAACTATCTGGTTTGAGCACCGCATGATGAGGTAGGTAAAACTGTTTTGTCGAATTGAAGTTTATTCTTTCGCGAGGAATGAGTTCCATATGTCCAAGTTCGAGATATTCCTGCATAAATTTTGAATAAAGTTTATGTAGTTCAGGATTATTGCGAAACCTACGTTCCATTGAATATAATCGCGAAACAGCCGACTGTAAGGTATCTCCGAAACTTGGGGAAGGGGTTTTGAAAGGAAGAGAAACGATATATTTTCCGTCGGGAGCGCGCGAAACCGTTTTTCGAAAATATTGCTCAGCTGGGTCGTCAAAGGTTTCATACGCGTTAACCGGGGGAACTTCTTCTATTTCCCAGAATCGTTGCAAGAGACCGTCTACGTCGTTCGAGGAATAAAACGAGGATAATTCCCGGCTGCTAGGATTTGGATTCGACAGCTCTCCTGAAATTACCCAACCAAATGATGTGTTGAATGCTATAGGACTGCCCTCGAGTCCATGAATTTGTTCTCCTCGGATGATGTTCCAGACCTTATCAGCCCCCAGGAGAACATCGATGGAACTTGAAATGTTAAAATAAGGATCCGCCAGTTCCAACTTATGAATGTGCTTCCATGCCGATGCGTCGAAGGATTTAGATGGCAAATTCGAAGTCAATTTACCAAGCACGAAAGGGTCAACGGATAAATGAGTAGAATTGTGGCGAGAGAAAAGTTGAATAGAAACGCGTCCCTTCGTGAAACCCGCTTCTTTTGATGATAATCCCATTATAGGGATGCGAGAATGCTTTCTTGGAAGACCTAACCTTTGCACAAATGATTCAGCAATGAATGAAGATTGTGATCCCGTATCCAAAAGAACTCGACAGTCGAGAAACTGCCCCCGATTATCTTGAAGTTTCGCGAGAATGGTAGGGAGTATTGTTTGTTTTCGAAACTCAAGCGAATGGTTATTAACCAATGGGGAATATGCAGCCGAAGTGGACCGGTCCACCGAAGATTCAGGTTGGTGCGGAGTGGATGATGAAGATGGCAATGCTGACGATGATGCAGGGGATGAGGCGATATCTCGATGGACAAGAGAATGGTGACGAGACTTACAAACGCGACAACGAAACGACGACCGACACCGGTTTGACGAGTGACCTGTTCGAAGGCAATTGAAACACAAGGATTTTGTATTAACGAAATTTCTGCGAGTAACAATGTCTGAGTCTAGAAACTTACTACACTGGCATAGGAAATGGTTACCCTGGCACATGGAACACTGAACACTGCTATCTGAAGCCTTCGCTACATGTGCTCGAATTTATACCGATTGTTTTCCGCGCGAGTTGACCGACCGATTGAGAGTTTGACACGATTCAAGTGCGTCACATCTCAGTTCAAGAAACGTTAGAAAATCTGCTATTGTGCTATCATCACGAGATCCGATTTCTTCCGCCCAGGCATGCTTTGTGTCGCTATCAAGTTTGGAAATTAAAATGATGATCAACCAGGGATCCCTACCATTCCTACCCAATGCATTCAGTCCACGAATAACTTCGTCCGCACCATCTGTTATCTTCCTAAGAGTTTGCACGTTCGACACACTCATTGTAGGAAGTGAAAGAAATATCTGCACAAACGACTGGATAATTAAATTGATCCGGTCGTACCGTTTTTCTAATCTATCCCATGCTTCGATATAATTGGCATCTGAGATTGAAATATGCTTTATTAAGTTGGCTGCATCGTCACGTAAAAAAGACTTTAAATAGTGGAATTTCTGCGTTGGGGTAATATTTGGTTTGTTATCTACAGAACCCAAGAACAAATCTTTAAATGATGGCCAATCCTTGTAATTGCCCGAAAATGGCGGCACCACAATAGGAGGCAGATTTACAGACGAACACGTGCTACCCGAAGAGTCTAACTTTTTTAATAACGTTGTCTGCTGATTAACGAGAGTTTTTAAAACTGAATCATCGGTTTCAGCTTGGATAGTATTTTGTCTTTCGTGAATGGCCCTTTTCAAGCCAGAATGTGCCACAAAATATTTTTCTTCGTATTGACCGAATTCACTTTGACATTCCCCTAGCTCTTCGTCTGCTACCGAATTTTGCAAAAGTTCATTATGCAGCGAAGAAAATTCCGACCACGCTTCAACAAACCTGCTTAACCGAATTTCGAGCATCTCGATCGTAGTCGACTCGTCGATAGACGCGACGAAATCTACCGCACGTGTTAAGCACGCCTTTACATTACCGCGTTTTTGTTTGATGGCCATTCATGATATATGTATATCATATATCAACGAAAGAAAAAAAAACAAGTGAAATGCTTCTTCACAAAATCATAGACTTTACCTAGTTAATCATAGGCACGTGTCCTATGATTGCTAAGTGTATCTGCACGCAAGTATATTTAAGAAAAAAAAAAGTTTATGAGTTTAACACGACCGGATAAAATTTCGGCTCGAAGGACCAGAATGAAGATGATTGAATTCACAATTTTATTTTGATAACAATAATACGTATAATACACAATGTTACGATCTCTAACTATATGTATATATATATGTGCAGGTAATAAATACGAATACTTATGTGATTTATGAATATCCCGTCCAATGGCTCAAGGTGTGGCTGGTGCAGCGATCAAGATCCAAGTGACCGAGATCTTCACACTGCAGTTGCCACTTGACCGCCCACTCATGTTCATGATAAAAGAATCTCGCTGCAAATGCAGATCGAACGAAAACTGAGAGCTCATCAATTTTGAGAGATAACACAAACAAGAAAACCAAACTGATGAGTGCGTAACATTGTCAAGTGGGAGCTGCTGTGTGCAGAATTAGTGAGATTCGCTGCAAAGACATTAGGTGATTCTGTATGACGAACAATAATTAGAAAACGGATCACACATGAATGTACAGCGAGTCTCACTGTTGTTTGTATACAAAGTTAGCTCACAATTTTAACATCGAAATATGTATAACATTTAAGTACATATAAATATAATTCTTGTCCAGTTCCAAACACCATTGTTGCTGAGTATGTTAATCAGTTCATTTACTACGATGGACCACAGGAGAGGTGAGAGAACCCCACCTTGAGGGCATCCTTTCGCGGCATTTACACTGATTTTATCATTGCCTAGTGAGGTGCTTATTTTCCTATTGCTAAGCATTTGTTAGATCCAATTGCATGTGGTGTTATCCACCCCTGTGCTGAGGATGCAACGTTCTATATGGGTGTAGCCGGTGTTGTCGGGCAGAAGGGAGCGAACAAACAGAGCAAAGAGGTTGATCGCGTTAAGCTTGGCAAACGCCAGCTTCGATCTCTGTCCCTGCTCAATCCAAGTTGACACACAGCCTCCGCGTGGCCTCCCCTGGATAGCTATACTGGCACCCGCCAGGTAGGGAACCAATGTATGCAGCGACCCGACCCCTTGTTCTTGAGGAAAGAGGAACCTGGCCCTCCAGGCTGGGGGTTGCGCTTAATGCTAACATCCCTATCGCTTCAAACAAAAATTTTGTTTGACGGATTACATGTTGACGACCCCCGCAAACGTCAAAAAGGAAACGAATTTCGGTTCTGCACCTGGTCCCTCAACAGACCAGGTGCAGCCGAACAACTGGTCAACTCTTTGGACTGCTATAAGGCAGGCATTACTGCGCTCCAAGAAGTGCGATGGGATGGGCCAGGCAAAAAGTGGATGAAAAACTGTGATGTCTACTACGGAAACTGCTACAGAGAAAATAACGCTTATTCGGATGCGGATTTGTTATTCGAGGCAGACTCAGGAAAAATGTATTAAGCTTCCCACACGTAAGCGAACGCCTCATAACTATCCGCATCAAGGCCAATATCGGCAATATAAGCTTACTATGTGTCCACGCCCCCACAGAGGAGAAAGATGACCGACGTAAAGACGGCATATGACATATGATCTCCTAGGCAGAACGTATGCGCAATGTCCCAGCTATGACACCAAAATCGATCTAGGGTAATCGATGCGAAGCTGGGTAAGGAAGCTATCTTTGAACGGGTCATTGGAAAACACAGCCTACTCAACACGTCAGAAAACGGACTAAGGCTGGTGGACTTTATGGCGGGACATAACCTGGTAGTAGCAAGTACACGATTCCCACACCTCAACATCCATAAGGGGACCTGGCGGTCTTTCGATCAATCGACAACCAACCAAATTGATCATATTGCGATCGACGGCAGACACTCCTCCAGCATACTAGATCTCCGAACCTTTCGAGGAGCCAACATCGACTCGGATCATTACCTTGTTGTAGCCAAGGTACGGATGCGAATTTCTCGGAACCAACGGAGTCGAGTAAGAACACCAAAATTTAACGTCGGAAAGCTGCAATCGCAGGAGACCGCCAGAACCTTCGCCGATCAAGTCTCCCTGAAGCTCTCTCAGGTCCCGATGCAATCTGCAGAAACCATAGAACAGCAATGGAGTCGTTGTCAGAAAGCCATTAGAGAGGCCGCCTCAGATATACTCGGTTTCGAGCCACCACCGTCGAGAAACCCCTGGTTTGATGATGAGTGCAGACAGGCCCATGTAGAGAAACAGAATGCATACATGGCCACATTGCATCGACGAGAGCTGCTCGCGAGCTCTATGAACAGAAAAGGAGGGATGAGGGAGATGAGCGGGTTAGGAACATGCACCAACTCATCTGCAAGATATGGTCGGAAGAACGCATGCCCGATGAATGGAATCTCAGTATCGTTTGCCTGGTCCATAAGAAAGGAGACCCCTATGACTGCGCCAATTACAGAGGGATAAGCCTCCTGAACATCGCGTACAAGATCCTCTCTGCCGTACTGTGTAAGTACCTGAAACCGTTCGTGGACAATCTGATAGGTTCCTACCAGTGTGGTTTCAGGCCAGGAAAATGCACGATAGACCAAATATTTACACTATGGCAGATCTTGGAGAAGACCCATGAATTCCAGGTCGACACGCACCATCTATTTGTCGACTTTAAAGCCGCGTATGACACCGTTTATAGAGACGAGCTATACAGAGCCATGTCTTGTTTTAACATTCCTGCCAAATTCGTCAGATTGTGCAGGATGACTATGGAGAACTCTCGCTGCTCCATTAAGGTCGGAGGTGAACTAACCGAAAAAAGGTTTTAGACAGGGTGACGCACTGTCATGTGATTTCTTTAACATCATTCTCGAAAAGATGGTGCGGGATCCTGCGGCCAATACAAGAGGTACGATCTACTTCAAGTCCACACAATTGCTTGTCTATGCAAATGACATTGACGTTATTGGACGGACAATGCGAGACGGCGATGAGGCGCTCGCAAGCATTGAAGCAGAAGCGGCTAAAGTGGGTCTAAGTGTAAATGGGGACAAGACCAAATATATGCTGTCATCCAAGAAAGACGCACAACACCGACGTCTTGGTCAGAACCAAGTGAAGTAGTCAAGGACTTCGTCTACCTTGGCTCGATAGTGATAAGCAGCAATGACACCAGCGCTGAGATAAAACGCAAACTAACTCTTGCCAACCGCTGCTTCATTGGGCTCAAGAGGCAACTGAGTAGGAGAGCCCTCCCTCGAAAAACTAGGGTATCTCTCTACAAAATCTTAATCATCCCGGTCATCCTACGGCGCTGAAGCTTGGACTTTATCAAAAGCGGATGAGGAGGCTCTTGGGCGTTTCGAGAGGTAAATTTTGCGTCCAATCTTTGGTCCTGTTTGTGTAATCGGAGAGTGGAGGAGAAGATTCAATCAAGAACTGTACGGGCTGTACAGCGACATCGGCTTAGTTAGACGTCTTTGGATCCGACGTCTAAGATGGATGGGCCATGTAGAGCGAATGGACATCACCGCACCGGCCCGAAGAGTCTTCGACTGCAACCCTGAGGGACGACGCAGCAGTGGTCGACCGCATTTAAGGTGGCACGCACAGGTGGAAAGGGACATCAACCAACTGGGCGTGCGGCACTGGAAGCGGCTGGCCAAAGATCGGGCCGGTTGGAGAGGCCTATTGGTTGGGGCCCTGGTTCACCCCGAACAGTAGCACCATCAAAAAGATAAAGGAAAAGTCGGTATTGTCGATAGCACCCTCGATATCGAGAAAGCAACCTATCGCAATTTCTTTGTCGCTCAGAGATTTGTTGATCCGAGCTGTTAGCTCCTGAAGAGCATGCGTGGTCGATTTCCCATGCTGGTAGGCATATTGGTTTTCGTGAAGTGGTGATCTTTTCAGGGCACCGTCCCTGATATGCCTATCCGGAATTCGAAAGGTAGATACAGTGTTTCCTTGATCAAGAATAGGTGTAGCTTGAATACTTCTATCCTAATTTCAAATCGTATGGCTTAGGGCCTAATTACATAGTCAAGACGCCGTCAAACCGCAACGCGTTTGTAGGTGCAAACTGTAAAAGTGCCTGTCAAAGCCAATAGATTGGTATCTCATTCTTTATTCCTGGTTAAAATGCCAGCGTGTATGACGCGATCGCCATCGATGCTATGCCTCATGACGCGTTTACTTTCAGCATGTAACATTTCTTCCTCTTCTTCTCGAACCAGGAGGCTCGAAGACCCTCTTAGCTGGAGCGTTGATGTCCATGCGCTCGATGTGGCCGAGCCAGTGTAGTCGACGGATCTTTGCCTTCCGGACCACATCCACATCGTTGTACAGCTCGTACAGTTCGCGGTTGTGTCTTCTTCTCCATTCACCTTCCTCACAGACAGAACCCAACGAAAGAACCCAAAATCAGCTCCGCTGTCCTGCTTATCGTCCAGCTTTCGGCTCCGTACAGCAAGACTGACAGTATGAGCGTTTCGAGTGAGGAGTTTTGACCCCAGTTGATTGGACAAGCCGAAGTAGCAGCGGTTGCCAAGGGCGATTCTATGCCGGATCTCTACTGTGGTGTCATTTGTGGAATTTACGTTTGCCCCGAGGTAGACAAACTCCTTGACTACCTCGAAATTGTAGCTGTCAATTGTTATATTTTGTCCCAGGTGGTGAGCGACGGATTGGTTTTTGCTTGACAGCATATACTTCGTTTTGTCGTCATTGACCTTAAGACCAACTCGTTTCGCCTGTTTTGTAATCGCCGTGAATGCTTCCAAAATGCCAAGGCGAGAACACGCGATGATGTCGATATCATCCGCGTATCCTAGCAGCTGGACGGACTTGTAAAATATAGTGTCTTCCCTATTGACGCCTGCCCGTCGCACCAGCACCAGGTTGAAGAAGTGACATGACAGCGCATATCCTTGCCGAAATCCGGTGCATGTTTCAAAGGGTTCCGAAGTCCTAGAACCGAATTGCACGGTGCATCGCGTATTTTTTTGCGTGGCGCGACACAGCTGGATCAGTTTTCCCGGGATCCCGGATTCAGCCATCGCACCAAACAGTCCTCCACGATGAATGCTGTCGTATGCGGCTTTGAAATCGATGAAAAGATGGTGTGTATCGATTCGAAACTTGTTGGTCTCTTCCAGGATTTATCGAAGTGTGAAAATTTGGTCTATAGTCGATTTGCCGGGCCGGAAGCCGTACTGGTAGCTGCCGATTAGTGCGGTGCAAAACGGCCTTAGACGTTCATTTTCGTGGGGGCGAGCACCCCCATTTATTGGGCTTAATTCAAGCCAACTTAATCTAACTTAGAAGCTTATGATGGTGGGGGAGGGGGGCATGATTAAGAAGACGAGTTTTTAAGCATTGAGTGCTGAGGTTGAAGTCGATGTAAGGATTTGAGTTAACACTTCCCAGCATACGAGAAATGGGTTCATTGGAGCCATAGGCGGTGCGGGGGGTGGGTAGATAGAAGAGACGGGGAATACGTACATTGCGGGGGTTAGTGTTGATAGAGACAGAGTCATAGAGGGTCGCGCAATCAATGGTACCTGAAAGAAGTCGATGGATGAAGAGAATGTCAGATACAGTTCTTCTTTCCTCCAACGTGTTCATGTTGATTAATTTAAGACGGTCTTGATAGGGTGGTAGGAGCAAAGGATTATTCCAGGGGAGACCTCGAAGTGCAAAACGTAGGAATCGGCGTTGGATGCTCTCGATTCTAGAAATGTGGGTTTGTTGGTAAGGTGACCATACTTGAGAGGCGTATTCAAGAAGGGGCCGGACAAAGGTTGTGTAGAGAGATCGGGTAACGTAGGGGTTGGAGAATTCTTTAGACCATCGCTTTACGAAGCCGAGTGCTGAATTAGCTTTAAGGATTATCTCGTCGATATGTGTCCGAAAATTTAACTCCTGGTCACATAATATGCCAAGATCCCGGATAGCCTGAACGGAGGCTATGGGCTGATTACTTAGAAAGTAGAAACGGGGAGGGGGTTTGATTCGTTTACGTGAAAAAGTAATGGATTGGCATTTGGGAATGTTGAGTTCCAAGCAGTTTTTGGAACACCAGGTGGAAAAACTATTGAGATCTAATTGGATTAGGGAAGGGTCCTGACTGGAGGAAATACTCCTGAAGAACTTGGTATCATCGGCATATAGTGAGACATGGGAATGTTTGATCACCATTTCAATATCGTTAATGGTAATAACGAAAAGAAGTGGACCACACAATACGCTGGACAGGATCTTGTATGCGGCATTGAGCAGGGATATACCTCTATAGTTCTTGCAAGAGGTAGGATCGCCTTTTTTGTGGATGGGGCAAATAGAGCCAGTCGTCGAGCAAGCTTTCGTCTTCCCAAATTCTGCAGGCGCATGCTCCCTACCAGAACATCGCCGCCAGCCTTGAAGAGCTCTGATGGCAAGCCATTTAAGCCTGCTGCCTTGTTATTCTTCAGCTTCTGAATAGCTGTGCCGACTTCTTCGATGCTGGGATTTCCTCCGTCCCTACCGCTCTCTCTTGTTCATGCTCGTTAAGTAGTTGCTAGAAATGCTGCTTAAATACATCCACTATTCCCTGCGGGTCGGTGACAAGATTACCCTCGCAGTTTCGAAGAGCCTGGGTGCCCTTTTTGAAGCCTCCTGCAAGGCCTTGGCTTTCTTGTAAAAGGCTCCTGTTTTATGCTTATCCCTAGACTCCTCGAAAAGGTCATCACCCAAAATGTATAATGTTGCGGCCCGCGTGAATTAGCAAACATATGAATGTGGCCCGAGGGAAAAAAAGGTTGAGTATGGCTGGCTTAGGCGATAATATTTGAAAAAAAAAAGCAACAGAAATGCGGAATTAATTTCAATCTAATAGAATCTACAATTGCACGAGTGCAATCAATCGATCAAAATTAATTACGGTCGTAGACGACTATGATAGAGACTATTTTGAAATATTCTGATGAAAGGTCAAACAAAAGCTCTGGAAGCACTTCAGTGGGGAAAAATGGACATCTATCACTATCAAAAGGGCAAAATCCACTGAGATTCGGACTGCGTGCGTATAGTATCTATAGTTCTATTCTATTCTACATCAATCATTAAAAATAGTTTTTCATCTGTGTGGTTCAGGGTTTTTTGCAACATTTCCCACTCACTCAAAAGAGAAAACCAAACCCAAAAAAAAAAAAAAAAACTCCAACAACAGCCAATTGATTTTGATCGACAGAGATCCTGATTAACATTCATATCATCACTTATCTAATTTTTCCAATTTCCCCCCCGTCCAACACACACTCTATTGATTGTTTTACTATCGCCCAGGTTGAGGTCCAAGTCATTCTCGTTAATATTCATTTGTTCTGCAACTGATTTCTGTCGACGCGTCAATTCTGCCGCCACTACTCCATTATGCTCATTATTGGCAAAATAAAAACAAAAATACAAGAAACACGAAGCAATAAAATCATATACTCGAACGAATTAGCACGTCATATAACCGACTTCATAGTTAGCTCCCTCATCAACCTAAGCAAATATCAAGCGAAAAAAAAACACAAAAACTGGATTGCATACAGGAGGCGGGCCTACAGGCCACGCAATCGAAAGGCAAAAGACGAAAAGTCACAGTCACGCCAGAAAGAGATGACAAAGCGATAAGACACTCCTATTGGTCGGACGGTAGCAATTCGCCTCTAACAGTCGTCATCTTGACGAAAGTATCTGAAAAGAAGCAGTCGGAGAAAAAGGCACACAAATACCAATTCGAACGACAGATATTCGTATCGGTGAGGTAATGATCTGGACGAAAGATCAGCTATGCCTGTCAGTCGGAAAAGTTGCTCGCATCGGTAAGGACGTGTTCGGTCATCTGGCGTGATTCGAAGGGAATACTGAAAACAAAAAAAAAAAAAAAAACCAACAAACTCCCTGAGCTATCTTGTAAAAACTTTGAATTAGTTCCAACCAATCAGTCAGTGTGTGCTCCGTGACATCATTCAAGCGTACAAGTGACAAAATCAAACCTTGGATTAGCCGCATCGTGTCAACATAAGATGACAGTCACTGCCTTCGCAGCAGCAATGCACAGACCCTTCTTTAATGGATACCCTTTGCAAGGTAACAGTTTCATCTTTGCTTCCCTACCTGTACTTCTATCCCATCATAAACGTTCCGTTCGCGGAATCCCTCGAACTAACTGAAAGAGCCTTTCCCTTCACTTTGTTCGCCTCTCGTTCACGATCAATTTCGATGTCTTGTTCTTCTTCTCTCTTCCAGCAGATATGTCCAATGGACAAGGACGAGTCAATCAACTTGGCGGCGTATTCATCAACGGACGTCCTCTCCCCAATCATATTCGCCTCAAGATTATCGAAATGGCAGCCGAAGGAGTACGGCCTTGTGTCATCTCACGTCAATTGCGTGTTAGTCACGGTTGTGTCTCGAAGATTCTCAATCGATACCAGGAAACAGGTTCAATTCGTCCAGGTGTTATAGGTGGATCAAAACCGAAGGTCGCCTCGCCGGAAATCGAGAATCGCATAGAGGAATATCGACGTGCAAATCCTGGGATTTTCTCATGGGAAATTCGCGACAAGCTGATCAAAGAAGGGATTTGTGATCGTGCGTCGGCTCCTTCGATCTCGGCCATATCGAGACTCCTTCGCAGTCGTGATAATCTGCCCAACGATGACTACAAGCAAAAGTCGTCGCATTTCAATGCCAATCAAACTGATACATCGATCAAACCAACCGATGACGATGACCTCTCGGATTGTGACAGTGAACCAGGTATTCAATTGAAACGCAAACAACGTCGCTCCAGAACCACGTTCACTGCCAGCCAATTGGACGAACTGGAAAAAGCATTCGAAAGGACACAGTACCCTGACATATACACGCGCGAAGAGCTGGCACAACGCACAAAGTTGACCGAGGCACGGATTCAGGTGTGGTTCAGTAACCGACGGGCACGCTTACGTAAGCAACTCACTTCACAGCCCGTATCGTCGGCATTCGGATCAGGAATGCCCTCTGCCGCTCAAAGTATGGCAAACAATCTTTATCCGCCGGTCATGCCAACAGGTGCCGCCTCAATGACAGATCAATCATCCTACGCACAAAGTCACATCTACGATTTCTATAACGTCCACTCTGGATCACCGGGCACTTCAGCTTCCATCACTCCACCGCATCAGGCTTACAATCCGACTTCGGCTTTTACCGCACATCACCATGATCTCCACTACTCCCATCAGCAAAGTCTGCTCGCCAACATAGGTCAGACGTATCCTGACCTGGACACCAATCAAGTGGCATCACGCAACGAAAGCCCGTCGGATTCGAACACCACCTATCCGGCTGGTATTCAACTTCCTCCCACTCCGAACAGCCTCACGGCACCCGTAGGCCCGAATTCGGTAAACGGCAACAGCAACGAAGACATTCATTCGGCTACAAAACTAGAAGTCCCTCCAGCGACGGCAGTTCAACAACAACAGCAACAACAACAACAGCAACAGCAGCAACAACAAGCCAACAACAGTTTCATGCCATGGAATCCCATCGGTACACCGAACAATTCTCGCCCAAATACATCGCATTCACCGCAGGATAATTCGAACATACCGACTGGATGCGGTGGTGCTGGTGCTAGCATAAGTTCCACTGCCGGTGCTGGCGGTAATTTCCAAAATCCAACCCACGCCGCCCCCTCCTCCGCCTCCTCCTCATCGGTCTACGGCGGTCATCATTCCCACTATCATCATCCGCATCATCATCACCACATACCCATTCATCACAACGCATCCTCGTTCATGCACTCGAACTTTGCATCGGCCTTCCCGTCGCCATCCAAGAGCTTCGGCATGCCACAAGCATTCTATCCTTTCTAATTGTTCCATACTCGTAGACACGCAGCAACCGGACGCTGGACAAATGTATATTTTATCTCGTTACTTTCTATTGTTCATCTATGTATGTGTATTATTCAAAGGATTCAATAAAGAACTTCAACTTAAATTGGTCGTTTTACTGTCCTCGATCTCGTAATCCCATTATATGCTGCGCACACTTCTCGCGAAAACCAGATTTCCAGCATCAGCATCCTCCATAAATCTCTCCCTTGAACGGACAACGAAAGGATAACAGCATTCATTCACACACCGCAGGAGTCATTGTCTCACCAGCTCGCAACTACCTGTCGAAATTGCACGGATCCTGCGGATCCCACTACCTTGACTCATGACTCTGCTGTGCTGTTTTGGGCGATCCACTAGCTCAGAAAATGATGGCCATTAACATGGATAATCTCGGTCAATAGGGACATCATGAAACTTTTATTGATCAACATTTGTAAACCCTTCGGTAGGGGTACATATGTACGTCCTGTGAAGGTAGTTCGAGGAAAGGGTACGGGACAAAAGGAGTAGATTTTATTGCTGTCCAGGAAAAGGATTACATTTAGGAAGCGAGTTTGTGTGAAGGTGACCTCGTTTGCCTGTTGATTGACTTTCTACACCACGAACACGGGATCGAAACGATTCAGGTTTCATGGATGATTTGTTCGATTTGCCAGCTCGGCAAGGACTCACAACATTGTACGTACATACCTGTGAGTGGTTGAAGAGATGAGTGTTTCTGTATCTTATTTACTTAGGCAAGGAATCGGTAAAGGATTCAATTCAAAATCAGATCGGAATCGAGCGATATGACTTTTTGTGGCGACATTAAATGGTAATTCAAGTCAGAAGTAAATTCACTTACAGATTGAGGGATTATCCGACTAGCAGACGCCTTAAGCAGAGATTATTGATCTTTGTCGTTCACACCTAAGTAAACACATGGACAACAACACGGGATTGCGGATTTTCATGCGATTTCGTCCTTTCTACTCATAATTGCATGTTTAAGGATAATACTTTGATCTAATCTAGTTGTTCTGCTTCTTCGGCGCTCTACCGACCGGTCGTGGAAAGGTCGTGTTTGTATTGTTTTTCCCAATAAAAAGGCGTACGGCGATGTCTTCATTTTTAGAGCAATTAAAGGATAACGAGAGTAGGGACTTGAACACTGTGAATGCCTTGGTGTAGGACCTTATTCAAGCATTGAAGTGGGCTGACAAGTGGCTACCCGAGGATGGAATACAATTATGGGATATTGGTTGTGCACTGTAGATTAGACAGAGATTTGTTGAACTTTAGAGAATAGAGATAGAGCTGGAGTGCAGTTTTGGTAGACGTTAGACATGCTCTTTGTTTATAAGCGATCACAACGCCACTATGGCCCTTTGCCTTTCAAAGTCACACAACTTTGTATTGATTTAAATAGAAAAACCTTTTTACTAGCTAATCTCTTGGGCTACGCCTATGGAGCCTGTCCGAAGTACGACGGTAAAATCGTACCCTTACCAAAATCTGACTCACGGACTTTGCCTCATCTCGTAATGCGGTGAAAAGTAACGCCAGATTTCCTCGCAAGTGTCTCCACGCAGCAACCTGACAATCTCCGGATGGTCGAACCGCCACCCAAATCAACCATGCGCTCATTGACGCAAGACTCTCGTCAAGCACTGTGACCATTTCCCCGTAGAAGCAACATTCAGAGCTCGTCTGTCCAATGTCGGAAAGCTGTACCAGCCCTGCCCACCATGAGCAGGTTCGACTTTGGACGCGTGAGCACACAGGAGGTTACCAGAGTCAACAGAAAGCAACTGAGCGAATGACTCTCCGGTATGCGTCGAGCATAAATGTCAACAATATGTGGCTGCATTGTCGGCCGCTCAACCATTCAGGAAGTAGCCGTAGACCACCACCGAGAAGAAATTCATGGTATGATGGCGAGTGTGAGCAGAAAATATCAGCAACCGACGAGGCGTATCAAAAGGCGCTGCAGCGAAAAACCGGAGCAGCGCGAGAGGATTACCTGGAGAAAGGCAGACAGGCTTTTCGAAATTTCGAAAGTCATCCCGTCACCGTACTCGCAGGGAATAGTGGATGTATTCAAGCAGCACTTCTAGCAGCTTCTTAACGAGCATGACCAAAAGAGAGTGATGGAGACTGATTAAGCCCAAACTCCAGTCGATGAAGTTGTCCTCCCACCCAGCATCGATGAATAAGTCAGCGTAGCCATTCAAAAGCTGAAGAACAACAAGCAAGCAAGGTCAGATGGCTTGCCATCAGAGCTCTTCAAGGCTGGTATATCCGACCACTGGAATATCAGCTCTATTTGGTGGTCCTATCTGTTCAATGTCGCATTCAAGATCCTGTCCAGCGAACTGTGAAAGCCGAAGAACCAAACTCTTGCCCTACAAAACGTTTATACTTCCAGTCTTGCTGTACATAGCCGAAAGCTGGACGATAAGCAGGACGGCGGAATTGATTTTAGGTTCTTTCGAAAGAAACTTTCTGCGTTGGATATTTGGTCCTGTCTATGAGGAAGGCGAACGGAAGAGAAGACATAACTGCGAACTCTACGAGCTGTACAAAGATGTGGATATAGTCCGGAAGGCAAAGATCTGTCGATTATACTGACTCGGCCACATCAAGCGCATGAACACCAACGCTCCGGCTAAGAGAGTCTTCGAATCCGAGACTCCTGGTTCAAACAGAAGAGGAAGAGAGATCCTCCAGTATAAAGACCAAGCCACCGCGGATGCAAGACAATTTGGTCGTGCTATAGCTAAGGCTCAGGTCTTCCACGTAAAAACGTAAGCCTGTGAAATCTTTTTCCGTTCTCGAGGAACGATCTTCCCGATCATATCCTTATTTTGATATCTTTTCGGCCCAATCAGTTTGCCATTGACAGTCGTCGCGCGCGGTCGCGAGTCACACGCACGGAAGGAAAAAACAAAAGAACGAACAAACCAAAAAAAAAAAAACGGGAAAGAAAAACAAATAACGTAGTGCAGTGTAGTGCGGGCAAAAAAAAAATAAAAAAAAACGTGAAAGTGCCGAACCGAAAACCGAACACCTGGTCGGCACCAGCGCTGGGCCGTACTCCTGCCTGTCCCTCTTCCCCTCTCGTGACAGTGTTCGCACTCAGCACACACACTGATTGAGTGCTAACGCAACCGACGCGTAGCGGGTCGCGTGTGTTGTTCTTTGTTGGTGGAGCAAATCTTACTGTCGTAAGGGCATAACACCTACGGTAGTTTGTTTTTGCGAATTCAGCGATAGAACTTCACTTACGCGTCTCCGCTTTAACGGTTTTGTATCTATACACGTTTTGTAGTTTGCATTGATGAGGGATTTCTGTGTGCGGTTCTGCAATATTCGTGGGTTACGGAAGAATTTCTTTGCCACGTATATCCATCTCTCTCGCCACAAACCGGCTGTTTTGGCACTTTGTGAAACACAGGTCGATGAAAAGTCTGATCCTTCGGATTTCAGTCTTCCTGGATATAGCTTAGTGCCATTATTCGTTTCTCGCCGTGGTCTCGCCATCTATGTCCGTAGTGATATTGCTTACCAGTTACTTCCACAGTATAGCCAAACATCCACCCCGGAATTTAATTTCATGTGGCTTAAATTCATATTCCGTAAGCACTTCATCCACTACTGTTTTCTTTATAGAAGCCCCAATCTAGACAGGAATGCAACATTTGATGCATTCGACGCACTGTCTGATTCCATCCAAAGTATTGTTTCCCTGTTCCCTCGCACTGAAATCGTTTTAGCGGGCGATTTCAATGTACACAATTCTCAGTGGCTTCGACATTCTGGACAGACAACACTCGAAGGAAGGTATGTTGAAATTTTTGCTGAGTTAAATCACTTAACTCAACTTGTGAATGAGCCATCACGTATCCCCGATGTTGTTGGTCATACCGCCAACACGCTGGACTTGTTTCTTACCTCTCAGCCTGACAAATACACGATCGATGTATTGGAACCCCTAGGCTTGTCTGACCACTGCATGATATCAGCGAAATTCTCGAACTCCCACCATCCAGTTAAAGAAAAAGCTCCTAAGAGAACACTATGGCTATACGAGAAAGCCAACTGGTGCGGCCTTAACAACTTCTTTCGGATCTTCAACTGGTCGTTGTGCTTCCTCGACAACGACGTCGACGCCGCAACTGATATTATCGCAAACGTTATCCGAATTGGCATGGCAAATTTTATTCCCAGCAAGATTAAAAGCACCAGGCCTAAGGATAATACGTGGTTCGACTCGAGCTGCAAAGAGGCTATTAGGCTCAGGGAGCTAAGTTTTCGGGCCTACAAGGCAAACAGTTCTGAGGAAAACCGAAAAAAGTACATACGAGCCAGAAATGACTGCAACACCCACATTCGACGGATTAAATTCCAATCCGACCAAAAATTAAGGCGTAAAATCCTTCAATGTCCCAAAGGTAGCAAAAGTTTCTGGTCGTTTGTAAAAAACGTAAAAAACCAAACTAAGTCGTCTATACCGATGCTCATCCACAATGACACTCCAGCTGTCACCCCCTTAGACAAAGCTAACCTACTTGCTGCCCATTTCGCAACCAGTTCTCAGCTGCCAGCTTGTACTTTGTCTCCGCCTGTACTAGAGTGCGTCAATTCCACCATGGGGCTAATCCACTTCCGCACTCGTACAGTCGCAAGGGTTCTTAAAGACCTCGACATACACAAATCCGCTGGTCCAGATGGTATTGCCTCAATAGTTCTGAAGAGGTGTTCTTCTACGCTGGCAAAACCACTGCGTAAGCTTTTTCACCTTTCCTACAGCTCTGGGCTCTTTCCGAGTAGGTGGAAAACAGCATTTGTCCAGCCTATACCCAAAAAAGGCGAATCATCTTCTCCCTCCAACTACCGACCCATTGCACTAACGTCCCTTCTTTCCAAGGTCATGGAAACGCTGATTAACCGTCAGCTTATGAAATATCTTGAATCACGGAAACTCCTCAATGACCGCCAATACGGTTTCCGCAGCAACAGATCCACTGGTGATATGATGGCATATCTCGCTGAAAAGTGGAATCACTCCCTTCAGCAAGCAGGTGAAAGCAAAATTGTTGCACTGGATATTTCGAAAGCATTTGACAGGGTTTGGCATGAAGCCCTTTTGTCGAAAATGCGTGCTTTTGGGATCGATGAGTCTCTTTTTCAATGGATTAGAAGCTACCTTTCGAATCGTTCAATTCAAGTTGTTTTGGACGGATTCAAGTCTGATACTCACTTTGTAAATGCCGGCGTTCCCCAGGGCTCCGTTTTGTCTCCGACACTCTTTCTTATTTTGTGGAATTTAATGCTTCCAAAACACAATGCTGTCTCTTGTCGTTAAAGCGTATAAATAACCCGCAGCCATTATCCATGAATGGCACTTGCATCTCAGAAACTGAAAAGCTTTCCATCCTGGGTATGAGTGTTGCTCACAATCTTAATTGGAGCGACCATATATTCAGTGTCGCCAAGAATGCTGCGAAATGCCTAGGATTCTTATACAGATGCAAGAAATATTTCTCACCCTTAGATCTGGCTACAATCTATAAGGCGTTCATTCGCCCCAAATTAGAGTTTAACGCTCATGTCTGGTCCGGTGCTTCCAAGACCTCACTGCACCTACTAGACAGAATACAAAAACGAGCCATAAAACTGATAGGTGACTCCAGCATTACCAAAACATTAGACTCGCTGGAACACCGCAGGAATGTTACCTGCCTCTCCCTGTTTTATCGTTACTAGCCAGTTGCATTCCGCCCCTTCAACATTTCTCCCGCAATACACGTCTCTCTAGGAATGCTCACCAATATACTCTGAAGCCCGCTTTCGGACGTACTGTCAAATATAGAGAATCTTTCATTAACCGAACCACACGAATCTGGAACTCCCTGCCGGATTCGGTTTTCCCCCCTCAATGCAACATGCAAGCATTTAAGATCAATGTCCATCGGCATCTCCTCTATTCCTCTTCCTCTCTACCTTCTGCCCGCACTGTGTCACCGACATAATAAGGTTATTAGACCTTGAGTGCGCGCAAATTATTAAAAAAAAAAAAAAAAAAAATCTGCGCCCGTGATTGCCTACGTAAAGAATTCAAGCGGAGATAATTGGCTCAAGAGAATGAGGCAAACGAAGCTTCTTCATAACAACTCTTGTGTGATGGTGCTAAGTCGGGTTGAAATGTCCATTCTGATTCTCTCACTGATATACCTGGTTGCTTAAAGTTTTAAAGCACCTTAATGCCGCGATCTAAAAACACAGGCGAAGAACACTCGTCTCCTGCCCAAGGACTCACACTGTGACTTTGACTTCCTTTCAAAGTAGTTGACTTCCTACCAACTATCGTCGCGTTTGGTCTATTGAAAAAATTCCGTACGTAATTCCGACAACGCAGCCTTGTGTACACTTGCATTGTCCTGTCTTCTTCCGAATCCTGGCATTCAGTTGGTCAAGGAAGTGTAACAGTTCCCATTCACAGCCCGCAACACGTTGGCCATGACCATGACCATCAGATAAGATGGACTTCGCCTCTTTGGCGCAGAATCATCGGCTTCCATGCACTGCTTGGACTGCTGTTCCCTTTTCTGGCGTCTATCCATGTCTCATCCATGGTAACAAGTCGCCGCACAAAATTAGTAGGGCCCCTATTGAATGGGTCCAAAGATTATTGCGAACATCGTTTGCCCATCCTGTACAGAGCTTTCGTATTCCTGATTCTTTATGCAAGGTGTTTCGCACTTTCTCTTTCGAAGGTATCTCACTCGCCTATCGTCCAACGCGATATCATGGACGCTTTTGATGGTTTCGAAACTTATCATACGAAGTAATGACAAGTGCACTCTGGAAGGAAACCCACATTTTTGCTGATTAGAACCCCGTCTCTGTGTGAGACCAACAACTGTCCACCTTACCCTCGTGTTGTTATTTGACATAAAGGTGTTGCAGGACTCTGAAACACAATTAAGTTCGAATTTCATTTTGCTTGCTTGCTTTGGTGGCGTTACAGCCTATGAAGGGCAGCTCAGACTAGTATCCATCCAATTGAGAGACTTTTTGGTGCGACTTCGTCGACTTCTTTGTTTCCTGTCCATTCATTCCCATATGTTGCTGCTGTTTTTTGTGTAACGCATCACGTCACTACCCCGACACCACATCATCTGACTTGAAATTCTAAGTGAACTAGAATAGTGAAAATAGTGGCACATGCAATATGTAGTTGTTGAAAGCCTTTAGGGCTGTTGGGAGATCCCCACTTAGCTGACAAGACTCTTTAAGAGTTGTAGTGTGATTTTGCTTTAAAAGTTGGAGCGCTTAGAAAACGCACGATAAATTGTAAATTCTGTAAAACCACTTCTTCGACAAATAGCTTGTTTTCGACTTAAACGTGCTTAACTCGGTAGCTTCCTTGACAACATTAAAAATTTAACTTGGCGTCTGTAGTGACAAGCATATTTGAGCTGACACTCAAAGATGTCTTCATTTCGATCTCCAATAACACCAAGTATGTGGAAGTCCTCCTAAATACTAAGGTGCTTCGGTTAAGACATGTTGAGCCAAAGGCTTGTTAACCATGTGGCAATGCAGAGGTACTTTCAGCAAGTCTTGGGGCTTGATCTCTTAATTATTTTCCACAGCTATACGACAGTGGTGCTGGAGCAGATAGTGCGACGGGCAGGCGTCAACAGGGAAGGCACTTTCTTTTACAAGTCCATCCAGCTGCTAGGATACGCGGATGATATCGACATCATCGCGTGTTCTCACCGTGGCATTGTGGAAGCATTCACGGCGATTGAAGAACAGACGAAACGAGTTGGTTTAAGATCAATGAGGACAAAACGAAATACATACATGCTGTCAAGCAAAAACCAATCCGTCGCTCACCACCTGGGACAAAATATAACAATTGATAGCTACAATTTCGAGGTAGTTAAGGAGTTTGTCTACCTCGGGGCAAACGTAAATTCCACAAATGACACCACAGTGGGGATCCGGCATAGACTCGCCCTTGGCAACCGCTGCTACTTCGGCTTTTCCAAACAACTGGGGTCAAAACTCCTCACTCGAAAGACCAAAGTCATGCTTTACAAAACGCTCATACTGCCAATCTTGCTGAACGGAGCCGAAAGCTGGACGATAAGCAGGACAGCGGAGCTGATTTTGGGTTCTTTCGAAAGAAAAATTCTGCGCCGGATATTTGGTCCTGTCTGGGAGGAAGGTGAATGGAGAAGAAGACACAACCGCGAACTCTACGAGCTCTACCAAGATGTGGATGTAGTCCGGAAGGCAAGGATCCGTCGACTACACTGGCTCGGCCACATCGAGCGCATGGACATCAAAGCTCCAGCTAAGAGGGTCTTCGACTCCGAGCCTCCTGGTTCGAGAAGAAGAGGAAGACCGAACCTCCGGTATAAAGACCAAGTAATCGCGGATGTAAGACATCTTGGTCTTGACAACTGGAAGCAGCGTGCCCAGGACCGTCAAGGATGGAAGGCAGCTATAGCTCAGGCTCAGATCCTCCATGGATCGCTGGCCTGATAAGTAAGTATACGGCAGTTATTGGTAGAACGGATTATCATGAAAACACGCCATTGCCTTACTCATCCAACTTAAGGTAGTGACTTTCTTCGGACATACGGAAGCTTTATTGTCTCCTTTGTCAACCTCCCAACCTCTCACAAATTCCGATGACACCGGCACAATCCACAGTACAACAGTGAATGCATCGCCAGCCATCAGAGACGCTGCCCCTTATATCTTGGGTTTCAAGCCACCGTCAGCTAGTAACCCCTGGTTTGATGAATAATGCGAGCAAGCCCATGTAGCAAAGCAAAGCGCTTACAAAACCATGCTACATAGACGGACGAGTGTCACTCGTGAAAACTACGAGCAGAAACGGACAGAGGAACACACGCTTTTAAGAAAGAAAAAAAGACAGCACGAAAGGCTTGAGATCGAGGAGATGGAGAGATGCTATCACAGGAATAATGCTCGCAAGTTTTACGAAAAAGTAAAACGAACATGCCAGTACTATAAAGCCAGAGCAGAAGCCTGTAGGGATGAAGCCGGACAACTAGTAGTAGAGTCACAATCTGAGAATATGGAAGGAACACTTCTGTAGACTGATTAACGGCGATGAAAGATCTAATAACGCTGTCAGGCAGAATGATCATTTCGCAACGGACGAAGATGCAAGAAAATTCCGTCCACCAGTCCTAGATGTAAACTGGAAATTTCGAAGCTTAAGATTAATAAAGCTACGGTCTGGACGGCCTGTCTGCTGAGCTATTGGAGCTGAGCGGCTGGAGATGAGCTGGTAGGGCGCATGCCCCAGCCCTTTTATAAAACATGGTCGGAGGAATGCATGCCCGACGAATGGAATCTCATCATCGTTTGCCCGGTCCACAAGAAATGGAACCACTAGTAGGACGCGACCTCCCCGTTTTTACGCCTACATTCGATAAATTCAAGAAGGTATTAGACTAAGAGAATTGGTTTCGTAGTTTCTCAAGCCCATCTGGCAACCCAAACGCGTGCTAAGCTAAGAGGCTGTCATGCCAACCATGCCAGCCAGCCATCAGGAAGGGCGCGAGGCAGATCATCGAACACTTACTGAGATTCAGAGCAGAGCTTGAGATAGTACTATGTAGTACAGTGCGCGTTAAGAGTAAAAATAATTCCTTTAATGTATCTTCAAGGTATTGCTAACGAGCTGTCCGTTAGAGGCGGCCCAGTTCTTCAATATTTTTAATGATCTTGGACCGAGTTTTCTTATTGGTTTTGACTTCGACAAGATGTATGTATGTATTTAATAGAGAGGCAAAATGCTCTACAAAGCTGGTACACTGCAAGTGCTAGTGTGTTAAACAACACGCAGAAGTGTGTTAGATGACACATAAGTATAAGTGTGTTATTAGACACACTTTAATATTAAGTATGTAATTTAACAGGATTGATCTTTCAAAGTGAGACACGTATTCGGGTTTTTTTTTTCACAGCAAAAAATGTTTATAGGAACCTTGAGATTTGAACACGGGATCATTGGGTTGGGTGTATAGTGTGTTATAATTTACACCATGGGCCGGGTCACGATTTCCTTCCTGGCAAGGTCGCATATAGCTGGGAATTTTCCATTTTGTCTTTTCTACAATGAAAACGCACCCTTTAGTGTGTGACAGTAACACACTTGCCACTTGCGGTTCCAACTTTTACTCAACTAGCAAACCAACGTAGTGTCTTACAGACTTTGCGAAAACACCTGGCTTTATCGTTTTTTTTTCAATGCAAAATGCTTATCTGATCGCTACAAAATCGAAGAGAACATTGAACTCTTCTGATCTCCAGTTATGTTGACGATGAGCGAAAATCTGAATCACCTAGGCTTAGGATTCTGAAAAGGCACTCGAACATAGGCTAGTATTTCTTGCCCTCTTCCAAGCCTTTGAAAAATTGTGGCACGAAGGCTTGGAACGTAAACTGAGACAAGTATTTCCCGAACAGCTATGGAACATTCTGGTAAGCTACTTGTCTAATGGACATTTTCGTGTTAAATAGGGGAGCGAGCACTTAAATTTTATAGCAATTACAGCTGGCATTCCGCAGGGGAGCATACTTGGTCCGCTGCTTTACCTGCTGTATACCAGAGACATACCACAAGCGTATTTAGGGCACTAAGCTGGTCACATTCACCGATAATACTGCAACTTTGGCCAAAGAAAAATCGGTCGAAGAATCAGCGTCTAGATTACAATATACCCTGAACCGTATGAGCGATTGGACAAAGATTTGGTGGACCACGCTCAACGATACCAAATCCGTCCACGTACATTTTGGTTGTAGGAAAGTAAGTGCACACTATGAGGGAGCGGTGGCGCAGTGGTAAGTCGAATGTCTATTTTGCGGTGTCCCTTCTCGGTGGGGTCATGGCTAAACCTCCCGTAGCATACTTGCCATGAAAAAGCTTCTCTACTAACGCCGCCGTTCGGAATCCACATTAAATTATAGGTCCCTTTCACCTGTGTAAAAAATAAATCACACACAACATGGGCTGTAAGCCCACAAAAGAAAGAAAGAAGGGCACTTCCTGTAAATAAAGTTCGGATCCCATTCGCAAACGAGGAAAAATACCTAGGCATGGCTCTCGAGGCGAAGGTTAGGTAAGTTCGTAGCCTTCCCAGAATGGAGAAGAATACACATAGGCCAGAGAGACCCATTGTGCTGCTACGAGGGGGGTTTATCTCCCTATTCATTGAACCACTTAGTGCTTCTTAAAAAGTTAAGAAGGTCAGACATCCCTACTTGCTGAACATCTGGCAGGTGGTTAAGGAAGTAGGACCCTAGGTATCGTTTCCTGATTGTGCAGAATGCCGGGCAGGCGCAGAGAAGGTGTTGAATGGATCCGACCTCCTCTTCGTCTAGGCAGCTTCTGCCGAAATTATTCGGAACTTGTGCTAGTTTTTGCGCGTGACTGCCAATGAGGCAGTGACCGGGGATGACACCAATGATTTTATAGATGTCAGTTCTTTTCAGGGAAATTATGCTCCTTGTCTGTGGACTATCGAGCCGGGGCCAGATTTGCCTAGTGATGAGGCAGGTGTGTCCCTGGGTCCATTTCAGGTTCGTCTCAGCCCTGGCGAAATTTATGAGATTATGTTTAATGGTTGCAAGGGATATTCCCTCACATGCCATGATTGATTGTTGCGTCGTTCCTTGTCTGTCGAGTGTGTCGGCTCTTTCGTTACCTGGGATGTCGCTGTGTCCTGGTACCCATAGAAGTTGTGTGTTTTGACTTTAAGCTGCTTGATTATCCCTGAGAATTCGGATATCCGTAGTGGATATCACGTTCCACTTCAGTCAAGATAAAGCCTCCTTTATTGTCAACAGCTCCGCCTGAAAGACGTTGCTGTGATCTGGTAGTTAGGGCTTGGCTTAGGTTAAGTTGTTTGCAGAATACTCTACTACCCACCCCGTCTTTGGTTTTTGACCCGTCATTGTAGAAATCCTGCGAAGCTGCGTTTGGCGGGTCCAGTTTCGTCTGTCCGGGCGAGTTATGCTAAAGTTCCTCTCAAAGACTGTGGTGGGTTTTATGTGGTCCGAGTTTTCTGCCATAGTTATCCTGTTGTCCAGGATAGAGGAGTGGCCAGTGTTATAGCTCATCCATGTTGAGTTGGCGCTTAGTCTTATTGCCGTGTATGTGGCAATTTGCTTGCCAAGTATATCGAGTGGTGTACAGTGAAGTTTCATGTTGAGCGCTGCCGTTGGGGTGGTCTTTAGGGCCCCGGTGATGCACATACATACTAGCCTTTGTACCTTCTCGAGCTGTTTATGATATATTGTTTTGTCCAGTGCAGTCCACCAGACTATCACTCCATACGTTAGTATGGGTCTAACGACTGTAATGTAGAGTCATAGGGTGATCTTGGGGTTGAATCCCCTTTTTTATCCTAATGCTTTCTTGCATGTGTAGAGAGCTCTGTTGTGTTGTTCTTCCAGGTTAGGTTAAGGTTAGGCACAAGCTCCGTATTCTGGGGACTTACCTTAAGCTTTGTGCCTATTTGCATAGTATGGAGAATGCCGTTTGCATATGGTCATTCAGTGTGGGTAGGTATTTGCCTGTGATAAAAATGGAAACAGAGTAGGCA
Source organism: Eumerus sabulonum (assembly GCA_951905685.1). Taxonomy (NCBI): domain Eukaryota; kingdom Metazoa; phylum Arthropoda; class Insecta; order Diptera; family Syrphidae; genus Eumerus; species Eumerus sabulonum. The sequence goes on from OX645063.1 coordinate 102,854,999, forward strand.
ATAACGTCGAGGCCTTCTTTCCTCAGTTTTATTAGTAGTTAATTTGCGACAACATTCCAGAGAAGTGGTGAGAAGACCCCCCTTGTGGGGTTGCCCTGGTAACCACTCTAGTGGGGAAGCCACCATTTAGAGTGGATTTTGCGTGTAAAAAGTAAATCGCTAATCAACTCTATGAGAGCCTCTCCACCTTTAGCTTTTCTAGCCCTTCTATTATTGCTTTCAGAGTGACGTTGTTGAAGGCGCCCTCTGTGTCTAGGAAGGCTGTTAAGGTTTATTCTTTAAGATGGATTGATCTCTCGATTTTCCTCACTAGTGTGTGCAAGGCTGTTTCGACAGATCTACCCTTACAGTAGGCGTGCTGTGCCTTAGAGATTAGGGAAGGATCAAAACTATTGCGTATATGTAAGTCTATCAGCCTGTCCAAGTTTTTAATGCAAAGGATGATGGACAAATAGGCCTTGGATCCTTGGGGGAAGTGAGAGAGTTCCTGTACCCTTGCCCACTTTCACTTTTCTAAGCATCCTTTAAAGACAGTCTCTAGCCATGGTATTGTCCATTCCATAGTTTGTGAAAGCTCCATAGGGTAAATTTTATCCGGTCCTGGCGATTTAAAGGGCTTGAAGCTCTTTTTAACGCCCACATAATTTTCTCTCTAGAGATTATGTGATTATGCGGAGGAGAGATGTGTTCCTCGCGTTTGCACTTGGGATCCAGAGCGGCCCGGGAAGTGTGTGTTCTCGAGGCGAAACTCAATCGAAAAAGAGCACATGTAAAGCAAAAACGTGAAGAGCCAGCCGCTTCCAGTGCCGCATGTCCACTTGGTTGACGTCCCTTTCCACCTGTGCGCGCCACCTTAAATGCGGTCGTCCTCTGCTGCGTCGTCCCTCGGGGTTGAAGTCGAAGACTCTTCGGACCGGAGCGGTGATGTCCATTCGCTCTACATGGCCTAGCCATCTTAGACGTTGAATTCGAAGACGTCTAACTAGGCCGATATCGCTGTACAGCCCGCACAGTTCTTGGTTGAATCTCCTTCTTCACTCTCCGTTTACACAAACGGGACCAAAGAATGCACGCAGAACTTTCTTCTCGAAACGCCCAAGAGCCTCTTCATCCGCTTTTGATAACGTCCAAGCCTCAGCGCCGTAGAGGAGGACCGGGATGATTAAGGTTTTGGAGGGCGCCGTGGCGCAGTGGTTAGTGTGTTGGACTCTGGCGCACGATGAGCGAGTTCGGATCCCGATAACACCAACGCCATCGAATGTTCTGTCCAGTGTTCTGTCAGTGTTCGTGGGGTGCAGACCTAATTTCCTTGTGTTAAAAATGAATTGCTCTGTTTGCTGTCAAAAGATTGAACGCAACTGTTTAGAAAAAATTAATTGCAGTGATTGCAAACATTATTTTCATTTTACTTGTGCTAATATCACTAAACAAGACGCAGAATTTATAAAATCGAGCGGAAACACATTTCGATGTGATAAGTGTGGAGTCCTGAGACGTCGTTCCGTCCACTTGCCGGTTTCTTCAATACCTAAGCAAAACAACAGCAATGCTCAGGTTGTCACCAACGGAAAAGATGCTCAAGCGGAAACCAACAAAGAAAAATCTGCAGCAGCCAATTCTTCGTCGGGAACTTTAAACAACGACGATGAGTATACTCTCCAGATGATTTATTTAAAACTGGCAAAGTTGGAGGAAACAAATAATCGTTTCCTCCAGCAAATAAGTGAACTGCGATCAGAAAACTCGGAGTTAAAATCGAAAATTAATACCCTGGAAAGCAAACTCAATTGGGAACAACAACAACATCTTAACAACACCATTGAAATAGCCGGCTTGCCAAATGTGAACGAAAATAGCGCACTGTCTACTACAAAACAAATTCTACATAACGTTTTGTCTGTAGATGTTCCGGACACCAAAATTGAAAAATGTTATGTAAAGAAAGTTAAATCTAAAGACTCCAAGATAAATCACATCATATGTGTAAAATTATCGGATTCGAACATAAAACAAGAGATAATGGCTGCTAAAAAAACGTGCAAGAAAGACTTAAGTATTTTGGCGACTTGTATGGATGACACCGACAAAAGCAACAATAACAACAAGAGAGGTGCTAGTGTCTCTAACAGCAATAACCGGAAGAGAACGAGAATTTACATCAACAATTCTTTGACGAGGTACACGCAGGCCCTCTTGATGAAGACGAAAGAAGTTGCAAAGCAGAAAGGAGTAAAATACGTATGGTATAATAATAGTCAAATTTTAATCAGAAAGACTGAGGGTGAGAGAGTCATTTCAATAAGATCTTTTGATGATCTCTCGTTAATTTAATACATTCAATATAAAGTTATGAATAAAGACCCTTTTTTACTAAATGTCTCTCCCATCCCTCTGCATAATAATACGAATAGTTTAAATTTCCCTAATGATATTGCATACTTTAAGGATTCGTTACTTATTGTTCACCAAAACGTCAGAAGTTTGAGAGAAAACTTTACTTCTCTTGTCGCTCACATTGATTCTTTTGACCACATTCCAGATATTGTCTTTGTTTCTGAGATATGGATTTACGATTTTGAAGTTATTGACTATAATCTACCCGGGTTCAAATTCTTTGCTAACACAAATGACAATTACGCCTCAGGTGGTGTTGGTTGTTTTGTCAAGGATGTATTTAATGTCATTAATGTTCTTTGTGTCGAAGTTACAAGTGCTGATGTACTCAAGGTCTCTGTTGAAATTGATAGTGAATTGTATGTCTTTCTATGTGTTTATAGGCTACATGCTTCCAATGTCTCAATGTTCGTCATAGAATTTTCCAATCTTTTGAAACAAGAAAAATGTAAAAACCTGATCATATTAGGGGATTTCAACTTAAATATATTGGATGATGATAACACGATTTCCAACTATTTAGGATTATTAGCTTCGCATGGCTTGGCTTGTTTAATAGACAAAACTACTAGGCCATTATCCGGTAAGTGTCTAGATCATATCTATGCAAGACTTGGAAACATTTCTATGTCTCACTGCGAAAGTTATATACTTGATTTGAAAATCACTGACCACTGCATGATTGGTCTTTTAATCAAACCAATAAATCATAAGAATAATGTCGACAAAAAACCGTACACTTACAAAATGAAAATCAACTTCCGCCAACTTAACAACAATCTTTTGTATGAATTTTGGGATGAAGTCTATCTCTGTGCAGATGTGTCAACAGCTTTTTCAGTCTTTATTGGTTGTCTAAGGGAGCACATTCGGAAATGCTCTTCTGTGTCTCCTGGAAAAAACACGATAAAGAGACTTAAACCCTGGATTTCAAATTACTTGTTAAAGAAAGTAAAAGTTAAAAATAATCTTAGAGTATGTTGTGCCAAGAATCCCAATAATAACAGAATAAGAAATAATTACAAGATACTTTGCGCTGAGCTTAAGAAAGAAATCCCCATATGTCGTGACAATTACTATCGTTCTCAATTTTTAGCAGCTAAGGGAAATTTAACTAATGAGTGGCGTCTTGTCAATAAGATTCTCAATAATTCGGCTCCGTCTAAGAAACCGACTGTTATCAATGTTAATCAGTGTGTTGTTTCCGACCTACAGACAATCACCAATGAATTTAATACATATTTTGTGAATATAGCTAGTCATTTACCGTATTTTATAAATCCACCCCTTTGTGTTCAGTGCAGTTGTCCATTAGAATTTGATGAACTTAGTGAACCGCTTCAAGCTAAAAGTTTTGTTTTTGAACCCATAACTGCTCTTGAGACTTTAAGGGTAATTGGTTCTCTAAAGAAATCAAATTCTTGTGGCTTCGATGGTATTTCAAGTCTAGTTCTCAAATCAAGCGCTTGTTTTCTTGTAAATGTGTTAGCAGTTATTTTTAACCGTAGTATCTTTGAAGGCATATTCCCAGAAGCATTTAAATGTGCAGACGTGGTGCCCTTGTTTAAGAAAGGTTCTCCTACTGAAATCTCAAATTACAGACCAATATCTCTCCTACCAACCATAAGTAAAGTTTTTGAGAAACTACTAAAAGATAGGTTAGTGAGTTTTCTAACCACAACAAAGTTTTTTAACCCGGCTCAATTTGGATTTCAAAAAGGTAAATCTACCGAAGATGCTCTGGTACAATTTTGTTCCCAAATAATGACGAACCTTGATCAGAAAAAGCACACGGCTGGCTTGTTCATCGATATTACTAAAGCCTTCGATATGGTTAACCACAAAATATTGTTAAGAAAATTGGAAAAAGCGGGTTTTCGCGGCTTCATGCTAGAATGGTTAAAATCTTATCTAGAAAATAGGTATCAGAGGGTGAAAATTGATGATATTAGGAGTGATGTCAAATTTACTAACTTAGGTGTTCCACAAGGCTCTGTATTGGGTCCACTTTTGTTCCTCATCTATATTAATTCTCTTTTTTCACTTGACTTTAAAGGTAGGCCTACTGCTTTCGCAGATGATATTGGTTTTTCTTATGGATGCAACAGTCCTTTAGAACTGGTCTCTGCCATAAATTGGGATCTTGATCTTCTACGGAAGTGGTTTACAGGACACAACTTAGTAATAAGTTCAAAAACAAAGCTCATGCACTTCAGCCTTTCATCATATAATTTGGAAGTAAATGTTCATTTTCATGCTTCGGACTGCCTAAAGTTTAAAATATCTGCTTGTAACTGCATGACTAAGTTACCGTCTTATACTTCTACTTCTAACTGCAGTGAGAACTGTTTTCAAGTCGAAAATGTTAAGGAATTTAAATACCTGGGACTCCTAATTGATTATAAAATGAGTTTCATTAATCACGTGGATTCACTAAGAAAATACTTTCGGAATGTGCTGCGGCATTTTTTCTACTTAAACAAAATCTGTTCTCAACACCTGCTTAAAACAATATATTATGGGATTTTTCACTCCAAACTTCAATATGGTATTGTCTGTTGGGGTGGTATTTACGTTAACAATATCCTTCCATTGATTAAACTTCAAAAGAAAGTTATAAGAAAAATTTGTCGTAAGTCTAGTAGATATCCTAGTTACCCGTTGTTCTGTAACACACACATTTTACCAGTTCGTCACCTATATTGTTTTAAGGTGTTAAAATTATTTTATATGAGATCCGGTTGTCGTAATTTTCGTCTAATATCTACTCACAATCTACGTGGTAACTCCGCTAGCCTGTTATATGTACCACCTTTCCGCACCACCGCTTATCGTAATTCTTATTCTATATTGTGTTATCGATTATTTAATAAACTTCCTCAGACTATCAGAACAATTACAATATCTGGTACATTTTTTAGACGTATAAAAAGCTGGCTTCTTGACCAACATTTTTATCATATAGAATCTCTTATTACGCGTACAGAGTTTTAATCTCAGTTTCTGTCGTACTAGTTAATTCTTAGTTGCTATCTCGATATTTTTGTGAAAAATGTACTTTTTAAAGATTACGCTCCTGTAAATTATACACATCCCTAACTGCCATACATTGTAAATAAGATTTTCTTTTGTTTTTAATTGTTGCGATTCTTCTGATCCTTGTGTTTTAATTTTTTGCTGTTATATTTTCTTTCTACTTTGTCACCCCTCACAAATTCATATTAGATACATATGTACTTTGTTATGACATTCGACACTATTTATTATTCATTGTAATTTTAAATACAGAATGTCACTATTTCCTTTATTATTTCATGTCACTAGTGTTAAGATATCTCAGAGCTCTATATTGTTAACAATTTGAGAAATAATAAATATAATACAATACAATACAATACAATACAATGTTTATTTCGCGGCGTCCCTCCTCGGCGGGGTACTGGCAAAACCCCCCGTAGTATAACTTGCCTGGAAAAAGCTTCTCGACTCACGCCGTTCGGAATCGGCATTAAACTGTAGGTCCCTTTCACCTGTGTGAAAAATAAATCACACACAACATGGGTGATTGAGAGAAGCTTGGCTCTGGTCCTTCATGGGCTGTAACGCCACCAAAGAAGAAGAAGAAGAGGGATGCTATAGTTTTTCGAGAGAGGGCTCTACTACTCAATTGCCTCTTGAGCCCGAAGAAGCAGCGGTTGGCAAGAGTTATTCTGCATTTTATCTCAGCTGGTGTCGTTGCTGTTTGTCACTATCGAGCCAAGGTAGACGACGTCCTTGACTACTTCAAAAATATAGCTGCCGAAGGTGACGTTCTGACCAAGACATCGGTGTTGCGCGTCTTTCTTTGATGACAGCATATATTTGGTCTTGTCCCCATTTACCCTTAGACCCACTTTAGCCGCTTCTGCTTCAATGCTTGCGAACGCCTCATCGCCGTCTCGCCTTGTCCGTCCAATAACGTCAATGTCATTTGCAAAGACAAGCAATTATGTGGACTTGAAGTAGATCGTACCTCTTGTATTGGCCGCAGAGTCCCGCACGATCTTTTCAAGAATAATGTTGAAGAAATCACATGACAGTGCATCACCCTGTCTAAAACCTTTTTTAGCTTCAAAGGGGTCGGTTAGTTCATCTCCGACCTTAATGGAGCAGCGAGAGTTCTCCATAGTCATCCTGCACAATCTGACGAATTTGGCAGGAATGTTAAAACAAGACATGGCTCTGTATAGCTCGTCTCTATGAACGGTGTCATACGCGGCTTTAAAGTCGACAAATAGATAGTGCGTGTCGACCTGGAATTCATGGGTCTTCTCCAAGATCTGTCGTAGTGTAACTATTTGGTCTATTGTGGATTTTCCTGGCCTGAAACCACACTGGTAGGAACCTATCAGATTGTCCACGAACGGTTTCAGGTACTTACACAGTACGGCAGAGAGGATCTTGTACGCGATGTTCAGGAGGCTTATCCCTGTGTAATTGGCGCAGTCATAGGGGTCTCCTTTCTTATGGACCGGGCAAACGATACTGAGATTCCATTTATCGGGCATGCGTTCTTCCGACCATATCTTGCAGATGAGTTGGTGCATGTTCCTAACCAGCTCATCGCCAGCTGCTTTAAACAGCTCCGCGGAGAGTCCGCCTGCTCCAGCAGCTTTATAAGACTTAAGTTTCGATATCACTAGCTTAACATCGTCTAAGTCGGGTGGACGGGATTCTCCTTCGTCTTCGTCCATTGTGAATGGTTCGCTCTGCCTGACGGCGGCATTTTGACTATCATCGCCGTTATACAGTCTGCAGAAGTGGTCCTTCCAAAATCTCAGCATCGACTGTGACTCCACTACTAGTTGCTTCTGCTCTGGCTTTATAGCCTTGGCATGTTCGTTTTACTTTCTGGTAAAATTTTCGAACGTCGTTCCTGCAGTAACATCTCTCCATCTCCTCGATCTCGCGCTTCTCGTGCTCCTTCTTTTTCCTTCTCAGAAGCGCATGCTCCTCCCTCCTTTTCTGTTCATAGAGCTCGCGGGCAGCTCTCGTCCGTCGATGCAGTGTGGCCATGTATGCATTCTGTTTCTCTACATGGGCTTGTCTACATTCGTCATCAAACCAGGGGTTTCTCGAAGGTGGTGGCTTGAAACCGAGTACATCTGAGGCGACCTCTCTAATGGCGTTCTGACAACGACTCCATTGCTGTTCTATGGTTTCTATAGATTGCATCGGGACTTGAGAGAGCTTGAGGGAGACTTGCTCGGCGAAGGTCCTGGCGGTCTCCTACGATTGCAGCTTTCCGACGTTCTTACTCGGCTGATTCCGGGAAATTCGCATCCGTACCTTGGCTGCAACAAGGTAATGATCCGAGTCAATGCTGGCTCCTCGAAAGGCCCAGACATCAAGGATGCTGGAAGAGTGTCTGCCATCGATCCCAATTTGATTGATTGTCGATTGATCGAAAGACCGCCAGGTCCCCTTATGGATGTTGAGGTGTGGGAATCGTGTACTTGCTACCACGAGATTATGTCCCGCCATAAAGTCCACTAGCCTTGGTCTGTTTTCTGACATGGTGTTGTGTATGTCGGCCATCCTTCTCCTCTGTGGGGGCGTGGACACATACTAAACTTATATTGCCGAGATTGGCCTTGATGCGGATAGTTATGAGTGTTCGCTTACATGTGGGAAGCTTAATACGTTTTCCTGAGTCTGCCTCGAATAACAAATCCGCATCCGAATATGCGCTATTTTCTCTGTAGCAGTTTCCGTAGTACATATCACAGTTTTTCATCCGCTTTTTGCCTGGCCCATCCCATCGCACTTCTTGGAGCGCGGTAATGCCTGCCTTATAACAGTCCAAAGAGTTGACCAGTTGTTCGGCTGCACCTGGTCTGTTGAGGGACCTAACGTTCCAGGTGCAGAACCGAAATTCGTTTCCTTTTTGACGTTTGCGGGGGTCGTCAACATGTAATCCATTCGTATCCGAGGCTATTGGTTGTTTCTGTACAAAATTTTTGTTTTAAGCGATAGGGATGTTAGCCCTAGGCGCAACCCCCAGCCTGGAGGGCCAGGTTCCTCTTTCCCCAGGAACATGGGCTCGGGTCGCTGCACACATTGGTTCACTACCTGGCGGGCGCCAGTATAGTTATCCAGGAGAGCCCACGCGGAGGCTGTGTGTCAATTTGGATTGAACAGGCAGAGAGATCGAAGCTGGCGTTTGCCAAGTTAAACGCGATCAACTTCTTTGCTCTGTTTGCTCGCTTCCTTCTTCCCTACCCTCGGGTACCTAAAAACACCAAGAAGTACGGCAAAGCACATGATGAAACTTCGAACCATAGAGGCGACCAATCTCCAATGGAATGAAAGTAATATCGGCTTTATCACTAAACAAATCTGGTCTAAGCTAAACCTAGGATGAACCAGGGACCTAGTGGCAACCAAAAGGGCAACCTTAAGCTCTCTAGTTGGTGTCGGCTGCATGGACGAGGAGGAGGAGGAATCGAACATCACCGTCTCCGCTTATGCCCTTTCTTTTCCGAATGGTAGGAGGATGTACCTCAGCGCGCCCTTCTATGAAAATCTAAGTAAGCTAGCAGATCTAAAAATAGCTCAACTCCATCGCTTCATCAGAAGAACCGGTTGGTTCTCAGGTAGCGGATCAAGGTAATATGATCCATGTGGTATCACAATGGGCCGACTTCGGCCTACGTGTGGCTTATGCCAACCACTTTTACCTTACCTACCCTAACCTAGGCCACTTTGTCCATCTTGGCAAGCATTGCGCCGTGCGACAAATGGAAGTATACAATTTGGGAACCTTAGCAGTACTATGTATCCAATCGCGGGTATTTATTGACTCGGCTCTTTGACCTTACATCCTCCTTCCTTCTCCCCCACCCTTCTGCATCATTTCAAATCCATGGCCACATCATAGAGCAGGATATAAGAAAAAGAGAAATATCTAAAGTGAAATCAAACGAATCAAGACGACGTTAATGATGCAGCGTCACCCTCCACCAGCACCACTGCGCACCTGACAGAATCCCTCTACCATCCTCCACAAATCATGTTACAGGACCAAGAGTTCCGTAACGGATTGCAATAAAATTTGCAACACTAAACGGCATCGTCCCCATGACAAACGACGGCAAGACGGAAAAAGGCAAACGGCAAGCTTAATGGACCGCAAAGTGTGCAGACATTACATTCAGTTCCCAGAAGTACATCTTGTTTGGCGACACAAAGCATAACGTACAACGTCTACATAAGAACTTCTGCATCAAATAGTCCTGTCCCATTTCGTACGTGAGTGTTTTATATTGCTTGTTATGATGACTGCGGTGATTACGGGTCAGGCTGCAGCAATTAACACCTCCTTTCCGTCCAGACGACAACCCTCCGTCGATAACTTAAACGAATTAACACCCTATAATTGGTGCATCCCAATAGGGCACAGAAAGGCATCCACCCCGGGGGGTATCAAGTGGATGTGTTTCTCGGTAGATTACATAGTGAGTTGTCGACAGGCAATGACAGTGCGAAGACCATGTCATGCTAAGCCAAGGATTTCGGCTGCTTTAAGATCAACTAGCCTGGAGTTTTGCTCAGCTATTGAATTGGAAATGTTTTTTCCTGGTGCCTGGCTGGGACGGGACGTGATAAGATGCGAGAGAGAATGAAATTCGTTAATTAATCATAGTCCGCATGTTGGTCATGTTGGCGGATGAAAAGTCATTAACACTCGCGGTCGCTCGCTCTCTCTCTCGCTCTCCGTGGGTATAGAGAGAGATTATCATTAATTTGGAACGCCAGAACGGCTGCCATGCCACGTACCCAAGGCAAGCATGTGCATGTGATGCTTAGGTACCACCGACCAGGGTAGTCATCGTCATGATCTAAACTAGGGGTGTTCCCAGTACTATCAGAGAACAATGAGCGACGGCAAAAGTGTAAAGCAGTATCTCGCCCCCTTTCCCGAAAAACAATAACAGCTCTCTCTCACGTCATGTCCAACAAAGTGTTGGATCATCCAATAATCTGTTTCGGCATTTTTGTTTTTTCATTTTTTTTTCAGTCGGAAGAGGAACTTTCATTAATCATTTTTGGTTCGAGGCTTCTGTGGGTACGACGGATAGAGGCACATTCACACAGTACAGAATCGAAAAAATAGAGGAAAGCGCCTTCACTTTGGTTTAATTAAATCGCTGCTTCGAATCCATCACAGACCCCAAACTGTCTACCGGATTCGGGGGGTTCGCCTTCATTTTCCCACTTACCGCTGCTGCTGCTGCTGCTTCTGTTGCTGTTTGTTGTTCCTCACCAACTTTATAAATTAATCTTCAAACCTACATGCTACCGAAAATTAAGAGAATTAGTCGCGGCCGGTCAAATAAAATTGTTGGCCAAAGTAACTCGATCATAGCTCGATAGATTTGCCGTCGTTCGTTTGGCCCCAAGTCAAGCGGTGCGTACTGTCGGCCACCGGAAATTGGACAACTAATTAACTGATCAACACAACATTATGCAATTGGCCACGTATGCGTATGAGAATCTGAATGAAAAGTTCCACTGTCAGGGATATGCTTCAGTGATGTGTAGACGTCGTCTCAGACGGGCGGTACACCTTGACAACAACGAGGAACACGATAAGCTGATGATAAAGACGAACGACAACAAATGGGAATGTGGCTATCAGCATGTTGGAATCGATTCGAGATGGGGAATGAAAGAATGTTTTGGCGCCTAATTGTACGGTTTGTTGCATGTAAAAAGCGCTAGTTGGCTACTAGCGTATGTGGCGGATTGATTTGTTGCAGCAAACAGAATGTTTGTGTTTTGGCGTGGGGACATTTATACACACGTAGCCTACTGTAATGAATGGTGCATACCCATTCATATGTATAACGTATACACAGATACGTATCTAGAATACCTCCGACGTCTTATAGCAAAGGCCACGTCCTTACTTCCCTTCATCCAATTGTTACAGCTTATTGACAAATTGTCTCCAACCTTGTCCTGTTGAACGAAGTTGGTCAATCGATATATTCTGTGACGTATCCCACACTAATTACTGTTGTGACAAGTTGACATTATTTACGGGCTTGAGTAGACAAGCTGTCTGCTTTCCTGTCAAGTACAATACCGACTGGTGTGTCGAAGACAGCGTTGTTTAATTTAGTTTTATTAAGCAAGAGTAGTTGTCAGTTGGATGGCAAAGGACTAACAAAGGCCTCGTAGGGGTAGCATCTATCCAACGGATGCCGACCTGCTAAAAAGCGAGAAGAGCCACCGCAGTCGAACATCTTGCGGCACTGTTAGTAAGTCCTATCCCCACCTCCTTGTGGTGCCATCTGGAGATTTCCTATGGAAACTGCAGACGGGGAATTGCGAATGGCGAGCCACCTGCGCCAAAAAACAGGATTAGTCGGTTGGGCTACGGCCTAGTAAGCCGTAACCGTAAAAAAAACCACAAACTCCGAAACCGGATTTATGTTGACGACCCTTGCAAAAAACGAAAAAAGGACAACGATCTTTTTGTACCCGGAATGTTAGGTCCCTAGACAGGCCACGTGCAGCCGAACAACTTACGGACGCCCTAGACCGCTATAAAATGGACATAACCGCCATCCAGGAAATGCGATGGAATGGACCGGGTACAAAGCGGATGAAAAACTGCGATATTTACTACGGCGACTGCTGTAGGGAGAGAAGGCAACGACTGTTTGGATCCGGATTTGTTGTTCAAAGTGGACTAAGGCAAAAAGTCCTAAGCTTTCGGCATGTGAGCGAACGCCTCATAACAATCCGTGTCAATGCTAAATTGTTTAACATCAGCCTGATCTGCGCTCACGCCCGCACGGAAGACAAGGATGACTCCGCCAAAGATGAGTTCTACGATCTCCTAGAGAGAACGTATGCCCAATGTCCCAGCTATCAGATCAAAATTGTACTAGGAGACTTCAATGCTAAGCTGGGTAAGGAAAGCATCTTTGCACGAGTCATCGGCATAACGGACACAGGCTGATTGATCTTGCTACGGGGCGAAATCTCCTTCTAGCCAGTACGCGCTTCCCGCACCTCGATATACACAAAGGCACCTGGCGGTCTTTTGATCAATCGACTACCAACCAGATTGATCACATCGCGATCGACGTCAGACACCTCTCCACTATACTTGATGTTCGAACTTTCCGAGGGGCTAACATCGACTCGGACCACTATCTTGTAGTAGCCAAAATGCGCTTATGGATATCACGAACGCAACGAAGTAGAGTAAGAATAAAAAGTTATGACGTCGGAAAGCTAATATCGCGAAAAACCGCTCGTGCTTTTACCGATCGCGTCTCCTTTAAGCTCTCCAATACACCTGAATCCTCCACGCTATCAATAGAACGGCAGTGGAGCCTTTGCAAACAAGCCTTGAAAAGCTCTGCATCCGAAGTTTTGGGTTTCAAGGCTCTACCACGAAGAAACACCTGGTTCGATGACGAGTGCAGGAGGATTCATACGGCAAAGCAAGATGCATACAAGGCCTCGCTGCATACAAGAACAAGAGCAGCTCGAGTTAAAAAGAAGGGAAGAGCAGAAGCTTCTCAGGAGAAAGAAGAAAGAGCACTAGAAGCGCGCGATTGAGGATTTGGAGAGGTGTTACTGCAGGCGTGACGTTCGAAAGTTTTAACAACAGATAAAGCGAACATGCCAGGGTTATAAAGCCAGAACGGAAGCCTGCAGGGATGAGATCGGACACCTAGTAGTAGAATCGCAGTCGATGCTGAGAATATGGAAAAACCACTTCTGCAGACTGTATAACGGCGATGTTAGTCACTATACCGCTGCCAGGCAGAATGATCCATTTCTAATCGACGAAGACCGCATACAACTCCGTCCCCCTGACCTCGACGAAGTAAAGATTGCCATATCGAAACTCAAGTCGTATAAAGCTGCTGGTAGGAACCTATCAGATTGTCCACGAACGGTTTCCGGCACTTACACAGACGGCAGAGACTTAAGTTTCGATATCGCTATCTTAACATCGTCTAGGTCGGGTGGACGGGATTCTCCTTCGTCTTCGCCCATTGTGAATGGTTCGCTCTGCCTGACGGCGGCATTTCGACTATCATCGCCGATATACAGTCTGCAGAAGTGGTCCCTCCACAAACTCAGCATCGACTGTGACTCCACTACTAGTTGTCCGTGCTCATCCCTGCAGGCTTCTGCTCTGGCTTTATAGCCTTGGCATGTTCGTTTTACTTTCTGGTAAAATTTTCGGACGTCGTTCCTGCAGTAACATCTCTCCATCTCCTCGATCTCGCGCTTCTCGTGCTCCTTCGTTTTCCTTCTCAGAAGCGCATGCTGCACCCTCCTTTTCTGTTCATAGAGCTCGCGGGCAGCTTTCGTCCATCGATGCAATGTGGCCATTTATGCATTCTGTTTCTCTACATGGGCCCGTCTGCACTCATCATCACGGGTTTCTCGACGGTAGTGGCTCGAAACCGAGTACATTTGAGGCGGCCTCTCTAATGGCGTTCTGACAACGACTCCATTGCTTTTCTATGGTTTCTGCAGATTGCATCGGGACTTGAGAGAGCTTGAGGGAGACTTGCACGGCGAAGGTTCTGGCGGTCTCCTGCAATTGCAGCTTTTCGACGTTAAATTTTGGTGTTCTTACTCGACTGCGTTGATTCCGGGAAATTCGCATCCGTACCTTGGCTGCAACAAGGTAATGATCCGAGTCGATGTTGGCTCCTCGAAAGTCCCAGACATCTAGAATGCTGGGAGAGTGTCTGCCGTCGATCCCAATTTGATTGATTGTCAATTGATCGAAAGACCGCCAGGTCCCCTTATGGATGTTGAGGTGTGGGAATCGTGTACTTGCTACCACGAAACTATGCCCCGCCGTAAAGTCCACTAGCCTTGGTCCGTTTTCTGACGTGGTGTTGTGTATGTCCGTCATCTTTCTCCTCTGTGGGGGCCTGGACATATATTAAACTTATATTGCCGAGATTGGCCTTGATGCGGATAGTTATGAGGCGTTTGCTTACATGTGGGAAGCTTAATACGTTTTTCCTGAGTCTGCCTCGAATAGCAAATCCGCATCCGAATAAGCGTTATCTTCTCTGTAGCAGTTTCCGTAGTATATATCACAGTTTTTCATGGTAATGTCTGCCTTATAACAGTCCAAAGAGTTGACCAGTTGTTAGGCTGCACCTGGTCTGTTGAGGGACCTAACGTTCCAGGTGCAGAACCGAAATTCGTTTCCTTTTTGACGTTTGCGGGGGTCGTCAAAATGTAATCCGTCCGTATCCGAGGCTGTTGGTTGTCTCTGAACAAATATTTATTTTACGCGATAGGGATGTTAACCCTAAGCGGAACCCCCAACCTGGAGGGCCATGTTCCTCTTTCCCCAGGAACAAGGGGTCGGGTCGCTGCACACATTGGTTCACTACCTGGCGGGTGCCAGTATTGCTATCCAGGGGGCCACGCGGAGGCTGTGTGTCAATTTGGATTGAACAGGGACAGAGATCGAGCTGGCGTTTGCCATGTTAAACGCGATCAACTTCTTTATTCTGTTTGCTCGCTCCATCCCCCATAATAAAACTCCTGACAAGGAAGTCCAAAATTATTTTTTACAGAACACTAATCTCAGTCCTGCTTTACGGAGTCGACTATGTGTATTGATTCGGCCAGTTCGAGTGCATGGACGACCGCTTTACAGCGGTCTTCGAATCCAAGCCACTTGGTTCGAGAAGATAAGGGAGACCAAACCTCCGGTTCTTGGACTAAGTAAAAGGGACCTACAGTTTAATGCCGCTTCCGAACGGCGAATTTCGAGAAGCTTTATCATGACACCGGCGTCAGAGGTCCACACACTATCCACAACGCCACGGCGCTCCTCCTGCCTGTACTATGTGCACGTTCGGTAATGTTAACAATCACGCTCATATGAATAGGACTGTTTTTTATCAGTTCACTCTACCGAGAGTATATTGTGTTTCACTTGCTTGCAAATCAAAATAACATTTTACGTAAATACCAAAATGTCAGTATGACGTGGTTGAGGTGTAATGCCTCCTGATAGCCTTCGTGTCGCTCTTACTCCACCAACTGCAAAATTTCATTGAGTTTTCTAGTGATTGGCCGACTAGAGCGAGGTGCATCTGTAACACCGAAACTTCTGCAACAGAATCCAGCAAGCCACTCCTGGGTCTGGCGCTTACTTACAGCATTTTCATAGTACACTTCACAAATTTTTCGATGTGTTTTTACAGTATTTTATAACTTTTTACGCAAACGATAAAAGATGAAAAGTGTTTCAAATTCTCCACCTGACCCATCCGAGAACATTTATCAGTCCCTTCAAACCAAATGCGACTCCTCAGAAGTCAATTGAACTTTCGCTCAACCTATCCATTCAGATGTAACGCCGATAAGCTGTAATCTATACAAATTATGTAATGAGCTTTTGGGTTTGTGTAAAGTTCGTGATTGAAAGTAATTAAGATGAACGTTTGATTGTTTGATTAATGGGTGTCGGGCCCGCTTTCCCGAGTGGCAGTCGTAGTAAAAGTGGAACCACTCAAGCGAAATGTCCTTTTGAAATGTGAGTAAAATCCTTAATTCTATCTAACGCTTAACTCCTTTCCTTGGTTGACTTAATTAATGTTATTTCCTCTGAAATGGTCTGAACATTCACACCACTACAATTTCTCAATGACCGTCATGACGACCATGACGTTGTTGAGGAGAACAAGGACGACAATGACGACGACCGAATAAGGCTTGCAACCAAAACTTTTTGGTTCATTTAATTAAAAGTGATTCACAACACTGTAGCGGAGGGAGTGAATGCCAGCCCCTGGTCTGTAAAAGTTACTTTTGGCGCCAACTCTTGTGGTTGGTATATATGTACATAGGTCAGACGTGGTCGACACATCGCTTGACTGGACACAGTTCACTCGGACCTCTTTCTATTACACTCGCTCATATTTCGAGGCGCCTTTAATGGCCTCAGCATACATAGAACGAACATTTTTTAAGTTTTCGGGGCGGTTACGAGTCAACTAACTTTGTTTTGTCCCTGTCGTCGGCAATCTAACAACAACGGGACGAACAACTTTTTCAACTTTCCTGCGAGCAAGCTTCGGGTCAATTTTGATTTTTGCCTTTTACTCTTGTTTCCTTTCATTTTCTGTTTTCTTTCGGTTTCGGTTGTTTGACTAAAAGTCATAACTTTGAAAAGGGAAAGATGTGGAAAAGTCATTTTAAGCCGCTCGACACGACAAAGGTATGGTTGTATACCTTCTAGTCGGCTGTCAAGTGGCTTTGGTTCACGTTTTTCTTCTTCTTTTCCTGAAGAAAGTTTCCTTCCACACAAATAAGTACTTAAGCGTTTTGAAATTAGCTTAATTAGTAGATTAGATTAGAGGATTTATTGCAAACGAAATGTTTCCTCATAATTTGGTTTTTGGTCTTTCGTAAAAAAACATCAAGAACTCCGTCTCGTCGTCTATACCCACGCCCATTCACAATGACATTTCAGCTGTCAAACATTTCAGCGAGCAAACCGAGCAAAGAAGTTGATTGCGTTTAAGATGGCAAACGTTAGCTTCGATCTCTGTCCCTGCTCAATCAAAGTTAACACACACCCTCCGCGTGGCCCCTCTTGCATACATAGCTGTCCAGGCACCCGTCCAGGCAAGGTATGCAGCGACCCCAACCTCTTGTTCCTGGAGAAAGAGAAACCTGGCTCTCCAGGTTGGGGGCTGCGCTTAGGGGTAACATCCCTATCACAGAAAAAACTACTTGTTCCGAAGCAACAACAAGCCTCGGATACGGGCGGATACAAAGCTGACGACACCTGCAAACGATTAAAGGACTTGTACCTGGAATGTGAGATCCCTTAACAGACCGGGTGCAGGCGATCAATTGGAGCAAACCCTCAGCTGCTATATAAGCAGATAAGACCGCACTCCAAAAAGTGCGATGGGATGGACCAGGACCAGGCAAAAGACGGATGAAAAACTGCGACATCTAATAAACAGCGCTTATTCGGGTGCGGATTCGTTATTTGAGGAAGATTCCGACAAAAAGCCTTAAGCTTTCGGGATGTAAGCGAACAACTCATGACAATCCGCATCAAAGCTAAATTTGGAAACATTAGCTTGATATGCGCTCACGCTCCAACCGAAGAAAAGGATGAGATCGGCTCAAAGATGACTTTTACGATATCCTAGACAAAACCTATGCCCCATGCCCAAGGAGATTTTAATGCGAAACTGGGCAAAGAGGACATATTTGAGTCGATCACGGGGAAGTATAGCCTACACGACAAGAACGTCCAAAAACGGACATCGGCTACTCGACTTCCTGGCGGAGCGCAATCTCATTCTTACTAGCACACGATTCCCGCGTCTCAATATTCACAAAGGAACATGGCGATCGAGAGCACCGTGGCGCAGTGGGTAGTGTGTTGGCTTCTCGAAATTCGCCGTTCGGAACCGGCAATAAACTGTAGGTCCCTTTCACCTATGGGAGAATTAAATCACACACAACATGGGTGATTGAGAGAAGCTCGGCTCAGGTCCTTCATGGACTGTAACGCCAACATACATACATACATACAACATGGCGATCACCTGATCAGTCTACCACCAATCAGATTGATCACGTTGCGATCGACGACAGATACTCCTCCAACATCCTAGATGTACGTACCTTCGAAGGAGCCAACTTTGACTCGGATCACTACCTTGTTATAGCCAAGGTGCGAACGAAGATATCAAGGATGCCACGGAGTCGAGCTGGACAACGAATATTTGACGTCGGAAAGCTACAATCGCAGGGGACCGCTAGGACCTTTGCCGATCGAGTTTCCCTCAGCCTCTCGCAAACTCCAATGACACCCCGCGCAACCCACAGAACAACAGTGGGAGCATTGCCAGCGTGCCATCAGAGACGCTGCCTCTGATGTGTTGCGTTTCAAGCCACCGTCAGCTAGAAACCCCTGGTTTGATGAACAATGCGAGCAAGCCCATGTAGCAAAGCAAAACGTCTACAAAGCCATCCTACATAGACGGACGAGTGTCACTCGTGAACACTACGAGCAGAAACGGAGAGAGGAACACACGCTTTTAAGGAAGAAGAAAGGAGAACATGAAGAGCGTGAGATCGAGGAGATAGACAGATGCTATCACAGGAATAATGCTCGCAAGTTTTACGAAAAAGTAAAACGAGCATGCCAGTACTATAAAGCCAGAGCAGAAGCCTGTAGGGATGAAGACGGACAGCTAGTAGTAGAGTCACAGTCGATGATGAGAATATGGAAAGAACGCTTCTGTAGACTGTTTAACGGCGACGAAAAATTGTATACCGCTGTCAGGCAGAATGATCCATTCGAAATGGACGAAGATGTAAGAGAATTTCGTCCACCGGACCTAGCTAGTAATTTCAAAGCTCAAGAACAATAAAACCGCGGGTACAGACGGGCTGTCTCCCGAGGTATTAAACTCGGCTGGAGATGATCTGGTCGGGCGCATGCACCAGCTCATCTATAAAATATGGTCGGAGGGAAGCATGCCCGACGAATGGAATCTCAGCATCGTTTGCCTACAACTGCGCCAACTACAAGGGAATAAGTCTCCTTAACATCGCATACAAGATTTTCTCTGCCGTACTGTGTGAACGTCTGGAATCCGTTGTGGATAATCTGATAGGTTCTTATCAGTGTGGTTTTAGGCCAGGTAAGTCCACAGTAGAACAGATATTCACACTGCGACAGATCTTGAAGAAGACCCAAGAATAGCAAATCGACACCCACCACCTTTTCGTCGGTTTCAAGACCGCGTATGATAGTGTGCATAGAGACGAGCTATACAGCGCCATGTCTAGTTTTGACATCCCTGTCACTCATCAGATTGTGCAGAAGGGCAATGGAGAACTCTCGCTGCTCCATTAAGTTCGGCAGCGAATTAACCGAGACCTTTGATGTTAAAAAAGGATTTAGACAAGGCGACGCACTGTCATGTAATTTCGTCAACTTCGTGCTTGAGAATATCATACGAGACTTACTGGCCAACACAAGAGGTACGATCTATTGGCGTAATTGGACGAACACAGCGAGACGTCAATGAAGCGTTCGAAAGCATTGAAGCAGAAGCGGCTAAAATGGGTCTTTCGGTTAACGAGGGTAAAACGGAATATATGCTGTCAACCAAAAAAGACGCGCAACACCGACGTCTCGGTTAGAACGTCACAATTCGAAGTGGTCAAGGACTTCGTCTACCTTGGCTCACTAGTGACCAGCGGCAATAACACTGAAATCAAACACAGAATAACTCTTGCCAACCGCTGCATCTTTGGGCTCAAGAGGCTATTGAGAAGTAGAGCCCTCTCTCGAAAGACCAAAGTTGTGCTGTACAAAACCTTAATCATCCCAGTCCTCCTCTATGGCGCAGAGGCCTGGACTTTAACGAAAGCGGATGAAGAGACCCTTGGTCGTTTTGATGTGAAAATTCTGCGTTCAATCTATGGTCCCGTTTGTATAAACGGAGAGTGGAGCAATAGATACAACGACGAACCATATAGGCTGTACAGCGACATCGGCCTGGTTAGACGCCTTCGGATCCAACGTCCAAGATGGCTAGGCCATGTAGAGCGAATGGAGATCAACGCTCCGGCCCGAAGAGTCTTCGAGTCCAACCCCGAGGGACGATGCAGCAGAGGACGACCGAATCTAAGGTGGCGCACACAGGGAGTGCGTAGCTGGAAACAGCTGGAAAAAGACCGTGCCAGCTGGAGAAGTTTGTTGGTTGAGGCCCAGGTTCACACCGGACTGTAGCGCCACCTAAGTAAGTAAGTAAGTATGTGCATCAGTGACAACCTTTCTTGGAACGATCACTTATTTAGCCTCCCTAAGAATGTCGCGAAATGCCTAGGTTTCCTATACAGATGCAAGAAATTCTTCATCTCCACCGATCTGGCTACAATTTATGAGGCGTTTATTCGTCCTAAGTTGGAGTTCAATGCTCATGTCAGATCTGGCGCATCAAATACCTCACCACTCTTACTGGACAGAATACAAAATCGTTAGATAGTACTCCTACGAGATTTCCAGCATCACAAATTTGAACTGCTTGCCTTATAGGCCCGAAAGCTTAGCACCCTGAGACTAAAAGCCTCTTTGCAGCTCAAGTCAAACCACTTATTATCTTTTAGTCTGGTGCTTTTAATCCTTTTAGGAATACAATTTGCCATGCCGATTCGGATAATATTTGCGATAATATCAGTTGTGGCGTCCACGTCGTTGTCGAGGAAGCACAATGACCAGCTAAAGATCCGAAAAGCTTCTCGACTCACGCCGTTCAAAATCGGCATTAAACTGCAGGTCCCTTAAATAAGCCACAAACAACATGGGGGATAGAGAGAAGCTTGGCTCTGGCCCTTCATGGGCCATTCACAAGTTGAGTTAATTGATTTACCTTCCTTCGAGTATTGTCTGTCCAGAATGTCGAAGCCAAACGTTACATTTCTGTCTAGATTGGGGCTTCTGTAAAGAAAACAGTAGTGAACGGGGTGCTTACGGAGTGTGAATTTAAGCCATATGACATTGAATTCCATGGAGGACAAATGGCTATGCATGTGTGTATGTTGGCGTTACAGTCCATGGAGGCCCTAAGCCGAGCTTCTCGCAATCACCCATGTTGTGTGTGGCAAGTTGGCGTCCTGTCTCCGCTGTTATGGTGCATGGTGGTCGTCTCTCTGCTTGATGCTCTCAATGCCTCTGGAATCTATGCCCAGGCCTATGCGGATGATGTCGCCGTTCTTTCTGACGGCTCATGCTTAGCGACTGTCCGTCTCAAAGCACATGCGGTGCTTAATGTGATCGATGATTGGTGTACCAGAAACGGCCTGTCGGTCAATCCTCTGTCGTTCTCTTCACGAGAAGGAGAAGGAGGAAAAATACTGATGACTCAGCTGGTACTAAAAGGCATTTCCATCCCGATATACAGGGAGGTTAAGTATGTAGGAGTCATCTTAGGTCAAAGCTTCTGGTCAAAGCATGTTGAGTCAAAAACCACCATAGCGCTGTCAGCTTTCTGGCAATGCAAATGGGCTTTTGGCAAAACATGGGGTTTTGTCGCCGGTAAAGGTCCTCTGGATCTACACGGCAATGATAAGACCTATAATCTCATATGCATCGGTTGTCTGGTGGAACGGACTAAAATGCAAACACGTCGTAGCCTCTTTCACCAAACTCCAAAGAACAGTTTGCCTCAGCTGCACAGGGGCTTACCCCAGCACGGCGGGTGCTGCTCTAGATGCTATGATGAACCTTCTACCTTTTGGTATATTTATCAGAGGGTGTGCTCTGAAAGCTTTGACTCGTCTGAAGAGTGTGCTTGCGCAAGAATTGTCCTGCGACCCCTTTCTCATGGATATGCCTTCTGACGCACTAACGCCCATTATCCTACTTCACCGTAACTTCACAGTCGAGTTTCCATGGCGTCAAGATTGGCTCTGGCTGGATACTGAACCTGAAAGCATAGTCTTCGCATTCTCACGGATGGCTCCCGGTCTAGGCGGTGCTGGAGTCTTCTTTAAGCGCGAAAACATCCGACCGCACTTCTCGTTAGGAAAATATGCGTCTGACTTCCAATCAGAGATATACGCAATCCTTGTGAAGCACAGGTAGAGGGGGAAGAGCATATGCGTCTGCAGTGACAGCCAAGCTGCACTTAAAGCTATGTTCAACCCTTTAACTAGCTCCCAATTAGTGCTTGAACTTAAGTCCTTCTTGAACAGAGTCGGTAGACTAAATTCATTAAGGCTTGTATGGGTTCCAGGCCACTCTGGGATCCCAGAAAATGAGATTTCTGATGAACTCGCCAGAATGGGTTCAGAGGAGAGCTTCTCAGGGCCTGAACCCGCTCTAGGTCGACCTGCGTCCACGGCTAATTCCCGCACTAACGACTGGGTGTTTAATACATATAACCGTAGATGGAGGAATTGTCGAGGATGCAGCATGACAAAGCGCGTATGCCCTGATGTCTGCAAGAAATCGGCAGCATTCCTCCTGTCTTTAAGAAGAATCGACTGCAAAAGGCTTGTATGAGTCATTATGGGAAGCATCTCTGCGTGTTTGGCATAAGTGAGACGCCTATCTGTGCTGCATGTTGCGAGGAGGATGACACTGCAGAGCATTTCGCCTCTGGTCGCGCACGGTGGCGCACCCTTGGGGCCGACGTGGTGTGTGCCGAATCCCTTAGCCCTACATCACTGAAGCTTCTTCTCATTTTTCTTCGAAAAATGGGGTTAATGCAGTAATGTAAGGTGTCTGTCTGGAGTACAGTGGTCCAGAAGCATGGCACACATGCCAAAGAAATTCTTCCGTAACCCAGGAATGTTGCAGAACTGCACGCAACAATCCCTCATCAATACAAACTGCAAAATAACTAAAAGTCATCACTTTGAAAAGGGAAAGATGTGGAAAAGTCGTTTTAAGCCATTTAAGCCACTGGACACGACAAAGGTATGGTTGTACATCTTCTAGTCGGCTGCCAAGTGGTTTTTGTTTACGTTTTTTTCTTCCTTTCCTCAAGAAAGCTTTCTTCCCCATGAGTAAGTACCTAAGCGTTTTGAAATTAGTAATTCGGTTGAACAATTCTACCTGTAAAATGAACAAGCATCTATCGGTTCAAGTGCATCCACTGTGTTCCCGACTGGTGTGCCGAAACAAATCAATTTAAAGTAGAAAATCCACAAGGAAGCCTGTCTCTGCCCAAACAGGAGAATCCCACATCACCGACCAAGCGATGAGAATTCGTTTCGATATCCTTAATTCATCATTCAATCACACCGAGAACAACCAATAACAACTCAATCCACTTTCGCACATTGAGATGACAGCCAGAGGAGCTAGAATGGCCAAAACAACAAATCCGTCCACGGGTGGCACAACAATACCAGAATGCATGTACCATGTACCTACTACATGAGAAGCAAGAACAACAAAAATCCAAAGAATTGACACGCAATGGAAAGAAAAACACAAAAACTGCTTCCATGTCCTTGAACAGGACGCAATATCGCTTGTCGTTACATGCCGTAGTGGTAGTCAAAATCGAAACCCAAATGTTTTCAAACATTCATTCGGGATTGGAATGGAGGATAAAATGCTGTTACAGCGCGCCCAGCATGTTTCTACCGATCCGGTAGAAAGGACGAATAGAAAGCAGAAGAAAATGGAAAACAAAATACAAAACGATTGACTCGGTGTCCTTGAGACAGGACAATTTAAAGTGTAAACTGCAGATGAATTGGTGCTTTGTTGAGGGTGTCATAAATCTTTGATGATCTCTTCACGCCACGCTATGATTGAGATATTGAATGTAAATGCTACAGCTACACCACCAAATACTAATCAATTAGTTTTGACAATTAAATCGACAGTTAATAACCGCCTCGAGGTAATTCCATTCACGGAAGTTGACGACGACGACGACGCCACCAAAAAAGCATTCCCTCCGGGGTCAAGGCGACCGACGCACGTCAGAAAGACGGATAGTATCGAGTGTTTAAGGAAAAGTGGCCACAAGCCTAGATCCAATGACATGCCTCCCGGTCGACCATATATGTATGCTCGAACTCAGTTACCATTTTAACTATTTGCTGACCGTTATTTCGGTGCCAGAGAGTGGGATACGAGCGTAACAACACAAAATGTCTTGAATGGTAATTACTGGCGATGAATGTAAGTGCTATAGCGGTAAGAATACCACATTTTCGTCGACAGAATAAATTTACTTAATGAGCACGCGTCCACGCAGGTCCTGCAGGTCCTTTGCCTTGAACTTCCGGTGTCGTACAGTCCACCAATTGATTCAGTTAATTCACGTCGCGTTCGCGGCAATGTGCTCAACACTACTAGTACCAATTGACGTAATCGTATTTTACGTCAGCCTAAAGGTATGCAATCCACTCGATAAGAAATCAGTTATTTTTAAATTTGAATTTTCAAAAACAAAACAAAAACGCAAAAAACATGTGACAACCCCACCTGCGGTTACACTGCAAAGTAAGTAAAACTATTTCCATCAGAGATGTCAAAATTTTTCGTTACTTTTGTGCTTTTAGAAAAATGTCCTTAAGGAGATCACCAGGCGAGATAGACTTATCCGTTAAAACGGGCAGTTTATCATGTACTCAACTGGCAATAATGACATCCCATGCGGACAATTCGAATGATTCCATCGACATTGAAGATCTGGACTTAGCTGATTTGGAAATGAGTCCTTCGTCCGTGAGAACATGTAGTCCCTTGCCAGCGGAGAATTTTATCGAGCAGCGTGCAAACTATCCCGACATTGATGCAACCGATTTCTTCGGTGAAGAATTGCCAGCCGTCGTGTCGGAAGCATGTCTAATGAATGATCTATATATCCTCGTGAAGATACCCAGTAATCCGAAGAATCATAGAACTCTAACAACAACCGGTTGCCAGACATCACCGACATCTTCGCGACACTCGCCGCGTTTGTGTATGTGCAGTAATCGTGTCATATTTCCCATTCAAGAAGAAGTCGATGAACATTCGTATCCAGAGCCGAGAAGTAGGATTCCAATACGCATGAAACCAAAACCACATCGTCGTCCATGCTGGGGCAGGGAAACCGATATCTCAGAGGAATTCGTATCGAAAACGAATATTGTCCGTACCAATGAACTAGTACCACTGCCAAATCAGGTACCAATCGAACCCGTTGAACACATTGATGAATGTCCAACTACCGAGACGTCTTCATCATCGCCGTGTCCGAATCAAATAGAGCTCCAAGAAGTCAATCTGAACTCGAATCAATTCAGCAGTCACATGGTCTCGTTGGAGAACTATGGAATTCTGATAACGCCGACAAAGGCACCAAAAACCGAAAATCTTCTAGTCTTTCAAGTGGACACAGAGACGAATGGCAATCAGCAGGAAAGCACAAAGGTCTCGTGCTTTCAATGGTTTACAAAGTTTTTTCGACGAAAGCGCAGAAGAAGCCCATGTGTCCAGGCCAAAGTGTATAAAACGTACTTTGTGAAGTGGAAAAAGTGCTCGGATGAGAACCAGTGTTCACGGTGCCAAAACAGACAGGTCAGGAGCTGTCGAAGAAATTCAACATAACGCTTGTGCCCTGTGTGATTGCTTAACTTATATCAACCTAGACCGATTTGAAATTGAAAATAAACCGCTATTCTCTACCAAAATCACTTTATTTCCATCATCATTTACAAAGCACCGGTAATATGTATCTTAATCTACGAACCTAAAAAACGATAAAAACTGGACACAACTAGCTCAGAGATCCGCATGGACACCACTGTCGATGTAGTCCTTAAGCAGCTCCGCACAGCCTCTTGGCAAATTTCGACAAACATTGTTCAAGTACAACAAACCACGTGGAATGGTAGCCTCGACCACATTTGTACGTTGCGCATGAATGATTGCAGCCGCAACTTGCTTCGGATCCAACAGGCCCAAAATCGACGGGAATTTCACCTTTGGTTTCTTACACAATCCCGTATTGGTCATGTACGGATATATCGTTGTCGTATGAATCTGTAACGAAAACAAAAAGCATGAAACCTAGCAGGCTACAGGTAGAGACAGTGTGTTACTAAATTCTTGTGTGGTCCTTCACGAATCTCTTCGGCTAACGCTTCCATCAGTCCTCGTACAGCGAATTTCGATCCACAGTATGGCACCAGATTCGAGAGTCCAATCACTCCGGCAATCGATGAAATACTCACAATATGACCACGATTCTGTTCCCGCATGTGAGGCAAGAACGCCTCCAATGTCCAGAATTGTGACATCACATTGATGTCGAACGTTCTACGTATCTCGTCGGGTGTCTGCTGATCCAGGGGGCGTGTAGGCATTATGCCGGCATTGTTCACTAGCAATGTCACCGGTCCAACTTGGATTTTAATCTTTGCCGCTAGCTCGAGAACCTTCTCTCGATTCGATACATCGCATCTGTGGAAGTGGAAAGAGTTGCAATGAATATGAATGAAGGACAGCCATCAGGATGGATTGTGGCTATTGAAACATTAATCATACGTATATGCTTGGGCAGTTCCACGTTGCATTCGATTGCATTCGGCCACTGTCTGTTGATTGCCATTCTCGTTGATGTCCACACAGACTACGGTGGCACCCAATTCCGTGTATTGCAATGCCAGTTCTCGACCGATTCCATGACCAGTTCCTGTAATCTTTATTCGGTATGTAAATGTGGGATTAGATGAGGATGAATGGTGGGTTTTTGTGTGCTGTGAAGTGTATCTCTCGTATCATATGCTTACCACAACAATTTCGCCGCTGACATCCTTTGGTTTACTTCTGATAAATTGCTGTACGGTTACCACGAACACTTCGAGCAGAATGCGAACGAGCAGGACTGTAAATTCGAAGATATCCTTCAGTACGGTATAGAGACGGGTTCCAATCTGAGGGGACCTGGAAAAAAACGTAGAATGAAATTTAGGTGATGAGTACGAGTGGAAAAAGGTTTTATGTACGGTGAAATCTAGAGGAGACAGAGCTCAGCAGGTAATCACAGATCGTTTGTGGTCTAATACCACTCAAGGGATTAATTGAATTCAATACAAGCAGTTTTCAGGAATATATTTCTAACCGATAAGCATAACCACGGATTAGTCGTAGAGTGGAAGGTGATATCCAGGATTATACGAACAAACTACATGCCATTCCCACTGGCATGCATTCATCTTTTATCTAAAGGTCTCGGCAGTTAACTGCTCATGAGTTGGTAACCTTTTGCTGCTGATACTTACTGATACTAACTACACGGCTACTCACAGGAGTGTGATAGCCATGACGATCCCATAGCAATAGAGGCCAGTTTTGCAGAGGCTTCATATCATTCAAGGAAACCTTTGGTATGAGGTTTAAGGAATCCTTTCATCGATTTTGGAGGGAGGGCGCGAGCAAACAGAGCAAAGAAGCTGATCATGTTTAACACGGCAAACACCAGCTTCGATCTCTGTCCCTGCTCAATCCAAGTTGACACATAGCCTCCGAGTGACCCCTTCTGGATAGCTGTACAGGCACCCGCCGGACTAATGTGTTCAGCGGCCAGCCCGTTGTTCCTGCGGTAAAAGGAACCTGGCCCTCCAGGTTGGGGGTTGTGCTTAGGGTTAACATCTCTATCACGGAAAAACCATCTTCTTACGAAACAACAACAAGCCTCGGATACGGACGATTCCAACGTGGACGACCCCTGCAAACGCAATAAGGATCTATGAGTCTGCACCTGGAATGTGAGGTCCCTTAACAGGCCAGGTGCGGGCAATCAATTGGAAAAAGCCCTGGACTACTACAATGCAAACATGACCGCGCTACAAAAAGTGCTATGGGATGGACCAAGCAAAAAACGGATGAAAAACTGTGATATCTATCACGGTAATTGCTACAAGGAAAACAAGCAACGCTTATTTGGGTGCGGATTTGTTACTCGAGGTAGACTTGGACAAAGAGTCTTAAGCATTCGTCATGTAAGCGAACGTCTCATAACAATCCGCATCAAGGGTACACTGGGGAATATCACGCTAATATGCGTGCACGCCCCAATGGAAGAAAAAGATGATCGACTTAAGGATGACTTTCATGGTCTCCTGGACCGAACATACGCCCAATGCCCCAGTTATGACACCAAAATCACACATATTTAGATCGATCAAAGGAAAGCATAGCCTCAATAACAAAAAATCCGACAACGGATTTAGGCCAATCTACTTCCTAACGAGGCGCAACCTCCTTGAAGCAAGCACAACATCCACAAGGGTACCTGGCGGTCTCCTGATCAATCGACCACCAACCAGATTGATCACATTGCGATCGACGTCAGACACTCCTCCAGTATTCTCGACGTACGAACCTGCCGAGGAACTAACATCAACTCGGACCACTACCTTGTTGTAGCCAAGGTACGAGTGAGGATATCAAGAATATTTAGGGGTCGAGTAGGACAACGTATGTTTGACGTCGGAAAGCTACAATCGCAGGAGACTGCCAGAATCCTTGCCGATCGTGTATCCTTCAAACTCTCTCAAAATCCACCCACAATAAAGCATTGCCAGAGCGCCGTCAGAGACTGGGTCAGGTGCTAGGTTTCAAACCGCCACCACCTATAAACCCCTGGTTCGATGAACAATGCGAACAAGCCCATGCAGCAAAACAGGAGGCATATGAAGCCAAGCTGCAACGATGCAACGACGGACGAGAGCTGCTCGCGAAATCTATGAGCAGAAGAGAAGAGAGGAACACACGCTTCTCAGAAGAAAGAAAACGGAATACGGACACTTGAGATCGAGGAGGTGGAGAGATGCCCTCACTGGAATGACGCCCGGAAGTTTTACAACAAGGTAAAACGAACATACCATGGCTACAAGGCCAGAGCGGAGGTCTGCAGGGATGAAAATGAAGAACTGGTAGTGGAATCACAGTCGATGCTGAGGATTTGGCAAGACCACTGCTGCAGACTGTACAACGGCGTTGACAGACAAGATACCGCTATCAGGCAGAACGATTCATTCGTAATGGATGACGATGTAAGAGAATTCCGTCTACCCAATCTAGACGAAGTCAAAATAGCGATATCAAGACTTAAGTCTAATAAAGCTGCGGGAGCAGACTGTCGGCTGAGCTTTTTAAGGCGGCTGGAGATGAGCTGGTAAGGTGCATGCACCATCTCATTTGCAAGGTATAGCCAACTACAGGGGAATAACTCTCCTTAACATCGCATACAAGTTCTTCTCTGCCGTACTGTGTGAACGCCTGAAACCCTTTGTGGATAATCTGATAGGTTCTTATCAGTGTGGTTTCAAGCCAGGTAAATCCACAATAGACCAGATATTCACACTGCGGCAAATCCTGGAGAACATCGTCCGACTGTGCAGGATGACAATGGAGAATTCCCGCTGCTCCATTAGGGTCGGCAAGGAGTTCTGGGCATACGTTCTGTCTAGGAGATCGTAGAACTCATCTTTGGCTGAGTCATCCTTGAGTCATCCCGTAGCCTTGATACGGATTGTTATGAGGCGTTCGCTCACATGCCGAAAGCTTAGGACTTTTTGCCTTAGTCCACCTCGAACAACAAATCCGCATCCAAACAATCCGTTATCCTCTCTCCCTATAGCAGTCGCCGTAGTAAATATCGCAGTTTTTCATCCGCTTTGTACCCGGTCCATTCCATCGCATTTCCTGGATGGCGGTGATATCCACTTTATAGCGGTCTAGGGCGTCCGCAAGTTGTTCGGCTGCACGTGGCCTGTTTAGGGACCTAACATTCCACGTACAAAGCCGAAGATCATTGTCCTTTTTTTGTTTTTTGCAAGAGTCGTCAACATAAATCCGGTCCGTTATATCCGAGGCTTGTGGTTGTTTCGGAGTTTGTGTTTTTTTTTTACGGTTACGGCTTACTAGGCCGTAGCCCAACCGACTAATCCTGTTTTTTTTTTTTTGGCGCAGGAGGCTCGCCATTCGGCCTTCCCCGTCTGCCCATGTCGAATACTGCAGTAAAAAGTCGCCACAAATGCGGGCATCGCTTTCCAGAATGCTGCCGAACGTTGGTTGACCAGGGTTCTGATTTCCAGAATGGTATGCTAAATTCTCCTATACGCTGCCTCCGTCTGCCTCTGTCATAGCGGGTATGGACCCCATCAACATCCTCGCCAACGAAATGCAAACCCTCTGGCGAACCACAGACCGTCAAGAGACCAGTGTTATCCGGAGGATAAAAGCCGAAGAAAGGGCAACATCCGTAGCATTATGGCAGGCCAGGTGGGACAACACGACAAAAGACCGATGGACCTACAAACTGATCCGTACGACCGACGTTTGGAGGAAAAGAGCACACGGAGATCGCAATTACCACCTTACGCGATTCCTGTCAAATCACGGCGGCTATCGAAAATATCTCAACAGATTTGGACACGATAGCTCGCCCTTCTGTCCAGAATGTCCAGAGGAAAAAAAAGACGTGGAGCACACCATATTCTACTGCAGACGCTTTGCAGAGGCAAGAATGGATTTGCCTATCCTAGAGCTTCTTGTAAGCCATATGATAAACTCAGAGGACTACTGGCTGGAGATCTTCTCATTTATAATGAGCATGCAAAACGAGCTAAGAAGACTGGAGAGAATAAGAAAAGCTGACAGTCCCGCGGAGAGAGTGCAGTTGATGAGTGCAGAATGCGGCTTAGCACGTATGTAGGTGCATGCTAATCGGGCATGTCCGTAGCCCGGGCTACAGACGTCTTTCGAAGATTACACATCCTTTGGCACAACCAAAAAACAAAAACAAAACGCGATGGAAGCGATGAGTTTTGACATAACAATCCCTCCCCCTCCATCGCGCCTCTATTACTCCTTGCTATTATGTACAATCGATCCCTCCAAATGTACTCTCCACCAAATGGAACTAAGTGGACTTTGTGCATAAAATTAAAATTCAGTAGTCAAAGAGCTCGCACAGTCTCACGGTTGACCTTAATTAGGCACCCAATTAGTCTACTTTGTTATGCAACCTCTTGTTTAGTCTTTGTCATGCTTTGGTTCACAATCCACTTGCATATAACGAGACATTGTACGGCCAAACAAACGACACCACATCGCAGCTCGTTGGCAACTGGCTCACGTACAGACCCAGTCGTTGTCGGCTTGAACTTGAATCTCCTCCGAATGACCTTCTTTAATTGTTTTAATGATTATCAACGACGTGATAATTGCGCATCTTTACTCACACTCTAGTGTTTGGATAATGCAGCTTTAGGCGGATGCCGGCAGCCGATTGCACTCGGAGAATCCCCTTTGTGTGCGGCTTGGCGAATGCAAATATTGGTTCGCGTAGAATTAATTTTCACAAGCGTGTTAGCCGCACTCAACGGTAAGTTGTTTGTTTGAATAGTAGTAGTCGTTGATGGTAAATGTTTTACTGTTTGCCATTTGGATTCGTAGTGAACCAATGTTTGCAGCGATCCGATCCCCGCGTTTCTGGGGAAAGAAGAATCTGGCCCTCCAGGTTGGGGGTTGTGCTTAGGGGTACCATCCCTATCACCGAGAAAATAAATTGATGCCAAGTAACCAACGACGTCCCCTGCAAACGACTAAATGACTTCCGAGTCTACACATGAAATGTAGGGTCCCTTAACAGACCAATTGAAGCATGGCCTCTACTGCTATAAAGCAGGTATAACCGCACTACAAGAAGTGCAATGGTGTAGTGGTTAACATCATCGACCGTCGAGCCGAAGGTCCATAGTTCAAATTCGTTACATAGCCAAGAAATAGCAATTCCTATACGGAAAAAGTATGCAACACAGTTGTAAATGGAAAGCGACCAAACGTACTGCTGTAGGCACAACACTCACAGTATATACTTACTTACTTATCAGGCCTGCGATCCATGGCGGATCTGAGCCTGAGCTATAGCTGCCTTCCATCCTTGACGGTCCCGGGCACGCTGCTTCCAGTTGTCAAGACCAAGATGTCTTACATCCGCGATTACTTGGTCTTTATACCGGAGGTTCGGTCTTCCTGTTCTTCTCGAACCAGGAGGCTCGGAGTCGAAGACCCTCTTAGCTGGAGCGTTGATGTCCATGCGCTCGATGGGCCGAGCCAGTGTAGTCGTCGGATCCTTGCCTTCCGGACTACATCCACATCTTGGTACAGCTCGTAGAGTTCGCGGTTGTGTCTTCTTCTCCATTCACCTTCCTCACAGACAGGACCAAATATCCGGCGCAGAATTTTTCTTTTGAAAGAACCCAAAATCAGCTCCGCTGTCCTGCTTATCGTCCAGCTTTCGGCTCCGTACAGCAAGACTGGCAGAATGAGCGTTTTGTAAAGCATGACTTTGGTCTTTCGAGTGAGGAGTTTTGACCCCAGTTGTTTGGACAAGCCGAAGTAGCAGCGGTTGCCAAGGGCGATTCTATGCCGGATCTCCACTGTGGTGTCATTTGTGGAATTTACGTTTGCCCCGAGGTAGACAAACTCCTTAACTACCTCGAAATTGTAGCTGTCAATTGTTATGTTTTGTCCCAGGTGGTGAGCGACGGATTGGTTTTTGCTTGACAGCATGTATTTCGTTTTGTCCTCATTGATCTTAAGGCCAATTCGTTTCGCCTGTTCTTCAATCGCCGTGAATGCTTCCACAATGCCACGGCGAGAACACGCTATGATGTCGATATCATCCGGGTATCCTAGCAGCTGGATGGACTTGTAAAAGATAGTGCCTTCCCTGTTGACGCCTGCCCGTCGCACTATCTGCTCCAGCACCAGGTTGAAGAAGTCACATGACAGCGCATCTCCTTGCCGAAATCTCACAGTATGTGGTCAATTTAAATTCATCCTCTGTGTATGCAATATTAACACCAAAAAGTGCATGAACGCATTACTGCGAATTATAACCAACTCGAAATTTGATCGGCTCTCGTCCTATGTAGGACAAACCACCCCTAAAAGTAGTGAACGTACATCTACGACCCAAAAACCACTGCACTCCGTTCAGGTTGTGTGGAACAACATCAACCTTTCACTCGCACAACGTTCAAAACGTTATAAGGCCTTAGCCTTGAGTACGAGTGTGACTATAAAAAAAAAATAAAAAAAATGGATGGACCGGGCAAAAGACGGATGAAAAAGTGCAACATCTACTACGGGAACAAACATGTACAGGAGGAACAAGCAACGCTTATTCGGATGCGGATTCGTTGTTCGAGGATGACTCCGACAAAAAGTCTTAAGCTTACGCCTCATAACAAACCGCATCAAAGCTAATTTCAGGAACATTAGATTCATATGCGCTCGAGAGCTAACAGAAGAAGAAAAGCGTGACCGACTCAAAGGCGACTTTTACGATCTCTTAGACAGAACCTATGTATGCTCAATGTCCCAGCTTCTTCTTCTTCTTATTAGTGGGCGCTACAGTTCGGGGTGAACCTGGGACGCAACCAACATGCCCCTCCAACTAGCACGATCTTTTGCTAACCTTTTCCATTGCCGCACATCCAGTTGACTGAGGTCCCCTTCCACCTGTGTGCGCCATCTTAAATTCGGCCGTCCTCTGCTTCTTCGTCCCTCGGGGTTGGATTCAAAGACACTCCAGGCTGGAGTTGTGGTGTCCATTCGCTCTGCATGGCCCAGCCATCTTAGGCGTTGAATCCGAAGACGTCTAACCAGGCCGATGTCGCTGTACAGCCCGTACAGTTCCTCCATTCTCCATTCTCCGTTAACACAAACGGGACCAAAGATTGCACGCAGAATTTTCCTCTCGAAACGTCCAAGACGCATTTATCCTTAGACCCACTTTCGCCGCTTCTGCTTCAATGCTTGTGTGTGTTATTGTTCGTCCAATGACGTCAATGTCATCTGCGTAGGCAGGCAATTGTGTGGACTTGAAGCAGATCGTACCTCTTGTATTGGCCGCAGAGTCCAACACGATCTTTTCAAGAATAATGTTGAAGAAATCACATGACAGTGCGTTACCCCGTCTAAAACCTTTTTTAACTTCAAACGGGTCGGTTAGTTCACCTCCGACCTTAATGGAGCAGCGAGAGTTCTCCATAGTCATCCTGCATAGTCTGACGAGTTTGGCGGGAATGTTAAAACATGACATGGCTCTGTATAGCTCGTCTCTTTTGCTCTGTTTGTTCGCTCCCTTCTCCCCCTAAACTGTCAATAGATGACTTTAAAATTGTTCAAGGGCCTATGGCACAAGATATGTATATAAAGACGCCATTAAACACAACCTAAAACGCTTCCGACTTTAGCACACAATCTGGTTCTTAATTGTCCAACTACGAGTAACAAACATTTCCAATTCTACAAATGTCCAACCACGTGACATTGCAAATTTCGAAATGCGGATTCACTTTAGTTCTAGTTTAAATTATTCGATACATGCGTTTCAATTACGCGAGAGCAAAGTTTGCATACCAAGTGTAGACGGACGTAGCGTTGACGCTTTTATTGCAATTTCGAATTTTATTTATTTGTTTATTTAATTCATCAGAAGGAATACAAATTGATGCATTAAAAGCGTTTATGTTGGGTGTATGACACCTTTGTTTGGTGGAATCGTTTTCATTTATGCTTACTCCAAAAAAGGATAGAAATATGAAAATGTAAATATTTATGCCGAGAAACAATGGATACTCGCCAAATATAGATATTTAAGAAAACTCGCCGGATCGAATGGATCGAATTTATTCAAAAAACAGTTTCTGTTGATGTGCACACATGTGGACACAGGTGCACATGGTATGTAAATAGGATTTGAATAAAAATTGCATCGAAAAAAGGCTTAAATGAAAGAAGCAGCATTCCTAATGGACCCATTGTTGACCTGGGCTCGAATATTTTAGAGCCAGGAAAAATCGGTCTTCATGTTTACCTACTAAAATAAAATCTTGCGCCCGCCCTCCCTTAGTTTTTTCTTTAGCAACCTTTCACAACTTAATCCGTCATTCATGACCTTCCCATAAACAATACTAAAGTTAATATGCTTATCGAGGGGGCAGCCCC
Source organism: Eumerus sabulonum (assembly GCA_951905685.1). Lineage (NCBI taxonomy): Eukaryota > Metazoa > Arthropoda > Insecta > Diptera > Syrphidae > Eumerus > Eumerus sabulonum. Next base: position 102,889,968 of record OX645063.1, read on the forward strand.
TTTTAACGTCTTATTGCCGATTCCCGTCTCTCATTCTAATGCAATTACAAATGGTAAGTGTATTACTGTAACACACCAAAAGGCGTGTTTTCATTGCAGTCTTTTTTAATGCAATTTAAAGTGTGCTTTAGAAGGAGAATCCCGTCCACCCGACCTAGACGATGTTAAAATAGCGATATCGAAACTTAAGTCTTATAAAGCTGCTGGAGCAGACGGACTCCCCGCGGAGCTGTGTAAAGCAGCTGGCGATGAGCTGGTTAGGAACATGCACCAACTCACCTGCAAGCTATGGTCGGAAGAACGCATGCCCGTTGAATGGAATCTCACTTTCGTTTGCCCGGCCCATAAGAAAGGAGACCCCTATGACTGTGCCAATTACAGAGGGATAAGCCCCTTGAACATCGCGTACAAGATCCTCTCTGCCGTACTGTGTAAGTACCTGAAACCGTTCGTGGACAATCTGATAGGTTCCTACCAGTGTGGTTTCAGGCCAGGAAAATCCACGATAGACCAAATATTTACACTACGGCAGATCTTGGAGAAGACCCATGAATTCCAGGTCGACACGCACCATCCTTTCGTCGACTTTAAAGCCGCGTATGACAGTGTTTGTAGAGACGAGCTATACGGAGCCATGTCATGTTTTAAAATTCCTGCCAAATTCGTCCGACTGTGCAGGATGACTATGGAGAACTCTCGCTGCTCCATTAAGGTCGGAGGTGAACTAACCGACCCCTTTGATGTTAAAAAGGGTTTTGGACAGGGTGACGCACTGTCATGTGATTTCTTCAACATTATTCTTGAAAAGATCGTGCGGGACTCTGCGGCCAATACAAGAGGTACGATCTGCTTCAAGTCCACACAATTGCTTGCCTACGCAGATGACATTGACGTTATTGGACGAACAAAGCGAGACGTCAATGAGGCGTTCACAAGCATTGAAGCAGAAACGGCGAAAGTGGGTCTAAGGGTAAATGGGGACAAGACCAAATATATGCTGTCATCCAAGAAAGACGCACAACACCGACGTCTTGGTCAGAACGTCACCTTCGGCAGCTATATTTTTGAAGTAGTCAAGGACTTCGTCTACCTTGGCTCGATAGTGACAAGCAGCAATGACACCAGCGCTGAGATAAAACGCAGAATAACTCTTGCCAATCGCTGCTTCTTCGGACTCAAGAGGCAATTGAGTAGTAGAGCCCCCTCTCGAAAAACTAAGGTCTCCCTCTACAAAACCTTAATCATCCCGGTCCTCCTCTACGGCGCTGAGGCTTGAACGTTATCAAAAGCGGATGAAGAGGCTCTTGGACGTTTCGAGAGGAAAATCCTGCGTGCAATCTTTGGTCCCGTTTGTGTAAACGGAGAGTGGAGGAGGAGATTCAACCAAGAACTGTACGGGCTATATAGCGACATCGGCCTGGTTAGACGTCTCGGATCCAACGTCTAAAGTGGCTAGGCCATGTAGAGCGAATGGACATCAACGCTCCGGCCCGAACAGTCTTCGACTCCAACCCCGAGGGACGACGCAGCAGAGGACGACCGCATTTAAGGTGGCGCGCACAGGTGGAAGGGGACCTCAACCAACTGGGCGTGCGGCACTGGAAGCGGCTGGCCGAAGATCGGGCCGGCTGGAGAGGCTTGTTGGTTGAGGCCCTGGTTCACCCCGAACTGTAGCGCCATCAAAGTAAGTAAGTAGACTAATTAGAACTTTCGAATAGCTTCAGCAGTTATACAGGGCATGATTCAAAGAAGTTGGATGCAAGTGGTTACTGGATCTTCTTATTTTTGGGTGGCGCTTCAGTGCGGTGTGAACCTGGGCCTAGCCTACAAGCTTCACCAGCTGGCATCGTCTTTTGCCAGTTGGTTAAGATCTCCTTCCACTTGTGTGCGTCACCTTAGATTCGGTCGTCCTCTGCTGCATCGTGCCTCGGGGTTGGACTCGAAAACTCCTCGGACCGGAGCTGTGTTTTTCACTCGTTCTACATGGCCTAGCTATCTTAGATGTTGGATCCGAAGATGTCGTACTAGGCCGATGTCGCTGTACAGTCCGTTCGTCGTTGGGTCTTCTCCTTCACTCTCCGTTTACATTCGGTAAAGACCAGGCCTCTGCGCCATAAAAGTGGACTGGGACTGGGCTCTACTTAATTGCCTCTTGAGCCCAAAAAGCAGCGGTTGCCAAGAATAATTTTACGTTTAATCTCAGTACTGGTCTTATTGTCGCTGCTCACTAGTAAACCAAGGTAGACGAAGTGCTTGACCACTTCGAATTTGTAGCTGCCAATTGTGACGTTCTGGCCGAAAGGTGGGTGTTCTGCGTCTTTTTGGTTGACAACATATATTCCGTTTCACATTCGTTAACCAAAAGATCCATTTTAGCCGCTTCTGCTTCAATACTTTCGAGCGTTTCATTGATACCCTGCTGTGTGCAAGCAATTACGCAGACTTGAAATAGATTGTACCTCTTATATGGTTCCCATTTCTTTTGGACTGGGCAAATGATGTTGAGATTCGATTCGTCGGGCATACTTTCCTCCGATCATATTTAGAGATGAGCAGGTGCATGCGGGGTACTGGCAAAACCTTCCGTAGTATAAAATGCCTGGAAAAAGCTCGGAACCGGCATTCAAACTGTAGGTCCCTTTTACCTGTAGGAAAAATAAATCACACACACCATGGGTGATTGAAGAGAAGCTTGGCTCTGGTCCTTCATGGGCTGTTACGCCACCAAAAAAAAGAAAAGGTGCATGCGCCCTATCAGCTCATCTCCAATTGCTTTAAATAGCTTAGCAGAAAGACTGTCCGTGCCCGCGGCATTATTAGTTTTAAGCTTTGAAAGTTTATGTCTAACAGCGGTATCACACAGAGGTGTTCTTTCCATATTTTCAGCATCGACTGTGACGTTACTACTATTTGTACGTCTTCATCCCTACAGGGATCTGTTGCGAGCGTCATTCCTATGGAAGCATCTCTCCATCTCCTCGATCACACGCTCTCCATGCTCTCTTTTCTTCTTCCCTAAAAGCGTGTGTTTCTCTCTCCTTTTCTTCTCGTAGTGTTCACGAGCGGCTCTCGTCCGGGGAACTTACAATTTGCATCACTTTCGCTCCCACACATTTTTGAGACCCACATCTCACTAATAGGAGTGTTCGCTATTGCAGAAGCTCTACAGTTCTAGATTTCTTCCGAACAGGTGACATTTCATACTACATTGGCGGTGTACGGAAGTTATATTGATTTGAAAATGAGTGAAATATTTGAAATATGACTCGGTGTCACTCTAGAACGTTCTGTGTCAAAGATGTACCCTGCTCTGGTCGACCAATCATTGAATCAGGAGCGGCTCCCAAACTGTCAGCAAATACAAGTTTTACATTGCAAATGCCAATGTAGCAAGTGTGTTATTCGACACGCTTAACACGTTTGATCTTTGAAATTGAGACACTTATTAGTGCTTAAACTATAACACGTTTTATTGCGTGTCATAAATAAAAACTCTAATGAAAGCTTAAGTGTGTTCCAGCCACACACTTATTGATGACACACTTTGTATTAATCAATTAAGCAAAAGGGACATTTCCCAACTATATACAACCTTGTCCGAATGTAATTTGGGAGTCGAATCCATGGCTTAATGGTTAACACACTGGACTCTGTGATCCTGTGTTCAAGGTGTTATTAGAGTTTTTATTCATAACACGCAATAGAACGTGTTATAGTTCTAACACGAATAAGTGTCTTTGTTTGAAAGATCAAACGTGCTAAGTGACACACTTAATCTTAAAATGTGTTGAATGACACACTTGCTGCGTGTTATTTAACAAACACATGATAGTTTGCAATCGTCTGAAAAAATGTGCTACTCACAGAAGCTCGGTATTCGACATTACCATGAGTGAAACGCTGCTGAAACGTGATGAAATCGATGCATTTTTGAGGCGATGAAAAGTACGAACATTTTCAATGCCGGTGATCCTCCACAAACCACTATAAAGCCTAGATTGACGGTAAGCAAGATGATGTTTGAGGGAATTGGAGAACCTAATGAATCAATCAAGAAAGAGCGATCAGAGGGCCAAACACATCTCTTATGTCTCGGAACGTCTTAACGGAACTTACTTAGAAAATCTGCGAAATATCTGGGCATAATCCTGGACTCCAAACTTTGTTGGAGAGAAAATATTGAGGAAAGAATCAAAAAGGCCTATGTGGCACTATATTCGTGCAAGGTAGCCTTTGGAAAGACCTCACTCGAAAGACCAAAGTCATGCTTTACAAAACGCTCATTCTGCCAGTCTTGCTGTACGGAGCCGAAAGCTGGACGATAAGCAGGACGGCGGAGTTGGTTTTGGGTTCTTTTGAAAGAAAAATTCTGCGCCGGATATTTGGTCCTGTCTGTGAGGAAGGTGAATGGGGAAGAAGACACAACCGCGAACTCTACGAGCTGTACCAAGATGTGGATGTAGTCCGGAAGGCAAGGACCCGTCGACTACACTGGCTCGGCCACATCGAGCGCATGGACATCAACGCTCCAGCTAAGAGGGTCTTCGACTCCGAGCCTCCTGGTTCGAGAAGAAGAGGAAGACCGAACCTCCGGTATAAAGACCAAGTAATCGCGGATGTAAGACATCTTGGTCTTGACAACTGGAAGCAGCGTGCCCGGGACCGTCAAGGATGGAAGGCAGCTATAGCTCAGGCTCAGATCCTCCATGGATCGCAGGCCTGATAAGTAAGTAAGTAAGCCTTTGGAAAGACATGGGGCCTCAAACCGAGGTTAGTACATTGGTTGTATACTGCGGTAGTAAGACCTATCCTAGTCTATGGCTCGGTTATCTGGTGGAAGGCGCTTAAAAAAAAGTGTCATCTTCAGAGTGTGTCAAAGGTTCAAAGGGCAGGCTGTCTGGCGGTAACGGGATCTATGAAGTCCACACCAACGGCGGCCCTTGAAGTCATGCTGAACCTCCCACCCCTGGACTTGTACTGCGAGAGCGCCGCAACCAGAACTGCGCTAAGATTACAGGAATCAGGTCTCTGGAAAAGGAGTCCTCACGGACATGCATCAGTCTTGGATCGATGGGCCGTCTCGAGATTCAGAACCGTAACGGACTATGTCACCCGACTTCCTTCCTGGGAGAGGAGATTCCTTATTAGAATTCCCTCCACGGAGGAATGGACCGGTGATTTGGTACGCACGGAAAGTAAACTGGCACTCTACACCGACGGATCCAAAATGGAGGTTGGCACAGGTGCCGGAGTCTACTTTGAGTTTCGGGATATGCATCGCTCCTACAGGCTCGATGATGGATGCAGTGTCTTCCAAGCTGAGGTCTTCGCTATCAAGCAGGCGGCGGACCTGATCAGCAAAGAGAATATTACAGGAAAAAGGATCAGCATCTATGTTGACAGCCAGGCAGCCATTAAGGCTCTGCAGGCAGCATGGATAAGATCCAAACTCGTCAAACTCTGCAAGGAGAAGTTAGAAGAGATATCCAATGTAAATGAGGTGACCCTTTGCTGGGTACCTGGTCATATGAATATCTCCGGAAACGAGAGGGCGGACGAGTTGGCTAGGGTGGGATCAGGTGCTAACATTGCGCAGATCTCAGCTGAGGCCAAAGCACCACTCAGTGCGCTCTACAGGGAGATACAGACGGAGCTATTGGTGAAAGCCAATAAGCGCTGGTGTCGCTTAGATACATGCGCAACGGCGAAATCGACTCGGCCCGTCTATGATAAGAAAAGATCGGAAAATCTGCTGAAGTTCAATCGTGGGAACATTCGACTGGCAGTCGGTGCCCTCACCGGGCACTGCATGCTATCCTATCATGCAGCTCGACTAGGCCAGCCCTACAATGACTTCCGCAGAAGCTGCAGGGACGAAGAGGAAATTGAGTCCGTTCGTCACCTGCTGTGCGAATGCCCGACGCTAGCCCAAAAAAGGAATATTTTCCTGGGAAGATACTACCTTTCGGGACTAGAAGAGGTAGGTAATATCGGGCTGAACAGAATACTGGGATTTTTATCCTCGTCTGGCTGGTTCAGCTCGACGGTAAATGAATAGGTATCAACGGGTTAAACAAAACAGGTGGGCACAATGGACTCAACGTAGTCTACGTGAGCCTTGACTTTACGTCAATAAGGCACCCATACCTAACCTAACCTACTTGGAAAATATTGATCCACCTAGCAAATAGTGTGGACATTGCACCATGTGATGCAAAACTCTCGTGATGATAAAAAAATTGGCGGGCTGAAGGGCCGCTGAAAATCACGTGGTCAAGTTTGTGCCGCAATCATGAAGCTACCCGAAAAATGGCAGAAAGTCGTAGATAATAATGACCAATATGTTGTCCTACTTTGAGAATCAGTCTCCTATCCCAATACCCTATATAACAGCTTATGTCTTGTATTTAACACCATTCTCGCTCATGCAAACATCTAAGATGCAAGCCCCACTAACCAACGTTTCCACCGCTTCGAAGGTTATGCAGTTCTGAAATTTTTTATTTGCTTTTACGAGCAACACTCAAAGTCTAAGACTGAGCAATGGTCAATTAACTTGAGGTGTGTTCCTGCTAACCTCCTTTTATTTCACACGCGTACACAAGATAGCTTCAAATCAAATGAATCGAAACAGGTGTGAGCGTACTCGCTCCACAACTAATTAAGGCCGACATTAGCCTGTTGCGAGGCACCAATCCCCAGTCGCCTTTAGAAATACGTACGTTCACATACAGCTGCTGCATTTCACAATCACTTTTTCTAAACAACATGCAATACTACCTCTTCTCCCATCCATTGTGCAACGCTGATAACGAAGTACAATGCAAAGTACTCGTACTTAACATTCTTTCAGTGTTTTTTCGAAATACGAATCCCTACAACTGCACTGGATCAATACGTACGAGCGCTCTCTTACTCATGTCGACAAAATCCAATTTACTTGGAATTGTTTTGCCGGCAGTTATCGGAAACTTGCTTCAAGCTCTCAAGTAATCAAAACAACAACAAACAGAAAAGTTTTAAAAACTTTGCACAAAAAATGAGAATGAAAATCGACTTATTTGTATGCGATAGGTGCTGTGCAAGTGGTGGGGACAAATAAGTGTGGCGATCTGGATAATCTGATGACATCAGACTATCTTAACTCTACGGATAAGACATCCAATCTGTCGAGGTTGTTTATCTGAGTCTGTAAGGGGGCGAAGGGTCAATGAGGGTAAATAGTGCCAATAGCGTGTATAGGAATGTGAACTAATCAAGCACAACGCAATATTCTAGAACCGAATCAATGGTTTACTGAACGGATTGGATATACAAATAGTATCTAAGTATGTTTTTGCGGTTAGACAGGTGGACCGGAACAAGTTATCCATATCGATACAAAGCAACGCAAAATGTTGACCCTGATTCGTAAAAACCCAAGAGTTGTGCTTGAAATGTTGTATAAAACGTGCGACGACGACGAGGAAATGATTTATAGACTCTTTGTCGAGCCGGTATTCGGCATTGAAGATTGCTTCCTAAATTGTCGATCGCTTGTCGATGCTACCCACGTATCGTTTCTTGTACTCGTATCTCGCACTGAGATTGTTACTACAATTGCAATTGAGCGATTGCCGTTTGGAAGACAATTACCTACTTAGGAATACCACAGTCACCTTAGAGGGTAGGTTTGCATCTGGGCGTAATTAAAAAGTCACTCAGCGACAACATGTTTACGATTTTATGGAGAATTAATTGTTACTTTATTGAAATGCCAATATAACTGGTTTCTCAAGACTCCACTGATGTAACCAAAACAACTCCGTCATAGGTATCCAAAGTGTGCTTTAACCCTCTTTACACTAAATAAATCGATACTCACTCTATGATTTCCGTTTCAATCATCTTCCTGTATCCCTTGTTTCCCGCGAAGATTCACAAAAGACAGCTAACCACTTAGTATTAGTAGTCCAGGAAGCACTCCACTCTGTTTATGCTTTACCCTAAGAAGCAGGAAGAAGCTCGCAGACGTCGCACGTCGGTCACTTTCGATTTCACTTTTCCTCCGCCGAGTTCGACCAACCAACTGAAAGTGTTCACTATCCGCCCGTACTTGTATCTAGCCGCAATACGACAACTATTATGTCAGCACACGTTGTACTGCACGAACCACCAAACTGACTCTGACTATGTGCACAATTGCAATACCACAGATAATTGCAACAATTTGCCGCACAGCCGAGAAGCACCACCCGAAAGGAAGAAAGATACAGTCGACGACTGCGATTACGATGCCTCGAGCGATTGTTTGGTACTAAAGACACAGCAGCGGACAAAAACAACAACAAAAAATGTCTGTAGATATCGAAGAACTAGTTTTTCTGTCTATCAGTCAAGACGGGTGGATTCGTTGCAGAAAAACCAGAAACCGCGGAAGTATCACAGTATGTATGTATAACAACCGGACGACTAGGTTTACTGCACGGATTACAACAGCTGGAGTGGTCTATCGCTGACTGACGCGCTAGCGCTAGATTCGAGCACGGTTTTAAATGTCCCGAGATACCGTAAACATCAAACAGATGTTCGAGTACAAATGCTGGTGGTTTGGGTAGTCTGTGTGCATAAATGCTGTTGTCTTGCGCTGATTGTTGTGTTCCGTCCGAACTGAACGCGGTGCGCCTCACTGTACGAATGCTCAAGCCCAGCCTCGGCGAATCGACAGATGGATTGGGCTTACTAGCCCCCTCGAATCGTTATCGTGCAGTTCAAGATACAAGTATCAATATACATCTGTACATACATAGTATACTAACTATAGCGTGCGCAGTCAGAAATGGAAGTCTTCAAGTTCGGATGCGATATGTTGAAATAGTCGGTTCATTTGAATGATAGCTTGGAGTCAACTGCGTCAAGTAACGGGGCTACGACCTTTAACATTAATTTTAAATAAAATTTCCTTAATAGCGCAACAGTAAGAGTACACCGAGGCAGAGGTGGAGGTTGAAACAGATTCAATAGCCCTTGGCATTCCAGGGTTATTCGATTTATTTGTATGCAGGTATGCGTGTGTTAAAAGTAAATGGCAAATAGCTTTACTCAGTGTCAATTGGAGCTCGATGTAGCTGAGGAACCCAGAGTGTGTTTGTCTGCAAAAGTAGTCTTTTTGGAAGCGAATGTGAGAAAAAAATGCGTACAATTCGCTGGGTAGGCAAGTGACATTGACTTCGTCTAAGTATAATAAGACAACATTCCAACAAGTCCGTTGGAATGACTTTATGTTAAGCAAGACTTAGCCACTTGCGCAGACCCATTTTTTAAAATTAAATGTTTGTACCACTAAGGTGTGTACATAGCTTAGGTCTGGCCCTCCATGGGCTGTAACCCCAAGCAAGCAAAGTTTATAGTTTATTTTTCTAAGCCTTCCGAGTCGGTACTTTGTTATATGTATAAGTGTAGACGAAATCGAAATTAGACTCAATGCCTAGGCTCAGCTCATCTCCGTAAACGCTGTCATAAGCTCTCTTAAAGCCCGATTGTAAGTATCGATTAATTACTCGTTTTTCAAGTCTGACGTATTTGAAAGGTTCTATCCATGTAGAATTTTCCCTTAAAATTTAAGGCTTTGACATTCACATATGAGATCTTATCCTGAAGTTTGTGCCCTAACGTTGAGGTTCTATATATCCTACTTATTAAGATAGTTGACGCGTGGGTTCAGTTACAGTTCTGAGTGACTTCTTTCTTTAGGTGGCGTTACAGTCCATGAAGGACCAGCTTCTCTCAATCACCCATTTTTTACACAGGTGAAAGGGACCTACAATTTAATGCCGATACCGAATGACGTGAGTCGAGAACCTTTTTCATAACAAGTATTCTATGGACGATTTTGCTAGTATCCCGCCGAGAAGGAACGTCACGAAATAAACATTCGATGGCGTTGCTGTTATCGGGATCCGAACCAATTCCATTTAGGATAGATAAAAATCTTTAAAACTGCACGCAAATGTTTTGTTTGTAAACAGTGAAACCAACTATCTTTAGGCCACACGTAAGCGCGGCTTAATCAGCTATTGAAGTCGATTGCAGTTGGGTACCCGTGTACAGCAGTTTGGTACCCCTGACAGCTCACACTAATATTCGTCCAATTAAGAGACTTTTTGGCGCGACTTCTCTGTTTCTTCTCCATTCCCTCCCATATGTTGCTGTCGTTTTTTCATCTAACTTGAAACTCTATATGAACTGGAATAGGGAAGAATGTGGTACCTGCAGTATTCTATCTTCTCCCCGACTTATGTACATATGTAGTTATTGAAAGCCTCTAGGGCTGTGGGGTAATTCTCACAATCGCCGGCATCGATGTACCTTGCCCTGGTCGACCAATCCCTGCGGCTCGCAGGGCAGAAGGAAATTCACATCAGGAGTACACTGCAAATGTCAGTGTGTTAAACAACACGCAGCAAGTGTGTTATTCGACACACTTTAAGATTAAGTATGTCACTTAACTCGTTTGATCTTTGAAATTGAGACACCTATTCGTGTAAAAACTATAACACGTTCTATTGCGTGTCGTAAAAAAAAAAAAAACTCTAGTGACACCTTAAGTGTGTTGCAGCGACGCACTTATTAATAATTAACACACTTTGGATCAATCAATTAAACAAAAGGGACATTTTCCAACTATATGCAACATTTCCAGAGAGAAATGTTTGAGTTGGATCCATGGTTTAATTGTTAACACACTGAACCGTGTTTAAATTTCAAAGTTACTGTGAGGCTCATCTGAGTGATTTCAGGCCTTGATAAAATTGCTTACAAAGTCAGTACGATCGCGAACCAAGTTGATTAAGTTCTCTTTATATCGGACTCATGAAGATCTATTGTGCCTATTAGCCGATAAGACGAGGAGCTTCTCCACATGCTCAATAAAGTTGAGGATGCCTCTCGTAGGAGCTGAGATGATCCCCTCAAGAGTCATGATTTCTCTGAGGAGTAGACGCTTCCTAAGGTGCAACGTGCAGCACAATCACATAGTATATGCCCTACAGTTTCCTCGTCCTCAAAACAAAGTCGACACTTGATTTCAGACGAGAATTTAAAGAAAAGCTCTCTATACTTAACGGTATGCCCGAGGACAGGCTTAAAGGTAAACTGATGTGCATTCCGAGCTTGATGGGTATCGCGGGTGAGGACTTCAAGTGGTGGAATGTAACTGGCTAATTCGCTAGGACACTTATTGTTGAAAATATGATATATCATAAAGAGGCAGGAAGACTAGGGTACCCAAGTGCTACTAATGATTTTTAAATGTTGCTATCACCGATTAATTTTATCGCGCGATTTTGAATCCTGTCGAGAATGTGCAACAATCAACTTGGTCAAAAAATGGAGGGAAGCTCTGATAATTTTTGCGTAATCATTTTCTAATGACATTCGATGTGAATTAAATGAACGCTGTACCGATCAACTCGGCGCACTGAATTTCGCGAAGGAAGTCCAAAATTGGATATTGTTGCGGCAAAAATCGATGCTGTGCGTGAGCTAATCTTGCAAGATCGTCATATAACATACCGTGAAGGCATGCGTGCTTTGCATTTGACTTTCAAAGAGATTTGCTCGCTTTGGATACCGCATAGTTTGGAAATAGCTGAAAAACCGGGCTCCCGTCCTACACACAGCATGGGGGATCGAGAGAAGCTAGCCTTAAGTTCTCCAAGGGTTGCAACGCCACATACATCTCAAAGCTTAAGTTCTTTTCAAAACTTAAACAACCCTCATGTTTCTACCGCGTCAAACAAACACTCTTCTGGCCGGAGCCCAACGAATTAAAACTTTGGATTAGTAGGCGAATCACCTCTAGCGGCGAAGGGACTCTTCATCTACTTTGAATAAAGCCTCTACGACATAGAGGAAGTCCAAAACCAAGTCACCTTGGTTTTCTGAAAAATGGCTCTACGTCTATGACGAACTTCCAGACTTTATTTCAAAAACGTATCCACAAAAACTTTATTCAGGAGAAAGATAGGAGTAACTAATGCTGTTTGCGCCTTTTGTAAGTGCCATTCTGAAATGACAGACCTGCCTGTTTGACTCTTCCAGGGTTGTCATTTCAGAATGTATAGACCTGACATTTACAAACCATCCGGAGAACCTTTAGCGTACCGGCCAATATGTCTGCTAGATACATCAGGAAAGATCCTAGACCGTATCATATATGGCCGACTAAACGCCGTGGCGAAGGAAAGAGGACCTTTGTCTGAACGACTTTTGTTTCGGGAAATTGCGCTATACCATAGATGCCATAAAAGAGGTAGTAGCCACAGGGCGGCATGGCGCAGTCGTTAGTGTGTTGGACTCTTGCGCACGATGAGCGAGTTCGGATCCCGATAACACCAATGCCATCGAATGTTTATTTCGCGACGTTCCTCCTCGGCGGGGTATTGGCAAAACCCCCCATAGTAAACTTGCCATGAAAAAGCTTCTCGACTCACGCCGTTCGGAATCGGCATTAAACTGTAGGTCCCTTTCACCTGTGTAAAAAATGGGTGATTGAGAGAAGCTGGTCCTTCATGGACTGTATCGCCCCCTAAAGAAAGAAGTCACTCAGAACTGTAACACACACAACATGGGTGATTGAGAGAAGCTTGGCTCTGGTCCTTCATGGGCTGTAACGCCGCCAAAGAAGAAACCACAGCAGCTGAAGCAATACGGTGGAAAAGATGTCGAAGAGGTACAAAGAAATACAGTGCGGCAGTAACACTGTACTTAAAAAACGTCTTTAACTCCGCCAATTGGTCTCGTATTAGGAGGTCTCTGATCGGAATGGATGCACCACGTAATCTTTAGCTACTTCACTAACAAAGCAGAGGTATCAGACAAACGTTAGCCTTAAGTACTACAATATTTCTGCGGGAGTCCCTCAGGGCTCAGTACTTGGAGCTTTCTGTCGAACATACTTTTTGACGGAATTTCGCGATTAACGCTGCCACAAGGAGTTGAGGTTATTAATTTCGCAGGCAACGTCGCGGTAGTTACCGTAGTGAAACACATTCATGAGACAGAGTCTGTCACAAATGAAGCGGTCGTCAGGATCAACAATTAGCTAGAGACTGTTGACCGTGAACTAGCCGACAACAAGACGGAGGCTTTCTTAATAACCAGCCGAAAGACTGTAGAATACGCAAACTTCCGAGTTGGGAGCCAGCCAATGAAGTTTAAAGAGGCCTTAAAATATTTGGGGGTAATGCTCGGCAACTGACTTCATTTCAAAGCCCATGTCGAATACTGCAGTAAAAAGTCGTCACAAATGCAGGCACCGCTTTCCAGAATGCTGCCGAACATCAGTGGACGCCAGGAGTATTGTGCTTTCTAGAGTGGTAAGCTCAATACTCCTATGACGCTCTCCTCTGCCTACAGGCCCTTCGCAATAAGGACAATATGCGGTTTCCGCACAATCTGGGATGAAGCAGCACGTATCATAGCGGGTATGGACCCCATCGACATCCTCGCCAACTAGATTTACAGGGTTAACCTTAGGCAAACCACAGACCGCCAGGAGACCAGTGTTATCCGGAGGATAAATGCCAAAGAAAGAGCAAGATCCGTAGTATTATAGCAAGCCGGGTGTGGCAACACGGTAAAAGGCCAATTGACCTACAAGCTGATCCCCACGATCGAGATGTGAGAAAAAAGAGCCCTTCTACCCAGAATGTCCAGAAGAAGAATAAGATGCGGAACACGCCATATTCCACTGCAGAGGTAAGAATGAACCAGCCGATCCAAGAGCTTCTAGTAAGCCGTATAATAAACTCAGAGGACTACTAGCTGGAGATCTGCTCATTTGTAACGAGCTTGCAAAACGAGCTAATAAGAAAAGCTGATACGGCCGACTTGGAGCTCATAGCATAGGTTGCTTACCAGCCCCGCGAAGTAATACCCAACGGCAGTCCCACGGGGAGAGTGGTTGATGAGTGTCATTTAGTACGTAGGCGCATCGAGTATTCGGGTTTGCGAAAAAGAAGTCCTGATTTAAGATCGCCAGAACACAGAGACTTTTCTGACCGGAAATTACTTAAAGGTCACAACTATCGACCTACCCACCCCCAGCTACTCTGAATAGATGCGAGAGGAAACGTCTGCGTAAGCGGCTTTATTAGAATTCGCGTTCAAAATCACTGCATTGGGTGGGCGGTATTTCCTTTCATTTTTGTCTAGGTGGGTAGTTCGTCAGTCACCGTTCAATCAGGAAAAGTATTTTTTACCAAGTTCGACAGTTGAAAATGAAGACGACGGAAGCAGCGTCTACTGTTTAAATGAGAAAAACACTTATCAGGCTCTTTTTCCGGCTGCAGGAAATAACTCCCCAATGAAATAACCCCCCAAATGGAAAATGAAATAACGCCCCAAAATTGGGTGTTAATTTCACTGTGAAATTAACCCCCAAACCGAAGATGAAATAAGTCCCCAAAAATGTATGAAATAAGTCCCCAAATATATATGAAATAAGTCCCCAATGTTTTGAGTATTTTAGGCGACATTTGACGAAAGTGAATAGAAAAAGACCACATCTATAAAAGTTCACAACGCGTAAGCAATAGAAAATGTATGGGGGGGGCATGCTGCCCCCCTGCAACCCCCCTGCTTGGCATAACTGTTGGCTTTGGGATATGTGCGAGGTTGGGTGTGGGCAAAGTTCTTTTATATCCATGTTTTGTATGGATTTAAAAAATCTTCGCGGATACCCAACTTCGGACATATCCCAAAGCCGACAGTTATGCCAAGCAGGGGGGTTGCAGGGGGGCAGCATGCCCCCCCATACATATTTCAGAGTTTGCTATCCAAAACTGGCCTTGCAATTACTTGTTAATTTTTTTTTGAATTCCTGACAATTGACTTTGAGGACTTATTTCATAGTTGAATTTGGGGGGTTATTTCCTCATGAAAGAATCCCCCAATTTTAAGTACGAAATAAGTCCCCAAAAACCCATGAAACAAGTCCCCAAATTTTGGGGGCTTATTTCATATGAAAAAACAACCCACTCCATACAAATGTTGGGGGGTTATTTCATTCTCGTGTTTGGGGGGTTATTTCATTGGGGGGTTATTTCCTGCAGCCTCTTTTTCCATGGAAACAATAGTTGGCATCCTCGAACCCGCACTTCCTTCGCGAGAGCTCGTAGCTCCGTATATCGGTCTATTCTAGGGTAAAATGAGCAAGCATATGTGTACTGATATTGTCAGATTTTGAAAGTAAGTCTTGTCATACACGCCTAGGCTTGACCTTCGCTTTCTTTTCGCTTTACCTTGGTCCCATTTAGTGCTTTTACATAGGTGTCTACCTCTCAAAATGCCTAGAGTACCCAGAAACCTTAAAGAGTTCTTTTCATCCATCTGGTGCTCGCAAACAATGGGCTGGTCAGGGAAGAATTGGAGATAACATGTGTTTACCGAAACAACGTGAACCTGGCTATACTATACAGCTGAATGGTACTGATCGCAGCTTTGAAAAGAGGCTCATAGATTTTTTCCGTACCAAGCTTTGCGCTCATGGCTATAAGTCAACGGGCGAATATGGCACCACAAATAACTCTTGCACCATAAACCTATGGCAGGAGAATGCCTGCCCATGCCTCTTCCAGAGTGGAGGACAATCAATTAATTAAATTAATGATCGTCTATTGACCGAAGCTATCATTGAAGTTCACCAATTAGGGGATGTTAGGCTCATCTACGGGTTCCGATAATTACACTCTCATTACTCTGTTCGATCAGGGCTTAGACTTCGCTTGCTTGTTTCGTTCGTTTTGTGATCACCGATCGCGTGCTTTAAATGGCTCCGCCCTTAAGTATTTGTACATGAATGTGGAAACTGCTGTCAAATTAGTTATCCAACATGCTGTTCTGCAAGATCTGAGCCTTCACCTCTTCTTCAAAAGCCGAATGACCAAGGCCCATACATGTGTAGCGACTCATACGTGTGTACATTCAACTAGCTCTTAACCTCTGACATATGTCTCAAGCGGCATCAATTACTATGTACAACAAACCAGGCCTCATGTAAGGTTGTATGTTCAGCTCGACTTTATAAACAATTAGTTTCACTACAGCCCATTGCTGAGCGGAGTGAATGAGGAACAACTTAGTGATAATAGCAAGACGATCAAACCAGTTGCAACCGAGAAGCAGCAATCTCTGACCTGTCTGCAATGCATATGAACTCGAGCTCTCGTTCTATTAACATAATTGCCACCGCCTCGCTTGCGTCTATAAATTATTTCCACGTTCACCTCGTTGCGGCGCATTGCTTCGTCTTCGTTTTCCATCAACATCAAGCCTGCTTGACCACCGCTAGCTCCATGCTCTACACGCGCACGAGAACGACTCATTGCAGTCGGACTCACTTTACCCGTACTGTTTACACTCCACACTGTGGTCATTTCAAGGATGATGAAGCAATTTTATTGTTTCAGAAGCTACATACCACTGCCAGTGGCCATGCGTACAATAACCTTTCGCGATCGTACGCAAACGTGACAGCAGTGAAAATCCGCCCGTGCGTGATAGGGAAGTGCATTTCACTGCGATCATTGTCATCATTGCCACGGAATACGATCATGAACCAGCACTGTGCGTGTATCGCGCGCCCATTATATCCGGATCCTCATTCGCCACTGTCACACGGCGCACTCATTGATCGATCCGAACAATCACTGGACGCGATCAAAGCATGAACTTGAACTTAAAGTTGTCCATGCAAGTCGCTTGTGTCGTTTTCGCTTCTCTTCTCTTTCCTTTCGTTCGCGTCGTTTTCGCTTTCGGTTTGGTGCCCGCATTTCGGCCGTAGCGCACCTCCGGACATGATTCTTCGAACGGCCTTGAGAATTCATTAACGCTGCTTCAATAAATGCATAATTAAAAGCTGTATGTATGAGCCGGGCAACCTACTCGTAAAGCGCGATGTAGGTCAAGCCCACTCGCTTGTGGGATTGCTACGAGTATTTGAAAGGAAAACAAATGGTTGGGCTTTGTGTCTTTATTAGTTACTTGAAATGCTTGCTTTGGGTGATGTAGATCTTGGTGACATGACGCGGTTCAGGTGTGCTTCTCTCACGTTTCAAGACAATAGTCGTGGATATCACAGTGTTGTTCTCTGTTGTCTATTTGGGGCGCATACTTTGTATGAATGACCTTAATGGGTATGGAGAACATAAGCCTGAGATCTTTGAGGACAGACACCAGTACGGATGCTCGGTCGTTTTTCTCATCTCTGGTGACCGAATATAAGCCGGTTTCGATGGATTCTGAAGGCACTTCGGTTTGGTCCTCTGGTGGTTCGAAGTCACTGAATAGGTCGTCAGGATCTTTCTGTTCTCTCTCAATCCGACTCTTGCCTAGTTGTTCGTCTGCCTCTGTTTCTGCATTAGCCTAGAAACGAGCGTAAGCACCTATTCATTTATTGATACCATTGAACTTACCTCGGCCTCACATGTATTTTCCTGCTTCCTGGGTTTAGAAAACAGACCATTTAAACCAGACGGCGATTCACTGAAAATCTTCTCCTTTAAGCCGCTTAAAAGCTTTCCGGCTTTTTGGATAGTCCCATTCAAATCGAATTCAGATTGCTCGTCGGTTGGTAGTAAATTATCTAGTAAACCGATTGTTTTCTCCCCCAACGACTGGAGAAGACCGTCCAGTTTGAAGGAATCATTTTTTCGGACCCTTTTTAGTAATGATCGTATGTTGAGCTCCTGACACTCAACGGTTTGAGTGAAAACAACTAATTGCAGAACTAAGACAATTAGTACGAAACTTGCTTCATTAAGAAGCAACCGACACATACTAATCGATGCACTATCCGCCAAGAAGTCACGCCTCAAAGCATCGTTTCTGCGAATTCATAATGCGCTTATAAAGCATCAGTCAGCTGAGGTTGGAGAATTCTATTATGCCTGTGGCTTCTTTTGTTTGGCGGATAGGCTTAAGTAGAAATGCATCGAGCCGCTTTATGCAGTGGATTGCGCGGAATGCTTCTGATAGCACTATATCCAACCAGATAGTCTTGATGTTTTGGTTTAGTTTTCCATTGCTTATAGGATCAAAGGACCAATGTAGCAAAGGAGGATGGAACCCCTAGGATATTTCACATGGCATCAGGTGTTTCAAGGCTTCATAGTCTCTTTACGAGTACTCTTATAACTTATTTGCTTACCATGGTGTTCTTTAGTGTACTCGTTGAATACGGATCTCCATTCTCAGTTTTTCCCAATACGACGTCATCGCAAAATGGTATGGTATGAAGGTCAATGTGTGTCTTTCATCCATGCGTCATTCCATTAATGGAAAGATTACCGCGTTTGGGCACGAATTCTCGAGAAGCCACGTGCGTATCAAGGTCAGCCGATGCATACCCAAAAAGTGACTGTTTTGTGTATTCCATGGTCCAAAAACATCAATGGATCTAATTTTTCTCAAAAATGAGGCCGAGAACGTTATTACCGTCAATTCTACGTGACACCATTCAATGTAAACGGACTATTTTTTGCCTAAGCTTAATGGAGTCGACTTAACTAATGTTCCTTTTCAACAAGTTTGTACGATTCGTCTAGCCGTCTTAGGCGTCTCCATTGCCACACACCCAGTTGGCTCCGTCCTCTGTTTCTTCGTCTCTCGGGGTTGAATTCAAAAAACCTCCGGGCTTGAGCTGTGGTGTCCATACCATCCTAGGCGTTGAATCCATAGACGCCTGACTAGACTCATGTCGCTGTACAGCCCTTAAAGCTCGTGGCTGAATCTTTTCCTCCATCCCCCGTCTGCGTTTATAGGGCCGAAAATCACACGCAAAATCTTTCTCTCAAAACGGCCAAGGACTTCCTCATCCGCTTTTGATAGTGTCCATGCTTCTGCGCCGTACAGCAGGACCGGGATGATAAGGGTTTTGTATAGAGTCAACTTGGTCATTCGGGAGTGAGCTCTATTGCTCAATTGCCCCTTGAGCCCAAAGAAAGGGCGATTGGAATGAGTGATTCTGTGTCCCTGCGGAGGCACGGTAGACGAAGCCCTTAACTACCTCAAACTCATATCTGCCAATACAAAGGTTCTGGCCAGGACGTTGGTGGTGAGCGTTCTTTTTTAAAGACAGCCCGTACTTCTATTTGCCCCCATTTACCGACTGACTCATTTTTGCAGCAGAGGAGCGGGAGCTTTCCATCGTCATCCTACACAATCTGACGAGTTTGGTAGGGATGCCAAATCTAGACAGGGCTGCGTATAGCTCGTTTCTATACACGCTATCATATGCGGCCTTGAAATCGACCTAAAATTCATTGGTTTTTTCCAGGATCTACCGTGGTGTAATGATTGTGTCGATAGTGACTTCTCTCACCAGAAACCACACTGACAATGACCTATCAGCTTACATATTTGGAGAGGGCATCAATCGTTCAAGGCGATTTCGAGGAGACTTATTCCTCTGTAGTTGGCGCAGTCAAAGATATCTCCTTTCTTGTGGATCGGGCAAACGAAGCTGCCCATAGTTTACTGACGAGCTGGTGCATGCGCTCTACCAGCTCATCTCCAACCGCCTTACATAGCTCGGCAGACTGACCCTCTGCACTCGCGGCTTTATTAGTCTTAAGCTTCGAAATGAATAGCTTAATTTCAACTAGGTCGGGTGGACGGAATTCTGTTGTATCTTCGTCCGTTACGAATGTATCGTTCTACCTGACAGCGATATATTGACTAACATCGTCGTTATACAGTCTGCAGAAGTAGCTTTCCTTATTCTCAGCATTGACTGCGATTCTACTACTAAGTGTTCATTCTCATCCCTACAGGCTTCCGTTCTGGCTTTATAACCTTGGCATGTTAGCTCGTAATACCTCTCAAAGTCCTTAATCGCGTGCTTCTCGTATTCTTTCTTCTTTCTCCTGAAAAGCTTATGCTCTGCCCTTCTTTTTGACTCGTAGAGCTTACGAGCTGCTCCTGTTCTTCTATGCAGGAAAGCTTTATATGCCTCCAGATTCGCTAGACGTGTTTCTTCGTGATGGAGTCCTGAAGCCTAAAACTTCAGAGGAAGTGCTTTTCAGGGCTTGTTTGCAAAGGTTCCACTGTTCCACTGTCCTATTGACTGCGTGGAGGGTTGAGGTATATGAGAGAGCTTAGGGGAGACACGATCGGCAAAAACCCGAGCGGTTTCTGGCGATAGGAGCAAGCTTTTCCACGTCATAGGTTAGGTTAGGTTAGTTGGGTGCCCTGTTGACATGAGGTCAAGGCTCACTTACACTACGAGGAGTCCATTGTTGCCCAGTTTAAAAGTCTAACCCGAGAGGAACCTATAAGTTGCCCGCTAAGCTGAACCACCTCGATGCAGTTAAGTGTCTTAGCCGATTGTTCAGCTTAATGTGTCTTGCCTCCTCTAAACCCGAAAAGAAGTAGCTCCCAAGAAACGTATATCTTTTCCGGGCCAGTACCGGGCATTCGCATAGTATATGACGAATGGATTCTATTTGCTCTTCGTCCCTATAGCTTCTGCAAAAATCGTTGTACGGCTGGCCTAGTCTTGCTGCATGATATGATATCATGCAATGCCCAGTGAGGGCACCGACTACCAGTCGTATATTTCCTCTACTAAGATTTAGCAGACGGGCCATGTTAACCATGCCGTGGCGCATGTGTCTATTTGACACCATCGCTTGTTGGCTTTTTCTAGTACTTCCGCCTCTATTTCTCTGAATAGTGTGCTGAGTGGCATTTTAGCATCAGTTGTGATCTGCGCCTAATCCCAGTCTAGCTAGTTCGTCCGCCTTCTCATTTCCGGGGATATTCACATACTCTGGTCCCCAGCAGATGGTCACCTCATTGACATCCGATATCTCTTCTACTCTCTCTTTATAGAGTTTTACGAGTTTGAATCTTATCCATGTTACTTGTGGAGCCTTAATGGCTGCCTGACTGTCAACATATGTTTTGATTCTCTCTATCGACTCAATGAAGAATTCTACGATCTCCTACACAGAACATAGGCCCAATGTCCCAGCTACGACACAAAAATAGGAGATTTTAATGCAAAACTGGGCGAAGAGAACATATATGAGTCGATCATAGGCAAGCATAGCCTCCATAACACCACATCCGACAACGGACTTAGGCTAATCGATTTCCTAGCGGGGCGTAACCTCCTTGTAGCAAGCACGCGATTCCCCCATCTCAACATCCACAAGGGTACCTGGCGGTCCTTTGATCAATCGACCACCAACCAGATTGATCACATTGCGATCGACGCCAGACACTCCTCCTGTATTCTCGACGTACGAACCTTCCGAGGGGCCAACATCGACTCGGACCACTACCTTGTTGTAGCCAAGGTACGAATGAGGATATCAGGAATGCTTAGAAGTCGAGTATGACTACGTAAGTTTGACGTCGGAAAGCTACAATCGCAAGAGACTGCCAGAATCTTTGCTGATGATGTCTCCTCCAAGCTCTCTCAAAATCCGCCCACAGCAGCACAAACAATAGAGGAGGAATGAGCGCATTGCCAGAGCGCCATCAGAGCCGCTGCCTCAGAGGTGCTGGGTTTCAAACCGCCACCACTTAGAAACCCCTGGTTCGATGAACAGTGCAAACAAGCCAATGCAGCAAAACAAGAGGCATATAAAGCCATGCTGCAACGTAGGACGAGAGCTGCTCGCGAAATCTATGAGCAGAAGAGAAGAGAGGAACACACGCTTTTCAGAAGAAAGAAGAGAGAGCACGGAAAGCGTGAGATCGAGGAGATGGAGAGATGCTTCCGCAGGAATGACGCCCGTAAATTTTACAACAAGGTAAAACGAACATGCCATGGCTACAAAGCCAGAGTGGCGGCCTGCAAGAATGAAAATGGAGAACTGTTAGTAGAGTCGCAGTCGATGCTGAGGATTTGGAAAGACCACTTCTGCAGACTGTATAACGGCGTTGATAGACAAGATACCGCTGTCAGGCAGAACGAGCCATTCATAATGGACGACGATGGAGAATTCCCGCTGCTCCATTAAGGTCGGTAAAGAGCAAACCGAGACTTTTGATGTTAAAAAAGGATTTAGGCAAGGTGACGCGCTGTCATGCAATTTTTTCAACATCGTGCTTGAAAAGTTCGTGCAAGAGTCACTGGCCAACACAAGAGGTACGATTTATTTCAAGTCTACTCAATTGCTTGCGTACGCCGACGACATTGACGTGATTGGACGGACACAGCGAGACGTCAATGAGGCCTTTGTAAGCATTGAGGTAGACGCGGCTAAGATAGGTCTCAAGGTTAATGAGGGTAAAACCAAATATCTGCTTTCAGCTAAAAGAGACGGTCAACACCGGCGTATTGGCCAGAACGTCACCATGGGCGGATATAAATTTGAAGTGGTCAAGGAATTCGTCTTCCTTGGCTCACTGATGACCAGCGACAACAACACCAGCACTGAGATAAAACGTAGAATCACTCTTGCCAACCACTGTTTCTTTGGGCTCAAGAGGCAATTGAGAAGTAGAGCCCTCTCTCGGAAAACCAAGGTGACGCTATATAAGACCTTAATCATCCCAGTCCTCCTTTACGGCGCAGACCTTAACAAAAGCGGATGAAGATGCCCTTGGTCGTTTCGAGAGGAAAATTCTGCGTACAATTTTCGGTCTCGTTTCTGTTGACGGAGAGTGGAGGAGAAGATTCAAGCACAAACTGTACGGGCCGTACAGCGATATCGGCCTAGTACGACGTCCACGGATACAGTGTCTAAGGTGGCTAGGCCATGTAGAGCGCGTGGAAAATACAGCTCCGACCCGAAGAGTCTTCGAATCCACCCCGGACGGAAGGCGCGGCAGAGGACGGCCGCATCAACGGTGGCGTACGCAGGTGGAAGGGGACCTTAACCAACTGGGCGTGCGGCGCTGGAAACAGCTGGCCAAAGACCGTGCCGGCTGGAGACGCTTGTTGGTTGAGGCCCAGTTTTCACCACGGACTGTAGCGCCACCTAAGTAAGTAAGTAAGTTTTACCCTGTCCATTCCATTGCATTTCTTGTACGGCGGTTAAGTCCGCTTTTTAGCAGTCTAGGGCATCCGCAAGTTGTTCGGCTGCGCATGGTCGGTTTAAGGACCTAGCATTCCACGTATAGAGCCGAAGGTCATTTTCCATTTTTTCGTTCATTGCAAAGGCCATCAACATTAGCCCGGTCCGTTTTGTCCGAGGCTTGTCTCGGAGCATTGTGGGTTTACCGGTCACGTTTGCTAGACCATAGCCCAACCAACATTAATCCTGTTTTGTAGCGCAGAGTCCTTGCTATTCGTCCTCTTCCATTAGTAATTTCCATGGTCAAGAAATTTCCAGATAGCACCACGAGGAGGTGAACCAGTGAACCAGTACCCGTCGGCAGATGCTACCCCTACGAGGCCTTTGTTATCCTTTTTTCCAATTAGTTTTTTTCGGTCATGTTTCTGATTATCTCTAGTCTAGTCTTGTCTGAAATGCCTAAATTTCCTCAAAGACCAAACTGGCCAGAGAGTGCGTGAACCAAAGGTAATTCAAAAACGTCTTCATCCAGAAACCCTTTTTGACCTTTTTCTACACTTCGAAGGAACTTGAACTTCACTTCATTGGTCAGCAAATTAAATGTTGACGTTTGTTGGCTGAATTAAAATGTAGGCCATTTGGTTCCAATGACATTTCCTTTGGTCAAAAAAAGGATTGACGCTCAGGGTGCCCACTGCCCTTATTTCTACTTTACGTGTAAATACGTGTTACATTGAACACGAATTTATGAACTTTTCTAAAGAACAGCCCAAATTTGCTCTATGAAGTCTTAATCGGCCAGAAAATGATGCTAAGTGCGATTTGTTGTCCGAAAAATTGTTTTATGAATTTGTCTCTGGAATTTATCTGTTGAGTCAAAAACGAACTTTTGGACTTTTTTGTAGGACCCAACATTTTGTACAGAGGGCATGCGCTCGGACATACAGGGTAAAGTTGTTGATTGCTCTTAACCTGGCGAGATGCCAGCAACGATCCCTGTTTAAATGCCCGGGTCAAGTTGACATACGGCCTCCTCACGGCGCCCTCTGGATAGCCTCTTCAACCCCGACCAGAATGGCGGTTGTGCGGCGGGCTTACAATCCGCCCACGTAAAAAAACCTAAAGTTATGAATGAGCAAGATGCCTCGGATACACGGACGGATACTCGACGACGACAACGCACGAAAAAGGAACACGATTTGCGAGTATGCTCCTGGAATGTCAGAACCCTGTACACTCCCGGAGCTGCTCATAAACTAGAAGGAATCGTCACGCAGTACAAGGCGGATATTACTGCGGTCCAGGAAATACGCTGGATAGGAAACGGTATGATTAGGAAGAAAAATTGCGACATTTATTACAGCTGTCACAAAAGGTTGCACTTACTGGGATGCGGATTTGTCGTGGGAAAGCGGTTAAGGTCGAAGGTCATCGACTTTAAACCTATAAGTGATCGCCTGGCTGTGATCCGCATCAGAGGCAGATTTTATAACATCAGCCTTATATGTGCACACGCCCCTACCGACGAGGCTGAAGACCCTATCAAGGAGGACTTCTATGACCTCCTGGACAACGCCTACGGAGCTTGTCCGGAGTACGATGTAAAAATCGTGCTCGGGTACTTCAATGCCAAAATCGGAAAGGAAAACACCCTTGGCAGAGTGATCGGAAAGCACAGCCTCCACGATACAACAGATAACGGCTTCCGACTCGCTGACTTTGCGACAGCTCGTAATGCGGTGATAAGTAGCACAAGATTCCCTCGCAAGCGAATCCACACAGCAACCTGGCGATCTCCGGACGGTCGAACCGCCAACCAAATCGACCATGTGCTCATTGACGCAAGGCACGCGTCAAACATCCTGGATGTGCGAACATTCAGAGGGGCAATTGTCGACTCTGACCACTTCCTCGTAGCAGCAAGATTCAGAGCTCGACTGTTCAATGTCAGAAAGCTGCACCAGCCCATCAGGAGGAGGTTCGACATTGGGCGCCTGAGCACACCGGAGGTTGCCAGAGTCTACAGGGAGCAGCTGAGCGGAAGACTCTACGGTATGCCTACGTCGAACACAAATGCCAATAATATGTGGCTGCATTGCCGCTCAGCCATTCAGGAAGTAGCCGAAACCACATTAGGATACCTACCACCCCCGAACAAGAAACCCGTGGTATGATGGCGAGTGTGAGCAGAAAAAGGCAGCAACCGACGAGGCGTACCAAAAGGCGCTGCAGAGGAAAACCAGGGCAGCGCGAGAAGAGTACCGAGCCAGAAGAAGGGAGGAGAAAAAACTACTGCGACAAAAGAAAAGAATCTTCGCAGCCTCCCAGCTCAAGGATATCGAGGAGTCTAGGGAAAAACATAAAATACGAGCCTTTTACAAGAAAGCCAAAGGCCTTGCAGGAGGCTTCAAAAAGGGCACCCTGGCTCTTCGAAACTGCGAGGGTAATCTTGTCACCGACCCGCAGGGAATAGTGGATGTATTTAAGCAGCACTTCCAGCAGCTGCTTAACGAGCATGACCAAGAGAGAGTGGTAGGGACCGAGGAAATCCCAACTCCAACCGCTGAAGTAGTCCTCCTACCCAGCATCGAAGAAGTCGGCACAGCTATTCAGAAGCTGAAGAACAACAAGGCCGCAGGCTCAGATGGCTTGCCATCAGAGCTCTTTAAGGCTGACGGCAATGTTCTGGTAGGGTGCATGCACCAGATCATCTGCAGAATTTGGGAAGATGAAAGCATGCCCGACGACTGGAATATCAGCTCTATATGCCCCATCCACAAAAAAGGCAATCCTACCTCTTGCAAGAACTATAGAGTCATATCCCTGCTCAATGTCGCATACAAGATCCTGTCCAGCGTATTGTGTGAACGTCTAAAACCATTTTGCACCGCACTAATCGGCAGCTACCAGTGCGGTTTCCGGCCCGGGAAATCAACTATAGACCAAATTTTCACACTTCGACAAATCCTGGAAAAGACCAAGGAGTTTCGAATCGATACACACCATCTTTTCATCGATTTCAAAGCCGCATACGACAGCATTCATCGTGCGATGGCCGAATTCGGGATCCCGGTAAAACTGATCCAGTTGTGTCGCACCACGCTAAAAATCACGCGATGCACCGTGGAACTTGGTTCTAGGACCTCGGAACCATTCGAAACATGCACCGGATTTCGGATTGGATTTCGGCAAGGAGATGCGCTGTCATGTGACTTCTTCAACCTGGTGCTGGAGCAGACGACGGGCAGGCGTCAACAGGGAAGGCACTATCTTTTACAAGTCCATCCAGCTGCTAGGATACGCGGATGATATCGACATCATCGCGTGTTCTCGTCGTGGCATTGTGGAAGCAATCACGGCGATTGAAGAACAGACGAAACGAGTTGGTCTTAAGATCAATGAGGACAAAACGAAATACATGCTGTCAAGCAAAAACCAATCCGTCGCTCCCCACCTGGGACAAAATATAACAATTGACAGCCACAATTTCGAGGTAGTCAAGGAGTTTGTCTACCTCGGGGTAAACGTAAATTCCACAAATGACACCACAGTGGAGATCCGGCATAGAATCGCCCTTGGCAACCGCTGCTACTTCGGCTTGTCCAAACAACCGGGGTCAAAACTCCTCACTTGAAAGACCAAAGTCATGCTTTACAAAACGCTCTTTCGCCAGTCTTGCTGTACGGAGCCGAAAGCTGGACGATAAGCAGGACAGCGGAGCTGATTTTGGGTTCTTTCGAAAGAAAAATTCTGCGCCGGATATTTGGTCCTGTCTGTGAGGTAGGTGAATGGAGAAGAAGACACAACCGCGAACTCTACGAGCTGTACCAAGATGTGGATGTAGTCCGGAAGGCAAGGATCCGTCGACTACACTGGCTCGGCCACATCGAGCGCATGGACATCAACGCTCGAGCTAAGAGGGTCTTCGACTCCGAGCCTCCTGCTTCGAGAAGACGAGGAAGACCGAACCTCTGGTATAAAGACCAAGTAATCGCGGATGTAAGACATCTTGGTCTTGACGACTGGAAGCAGCGTGCCCGGGACCGTCAAGGATGGAAGGCAGCTATAGCTCAGGCTCAGATCCTCCATGGATCGCAGGCCTGATAAGTAAGTAAGTAAGCAACATTTTGTACAGGAACATCTGCGTGAGCTTAGTTTTAAATCGATTGCTAGAAAACGTTTTTTGTTGGCACTTCAGAGGTGGCCAGGGGCCTCTGCGACTACATTGACCTTTCCATAAGTTAAAAAACAGTTTTCCTATCGCTTTTAGCATTCTCAAGTCGCCCCATACACTTTTTCAAAATCAAATTCGACTAAAGCCAATTCCGATTAAAACAAAATAATTTTCCTGCATTTTGAGAGCCACTGTTCGAATGGCACTTCCCATCGATTATGTTAGATGCCACCGCTGTCGCATGGGACTCTGACATCTCAGCTGTTCATCCGTCACAGATGTCATCTGCATACGTCACTTTATTTTCTTTGTGAGATGTTTACAACGAAATTGGTCCAACAAATCTTACTGGAATAAAACCGATTGTTTTATGTTACTGTTGTCCGACACTGTTCTGTTAAATTAAACTTAAAGTTCGACGCCTAATAATGGCCTGTGAGGTCAAGACATTTGCATCAATCCAGGATTTGCAGAAAGTTCAAGAGTTCTTCGGCCTAGCCAGCGGTAAGTCACGGAGAAGGTGTTATTTCCAATCTTTCTGACCAATTCGCATTGGTTTTAGATGAAACCTGGTTGAATGCGGTCCAGTATGCTGCCTCGCCCACAAGCGAAATGATTGCCTTCGCGTTGGGAGAGAAACTTGCATTACTGTCGTCCAACTGGGATAACAAGTCCCAACAGGCCACCTTTGCGCCTTGCTGGTCGGGGGAGATAGTGAATCCGAACGAGGTCATAACTTCGCTTCTTTGCCTGCCAATGTACGGGAAGAGTGTCAGTTCCGGACCCGAGTGGACGTGTATAGTTGTCGGACTATCGTCTGGATACGTCAATTTCTACACGGACACTGGCATCAAATTGTTCTCGCAGATGTAATACCCTTTTACGAATATAGTGGGTGCCATACTCACAAGGATTCTCCTCTACTCTGTTCTAGGTTCCATGACGAAGCAGTACTGGGAGTAAAGTGTCTGTTTAGACACGAATCGAAGGATTCAATGGTCTACGCTGTCTACGATGTAGGCGTTTGTATGGTCAAAGGAGACGACATTTACCCACTACTGATCAGCAAGAAGAACCAAGTGGGCAACAAACCGGAATTGGCATACGGTAGTAAGTACTTTGGTGAATTAGAATCACCTGAGCAGGTTCCTTATCAAAAGTTCAAATACCCAAAGAACCGCATGTTCAATGTGAACGATACAGTCGTGGCTGGACGAATGCGGACGTTTACCTACGATCACATTGTTCAGCAGACATTGAACTCGGGATTGTATGCAAAGTTTTCCGAGCACCCGACGCAAAACTCGCTCGTTATTACGGTCGGAACAGATCCTTATTTGGCGTTATTTTACGCCGAAGAGGGTTATCGCAACATCTCTGTAGGTGGGGTGGCAAAGGATGTCATCGGCATTGTTTATAAGAATGTGTTCAGCGGACTGTTTAGCTCGAAGGCGACAGAAAAGAAGCCCGAGGAGCCACCATTGGTATGCAAAGAGACTACAATGCGAACGGGTAATCGCTTATATGACGACAAACGTGATGGATTCAACATCTGGCTAGCGCCGGGTAACCAATTGGCTGCGATTGTAGACAATTTTGATCGCGTAATGCTGATCGACTGTCATCGGGGTACTGTGCTTCGCGTGTGGAAGGGCTACCGTGATGCGCAGTGTGCATTTATCAAGGTAAAGGAGAAAATCATGAAAGGTGACACGCACGACAAGCGAAGAGCATTGTTCCTGGTCATCTACGCCCGACACATGGGCTGTCTGGAGATTTGGGGCCTTCAGAATGGGCCGAAAATCGCCGCATTCACTGTAAGCAAAAACGGGCAACTGATCTATGTGAGTCATGGGCTTGTAGGCGTAACGCCTGGCGCCAGGTATAAGGCCGTATATAATCCAGTTCTCTTCCTCGACTCAACCGATCAGAGTCTGAAGGAGATCACCATTCCATTTCACTACGCACTGCGTGAGGAAAACTCGAAAACTGCTCGAGACATTCATATATTCCGACGTTTGCGCGCCATGCTACGTGACGATCCGGACAATTGCAACTTGAAATCACTCGGGGAGCTTTGTAGAGATTTCCAGACCGACGAACTCCGGCTACAGTGCGTCGAATTGATGGCGAAAAACAAGAAAATGCCACCAGAATTCTTTCAAGTCGCAATTCATTCGTTTAGCTGCGAGTCGAACGAGAAACTTGAGCATCTACTCGAGTTCTATCGGAAACTCACAGACTTCTATATCGCCATGAAGAATCCGCCGAGCAAGTTCGATGACTCCTCGGACTCGGAGACGTTATCGCTACTCGATCGCGATCTAGAGACGTTGGAACAAATCATGGAACTGTTGCTGGATAAGAAATGTCCAACGACGCTGGCTTCCCTGTCGAAGGTCACGTTTCAAGTGAAGCATCAGCATGACGGCGAGTTCGTAGAGTACTTGAGGTTGTTCAAATCGATCGATGGTAGGCCTGAGTTGAACCGCGAGAAGAGCACGGTGTTTGGCTACATTAGCGAGTACTTGTTCAGTGAATGCTTTAAGAATCGTTTCTGTGCGAACTACTTCAAGGAGGCGGCCATAATTGCCGGTCTTTCGACGGAGGATTTGATGGTACTAGTCCTGAGCTACTGGCTGGAGAAACCATTCGTCTATACAACGAGGTAAGTGTGACAGAAGGGCAGAAAGATGGTCTAACGCTAATGTACATGATTTGGTCCTTAGAGAGGAGCTGATATACGACATGATGCATTTGGGAAGCATTGTGTACGCAATTTGTGATATGGCTGGCGACAAGGTGTATAGCTCAACGTACAACTCGATCTGTCCGTGGTGGCAAGCCGTGCGTGAACTGCTTTTAGAGAGTCCACGTTCCTTGAGCCTGATGGTCGCTATTGTGTGTAAAACTGTCGCGACGTCCATCCGACATGCTCAGACTGATGTAAGCGATAGTGGGCGACTACATACTAAAAATGTTAACATAAACTTCCTTCTAGGGATCGTGCGAAGAGAACGAGGAGGAAAAATGGGAACAGATATCACAGGACGAGGCCCAATGGTCACTGTTAATCGGCAAATTGGACGACATCGTTGTACTAGGCGCGATCTTGGAGTAAGACCTACATATTCTTTCCGCGAATGAGTTATTCATTTCTTTTTAGGTCCCCAATGGTTTGTTTGGACCCGACCATGCCTGAGTTGCCATACGAACCACCGGACTGCAGCTTAAAAGCAATCGTTACCAAAGGGAAAGGCGTCGTCTCGGATCTAACAACCAAATGGCTTCTCTACTCCCGAATTCATCCCAGCAAGATTGTCGAAAAAGAGAAAATCTCCGACGACGACGAGTCTGTTGTCAAGCGATTAAGCGTCCTTCGTCGGCACTTTCCTTTCAGTCTAGAAACAGGAATTATCCTTAGCTCAATGGCCTGGGAGTATATGGTACACTGGAGCAAAGACCTTCAAAGTCTCGCGCACATGCGTGCCAGTCTCATATGCCTGTCCTTGTTCCCGGAAGCCGATTATGCGCTAAAGCACGGAATGTGTATCATGATCTGGAATGCAACCATCAAGTATCCTCTTCAGTCGCTGATGAAACTTGTTCAGAAAGTCGGTCGTTTACCGGACGACAAAGACTGCCAGCAGGACATTGGTATGCCAGTTTCGCTCTTGAGCGAATTCCTCGAACTGTGTCTAGAGTTCCTCGATCATTTCCAAACCTCAATCAGTCATCGGAAGAGGGAGCTTCGATTCGAGGATATTCTTATGGAAGGACAATTGCCGCTGCACTTCATCGCACTGCAACGGAACCATGCCATCGAGGAAGTGCTTCAGTTGCACAATGAATTGTGTCGACTTTTGCAGATTATCATTTTCTTCCAAATGAAGTGTCCTAAACCGTTTACGAACCTTTTCGATGCGATGTCGAATCGGACGTTCTTCGTCGAGATGAATAAGGAGTTGCCGTATACGTTGCCGCCGTCCGATTTGGTCCTACAAGAGCGCCGCGTGAATTTCCTAAGTCATGTGGTGAGTTCAGCAATAGATCTGATACGTGAGGACCTGGAGCAATTGTATGTCGAGGAGCACGAGCAGTGGATGGCGAAGATCTATCAGTTGGCAGATTTATGGGATCTTAAGACGGAGCCTCTGAAACGGAAACAGGTAAGAGTCAGGTTCAATGTTTCGGTTTTGGTCTCAACTGAACTGGAATTTACAGATCATACGGGCCTACGTCCATGGGTGGGATGCGTATGCTAGTGAACTAGTCGAAAAGTTCTCAGGCGACGAGGAACTCGGCAAGAGTTTGCTCCAAATCGCCGGTCGTCGTATAAGCCTATACTGCAAGGGTAACATCAAGCGATACGGAAAAGTGTTCACAGTTGGCCAGAGACTAGTCCACTACCTCGACGATTTGGTAAAATTCCTGCCCATTTAATTGATGATGATCTACTTTTATAATGTTACTGCTCTCTACAGGAAAAGGAGCCATCCTATCGGATCCATATAAGTGCCACACGTCCGGAGGAGATCGACCTTGATGCAATGACCAAACTCACCGCTGTTGCCTATAAGCTGTTGACAAAGAGAGAGAGTGGTGCCGCTCATACTGTCGGACAAATGTACGATGCCTGCTGCTACCTGAAACAATTGGATAAAGAAGAGAAGGAGGAGAGCAACCAGGCCACTTAGAGAAGCAATCATTCGTGCGCACATTTACCATTTATTGTTTGTTCTGTTGTCGTTTACTATTTTACCTTTTTCCCTTCCCCTCCTAGAGCTAAGATTGAATATATTTCCTAATTTGTATGGCATGTGATTATCGCGAAGCTGTAGATGCAATAAAAATGAAGAGCCCGCGTTCCCTAGTGATTTTGTTTTTTTTTTTTTTTTTTTACAGTCACACCGCACTCAAGGCTAAGGCCTTATAACGTTTTGAACGTTAGGCGAGCGAAGGTAACAGGGTGAGGGAAAGTTTCGCGCAGATTGATGTTTTTGACACACAACCTGAACGGGGTGCAGTGGTTTTTGGGTCGTAGATGTTCGTAGATGTACTCTCAGGGGTGGTCTGTCCTATATAGGACGAGAGCCGACCAAATTTCGCGTTGGTTATAATTCTCAGTAATTCGTTCATGCACTTTTGGTGTTAGTATTGCATACGCAGAGGATGAATTTCAAGTGACCACATACTGTGAGTGTTATGCCTGTTATGGCACAGACGACTCACGAGGGGAAAGTAGATGTAGCAATTGTAAGTGAACCATACAAATCCCTGGACTGTAGCAGCTGGATAAACGACAATACAAACTCAGCTGCCATATGGGCATGTGAAAGACACTCAATTCAAGAAACAGGTTAGAGAGAGGGTACGGGGGGTGGGACAAAGTCGCCTGATCACTGCGGCCACGAGTGGGCCTATTGTGATGTCCCCCACTTACAGTTCACTCAAGAATCCTGAGCTTGTGATAAAACTTAGTATGCTTTTGAGTGAGCTAGCAGCGATTTCTTCTGCTTCAAGATAATACTTGCCTAAGTGACGACGACGTGTACTGACAAGGCAGTTACAGTGGCATAGTATGTGCTCTGCTGTTTCTTCGTCTTCATTACACATTCTGCAAGTGTCATCTTGTATGATGCCCATCGTCTTGAGGTGTTTGTTGACTGGGCAGTGTCCAGTAAGGAAACCTGTGATTAAGCGAATCTGACTCCTCGAGAGCATGAGGAGTTGTTTCGTTCTGTTGAGAGATGTAGTTGGGAGGAACAACTTGGCTTGTCTGCTACCTTTCGTTTGTAACCAGTAGTGATCCGTCGTGTTCCTTAACCAATTGTTTATGCAGCATTTGGTGGTGCTGATGGGTATGCCGCAGAAAGGCCGTGGCATCATGAATGGTGATGCGGAGCCTTTCCTAGCTAGTAGGTCCGCCTTTTCGTTGCCTGAATGGCCGCTGTGTCCAGGTATCCAAATGAGATGAATTCTGCTTGTGCTGGCCAGCTGGTGAAGTAAATGTAGGCAGTCCCATACCAGTTTGGAGGTGACTTCATAGCTCTTTAGGGCTAGAAGTGCAGCCTTGCTGTCAGAGAGAATGTAAATGTTTTTGTTAAGTATATTTCTGTTTACATTTTCTCTGAGGCAGAGTTCTATAGCAAATATCTTTGCTTGAAAAACGGAGTTATATCTGTCCATGCTGACGTAGATGGATGTGCCAGTATTTGCTCCGTAAACTCCAGCCCCAACGCCTTCGTTCGTTTTGGAGCCATCTGTGTACCACACGTAGGATCCACGATTGAAGGAGGGTCTATCCTGTTCCCAGTTTTGTCGGTTGGGGAATCTGACCTTGTAGTTTTGGCTGAAGTTGTATCTGGGGGGACAGTTGTCTGAGAGAGATATCATTAGGATTTCATGCCTGTTTATCTCCGTAAGAATATCAGGGTGAAAGAGCCTACGGTTAGAGTCATCCTCCACGATCAATCTATGGGCGAAGACCATTGCTTCTTTCTTCAGTTGGAGGTGAAGAGGTGGCAGGTCTGTGATGACTTCTAGTGCTGCTGTGGGGGTTGTTCTCATGGCCCCGGTGATACAGATGCAAGCTAGTCTTTGCAATTTGTTGAGCTTGGCTTGCACTGTTGCTTGTTTTGTTTTGTGCCACCAGACGGGCGCAGCATATGTGAGAATTGGTCTGGTGATTGCTGTGTATAGCCAGCGGGTCATTTTGGGGTTTGTGCCTCAGTTTTTGCCAGTGAGACTTTTGCTGGTCCATAAAGAGATCCTGGCTTTCTCAATGGTTTTTGTAATGTGAGAGTTCCAAGTGAGCTTTTCGTCTAGAGTTATCCCTAGATATTTGACTTCTTTTGAGAACTCTATCGCTTCACCAAAGAGGGTAGGTTTGCTGAGTTTGTGCCTATTCCTCCTTTTGGTGAAGGCGACTATAGTGCTTTTCCTAGGGTTGACCTTTAGTGCAACCTTTGTGCACCAGTTTGCAACAAGATTTAGTGCCCGTTGGAGGAGTTCCGAGACCGTGTTTTCGAATTTGCCTCTAGCCAGGATCACTATGTCGTCAGCATAACCTTGGACGTAGAAACCATTGTTGCTGAGTATGTTAATCAGTTCATTTACCACAATGGACCACAAGAGAGGTGAGAGAACCCCACCTTGAGGGCATCCTTTCGCGGCATTAACACTGATTTTATCATTGCCTAGTGAGGTGTTTATTTTCCTATTGCTAAGCATGTGTTGGATCCAATTGCATGTGGTGTTATCCACCCCTGTGCTGAGGATGCAACGTTTTATTTGGGTGTAGTCGGTGTTGTCGAAAGCACCCTCAATATCGAGAAAGCAACCTATCGCAATTTCTTTGTCGCTCAGGGATTTGTTGATCCGGGCTGTTAGCTCCTGAAGAGCATGCGTGGTCGATTTCCCAGGCTGGTAGGCATATTGGTTTTTGTGAAGTGGTGATCTTTTCAGGGCACCGTTCCTGATATGCCTATCCAGAATTTTTTCCATTGTTTTTAGGAAAAAAGAGGTAAGGCTTATCGGTCTGTAGGACTTAGACAGGTCAACCAACCGACTACTTTGTGACCGCCAGGATAAATGGAATTCTTTTCTATAGCTGTTACGCTCCTCCTAGATTATCTCTGGAAGAATTTGAAAGCCTATTAAGTAATATTGCAACTGATGCAAGAGGCAAACACCCCGTTGTAATTGCGGGGGACTTCAATGCTTGGTCTACAGAATGGGGCAGCAGACACACGGATGCACGGGGAAGGGTCCTTTTGGAAACGTTTGCGGTTCTAGGGGTGAACATGATGAATACAGGTACTACAAGTACATTCCGCAAGGCCGGTAGATTGTCAATAGTTGACATAACCTTTGTGTGCAATTCCCTTGTTAGTAAAACAACATGGAGAGTGAGCGAGGACTACACGCATAGTGACCACCAAGCTATAATAATGGAGATCGGCGAGAGAAAACGCAGGCAGCGTCCAATTCAAACTGGACCAAAGTGGAAGGAAACCTCCTTTGACACCGATGCCTTTGAAGAAGTCCTGAGAGAGGTGACTGTGGATACCATCGCATCTGCCAGGTAACCTCCAAGCAACTGACACAGGCGCTAGCTGCAGCATGTGACGCAGCGATGCCCAGGAGGAAGCCCAGCAGAAGGGGGTCCCCGTGTTACTGGTGGAACGAGAATATCCAGATGCTAAGGGCGATATGTCTCAGAGAGCGGAGAAAATCCCAACGGTCCAGAAATAGGCCAGACTACCAAGAGCGGCTTCTTCAATTCAAGCTCGCAAGACGTCAACTAGAAAAAGCAATCAAGGAAAGTAAATCGAGATCCTTCAAAAAACTCTGCGAGGAGGCCGACATAGACCCCTGGGGTAAAGCATACAGAGTGGTCACAAAAAAGATAAAAAACAATAGAAGTCCGCCAATATCAAATCCCGAAATGCTCACCCGTATTGTGGAACATCTGTTCCCACAGGGACAGCCGCTTAATAGGAGCAGCATGGCGGGGATTAGCATTGAAGAAATTCCTGGTATTACTCCAGAGGAACTACATAACGCAGTCTTGAAGGTCAAAAACAACAAGACACCCGGACCGGATGGAATCCCAAATAAGGCAGTCAAAGCGGCCATTACGGCTAGACCAGACGCTTTCCAACACACCTTGGGGAAATGCTTGCAGGAGGGGATCTTTACCACACAGTGAAAGCTGCAGCACTTAGTACTACTGCCAAAAGGAAAGAAACCACCTGGTGAACCGTCCTCGTATCGGCCAATTTGTCTTTTGGACACATTAGGCAAGATACTAGAACGAGTGATCTACGATAGGTTACTGGCGGTGGCGGAAGCTAACGGTGCATTTTCAGCCAACCAATACGCCTTCAGAAAAGGACGATCAACGGTCGACGCCATAGAAACAGTGGTAAACTTGGTCGCGGACGCCATCAAAGGAAAAAGATGGAAATCGGGGGAGAAGAAGTATTGTGCAGTAATTGCGCTTGACATAAAAAACGCTTTTAACTCGATTAGCTGGACGCATATACAAAAGTCTTTAATTGACATGGGTACCCCCTCCTATTTAATAAGGATTGTCGTCGACTACTTTAACAACAGGAGGCTAAGGTACAATACCGATGAAGGCGTAAAATTCTACCAAGTAACGGCGGGTGTCCCTCAAGGATCAGTCCTTGGACCTCTCCTGTGGAACATCATGTACGATGGCGTTCTACGACTAGCGCTTCCCGATGGAGTACGAATCATCGGCTTCGCCGACGATATTGCCATCGTCACAGTGGCTAAGCATATAGAAGAAGTAGAGGCTACTGCGAATGCAGCTATCGCTAAAGTGAAAGATTGGCTCTCAATTGCCGGTCTGGAACTAGCAGCCCAAAAAACGGAGGCTGTGCTTATAACCAGCCGTAAAAAGGTGGAATATGCGAGCTTCTTAGTCGGAGATCGGGCGATAAGGTCCAAGAAAGCAGTCAAGTATCCAGGGGTTATCCCAGACAACAGGCTTTCTTTCAGGGAACACATACTGTATGAGAGCGAAAAGGCATCACACGCACAACGAGCTCTTTCGCGAATGCTTCCGAATATAGGCGGTCCCGGATATGCACGCAGAGTGCTACTCTCACGGGTAGTCAGCTCAGTCCTACTCTACGCTGCTCCAATTTGGGCGGAAGCCCTTGCAGTAAAAGGACTTAAGCGAAAATTGGATTCAGTCTATCGACTGTGCGCAATAAGAGTAATCTGCGGGTTCAGAACCATATCAGATGATAGCATATCAGATGATAGCAGCTGCTATCAGGTGATAGCAGGAATGCTACAAATCGATATATTGGCAGACGAGCTCAAAAGGGTATACCGCAGGCGAACACCAGACCGGCAACAGACCAGGCTTATAAAAGCAGAAGAACGGGCAGAATCCATGGCAATGTGGCAAGTCAGATGGGATACTTCCACAAAAGGAAGATGGACGCACAGGCTCATTCCCATCATCGAAACATGGACATCAAGACCGGCAGGAGACTGCAATTATCATCTTTCGCAGTTTTTGTCTGGACATGGTGGCTATCGAAAGTATCTGCATAGATTTGGATATGATAGCTCGCCCTTTTGTCCACAATGCCCAAATTCCGAGGAGGACGCAGAACACACAGTTTTCTATAGTAGTCGCTTTATGCAGGACAGGCAAAGGCTAAATGTACCGAGTCCTGAAATCTTGGTCCCCTATATGATGAACTCGGTGGAAAATTGGAACCAAACATGCTCGTACATTGCATCAGTACAAATAACGCTGCGGCAAGCCGAAGCAGAAAGAAGAATCCAAGAGGCTTCTACTCGAGATACAGCGTAAATCGCTAACCAGCCCCGCGAAGTAATACCTAACGGCAGTCCCGCGGGGAGAGTGGTTGAAGTATGCAGAGGTGTGGTTTAGTACGTAGGCGCGTGGAAAAAGGAGAAAAATATCCCGCGAATCGTGCATGCTGGCAACACGGGTTAACAGTATCTTTTGAAGATTCCACATCCTTGGGCGCAACCATACTTTTTTCCGTATAGGAATTGCTTTTTCTTCGCTATGAAACGAATTTGAACTATAGACCTTCCGCTCGACGGCCGATGATGTTAACCACTGCACCACGGCCACCCCCATTCTTGGATTGAGATGCAGTTCGGGGTAAGTCTGGGTTTTAAGTCTCCCACGAAAAATCATCGAAAAAGTCCACGATATCGTGTTGGACAATAGCGGGTGAACGTGAGTGTGGTAGCTGAGGCTGTGGGGATATAGGAAGAAAGGGTGTGACACATTTTACAAAAGCTCTGCGCCCTTTGCTGCTATAGAGCAGACATTACCGCACTGTAGGAAGTTCGATGGGATGGACCGAGTAAAAACTGAAACTGCTACAAGGAGAACAAACAACACCTACTTGTGTGTGGATTTGTTGTTCGAGGTGGTCTTAGGCAAAAAGTCCTAAGCTTCCGCCATGTGATGGATGCGGATTTTGCCGACATGCGGAGTCGAGTAAGACCGGCAACATTTGACGTCGAAAATCTGCAGTTCACGATCATGTCTCCCTCAAGCTCTCCCAAGATCCATAGAACATCGATGGATATGGCGCCAAAACGCCATCAGGGGTAACACCTCTGATGTATTAGGTTC
The DNA here is from genome assembly GCA_951905685.1 of Eumerus sabulonum. Taxonomy (NCBI): domain Eukaryota; kingdom Metazoa; phylum Arthropoda; class Insecta; order Diptera; family Syrphidae; genus Eumerus; species Eumerus sabulonum. The sequence goes on from OX645063.1 coordinate 102,928,321, forward strand.
CCAGCTGCCCTTGGAAGAAACTCTTGGTTGGAAGACGTGTGCGGACAGGCTCATGTCGAAAAACAGAATGCACGACGGACGGGAACCACTCCTGGGCTCTACGAACGAAAAGATGAGAGGAACACGCGCTTTTCAAAAGGAAAAAGGAGCACGGGAAGCGCGAGGTCGATATTCATACTGCGGCAGATTCTGGAGAAGACTCATGAAATAAAATATGCACCACCCCTTCGTCGACTTTAAGGCCGCATATGACAGTGTTTTGGACATCCCTGCCAAACTCGTCAGGTTGTGCAGGATGACAATGGAGAATTCTCGCTGCTCCATCGGTGTCATTGCCGAATAAATCGAGACCTTTAATGCCAAAAAGGGATTCAGGCAACGCGACGTATTGTCATGCAACTTCTTTTACTTCTTTCTTGAGAAGATTCTGCGAAGTTCACTGGTCAATACAAGAGGCATGATCTACTTCAAGTCTGCACAATTGCTTGCATATGCTGATGACATTAACGGAAGGTGGAAGGTAAACGAGGGCAAAACCAAATATATGCCATCATCAAGGAAAGCCGTTCAATATCGACATCTTGGCCAGAACGTCACTATTGGCAGCTACAAATTCGAACTGGTCAAGGATATCGTCTACCTTGGCTCATTGATGACTCTCTAACCTCTTTAACCTTCTTTACACCGCCATGATGGGCTCCTTTGAGGTGTGGCTTCATTCTGGAATAAAAGGATGGATGCAGCTATGTTGAAATGCTTTTTTTTGGCCAATAATCTCTTGCACAATCAACGAGGAATCTAGCTCTTCTTGGTGAGTTCGGATCGCATATGGAAAACATGTACTCGCAGCTTTTTAAGGCGCCAACATAGAAATGTCCAGTCATTGTCTGGTCGTTAGGAACATATTTACGATGAACGATGCCGCGGTACGAGAGGTGACGGGAGCGCCTTCACGTGGATCATAATCTACTGGTTCACAGCCCTTCCTGAACCGCTTTGCCTATTCAAACACCCTTGTTTTCGACATAGGCTCGTCCCCATACAATACCTGCAATTTTCGGATGATTTTTGAGCTTACTTGTGGCCATCTGGCAACGTCTTCATTGTAGATTGCATTGGATCTCGAGAAAGATTGAGACAATATCGGCAAGCGTCCTACTAATCTTGTGCCAAACTTGCAATTTTGACGTGAATTTTCGTAGGCGATACTCGGCTCTGTAACAATACTGATTACTCGCAAGATTCGGAAATCCAATTTGTTAGGATAGTGTCCGGCGTCAATTTGACAAACTAACAAAGTCCCCTCTGATGGAAGATGAGAAGTAAAAAGGAGATTATGTTCTGTCACAACGTCCACAGCCTAGGTCCGTTTTCAAGTGTGGAATTCCTGTCGTATGACTTGTTTGCCACACTTACCAATTCTCGTCTTGGTAAGTGGTTTACCTTTAGTACTTCATAGGATAGCGCTTGCTAGGCAAAACTGCATGCCACAAGCTTGTGGCGACGGACCCGTATATGGTATAGATTACCATTCTGCTTCTCCGCATCTATTAGATCTCTCCAAAGACTTTCAATTGGATTGAGACCGGGCTCTTTGAGGGCCAATTGAAAACGTAAATCCGATTTTCCTGAAGCTACATTTGCACTGAGTTAACGATGAGCCTCGGGTCATTTTCATGGACAGCCTCCAATCTCCTGGAGGAGATTCCATATAGCTCTATACTTATGTCGATCTGTCGTATCAATTATTGTGACCACAACACCATGCCACGGAAAATCTACTGAAACAAGGATACTCCCGTCATCCGGTTGAGAGTGCCTAGATCTTTAGGGCGACGTACATATTCCTTGCCATCAGAGCCAAGTCTGTTGAGCTTGAATCCGTCGCCCCAAAAGACTTTTTTTTTGTTGAAGGTTTCTGCTATCTGTTGGAGCACTCAGACGCCTGGTCCATTGTACTCCAGACAGACACTTCACATTACTGTATTTTCCCCGTTTTCCGGAGAAAAACGACAAAGAGCTTCAGTGATGTAGAGCTAAGAGATTCGGCACACACCACGTCGGCCCCCCCACGGGTAAGCCGCCGTGCGCGAGCAAAGGCGGGACAGTCAGAGAGGAAATGCTCTGCAGTATCATCCTCCTCGCAACATGCAGCACAGATGGGCGTCTCATTGATGCCAAGTATGCAGAGATGCTTAGCAAAAGTGTAACGACCCGTAACGACTCCCACAAGACTTCTGCAGTCGATCCTGCTTAAAGATATGCTTAAAGAGGAATGCTGCGGATTTCTTGCAGACATCAGGGCATACGCGCTTAATCATCCTGCAATGTGGATAGTCCAATCCAATGTAGGGACTTATCGTGGACGCAGGTAGACCTAGAGCGGGTTCAGGTCCCGCGAAGCTCTCCTCTGAACCCATTCTGGAGAGTTCATCAGAGATCTCATTTCCTGGGATCCCAAAGTGGCCTGGAACCCATACAAGCCTTAATGAATTAAGTCTGCCGACTCTGTTCAAGAACGACTTGAGTTCAAGCTCTAATTTGGAGCTAGTTAAGGGGTGGCACACAGCTTTGAGTGCAGCTTGGCTGTCAGTGCAGACGCATGTGCTTTTCCCCCTCCACCCGTGCTTCACAATATAGTGCATGGCCATTAGGATTGCGTATATCTCTGATTGGAAGACAGACGCATATTTTCCTAACGAGATGTGCAGTCGGATGTTTTCACGCTCAAAGAAGACCCCAGCACCGGACCCTTGCCCAGACCTGGAACCATCCGTGAAAATGCGAAGACTATCCTGTCCAGGTTCAGTATCCGGCCAGAGCCAATTCTGACGCCATGGAAACTCGACTTTGAAATTACGGTGCAGTAGGATAACGGGCGTCAATGCGTCAGATTGCATGTCCATGAGACAGGGGTCGCAGGACTATTCTTGCGCAAGCTTACTGTTATTCCTCTGCGAGTTGTACCAAAGGCCATTTCTCCTCAGACGAGACATGGCTTTCAGAGCGCATCCTCTGATACATATATTAAGAGGTGGAAGGTTCGTCATAGCATCTAGAGCAGCGCTCGGTGTGCTGGGAAAAGCCCCCGTGCAACTGAGACAAACCGTTCTTTGAAGTTTGGTGAAACTTTGGTTTGGTGAGATTACAGGTCTTATCATTGTCGTGTGGATCCAAAGGACCTATACCGGCGATAAACCCCATGTTTTGCCAAAAGCCCCTTTGCATTGACAGAAAGCTGACAGCGCTTTGTCGGTTTTTGACTCAACATGCTTTGACCAGAGAAGCTTGCTATCTAAGATGACTCCTAGATACTTAGCCTCCTTGGATATCGGGATGGAAGTGCCCTTTAGTACCAGCTGAGTCATGTCAGTATTTTTCCTCCTTCTCGTGAAGAGAACGACATCGGTCTTAACAGGATTGACCGACAGCCCATTTCTGGCACAATCATCGATCACATTTAGCGCCGCCTGTGCTTTGAGACGGACAGTCGCTAAGCATGAGCCGACAGAAAGAACGGCGACATCATCTGCATAGGCATGGGGATAGATTCCAGAGGCATTGAGAGCATCAAGCAGAGAGTCGACCACCATGCACCATAACAGTGGAGACATGTCGCCACCTTGAGGGCAGCCCCTGTTTACGTCGGTTTTGACAAATTGGTCGAGTCCTGCATCAGCATTTCTTTGATCCATAAGACCAGTGCTTCTTCTACGCCATGATGTCTGATAGCGTTGCAGATGCTGTCGAATGTTGCGTTATCAAAAGTTCCCTCAATGTCGATGAAGATGCCCAGCGCGTACTCTTTCTTTTCGAGCGCGCATTCGATTCTCCCGACTAAGTTTTGAAGCGCAGTCTCGCAGGATTTTCCGCGCTGATAAGCACGTTGCATCTCCGAAAGAAGATGCATTCGAAGGGCAACTTTGCGCATGGCAACTCTACTAGTCTTTCCATGCTTTTCGGCAAGAAGGTGCTAGACTAATTGGTCTAAAACTCTTGACAAGTGAGTAGTCCTCTTTTCCTATTTTGGGAATAAAGACTACTTTCACCGTGCATCAAGGAATGGGTATTTGAGCAATTGCTAGGCTAGCGGTGAAAATTCTTTTCAAAGTAGGAAGCAGCTGCGTTCTACCTTTTTGCAGCATAACAGGATATATCCCGTCGGTGCCTGACGATTTGAAGCCATCGAAGGATGCCATAGCAAATTCAACGGCTTCTGTCGTAACCACACGCGACACAATATACCAGCTACGCCGGGTTGTTTTCATCGTTTCAGTTGCAGTTTACCTTGAAGGATCTGATGGCGATCTGATTTCCCGGGAAGTGGGTCTCAAGCAGTGTTTCCGCCTTAGCTCAGTAAAGATACCATCAGATTTTTTAAATGTACCCAGTTTTGTCGGTTCCAGCTTGCTCGTCGCACTCAGAGACTTGATCTCTTCGCAGAAGGTCTTATAAGAATCGTTTTTCCATTTACGGACAAGTTCCAGTCATCTTCCGCATACGATTTGAGCGATCTATTCAGAAGACTTCTGGATTCCCTGCGAAGACTTTTGACCTCGGCATTCAACCAGGGAACCAATTTCCTGCAGGGAGGTTTGCTGACAGGACATGCGAGTTCAAAACAATTAGTGATGGCGCTATTCGGATTATGAACAGCGTTCCCTACCAATTGTTTCGTACTCAGTATGGTAGGGCTTGAGTGGATTTCTCAAGCTCCACTTCAAACAGTACCCAGTCCGTCTTTCTCAGATTCCGTCCAGATTGCAAGGAAGAGATCCCACAACTTAATCGGAATTCGACATATTTATAGTCCGACAGCGTAGCATCAGGCAAGACTCTCCAGTTAGTGATGTCCTTCACATATCTGTTGGATAGGGTCAGGTCAATCACCTCTGTCGTCTTGTCGTAACAAACGTTGGTTGAGAGCCAACATTATTGACATTTGTTCAGGATTGAAGAGGTTTATTCAAATGCTCTCTCGCAACGTTTAAGCGTTTCTTGATTGTCTTGGCTGTAACGAGTGGTTTTGTAAGGACCATGCAACCGGGCATTAGCTGATAACAGACAAATCGTTCGCTGATATCGATGCCATAGTTGTCTTCAATCTTGTTTCTCATTTTTGTAAAAGTGAAAAAGCGTTCCGTCCTACTTGCTACCACTATTGCCCTGTCCGTGGCTTTTGCTGTCTTGAAATTTCTCAATCCATCTGACCTATACTTGCGGTACGAGACCATCCAAGAATAGGAGTGGAGGCGTTTAGTTTAGGCACCCCTTCCCTATGACCATATGATTTCTATTCCTCAACCGACGCTACCATTCACCCACAACAGCAAAAGTATTTCCCAAAACTTCAGCTAATGGGCCCAAGCCGCACGAACATAGAGAAATTGTTTTGCCAAACTTTTGTGACTTGAACACGAATATGAATCGAAACGATGACAAAATCATAAATTCCACCCCCAACCGCTGCAGCGAATTCAAATCATTTCTTCCGAATGCTTTTGATTGCATGTCAAATGTGGGTTAAGCGGATTTCCGTACCCTTTCGGGCCCCATCAACCGGTAACAAGGCAAGCTGAAGGAATCTCCTATCGACTACCGACCGCAAAATGGTTTTATCTCTTGTTTCTAATTAAATACACATTCCCGAGGTTGTTCCATGCTCCATGTTGACATATTTATGAGCTTGCGGCCGTGTACGTTCTTCCGTTGGTTAATTTGAATCTGATACGCCACCCGCGCGGAGTGCTTGACTTGTTGCTGTGCTTTGGACAACACTATGCTTGTAGAAGTCGGTTTATCGTAGGATTTTCGGTTCGGGACGGCCATGAATTTTCAATCCTAATCGTAGTTATTCTGAGTAGTGATTGTAAATTGACTTCAATGGAATCGAAATCGAAACCGAAAAGAGCGATCGAGTTCGACGAATCCGTCGTATACGGCAGGCCAATGCGCGCCCCGATTTTGGGAAAACACTTCAAGCTACCAGGCAAGTTGGCCGTCGTACAACCGCCCGTCCTCGACACAAGTCTCTCGTATATCCCGGTGTATTCACATCTAAAGCTACACGACATAGTACCCATCGAGCGTCCTCCGACACCAGAAATCCTGAGGAGAACTAAGGAACTCGAATTCATGGAATTCTTCGAAGCAGGGAAGAAATAAATTTGATTATTGTGCGAAATGTAACTGAAATAAAACACAAATGTTGTCTTACTAGTCCGAGTTTATTGCCTAATCACACCACACCGATGAGTAGTCGATTCTTTGGTGTACAATTCTCCGGTCGCAATCGTGTCAGCACGACATCGTAGCCAGCTTCTTCGGCGCGTAGTTTTCGATCGGAGTCTACAATGTCCATGCACTTTTGACCCTGAAAAGTCGTCTCCGGTTTGCAGTTCAGTGTACCCAACTCGTGAGCCTGATCAGCCGCATGGGCAATGTGCAAAAAGTCCTTTTCGCCAATGACGGATTGTAGGCGTTTGCTCAGTGGATAGCTTATGTGCGGCATGGGCTGGATTGATCCATAGCAGCAAGGACAACAGACAAACTTTGCCCGACTTCGTATGCACTGGTTCAAAACGATATCAGTGGCGGTTCCACAAGCATGTAGCGATGTGCCAATGTCGAAGATTCCCTCAAAGTAGTCAATATTGCACTGATAGAATAGACAGTTTGTTAGACCTAGTTCCTCTACCCGACTTTTGGCCTTCTGCAGAGAAATTGCCTTATTCTCGAGGAACATGATCGTGCATTTGGGCAGTGTGAGCGCGAGAAGGATGCCCAGGTGACCAGTTCCGCTGCAGAAATCTATTATTCGATCGCCATCTTCAGCCAAAGACTTGACGGCATTGGCTAGATTCTCTAATTGCTGTCGCTTTCGGTCGATTCGTTGCTGTGGAAGTGCACTATTCTTACTATGATCCGGCTCGATGGCACTCCAATCGATTGGCTCATCGTAGAAAATTGCATTTTCGCTGGAAAACTCGATTTCGAGTTCGCTGAGTTTGCTTAGACTGGAATCCACCTCACTCTGTTCGGTGTATATGCGATTTCGAGGCTTGTAACGCTTCGGGTCACTCTTGTACAGACTGGTTTGTTCGAAAAAGGGAAGTTTGTACTTCTGCGTGAGACTTTTTGTTGCTCTGTCCTCTGGCAGAAGTTCGTCGAAGACGTCCTTGCACTGTACATCTGTACATTCGACCTGTTGACGTAAAAACATTTATTGGAAGCCACGTACAAACGGTGGCATATACATATATACAAACCTCTTTCATCCAGGCGTAGAGACGTGGAAACTCTTCCACTGTCTCCAGCGCTACCGGGATCCTTCCCAAGATGAGCTTGAAACAGGGATAAAGCATCAAATCAGCAATTGTGAAGGTGATTCCTTCCGCATAGCGATGTTCGATGTTCAGAGTCTCTTTCGGTGTCGTACATTCGATGATGACTTTCTTGCTCTTTCCCTTGTTAGCCTGTTCGCGCGCCAATTTGTAGATGTTGTGCATCCTCACCGGTTGGCTCAGGTGCACTTCGAATCGCGGCAATTCCTCTGGCAACACATATACTCCTTCGCCATCCATGTCCCCCGATGTGATTACTCCGTCGACTGCTTTAAGAATGCTCACTTCACAGAATCGCGTCCACACCGAACATTCTGCGGGCGCAAGTAGACAACTCTCTTTGAATCCCAGCAGATCACGCCTGTCCGAGTCCACATTTCGTCGAATAATCTCTCTACACACCGCACACAGTCCAGAAATGAACGTATTACACTCCTTAATGTACGCTGGCAGTTTCAAGTCCCGAATTGCCTGGATGGTGCTCTTGCTTTTGCATATAATCTTCTCATCATTGAGTTCTGTGAGCGCCTCGGCGTTTAGCCTAATCTTTGCGTGGTCGTGAAAGTATGTCTTCACATAATTGAGCTTAATGTTACTGGGCGAGTTGAGGTACTTGTAAACGTAGAGTGCAACGAAGGAATTCACACTCGTGTAAATCTCGGTTTGGTTGTCCTTGTTGATGAGCTCGATCTCGACGAAGAGTTGGTCCATGGTTTAGTGATAAAGAAATTGATTTCGAAAGAGATCAGGGGGACAGTGAAAGGCAGAGTAATTAGGTGAAGACAATAAATAAAGATTTCCACTTGATTTCCACATTTGAATAAATTATTGACAGCTGCAGTGGGTAAACAGCTGTTGAGCAACGGGCTGTGTTCAAGGACCAATTGACATATAATGTTAAGCTTAGTGAATACTAGAAATACTTTGTGTGCTGGCTACAGGTTTTGCTTATTAAAGAAACTTTCTAAATGCATTGCCACTCTTACCATGGTTCGTCTGTAATTGGTAACTTTTGATAAAACTTAATTTAAAAAAAAACGTCTATGTCACTGTACACGCCCGATAGTCAAACCGCCACCATCTTCACGTTCATTGCTGTCAGTCGCTTGACATTCCTTTCCTCCACACGTGTGGACAGCGGTGGTTTTGTTTTGAATTTCGTGAATTTTATTTAAGAAATTAACAATGTCGGACAAGTAAATATGCATCAAATCTAAATTGAATACATCTTACTAATTCTATACTTTATAGGTATGCCGTTTCCAATAAGCTTCCCGGCAAGCAAGTCTCCGTACTCGCGCACCGAAAGAAACGTATTCTCCAAGACAAGGCCGTGATCGAACAGAAGCGCACGGAACGCCTAAAACGCGTTGCCAAAGCACGAAATCATCACAAATTCCGTCGTGCCGAATCGTTCGTTATGGCCTACATCAAGGCCGAGCGGACGTCAAAGCGAATCAAGCAAACTCTCCTGCGGACGAATTTCACAAAACCCGAGAACACCAACGAGAAACTCTTGGTTGTTATGCGCCATGCAGGGCATGTATATCAATATTTCTTCCTTTTCTTGGTGTCATACAATCTCTTGCCTTTAGGAAGAAGATTTTCGATGAGACAACGAATAAAGTGTTTAAGGCCTGGGGAATGAACAGACGGCACCATACGATTTTCATGCGAAACAGCAAAGAAAACCAAATCCTTCTGCGATTAGTCGAGCCGTTTGTGTGCTATGGTTACCCGACAATAACCTGCATTCGTGAGCTGCTTTTCAAGAAAGGTTTTGCAAACATCGGCGGGAAGAGAACGCCGATACAGTCGAACACGATGATTGAGGAGCAGTTGGGCGAGAAGGGAATCATTTGTTTGGAAGATATCATCCATGAGATCTTTACAGTGGGACCGAACTTTGACGCAGTGACTTCGTTTATCACCCCGTTCATGGTAGGATGGCTGAGTTTGTTTTGTGAGTGTGGGATGGGGATATATTCTGTCTTTTTAGCTTTCCAGTCCGAAGGATGGATGGAAGAAGAAGGTGAGCGTGAGTTTCAAACGCGGCGGAGAATATGGAAATAGAAAGGAGGAGATTAACGATCTGATTTATAGATGCCTGTAGACTGTGTGTAGATGTTAAGTATTCAGGTGTCCGACGTATGAATAAAAGAATCAGATTTCTTCGAAAAGGCGTTTCTTTAAATTCGCTACCTTCCTGCTTCCTCAATATTCAGTTCCGTTCGGTATCTGTGCTGTGTTGGCAAGGTCCTGTCTAACCGACCCTTTCCTAATTAAGTTTGGAGATATTGCTCAGTAGATACTGCCCGCTACTCAGTAACTCGCCGTTCATAATAACCACGGCAAGGAGGGACAGTTGGCACTATACTGAGCGGGAGGTCGTCTTTACTTTCTCTAGAGGGTTCATACTACAAGGCAGATACAGTATTGACTAGGACAGGCTTCGACTCGGGGAGTGCAGTGGTTGAGTTTTCCTGTTCGGATTCTCTTTTGGTTCCTTAGACGCTCACAGAATCGATGTGTATTCTCCGTACGGTGGATTTTGGTCCTATGGTTGGCATTCCATTGTCGTGTTATGCAGCCTTTTCCAAATAGTACAGTCAGCTGTACTTCTTACTTATGTATCGCTACCGGCCGGGTTAAACTAAAATACACACCCCTTTTGGCAGGCTAATCTAACGCTAGCTCTGTCTAGTGCCACACGCGCGGTTGGTTGGAGTCATCTGTGGTCTATTTGGGTCATTATGGATGCAGCCGTTCTTCCTTAAGCTGACGACTCGCTGAATATAGTTTTTATTCTGTTCCAAGTCATACGCTTCCTCCAACTTACAGCTGTACTGTTTGTTTCACACCAGCTGTCTCCAACTTGGTAGTTCTTTTAAACTTTGGTGGTACTGAAATCACTTCCTCATTCGCTCGATCTAGGTGAGCGTACAAGGCGGACGAGAGATAGAGACTTGAATGCCAACGCTTGTGCCTACATACAGTTGCATAGTCTACCCTGCTGACGTTCTAGATCAGCTTTTTGGGTGATAAGGGTGGTGGTCGACTCTCGAACCATCTGCCAACGATGTTAGTTGAAGGCTCAGATCGTACTACCAATGCGTCCTAGTGTAAAAGGCAGTAGAAGGGCTCTAGTATGACTCGTCTAATCGTTTAATCCGAAGTTCCGGATGGGTCTAAGGGCATCAGATGTATAATGAGTTACTTGTTCCATCCTAGCCTACCCTATGTGGGGCGCTGGTGCCGGCAGTTGTTGCCTTTAAGAGGCTTATGTATTTCAAGATGTTACCTGCGATGACCGTCAACATCTTTCCGATCAAGTTCCAAAGGCGGAGGCGCACGGGCTCATTCTTGGAGAATATAGTCGTCCGATGACACCGGACGACGGTGGGCATGGGCTCGGACATACTGGGTAAAGTTGTTGATTGCTCTCAACCTGGCGAGATGCCAGCAACGATCCCTGTTTAAATGCCCGGGTCAAGTTGACATACGGCCTCCTCGCGGCGCCCTCTGGATAGCCTCTTCAACAACCGTTGGGAGGTGAACAAACGTATGCAGCGAAAAAAACCCCGACTAGAATGGCGGTTGTGCGGCGGGCTAACAATCCGCCCACGTAAAAAAACCCAAAGTTATGAATGAGCCTCAGGCTCAGATCCTCCATGGATCGCAGATGACACCGCTAATCTATCCTGGATAAGCCCACGCTGAGCAAAATAGAAGAATGCCCCTGGGGAAACAAAGCCCTTAAGGTGATCTCTCTAACAGCACAAATTGTTGGAATATTTAGCTGTCAAATCTGACGTAAACAAGAGTTGCCCGCAAGATGGCGTCCTGCCCCCGCTGTTATGGTGCACGTTGGTCGACTTTTCACTACTAACCTGATTCCTTGCCTAAATACCTATTCCTTGGAGCATGGTGATAGCAGTCCTTATTCCTAAAATAGGATAATACGATTACTCACTCGTCAAGAGTTTTAGACCAATTACTCTAACATCCTTCTTGCGGAAAGGCATGGAGGGAATCGTAGAGCTGTACATGCGCAAAGTTGCCCTTCGAATGCATCCTCTTTAGGAGGCGCAACATGCTTACCAGCGCGGAAAATCCTGCGAGACTGCGCCTTAAAACCTAGTTGATAGAAGGATAGAATGCGCACTTGAAAGGAAAGAGTACGCGCTGCGCATTTGCGTCGACATTGAGGGAGCTCCTGAGGGAGGGAGCAACTTTTGACAGCATGTGTAACGCTACTAGACATAGCGTAGATGAAGCACTGGGTTTGTGGATCAAAGCAATGCTCGCGCACAGAACATAGATCGCTGATGCAGGTCTCGGATATTGTACCAAATCTGGCGTAAACAGGGCTGCCCGCAAGGTGGCTTCTTGCTACCGCTGTTATGGTGCATGGTGATCGGTCCTTTGCTCGATGCTCTCAATGCAGACATACGTTAAACGAAAATCAACTGGAAATTGTGAGTTAGCTCTTCATTGGTGACGGCATTGCTTACCATAAAACTATCACTGAACTTGGTGGAACCAAGGTTGTCTGATCGCCAATGTTCATACCACTGCGAAGGTAAAAGTGGTGGAGCAAGGCTCTGTTCTCCAATTCGTGATTCAGGCGAATACTACCATTCACCTTGTATGTTGAAAGACACTTTCCAGTGTTGCCAAGTTACCTGAGGATCCTTGATCTCAAAAACGTAGACTCAATGTGTCGACACCTAAGTGCGCATTTAAGTCTACCTTCTTTATGGTGAAGGCTTCTGCTGTCCGCTGGAGCACTCTGACGCAAACACTGGTCCATTGTACTCCAGACAGACACCTTACATTACTGTATTTTCCCGTTTTCCGGGGAAAAATTTGAAGGAGCTTCAGTGATGTAGAGCTAGGAGATTCGGCACACACCATGTCCCCAAGGGTAAGCCACCGTGCGCGAGAAAAGGCGGGACAATCACAGAGGAAATGCTCTGCAGTGTTATCCTCCTCGCAACATGCGGCACAGAAGACGTCTCACTGATGCCAAGCACGTAGAGATGCTTGGTAAAAGTGTAGTGGCCTGTGATAACTCCCACAAGCCTTCTGCAGTCGATTCTCCTTAAAGACAGGAGGAATGCTGCAGATTTCTTGCAGACATCAGGGCATACGCGCTTAGTTATCCTGCAACCTGGACAATCCCTCTATCTACGGTTGTGTGTATTAAATAGGAGCTTACCGTGGTCGCAGGTACACCTAGAGCGTGCTCAGGTCCTGAGGAGCTTTCCTCTGAACCCATTCTGGCGATCAGAGATCTCATTTCCTGGGACCCCGAGTGACCTGCAACCCACACAAGCCTTAATGAATTTAGTCTGCCGACTCTGTTCAAGAGAACTTGAGTTCAAGCACTAATTAGGAGCTAGTTAAGGGGTTAAACACACCCTTTAGTGCAGCTTGGCTGTCACTACAGACGCCTATGCTTTCTCCCTTCCACTTGTGCTTCACAACATAGTGCATGGCCATTAGGATTGCAGTTGAATATTTTCGCGCTCAAAGAAGACTCCAGCACCAGACCCCCGCCCAGACTTGGAGCGAAGACTATCCTTTCCAGGTTCAGTATCCGGCCAGAGCCAATCCTGACTCCAGTAGGATAAGCGTTGATGCGTCAGAAGGCATGTCAATGACACAGGGGTCGCAGGACAATTCTCGCGCAAGCACACCGTTATTCCTATGTGAGTTACACCAAAAGCCATTTCTCTTCAGACAAGACATGGCTTTCAGAGCACATCCTCTGATAAATATATCAAGAGGCGGAAGGTTCATCATAGCATCTAGAGCAGCGCCCGGCATACTGGGGAAAGATGGCGTGCTGGGAAAAGCTCTTGTGCAGCTGAGACAAACCGTTCTTTGGAGTTTGGTGAAAAAGGCTACGACGTGTTTGCGTTTTAGTCTGTTCCACCAGACAACCGATGCATATGAGATTATAGGATTAGAGGATCTTTACCGGCGATAAACCCCATGTTTTGCCAAAAGCCCCTTTGCATTGACAGAAAGCTGACAGCGCTTTGTCGGTTTTTGACTCAACATGCTTTGACCAGAGAAGCTTGCTATCTAAGATGACTCCTAGATACATAGCCTCCTTGGATATCGGGATGGAAGTACCCTTTAGTACCAGCTTAGTCATGTCAGTATTTTTCCTCCTTCTCGTGAAGAGAACGACATCGGTCTTAAAAGGATTGACCGACAGCCCATTTCTGGTACAATCATCGATCACATTTAGCGCCGCCTGTGCTTTGAGACGGAGAGTCGCTAAACATGAGCCGACAGAAAGAAATGCCGACATCATCCGCATAGGACTGGGCATAGATTCCAGAGACATTGAAAGCATCAAGCAGAGAATCGACCACCATGCACCATAACAGCGGAGACAGGACGTCACCTTGCGGGCAACCCCTGTTTACGCCGGGTTCGACACACTGGTCGAGGCCTGCATCAGCGATCAATGTCCTGTGCATGAGCATTGCTTTGATCCATAGGACAAGTGCTTCATCTACGCCATGATGTCTGGCAGCGTTGCACATGCTGTCGAATGTTGCGTTATCAAAAGCTCCCTCAATGTCGATGAAAATGCTCAGCACGTTCTCTTTCCTTTCGAGCGTGCATTCAATTCTCCCGACTAGGTTTTGGAGCGCAGTCTCGAAGCATTTTCCGTGCTAATAAGCATGTTGCATCTCCAAAAGAGGATACATTCGAAGGGCAACCTTGCGCACGTGCAACTCCACCAGTCTCTCCATGCTTTTCAGCAGGAATGATGTTAGACTGATTGGTCTGAAGCTCTTGGCAAGTGAGTAGTCCTCTTTTCCTATTTTGGGAAATAAAGACTACCTTCACCGTGCGCCAAGGAATGGGTATGTGGGCAAGTGCAAGGTTAGCAGTGAAAATTCTTTTCAAAGTAGAAAGCAGCTGCCTTATACATATATCCCGTCGATGCCTGCCGATTTGAAGCCATCGAAGGAAGTCACAGCAAAGTCAATGGCTTTAGTCGTAACCACGCGAGACACAATATGTATACCAGCTACGCCGAGATGTTTTCATCGTTTCAGTTGCAGTTTCCCTTGAAGGAGTGTGCTACAAGATGGCGATCTGATTTCCCGGGAAGTGAGACTCAAGCAGTAAACTTAGAGTTTCCTCTTTAGACTCAGTAAAGGTACCATCATAGTTTCTGGTTCTTTAAAAACAGAAAAAAAAACAAAAAATCATACAACCAGACACCCTATTGGGTACAACCAACGCACTCAAAAGATCGCTTATAAGGAAATCAACCAGAATTCTCCGCGGCCAACTGCAATTCTCTCCACTCGCCAGTGACGTTTCTGACTCGAGCTGCGAACGAAAGAGGAATCGTCAAAAAAGTGAAAAGTTCTCCAGCAGGCGAGGACCCATCGAGTTGGAGTAAAAACGCATTTTTCACCTACAATTCAAGCCCCAAACGCTTCATATATTTACTCAATAACTAACTAACAACCAATAGCTGTATATACTAGCGAATTTCATAAGAAATATCGTCCCGAAAACGCAATTTTCTCACCCCGATAATCGATCCGAAAATTGCGGACGGGACCTCAAACAAAAACAAGAAAAAAGAAAAAAAAAAAAAAGTTAAAACGAAAATACGAAACGAAATGTAAATTTTTCGCAAATCCACGAGAAAAGATTCATAGGATTTCCGCATTTCCGCAGCGAAATAACTTGCGTGTCGATGTGAGAGAGAGCCCATGTCGCGCTGATAAAGTGATGCAAATCGTGTGTTTTACGTTTAAATTCAAGATTTTCCAAACCGAATCGACGGTGCAAGGTGTAGTCGAAAGTTTTGTGCAATTTTTTCGTTCCCCCATTGCTATATTCCACTTGAGTTCAATCGTTTGCTGAGGAGAAAATAAAAACGGAAAACGAAAACGAGGAGTCTCAACGGCAAATGCAATATTAGTGCGACCGTCGTGCATTTGTTTTCTTTTTTGTTTTTGTGTTTTACCGTTTAATTATTTGAATCAATTTAATAGAAATAGAAGAAAAGTCAATCCCCGATCAATTGGCTGGAGTATAGTGGATGTACATATGTGTGGTGTAGGCTACACGTTCAGTAGTACGTAACCGACAAGCGATCTGTGGTTCAAGTAAAAAGTGTGCGGTGATTGTGGAGAGCAGTGTACCAACCAAATTGGGGGTGTATTAGCTCTAAGTCTAAAGGCAGGTGAGGGGCAACAGCAGCAGTGATTGTCGTCGTCCTAATCGTCGTCATTATCATCGAGACACACGCTGAAAATGAAGAAAATATTCTCAAAGTTTGAGAAAAACGAAAAGCTGGAGAGCAGCAACACGACGAAGGAGACAAATAGTTTTGTGGGGAAAGTATTTGTTGTGGGTCGAGTGTCTGTGACGGTGGAGGATGTCTTGGCAGAAGGTAAGCCTTTCGTTTTACTTATACCTCCTTAGAGTACGTATCTAATTCCACTTGAATTAATCTAGCTGCTACAGCGTACAGGCTTAGTATCTTACTTTCGCAATTCACAGTCAGTCGTCAGTTGTTATCGAGGCAGAAACACACGTTGATTGCATGGAATCGTATTTTGAGGAATATGATTAGATAAAGACGACGGTTGAAATCTTTTTTTAGCTTTTTTTAAAGATATTCCACTCGAACTATTGCTGGTTTAAAGCAAAATCTGATATATAAAGGCACCGGGGCTTGGATGGCGACAGGGACACATTTGATTGTTTGACCAGATAATCAATTATCCTCTAGTTGGGTGGCGTTTTCGTAATCCCAACGAAACCTGAACGCAAGCACATGTTCATTGATATTATGACACATTCGTTGCTAGATTGAAATTAGCGCTTTTATGTGTACACCTATTCCCTGGTCGCGTTCTTTATGCTTTTTTAGCGCTGGAAATACTGCTATAATTGAATTCACACACAATTGGGCTATTTTTGGGGCGACCGTGGTTGGTATTGCAAGTTGAACGACATGTCCATTATGTTGTCGACTATTTTGATTCGGAAAAAATGGGATGAGGATCCCGCCTACGAGTGCGCTGACAAGTTGTGAAGGTATCCCTATCGCATTTCTGGTTCTTTCCAATAAAGCATTTCTCTGTCACACCAGTACGTTCTTACTTACTTACTTATCAGGCCTGCGATCCATGGAGGATCTGAGCCTGAGCTATAGCTGCCTTCCATCCTTGGCGGTCCCGGGCACGCTGCTTCCAGTTGTCAAGACCAAGATGTATTACATCCGCGATTACTTACTTACTTATCAGGCCTGCGATCCATGGAGGATCTGAGCCTGAGCTATAGCTGCCTTCCATCCTTGACGGTCCCGGGCACGCTGCTTCCAGTTGTCAAGACCAAGATGTCTTACATCCGCGATTACTTACTTACTTACTTATCAGGCCTGCGATCCATGGAGGATCTGAGCCTGAGCTATAGCTGCCTTCCATCCTTGACGGTCCCGGGCACGCTGCTTCCAGTTGTCAAGACCAAGATGTCTTATATCCGCGATTACTTGGTCTTTATACCGGAGGTTCGGTCTTCCTCTTCTTCTCGAACCAGGAGGCTCGGAGTCGAAGACCCTCTTAGCTGGAGCGTTGATGTCCATGCACTCGATGTGGCCGAGCCAGTGTAGTCGACGGATCCTTGCCTTCCGGACTACATCCACATCTTGGTACAGCTCGTAGAGTTCGCGGTTGTGTCATCTTCTCCATTCACCTTCCTCACAGACAGGACCAAATATCCGGCGCAGAATTTTTCTTTCGAAAGAACCCAAAATCAGCTCCGCTGTCCTGCTTATCGTCCAGCTTTCGGCTCCGTACAGCAAGACTGGCAGAATGAGCGTTTTGTAAAGCATGACTTTGGTCTTTCGAGTGAGGAGTTTTGACCCCAGTTGTTTTGACAAGCCGAAGTAGCAGCGGTTGCCAAGGGCGATTCTACGCCGGATCTCCACTGTGGTGTCATTTGTGGAATTTACGTTCTTATGTACTTAATACAGCCTGCCATCCTTGGCGGTCCCGGGCATGCTGCTTTCAGACGGAAAGACCAAGTTGTCTTGCGTCTTCAATCTTACTTACTTAGGTGGCGCTATAGTTCGGGGTGAACCTGGGCCTCAACCAACAAGGCTTTCCAGCTAGCACAATTTTTTGCCAGCTGTTTCCAGTGTCGCGCGCCCAGTTGGTTAAGATCTCTTTCGACCTATATGCACCACCTTAGATACGGCCGTCCTCTGCAACTTTTCGCTCGACGACTTCGGACCAGAGCTGTTCTCGCTCTACAAGGCCTAGCAATCTTAAGACATTGGATCCGCAGACTTCGAACTAGGCCGATGTTGTGTACAGCTCGTACAGTTCGTGGTTGAATCTTCTCCTCCACTCTCCGTCAACACAAACGGGACGCAGAATTTTCCCCTCGAAACGACCAAGGGCCTCTTCATTCACTTTTGACAAGGTGCAAGCCTCTAGATCGTAGAGGAGGACCGGGATGATTAAGGTTTTATAGAGGGGCACACTAGTTTTCCGAGAGAGGGCTCTACTACTCATTTGTTTCTTTGGCTCGAAGAAACAGCGGTTGGCAAGAGTTATTCTGCGTCTAATCTCAGCACTGGTGTCGTTACCACTTGTTACCAGTGAGACTACATCACACATACATATAACTGCCAATAGTGACGTTCTCGTCAAGACTTTAGCCGCTTCTGCTTCAATGTTTCAATGCTCACAAAAGCTTCATTGACGTTTCGCTGCGTCCTTCCAATCACGTCAATGTCATCAGCTTATGCGAGCAATTGTGCAGACTTGAAGTAGATCGTGCCTCTTGTGTTGGCCAGTGGGTCTTGTATAATGTTTTCAAGCACTATGTTGAAAAAGTTACACGACAGTGCATCGCCCTGTCTGAATCCTTTTTTGACATCGAAAGTCTCGGTTAACTCCTTGCCGACCTTAATGGAGCAGCGAGAATTCTCCATTGTCATCCTGCACAACCTGACGAGATTGGCAGGGATGTCCTTATAAACATTGCCATATGCGTCTTTAATATCGACGAAAAGGTTGTGTGTGTCAACTTGGAATTGACGAGTCTTCTCTAGGATCTGCCGCAGTGTGAATATCTGGAATATCTTTCAGATGAGCTGGTTTATGTTCCCAACTAGGCCGTCTGTCTTCAGTTTCGATATCGCTATGTTAACCTTGTCTAAGTCGGGTGGACGAAATTCTCTATCATCTTCGTCCAGCGTGAATGGTGCGTTCTGCCTGATACGGTATTTTGACCACCTTCGCTTTCTCAGCATCGACTGTGATTAAACTAGGAGGTGTCCGTGTTCATCCCTGCAGGCTTCAACTCTGACTTTATGACTTTGGCATGTTCGTTTTACTGACGATTATGGTGACCGTAAAACAGACAATTTTATCATAATTGAACACTAAGTTCATCCATGGTGATTTGGCAAAACAGATTGAATAAATGACAACCCATTTGGCAGATGTGGCTTCAACAATATGGTCGCTATCAACTGTCAAAGTTCGGAAGCCCCTATTGAAAGACCCATTATTAAGTTTTTTCCCTCGTTTACCTTCAGACCCCATTTTAGCCGTTTCTGCTTCAATGCTCACAAAAGCTTCACTGATGTCTCGTTGTGTCCTGTCGATCACTGCAAAGTCATCTGCATATGCAAGCAATTGTGCTGACTTCGAGAATTCTTGTCCTGAACAACTTGACGAGTTTGGCAGGGATGTCAAAACACGACATGGCTTCGTTCCAAATATCGTATCGGCAAGTGGATTGGTTGATGATCGCCGAAGAAGTTGAATGGCAATCAGCAAATTGGAATAAAGACTTGATATAGTTAACCAAAGGACTTGGCTAAAAAGGGCTGACAAAGCGAGTACCGAACTTCACCTAACCAGAAGCCCTGTATTGAAATAACACAAAAATAGTTCAATGCGATGGACAGTAGCATATTACTTATTCCTCAAAGCAAAGGCCGTAAATATTTCAAAGAAGTCTTGTGCACTACTTGTGTGACAAGAAACTGAAGCGTGAAGGAAGCAATGCTGCCATAGACTATGATTGGATTGTTGACTCAGTCAACTGAGTATGCTATGAAAGTAAACGCCGGTTGACGACGCATTAAGCTTGGCATACCACTAACTTCAGAAGGGTGTTCTGTCTGTTAGGTAGGTAGGTAGGTAGGTTTGTAGCCTTGCCAGAATTGAGAAGAATGCACATAGGCCAGGGAGGCCCGTTGTGCAGCTACGAGGGGTTTTTACCCCCTATTCGTGGAACCATTTTGTGCTTCTTAAGAAGTTAAGAAGGTCAGGTATCCCTACTTTCTTAAGGAAGTAAGAACCTAGGTAACATTTCCTGGTGTTGCAAAAAGCTGGACAGGCACAGAGAAGGTGGTGAATGGATTCGACCTCCTCCTCGTCCTGACGGCTTCCGCAGAAATCATTCGGAACTATTCCTAGTTTTTGTGCGTGACTTCCAATGAGGCAGTGTCCTGTGATGACACCAATGACCTTGTAGATGTCAGTTCTTTTTAGGGAGATTATACTCCTTGTGCGTTGACTGTCAAGCCGAGGCCAGATTTGCCTGGTGATGACGCAGGTATGTCCCTGGGTCCATCTCAGGTTCGTCTCGCCCCTGGCGAGATTGGCTAGATTATATTTAATGGTTGTAAGGGGTACTCCCTCACAAGCCACGATTGATTGTAGCGTCGTTCCTTGTTTGGCGAGTGTGTCGGCTTTTTCATTACCTGTAATGTCGCTGTGTCCCGGTACCCAGATAAGCTGTATGATCGGCGACAGTCGAGACTAGATTTTGATGTGTACACATAGGACTCCAACGACTTTAAGGCTGTTTGGCTATCTGTGAGAATTCGAATATCCGTGGTGGATATTACGTTCCACTTCAGCCAAGACAAAGCCTCTTTTATTGCTGTTAACAGTTCCGCCTGGAAAACGCTGCAGTGATCTCGTAATTTTAGAGCTTTGTTCAGCTTAAGTTGTTTGCAGAATACTCCACTGCCCACCCCGTCTTTGGTCTTAGACCCGTCAGTGTAGAAATCCACGCATTTTCTGCGGGGTTGAGTTTGACGAATCCAGTTCTATCTGTCCGGATATATGGTCGTGAAGTTTTTGTCCAAGACTAGGGTGGGTTCTATGTGGTCCAAGTTCTCTGCCATAGTTATCCTGTTTTGCAGGATGGAGGAGTGGCCAGTGACATAGCTCGCCCAATTCGAGTTGGCTTTTAGTCTTATGGCCGTGTGTGTGGCAATTTGCTTACCAAAAATATCGAGTGGTGTAAGGTCTAGTATGATGTTAAGCGCAGCCGTTGGTGTGGACCTAAGGGCCCCGGTAATGCACATACATGCCATCCTTTGTACCTTCTCGAGTTGTTTGTGGTATGTTGTCTTGTCCACTGCAGTCCACCAGACTATCACTCCATACATTAGTATGGGTCTAACGACCGTGATGTAGAGCCATAGGGTGATCTTGGGGTTGAATCCCCATTTTTTTTCCTAGGGCTTTCCTACATGTGTAGAGAGCTATTGTTGCCTTTTTTGCTCTTTCAATTGTATTGCTCTTCCAAGTTAATTTCCTATCAAGTATAATGCCAAGGAATTTGGCACCAGAGGAATAGGTTAGCCTGGTATCGAGTAGAGTGATAGGGCAGTTTTCCGGGATTTTATGCTTTTTGGTAAATAGCACGAGCTCCGTTTTCTGGGGATTAACCCTGAGTCCGTTACTATTCGCCCATTTGCACAGAAATGAGAATGCCGATTGCATGCGGTCATTCAGTGTGGATAGGTATTTGCCTGAGATTGAGATGGCAACGTCATCGGCGTAGGCAACAACGTCCAGTCCTTCTTTCTCCAGTTTGATTAGTAGTTCGTTCACAACTACATTCCAGAGAAGAGGTGAAAGGACCCCACCTTGCGGGGTTCCCTTGGTAACCACTCTGGTAGTTACTAAGCTTCCCCACTTAGAGTGAATCTTGCGCGTTAGTAACAACTCGCTGATCAGCTCTATCAGGATCCTCTCCACCTTTAGCTTTTCTAGCCCTTCTGTTATTTCGGTGTGACGTTGTTAAAGGCGCCCTCTATGTCTAGGAAGGCTGTTAGAGTATATTCTTTGAGATGGATTGATCTTTCGATTTTCCTCACTAATGTGTGAAGGGCTGTTTCGACCGATCTACCCTTACAGTAGGCGTGCTGTGCCTTAGAAATTAGGGAGGGATCCAAGGTGTGCCGTATGTGTAAGTCTATCAGCCTTTCGAAAGTTTTTAGAGCGAAGGATGATAGACAGATAGGCCTTAGATCCTTGGGGGAAGTATGAGAGTTTCTGCCGGCTTTGGGGATGAAAAGTACCTTTGCGCACTTCCATTTTTTTGGAATATGACTCCAAGCTAGGCATCCTTTAAAGATTATCTCTAGCCATGGTATAGTCCGTTCCATAGTTTGTGTTAGTTCGATAGGATAAATTTCATCTGGACCCGGCGATTTGTAGGGCTTGAAACTTTCTAATGCCCCTCTCTGAAGATAATGTGATCGTACTGCCCTTCTACCGCAGAGGAGATATGAGTTCCTCGCGAGTGTACTGAGTCTTGCGATTCAGAGCAGCCAGGGAAGTGCGTGTTGAGGAGAAGATTTAGAGTTTCTTCCTCAGATGTTGTCCAAACTCCATTTGCTATGAGGCAGTTTGGAGATTGTGGATCTTTCGAGAGTATTTTCCTCAGTCTAAAGGCGTCTGAAATGTTCTCCATGTTATTGCAGTAGAGTTTCTAAGACAGTCTTTGTTCTTTCCTCAGGTTTTGTTTGTACTCCTTGAGTGAGTTTTTGTATAGGCTCCAGTCTCTGTCGGTACTTGTATTCTTTGCTCTATTAAAGAGTTTACGACAGTCTTTGCGGAGCTTGCTTAGATCTGCGTTCCACCAAGAAGGGTAAGATTTTTTTCCTTGTTTGTGGATTGCCCAGCTGTGGCCCTTGCGTTGCCCAACGTGATTGTTAGAGTATCGACCATATTGTCCATATGTATCTAACGGGATCCGCGGGGTGTCAGGGGTCCTACTTATTATAGAGTTGCCAATGAAGGCTCGATAACGCTCCCAATCGATTCTTCTTGGGTTACAGGATGAGTCAATTGGGGTTGGGACCGTGTAGGCTAGGTTGAAAACCAGGTAGTCGTGTTCTGAGAAGGAGTGTTCCTCAGAAACCTTCCATTCTCTTATTTTGTCAATGAGAGAGGGGGATGCTAGAGCTAGGTCTAGTACCTCCCTGCGATTTTTTGTAATAAATGTGGGTGTATGACCCTTGTTCTGTCTGTTAAGCTGACTCAACTTGGAAGGAAGAAAGAAGGGAATTTAAATTTTAGTTTTGTCACAACCTCTTGCTTTCGGTTTAAGGTGAAGTAACCAAGAGTCCACTGAGGAAGGCCCTATGATGCGATGTTTAACTATCAGCCATATGGTCGGCCATCAAATTTTCCACGCAATACCTCCATCATCACACCCACTGTACGGCATGATATGCGGTTTTGTCATCACCAAATATTGTTCGAATCGATTTAATCGAATTACAGACAGAAAAAGGCGGAGAATGGTGACCACGTTTTACATAAAAAGCTTTTCGGCTACACTTCTTGAATTTTGATTAATTACTTGAGCGATTCTCAAGCAAAAACGCAAGCGGACTCAATAGAGTTTTATAGTTTAGTGGCGGTGATATAGGATTTTTCTCCTCGCGATTGTTGTTCCCCTGAACCTTGCAAGGGGTCTGTCGTAGAGAAGAGTAGTTAGTTAGGCAAATATGAGTCAGAATGTCATCCGGAAACATTTAGTGTATTGATTCGTTTATTGTATCACGTATTTATGGCCATCGTGCAGTAGGTAGGTAGGTAGGTAGGACCGAAGACTTCCCAATAAAGGAAAATAAGAAGAACACACATAGGCCAGGGAGGCCCGTTGTGCAGCTACGAGGGGGTTTAGCCCCCTATTCGTGGAACCATTTTGTGTTTCTTAAGAAATTAAGAAGATCAGATATCCCTACTTGCTGAACATCTGTCAGACCGTTAAGGAAGTAAGAACCTAGGTAACATTTCCTGGTGTTGCAAAAAGCTGGACAGGCACAGAGAAGGTGGTGAATGGATTCGACCTCCTCCTCGTCCAGACAGCTCCTGCAAAAATTATTCGGAGTTATACCTAGTTTTTGCGCGTGACTGCCAATAAGACAGTGTCCAGTGATGAGACCGATGACTTTATGGATGTCAGTTCTTTTTAGGGAGATAATACTCCTAGTCCGTTGACTGTTGAGCCAGGGCCAGATTTGCCTGGTGATGAGGCAGGTATGTCCCTGAGTCCATCTCCGATTCGTCTCGGCCCTGGCGAGATTTATAAGCTTGTGTTTAATGGTTGCAAAAGGTATACCCTCACAAGCCACGATTGATTGTAGCGTCGTTCCTTGTTTGGCGAGTGTGTACCGGCTCTTTCGTTTCCTGGAATGTCGCTGTGTCCCGGTACCCAGATAAGTTGTACATATGTTGAACTGTTCGGCCATCTCGTTAAGAGATAGGCGACAGTCGAGACTAGTTTTTGATGTGCACACATAGGACTCCAACGACTTTAAGGCTGCTTGGCTATCCGTGAGAATGCGGATATCCGTGGTGGATATCACGTTCCACTTCAGCCAAGACAAAGCCTCTTTTATTGCCAACAGTTCCGCCTGGAAAACGCTGGAGTGATCTGGTAATTTTAGAGCTTTATGTAGCTTGAGTTGTTTGCAGAAAACTCCACTGCCCACCCCGTCTTTGGTTTTAGACCCGTCAGTGTAGAAATCCACGCATTTTCTGCGGGGTTGAGTTTGACGAGTCCAGTTCTGTCTGTCCGGATATATGGTCGTGAAGTTTTTGTCCAAGACTGTGGTGGGTTCTGTGAAGTCCAGGTTTTCTGCCATAGTTGACCTGTTATTCAGGATGGAGGAGTGGCCAGTGACATAGCTCGACCAGTTCAAGTTGGCTTTAAGTCTAATGGCCGTTTGTGTAGCAATTTGCTTGCCGAAAATATCGAGTGGTGTAAGGTCGAGTATCATGTTAAGTGCAGCCGTTGGGGTGGACCTGAGGTCCCCGGTAATGCACATACATGCCATCCTTTGTACCTTCTCGAGTTGTTTGTGGTATGTTGTCTTGTCCAGTGCTGACCACCAGACTGTTACTCCATACATTAGTATGGGTCTGACGACCGTGATGTAGAGCCATAAGGTGATCTTGGGGTTGAATCCCCATTTTTTCCCTATGGCTTTCTTGCATGTGTAGAGAGCTATAGTTGCTTTTTTAGCTCTTTCGATTGTGTTGCTCTTCCAGGTTATTTTCCTATCTAGTATAATGCCAATGTATTTGGCATTGGAGGAATAGTTTAATCTGGTACCAAGCAAAGCAATAGGACAGTGTTCCGGGATTTTGTGCTTTTTGGTGAATAGCACGAGCTCCGTTTTCTGGGGATTCACCCTGAGCCCGTTGCTATGCGCCCACTTGCAAAGAATTGAACACCTGACTTTAGTCGAATGGTTAACGCAAAAACCATTTGCGGTGTTACAAAAAATGGTTTTGTTGCAGTCTCAAGTAGAATTAAATTCCAAACTTGCATATCTGCGGCTTGAGAAGGAGGAAATCAACTCGTTGGCAATTAAAAACGCGAAACCGGTTCGACTAATGTAAACATACGTACATACCCTCCCGCTCCCAGTCGACCAGTTGCTCAGTCAGCCAGTCACGCTATATCCAAACCACCAAACAATTAAAAGCGTTTATTCTCGTTTTCGTTTGTTTTCATTTTGCTTAGGTACTATACGACTGGATGAAGCGATTTGATTCTTTTTTCGTTTCTCAAAGGAGAAGCTTACTTGCTAGCAGTAGCTTCTATGCGATATGGCTCACTTGGAGCAATTGATGTACATCGTGGCTGGACATAGTTTATGATGAAATCAGAACTGACTAAAGTGTGAATGAACCGTTCCATAGTCATTATTATTTGATTTCATTTACGAGTACGTAAGTACATATACTCGTGCCTAATAACGAACGTCGTGTAGCCGTCGTTCCCGGGCAGTCGAGCAAACGGGTTTCATAATTTGCTTGAATGCCTGAAGCCGCGCTTGCAGCTGTGAGTCAGCTGCTTCGACTAGGCTATGTGTGTCCTAGTTTTTGTTTTTTCAATTTCTTTCTTTTGTTTTATATAGTTATTGTATTCTATCTATCCAGTCTACCTATTTACTGTGTAGTCGACACAGAATTTAGACTCGCGAGTACAATGCTGTTGTCTTCTTTATCGGCCGTATTGCGGCGACCCGTACTCTAGGTTTTGTGTGGACGCGAGAGTGTGTTTTCCTGTACATTGAGTTGTTTCTTAGCTGTTTGCTCAACACTTACTAACTATGTTCGTTCATTGGGTTGCGAAACAGGGGTAAGGAGAGCGCGGCGTCATACAGTGGTGTTCTTATAAATAGCACACCCTTATTCAAATGTGTATTTGCTTGCAATTCACACTGTACTTACAAGCTGCACAGGAGTAAAGCCATAATATCTCAAGATAGGTACTATCGTTATGAATATGAAAACATAGTACAAGGAAGCTCCCGTTAGGTTTTCCTGGTTTTGCTATCGTTAGAGCTAGTGATCATTGCAAATAGCACATACCTATCATGGTGTATCAGAAAAAACATATTTTTCAGTGATTTAAGTGAGGTTAGTGTGAATCTTTTTAAGGATAGCCATAATTACACTCATTGCTTACACAAATAGGAGTATTTAAAATGGGCAGAGGAAAGCGTTGAATCCCGACACAGCCATGTCATCGAACGTGTTTTTCACGGTGTTTCTCCTCAGCGGGGTTCTGACAAACCCCCCTGTAGTAAAATTGTCATGAAAAAGCTTCTCGAAATTCGCCGTTCGGAACCGGCAATAAACTGTAGGTCCCTTTCACCTATGGGAAAATGAAATCGCACACAACATGGGTAATTGAGAGAAGCTCGGCTCAGGTTCTTCATGGACTGTAACGCCAACATACATACATACAGAGGAAAGCGTTGCACGGAGGAAAGGAGGCAAATAGTCGATACCATGATACAGGGTGGAAAGACTTTTTCAGAGGTGGCAAGGACATTAAGGTGCTCTAGGAAGCTTGTTCAAAATGCAATGATGGTCATACGGTGCAGCCAATCTTCCACAAATCCCGTAAGGAAAAACAAAGAAAGAAAACCGTCAGAAGTGACTGACAGAATTATCCACAAAATCAGTGGCAGCGACCTTTTCATAACTTCCCGGGAGATAAAGCAACAACTACCTGATCAACACAATGTCCAAATATCAGGCGTAACTGTAAGTCGCCAGTTAAATGAATTCCAGCTTCATGGAAGAATCGCCAGAAAAAAAACCTCTTGTCTCCAAAAAAAAAAAAAAAACAAGAAAACAAGAAAACCGAAAGAGAAGACTTATTTTCGCAAACGCTCAGAAGAACAAACTCTTGTCCTTTTGGAGAAATATTTTGTGGAACGACGAAAATAAGTTCAACAGGTAAAAATATGTGCGGAGGCAAACGAACCAAGAGTACCATCCCAGAAACACCATTAAGACTGCCCAGCATGGCGGTGGGCGTAAACAGGGGCTGCCCTCAAGGTGGCGTCCTGTCTCCGCTGTTATGGTGCATGGTGGTCGATTCCCTGCTTGATGCTCTCAATGCCTCTGGAATCTACGCCCAGGCCTACGCGGATGACGTCGCCATTCTTTCTGTCGGCTCATGTTTGGCGACTGTCCGTCGCAAAGCACAGGCGGCGCTAAATGGGATCGATGATTGGTGTACCAGAAATGGGCTGTCAGTCAATCCTCTTAAGACCGATGTCGTTCTCTTTACGAGAAGGAGGAAAAATACTGACATGACTCATCTGGTACTAAAAGGCACCTCCATCCCGATATCCAAGGAGGCTAAGTATCTAGGAGTCATCTTAGATAGTAAGCTTCTCTGATCAAATCATGTTGAGTCAAAAACCACCAAAGCGCTGTCAGCTTTCTGGCAATGCAAAGGAGCTTTTGGCAAAACATGGGGCTTATCGCCGGCAAAGGTCCTTTGGATCTACACGGCAATGATAAGACCTATAATTTCATATGCATCGGTTGTCTGGTGGAACAGACTAAAATGCAAACACGTCGTAGCCTCTTTCACCAAACTCCAAAGAACAGTTTGTCTCAGCTGCACGGGGGCTTTCCCCAGCACGCCGGGCGCTGCTCTAGATGTTATGATGAACCTTCCACCTCTTGATATATTTATCAGAGGGTGTGCTCTGAAAGCCATGTCTCGTCTGAAGAGAAATGGCTTTTGGTACAACTCGCATAGGAATAACGGTGTGCTTGCGCAAGAATTGTCCTGCGACCCCTGTCTCATGGACATGCCTTCTGACGCACTGACGCCCGTTATCCTATTGCGTCGTAATTTCACAGTCGAGTTTCCATGGCGTCAGGATTGGCTATGGCTGGATACTGAACCTGGAAAGGATAGTCTTCGCATTTTCACGGATGGCTCCAGATCTGGGCGGGGGTCCGGTGCTGGGTTCTTCTTTGAGCGCGAAAACATCCGACTGCACTTCTCCTTAGGAAAATATGCGTCTGTCTTCCAATCAGAGATATACGCAATCCTAATGGCCATGCACTATGTTGTGAAGCACAGGTGGAAGGGAGAAAGCATATACGTATGTAGTGACAGCCAAGCTGCACTAAGAGCTGTGTGTAACCCATTAACTAGCTCCAAATTAGTGCTTGAACTCAAGTCCTTCTTGAACAGAGTCGGCAAACATAATTCATTAAGGCTTGTATGGGTTCCAGGCCACTCTGGGATCCCAGGAAATGAGACCTCTGACGAACTCGCTAGAATGGGTTCAGAGGAGAGCTTCTCATGACCTGAACCCGCTCTAGGTCTACCTGCGTCCACGGTAAATTCCTACATTAACGATTGTGTATTCAACACACACAACCGTAGATGGAGGAGTTGTCCGGGTTGCAGGATGACTAAGCGCGTATGCCCTGATGTCTGCAAAAAATCTGCAGCATTCCTCCTGTCTTTAAGGAGAATCGACGGCAGAAGGCTTGTGGGAGTTATCACGGGCCATTACACTTTTGCCAAGCATCTCTACGTGCTCGGCATCAGTGAGACGCCTACCTGTGCTGCATGTGGCGAAGAGGAGGATGATACTGCAGAGTATTTCCTCTGTGATTGTCCCGCCTTTGCTCGCATACGGTGTCGCACCCTTGGAGCCGACGTGGTGTGTGCCGAATCCCTTAGC
Source organism: Eumerus sabulonum (assembly GCA_951905685.1). Classification (NCBI taxonomy): domain Eukaryota; kingdom Metazoa; phylum Arthropoda; class Insecta; order Diptera; family Syrphidae; genus Eumerus; species Eumerus sabulonum. The sequence goes on from OX645063.1 coordinate 102,957,013, forward strand.
TCTACATCACTGAAGCTCCTTCAAATTTTTCTCCGGAAAACGGAGAAAATACAGTAATGCAAGGTGTCTGTCTGGAGTACAATGGACCAGTGAATGCGTCTGAGTGCTCCAGCGGATAGTAGAAGCCTTCAACAAAAAAAAAAAAAAAAAAAAAAAAAAAATGGCGGTGGGAGCATAATGGTGGGGCGGCGATGCCATGGCATGGCGTTGGACCAATTGTGAAAATAAAGGGCACTATAAATCAACATCAATATAAGCTAATCCTGGAGAACCAAATGGAGCCATATACCGGCGACTCTATGCCTGTATCACGGATTTTTATGCATGACATTTATCCAAAGCATACTTCGCGGATAGTGAAGAATTGGCTTTCGGCGCGACAAATTTTCCTGTTTGATTGGACGGCCCAAAATCCCGATCTGAATCCTATCGTGAATCTTGGGACTGATGTTGACTCACTTGTTAAAGACTTCAGCTCAAAAAATTTAAAAGAATTTCGGCAAACCATGAAGGCTGCTTGGGAAGCTATACCTGCCCAGAAATGTAAGCGCTTAGTAGAGAGTTTTTTTGGGTATTCCGCTGACTGTGCTATTTTCATGAACAACTACTTTTTTAATTTTTCCCATTTTGAATTATTGTTTTTGAATTGATTTAAAGGTATTATGTGTTTTTTAATAAAGTACATATAAATGCACATCAGTTATAAAACAAAAAAATCTGAACCCCATTTTTAGACTTTTGGCACAACATAATGTATGAAAACCTACGGGTGTGCTATTTATCTGACCACCACTGTAGGTTTATATTATTTTTCGCTTCTCAACGTGAGTAGAACTTCAATGAGCGTACACCACAACGTCGTTGTCGTCGGCGTGAATCAGCTTTTGTGAAATGTTCGTATGTGCGCGTTGTGTGGGCCCTGTTGCAGCGTTGTACGGCTGTACAAGCGCTTCTAATGAAGACTTGTGAACTTAATGATTAACATAAACGGATTACTCGATATACACGGAGACGACTAGAAATGTAACTACTGAAAATAGGATTATGACGAACGTTTAACGCCAGTATGTCTACTCTTTTGGTCGTGATTAAAGTAAAATTCCACCAAAGAAAAGTGGAATCATTTGAATACGACGTGTTGAATGAGTTCGTTACTACGTACGTTTGACGCAAATGCAATGAATCATTTCGTAATTGTAACATTTCTGGTCTGTATTCTACGTAGACGCACATGGGTTTAGCCTCTTAAGCTCTTATTCTTGTGACGTGGGATGCCGAATTCAGAGAGAATTTGTCGGTTATTAACGGATGTCCATATTTCAAGTCGAACATGGAGTTGTTTGATGGTTCGGGGGTTTCAGCACGCACCACGACTCAATCAGAAGGTAGAAGACCTAACTAGAGGTCTGCGTAGACCTATAATATAATCAGTTGAGGTCGTGTGAAGTTTTCTTCTGCGTTTATTCTAGCAAGCTAGTCAATTTCTAGACCTAGACAGATCATTGCTTAGAGTTTCGTTGGGTCCATTAGTGGGGCCAATTCTGTATCGTTAGAGTGCCTTTAAAGCAAACTTGTTGGCAAAACAATCCACGAAACCAAGACCTCCTACTTGATTATAAGCCTTTCTCCAGCTTTTTATGTAAAGGTATAGCATTCGTTAAATCCACTTAGCTTCTATGCCGTGCTGTGGGAACGCTTGGGACCATTCGTGAGCAATCTGATGGGTTCCTCTCAATGTGATTTCAACTGGAAGATCTACAATAAACCAGATAATCACATTGCGGCAAATCCTGGAGAAGGCCCATGAAGTTGATACGGACTACCACTTTGTCAACTTTAAGGCCGCATATGGCAGTGTTTATAGATACGGGCAAGCTATACAAAGCCATGTCGCGTTTTGACATCCCTGTCAAACTCGTCAGGTTGTGCAGGATAACAATGGAGGATTCTCGCTGCTTCATCATGATCTTCCCCGTATTATCGAAACCTTTGATGCCAACAACATCGCTTCCAACGACGCACTCCCAGTTGGTTAAGGTCCTCGTCCACCTGTGTGCGCAATCTTGAATTCGGTCGTTCTCTGCTGCGTCGTCCCTCGGGGTTGGACTCGAAAACTTTTCGGGCCGGAGCTGTGTTATCCATTCGCTCTACATGGCCTAGCCATCTTAGACGTTGGATCCGTAGATGTCATACTAGGCCGATGTCGCTGTCTCCGAAGATTGTACCCAGAATTTTCTTCTCGAAACGACTAAGGGTTTCTTCAACCATTTTTGATAAGGTCCTAGCTTCTGCGCCGTAGAGGAGGACCGGGATGATTGAGGTTTTATATAGTGTCACCTTGGTTTTCCGAGAGAGGGCTCTAATTCTTAATTTTTTTTTTTTTTTTTTTTAGAGACTCGCGTAGGTTCAAGAGTTTTTATATTCTCTTATGATGTGTTGACACACACAACCTGAACGGAGTGCAGTGGTTGGGGTCGTTGATGTTCGTTCACTACTCTCAGGGGTGGTTGTCCTAGAGCGACGAGAGCGGACGAGAGCCGACAAAATTCCGCGTTGGTTATAGTTCGTAGTAATTCGTTCAAGCACTTTAGTATTGCATACGCGGAGGATGAATTTCGCTTGACCATATACTGTGAGTGTTATGCCTGCAGCAGTACGTCTGGTCACTTTCCATTCACAACTGCGTTGCATACTTTTCTTTGTCCGTATAGAAATTACTTTTTCTTAGCTATGAAGCGAATTTGAACCATAAACCTTCCGCTCGGCGGTCGATGATGTTAACCACTGCACCACGGCCACCCCAATTTGCCTTTGAACCCGAAGAAATAGCGTTTGGCAAGAGTTATTCTGCGTCTAATCTCTGCACTGGTGTCGTTGCCGCCTCCTTCCAGAGAGCCAAGGTAGACGAAACCCTTGGCTACATCAAAGTTATGGCTGCCAATAGTGACGTTTTGGCCAAGACGTCGGTGTTGTGCGTCTTTCTTTGACGACAGCATACATATGCATATTTGGTTTTGCCGTTTTTTACTTTCAGACCCACTTTAGCCGCTTCTGCTCCAATGCTCACAAAAGCTTAATTGACGTCTTGCTGCGTTCTCCCAATCACGTCAGTGTCATCAGCGTATGCGAGCAATTGTGCAGACTTGAAGTAGATCGAACCTCTTGTATTGGCCAGGGAATTCCGCACGATTTTTTCAAGCAGGATGTTGAAAAATCACAACAGGGTCTCGGCCTGTCTGAATCCTCTTTCGACATCGAATGTCTCGTACCGGCCTTACCGACCTTAATGGAGCATCCAAGCTCGTCACGTTATCATCCTGCACAATGTGACGAGTTTGGCAGGGTTGTCAAAACTAGACATGGCGCTGTATAGTTCGTCTCTATGCACACTGTCACACGCGGCTTTGAAACCGACTAAAGAGTGATGGATGTCGATTTGGTACTATTGGGACTACTCCAAGATCGGCCGCAGTGTGAATATTTGGTCTATTGTGGATTTACTTGGCCTGCAACCAAACTGATAAGATCAGATTATCCACAAAAGGCTGTAGGAACATGCATCTACTCATCTGCAAGATATGGTCGGAAGAATGCATGCCCGATGAATGGAATCTCAGCATCGTTTGCCCGGGCCATAAGAAAGGAGACCCCATATGACTGCGCCAATTACAGAGGGATAAGCCTCCTGAACATCGCGTACAAGATCTTCCCTGCCGTACTGTGTAAGCGCCTGAAACCGTTCGTGGACAATCTGATAGGTTCCTACCAGTGTGGTTTCAGGCCAGGAAAATCCACGATAGACCAAATATTTACACTACGGCAGATCTTGGAGAAGACCCATAAATTTCGTGCGTAACTCTGGGGCCAATACAAGAGGTACGATCTACTTCAAATCTACACAATTGCTTGCCTACGCAAATGACATTGACGTTATTGGACGGACAAAGCGAGACGTCAATGAGGCTTTCGTAAGCATTGAAGCAGAAGCGGCTAAAGTGGGTCTAAGGGTAAATGAGGACAAGACCAAATATATGCTGTCATCAAAGAAAGACGCGCAACACCGACGTCTTGGTTAGAACGTCACCTTCGGCAGCTATATTTTTGAAGTATTCAAGGACTTTGGCTACCTTAGCTCGATAGTGACAAGCAGCAACGACACCAGCGCTGAAATAAAACGCAGAATAACTCACATCGGCCTAGTTAGACGTTTTCGGATCCGACGTCTAAGATGGCTGGGCCATGTAGAACGAATGGACATCATCGCTCCGGTCTTCGACACTAACCCCGAAGGACGACGCAGCAGAGGACGACCGCATCTAAGGTGGCGCGCACAGGTGTAAAGGGACCTTAACCAACTAGGCGTGCGGCACTGGAAGCGGCTGGCCAAAGATCGGGCCGGCTGGAGAGGATTGTTGGTTGGGGCCCTGGTTCACCCTGAACTGTAGCGCCATCTAAGTAAGTAGTTACATTTCAGTTGCGCAAAAAAGGCAGGAGCGCACACATGCAAAAACACCAGCATTTGATTGGAAACTGGGAAGCCTGCCGGTACTTCCTGAGGTCAAACCGGCTAATTACAGAGCTGTTCAAAATAATAGGGAATATCGCTGATAACCAATTTGTTTGTTTATTTTGAACCCTTTTTATCTCTTTTTCGAAAAGTAATTATTGCAGCTATTTGTACAGCTGTATTGCTTTTCTTATGATGCATCTCTGGTCAATTCTTCATTCGTGTTATTCGTGCTGTGGTATAAAGTGGGAAAAAGGATTATTTTAAGGTGTTCAAAATAATAGGGAATTTTGCTGTTTCGTTGTTTTATCGTTCGTATTTCTGTCAAAAATAATTGAAAAGGTAATGTTGTTTTTCGTAGACGTAAGAATTATACAAATTTTACATTTTTAAAATCTACGCAGTGTTAAAAATGGGACGTAATAGACATTGCACTGCTGAAGAAAGTCGCATTATTAAACATTTAAGAGACCAAGGAAAGACCCTTAAATTTATAGCCAATACATTGGGAAGGTCAATTAATTTTGTTTTTAATGCGCTTTCAAGAACCCCAGCACGAGAAACTAGAGGTACACCAAATAAAACTACTCCCATCGATGACTCTCGTATTGTGCTGCTAGCGAAAAAGGATCCCTTTATGTCATCAAGGGCGATTGCCGCGGAATTTAATAATGCAGTAAGTGCACCAACTATCCGGAGAAGGTTGCTCGATAATAAACTGCCCGGTAGAATTGCTCGCAAAGTACCACTACTAAGTAGAAAAAACATAAAAGCGAGAATGGAGTTTGCCTTGCATTTTAGAAATCACTCCAAAGAGATGTTTCGCAACATTCTTTGGAGTGATGAAACTAAAATAAATTTATTTGGTTCCGATAGCGGTAGAAATGTTCGGCGTCCTCAGGGGAAGGAGTTTCATGTCCGGTTTACTAAAAAAACCGTGAAACATGGGGGTGGTAGCATCATGGTATGGGGCTGCTTTTCTTGGTTTGGTGTTGGACCCATTTACCAAATAAAAGACATCATGAACAAGGAGAGCTATCGTGATATTTTAAAGGATGTTATGCTACCGTATGCCGAAGACAATATGCCGTTACGATGGCACTTTCAACACGATAACGATCCCAAACATTCATCGAAATTGGTTCGTGCTTGGTTGCAAGACCATCAAGTGTCAGTGCTACAATGGCCCTCTCAGTCCCCCCATCTCAGCCCCATCGAGAATTTGTGGGCGGAATTGAAAAAATCTTTGGCCAGACAGACCTTTCAAAATAAAAATCAGTTGTGGACTGCCATTGAAACCCATTGGAGAAATATTCCCATCAGTAAATGCCAGAAACTGATAGATTCAATGCCTGCTCGTATAACTGCCGTCATAAAAAACAAGGGTGGTCATTCGGGACACTGATCTACCATATTTTGTTTTTCACTATTATCTTAACGAATAAATATAAGTTTTAATGTATTATTTTAAGAAAATCGGATGTAAACTATAAATTTCCCTATTATTTTGAACAACCAAATTCGAAGGTATTTTAGTTGATTAAAAAAAAAAAAAAAACTACAATGAATAAAAGAAATATATATAGTAATACAGATCAGATATTACGTGTTTTACTTATTAAAATACTAATATGAAACTATTCGGTTACAACATTTCGGAAAACCCTTAGAAATTCTTCGGCTAATTCCTTTCCCTATTATTTTGAACAGCTCTGTACATCGGCGGACCAGTAAGAATGTGAGAGGAGAGTGATACTGCTAATCCGAACCATAACCGCGACGAATTCATACTCGCTTTTCTACACCCTATTTGGACAACCCAATTTCCTGCTTAGATGTTGGACCTTGGAATACCACCTCACGACCGTTTTTTAAAGGGATATTTGGTGACAGGGGTATACTGTTGATGATGACGACAGCTCCTCTCTATAAAGCTTTCAGTTAGACTTTCGTTTAGTCCTTCTAGGCTGTGGAGGTGAGGTCTTACACTTCATGGGAAATTCGATGAAATTATGGTGCGTCAGTGTGGAGAAGTTTTTATAACTACACCTCCAAAGTTTTTCGGCATTTCAACTTGTTTCGCTATGTTTCCACCTACCTGGCCGTACCTCGAAACATTTTTATTGTGTTGGACAAGGTCATACTAGCTTCCTCCGTAGTTTTTTACTCTTTCGCCTCCGAGCCGGACGTACCGACACCTCTTGCCGCCTGCACTCTTGTTTTTCGTCTGATTTGTTCGATCGAGGATTTGTCACTCCTACGACAGTTGTACTATGATTTCGATCATCTCGTCACTGGTGCTGCCCACGTGTAAGCAGAATAGCAAGGTTTTGCTACAACGCAACCAACAGGAAAGCAAACAAGTCGCGAGGTCAACCACAACACACGACCCCTTGAAACCTGATGCCCCCGTCATGCATACAAGGCATGTAGTTAGTAACTAATTTGTTTTCGCTTTGAGTCTGTTGCCTGGATAACATTTTATTTCGCCATTAGGCAACCAAGCAGCTAGTTGACTTTGCAAATTGGTGTGAATAATTGAATGTAAATCGTAAAAAGAAATGAAAATGAAAATAAGAAGCGGAACAGAACCTACACTATATCGTCGTCGTCGTCGACGTCGTAGCACAACAGATGAAGGTCACATACTCGTACACTATGCCTTAAACAATGCGGTGGAGCACTATTCTACAAAACAAGCACAACACTAGACAGTATGCGGCTTGTTTTCTGTTGTTTTTTGCCTTCGTGACAGAATTGAAGCGAGTAAGAGAGACGTGTCACTAGTAGAGTGACTACGCCGTGAAATGGATTATGTGATTGATGTGTAATTTGCAAGCTTCGATTGATTCGCGGTTGAAAGAAAGAAGCAGATTGGGTCAACATGAGCACGTTGGATGGAACGCCTCATCGGTATGGATGCAATTAGAGGCAAATAGAGAAGAACAACAACCACGACGATTGCAGTAAGCCTGTGTTAATTGAATGCAATGAATTGTAATTGAAGACTGAATTGGAAAAATAAACATTCGAAGGGGTAGTATCAAACAATAGATGAAACACGAATGTGGCCAAGCCAATTGGTAAGAAGGCGAAGAGGAAAATGCGGTAAGCACATCCCTACATACGAACAGCGTCCCCACTTACACGACAGTTGAAATATTCCAAAGTAGACGAAGTCCTTGACAACTTCAAAAATATAGCTGCCGAAGGTGATGTTCTGGTCACGACGTCGCTGTTGCGCGTCTTACTTTGATGACAGCATATATTTGGTCCTGTCCCAATTTACCCTTACATCCACTTTAGCCGCTTCTGCATCAATGCTTGCAAACGCCTCATTGACGTCTCGCTTTGTCCGTCCAATAACATCAATTTCATCTGCGTAGACAAGCAATTCTGTAGACTTGAAATAGATCGTACCTCTTGTATTGGCCGCAGAGTTCCGCACGATCTTGTCAAGTATACTTACTTATCAGGCCAGCGATCCATGGAGGATCTGAGCCTGAGCAATAGCTGCCTTCCATCCTTGACGGTCCCGGGCACGCTGCTTCCAGTTGTCAAGACCAAGATGTCTTACATCCGCGATTACTTGGTCTTTATACCGGACGTTCGGTCTTCCTCTTCTTCTCGAACCAGGAGGCTCGGAGTCGAAGACCCTCTTAGCTGGAGCGTTGATGTCCATGCGCTCGATGTGGCCGAGTCAGTGTAGTCGACGGATCCTTGCCTTTCGAACTACGGCCACATCTTGGTACAGCTCGTAGAGTTCGCGGTTGTGTCTTCTTCTCCATTCACCTTCCTCACAGACAGGACCAAATATCCGGCGCAGAATTTTTCTTTCGAAAGAACCCAAAATCAGCTCCGCTGTCCTGCTTATCGTCCAGCTTTCAGCCCCGTACAGCAAGACTGGCAGTATGAGCGTTTTGTAAAGCATGACTTTGGTCTTTCGAGTGAGGAGTTTTGACCCCAGTTGTTTGGACAAGCCGAAGTAACAGCGGTTGCCAAGGGCGATTCTATGCCGGATCTCCACTGTGGTGTCACTTGTGAAATTTACGCTTGCCCCGAGGTAGACAAACTCCTTAACTACCTCGAAATTGTAGCTGTCAATTGTTATGTTTTGTCCCAGGTTGTGAGCGACGGATTGGGTTTTGCTTGACAGCATGTACTTAGTCTTGTCCTCATTGACCTTAAGACCAAGTCGTTTTGCCTGTTCTTCAATCGGCGTGAATGCTTCCACAATGCCACGGCGAGAACACGCGATGATATCGATATCATTCGCGTTTCCTAGCAGCTTGACGGACTTGTAGAAAATCGTGCCATCCCTGTTGACGCCTGCCCGTCGCACTATTTACTCCCGCACCAGGTTGAAGAAGTCACATGACAACGCATCTCCTTGCCGAAATCCGGTGCATGTTTCGAATGGTTCCGAGGTCCTAGAACCGAGTTGCACGGTGCATCGCGTGTTTTTTAGCGTGGCGCGACACAACTGGATCAGTTTTACCGGGATCCCGAATTCGGCCATCGCCCCAAACAGTGCTTCACGATGAATGCTGTCGTATGCGGCTTTGAAATCGATGAAAAGATGGTGTGTATCGATTTGAAACAGTGTTGGCATTAATCGATTAATTTTTTAATCAACTACTTAATTTGATTAATTTTAATCAGATTAAATTAATCATGATTGAAATAATCGTGATTAAAAAAGTAGTCTTAATCATGATTATTGGAGTTAATCATTAATCAATAATCATTAATTGATTAACTTGATTATGAACTAGTAAATCCATGAATGTTGCGAATTCTAAGTAAAACAAATAATGGAAAATAAAACAACATATTTCTTGAAACATATGTACTTACTTACTTGCTTATCAGGCCTGCGATCCATGGAGAATCTGAGCCTGAGCTATAGCTGCCTTCCATCCTTGACGGTCCCGGGCACGCTGCTTCCAGTTGTCAAGACCAAGATGTCTTACATCCGCGATTACTTGGTCTTTATACCGTAGGCCCAGTCTTCCTCTTCTTCTCGAACCAGGAGGCTCGGAGTCGAAGACCTTCTTAGCTGGAGCGTGGATGTCCATGCGCTCGATGTGGCCGAGCCAGTGTAGTCGAGGGATCCTTGCCTTCCGGACTACATCCACATCCTGGTACAGCTCGTAGAGTTCGCGGTTGTGTCTTCTTCTCCATTCACCTTCCTCACAGACAGGACCAAATATCCGGCGCAGAATTTTTCTTTCGAAAGAACCCAAAATCAGCTCCGCTGTCCTGCTTATCGTCCAGCTTTCGGCTCCGTACAGCAAGACTGGCAGAATGAGCGTTTTGTAAAGCATGACTTTGGTCTTTCGAGTGAGGAGTTTTGACCCCAGTTGTTTGGACAAGCCGAAGTAGCAGCGGTTGCCAAGGGCGATTCTACGCCGGATCTCCACTGTGGTGTCATTTGTGGAATTTACGTTTGCCCCGAGGTAGACAAACTCCTTAACTACCTCGAAATTGTAGCTGTCAATTGTTATATTTTGTCAAGGGGGGTGAGCGACGGATTGGTTTATGCTTGACAGCATGTATTTCGTTTTGTCCTCATTGATCTTAAGGCCAATTCGTTTCGCCTGTTCTCAAATCAAACTTAAACTTACATTTAATTTGGACATAGTTAATCTAATAATCAAATTAACGATTAATGATTATGATTAATAATCTTAATCGATTTAAAATTGATTTTGATTAATTAATCTTAATCAACATTTTTGATTACGATTTTAATCATTAATTTTTAATCGTTAATCAGATTAACTTTGGGCCAACACTGATTTGAAACTCGTTGGTCTTTTCCAGGATTTGTCGAAGTGTGAAAATTTGGTCTATAGTTGATTTGCCGGGCCGGAAGCCGCACTGGTAGCTGCCGATTAGTGCGGTGCAAAATGGTTTTAGACGTTCACACAATACGCTGGACAGGATCTTGTATGCGACATTGAGCAGGGATATACCTCTATAGTTCTTACAAGAGGTAGGATCGCCTTTTTTGTGGATGGGGCATATAGAGCTGGTATTCCAGTCGTCGGGCATGCTCTCATCTTCCCAAATTCTGCAGATGAGCTGGTGCATGCTCCCTACCAGAACATCGCCGCCAGCCTTGAAGAGCTCTGATGGCAAGCCATCTGAGCCTGCGGCCTTGTTCTTCAGCTTCTGAATAGCTGTGCCGACTTCTTCTATGCTGGGTGGGAGGACTACTTCAGCGGGTGGAGTTGGGATTTCCTCGGTCCCTACTGCTGCTTAAATACATCCACTATTCCCTGCGGGTCGGTGACATGATTACCCTCGCAGTTTCGAAGAGCCTGGGTGCCCTTTTTGAAGCCTCCTGCAAGACCTTTGGCTTTCTTGTAAAAGGCTCGTGTCTTATGTTTATCCCTAGAATCCTCGATATCCTTGAGCTGGGAGGCTGCGAAGATTCTTTTCTTTGTCGCAGTAGTTTTTTCTCCTCCCTTCTTCTGGCTCCGTACTCTTCTTGCGCTGCCCTCTGCAGCGCCTTTTGGTACGCCTCGTCGGTTGCTGCCTTTTTCTGCTCACACTCGCCATCATACCACGGGTGTCTTGTCGAGGGTGGTAGGTATCCTAAGGTGGTTTCGATTACTTCCTGAATGGCTGAGCGGCAATGCAGCCACATATTATTGGCATTTGTGTTCGACGTAGGCATACCGTAGAGTCTCTCGCTCAGCTGCTTCCTGTAGACTCTGGCACCCTCCGGTGCGACCAGGCGCCCAATGTCGAACCTCCTCCTCATGGGCTGGTGCAGCTTTCTGACATTGGACAGTCGAGCTCTGAATCTTGCTGCTACGAGTAAGTGGTCAGAGTCGACATTTGACCCTCTGTTCGCACATCCAGGATGTTTGACGAGTGCCTTGCGTCAATGAGCACATGGTCGATTTGGTTGGCGGTTCGACCGTCCAAAGATCGCCAGGTTGCTGTGTGGATTCGCTTGCGAGGGAATCTTGTGCTACTTATCACCGCATTACGAGCTGTCGCAAAGTCAGCGAGTCGGAAGCCGTTATCTGTTGTTGTATCGTGGAGGCTGTGCTTTCCGATCACTCCGCCAAGGGTGTTTTCCTTTCCGATTTTGGCGTTGAAGTCCCCGAGCACGATTTTTACATCGTACTCCGGGCAAGCTCCGTAGGCGTTGTCCAGGAGGTCATAGAAGTCCTCCTTGATAGGGTCTTCAGCCTTGTCGGTAGGGGCGTGTGCACATATAAGGCTGATGTTATAAAATCTGCCTCTGATGCGGATCACAGCCAGGCGATCACTTATAGGTTTAAAGTCGATGACCTTCGACCTTAACCGCTTTCCCACGACAAATCCGCATCCCAGTAAGTGCAACCTTTTGTGACAGCTGTAATAAATGTCGCAATTTTTCTTTCTAATCATACCGTTTCCTATCCAGCGTATTTCCTGGACCGCAGTAATATCCGCCTTGTACTGCGTGAGGATTCCTTCTAGTTTATGAGCAGCTCCGGGAGTGTACAGGGTCCTGACATTCCAGGAGCATACTCGCAAATCGTGTTCCTTTTTCGTGCGTTGTCGTCGTCGAGTATCCGTCCGTGTATCCGAGGCATCTTGCTCATTCATAACTTCTCTATTTTTTTACGTGGGTGGATTGTTAGCCCGCCGCACAACCGCCATTCTGCGCGGGGTTTTGTCAAATATGGTATTAAAGAATTCACTTGACAGTGCGTCACCCTATCTAAACGTTTTTTAACCTCCGAGGATTGTCATCCTCCTCAACCTGACGAAGTCGCCAGAAATGTACAAACATAGCATGGCTTTATATAGTTCGTCCCTAAGGACAATACAGTGTCCTTAGGCCTTAAAATCGACGACAATGTGGTGTGTGTCGACTTTAAATTCATGGGTCTTTTCTAAGATCTGCCGCCGGGTGAATATTTGGTCTATTGTGAATTTTCCTGGCCCAAAACCACATCGATAGGAACCTATCAAATTATCGAATTGCTTGTTCACACAGCACGGCAGAAAAGATCTTATCCGCGATATTAACCATTCCTATGAACTGGTGCATACATGCTCCCAACCAACTCATCTCCAGCCACCTTAAATAGTTCCGCGGGAAATCCGTCTGCTCCAGCAGCTTCATAAGACTTAAGTTTCGATATCGCTATCTTAACATCGTCTCGGTCGGGTGGACGGGATTCTCCTTCGTCTACGTCACTTGTGAATGGTACGCTCTGCCTGACGGCGGCATTTTGACTATCATCGCCGTTATACAGTCTGAAGAAGTGGTCCTTCCACAATCTCAGTATCGACTGTGACTCCACTATTAGTTGTCCGTGCTCATCCATGCAGGCTTCTGCTCTGGCTTTATAGCCTTGGCATGTTCGTTTTACTTTTTGGTAGAACTTTCGAACCTCGTTCCTGCAATAGCATCTCTTCATCTCCTCGATCTAGCGCTTCTCGTTCTCCTTTTTTCTCTTTCAGAAACGCATGCTCCTCCATCCTTTTCTGTTCATAGATCCATGTGTGTGTAGCCATGTATGCATTCTTTTTCTCTACATGGGTCTGTTTGCATTCGTTATCAAACCAGGGGTTTCTCAAAGGCGGTGGCTTGAAACCGTGTACACCTGCGGCGGTCTCTCTGATGGGGTTCTGACAACTACTTCATTGCTGTTCTATGGTTTGTGCAGATTTCATCGGGACTTGAAAGAGCTTGAGGGAGACTTGACCGGCGACGGTCCTGGCGGCCTCCTGCGATTGCAGCTTTCCGACGTTAAATTTTGGTGTTCTTACTCGACTCCGAGAAATTCGCATCCGTACCTTGCCTGCAACAAGGTAATGAGTTGTTGTTGGCTCCTCGAAAGGTTCGGACATCTAGGATGCTGGAGGATTGTCTGCCGTCGATCGCAACATGATCAATTTGATTGATTGTCGATTGATCGAAAGACCGCCAGGTCCCCTTATGGATGTTGAGGTGTGGGAATCGTATACTTGCTACCACGAGATTATGTCCCGCCATAAGGTCCACTAGCCTTAGTCCGTTTTCTGACGTGGTGTTGTGTAGGCTGTGCTTTCCTATTAATTAATGTCTTTTGTAAACCAAAGCTGGTGGAGCAAATCTTACTGTCGTAAGGGCATAACACCTACGTTAGTTTGTTTTTGCAAATCCGGCGATAGAACTTCACTTACGCGTCTCCGCTTTAACGGTTTTGTATCTATACATGTTTTGTAGTTTGCATTGATGAGGGATTTCTGAGTGCAGTTCTGCAATATTCGTGGGTTACGGAAGAATTTCTTGGCCACGTATTTCCATCTCTCTCTCTGCAAACCGGCTGTTTTGGCACTTTGTGAAACACAGGTCGATGAAAAGTCTGATCCTTCGGATTTCAGTCTTCCTGGATATAGCTTAGTGCCATTATTCGTTTCTCACCGCGGTCTCGCCATCTATGTCCGTAGTGACATTGCTTACCAGTTACTTCCACAGTATAGCCAAACATCCACCCCGGAATTTAATTTCATGTGGCTTAAATTCATATTCCGTAAGCACTCCATTCACTACTGTTTTCTTTATAGAAGCCCCAATCTAGACAGCAATGCAACATTTGATGCATTCGACGCACTGTCTGATTCCATCCAAAGTATTGTTTCCCTGTTCCCTCGCACTGAAATCGTTTTAGCGGGCGATTTCAATGTACACAATTCTCAGTGGCTTCGACATTCTGGACAGACAATACCCGAAGGAAGGTATGTTGAAATGTTTGCTGAGTTAAATCAACTAACTCAACTTGTGAATGAGCCATCACGTATCCCCGATGTTGCTGGTCATACCGCCAACACACTGGACTTGTTTCTTACCTTTCGGCCTGACAAATGCACGATCGATGTATTGTCGCCCCTAGGCTCGTCTGACCACTGCGTGATATCAGCAAAATTCTCGAACTCCCACCATCCAGTTAAAGAAAAAGCTCCTGAGAGAACACTATGGCTATACGAGAAAGCCAACTGGTGCGGCCTTAACAACTTCTTTCGGACCTTTAACTGGTCGTTGTGCTTCCTCGACAACGACGTGGACGCCGCAACTGATACTCTCGCAATCATTATCCGAATCGGCATGGCAAATTTTATTCCCAGCAAAATTAAAAGCACCAGGCCTACGGAAAATACGTGGTTTGACTTGAGCTGCAAAGAGGCCATTAGGCTCAGGGAACTAAGTTTTCGGGTCTACAACGCAAACAGTTCTGAGGAAAACCGAAAAAAGTACATACGAGCTAGAAATGACTGCAACACCCACATTCGACGGGTTATATTCCAATCCGACCAAAAAGTAAGGCGTAAAATCCTTCAATGTCCCAAAGGTAGCAAAAGTTTCTGGTCGTTTGTAAAAAACGTAAAAAACTCAACTAAGTCGTCTATACCGACGCTCATCCACAATGACATTCCAGCTGTCACCCCCCTAGACAAAGCTAACCTACTTGCTGCCCATTTCGCAACCAGTTCTCAGCTGCCAGCTTGTACTTTGTCTCCGCCTGTACTAGAGTGCGTCAATTCCACCATGGGACTAATCCACTTCCGCACACGTACAGTCGCAAGGGTTCTTAAAGACCTCGACATACACAATTACGCTGGTCCTGCTGGTATTGCCCCAATAGTTCTGAAGAGGTGTTCTTCTACGCTGGCAAAACCACTGCGTAAGCTTTTTCACCTTTCCTACACCTCTGGGCTCTTTCCGAGTAGGTGGAAAACAGCATTTGTCCAGCCTATACCCAAAAAAGGGGAATCATCTTCTCGCTCCAACTACCGACCCATTGCACTAACGTCCCTTCTTTCCAAGGTCATGGAAACTGAAAAGTGGAATCACTCGCTTCACCAAGCAGGTGAAAGCAAAATTGTTGCACTGGATATTTCGAAAGCATTTGACAGGGTTCGGCACGAAGCCCTTTTGTCGAAAATGCGTGCTTTTGGGATCGATGAGTCTCTTTTTCAATGGCTTAGAAGCTACCTTTCGAATCGTTCAATTCAAGTTGTTTTGGACGGATTCAAGTCTGATACTCACTTTGTAAATGCCGGTGTTCCCCAGGGCTCCGTTTTGTCTCCGACACTCTTTCTTATTTTTATAAATGATCTCTTGTCTGTTGATTCTAATCCAATTCACTCCTTCGCTGACGACAGTACCCTCAGCTTCTCGTATTCGTTCTCTAGTTTACGACCCTGCACTTCGGTTGTAGATAGTGAGCGCCAGCGTATGTTGAGCTCATTAAATTCCGATATCGACAGCATCATCCAACGGGGTAAAAACAATAGAGTGGAATTTAATGCTTCCAAAACACAATGCTGTCTCTTGTCGTTAAAGCGTATAACTAACCCGCAGCCATTATCCATGAATGGCACTTGCATCTCAGAAACCGAAAAGCTTTCCATCCTGGGTATGTGTGTTGCTCACAATCTTAATTGGAGCGACCACATATTCAGTGTCGCCAAGAATGCTGCGAAATGCCTAGGCTTCTTATACAGATGCAAGAAATATTTCTCACCCTTAGATCTGGCTACAATCTATAAGGCGTTCATTCGCCCCAAATTAGAGTTTAACGCTCATGTCTGGTCCGGTGCTTCCAAGACCTCACTGCTCCTACTAGACAGAATACAAAAACGAGCCATAAAACTGATAGGTGACTCCAGCATTACCAAAACATTAGACTCGCTGGAACACCGCAGGGATGTTACCTGTCTCTCCCTGTTTTATCGTTACTACCACCAAAAATGCTCTGATGAAATAGCCAGTTGCATTCCGCCCCTTCAACATTTCTCCCGCAATACACGTCTCTCTAGGAATGCTCACCAATATAGCCTGAAGCCTGCTTTCGGACGTACTGTCAAATATAGAGAATCTTTCATTTACCGAACCGCACGAATCTGGAACTCCCTGCCGGATTCGGTTTTCCCCCCTCTATGCAACATGCAAGCATTTAAGATCAATGTCCATCGGCATCTCCCCTATTCCTCTTCCTTTCTACTTTTCACTACAATTTCAAAAAAAAAAATAAGTGGGAACGCTGCATATGAGTACAGTGGTCGATCAATAATACAGAGGAAAATAGGATGTCTGATGTCGAAAAACGTGGCTCCACACTGTCTACCTCATCGTTTTGGTTTTCCTCCATTGCGTCCTTTTCATTGTTTTGACGGCTGCAATTGGAAAGATGTCGTGTGTGTTCTTCTGCTGGGGACGTGATGTGATTTATGGTGCACGTCCCGAATGTGCTCGAAGGAATACGAATAAATGTATGTAAAAGGGGATCATTACAAATGTCACTAGGATGCGTCCTCAGGAATACTGCAATATTAGAGTAGTAAGCCTCTGGCACCTACATTTGTGCTTTAAATTTATGTTCTCCACGCCCTAATGTCATTCGGTTTCTCGATTTCTTGAAACACACCTCCAAGCAGTCAGGGTCTGAATGGGTTTCGTTCAAACTTGCGATCCCATACCATAGACGAGCATACGAGTTCATTTTTCGACGTGCCGAGGTCAGTAAGTACGCGTTGTTGCATAACTTTATCGGCTAACACACATGCGGGTATAATTAACTTCAATTGACGTCTATCGAGCGAGAGAGAGAGAGTCGTGCGCCTATGGAATGCTTATTGCTCTTGAATGAGTGAGGTCGCCTTGATATCAGTAGCACGTTTTATGGTTGACATAAAAGCCGAACCCTTTCTTGTTCGATCGATTGTAATAACGTTGTACTTGCAGTTGATTGCTTTTGTGTGTGGGGGGAGGGGGGTTGACAATTTGTTGCAGTGATATGGTTCTGCGTGTGGAGCTTTAGTTAATTAGTTTCGTGGAAGGCTACGTTAATACAAATTCTCTTCAATGTAATTGTTCTTAAATAAAACAAAGTGGTTCATACCCGGTGGCAAATTAGTGAATTCATTTTACTAATAGATTGCGTAAACCGTGGACTTAGGCTCCATTTGTGACTAAATTCGAGCGACATTACAGCATTACTAGGGGCATCAGACGAATAGCCAGTGCTTCGACTACTTCCTGGCACCAAAGTGACCTGGGAATGAGGCGAAACATCTAGGGACTAACAGACTAAACTTCACCAATTATAGGAGCAAAGATCCTTAAGATTGTTGTTGAGGGCGTTAAAACAAAATACGAACAGCTCGCAACGCTCACAAAATCAATGACATCGTCTACGATTCGAGGTAGAAGAACTACTCAGTCTGGAACCTTTCAGATTGGAGTTTGGGCATTTACTTACAACTTTTCATATTATGATGAGCTGCTCCTATGGAGCACATATCGGTAACAGGAACTCTGCGAACGATCTCCAAGCGATTCTGTCTTGCGCCAGTCTTGTCACTTCCGATCAAGTTCCGGTACGCTTTCAAGTTAAACGTGGACGACCTCGACTACACACTCCTTGTTAGATACACGTAAGGGCCATCCTTGCAATATCCGTTATCGGCTTACGCAGGGTATGGCCTACTCAGTTCCACTTTCGACCTTGGATATATGCTGCAATGTGGTTCCGTGAAGCTCTGCGAAGCACCTTTTTGTAGGTAACCCGTTCCGGCCAGAAGACCTTCAGGATTCGTCTCAAGCAATTGTTGACGAAGACTTGAAGCTTGCGAACAATGATGGAGTTGTCTTCCAAGTCTCGCATCTGTAGAGCATTATGGATTTTACGTTGGAATTGAATATCCGAAGCTCGAGAGGAATGGAGAGCTGATCGAACCTCCAGACGTGGCCAAGTGAGTAGTAGACAGGTGGGCCTTGTCTATACGAGACGAGACATCAGTTTCTGCGCCACCATATTTGCACAAGGTGCTGTCGAGGTAGCAGAATTTGTTGACATCCTCGATAGGTTTCCGGTCTAGCAGGAAAGGTGCCTCGTATTTTGGGCCGATTATCATCAGGTTTGTCTTGGCGACGTTTATTTTCAGTCCAGCTTTTCTGGCGTCGACGTCTAACACGTGTAACTTTTCTTGGATGCCGCCTAAGGTAGACGTCGTCGGCGTAGTCGAAGTCGTGGAGTCTCTCTGTCAGCGACCATTGGAAGCGGCGTTATTGGTGCGGTCTAGGACAAGGTTAAGGTGTTAGTGAAGGAGGTGCTGTATTTGCCCTTCAAGCGCATATTGCAAGACGTCTCCTTGTAAGACTCTTCAATGAGCTCGATGATGGATGGCAGACCATGTCGCAGGCTCTCTCGAAGTCAATGAATAGCAGAAAGATGGAGGAGTCCGAAGACCATCCGAATCGTGTTGATATGATCAATACATGAGCGGTTGGGTCGAAAACTGGCTTGCTCGCGGCTTAGATGTTCCGCGACAGTTGGAGAAATCCGGTGCAGGATTAGTGAGGCGAGTAGCTTTTGAATAGGATTCAGGAGTGAGATGCCTATCCAGTTTTTACACAGCTCAAGTTTCCTTTTTTTGGAGATGGCGAAAATGACACCTCCTTTCCAGCTATCAGGTATTCGGCGTTCAGTCCGTATCGCGTGGATGATACGTGTATGATACCACGTAAGAGAATGCGGTCGACTGCCCCAGTTGTGACACAAAAATCGATCTGAGCGTCTTCAATATCAGTCTGGGTAAAAAGCACTTCTTTGAGACAATCATAGGAAAATATAGACCCGGAATGCCGCATCATAGCATCCTAGAACAGTTTCAGGTTAATGGACTTTGGACCGGGTCGCGCTTTTTTAGCAGCCCATACACGTTTCAATTGTCAATTGTCCTCCAACATATTTTCTGTAAGAACCTTCTACGAAGTTGGCATCGACCAGAATCATTTTTCTGTTGGACGGCGCGAATACGAGTCGTAATAAGATCCTTGTAATTTCGCGTTGAAGGCCAGTCGCAAGACACCGTTCGACCCGATACAATTTACACGAACCATAGAACAGAAGTGAATCTCCAGTTTGGAGCGAGAAGCAAAGCGAATGGTTCTGGTGGTAAACGAGGACAAGACAAACAAAAAATCCCAATGCCTTCGGACCCATGTCACTGTTGACAGGTGCACCTTAGAGGTAGTAAAAGACTATCTATTTGGACACCAGAGTTAAAGCCAGTCAGATAGAAGACTTTCCGGAAAATAAATCTTGACAACAGTTGTGGGCTCAATAGGCAATTGAAAAGCAGAACCCTCTCTCGATGGACAAAAGTCGCTTATCATGCCCATCCTGCTAAACATTGCTGAGTCATGGACGCTTTTCGGTGACATGAATTTGGTGCGTCGCATAAAACTACAGCGGTTACGCTGGCTCGGCCGTGTTCTCCGAATGGATGAAGACGCTCCAGCTTACATAGTCTTGGACACGGCACCAATTGGAGGACGGCAAGGAAGAGGACGACCATTGTAGACCGAAGGCAATTGGTGTTTCCAATTGATTCCGGCGCGTGTTAGATAGGGGCGACTGGCGCAGGCTAACTGACATACGAAACATGTTGCACAAAGAATTAGAGATGCACAAGATGGGTGCCCCATTCGCAAATGCGCAAAGCATGTTCGCAGCATTCTTTGAACCGACTCGATTGGAATGTGACCGATGTTTTGCAGCAGTGGGTGGAAGCCGATAGTTCAGCGCCAAAAAACCCGAAATCGATCGCATCTGCCGGAAAGGTCATGGCCAACGTGTTTTGGGATACGCATGGGTCTTGTTAAAATGATTACCATGCAAAAGGCTGACTTGACCAGCTAAATGCCAAAATTCGGTTGAACAGGACCAGCATGAAGAAGAAAATAGTAATCTCTCACCAGGACAACGCACTTGTACGCACCAAACTTGAAGAACTTTATTTCTGGGAACCCTAGACGAAGTGTGTTGTAGCCAAGGGAGATGATATACTAACTGAGAATCGAAATCTTTCATTGTCAGGTCGGTAACTTTTCACTGTATGATATGTCAATGTCAACGATCCTGCGATATCAGTTTACGCATAGCGTCGATTTTTTCTGACGTCCAGTAACAAAGGATTGATTGAATTCGTAAAGCCAACGAAACATGGTTACTCGAAATGGTGCTTCATTGCCAAAAGTTGAAGCAAATTGATCGGCACACTGCTGTTGGTGTAACCCACGTCCAAGGTCGCAAATCGTCGCACGAAAATGTTTACGATTTGATTCCATATTTTGATCAAGATGATTGCCATTCGTATGACAAATCGTTCTGAGTACGATTACCCTTAACAATGTCAAGCTTTACGATGACAATTTATTTTTTTTATTCATTTTATTCACACTCAAGACTTACATACATATGTACCTGTGTAAGTAGCAACCTACATACATACATAGGTAATGGCTCCCTTCGGTTCAAAGAGGTATTAAGGTTGCGATGGCGCTCACTAAAGTTGCTACAATTTTTTTTTTAACACCTATTTCGCTGTTGATGGTCTCTTGCTCAAATCAATCGATTGGTAACGACGCTGAAAACTCCTCTTCCACCTATGTAGGTCATAGTAGGTCTTCTCTGGAACGTAGTTGTAAACGAACTACTAATCAAACTGGAGAAAGAAGGCCTGGACGTAAATACCTATCTACACTGAATGACCGCATGCAAACGGCATTCTCACTTCTGTGCAAATGGGCGCATAGTAACGGGCTCAGGATTAACCCACAGAAAACGGAGCTCGTGCTTTTTACCAAAAAGCACAAAATCCCGGAAAACTGCCCTATCACTCTGCTCGATACCAGGTTAGCCTACTCCCCTAGTGCCAAATTCCTTGGCATTATACTCGATAGTAAATTAACTTGGAAGAGCAATACAATTGAAAGAGCAAAAAAAAGCAACAATAGCTCTCTATACATATAAGAAAGCCCTAGGAAAAAATGGGGATTCAACCCCAAGATTACCCTATGGCTCTACATCACGGTCGTTAGACCCATACTAATGTATGGAGTGATAGTCTGGTGGACTGCACTAGACAAGATAACATACCACAAACAACTCGAGAAGGTACAAAGGATGGCATGTATGTGCATTACCGGGGCTCTCAGGTCCACACCAACGGCTGCGCCTAACATGATACTAGACCTTACACCACTCGATATTTTCGGTAAGCAAATTGCCACAATTTTGTGAGCACCGTGGCGCAGTGGGTAGTGTGTCGGCCTCTGACGCCGATGACTCGGGATCGAATCCCGACACAGCCATGTCATCGAACGTGTTTTTCACGGTGTTTCTCCTCAGCGGGGTTCTGACAAAACCCCCTGTAGTAAAATTGTCATGAAAAGCTTCTCGAACCGGTCCCTTTCACCTATGTGAAAATGAAATCACACACAACATGGGTGATTGAGAGAAGCTGAGCTCAGGTTCTTCATGGACTGTAACGCCATCATACATACATACATTGTTTGCCTCAGCTTCTAGGTTGCGGGCCATAACGTGGAGGTCCATTATCCTATGTGAAAGTAGGCAGACATCGTCAGTGTAGTCTAGATTTTGGAGGTAAAACGTCACAGTCGGATTCCACAACTGACTTCCGTCAACGCTGCATCAGCATCAGTGATACAATAGTGGTGACAGTATGCATACTTGATGTACTCCACTTTGGACATCAAATTCCTCTGACACTTACCGCCCTCATACGTAGACTCGATAATAGCAATGCGTTTTTTCTGGTATGCCTCTCCAGCAAGAGGCCATCTCAGTTCATGCTGTCGAAAGCCTTCTCGAAGTCGATAAATTGCAGATTTAGCGGAGACCAACGCATTACTCGATTATGATCCGTAAGGTGTTTATGTGGTGGATGCAGGAGGATCCAGCGCGAAAGCCTGCCTATTGGACGTCAAGAGTAGCACATAGATGCTCTTTAATTTTAGCTAGAGCTGAGAGAACGCATGAAATAGTTCGGAAGGAATGCCAATAATACCCACTGCCTTGTTTGAGGGACTTCATTACTACTACAGGGTCTTTCATTAGGTTATATACGCTTCCTATCTTTAAATTTAAATGAAACAAAGTGTGTGAGATATCGGATTTTTATTCGTTTGAATGGCCTATCGATGCCATTATGTATGGAATATGACATCGTTCACATGTCCGTCGCGGCTTGTCTGAGTGGTGCTCATCCGAAGTATCAAATTTTCCATGACTCTGGCGCATAAAGCTGAATTTGACCGATGGCATGGGTGATGTTGGCTTTGGGTGCCGCTGTGGTTTGTGACTTATTCGCATCGACCTGCGACTTACTTCAGAAAATCCCGCAAGAAAAAGTCTAACGGGGTTAAGTCACACGATCTCGGTGGCCCGTTCACATCACCTCCAACTGTGATGGCCATGTCCTCGAATCGTTCGTGCAGAATTTCCAATATGGCATGAGCTGGGTGGCACGTAGCGCCGGCCTGTTGAAACCACATGTCGTTGGTGCCCCTATCATACAATTCAGGCGAAAAGAAAATGGTTCTCATCGACCTAAAGCGCTCTCCGTTGACGGTGATGGCCCGACCAACGTTTTTCTCAACGAAATATGAACCGATGACGCCGCCAGCCCAAAATCCATACCAAACAGTAACTTTTTCGGGATGCATTGGACGCCCTTGAATCTCGTGTTGATTGGTATCGTCCCAAAATCGACAGTTTGGTTTGTTGACGTATCCATTCATCTCGAAATGGGCCTCACCGCTGAAGATGATTTTTCGAAGAAAATTAGGGTAAATTCCAACTGCTCCAGAGCCCATTCAGCGAAAACACGTCGTTGTCAATGGTCGTTTACCTTCAGCTCCTGGGTTATTTGAAATTTGTACGGGTGCAGGCCCATGTCACGACGCACAATTCGCCCAGTTGGGGTCTGCGAAGGGCCGAGTTCTTGTGAGTGACGCGAAATCGAGTGCCTCGGATTCTCCTGCACACTCTCACGGACATCGGCGATGTTCTCGCCAGCTCTTGCTTTTCGTCAACGTACGGGTCTTGGTTTATCGTTTACTGAACCAGTGGATTCAAATTTATCCACCACACTGCGAATAGTCCTATCAGTAGGACGATTATGGCTACCTTAAAACGGGCGAAGTGCGCGGGACGTTGCCCAAACACCCATTTTGATGAAAAAATTTGTATTATGAACGCTATGTCTATGGTGATTCGGCAAAACATCATAGACAGCCAACTGAGGGCCGTGTCTATTCGTGTCTGAGTTTGAAGGAAAAAATGTTCCAAATTTATGAAAAACTCCGCCAAACCACTTTGTTATCTCATTTCCTTTACCTTACAGACATTGCTGGAGTCAAACAGATATACTACTGCATACTTATCCGACTGTTTAGCCTGTTTTTAGGGTTCCGTACCCAAAGGGGAAAACGGGAACCTATTACCAAGACTTCGGTCAACGAACTACTGCTGTTGCTTGAGCAGGAAGGGTACGCTGTGATCGCCTATGCGGATGACATTGCTATTGCCGTCATAGGAAAATTTCCCAGCACTCTATGCGACCTTATGCAGAGTGCACTACATACAGTAGAAACCTGGACACGGGACTGTGGAATTGGGGTGAACACAAAGAAGACCGATCTAGTACTGTTCACTAACAAATATAAAATTCCGCCCCTCAACCCACCGAGGCTGGGTGGAAGCCAACTAACAATCAAAGAACAGGTTAAATATCTAGGCCTAGTCATTGACAGGAGGCTGAGTTGGAAACCCAACATTCTTGATCAGGTCAAGAAAGCAACTGTTGCCCTCTACAGCTGTAAGAAAGTAGTGAGCAGGAGGTGGGGTCTCCAACCAAGCATTATGTACTGGCTCTACACAGCAGTCATAAGGCCTATCCTCCTGTATGGCGTCGTAGTCTGGTGGACTGCTCTGAACAAAGCAGTCAATCGAAACCTTCTGGGGAAGGTACAAAGATCGGCCAGCTTATATATAAGCGGAGCGATCAGATCAACCCCCATGGAGGCCTTAAATGTTCTACTACTTCTTCCACCATTAAACCTTTTCAGCAAGCAAGTTGCTGCATGCGCGGCCCTTAGGATGAGGAGCATAAGAAAATGGCCCACATCTCAAAAAGGCCACACCACTATTCTAAAACACTTCAAAGTACCCATGGACACTGACTATATCACCCCGCAGAATGTGTTCACCAGGAACTTCGAAGTTGTCTTTCCATCCAGGGAGGAATGGGCTGAAGGGATAGTTATACCAAAGGACTCGATCTCCCTCTGTACCGATGGCTCTAAGATGGAGTCGGGTGTAGGCAGTGGGGTCTTTTCCAAGGAGAAATAACTGTGATAACGGAGGCCCTGCCATGGCTCAGGATCAATGTAATATCCACAAAGGATATTATCATTTGCACGGATAGCCAATCTGCGATAAAATCCCTGGCAGCGGTAACCCACAAATCAAAAACATCCCTAAACTGTCGCCTATCTCTAGATGAGATGGCTGAACAGTTCAACATTAAAATACTGTGGGTTCCCGGGCATAGGGATATTCCAGGAAACTGCGCGGCCGACGAACTCGCAAAGTTAGGGTCAAGCACAATCCGCCTACCTACCCTCGGGTACCTAGAAACACCAATAAGTACGGAGGAGGAGGAATCAATATACCACCTCCTCTGCTCATGTCCCTCTTTTCCGAATCGCAGGAGGATCTACCTCGGCGCGCCCTTCTTCGACAATCTGAGTGAGCTAGCAAACCAAAAAATAGCTCAACTCCACCGCTTTATTAGAAGCACCGATTGGTTCCCAGGTAGCGGATCAGGGTAACCTGATCCAGGTGGTATCACAATGGGCCGGCTTCGGCCTAAGTGTGGCTTATGCCTACCACGTCAACCTAACCTACCAAGACGTCGCTGTCCGTCCGTCCGTCTATCCGTCTGTCACCAGGCTGTATCTCATGAACAGCGATAGTTAGACAGTTGGAATCTTCACAGATGATGTAATACTGTTGCCGTTATAACAACAAATACTTAAAACAGAATAAAATAAATATCGGCTTTTCCAATAAGGACTTGACAACTTTTTTTTAAAAATAAAACGCAAACCATTTGAGGTATTTCAAAAACTTTATTATCGGCCACACATTTCGGCCGAAACGGCCGCTTTTCGCGTTCAATGTTGGCTCTGAGCTCTTCCAACGTCGTCGGCTTGTTGGCATAAACCAATGACTTAATGTAGCCCCAAGGAAAAAAGTCTAGAGGCGTTAAATCGCACGAACGAGACGGCCAATCGACTGGCCCATTTCTTGAGATAATCCGCTCATCAAACTTACTCTTCAGTAAATCGATTGTAACGTGTGCTGTGTGGCTTGTGGCACCAGCCTGTTGAAACCGCATGTCGTCCAAGTACATATCTTCCAATTCGGACCAAAAATAATTGGGAATCATGGCGCCAGTAACGTAACGATCGTTACGTCGACGAAAAAATATGGCCCAATAACGCCGCCGGCATGCAAACCGCACCAAACAGTTATTTTTTGTGGATTTATTGGTGATTCATGAAGCACATGTGGATTTTCACCCGACCTATAACGCATATTTTGCTTATTGACGAACCCATCGAGCCAAAAATGAGCTTTGTCACTAAAGATGATTTTGGGATGAAATTCATCATCTTGGCGCATCTTTTCCAGCGCCCCTCCGAGAACGTACGTCGTTGGTCCATGGGCTTCAATTCTTGGGTAAGCTTGATCTTGTATGGGTGTAAACCAAGATCCTTACGTAAAATACGCCCAATATGGCCAATTCTTGAGAACGCCGTGGAATTGACTTATCTCGATCGTTTGCTACGGACGCCCGAACGGCAGCGATATTTTCGACACTTCGACCAACCCGTTGTCCCACTGACACGACAACATCACACAGCGAATATGTAGACTCTAATTTTTGCACTAGGCTTGTTATTGCCTGTCTACTAGAGCGAGAATTATTCTTCTTCTTAATGGGCGCTACAGTTCGGTGTGAACCTGGGCCTCAACCAACATGCCCCTCCAACTAGCACGATCTTTTGCTAGCCTTTTCCATTGCCGCACACCCAGTTGGCTGAGCTCCCCTTCCACCTGTGTGCGCCATCTTAAGTGCGGCCGTCCTCTGCTTTTTCCTCCCTCGGGGTTGGATTCAAAGACTCTCCGGGCTGGATTCCTAGGCGTTGAATCCGTAGATGCCTGACTAGACTCATGTCGCTGTACAGCCCGTAAAGTTCGTGGTTGAATCTTCTCCTCCATCCCCCGTCTGCGTTTATAGGCCCAAAAATCACGCGCAAAATCTTTCTCTCGAACCGACCAAGGGCCTCCTCATCCGCTTTTGATAGTGTCCATGCTTCTGCGCCGTACAACAGGAGCGGGATGATAAGAGCCAACAGTCTTATATAGAGTCAACTTTGTCGTTCGGGAGAGGGCTCTATTACTCAGTTACCTCCTCAAGAGTGAGTCTGCGTTTGATTTCGGAACTGATGTCGTTGTTCCAGGTCACTGCGGAGCCAAGGTAGACGAAGTCCTTAACTACCTCGAACTTATATCTGCCAATACAAACGTTCTGGCCAAGACGTCGGTGGTGAGCGTCCTTTTTTGATGACAGCATATATTTAGTTTTGCTCTCGTTTACCGCCAAACCAATTTTCGCCGCCTTCATCTCAATAATCGCAAACGCCTCATTGACATCTCGCTGTGATCTACCTATGCAAGGAGTTGCGAGGATTTGAAATAGATTGTGCCTCTTGTATTGGCCAGGGGTTTTTGCACAATCATTTCTAATATGATGTTGAAGAATTCACACGACAGCCCATCGCTTTGCCTAAATCCTTTTTTGACATCAAAACTATCGGTAAGGTGTTCACCGATTCGGATGGAGCAGTGAGCATTCTCCAAAGTCAAGTCAAGCAGACATAGCGTTGTATAGCTCGTCTCTATTTACGCTGTCGTATGTGGCTTTGAAGTCGGCAAATAGGTGGTGAGTGTCGACATGGAATTCATTGTTTTTTTCCAGGATCTGCCGTAGTGTGAAGATTTGGTCGACTTCCCTGGCCTGAATCCGCACTGATAAGGACCTATCAGCTTATTTACAAAAGGCTTCAGGCGTTCACACAAAACGGCAGAGAAGATTTTGTAGGCGATGTTAAGGAGACTTATTCCTCTATAGTTGGCGCAATCAGAGGGGTCTCCTTTCTTGTGGATCGGGCATACGATGCTGAGACTCCATTCCTCGGGCATACTTTCCTCTGACCATATCTTACAGATGAGCTGGTACATGCTCCTAACCAGGTCATCCCCAGCTGCCTTGAAAGGCTCAGCAGACAGTTCGTCTACGCCAGCAGCTTTATTCGACTTGAGCTTCGATATGGTAATCTTAACTTCGTTGAGATTAGGGGGACAGAATGCTCTGCGGTCTTCGTCGATTAGAAATGGATCATTCTGCCTGACAGCGGTATATTGACTAACATCGCCGTTATACAGTCTGCAGAAGTGGTTTTTCCATATTCTCAGCATCGACTGCGGTTCTACTACTAGGTGTCCGTTCTCATCCCTGCAGGCTTCCGTTCTGGCTTTATAACCTTGGCATGTTCGCTTTATCTGTTGATAAAACTTTCGAACGTCACGCCTGCAGTAACACCTCTCCAAATCCTCAATCGCGCGCTTCTCGTGCTCTTTCTTCTTTCTTCTAAGAAGCTTATGCTCCTCCCTTCTTTTTAACTCGTAGAGCTCACGAGCTGCTCTTGTCCTTTTATGCATCGAGGCCTTATATGCATCCTGCCTCGCTGTGTGAATCCTCCTGCACTCGTCATCGAACCAGGTGTTTCTTCGTGGTGGAGCCTTGAAACACAAAACTTCGGATGCAGAGCTTTTCAGGGCTAGTTTGCAAAGGCGTAGAGGATTAAGGTGTATTGGAGAGCTTAAGGGAGACGCGATCGGTAAAATTACGAGCGGTTTCTGGCGATAGTAGCTTTCCGACGTCATAACTTTGTATTCTTACTCTACTCCGCTGCGTTCGTGATATCCGTAAGCGCATCTTGGCTACTACAAGATAGTGGTCCGAGTCGATGTTAGCCCCTCGGAAAGTTCGAACATCAAGAATAGTGGAGCAGTGTCTGACGTCGATCGCGATGTGAACAATCTGGTTGGTAGTCGATTGATCAAAAGACCGCCAGGTGCCTTTGTGTATATCGAGGTGCGGGAAGCGCGTACTGGCTAGAAGGAGATTTCGCCCCGTAGCAAGATCAATCAGCCTGTGTCCGTTATCGGAGGTGGTGTCGTTTAGGCTAGGTTTGCCGATGACTCGTTCAAAGATTCTTTCCTTACCCAGCTTAGCATTGAAGTCTTTTAGTACAACTTTGATGTCATAGCTGGGACATGGGCACACGTTCTGTCTAGGAGATCGTAGAACTCATCTTTGGCTGAGTCATCCTTGTCTTCCGTGGGGGCGTGGACGCAGATCAGGCTGATGTTAAAGAATTTAGCATTGATACGGATTGTTATGAGGCGTTCGCTCACATGCCGAAAGCTTAGGACTTTTTGCCTTAGTCCACCTCGCACAACAAATCCGCGTCCAAACAATCATTGCCCTCTCTCCCTATAGCAGTCGCCGTAGTAAATATCGCAGTTTTTCATCCGCTTTTTAGCCGGTCTATTCCATCGCATTTCCTGGATGGCGGTTATGTCCGATTTATAGCGGTCTAGGGCGTCCGCAAGTTGTTCGGCTGCACGTGGCCTGTTTAGGGACCTAGCATTCCACGTATAAAGCCAAAGATCATTGTCCTTTTTACGTTTTTTGCAAGGGTCGTCAACATAAATCCGGTCCGTTATATCCGAGGCTTGTGGTTGTTTCGGAGTTTGTGGTTTTTTTACGGTTACGGCCTACTAGGCCGTAGCCCAACCGACTAATCCTGTTTTTTGGCGCAGGAGGCTCGCCATTCGCCCTTCCCCGTCTGCAATTTCCATAGGAAATCTCCAGATGGCATTACGAGGAGGTGGGGATGGGACTTACTAACAGTGCCGCAAGATGTTCGACTGCCGTGGCTCTTCTCGGTTTTTAGCAGGCCAGCATAGATCCTACCCCTACGAGGCCTTTGTTAGTCCTTTGCCATCCATCTTTGCAGAACTACATCCCAACAAACGTCAGCAATGTGACCTTGTTTTGCCATTACAAGTATCGATTCGGCATCTTATCTGAGACATAATCAAAAAAAAGAAGAAATAATGCCGCACGGCATGAAACTGAAAGTCCATATCGATCGCCTTCTGCAGTCCGCATCGATTCGCTAAAATGTAATTTTACCATGCATTACTGCTTCTCCAATGAAATTGCTTGGCATTGGTATATTCTTATAACCGAGCATCCGCAGGGACTTTCACTCCTTCTGTCTCCCGCCCTCTGTCTTGGTCTGTCTTCTTGAAATTAGATTTTGCTATATAGGTGCACGCGGGTGTGATGAATACCAATGGACTGGGTGCTATATTGCCGCCAGTGCATGTCTGATTGGTGACGAAAATAATTTCCGTTTCCGTTTGAATGCGTCTACGTTGTTGCCCTTTTTCGAATGAATAGTATTAAAGAAAGCTTCCGAGATGGGAACGAAACGACAGACCGACAGACTAGTAGGAATAGGCATTGAATCTGTATTTGAAATGCTCCATTCGTTCGTTAGTGAAATGAATAAAATGAATTCTCTTGCAGGTGGATTTGCAATGGTGTTCTTGGCCAAGGCCAATTCGGGCAATGCCAAGTACGCTCTCAAGCGTATGTACGTGAATAACGAGCGTGATTTGAACGTTGCAAAGCGTGAGATACAAATAGCTGTAAGTACAACACATCTACTAGCTTTTTGTTTTGCTAATTGGTCTAAATGAAATGATTTGATGTTGAAGAGCAATCTAAGCGGCCACAAAAACATCATCGGTTATGTGGATTCCAGCATTACTCCCACTGGAAATGGAATCTGTGAAGTTTTGCTCCTGATGCCGTACTGCAAGCATCACATGCTGGCCATGATGAATGCAAGGTAATCACGAACCTAAATTAGCACATCAACTGTATGTAATTCTTTTCTCGCTTCCCAGATTGCAGGTTGGCTTCACCGAATCCGAAGTTCTAACCATATTCTGTGATATTGCTGAGGCAGTCTCACGATTGCACTACTGTCAGACGCCGATTATTCATCGTGATCTCAAGGTAGAGAATATATTACAGAACGATGCTGGGAATTTTGTTTTATGCGACTTTGGTTCGGCGACCGCAAAAATATTAAATCCCGCAACGCATGGTGTCACTGCAGTCGAAGAGGAGATTCAAAAATACACGACACTGTCGTATCGAGCACCGGAAATGGTTGACCTGTACAGTGGCAAGTCTATAACGACCAAAGCTGATATCTGGGCATTGGGCTGTTTGCTATACAAATTGTGTTTTTTCAATTTGCCTTTCGGCGAGAGTACGCTAGCCATACAGAGTGGTAATTTCTCGATTCCGGACAATTCAAAGTATTCGAAGGGAATGCATCAACTGATCAAATACATGCTCGAACCGGACATGGATAAACGACCGAATATATTTCAAGTTTGTGAGATTGCCTTTCGATTGGCCGGCAAAGAGAATCCAGTACAAAATTTGCACGTAAGTAAAGGGCGTAGTGCTTTAATTGCTTTGTTTGTCCACATGTCTATGCTTCTAACGAATCAATTATGGAATGGAAAGTGGAGATCATGAAGTAGGTATGCGACAACGACGATGTTGTGTTTATCTGCGATGTCTCAATTGAATCTCGCATAATATTGGTTTTAACTTGTTTTATGTGGATCGAAGCAATACAATTGAGGGGACTGATCCAATTAGCAAACGAAATCGATGCGAATGACGTATAAACGTAATGCTTTGCCAGATACCTTAGTACTTCTTAATTGCTTCCAACTTTGCATCATTTATCCTTGACTAATCGATCTTTACTTCTTTTTTGAAATAGAAATCTCCAATACCCGTGCTCGAGCAACTGGCTGTACCGCCTTTTGAGTCCGAATTCAAACGCATTCAGAGCGCCTCTTCGATCAAAATCAAACCTCAGAGTGTACCGATTGTAGAGTCTGGCACGAGCGTTGCACCACGACAACGGCCCAAAGGTAGTTCAACACATAGTCAACATCCACTCTCCTTAGGTCTACCTCCTAGTCCTTCGCCACGGAACAATATAACATCACCACAACCGGTAGTCGAACAGTTTCAAGCGAATTTCCCAGCAATTACTGCACCATCTCAGGCACCAACACCTCATATACCGCCGCCACAGGTTCCACAACAAGCTGCAACCATTACCACACCGGTGCAAGCAATGCAACAGCCAATATCAACGGCGGTTCATCAACAGCCGTCAGTACATCAACCACAAACAACCAATAGACCCAATTTGGATTCCCTATTTCAATCGACGTATCCGGATCCGTTTAGCGAGGCAATCAATGCTGCCGAATCGGCTGCTTCGGCTGCAGTCGAAGACAATCTGCCGGAGCAACCGATGTCTCTGCCTCCGGATATGATCGCAACCTTAGGTACGCCAACTAAAACGATGCTTACGCCACCAAAGGTTAATAGCGGGCATCGGCGTAACGTGAGTGACACGTCAGCATTCAACAAGTAAGTATTGCCGATTGAACATGCAATAAGCATACTGATCCTTTCGCAAACAAAATCAATTACTGGACAATTGTTACTCATTTCTGTTGTTTTCATTTTGTTTATTTGAATGTTTATTTTGTGGCTGCTTACCTACCTACCTGTGTATTTATTTTTTAAGAACATTTGCAAACGAAACATCCCAATTCCTTGCCCCCTACGATCAATCCGTGAAGAGCCGTAGTGGCAACGTTGAATCACCACCCAATAGCGCTGGCGGTAGCCAAGGCTCAAATCCTGGACTATTCCTATCCGAACAGAATATGGCCAATGCACGCTTGCTCTCGCAATCGATTTCTGCTTCCATTTCCAATACAGAACTTTCTAGTTTGCCAGCTAATACGACCGGCACGTCGTTAGAATCGGCTACAACAACAGCAGGCGGCGCTTCGGTTGCACTAGAAGCACGCGTCGATGCATGGAATCCATTTGAGGAACAACCATTCAGTCAAATGACTGAAGATCACATCTTCGAAGTGGAATTCGATAAGATACGTCAGCGCGGTAGTCAAGGAAGTATGTTATTGTCGTTCGTTTCATATGAATTATTTGGGGAACTAAATTGTTGTTTTTTTTTTTTTTGTTGTAAAGGTATTACAGCAAAATCAGGTTCGACTGCATCTACCCTAACACCAACCGAAAATAATCATTGCAACAATACAACAGCTGCTGTACCATCAGTAATAAACGCTTCAGCTCCAGCACAAACAGCACCACAACCTCCACCGTCGACTTCATCATCGTCGTCGGCTAGCAACAATGCAACTGTTAATCCCGCGATACCTGAAGATCCATTTGGTTCTGCACCATTCAGTTTGCCACCCGGATTGCGTGAGAAAGCTTCGTCGCTTCGAAAAACTGGAGGTAAAGCATGAAATTTCTATTATTTGAAAAAAACATTTGTATTAGTCTATAGAAATCGCGCACGCAGACGATTTAGATGCCGTTTCGATTGTCCAGTGCAAACCAGATGAGGAGTAGTTCCATTCTAATCAATATAGTTCTATTCTACCTACCCCGATACACGCATAAGTAGACGCATCAGTAAAATAGAGACGTCCTTCAGGAACCGAGAGCCTTTATATTCTCTTTTCATTTCCCCCTTTCTCTCGCTATAATTTTTCGTTTTTGTTTCACTTCCCATCTTTCCTTCCTCTTGTTGTGGTTGTGGGGTATCTTGTTACGATAGTTACTTGTCGTCATCTGGTTGTAGCGAGATATTTTAAATCAAAATTATTTGCATATCGAAATGTTAATTGGATGTGTCTGTACGTGATATGTTCGTTTAATTCTTGTTTTGTACGATCCTAGGTGCCTTTTTTGATTTGCTGCTATTGGCACTTGCGCTTACTCAATGTTTAAATGTTGATTCGATGTTGTGTCATATTACGTAGAATGAAAACGCAATGATTCACGTATGCGAACAAATGTTTTTCACCACAACTTTTGTTGGTGAATAACTCAAAATTTCTTTTACTCCTTACTGCCTGAACACAATGAGGTCTCGGTCGCCTGTCAAAAGTGAAATGTACGTAAATCCCATAACCTAAACACAATAATGTCGCGGTCGCTGTCGCAAACTTTTAACTCAGTCGTACGACATTGTGACAGCTGTGTAGAAAAAAAAAAACAAAATACAAGGAAAACTTCAAATCGGCGGTTGACGGTTCGTTGTAAGTACAAGGTGTCTCGAAAGAAAGTTTATATTTAGTGGATCGATTAAACGAAGTAAACATTCGATCGAAAACAATTTTATTTATCATTAACGTTTACAACTTGGGAATTGATTTCTTAAAAATAATGTCATCTAAATGTAAGCCCTCGCGTTCGCGACAACCATTTAATCGAACATCAAAATTACTCACTCTTTCCTAGTCCTCTGGGCCCTTTCCGAGTAGGTGGAAAACAGCATTTGTCCAGCCCATACCCAAAAAAGGTGAATCATCTTCTCCCTCCAACTACCGACCCATTGCACCTTCTTTCCAAGGTCATGGAAACGCTGATTAACCGTCAGCTTATGAAATATCTTGAATCACGGAAACTCCTCAATGACAACAGATCCACTGGTGATTTGATGGCATATCTCGCCGAAAAGTGTAATCACTCGCTTCACCAAGCAGATGAAAGCAAAATTGTTGCACTGGATATTTCGAAAGCATTTGACAGGGTTTGGCATGAAGCCCTTTTGTCGAAAATGCGTGCTTTTGGGATCGATGAGTCTCTTTTTCAATGGATTAGAAGCTACCTTTCGAATCGTTCAATTCAAGTTGTTTTGGACGGATTCAAGTCTGATACTCACTTTGTAAATGCTGGTGTTCCCCAGGGCTCCGTTTTGTCTCCGACACTCTTTCTTATTTTTATAAATGATCTCTTGTCTGTTACTTCTAATCCAATTCACTCCTTCGCTGAGGACAGTACACTGAGCTTCTCATATTCGTTCTTTAGTTTACGACCCTGCACTTCGATTGTAGATAGTGAGCGCCAGCGTATGTTGAGCTCATTAAATTCCGGTATCGACAGCATCACCGTGGCGCAGTGGGTAGTGTGTTGGCCTCTGACGGCGATGACTCGGGATCGAAACCCGACACAGCCATGTCATCGAACGTGTTTTTCACGGTGTTTCTCCTCAGCGGGGTTCTGACAAAACCCCCTGTAGTAAAATTGTCATGAAAAGCTTCTCGAAATTCGCCGTTCGGAACCGGCAATAAAACTGTAGGTCCCTTTCACCTATGTGAAAATGAAATCACACACAACATGGGTGATTGAGAGAAGCTCGGCTCAGGTTCTTCATGGACTGTAACGCCAACATGCATACATCGACAGCATCATCCAATGGGGTAAAAACAATAGAGTGGAATATAATGCATCCAAAACACAATGCTGTCTCTTGTCGTTAAAGCGTATAACTAACTCGCAGCCGTTATCCATGAATGGCACTTGCATCTCAGAAACCGAAAAGCTTTCCATCCTGGGTATGTGTGTTGCTCACAATTTTAATTGGAGCGACCACATATTCAGTGTCGCCAAGAATGCTGCGAAAGAATTTTTTCTCACCCTTAGATCTGGCTACAATCCATAAGGCGTTCATTCGCCCCAAATTAGAGTTTAACGCTCATGTCTGGCCCGGTGCTTCCAAGACCTCATTGCACCTGCTAGACAGAATACAAAAACGAGCCATAAAACTCATAGGTGACTCCAGCATTACCAAAACATTAGACTCGCTGGAACATCGCAGGAATGTTACCTGCAATAATGTAACGTCAGTACCGAGGCAATAATGTCCAGCCTACGGATGGCCCACATAAATTCGGGAATCTGTAGATGGGTTGAACAAATGCTAAGTACTCGTATAGTAAACTCGTCGATAGGAGGAGCAAATGGAAGGGTGAGAGTCAACGGAGGCACACCACAGGGGGTGTTCTATCGCTTCTCCTGCGGCTCCTCGTAGTCGACGAATTGCTAAAGCTCCTAGAGACACAGGGTTTCAACGTCACGGTCTATGCCGATGACATTACCATCCTGGTACCTGAGAAATTTCCTCAGGTCCTCAGTGAAAGATTAAGTTATGCGCTGCTCTTGGTGAATAACTGGGTCAAGGAACGGGGCCTAGGGGTAAACCCAACTAAAACTGAGATTGTCCTCTTCACACGAAAAACATCAATACCTAAGTACACACATCCACGTATAAATGGTATCGACCTGATTCCGAAGAAATCCGCTAGATATCTTGGAATAATTCTAGATTCCAAGCTTAGCTGGAAGGACAACATAAATGAAAGAACCAAGAAAGCTTATGTGGCACTATGTTCGTGCAGGGTAGCTTTCGGAAGGACATGGGGCTTTAAACCAAAGGTGGTATACGCACTTGAGAAGAAATGCAACCTTCAAAGTCTTACACGGATTCAGAGGGCTGGCTGTCTGGCGGTGACTGGATCTATGAAATCCACACCAACGGCGGCCCTTGAAGCAATGCTAAACCTTCCACCACTAGACATGTATTGTGAAAGCATTGCAGCCAGGGCTGCGCTAAGGATGCAAAAATCCAGTCTTTGGAAAAGATTTCCTTATGGCAGATCTGCGCGCTTCCGAATCGAAAGGTCGGGATCACTGCGAACAGACTGATTAGCATTCTTTACGTTTTCTTACGTTATCGATGACCTTGACCGTCCTTTTGGTTTTCTATTGTTGAACCAAACTTCAAACTTTTTTACCCATTTTCAAATCAGAGGAATGCTTGGCGCATCCTTTAAATGGCGTAAAATTCGTATATTGCAGAATTTTCTACGCGCCACAATCGCCGAATCACCGTTTTTGTAAAACGAGTAGCGAGTGAATTCCCAAGAGCCAGGCTACCGATTGACGTACCCCCCGCGCCCCACGAATTCGTTGCGATCGCGCAATAAGCTAAACAAATGTTAACTTTCTTTTAAGACACCTTGTATATGGACAAAGGTGAAAACAGCTGTTAAAATTTTACATAACAAAGCGACCTCATTGTGGGCGAGATTTTGCCAATCCTAGCGACAGCAATGCCGACCGCGACCGAGACTGCGACAGAGACAGCGACTGCGGCCTGTGTCACAATGCTACTACACGGCGACGCGACAGCGCAACTACAAACGCTGCCGTTTCCTGTGGTTGTAAAGTCGTTCAGTCAATACACAATGGAGCGACTTTCATCGGCGTTTTTTTTTTTTTTTTTTTTTACAGCGAGCTTACTTCTGTGAGTGAAGTTGGAGGTGAATTCTATTGAGTGAAGTTGGCATCAGTAAAAAATTCGGAGATTGAAACTGAAATTAGTTCATAAATGGATAAAAACAATTTGAAAATCAACATTATTGCTAACACGTGCGGCTGCTTTAGCCTATAAAAAGGTAAAAGCGAAAACAAAAGTCAGAAGAAGGTGGTGGGTAAGACCAAGTTATCAAACGTATTCCTCCAATGTCGAATACGAAATGGCACCACGCCGTGTAGTTGCGACAGTTTTTCGAATTTTCGAGATTATGCCCGTATCACATTACTGCGTTGGTGCGTGCCTCATTACGTGTTACGAGAAATGCTTCGACGCATGCTTTGAAAATGACAATTTGATTTTATTGGCTCCTCCATATCAAAATACTGACGTAAACGTACACAACACAAACCACAAAATACACAGATACAGAATGCACATCAATACACAGCAACAGTTGTTCAAACGCACAGAAATTTCCGACGTGTTTGACTTTTGTCTGCTTTGGTTACGTGAGTTTACGTGTTCTCTCGCTCTCATTTTTTCTTATTTCCCCTCATTTTTTAATGAACGTAAGCTCGCTAACGCAAACGAAGTATTGTAGAGTGCCCCATTAAATTGCCTGAGTTGAATGTTAAACGTCACTTGAAGCTAGCGCTAACGCAGTATTGTGATATGGGCATTACAGCGCTGCGACACGACTACACAGGTGCCTATGTGACTTACTCCGTATAATTCCATTGTATGAATATGGATTTGACAGTTGCGTTTGTAGCCGCGCTGTCGCATAGCCGTGTAGTAGCATTGTGAAACAGGCATGACAGTCGTTGCGCGCGGTCACGAGTCAGAAACGGAAAAAATCGAAAAGGACAGAAAGACGGGAAAAACGAAAATGCAAAAAATAAATAAATACCGTAATGCAATGTAGTGCGGGCAAAAAAAAAATCGTGAAAGTGCCGCAACCGAACACCTGGTCGGCAGCAGCGCTGGGCCGTACTCCTGCTTGTCCCCCTTCCCCTCGTACCACCGTTCGCACTCAGCACACACACCGATTGAGTGCTAACGCAACCGACGCGTAGCGGGTCGCGTGTGTTGTTCTTTGTTGGTGGAGCAAATTTTACTGTCGTAAGGGCATAACACCTACGGTAGTTTGTTTTTGCAAATCCGGCGATAGAACTTCACTTACACGGCTCAGCTTTGTCATTCCGTAAGCACTCCGTTCACTACTGTTTTCTTTATAGAAGCCCCAATCTAGACAGGAATGCAACATTTGATGCATTCGACGCACTATCTGATTCCATCCGAAGAATTGTTTCCCTGTTCCCTCGCACTGAAATCGTTTTAGCGGGCGATTTCACTGTACACAATTCTCATTGGCTTCGACAATCTGGTTGTCTGTCCCGAAGGAAGGTATGTTGAATTTTTTCACTCAACTTGTGAATGAGCCATCACGTATCCCCGATGTTGCTGGTCATACCGCCAACACACTAATACACGATCGATGTATTGGAACCCCTAGGCTCGTTTGACCACTGCGTGATATCAGCAAAATTCTCGAACTCCCACCATCCAGTTAAAGAAAAAGCTCCTAAGAGAACACTATGGCTATACGAGAAAGCCAACTGGTGCGGCCTTAACAACTTCTTTCGGACCTTTAACTGGTCGTTGTGCTTCCTCGACAACGACGTGGACGCCGCAACTGATACTCTCGCAAACATTATCCGAATCGGCATGGCAAATTTTATTCCCAGCAAAATTAAAAGCACCAGGCCTACGGAAAATACGTGGTTTGACTTGAGCTGCAAAGAGGCCATTAGGCTCAGGGAGCTAAGTTTTCGGGCCTACAACGCAAACAGTTCTGAGGAAAACCGAAAAAAGTACATACGAGCCAGAAATGACTGCAACACCCACATTCGACGGGTTAAATTCCAATCCGACCAAAAATTAAGGCGTAAAATCCTTCAATGTCCCAAAGGTAGCAAAAGTTTCTGGTCGTTTGTAAAAAACGTAAAAAACTCAACTAAGTCGTCTATACCGACGCTCATCCACAATGACATTCCAGCTGTCACCCCCTTAGACAAAGCTAACCTACTTGCTGCCCATTTCGCAACCAGTTCTCAGCTGCCAGCTTGTACTTTGTCTCCGCCTGTACTAGAGTGCGTCAATTCCACCATGGGACTAATCCACTTCCGCACACGTACAGTCGCAAGGGTTCTTAAAGACCTCGACATACACAAATCCGCTGGTCCAGATGGTATTGCCCCAATAGTTCTGAAGAGGTGTTCTTCTACGCTTGCAAAACCACTGCGTAAGCTTTTTCACCTTTCCTACACCTCTGGGCTCTTTCCGAGTAGGTGGAAAACAGCATTTGTCCAGCCTATACCCAAAAAAGGCGATTAATCTTCTCCCCCCAACTACCGACCCATTGCACTAACGTCCCTTCTTTCCAAGGTCATGGAAACGCTGATTAACCGTCAGCTTATGAAATATCTTGAATAACGGAAACTCTTCAATGGCCGCCAATACGGTTTCCGCAGCAACAGATCCACTGGTGATATGATGGCACATCTCGCTGAATAGTGGAATCACTCGCTTCACCAAGCAGGTGAAACTAATATTGTTGCACTGATATTTCGAAAGCATTTGGCAGGGTTTGGCACGAAGCCCTTTTGTCGAAAATGTGTGCTTTTGGGATCGATGAGTCTCTTTTTCAATGGATTAGAAGCTACCTGTCGAATCGTTCAATTCAAGTTGTTTTGGACGGATTCAAGCCTGATACTCCCTTTGTAAATGCCGGTGTTCCCCAGGGCTCCGTTTTGTCTCCGACACTCTTTCTTATTTTTATAAATGATCTCTTGTCTGTTACTTCTAATCCAATTCACTCCTTCGTTGACGACAGTACCCTCAGCTTTTCATATTCGTTCACCAGTTTACGACCCTGCACTTCGGTTGTAGATAGTAAGCGCCAGCGTATGTTGAGCTCATTAAATTCCGATATCGACAGCATCATCCAATGGGGTAAAAACAATAGAGTGGAATTTAATGCATCCAATAAATGGGTCAAGGAACGGGGCCTAGGGGTAAACCCAACTAAAACTGAGATTGTCCTCTTCACACGAAACAGATCAATACCTAAGTACACACATCCACGTATAAATGGTATCGACCTGATTCCGAAGAAATCCGCTAGGTATCTTGGAATAATTCTAGATTCCAAGCTTAGCTGGAAGGATAACATAAATGAAAGAACCAAGAAAGCTTACGTGGCACTATATTCGTGC
The DNA here is from genome assembly GCA_951905685.1 of Eumerus sabulonum. Classification (NCBI taxonomy): domain Eukaryota; kingdom Metazoa; phylum Arthropoda; class Insecta; order Diptera; family Syrphidae; genus Eumerus; species Eumerus sabulonum. Next base: position 102,997,124 of record OX645063.1, read on the forward strand.
AGGGTAGCTTTCGGATGGACATGGGGCTTTAAACCAAAGGTGGTATACTGGCTATACACCGCGGTGGCAAGACCTATTTTAGTATATGGATCAATTGTCTGGTGGAAAGCACTTGAGAAGAAATGCAACCTTCAATGTCTTACACGGATTCAGAGGACTGGCTGTCTGGCGGTGACTGGATCTATGAAATCCACACCAACGGCGGCCCTTGAAGCAATGCTGAACCTTCCACCACTAGACATGTATTGTGAAAGCATTGCAGCCAGGGCTGCGCTAAGGATGCAAGAATCCAGTCTTTGGAAAAGATTTCCTTATGGCCTGGATCGATGGGCTATCCTGAGGTCCGCAACCAAAACGGACAATGCCATCCCACTTTCTTGCTGTGAGAGGAGATTCTCTATTAGGATTCCCTCCAGGGAGGATTGGGCCGGCGGTATGGTAGACACGGAAGAGGAACGGCAATCTATACCGACGGATCCAAAACGGATACCGGTACAGGAGCCGGAGTCTACTTCGAATCTCAGGAAGCGTCTCACTCCTACAGACTTGATGATGGCTGTAGCGTCTTCCAGACTGAGATCTTCGCAATCGAAAAAGGCGCGGATCTGATTCTTAGGGAGAATTTCTCAGGTAAGAGAATCTAAATCTATGTTGACAGTCAGGCAGCCATTAAGGCTCTGCAAGCAACATGGATAAGATCCAAGCTCGTAAAACTCTGTAAAGAGAAACTAGAAGAAATATCGGATGTCAATGAGGTAACCATCTGCTGGGTACCAGGGCATGTGAATATTTCCGGAAATGAGAAGGCGGACGAACTAGCCAAACTGGGATCAGGCGCAGATACTTTGCAGATCACAACTGAGGCTAAAACGCCACTCAGCACAGTATTCAGAGAAATAGGGGCGGAACTACTAGGAAAGGCCAACAAGCGATGGTGTCAATTAGATACATGCGCTACGGCAAGGCTAACCTGGGACTGTCTATGACAAAAAAGGACGGAAAGTCTGCTAAATCTTGGTAGAGGGAATAAACGATTGGAAGTCGGTGCCCTCACTGGGCACTGCATGATATCATATCATGCAGCTAGACTAGGCCAGCCGTTCAACGATTTTTGCAGAAACTGTAGGGACGAAGAGGAAATAGAATCCATTCGTCACCTACTGTGTGAATGCCCTGCACTGGCCCGAAAAAGATTTACGTACCTCGGGAACTATTTCTTTTCGGGTTTAGAGGAGGCAAGAGACATTAAGCTGAACAAACTGCTAAGGTTCTTAATTGAATGTGGATGGTTCAGCTCAGCGGGCAACTAACAGGTTCCCCTCGGGTTAGCTTTTAAAAATGGGCACAATGGACTCTTAGTAGTCTAAGTGAGCCGTGACCTCATGTCAATAGGGCACCCAACTAACTTAACTGGAGGGATTGTCCAGGTTGCAGGATGACTAAGCGCGTACGCCCTGATGTCTGCAAAAAATCTGCAGCATTCCTCCTGCCTTTAAGGAGAATCGACTGCAGAAGGCTTGTGAGGCCACGGGCCATTACACTTTTGCCAAGCATCTCTACGTGCTCGGCATCAGTGAGACGCCTACCTGTGCTGCATGTGGCGAAGAGGATGATAACACTGCAGAGCATTTTCTCTGTGATTGTCCCGCCTTTGCTCGCATACGGTGGCGCACCCTTGGAGCCGACGTGGTGTGTGCCGAATCCCTTAGCTCTACATCACTGAAGCTTCTTCAAATTTTTCTCCGGAAAACGGAGAAAATACAGTAATGTAAGGTGTCTGTCTGGAGTACAATGGACCAGTGTTTGCGTCTGAGTGCTCCAGCGGATAGCAGAAGCCTTCAACAAAAAAAAAAAAAAAAACACTTAACTTAACCTACCTGCCTCTCCCTGTTTTATCGTTACTTCCACCAAAATGCTCTGATGAAATAGCCAGTTACATTCCGCCCCTTCAACACTTCTCCCGCAATACACGTCTCTCTAGGAATGCTCAGCAATATACCCTGAAGTCCGCTTTCGGACGTACTGTCAAATATAGAGAATCTTTCATTAACCGAACCACACGAATCTGGAACTCTGAAACTCCCGGTTTTCCCCCCTCAATGCAACATGCAAGCATTTAAGATCAATGTCCATCGGCATCTCCTCTATCCCTCTTCCTTTCTACCTTCTGCCCGCACTGTGTCGCCGACATAATAAGGTTATTAGACCTTGCGTGCTCGCAAATTATTAAAAAAAAAAAAAAAACAAGAATCAAACAGTGAATCATTGCCACGTGTTCAATCAACCTGTGTACCAAAACCAGTATTCGAATGAATGAAAACCAAGACTGACAGACAATGATTCGACAACAACTGTCGTAACAAAACTCCTCTCGACGACCACCTCTCATGTAGCTTAAAACCGTGTGAGCAGTAGTTAAACCGTGTAGCAGAACAAAAAGCAAAAGCAGGAAAACTGAAATTAATCTTTAACTTTATCTTGTGTTCCATGTAGTGTACTTAAAGCTCTCCTCTATCAGGATGTTTCAACAATACGCAAATAAGCGAAAGAATTAAGTAAATGATCTAAGCAAACTGAGCAATAATAGAGAAACTAACAAACAAAAGAAATGATTTAGTAAAAAGAAAGCAAAAGAACAGTGTGAAAAGCAGTTTTGTAAATACATTTGAAGACCTAACTTGTAAAGAGGGAATATGTGGAACTTGTGGATTGTGAACGGGGCTCTTTGTCGTAATATGTACTGCACTATCCATTGATCATTACTTTTCCTCTTTTGTGTACAGTACTACTGTGTAACTAATTACTATTCACTCCAGGCTATCACCTTGTTTTCGTATTGCATTTTTCATTTATTTCTTGTCTGTTTCACCACCGCTGTAGATAATCTAAATTCGTTCATCATCATCATTTTCAGTGGCCCGCATGTTCCACTAAAAGAGTCGCGGGGGTAATGCGCGCACGCGGGATCTCCAGGCCACTCGATCCTCCGCCATCGACTCTAACTCATCAGGAGCTATGCCCAAGCGCACCCAGGCGAGTTTTTGGACTTGGTCCAACCACCTCGTCCTGGGTCTGCCAAGCGGTCGCCTGCCTGATGGTATTGCATCCAAGGCACGCTTCGGAAGTCGTGATGATGGCGACATTCGTCTCACGTGACCAAATCATCGAAGCATAACCCTTTCCGTTCGGAGAAGCAGCTGCTCAACATTAAGCTCCCCGTGCACTGCCGTGTTTCTCACCCTATCCCGGCGAGTAACTCCCACAAATGCACGAAGAAATCTCATTTAGGCAGCTTGTATTCGCGATCTTATTCTTTCGGTCAATACCCAAATTTCATGACCATAGGTGAGAACACCGTGGCGCAGTGGGTAGTGTGTAGGCCTCTGACGCCGATGACACGGGATCGAATCCCGACACAGCCATGTCATCGAACGTGTTTTCACGGTGTTCTGACAAAACCCCCTGTAGTGGAATTGTCATGAAAAGCTTCTCGAAACTCGCCGTTCGGAACCGGCAATAAAACTGTAGGTCCTTTCCACCTATGGGAAAATTAAATCACACACCAGATGGGTGATTGAGAGAAGCTCGGCTCTGGTCCTTCATGGGCTGTAACGCCAACATACATACATACATACATACAGGTGAGAGTTGGAACAAATACTGAGTTAAAAACCGCAAACTTGGCTTTGACACCAAGCTCGGTCTTCTGATAACAGATCTTCAAAATTTACCCAGCTTGGCCAATCCTGCAGGAAAGCTCAGTATTACTCCTCCCATTATTCGTGAAGAAGACCCCGAGATACTTAATAAACTTCTCCACCTGCTTCAATGGGACTCCACTAACATGTAGAGTGCATTGGACAGGTGTTCTGGAAATAACCATAACCTCGGATTTGTCCACGTTAACCCTCATTCCAGCATCAGCAGATACGGCCACAAACCTATCTAGCGCGCACTGAATTTCAATCTGGGAGAATGTGAGGACAACTAAGTCATCTGCAAAAAGAAGATGACTTATCCTCAACTCTCCCAATGTGAAACACTCCTCGCCTCGACTGCGCTGCAACATCCAGTCCATATATATAATGAAAAGGAGAGGTGACAAGATGCACCCTTGGCGAAGTCTAACGCCCACGGTGAAAGGTGTTGATTTACTACCGTTAACCCGAACGCAGCTGCTACAGTTTGTGTATAGAGACTGAATGGCCCTCAACAGAGGACCATCAATTCTGTAGAACACTCCAGAGTTTACGCCTTTTCCAAATCTACAAAGCAGCTGCAGATTGGTTTGGCCTACTCCCAAGCCTTCTCGAGTACCATTCTTAGAGTGAAAAGCTGGTCGGTTGTACTTCTGCCGTGACGAAACCCGCACTGTTCTTCCCCTATCCTGGATTCGACCACAGCTCTAGAACGCGCCTCCAACACCTTAGCGTAGACCTTACCGGGGACACTTGAAAGAGATATGCCCCTATAGTTGGAGCACTCTGTTTTATCCCCCTTTTTGAAAAGAGAAACGTTCCGAGGTCATAGAACCGAGTTGCACGGTGCATCGTGTGTTTTTTAGCCTGGCGCGACACAACTGGATCAGTTTTACCGGGATCCCGAATTCGGCCATCGCCCCAAACAGTTCTTCACGATGAATACTGTCGTATGCGGCTTTGAAATCGATGAAAAGATGGTGTGGATCGATTCGAAACTCGTTGGTCTTTTCCAGGATTTGTCGAAGTGTGAACATTTGGTCTATAGTTGATTTGCCGGGCCGGAAGCCGCACTGGTAGCTGCCGATTAGTGCGGTGCAAAATGGTTTTAGACGTTCACACAATACGCTGGACAGGATCTTGTATGCGACATTGAGCAGGGATATACCTCTATAGTTCTTGCAAGAGGTAGGATCGCCTTTTTTGTGGATGGGGCATATAGAGCTGGTATTCCAGTCGTCGGGCATGCTTTCATCTTCCCAAATTCTGCAGATGATCTGATGCATGCTCCCTACCAGGTCATCGCCGCGAGCCTTGAAGAGCTCTGATGGCAAGCCATCTGAGCCTGCGGCCTTGTTGTTCTTCAGCTTCTGAATAGCTGTGCCGACTCCTTCGATGCTGGATGGGAGGACTGCTTCAGCGGCTGGAGTTGGGATTTCCTCGGTCCCTACCACTCTCTCTTGGTCATGCTCGTTAAGCAGCTGCTGGAAATGCTGCTTAAATACATCCACTATTCCCTGCGGGTCGGTGACATGATTACCCTCTCAGTTTCGAAGAGCCTGGGTGCCCTTTTTGAAGCCTCCTGCAAGGCTTTTGGCTTTCTTGTAAAAGGCTCGTGTTTTATGTTTATCCCTAGACTCCTCGATATACATAATTGAGCTCGGAGGCTGCGAAGATTCTTTACTCTGTCGCAGTAGTTTATTCTCCTCCCTTCTTCTGGCTCGGTACTCTTCTTGCGCTGCCCTGGTTTTCCTCTGCAGCGCCTTTTGGTACGCCTCGTCGGTTGCTGCCTTTTTCTGCTCACACTCGCCATCATACCACGGGTTTCTTGTCGGGGGTGGTAGGTATCCTAAGGTGGTTTCGGCTACTTCCTGAATGGCTGAGCGGCAATGCAGCCACATATTATTGGCATTTGTGTTCGACGTAGGCATACCGTAGAGTCTTTCGCTCAGCTGCTCCCTGTAGACTCTGGCAACCTCCGGTGTGCTCAGGCGCCCAATGTCGAACCTCCTCCTGATGGGCTGGTGCAGCTTTCTGACATTGGACAGGCGAGCTCTGAATCTTGCTGCTACGAGGAAGTGGTCAGAGTCGACATTTGCCCCTCTGAATGTTCGCACATCCAGGATGTTTGACGAGTGCCTTGCGTCAATGAGCACATGGTTGATTTGGTTGGCGCACTACGAGCTGTCGCAAAGTCAGCGAGTCGGAAGCCGTTATCTGTTGTTGTATCGTGGAGGCTGTGCTTTCCGATCACTCCGCCAAGGGTGTTCTCCTTACCGATTCTGGCGTTGAAGTCCCCGAGCACGATTCTTACATCGTACTCCGGACAAGCTACGTAGGCGTTGTCCAGGAGTTCATAGAAGTCCTCCTTGATAGGGTCTTGAGCCTCGTCGGTAGGGGCGTGTGCACATATACGGCTGATGTTATAAAATCTGCCTCTCATGCGGATCACAGCCAGGCGATCACTTATAGGTTTAAAGTCGATGACCTTCGACCTTAACCGCTTTCCCACGACAAATCCGCATCCCAGTAGGTGCAAAAATCTTCGCAATTTTTCTTCCTAATCATACCGTTTCCTATCCAGCGTATTTCCTGGACCGCAGTAATATCCGCCTTGTACTGCGTGAGGATTCCTTCTAGTTTATGAGCAGCTCCGGGAGTGTACAGGGTTCTGACATTCCAGGAGCATACTCGCAAATCGTGTTCCTTTTTCGTGCGTTGTCGTCGTCGAGTATCCGTCCGTGTATCCGAGGCATCTTGCTCATTCATAACTTTGTTTTTTTTTTACGTGGGCGGATTGTTAGCCCGCCGCACAACCGCCATTCTGGTCGGGGTTTTGTCGCTGCATACGTTTGTTCACCTCCCAACGGTTGTTGAAGAGGCTATCCAGAGGGCGCCGCGAGGAGGCCGTATGTCAGCTTGACCCGGTCATTTAAACAGGGATCGTTGCTGGCATCTCGCCAGGTTGAGAGCGATCAACAACTTTACCCTGTATGTCCCAGCCCATGCCCTCCGTGTACTTCACAAACAGAAAACAAAACATTTCATGAGTAGTAGTGAGAAAAGTATTTTGTTTCTTACAGTGGTGTTCAGATAAATAGCACACCCGTAAGTTCTCATACATTATGTTGTGCCAAAAGTCTAAAAAGAGGTTCAGATTTTTTTGTTTTATAACTGATGTGCATTTATATGTACTTTATTAAAAAACACATATTACCTTTAAATCAATTCAAAAATAATAATTCAAAATGGGAAAAATTAAAAAAGTAGTTGTTCATCAAAATAGCACAGTCAGCGGAATACTCAAAAAAACTCTCTACTAAGCGCTTACATTTCTGGGCAGGTACAGCTTCCCAAGCAGCCTTCATGGTTTGCCGAAATTCTTTTAAATTTTTTGAGCTGGAGTCTTTAACAAGTGAGTCAACATCAGTCCAAAGATTCTCGATAAGATTCTGATCGGAACTTTGGGCCGGCCAATCAAGCACCGAAATTTATCGCTCCGAAAGCCAATTCTTCACTATCCGCGAAGTATGGTTTGGATAATTGTCACGCATAAAAATCCGTGATACAGGCATAGAGTCGTCGGTATATGGCTCCATTTCGGTTCTCTAGGATTAGCTTATACTGATGTTGATCCATAATGCCATTTATTTTCACAATTGATCCAACGCCATGCTATGGCATCGCCGCCCCCACCATTATGCTCGCACCGCCATGCTTGGCAGTTTTAATGGTGTATCTGGGATGGTACTCTTGGAACGTTGAACATTTGATCCCAACCTGTTGAACTTACTTTCGTCGCTCCACAAGATATTTTTCCAAAAGTACAAGGGTTTGTTCTTGTGTGAGCGTTTGCGAAAACAAGTCTTCTCTTTCGTTTTTAGGGTTCCGTACCCAAAGGTAAAACGGAACCCTATTACTAAGACTTCGCTGTCCGTCCGTCCGTCTGTCACCAGGCTGTATCTCATAAACCGTGATAGTTAGACAGTTGAAATTTTCACAGATACTGTATTTCTGTTGCCGCTACCACGACAAATACTAAAAACAAACAAAATGACTATTTAAGGGGGGCTCTCATACAACCGACATGATTTTCATCCAAAAAATCCCCTTGGTCACATACTGAACTAAGGTTAGTCGACAATATATTTGTGTCTTTGATGAATTAATCCTGGCTGCAAACCTTTTCCCCGTATTTATTGTTATTCACCTCTTCACATCGTTGCTGTCATACGCGCACTCAAGGCTAAGGCCTTATAACGTATTGAACGTTGTGCGAGCGAAGGTAACAGGGAGAGGGAACGTTTCGCGCAGGTTGATGTTTTGACCAACAACCTGAACGGAGTGCAGTGGTTCTTGGGTCGTAGATGTTCATTGACTACTCTCAGGGGTGGTTTGTCCTAGACAGGACGAGAGCCGATCAAATTTCGCATTGGTTATAATTCTCAGTAATTTGTTCATGCACTTTTGGTGTTAGTATTGCATACGCAGAGGATGAATTTCAATTGATTACCTACTGTGAGTGTTATGCCTGCAGCAGTACGCTTGGTCACTTTCCATTCAAAACTGTGTTGCATACTTTTTTTCCGTAGAGGAATAGCTTTTTCTTGGCTCTGAAACGAATTTGAACTATAGACCTTCCGCTTGACGGTCGAGGGTGTTAACCACTGCACCACGGCCACCCCCAAGTAAGCTAATTGATTTGAATTCAATGGACACATATGATCAACTATATCTCATCATGAAGATTTTTGATTATCAAAGTAATATGCCGATAACCTGCCTGCAACCAAGATCTGTCATCATACAAAAAATGTGATTTAATGTGATGACTGATGAGGTAACAAACATAGTCTCTTTCATATTTATATATACAGATGGTACGGAACCCTTCGTGCGCAAGTCCGACTCGCACTTGGCCGTTTTTTTGTTTTTCCTTACGGGATTAGCGGTAGATTTGCAGTACCGTACGAACTTCATTGCATTTTGAACAAGCTTCCTAGAGCACCTTAATGTGCTTTTGCCACCTCTGAAATAGTCTTTCCACCCTGTATCATGGTACCGACTATTTGCCTCCTTTCCTCCGTGCAACGCTTTCCTCTGCCCATTTTAAATACTCCTATTTGTGTCAAGCACCGTGGCGTAGTGGGTAGTATGTTGGCCTCTGACGCCGATGACACGGGATCGAATCCCGCACAAGCCATGTCATCGAACGTGTTTTTCACGGTGTTTCTCCTCAGCGGGGTTCTGACAAAACCCCCTGTAGTAAAATTGTCATGAAAAGCTTCTCGAAATTCGCCGTTCGGAACCGGCAATAAACTGTAGGTCCTTTCACCTATGGGAAAATGAAATCACACACAACATGGGTGATTGAGAGAAGCTCGGCTCAGGTCCTTCATGGACTGTAACGCCAACATACATACATACATATTTGTGTAAACAATGAGTATTATGGCTATCCTTGAAAAGATTCACACTAACCTCATTTAAATCACTGAAAAATATGTTTTTTCTGACACACCATGATATGTGCTATTTATATGAAAACCCAATTTGGAATGATCACCAACTCTAACGATTGCAAAACCAGAAAAACCTAACGGGATCTTCTTTGTCATATTCATAACGGTACTACCTTGGGATATTATGGCTTTACTCCTTTGCAGCTTGTAAGTACAGAGTGTATTGCAAGCAAATACATATTTGAATAAGGATGTGCTATTTATGAGAACACCACTGTACACTGTCATATTTGTGTCCTCAATCGATTTCGTCCTTCGTCCCGTCATCACGATCATTGCAGTCACCCCCTGCAATCATCAAATCAAAATCAAAAAAATGCAGAAACGCATTCAGTTCCCCAGAATGAAACAATCCATTGCTAGGTACAAATTCAAATTCAGCAAAACGATATAACTCTCTATATAGCCATACATATTGGGAATATATATTTTACTACAAGAATTGTAAATATCTTTTTAATATTTTTCAGTCAAATGTACAAGTTTGAGTGTCAGATAAAGTTAAATAAACAAGAAATCGAAATTGAATTTGAAATATGAATATTAAAAATACGAAACAAAAGAAATTAAATGGAAAAATGTCTGTCTGTTAACTAAACAAACAATAAATAAACAATAAATTTGAGAAAAACAAAGTTTCACAATTTAATGTCAAATGCATATATATATATATAAACTTATCAGATACGGTCTATCTATATCCATGTATTGATTAAGCTTAGAACGAAGAAAGAAAACCCGAATATGATGATGCGAATAAATGGAAATAAATATATTTATTTTAAATGATTAATAAATGCAAATACATACATATATATGTACATGCTGACTGAATGAATCTGTGGCACTATTTGGTTATTTATTTACTTCTTTACTTCGTTTTTATTTGATTTGATTTCACGCGCAATTCTTTGTTTCTTTTTTGACACCCCTACTGTATCGGACAAAACATTTGCAACTCGAACAGAAACAGGGAAATTTCATAAAATTCACCAAATTTTTATTCGAAAACATACAATGTCTTTACATATTTTTAAAACTCAATATTTAGGGAAAACAAAAACATACTTACTTACTTACTTATCAGGCCAGCGATCCATGGAGGATCTGAGCCTGAGCTATAGCTGCCTTCCATCCTTGACGGTCCCGGCCACGCTACTTCCAGTTGTCAAGACCAAGATGTCTTACATCCGCGATTACTTGGTCTTTATACCGGAGGTTCGGTCTTCCTCTTCTTCTCGAACCAGGAGGCTCGGAGTCGAAGACCCTCTTAGCTGCAGCGTTGATGTCCATGCGCTCGATGTGGCCGAACCAGTGTAGTCGACGGATCCTTGCCTTCCGGACTACTTCCACTAGAGTTCGCGGTTGTGTCTTCTTCTCCATTCACCATCCTCACAGAAAGGACCAAATATGCGGCGCAGAATTTTTCTTTCGAAAGAACCCAAAATCATCAGCTCCGCTGTCCTGCTTATCATCCAGCTTTCGGCTCCGTACAGCAAGACTGGCAGAATGAGCGTTTTGTAAAGCATGACTTTGGTCTTTCGAGTGAGGAGTTTTGACCCCAGTTGTTTGGACAAGCCGAAGTAGCAGCGGTTGCCAAGGGCGATTCTATGCCGGATCTCCACTGTGGTGTCATTTGTGGAAACGTTTGCTCCGAGATAGACAAACTCCTTAACTACCTTGAAATTGTAGCTGTCAATTGTTATATTTTGTCCCAGGTGGTGAGCGACGGATTGGTTTTTGCTTGACAGCATGTATTTCGTTTTGTCCTCATTGATCTTAAGACCAACTCGTTTCGCCTGTTCTTCAATCGCCCTGAATGCTTCCACAATGCCACGGCGAGAACACGCGATAATGTCGATATAATCCGCGTATCATAGCAATTGGATGGACTTGTAAAAGATAGTGCCTTCCCTGTTGACGCCTGCCCGTCGCACTATCTCCAGCACCAGGTTGAAGAAGTCACATGACAGCGCATCTCCTTGCCGAAATCCGGTGCATGTTTCGAATGGTTCCGAGGTCCTAGAACCGCGACTAGCGTGGCGCGACACAACTGGATCAGTTTTCCCGGGATCCCGAATTCGGCCATCGCACCAAACAGTTCTTCACGATGAATGCTGTCGTATGCGGCTTTGAAATCGATGAAAAGATGGTGTGGATCGATTCAAAACTCGTTGGTCTTTTCCAGGATTTGTCGAAGTGTGAAAATTTGGTCTATAGTTGATTTGCCGGGCCGGAAGCCGCACTGGTAGCTGCCGATTAGTGCGGTGCAAAATGGTTTTAGACGTTCACACAATACGCTGGACAGGATCTTGTACGCGACATTGAGCAGGGATATACCTCTATAGTTCTTGCAAGAGGTAGGATCGCCTTTTTTGTGGATGGGGCATATAGAGCTGGTATTCCAGTCGTCGGGCATGCTTTCATCTTCCCAAATTCTGCAGATGATCTGGTGCATGCTCCCTACCAGAACATCGCCACCAGCCTTGAAGAGCTCTGGTGGCAGTTTGGACGAATTCAATTTGCAAATGAACATCTATTGTGGGACATTCAGAAGTAGAGCTCAGTCCTTTTTAGTGATGAGTCAGGATTCAGTATCATGGGTAGCGATGGAATTTCGTATGTTAGGAGACCACTTGGCAAGCGACATCAAACTCTCAATTGCTTAAGAACTTTTAAGCATGGTGGAGGTAATGTGATTTTTTTTTTTACATAGGGCTAGTGCTACTATTACCAATATGGCACTGCGACCTTTGCAGATCTATTGTTCCTGCTAGCCGATTAACCGAGTAGCTTCTCCACCTCTATAATGAAGTTGAGAATGCTTCTCGTATGAACCAGGGTGATCCCCTCAGGAGTCATAACTTCACTGAGAAGGATGCGCTTCCTAAGATGGCAGAGAGCAGCACACTCACATAGTATGTGTTCTGCCGTCTCATCGTCCTCTAGACAGAGCCGACACTCAGTTTCAGATGAGAGACTAATTTTGCTTAGATGATATCTCAGACCGCAGTGTCCCGCTAGATAGCTGACTAGTCTTCTGATATCCCCTCTATTGAGTTTGAGTATGTCAATAGGGTGTTTGTTCAGGGGTCGTATAAGTCGTTTAGATTGACGGAGTCCCCGAACACTGTTCCAGAAGGACAGGTGTTGCGATTTTTCCCACTTGTCCAAGAGGTAATTTATCTTAGACCCGGGAATGCCGCAGAAAGGTTCCGGACCTATGTATTTGTCGCTGGAACAAATTCATTGCCCTTGACACCTTTATGTCCTGGCACCCACCAAAGTGTAACAGTGTTTCTTTTGGCGAGGTCTTGCAGGGCGTCATGGCATTCCTTGACGGTTTTTGAGTTCGTGCTGTACGAACCCAGTGCTTTAAGCGCTGCTTGGCTATCAGAGAGTATGTTGATAGTTACTCCTCAGATGCCAGTCTCGAGATTTAGATTGACACATGTTAGGATGGCATGCAGCTCTGCTTGGAAGACGCTGGGGCTTATTCCCAGGGCCTTCGAGATCTTGCGTTTTGGTCCAAAGATGCCGGCGCCAACGCCAGAAACCATCCGTGTACCACCTAAGGCCTTTGACATTCAGCAGGGGATCACTGTTTTCCCATGCTGAGCGATTTGGGATCAATATCTCAAATCTCCTGTCAAAGGTGAAGGTGTGTGGCAATGCGTCCGAGACTGTAGTAATCATATCCAGCTCGGGAAAGTGTTGTAATATGGACATAGTATGGCCTGCAGGTCTACATGGCATATTTGTTCCCGAGCAGAGGATTTTGATTGCACTGCGTAATGCCACCTTCCTGATAAAAAGATGCAGTGGAGCGAGTCCAATGAGTGCTTCTTGCGCTGCCGTAGGGCAGGACGGCATAGCGCCTGTGATGTCTCTGAAGGCGTTGAAGCTTAATAATTGTAGTTTTTTGTTCAACTTTTGTCCACCATACGGTGGACCCGTAGGTGACGATAGGCCTTACTATCGCGGTATATAACCAGTGGACTACCTTAGGTTTAAGCCCCCAGGTTTTACCGTAGGTGCGTCGGCAGGCCCACATGGCCTTAGTCGCTTTCATGAGTTTATTTTTCATGTTGGAGTTCCAGTTGAGTCTGCGGTCTAGGTCAATACCTTTGATACTTTACCTCCTCTGAAAATCCTATGTGTGTTCCATTTAGAAAGATTGGGCAGGGTTGTACCTTTCTCCTCTTTGTAAATGGGACTAAGATTGTCTTATTTGGGTTAAGAGATAACCCCTCTCCGCCACACCAGTCAGAGATAAATTGGAGCGCAAGCTGCATGCGCTCACAGGCAGTGACCTCGCACTTGCCCGTAACAATGACCTCGTAGCCCCGAGTGGTCAGCTTGCGTAGCAGGTCGTTGATGACTATCGACCAAAGCAGTGTGAGGTAATGTGATGGTGTTGGGTTGTTTTTCTACTGCTGGTTTGGGTCCATTGTCTCGCATAAATGGTAATGGACCAATACTTACTTACTTACTTAGGTGGCGCTACAGTCCGTGGTGAACCTGGGCCTCAACCAACAAGCGTCTCCAGCCGGCACGGTCTTTGGCCAGCTGTTTCCAGTGCCGCACGCCTAGTTGGTTGAGGTCCCTTCCACCTGCGTGCGCCACCGCTGAGGCGGCCGTCCTCTGCCGCGCCTTCCTTCCGGAGTGGATTCGAAGACTTTTCGGGTCGGAGCTGTATCTTCCATGCGCTCTACATGGCCTAGCCACCTTAGACGCTGTATCCGTAGACGTCGTACCAGGCCGATGTCGCTGTACAACCCGTACAGTTCTTCGTTATATCTTCTCCTCCATACATCGTTTGAACAAACGGGACCGTAGATAGCGCGCAGAATTTTCCTCTCCAAACGACCAAGGGCATCTTCATCCGCTTTTGTTAAGGTCCAAGCCTCTGCGCCGTAAAGGAGGACTGGGATGATCGAGGTCTTATATAGTGTCACCTTGGTTTTCCGAGAGAGGGCTCTACTTCTCAGTTGCCTCTTGAGCCCAAAGAAACAGCGGTTGGCAAGAGTGGTTCTGCGTTTTATCTCAGCGCTGGTGTTGTTGTCGCTGGTCATCAGTGAGTCAAGGTAGATGAATTCCTTGACCACTTCAAAGTTATATCCGCCCATGGTGACGTTCTGACCAATACGTCGGTGTTGTCCGTCTCTTTTAGATGAAAGCAGATATTTGATTTTACCCTCATTAACCTTGAGACCCATCTTAGCCGCTTCTACCTCAATGCTCACAAAAGCCTCATTGACGTCTTGCTCCTTTCGTCCAATTACGTCAATATCGTCGGCGTACGCAAGCAATTGCGTAGACTTGAAATATGTGAATCGTACCTTTTGTGTTGGCCAGTGACTCTTGCACGATCTTTTCAAGCACGATGTTGAAAAAGTTGCACGACAGCGCGTCGCCCTGCCTAAATCCTTTTTTAACATCAAAGGTCTCGGTTTGCTCATTACCGACCTTAATGGAGCAGCGAGAACTCTCCATTGTCATCCTGCACAGCCGGACGAGTTTGGCAGGGATGTTAAAACTAGACATGTCTTTGTACAGCTCGTCTCTATATACGCTGTCATACGCGGCCTTGAAATTGACGAAGAGGTGGTGAGTGTCGATTTGGTAGCCCTGGGTCTTCTCCAGGATCTGCCGTAGTGTAAATATTTGGTCTATTGTGGATTAACCTGGCCTGGTTATCCACAAACGGTTTCAGGCGTTCACACAATACGGCAGAGAAGATCTTATATGCGATGTTAAGGAGACTTATTCCCCTATAGTTGGCGCAGTTATAGGGGTCTCCTTTCTTATGGACCGGACAAACGATGCTGAGATTCCATTCGTCGGGCATGCTTTCCTCCGACCATACCTTGCAAATGAGATGGTGCATGCACCGTACCAGCTCATTTCCAGCCGCCTTAAAAAGCTCAGCAGACAGGCCATCTGCGCCCTCGGCTTTATTAGACTTAGGTCTTGATATCGCTATTTTGACTTCGTCTAGGTCGGGTGGACTGAATTCTGTTACTTCGTCGTCCATTGCGAATGGCTCGTTCTGCCTGACAGCAGTATCTTGTCTATCATCGCCGTAATACAGTCTGCAGAAGTGGTCTTTCCAAATCCTCAGCATCGACTGCGTCTCTACTACCAGTTCTCCATTTTCATCCCTGCAGGCCGCCACTCTGGCTTTGTAGACATGGCATGTTCGTTTTACCTTGTTGTAAAACTTATGGGCGTCATTCCTGCGGAAGCATCTCTCCATCTCCTCGATCTCACGCTTTCCGTGCTCTCTCTTCTTTCTTCTGAAAAGCGTGTGTTCCTCTCTTCTCTTCTGCTCATAGATTTCGCGAGCAGCTCTCGTCCGTCGTTGCAGCATGGCTTTATATGCCTCTTGTTTTGCTGCATGGGATTGTTCGCATTGTTCATCGAACCAGGGGTTTCTAGGTGGTGGCTGTTTGAAACCCAGCACCTCTGAGGCAGCATCTCTGACGGCGCTCTGGCAATGAGCCCAATCCTGCTCTATTGTTTGTGCTGCTGTGGGCGGATTTTGAGAGAGCTTTGAGGAGACACGATCGGCAAAGATTCTGGCAGTCTCTTGCGATTGTAGCTTTCCAACGTCAAACTTACGTAGTCCTACTCGACTCCTAAGCATTCTTGATATCCTCATTCGTACCTTGGCTACAACAAGGTAGTGGTCCGAGTCGATGTTGGCCCCTCGGAAGGTTCGTACCTCGAGAATACAGGAGGAGTGTCTGGCGTCGATCGCAGTATGATCAATCTGGTTGGTGGTCGATTGATCACAAGACCGCCAGGTACCCTTGTGGATGTTGAGGTGGGGGAATCGCGTGCTTGCTACAAGGAGGTTACGCCCCGCTAGGAAATCGATTAGCCTTAATCCGTTGTCGGATGTGGTGTTATGGAGGCTATGCTTTCCTATGATCGACTCAAATATGTCCTCCTTGCCCAGTTTTGCATTAAAATCTCCTAGGACTATTTTCGTGTCGTAGCTGGGACATTGGGCATATGTTCTGTCTAGGAGATCGTAGAATTCTTCTTTGAGTCGATCGTCCTTTTCTTTCATTGGGGCGTGAGCGCATATTAAGCTAATGTTTCCAATTTTAGCTTTGATGCGGATTGTTATGAGGCTTCCGCTTACATCTCGGAAGCTTAAGACTTTTTGTCGGAGTCTTCCTCTTATAACGAATCCGCACCCGAATAGGCGCTGTTTGTTCTCCTTGTAGCAGTTCCCGTAGTAGATGTCGCAGTTTTTCATCCGTTTTTTGCCTGGTCCATCCCATCGCACTTCTTGGAGTGCGGTTATATCTGCTTTATAGCAGTTGAGGGTTTGCTCCAATTGATCGCCTGTACCCGGTCTGTAAAGGGACCTCACATTCCAGGTGCAGACTCTCAAGTCCGTTAGTCGTTTGCAGGTGTCGTCAGCTTTGTATCCGTCCGTATCCGAGGCTTGTTGTCGTTTCGGAACAAGTAGGTTTTTACGTGATAGCACAACCCCCAACCTGGAGGGCCAGGTTCCTCTTTCCCCAGGAACAAGGGTTGGGTCGCTGCACACATTGGTTCACTACCTGGCGGGTGCCAGGGTAGTTATCCAGGGGGGGCCACGCGGAGGCTGTGTGTCAACTTGGATTGAGCAGGGACAGAGATCGAAGCTGGCGTTTGCCATGTTAAACGCGATCAACTTCTTTGCTCTGTTTGCTCGCTCCCTCCCTCCCATAATGGACCAATACCCATATAAAAACATCTTAAACGATGTTGGGCTACAATATGCGGAATGGAAAATGCCGTTGCTTTGGGTCTTCCAGCAGGATAATGACCCAAAGCACACATCAAAGCTTGTCAAGCAATGTGAAGAGATTGTTATGTTTTCAAATAAAAAATTTGTGAATTTCATAAGATTTCCCAGTTTCTGTTCGAGTTGCAAATGTTTTGTCCGATACTGTGCACCTCTTTATTTCGCTTCGCCTTTAATCAATTAATTTTTGTAACTAAAACAAAAGCAACTGTATATTAGCTGGTGTTAGATATATGATGGTTTTTGGGTAGGTACTTTGGGTAAAACAATTAATTAACTAACACCTAAGGCTGAGGATACAAAGTCGTTGAATGGTAATAAACGTAAACTTAATTGAATGGTGATAGTGGTAACAATAACTCTCTCTTATTCTCTCTCTCTTACTCTCCCACTCTCTCTCTCTCTCTATTTGTTTTTCCTTCTGTGTATGAAACTGACTTTTATAGCCAATCAGTAAATGCTTAGTAGTTGAACCTAGACCTACACTAATCAAACAAAAAATATCAAAAACCAAATACACTCTCACTCAATTTTTATACTGCATAAAAGTCCTCGATCTATTTCAGCTCATCGTGGGATCTGTGTCATCAGTGTTCCACCATCCTGTGGAACGACATCATCAACATCATCCAAATGGCTACTCTCGCCCACATTGGAGGTAATCTCGAGCGAAGAGAAAGCATCGCTACTAAATAATTTACGTTCCGATTCCGAACGTGATGGTGAATCAATAACAACAATTCCTGGGAGTTTTGTGAAAATCCCACTCGAAGATCGTAATAAATATGAAAAGTTACGAAGTAACGATAATCCCACTTCAGATGATTCGGACTCGGAGTTCTTCAACGAGGACTATGGCAGTAAGAAGGCAATCTTTAAGCATATCGTTGCCAATAACATTCCTGAGAAAATCCATAAAATCCAACAGGCAGCTTATCATAAAGTCGATAAGACACAAATCAAAGTTCCGAAATTGAGTTCGAAACTAAGATCGGCAAGCAATAAGAGCAAATCGAATCATGGCCACCATCAATCGGGTGCAAAGAAACGCGTGGACTCGACGACGACATCATCGGCCAATGCCGATGGAAAAGAATCTTCCGAACGTGATGAGGATGCTGATTCGATTGGCTCAGCTAGTGACCTACGGGCCGAGGACGATGACTTTTTCGACGAGAACAATATGAACTCAGCGAATAGGTTTAAGAAACCCATAATGGATGATGGTATTAGTGAGAGTGTGAAAACCTGCAGTTCGTCGGCATATCATGCCGAATGTGAGAGTGTTACCACGCACGAGGATGACGTAAGTCGTGTGGTTGTGAAAGTACGCATGAGGAAGAAGGATCGCATGAGCGAGGCCAATAATATAGTCGATGAGAGTGAACTGAGTCCGTCCTCAAATGATTTTCTTCATAAGTTCGGTGACAAACCGCTACTATTAGACGATGAACTTGACTATGGTTCGGGCGATAGTGATTCGAAAGGGAAAAGTGAAGATTCGCCCGAGGCACCGAACGAGGAGGAAGAATTTGATGTATTCGCGATGGCACCGTTCAAAATGCCAACCGTGCTTCCAAAGAAGAAAAGTCGACGAGCCAAGAGTCTGCCCGTAGTCGAGGCCAAGAAGAAAGAAGACGAAATTTGGACGTCGACTCCGATTAAGGAAAACATTCGTGTCGATACTAAGCGAAATTCCTTTATTTCGTATATACCGGCAAGTCAGCCGCCTCAGCAACCGGCCCCTATTCATCGTCCATCGACAATTACACCAAGACCAAACGAGCAACTAGATGAGTTCAATGAACCAGTTTTCAACCCCTTCATCGACGGGGTGGCACCTATAATTCCGCCAGCTATTCCACCCAAACCGGCAGTGCCGAATTTGTGTAAAATTCAAAGTTCCTCGGATTATGGAACTGTAACCGTTGTATCATCTCAACCATCGGAATCACCGCTATCTCAGGGTCGTGATCTATTCGGTTCTGAGCCATTCCCACAGGTAATTAATAAATGTGTCACACCCGAAAGTCAGTTTACACCCGGTCCAGTCCAACTCGTCACTGTTAATCATTCGATTATAATAAACAAGACCCCCGAACCTATTCCAATTCAACAACAACAACAACAACAGCAGCAGCAGCAGCAACAGCCGCAACAACAACAACAACAGCAACAGCATGTGCATCCAATTTTAGCACAACCAACACCTTCCTCATCCTCTACTCAATATGTTGTTTACCCCGTAGCCAGTGTATCATCCCTTAAAACCCCACAAGAACTCTACCCAATCGCCGATAATGAATTCGTTCAAATCGCACAAGATCATTGCTCTGACTTTACGCCAGACGATGAAGAGGAGCCTGTCGTTGCAACCGGAAGTACTGGTGTCGGTAGCAGTGGCAACAGTAATTCAATGAAACCAAAAAAGGAAAAATCCCATTTGGGCGTACGAACTTTACCCGCGAAAATCTCACAAAAAGTCAAATCCAATGTCGGCACCTACAAGAAAGTCACTTCGTCGAAAAGCAAAAAACAATCGTACGACAATGACGACGATGATCACGGCTACTTCAAGTCCAATACCATTCAAAGCTCAAAGGCCGGTTTTAGTAATATGAGCTTCGAAGACTTCCCATCCGATCAGGAAATCGGTCGAATGTCCAAGACAATACCATTCGAAGTAGTACGTAATGAGAAGATGCTTCTCGAGGCCGAAAAGAAATTCGGCTCGTTGAAGAGACGCAGTAACCTCTTCTCCTAGAAGCGAATTTTCGAGACTAAGAAGTCTTTGAAGAAAGAATTCAAACAAGTCTTGCAGAAATATTTCTAAATCAATATTGAAAACGCGACGATAATACACGAAAACAAATCTAAGATATGCCTAAAGTGTCAATTATATAATAGTATATGTACGAAAGGGAGGTATCTTCACTTAGTACTACTATATTACTATAGCCTCTGGCCGCAGTTAAGCGTTGTTAAAACAAAATAGTGAATTGTGACTAAAGACTGATTGAAGTGAGAACTTTACAAATAAAAAATAAAATAAAAAAACGAAACAAATCGAATCCACGAAACCGATAACTTCCCCTATAAATGCCATCGATCTCTCTCTCTTTCCTTTTAAATCTAAACTCTCTGTTCTGCTCTGTTTTAATTTCTGTTCGATGTTATTCGATGTTTTTTCGGGTAACCGCTATTTCTGACATTTTCTTTGTTTTTTTATTTCAGCTTTTTTACTAAGAGCGAGTTGTTAAAATATTTTTATCAATGATTTTGTGCACGTAGATTCGAAATATATTTTAGAATTTATCAAACAAAAGTTTTGCGATAAAAAAATGCGATAGTCGAATGCCAAACAATTTTTTGTGGTCCAATATAGGGCGGACCATCGAGTGGTTATTTCCGAAAATTTGCAACGAAATAAATAGAAAAATTCGCCGCTTAACATAAACATTCCATTTGTGGTATGTAGTTTCATTCAAGTAGCTAACTGAGACAAGCTAAGCTATAGGCCAACCTTTCTACCAATCATTGGTGAATTTTTTGATGCTTTGATACCCTATTTCACGAATTCCAAAATTGCTTACGCAAAAGTAAATGTCAAATGAGGCCAAATCGCATCTGCGCGCAGGCCAAGCAACGTCAGTTAAACGACTGTTTATACAATTAATGAACTTTGTGTGCAACTTATTGATTGTGACACGTTATATCATCTCGTTGGACGCAAAGCTTACCTAAGTTATCCTAAAAATTCGCTTACCAAACCCTAGTTTTGCATACTAACTTCTCCTCATTATAGAAAACGACTTTTTCGATGAACCTACATAAGACAGGTTCTAGCTGATCTAGCCTAAAACGGAGGTCTATTATGCTCCATACCTGAGTAATGGTGATCTTGTAAATGTATGTTCCGGGGTCTTTATACAGATTCTCCTCAAACTCATGCGGCTAATGGTTAGTTGACGAAACCTGCAACGAGTTGATCTTAACGTGCACATTTTCAGCATGTCGATCTTGTGAGCTTTCTTCCCTAACTTGCATAAAACGTTTCCACTAAGATTCCTTTTTTGAACTTCGTAGTATCTGCAATATCTTCTTCTTCTTCTTAGTGGGCGCTACAGTTCGTGGTGAACCTGGGCCTCAACCAACATGCCCCTCCATCTAGCACGATCTTTCGCTAGCCGTTTCCATTGCCGCACACCCAGTTGGCTGAGGTCCTCTTCCACCTGTGTGCGCCATCTTAAGGGCGGCCGTCCTCTGCTTCTTCGTCCCTCGGGGTTGGATTCAAAGACTCTCCGGGCTGGAGCTGTGGTGTCCATTCGCTCTACATGGCCCAGTCATCTTAGGCGTTGAATCCGTAGACGCCTGACTAGGCTCATGTCGCTGTACAGCCCGTAAAGTTCGTGGTTGAATCTTCTCCTCCATCCCCCGTCTGCGTTTATAGGCCCAAAAATCACGCGCAAAATCTTTCTCTCGAACCGACCAAGGGCCTCCTCATCCGCTTTTGATAGTGTCCATGCTACTGCGCTGTACAACAGGACCGGGATGATAAGGGTCGTATATAAAGTCAACTTCGGGCTCTATTACTCAGTTGCCTCCTGAGCCCAAAGAAACAGCGATTCACAAGAGTGATTCTGCGTTTGATTTCGGAACTGATGTCGTTGTTCCAGGTCACTGCGGAGCCAAGGTAGACGAAGTCCTTAACTACCTCGAACTTATATCTGCCAATACAAACGTTCTGGCCAAGACGTCGGTGGTGAGCGTCCTTTTTTGATGACAGCATATATTTAGTTTTGCCCTCGTTTACCGCCTCCATCTCAATACTTGCAAACGCCTCACTGACATCTCGCTGTGATCTACCTATTATGTCAATATCGTCGGCGTATGCAAGGAGTTGCGAAGATTTGAAATAGATTGTGCCTCTTGTATTGGCCAGTGATTTTTGGACAATCATTTCCAATACGATGTTGAAGAAATCACACGACAGCGCATCGCCCTGCCTAAATCCTAAATCGGTAAGGTGTTCACCGATTCGGATGGAGCAACGAGCATTTTCCAAAGTCATCCTGCATAGTCTGACGAGTTTAGCAGGTATGTCAAAGGTGGACATAGCGTTGTATAGCTCGTCTCTAATTACGCTGTCGTATGCGGCTTCGAAGTCGACAAATAGGTGGTGAGTGTCGACTTGAAATTCATTGGTTTTCTCCAGTATCTGCCGTAATGTGAAGATTTGGTCGATGGTGGACTTCCCTGGCCTGAATCCGCACTGATAAGGACCTATCAGCTTATTTACAAAAGGCTTCAGGCGTTCACACAAAACGGCAGAGAAGATTTTGTAGGCGATGTTAAGGAGACTTATTCCTCTATAGTTGGCGCAATCAGAGGGGTCTCCTTTCTTATGGATCGGGCATACGATGCTGAGACTCCATTCCTCGGGCATGCTCTCCTCTAACCATATCTTACGGATGAGCTGGTGCATGCTCCCAACCAGGTCATCCCCAGCTGCCTTGAAAACTCAGCAGACAGTCCGTCTGCGCCAGCAGCTTTATTCGACTTGAGCTTCGATATGGCAATCTTAACTTCGTCGAGGTCAGGGGGCCAGAATTCTCTGCGGTCTCCGTCAATTAGAAATGGATCATTCTGCCTGACAGCGGTATATTGACTAACATCGCCGTTATACAGTCTGCAGAAGTGGTCCTTCCACAATCTCAGCATCGACTGTGACTCCACTACTAGTTGTTCGTGCTCATCCCTGCAGGCTTCTGCTCTGGCTTTATAGCCTTGGCATGTTCGTTTTTACTTTAGATAGAGTGAGACATTAATTGTTGTCGGTTACAAATCAATTTATTTCGTTCATTTTCGATGGCCCGCTTTTTTGTTTTTTGTTTTTAGCAAACCGGAGATATTGGCTTTGGTCATTCTAAAAATTCTCTAGCCCTCGCTTCAGCCACATTTTTCATTTCAGTTTTACTTAGTCTCGATTTTAAACATAAAATCGATAAAGAATAGAAGTGAAAAAGAACAAAACAATATTTTTGTAAACACAACATGCTTGCGTAAAACTCTATCCGTTCGTCCTCTTACACCCTCGCGCAAGCGCAACGGAGGGAAGCAAACAACAACAAAACAATATGATGAAGGAGAAACAAAGTGAAAATAATTTAGTTTAGTATACAAGAAGCAGAAGAAGATTATTTGTGATTATATTATATACATATATACGATACATACCTACATATTATTTTTTATTAATAACTAATTACTGCAGGCATTCTACAACATTTAAATATATCTATATACACACGTACAATAAATCTATAGGAATTTGTTAGTTAAGAGAACGAGTAGACATTCCTTCAAGGACATGCTGCAAATTAATACTAATCGTAGACCTACGTTAAACAAAAAAACGACTAATCTTACGTTTAGGTTCGTCTTCGACCCTTATCCTCCTGAGACCAAGGCTAAAGTATATAACCCACAATAAAGATTGCTACTTTTTAGGGTTCCGTACCCAAAGGTAAAACGGAACCCTATTACTAAGACTTCGCTGTCCGTCCGTCCGTCTGTCACCAGGCTGTATCTCATGAACCGTGATAGTTAGGCAGTTGAAATTTTTACAGATGATGTATTTCTGTTGCCGCTACCACGACAAATACTAAAAACAGAACAAAATGAATATTTTTAAAAGCCCAATACCATAACCTGACTTGAACCCACTTAGCCAACCAGAACTGGCACTTAAGGCCCCTTCTCTCCCTTTTAATTGAGTATGCAATAGCTTCGCTTTTTCTTTCAGCATTTCTCCACCAACTGGTAGATTTTTACCACGCTGCTTCAAAAAGCACCGTGGCGCAGTGGGTAGTGTGTTGGCCTCTGACGCCGATGACACGGGATCGAATCCCGACACAGCCATGTCATCGAACGTGTTTTTCACGGTGTTTCTCCTCAGCGGGGTTCTGACAAAACCCCCTGTAGTAAAATTGTCATGAAAAGCTTCTCGAAATTAGCCGTTCGGAACCGGCAATAAACTGTAGGTCCCTTTCACCTATGGGAAAATGAAATCACACACAACATGGGTGATTGAGAGAAGCTCGGCTCAGGTTCTTCATGGACTGTAACGCCAACATACATACATACATGCTTCAAAAACCATTTATATAACGCTCATCCCATACGAGCATACTCGCCTTGCTTTAAGGTTTTTCTTTTCAACGAACTGATTTGGCTAGTGGTCACTACTTCAAAGATTTTGTTATTTTTTTTTTTTGACGTGATAACGTCTTATAAATCGAAGAACACCGGCCGCACGTATGAAAAAGTATGACTCATTGTCACGTTCCGCTGAGCGTGCAAGTGAGAGCGTGAAACAAGCGATAGAGAGGCTTCTATTTTGCTTATGGGATAGAATTTTGTTTGCATACTTGGGGGCATGAAAAAAATGTTGCGATGACGTAGGCATACTTTTAGGAGTAATCAGTAATCCAGGTGATACACACATACATACTTACTTAGGTGGCGCTACAGTCCGTGGTGAACCTGGGCCTCAACCAACAAGCGTCTCCAGCCGGCACGGTCTTTGGCCAGCTGTTTCCAGTGCCGCACGCCCAGTTGGTTAAGGTCCCCTTCCACCTGCGTGCGCCACCGCTGAGGCGGCCGTCCTCTGCCGCGCCTTCCTTCCGGAGTGGATTCGAAGACTTTTCGGGTCGGAGCTGTATCTTCCATGCGCTCTACATGGCCTAGCCACCTTAGACGCTGTATCCGTAGACGTCGTACCAGGCCGATGTCGCTGTACAACCCGTACAGTTCTTCGTTATATCTTCTCCTCCATACACCGTTTGAACAAACGGGACCGTAGATAGCGCGCAGAATTTTCCTCTCGAAACGACCAAGGGCATCTTCATCCGCTTTTGTTAAGGTCCAAGCCTCTGCGCCGTAAAGGAGGACTGGGATGATCAAGGTCTTATATAGTGTCACCTTGGTTTTCCGAGAGAGGGCTCTACTTCTCAATTGCCTCTTGAGCCCAAAGAAACAGCGGTTGACAAGAGTGATTCTGCGTTTTATCTCAGCGCTGGTGTTGTTGTCGCTGGTCATCAGTGAGCCAAGGTAGACGAATTCCTTGACCACTTCAAAGTTATATCCGCCCATGGTGACGCTCTGGCCAATACGTCGGTGTTGTCCGTCGCTTTTAGATGAGAGCAGATATTTGGTTTTACCCTCATTAACCTTGAGACCCATCTTAGCCGCTTCTACCTCAATGCTCACGAAAGCCTCATTGACGTCTTGCTGTTTTCGTCCAATTACGTCAATTTCGTCGGCGTGCGCAAGCAATTTCGTAGACTTGAAATAAATCGTACCTCTTGTGTTGGCCAGTGACTCTTGCACGATCTTTTCAAGCACGATGTTGAAAAAGTTGCACGACAGCGCGTCGCCTAAATCCTTTTTTAACATCAAAGGTCTCGGTTTGTTCATTACCGACCTTAATGGAGCAGCGAGAATTCTCCATTGTCAATCTGCACAGTCGGACGAGTTTGACAGGGATGTTAAAACAAAGACATGGCTTTGTACAGCTCGTCTCTATATACGCTGTCATACGCGGCCTTGAAATCGACGAAAAGGTGGTGAGTGTCGATTTGGTATTCCTGGGTCTTCTCACATACATGCATACACCCTAATTCTGTGTTTAGAGGGCAAATCCGATTCTGAAGAATTCGTGTGAAAAAGTCTGGAGTTTGTATGTTGGATATACATACATACATATGTATGTGCCCATTTTCAAATCGAAAAAAAAAAAATGCTCACAGCCAATTACTCATGAACGCGTGCGTTTAATAATTGCTCATTGGGTAGCGCACACTCACGAGCAGCTCATGAGTATTTGCGTTTCCTTACCAAACCACAACACTGTCCGAGCAATCTCATATGTATCGGCTGTCGTCCGAAACCGTAATCAACCAGCGTCGGGTGCGGTTAGTACTTAGATGGTGGACCGCTTGGGAACACCGCGTGTTGTTCATTTTTCATCAATGTTTTCTAATGACGTTATCACGTAAAATAATCGTCCATAAACGGGTGTTCACGTCAGCGGAGTGTTCGCGCAATCAGGGGTTCATGCTACCCAGACACTATTGTATTTTAAAATTCTGCAAATAATATTCAATATTTCGTGGGCCTCCATTCGGCATCGAAAGAACAAGATTTTCGGTAACATCCGGTGTTATTTCCGACCACGCTTGCATTGAAGCGATTTTTAGTGATTCTCTGTCGCTGATGGTAAATTTACGGATTCTGCGCTCAAGTTCATCCCAAATGTGTTCAATAGCTTGTGGGGGTGGAAGTAGCTGCTTCGGCACACGGTACAGGAGCCATCATTGGCTTTGTGTACCACCCAACTGTTTCCAACTGCCTAGGCATTCGGCAGATGCATGCAAATTCTTCTTTGGTGGCGTTACAGCCCATGACGGACCAGAGCCAAACTTCTCTCAATCACCCATGTTGTGTGTGATTTAATGCCGATTCCGAACGGCGTGAGTCGAGAAGCTTTTTCATGGCAAGTTTACTACGGGGGGTTTTGCCAGTACCCCGCCGAGGAGGAACGTCGCGAAATAAACATTCGATGGCGTTGGTGTTATCGAGATCCGAACTCGCTTATCGTGCGCCAGAGTCCAACACACTAACCACTGCGCCACGACGCCCTCGTGAAAATATATGGAAGCATAAATTTGAATTTCGAATAATTTTTCAACTGACTTTTGCATTAAAAATGACAGAAATCGATGATTTATCAAAGTTGTGAATTTCTGCCCACACAAATTTCTTGGGCAGAAATTCGTAGCATGGGGAAATTTTTTACTCCCTCGAGAGCGCTCTCTTTTGCCCAAAAGTGTGAATTTTTTGAGTACGGGAACAGACTTTCGTTGTTTTTCGTTGTTTTCGACAAGTACGGGAACAGACCTATACAGCCTTATCATAAATTCCGAGGGAACTTTTTGTTTTCCCATTTTTTTCCCTTCCAGGGAAAAAGTTCCTCCTATTGTCAATTTCCATCGGATTTTTTTTCCCCAAACTGAATTCGAAGTTCAATTCGAAAATTTTAACGGCTGTCATTTGTTAGAAATCAGTGTATATTTATAGAAAAGCAAGGAACTATTAACAAAAATGTTTAAGTCTTGTGTTATGGTGCTAATGGCAGAGGAAGAAGAAACACAAAACAGTGAGTTACGTTCAATACAAAGAAAATTAAGAGATAAATCGAATCCTTTTGAATTACCATCAACCATGTAAATTAATTCATTTTTGCAAAATGTGTTCAATAGTGCTACGTTTTATGGTATTTGGTTAGATTCCAGCAGTACTTTAGGGTAAGCAAACCCGTTTTTAAATATCTATTGGATATTTTAAGGGAATCCTTGGCCCCATCAAAAAAGGTGTTCGCAATCCCAACTATAGTAAAGTTGACGTCGTGCTTGCGTTTTTTTGCGGAAGGAAGTTACCAAAAGGGAGTTGGAAAAGAGCACGATATAGGCTTAGCTCAGTCGTCGTTTTCATTAGTACTTAGTGAGGTGCTAAGAATATTCGAAGATAAGCTGTGTCCAATATGGATAAAAATGAATACGACACATGAACAGATAAGAACTACAAAACTGAGTTTGGTATTCCTGGTGTATTAGGATGTGTAGATGGGACACACGTGTCACTAAATTCCCCTCCAAGGAATTAACATTGTTTCTATAACAGAAAGGGATTCTTCAGCTTTAATGTTTTGCTCGTAAATAACTCTGTCCTTTATATAAAACTTGGCTTAAGTGCCATACATATTCCGTAGGTTTGCGTCTAGTGAAGCCGTTGGCAATATCTGGATATTTCTCCATCCAACTTACTATTGCTTCACTTTGTCTTTTATTTGTTGCATTCGACCTGCATTTGTACATACATAATTATTTTTGCCAAAATTCAAAGATACTTATACATTTTCTTGGTTTTCCTTCCCTTTTTCTCTGTTTTCCCTAGAAAAATGACAGGGAAAAAGTTCGAGGGAAATGTCGTTAGAGTTTCCATCGAAAACTTATTCGCAATAGGAAGAACTTTTTCCTTTTCCTTTCGAACATTGTTCACAATACCGGGTTTCCCCATGAGAGAAAAAGTTCGGGGGAAATTTTGTTCACATAAGCGCCGTTCACACCATACGATTTGTCTATACGATTTGCTTGATGACTCGTGTCTGTACTGCCAATCGTCAATGTGAACGCTCCATACTGCAAGTCGATACGATTTGTAGTATGAAGTTCAGAATTTTCGACTTTTTGTCTTGCTTGTGTGGGTGCCAGTGTATGTGTAAAAGTCGGAAACTATACTTCCATACGTTTTTCACTTTTTTTGTGATTTCGAAGGGTGAACATCAGCGCAAAAAGGCGATATGACGACGAATTTAGTGACAAGTTATGGCATTTCCAAGCTTGTAGATGTAATAATAGACTATTGTTGGCGGGATTGGTGTCTACTTCCGAGCTTCGGATATATGTATGTAGCTGGCTTAAATTGGTAGTGGTCAGCAAAACTCTAAATCTTGTGGTTATAATTCCAAAAATATTTTCTACTACACGCCACCACGATACTTCCTTTTGGGAGCCGCCGGGACCGACGCCAGGCACCGAGATACCGACCGCCAGTTGCGGGGCTCCTGTTTCTCGTGGTACCAGATTATCGCTACCGGTGGAGCTTCGCGATCGCAAGGTCACTTCCAGATGAGTCCCGCAAAGCTCGAGGTCTAGCACCTCACCCTAGAAAAACTCCTGCAATCGAGTCTTCAGTGCACTTAAAGAAGAGACAGGATTTTCACGAACCCGACGATCTAATTCATCCCACAAATTTTCAATAGGGTTCAGGTCCGGTGATTGTGGAGGTGTTTGGATTACCTTAGGGCAGTTGTAAAGTAGCCATTCACGAACAGCGTGAGCCTTATGTTTCGGGTCGTTATCTTGGTAAAATTTAAAGTTTTGCGAAATTCCCATTTTTTTTCGCACTTTGGCTTAAATTTTCCTTTAGTATGTTTAAATAGGACTCCTTATTCATAATTCCATCTATAAACACTAAATGTCCAACGCCTTTAGCCGATATACAGCCCCATACCATTACATGACCCCCTCCATGTTTAACAGTTGGCTTTATGTTTTGACTTTGGAACTCTTTATTTGCTCTCCGCCATACCATTACCCTTCCATCTGACCCAGAGAGATTGTACTTGCTTTCATCTGCAAATATTACGTCCTCCCATCAACTAGCATTTATATTTCGATGTTCCTTTGCGAATTTTAATCGAATTCGCCTATTACGCAAGCTGACAAATGGTTTTTTTCTGGCTACACGACCATTATATCCATGTGCCTTAATAGAACGACGTACAGTTGATGCAGATATCGGCTTTCCACATTCAGTCAGCACTTCTTTCACAATTTTTGGTGCACTCAGACGAGGATTAACTTTAATTTTTCGGACAATCAATCGTTCTTCTTTCTCCGTTAACTTTTTCGGTTGACCCAACTGTTTTCTTGATTCGATTCTGCCTTGGGCCTCAACCAAGCCTAGCACGATCTTTCGCTAGCCTTTTCCATTGCCGCACACCCAGTTGGCTGAGGTCCCCTTCCACCTGTGTGCGCCATCTTAAGGGCGGCCGTCCTCTGCTTCTTCGTCCCTCGGGGTTGGATTCAAAGACTCTCCGGGCTGGAGCTGTGGTGTCCATTCGCTCTACATGGCCCAGCCATCTTAGGCGTTGAATCCGTAGACGCCTGATTAGGCTCATGTCGCTGTACAGTCCGTAAAGTTCGTGGTTGAATCTTCTCCTCCATCCCCCGTCTGCGTTTATAGGCCCAAAAATCACGCGCAAAATCTTTCTCTCGAACCGACCAAGGGCCTCCTCATCCGCTTTTGATAGTGTCCATGCTTCTGCGCCGTACAACAGGACTGGGATGATAAGGGTCTTATATAGAGTCAACTTTGTCGTTCGGGAGAGGGCTCTATTACTCAGTTGCCTCCTGAGCCCAAAGAAACAGCGATTGGCAAGAGTTATTCTGCGTTTGATTTCGGAACTGATGTTGTTCCAGGTCACTGCGAAGCCAAGGTAGACGAAGTCCTTAACTACCTCGAACTTATATCTGCCTATACAAACGTTCTGGCCGAGACGTCGGTGTTGAGCGTCCTTCTTTGATGACAGCATTTATTTAGTTTTGCCCTCGTGTACCGCCAGACCAACTTTCGCCGCCTCGAACTCAATACTCGCAAACGCCTCATTGACATCTCGCTGTGATCTACCTATTATGTCGATATCGTCGGCGTATGCAAGGAGTTGCGAGGATTTAAAATAGATTGTGCCTCTTGTATTGGCCAGTGATTTTTGCACAATCATTTCCAATATGATGTTGCAGAAATCACACGACAGCGCATCGCCCTGTCTAAATCCTTTTTTGACATCAAAACTATCGGAAAGGTGTTCACCGATTCGGATGGAGCAACGAGCGTTCTCCAATGTCATCCTGCATAGTCTGACGAGTTTAGCAGGTATGTCAAAGGTAGACATAGCGTTGTGTAGCTCGTCTCTAATTGCGCTGTCATATGCCGCTTTGAAGTCGACAAATAGGTGGTGAGTGTCGACTTGAAATTCATTGGTTTTCTCCAGTATCTGCCTTAGTGTGAAGATTTGGTCGATGGTGGACTTCCCTGGCCTGAATCCGCACTGATAAGGACCTATCAGCTTATTTACAAAAGGCTTCAGGCGTTCACACAAAACGGCAGAGAAGATTTTGTAGGCGATGTAAAGGAGACTTATTCCTCTATAGTTGGCGCAATCAGAGGGGTCTCCTTTCTTGTGGATCGTGCATACGATGCTGAGACTCCATTCCTCGGGCATGCTTTCCTCTAACCATATCTTACGGATGAGCTGGTGCATGCTCCCAACCAGGTCATCCCCAGCTGCCTTGATGAGCTCAGCAGACAGTCCGTCTGCGCCAGCAGCTTAAAATCTAGTACAGGAAATTTTCAAAAAAATATACCATATGATGAAAACCGAATATTAATGACACTCACTGTATATTTAAAAAAAAACAGGGGTAACGATATTCACGACACAAATTCTCTCTCACAAATGAAATCTATCAAACTTGCAGTATAGTGTGAACGCTCCGTACTTTTGATTGTCAAAAAAATCGTATAGACAAATCGTATGGTGTGAACGCCGCTTATTATGTACTTGAATGATGTTTTGCGTGTCAAACAAAGTCTACAGTGTGTACGTAAGGCACTTCACTCAAAATTGACGTCACTTTTAATCGAAGGTGTGTACCGCACTTAAAACGTGTCGAAAACGATCCAGCTTGACAGATATGACACAAATTCAAAAAATGCAAAGCCATCTTAGTTTTAAAAATGTAAAACGGAATACTTCGATAGGGAATAGCCCAAGTTACAAAAAACAGCTGAAAAAACAGCGACAAGATATTAGAAGTAGAAAAAACAATTTGTCGAAAACGACCCCAACGTAGGTCTACGGTTAAAATTAACAAAAAAAAAACTTTATTCACACCCACTCGTCCACAGGCAATATGTAATGCAAAATAATGCTTTTTTGAAAGGCACTTACAAACATTCAGGTAAACGTTTATACTAAAAACAACAAATCAAGAGACAAAATAACAAAAATAATTAAAAAAAAAAAAACAAAAAAAAAAATTATTTTCCATTTTTTGTACGGATCTATCTCAAAAAGAAAATATTGTATTTCTGTAAACACACTGTTATCTGTAAAAAATCACAACGAAATGCTTTTAGTTTCTCGTTCCATACAATTTGTTTTTTTTTTTAATAATCTTTTCCACTATAGAGCCTCTATTGTGCAGTTGTAATTTATAGCAAACAGAAAAGAAACAAACAAAACTCAATGGACGGAAAGAGAAAGTGAAGAAATTGTATTATGGTATGATGGAAACAATATACACATTCATATACATATATATATGTAAGAGAGAAGGATATAATATATTAAAACCTATTGTTGTAACTCAGATGATATACATACACGTATACAGGCGTATACTACATTATTATGATTACTATTATCGATTATAACGTATATACATATATATATATATTGTACAATAGTTATTATTCAGTT
The DNA here is from genome assembly GCA_951905685.1 of Eumerus sabulonum. NCBI lineage: Eukaryota > Metazoa > Arthropoda > Insecta > Diptera > Syrphidae > Eumerus > Eumerus sabulonum. The sequence continues at coordinate 103,029,320 of OX645063.1, forward strand.
ACATATTTATGTACCATTAAAACGGTTAAATACTATTTATTGCAGACAAACAAATATATACAACTAAGCATTTATTGAATGGTTTCCTTTTAATTATTTGCTATATCCGCCAATAGCAGCTTTGTTGAGTTTGTTTTTGATTTGTTTTCTTGTTTCCCTAGCATTCCGCTTTATGTCACTTACTTAAGGGCCAGTCACATAGAACGCGTCGGCGCGTGCGTGCTTTGACAGCCAAGTAGAATACACACGTTCTTATGTGGGAAATGGCACATAGCCGACGCACGCACGCGCCTCGACGCGCCGGGTAGAGCTACTCGTTAACTTTTTGACGCGCTGACAGTTCACACATTCACGGATTGGAGCTTCACATTTATAATTTGAAGTTCACATATAGACAAATTGAGAGTAAGCACGTTCATGCCTGATTCACAACACTGCGTTGGTTTTTTTTTTTTTTTTTTTTTAGAGACTCGCGCAGGTTCAAGAGTTTTGATATTCTCTTATGATGTGTTGACACACACAACCTGAACGGAGTGCAGTGGTTGGGGTCGTTGATGTTCGTTCACTACTCTCGGGGGTGGTTGTCCTAGACCTAGATAGGACGAGAGCCGACCAAATTCCGCGTTGGTTATAGTCCGTAGTAATTCGTTCAAGCACTTTGGTATTGCATACGTAGAGGATGAATTTCGGTTGACCATATACTGTGAGTGTTATGCCTGCAGCAGTACGTCACTTTACATTCACAACTGCGTTGCATACTTTTTGTCCGAATAGGTGCGAGGCACTTTACGTGTTACGAGAAATGCTTCGACGCATGCTTACTTCAATTTTATTAGCCGTTCCATGTCAAAACACTGACTTAAACGTACACAACACAAACCATAAAATACACAGATACAGCATACACATCAATACACAGCAACAGTCGTTCAAACGCACAGAAATTTCCGACGTGTTTGACTTTTGTCCACTTTGGTTACGTGAGCTTACGTTTTCTCTCGCGCTCATTTTTTCTTATTTTCTCTCATTTTTTAATGAACGTAAGCTCGCCAACGCAAACGCAGTATTTATGACTACCCCATTGAATAGCTTGTGTTGGATGTCTTAGCTAGCACTAACGCAGTGTGTGAATCAGGCATCATTGATGGATGCATTGAGAGAATGTTTAGGAACTCTCTCGCAATGAGAGAAACTTCAAATTCGGTTGACATATCAAAGTACTATTCGGTTTGATGTCGCAGGAACGAGTGTTTAGTTGGTGTATAGTCACTGGCAATTAGTCTTACTCGGGACTGACAAATATATGTATATGGCCGAGGTTATTCCAGAGAATATCGCAGGTTTCGCCCACAATATACGTGCGACAAAATACAAATACAGAATGCTTGCGACAAAATACATATAAATATGATTGTCGAAATAAACTCGTCCATAATTTTATGTTTTATTTAACAATTAGGAATGTTTTCCAGTTGAACGCACAACACCAGTTTGACATTTATTTCTGAAAGGCGCACGCGTGGACGGATTCTATGTGACGATGCTTGCCTCGCGCGCGTTGGCTGTCAATGAAAATTAGCGCACGCACGCACGGACGCGTTCTATCTGACTGGCCCTTTACTTACTTTGATGGCGCTACAGTTCGGGGTGAACCAGGGCCTCAACCAACAAGCCTCTCCAGCCGGCCCGATCTTTGGCCAGCCGCTTCCAGTGCCGCACGCCCAGTTGGTTGAGGTCCCTTTACACCTGTGCGCGCCACCTTAATGCCCATATCACAATACTGCGTTGGTGCGTGCTTCGAGTGACGTTTAACATCCAGCACAAGCGATTCATAATGTAAACATAATAATGTCGCGGTCGCTGTCTCGATCGTAGGGTGTGTCGCGCAAGTTGGCAAACTTTTAACTCGGTCGTACGACATTGTGACAGCTGTGTAGAAAAAAACAAAACGCAAGGAAATCTTCAAATCGGCAGTTGACGGTTCGTTGTAAGTACAGGGGGTCTCAAAAGAAAGTTTATATTTAGAGGATCGATTAAAAAACGAAGTAAACATTCTATCGAAAACAATTTTATTTATCATTAAAGTTCACAACTTGGGAATTTATTTCTTAAAAATAATGTCATCTAAATGTAAGCCCTCGCGTTCGCGACAGCCATTTAATCGAACAGCAAAATTGTTCATTACAGCTCCGCGCTTCCGAATCGAAAGGTCGGGATCACTGCGAACAGACTGATTAACATTCTTTACGTTTTCTTACGTTATCGATGACCTTGACCGTCCTTTTTGGTTGATTTTTCTAGTGTTGAACCAGTCTCTTCAAACTTTTTTACCCATTTTCGAATGAGAGGAATGCTTGGCGCATCCCTTAAATGGCGTGAAATTCGAATATTGCAGAATTTTCTACGTGTCACAGTCGCCGAATCACCGTTTTTGTAAAACTCTCGCACGCACAACGCGCAGTCTGCACCCGAGAAACCCTCCATAGCGAGTGAATTCCCAAGAGCCAGGTTACTGATTGACATACCTCCCGCGCCCCACGGATTCATTGCGATCACGCAATAAGCGACAAATGTAAACTTGCTTTTGAGACACCTTGTATATGGACAAAGGTGAAAACAGTTGTTAAAATTTGACATAACGAAGCGACCTCATTGTGGGCGAGATTTCGCCAATCCTAGCGACAGCAATGCCGACCACGACCGAGACCGCGACGGAGACAGCGACTGCGACCTCATTGTGTTCAGGCAGTCAATGAGGCAGCCTTAAATACTGCGTTGGTGCGAGGCTCCTTACAATTGTCACAAAATAAGAGAAAAATGAGAACGAGAGAGCACGTAACACACGTAACCAAAGCAGACAAAAGTCAAACACGTTGGAAATTTCTGTGCGTTTGAACAGCTGTTGATGTGTTTGCTGTGTATTGATGTGTATGAGCTGTACCTGTGCATTTTGTGGTTTATGTTTGTGGTGATAAAATTGAATTGTCATTTTCGCGCATGCGTCGAAGCATTTCTCGTAACACGTAAGGAAGCTCGCACCAACGCAGTATTGTGATATGGGCATAGTACCTGATCCACAATACTGCGATAAGCGCGGTTCACATTGAACGACTTATCGAGCGATTTGCTTGACAGTCGTGGTTGGACGACAAATTGTGTATGCAAAACCAATGTGAACGCTCCAGCTACAAGTCGGTACTTTTTGTAGTCAGGAAGTTGAAAATTTCCAACTTTTTGTTTGACAGCCGTGGTTGAACGATTTATCGTTAAGTGTGAACAGTTGTCATACAACTTCAGAGCATTTTTTCACTTTCGCTTGTGCGTTCAGAGAAACAACACCAACTTTGAGCGGAATGAACGATATGACTTCAAACAAAGAAAAATAATTTTGGTTTGATTTTTTCATATGAGGAATTATTTCTCTCAGTAACTCATCATACGTTCCTAACAATTCGCAAATAATTACGAAAATCCTCTGGCAAATTTTGGTGAAATTCTCTTAACAGTTACCGATGAGAAATTATTACGTTTTCCGACCCATGGTTTAATCCACATTCGCTTTTTTTTTTCTTCATTTTCGAGTATTTCATCAATAATCATCCCTGTAACCAGAGCATGCGCCGCCATGTTAATACTTCGAAATTTCTATCGCAAGTGAAGTCGGTCAACAAGTCGTTTGGTGTGAACGCTACGTATTATTTGGTCGTCAAGCAAATCGGTGGATAAATCGTTCAATGTGAACCGCGCTTAAGTCACATAGGCACGTATGTAGTCGTGTCGCAGCGCTGTAATTTCGAAAAATTGAAAAATTGTCGCAACTACACGGCGTTTTGCCATTTCGAATTCGACATTGCAGGAATACGTTTGATAACTTGGTTTAACCCACCACCTTCTTCTGACTTTTGTTTTCGCTTTTAACTTTTTATAGGCTAAAGCAGCCGCACATGTTAGCAATAATGTTTTTTTCAAATTATTTTGATCCATTTATAACCTAAATTCGGTTTCAATCTTCGAATTTTTTACTGATGCCAACTTCACTCTAAAGAATTCACCACCAACTTCACTCACAGAAGTACCCTGCTGTCAAAAAAAACGCCGATGAAAGTCGCTCCATTGTTCACAGGCATCACATAGAACGCGTCGGCGCGTGCGTGCTTTGACAGCCAAGTAGAATACACACGTTCTTATGGGAAATGGCACATAGCCGACGCACGCACGCGCCTCGACGCGCCGGGTAGAGCTACTAGTTTACTTTTTGACGCGCTGACAGTTCACACATTCACGGATTGGAGCTTCACATTTATAATTTGAAGTTCACATATAGACAAATTGAGAGTAAGCACGTTCATTGGTGGATGCATTGAGAGAATGTTTAGGAACTCTCTCGCAATGAGAGAAACTTCAAATTCGGTTGACATTTCAAAGTACTATTCGATTTGATGTCGCAGGAACGAGTGTTTAGTTGGTGTATAGTCACTGGCAATTAGTCTTACTCGGGACTGAAGAATATATGTATATGGCCGAGGTTATTCCAGAGAATATCGCAGGTTTCGCCCACAATATACGTGCGACAAAATACAAATACAAAATGCTTGCGACAAAATACATATAAATATGATTGTCGGAATAAGCTCGTCCATATTTTTATGTTTTATTTAACAATTAGGAATGTTTTCCAGTTGAACGCACAACACCAATTTGACATTCATTTCTGAAAGGCGCACGCGTGCACGGATTCTATGTGACGATGCTTGCCTCGCGCGCGTTGGCTGTCAATGAAAATTAGCGCACGCACGGACGCGTTCTATCTGACTGGCCCTTTACTTACTTTGACGGCGCTACAGTTCGGGGTGAACCAGGGCCTCAACCAACAAGCCTCTCCAACCGGCCCGATCTTTCGCCAGCCGCCTCCAGTGCCGCACGCCCAGTTGGTTGAGGTCCCTTTACACCTGTGCGCGCCACCTTAATGCCCATATCACAATACTGCGTTGGTGCGTGCTACGAGTGACGTTTAATATCCAACACAAGCGATTCAATGGGGCAGCCTTAAATACTGCGTTGGTGCGAGGCTCCTTACGATTGTCACAAAATAAAAGAAAAATGAAAGCGGGAGAGCACGTAACACACGTAACCAAAGCAGACAAAAGTCAAACACGTTGGAAATTTCTGTGCGTTTGAACAGCTGTTGATGTGTTTGCTGTGTATTGATGTGTATGAGCTGTATCTGTGCATTTTGTGGTTTATGTTTGTGGTGATAAAATTGAATTGTCATTTTCGCGCATGCGTCGAAGCATTTCTCGTAACACGTAAGGAAGCTCGCACCAACGCAGTATTGTGATATGGGCATAATGCCTGATCCACAATACTGCATTAGTGCTAGCTGAGACATCCAACACAAGCAATTCAATGGGGTAGTCCAAAATACTGCGTTTGCGTTGGCGAGCTTACGTTCATTAAAAAAACGAGAGGAAATAAGAAAAAATGAGAGCGAGAGAAAACGTAAGCTCACGTAACCAAAGGAGACAAAAGTCAAACACGTCGGAAATTTCTGTGCGTTTGAACGACTGTTGCTGTGTATTGATGTGTATGCTGTATCTTTGGTTTGTGTTGTGTACGTTTACGTCAGTGTTTTGACATGGAGCAGCTAATAAAATTGAAGTAAGCATGCGTCGATGCATTTCTCGTAACACGTGTGCCTCGTACCAACGCAGTATTGTGGATCAGGCATAAATGCGGTCGTCCTCTGCTGCTTCGTCCCTCGGGGTTGGAGTCGAAGACTCTTCGGGCCGGAGCGTTGATGTCCATTCGCTCTACATGGCCTAGCCATGTCGGAGTCTACACGAGGGCTATTTGACGAGGGCTGAAATAAGTGCAAAAGAGAGGGTAAGTGAAAAAAAAAATACATTGGCACAGTCACGCGCGGGTAGTTACTTCATGGGTTTTTTGACATTTCCTTATCTCCTTCTCTTTGTTTTGCGATGTCGCTTCACTCCTGTTTCTGACTTGGAAGTGTACGTTTGGATACCATTCTTACTTTTCAAACATCACCACAGGCTAACGAAATTGAAATGTGAAGCGAAATGTCAAAAAACAGGCACGAGCAGAAAAGCTCCCTGTGGACGCGTCTTCAAATTGGAACGTAGGTTCAAAAGAAACAGGCACAAAAAAAAAGCCCTCGTGTAGACTCCGACCATCTTATACGTTGGATCCGAAGACGTCTAACTAGGCCGATGTCGCTGTATAGCCCGTGCAGTTCATGGTTGAATCCACTCCTCCACTCTCCGTTTACACAAGCGGGACCATTGTGAATGGTTCGCTCTGCCTGACGGCGGCATTTTGACTATCATCGCCGTTATACAGTCTGCAGATGTGGTCCTTCCACAATCTCAGCATCGACTGTGACTCCACTACTAGTCGTCCGTGCTCATCCCTGCAGGCTTCTGCTCTGGCTTTACAGCCCTGGCACGTTCGTTTTACTTTCTGGTGAAATCTTCGGACGTCGTTCCTGCCGTAACATCTCTCCATCTCCTCGATCTCGCGCTTCTCGTGCCCTTTCTTTTTCCTTCACAGAAGCGCATGCTCCTCCCTCCTTTTCTGTTCATAGAGCTCGCGGGCAGCTCTCGTCCGTCGATGCAATGTGGCCATGTATGCATTCTGTTTCTCTACATGGGCCTGTCTGCACTCATCATCAAACCAGGGGTTTCTCGACGGTGGTGGCTCGAAACCGAGTATATCTGAGGCGGCCTCTCTAATGGCTTTCTGACAACGACTCCATTGCTGTTCTATGGTTTCTGCAGATTGCATCGGGACCTGGGAGAGCTTGAGGGAGACTTGATCGGCGAAGGTTCTGGCGGTCCCCTGCGATTGCAGCTTTCCGACGTTAAATTTTGGTGTTCTTACTCGACTCTGTTGGTTCCGAGAAATTCGCATCCATACCTTGGCTGCAACAAGAAAATGATCCGAGTCGATGTTGGCTCCTCGAAAGGTTCGGACATCTAGGATGCTGGAGGAGTGTCTGCCGTCGATCGCAATATGATCAATTTGGTTGGTTGTCGATTGATCGAAAGACCGCCAGGTCCCCTTATGGATGTTGAGGTGTGGGAATCGTGTACTTGCTACTACCAGGTTATGTCCCGCCATAAAGTCCACTAGCCTTAGTCCGTTTTCTGACGTGGTGTTGTGTAGGCTGTGTTTTCCAATGACCCGTTCAAAGATAGCTTCCTTACCCAGCTTCGCATTGAAATCTCCTAGAACGATTTTGGTGTCATAGCTGGGACATTGCGCATACGTTCTGCCTAGGAGATCATAGAAGTCGTCTTTATGTCGGTCATCTTTCTCCTCTGTGGGGGCGTGGACACATAGTAAGCTTATATTGCCGAGATTGGCCTTGATGCGGATAGTTATGAGGCGTTCGCTTGCATACTGGAAGCTTAAGACTTTTTTCCTGAGTCTGCTTCGAACAACAAATCCGCATCCGAATAAGCGTTATTTTCTCTGTAGCAGTTTCCGTAGTATATATCACAGTTTTTCATCCGCTTTTTGCCTGGCCCATCCCATCACACTTCTTGGAGCGCGGTAACGTCTGCCTTATAGCAGTCCAAAGAGTTGACCAGTTGTTCGGCTGCACCTGGTCTGTTGATGGACCTAACTTTCCAGGTGCAGATCCGAAATTCGTTTCCTTTTTGACGTTTGCGGGGGTCGTCAACATGTAATCCGTCCGTAGCCGAGGCTATTGGTTGTTTCTGAATAAGTTTGCAGGATCTATTGCGTTTACATATACAGGGTGCCCCACGATTGGTGTGCCAAAAAGCTAGAGCGTTTAGGTCTGGTCAAGACAAGAAAAAAATCGTATGGGAAAGGCTCTACAGGTTTACATGCATTTTTTCAACTCGATCCAGCTCCGCTAGCCGGATCGAGTCGAGTCAACTCTATTTCAACTCAATCCGCGTTTATATGAATTTCGATCCTAGTTGAATCCGGATTCAACTACGTATGTAAACGGGGTAAGTGTGTACATGTGAATGATGGTTTGACGATCAAAAGTGACGAGTTGCAAAAATGTTCGTGGTTGCATGACGGTCAGCGGCCATGTTGGTTCTGATCGACAGTGTGTACATGAATTGTGTCATTCAAGCGTTGGACATGGATAAGAGCAGACAATTTCTCGAGAAATTTATAAATATTTACGAGTCCCACCGTTGTCTCTGGGACGTAATGTGTCCAGAATATATACGCCACCGGGACAAAAAAGACGAAAAATACAAATTCGCCGTCCATGGTGACTGCGCAAAATTATGAACTTGAATGATGTTTTGCGTGTACATGAGACACTTCACTCAAAACTGACGTCACTTTTGATCGAAGGTGTGTACCGCACTTGAAAGCTATTACTTACTTACTTAGGTGGCGCTACAGTCCATGGTGAACCTGGGCCTCAACCAACAGGCGTCTCCAGCTGGCACGGTCTTTGGCCAGCTGTTTCCAGCGCCGCACGCCCAGTTGGTTAAGGTCCCCTTCCACCTGCGTGCGCCATCGTAGATGCGGTCGTCCTCTGCCGCGCCTTCCTTCCGTGGTGGATTCGAAGACTCTTCGGGTCGGAGCTGTGTTTTCCATGCGCTTTACGTGAACAAACGGGACCGTAGATAGTACGCAGAATTTTCCTCTCGGAACCACCAAGGGCATCTTCATCCGCTTTTGTTAAGGTCCAAGCCTCTGCGCTGTAAAGGAGGACTGGGATGATTAAGGTCTTATATAGTGTCACCTTGGTTTTCCGAGAGAGGGTTCTACTTCTCAATTGCCTCTTGAGCCCAAAGAAACAGCGGTTGGCAAGAGTGATTCTGCGTTTTATCTCAGCGCTGGTGTTGTTGTCGCTGGTAATCAGTGAGCCAAGGTAGACGAATTCCTTGACCACTTCAAAGTTATATCCGCCCATGGTGACGTTCTGGCCAATACGTCGGTGTTGTCCGTCTCTTTTAGATGAAAGCAGATATTTGGTTTTACCCTCATTAACCTTAAGACCCATCTTAGCCGCTTCTACCTCAATGCTTACAAAGGCCTCATTGACGTCTCGCTGTGTTCGTCCAATCACGTCAATGTCGTCGAGGTACGTAAGCAATTGCGTAGACTTGAAATAAATCGTACCTCTTGTGCTGGCCAGCGACTCTTGCACAATATTTTCAAGCACGATGTTGAAAAAGTTGCATGACAGCGCGTCACCTTGTCTAAGTCCTTTTTTGACATCAAAGGTCTTGGTTTGTTCATTACCGACCTTAATGGAGCAGCGAGACTTCTCCATTGTCATCCTGTACAGTCGGACGAGTTTTCCAGGGATGTTAAAATAGACATTGCTTTGTATAGCTCGTCTCTATACACGCTGTCATACGGAGCCTTGAAGTCGACGAAAAGGTGGGGAGTGCCGATTTAGTATTCTTGGGTCTTCTCCAAGATCTGCCGTAGCGTAAATATTTGGTCTGTTATGGATTTACCTGGCCTAAAACCACACTGATAAAAGCCGTCCAGGTTATCCTCAAACGGTTTCAGGCCTTTACACAATACGGCAGAGAAGATCTTTTATGCGATGTTAAGGAGACTTATTCCCCTATAGTTGGTGCAGTTATAGGGGTCGCCTTTCTTATGGACGATGCTGAGATTCCATTCGTCGGGCATGCTTTCCTCCGACTATATCTTGCAAATGAGATGGTGCATGCACCTTACCAGCTCAACTCGAGCCGCCTTAAAAAGCTCAGCTGACAGGCCGTTTGCGCCCGCGGCTTTATTAGACTTAAGTCTTGATATCGCTATTTTGACTTCGTCTAGGTCGGGTGGACTGAATTATATTACTTCGTCGTCCATTACGAATGGCTCGTTCCGCCTGACAGCGGTATCTTGTATATCATCGCCGTTATACAGTCTGCAGAAGTGGTCTTTCCAAATCCTCAGCATTGACTGTGACTCTACTACCAGTTCGCCATTTTCATCCCTGCAGGCCGCCGCTCTGGCTTTCTAGCCATGGCATGTACGTAATCTTTTTTCGTAATCGTATTTTGAACAAGGAAAATAATGTTTCAGTAGAAAGATATAAGGCGCCATATATCATATCTCTGTACAATGTGCGATGTCAAATATTGTAATGTAAAATATTTATACGAAATAAAGTTCTATCTATCTATGTACGTTTTACCTTATTGTAATCCGGCATCAATCCTGCGGAAACATCTCTCCATCTTCTCGATCTTTCGTCTGAAAAGCGTGTGTTCCTCTCTTCTCTTCTGCTCATAGATTTCGCGAGCAGCTCTCGTCCGTCGTTGCAGCATGGCTTTATATGCCTCTTGTTTTACTGCATGGGCTTGTTCGCATTGTTCATCGAACCAGAGGTTTCTAGGTGGTGGCGGTTTGAAACCCAGCATCTCTGAGGCAGCGTCTCTGACGGCGTTCTGGCAATGCGCCCATTCCTGCTCTATTGTTTGTGCTGCTGTGGGCGGATTTGGAGAGCTTGGAGGAGACACGATCGGCAAAGATTCTGGCAGTCTCTTGCGATTGTAGCTTTCCGACGTCAAACTTACGTTGTCCTATTCAACTCCTTAGCATTCTTGATATCCTCATTCGTACCTTGGCTACAGCAAGGTAGTGGTCCGAGTCGATGTTGGCCCCTCGGAAGGTTCGTACGTCGAGAATGCTGGAGGAGTGTTATGATTGTTACGAGTCGTTCACTCACATGCCGGAAGCTTAGGACCTTTTGCCTAAGTCCACTTCGAACAACAAATTCGCATCCAAATAGGTGTTGTTTGTTCACCTTGTATAAATTCCCGTAGTAGGTATGTAGGTTTTTTAGGTTAATGTGGTGGACATAAGCCACACGTAGGCTGAAGTGATACCACCTGGATCAAGTAACCCTGATCCGCTACCTGAGAACCAACCGGTGCTTCTAATGATGCGATGGAGTTGAGCTATCTTTTGGTTTGCTAGCTCACTTAGATTGTCAAAGATGGGCGCGCCGAGGTAGATCTTCCTGCGATTCGCAAAAGAGGGGCATGAGCAGAGGAGGTGGTGTATTGATTCCACCTCCGCAGCCGCGACAGAAGTCATTGGAGAGTAGCCCTAATCTGGCGGCGTGTTTTCCGATGACGCTGTAACCTGTAAAGACAGACACTAGAGTACTTAAAGTTGCCCTTTTGGTTGCCACTAGGTCCCTGGTTCGTCCTAGGCTTAACTTAGGCCACAATTGTTTGGTGATAAAGCCAATATTGCTCTCATTCCATTGGAGGTTGGTCTCCTCATGATCCCACTACCTACACCCGACTTTGGTATTACTTTCCCTTCAGCCCATTCCTCCCTGGATGGAAAGACAACTTCGAAGTTCCTAGTGAACAGATTCTGCGGGATGATGTAGTCCGTGTCCATGGGTATTTTGAAGTGGTTTAGAATGGTAGTAAGGCCTTTTTGAGATGTGGGCCATTTGCTTGCTTGCTTGCTGAAAAGGTTGAAAGGTGGAAGATGTAATAGAATGTTTAGGGCCTCCGTGGGGGTAGATCTGATCGCTCCGCTTATGTATAAGCTGGCCGATCTTTGTACCTTCCCGAGAAGGCTTCGATTGACTGCCTTGTCCAGAGCAGTCCACCAGACTACAACGCCATACAGGAGGATGGGCCTTATGGCTGCTGGGTAGAGCCAGTGCATAATGCTTGGTTGGAGACCCCACTTCCTGCCCACCACTTTCTTACGGGTGTAGAGGGCAGTAGTTGCTTTCTTGACGCGATCAAGAATATTGGGTTTCCTATTCAGCCTCCTGTCAAGGACTAGGCCTAGATATTTAGCCTGCTCTTTGATTGTTAGTTGGATTCCACCCAGCATCGGTGGGTTGAGGGGCGGAATTTTGTATTTGTTAGTAAACAGTAGTAGATCGGTCTTCTTAGTGTTCACCCCAAGACCACAGTACTGCGTCCAGGTTTCTACTGTATATAATGCACTCTGCATATGGTCGCATATAGTGTTGGGAAATTTACCTGTGACGGCAATAGCAATGTCATCTGCATAGGCGGTCACAGCGTACCCTTCCTGTTCAAGCATCCGCAGTAGTTCGTTGACAACCACGTTCCAGATGAGAGGGGAGAGTACTCCACCCTGTGGTGTACCTCTGCTGACCATTCTGGTTGGAACGGCACCAGCGAAGTTGGCTTTGACGACTCTTTGTGTTAGCAGTTGTCGTACCAGTTCTATCACTGATCCCATAACACCCAGATCAGACAGCGCTTTGATGACGGCCCATGGTTCAACATTGTTAAAGGCGCCCTCAATGTCGAGAAAGGCGACTAGTGACCTTTTTATCTTACTGACCAGCGAGTGGAGTGCTGTTTCCGCCGATTTGCCTTTGCTGTAGGCATTTTGGTTATCCGACAGCCTTCCTAAGATGCAGCTGTACCGAATGTGTGCGTCTAAAACCTTCTCTAGAGTTTTTAATAGAAAAGAAGTAAGACTTATAGGCCTCAAGTCATTTGCATACGTGTGGGAATTTTAGCCTGCCTTGGGTATGAAAATGACTTTGGTTACCTTCCACTTGTTGGGGATGTAGGGTAGGGAGAGGCAGCTATTATAAATGACCACAAGCCAGGGGAGGATGATATCTGCTGGAGCTCAGCTGGTAGGTATGATCCCATCCGGTCCTGGGGACTTGTATAGTTCAAAGCTTTTTATTTGTAGTAGGTAAGTAGGTATGTGACAGTTTTTCATCCTCTTTTTACCCGGTGCATCCAACCCATCGCACTTCTTGGAGTGCGGTAATGTCTGCTTTATAACAGTTTAGGGCTTTTTCTAACTGTTCGGCCGCACCCGGTCTGTTAAGGTAAGGGTTCTAACATTCCCGGTACGGTACGACATGTACATAGTTCATCCGTTAAATCCGAGGCTTGTGGTTGTCTCTGAGTAATGATGAGTATTTTATGGCTTACTAGGCCGTAACCCAACCGACTAAACCTGTTTTTTTTTTTGCGCAGGAAACTCGCCATTCGCCCTTCCCCGTCTGAAAGTGCAAGAGGAAATCTCCAGTATCTCCAGATGGCACCACGAGGAGGTGGAAGTGGGACAGTGCCGCAAGGTGTTCGTCTGCGGTGGCTCTTCTCGCTTTTTAGCAGGCCAGCATCTGTCGGATAGATACTACCTACCCCTGGGAGGCCTTTGTTAGTCCTTTGCCATCCTACAACATACTAGTTCTCCATTTTCATCTCTGCAGGCTTCGCTCTGACTTTGTACCTCTGGGGTATCTGACATTACGATAGCACCACTCTATCTCCCCGATCCCGCAATTCCATTCCGCGCAATGACTTATTGCAAATTGTGATCTTAACATTCCGTTCCGGAATTCGAAGAAATATTTGACAAAAAAAAAAAATGCCATTGTCTGCCAGCTAAATCATGCGATACATTTCAAGGGAACCCTGAGGCCAATTCCCCCAATAACTCACTGAAATGGATATAAACAAATTCAACAGAACCCAACGCAACGATGCAACGATAGATATCTTCTTCCAGGAAAAAGAAAAACAAAAAAACTGTCATCGCACCGGCAAGTTTCAGAATCGAGTCAATCGAGTCTCGACCGCTAACCTTTCCCCAGTTTTTCTCAAGCAAAACAGAGAAAGCTCTCCAAGCGATGACACTGCCTTCACTTAATTTGTCAACCAATTTGTTTTGACTCGACCGTGTTATTGCTTCTTAAAAACTCCAACGTAGTGCAGTGGACAAGTTCATCTTTCTGTTGCGCTATTTTCGTTCTATCGTTTTATTGCGCCCTTCTTTATACGGAGACTTGGTCGAGGACGTTGATTTGGCATAGGAAACGAGCACACGGAAACCGGTTGTTGTGCACAAGAAGTGAAAAGGGAGCTATGGATCCGAGTCGAAGGGGAATACTGGTTAAATGCGGAGGATTCGCAACACAACTGCAAACACATGTGAATGACGCCATCGATGGTGACCCCCTGTGGAGTGCCCGCTATGACGCCAAAGATCCTGACGCAGTAATTCGGACGCACTTGGACTTTCTAGAAAGTGAGTAACGTATGTACATACGTAGTACGTAGTCAATTTCATGTATCGCGTACAAGGGTTACGTGTAGTGTGTCCATTGTCGCGATAAGGGTGCACACTCGCAAGTGGCTTTCCTTCAATTACAGTGTTCCCGTGCCCATTGTTCGTTTTCCTGCTCTCACGTTCGCACCAGACAAGCGACGAAAGCGAAAAAGTTAAAGCAAAACAAGAAAACGAATTGTTTGTCAATTTGCCACAAGGTCGTTGCGATGCATATGTACATATGTCTTGCCCTTGAAGCTTTTCACTCGTTTCTCTTTGGGTGTATTTTGTTTACGTCTTCAAGGTAAACAAATCACCCGGGCCCATGTGGCTAGAGTACTCATTTTTGAATTCAACGGTCGAAGCGGGAATAACGTGTATGTATTGTAAACGGTAATGTAGATGGCGCGCAGATCATTCTATCAAACACTTATCAGGCAAGCGTTGACGGTTTTATAAAGCACTTGAACCTATCACGAGACGAAAGTATCGAGCTGATAAGGAAAAGCGTGCGGCTGGCGAAACAGGCTAAGGAGATCTATTTGAAGTCAAAGGATGAAACAGATGATGGTGAGTGGTTACTACTTTGTTGCGAGTACATCTGGTCTAGTCCACTTTGTCGTAGGTTTGCCATTAGTGCTGGCATCTATTGGTCCGTATGGAGCACATTTGGGCGACGCATCCGAGTATAGAGGTAATTATGCAGAAACAGTGACGAGTCAAGTACTACGCGATTGGCACCGAATCCGAATCGAAGTCTGCGTATCTGAGGGTGTAGATGGACTGGCAATAGAAACAATACCATGTCAGGTGCGTTATACCTTTTCTTTCCATGCACATTTTAATTCGCTTCTTTGTACTTACAGTTCGAGGGTGAAGCAGTGGTTGATCTCTTATGCGACGAGTTTCCAGACTCTAAATTCTGGGTCTCTTTCCAATGTAAAGTAGGCAGTCAACCCTTAATTTGTTTTGCTCTATTCAATAACTAGACGAATTGTGATTGTAGGACGAAGAGCACCTGGCACATGGGCAACGTTTCAGTGACGCCGCTTTGTCTATCTGGAAGAAATTACAAGAGAAATCTGCAACCAACCAGTGCATTGGCATCGGAGTGAACTGTGTCCATCCGAGGGTAAGTACACCTCCTCAACGTGCTAAGTTCAGTATCTAACGATGTGTATTTGCAGCTGGTAGCACCACTTTTCAAATCCATTCAGGGCCACAACATACCTCTTATTGTGTACAGTAACCGTGGCGAGATTTTCGACGAACAAAACGGCTGGACCGGGACCGAGAAATGCATTCCGCTTCAAAACTACATACCCGAATGGATTGAACTGGGAGCAAGAGTGATTGGTGGCTGTTGTCGCGTATACGCGAATGATATCTTGCAAATCAGACAGTTTATGGACTCGATTGTACAGTCTACTCCTAGTACCTAAGTTCCCTTTGTGTTGTTTCTTTCATTCATTAAATTAAAATCCGTTGTTCGTTTGTAAGCCATGGGATAAGCTTTGTTGCTGATTGCAATATATTTACTTACCATATGGCGTAGCAAGGGTTATCAGTACGGGAAGTGATCTGTAACTGTGGATCTATGCGAGAGAGTCGGTTTCATTGTTTGTTTTTATAATTCTAGTGACACATGAGGACTTACTTAGTTATTAGGCCAGCGATCCATGGAGGATCCGAGCCTGAGCTATAGCTGCCTTCCATCCTCGACGGTCCCGGGCACGCTGCATCCAGGTGTCAAGACCAAGATGTCTTACATCCGCGATTACTTGATCTTTATACCGGAGGTTCGGTCTTCCTCTTCTTCTCGAACCAGGAGGCTCAGAGTCGAAGACCCTCTTAGCTGGAGCATTGATGTCCATGCGCTCGATGTGGCCGAGCCAGTGTAGTCGACGCATCCTTGCCTTCCAGACTACATCCACATATTGGTACAGCTCGTAGAGTTCGCGGTTGTGTCTTCTTCTCCATTCACCTTCCTCACAGACAGGACCAAATATCCGGCGCAGAACTTTTCTTTCGAAAGAACCCAAAATCAGCTCCGCTGTCCTGCTTATCGTCCAGCTTTCGGCCCCGTACAGCAAGACTGGCAGTATCAGCGTTTTGTAAAGCATGACTTTGGTCTTTCGAGTGAGGAGTTTTGACCCCAGTTGTTTGGACAAGCCGAAGTAACAGCGGTTGCCAAGGGCGATTCTATGCCGGATCTCCACTGTGGTGTCACTTGTGGAATTTACGCTTGCCCCGAGGTAGACAAACTCCTTAACTACCTCGAAATTGTAGCTGTCAATTGTTATATTTTGTCCCAGGTGATGGGCGATGGATTGGTTTTTGCTTGACAGCATGTATTTCCTTTTGTCCTCATTGATCTTAAGACCAACTCGTTTCGTCTGTTCTTCAATCGCCGTGAATGCTTCCACAATGCCACGTTGAGAACATGCGATGATGTCGATATCATCCGCGTACCTAGCAGCTGGATGGACTTGTAAAAGATAGTGCCTTCCCTGTTGACGCCTGCCCGTCGCACTATCTGCTCCAGCACCAGGTTGAAGAACCTAGAACCGCGACTAGCGTGGCGCGACACAACTGGATCAGTTTTACCGGGATCCCGAATTCGGCCATCGCCCCAAACAGTTCTTCACGATGAATGCTGTCGTATGCGGCTTTGAAATCGATGAAAAGATGGTGTGTATCGATTCGAAACTCGTTGGTCTTTTCCAGGATTTGTCGAAGTGTGAACATTTGGTCTATAGTTGATTTGCCGGGCCGGAAGCCGCACTGGTAGCTGCCGATTAGTGCGGTGCAAAATGGTTTTAGACGTTCACACAATACGCTGGACAGGATCTTGTATGCGACATTGAGCAGGGATATACCTCTATAGTTCTTGCAAGGGGTAGGATCGCCTTTTTTGTGGATGGGGCATATAGAGCTGGTATTCCAGTCATCGGGCATGCTTTCATCTTCCCAAATTCTGCAGATGATCTGGTTCATGCTCCCTACCAGAACATCGCCGCCAGCCTTGAAGAGCTCTGATCGCAAGCCATCTGAGCCTGCGGCCTTGTTGTCTTCAGCTTCTGAATTGCTGTGCCGACTTCTTCGATGTTGGGTGGGAGGACTACTTTAGCGGCTGAAGTTGGGATTTCCTCGGTCCCTACCACTCTCTCTTGGTCATGCTCGTTAAGCAGCTGCTGGAAATGCTGCTTAAATACATCCACTATTCCCTGCGGGTCGGTGACAAGATTACCCTCGCAGTTTCGAAGAGCCTGGGTGCCCCTTTTGAAGCCTCCTTTGGCCTTCTTGTAAAAAGCTCGTGTTATATGTTTATCCCTAGACTCCTCGATTTCCTTGAGCTGGGAGGCTGCGAAGATTCTTTTCTTTTGTCGCAGTAGTTTTTTCTCCTCTCTTCTTCTGGCTCGGTACTCTTCTTGCGCTGCCCTGGTTTTCCTCTGCAGCGCCCTTTGGTACGCCTCGTCGGTTGCTGCCTTTTTCTGCTCACACTCGCCATCATACCACGGGTTTCTTGTCGGGGGTGGTAGGTATCCTAAGGTGGTTTCGGCTACTTCCTGAATGGCTGAGCGGCAATGCAGCCACATATTATTAGCATTTGTGTTCGACGTAGGCATACCGTAGAGTCTTTCGCTCAGCTGCTCCCTGTAGACTCTGGCAACCTCCGGTGTGCTCAGGCGCCCAATGTCGAACCTCCTCCTGATGGGCTGGTGCAGCTCTCTGACATTGGACAGTCGAGATCTGAATCTTGATGCTACGAGGAAGTGGTCAGAGTCGACATTTGCCCCTCTGAATGTTCGCACATCCAGGATGTTTGACGAGTGCCTTGCGTCAATGAGCACGTGGTCGACTTGGTTGGCGGTACGACCGTCCGGAGATCGCCAGGTTGCTGTGTGGATTCGCTTGCAAAGAAATCTTGTGCTACTTGAGCTGTCGCAAAGTCCGTGAGTCGGAAGCCGTTATCTGTTGTTGTATCGTTGAGGCTGTGCTTTCCGATAACTCCGCCAAGGGTGTTCTCCTTACCGATTTTGGCGTTGAAGTCCCCGAGCACGATTTGTACATCGTACTCCGGACAAGCTACGTAGGCGTTGTCCAGGAGGTCATAGAAGTCCTCCTTGATAGGGTCTTCAGCCTCGTCGGTAGGGGCGTGTGCACATATAAGACTGATGTTATAAAATCTGCCTCTGATGCGGATCATAGCCAGGCGATCACTTATAGGTTTAAAGTCGATGACCTTCGACCTTAACCTCCTTCCCACTACAAATCCGCACCCAGTAGGTGCAATCTTTTGTGACAGCTGTAATAAATGTCGCAATTTTTCTTCCTAATCATACCGTTTCCTATCCAGTGTATTTCCTGGACCGCAGTAATATCCGCCTTGTACTGCGTGAGGATTCTTTCTAGTTTATGAGCAGCTTCGGGAGTGTACAGGGTTCTGACATTCCAGGAGCATACTCGCAAATCGTGTTCCTTTTTCGTGCGTTGTCGTCGTCGAGTATCCGTCCGTGTATCCGAAGCATCTTGCTCATTCATAACTTGTGTTTTTTTTTATGTGGGCGGATTGTTAGCCCGCCGCACAACCGCCATTCTGGTCGGGGTTTTGTCGCTGCATACGTTGTTGAAGAGTCTATCAAGAGGGCGCCGCGAGGAGGCCGTATGTCAACTTTCCCCGGGCATTTAAACAGGGTTCGTTGCTGGCATCTCGCCAGGTTGAGAGTGATCAACAACTTTACCCTGTATGTCCGAGCCCATGCCCCCTGACACATGAGGATGGGGTTAACAAACTCGCCGCACCAGATGTTGGTAACAAGCGCCGCGAATTACAATCCAAAACGAAAACAAAAAGTTTAAAAATAAATTTCTATATTTGCACTGAATTTGTAGCCATGCGAAGTGATAACAAGACGTTAGCTGGTGATAGTTCTTCTGTCGCAGATGATTGAGAGGACTTATCAGCTTTTTGGTGAAATTCCGTTGGTTTAAAGGACCACGATGACCCACCTAATAGGATTGCGGTATCGCGCTGTATACGGGGTGTAAGCGCTTTCCCTTTATAATGGACGTGTGGTATACACTGCAGGTAAGGATAAGCGCTGTTGGTGCGTAAGCGTAAATTCGGAAGCTGTACTGTACCAAGCTTGCCCCTGATGTATTGGCCAAAGATCGGGGTTGTATTAAGAGACTTGCTCACATACATATTTAATTTTTACAATAACTAGCGATATCGATCTAAATGGCACCAATTTTGGATGATGCAATATCAGCGCTGAATTGCGTGAGACGTTCTCCCGCGTTCTTGACGTAATTACAATTTATGGACAGCTATTGTGGTGAATCTCAAGTATTTTGTTTTCTTTTCCTGTTATTTTAAATCAGTCAGCGAATGAAGGGAACAATTTCAGCCCCTGACCGCAGAGCTTCATCGCCTCGTGGACTTTGTGAATATTCTGACTTTTTTTTAGACAAAGATAATCGAAACTCTGATTAACTGAGGCTCTCAGCCATTTGTAGCGAACAGACTTTTATCAACAAGTTCACCTAGCCCACAGTACCTTTTAGCAAACTGTCGTCAGTGTCTTCTATACCAGTGTATGCTACCTCGGAAAGTTGGCAGTGACAGTGGAATGACCAACTGCGAGGATCGTCTACTGGATCTAGCTTCGACAACGGATTTCTGTAGTCAGGCACAGAAGCCTGCCTGATGAATGGCACCTTCGTTATGAGCTCTTCCTCACAGCAGACATCGGTCTGGATCAGGAATATGGAGCCGAAAGTTCTTCCTCTGGAAACTGCGACCTATCAGGTAGTTAGTCTCCCGAAAGAAACGCGCGCCATCTGCCGGATTTGAGGGAAATCTGGAACTAAGTTGGATGTGCGGCTTGACAAGAGGGCTTTGATTATCTATTCCTATAAGAGAGTGGAGAAGGAAAAAGAAAGGGCACGAGAAGCACGAGATCGAGGAGATGGAGAGATGTTACTGCAGGAACGACGTTCGAAAATTTTATTAGAAAGTAAAACGAACATGCCAAGACTATAAAGCCAGAGCAGAAGCCTGCAGGGATGAGCACGGACAACTAGTAGTGGAATCACAGTCGATGCTGAGATTGTGGAAGGACCACTTCTGCACACTATATAACGGCGATGATAGTCAAAATGCCGCCGTCAGGCAGAGCGAACCATTCGCAATGGACGAAGACGAAGGAGAATCCCGTCCACCCGACCTAGACGAGGTTAAGATAGCGATATCGAAACTTAAGTCCTATAAAGCTGCTGGAGCAGACGGACTGCCCGAGGAACTGTTTAAAGCAGCTGGCGATGAGCTGGTCAGGAACATGCACCAACTCATCTGCAAGATATGGTCGGAAGAACGCATGCCCGATGAATGGAATCTCAGTATCGTTTGCCCGGTCCATAAGAAAGGAGACCCCTATGACTGCGCCAATTACAGAGGGCTAAGCCTCCTGAACATCCCGTACAAGATCCTCTCTGCCGTACTGTGCAAGTGCCTGAAGCCGTTCGTGGACAATCGGATAGGTTTCTACCAGTGTGGTTTCAGGCCAGGAAAATCCACGATAGATCTTGGAGAAGACCCATGAATTCCAGGTCGACATGCACCATCTTTTCGTTGACTTTATAGCTGCGTATGATAGTGTTTATAGAGACGAACTATACAGAGCCATGTCATGTTTTAACATTCCTGCCAAACTCGTCAGACTATGCAGGATGACTATGGAGAACTCTCGCTGCTCCATTAAGGTCGGAGGTGAACTAACCGACCCGTTTGAAGTTAAAAAAGGTTTTGGACAGGGTGACGCACTGTCATGTGATTTCTTCAACATTATTCTTGAAATGATCGTGCGGGACTCTGCAGCCAATACAAGAGGTACGATCTGCTTCAAGTCCACACAATTGCTTGCCTACGCAGATGACATTGACGTTATTGGACGAACAATAACACACACAAGCATTGAAGCAGAAGCGGCCTTTGGCAGTCTTTGGCGTCCGCAGCTGTTCGACAGCCCGTGATCTGTTTAAGGACCTAACATTCCACGTACAGAGCCGTTTCGTTTCTTGCAAGGGTCGTCAACATTAATCCGATCCGTTTTATCCGAGGCTTGTCGTTATCTTGTATCTGTCGTATACTAGACCATAGCCCAGGCGACATTAATCCTGTTTTGTGGCTCAGGATACGTGCCATTCGGCAGGTGCTACTCCTACGAGGCCTATGTTAGTCTTTTACCAGGAATGACGTTCGGAGGTTTTACCAACGAATAAAACAAACATGCCAGGGATATTAGGCTATAACGGAAGCCTGCAGGGACGAAAATGGAAACCTAGTAGTGGATTCACAGTCGGTACTAAGAATCTGGAAAGACTGCTTCTGCAGACTGTAAAACGGCGATGATCAAACAGATCCCGCTGTCAGGCAGTATGACCCTTTCACAGCGGACGATAATAGCAGAGAATTCCGTCCCCCTGATCTGAACGAAGTTAGGAATGCTTTTTCTAAGCTTAAGTCCAACAAAGCTGCTGGAGTACACGGACTACCTGCCGATCTCTTTAAGGCAGCTGGAGATGACCTATTTGGGAGTATGCACCAGCTCATTTGTATAGGCATGCATGCTCGAATAATGGAATCTTAGTATAGTTTGCCTGATCCACAAGAAAGAAGAACCCTTTGTCTGCGCCAACTACAGAGGTCTAAGTCTTCTAAACATCGCTTATAAAATCTTCTCTGCTGTACTGTGTGAACGCCTGAAACCGTTCGTTATTAAACTGATTGGTCCACATCAGGGTGGTCCATTATAGATCAATTATTCACACTGCGGCAGATCCTGGAAAAAACAAACGAGTTCCAGATCGACATCCACCATCTGTTTGCCGACTTTAAGGCTGCATACGATAGTATAAATAGAGACGCGCTATACAACGCCATGTCTGGTTTTGACATCTCTGAAAAGCTCGTCTGATTGTGCAGGATGTCATTGGAAACTCTCGCTGCTCCATCAGGGTCGGATGCGACCTAACCGATACCTTTTATGTCAAAGAAAGGTTTTAGACAGGGCGACACGCTATCGTGTGACTTTTTCAACATTGTCCTTGAAAGGATCGTGCAAAACTCACTGGTCAATACGAGGGGCACCATCTGTTTCAAGTCCGTATAACTGCTCGCATTTGCCTATGACATAGACATAATTGGACGAAGTCAGCGAGATGTCATTGAGGCCTTTACGAGCATTGAGACGGGACGTCTAAAATGGGACTGGCGGTAAATGAGGGCGAAACGAAATATATGCCTTCGTCGAAAAAGGACACGAACCACCGGCGCCCTGGCCAGAGCGCACATATTGGCAGGTATAATTTCGAGGTAGTCAAGGACTTCATCTACCTACGCTCCGCAGTGACATGCAGCAATGACATCAGTGCCGAAATCAAACGCAGAATAACCCTTACCGATCGCTGCCTCTCTCGGAAAACCAAGGTGGCCATACAGAAGACCCTTATCATCCCGGTCGTGCTCTATGGACCTTATCGAAAGCGGATGAGGAGGCCCTTGGCCGTTTTGAGAGAAAAATTCTTCGTACGATTTTCGGCCCGTCGTGCATAAATGGGGAGTGGAGGAGAAGACTTATAAGTGAACTGTACGGGCTGTACAGCTAGATTAATGTAGCACGAAGGAAGGTCTTTGAATCCAACCCCGAGGGGCGACGCGGTCGATGACGGCCAAATCTAAGGTGGCCCAACCAAGTGGAAGAGGACACTAACCAACTAGGCGTGCGGCACTGGAGACTGCATGCGAAAGACCGTGCTAGTTGGAGAGGTATTTTGAAGGAGGCCCCGTATCGTCATGAACTGTAGCGCCGAAAAAGAAGAAGAAGATATATCACTGAACTTATCTAGGATGCATGTCTCCCTTGTCTTTCGCTCTTACATAGCACTTATTGGGCGATGTCATCCTTTTTTTTTTAATAAGTATTGTTTCCGCCGAAGCAAACTAAGCAAACTGTATTGAAAAGGCTAACTATGTAGACTGCCTTAGATGCCACCATTCGATAACTCATCCAAACAAACCAAGTAATTATTTTTTGTTTTAGTTATGACGCTTATAGAGCCTTCATTGGCATCTCCATAATAAGTAGGACCCCTGACACCCCGCGGACCACGTTAGATATAGACAATATGGTCGATACTCTAACAATCACATTGGGCAACGCAAGGGCCAACAGCTGCGCAATCCACAAACCAGGAAAAAAATCTTACCCTTACTCTTGGTGGAACGCAGATCTAAGCAAGCTCCGCAAAGCCTGTCGTAAACTCTTTAATAGAGTAAGAACACAAGTAACGACAGAGACTGGAGCCTGTACAAAAACTCACTCAAGGAGTACAAACAAAACCTGAGGAAAGAACAAAGGCTGTCTTGGAAACTCTTCTGCAATAACATGGAGAACATTTCAGACCCCTATAGACTGAGGAAAATACTCTCGAAAGATCCACAATCTCCTAACTGCCTCATAGCAAATGGAGTTTGGACAACATCTGAGGAAGAAACTCTAAATCTTCTCCTCAACACGCACTTCCCTGGCTGCTCTGAATCGCAAGACTCAGTACACTCGCGAGGAACTCATATCTCCTCTGCGGTAGAAGGGCAGTTTGATCACATTATCTCCAGAGAGGGGCATTAAAAAGTTTCAAGCCCTACAAATCGCCGGGTCCAGATGAAATTTACCCTATCGAACTAACACAAACTATGGAATGGACTATACCATGGCTAGAGATAATCTTTAAAGGATGCCTAGCTTGGAGTCATATTCCAGAAAAGTGGAAGTGCGCAAAGGTACTTTTCATCCCCAGAGCCGGCAGGAACTCTCATACTTCCCCCAAGGATCTAAGGCCTATCTGTCTATCATCTTTCGCTCTAAAAACTTTAAAAAGGCTGATAGACTAACACATACGGCACAGCTTGGATCCCTCCCTAATTTCTAAGGCACAGCACGCCTACTGTAAGGGTAGATCGGTCGAAACGGCCCTTCACACATTAGTGAGGAAAATCGAAAGATCAATCCATCTCAAAGAATATACTCTAACAGCCTTCCTAGACATAGAGGACGCCTTTAACAACGTCACACCGAAAGCAATAATAGAAGGGCTAGAAAAGCTAAAGGTGGAGAGGACTCTGATAGAGCTGATCAGCGAGTTGTTATTAACGCGCAAGATTCATTCTAAGTGGGGAAGCCTAGTAACTATTAGAGTGGTTACCAAGGGAACCCCGCAAGGTGGGGTCCTTTCACCTCTTCTCTGGAATGTAGTTGTGAACGAACTACTAATCAAACTGGAGAAAGAAGGCCTGGACGTTGTTGCCTACGCCGATGACGTTGCCATCTCAATCTCAGGCAAATACCTATCTACACTGAATGACCGCATGCAATCGGCATTCTCATTTCTGTGCAAATGGGCGAATAGTAACGGACTCAGGGTTAATCCCCAGAAAACGGAGCTCGTGCTATTTACCAAAAAGCATAAAACCCCGGAAAACTGCCCTATCACTCTGCTCGATCCCAGGCTAACCTATTCCTCTGGTGCCAAATTCCTTGGCATTATACTCGATAGGAAATTAACTTGGAAGAGCAATACAATTGAAAGAGCAAAAATGGCAACAATAGCTCTCTACACATGTAGGAAAGCCCTAGGAAAAAATGGGGATTCAACCCCAAGATCACCCTATGGCTCTACATCACGGTCGTTAGACCCATACTAATGTATGGAGTGATAGTCTGGTGGACTGCACTGGACAAGACAACATACCCCAAACAACTCGAGAAGGTACAAAGGATGGCATGTATGTACATTACCGGGGCCCTTAGGTCCACACCAACGGCTGCGCTTAACATGATACTAGACCTTACACCACTCGATATTTTCGGTAAGCAAATTGCCACACACACGGCCATAAGACTAAAAGCGAACTCGAATTGGGCGAGCTATGTCACTGGCCACTCCTCCATCCTGCAAAACAGGATAACTATGGCAGAAAACTTGGACCACATAGAACCCACCATAGTCTTGGACAAAAACTTCACGACCATATATCCGGACAGATAGAACTGGACTCGTCAAACTCAACCCCGCAGAAAATGCGTGGATTTCTACACTGTAGGGTCTAAAACCAAAGACGGGATGGGCAGTGAAGTATTCTGCAAACAACTTAAGCTGTATGAAGCTCTAAAGTTACCAGATCACTGCAGCGTTTTCCAGGCGGAACTGTTGGCAATAAAAGAGGCCTTGTCTTGGCTGAAGTGGAACGTAATATCCACCACGGATATTCGAATTCTCACAGACAGTCAAGCAGCCTTAAAGTCGTTGGAGTCCTATGTGTACACATCAAAATATAGTCTCGACTGTCGCCGATCTCTAAACGAGATGGCAGAACAGTTCAACATACAGCTTATCTGGGTACCGGGTACAGGTAATGAAAAAGCCGACACACTCGCCAAACAAGGAACGACGCTACAATCAATCGTGACTTACAACCATCAAACATAATCTAGCCGTTCTCGCCAGGGCCGAGACGAACCTGAGATGGACCCAGGGACATACCTGCGTCATCACCAGGCAAATCTGGCCTCGGCTTGACAGCCAACGCACAAGGAGTATAATCTCCCTAAAAAGAACTGACATCTACAAGGTCATTGGTGTCATCACAGGACACTGCCTCATTGGCAGTCACGCACAAAAACTAGGAACAGTTCCGAATAATTTCTGCAGAAGCTGTCAGGACGAGGAGGAGGTCGAATCCAATCACCACCTTCTCTGTGCCTATCCAGCTTTTTGCAACATCAGGAAACGTTACCTAGGCTCTTACTTCCTTAACGGTCTGACAGATGTTCAAAAAGTAGGGATACCTAACCTTCTTAACTTCTTAAGAAGCACAAAATGGTTCCACGAATAGGGGGGTAAAACCCCCTCGTAGCTGCACAACAGGCCTCCCTGGCCTATGTGCATTCTTCACAATTCTGGGAAGGCTACAAACCTACCTACCTTCCTATGACGCTTATCTAAGCGAAAAGTTGTAACCCAAAACAACACAAAAGGTCCGTTTATATCACGTGTACTTTGGCACGTACATATACTAAGCAAGAGGTTATCTCTGCACCAGTAACCTGTACTTTGATTGGAAACCGGATGAAACCAACAAGATAGACCACAGATTCTAAGTCGGTATCAATTTCGGCCATTTCCTATTTAATTTCTGTTTTGCCACTAGTTCATGATCATTAGTTGTGGGGCCATGGGGCTGGTGGTAAATGAAGCGGAAGAAGACCATAGCAAACATTGTAAACCATCCGCCCTTATCGCTCAACCTTCGATAAGCCTCTATATGCTGATAAGAGACTCTTATTTTTCACAGCAACAAGAGAAACTTGTTTACTTCCATCTGCTCGTACTCGTATAGCGACAGATTGCGATTTGCAGTTCGAACAAAAGTGAGCTCTCGCCATATCAGCTTTTAGACTGATACGCGAATATTCATCTGGAACACATAAGAGCATGTATACGCTTTTAGGCTGCGGCCAATGTTCCATGACAACAAATATAAAAGCCCAAGGCAACGAGACGGCTCGCATTATTCAGTGGGTAGACCTAGACACACACGTCCGAGCATAGTGTAGTGATTAGCAAATTCGCAGTCTAATTTATTCCACAAGTAGGTACCAGTGGCACACTACCTTACTGAGTGAGTTTTCTTGTTTTCAAGCAATACGTGTGAGTGGTATATTCAATTCCAGTACCCGAATACCCATGTGCCCATCCCAATTGTTCGATAGTCGTCATTATCACCGCTGCGACAATGTTTATCAAGTCTACGTTGTATTTGCAATTTTTTGCCGATGTAAAGTCGTGTAAACAATCTATTTATAGTAGCGCGGATGAGGGGCGGGGTGTTGATGTTTTCTGCCGTGCGTTGTTGTCGTCTGGTCGACTATCAGATCCACTTATTGCCTTGTTAGAGTGCTGTCGCGAAGCTATCTTGCTAGTCGACATTCAGAGTTGCAGACAGTGTGACCCATAATCGGACCATTTTCTAGAGTACTCATAAATACCCGTGTATCTTTTGCTATTCATTCAAGTTCAAGAGGCAAAGCTGCTTTTACATAAGACTACTCGAACAAGGACAGTGCCATTGTGAGTTTAGTGTGAAGAGTAAACAAAAAATAAAAAAAAATTAAATCAAGGACGGACTCCAAATCACTCCAAGTCCGCGTGTACATTCGAGTATAGAGACATACATACATACATATCTTCACGCGTAACAATAAGATATAAGATCCAATCTTTGTTTTCACAAATATCCAAGTGCGATACACGCCCCGTCTAGCTGGTGTGGGTCCAATGATAATTAGATGGATTTGTGTACGATGACAAGTTATCTAACATTTTGTAATCAAATATTCGCCTCGACTTATCGTCGCATTATGTATCTATTCAATTGCGTTGTTTATGCCCAGTATCGTATACATACGATAAACGTATCTATAAATAATAGGATATAGGAATGTACACGCGGACTTTGATGATACATATCATATGAGGTGCCGAGGTGCATGACCGAAAGTATCTCATTCTCTCTTGAAAGTGTGTCATTCGAAAAACTGCAAGTGTAAACAAAAACGAGCTTTGAACGGCTAAACGACAACAGAACGCATCAATTTCGTGCGTGAGGTTGATGGCAGGTTAAAAATATATATTTGGCAGCGAGGCCGGCATCGTGCAGCTATTTTGCTACTTTGCCGGTTTTTGCGTCTCGAAAGTCGAGTGCTACGACTTCAACAGAATACCTTCGAGACAATGAGACTCCTTTAGACATAGGTTCGGACAATTATTTCAATATTTTCGATCTTAAATTGGACCCAGATTCCGCTATAAGAAGGTTCACATAATCTAGAACGTCTTCCTCCTTGCTCGTTTTTGTTTTTCTGTTTTTCACTATACACAGATGGATTATTGGGCATCTAGCCAAATTACCTTGTTTATTGGCACTATGCATTTTGGAATACTATTATACCATGTCTCTACGAGTATACATACGCACGTCGAAGTGGGCCAGCCAATGCGTAAATCTCGTCAAGTTATACCTCTGGTGACTCACCATCAAGCCTACTTATATGTGCGGATTTAACTTTGCCTGGAGTATTTTAGGCTTACTCATATCGTTCGACCACACAATCTGTTCGTTGTGGATATACTCAATTAAGCTAACAGCCTATCTGGTGGAATATGTTTCCCGGCCCTTGACAGCTTCATAATTGATATATTTCTATCTAATCTGTGCCGGTGATGGCGATTCTGATTCTTCCATAGACATCTAGCCTAAAAAACATAAACCTAAAAAACATATTAGGTTGATGCACAATTCTTCTTCTTCTTCTTAGTGGGCGCTACAGTTCGGGGTGAACCTGGGCCTCAACCAACATGCCCCTCCATCTAGCACGATCTTTCGCTAGCCTTTTCCATTGCCGCACACCCAGTTGGCTGAGGTCCCCATCCACCTGTGTGCGCCATCTTAAGTACGACCGTCCTCTGCTCCTTCGTCCCTCGGGGTTGGATTCAAAGACTCTCCGGGCTGGAGCTGTGGTGTCCATTCGCTCTACATGGCCCAGCCATCTTAGCCATTGAATCCGTAGACGCCTGACTAGGCTCATGTCGCTGTACAGCCCGTAAAGTTCGTGGTTGAATCTTCTCCTCCATCCCCCGTCTGCGTTTATAGGCCCAAAAATCACGCACAAAATCTTTCTCTCGAACCGACCAAGGGCCTCCTCATCCGCTTTTGATAGTGTCCATGCTTCTGCGCCGTACAACAGGACCAGGATGATAAGGGTCTTATATAAAGTCAACTTTATCGTTCGGGAGAGGGCTCTATTACATCTTTGAACGAGTCATCGGCAAACATAGCCTACACGACACCACCTCTGATAACGGACACAGGCTGATTGATCTTGCTACGGGGCGAAATCTCCTTCTAGCCAGTACGCGATTCCCGCACCTCGATATACACAAAGGGACCTGGCGGTCTTTTGATCAGTCGACTACCAACCAGATTGATCACATCGCGATCGACGTCAGACACTCCTCCACTATTCTTGATGTTCGAACTTTCCGAGGGGCTAACATCGACTCGGACCACAATCTTATTGTAGCCAAGATGCGCTTACGGATATCACGAACGCAGCGGAGTAGAGTAAGAATACAAAGTTATGACGTCGGAAAGCTACTATCGCCAGAAACCGCTCGTGCTTTTACCGATCGCGTCTCCCTTAAGCTCTCCAATACACATCAATCCTCCACGCTGTCAATAGAACAGCAAACAGGCCCTGAAAAGCTCTGCATCCGAAGTTTTGGGTTTCAAGGCTCCAACACGAAGAAACACCTGGTTCGATGACGAGTGCATTAGGATTCACACAGCAAAGCAGGATGCATATAAGGCCCCGCTGCATAAAAGAACAAGAGCAGCTCGTGAACTCTACGAGTTAAAAAGAAGGGAGGAGCATAAGCTTTTTAGAAGAAAGAAGAAAGAGCACGAGAAGCGCGCGATTGAGGATTTGGAGAGGTGTTACTGCAGGCGTGACGTTCGAAAGTTTTATCAACAGATAAAGCGAACATGCCAAGGTTATAAAGCCAGAACGGAAGCCTGCAGGGATGAGAACGGACACCTAGTAGTAGAACCGCAGTCGATGCGGAGAATATGGAAAAACCACTTCTGCAGACTGTATAACGGCGATGTTAGTCAATATACCGCTGTCAGGCAGAATGATCCATTTCTAATCGACGGAGACTGCAGAGAATTCTGTTAGCCTAACCTCGACGAAGTTAAGATATCGAAGCTCAAGTCGAATGAAGCTGCTGGCGCAGACGGACTGTGCTGAGCTCTTCAAGGCAGCTGGAGATGACCTGGTTGGGAGCATGCACCAGCTCATCCATAAGATATGGTTAGAGGAAAGCATGCCCGAGGAATGGAGTCTCAGCATCGTATGCCCGATCCACAAGAAAGGAGACCCCTCTGATTGCGCCAACTATAGAGGAATAAGTCCCCTTAACATCGTCTACAAAATCTTCTCTGCCGTTTTGTGTGAACGCCTGAAGCCTTTTGTAAATAAGCTGATAGGTCCTTATCAGTGCGGATTCAGGGCAGGGAAGTCCACCATCGACCAAATCTTCACACTACGGCAGATCCTGGAAAAAACCAATGAATTTCAAGTCGACCCTCACCACCTATTTGTCGACTTCAAAGCCGCATACGACAGCGTAATTAGAGACGAGTTATACAACGCTATGTCTACCTTTGACATACCTGCTAAGCTCGTCAGACTATGCAGGATGACTTTGGGGAATGCTCGCTGCTCCATCCGAATCGGTGAACACCTTACCGATTTAGGATTTAGGCAGGGCGATGCGCTGTCGTGTGATTTTCTCAACATCATATTGGAAATGATTGTCCAAAAATCACTGGCCAATACAAGAGGCACAATCTATTTCCAATCCTCGCAACTCCTTGCATACGCCGACGATAGCGAGGTGTCAGTGAGGCGCTTGCGAGTATTGAGATGGAGGCGGTGATAATTGGTTTGGCGGTAAACGAGGGCAAAACTTAATATATGCTGTCATCAAAAAAGGACGCTCACCACCGACGTCTTGGCCAGAACGTTTGTATTGGCAGATATAAGTTCGAGGTAGTTAAGGACTTCGTCTACCTTGGCTCCGCAGTGACATGGAACAACGACATCAGTTCCGAAATCAGACGCAGAACCACTCTTGCCAATCGCTGTTTCTTTGGGCTCAGGAGGCAACTGAGTAATAGAGCCCTCTCCCGAACGACAAAGTTAACTCTATATAAGACCCTTATCATCCCAGTCCTGTTGTACGGCGCAGAAGCATGGACACTATCAAAAGCGGATGAGGAGGCCCTTGGTCGGTTCGAGAGAAAGATTTTGCGCGTGATTTTTGGGCCTATAAACGCAGACGGGGGATGGAGGAGAAGATTCAACCACGAACTTTACGGGCTGTACAGCGACATGAGCCTAGTCAGGCGTCTACGGATTCAACGCCTAAGATGGCTGAGCCATGTAGAGCGAATGGACACCACAGCTCCAGCCCGGAGAGTCTTTGAATCCAACCCCGAGGGACGAAGGAGCAGAGGACGGCCGCACTTAAGATAGCGCACACAGGTGGAAGAGGACCTCTGAAAAAAAGGAAAAGGCTAGCAAAAGATCGTGCTAGTTGGAGGGGCATATTGGTTGGGGCCCAGGTTCACCCCAAACTGTAGCGCCCATTAAGAAGAAGAAGAGCAGTGGTTAGTGTGTTGGACTCTGAAGCACGATGAGTGACCTTGGATCCCGATAACACCAACGCCATCGAATGTTTATTTCGTGGTGTCCCTCCTCAGCGGGGTACTGGCAAAACCCCCCATAGCATACTTGCCATGTACATATGTACGTACCTTAAATCTTATTTTCTCCAACAAAACAATTGATGCATGAGACTATTGGCCTTGAGTTCAGCAAGACAACTTGTCTATTAACCATAGAATCAAGCAAGTTGAACTTTCAATTAAATTTGTTCGTCAGTTTTCGCAAAACAGGTTAGTCAAACCGATATAATGGGTCTTTCAATAGGAGCTTCCGAACTTTGACAGTTGATAGACAAGCTGCTTTGTGCTTCTTCCTAGACAAATGGTCTAATCATGCATAATCTGGACGAGAAAACAACGTCCAATTACACATAAAATGACGAATATAGAACTGACGCTATTGTTTGATTTCTACACAAACAAATGATTCGTCCAGAAAACTAATGATTGAGAACTTACTTCTTCTTCTTCTTCTTAGTGGGCGCTACAGTTCGGGGTGAACCTGGGCCTTAACCAACATGCCCCTCCATCTAGCACAATCTTTCGCTAGCCTTTTCCATTGCCGCACACCCAGTTGGCTGAGGTCCCCTTCCACCTGTGTGCGCCATCTTAAGGGCGGCCGTCCTCTGCTTCTTCGTACCTCGGGGTTGGATTCAAAGACTCTCCGGGCTGGAGCTGTGGTGTCCATCCGCTCTACATGGCCCAGCCATCTTAGGCGTTGAATCCGTAGACGCCTGACTAGGCTCATGTCGCTGTACAGCCCGTAAAGTTCGTGGTTGAATCTTCTCCTCCATCCCCCGTCTGCGTTTATAGGCCCAAAAATCACTCGCAAAATCTTTCTCTCGAACCGACCAAGGGCCTCCTCATCCGCTTTTGATAGTGTCCATGAGTCTGCGCCGTACAACAGGACCGGGATGATAAGGGTCTTATATAAAGTCAACTTTGTCGTTCGGGAGAGGGCTCTATTACTCAGTTGCCTCCTGAGCCCAAAGAAACAGCGATTGGCAAGAGTGGTTCTGCGTCTGATTTCGGAACTGATGTCGTTGTTCCACGTCACTGCGGAGCCAAGGTAGACGAAGTCCTTAACTACCTCGAACTTATATCTGCCAATACAAACGTTCTGGCCAAGACGTCGGTGGTGAGCGTTCTTTTTTGATGACAGCATATATTAAGTTTTGCCCTCGTTTACCGCCAAACCAATTATCACCGCCTCCATCTCAATACTCGCAAGCGCCTCACTGACACCTCGCTATCGTCGGCGTATGCAAGGAGTTGCGAGGATTGGAAATAGATTGTGCCTCTTGTATTGTCCAGTGATTTTTGGACAATCATTTCCAATATGATGTTGAGAAAATCACACGACAGCGCATCGCCCTGCCTAAATCCTAAATCGGTAAGGTGTTCACCGATTCGGATGGAGCAGCGAGCATTCCCCAAAGTCATCCTGCATAGTCTGACGAGTTTAGCAGGTATGTCAAAGGTAGACATAGCGTTGTATAGCTCGTCTCTAATTACGCTGTCGTATGCGGCTTCGAAGTCGACAAATAGGTGGTGAGTGTCGACTTGAAATTCATTGGTTTGTTCCAGGATCTGCCGTAGTGTGAAGATTTGATCGATGGTGGACTTCCCTGGTCTGAACCCGCACTGATAAGGACCTATCAGCTTATTTACAAAAGGCTTCAGGCGTTCACACAAAACGGCAGAGAAGATTTTGTAGGCGATGTTAAGGGGACTTATTCCTCTATAGTTGGCGCAATCAGAGGGGTCTCCTTTCTTGTGGATCGGGCATACGATGCTGAGACTCCATTCCTCGGGCATGCTTTCCTCTAACCATATCTTACGGATGAGCTGGTGCATGCTCCCAACCAGATCATCCCCAGCTGCCTTGAAGAGCTCAGCAGACAGTCCGACTACGCCAGCAGCTTTATTCGACTTGAGTGAGAACTTACTTGCTGGACAATAAACATGTAGGTTGGCATTGACATCAAGCGATCGATATGCCATGATTACTTGATTACAATGATTACATTGCCTCCATCAGTCAATTCACATAGTCAGCACATGCTGTCATATATCAGTCATCAATCAAACCAATAACCGGTCATTGTCTAGCTTGGATACAATTAGTCTGTCCGGCAAGGGCCTGACATAAGCCGCAAGAGAATTGTTTACTTTTACTCCAAGTGCTCGTAAGTGTCGATGTCGAACCACTCCATGGACGTCCCCTCACTCATAACCGCTATCTCTCAATTGTTTTCCATTGTGTAGACTGATAGCCCAACTGATAACCAAATGAATTTACACTACTCTTATCAGCGCTTGATTGCGAATGGACTTGGTATGTACGTCCCTCCATTTAGATGAAGCTCTTAGGCCCCTTCAGACTATTGTTCGAGAGCCAGGCATATGTATGTATGTCATGTAGTTAATGTACAGTTTTATTTGCTTTTTGACTAATTTGATTTTAAAACTGTTGTTATAGTGGGACAAACAACTAAAAATTCGCCCCTCTCGCACCGAAGCGACCGGTGTTAGAACCAGCGACTAGAGATAAGATAGTAATTTCGCGCGACAAATAACATTTTTCACTTTTCATTGGCAGACAAACGGGTCTTACAAATGGGTTTGAACCGCATCTTAGTCAAGGACGGTGGCTTCGCGACTCAATTGACTGTCCATGTTGGTGACCAGATCGATGGCGATCCACTATGGAGCTCAAAGTTCAATGCAACAAATCCACAAGCTGTGATAGATACACATCTGGACTTTCTGCAATGTAAGTAATGGTATCGTATCCCTATAATCTCTAATCGATTGGTATTCAAGGCGGTGCGGATATTATTCTGACCAACACTTATCAGTCGAGCGTGGAGGGTTATGTGAAATATTTGCACTTGGACGAGGAGCAGAGTGTTGAACTGATAAGGGAAACAGTTCAGCTTGCCCATGCTGCTAAGGAGAAATTCTTAGATGAATGCGATCAATCGAATGTGAGAGTACAAGAAGGTGGGTTAACTAGGATACTATAGAGAATGTAGTTGATGGTTGTCGATCGATTAGGATTTCCAATGATCATTGCGTCCATTGGCCCGTATGGAGCACATTTACACGATGGATCCGAGTACACAGGATCCTATGCGGACTATGTTGATCCTAGGACAATTGTTCAATGGCATCGATGTAGAATCGATGCGTGTCTTGAGGCCGGTGTTGATGCATTGGCTATCGAAACCATTCCCTGCCAAATGGAAGCAGAGGCTCTAGTTGATTTACTCTGTGATGAATATCCAGGAGTCAAATTCTGGATAGCCTTCCAATGTAAGGTGAAGTCTTTATAAACTTAGCCAGTTATCCAACAAATAATCGGTCATTTCGGTTTCAGGATGGAACAAGCTTAGCTCACGGCGAAACCTTCCGTTCGGCAGCCCTGACCATCTGGGAGAAACTAAGAAAGCGTAAGGCCCTCGAGAGTTGCCTAGCTATTGGTGTCAATTGCTTACATCCAAAGGTGAATTTCATTTTTTGTTGGAGAAACTATGATACTATTTGCCATCGTTTTCAGTCCGTCACACAGCTGTTCCAAAGCCTAAATGGTGATCGTGCCGAAAAGGACATGATTCCGCTTGTGGTGTACCCAAACAGCGGTGAAGTATACGATGTCGAAAGAGGCTGGTACGGAAAGGAGGACTGCGTACCTTTGGAGACTTATGTGCCAGAGTGGGTGAAATATGGTGCCAAGATCATTGGCGGATGCTGTAGAACTTATGCGCGTGACATTCGCCGTATCGGCGATTGTATTAAGACGTTGAAGACGAAGTAGTCGAAGTGTTAGGTCTTAAGATACTGTCTTGAGTGTTCGTATTTTTTTGTTGTTGTTAAGCATTTCTGTATGTTTATAAAGATCATTGTTATAACAAATGAGACCTATAAATGCACGCAGCTTTTATCCACTACAGATGCACTTAGAATGATTTTCAGGCTGCGTATCACCTGAATCGTCAGATAAGGACATGATCACGGGAATAAAGCAACCTCTTTACAAATGGTCACATGCCCCTTCTTTACCATCAACTCCCTTCTGGCGTTATAATGTGATTGATAGCTTGGCTGTTGACCACACTAGCTGGCTGGTGGCCATGTCGACTGGCTAATGGCCAGGTTGGCTTGCTCTTGGCTAGCCCGGCTGGCTGGTGGTACGTTTGGCTGGCTGGTGTCCAAGTTGGCTGGCTGTTGGCCAGGTTGGATGGCTGGCGGCCAGGTAGAGGGTGGCTGGGGGCCAAGTTGGTTGGCTGGGGACCAGTTTGACTGATTGATCGCCATATTGACTGCCTAGTGTCCAGGTTGGCTAGTTGGTCAGACTGGTGTTCTGGTAGCCATGTTGGTTGGGCGGTAAGGTTCAGAGTGGTTGGGGGACAGGCTGGTTGACGGCGGCCGGGTTGAGGGTGGCTGGGGCCCAGGTTGGCTAACTGGGGACCTGGCTAACTGGTTGGCTGGCTGATGGCCAGATTGACTGTTTAGTGGCCAGGTTGGCTGGCTGGTAGCAAGCTTGACTGGTGGCCAGGTTGGCTGCCTGATTGCCAGGTTGGTATTCTTGCGGCCACGTCGGCTGGTGGCCAGGTAAGCTGGCTGGTTGCCAGGTTGGTTGTCTTGTGGCCACGTTTGACGGCTGGGGGTCAGTTTGGCTGGCTGGTGGCTAGGATGGCTGGTTGGGTGGGCCACGGGGTGGCATGCCGAGGTCCAGGTTCTCTGGCTGGTGGCTGGGATAGCCGGCTGATGACCAGGTTGGCTGGCTGGTCGCCAAGTTGGCTGGCAGGTGGCTAGGTTGAACTGTTGGTGGCCAGTTTGGATGGCTTGTGGCCATGTGGCCGGCTGGTGGCCAAATTGGCTGTCTGGTAGCCAGGTTATCTGGCTGGTGCCCAGGTAGGCTGGCTGGTGCCTAGGTTGCCGGCTGGTGGCCAGGTTGGCGGGATGGTGGCCAATTTGGCTGGCTGGTGGCCTGGTTGGCCGGCTGGTGGCCTGGTTGGCTAGCTGGAGGCCAGGTTGGCTGGCAGGTGGCCAGGTTGATTACCTGGTGACGAGGTTGGCTGGTGGCCAGGTTGGCTGGCTGGTGGCCAGGTTGCCGGAATAGTGGAAAATTGGGCTGACTGGTGGTCGGTTGGCTCGCTGGTCGCTAAGTTGGTTGGCTGGTGGCTCGGTTGACCGGCCCGTGGCCAGGTTGGATGGCATGGGGTCAGGTTGACTAGCTGGTGGCTAATTTGGTTGGCTCGTGGCCAGGTTGGTTGGCCGGTGACGAGGTTGGCTGGGTGGTAGCTAGGTTGGCTGGGTGGTGGCCAAGTTGGCTGGCTGGTGGCCAGATTGGCTAGGTGGAGGACAGGTAGGCAGGCTGGTGGCCAGGTTGGCCGGCTGGTGACGAGGTTGACTGGCTGGTGGCCAGGTTGAATGGCAAGTGGCCAGGTTAGCTGGCTGGTGTCCAGGTTGGCTGGCTGGTGGCTAGGTTGGGCAGCTGGTGATCAGGTTGCCTAGATGGTGGCCGATTGGGCTGGCTGGTGGTCTGGTTGGCTGGCTGGTGGCTAATTTGGTTGTCTGTTGGCTACGATGGCTGGCTGGCGACCAGGTTGGCTGGCTGGCGGCCAGGTTGAGGGTGGCTGGGGGCCAATTTGGTTGTTTGGGGTCCAGTTTGATTAACTGATCGCCAGATTGACTGTCTAGTGACCAGGTCGGCTGGTTGGTGGTCAGGCTGGTTTTCTGGTAGCCAGGATGGTTGGGCGGTAAGGTTGAAAGTGGTTGGAGGACAGGCTGGTTGGCGGCGGCCGGGTTGAGGTTGGCTGGGGGCCAGGTTGGCTAACTGGGGACCTGGCTAACTGGTTGGCTGGCTGATGGCCAGATTGACTGTTTAGTGGCCAGGCTGGCTGGCTGGTCGATAAGTTGGCTGGTGGCCAGGTTGGCTGGCTGGTCGCCAAGTTGGTCGCCTGGTGGCCAGGTTGGCTGGTTGGTGGCCAGGTTGGCTGGCTGGAGGCCAGGTTGGCTGGCTGGTGACGAGGTTAGCCGTCTGGTGGCCAGGTTGGATGGAAAGTAGCCAGGTTGGTTAGCTGGTGTCCAGGTAGGCTGGCTAGTGCTTAGGTTGCCGGCTGGTGGCCAGGTTGGTGGGATGGTGGCCAATTTGGCTTACTGGTGGCCTGTTTAGCCGGCTGATGGCCAGGTTGGTTGGCTGGGGACGAGGTTTGCTGGTGGCCAGGTTGGCTGGTTGGTGGCCAGTTCGGATGGCTGGTGGCCATGTGGCCGGCTGATGGCCAGCTTGGGTGGCTGGTGGCCAGGTTGGCTGGTGGCCAGGTTGGCTGGCTGACGTCCAGGTTGGCTGGCTGGTGGCATGGTTGCGCGGCTAGTGGCCAGGTTGCCTGGATGGTGGCCAATTGGACTGGTTAGTGGTCTGGTTGGCTGGCTGGTGGCTAAGTTGGTTGTCTGGTGGCTATGATGGATGGCTGGTAAACAGGTTGGCTGGCTGGCGAACAGGTTGGCTGGCTGGTGGCCAGTTTGGTTTTCTTGTGGCCACGTCGGACGGCTGGTGGCCAGGGTGGCTGGCTGGTTGCCAGATTGGTTGCCTTGCGGCCACGTTGGACGGCCGGTGGCCAGGTTGGCTGGCTGGTGACTAGGATGGCTGGTTGGCTGGGTTCGGGGTTGACATGCCGAAATTCAGTTTCAGTTTCAGTTACTGACTGCTGAAGTTACGGCAAAACGAGGTTTTTGGTTTTTTTTATTTTATTTTATAATTTAACCGCGCATAAGAGTTGCGAAGGCCCTTATGTGCCTTAGTTAGAACAGAACGACGGGATTTAGAAGGACGAAAAAAGGAGGAACCCATGAACACAAACAGGCTACGCAGTGACCTGGAACAACGACATCAGTTCCGAAATCAAACGCAGAATCACTCTTGCCAATCACTGTTTCTTTGGGCTCAAGAGGCAACTGAGTAATAGAGCCCTCTCCCGAACGACAAAGTTGACTCTATATAAGACCCTTATCATCCCGGTCCTATTGTACGGCGCAGAAGCATGGACACTATCAAAAGCGCATGAGGAGGCACTTGAGCGGTTCGAGAGAAAGATTTTGCGCGTGATTTTTGGGCCTATAAGCGCAGACGGAGGATGGAGGAGAAGATTCATCCACGAACTTTACGGGCTGTACAGTGACATGAGCCTAGTCAGGCGTCTACGGATTCAACGCCTAAGATGGCTGGGCCATGTAGAGCGAATGGACACCACAGCTCCAGCCCGGAGAGTCCTTGAATCCAACCCCGAGGGACGAAGAAGCAGTGGACGGCCGCACTTAAGATGGCGTACAGAGGTGGAAGGGGACCTCAGCCAACTGGGTGTGCGGCAATGAAAAAGGCTAGCGAAATATCGTGCTAGATGGAGGGGCATGTTGGTTGAGGCCCAGGTTCACCCCGAACTGTAGCGCCCACTAAGAAGAAGAAGAAAAGAGTTGTTTTCCATCATCATGACAGTGTCAAGCCAAAGCCATTCCCATCGTCAATGTCTCGGAACAAGTTGGCGGAATTGTGTAGGGAAGTTTTGGTGAATCCACCATATAGCCCGGATCTTGCACCGCCTGCCGAAAATCACTTGGCCCAGTTTTTCGCCGATCAACCACAGACGTTCTACATCGATCACAGATAACAATCCAACTTATTCAAAGGATGAGATATTTACCAATCAACGGCCATTACTCTGGTCGAAGTCACCTTAGCATGCATGACACCACGTAGTGGAGCTTTGAAAAGCTTCTCACTTCGATACTCGATCCATTGTCAGTTTGACAATTTGCAAATACTCCGGACATCTGTCAAAACGGGCGAACAAACTGCAAGCAGCCGCGTTTTCCACAAAGTAAATCCGAAAGAAAACCTAACTTAAGCGTATTTATTTTAGAAATTTAAACAAAATAACCACGACAACATGCTCATCAAAGTGAAGGTTTGCAGTTTTGACCAATTGGAACGCTCCAATTCCCATTTAATATGGAGTATTTGTCCGAAGTAAAATTTTGTTTGTCTTTTCTCTCTATCCATCATCGCAGACCCTTACTGGCAAGGAAATTGAAATTGATATTGAACCAACAGACAAAGTCGATCGGATCAAAGAGCGTGTCGAGGAAAAAGAAGGCATTCCTCCGCAGCAACAGCGTTTGATTTTCTCCGGCAAACAAATGTGAGTATCATCAGAGTTGGGAGGATGGACTCAATAAAATGTGTGTTGTCTTTGAAGGAACGATGATAAAACGGCTGCTGACTACAAGGTTCAAGGAGGCTCGGTTCTCCATTTGGTGCTAGCTCTTCGTGGTGGCTTTTGAGCCGGTTCGCCTAAGTTAATTTTTTACACAAACCATTTTCGCCGATCATAATGTGATGCAGAAGGGAGAAATTGAATAAATTCTTTTTGTTTAGTATATAAACGGGTGTAGATGTACATAAATTGTTTTAAGTGGAATTGGGAATTGGAGGCGTGATGATAGCTGAAGAGTTTCGATGTTTAACGGACTTGGGAGTTGGGTGGCCTCATAGAACTGCATTGGGTTAAATGAAGCGCTTATTAAACCACAACCGTATACAGTCGGGTTGTCTATTAGGAATGCGCGTGACTAAGCAATTTACAAGAAATTGCCATCGACTCGTAACTTATTAGAAGTCGCACACAAGTTATTCGAGGAGATTTCTAGAACTGGACCGGTCTATATCGTTCTGATCCGCCTGTCTGGCCATTTGTTTGTTGGTATAGCATTCAAAGGACGCTTTCAGAGACTTCTAGTCCGTTACGTTCGAAGTGGAATCTGCTTTACATCGAGTCTTTCCGCAACTCTGTACCTCACCTTGCTATAAGGAGTAACTTTTACAATAGTGAGAAGAAATCTTCGGACGGATACTCGACGACGACAACGCACGAAAAAGGAACACGATTTGCGAGTATGCTCCTGGAATGTCAGAACCCTGTACACTCCCGGAGCTGCTCATAAACTAGAAGGAATCCTCACGCAGTACAAGGCGGATATTACTGCGGTCCAGGAAATACGCTGGATAGGAAACGGTATGATTAGGAAGAAAAATTGCGAAGATTTTTGCACCTACTGGGATGCGGATTTGTCATGGGAAAGCGGTTAAGGTCGAAGGTCATCGACTTTAAACCTATAAGTGATCGCCTGGCTGTGATCCGCATCAGAGGCAGATTTTATAACATCAGCCTTATATGTGCACACGCCCCTACCGACGAGGCTGAAGACCCTATCAAGGAGGACTTCTATGACCTCCTGGACAACGCCTACGGAGCTTGTCCGGAGTACGATGTAAAAATCGTGCTCGGGGACTTCAACGCCAAAATCGGAAAGGAAAACACCCTTGGCGGAGTGATCGGAAAGCACAGCCTCCACGATACAACAACAGATAACGGCTTCCGACTCGCTGACTTTGCGACAGCTCGTAATGCGGTGATAAGTAGCACAAGATTCCCTCGCAAGCGAATCCACACAGCAACCTGGCGATCTCCGGACGGTCGAACCGCCAACCAAATCGACCATGTGCTCATTGACGCAAGGCACGCGTCAAACATCCTGGATGTGCGAACATTCAGAGGGGCAAATGTCGACTCTGACCACTTCCTCGTAGCAGCAAGATTCAGAGCTCGACTGTCCAATGTCAGAAAGCTGCACCAGCCCATCAGGAGGAGGTTCGACATTGGGCGCCTGAGCACACCGGAGGTTGCCAGAGTCTACAGGGAGCAGCTGAGCGAAAGACTCTACGGTATGCCTACGTCGAACACAAATGCTAATAATATGTGGCTGCATTGCCGCTCAGCCATTCAGGAAGTAGCCGAAACCACCTTAGGATACCTACCACCCCCGACAAGAAACCCGTGGTATGATGGCGAGTGTGAGCAGAAAAAGGCAGCAACCGACGAGGCGTACCAAAAGGCGCTGCAGAGGAAAACCAGGGCAGCGCGAGAAGAGTACCGAGCCAGAAGAAGGGAGGAGAAGAAACTACTGCGACAAAAGAAAAGAATCTTCGCAGCCTCCCAGCTCAAGGATATCGAGGAGTCTAGGGATAAACATAAAATACGAGCCTTTTACAAGAAAGCCAAAGGCCTTGCAGGAGGCTTCAAAAAGGGCACCCTGGCTCTTCGAAACTGCGAGGGTAATCTTGTCACCGACCCGCAGGGAATAGTGGATGTATTTAAGCAGCACTTCCAGCAGCTGCTTAACGAGCATGACCAAGAGAGAGTGGTAGGGACCGAGGAAATCCCAACTCCAGCCGCTGAAGTAGTCCTCCCACCCAGCATAGAAGAAGTCGGCACAGCTATTCAGAAGCTGAAGAACAACAAGGCCGCAGGCTCAGATGGCTTGCCATCAGAGCTCTTCAAGGCTGGCGGCGATGTTCTGGTAGGGAGCATGCACCAGATCATCTGCAGAATTTGGGAAGATGAGAGCATGCCCGACGACTGGAATACCAGCTCTATATGCCCCATCCACAAAAAAGGCGATCCTACCTCTTGCAAGAACTATAGAGGTATATCCCTGCTCAATGTCGCATACAAGATCCTGTCCAGCGTATTGTGTGAACGTCTAAAACCATTTTGCACCGCACTACTCGGCAGCTACCAGTGCGGCTTCCGGCCCGGCAAATCAACTATAGACCAAATTTTCACACTTCGACAGATCCTGGAAAAGACCAACGAGTTTCAAATCGATACACACCATCTTTTCATCGATTTCAAAGCCGCATACGACAGCATTCATCGTGAAGCACTGTTTGGTGCGATGGCCGAATTCGGGATCCCGGTAAAACTGATCCAGTTGTGTCGCGCCACGCTAAAAAACACGCGATGCACCGTGCAACTCGGTTCTAGGACCTCGGAACCATTCGAAACATGCACCGGATTTCGGCAAGGAGATGCGCTGTCATGTGACTTCTTCAACCTGGTGCTGGAGCAGATAGTGCGACGGGCAGGCGTCAACAGGGAAGGCACTATCTTTTACAAGTCCATCCAGCTGCTAGGATACGCGGATGATATCGACATCATCGCGTGTTCTCGCCGTGGCATTGTGGAAGCATTCACGGCGATTGAAGAACAGGCGAAACGAATTGGTCTTAAGATCAATGAGGACAAAACGAAATACATGCTGTCAAGCAAAAACCAATCCGTCGCTCACCACCTGGGACAAAACATAACAATTGACAGCTACAATTTCGAGGTAGTTAAGGAGTTTGTCTACCTCGGGGCAAACGTAAACTCCACAAATGACACCACAGTGGAGATCCGGCGTAGAATCGCCCTTGGCAACCGCTGCTACTTCGGCTTGTCCAAACAACTGGGGTCAAAACTCCTCACTCGAAAGACCAAAGTCATGCTTTACAAAACGCTCATTCTGCCAGTCTTGCTGTACGGAGCCGAAAGCTGGACGATAAGCAGGACAGCGGAGCTGATTTTGGGTTCTTTCGAAAGAAAAATTCTGCGCCGGATATTTGGTCCTGTCTGTGAGGAAGGTGAATGGAGAAGAAGACACAACCGCGAACTCTACGAGCTGTACCAAGATGTGGATGTAGTCCGGAAGGCAAGGACCCGTCGACTGCACTGGCTCGGCCACATCGAGCGCATGGACATCAACGCTCCAGCTAAGAGGGTCTTCGACTCCGAGCCTCCTGGTTCGAGAAGAAGAGGAAGACCGAACCTCCGGTATAAAGACCAAGTAATCGCGGATGTAAGACATCTTGGTCTTGACAACTGGAAGCAGCGTGCCCGGGACCGTCAAGGATGGAAGGCAGCTATAGCTCAGGCTCAGATCCTCCATGGATCGCAGGCCTGATAAGTAAGTAAGTAAGTAAAGTAAGAGAAGAAATCTTATTCCAACTGCACTCGCAATCTCATCCTTTCGTTTACTGCCAGATCTTACGAGTATCGGTGAGAGTCTGACCTGAGCCATAGCTGCTTTCACGTTGTCAAGGCCAAGTTGTCTTACATCCGCGATTACTTGGTCGAAGGTTTGGTTTCGAGGACTTAATCCTAGTACGCCCGAAGTGGCCGAACCAGGCTAGTCAACAGATCATTCCCTTCTGGGCTATGCCCATATCTTTGTACAGCTCGTAGAGTTCGCGGTTATGTCTTCTCTTCCACACAGACAGGACCAAATATCCGACAGAGTTTTTCCTTCAAAAAAAACCAAAAATCAGTTCTAGCGTCCTTATCGTCCAGCTTTCGGCTTCGACTGGTAAGACTGGCAGTATAAGCATTTGGTGGAGCATGACTGGTTCTTCGAGTGAGGAGTTTTTACCTAACTTGTTTGGACGAACAGAAGTAGCAGCGGTTGCCCAGGGCGAGTCTCCATATGTCGGATCTCCACTGTGGTCTCGTTTGTAGAGTTTACTTTTGCCCCGAGTGTATATAAACTCCTTAACTACCTCGAAATTATAGCTGTCGACCCTTATGTTTTGTCCCAGGTGCTGAGCGAGTCATTAACTTTAAGACCAACTCGTTTTGCCGTAACTTCAATCGTCGTGAAAGCTTCTACAACGTCACGCTGATACCGCGCGATGATGTCAATATCGTATCCCAGCAGTTGGATGGACTTGTAGGCTGGTCCGACCACTGTGTCATATCGGCAAATTTCTCATACTCGGACCACACAGTTAAAGAAAAAAACCCCAAAGGAACGGTATGGAAGTTCTCATTGGTATGAGAAACAATATTCCTCACAGAGGAAAGAGTATCAAACTAAAATGCCAGAATGCATGCTACGATTGAGCTGTAAAGAGGCAATGAGAGTGCGAGCGGTTAGCTTTCGGCCTTACAAGGCCGAAAAAGTT
Source organism: Eumerus sabulonum (assembly GCA_951905685.1). Classification (NCBI taxonomy): domain Eukaryota; kingdom Metazoa; phylum Arthropoda; class Insecta; order Diptera; family Syrphidae; genus Eumerus; species Eumerus sabulonum. The sequence goes on from OX645063.1 coordinate 103,073,641, forward strand.
AAGTACAAACGAGGCAGAAATGACTGCAATGCCCATCTTCGACGTGTATATGACCAACAATTTAAGCAAAAATTAGGTACTACATTGCCCCAAGGGTCTTTCGTCAAAAAGATTAAGAATTCGGCCTCTTCATCGATTCCCTCACTAATTTACAATGACATTCCAGCTATGAGCTTTTAGACAAGGTTAATCTGCTCTACGCTTTCAGATTCAGCCTTGACCCTTCCTGTACTTGAGAGCGTCGAATCCTCTATGGTGCAAATCCACTCTCGCACTCGTACAGTGAAAAGAGTACTTCAAGATCTTAATATTCACAAACCCGCTGGTCCAGATGGTATCTCCCCCTACTTCTGAAGAGGTATTCTTCTACGGTGCCAAAACCACTTCTATCCTTCCTTCTCTTCAGAGCCCTTCCTGAGTAGATGGAGAACACCATTTGTCTCCATACTTCTCCCGCGCCGTCCTACCGACCCATAGCACTTATGTACGTTCCTCCTTTCTAAGGTCATGGGAACGCTGATAAATCGTCAGCTCGAAACACGGAAATTCTTCAATGACGGTTTCCATAGCAACAGGTCTATTGGTGATTTGATGGCATGTCTCGCATTCTGGTGAAAGCATAATCATTGCACCAAAGGTATTTGACAGAGTTTAGCACTACGCTTATGGGATCGATGAGTCTCTTCTTCAATTCATTAGAAATTACCTCTCCGACCGTTCGATTCAAGTTGTCTTGGACGGATTCAAGCCTGCTTCTCACAACAAAAATGCGGTGTTCCCCAAGGCTTTTTTCAGTCTCTGGCTCTCTTTCCGACTTTCATTAATGATCTCTTGTCTGTTACTTCTAATCCTATTCATTCCTTCGCTGGCGACAGTTTTTTTTTTTTTTTTTTTTTGTCGGAGGCTTCTGCTATCTGTCGGAGCACTCAGACGCATACACTGGTCCATTGTACTGCCAGACAGACACCTACCTTAATTGTATTTTGCCCATTTTCCGGAGAAAAAAAGAGAAGGAGCTTCAGTGATGTAGAGCTAAGAGATGCGGCACACACCATGTCGGCGCCAAAAGTGCGCCACCGTGCACGAGCAAAGGTACAAAGAAAAAGTTCTACTGTGTCATCCACCTCGCAACATGCAGCATAAGTAGGCGGCTCATTGATGCCAAGCACGCAGAGATACTTAGCAAAAGTGCAATGGCCCGTACCTAATGACTCCCACAAGTCCACTGCAGTCAATTCTCCTTAATGACAGGAAGGGCATACGCGCTTAGTTATCCTGCATCCTGGAAAATCCTTCCATCTACGGTTGTGTGTATTAAATACCCAGTCGTTAATGTAGGAATTTACCGTGGACATAGGTAGACCTAGAGCGAGTTCAGGTCCTGGTAAACTCTCCACTGAACCAACTCTGGCGATTTCATCAGAGACCTGGAACATAAGTGAATCTAGTCTACCGACTCTGTTTAAGGACTTGAGTTCATGCACTAACTTGGAGCTGGTTAAAGGGTTGGACACAGTTTCGAATGAAGCTTGACTGTCTCTGCAGATGCAGGTCCCCTCCACCTGTGCCTCACAACATAGTGCATGACCATCAGGATTGCGTATATCTCTGACTGAAAAACAGACGCATATTTTCCTAACATAAACTACAGTCGGACGTTTTTGGCGTTCAAAGAAATCCCCAGCTCCGGTTCCCCGCACAGACCTAGAGTTGGGTGTTCCAGCGCCATGAAGCCACATCAGCCGAGAGGGCAGGAGGATGTTGGGCGTTCCAGCACCAACAAACCACGAGAAGACCAAGGTCCACACAACACATCGTTTGTCATGAAGACCAAGCACCTACAACACAACGATCGTCACTTCGCATAAGCGCGAGGACCAAGCTACACACGACACAACGTTCATCACTTCGCTTAAGCGCGAAGACCAAGCTACACACAACACGATCGTCACTTCGCAGAAGCGCGAAGACCAAACTACACAGCACAACGAACGTCACTTCGCAGAAGCTCGAAGACCAAGCTACAATCCAGCTACAATCTCTCTATCGTCTTTTATTTCAATCTCTGAGTTCGCCTCAATCCAGACACCTGAAACCACAGCGCAGTCCGAGGGCATATCCAGGAGACAAGGGTCGTAGGTTATTTCTCGTGCAAATTGGGACAGAGACAGATCGTTCTTGGGAGTTTGCTAAAAGAGGCCATGACGACGTGAGGTTACCGGTCTTCCCATTGCCGTGTAGATCCAGAGGACCATTTCCGGCGACAAGCCCTATGTTTCGTTAAAAGTTACTTTGCATTGCCAAAACGCTGACAGCGCTTTGGTGGTTTTTGACTCAACATGCTCTAACCAAAGAGGCTTGCTGTCTAAGACGACTCTCAGGTATTTAGCTTCCTTGCATATCGCAATGTGAATGCCATTTAGCATCATCTGAGTCATGCCGCTATTTTTGCTCCTTCTCGTGAAGAGAACGACATTAGGTTTGAGAAGATTAACTGACAACCTATTTCTCGGGCACCACTCTTCGATCATATTAAGCGCTGCCTGTGCTTTGAGACAGACAGTCGCTAAACATGAGTCAACAGAGAGAAACGCGACATCATCCGCATTGGTCTGGGCATAGATTCCAGAGGCATTGGGAACATCAAGCAGAGACTTGACCACCATGCACCATAAGAGCGGAGACAGGACGCCACCTTACGGGCAACCCCTGTTTACGCCAGATTTGGCACATTGGTCGCGGCCAACATCAGCGGTCAATATCCTGTGCACAAGCATTGCTTTGATCCACAAGACCAGTGCTTCATCTACGCCATGACGTTTGGCAACGTTGCACATACTGTCAAAAGTTGCGTTATCAAAAGCTCCCTCAATGTCGATGTAAATGCCCAGCGCGTACTCTTTCCTTTCGAACGTGCATGCAATTCTCCCAACTACGTTCTTAAGCGCAGTCTCGTAGAATTTTCCGAGGTTCAAGCATGTTACATCTCCGAAAGAGGATGCATGCGAAGGTCAACGTTACGCACGTGCACCTCTACCAGTCTCTCCATGCTTTTCAGATGTAAGGATGTTAGACTAACTGGTCTAAAACTCTTGGCAAGTGAGTAATTCTCTTCCTATTTTGGGAATAAAGACTACTTTCACCGTGTGCCATAGAATTGGCATGTAGACCCTTGTCTAAACTAGTAGTGATAGTTGTTTTCAAGGTAGGTACCGTCGATTTAAAGCCATCAAAGAATGCCACAGCTTCAATCGTTGCCACGCGTGATGCGATGGCTCTGGAGTTCGGCATTCTCCCAGAGAACCAGTTTTCAATTTCCTGCAGGACAACTTACTTACTTAGGTGGCGCTACAGTCCGTGGTGAACCTGGGCCTCAACCAACAAGCGTCTTTGGCCAGCTGTTTCCAGCGCCGCACGCCCCGTTGGTTAAGGTCCCCCTCCACCTGCGTGCGCCACCGTTGATGCGGCCGTCCTCTGCCACGCCTTCCTTCCGGGGGATTCGAAGACTCTTCGGGTCGGAGCTGTATTTTCCATGCGCTCTACATGGCCTAGCCACCTTAGACGCTGTATCCGTAGACGTCGTACCAGGCCGATGTCGCTGTACAACCCGTACAGTTCTTCGTTATATCTTCTCCTTCATACACCGTTTGAGCAAATGGGACCGTAGATAGTGCGCAGAATTCTCCTCTCGAAACGACCAAGGGCATCATCATCCGCTTTTATTAAGGTCCATGCCTCTGCGCGGTCAAGGAGGACTGGGATGATTAAGGTCTTATATAGTGTCACCTTGGTTTTCCTAGAGTGGGCTCTACTTCTCAATTGCCTCTTGAGCCCAAAGAAACAGCGGTTGGCAAGAGTGATTCTGCGTTTTATCTCAGCGCTGGTGTTGTTGTCGCTGGTCATCAGTGAGCCAAGGTAGACGAATTCCTTAACCACTTCAAAGTTATATCCGCTCCTGGTGACGTTCTGGCCAATATGTCGGTGTTGTCCGTCTCTTTTAGATGAAAGCAGATATTTGGTTTTACCGTCATTAACATTGAGACCCATCTTAGCCGCTCCTACCTCAATGCTTACAAAAGCCTCATTGATGTCTCGCTGTGTCCGTTCAATCACGTCAATGTCGTCGGCGTACGCAAGCAATTGCGTAGACTTGAAATAAATCGTACCTCTTGTGTTGGCCAGTGACTCTTGCACGATCTTTTCAAGCACGATGTTGAAAAAGTTGCATGACAGCGCATCACCTTGCCTAAATCTTTTTTTAACATCAAAGGTCTCGGTTTGCTCATTACCGACCTTAATGGAGCAGCGAGAATTCTCCATTGTCATCCTGCACAGTCGGACGAGTTTGGCAGGGATGTTAAAACTAGACATGGTTTTGTATAGCTCATCTCTATACACGCTGTCATATGCAGCCTTGAAATCGACGAAGAGGTGGTGAGTGTCGATTTGGTATTCCTGGGTCTTCTCCAAGATCTGCCGTGGCGTAAATATTTGGTCTATTGTGGATTTACCTGGCCTGAAACCACACTGATAAGAGCCGATCAGGTTATCCACAAACGGTTTCAGGCGTTCACACAATACGGCTGAGAAGATCTTATATGCGAGGTTAAGGAGACTTATTCCCCTATAGTTGGCGCAGTTATAGGGATCTCCTTTCTTACGGACCGGGCAAACGATGCTGAGATTCCATTCTTCGGGCATGCTTTCCTCCGACCATACCTTGCAGATGAGATGGTGCATGCACCTTACCAGCTCATCTCCAGCCGCCTTACGAAGCTCAGCAGACAGGTCGTCTGCGCCCGCGGCTTTATTAGACTTAAGTCTTGATATCGCTATTTTGACTTCGTCTAGGTCGGGTGGTCTGAATTCTGTTACATTGTCGTCCATTACGAATGGCTCGTTCTGCCTGACAGCGGTATCGTGTCGAAGTGGTTTTTCCAAATCCTCAACATTGACTGCGACTCTACTACCAGTTCTCCATTTCCATCCCTGCAGGCCGCCGCTTTGGCTTTGTAGCCATGGCATGTTCGTTTTACCTTATTGTAAAACTTACGGGCGATATTCCTGCGGAAGCATCTCTCCATCTCCTCGATCTCACGCTTTCCGTGCTCTCTCTTCTTTCTTCTGAAAAGCGTGTGTTCCTCTCTTCTCTTCTGCTCATAGATTTCGCGAGCAGCTCTCGTCCGGCGTTGCATCGTGGCTTTATATGCCTCTTCTTTTGCTGCAAGGGCTTGTTCGCATTGTTCATCGAACCAGGGGTTTCTAGGTGGCGGCGATTTGAAACCCAGCACCTCTGAGGCAGCGTCTCTGACAGCGCTCTAGCGATGCGCCCATTCCTGCTCTAATGTTTGTGCTGTTGTGGACGGATTTCGCGAGAGCTTGGAGGAGACACGATCGGCAAAGATTCTGGCAGTCTCTTGCGATTGTAGCTTTGCGACGTCAAACTTATGTAGTCCTACTCGACTCTTAAGCATTCTTAATATCCTCATTCGTACCTTGGCTACAACAAGGTAGTGGTCCGAGTCGTTGTTGGTCCCTCGGAAGGTTCGTACGTCGAGAATACAGAAGGAGTGTCTGGCATCCATCGCAATGTGATCAATCTGGTTGATGGTCGATTGGTCATAAGACCGCCAGGTACCCTTGTGGATGTTGAGATGGGGGAATCGCGTGCTTGCTACAAGGAGGCTACGCCCCGCTAGGAAATCGATTAACCTAAGTCTGTTGTGTGTTTTGTGGTTCCAAATTTAGCTTTGATGCGACTTGTTATGAGGCGTTTGCTTATATCTCGGAAGCTTAAGACTTTTTGTCGGAGTCTTCCTCGAATAACTAATCCGCACCCGAATAGGCGCTGTTTGCTCTCCTTGTAGCAGTTCCTGTAGAAGATGTCGCAGTTTTTCATCCGTTTTTTGCCTGGTCCATCCCATCGCACTTCTTGGAGTGCGGTTATATCTGCTTTATAGCAGTTGAGGGTTTGCTCCAATTGATCGCCTGCACCCGGTCTGTTAAGGGACCTCACATTCCAGGTGCAGACTCTCAAGTCCGTTAGTCGTTTGCAGGGGTCGTCAGCTTTGTATCCGTCCGTATCCGAGGCTTGCTGTCGTTTCGGAACAAGTCGGTTTTTTTGTGATAGGGATGTTACCCTAAGCACAACCCCCAACCTGGAGGGCCAGGTTCCTCTTTCCCCAGGAACAAGGGGTTGGGTCGCTGCACACATTGGTTTACTACCTGGCGGGTGCTAGGATAGCTATCCGGACAGAACAAGCGAATTGGAAATAGTTGCTGATGACGCTACTCAGGTTGGGAACAGCATACTCTACCAATTAATTCGTTCTCCGTTTAGGTAGGATTTGAGTGAATTTGTCAATCTCCTCTCTAAGCCGTATCTAGTCTGTCCTTCTTGAATTCGGCTTGGGTTGCGGGAGGCCAATCACAGAGCTTAATTGGTAAGACTCTCCAGTTAGTGATGGCCGTTACATATGTTGGATAGGGTCAGGTCAATCACCTGCTGCCTTCTCGCCGTAACAAACGTTGACTGAGAGTCAACATTGTTGGTGGTAAGGTCAGACGAAAGAATGAAGTCTAAAAGACGGTCGCCTCTAAGATTGCATTTGCTGCTGCCCACTCAGTGCATTGGGCATTGGCATCGCAACATAAGATGAGACCAATCTTTCTGACTTCACAGTACTCTCCGAGTTCAGTGAATGCCTTCGGCGGTGGAGGTAGTACCGGGTCGCAGGGAAAGTAAGCAGTCGCAAGGGAGAAATGCGCTTCGTAACTTCTGTGTGATAGTATAGTGTGATCTCACTAAGAGGTCTCGAGTGCACGGCTTTTGTCATGTTTCCAACAAGGCTGCAGCAATCAACTTTCAACAATACTAGAGTTACGCTAGTTCAATGGATGAGGTCTCCGTAAATATAAGAACCACGTGTGTGATGAAGGCTCATCCACATACTCACACACTTGAGCATCCAATTTGACTATGGAACTACATATTCCCCTAAAAATCGCTTTCTTATTAGAAGACGTTGTCTTCCTCCAAAATATGCAAACACCCATGCCCTGAGTCTGTCGTTTGAAATTCATTCCCAAACAAATCTCGATTCAAATGACATCGAGTATCGAACGAAGGAACAACAAACTGCTGTCAAAGTTGTCAATTTTACATGGAATTTTCGAAATTTGTAAATTGAATTAAGGAAATTGAAGAAAACAGTTTGTGAGAAAGAATTAGCAATGGCCAATGTGCCAAGGTATTTAAATGCGTTGGAGTCAATTAATCTCATCCCTGAGGAGAAAGATGGTAGGTAAATGATTAAAAGCGATTAGATCCAGGTGCACTCCTATCGTTTGCCTTTAGATCTGTCCAGAATCAACAAGAACGTGGAAATCTTGAGGACACACGTTGAGTCCGACTTAAGAGGACTTTCCAAAGAGCTCCTGCAGGATGCCTTAAACGAAAAGTCAACCGAAATCGAATGGAAGTACTCGCTGTACATGTACCAAGTCATTCTCTCCATCACCGAAGAAGTAGACTTCGAAAGCGATGCAAAGGAGGATCTTATATCGACGAAACACCTCAACAGCCTCATCAGTGCCATTCAAGACGTTTCCGTCTACGGCTTGCGAGCCCACCTCCTTGACCAGTTCCGATCACATCAAATCTTCGCACCAATTCCTACCAAAAATCCCTCCAACACGAATAATCTTCGTGTCTCGCTCGAGGTTTTCCGGAGGATATTGAAAATAAGAAATCTCCAATCCGGCGGCGCAATGAACGAAGTCCTACGTGACTACATCGCCGGCATACTTACGATCATCGAAAGAGACCTGAACAAGGAGATAGAGCTAACCGACGCTGAACGAAAGCAATACCAACAGGATTTGAACACAATCTGGAAAATGTCCTCCAAATGTGAGTATTTCCGAACGATTCTACTGTTCAAGGGGCTACCAAACCTGCCGCCTGTGCTCCAGAAACGCCTACATGTCGAATTGTTGAACAAACTCACGTGCAGAGGTGGTTTTGCTAACTTCGTCACGACTCTACTCTCGAAACGAACAGACGACGACGACACATCGGAGAGCTACTATTTCGAAATCGTTGCCAAAATCATTGCTGCCAAGGGGCATTCGCCGAAGTTCTACTCCAGCCTGATTGATCAGATATTTGAGTTTTTAAAACTGTGCATTGTGAACCAGAACATGGCCGTGTGTACAGGTGCTGGGTTGCTCACATTGAAGAGACTTTACGAGATGAATGACGAAATGAAAAAGGCGATCATGGAGAAGATGCATGAATTCTTCCAGAGGTTGTCGGACCCTGAGGACGTCTTGAGCGGACTGATTTTGCTGGAATCAGGGGAGTTTAAGTCGTTCTGTAGCTTTCTGTTTACTTGCTTTTGCTCGTCGTCTATGGAATGCCTGCCGAGCGAACTTCTAATCAAGTACCTTCCTCTCCTCCTGAGCGTATATAGCTACATCCCTGATAAGTGCGCGGAAAAGGCGCAGATCCGAGGGGCCATTGTGCGCTGCATGGCGAACAGGAGTCGAGAGGAGCTCGATAACATTGTCAAGAGCTTGGTTTCCAAAAAGTACCCCGACGACTGGGTGGAACTACACTCCCGTGTCTTCATACAGCCAAATGAGAACTTCTCCGAATTGACGGTTAAGATCACATCCCCAGATGTGCAGTTGGAACAACTCAACATCTCCAATGTACTTCCGGAGCTGCTTATTGCATCCAATCACAATATCCTCATGTACGTGGTATTCCTGTGTCTTTTGGGCATGATGCAAGAGGCTCTGACGGAGGATGACGGATCAACCGCGCACCAAATCGACCTCCTTCAAAGCGAAGAGGAACTAGTCACATTCTTGAATTCCAAGTACCCGGTGAAGGTGGAGATTATCCTCTGCCTAAGCACCATGGTGACACATGTCGGTCTTAAGACGCAAATCAGTGAGAATGCCGGTGAATTTCTCGACTTTCTGCGAACGTTTGTCAAGCAGAGGAGCAGCAAATCGTCGGAAAATAAGGAGGACACCGATCGCACTCTACTCCTCATGCTGACTATAACTCAGGAGATGATCGAGAACTCTCGCATCCTCGACAAGTTCAAAGATTTCACGAAAGTACTCCGTGATTTGCAGAAACAAACGCCAAATGAGCTGATCCTGCACAAGATCGATGCATTGTTGAAAATATTGGAAGGGGGACTGCGGGTGACGCATGAGAACAAGTCGAATCAGTACAATGTGGCACGGAATCTGATGAAAGAGAAAGAAACCCATTTGCGGGTATACGGCATCAATATCATGATTGAAATGCTACGTCGGAGAGAGAAGGATGCTTTGGTCAACGGGCATGTGACACTGGCCTTGGGTCTGCACTTGCTTAAGGAGCCAGAATCGTACGTATTCCTCAATTGCGTTCGATTGTTCGTCGCTTTGGTCAATGTCATGGAGACAGAGGTTCTCGAGACCTTATCGGATGAATACTTGAACAGGAACAACAAAATGGACTTTCGGCTAGTGGTCGGTGAGGCAATTCTAAAAGTCACCAAGGAACTAGGTAGGAATATGGTGTTTTCGAATCCCTTTGGTACTGAAAATGAATTTTATTGTTTAGGAGAGATGTCGTACAAGTACAAGGACACCTTAGTCAATTGCTTTATGAACGGCTGTAGATCGGAGTTAGACGAGTTCCGCTGGTCGAGTTTCTCAAACTTGGCTACGCTCTGCAGGACGTTGACCTACCAAGTCCACGGCTTCTTTCAGGAAGTAAGTAACACATCATTCAGCCCCACATTCATCATATACGTTTCCTCCTCCCGTACAGATGCTCGTTTTGATAGAAAACGAACTCCAAACTGGAAAGTACTTACCCGCCAAGCGTGCAGCAGTTCTGGTCCTCAGTGAGCTCTTATTGGGTATCGACAACCTTCTGGACAACGAGGACTACCTGCTTCCAATCTATCGTGTCCTAAAGACACTCTCTACCGATTCGGACGACGAGAAAATCCGCATCCACGCTACCAATGGCTTGAAAGCCATCAACGAAAAGTGCAAAAAGTTCCTTATCCCCGAAGAGAAGCTAGAAAAAGAGATAAAAATCTTGGGAGTCAACGACCCACCGACCAAAAACCCCTCCGGACACATCCTCGAACTAAATTGATCACTGTAACCACTGTACCATTGTTTCTGTTGTATTTTATTGTGTACTTAGCGCTTAAGATAAAGTTAACCTACGCATACTACAAAGTGTTCAATTCGTACTAGGAATTCTGATATACCGTTAAGTTGTGTTAGCCTAGAGAACCATAAATACGTGAATGCATCTATGCCCAGTCGTCTTAAGTCGAGAGACTGCAATGTGTCGTTGCGGAGTGTCCTCGACAAGACAAGTGAGCGTAGGCTGATGAGATGAAAGTCTTTTTGAACAGCATCATGCTCGCGGGGGGGTGGAGAAGGAAGTCGTCAGGGAATACATCAATCTACACTGTTTGTTCGTTTCTTGAGCGCGTTCCATTCGGTAGTTGTTGATGACTCCGTCGTACGAAAGTTTGTCGCCGGGATTCGCGGAACAGAACGTAGACAAACACTCCGACCATTATTACGGACAGCGAAACAGTCAGTACTATGCTTCCTGCATTACCGGCCAAATCTTTGAAGTCACCTGCAAGCAAAAGTGAATAAGAAGTATAAGAGACGACGTTAAGGTCTTACCTCCATATGCAGCTCTCCCTTGGAGGGTCCCCCGATCGTCCTCTGGTACATGAACGAGTTTAGCAAACTTAGCTTGATGATAATACTTAACCGCTGGCATTTGGGCTACGACGAGTTGTGGTCTCACTTGTTCGTCCGGCTTTTCCCTTGGCTCATGCTTGATATCAACCTCGTTTACGCCGGGAATAATATCCTCGATCACTGCAACCGATGGCCTTGTTTCGTTAGCTTCTTCTGTCTCGTCGTCCCTCAGTATAAGACCACTCTTATCGACAAAATTCAATTGACGATGTTCCCGACTAACACGATCGGGCTCGAAAGGATCATTTTCCACTGGAGCTGCAACACCACCCTTGCCCGGTACCGTGAAACTAGCTCGAACTGTTTGCATTCCCGACTGGAAACTACACACCACAACGAATCGTCGTGTGCTGTGCGTGAAAATACCCAAATTTTCTTGAACCGTGATGAATGTCTCCACCGTATTCGTCTCTGGCTTCACTAGACTGCCGCATTTCTTGTGATCGATCCTCATGACGTATGTGTCGGTTTTCTCTTTTGGATTGCCCTTGATGCCACAATTACCGCCGTCTACAACGATTTTACCTCCGAAGTACGGACCTGTCTCTACCTCGATCTCGGACGCATGCGGCAGGCATTTGGTCGCTTGTGCTGAAACTGTTATACAAAATTGATGAATACTCTACTCTGTAAAAGGAATTGCCATTACGATCTTACATCCTTTGGTCGGAATGACAATCGTCTGTCCCTGAAAGAGGTCATTTTCGACTTCGTTGTCAATGAACTCCGATCGGCCCGAGATGCGCGCGTTCTTCCTCTTCTGCTGTGGCTTTATGTGAAAACTATATTTCGTGGCCATTCTCAGATTATCAATCCGCGCTGTGTAGTGCCTAATTGGTCTGTAAGTCATTTTCACATTCATGAGATATTCATTAGTTGAAAAGAAACTCTTCAAACTCACTCAGACTCAGATTTCCCACTGTCGTCTTCGACGATCTTCGATCGGCATCGGTGTGGGCCAAATGACTGCATCTCACAGTAGAATATCTGGAATGATTTGGGTGGCGATGGTACGTCCGTCTCGTTCGCAGTCGGTACGAATTCCACTTCCCACGTGAGGTTGACTGATTTGTAATTCGGTTCTCCGGAAACAGCGCGTATCTCTACAAAAAAAAAAAAACAATAAAATCCGATCAGTACGAGATGACTCAGGCCTCATGCGGCTTTCGTCCCATTTGCATCTGTCCGTCATTAATTGGGTCACAATCGGTTCTCGCATATAAGAATTCCTCGACGCTACAGGTCTACATCTAGATCGTTAAGATCGATTCGATTTCAAGTACGAACAATTGTAGTAACAAATCGAGCCGAGAACCTCCGAAACGATTACGATCATCTCAAGTCGATCGTGAGCTGTACAAGCGTGTATACGACGAGATCTTGATCGTAGCTGGGTTAGTTTACGAGCTCTGCATTTATTATTTGGTGAGCGAAGTTGTGTCATGGAGGAAGTATAAATCACTTGGTCGTAGAACGAGTGGTTAAGCCGGTAACGACTAGTCATAAAATTAAGTTGCAAATGATCTGGGATGGATAGCAATAAGATTCTTCTACTCGTTTACTGCTGCGTAATCGTAGCAAAATGGATGGGATTAATGGACTGCTGGCGAGGGAGGTAGCTGACTCCTAACGGAGCCGTGGAAAAGAAGCTTGTGATGATCGGTTTTGATGACTTGTTGTTTTGATTTCGAATAATGAGATGATCACGAGCGACTTCCAAACAGAAGTGATGACTGGAAGTGATGATGTTTTAGTGAATGGTTTGGAGTTATTGGATCGGAGATGTAACGGTAAGGTGGTTTTTAGCATGATTTTAGCGATTGTCTGTCTCAAAGTACAGGCGGCGCCAAATGTGATCGATGACTGGTGCACGAGCAACGGACTGCCGGTTAATCCTATTAAGACTGATGCCGTTTTCTTTAGCAGAAGTAGGAAAAATACTGGCATGACTCAGCTGGCGTTAAAAGCCATTCCCAACCCGATGTCCAAGGAAGCTAAGTACCTGGGAGTCATAGTAAGCTTCTTTGGTTGAAGCAAACATACATACATACATACATACATTTTCAGTGGCCCGCATGTTCCATTAAAAGGGTCGCGGGGGTAATGCGCGCACGCGGGATCTCCAGGCCACTCGATCCTCCTCCATCGACTCTAACTCATCAGGAGCTATGTCCAAGCGCACCCAGGGGAGTTTTTGGACTTGGTCCAACCACCTCATCCTGGGTCTGCCAAGCGGTCGCCTGACTGATGGTATTGCATCCAAGGCACGCTTCGGAAGTCGTGATGATGGCGACATTCGTCTCACGTGACCAAACCATCGAAGCATAACCCTTTCCGTTCAAAGAAGCAGCTGCTCAACATTGAGCTCCCCGCGCACTGCCGTGTTTCTCACCCTATCCCGGCGAGTAACTCCCACAACAGCACGAAGAAATCTCATTTCGGCAGCTTGCATTCGGGACTTTATTCTTTCGGTCAATACCCAAATTTCATGACCATAGGTGAGAGTTGGAACTGAGTTAAAAACCGCAACTTTGGCTTTGACACCAAGCTCGGTCTTCCTGATTACAGATCTTCCAAGCTGTTTCAAAAATGTTCCAGCATGGCCAATCCTGCAGGAAAGCTCAGTATTACTCCTCCCATCACTCGAGATACTTAAACTTCTCCACCTGCTTCAATGGCACTCCACCTGAGTATATTGGACAGGTGTTCCGGAAATAACCATAACCTCGGATTTGTTCACGTTAACCCTCATTCCAGCATCAGCACATAATTGCCACAAACCTGTCTAGCGCGCGCGCTGGAGTTCCATCTGGGAGGATGTGAGGACAACTAAGTCATCTGCAAAGAGAAGATGGCTTACCCTCAACTCTCCCAATGTGAAACACTCTACGCCTCGACTGCGCTGCAACATCAAGTCCATATATATAATGAAAAGAAGAGGTGACAAGATGCACCCTCGGTGAAAGGTGTTGATTTACTACCGTTAACCCGAACGCAGCTGCTACAGTTTGTGTGTAGAGACTGAAGGGCCCTCAACAGAGGACCATCAATCCCATATACCTGCAGAACACTCCAGAGTTTACCTCGAGGAACTCGACAATACGCATTTTCTAAATCTACAAAGCAGCTGTAGATCGGTATGGCGTGACGAAACCCGCACTGTTCATCCCCTATCCTGGATTCCGCCATAGCTCTAGAACGCGCCTCCAACACCTTAGCGTAGACTTTACCGGGGACACTTAAAAGAGGTATGCTTCTATAGTTGGAGCACTCTTTTTTACTCCCCTTTTTGAAAAGAGGGACAATCACCACAGTCTGCCAATCGCTAGGTGTCTCACCGCATTCCCAGACCACCTTAATGACGCGAGAGAGCCATAATACTCCCTTTTTACCCATTGCCTTAAGCATTTCTAGCCGAACTTCATCCACACCGGCGGATTTGCCAACTTTTAACGATTCAATCACTAAAATAACTCTCTCAACCTTGGAGAATTCTCCGCCCCACTCAAGACTATAAGTCTGTTCCCCTCAGTGCCCTGTTCGGGATTGAGCAGCTCCGAAAAGTGCTCGCTCCATCTGCGTAAGATGTCACACCATCTTTGGATTTAACGTGTTCGATTATGTTGAACTTCCTTCCTCTGAGCCGGCGAATGGTTTGCCAGAACACCTTTTTCGCAGATCTATGGTCGCCTTCCAACTTCTCGCCGAACTCCTTCGAGGACTGCTCTTAAGCTGCTCGCACAGCCAATTTGCAAGTTCTTCGCGCCACAGTGTACCGGTCACGGGAAGCAGAGTCCCCCAAGAGAATACAGTCCCTGTAGGTCTTCTTTGGCTTTGGCTCTTTGATGGCTTCTTGAACTCTGGGTGTTTTAAACCACGCAGTCATTTTCTCACCATCAGCCGCCACACCAAGCCGCTTCTCTCCACAAACATCACGTGCAGAGGCAATGACAGCTGTTGAAAATAGTCGCATGCGATAGATGTTGATTCAAAAACCACCAAGGCGCTGTCAGCTTTTTGGCAGCGCAAGGGTGCTGTTATCGGCTTATCGCCGATAAAGGTCCTCTGGATCTACGAGGCATAGGTGGAAGGGAAAAAGCAAATGCGTCTGCAGTGTATGCTAAGTTGCACTCAAAGCTGTGTTCAACCCTTTAACCAGCTCCAAGTTTGTGTATGAACTTAAGGCCGTCCTGAACAAAGTCGGTAGACTAAACTCATTAAGACTTGCTTGCGTCCCAGGTCATTCTGGGATCCCAGGAAATGAGATTTCTGATGAACTCGCCAGAATGGGCTCAGAGGATAGTTTCTCAGGACCTGAACCCGCCTTGGGTCTACCTGCTTTCGCGGTCAAAACCAACATCAACGATTGGGTCTTTAATGCAAACAATAGTAAATGGAGGGAATATTCAGGATGCAGGATGACTAAGCGCGTATGCTCTGATGTATACAAGAAATCTGCAGCATTCTTCTTATCCTTAGGGAGAATTAACTGTAGAAGACTTACGGGCGTCAGTACGGGGCGTAACACTTTTGCCAAACATCTCTGCGTGCTCGGCATTAGTGAGACACCCAGCTGCATGTGCTGCATGTTGCGAATAGGACGACACAGCAGAACACTTTCTCTGTGACTGTCCCGCCTTTGCTTGCGCACGGTGGCGTACCCTTGGCGCCGACGTAGTATGTGCCGATGTTCACGATGAACAATGCCGCGGTACGAGAGTTGACGTGAGCCCCTTGAAGTTGTAGTATCGAGAAAGAAGAAAATCGTGAACGCACCCATGTTAGCGATCACTATTAGTCCAGTGAACGGAGCCGCGAGTCTCGAAACTCCCGTCAAGTAACACTGGTTCGTGGTTTTGTTTTAACCTTTCGGTAAGAAGGATGTATCCTTAGCATTGTTTCTAAGTTGTGAAATAAAATTTTCAAAAAATTAGTTGAAAAGAATCAATATTAAAGCTCAGGCGTGGGGTATAACCATATTAAAAACCGAAACCTCAGTGGATCAGTGGAATATAATGGGATTAAAAGAAGGAGAAACAATGAACCGAGTGCCAACGAAAAAAACATGGCAAATACGCTCAGAGCGGTCGGCATTGACATCACGCCAACCATGACCGTGAGACAAATTAGAGCGTTGTATGTGGACGCGTTTCCAAACGAGACCGATGGATTGGCAACCACTTCCGAGCATTCCAAACTTCCTGCACCTGCTGCGCCTTCCGGACCTCCTGTATATTGCGACATTGTCCAGAGGGAACTGGCCGAGCTAGAAATAAGTGACTTCCGACCATGCCGAATTGGGTTTTCAAACATCGAAGACGCAATCCCAACCTTTTCCGGCGACGATGCCTATTCTTTCTTTTGGTGGCGTTACAGCCCATGAAGGACCAGAGCCAAGCTTCTCTTCAAACACCCATGTTGTGTGTGATTAATTTTTCACACAGGTGAAAGGGACCTACAGTTTAATACCAGTTCCGAACGGCGTGAGTCGATAAGCTTTTTCAAGGCAAGTTATACTATCGCCAACCCACATTCAGCGACTGGGTCGTGTCACAATCCAGCGAAATATTCCGGTCGCTGAATTCAGTCCAACATCAATCCGTCAACTTCAGCAAGAAGTCCAGCCGCATTTCAAACACCAACCTCCGAAAAGATGCGCTGCTTCAATTGTTCGGGATACGGACACCCCTCCGCTAGATGTCCGAAGGAGAGACGCCCTCCTGGCTCCTGCTTCCGTTGTGGGGACCCCACTCATCATTGACGGCTTAGTATTAGTGTTGTCTAGTAGTATTCCATTGTATCGCCACCTCACTTATGTAATGTGGCCTGTTATTTGAGGGAAAGAGAGTGCTCGTATTCGTCTTGCTACTCGTTTGATCGGGGACGATCAATTCTCAGGGTGGCCGTATTGTAGTATCGAGAAAGAAAAGAATCATTCATTGCAAGTGTACGGGTGAACGGAGCCGCGAGTTTCGAAACTCCCTTCAAGTAACACACCACACCGAGAGCGGGAGATTTTTGACTTCTCGAACCGCTTTACCCGTTCGAACATGTTTCGACACTCGTCTCCACACACCACCAGCAATTTTCGGAAGATTTTCGAGGGTGAAATTGAGAACTTTAGTCGAAGATCGTATGTTAAATTTGGTCGCCTGCCGGATGGTTGGAGAAGGAGACCCTCTCTGCTGCTCTAAACATCACAGTCTATCTGCCCCCTGGAATTTGAAACCTTTAAAGGGCGAGTTCGGATCCCGATAACACCAACGCCATCGAATGTTTATTTCGCGACGTTCCTCCTCGGCGGGGTACTGGCAAAATCCCCCGTAGTAAACTTGTCATGAAAAAGCTTCTCGACTCACGCCGTTCGGAATCGGCATTAACCTGTAGGTCCCTTTCACCTGTGTGAAAAATAAATCACACACAACATGGGTGATTGAGAGAAGCTTGGCTCTGGTCCTTCATGGGCTGTAACGCCACCAAAGAAGAAGAAGAATAAAAATCCATTTTCGTGAACTCGCTTAAAACGATTTCAGGAATTAAGGAGTTGGACACTAGAATTTATAGTCTACTATTCCAAAAAATCGCAACTTTGCTGAACCCACCTTGAGATGGATATTATGTCTCAAGATGACAAGCAAAAATGACAGGCCGAAATGTGAGCCTTTCGGTTCATGATTTCTAGCAAAACTTAAGTGAAGAGGAGGATAAGCGTTTGTATCCAACACGCTCGCAGGCACATATAAAAGCGTTGCAGCTTGACTAATGATAATTCGTAAGTAAATACGTTCCACTCTTTACCCACTTTTTCAAAGATGACAACGATCCTCCATACTGAAGTACTGTCGACTCGCCAATATATCAGTAGCCTTGATCTGTTCTGCTATCAGCAACTTGGCCTCTCGTATCTCAGGAAGTGATGTTTAAACTCCTGAACACCTAGTATGACCGCCGATATCCACAAGTAAATTGTTTTGATCCTCCACCTCAGGCGTAAATAAGTCATCATTCCGGCCATCAGTTTCTACTTTCTACTTTCAGTAAAGAGAAGATGCAAGAAGCTTTCCATATCTGATTGAGCTACACATCCAAGACAAGTTCGTATCATCACTACCTTGATGGACAATACAATATCAAGCGACCAAACGATCAACCTTCCTGGACCGAGAAACCAACACTATGATTACCGCACAAAATCGTCTATCGTATCTTCAAATACAATCATTAGGCCTAACGAGCCCTCCAGGCCAGATAGAGATTTTTCGTCAAGCAATTCAAGTTTATCCACAAACCGATACTTACCCTAATAGTAGACACAACCTTTCGACAGATACTCTTAGATAAATTGCTAAAACAACGAATCCATCGCCTCGGGCACGTGAACTGTCGTCGATTATTATTTTTCGATAATCATTCGTACGAGGATGCACATGCTCCTCCCGTGTATCCATACTCGTATTATGTAGATACAATTGGTCCCTACGGTGTGGTTTGTCTCCCTCCGATTACCGGTTTTATCGGACGTGTGCCAAATAGGGAGTTGCAGCGAAAACGACTGCCAGCGGGTATGCGTACATACGACTATACTATCTCGTCCCTGTGTGATTAGCATTCCGGATGATGGATGATTGGACAAAGTGTTCCCGTTCCTGTTTCGTTTTTATTTTTCTACTCTTGTTCCATGAATTCTACACGCAGAATGTGTGCATTTGAGTCTCTAATGATGTGCCCGAGTGGTGGCGAATGACACGCTATCCGGTAGTGCAATTATTCATGTGAATCTTTTGAGGTAATTTCCCCGAAACAGTTAGAAGTCCGACGTCCTCGTCGTCGTCGTTACATGCGACCTACGCAGATGAATGTGGTGATTATGTCGCTGGTGTTAAGGTTGTTAACGTGTTGTGTGCAACAACTTTGTCAACAACAGGTACTCGTACTGGTAGAAGCTGGTTGCGGTGTTGGCGGCTACAGTGACATCATGTCTCGTCATAGAGATGATCGTGCAGAGTTGAATGTGATGCCCAGCGGTATATCCAATTTTGTTGATTAAGTTATTTACAAAAAACTTACAAACACTGACTCTAGGTCGCTGCTTGTCGACGATGTCCATATGGATGCGCACTCAACATTGTACACGGATTCAATGAGCTACGAGTAAGGTATTGCCGCCGGGCATGTTGCCTTTATGCTGATGGTATAAGACTGGCGTTGTTTAAGTAGAAGTATTACGGAGCGGCAGTAGTATCTATTCATTTGTCAGATCGTCTGTCAACGTTCGTACATTGTATGTACATAGGAAGGAGACGTTCCATTACATACAGCTGGTGTTTTGGTTCGGCTTGGCTTAATGGCATTCAAGTAGCTATGTGCTCCGTTCTCTCTCATTTGTATTCCAGAGGACCGTCAGGTCTAATTGTCAGTGAACTCTTGACCTGTGGGTCATTGCTGCTCATATGATGTTTCCTTCTCCTGAAACGCGGTACATATGTACGTTTATGCAAGCGAGTTTTGTTGTCCCCAGTTGTTGTTCCACCAGCGACTGACCCAGTTCGGATACTCCGTTACGAGGTAATCCCGGCTTCTCGGTGAGAAAGTATTTGTGTCAAATGTCGTTCATGAAATGACGAAAATTAAAATCGCCATGTCGTTTCGCTAACTGGTTCTAATCTAGTTACTAGTCTTATGGCTTCATTTCCATTTCATGGCGTATTTCGCGACCACCATCACCATAGTCTCCTGATGCGATGCGGAGAGTTCATGAATTTCATTGTGCCATACAGAGCAATCAATCAGTGGCTGCACGATTTTCGTGGACGTTTAGTTGCCTACAATCGGCATTATTCGTAGTCGAGTGCCATCTGTAACAATGCAGCTGCCGGCCGCTGGCTACGATGGTATGCCGAGTATCTGAAATCAATCTGAGCTGTTCCACTTAAGGGAATAAGGAATCGACGATGGTGGAAGAAATCATGTTCTTTATTCAAATCGCGTTTGAATTCAAGTTCCAAGTCGTGATTGTTGTTGTTAGACTGGCGGATGGAAGGTATGAGTACTGGCATGTTTGCTGAGCGAAGGAATATAATTCTGGTCTAGCTCTGGAGTGGGTTAAGTCCGTTGCTAGCGGGAAACAAACGCATGCGATTATGATGTTCATACAAAACGAGGTTCGAGTTAAGTGGGTGTGTAGCTGCCTTGATCGATCGAATGGCATGGTACGAATAAAGTAATTGATATAAACGATGGCTTGGGGAGGAGATCTTTCACGGTTCGGAATTGTGTTGGATTGACGGTCGGTTAATCGGGTTTGAAAGCGAGGCGTGGATATGAGGTGAAATGGGATTTGGGAGAGAAATTGGCTTCTTATCTCTTTCGATGAAATCTGATTAATAAGAAGTAGGTTTTGTTGGTTTTGTAGTTATAAGACGGACTTCTTAGGTTGAGCAGAAGTAGAATCCAATTAACGAGAAAAATAACAATGCGAACAAAAGAGGCTCTAACCACTTGTAAAGATGTGACACTGGCAGTAC
The DNA here is from genome assembly GCA_951905685.1 of Eumerus sabulonum. NCBI lineage: Eukaryota > Metazoa > Arthropoda > Insecta > Diptera > Syrphidae > Eumerus > Eumerus sabulonum. Next base: position 103,093,971 of record OX645063.1, read on the forward strand.
TTTTAGGAATTGAATGCTCATTCTATTCAGTTAAAATCCAAAAGGCATGCGTAGCAGGAATTAGTAGTACTCTATCCTTCTAGGGCGGCATGGGCTCGGACATACAGGGTAAAGTTGTTGATTGCTCTCAACCTGGCGAGATGCCAGCAACGATCCCTGTTTAAATGCCCGGGTCAAGTTGACATACGGCCTCCTCGCGGCGCCCTCTGGATAGCCTCTTCAACAACCGTTGGGAGGTGAACAAACGTATGCAGCGAAAAAAACCCCGACTAGAATGGCGGTTGTGCGGCGGGCTAACAATCCGCCCACGTAAAAAAACCCAAAGTTATGAATGAGCAAGATGCCTCGGATACACGGACGGATACTCGGCGACGACAACGCACGAAAAAGGAACACGATTTGCGAGTATGCTTCTGGAATGTCAGAACCCTGTACACTCCCGGAGCTGTTCATAAACTAGAAGGAATCCTCACGCAGTACAAGGCGGATATTACTGCGGTCCAGGAAATACGCTGGATAGGAAACGGTATGATTAGGAAGAAAAATTGCGACATTTATTACAGCTGTCACAAAAGGTTGCACTTACTGGGATGCGGATTTGTCGTGGGAAAGCGGTTAAGGTCGAAGGTCATCGACTTTAAACCTATAAGTGATCGTCTGGCTGTGATCCGCATCAGAGGCAGATTTTATAACATCAGTCTTATATGTGCACACGCCCCTACCGACGAGGCTGAAGACCCTATCAAGGAGGACTTCTATGACCTCCTGGACAACGCCCACGGAGCTTGTCCGGAGTACGTTATCAAAATCGTGCTCGGGGACTTCAACGCCAAAATCGGTAAGGAGAACACCCTTGGCGGAGTGATAGGAAAGCACAGTCTCCACGATACAACAACAGATAACGGCTTCCGACTCGCTGACTTTGCGACAGCTCGTAATGCGGTGATAAGTAGCACAAGATTCCCTCGCAAGCGAATCCACACAGCAACCTGGCGATCCCCGGACGGTCGAACCGCCAACCAAATCGACCATGTGCTCATTGACGCAAGGCACTCGTCAAACATCCTGGATGTGCGAACATTCAGAGGGGCAAATGTCGATTCTGACCACTTCCCCGTAGCAGCAAGATTCAGAGCTCGACTGTCCAATGTCAGAAAGCTGCACCAGCCCATCAGGAGGAGGTTCGACATTGGGCGCCTGAGCACACCGGAGGTTGCCAGAGTCTACAGGGAGCAGCTGAGCGAAAGACTCTACGGTATGCCTACGTCGAACCCAAATGCCAATAATATGTGGCTGCATTGCCGCTCAGCCATTCAGGAAGTAGCCGAAACCACCTTAGGATACTTACCACCCCCGACAAGAAACCCGTGGTATGATGACGAGTGTGAGCAGAAAAAGGCAGCAACCGACGAGGCGTACCAAAAGGCGCTGCAGAGGAAAACCAGGGCAGCGCAAGAAGAGTACCGAGCCAGAAGAAGGGTGGAGAAAAAACTACTGCGACAAAAGAAAAGAATCTTCGCAGCCTCCCAGCTCAAGGATATCGAGGAGTCTAGGGATAAGCCTAAAACACGAGCCTTTTACAAGAAAGCCAAAGGCATTGCAGGAGGCTTCAAAAAGGGCACCCAGGCTCTTCGAAACTGCGAGGGTAATCTTGTCACCGACCCGCAGGGAATAGTGGATGTATGTAAGCAGCATTTCCGGCAGCGGCTTAACGAGCTTGACCAAGAGAGGGTGGTAGGGACCGAGGAAATCCCAGCTCCAGCCGCTGAAGTAGTCCTCCCACCCAGCATCGAAGAAGTCGGCACAGCTATTCAGACGCTGAAGAACAACAAGGCCGCAGGCTCAGATGGCTTGCCATCAGAGCTCTTCAAGGCTGGCGGCGATGTTCTGGTAGGGAGCATGCACCAGATCATCTGCAGAATTTGGGAAGAGGAGAGCATGCTCGACGACTGGAATACCAGCTCTATATGCCCCATCCACAAAAAAGGCGATCCTACCTCTTGCAAGAACTATAGAGGTATATCCCTGCTCAATGTCGCATACAAGATCCTGTCCAGCGTATTGTGTGAACGTCTAAAACCATTTTGCATTGCACTAATCGGCAGCTACCAGTGCGGCTTCCGGCCTGGCAAATCAACTATAGACCAAATTTTCACACTTCGACAAATCCTGGAAAAGACCAACGAGTTTCGAATCGATTTCAAAGCCGCATACGACAGCATTCATCGTGAAGAACTGTTTGGTGCGATGGCCTAATTCGGGATCCAGTTGTGTCGCGCCACGCTAAAAAACACCGTGCAATTCGGTTCTAGGACCTCGGAACCATTCGAAACATGCACCGGATTTCAGCAAGGAGATGCGCTGTCATGTGACTTCTTCAAACTGGTGCTGGAGCAGACGATGGGCAGGCGTCAACAGGGAAGGCACTATCTTTTACAAGTCCATCCAGCTGCTAGGATACGCGGATGATATCGACATCATCGCGTGTTCACGCCGTGGCATTGTGGAAGCATTCACGGCGATTGAAGAACAGGCGAAACGAGTTGGTCTTAAGATCTATGAGGACAAAACGAAATACATGCTGTCAAGCAAAAACCAATCCGTCGCTCACCACCTGGGACAAAACATAACAATTGACAGCTACAATTTCGAGGTAGTTAAGGAGTTTGTCTACCTCGGGGTAAGCGTAAATTCCACAAATGACACTACAGTGGAGATCCGGCATAGAATCGCCCTTGGCAACCGCTGCTACTTCGGCTTGCCCAAACAACTGGGGTCAAAACTCCTCACTTGAAAGACCAAAGTCATGCTTTACAAAACGCTCATTCTGCCAGTCTTGCTGTACGGAGCCGAAAGCTGGACGATAAGCAGGACAGCGGAGCTGATTTTGGGTTCTTTCGAAAGAAAAATTCTGCGCCGGATATTTGGTCCTGTCTGTGAGGAAGGTGAATGGAGAAGAAGACACAACCGCGAACTCTACGAGCTGTACCAAGATGTGGATGTAGTCCGGAAGGAAAGGATCCGTCGACTACACTGGCTCGGCCACATCGAGCGCATGGACATCAACGCTCCAGCTAAGAGGGTCTTCGACTCCGAGCCTCCTGGTTCGAGAAGAAGAGGAAGACCGAACCTCCGGTATAAAGACCAAGTAATCGCGGATGTAAGACATCTTGGTCTTGACAACTGGAAGCAGCGTGCCCGGGACCGTCAAGGATGGAAGGCAGCTATAGCTCAGGCTCGGATCCTCCATGGATCGCTGGCCTGATAAGTAAGTAAGTAAGTGTTCTAATTACTGGGTCGTGACTAAGATTAAGTGATTTTCGTGACTACAGCAGAGATAACGAAAACCCTAATTGACAGACGAATGGGCGCTAAGAGTAATGTACCACTGACACAGTCCGGTGACTGTTCAGCTTTCTATTCACACGCAACCCAGACACCCATTTAATGTTTACTAAATGCATTCACTTATGTACAATACAAAAGATAATATCCCTATCTCTTACCGAAGTACCTTAACAACCAAATCTTTCGTTTTATTCTTCAAACAATGCGTGGCGAACAACCATTGGCACAAAAAAAAATCTCCAACTGTTTTCCATCATTAAGCTAAATTAAATCACATGAATGTACTCCAGAAAAGGTTCGACACCAAGACTCACATCCACAAGCTGTGTCCCGCATCCAAAATGAGTTCCGCGTCGCCCAGTAAACGTAGATACCATTTGTCAAACGGGCTGGTCCCATTTGAATTCCCGGCATAAAAACTAGACCGTGATAAAGCCTCCTTCTCATCATCCGGGCGTTTGGTGAAGAGGCGTGCAGCCACGCAATAGGAATGATGGAAGCAACCGAAAACAATTTAATAACCGCTTAATGGTGTAATTAAAACAGTGAGCGTCACACCTTAATTGCTAAATCTATCAGAGACACCAGAGCGAAATCTTGGAAGGAATGAGAACAATGCTTTTGATCTTAGGCTTTCCGGTATTTAATAATTCATGGATTCAGTGCTATCATGTACGGTGGTCATTAGGTAGAAGAGAGAGAGGAGAAGGTTTAGTTTTGACCCCTGATTTCAATCAAGAAATGTTGAAAGGTTCTTTCGCACCAGTCTGATTGAGCCTCAGATATAGGACCAATCAAGTGCATTCGTAACGCATTCGCATCGCATCGATTGGTTTTGTTTAGCTACGCTCCTGTGTCTACGGCGATGAAGCGATGTCTGTATTGCGGACACGATGGTATGTATAGTTCGAGAAGCCTCAATGGCGGCTTGAAAATTACAAGCCAGTGAATAGGAGCAATTTTAATGTTTTCTCAAGAAACGAGTACACCTATAGTCGCAGAATTGGGTTTGTTTCCAGACGAATGGGCGGTAGCAGATGATGATGGCTAAATTAGAGGCTATCGATAGTGGAGTACATGAGTTTTGATGGAAACCAATAGGCGCTTCATGCAAATTGATCGTAGATGATGAGAGAAGGCGTGTGAGATAAATCATCGGAAGTCGATGGCGTTTGAGTGATGTTCACTTTAAAATGTTAATTGGATCCAGTGAGATGAGAGTCAATATTGATCGGTAGGAGATTGATTTAATGCTTAATGGCGGCCGTTGTCGGAGAATGTTAATGGAACTTTTGTACTTCTTTCGTAAAGTAAGGACGTCGACGATATGTGCCTTCAACCGAACCTATTGTCGAACGCTATGTTCATATTTGGTGATTTGGCAAGACAGACTGAATAAATGATAGCCAATTTGACAAACACAGCTTCAATAATATGGTCACTATCAACTCTCAAACTTAGAAGTCATTATTGGAAGACATTGCGAACGTTCTCGGCCTAGTAAAGAGGTGGCGTTTTAGTGTGGTAGTATACCCTAAGAAGATAATCCACTTGCGATGCGGTCAAAAATGCAACCAAACTGAAAACCATCGAAAAAGCGCATGATATCGTATCGGAAGGTAGGCGAATGAAGGTAAGTGAGGTAGCTGCGGCCGTGGCAATTAAGTTCCGGGATTTTAGTCATATTTCGGGAACTAGCGGCATTACGTGTTTGAGTGGGCAATGCGGTTCAAGAAGTGCGGTGAATCAATGCAAGACATCACCTCTCGCACCGCGGCATCGTTCATCGTGAATATGTTCCTACCAACCAGACAGTGTATCCGAGGCATCTTGCTCATTCATAACTTTAAGTTTTTTCTACGTGGGCGGATTGTTAGCCCGCCGCACAACCGCCATTCTGGTCGGGTTTTTTTTTCGCTGCATACGTTTGTTCACCTCCCAACGGTTGTTGAAGAGGCTATCCTGAGGGTGCCGCGAGGAGGCCGTATGTCAACTTGACCCGGGCATTTAAAGAGGGTTCGGAGATGCGCTGTCATGTGACTTCATGTGATAGTGCGACGAGCGGGCGTCAACAGGGAAGGCACTATCTTTTACAAGTCCACCCAGCTGCTAGGATACGCGGATGATATCGACATCATCGCGTGTTCTCGCCGTGGCATTGTGGAAGCATTCACGGCGATTGGAGAACAGACGAAACGAGTTGGTCTTAAGATCAATGAGGACAAAACGAAATACATGTTGTCAAGCAAAAACCAATCCGTCGCTCACCACCTGGGACAAAATATAACAATTGACAGCTACAATTTCGAGGTAGTTAAGGAGTCTGTCTACCTCGGGGCAAACGTAAATTCCACAAATGACACCACAGTGGAGATCCGGCATAGAATCGCCTTTGGCAACCGCTGCTACTTCGGCTTGTCCAAACAACTGGGGTCAAAACTCCTCACTCGAAAGACCAAAGTCATGCTTTACAAAACGCTCATTCTGCCAGTCTTGCTATACGGAGCCGAAAGCTGGACGATAAGCAGGACAGCGGAGCTGATTTTGGGTTCTTTCGAAAGAAAAATTCCGCGCCGGATATTTGGTCCTCTCTGTGAGGAAGGTGAATGGAGAAGAAGACACAACCGCGAACTCTACGAGCTGTACCAAGATGTGGAAGTAGTCCGGGAGGCAAGGATCCGTCGACTACACTGGCTCGGCCACATCGAGCGCATGGACATCAACGCTCCAGCTAAGAGGGTCTTCGACTCCGAGCCTTCTGGTTCGAGAAGAAGAGGAAGACCGAACCTCCGGTATAAAGACCAAGTAATCGCGGATGTAAGACATCTTGGTCTTGACAACTGGAAGCAGCGTGCCCGGGACCGTCGAGGATGGAAGGCAGCTATAGCTCAGGCTCAGATCCTCCATGGATCGCTGGCCTGATAAGGAAGTAAGTAAGTAACCAGATAGTGACCAACCAATTCTATATTGGTATTCTGAAGAGGCTGCGAGCACGTGGATCTTACACCACGACAATGCACCGGCCCATTCCTCGTTGATTGTGCAAAAGTTTAAGAAATTTATTTCTGTAAAGCGTTTCGCATCTAATGAAGAATTTGAGAGGGCTGTAGATGAATATTTTCACAGCCTTCCTACCTTTTACTTTTGAGAAGGAATACTGTTCTTAGCAAACCAACAGAGGTCAAGAGAGACTATCATTTTTAAATTAAAAACCGCAGGCTTTTATTATCAGTCCGAGAACTATTCTCTTACAATACAGCTTACGACAAAAAAAAAATCATGTGGCATGAACCAATTTTGTGTAGTGTAATATTCAGTTTTGGTGATCTGAATCGGCCGAATAGATCTTGTAATCTATTGCTGTTGGCCTTTTGTTTGCTTTTATTTTAAATTAGAAACAAATCACGATCCCCTACGCCTCTAAGGAAGGAATTGAGGACTGTGTCAATGAAATTCAATCGCATTTAGGCTCAAAGGATCATGGACATTTTCAACATAAAAATGAGTATGCGCCAGTAAAGTATTAACCGATATCTTAGCCCTACATTTTATGAACCTATAAAAAGCTACAATTTCTAGTTAAAAATCTACACATTTAATCAACATCACTTCTTGCGTGCGTTTTGGACCACTGCCTTATTTTGGACCAAGCTAAAATCAAATCTACATTCATAATTTCGCGCATACATTTCTATCCCATTTCACTGCAGATGAATATGGCATATTTTATGTGCTTTAAATGAACTCATTAATATTTACAGCTGACGAATGGTGAAAGCAACATTTTTTAATAACAAAAATCCATTCCTCAAAACAAAATACAATCAATATTCAACCTCACATGAACGTTGGATTCAGTGTAACATTCTAATGAAAGTGGGTCGACCAGATGAGATTATTTTATGAAAACTAAAGCTCAATTGCAAGAAAACTGCAAAGAACGAACGGACGAATCCAATTAGGTTAAGAACAAAAGTGGCATGAAGCGAAAGACAAAAGAGTTGAGTAGAAAACTACCAGTTGAAAACTAAAAATGAAAAGCAATCCAATTTCGCATCCAATAACTTAGAATTAGATATTTTCAGCACCTTTAGCAAAATTGCAATGCAGAGTCAAAATACAAATGAAAAAAATAGGCGAAACAGAGAATGGCTGCTATTAATAGAACAAAAGTGAAATTTGCCTACATTTGATGTGCGTGCCTGTCCCAATTTACTGGCACTTCTGACCACTCTTTAGCACTAAAACTACGTTGATGGTATCATATGCTCTGTGATAATCCAGTTCTTGAAATTAAACAACAACCCTGTTGTTGGAGTGCATGTGCCAATTACGGTCTGTTGGGTGGATTTGTTGGCTCTCAATAGCATCACAATGGCAAGAGACATTATCGTCAGAGATGTCGGTGGCAAGCTGACGAGGAATTGTGCAGTGAATGTGACATCTAATACGGTGCTCCTTCTTTTTTTGGCCAATTAAAACTGAATGTGAGACCTAGCTATGCATCCAACCGATGATTGTGTGATATATGATGTGTCTCAACATAACCTTTTCGTTCGAATGCTTTACTTCACTGTCCTAAATCGAATCGTGTAAGGCGTTTGTCGCTTTTTGCTTTCTTTGGTAGTGTCTAGAAGCAGTTTTCTTTTCTTTCCGCAGATGGCGAAACATGTCGGGAAATTAGAACACACGAAGGGAAAGAAAAGAAGATGGGCTTGTGATTAATGGGCTTTTTTTTTTGTTTTTGTTTTGTATGAGGGGTCGCAAGTCATTTGCATTTCTGTAGTCTTTTAAGGCAATTTTCATGATGGATGGTTGTGGTGTACGTATATATGGTAGCAGTAAGCCGAGCGGAGATTTTAATGTCGCAATTTAGGTAATTTACTGGTTATTTCGCAGTTCTTGTACAGTGCTTGGTATAAACGGCAGTTTGGTATAAACCAAATATATTTTTTGGGTCGTGACGCAAATGCTCAATTAATTGAATATCCGTTTTGCCTTATAGCTGTCTAGTTTAAGTCTACGTTAATAGCTGTATCCACGATTTCATGAATGAATTCGTGTTTCCTAGCAGGAAGTCGAAAATAATTAATCAAGATTTCGGCTAGCCGAAAGTGATTACCAAGTACGAATGCCATTATCTTATCATTAATCAACTTGAATTGAATTGAATGAACTAAGCTGAATCACAATCGTTCTCACGATCTAGTCTATTCTGTTGCCCATTGACCGCAACGAGATTTTTCAACATCACTTTACCGCGGACAATTGTTTTCATTTGATTGTCGGTTGTTTTGCAAAATTCACTTAACCACTTTAAATTGCGCTCATAATTACAGTCCTGTGTGCCGTTGTCGTACTAACATCACCACCACATCCGTGGTACTGGTCAATTTGTAACAAAACCACTCGAAGGAAACGACATCTGCATTTTACATTAGTTTTACTATGGAAGACGATAAAAGTTGGAAATTAAGTGCAATTCGTTGTGACTAAATGGCTCTCACCCTCGACACAAAAGATTGCAGAGCACGAATGCAGCGACGTTACTGTGGCACAAGGTATACGTCTACATGTACGTCACCTCATTTGTATACCTATGCACGAGTGTGAAGATCTTAACAACTGCGTGCACCAAGCGTGATCGCAATCGTGTCTTTACGCTTTCCTAACTTAGAAAGAGATTTGTTTTTAATGATATGGTTAGGTGAAAAGATTAAGCCACTAGTCTCTGAGGGGCACAAAAGCACTGGAGTTTGTGTGCCCGGGAGCACTGTGCCGCATGGACAATTGTGCTACGCTAGAATAACCTTGTAGTAAAAATGGCTTTCTTTGACACCAGTAAAATAAGACAAGCTCTTTACGCCATACGAGCACATACATGAAACAACAATAGCAAAAAACAAACATTGGCGTTGTGGGCATTCTATCTTTTGTATACTTTTACTACCCAGAACTTTATGAGGCATAAAACCAGCCAGGCTAACTAGAGAGGAGCACTTGAGCTTATGTGTTAACAAGTAATCGACTACCTGATATGCATTTGTGGTTTACTTGGATGAAAATCAAATTCCGCCCGTTCTGAACACAAAAAGTGGGAAAATATCCAAAGGCAAGTAGCCAACTTTTTTAGTACAAGACAGTAGTCAAAGCAAAAGCGAAAGTTTTTGCGAATTTTGTGAATTTAAAAGAGCGAGAGTGGAACTCGATCAGTAATTACTGGGAACTAATGTCATTAGTTGTACATAACAAATTCGCAAATGTCTACTTCTCGCATTGTTACGTACCACGAATTGAAATTCGATGCAAGAAATGCTTGCTTAAATTGGTCTCACCTTGGAATGCTATCCATGAAAGTGTTGTCAAGCTTCGGTACATTAGGTGGCTGTCGAATCAACCTTGCTATCCAATCAGGTTGTACATACATCAGCGCTATGGAGATACAATGAAAAGTAACAAGACTGCGAAGGCAATGGCAAAACTGTTGAGTGATGAGTCGGTAAGCAGTCTTATGTACCATCGTAAAAGGTGATCTGACTGACTATTGAGTTTGGCACCGTGACGCAGTGGTTAGTATGTTGGACTCTGACGCAGGATGAGCGAGTTCGGATCCCAAAAACACCAACGCCATCGAATGTTTATTTTGCAGCGTATACTTGCCATGAAAAGAAAAAGCGTCTCGATTCACACCGTTCGGAATCGACATTAAACTGTAGGCCCCATTCACCTGTGAAAAATAGATCACACACAACATGGATGATTGAGTGAAGCTTGTCTCTGGTTCTTCATGGGTTGTAACGCCACCAAAGAAGAACCACTGACTGACTAGAAGGACATTCATTGTACCGTCGTGAGTCTTATTCAGAATTAAATTAAAATTTTTTGTTTAATTCACTACTCTCTAGGGGTGGCTACCCTAGATAGGATTCGAGAGGAACTCGACTGAATTTTCACATTGGCTGTAGTTCTTAGTAAACGTTCCATGCCATTATGGTCTTATATTAGAACTGCAGACACACAGTATGAGTTAAGTCCCCATTCCCAGGAGATTGATAGCTACATTTTCACTAGTTTGAATTTAAGAGGACTATTAACTTTGATCGCCCTCAACATGGCGAACGGCCAAAGGCAATCTGTATCCATGCGTAGCCCAAGTTGACATACAGCCTCTTTGCGGCCCCGCTGATTATTTTCCAAGCGCCCGCTGGCAAGTGAGCCAATGTATGTCGCGTGCGTGCAACCAAGCGCTAACCAACTCGACCAGTCTGGCGGTTGTGCGTAGGGCTATCAACCCAACCACCTACCTCGAGGCAAATTTTAACTCCACAAATGACAACTTAGCGGGCATCCGACGAAGAAACACCCTACTATGGTTTGTTAAAACGTCTAGGGTCAAGACAAACACGGAAGTCCAAAATTATTCTCTGCAGAACACTGATCTTGCCAGTCCTGCTTTACGGAGTCGAATGCTGGACGATAAGCAAGACAGGAAATTTCTCCGTCGGATATATGGTCCTGTCTGCGAGGAAGTTAAATGGAGGCGAAAACACATCCAACTGGAAGCACCGGACCGGTATGAATGGAAACAGGCTCGTTCAGGCTCAGACCCTCCAAGGGTCGCTAGCCTGATAGCGCTAAAGTGCGCTCAAAATTTGATGGCTTTGTATATACGTGGGATTCTCAAGTAATTCTTAAAGGCGACTCGGAATATCCTACTTCACTTGCCAATCAATCCTAAGCTTTAACACGTGATCACTTATTTACGAAAAAGTCCTTTCCTATTTGAGTTTCGCGTCGAGAGTCATGTCTAGATATTTTGCTTCGCTTGCGAATGGTATCCGAACTCCATTTACAAAGACAGGCAGTGCTCTTACCTTTCAATAAGTAACATGTACGTGGACAGATTTGATTTCGTTAAGCCCGATTCGCCGAGTCTTTGCCGAGTCAGGTTCAGTGCATATTGCAATTTAGTCTTTGATTCTTCGACTGATTTTCCTGTACCCGAAATTGCAGTATCATCGGCGAATATGGACAGCACAGTGCCATCCGTTTGTGGTATGTCTCTGGTATACAGCATGTAAAGCAGCGGACCAAGTACGCTTCGCTGCGGAACACCAGCCGTAATTGCTCTGGAATTTGAGTATTCGCTCCTGTGTTTAACTAGAAGGAGTCTACCAGTAAGTTGTTTTCCAAAACGTTCAATAGTTGTTCGGGGTAAACTTGTCTCAGTTTGTATCCCAAGCCTTCGTGCCACACTTTGTCAAACGTTTGGAAGACGTCAAGAAATGCACTGAACATATTAGCTTACGTTCGTGCTTTTTCGATCACATTGGTTATTCGATGCACTTGGTCTAAAGTCGAATGCTTTTTTCTGAAACCCGTGCCGAAAAGGTGCATCATTCTAGTAACCCCTTTCGCAGAAACTATATTATGGAGGGAGAGGAGCAATATGTTTTTTTTTTTACCGTACTGCTCCAGCCAGAGCGGAGAGAATGCACTTGAGAATTCTTCGATAAGCTCATAGAGCTAGAACCGATTGACTTGAAGGGAAAGTGCACCCAAAGCGTACATTTGTCTAAAAGAGCGAATTGGCTTACCTCGTCAACCCAACCTTACCTCAGATATCGAAGAATTTGCATTCCACAACATATAAGACAGTCTACTTACTTACTTAATTAGGTGGCGCTACAGTCCGTGGTGAACCTGGGCCTCAACCAACAAGCGTCTCCAGCTGGCACGGTCTTTGGCCAGCTGTTTCCAGCGCCGCACGCCCAGCCACCTTAGACGCTGTATCCGTAGACGTCGTACCAGGCCGATGTCGCTGTACAACCTGTACAGTTCTTCGTTATATCTTCTCCTTCATACACCGTTTGAACAAACGGGACCCTAGATAGTGCGCAGAATTTTCCTCTCGAAACGACCAAGGGCATCTTCATCCGCTTTTGTTAAGGTCCAAGCCTCTGCGCCGTAAAGGAGGACTGGAATGATTAAGGTCTTATATAGTGTCACCTTGGTTATCCGAGAGAGGGCTCTACTTCTCAATTGCCTCTTGAGCCCTGGTGTTGTTGTCGCTGGTCATCAGTGAGCCAAGGTAGACGAATTCCTTAACCACTTCAAAGTTATATCCGCCCCTGCTGACGTTCTGGCCAATACGTCGGTGTTGTCCGTCTCTTTTAGATGAAAGCAGATATTTGATTTGACCCTCATTAACCTTGAGACCCATCTTAGCCGCTTCTACCTCAATGCTCACAAAGGCCTCATTGACGTCTCGCTGTGTCCGTCCAATCACGTCAATGTCGTCGGCATACGCAAGCAATTGCGTAGACTTGAAATAGATCGTACCTCTTGTGTTGGCCAGTGACTCTTGCACGATCTGTTCAAGCACGATGTTGAAGAAGTTGCATGACAGCGCGTCACCTTGCCTAAATCCTTTTTTAACATCAAAGGTCTCGGTTTGCTCATTACCGACCTTAATGGAGCAGCGAGAATTCTCCATTGTCATCCTGCACAGTCGGTCGAGTTTGGCAGGGATGTTAAAACTAGACATGGCTTTGTATAGCTCATCTCTATACACGCTGTCATATGCAGCCTTGAAATCGACGAAGAGGTGGTGAGTGTCGATTTGGTATTCCTGGATCTTCTCCAAGATCTGCCGTAGCGTAAATATTTGGTCTATTGTGGATTTACCTGGCCTGAAACCACACTGATAAGAGCCGATCAGGTTATCCACAAACGGTTTCAGGCGTTCACACAATACGGCAGAGAAGATCTTATATGCGATGTTAAGGAGACTTATTCCCCTATAGTAGGCGCAGTTATATGGGTCTCCTTTCTTATGGACCGGGCAAACGATGCTGAGATTCCACTCGTCGGGCATGCTTTCCTCCGACCATACTTTGCAAATGAGATGGTGCATGCACCTTACCAGCTCATCTCCAGCCGCCTTAAGAAGCTCAGCAGACAGTCTTGATATCGCTATTTTGACTTCGTCTAGGTCGGGTGGACTGAATTCTGTTTCATTGTCGTCCATTACGAATGGCTCGTTCTGCCTAACAGCGGTATCTTGTCTATCATCGCCGTTATACAGTCAACAGAAGTGGTCTTTCCAAATCCTCAGCATCGACTGTGACTCTACTACCAGTTCTCCAATTTCATCCCTGCAGGCCGCCGCTCTGGCTTTGTAGCCATGGCATGTTCGTTTTACCCTATTGTAAAACTTACGGGCGTCATTCCTGCGGAAGCATCTCTCCATCTCCTCGATCTCACGCTTTCCGTGCTCTCTCTTCTTTCTTCTGAAAAGCGTGTGTTCCTCTCTTCTCTTCTGCTCATAGATTTCGCGAGCAGCTCTCGCGAAGTCAGTCTAAGACAGTCTAAGTTGTTAAATTCAAACTAGTCTGTTGAAGTCCCCATTGTGGCTTCTACTGACGTCTAGTAAAATGATTGCCACGCAATAGGCCATTTTTAAATACGACCATCCACCGGTCGAAGAACCCAAGCTTACACAATAGATATTAATACGTAATGGAGATTATTAGCACCTAGGAGGGTGCAAACAAAAAAGATTTGCTAAAAGAAAGTTGCTTGCTTGTTATCCACCTTCACATGACAGCGATCATCATTGCTCACTAACAAGCTCCGAGTCAGTGGGAAACTGAAATTCATTAAAACCAACACCACACAAGATCGTTTGCTTTTCTACTAATCGATTACGCAATTCAGAGTCAGTGGATAGCACAAATGTACATGGTAATCCCTATCCAGTTGTTGAGATTGATTGTCGTGCTTCCGAAGCAACGTCGATCGATAATCGCGACCAGACGGACTCGTTTCTATAGTCGTCATCCAGTTCTCCTATGTTATTTAGCACATGATCTGATACACTTTCCCCCATCATTGGAAGCGATCCATGTGTACTACCTGATTGGACGTCATTGAGTATCATCATACATACATCCGGCTTATGGGAGTCGCCCTTTCCAGTAACATGTACTAGCAAATGGGTAGTCATCATTCGATGAACATAAATCATACATTCCGTACAGAGATCCATTTCGCTAAGTTATTTTCCGTGTTAAGTTCGCATTCGTAAGATACGTAGCCAGTACAGGCAGGTTTCTAATTGTCATTTGTCTGTTTTTTATTTTTTGTATAACTCTTCAGCCTCCACTCATGTGGATTAATGATCGAGCTGCACAGGTCTACTATAGCACAACAGCGGTAAGGAAAAGTAATGATCTTCGTTAATGCGAAAGACACTGGCTCACAACGATTGCATAAGAAATCAAGAAATGGAAACAGTTGAGAGGTACACTCGCAAGACAAAAGCGCGTTTGTTCGCACATCCATCAACGCGAGATTGTCTGGAACCAAAATAAACAAAAAAAACCAAACAAATGGTCTGTTAAGGCTGTTCGTACAACAAAGCGTACCTGGAACAGCACTCTGAGAGTAAACGGGCGCACGAAACTTATTGTCATGTCACTCTCGACGACTCAGGACGACGAGTACGGGAGCTGCTATGTCAGAAATGCTAAATAGTTGTGTGTGGCATGACGAAGACGAAGACGACGACGCAAGTACTACGGAACATGCCCACAATTGTCATATTAGGAAGTACTATGGAGTGAATCAACTCTCAACGAGCAACGAACTCCAACATGGTATGTGGGCAAAACGTGTCGGTTTGGTTATTCATTTTTTTATTTTATTTTACCATTCCCAAATGGATGCAGTCACGTTCGTCCCACGATAATTGGATGCAACCGCCGATGATGAAATTCGGTGTTAATGATTAAGGCAATAGGAATTTAATAAGAAAACAAATTCCTTGCGGAAATTAGATAGTTGAAGTGTTTATTGCCTATTACACCGGGCATCTTACCGGTTTTTCTAATGACCATTCGCAAGGCATGTTTGGATGAAACAACGGTGACAACGGCAATAGGCCGATTCCAGAGTGTTGGCGTCGAACGAGAAGAGAAACAAAGTGCTTTGCTGCATTCATCCGTACATCCGTACATCCGTACAGACGTAAGCGTACAAAAGAGCCGAACGGGACTTTATCATCTGGACTAGCCCACTATGTACACGTATGCAAATCACATCTTCAACTTGACCCACTGATATGGTTTCATCCACTCTGCCATCACATAACACGAATATGAACACATGGAATCTGTCACGAGTGCGTGCGTACGATGTGCAGAGATGTGAAAACGTTTTAAGTGCAGCGCATGGTCCAGTCTGACGAGTTCCCGCTTCGTTCTAATCGAATATATGATATCAGGAAACTGATCATTAATTATGTCACATGCGGTTCGAATGGAAATGTATCCAAGTCCGAGTGGGTTAGATTGGCCTGTCGTGCGTAAATGAGAACAGAGAAACCTGCAAGACCACTCGTTAGATTCTGTATAGAACTGCATTTCGTATCTTCGGTAGGATACTGTAGGGTTTCAACCGATATTCCGATCGGGTTTTTCTCATAACGATTCCAGAGCTAATCAGCTTACAACCCTTTTTCTGCAACAATCCATCCGATTGCCATTAAGTATCATAAAGATATTTGCTACGAAGTTGATGTTATAATTTCCGTTTTTCTCAGTTCAGTAATCGAACGGAACCGACAGCAACTATGATGCATGTGTAGTACAACAACCGAGCTCTGCTATGGTAATCTTTAAGACTCGCTTAGAAAATTAGATCCAATTACTGGATGTTGAAGAGAAGCACAGCTGTTACGTGATACTGTGGTCAATGTTCCTTTCATTGAAACAAATTGCTTATAATTACGAGTATTGCTGACAAGATTTCCTCTTCTTCTTCCTCTCTATCACGGTAATTTTTTGTTGCAGACAAAAGGGTTCTCGCCATCACTATGGAAAGTGGGTTCGCGGATTGCGAAACCGTATATAAAGTGCATCCAACGGACGACCCTTTTACGTGCCCCCGTTGTTGGGAATTAAAATTTCCAACTCATGCCGTTTTACCTACCCTGAAAGTAGTTATTTGTATCTTTATTACCGTTGTATACGATGTAGCAGTAGCTCATTTTGTATGGCATGTGGTAGAGGGTACTCGGTTGTGAACCTAATTCTCGCCGGAGGCGTTTTAGAACGTGATGTATCCGGATTGAGATGTTATATCGTTCAATCTCTTGTACATGGTAGAGTTGGGTAGTTCCGGACATGTATAGTTCACGGAACTATGTCCTCTCTCGGACACATGTCCTCTCGTTCCGCAAATTGAACGAAAATAGTTCCATAGTTCCATTCAACCCTTATTCATCAATCACATATGTACAAGACGAAAAAAAAAACATAAATGCAACGAACATGCTTCTCATACGGTATGAGTTATACCCCGTAGTTTTCACGAAACCCAAAAGTATGGAGATGTGGCGATAAAGCTCGAACAGTTGGTGTACACTGTACAGCACACTGGAACTGAAATGAAGAAAAGAAATGAAAGAATATAATGCCCGCACCGCATTTCGTGAACGAATGTCATACATGTATGTATGCATTCAGGTCCGGACATGGACATGGTTTGCTAGTTCAATATCGGTGCGAGTACGCATACAGGTTCGGACATGGACATGGTTTGCTAGTTCCATATCGGTCCGAGTATACATTTAGTTCCGGGCATGGACATTTTTTTGATAGTTCCGATAGGTCCGAGTATACATTTAGTTCCGGACATGGACATGTTTTTGCTAGTTCCATATCGGTCCGAGTATACATTTAGTTCCGGACATGGACATGGTTTGCTAGTTCCATATCGGTCCGAGTATACATTTAGTTCCGGACATGGACATGTTTTTGATAGTTCCGATAGGTCCGAGTATACATTTAGTTCCGGACATGGACATGTTTTTGCTAGTTCCATATCGGTGCGAGTAATGAGTATGCATTCAGGTCCGGACATGGACATGGTTTGCTAGTTCCATATCGGTGCGAGTATGCATGCATGATTTATGTACATATTTTATTTGTTATTTTCTCAGTTTCTCAGTTTTCTCAGTTTCTGTGTTTCTTTTATGTTTTCTGTCCGTTGAATACGAATCATTATACGATTCAATAGAGAGCTCTCCACAAACTGACACTTAGCCCGCATTTTGTCCTTGTGTGTGTGAATTGTACGTTATGCTGAGAGACACCGCACCAACACTCGCAAAATAAGAGAAAAAGAAAAAGAGAACTGTCAAAGTATTGAATCAAATCCCCAGTACAGGCAATACGACCTACCCCGGACGCTTCTCACTTCTCTCACCATCATGTTCGTGTTCGAAGAGAGAGAATTGAATCGAAATTGAATCGTATAATATCCGACTGAAACAAATAAATAAAATGAATAAATGAAATAAACTAAACTAATTTTTCATGGTTGCTTTTGGTTTGAAATGATAATAAAACATGTTTTTGAAAAATCTATCGTAACTTTTCATTTTGCCATTGAATTCAGTAACAAAAAAGCTAAATACATATGTACATACATATGTATTGTAGTTCCGATCAGGAAAAGAACGGTTCCATGTTCGTTCCGCGGTTGGAACTATTTTGCGCATCTCTAAGTTGTATTAAAAGTAGCATTATTTTCTCAAAATGAGGTGTGCAGTATTCAATTGTAATGAAAACAATAGAAAGGGAAAGGTAGATATTAGGTATAATTGCTTTCCAAAGGATAATGCCATGAAAAACATAACTTGTAAAAAACCTGGCCATCGCATAAAAGCACAATATACATATCTCACAAGTAATACATATTATATTAAATTAGATTATCTATTGCGATTTCCAAGTCAATCTATTTACTTAAAACATAAAAGATTTTGATATTGGTATGGTCACTATAAGATGTTGTTAAGATAGCTAATTACGTAATAAATCAAGGCAGAAGGTCCCTTAACTAGGGACTGAATAAATTAACTGACTTGGTAATACATGGATCTTACAACTTTTTACGGTAGAAGATCTGAGTTGCGAGACTTGGTTTTTTTACAAGTTATGTTTTTCATTGCATTTCTTTAACATCATACTTGAAAAGATCGTGCGGGACTCTGCGGCCAATACAAGAGGTACGACCTACTTCAAGTCTACACAATTGCTTGCCTACGCAGATGACATTGACGTTATCGGACGGACAAAGCGAGACGTCAATGAGGCGTTCGCAAGCATTGAAGCAGAAGCGGCTGAAATGGGTCTAAAGGTAAATGGGGACGAGACCAAATATATGCTGCCATCAAAGAAAGACGCGACATCGGCCTAGTTAGAAGTCTTCGAATCCAACGTCTAAGATGGTTAGGCCATGTGGAGCGAATGGACATCACCGTTCCGGCCCGAAGAATCTTTGACACCAAGCCCGAGGGACGACGCAGCAGAGGACGACCGCATCTAAGGTGGCGCGCACAGCTGGAAAGGGACCTCAACCAACTGGGCGTGCGGCACTGGAAGAAGCTGGCCAAAGATCGCGCCGGCTGGAGAGGCTTGTTGGTTGAGGCCCCGGTTCACCCCGAACTGTAGCGCCATCTAAGTTAGTAAGTAAGAAACCTAGACATTTTCCGTTGAGCTGAACCATCCAGACGAGGATAAGAATCCTAGTATTCTGTTCAACCCAATTTTACTTACATCCTCTAGTCCCGAAAGCAAGTGTCTTCCTAGTAATGCGCCGGGCATTCGCACGGCAGGTGACGAATGGATTCAATTTTCGCTTTGTCCCTGCAGCTTCTGCAGAAGTCATTGTGGGGCTGGCCTAGTCTGGCTGCATGGTAAGATAGCATGCAGTGCCCAGTGAGGGCATCGAGTGCCAGTCGAATATTCCCACGATTGAACTTCAACAGATTTTCTGTTCTTTTCTTATTATAGACGGGCCAAGTCGATCTCGCCGTTGCGCATGCATCTAAGTGACACCATTGCTTATTGGCCTTCATTAATAGCTCCGTCTCTATCTCTCTGTAGAGCTCACTGAGTGGCGTTTTGGCTTCGGTTGCGATCTGCGCGAAGTTTGCACCTGATCCTAGCCTAGATAGCTCTTTCGCCTGATCCTCTTTCCTGAGATATTCTCTCTGCTAATCAGGTCCGCCGCCTGCTTGATAGCGAAGACCTCAGCTTGGAAGACACTGCATCCATCATCGAGCCTATAGGACGAATGCATATCCCGAGACTCAAAGAAGACTCCGGCTCCTGCGCCAACATCCATTTTGGATCGGTCGGTGTAGAATGCCAGTTCACTTTCCGTGCATACCAAATAACCGGTCCATTCCTCCCTCGAGGGAATTCTAGTAGAGAATCTCCTCTCCCAGGAAGAAATTCAGGTGACCTAGTCCGTTACGGTTCTGAATCTCGAGACGGCCCATCGATCCAAGACTGATGCATGTCCGTGAATACTCTTGAGTCCTCAGTGCTTTCTTTGATTATCGTAGAGCTGTGCGTTTTGAATTCCTTCTGGCTGATCAAACTGTCAGCAAAGAATATAATGAGACCATTATGCGTCCTTTGTGTTAAGCTATTTGCCTAAAGAGGCCGGAATTATGGCGAG
The DNA here is from genome assembly GCA_951905685.1 of Eumerus sabulonum. Taxonomy (NCBI): domain Eukaryota; kingdom Metazoa; phylum Arthropoda; class Insecta; order Diptera; family Syrphidae; genus Eumerus; species Eumerus sabulonum. Next base: position 103,113,855 of record OX645063.1, read on the forward strand.
ACCACTCTTGGTTTTGGCATCACGATAATGCACCGCCTCACACTGCCGTATGTATCTAATTGATACCATCAATTATTGACCTTCATTTCTCTGAAAAGTGTAATGAGCAGCGTTTTAGCTCCAAATGTGATCTGCGCGGAGTTTGCGCCTGATCCTATTCTGGCTAGCTTGTCCGCCTTCTTATTTCCGGAAATATTCATATGACCCGGTACCCACCAAGGGCCCACCTTATTGACACTTGATACCTCCTCTAGCCTCTCTGCAGAGTTTTGCAAGGTTGGATCTTATCCATGCTGCCTGCAGAGCCTTGATAGCTGCCTGCCCGTCAACATGGGTGTGGATCTATAGGAGAGACTTGCTTCACGAGATTTGAAATAGACACCGGCTCCTGTACCGGTGTCCATTTTAGATCCGACGGTATAGATTGCCAGTCCTTCGTGACAATTGCTCACCTTGTCGTGGTACGGAGGCTCAGTACAGGTAATGACTCTCGAGAGTAATCTCTAGAGGAACCCGAAGCTAAGAAGCAATTACGGACCCCCCACCTACCCCTCCCCTTCCTCTGTACCCATCGCTCCCCTACTCCCCTAACTCCAAGGTGGAACAGCATACGCCGAAGGATGCATGGCTAAGAGGGTGCTTAGCTACTAGTATGCGAACTTCGGATACCAGGCGACCTCCGAATTCAATTTAGCCTTCCTGCAGTGTCTCGGGCTCCGCTGCAGGTGACCGTTCTTTCCCGTGTTCTCGTGGGAACAATTAATTACAATAAAAATAATACAAAAGAGGATGATGACTCTCAAATGTCATCGCCTGCTAGGACTTGTGAGTCCTCAGCGGCTAATAAGTGGGAAGTGATGCCGGCATCTTGTGCTGGCATTGCAGCCGAACGGAAAGCTGAAGATATGTCTTCACTCTCCGATTCTGACACCACACTTGGCGGAGATTCTGTGAGTATGCTCTCGGATGAACTCCCAAGTGTAAGTAGGAACGAAACCATCAGGAACGTAGAGGAAAAGCCTGTACCACCTGGTGGCTTCGTCAAGCTCAAATCATCGGAGCAGCGACGATTTAAAGCTGCTATGATGCAGGGCAAAACTAGAGATGAAGCCCTAGTTTTTGCAAAATCAACCCCTGCGAGTAAGGGTCCGGAGCTGAAACGGGTTCGTTCCGCAGACACTACTCCACCAAACCAGGCTGCTAAACGCAGCAAAATCGGTAAACACCAGGTCGACAAAAAGAGCTACAGTAGTGTAGCTGGGAGGATACGACTCGGCATCATCCCTAAGGACTTAGGAACGAACCCCCTCACTACAGCGCAGATGGCAGCCGTTCAGGAGGCTATAGTCGACACCTCCATCGAGCTGTCGGGTAAAGCACCCAAACCTCGCTTTAGGGGATCGACCTACAAGTCAGGGTGGTTATACTTTGTGTGTGACAACCCAGATACGGCCGATTGGATGAAAACCAATTTTACGGCCATCAAGGACAAAAGTGGACTTGATATTATGCTTGTGGAAGAAGAAGCTTTCCCGAAACCGCACATCGTACGGGGCTACTTCCCACAAAGCGCCGGCCTACCCATCACGAAGGTGTTGGCGACGCTGGACTCACAAAATGACGACCTGCACGCAAAGAACTGGAGAGTCATGCAAAGCACGTCAAATAAGGAGAAAAACCTCCTGCACTTAGTCCTAGCAGTCAGTGACAAATCCTTGACTCGACTGATGGAACTTAAGTGCCAAGTGGCCTACAGATTTGAAATCGTAAAGATGATTGTCAAAAGCCAGGCGAAAACATCCTTGGATGTAGCACCAATCGCTGTAGGAAAACCTACAAGCAGCAGTATGGTGGATGCACCTGCTGCCGCAATAGGAAAACCTACAACCAGCAGTATGGTGGTTGCACCTGCTACTGTGGTAGGAAAACCTACAGCCAGCAATATGGTGGTTGCACCTATTGCTATAGTAGAAAAACCTACAACCAGCAGTATGGTGGTTGCACCTGCTACTGCCGTAGGAAAACCTACAGCTAGCAGTACGGTGGTTGCACCTACTGCTATTGTAGACACGCCCAGATGTGACGAACCAAAACCCGCTGCCACGTCTGAGCCGGCGACTACTAAAAGTCGCCCAAACAAGGGTAAGAAACGTCCCCCAACGAAACAAGGGGAATCTTCGATGGGAAGTAGATCAGAGGATCACTCCCATCGGGTCGGAATCTTCAGGCGAGGCAACAACAAGCCTTACAGAACGAAGGATCCGGCCTACCGTCGCAAGTAATGGATGGGCTGCGTGTGCTGCAGGGCAACCTGCACCATGCCAAAGGTGCCTCGGACACCTTTAGCCTGCGACTGTACCGCGACAGGATCAGCATTGGGCTAATCCAAGAACCATGGGCCCATAAAGGTAAGATTATGGGCCTGCAAAACAGGTCGCGTAAATTAATTTACGCCACAGGAGATTTTTCTCCTAGGGCCGCATGTGTGATCGGCACTAACCTAAATTTTCTCCCCATTCCAGAATTCGTCACAAGGGACTTGGTAGCCGTCATTGTGGAAGCTCCCACCGATGGAGGAGTAAGGGAGGTTGTATGCGCCTCCGCTTACTTTCCTGGAGACGGTCAACAAATCCCACCTACAGAAGTCCAGGATCTGGTTAGGTATTGCAACCAGAAGAAACACCACCTGGTAATTGGATGCGACGCCAACGCGCACCATATGGAATGGGGAAGCAGCAATACCAACAAACGAGGTGAGTCACTTTTTGAATTTATTATTAGTAATAATCTCACCGTTGCCAATAGAGGCAACAAACCCACATTTATAAACGCGGTTAGAAAAGAGGTGCTTGACCTCACTATCTCTAGCCAGTTTATCTCAAATGTGATTGGGGACTGGCATGTCTCCAATGAAGCCTCACTATCTGATCATCAGCATATCAGATTTAACATCTCTAGTGAGGCAACTGAAGTTGAGCCCAGATATCAGCCCAAACGAACGAATTGGGCTCGGTTCCAAGCTCAACTCGCCGCTAAAGAGGACATGCTCCCTAAGTCGATTAAATCGACAGATGATATCGACGAAGCGGCCTACCAGCTCAATACAGCACTCATCTCATCCTTTAGAGACAGCTGTACACCTAGGTCAACTACAAAAAAACGTTGTGTGCCCTGGTGGAACAGTCAGCTCGAGTCCCTAAGGAAGCAGGTGAGATCGCTGTTCAATAGAGCAAAACGGTACAACAGTTGGACTGAGTATAGATCTGCTCTAACTAAGTACAACCTCGAACTGAGGAAATCCAAGAGAACGTCTTGGAGGAAGCATTGCGAGAATATAGACTCGCTTCCAACTGCAGCCCGACTCCAGAAAACACTCTCTCGAGAGCACACAAATGGGCTCGGGCTGCTTCGCAAGTCAGACGGCACCTTTACCGTCAACCGCAGGGAAACCCTGGAGACCTTGCTCGAGGTGCACTTCCCTGGTTCTACTCCCTACTCGATGTCCTCTGACGATCAGATTAACGTCACAGGAATCATCGATAGTAGAACAAATAGCCTCTCTGGAAGACTATTCAGCCCTGACAGAGTTAAATGGGCAATTAGCTCATTTAAACCCTACAAGGCTCCAGGCAAAGATGGTGTCTTTCCTGCGATCCTACAGAAAGGCTTGAATACAACTCTACCATCACTGATAGCTCTATTTAGGTCTTGCTTCAACCTGGGATACATACCCCGGACTTGGAGAGAGGTCAATCTTGTCTTCATCCCCAAGATTGGGAAACCAAGCGAGCAACCTAAATCCTATCGCCCTATCAGTTTGACTTCGTTCTTTTTGAAAACAATGGAGAAACTGATAGAGCTCCACATAAGAGGTATCCTGGAAAGACAGGCACCTCTGCACTCTAACCAGTATGCATATCGCAAAGAGCGATCTACCGAAAATGCACTACACCATTTGGTGACGTGCATTGAAAATAGTTTCAAACAAAAGGAGATCGCAATCTGCGCCTTCCTCGATATAGAGGGGGCCTTTGATAATACTGGCTATGACTCGATCACCACTGCACTATCCTGCAGGGGTGTGGACCATCCCACTAATCACTGGATTAGGGCGATGCTGAATAGCCGTATCATATCGGCCACATGCGGAGAGGTCTCAGTGACAGTATCGGCGGTCAGAGGATGCCCACAAGGGGGAGTCCTCTCACCACTGCTTTGGTCGATAGTCATCGACGATCTATTACGCAAGCTGACCACTCGGGGCTACGAGGTCATCGGATATGCTGATGACCTAGTAGTCATTGTTACAGGCAAGTGCGAGGTCACTGCCTGTGAGCGCATGCAACTTGCGCTCCAATTCATCTCTGACTGGTGTGGCAGAGAGGGGTTATCTATTAACCCAAATAAGACAATCTTAGTCCCATTTACAAAGAGAAGAAAGGTACAACCCTGCTCAATCTCTCTAAATGGAACACACATAGGATTTTCAGAGGAGGTAAAATATCTAGGTATTGACCTAGACCGCAAACTCAACTGGAACTCCAACATGAAAAATAAACTCATGAAAGCGACTAAGGCCATGTGGGCCTGCCGACGCACCTACGGTAAAACCTGGGGGCTCAAACCTAAGGTGGTCCACTGGATATATACCGCGATAGTAAGGCCTATCGTTACCTACGGGTCCACCGTATGGTGGACAAAAGTTGAACAAAAAACTACTATTACTAAGCTTCAACGCCTTCAGAGACTAGCGTGTCTCGGCATCACAGGCGCCATGCCGTCCTGCCCTACGGCAGCACAAGAAGCACTCATTGGACTCGTTCCACTGCACCTTTTTATCAAAAAGGTGGCATTACGCAGTGCAATCAGAATCCTCTGCTCGGGAACAAATATGCCATGTAGACCCGCAGGCCACATGTCCATACTACAACACTTCCCCGAGCTGGATATGATTACTACGGTCTCGGACGCATTGCCACACACCTTCACCTTTGACAAAAGATTTGAGGTACTGATCCCAAATCGCTCAGCATGGGAAAATAGTGATCCCCTGCTGAATGTCAAAGGCCTTAGGTGGTACACGGATGGCTCCAAGATGGCTTCTGGCGTTGGCGCCGGCATCTTTGGACCAAAACGTAAAATCTCGAAGGCCCTGGGAGTAAGTCCCAGCGTCTTCCAAGCTGAACTGCATGCCATCCTAACATGCGTCAACGTAAATCTCGAGACCGGCATCAGAGGAGTAACTATAAACATACTCTCTGATAGCCAAGCAGCGCTTAAAGCACTGAGTTCGTACAGCACGAACTCGAAAACTGTCAAGGAATGCCATGACGCCCTGCAAGAGCTCGCCAAAAGAAACAATGTTAAACTTTGGTGGGTGCCAGGACATAAAGGTATTAAGGGCAATGAAATTGCCGACCAACTTGCTAGAAAAGGTTCCAGCGACAAATACATAGGTCCGGAACCTTTCTGCGGCATTCCCAGGTCTAAGATAAATCACCTCCTAGACAAGTGGGAAAAATCGCAACACCTGTCCTTCTGGAACAGTGTTCGGGGACTTCGTCAATCTAAACGACTTGTACGACCCCTGAACAAACACGCTATTGACATACTTAAGCTCAATAGAGGGGATATCAGAAGACTGGTCAGCTACCTAACGGGACACTGCGGTCTGAGATATCATCTAAATAAAATTAGCCTCTCGTCGGAAACTGAGTGTCGGCTCTGTCTAGAGGACGATGAGACGGCAGAACACATACTGTGTGAGTGTCCTGCACTCTGCCATCTTAGGAAGCGCATCCTTCTCAGTGAAGTTGTGACTCCTGAGGGGATCACCCTGGCTCCTACGAGAAGCATTCTCAGCTTCATTATAGAGGTTGAGAGGCTACTCGGCTAATCGGCTAGCAGGCACAATAGATCTGCAAAGGTCGCAGTGCCATATTGCTAAGAGTAGCACTAGCCCCATATTTAAAAAAAAAAAAAAAAAAAAAAAAAATAGATTGCCAGTTCATTTTCTCAATTCAAAATTTGGATCGCCGTTCCTTGCATAAAGACCCTGTTTTTTATGATTTAATTACAAATGCGTAGTTTTCAGACTCTTCCCTATACTTGTAGTAAAAGACTGTATTACTTGCCAAATTTCATAGTTCTAGGTCAACGGAAAACAGCCTATAAATTTTGATTCCCTTCAAAGTGTCGAAATACACGTTTTTTGCGGCATAAACGGCCGTATCTTTTTTTTCCGTTAACTTAGACGTTTGGTTTTTGCACAGCTTCAAGAGACTGTAGAACTGAGTATACCGTTTCAATTTCATCTCGATACATCCACGCGTTCCCGAGATAAAGGCTCTTGGCAAACAGACAGACGGACGGACAACAAAGTGGTCCTACAAATGTATGTATGAGGGTTCCGTCTTTTCCTTTTGAGGCAAAGAACAAAAAAATAAAAATAACAAGAAAAATAAATAAATCAAAATACATATACAAAAAAAACAAAAACTCGACCGTAAAACGATTTTGTTGCAGTCGGTCACGGACCGGCTAACCAGTCGGACGTGCCTGCCTGGCCTGGCTGACTGGGTGGCTGGCCTGGCCTGGCTAGCCCAGCTGGTCTGGCCTGGCTGGTCTGGCCTGGCTTGGCTGGCCTGGCTTGGCTGGCCCAGCTGGTCTAGCTTGGCTGGCCCAGCTGGTCTAGCTTGGCTGGCCCAGCTGGTGTGGCCTGGCTTGACTGGTCTGGCCTGGCCTGGCTAGCCCAGCTGGTGTCGCCTGGCTTGACTGGTCTGGCCTGGCTGGCACAGCTGGTCTGGCCTGGCCTGGCTAGCCCAGCTGGTGTGGCCTGGCTTGACTGGTCTGGCCTGGCTGGCACAGCTGGTCTGGCGGGCCCAGCTGGTCTGGCCTGGCTGGAACAGCTGGTCTGGCCTGGCTGGCTGGCCCAGCTGGTCTAGCTTGGCTGGCCCAGCTGGTCTAGCTTGGCTGGCCCAGCTGGTCTAGCTTGGCTGGCCCAGCTGGTCTAGCTTGGCTGGCCCAGCTGGTCTAGCCTCGCTGGCCCAGCTGGTCTGGCTTGGCTGGCCCAGCTGGTGTGGCCTGGCTTGACTGGTCTGGCCTGGCTGGCACAGCTGGCCTGGCTAGCCCAGCTGGTGTGGCCTGGCTTGACTGGTCTGGCCTGGCTGGCACAGCTGGTCTGGCGGGCCCAGCTGGTCTGGCGTGGCTTAGCTGGTCTGGTCTGGCTGGCTGGCCCAGGCCAGACCAGCTGGGCCAGACCAGCTGGGCCAGCCAGCCAGGCCAGCCAAGCCAGGCCAGACCAGCTGGGCCAGCCAAGCCAGGCCGGACCAACTGGGCCAGCCAGCCAGGCCAGACCAACTGGGCCAGCCAGCCAGGCCAGACCAGCTGGGCCAGCCAAGCCAGGCCAGACCAGCTGTGCCAGCCAGGCCAGACCAGCTGGGCCAGCCAGCCAGGCCAGACCAACTGGGCCAGCCAGCCAGGCCAGACCAGCTGGGCCAGCGAGGCTAGATCAGCTGGGCCAGCCACCCAGTCAGGCAGGCCAGGCAGGCACGTCCGACTGGTTAGCCGGTCCGTGACCGACTGCAACAAAATCGTTTTACGGTCGAGTTTTTGTTTTTTTTGTATATGTATTTTGATTTATTTATTTTTCTTGTTATTTTTATTTTTTTGTTCTTTGCCTCAAAAGGAAAAGACGGAACCCTCATACATACATTTGTAGGACCACTTTGTTGTCCGTCCGTCTGTCTGTTTGCCAAGAGCCTTTATCTCGGGAACGCGTGGATGTATCGAGATGAAATTGAAACGGTATACTCAGTTCTACAGTCTCTTGAAGCTGTGCAAAAACCAAACGTCTAAGTTAACGGAAAAAAAAGATACGGCCGTTTATGCCGCAAAAAACGTGTATTTCGACACTTTGAAGGGAATCAAAATTTATAGGCTGTTTTCCGTTGACCTAGAACTATGAAATTTGGCAAGTAATACAGTCTTTTACTACAAGTATAGGGAAGAGTCTGAAAACTACGCATTTGTAATTAAATCATAAAAAACAGGGTCTTTATGCAAGGAACGGCGATCCAAATTTTGAATTGAGAAAATGAACTGGCAATCTATACCGTCGGATCTAAAATGGACACCGGTACAGGAGCCGGTGTCTATTTCAAATCTCGTGAAGCAAGTCTCTCCTATAGATCCACACCCATGTTGACGGGCAGGCAGCTATCAAGGCTCTGCAGGCAGCATGGATAAGATCCAACCTTGCAAAACTCTGCAGAGAGGCTAGAGGAGGTATCAAGTGTCAATAAGGTGGGCCCTTGGTGGGTACCGGGTCATATGAATATTTCCGGAAATAAGAAGGCGGACAAGCTAGCCAGAATAGGATCAGGCGCAAACTCCGCGCAGATCACATTTGGAGCTAAAACGCTGCTCATTACACTTTTCAGAGAAATGAAGGTCAATAATTGATGGTATCAATTAGATACATACGGCAGTGTGAGGCGGTGCATTATCGTGATGCCAAAACCAAGAGTGGTCTCGCCATAATTCCGGCCTCTTTAGGCAAATAGCTTAACACAAAGGACGCATAATGGTCTCATTATATTCTTTGCTGACAGTTTGATCAGCCAGAAGGAATTCAAAACGCACAGCTCTACGATAATCAAAGAAAGCACTGTGGACTCAAGAGTATTCACGGACATGCATCAGTCTTGGATCGATGGGTCGTCTCGAGATTCAGAGCCGTAACGGACTAGGTCACCTGAATTTCTTCCTGGGAGAGGAGATTCTCTACTAGAATTCCCTCGAGGGAGGAATGGACCGGTTATTTGGTATGCACGGAAAGTGAACTGGCATTCTACACCGACCGATCCAAAATGGATGTTGGCGCAGGAGCCGGAGTCTTCTTTAAGTCTCGGGATATGCATTCGTCCTATAGGCTCGATGATGGATGCTGTGTCTTCCAAGCTGAGGTCTTCGCTATCAAGCAGGCGGCGGACCTGTTTAGCAGAGAGAATATCTCAGGAAAGAGGATCAGGCGAACGAGCTATCTAGGCTAGGATCAGGTGCAAACTTCGCGCAGATCGCAACCGAAGCCAAAACGCCACTCAGTCCGCTCTACAGAGAGATAGAGACGGAGCTATTAATGAAGGCCAATAAGCAATGGTATCACTTAGATGCATGCGCAACGGCGAGATCGACTTGGCCCGTCTATAATAAGAAAAGAACAGAAAATCTGTTGAAGTTCAATCGTGGGAATATTCGACTGGCACTCGATGCCCTCACTGGGCACTGCATGCTATCTTACCATGCAGCCAGACTAGGCCAGCCCCACAATGACTTCTGCAGAAGCTGCAGGGACAAAGAGGAAATTGAATCCATTCGTCACCTGCTGTGCGAATGCCCGGCGCATTACTAGGAAGACACTTGCTTTCGGGACTAGAGGATGTAATTAAAATTGGGTTGAACAGAATACTAGGATTCTTATCCTCGTCTGGATGGTTCAGCTCAACGGAAAATGTCTAGGTTTCTTACTTACTAACTTAGATGGCGCTACAGTTCGGGGTGAACCGGGGTCTCAACCAACAAGCCTCTCCAGCCGGCGCGATCTTTGGCCAGCTTCTTCCAGTGCCGCACGCCCAGTTGGTTGAGGTCCCTTTCCAGCTGTGCGCGCCACCTTAGATGCGGTCGTCCTCTGCTGCGTCGTCCCTCGGGCTTGGTGTCGAAGACTCTTCGGGCCGGAACGGTGATGTCCATTCGCTCCATATGGCCTAACCATCCTAGACGTTGGATTCGAAGACTTCTAACTAGGCCGATGTCGCTGTACAGCCCGTACAGTTCTTCGTTGAATCTCCTCCTCCACTCTCCGTTTACACAAACGGGACCAAAGATTGCACGCAGAATTTTCCTCTCGAAACGCCCAAGTGCCTCTTCACCCGCTTTTAAGAAGGCCAAGCCTCAGCGCCGTAAAGGAGGACCGGGATGATTAAGGTTTTGTAGAGGGATACCTTCGTTTTTGGAAGAGGGCTCTACTACTCAGTTGCCTCTTGAGCCCAAAGAAACAGCGGTTGCTGAGTTATTCTGCGTTTTATCTCAGCGCTGGTGTCATTACTGCTTGTCACTATCGAGCCAAGGTAGACGAAGTCCTTGACTACTTCAAAAATATAGCTTCCGAAGGTGACGTTCTAATCAAGACGTGGGTGTTGCGCGTCTTTCATTGATGGCAGCATATATTCGGTCTTGTCCCCATTTACCTTTAGACCCATTTTAGCCGCTTCTGCTTCAATGCTTGCGAACGCCTCATTGACGTCTCGCTTTGTCCGTCCGATAACGTCAATGTCATCTGCGTAGGCAAGCAATTGTGTAGACTTGAAGTAGATCTTACCTCTTGTATTGGCCGCAGAGTCCCGCACGATCTTTTCAAGTATGATGTTAAAGAAATGCCATGAAAAACATAACTTGTAAAAAACCAAGTCTCGCAACTCAGATCTTCTACCGTAAAAAGTTGTAAGATCCATGTATTACCAAGTCAGTTAATTTATTCAGTCCCTAGTTAAGGGGCCTTCTGCCTTGATTTATTACGTAATTAGCTAACTTAACAACATCTTATAGTGACCATACCAATATCAAAGTCTTTTATGTTTTAAGTAAATAGATTGACCTGGCCATCGCATAAAAACACAATATATCTCACAAGTAATACATATTTAATTAAATTAGATTATTTAGTGCGATTTCCAAGTCAGTCAGTGAGTGACAAAATCAAGAAACTTTGACTAGTTATAATTCTTAAACTACTTGTTCAAATTGAATGAAATATACCGTGTCTATGCAATGCTTGCTTGGCTACTGAAATTTCAGACTTCTAGTTTTATCCACAACGAAGTTATAGGGGGTCGAAAATGGCCTATTATGTTACGAAAAAAGGATGGTACGGCCGTGCCGGTTTTTTGCTCGACTTGAGAGGGGCACTGCCGTACATGGGTATAATGCGATCGAGACAAGGTAAAATATTATCCTCAGTGCGCATACGACCAGCCCAGCGAGTATGAGGAAGTGAAAGAGATCGTACGGGCTTCAGCCAAGTACTAGTACAGGCGAAATTGTGACGACTTTCTATGAGGTGCTTATTCAGGAAAGAGAACAATTAGAATCTGTGCTCTCGATAAGAGTAATTACTCAAGAAAGTCATTAGGAAAGGAGCGATTTGAGACTGAAGCATTGTATCTACACGTTTATGGTTATTGGTGTTGTTATGAAAGGGGTTTTAGATCAAAACAATGGGAGAAAACGTCTGATCCCATTCGCAAATAGTAAAATCATTTGAAAGAAAAGACGACGAGGTAGAGACTGATAGGTGATCATGGGACAAATTTGTCTAATTTGGGAAAAGTTTCATTCTCGACAAGGCTAGAGTGGCATGACAAGATCTTTCGATGGGATTCTTTCTCAAATGCGGTGAATTGTTGATAGAAAGGAGGGTAGAATGACTACAAATTGTGCGTACGAACTTGTAATTGGTCCTCCAGTATGGACTTGATAGTGGGCATATCGTTGAAGTTACATCTGTTAGGTTTGTCCTCATTTATTCGGTCTGTCTTGCCAAATCACCATGGATGGAAATAGTATTCAGCAAAACGTGTAAATTATAAAATTGCTTTATCAATATGCCATAATCGTCCTACCGAGAGGACTATTCGCAGTGTGGTAGAAATGATTAACCCACACCCGTACGTCGACGAAGGATCTGCCGAAAACATCACCGCTTTCCGTGGGAGTGTGCAAGAGAAACCGAGGCAGTCGATGACAAGAACTCAGCTTTTCGAAGACCACAACTTGGCGAATTCTGCGTCGTGATTTGGCCCTGCACCCGTACAAAATTCAACTCACCCAGGAGCTAAAGGTAAACGACACAGACAACGACGTATGTTGACGATGACCCTAATTTTCATCGAAAAATCATCTTTAGCGATGCGGCCCAATTCTGGATGAATAGGTACGTCTACAAACAATATTGTCGGATTTGGGACGATACCAATCCACAGGTTCAAGAGTCATACTCTTATTATGAATTGTCACACAACCTGGGCGTAGTGCAGATGGTTTGGGTCGTAGGTGTTCGTTTACTATTCTCCAGGGGTGGTTGTCCTAGATAGGTTTCGAGAGGAACTCGACTGAATTTTCACGTTGGTTGTAGTTCTCAGCAAATGTTCCATGCCATGATGGTGTTATATTAGAATTGCACACATAGAGTATGAATTTGAAGTGATCACATACTGTGAGTGTTATGCCTTCATCAGTACTTTGATCGCTTCCCATTCACACCAGCTCTGTTGCACAATTTTTCCTTATATGGATTGTATTTCTTGGCTATGGGCAGATTTTAAACTACAAACCTACCGCTCGACAATCGGTGAAAAAGCCACTGTTTAATGTGGATTTTGAGCTGCGTCAACGGCGAGTGCTATAGGTCGATGATTACCAACTCTTTTGGCCTGAATTGAATGATATGGATACCAACGATATGTGGTTTCAACAGGACGGCGCTACGTGCCGCACAACTCACGCCATGGTATGGTCATCTCACGCTGAGTCGATGTGAACTGGACACCGAAATCGTGCGATTTGACCCTGAACGACTTTTTCTTGTGGGGTTTTGTGTAATTGCGGGTCTATACGAATAATCCACATACCATAATGGCACCCAAAACCAACGTAACCCATGCCATCCGTCAAATTCAGATGGATGTCGACGGATGCGCGCCACCAATAGTAGCTGCGGCGGATGTTTGAACCATGTTATACTCCATACAAAATGAAATGAAAGACTCTGTACAACGCAACAAAAGTACTTGGCGATGGGAGCATATAGGTTTTTGACAGGCAAGCCGGTTGGCAAGCCAGATGTTTTCAAAAAAAAAAAAGTGGTTTTTCGACAATAAAACTAGTTCGAATATCGCTTCAATATACCTTTGGGCCCATGCATACAAAGTAGAAACTGCAATACTTATCTTCGACGGCATTCTTAAAACGCAATAAAATGCTACATGTAGCTAGGCACCTACCACTAAGAAAACACATAAACCCTGTAAGCCATGCGCATTTGCTTACTTAAAGTTTTATGTCATGCCTTTATGACTGCTTTCAAGGCAATTCTCCCATTACGTAATATCCATGATCTTATGAGGCATCCTGCCCAAGGCCCATAGCTGCACGCTTTCATGCAATCACACAGTTTAATGAAATCCTATTTGGTACAGTACATGCAGCTGGAGAACGTTCATTGCTTTAATCGATAGATATCATCATTATCATCATCAGCATCATCGTCAACGTCGTCGCCATTGCCATCGTCTTTAGTGTTTTGTACATATGGAAGGTCCACGATCGACTCTAGTGCTAGACAAATTTAAAACTTACTACATCTCAGGCAGTAAGCGTTAACCCTGTCATAAATCTACCTCTAATGATTACTATCGAAGCTCTGGCGGTGGTACCAAGAGTCGCTGGGAATCAACAGCAAGAAACCTATTTCACATTGTGGCAGCAAACACTAACTTCCAATTGATGTCGTCACAGTCACTGGCACGGCTTGAATTTTAGTGCTACTGCCCCCGCTATTATCAACATCATGATCCTCGCTCCGATGCACGGTACCATTTAATCGATATTCGCATAATTTGCTCATTGACCCGCTCAACGATTCTAATTGGCCTCGAGGAGAAGAACCTCAGAGCTACCGCATGTAGCAGTATCTTGGCTTCAGAGCACGCCTGTATCGTCAACGTGAATTATGATTTCTGCAACTAGTAAGAGCCTGCGAGGTGCCAAATAGTGGCACTGCCGCCTAGATTTAACCACACACACTCGGCCTCCGTCTAATTACCGGCGATACGATCCACGATACATCTCTGAGCATCATACGAGTAGTAGTGCTCCATGGAAGATTGGTTCTACGGTTTCAAGTTACCATCTACTATCGCAATGTATTTGCGTCGATCTGACCCAATTCTCGGGTATTGTGTGGTGGAGAAGGTCGTTATTATTTTTTTTTTTTTCTTTTCCTCTCGGTTCCTTCTTCTTCTTCTTCCTCCACCCAGTCAATATGGCTCTGGCTCATTAGAGATTCGGTGGCATTGCGGACTGGGGATTGGGTTAATTCTTCTTGTATTCTTGTCGGATTGTTGTAGTTGGTATAATCTGCACACATATCAGTCCAAGATATAAATAATCGCCGATAGATACAAGATGTCTGTGAGGAACTTCTACAGTTGCTGATCATCGTCTATTGTGGCATCGTTCTGACACATATTTTGCTTGCGGTATTTGTGAACTAACTGTTTTGGCTATTGGCAAAGGATTCGATAGCTTTAACCTATTTATGGTTTTTCCATATTTATTTTTTTCGCACACTAAGATATTCGATGAGGTAGAAATCAGAGAAGCAATCGGTTATGTCACCTTAGGTAAGAAGAGAACGATTAATGAACGGATGACTGGTAGTATAATTCATCATAGATTGCCTCGGGATGTGTTTGGTGCCGATTAACATTTACATTCATTACAATAGAGTTATAAAACAGTTAGGGAAAGCTGAGAGCAAAAAACAGATCTCGGCTTCTTGGAACAAAGAATGAGACATATGAGAAGCGAAGTTAACGGATTAGTCTACATTAGTTCGGTTCGAAGTCTTATTGAGGACCAAGCACCTTGACTTCACTGTTACAAAAAAGAAGCAAAAAACACATGTGACTCCGTCTAAAGTCTTGTTAAGTTGTTAAGTCTTCGCTAGCTCAAACTCATCTAATACCGCTTCTACTGGTCAACCAAACAAAGGTTAATCGGGCTGCTTTAGATCCTATGATACTACTGCAAGTTGCACAAGGTTAGCATCATCAGAATTCCCACAGAGTCTTCTTGAACCCGGTGTTCGGGTATAGTGAGTATAAAGGTGATCGTTTCGGGAGACCTACCTATGTGGTTTCTCTAAGCTAAAATGGAATTTAATCTTAAGTCATACTTATTTCGGAAAACACAAAGCTCGATAGCGTCGCCTGATTAAAATCCCCAACAAAGAGTAAGTCTTTTCAGGATGCATTGGTGGCTCTTGATACTGCTGTCAGCTTCCCTCTCCCCAAATTGATCTGTTAAACTTGCTTGCTCATGAAGCCGTTCAACAAAAAATCATCCGAAATACTAAAGCTCATCATATGTTCACACATACGTTCGCTTAGTATGACGAGCTTAGTGATCTTGGTGCTTCAGTTCTTGAGTCAATCGGATTCATATGGATTCATGCATAGAACTTATACGGGGTGGCCGTGGTGCAGTGGTTAACATCATCGACCGCCGAGCGGAAGGTTTATGGTTCAAATTCGCTTCATAGCCAAGAAAAATTAGTTTCTATACCGCCAAAAAGTATGCAACGCTGTTGAGAATGGAAAGTGACCAGACGTACTGCTGCAGGCATAACACTCACAGTATATGGTCAACCGAAATTCATCCTCTGCGTATGCAATACTAAAGTGCTTGAACGAATTCCTACGGACTATAACCAACGCGGAATTTGGTCGGCTCTCGTCCTATCTAGGTCTAGGACAACCACCCCTGAGAGTAGTGAACGAACATCAACGACCCCAACCACTGTACTCCGTTCAGGTTGTGTGTGTCAACACATCATAAGAGAATATAAAAACTCTTGAACCTGCGCGAGTCTCTAAAAAAAAAAAAAAAAAAAAACTGAGGTCGCTTAAAGTAAAGTCCTTACCCATTAGAAGGAATTGAGAGGTTTGGGTCATCCGCTATTATTTGCTCTATTGGTCATCAACATTTCGTAGTTCACAAAAAGTTTGGTAAACAGGACCGGAATTTTGATGACTCATTTCAACACTTTCGACGCTTTGTTAAATGTTGCGACGCTCAATAATAAAATGGCGACTATGAGATAAGGTAAGAAACAGTAAACTGTCAAAATTCGAATATAGCGACTTCTTCTTCTTCTTAATGGGCGCTACAGTTCAGGGTGAACCTGGGCCTCAACCAACATGCACCTCCAACTAGCACGATCTTTTGCTAGCCTTTTCCATTGCCGCGCACCCAGTTGGCCGAGGTCCCCTTCCAGCTGTGTGCGCCATCTTAAGTGCGGCCGTCCTCTGCTTCTTCGTCCCTCGGGGTTGGATTCAAAGACTCTCCGGGCTGGAGCTGTGGTGTCCATTCGCTCTACATGGCCCAGCCATCTTAGGCGTTGAATCCGTAGACGCCTGACTAGGCTCATGTCACTGTACAGCCCGTAAAGTTCGTGGATGAATCTTCTCCTCCATCCCCCGTCTGCGTTTATAGGCCCGAAAATGACGTGCAAAATCTTTCTCTCGAACCGACCAAGGGCCTCCTCATCCGCTTTTGATAGTGTCCATGCTTCTGCGCCGTACAACAGGACCGGGATGATAATGGTCTTATATAGAGCCAACTTTGTCGTTCGGGAGAGGGCTCTATTACTCAGTTGCCTCCTGAGCCCAAAGAAACAGCGATTGGCAAGAGTGATTCTGCGTTTGATTTCGGAACTGATGTCATTGTTCCAGGTCCCTGCGAAGCCAAGGTAGACGAAGTCCTTAACTAACTCGAACTTATATCTGCCAATACAAACGTTCTGGCCAAGACGTCGGTGGTGAGCGTCCTTTTTTGATGACAGCATATATTAAGTTTTCCCTCGTCTACCGCCAAACCAATTTTCGCCGCCTCCATCTCAACACTCTCAAACGCCTCATTGACATCTCGCTGTGATCGACCTATTATGTCAATATCGTCGGCGTATGCAAGGAGTTGCGAGGATTTGAAATAGATTGTGACTCTTGTATTGGCCAGTGATTTTTGCACAATCATTTCCAATATGATGTTGAAGAAATCACACGACAGCGCATCGCCCTGCCTAAATCCCTTTTTGATATCAAAACTATCGGTAAGGTGTTCACCGATTCGGATGGAGCAGCGAGCATTCTCCAAAGTCATCCTGCATAGTCTGACCAGTTTGGCAGGAATGTTAAAACAAGACATGGCTCTGTATAGCTCGTCTCTATAAACACTGTCATACGCGGCTTTAAAGTCGACGAAAATATGGTGCGTGTCGACCACGTGGTTTTCCTGGCCTGAAACCACACTGGTGGGAACCTATCAGATTGTCCACGAACGGTTTCACGCGCTTACACAGTACGGCAGAGAGGATCTTGTACGCGATGTTCAGGAGGCTTATCACTCTGTAATTGGCGCAGTCATAGGGGTCTCCTTTCTTATGGACCGGGCAAACGATACTGAGATTGCATTCATCGGCATGCGTTCTTCCGACCATATCTTGCAGATGAGTTGGTGCATGTTCCTGACCAGCTCATCGCCAACTGCTTTAAACAGTTCCGCGGGCAGTCCGTCTGCTCCAGCAGCTTTATAGGACTTTAGTTTCGATATCGCTATCTTAACCTCGTCTAGGTCGGGTGGACGGGATTCTCCTTCGTCTTCGTCCATTGTGAATGGTTCACTCTGCCTGACGGCGGCATTTTGACTATCATCGCCGTTATACAGTCTGCAGAAGTGGTCCTTCCACAATCTCAGCATCGACTGTGACTCCACTACTAGTTGTCCGTGCTCATCCCTGCAGGCTTCTGCTCTGGCTTTATAGCCTTGCATATTCGTTTTACTTTCTGGTAAAATTTTCGAACGTCGTTCCTGCCGTAACATCTCTCCATCTCCTCGATCTCGCGCTTCTCGTGCTCTTTCTTTTTCCTTCTCAGAAGCGCATGTTCCTCTCTCCTTTTCTGTTCATAGAGCTCGCGGGCAGCCCTCGTCCGTCGATGCAATGTGGCCATGTATGCATTTTGTTTCTCTTCATGGGCCTGTCTGCACTCATCATCAAACCAGGGGTTTCTCGACGGTGGTGGCTCGAAACCGAGTACATCTGAGGCGGCCTCTCTAACGGCGTTTTGACAACGACTCCATTGCTGTTATATGGTATCTGCAGATTGCATCGGGACTTGAGAGAGCTTGAGGGGGACTTGATCGTCGAAGTTACTGGCGGTCTCCTGCGATTGCAACTCTCCGACGTTTAATTTTGGTGTTCTTACTCGACTCCGTTGATTCCGAGTAATTTGCATCCGTACCTTGGCTGCAACAAGGTAATGATCCGAGTCGATGTTGGCTCCTCGAAAGGTTCGGACATCTAGGATGCTGGAGGAGTGTCTGCCGTCGATCGCAATATGATCAATTTGGTTGGTTGTCGATTGATCGAAAGACCGCCAGGTCCCTTTATGGATGTTGAGGTGTGGGAATCGTGTACTTGCTACTACCAGATTATGTCCCGCCATAAAGTCCACTAGCCTTAGTCCGTTTTTTGACGTGGTGTTGTGTAGGCAGTGCTTTCCAATGACCCGTTCAAAAATAGCTTCCTTACCCAGCACATACTTACTTACTTATCAGGCCAGCGATCCATGGAGGATCTGAGCCTGAGCTATAGCTGCCTTCCATTCTTGACGGTCCCGGGCACGCTGCTTCCAGTTGTCAAGACCAAGATGTCTTACATCCGCGATTACTTGGTCTTTATACCGGAGGTTCGGTCTTCCTCTTCTTCTCGAACCAGGAGGCTCGGAGTCGAAGACCCTCTTAGCTGGAGCGTTGATGTCCATGCGCTCGATGTGGCTGAGCCAGTGTAGTCGACGGATCCTTGCCTTCCGGACTACATCCACATCTTGGTACAGATCGTAGAGTTCGCGGTTGAGTCTTCTTCTCCATTCACCTTCCTCACAGACAGGAAAAAATATCCGGCGCAGAATTTTTCTTTCGAAAGAATCCAAAATCAGCTCCGCTGTCCTGCTTATCGTCCAGCTTTCGGCTCCGTACAGCAAGACTGGCAGTATGAGCGTTTTGTAAAGCATGACTTTGGTCTTTCAATTGTTATATTTTGTCCCAGGTGGCGAGCGATGGATTGATGTTTGCTTGACAGCATGTACTTCGTCTTGTCTTCATTGACCTTAAGACCAACTCGTTTCGCCTGTTCTTCAATCGCCGTGAATGCTTCCACAATGCCACGGCGAGAACACGCGATGATGTCGATATCATCCGCGTATCCTAGCAGCTGGATGGACTTCTGCTTCAGCACCAGGTTGAAGAAGTCACATGACAGCGCATCTCCTTGCCGAAATCCAGTGCATGTTTCGAATGGTTCCGAGGTCCTAGAACCGAATTGCACGGTGCATCGCGCGACACAACTGGATCAGTTTTACCGGGATCCCGAATTCGGCCATCGCACCAAACAGTTCTTCACGATGAATGCTGTCGTATGCGGCTTTGAAATCGATTCGAAACTCGTTGGTCTTTTCCAGGATTTGTCGAAGTGTGAAAATTTGGTCTATAGTTGATTTGCCAGGCCGGAAGTCGCACTGGTAGCTGCCGATTAGTGCGGTGCAAAATGGTTTTTGACGTTCACACAATACGCTGGACAGGATCTTGTATGCGACATTGAGCAGGGATATACCTCTACAGTTCTTGCAAGAGGTAGGATCGCCTTTTTTGTGGATGGGGCATATAGAGCTGGTATTCCAGTCGTCGGGCATGCTTTCATCTTCCCAAATTCTGCAGATGATCTGGTGAATGCTCCCTACCAGAACATCGCCGCCAGCCTTGAAGAGCTCTGATGGCAAGCCATCTGAGCCCGCGGCCTTGTTGTTCTTCAGCTTCTGAATTGCTGTGCCGACTTCTTCGATGCTGGGTGGGAGGACTACTTCAGGGGCTGGAGTTGGGATTTCCTCGGTCCCTACTACTCTCTCTCTTGGTCATGCTCGTTAAGCAGCTGCCGGAAATGCTGCTTACCTACATCCACTATTCCCTGCGGGTCGGTGACAAGATTACCCTCGCAGTTTCGAAGAGCCCGGGTGCCCTTTTTGAAGCCTCCTGCAAGGCCTTTGGCTTTCTTGTAAAAGGCTCGTGTTTTATGTTTATCTCTAGACTCCTCGATATCCTTGAGCTGGGAGGCTGCGAAGACTCTTTTCTTTTGTCGCAGTCGTTTTTTCTCCTCCCTTCTTCTGGCTCGTTACTCTTCTTTCGCTGCCCTGGTTTTCCTCTGCAGCGCATTTTGGTACGCCTCGTCGGTTGCTGTCTTTTTCTGCTCACACTCGCCATCATACCACGGGTTTCTTGTCGGGGCTGGTAGGTATCCTAAGGTGGTTTCGGCTACTTCCTGAATGGCTGAGCGGCAATGCAGCCACATATTATTGGCATTTGTGTTCGACGTAGGCATGCCGTAGAGTCTTTCACTCAGCTGCTTCCTATAGACTCTGGCAACCTCCGGTGTGCTCAGGCGCCCAATGTCGAACCTCCTCCTGATGGGCTGGTGCAGCTTTCTGACATTAAACAGTCGATCTCTGAATCTTGCTGCTACGGGGAAGTGGTCAGAGTCGACATTTGCCCCTCTGAATGTTCGCACATCCAGGATGTTTGACGCGTGCCTTGCGTCAATGAGCACATGGTCGATTTGGTTGGCGGTTCGACCGTCCGGAGATCGCCAGGTTGCTGTAAGGATTCGCTTGCGAGGGAATCTTGTGCTACTTATCACCGCATTACGAGCTGTCGCAAAGTTAGTGAGTCGGAAGCCGTTATCTGTTGTTGTATCGTGGAGGCTGTGCTTTCCTATCACTCCGCCAAGGGTGTTCTCCTTACCGATTTTGGCGTTGAAGTCCCCGAGCACGATTTTCACATCGTACTCCGGACAAGCCCCGTAGGCGTTGTCCAGGAGGTCATAGAAGTCCTCCTTGATAGGGTCTTCAGCCTCGTCGGTAGGGGCGTGTGCACACATAAGGCTGATGTTATAAAATCTGCCTCTGATGCGGATCACAGCCAGGCGATCACTTATAGGTTTAAAGTCGATGACCTTCGACCTTAACCGCTTTCCCACGACAAATCCGCATCCCAGTAAGTGCAACCTTTTGTGACAGCTGTAATAAATGTCGCAATTTTTCTTTCTAATCATACCGTTTCCTATCCAGCGTATTTCCTGCGTGAGGATTCCTTCTAGTTTATGAGCAGCTCCGGGAGTGCACAGGGTTCTGACATTCCAGGAGCATACTCGCAAATCGTGTTCCTTTTTCGAGCGTTGTCGTCGTCCAGTATCCGTCCGTGTATCCGAGGCATCTTGCTCATTCATAACTTTTCTTTTTTTTTACGTGGGCGGATTGTTAGCCCGCCGCACAACCGCCATTCTGGTCGGGGTTTTCTCGCTGCATACGTTTGTTCACCTCCCAACGGTTGTTGAAGAGGCTATCCAGAGGGCGCCGCGAGGAGGCCGTATGTCAACTTGACAGGGATCGTTGCTGGCATCTCGCCAGGTTGAGAGCGATCAACAACTTTACCCTTTATGTCCGAGCCCATGCCCTCTTTACCCAGCACATACATCTCTATTAAAACCTTGGCGTGGAGATATGTTAAAATTTGGAATTCGCAAAATCGGCCCCATTACAATAACTTCCCACTGGGAAGTCAAAAAAAATGGGATTTCTTCTCACTCAGCAACCGACGGCCTTTACTTTGTTACGCTTTTCTTTTTTCAAATTTCACATCTGATCATTAGACAGCACAGCATACTGACACGATTTTTGATCCATTAGGAAAAAAAGTGAAACCACAGTCCATTATCTCCTGCGGCACAATATCATTCATTCATTTTTCACCCAACGTGAATACCACAATATAAACTTAAAAATAAATAATAATAACTGCTCTCCAACAGTCATTAGTTTCATTAATAGATAATAGATTGTTTCGTCTTTAGAATTTACAAAACAGTTGCCTTCTATTAACTCTTTCCCACCGACAGAAAAAAAAAAAGATAAACAACGACCATCTATCGCTGGACAGTGTCCATCATAAATCATGCAACTTGGTTGGGTCAATAGCCCGTGGAAGGAACTCTGCAACTCTGCAAAACCAAAAAACCTAAGATCATCATGTGTCCATGTGTACATATAGAAAGCAAAAGAGAAGACGACAGAGGAAAAAAAAAACACAAAAGACGTCCCCTCGATAGAACAAAATTTACGACTTTACCATACGACCATAAATATACGGATCCAAAAGCACCTCTGATCAGCATAGCTTAACATGACGAGGGGGGAAAAGGCGAAATGAAAAATGAAAAATAGAAAAATAAAAGAGCATGTATCTGAGAACAGCAATTGCAAACTGACAATTGTCGGCAGCGATGCATCGAAACCTTTGATGCCTTACGTAACCACGTACATAGGAGAGTGACTCAAGACGAGAGTCACGTCCCTGCAATGGCCTGTTGACTGTTTTTTTTTTTTTTTTTTTTTCACAGCGGGTGACGTCCTAAATTACCATTCATAACCGAAAATGGCAAACAGGAATTGGCAGCTCTTTAATTACTTGATGATATTAATGTAAGTACCTTGCCTCCTTGGCAGGACTACTGGCTTACGGCTGTCGACAAAACCACTGACTCGAATCGCAAGTACGAGTAGCTGACGTTTATTTCTCATAGATTTCGTGACAAAATGCAATTAGAGTCGCTGATGTTGCTCTCAGAGATACGAGAGCGAGATACTACTGTTCGCACGAGTATACTCCTAAACTTACCATAGTTGCCTGCGTCCGGCAATGTAGCCTGTTTACGCTCATTGGCCTTCTGGTTGTTACTGCTGTCGCTTGTCGCTTCGGTAACATCGGTGCTATTAAACACGCTCCTCGGTGGTACTATACCACTACCAGCAGTGGCATGTTCAATGATCGAGATGCAAATTAAAATTGCCAAGCAAAAGTGGCGTACAGCTGATCCTGGCATGATGTTCACTTAACGAGTAAACGCGTTCAAATCACTTTATTCTACTACGTCAGCTGTGTTAACACTTTGTAATCCATTAAATCACAGGCGAGGATAACAAGGAGGAAGACAACACCATAAACAACACGACACTCGACTTCGTTTACTTTGCGGGGCCCGATCACAGATTTGAAGCGAAGCGCTAGACACGAGATCTTCTTCTATCCGCCTTGGCTTGCGACCAGACTCTGACTAAATTGTGGGCTGACTGCGCCACTACTGCAAGCGAACGAGTACTAGTTGGTGAGTGTGCCTATGTGCGAGAATGTTGTTGAAAAAAAAAAAAAAAGTTGATCTCTCGCTTCTTCGTCTTCTTCTGGTTCGGGTTCAGATGTGCCTGGTGGTAGTGGTGATAGTATTGGTGTCGAAGTGTGGCGTCGACGAATACCATAGTACCATAATGACAACGATGATCATAATGACGATCATGATGGCCATCAGTGGTCATCACCGCTATTGGTAGGTGGTTGGTTGTAAGCTTATACTTCGACATGTCGTATCGTTTGGTAAGCTTTGGCATGCGTGCCCATGACCGTGACTTTGACTTAGACTTTGTTCGTGTATTGATTGGCAATCGTGAAACCGAATCCCGAGAGGTTAGACAACCAGATACATTTAAGTCAAAATACAAATGTGCTTGAGGCACAAGAGCAGTGCAGGAGTTATTACTCGACGGATGTTGCATGCCTCCCGGAGGTATCTCAACACCTAATGACGGGTTATAAATAATATTTTATTTCTGCTAAAACTTCGTTTGCCTGCTAACTGAAAGGAAAATGAATGTTTCTCTTTCGTGTGTTGCAATTACATTGTCCAGGGACGCCCAGTTCTATAGCACTCGAATCAGATTTATTGCTTTGCTACTGTTCATCGGATGATCGTGTGTCTATAGCATGTTACCTGTTCCAGATTAGACTGACACACAATCTGGAGGCAAGCAAATACGACTGAATGGTTAAGCTAATTGTAGATTTACATCTTGAGTACAGTGATTGGTTGAAGAAGTCTTAAGCTCATTGGTGGCTCATCGACAGCGAGGAATCGCTGCCATACCGTATTCCACTGGATGCCATAGATTAGAAATGAGATGATTGCCAATGTGCCAATTGCATAGATTGATGTAAAAAGCCACCGTAATTTGCATCTCGTTAATGCATCTCTGCTGGTCGACACTAAACAGTACACGGATGCTTAAGTGTAGTCTTGTGCTGTGTTAGCTGCTCACAAATAGCTTTTTCGCATGCTCACTTCTCAATTGCCGGGGGGAGAAAGTAAAACATCTTAGTGTCAACCCAAGCACTGGTGGATGTTATGTTTCTGATATTCTTTGGCGATGAGAGAGTTCTTTGGTGGCGAATTGTTTGCATAGTTAATCTGGAGACTCCTTCTGCCGCTTTAGGTTGAGGACTGTTTGACACGAATCCAATTCGTATATGTTGCTTTTAAAATATGGTTTTTATATAGTACACGAAGCCTGTTTGTTGCCTTTTTTTGTTTTGTTGTTCGTCATGGAGAGCAGTGCAACTTTCGTTCTAGCATCCGTGAGATCTTTGTTTCACATATTTACTTACTTAGTTTGGGGTGTTACAGTTCGGGGTGAACCTGGCCACAACCAACAAGCCTTTCCAACTAGCACGATCTTTTGCTTGCTGTTTTCAATATCGCACGCCCCATTGGTTGAGTTCCCTTGCCACCATAGATGCGAGCGCCCTCTGCAACGTCGTCCCTCGGGGATCAAATCGAGGACTCTTCGTGCGGAGCTGTGCCATTTTTTTTTTTTGATGTGGAGCTAGTGCTATCAATTAGCATTTGGCACTGCGACCTTTGCAGATCTATTGTGCCTACTAGCCGATTAGCCGATGAGCTTCTCCACTTCCATAATGAAGTTAAGAATGGAGACGAGGGGATCCCCTTAGGAGTCATAACTTCGCTGAGAAGGATACGCTTCACAGTATGTGTTCCTCTGTCTCTTCATTCTCAAGACAGAGTCGACACTCAGCTTCAGACGAGAGGCTAATTTTGTTAAGATGATATCTCAAACCGCAGTATCCCGTCAGGTAGCTGACCAGTCTTCTGATACCCACCCTATTAAGTTTGAGTATGTCAATATAGTGTTTGTTCAGGGGCCGTATAAGTCGTTTCGATTGACGGAGTCCCCGAACGCTGTTCCGTAAGGACAGGTGTTGCGATTATTCCGATTTGTCTAAGAAGTAATTCATCCTAGACTTGGGAGTGCCGCAGAATGGTTCTGGACCTCTATATCTATCGCTGGAAGCTTTCCTGGCGAATTGATCGGCAATTTCATTGCCCTTTACATTTGTGCCCTGGCACACACTAGAGTTTGACATTGTGTCTTTTAGCGAGGTCTTGTAGGGCATCATGGCATTCCTTGATGGTTTTTGAGTTCGTACTGTACGAACTCAGCGCTTTGAGCGCTGCTTGTTACTCCTCTTATGCCAGTCTCCAGATTTAGATTGAAACATGTTAAGATGGCAGTCAATTCTGCTTGAAAGATGCTAGGACTCATTCTCCCAGGGCCTTCGATATCTTGCTATTTGGTCCAAAGATGGCGGCGCCAACAGCAGAAGCCAATCTTGGAGCCGTCCGTATACCACCTAAAGCCTTTGATATTGAGCCAGGGATCACTGGTTTCCCATGCTGAGCGATTAGGGATCAATATCTCAGATCTTTTGTCGAAAGTGTGTGTGTGTGGGGTGGCCGTGGTGCAGTGGTTAACATCATCGACCGCCAAACGGAAGGTCTATAGTTCAAATTCGCTTCATAGCCAAGAAAAAGTAATTCCTATACGGACAAAAAGTAGGCAACGCAGTTGTGAATGGAAAGTGACCAGACGTACTGCTGCAGGCATAACACTCACAGTATATGGTCAACTAAAATTCATCCTCTGCGTATGCAAATTAAAGTGCTTGAACGAATTACTAAGGACTATAACTAACGCGGAATTTGGCCGGCTCTCGTCCTATCTAGGACAACCACCCTTGAGAGTTAAAGAACATCAACGACCCAAATCGCAGCACTCCGTTCTATAGCACACAACAAAACTCTTGAACCTGCGCGAGTTTCTAAAAAAAAATGCGTCCGAGACCGTGGTAATCATATCCAGCTCGGAAAGGTGTTGTAATATGGACATGTGACCCTCGGGTCTATATGGCATATTTGTTCCCGAGCAAAGAATTCTGTTCTGATTGCACTGCGTAATGCCACCTTTTTGATAAAAAGGTGTAGTGGAATGAGTTCAATGGGTGCGTCTTGGGCTGCCGTGGACACGCTAGTCTCTGAAGGTGTTGAAGCCTAACATTAGTAGTTTTTTGCTCAACTTTTCTTCACCATACAGTGGACGCGTATGTGACGATAGATCTTACTATCGCGGTGTATAACCTGTGCCATTCATTCGCTCTACATGGCCTAGCCATCCTAGACGTTGGATCCGTAGACGTCGTACTAGGCCAATGTCGCTGTTTAATCTTATCCTACACTATCCGTCAACACAAACGGGAACGAAGATTGTACGCAGAATTTGACGCGGATCTACGGAAATGAGATCTCTGATGAACAGGCCAGAATAGGCTCAGAGGAGAGGTTCGCAAGACCTGATCCCGCCTTGGGTCTACCTGCACCCTTGGGGCGGACGGTGTGTGCCGAATCTCTCAGCTCTACATCGCTGAAAAGCTCGTTCTCATTTTTCTCCCGAAAGCGGGGAAAATACAATAAAGGTAGGTACATATCTGCCTGGCAGTACAATGGACCAGTATTTGCGTCTGAGTGCTCAAAAACAAAAGCACGTAATTGGAATAAGTGCTGGTCCTTCTTATATCTTACAGATGACTGGCACATAGTCTCAATCATGATCCAAAGAGGTCAGTTGCAGTCTAGACTGTGTTGATCTCACGCCAAAATGTATATTTACATCTCGTGGATTGAAAGGGGAAAATGAATAATTCGTCACCAGATTTAATCCCTTTAGCTGTGGCCTTTTATTATGACAAAGTATTCATTTGTAATAGGGTTATGCACCAATTAATTCAAACTAACTAGACCTTAGATACTACCACTGGTCCATAAATTAAATCTATTCAGACCCAAGTCGGGAGCACTTTCTCCGATTGACCTATTGTTTACGTATTTTCCTTGAACGTTCCCATTCTACTTTGGCTTTAAGTCATCGTTTCCCTTTCGACGTTAATAGAATTAAAATGCCATAAAGCACAGAGACCCCTTATCGTGTTCTGGGAAGATTCTACAAATCAACACTTTCATTAAGCTTCGATTAAACCTTTTTGATTTAGAATTTTCATTTTGTTCTTTGGATTAAGTGAGATTGGCGACTACTTCCGGCTAAGTGAGAAGGTTTCCATGTATATATGTACAGAGAAGTCGTTGGTTCTAGGTTAGCAATTTATCTGTATGCAGATCGATTACTTTCTCTTCAATTCCAATGACCATTGTGGATTGGTTTGCTTCCATCGACAGCGCGCACCTTCATAGCTCCATAATTGTCTCCAAAAAAGAAAAAACAAATTGCATGACAACCAGAAAGGGTTTCCCTTTTCGAACAAGCGAAAGTATGTAGCACACTAATTGAGTAACAGTGGGTCACTCAGGCGTACAAGGTATGCACTTTGGTCATGCCATCGAATTATAACGTACGGTCGTACGTTCTCCTACCCTTCAAAACTCATCGCAAACACAATGGTCATGGAACGCATAATAAAACAAAAAACTTCCTTCAGCTACGGTAGTCCAAGCGCAGTGGCATAAAAATCATACAATGGACAGACATGCGCCAGCTCCTGAAGTGCATTCGTGCATTCCCGGCAATTAAACGCTTATGGAAGAGGCGATCATTGAGATATCAAACGCTTTCGTTTTCATTTAACAGTTGAGGACGTTTTGCTTCTCTATTTGGAGAATCATTGATACCACTTAGCCACTGTTAATGATGGTCATTGTGATGCAATTGATGGTGGTGCTAATGAATCCATTACTTTTCACTTTACATGGTTGGTTTACTGGCTTTCTTTGATAGACCCATCAACGGTGGATACGAATTTGCTTTGTTGATGGGTTCGTTACGCACGAGACGGATGGTAATGTTACGCATTCGTGTACCAAAGACATCCGTCTTATAAAGAAAAGCGTGATTGAGTGTGATCGTGCGGGACCCTGCGGCCAATACAAGAGGTACGATCTACTTCAAGTCCACACAATTGCTTGCCTACGCAGATGACATTGACGTTATTGGACGAACAAAGCGAGACGTCAATGAGGCGTTCACAAGCATTGAAGCAGAAGCGGCGAAAGTGGGTCTAAGGGTAAATGGGGAAAAGACCAAATATATGCTGTCATCCAAGAAAGACGCACAACACCGACGTCTTGGTGAGAACGTCACCTTCAGCAGCTATATTTTTGAAGTAGTCAAGGACTTCGTCTACCTTAGCTCGGTAGTGACAAGCAGCAACGACACCAGCGCTGAGATAAATCGCAGAATAACTCTTGCCAATCGCTGCTTCTTCGGGCTCAAGAGGCCCTCTCTCGAAAAACTAGGGTTTTCCTCTACAAAACCTTAATCATGCCGGTCCTCCTCTACGGCGCTGAGGCTTAGTCGTTGTCAAAAGCGGATGAAGAGGCTCTTGGACGTTTCGAGAGGAAAATTCTGCGTGCAATCTTTGGTCCCGTTTGTGTAAACGGAGAATGGAGGAGGAGATTCAAGCAAGAACTGTACGGGCTGTACAGCGACATCGGCCTGGTTAGACGTCTTCGGATCCAACGTCTAAGATGGCTAGGCCATGTAGAGCGAATGGACATCAACGTTCCGGCCCGAAGAGTCTTCGACTCCAACCCCGAGGGACGACGCAGCAGAGGACGACCGCATTTAAGGTGGCGCGCACAGGTGGAAGGGGACCTCAACCAACTGGGCGTGCGGCACTGGAAGCGGCTGGCCGAAGATCGGGCCGGCTGGAGAGGCTTGTTAGTTGAGGCCCGGGTTCACCCGGAACTGTAGCGCCATCAAAGTAAGTAAGTCAGTGATTGAGTGTAATAGATAACACAAGCCGTATAATCTAATGATTCGCAATCTCAGACACGCGGCTGTAAAAATGTGAGGTTATTTCTCGTTTTTCCTGCAGTTTCCAGCTCTTGGCTTACTAGAAATCATTGGATTATGTAACCAACTACTTACTGCGCAGAATGAACTCGACTTCCATTCAAAAAAAAAAAAAAACAAAAAGCAACAGATCCACTGGTGATTTGATGGTATATCTCACCGAGAAGTGAAATCATTCGCTCCACCAGGCGGGTGAGAGCAAAGTAGTTGCACTTGATATTTCGAAAGCATTTGACAGAGTTTGGCATGAAGCTCTTTTGTCGAAAATGCGTGCATTCGGGATCGATGACTATCTTCTTCTATGGATTAGAAGCTACCTTTCGAATCTTTCAATTCAACTTGTCTTGGACGGATTCAAGTTTGATACTCACTTTGTTAATGCCGGTGTTCCCCAGGGCTCCGTTTTGTCTCCGACACTCTTTCTTATTTTTATAAATGATCTCTTGTCTGTTACTTCTAATCCGATTCACTCCTTCGCTGACGACAGTACCCTCAGCTTTTCATATTCGTTCACTTCTTTACGACCCGGCACATTGGCTGTAAATAGTGAGCGGCAGCGTATGTTAAGCTCATTAAATTCCGACATCGACAGCATCATCCAATGGGGTAAAAACAATAGAGTGGAATTTAATGCTTCCAAAACACAATGCTGTCTTCTGTCATTAAAGCGTAACACTGACCCAATGCCATTATCTATGAATGGCACTTGTATCTCGGAAACCGAAAAGCTTTCCATTCTGGGTATGTGCATCAGTGACAACCTTTGTTGTAACGATCACATATTGAGTGTCGCTAAGAATGCCGCGAAATGCCTAGGTTTCCTATACAGATGCAAGAAATTCAACAAGGTTTAGTGCTCGTTGGAGGAGTTCCGAGAATGTGTTTTCGAATTTGCCTCCAACCCGGTTATGTTGCTGAGTATGTTAATCAGTTCATTTACCACGATGGACCACAGGAGAGGTGAGAGAACCCCACCTTGAGGCATCCTTTCGCATCATTTACACTGATTTTATCATTGCCTAGTGAGGTGTTTATTTTCCTATTGCTAAGCATTTGTTGGATCCAATTGCATGTGATGTTATCCACCCCTGTGCTGAGGATGCAACGTTTTATTTGAGTGTAGTCGGTTTTGTCGAAAGCAACCTATCGCAATTTCTTGGTCGCTCAGGGATTTGTTGATCCGGGCTGTTAGCTCCTGAAGAGCATGCATGCGTGGTCGATTTCCCAGGCTGGTAGGCATATTAGTTTTTGTGAAGTGGTGAAGAAAGAGGTAAGGCTTATCGGTCTGTAGGACTTAGGCAGGTCTGTGGGTATACGGCCTACTTTGGGAATGAATTTTACCTTTACCTCTGTCCAGCTCGTTGGTATGTATCCCCACGCACAGCTGGTTCTAAAGATGTTGATAAGCATGGGGCTTATTAGCGCACTTCCTTTCTGAAGGAGGGCTGGAAAGATGCCATCTTCTCCCGGGGAGGTGGGTGTATGCCCTTACGATAGTGCCGTTTGCTCCATCAACAAAAAACAACACCCACGATCCGATGTCTTCCTGTTATGCTTGTGTTGTGGCCGCTAGGTGTAAGAGGTGTCATTTTTATCTCGTATGGTATGCTCACTTACACGCCAGAAGGTTAGGCCTCTGATCCAGATATACTTACATTTCTTCTGAATTGAATTAAAAAAAGAACCGACGACGTGCTGATCTGCCTGTAACCTTTCCTAGTAACAGCGTGAAAAACAGCAGAGTAAACTGCGTATACTCCTGGTTAGTGACCGCTGAATAAATGAGATTGCTTATCATCTTCCACTTTATTGCACAAACATCGATCATATGCAAACGAACAGGGGAGATACGAGTCATTTGTTCTGTTCCTTACACTTCTGTATGCTTTTGTCTGGCGAGATCAAGCTCTACACAACCGGTTAAATGCAACATTCTATCGTAACCCTACCTTTTGTTCTAGAACAATGTTATCCTCCCATTTCGAGATAAGAACGCGGAAAATTCGATTCCAACTAACTTCATCAGTTCCCTCCATGCCCTAACATTGCAATGAGAGACAATTTATTCCAAACTTCGTGGCCGCAACAACCTACACAACTGGCATTGTGACCAAATCGTACTGCTGCTCACTTATACGGTATGTGTCGTCCGGTCTATATAAGGATTTGCGTAACCTTAACTTGCAACAACCAGCCGGTGACAGAGTTTACACAAGCATTCGCGACACCGTGTCTAGCTGAATGCTCTATGCACCTGTCCGCAATCGGGGGTTGTGTACAACATATGCATTACTACGCACCGTTCGCGTGCGTGTGAAAAGGTCTCTGCATCGTTCCGCGCCACATACGAGTACACCTCAGCCACATTATCAGTGTTGTTTGGTCACCTTCGTACGGGTCTAAAAACAAGTGTCGCTTTGTCACCGTTGCACTGTTGTCCGGCGTACGACGCGGCTAGCTATAGAATTGGTCATCCATCCGATTCGTTTGTGTAATGAAGAGACCTGTTCTATGATCCATTCTATCTCAAATCTCTCACCAATTCAGCCGAAGAAACCGTTTTAATTAGATTTCGGACCACACCATCATGCGAGTGTACATAGTAGTGTTGCAACAAGTGCATTTGTCGTAGCCCACTCAAAAAAAAAACAAACAAAAAAGGAAAACCACCAACATGTTCTTGTACAAAATATCGAGTTTTATTACCTTCTCTAGCGGTAAGTGTAAACTTTAAAAAATATACGTTACACATAACAGACGTGTACTCACTTAGTTACAACATAGAATTACTAGCATTAACGGGTAATATGGCTAATTGTATTATTGTACGAATATACGACTACAGTATCTAGCACAATGTGTTGTTCTTGTATTTAGCAATAGTAGACTACATCAATGCGCAATAAAATAAAAAAATTAAATAAAACCATCCACACCTCGTCGTTGTATGGTGAATTTGTGATTCAGTTGCCTTACGCTTTAGCTTTGCATTAGTTGAGCACGAAATACAGTGGTGTCTTCATAAATAGCACATCCTTATTTGAATATGTAAAGGGTCCGCCATATAACGTTTTTTTTTTTTTTTCAAGTAGTGCTTATTTCGTGAATGGTAACACTTAGCTCATGTCTGATTTGATAGATAATTAGTTTTATCCTTCCGCTGAACGAATATGGTTGTGTATACGCTTGAACAGCGCTGGTAATGTTGCAGAATGTTTGCGAAAATTGCGTACGGATTTTGGAAGAAGAGAAGCACCGTCAGCCCCGTATGTTCGTTATCTTGTGAAAAAAGTGAAAGAAACTGGCATCCTCATCGATAAACCAAAGCGTGAAAAGCCAAAAACAGTGCGTACACCCGTCACCCATTCACCGTCGTTCTCAACAATTGAACATTTCGGAGACATCATGGAGACGAATTTTGCATAAAGACCTTGGTATGACGCCATACAAAGTCCAATTGGTTCAGGAGTTGAAGCCAACTGACCATCCAATGCGTTTTCGCTTCGCTAAGTGGGCCTGCGATCGACTTGCAGAGGATGCCGATTTTGCCAAAAAAAATCATCTTTTCCGATGAAGCTCATTTTGATCTTGGCGGGCATGTAAACAAGCAAAATTGTCACATTTGGGGCACAGAAAACCCGCGTGCATACATTGAAAAGCCGGTGCACCCAAAACGAGCCACTGTTTGGTGCGGATTTTGGTCCAGAGTCATAATTGGGCCATTTTTCTTCGAAAATGATCAAGGAGCGGCCGTTCCAGTCAATGGCGATCGTTATCGGGCCATGTTGAACGAATTTTTGTTCACAAAAATTGAAGAGGAGGATATTGGCAACATTTGGTTTCAACAGGACGGCGTTACGTGCCACACAGCCGAAGCTACACTCAATGTTTTGCGCCCTGTTTTTCGAAGATCGCATTATCAGCCGCTTAGCTGATGTCGTTTGGCCACCTCGGAGCTGCGATTTGACACCGTTGGACTATTATTTGTCGGGTGCCGTCAAAGATAAGTGTTACGCCGACAAGCCAGAGACAATTGACGCTTTAAAGGACAATATTCGTGAAGCCATTGGTGAAATACAGCTGCACACAATCGATAAGTGCTTAAAAATTGGACCGATCGTGTAGGCTACTGCATGGCCAGCCGAGGCAGCCATTTGAATGAAATTATTTTCCATTATTAACCGGAAGGATTGTACTTTCAAATAAAAAAGGAAATTTGAGAAAATATTCAGTAGTTTTTCTTTTATAGCATTTTCAAAAAAACAAAAGTTATTTGGCGGACCTTTATTTGCTTGCAATACACTCTGTACTTACAAACTGCACAGGAGTAAGGTCATAATTACCCAAGGTGGTACCGTTATGAATATGAAAACACAGTCCCTTATTCCACGGCGCGTTTTTAGTACAGATTGAAATAAGGGCGAAAGAGATAGTCAGTGAAACAGAAATACACTGGCACAGTAACGCGTGGGTAAGCTACTTCGTGCGGCCTTTTGACATTTCCTAATCTCCTTTTCTTTGTTTGGCGATGTCGCTTCACTCCTGTTTCAGATTTGAAAGTGTACGTTTGGATACCATTCTTACTTTTCAAATTTCACCACAGGCTAACGATAATGAAATGTAAAACGGAATGTCAAAAAAAACGCACACTGCTGAGCACACCGGAGGTTGCCAGAGACAGGGAGCAGCTGAGCAAAAGACTCTACGGTATGCCTACGTCGAACACAAATGCCAATAATATGTGGCTGCATTGCCGCTCAGCCATTCAGAAAGTAGCCGAAACCACCTTAGGATACCTACCACCCCCGACAAGAAACCTGTGGTATGATGGCGAGTGTGAGCAGAAAGAGGCAGCAACCGACGAGGCGTACCAAAAGGCGCTGCAGAGAAAAACCTGGGCAGCGCAAGAAGAGTTCCGAGCCAGAAGAAGGGAGGAGAAAAAACTACTGCGACAAAATAAAAGAATCTACGCAGCCTCCCAGCTCAAGGATATCGAGGAGTCTAGGGATAAACATAAAACACGAGCCTTTTACAAGAAAGTCAAAGGCCTTGCAGGAGGCTTTAAAAAAGGCACCCAGGCTCTTCGAAACTGCGAGGGTAATCTTGTCACCGACCCGCAGGGAATAGTGGATGTATGTAAGCAGCATTTCCGGCAGCTGCTTAACGAGCATGACCAAGAGAGAGTGGTAGGGACCGAGGAAATCCCAACTCCAGCCGCTGAAGTAGTCCTCCCACCCAACATCGAAGAAGTCGGCACCGCAATTCAGAAGCTGAAGAACAACAAGGCCGCAGGCTCAGATGGCTTGCCATCAGAGCTCTTCAAGGCTGGTGGCGATGTTGTGGTAGGGAGCATGCACCAGATCATCTGCAGAATTTGGGAAGATGAAAGCATGCCCGACGACTGGAATACCAGCTCTATATGCCCCATCCACGAAAAGTGCGATCCTACCTCTTGGAAGAACTATAGAGGTATATCCCTGCCCAATGTCGCATACAAGATCCTGTCCAGCGTATTGTGTGAACGTCTAAAACCATTTTGCACCGCACTAATCGGCAGCTACCAGTGCGGCTTCCGGCCCGGCAAATCAAATATAGACCAAATTTTCACGCTTCGACAAATCCTGGAAAAGACCAACGAGTTTCGAATTGATACACACCATCTTTTCATCGATTTCAAAGCCGCATACGTCAGCATTCATCGTGAAAAACTGTTTGGTGCGATGGCCGAATTCGGGATGCCGGGAAAACTGATCCAGCTGTGTCGCGCCACGCTAAAAAATACGCGATGCACCGTGCAACTCGGTTCTAGAACCTCGGAACCATTCGAAACATGCACCGGATTTCGGCAAGGAGATGCGCTGTCATGTGACTTCTTCAACCTGGTGCTGGAGCGAATAGTGCGACGGGCAGGCGTCAACAGGGAAGGCACTATCTTTTACAAGTCCATCCAGCTGCTAGGATACGCGGATGATATCGACATCATCGCGTGTTCTCGCCGTAGCATTGTGGAAGCATTCACGGCGATTGAAGAACAGGCGAAACGAGTTGGTCTTAAGATCAATGAGGGCAAAACGAAATACATGCTGTCAAGCAAAAACCAATCCGTTGCTCACCACCTGGGACAAAATATAACAATTGACAGCTACAATTTCGAGGTAGTTAAGGAGTTTGTCTACCTCGGGGCAAACGTAAATTCCACAAATGACAGCACAGTGGAGATCCGGCATAGAATCGCCCTTGGCAACCGCTGCTACTTCGGCTTGTCAAAACAACTGGGGTCAAAGCTCCTCACTAGAAAGACCAAAGTCATGCTTTACAAAACGCTCATTCTGCCAGTCTTGCTGTACGGAGCCGAAGGCTGGACGATAAGCAGGACAGCGGAGCTAATTTTGGGTTCTTTCGAAAGAAAAATTCTGCGCCGGATATTTGGTCCGGTCTGTGAGGAAGGTGAATGGAGAAGAAGACACAACCGCGCGAACTCTACGAGCTGTACCAAGATGTGGATGTAGTCCGGAAGGCAAGGATCCGTCGACTACACTGGCTCGGCCACATCGAGCGCATGGACATCGACGCTCCAGCTAAGAGGGTCTTTGACTCCGAGCCTCCTGGTTCGAGAAGAAGAGGAAGACCGAACCTCCGATATAAAGACCAAGTAATCGCGGATGTAAGACATCTTGGTCTTGACAACTGGAAGCAGCGTGCCCGGGACCGTCAAGGATGGAAGGCAGCTATAGCTCAGGCTCAGATCCTCCATGGATCGCTGGCCTGATAAGTAAGTACTATTTAAATGAACATTTTGAATTATTATTTTTAAGTTAATTTAAAGGAATTATGTGTTTTTTTAATAAAGCACAGTTATAAAACAAAAACAAAAAGCTGAACCTCTTTTTGGGCTTTTGGCACAACGTAATGTATGAGAACTTAAGGGGGTGTGCTATTTATCTGAACACCACTGTAGACAGTTTTTCTGTGTTGTTTTTGGTATAATCTTGTGTAGTGGAAGAACCAAATGAAAGTTCCAAAAATATCTAAAAGACTTTTTCTACATAACTATGTATAGGTATACTAGCGAATTTCAACTATAAAAATGTGTATTTGTTCGCATAGCGCTTAGATTTGGTTTTGTAATTCTTTTTTATACACATACAAGTACATAGTTAGATAGTTGTGAGATAGAAGGATACAACATTGCTATTAACACAGCAACACAAACATATATATATCAATAGGTCCACTATATAGTAAACATCGAGGAATTAAAATAAAAAGAAAATAATGAATAACTAGGAGAATTATTATAAACACTTTCAACACTTGGAACTGGTCGTTCCGGTCGCTTCTAAATGATTCATCAAAAGCTGCTGCAAACTGCCCCGGAGCGCTCGTTCTTCATTCATTTGAAGCTTCATCTGTGCCATGTCCTGTTGCATTTGTTTAATTGCCGTCCAAAGTTGACGTAGCGTGGGCGTCATATCCTCATTTTCTAAACCTGTAAGTGCGGTCCAAGACAATTTGTGTTTTGTTTTTTTTTTTTTTTTTGTTTTGTTTGTGTTTCGATTGGTGAGAAATAAAGAATTTTTTTTTTTTGGCTTTTTTCTTAAACAATTGAATTACAATTGAGAATTGAAATGAGGCACGATTGAAGGGTAAAAAAAAAAAAGAAAAATACAAACAAGAAAGCGCAATGCATATACTATGGTTTAGTTGAAAGAAACAGAATGCTACGAGAGATGGCGCTTT
The DNA here is from genome assembly GCA_951905685.1 of Eumerus sabulonum. Taxonomy (NCBI): domain Eukaryota; kingdom Metazoa; phylum Arthropoda; class Insecta; order Diptera; family Syrphidae; genus Eumerus; species Eumerus sabulonum. The sequence continues at coordinate 103,150,583 of OX645063.1, forward strand.
TCTTTACGATATGATTGGATAGAGGACACGTGATACAAGTTTTGTTGGCAATAGTTCTTGTCGCGTACTAAATAGTTAAAAATCTTAATCGACAGATGCTTTCATCCATATTTTTCATGCTAACAAAGATCTGTTATCCCGAGAAAAAACCATAAGGACCTCTGGCTTTCATACTCTTATTATGTTTTGTCACACAACTTGAGCCTGGTGGTTCTCTTAGATAGGTTTCGAGTTTCGAGAGGAACTCGACTGAATTTTCACGTTGGTTGTAGTTCTCAGCAAATGTTCCATGCTATTATGGTGTTATAAGGAGCAGAGCAGGCGGACTCCCCGCGGAGCTGTTTAAAGCAGCTGGCGATGAGCTGGTTAGGAACATGCACCAACTCATCTGCAAGATATGGTCGGAAGAAGGCATGCCCGAGGAATGGAGTCTCAGCATCGTATGCCCGATCCACAAGAAAGGAGACCCCTCCGATTGCGCCAACTATAGAGGAATAAGTCTCCTTAACATCGCCTACAAAACCTTCTCTGTCGTTTGTGTGAACGCCTGAAGCCTTTTGTAAATAAGCTGATAGGTCCCTATCAGTGCGGATTCAGGCCAGGGAAGTCCACCATCGACCAGATCTTCACACTACGGCAGATCCTGGAAAAAACCAATGAATTTCAAGTCGACACTCACCACCTATTTGTCGGCTTCAAAGCCGCATTTAAGCGTAATTAAAGACGAGCTATTAAACGCTATGTCTACCTTTGCCATACCTGCTAAACTCATCAGACTATGCAGGATGACTTTGGAGAATGCTCGCTGCTCCATCCGAAGCGGTGAACACCTTGCCGATAGTTTTGATGTCAAAAAAGGATTTAGGCAGGGCGATGCGCTGTCGTGTGATTTCTTCAACATCACATTGGAAATGATTGTGCAAAAATCAGTGGCCAATACAACAGGCACAATCTTTTTCATCCTCGTAACTCCTTGCATACGCCGACGATATTGACATAATAGGTAGCTCACAGCGAGATGTCAATGAGGCGTTTGCGAGTATTGAGTTCGAGGCGGCGAAAGTTGGTCTGGCGGTAAACGAGGGCAAAACTAAATACATATATGCTGTCATTAAAAAAGGACGCTCACGTCTTGGCCAGAACGTTTGCATTGGCAGATATAAGTTCGAGGTAGTTAAGGACTTCGTCTACCTTGGCTCGGCAGTGACATGGAACAACGACATCAGTTCCGAAATCAAACGCAGAATCACTCTAGCCAATCGCTGTTTCTTTGGGCTCAGGAGGCAACTGGGTAATAGAGCCCTCTCCCGAACGACAAAGTTGACTCTATACAAGACCCTTATCATCCCGGTCCTGTTGTACGGCGAAGAAGCATGGACACTATCAAAAGCGGATGAGAAGGCCCTTGGTCGGTTCGAGAGAAAGATTTTGCGCGTGATTTTCGGGCCTATAAGCCCAGACGGGGGATGGAGGAGAAGATTCAACCACGAACTTTACGGGCTGTACAGCGACATGAGTCTAGTCAGGCGTCTACGGATTAAACGCCTAAGATGTCTGGGCCATGTAGAGCGAATGGACACCACAGCTCCAGCCCGGAGAGTCTTTGAATCCAACCCCGAGGGACGAAGAAGCAGAGGATGGCTGCATCTAAGATGGGGAAGGGGACCTCAGCCAACTGGGTGTGCGGCAATGGAAAAGGCTAGCAAAAGGTTCACCCCGAACTGTAGCGCCTGACAAGAAGAAGAATTCGTAAAAAAGGGCCTCAGACCATTAAAAATGTACTTCGAAATTGGATGGTCAATGTGCGCTATTGTAAAGCGGTAGTCGAAAGCCTTAAGCCAATATTAAACGACTTTTTTTTAAATTGTTTTAAAAAAAATTAACCGAAATTTGACGGGGAAAAAATGTCGATCCAATGTCTCTAAATGTCTCTAAAGTGACCAGAACATTCTAAAATCAATTTCACCTTCTAAAAGTAAAAAAAAAATCCTTAAAGGAAATAAACTTCGAAAAAAAGGAAAATTGATACCTAAAATCATGTTAAGTAGTCTAATCACTTTTAAAAGCGCCATCTCGTAAATTTGCATTAAAGGAAACAAAAAGTATTAAACATTCAGCAACATACTACACAACATTCACGTTTTTTTGTTTTTTACTGAGAGAAAAACAACATCTACAGTACCAATATGCAACAAACGAGTCAAATTCAAAATAAGTCTATGTACAACTAAAACAATTGAAAAAAATTTAATTTAGCCGAAAAGATAAAAATTAAAAATTTATATTCAGCTGATTGAATAAGAGAAACAGAAATAAATAAATAAAAACATATTGCTCTCGTTGAATAAATTAAATGAGATATATACACCGACGTGAGAGTGAGAATTATTTGTTTTTTGTTTTTATAAATACATTTATTTATTATTTGTTCATTCCTCTGACTTTGATTTATAATAAATATTTCTATTATTTGTATATGGCAACAATTAAATAATTAAATTAAATACTTTGCTTATTGTAGGATTCCTAGGTTTGCATTTAGTGTATCTTGTTTCGTTTGATTTCTATGGCCGTATTTATTTATCGTAAAATGTATTATTTAGTTACAACATTTGTGCAGGCATATAAGCTTATATAAAATTACAAAAATTGCATAAATCAAACACCGAGTCAGTGTGAAGACGGATTGCAGAATAAAACAAGAGAACACTATTTAAATTGCTCGCTAAACAATATGGACACCTAGCTAGCTCTTTAGCTAAATCATGAGTGTATATAGCAGTTAAAAAGCATTTGCACTTAATATTACATTTATTACATCTAGTACATCGTTATAAAAAATTCGTGTTTCCCTAGTATATATACATGTATAGATTTAAAAAAAAAAAAAAAAAAACAATCTGTGAGTACATGTTAAATACGTACGTAAACTACTTATTTTGGTTTTGTTCAAATTTGATTTAAACATCACAGAGTTATTGTTGAAGAAATAGCACAATATTCGATAAGTTAATGCATAAAATACATATTCAGCTCAGCTGAATAGGTAGGAATAACAGATATAAGTACGTACTGCTTTCAAAATAAAGTTTATGATTAAAATAAATCGTTTGACATTCAGTTTAGCTGAATTAACTATGTTTTACAGTTTTGAATAATGTATAAATAAAATTTACAACCAATAGTCAATGGATTTGGACAAAACGGACACTTAATCGCAAATCCGCGCTAATTCAGCTCAGCTGAATATACAATACAGCTTTGTACAAAAAAAAAACAAAATAATCGAAAAATAAACTCAAAAACTAATCAATTTTCTTTGGAAATCAATAATTATTGATTTTTCGCCACTGTTTCATAACGAAATTCCCACAACACCAAGTTGCTGAATGCCTCTGACTATCAGTGCCCGCTGTACCATCCTCGCCGGCCAAATGCGGTGTACTTCGTCGTATGTAAAACACATATTCAGCTCAGCTGAATAGGTAGGAATAACAGATATAAGTACTTACTCCTTTCCAAATAAGGTCTATGATTAAAATAAATCGTTTGACATTCAGTTAAGCTGAATTAACAATGTTTTACAGTTCTGAATAATGTATAAATAAAATATACAACCAATAGTCAATGAATTTGGACAAAACGGACACTTTATCGCAAATCCGCGCTAATTCAGCTCAGCTGAATATACAATACACACAAGTATAAAATGTTCTTTGTACAAAAAAAAATAAAATAATCGAAAAATAAACCCAAAAACTAATCAATTTTCTTTGGAAATCAATAATTATTGATTTTTCGCCACTGTTTCATAACGAAATTCCCACAACACCAAGTTGCTGAATGCCTCTGACTATCAGTGTCCGCTGCACTATCCTCGCCGGCCAAATGCGGTGTACTTCGTCGCAATGTCGACTGTTTCATATAGCCCTGTTGAGGTGTTTCAAATGATCGATTCAATCTACGATCATACAATTTCGGTGATGGATATTTCTCCTCATGTTGCTCATCAGCTGAATGATTTCGCAATAGTGGTGGCGGTGTACGCTGATGTGTTTGATAATTGTTTTTCAAATTCTTTAATTGCTGTTTACTCTTTCGCGGTAATAATGGTGTCATGAACATATTATCGTAACCCGAACCGGTTTTAAATCGATTTAATGATTTTCGTGTGGCTCGCTCCTCTGACATTGCACGATATTCAGCCGGCGATGATGATGATGACGATGTATTATTTTGATTCGCTCCAGAAGCCCCGCTCAATGAATATCGATAGGCTGGATTGAGGGAAGACACAGATGTTGAGTACATATTGAAATTATTCGGATTTGCCTCGCGCCATATGTAAGATGAATTCAGACTTTTATTGGAATTTTGCTGAGCCTGAGCGGCTGAATTGGTATAGGATGATGTTCCGGTTGAATTGCAGAGGAACGGCAGCTGCGGGTTGGAGGTGGAAAATGGTTTACTTGTTTTTAGTTTTCCTCCCCGTATGGGTAGACATGGAGTCCAGGGTTGTAGGGCTATAGTGTATAAATGAAATAGAGAAAACAGACAAGAAAAAAAAAAAAAGGAGAAAGAAGAAGAGAGCAAGAGACAACAAGGACAAAACACAAGACAACGACATTCCAATTTTTTTATTTGTTTATGTGCGTAAAAGACGTGTGTTTAGATATCTCGATGTTGTGTGTTACGCGAACGGATACGTGTATGGATGGATGTATTTATGGCAGCGACAAGAGCTTGATCGAGAGGCGGCAAATAGTGTCCAAAATACGATATGTGATTAACACCGGGAGGATTTAAAAGGACGACTTAATGGAATGGAGTGGAAGCATGAAATAAACGTGCGATTGTGTATGATGATCTATTGCACCGATGTTTCATGTATTATGAATGAATTGTTTATAAAATAAATCATAACTGTATCACAAACTAATTTCTCTCTTACACCGTTAAATCAGAACAAAAAAATTAATAAATAATTGTTTACATAATCAGCTGAAAAAATTATTGAAACTTTTCTCTGTCTTAAATGGAAAACTTAAAAAACAACAAAATAATTAATTAATTGTTTTAGTTGTTGCAAATTAGAATGAATTAAATAACTTAAATTAGGTTTTAGGCCTGGCTACGAGTATACATTAGCTTTAGTAACGTAATATCGTAAGTTAACCAACTAAACAACCACGCAAAGAGGAGACAAGTGTGGAACGTAACAACGAACCTTGACTTCTCTTTTGTTAGCCAATTATTGTTATTATTAAAAACTAATTTTACGGATGCATGTAATCATCAGCGCAACCCAATTAACATTTCTAAATCGTTGATGATACCAACAAAACAAAAAAAAAAAACAAAAACAAAAAAATTAAAGCAAAATCAGAAACGCTTACCTGAGTGGATCGTATTACGAGCGTTGTTTTGATAGGCAGCACAGTAGGCTTCGATGACACGCAACACGAGTGCATCTTCTTCAAAATTTGGTTGATTCTTACGACTGTTACAGTAGCTTGATAATATATTCGAACTGCCGCCAGTCGTTGCCTGACTATTCAGCAAATTCGGACGAAGTGGCGGCGCCGGTCGAAGGTTTGCTATACTCCAATTAGCTAAAAGACATCGACCAAATTAGAATTATTTTATTAAGCTTATTACAAGCGAAGCAGGATGCATATATGGCCTCGCTGTATAAAAGAACAAGAGCAGCTCGTGAGCTCTACGAGTTAAAAAGAAGGGAAGAGCATAAGCTTCTTAGAAGAAAGAAGAAAGAGCACGAGAAGCGCGCGATTGAGCATTTGGAGAGGTGTTACTGCAGGCGTGACGTTCGAAAGTTTTATCAACAGATAAAGCGAACATGCCAAGGTTATAAAGCCAGAACGGAAGCCTGCAGGGATGAGAACGAACACCTAGTAGTAGAACCGCAGTCGATGCTGAGAATATGGAAAAACCACTTCTGCAGACTGTATAATGGCGATGTTAGTCAATATACCCCTGTCAGGCAGAATGATCCATTTCTAATCGACGGAGACCGCAGAGAATTCTGTCCCCCTGACCTCGACGAAGTTAAGATTGCCATGTCGAAGCTCAAGTCGAACAAAGCTGCTGGCGCTGACGGACTGTCTGCTGAACTCTTCAAGGCAGCTGGGGATGATCTGGTTGGGAGCATGCACCAGCTCATCCGTAAGATATGGTTAGAGGAAAGCACGCCCGAGGAATGGAGTCTCATCATCGTATGCCCGATCCACAAGAAAGCAGACCCCTCTGATTGCGCCAACTATAGAGGAATAAGTCTCCTTAACATCGCCTACAAAATCTTCTCTGCCGTTTTGTGTGAACGCCTGAAGCCTTTTGTAAATAAGCTGATAGGTCCTTATCAGTGCGGATTCAGGCCAGGGAAGTCCACCATCGACCGAGTCTTCACTCTACGGCAGATCCTGGAAAAAACCAATGAATTTCAGGTCGATACTCACCACCTATTTGTCGATTTCAAAGCCGCATACGACAGCGTAATTAGAGACGAGCTATACAACGCTATGTCTACCTTTGACGTACCTGCTAGACTCGTCACACTATGCAGGATGACTTTGAAGAATGCTCGCTGCTCCATCCAAATCGGTGAACACCTCACCGATAGTTTTGATGTCAAAAAAGGATTTAGGCAGGGCGATGCGCTGTCGTGTGATTTCTTCAACATCATATTGGAAATGATTGTGCAAAAATCACTGGCCAATACAAGAGGCACAATCTATTTCAAATCCTCGCCACTCCTTGCATACGCCGACGATATTGACATAATAGGTAGATCACAGCGAGATGTCAATGAGGCGTTTGCGAGTATTGAGATGGAGGCGGCGAAAATTGGTTTGGCGGTAAACGAGGGCAAAACTTAATATAAGCTGTCATCAAAAAAGGACGCTCACCACCGACGTCTTGGCCAAAACGTTTGTATTGGCAGATATAAGTTCGAGGTAGTTAAGGACTTCGTCTACCTTGGCTCCGCAGTGACCTGGAATAATGACATCAGTTCCGAAATCAAAAGCAGAATCACTCTTGCCAATCGCTGTTTCTTTGGGCTCAGGAGGCAACTGAGTAATAGAGCCCTCTCCCGAACGACAAAGTTGACTTTATATAAGACCCCTATCATTCCGGTCCTCTTGTACGGCGCAGAAGCATGGACACTATCAAAAGCGGATGAGGAGGCCCTTGGTCGGTTCGAGAGAAAGATTTTGCACGTCATTTTCGGGCCTATAAACGCAGACGGGGGATGGAGGAGAAGATTCAACCATGAACTTTACGGGCTGTACAGCGACATGAGCCTAGTCAGGCGTCTACGGATTCAACGCCTAAGATGGCTGGGCCATGTAGAGCGAATGGACACCACAGCTCCAGCCCGGAGAGTCTTTGAATCCAACCCCGAGGGACGAAGAAGCAGAGGACGGCCGCACTTAAGATGGCGCCACTGGTGGAAGGGGACCTCAGCCAACTGGGTGTGCGGCAATGGAAAAGGCTAGCGAAAGATCGTGCTAGTTGGAGAGGCATGTTGGTTGAGGCCCAGGTTCACCCCGAACTGTAGCGCCCACTAAGAAGAAGAAGTTATTACAAGCTACTTAAAGTCCAAACTAGCTAAAGACCAAAGGAACTTAACCTAGGAAAGAATGAGGAAGAAGAACGAACGGATGAACTGCGGAACGGCGGATAATGGTGTGCTTCATATGTGCAGACGCCCCACCGAAGCGGTAGAAGATACCATCAAAGAGGACTTCTATGATCTCTTGGACATCGCCTACGGAGCCTGTCCGGAGTACGACGTTAAAATCGTAAAACCTTTGGCAGAGTGATCAGTAAGCACAGCCTCTACGATACAACAGAAAACGGCTTCCGATCCAAACTTTGCGGCAGCTTCGTAATACGGTGATAAGTAGTACAAGATTTCCTCGCACGCGTATCCATATTGCAAACTGGCGATCTCCGGATGGCCGAATCGCCAACCAAATCGACCTTGTGCTCATCCAAACGTCGACTCTAACCATTTCCTCGTAGTAGCAACTGTCCAATGTCAGAAAGCTGCACTATCCCACCATAAGGAGGCTCGACATTGGAAACCTGAGCACACCGAAGGTTACCAGAGCCTACAGGGAGCAACTGAGGGGAACAACTATCCGGTATGCCTACGTCGAGCACAAATGTCAACAATATGAAAGCGTGAGATCGAGGAGATGGAGAGATGCTTCCCCAGGAATGACGCCCGTAAGTTTTACAATAAGGTAAAACGAACATGCCATGGCTACAAAGCCAGAGCGGCGGCCTGCAGGAATGAAAATGGAGAATTGGTAGTAGAGTCGCAGTCGATGCTGAGGATTTGGAAAGACCACTTCTGTATAACGGCGATGATAGACAAGATACCGCTGTAAGGCAGAACGAGCCATTCGTAATGGACGACGATGTAACAGAATTCAGTCCACCCGACCTAGACAAAGTCAAAATAGCGATATCAAGACTGAAGTCTAATAAAGCCGCGGGCGCAGACGGCCTGTCTGCTGAGCTTCTTAAGGCGGCTGGAGGCGAGCTGGTAAGGTGCATGCACCATCTCATTTGCAAGGTTTGGTCGGAGGAAAGCATGACCGACGAATGAAATCTCAGCATCGTTTGCCCGGTCGATAAGAAAGGAGACCATTATAACTGCGCCAACTATAGGGGAATAAGTCTCCTTAACATCGCATATAAGATCTTCTCTGCCGTATTGTGTGAACCCCTGAAACCGTTTGTGGATAACCTGATCGGCTCTTATCAGTGTGGTTTCAGGCCAGGTAAATCCACAATAGACCAAATATTTACGCTACGGCAGATCTTGGAGAAGACCCAGGAATACCAAATCGACACTCACCACCTCTTCGTCGATTTCAAGGCTGCATATGACAGCGTGTAAAGAGATGAGCTATACAAAGCCATGTCTAGTTTTAACATCCCTGCCAAACTCGTCCGACTGTGCAGGATGACAATGGAGAATTCTCGCTGCTCCATTAAGGTCGGTAATGAGCAAACCGACCCCTTTGATGTTAAAAAAGGATTTAGGCAAGGTGACGCGCTGTCATGCAACTTTTTCAACATCGTGCTTGAAAAGATCGTGCAAGAGTCATTGGCCAACGCAAGAGGTACGATTTATTTCAAGTTTACTCAATTGCTTGCGTACGCCGACGATATTGACGTGATTGGACGGACACAGCGAGACGTCAATGAGGCCCTTATAAGCATTGAGGTAGAAGCGGCTAAGATGGGTCTCAAGGTTAATGAGGGTAAAACCAAATACCTGCTTTCATCTAAAAGAGACGGACAACACCGACGTATTGGCCAGAACGTCACCATGGGCGGATATAACTTTGAAGTGGTCAAGGAATTCGTCTACCTTGGCTCACTGATGACCAGCGACAACAACACCAGAGCTGAGATAAAACGCAGAATCACTCTTGCCAACCGCTGTTTCTTTGGGCTCAAGAGGCAATTGAGAAGTAGAGCCCTCTCTCGGAAAACCAAGGTGACACTATATAAGACTTTAATCATCCCAGTCCTCCTTTACGGCGCAGAGGCTTGGACCCAAACAAAAGCGGATGAAGATGCCCTTGGTCGTTTCGAGAGGAAAATTCTGCGCACTATCTACGGTCCCATTTGTTCAAACGGTGTATGGAGGAGAAGATATAACGAAGAACTGTACGGGTTGTACAGCGACATCGGCCTGGTACGACGTCTACGAATACAGCGTCTAAGGTGGCTAGGCCATGTAGAGAGCATGTACAGCTCCGACCCGAAGAGTCTTCGAATCCACTCCGGAAGGAAGGCGCGGCAGAGGACGGCCGCATCATCGGTGGCGCACGCAGGTGGAAGGGGACCTTAACCAACTGGGCGTGCGGCGCTGGAAACAGCTGGCCAAAGACCGTGCCAGCTGGAGACGCTTGTTGGTTGAGGCCCAGGTTCACCACGGACTGTAGCGCCACCTAAGTAAGTAAGTAATGGCATCGATCGAATAGAAAATGTCGATGATACCTCACACACACTTTGTTTTATTTAAATTTAAAGATAGGAAGCGCTTAATAAAATACCCTTTTTAGGGTCCCTGCGGGTAGAGGCTTAGGCCTAAAATGAGAAGAGAAACTAGAAAGGTCATTTGACATCCTATTTGCAGAGATGTTACAACTCTTATGGAAGCGGTCGTAGATTTTTCTCAGAGATGTTCGGTCGGTAGGCATACTTTCTTGTTGGATGGAAACCATAACTTTGGTCCTTGTTTTGTCGGCAATACAGACGGTATCCGACTAAACATGAAGGCAAGCTAAGTACAGATGAATATCAGTCTGAACACCACATCACAACTAGCTTGGGAGTGAGTTTAACGGAGGGAGGAAGGAGTGGATTAAAAATGTTCAGAAGAAGTGAGTGAAGAAGGTGTTCCTCGAACTTAAGTATATTCTCACCTTTTATGCTTCCGATTCTTCCGCTTGCCAGCGCTCCCTGGTAACTTCCGACTGGGGCTGCTACTGGCGGCGCCCCGATGCCGACCGTATTTGTCATCTTCGAAATACTGCTCGATGTCTGGACTAAATTTGATTTGTGGCTTGGACCCAGATGATTTTGTTGACTTAGTGGTGGTAGCTGATGCTGATGATGTGGTGGATGCTGAGTGTGATATTGATTGTAGCTGAGATGATGATTGAACGACAGGCTCCGTTTGTGTTGTGACTGTTGATGTATTGGCGGTGTTGTTCGATGGTTCGTATGACCGAAGCCCAAATTTGCTGGCGGTGACATCTGTAAGCAGAATACGAAAAGCAACACACATTAATGGTAGACCAACCACTTTCCACTCTAATTAAACATTTAAAATAAAAAGAGATCATAATCCAATTGCATTAGGCTTTGATGTGTGTTTATGGGTTCTTTTGCGCTTTCTTGCAGCTGAAAAAATGTACGAAAATCCGAATTTTGATTCGAGTTGTTAGTTGAATGATGTTTTGTGCATTTCTGTGTACTAACTAACCATGGCTGTCGTTTGATACTTGAGCATCCAAAGTAGGACAAACGAATGTTAAATTACAAAATAAAATGAAGAGTAAATGCAAATTGAATTAAAGAAGGGCTCAGGCAATGCGATGAGAGAATGCGTTTGGTTAAGTCTTTGATTTTGATTTGTCGATTTAGAAATTCTGCATAAGAGCGATGATGATTTTAGGCAACTAATGGGACAGATTTCTATTGAACAAAACAATCAGTCCACTGCGAATAGGGAGCAGTAGCTTATGCTTATGTTTAGGTTTATTGCTTGCTCTTCAAATTCATTCCAATTTGTGATTGCGGCTAGATAGAGAGATACAAACAAAACAGAAAGCTTAGAAACAAAAACAAAAAAGAATTAAATCACAACACAGGATTTAGTAACAGATAAAAACTCGACTAACGCGGTTTACTTGTCCGATTCCATCCTAGTACTCGATCGAGTGAGAATCAACAAGTAAACCATTCCTGCTGAATCGGTACAACAAAAAAAAATTTTTTTTTAATTAATGAAAGACAAGAACGAAAAAAACGTGCACACTTTCGCTTGCCTGAGCCCAAACTGCTGTCGCCAATGGCTTCGACTGCAGCAACGCCGTCGCCGCCGCCGCTGACGCTGACGCTAACGTTGACGCCACCGCCACCACTACTGCAGATCGGACACCCAGTCGTCGATAGTGACAACGATGACGACGAGATCGTTGTATTCGTTGACGTCGTAATTGCCGTCGGACACTCTTGACAACTCGAACAGTATCCTGTGCCACAGTTGCACGAATAGCAACTGGCCTGTGAATCGTTGCTGAGATTTTGATTGTGCGCGTACACAATTCCGCGTATAACTGCATTCGGGAGTTTCTCTTTCTTCCACCAATGTGCATACATTCCACTTCGAAACATTCCGCAATTAGCGTCCTCATCGCCTTCCGCTTCGGCACACCCACTACTCGGGGGGAAGGATTCAAAATTTGGCCGTCTACCAATAAAAATGCGTTTCGTATTGATTTGGACTTTTGGCAAGTGTTCATTGCTACCCCCTTTTGTTTTTGTACTGCTGCACTCATCGTGATGACCTCCATTACCGTTGTTATCCTCGTCCTGAGTTAGAAATCGATTGCGAAACATGCCGCATACATCGAATCGCGTTAGGTCGCCACTAGATTTCGATTGGCGTAGACTCGATTGATCGGCATGTGTACGCTCGTACGGGTAATACTCTTCGGTATTGGCTAAGGGAGGATCTGGCGAGGAAATTGTACAACTTCCGGCCATACCAGAATCACTCGAACGCGGACTGGGACACTGTGAACTCTCGCAACATTTACATTTGCCACCGATTGTTTTTGTCGTTCGCGGAGGCGATTTTCTCTTCGTTTCAGGCCGTTGCGGTCGATTGTTATCCCCCATTTGGACATACTGATAACTTATGCAGCGACGAACCGACGACGATCGTCGAGCTGGCGGTCTACCACTGGTAGATGGTTCTTTGGTTTTAGAGATTCTCTTGTCAGAATTTAATGAATGTTTCTTAAACGGCGAAACCTCACGGGATAAACTCAATTTACTAATATCTTCGTCTGCAGCTTCCGTCCTGCTATGCAGATTATATAGAACTTCGGCTGTAATGCTATCCGGGATAGGCATAATCGCTGGGAGATCTATGGAACTGGAATGTGTTGCCAATGACAAATCGTTCTCTTCACCCGACGTGTTCCTTCGATTTACACCTCCGTCAATGTAGTCTGTACTTTTTTGGCCATCCTGCCACGATGGTACGTATACGGCTGTCATGTCGGATCGATTAAATCGATTGCCAACAAATATGTTGGGCATGCTGTGACGTTCGGTCGGAGAACTTGGCATTATCGGTTGACTTGGGTTATTTATTCGAATTTCAAGTTCATCGTCCATGTTGGGTAGATCCTCACAACCTACAAGATTGCCACCAACTCGACCGTCGTATGTCGATGTCTCCGAAGTCTCTGAAACTTGTTGTTTCATATTTCCGATATTCAATCGAGCACTCGACGTATGTATGATTACACTTTTCTCCGACGACATTCGATCGAGTACTTTCACAGCCTTCGAGCCTAGAATCAATGAATCGTTCTGACGCTGTTTCGAGCAATCCAAAGAATTGCCTGAATTCAGGTTTATCAGGTTCATCGTGGAACAATGTCGTTTCTTTGGCTTCTTCGAATCCGTCGAAGCTTCATGATCGATGAACGTACCCGTCGAACTAACCGAAAGGTTTTTATTCGAATAGAATTTTACATATTCGAATGGGTTACTCTCACATGATCCTCGTTCGCTTTCCGAATCGGTGGGTAGCTCGAAAGCATCTTGTCGCGGTAGAATCATATCATCAGCGCGTCGCAAAAGATTCAGCGTTGACTTGAGTTTTCGTCTCAGGGGTATCTCGTCTAGATTGATACTCCCTCTGGCCTCAGGGTAAAGGAGAAGCTTTAGGATAGTTCGTTGTAGTAGACCCTGTTTGACGAGTTGACAAAAATGTGCACTTAAATTAGTATACGGCGCAGTGGGTGGGTAATTTGTTGGCGGAAGTGTTACGCGATAATTTGGCGCATTGATTTGATATGCGCAAAGTGTGAAACGAGTACAGTAGCCGCGTGTATCAAGGACATAATTGGGTGACTATTCAGATGCACAGATAGAGAAATATAGAGATTAATTCGAAAATGTTTTCAATATCAGAACGAAAAAGGAGTGTGAGTTAGCGAACGTATATGGGGTACTTACGTGAGCTGGTGGCTGGGGAGCGTTCATGGACGAATTGCTTATGTTTCGCTTGATATTGATTGGCATAGTGGGATTGGCGGCATTGAGTAAATCGACCCATCGATTAGCTTCATTGGGGCCTTGACATACTGCGACGATACGTTCGATCAGCGGGCCACTTATCTCGAAGGCGTTCTTAAAGGTTTCGCTGTCTTCGAGGCGGCTAACGACGATACCGGTCAGTGGAAGTTTTCCCTGCAACAAAATGAAGTTAAATCAAAATGTGACGTTGATTTCAGGGCTATATGAGGGTGGTACCTCGTAGATAAAGGCGCTCATTCGCTGACTGACGCTCAAGATTAAAAGCGTTTGAGGGAAGAGTACGAAATAACGGTCGCGGTGATCTGCGCCAACAGCCACACTTCCCATGTGGATTATTTCACCTAAAAACAAGCTTGATGTTAGTAGAAACGGTTGGAACAAGGAAGATGCATACCCAAAGTGCTTAGTTCCTGACCCTGCCAGCCACGCACTGGACCTGTAAGTACCTGCAGTTCCAGTTCTTTTTGCCTTCTCGTCGCAGAGCATGTTGCCTGGAGATTTATAAGATTAGTCAATACAAACCGTGGGGGATAGAGGGTAAACTTACAGCAATATCCTTGTAGACGGCAACACTGCGTTGCGTATCCCCGCGATCAGGGTGACTGCTTTCCATATGGCGTTCAAGCTCTTGCAACATCGCCGAGTACTTGTCCAGCCTTCGAAAGGGTTTCGACAAACATGTCGTCAACACTAGAAGACCTGGTGTCGCTGCCCCCTGTCGCTCCATGTATTTCTCTAATTCATCTCTATAAATCGAATAATTAGGAAACACCACATACAGTACCACCCCGTTGTACTCACTTGTGTTTATCGAGGATAACGATCGCTCTCGGGTGGGCTGCACAATACGCCTGATGGACAGATTTCATGATGGGCGCTTTCGTCAGGAATAATTTACCCACACGATCATTGCATTCCTCCAATCCACTCAGCAATTCATCGTGCGTCTTCACAACCTCTGCAAAATTGCACATCAATTGAGCATATTCATCGCTAGTTAGTCTAGATGAAAAGATAGAAACGAAATGTGATTTTTCTCATTAAAATTGCAAGAGCTGGTGAGGGAAGAGCTAACATTTGTGTCGTCTGCAACGGTTCGAGGAAATTCTCCAGCAGTCCTTGTATTTCGGCTACATGAACTCTTTCGCTGTCCAACATATCCTTCAGCACTAACGATCGGTACTCTTGTATCTCTTCGGGTGGAAGTATCGCATCAGATGGCGGCAATGGTGCTTTATATTCATTCACATAGTTGCTGGGAAACCAGCCAGTCTTGTCGTTGAGTGTACCCTCCCACCAGCCGCCCTCTTCGCGTTGTGTTACCGTGATAAGGTCGCCTTTTTTGAAACATAACTCATCGTTGTTTCCGCCCTTGAATGAGTATTCGGCTTGAACTATTAGCGGCTGATCCATTCTTCTTCTCCCTACACCGGACGTTGTTTCTGTGGGAAAAACAAAACGAAATATGTATGTTCTCGAACTTAATCAAATGAGCAAACGTTGGATGGCTGCCAATCATATCTCGATTGTATCTATGGCGAAAAAACCGCGTCAGCCCATTCATGAGAGGTTTAAATGAGGAACAAATTGCAAAAGAATTTTATTAGAAACAGATAGCCGAACAAAGTAGCGAAGAAGAACCGACAAGTACATACTATCTAGAATGCTAATTTCTAGTTGAATGATCTGGACACATAGTGTTGTGTAAACAACATTTTCGTGTTCATGCTGCTGGATGAGGCAACAAGCACTTGGCATTCGGACATCTCGAGAATGATAGGATGGAATGCCGGCGGGTGAGCACACAAAATAAAAGACCTGAGAGTGAGTCGTGAGAAGGAATTTCCTTTTTTTTAATAATATTTTAGTGAAAAATGTATTTTCGGCGGTACACTCTCCGTCGAGGACGGAATAAAATTATGATTCGAAGGCTTGCTTGGCTTGGAAACACATGTCGGAGGCGTTACGTGGCAAATTAGTTGCGAACGTTGGGGAGGAAATGAATGCGTGACCCCCCAATGGCCTTAGAGTTTTGTTTTTTTGGATTCGAGTGACTTCATTCATAAAACACTCAAAGCAATGCCTTTGAATGTGAGCTTCTAAAAATGACGTCCTCTATGACAAGCAGAAAAAGTGGATCCAAGCAAAGCACCAGTGCTTTATGGAAAGGTTGTTGCTATTACCTTCCTTCCTCTTAACTCTGTAGTTGTTCGTCAAGGGGGTGACTTAAGTAGCCAAACAAAGGTTCATGCTAATTAGAGTCAACTCATAAGGGAAGTCAGTAGAGTTAAGGCAATGCGAGAGGGGGTTACAGTCGTTACTCAGAATACATAGTAAGAGCGGCAATGGTTGGGGGTAATTCATTTCAAGCAAACGACGCATACGATTTTTCATTTCGGTTTTTGGGGGATAATGCACGACGAAGTAAGTGGTTATCCCTCAACCGGCATAGGGTATAATGGTGGCACTACACATGTAACTACTTGAAAACTGTTCATGACTACATACAACATCCCCATCCTTTCCCTTTCTGGGGAAACTGCAAAGATCGGCAAGCATTTGCATAAGTAGTGCGGTTAGATCGACCCTCACGGAGGCCCCAAAACATTCTACTATATCTCCCACTATTGGACCTCTTCGGCAAACAAGTTGCTGCCTGCGTGCCCCTACGTATCCACAATCTCCGAACTGCCTCATAGCAAATGGAGTTTGGACAACGTCTGAGGAAGAAACTCTAAATCTTCTCCTCAACACGCACTTCCCAGGCTGCTCTGAATCGCAAGACTCAGTGCACTCGCGGGGAACTCATATGCATGATCATGTCATAAATGGGCATTAAAAGGTTTCAAGCCCTACAAATTGCCGGGTCCAGATGAAATTTACCCCATCGAACTCACACAAACTATGGAATGGACTATACCATGGCTAGAGATTATCTTTGAAGGATGCCTAGCTTGGAGTCATATTCCAGAAAAGTGGAAGTGCGCAAAGGTACTTTTTATCCCCAAGGTCGGCAGGAACTCTCATACTTCTCCCAAGGATCTAAGGCCTATCTGTCTATCATCCTTCGCTCTAAAAACTTTGGAAAGGCTGATAGACTTACACATACGCCACAGCTTGGATCCCTCCCTAATTTCTAAGGCACAGCACGCCTACTGTAAGGGTAGATCGGTCGAAACAGCCTTGCACACACTAGTGAGGCTAGAAAAGCTAAAGGTGGAGAGGACTCTGATAGAGCTGACCAGCGAGTTGTTATTAACGCGCAAGATTCACTCGAAGTGGGGAAGCCTAGTAACTACCAGAGTGGTTACCAAGGGAACCCCGCAAGGAGGGGTCCTCTCACCTCTTCTCTGGAATGTAGTTGTAAAAGAACTACTAATCAAACTGGAGAAAGAAGGCCTGGACGCTATTGCCTACGCTGATGACGTTGCCATTTCAATCTCAGGTAAATACCTATCCACACTGAATGACCGTATGAAATGGGCATTCTTAATTCTGTGCAAATGGGCGCATAGCAACGGGCTCAGGATTAGTCCCCAGAAAACGGACCTCGTGCTATTTACCAAAAAGCATAAAATCCCGGAACATTGCCCTATCCCTTTGCTTGATACCAGGTTAACCTATTCATCCAGTGCCAAATACCTTGGCATTACACTAGATAGGAAATTAACTTGGAATAGCAACACAACTGAAAGAGCAAAAAAAGCAACAACAGCTCTCTACACATGCAAGAAAGCCCTAGGAAAAAATGGGGATTCAACCCCAAGATCACCCTATGGCTCTACATCACGGTCCTTAGACCCATACTAATGTATGGAGTGATAGTCTGGTGGACTGCACTGGATAAGACAACATACCACAAACAACTCGAGAAGGTACAAAGGATGGCATATATGTGCATTACCGGGGCCCTCAGGTCCACACCAACGGCTGCGCTTAACATGATACTCGACCTTACACCACTCGATATTTTCGGCAAGCAAATTGCCAAACACACGGCCATAAGACTAAAAGCCAACTCGAAATGGACGAGCTATGTCACTGGCCACTCCTCCATCCTGCAAAACAGGATAAGTATGGCAGAAAACTTGGACCACACAGAACCCACCACAGTCTTGGAAAAAAAACTTTACGACGATATATCCGGACAGACAAAACTGGACTCGCCAAACTCAGCCCCGCAGAATCTGCGTGGATTTTTACACTGACGGGTCTAAAACCAAAGACGTGGTGGGCAGTGGAGTATTCTGCAAACAACTTAAGCTGCATAGAGCTCTAAAATTACCAGATCACTGCAGCGTTTTCCAGGCGGAACTGTTGGCAATAAAACAGGCCTTGTCTTGGCTGAGGTGGAACGTAATATCCACCACGGATATCCGTATTCTCACGGATAGTCAAGCAGCCTTAAAGTCGTTGGAGTCCTCTGTGTACACATCAAAATCTAGTCTCGACTGTCGCCTATCTCTTAACGAGATGGCAGAACAGTTCAACATACAACTTATCTGGGTACCGGGACACAGCGACATTACAGGAAATGAAAAAGCCGACACACTCGCCAAACAAGGAACGACGCTACAATCAATCGTGGCTTGTGAGGGAATACCCCTTGTATGTATGTATGTTGGCGTTACAGTCCATGAAGAACCTGAGCCGAGCTTCTCTCAATCACCCATGTTGTGTGTGATTTCATTTTTCCCATAGGTGAAAGGGACCTACAGTTTACTGCCGGTTCCGAACGGCGCATTTCGAGAAGCTTTTCATGACAATTTTACTACAGGGGGTTTTGTTAGAACCCCGCTGAGGAGAAACACCGTGAAAAACACGTTCGATGACATGGCTGTGTCGGGATTCGATCCCGTGTCATCGGCGTCAGAGGCCAACACACTACCCACTGCGCCATGGTGCTCTCGCACCGTGTAAGGGAATACCCCTTACAACCATTAAATATAATCTGACTAATCTCGCCAAGGCCGAGAAGAACCTGAGATGGACCCAGGGACATACCTATCTCATCACCAGCCAAATCCGGCCTCGGCTTGACACTCAACGGACAAGGAGTATAATCTCCCTAAAAAGAACTGACATCTACAAAGTGATCGGTGTCATCAGAGGATACTGCCTCATTGGCATTCACGCACAAAAACTAGGAATAGTTCCGAACGACTTCTGTAGAAGCTGTCAAGACGAGGAGGAGGTCGAATCCATTCACCACCTTCTCTGCGTCTGTACAGCATTCTGCAGAATCAGGAAACGATACCTAGGCTCTTACTTCCTTATCGATCTGACAGATGTTCAGAAAGCAGGGATATCTGATCTTCTTAGCTTCTTAAGAAACACAAAATGGTTCCACGAATAGGGGGGCAAAACCCCCTCGTAGCTGCACAACGAGCCTCCCTGGCCTATGTGTATCCTTCTCAATTCTGGGAAGGATACGATCCTACCTACCTACCTACGTACGTATTAGGAGCATAGGAAAATGACCTACACAAAATCCAACCACTTCGCAGTACCCATGGACACGGACTACATCATCCCGCAAAACGTGTTCACTAAGAACTTCGAAGTTATCTTTCCATTCCGGGAGGAATATTCTGAAGGGAAAAGTCGTGCCGAAGGACTCGATTTTCCTCTATACCGATGGCTCCATTATTGGTACGGGTGTAGGTAGGGGAGTATTCTCCAATGAGCTTAACCTATCATTTAGACTCCCAAACCACTGCAGTGTATACCAAACGGAAATAACAGCGAGAACGGAGTCCCTTGCATGGCTTAGGATCATTGTAATATCCATTATGGATATTATCATTTGCACGGATAAGCAATATGCGATTAAATCCCTGGCGGCGGCAACCCACAAATCAAAGACTTCTCTCAACTGTAGCCTGTCTCTAGAGTCTAGAAGACGATATCGCTGAACAGTTCAATATAAAATTACTGTGGGTTCCCCGGCAGAGGGATATTCCAGGAAACTGCGCGGCCGACGAATTCGCAAGGTTAGGATCAAGCACACTCAGTCTTCCAACTACAGCTCTCGATTTCAAGCGTGTATTTAATTACTCGTGTCACGTTCACACGTGTATTAAAAAAATTTATAAAAGTGTACACATGTACGCTCTTACTACCCGTGTAAATAGAGAAATTCACCTGACTATCTTATGTGCATTTACCGCTAGTCCCAAGTGAGCCCAAGTACTGCTGTTTAAATACACGTGTAAAACTGAATACACGTGTAGAACTAAATACACGTGTTCCTACACGGACAATTAAATTATACGTGTAACACGTGTACACGATTACACGTGCAATAGAGAGCTCTACTTCCAACCCTCGGGAATCTAAAGACACCAATAATCTCGCTAAAGCACATGATAAAACTTCAAACCATAGAGGCGACCAATCTCCAATGGAATGAGAGTAATATCGGCTTTATCACTAAACAAATTTGGCCTAAGTTAAACCTAGGACGGACCAGGGACCTTGTGGCAACCAAAAGGGAAACCTTAAGCACTTTAACGGGTGTCATTACAGGTCACTGTACCATTGGAAAACATGCCGTCAAACTAGGGCTACCTTCCAATGACTTCTGCGGCGGCTGCATGGATGAGGAGGAAGAGGAATTAATTCACCAGCCGCTCTTGTTTTTTTGTGTAGTGAGGCTTTGTATGCCTCCTGCTTTTCTGCATGTATCCTTCTACACTCATCATCGAACCAGGTGTTTCGCCGTGGTGGAGCTTTAAGGCCCAACACTTCCGTTGCTCTGCTCGGAAGATACACTATCGAAATACATGGGTATGTTATTCACCTTAACCACATAAAATACTAACTTTCTTAGTGAACAAGCAACAAAGCTGGGTCCATGTCAAATAGACGTGTGTCAAGTCGACGAATAACACACCGAAAAACCAGGATCACAGGAATCACTTGATTTTCTACGCACTCAGGCAAACGAAGACTGAATTTTCAATTAAGTTTAAACGTTACGGAAGCGTTTTTATGATCCAACTCATACACGGTATTTCGTCATATAGTCCTCCTGGACTATAGCATTTTAGAAAGCTAACAGGTTTAACTCCAATTCTTCCGAAATTTAATGCAGTAATGGCATTGGTGAAGGACTAGCAAAGGCCTCGTAGGCGTAGCATCTGCCGATGGATGCTGGCCCGACAAAAAGCGAGTAAGAGCCTCTGCAGCCGAACATCTTGCAGCTCTGCTAGTCAGGTCCTACTTCCACCTCCTCGTGGTGCCATCTGGAAATTTCCTTAAAAGGGAAATTACTGACGGAAGAGGCCGAATGGCGAGTATCCTGCGCCACCAAACAGGATTAGTGTCGGTTGGGCTATGGTCTAGCGAACCATAACCGTAAAACCACTAATTGCTCAGAAACAAAAAACAGCCTCGGATAATCAAACGGAACGGATCTATGTTGACGACCCTTTAAGAAAACAAAAACCAAACAAGGACCTTCGGTTCTGTACGTGGAATGTTAGGTCCCTAAACAGACCACGTGCGGCCGAACAACTTGCGGACGCCCTAGACCGCTATAAAGCGGACATAACCGCCATCCAGGAAATGCGATGGAATGGACCGGGTAAAAAGCGGATGAAAAACTGCGACATTTACTACGGTGACTGCTATAGGGAGAGAGGACAGAGACTATTTGGATGCGGATTTGTTGTTAGAGGTGGACTAAGACATAAAGTCCTAAGTTTCCAGTATGTGAGTGAACGCCTCATAACGATCCGCATCAAGGCAAATTTCTGTAACATCAGCCTCATATGCGTCCATGCCCCCACGGAAGACAAGGATGACTCAATCAAGGATGATTTCTTTGATCTCCTAGACAGAACATATACCAAATGCCCGAGCTATGATACCAAAATCATACTAGGAGATTTTAACGCTAAGCTGGGTAAAGAAAGCATCTTTGAGCGGGTCATCGGCAAACACAGCCTACATGACACCACATCCGATAACGGACATAGGCTGATCGACCTTGCCACGGGGCGAAATCTTCTTGTAGCCAGAACACGATTTTCCCACCTCGATATACACAAAGGCACCTGGCGATCGCCAGATCAATCAGTCACCAACCAGATTGACCACATCGCGATTGACGTCAGACACTCCTCCACTATTCTTGATGTTCGCACTTTCCGAGGAGCGAATATCGATTCAGACCACTATCTTGTAGTAGCCAAGATACGTCAGCCCATAACACGAACACCGCGGAGTAGAGTTAGAACACCAAGCTATGACGTCGGAAAGCTACTATCGTCGGAGACCGCCAGTGCTTTTGCCAACCGCGTCTCCCTTAAGCTCTCCGATACACCTCAATCCCCCACTCAGTCAGTAGAGAAACAATGGAGCCTGTGCAAACAAGCCCTGAAGAGCACAGCAACGGAAGTGCTGGGCCTTAAAGCTCCACCACGACGAAACACCTGGTTCGATGACGAGTGTAGAAGGATTCATGCGGAAAAGCAGGAGGCATACAAAGCCTCACTACACAAAAAAACAAGAGCGGCTCGTGAGCTCTACGAGCTTAAGAGAAGGGAGGAACATAAGCTTCTCAAGAGAAAAAAGAAAGAGCACAAGAAGCGGGCGATTGAAAACTTGGAGAGGTGCTATTGCAGGCACGACGTTCGAAGATTTTATCAGCGGATAAAACGAATGTCTCAAGGCTATAAAGCCCGAACGGAGGCCTGTAAGGATGAGAACGGACACCTAGGAGTAGAGTCGCAGTCGATGCTGAGAATATGGAAAAACCACTTCTGCAGACTGTATAACGGCGATGTTAGTCAATATACCGCCGTCAGGCAGAATGATCCATTTTTTAACGACGAAGATCGCAGAGAATTCCGTCTCCCTGACCTCGACGAAGTTGAGATTGCCATGTCGAAATTCAAGTCGAATAAGGCTGCGGGCGCAGATGGACTGTCTGCTGAGCTCTTCAAAGCGGCTGGCGGTGAGCTGGTTAGGAGCATGCACCGGCTCATCTGTAAGATATGGTCAGAGGAAAGCATGCCCGAGGAATGGAGTCTCAGCATTGTCTGCCCGATCCACAAAAAAGGAGATACCTTGGACTGCGCCAACTATAGAGGAATAAGTCTCCTTAATGTCGCATACAAGATCTTCGCTGCCGTTTTGTGTGAACGCCTGAAGCCATTCGTAAACAAGCTGATAGGTCCTTATCAGTGTGGCTTCAGGCCAGGGAAGTCCACCATCGATCAAATCTTCACACTACGGCAGATCCTGGAGAAAACCAATAAATTTCAAGTCGATACACACCATCTATTCGTCGACTTCAAGGCCGCATACGACAGCGTAATTAGAAACGAGCTATATAACGCCATGTTTACTTTTGACATCCCTGCTAAGCTCATCATACTATGCAGGATGACCCTGGAAAATGCTCGCTGCTCCATCCGAATCGGTGCAGAACTGACCGATAGTTTCGAAGTCAAGAAAGGATTTAGACAGGGCGATGCGTTGTCGTGTGATTTTTTTAACATCATATTGGAAATGATTGTGCAAAAATCACTGGCCAATACAAGAGGCACAATCTAATTCAAATCCTCGCAGCTCCTTGCATACGCCGACGACATTGACATAATAGGTAAATCGCAGCGAGATGTCAATGAGGCGTTTGCGAGTATTGAGATGGAGGCGGCAAAAATTGGTTTGGCAGTTAACGAAGGCAAGACTAAATATTTGCTGTCATCGAAAAAGGACATTTACCACCGACGTCTTGGACAGAACGTGCATATTGGCAGATATAAGTTCGAGGTAGTTAAGGACTTCATATACCTCGGCTCCTCGGTGACTTGGAACAACGACACCAGTTTCGAAATCAAGCGCAGAATTACTCTTGCCAACCGCTGCTTCTTTGGGCTCAAGAGGCAACTGAGAAGTAGAGCCCTCTCTCGTACGACCAAGTTGACCTTATATAAGACCTTAATTATCCCGGTCCTGTTATACGGCGCAGAAACATGGACTTTATCTAAAGCGGATGAGGAAATCCTTGGTCGTTTCGATAGAAAGATTCTGCGTTCGATTTTCGGTCCCATAAACACAGAGAAGGGTTCGGAGGAGAAGATTCAATCACGAACTGTACGGGTTGTACAGCGACATGAGTCTGGTTAGGCGTCTACGGATCCAACGCCTAAGATGGCTAGGCCATGTAGAGCGAATGGACACCACAGCTCCAGCCCGTAGAGTCTTTGAATCCAACCCCGAGGGACGAAGAAATAGAGGACGGCCGCACCTGAGGTGGCGCGCACAGGCGGAAGGGGACCTCAACCAACTGGGCGTGCGGCATTGGAAAACACTAGGGAAAGATCGTGCTAGGTGGAGAGGCATGTTGGTTGAGGCCCAGGTTCACCCCGAACTGTAGCGCCCGTTAAGTAAGTAAGTAATGGCATCAAGAGCACCGTGCGCAGTGGGTAGTGTGTTGGCCTCTGACGCCGATGACTCGGGATCGAATCCCGACACAGCCATGTCATCGAACGTGTTTTTCGCGGTGTTTCTCCTCAGCGGGGTTCTGATAAAACCCCCTGTAGTAAAATTGTCATGAAAAGCTTCTCGAAATTCGCCGTTCGGAACCGGCAATAAAATGTAGGTCCCTTTCACCTATGGGAAAATGAAATCACACACAACATGGGTGACTGAGAGAAGCTCGGCTCAGGTCCTTCATGGACTGTAACGCCAATATACATACAATGGCATCAATTGGTTTCAAATGCTTAAAAAAAGTCGGCAGAAAACTACTATTGAATCTCGATGCAAAATGTTTCTTTGTGCCTGACCTGGTGTTTAGCCATGTATACTGCATCACACATTTACCTTGAAAAAAGCCTGCAGTAGCATAAAAAATGTTCGCCAAAATACAGTTGCCAATACTGGTCTGGCGTCAGGTTGTTCTTTCAATTTATTACCAACCATAATAGTAAATTAAAACCCAACCATCATGGGAACCTCCCAAAAGGGCAAAGAGTTCTCTCCCCAGACAATATGCTGAATGAAAAAAAAAAAAAAATTCCATACAACTCCCAGACCCGCTCCAAACCGACTCTGGCCCAAATATGATGTCAACACGTGTTCGGTGTCCACTTATTTATTTATGGGCACACTGCCAGTTTCATGCTAGCAAAAACACAAATTTTCCGATGCTCACAGAAAAACAAAAAGAAAAAAAAAAAAAACCAAATGTAATGTAGGGACTACTGTCCACCACACTTGGAGCTTTTCACTTAATGTCATTGCCTAACACGAGTGTGTTGCCATACAATTTCAACTATAGGACTGGCAAAGGCTACAAGCAAACCAACATACGAGGACATATAGGCTTGTTGGAATGTAGGATCTATTCGCTTTCGCTCTTTCGCTGGTAGTTACGAGTATTTTAGAAAGGCATTTGCGAACTGGTCAGTGGAAATAACCAACAAATGGTTTTCCTCCCAAGCATCGCCCGCAAAACAATAAAAAAAAACACAAACGTCGAGAAAGCACGAAAGCGACGAAATATAGAATTTTTCATCATTTTTCCTCCTGTTTTCCTTCATCTAAATTTAACTCGGTGACAAATGGATTGGAATGGAATTTTAAACTTTGTTGTTTCGCTTTCCGGCGACGACGACACGCTGGGAAAAAAAAATTGAAGAAAAAAGAAAAACAGCAGAGATGAATCGCACAGCCTGGCAGGTAAATCACTTCAAGTAAGTGGTCTACTGGCACGATGAAACTCCTTAGAACAATAACCAGATGAATATGAACGTTGCAGATATGTACATATGTATGTGCACTCGTGTGAACTCAATCTAGTTTTCATCGTGATTTCCTTTGGCAGCGAAGGGATGATGATATCGCTTTCAGTAACTAACTCAGTCAGTCAGTCAGTCAAGAGTCATTCAGCGTATTCACTATGTTGACGATGAAGACGACGACTTGACATGCACCATAAGTGCACGAGTAGCGATGTAAAGATCAACATCTCCATCGTCATCACTGTTGTGTCGTTGTTGTTGTTGAGAGAACAAGTGTAATGCAAAAGAGACTCTGACCCTGCCTCTACCTACTCTGGCAACGTACAGAGGAGGCGATGTTAGTTCCACTTACAGTTTTCTTTAATTAAGTTTTTTTTATTTTTATCCTCACTACACAGTGTAATTGTAGATACTCGTACCACTAAGGCGACAAGTATTTCCGTCAACCTACGCGGTGCATGCATAGTTGCATACGCTCCCACTACGGGCCTACATACAAATATATTAAAGCTGACGAATTTCCAATCATTGCACAGTAAACTGTATATCAAATAGTTACTCCTCGTCCTCACGACATCTCATCCAGCAGATGATGGAGGGAAAAACAAAGCGCGACTCTTGTTTAAATGCGTGCATTTCATATCCCACCTTCGTGTGGCACGAGACAACGACGCGTCGGAGGCAGCGAACCGAGAAGTTCCAAAAATATTTTCTATCACAAGGTCAGAATTTGTGGGTTATGGCGATGCTACTCCGACTACGTTCCCTGAATACCATCATGTGCTAGAGGAAATATGACAGTGTGAACACGAAAAGATTGCTAGTACGAGAAAGACCGTTTACGGATTTATGAGCTATAGACTCGCTGTCATTGAAGTCAGAAAAGTCGTTGTATGCCCCTAGGTACTCATCGCCTTCCGAACCCAAATGACCCAAATACAGTCTGGAAGTGGGCGAAGCACAACGACTTATTAGCTCTACCTATTCACATTCATCACATTTGCAATCTTTCATCATTTCTCATTTCGTGTGTCGCCAGAACGCGCCAATGTGTGGGGATGTGAGGAAAGCACTCATTTTGACGATAATCTGAGAGCAATAGATTCGTATACACATGCTGTGTCGTCACATCACCTTAGCCACCACAAGATCAATTAAAACAGCAAAAAGGCAAGAGATGGGTACATTGCCAACATTTGAAATTTACTGGCACTGATCCAAGGAAAATCACTAGCAGGACTGTACAGTCAAACCGCTGCCTTGTACTTAACGCATTAGCATCTGATCAATAACTCAAAAATCAATTGTTACTCTAAACAGTCATTAGGGATGTAATGCCACTTGATTGGATTTATGTGATCGATTTCGGTCGGGTATAATTGATTCCATTTTGATGGTGATCCCTGCTCCGGTAGATTGTTTATTGTGGGCAATTCTAAATATGTGCAGAGCTGACGCAATCTGTTCTTGTCATTTTGCCTAGAGATTGTTTGCATTTTTGCTTTTGCAATTGCAGGGACGAACCGATGATAGTCAACATTGAAAAGTCGCTACACTACGCTCACGGCCTATGAATACAACATTTCACTGATTCGATGCATTTGCTCGCCAAGAACACGACACATTTCGCGGTCAATGAATGACGCCTTACAGTCACAGCTGACTTCCGCCAATTTGATATTTAAGTGATCAATACAAGGCATATTCGTACTACAATACTATGCCTACTACCTTTACTGTTGTAACCGCTTTTAGGGTTCCGTACCTCAAAAGGAAAAAACGGAAACCTTTTAGGATCACTTTGTTGTCTGTCCGTCTGTCTGTCTGTCAATACCCTTTATCTCGGGAACGCGTGGAGGTATCGAGCTGAAACTAAAACGATATACTCAGGTCTACAATTTCTTGAAGGTGTGAAACAAAGATTAGGCCGTTTATGTCGCAAAAAACGCAAATTTCGACACTCTCAAGGGAATCAAAATGTATAGGGTATTTCCCGTTGACCTAGAAATATGAAATTTGGCGAGCAATACCGTCTTATACTACAAGTATAGGGAGAAGTCTGAAAACTATATATTTGTAATTAAATCATAAAAAACAGGGTCTTTATGCAAGGAACGGCGGTCCAAATTTTGAATTGAGTTAACCGTGTCATGTGGGGTATCGTATGAAAGGGCTTCATTGGCACAAGCTTAAACAGATTTTTAATTATTTTTATGATGTTTAGTTTTCGATTTATGACGAGGGATGAAAAAAAAAAAAAAAAAAAGAACCAAGTGCGAGTCGGACTCGCGCACGAAGGGTTCCGTACCATCTGTGTGTATAAAAATGAAAGAGACGTTGTATGTTACCTCATCACATTAAAACGGCTAACCCGTTTGAAATGATTTTTTGCATGATGACAGATCTTGGTTGCAGGCATGATCAAAAATCTCCATGATGAGATACTTGATCGTCGAAGTGTCCATTGCATTCAAATCAATTATCTTACTTGACGGCAAGGAGGTGAAAAGGTGAATAACAATAATTATAGAAAAAAGGTTTGCAGCTAAGATTAATACAACAAAGACACAAGAGGGATGAAAACTCGGAAGTTTGCTACTGGTTGTGGGATATTGTCAACTAACCTTAGGTCAGTATGTGACCAAGGAGATTTTTGTTGTATGGGAGCCCCCCTTAAATATTTATTTTATTCTGTTTTTAGTATTTGTTGTTATAGCGGGAACAGAAGTACATCATCTGTGAAAATGTCAACTGTCTAACTATCACGGTTTATGAGATACAGCCTGGTGACAGACGGACGGACAGCGAAATCTTAGTAATAGGGCCCCGTTTAACTCAGTGGGTACGGAACCTTAAAAAGACCTTTTCCCTTTTTTATAAGTATAAGTAGGTACCTATATAATAATTTTGGTGCATGTAGTACCTAACAGTTTGCACTGTTATGCATACTTACTTACTTAGGTGGCGCTAGAGTCCGTGGTGAACCTGGGCCTCAACCAACAAGCGTCTCCAGCTGGCACGGTCTTTGGCCAGCTGTTTCCAGCGCCGCACGCCCAGTTGGTTAAGGTCCCCTTCCACCTGCGTGTGCCACCGATGATGTGGCCGTCCTCTGCCGCGCCTTCCTTCCGGAGTGAATTCGAAGACTCCTCGGGTCGGAGCTGTACATGCTCTCTACATGGCCTAGCCACCTTAGACGCTGTATCCGTAGACGTCGTACCAGGCCGATCTCGCTGTACAACCCGTACAGTTCTTCGTTATATCTTCTCCTCCATACACCGTTTGAACAAACGGGACCGTAGATAGTGCGCAGAATTTTCCTCTCGAAACGACCAAGGGCATCTTCATCCGCTTTTGTTAAGGTCCAAGCCTCTGCGCCGTAAAGGAGGACTGGGATGATTAAAGTCTTATATAGTGTCACCTTGGTTTTCCGAGAGAGGGCTCTACTTCTCAATTGCCTCTTGAGCCCAAAGAAACAGCGGTTGGCATGAGTGATTCTGCGTTTTATCTCAGCGCTGGTGTTGTTATCGCTGGTCATCAGTGAACCAAGGTAGACGAATTCCTTGACCACTTCAAAGTTATATCCGCCCATGGTGACGTTCTGGCCAATACGTCGGTGTTGTTCGCCTCTTTTAGATGAAAGCAGGTATTTGGTTTTACCCTCATTAACCTTGAGACCCATCTTAGCCGCCTCTATCTCAATGCTTACAAAGGCCTCATTGACGTCTCGCTGTGTCCGTCCAATCACGTCAATGTCGTCGGCGTACGCAAGCAATTGAGTAGATTTGAAATAAATCGTACCTCTTGTGTTGGCCAATGACTCTTGCACGATCTTTTCAAGCATGATGTTGAAAAAGTTGCATGACAGCGCGTCACCTTGCCTAAATCCTTTTTTAACATTAAAGGTCTCAGTTTGCTCATTACCGACCTTAATGGAGCAGCGAGAATTGTCCATTGTCATTCTGCACAGTCGGTGGAGTTTGGCAGGGATGTTAAAACTAGACATGGCTTTGTATAGCTCATCTCTATACACGCTGTCATATGCAGCCTTGAAATCGACGAAGAGGTGGTGAGGTGGTCATCTCCAAGATCTGCCGTAGCGTAAATATTTGGTCTATTGTGGTCTATTGTGGATTCCCCAAGATTGGGAAACCAAGCGAGCAACCTAAATCCTATCGCCCTATCAGTTTGACTTCGTTCTTTCTAAAAACAATGGAGAAACTGATAGAGCTCCACATTAGAGGTATCCTGGAAAATCAGACACCTCTGCATCCCAACCGGTATGCATATCGCAAAGAGCGATCTACCGAAAATGCACTACACCACTTGGTGACGTGCATTGAAAATAGTTTCACACAAAAGGAGATCGCAATCTGCGCCTTCCTCGATATTGAGGGAGCCTTTGATAATACTGGCTATGATTCGAACACCACTGCACTATCCTGCAGGGGTGTGGACCATCCCACTAATCACTGGATTAGGGCGATGCTAAATAGCCGTATCATATCAGCCACCTGCGGAGAGGTCTCAGTGACAGTATCGGCGGTCAGAGGATGCCCACAAGGGGGAGTCCTCTCGCCACTGCTTTGGTCGATAGTCATCGACGACCTACTACGCAAGCTGACCACTCGGGGCTACGAGGTCATCGGATATGCTGATGACCTAGTAGTCATTGTTACGGGCAAATGCGAGGTCACTGCCTGTGAGCGCATGCAGCTTGCGCTCCAATTTATCTCTGACTGGTGTGGCAGAGAGGGGTCATCTATTAACCCAAATAAGACAATCTTAGTCCCATTTACAAAGAGGAGAAAGGTACAACCCTGCTCAATCTTTCTAAATGGAACACACATAGGATTTTCAGAGGAGGTAAAGTATCTAGGTATTGACCTAGACCGCAGACTCAACTGGAACTCCAATATGAAAAATAAACTCATGAAAGCGACTAAGGCCATGTGGGCCTGCCGACGCACCTACGGTAAAACCTGGGGGCTTAAACCTACGATAGTCCACTGGCTTTACACCGCGATAATAAGACCTATCGTCACGTACGGGTCCACCGTATGGTGGACAAAAGTTGAGCAAAAAACTACGATTATCAAGCTTCAACGCCTTCAGAGACTAGCGTGTCTCGGCATCACAGGCGCTATGCCATCCTGCCCTACGGTAGCACAAGAAGCACTCATTGGACTCGCTCCACTGCACCTTTTTATCAAGAAGGTGGCATTACGCAGTGCAATCAAAATCCTCTGCTCGGGAACAAATATGCCATGTAGACCTGCAGGCAACATGTCCATATTACAACACTTTCCCGAGCTGGATATGATTACTACAGTCTCGGACGCATTGCCACACACCTTCACCTTTGACAAGAGATTTGAGATATTGATCCCAAATCGCTCAGCATGGGAAAACAATGATCCCCTGCTGAATGTCAAAGGCCTTAGGTGGTACACGGATGGCTCCAAGATGGCTTCTTGCGTTGGCGCCGGCATCTTTGGACCAAAACGCAAGATCTCGAAGGCCCTGGGAATAAGCCCCAGCGTCTTCCAAGCAGAGCTGCATGCCATCCTAACATGCGTCAATCTAAATCTCGAGACTGGCATCAGAGGAGTAGCTATCAACATACTCTCTGATAGCCAAGCAGCGCTTAAAGCACTGGGTTCGTACAGCACGAACTCAAAAACCGTCAAGGAATGCCATGACGCCCTGCAAGACCTCGCCAAAAGAAACACTGTTAAACTTTGATGGGTGCCAGGACATAAAGGTGTCAAGGGCAATGATATTGCCGACCAACTTGCCAGAAAAGGTTCCAGCGACAAATACATAGGTCCGGAACCTTTCTGCGGCATTCCCGGGTCCAAGATAAATTACCTCTTGGACAAGTGTCCTTCTGGAACAGTGTTCGGGGACTCCGTCAATCTAAACGACTTATACGACCCCTGAACAAACACCCTATTGACATACTCAAACTCAATAGAGGGAATATCAGAAGACTAGTCAGCTATCTAACGGGACACTGCGGTCTGAGATATCACCTAAACAAAATTAGTCCCTCGTCTGAAACTGAGTGTCGGCTCTGTCTAGAGGACGATGAGATGGCAGAACACATACTATGTGAGTGTGCTGCTCTCTGCCATCTTAGGAAGCGCATCCTTCTCAGTGAAGTTATGACTCCTGGGGGATCACCCTGGCTCCTACGAGAAGCATTCTCAACTTCATTATAGAGGTGGAGAGGCTACTCGGCTAATCGGCTAGCAGGCACAATAGATCTGCAAAGGTCGCAGTGCCATATTGCTAATAGTAGCACTAGCCCCATGTATAAAAAAAAAATAAAAAAAAATTGTGGATTTACCTGGCCTGAAACGGTTTCAGGCGTTCACACAATACGGCAGAGAAGATCTTATATGGGATGTTAAGGAGACTTACTCCCCTATAGTTGGCGCAGTTATAGGGGTCTCCTTTCTTATGGACTGTTATGCATACCTGCTTTTTGAATTTAAAATTTTGTAATTAAACATAACCCTAAATAGTAGTATTATACGGAGCCCTCCGTGGGCGAGTCCGTGTCGCACTTGTCCGGCCTTTTTTTTTTTTCTTTTTTTGTCTATAGAAATGGAGCTCGCCGTGACATTACACCCACATTGTCGGATGCATCTATTAATTCTCTGGCGCTCAATGATTATTTTGTGTAAAGTCAAGGTGTAGCTGCAGCTAACACCCACTACACAATACTCACTGCCCGATGAATGGTTTATTGTGTTTAATACTGCGGCAAAGTCACGGGTGGGAGCTCTGTGTGCTGCGGGAGTAGTTAAAGTTCATTGATTAGTTTACATTACAAGTGCCAGATAGATTTTATGCGCCATTGTTGCTAATTGAAATTCGTTCTTTTGCACATTCACACGGAATGTGACACGAGAAACAAACGATTTTCCTCTCTTTTATTGTTTTTGTGGTAATTAGCGGCAGCTTGACTTGCTTTCGGCGCTTGCCAAGTTCTAGTCACTTTTCTTTCCATTCACATATGTTCGAGATTTTTTTTTGAGCAATACCGTCAACCACTAAACCATGAAACTAGGGTATTCTAAATACAAGATGGGGTTTGATGGTAGGCTCTTAGCCGCAGCAGTCGTTTTTATTTATTTGTTTATCCGACGGCTTAAATGTTGCTATTTTTACAATCATATAACGCAATACTGATGATCATTTATTGTTTTGCAAATAAGTTGGTTTTTTCCGTTTCGGATTGTTTGTTCTCACCACTTCCGGTTAGTCACATGGACATATGTGTGAGAAGACTTAGTGTACTGAGATTGAAGATGTGGACAAATATGGTTAGGAGGTCAAGGCCATTCAACCATATTAATTGTAAACCCACAATAGTGTGACAGGCAGGCCGTTGACTGGAAAATTCAATCTTCACGCCATCAATTGCCATTTAATCCGCCCACACAACTGTTGATGTATGGCGTGCTTTTCTATTGTAGATGTTAAATAGCTCACGAGATGGTTGCTATGCCTGTTCGTTACTTACTTACTTAACGGGCGCTACAGTTCGGGGTGAACCTGGGCCTCAACCAACATGCCTCTCCACCTAGCACGATCTTTCGCTAGTCTTTTCCAATGCCGCACGCCCAGTTGGTTGAGGTCCCCTTCCACCTGTGCGCGCCACCTTAGGTGCGGCCGTCCTCTATTTCTTCGTCCCTCGGGGTTGGATTCAAAGACTCTACGGGCTGGAGCTGTGGTGTCCATTCGCTGTACATGGCCTAGCCATCTTAGGCGTTGGATCCGTAGACGCCTGACCAGACTCATGTCGCTGTACAACCCGTACAGTTCGTGATTGAATCTTCTCCTCCAACCCTCCTCTGTGTTTATGGGATCGAAAATCGAACGCAGAATCTTTCTCTCGAAACGACCAAGGATTTCCTCATCCGTTTTAGATAAAGTCCATGTTCCTGCGCCGTATAACAGGACCGGGATAATTAAGGTCTTATATAAGGTCAACTTGGTCGTACGAGAGAGGGCTGTACTTCTCAGTTGCCTCTTGAGCCCAAAGAAGCAGCGGTTGGCAAGAGTAATTCTGCGCTTGATTTCGAAACTGGTGTCGTTGTTCCAAGTCACCGCGGAGCCGAGGTATATGAAGTCCTTAACTACCTCGAACTTATATCTGCCAATATGCACGTTCTGTCCAAGACGTCGGTGGTAAATGTCCTTTTTCGATGACAGCAGATATTTAGTCTTGCCCTCATTAACTGCCAAACCAATTTTTGCCGCCTCCATCTCAATACTCGCAAACGCCTCATTGACATCTCGCTGCGATCTACCTATTATGTCAATGTCGTCGGCGTATGCAAGGAGTTGCGAGGATTTGAAGAAGATTGTGCCTCTTGTATTGGCCTGTGATTTTTGCACAATCATTTCCAGTACGATGTTGAAGAAATCACACGACAGCGCATCGCCCTGCCTAAATCCTTTTTTGACATCAAAACTATCGGTAAGGTGCTCACCGATTCGGATGGAGCAGCGAGCATTTTCCAAGGTCATCCTGCATGTCTGTTCGTTATCGGAGTATAAGCTGCTGGATGCTCGAACGCTTTGAGAATGTATGATCAAGTCATCAGTTTGGATTACATTATAAATAGGAACATATACTCGCAGTCTAGTGCTCTTGAAAGCGACAGAGAAGTCTTTACGGCAAGTACCTACATATTGGCCGTTATCCCCGCAGTTTATAACCCCATCGTTGTAGAACTTCTGTGGTTTATCGGCCGACCAATTTCATACTATCAAGAGTATCTTGCAGTGACCGAAATAAATGGTAATTAGAATGGTCCGGGCTATGAGGTGGATGCGTCAAGACTTCCCAACCAAGTTCCGTCAATTTGTTCCGAGACACCAAAGATGTGTGGAGCTCAACGCTTTCTGTCCAAATTCTATCTCTCTTTCTTAATTGCTTCATTTAGACGGTCGAGTTATGCACGACAGAGGACCGAATTGATCGTTTCGCCAGGTTGTAGCAGCTCATAATGGACAACAATCCTTTAATCCCTCCAAACATGCCGTCAACATAGGTTTTAAAGTCGTTCGTAGAGAGTCACCGACCTTTGGCCATTATCGCTTGCATCTTATATCCAAGATGCACAAATAAATTTTCAGGATTTTTTTAGGCTTTATTCAGAGTAATGTTATTAAATGTTATTCAAAGTATTCCCCATCTAGAAACAGGCCAGACTTCCAGGAACGGCTTCTTCAATTCAAGCTAACGAGAGACGAACTGGAAGAAGCCATCAAAGAAAGCAAAGAAAAAGCAATAGAGGTTAACCGATTACCGACCCTGAAATGCTTCCCACATGGACAACCGCTCACTAGTAGCAGCACGGCGAGTATTAACACCGTTGAGATTCCTCTAATTACCTTAGATGAGCTATATAAAGCGGGATTCCAAATAAGGTGGTCAAAGCGGCGATTATAGGTAGGCCAGACGTTTTCCAGCACACGTTTGGAAAATGCCTACAAGAGGGGGTCTTTTCTACAGAGTGGAAATTGCAAATTACAGCACTACTGCCAAAAGGAAAGAAACCACCGCAATTCCTTAGTGTATTCAATTTGTCTATTGGACAGTGGTCACGTTGGACGTTCAAAATGCTTTTAACTTGGCGAGCTGGATGCACGTACGAGGATCTCTAATTGCCATCGGAGCAGGCAAGCATCTGACCGGAAGCAGGCCAAGTGTATAAA
Organism: Eumerus sabulonum; assembly: GCA_951905685.1. NCBI lineage: Eukaryota > Metazoa > Arthropoda > Insecta > Diptera > Syrphidae > Eumerus > Eumerus sabulonum. The sequence goes on from OX645063.1 coordinate 103,185,964, forward strand.
AGTAAAAGAACGGGAAACAGCCTTAGCAATGTGGCAATCCAGATGGGATGCCTCCACAAAGAGGAGGTGGACGCATAGGCTCATTGCCGTTATCGAGACTTGGACATCAAGGACAGTTTCTGTATGGACACGGCGGCTTTAGAAAGTATCTTCATAGATGTGGACGTGATGGGTCGCCAAATTTTAAAGAGGACGCAGAGTATGCAGTTTTTGACTGTAGTCGCTTTGCGTAAGATAGACAAAGGGCGAACATACCTAGCCCCAAAAACCTGGTCCCTTACATGGTGAACTCGGTGAATAACTGGAATGAGCTATGCTCGTTCATTGCGTTAGCCCATTCGAAACTACGGGAGGCCGAAGCAGAGAGAAGAGCTCAAGAGGCCGCCACCTGAAATATAGCGTAAATCGCTAACCAGCTCCGCAAAGTAATACCTAACAGCAGTCCCGCGGGGAGAGTGGTTGAAGTGTGCAGGAATATGGTTTAGCACGTAGTTACGAGTTGCAAATATCTTCCGAATATGCCACATCCTTTGACGCAAACCATAAAAAACAAAAAAGTATTCCCCACCGCTTTCTACTACCTCTGACCATCCAAGAACGGACCCAATTTTTGGCTTCCTCGTAAAAAGTAAAGTGCTGCTCGGCCAGGTCAAGGGAGATCGACCGCTACAAATGGAAGTCGGAAGGAGCATTGTTAAGTGCCTCCAAAGTTTTCTTCACGACTTTAGCAACATGTGGCTGAGCGTTATCATGCTGAAAGATCACTTTGCCATGTATGAGGCGGAGGAGGCAAATGGTGGCGCTTTATTATGAATAAAAGATTGTCCGATGCAGTTTAATACTAGCTATGCCATCTTTTGTAAATCTCTCATTTTCGTAATTAATCCATTTTTCATCGCTCGTAATAGTTCGACTTCGATACGATTCTTCAGTGCTTCATTGACGGTAATTTGATCAATTAAATGTCTATGATGCCGCTGCTGCTCCATCAGCTGTGAAATTTCATCGAATTTTTGAGTGATTGTCCAACCAGAGCGAGGTGTATCTTTGACACTGAAATCTCCCTAACAGAATAGAGCAAACCACTCTTGGGCCCGGTGTTCCTTCATAACATTCTCACCGTACACATCACAAATTCTTCGGCATGTTTTTGCAGAGGGAACCAAACCCCCATGGTGGGCTGCAGATCTTGGTACCCTCAGAAAGGAAAGTACACGGCTCTTCAATAAAGCAAAGAATCAAAATGGAGATGAAGACTGGAACCGTTATAAGATCAGCTTTAGACTATACGAAAAAGAGATAAGGAAGATATAGTCAAAGGCTCCCACTATACCAACCCTAATTAACAAATCAGATGGCACCGCAACGGTGACCAATAAGGAGTCGCTAGACCTTTTGCTTAACCCACAGATACCTGATAATGCAGAGGCTAGCGACTATAATTTCAAACAACTCTCACCGAGTACTCCGTTCATTTTTAAGGAAGTAGTAAACAAACAAAAGCTCAAATGGGCGGTGATAACTTCCTTCCGTACAAATCTGGTGCTCCGGATGGAATACATATACTCGGTAGAGATGCAACGTGCTTATGGCGTTCTCGAACCGTGGCTTTTGGTACTGTTCTCTTCCAGCCTAGACTGAGGATACATACCTCGGTCCTGAAGAGAGGTATTGGTAACCTTCATACGCTGGAGAGACTGGTGGACCCGTAAATTCGTGAAACCCTACAAAAAAGTATGCTTTAAACATCGCAGCATGCCTATTGTAAAGGGAAATCAGTAGTTGGAATCATTGAGAAACCACTTTCCAACAAAAAATTCAGACTGATTGCCCTCCTTGACATTAAAGGGGCTTTCACTAACATTAAAGGGCAGTAAAACGTGGCACACCACAGGGAGGAGTACTATCGCCGCAATTATGGGTGTTGGTTGTAAACGAAGTACTCCTATCCCTGAAGATCAGCGGTTATTGCTTATGCAGACGATATTGCACTAGCAATTAGCGGGAAACACCTCACAACAATTCGAGATTTGATGGAAACAGACCTAGGCAAACTTGCGGACTTGGAATAAATCCCTCCAAAGCGGAGATAGTTTTATTCGCAAGAAAACGGACGATACCGTAAGTCTCTCCTCCAAAACTCAACTCGTGATACTCGACAGGAAGCTCAACTGGAGACTGAATGCGAAAGAACGCATCAAATAAGCAACAACTCCGTTATATACATGCAAGAAACCTTGGACACAAGATGGGGTATCAAACCTCATATAATGCACTGTGTGTATGTATACTGCGGTCGATAGGCCTATACTGACGTAAGGCTGTTTAGTCTACAGCTAAACTACAGTTAAACTTCAAAGTTGGGTACAAAGGATGGCATGTATAGCTATAATCGGGGCACTGCGAACGACTCCCACTGCAGCCCTCATCAATTTGTTTGCATTTGGCAGGCATTTGCCTTAGATGTGTTTTGAGTTTTTTGCCAAGAAAGAAAAAGAGCAGTATCGTTCGATGGTTCGCTTGTTATATTTAAGGCGGGAAACTATAGGAGCAGACACAAGAAAATGTGAATCCTAGCTATAAGATCGATGAGGACAGTTAGATGTTGGCTACGTGAGCCAAAATTCGGTTGTAAAACCGCTTTTGATGAGCAAAAACGACATTGTCGTGAGAGTCCAAGACACCAAATTTAGAGCAAAAGCGATTTTCCCCGGGTGAATTTTTAAAGCCACTGGTTTTGGGAAAGCCAAGTCATGGCTCAGGGATATCGAGGAGTCTAGGGACAAACACAAAATACGGGCTTTTTACAAGAAAGGTAAAAGCTTGCAGGAGGCTTCAAGGCTCTTCGATAGGGACTGATGAAATCCCAACTCTAGCCACTGAAGGGCACCGTGGCGCAGTGGTTAGTGTGTTGGACCCTGGCGCACGATGAGCTAGTTCGGATCCCGATAACACCAACGCTATCGAATGTTTATTTCGCGGCGTCCCTCCTCGGCGGGGTACTGGCTAAACCCCCCGTAGTATAACTTGCCTGGAAAAAGCTTCTCGTCACACGCCGTTCGGAATCGGCATTAAACTGTAGGTCCCTTTCACCTGTGTGAAAAAATAAATCACACACAACATGGGTGATTGAGAGAAGCTTGGCTCTCGTCCTTCATGGGCTGTAACGCCACCAAAGAAGAAGAAGCCGCTGAAGTAGTCCTCATACCAAGCATCGAAAAAGTCGGCACAGCTATTCAAAAGCTGAAGAACAACAAGGCTCAGATGGCTTGCCATACGAGCTCTTTAAGGCTGACATCGACGTTCTGGTAGGGAGCATGCAGCAGACTATCTGTAGAATTTGGGAACATTAAAGAATGCCCGACGACTGGAATATCAGCTCTATATGCCCCATCCACATAAAAGGCGATCCTACCTCTTGCAAGAACTATAGAGGTATATCCCTGCTCAATGTCGCATACAAGATCCTGTCCAGCGTACTGTGTGAACGTCTAAGGCTCGTCCCTCCGGGACAAAATATAACGATTGCCAATTATAATTTCGAGGTGGTTAAGGAGTTTGTCTACCTCGATACAAACGACATTATAGTGGAGATACGGCATAGAATTACTCTTGGCAACCGCTGCTACTTCGGTTTGTCCCAACAACTTGGGTCAAAACTCCTCACCCGAAGAACCAAATTCATGTTTTACAAAACGCTTATACTGCCAGTCTTACTGTACGGAGCCGAAAAATGGACGATAAGCAGGACAGCGGAGCTGATTTTGAGTTCTTTCGAAAGAAAAATTCTGCATCGGATATTTGGTCCTGCCACATCAAGCGCATGAACACAGAGGTTCTTCGACTCCGAGACTCCTGGTTCGAGAAGAAGAGGAAGACCGAATTTTCGGTATAATCGCGGATGTAAGACAACTGGAAGCAGCGTGCCCGGGACCGTCAAGGATACAAGGCAGCTATCGCTCAGGGTCAGATCATCCATAGATTGCTAGGGTGATAAGTAAGTAAGTAATTTCAAGTGTGGCTAACGTTTAACGTCCATTAACGTAAGGCGGCCAGGCCGTCCGATAGAGGTGACTACGGAGGTTTAAAAAATCCATTGTATCATGTTAGTTGATCGCCAGATGAGAATCAGACAGATTAGCACATGCATGGAAAATTATCAAGACAAAAAATTGGATACGAGAAAGTTCTCAGCAAGATGCATAACTGCACGCCAGAAATGAAAAAAAAAACAGTTGACGCATTGAAGAAGGCCGTAAAAGTCGCGAGATATTTAGAGACAGACAATCGCTGTCAGTGCTATGCTGCTTTATTGGACCGATTCAAAATTATGAAAAGGCTGTCACATTTGGATCACTCAATCGCGATTGTCACAGCAAAGCTGATCGAATTGCTGCCTAATCCATCCTACGCTCCAGATTTGGCCCATTGCGATTTCTTTTTGTTTCCAAACATGAAAAATTGGCTTGACAGAAAAAAGCGTTTTCTTCTCAAACACAAGTACCTACTTACCTTACAACCCTCGTATGTTAAACAATAAAAAATAAATCTTCTTCTTCTTAGTGGGCGCTACAGTTCGGGGTGAACCCGGGCCTCAACCAACATGCCCCTCCATCTAGCACGATCTTTCGCTAGCATTTTCCATTGCCGCGCACCCAGTTGGCTGAGGTCCCCTTCCACCTGTGTGCCCATCTTAAGGGCGACCGTCCTCTGCTTCTTCGTCCCTCGGGGTTGGATTCAAAGACTCTCCGGGCTGGAGCTGTGGTGTCCATTCGCTCTACATGGCCCAGCCATCTTAGGCGTTGAATCCGTAGACGCCTGACTAGGCTCATGTCGCTGTACAGCCCGCAAAGTTCGTGGTTGAATCTTCTCCTCCATCCCCCGTCTGCGTTTATAGGCCCAAAAATCACGCGCAAAATCTTTCTCTCGAACCGACCAAGGGCCTCCTCATCCGCTTTTGATAGTGTCCATGCTTCTGCGCCGTACAACAGGACCGGGATGATAAGGGTCTTATATAGAGTCAACTTTGTCGTTCGGGAGAGGGCTCTATTACTCAGTTGCCTCCTGAGCCCAAAGAAACAGCGATTGGCAAGAGTGATTCTGCGTTTGATTTCGGAACTGATGTCGTTGTTCCAGGTCACTGCGGAGCCAAGGTAGACGAAGTCCTTAACTACCTCAAACTTATATCTGCCTATACAAACGTTCTGGCCAAGACGTCGGTGTTGAGCGTCCTTTTCTGATGACAGCATATATTTAGTTTTGCCCTCGTTTACCGTCAGACCAACTTTCGCCGCCTCCACCTCAATACTCGCAAACGCCTCATTGACATCTCGCTGTGATCTACCTATTATGTCAATATCGTCGGCGTATGCAAGGAGTGGCGAGGATTTGAAATAGATTGTGCCTCTTGTATTGGCCAGTGATTTTTGCACAATCATTTCCAATATGATGTTGAAGAAATCACACGACAGCGCATCGCCCTGCCTAAATCCTTTTTTGACATCAAAACTATCGGTAAGGTGTTCACCGATTCGGATGGAGTAGCGAGCATTCTCCAAAATCATCCTGCATAGTCTGACGAGTTTAGCAGGTATGTCAAAGGTAGACATAGCGTTGTATACTTACTTACTTATCAGGCCTGCGATCCATGGAGGATCTGAGCCTGAGCTATAGCTGCCTTCCATCCTTGACGGTCCCGGGCGCGCTGCTTCCAGTTGTCAAGACCAAGATGTCTTACATCCGCGATTACTTGGTCTTTATACCGGAGGTTCGGTCTTCCTCTTCTTCTCGAACCAGGAGGCTCGGAGTCGAAGACCCTCTTAGCTGGAGCGTTGATGTCCATGCGCTCGATGTGGCCGAGCCAGTGCAGTCGACGGGTCCTTGCCTTCCGGACTACATCCACATCTTGGTACAGCTCGTAGAGTTCGCGGTTGTGTCTTCTTCTCCATTCACCTTCCTCACAGACAGGACCAAATATCCGGCGCAGAATTTTTCTTTCGAAAGAACCCAAAATAAGCTCCGCTGTCCTGTTTATCGTCCAGCTTTCGGCTCCGTACAGCAAGACTGGCAGAATGAGCGTTTTGTAAAGCATGACTTTGGTCTTTCGAGTGAGGAGTTTTGACCCCAGTTGTTTGGACAAGCCGAAGTAGCAGCGGTTGCCAAGGGCGATTCTACGCCGGATCTCCACTGTGGTGTCATTTGTGGAGTTTACGTTTGCCCCGAGGTAGACAAACTCCTTAACTACCTCGAAATTGTAGCTGTCAATTGTTATGTTTTGTCCCAGGTGGTGAGCGACGGATTGGTTTTTGCTTGACAGCATGTATTTCGTTTTGTCCTCATTGATCTTAAGACCAATTCGTTTCGCCTGTTCTTCAATCGCCGTGAATGCTTCCACAATGCCACGGCGAGAACACGCGATGATGTCGATATCATCCGCGTATCCTAGCAGCTGGATGGACTTGTAAAAGATAGTGCCTTCCCTGTTGACGCCTGCCCGTCGCACTATCTGCTCCAGCACCAGGTTGAAGAAGTCACATGACAGCGCATCTCCTTGCCGAAATCCGGTGCATGTTTCGAATGGTTCCGAGGTCCTAGAACCGAGTTGCACGGTGCATCGCGTGTTTTTTAGCGTGGCGCGACACAACTGGATCAGTTTTACCGGGATCCCGAATTCGGCCATCGCCCCAAACAGTGCTTCACGATGAATGCTGTCGTATGCGGCTTTGAAATCGATGAAAAGATGGTGTGTATCGATTTGAAACTCGTTGGTCTTTTCCAGGAGAGGGCATGGGCTCGGACATACAGGGTAAAGTTGTTGATTGCTCTCAACCTGGCGAGATGCCAGCAACGATCCCTGTTTAAATGCCCGGGTCAAGTTGACATACGGCCTCCTCGCGGCGCCCTCTGGATAGCCTCTTCAACAACCGTTGGGAGGTGAACAAACGTATGCAGCGAAAAAAACCCCGACCAGAATGGCGGTTGTGCGGCGGGCTAACAATCCGCCCACGTAAAAAAAACATAAAGTTATGAATGAGCAAGATGCCTCGGATAGCGTTGTATAGCTCGTCTCTAATTACGCTGTCGTATGCGGCTATGAAGTCGACAAATAGGTGGTGAGTGTCGACTTGAAATTCATTGGTTTTTTCCAGTACCTGCCGTAGTGTGAAGATTTGGTCGATGGTGGACTTCCCTGGCCTGAATCCGCACTGATAAGGACCTATCAGCTTATTTACAAAAGGCTTCAGGCGTTCACACAAAACGGCAGAGAAGATTTTGTAGGCGATGTTAAGGAGACTTATTCCTCTATAGTTGGCGCCATCAGAGGGGTCTCCTTTCTTGTGGATCGGGCATACGATGCTGAGACTTCATTCCTCGGGCATGCTTTCCTCTAACCATGTCTTACGGATGAGCTGGTGCATGCTCCCAACCAGGTCATCCCCAGCTGCCTTGAAGAGCTCAGCAGACAGTCCGTCTGCGCCAGCAGCTTTATTCGACTTGAGCTTCGATATGGCAATCTTAACTTCGTCGAGGTCAGGGGGACAGAGTTCTCTGCGGTCTCCGTCGATTAGAAATGGATCATTCTGCCTGACAGCGGTATATTGACTAACATCGCCGTTATACAGTCTGCAGAAGTGGTTTTTCCATATTCTCAGCATCGACTGCGGTTCTACTACTAGGTGTCCGTTCTCATCCCTGCAGGCTTCCGTTCTGGCTTTATAACCTTGGCATGTTCGCTTTATCTGTTGATAAAACTTTCGAACGTCACGCCTGCAGTAACACCTCTCCAAATCCTCAATCGCGCGCTTCTCGTGCTCTTTCTTCTTTCTTCTAAGAAGCTTATGCTCCTCCCTTCTTTTTAACTCGTAGAGCTCACGAGCTGCTCTTGTTCTTTTATGCAGCGAGGCCTTATATGCATCCTGCTTCGCTGTATGAATCCTCCTGCACTCGTCATCGAACCAGGTGTTTCTTCGTGGTGGAGCCTTGAAACCCAAAACTTCGGATGCAGAGCTTTTCAGGGCTTGTTTGCAAAGGCTCCACTGCTGTTCTATTGATAGCGTGGAGGATTGAGGTGTATTGGAGAGCTTAAGGGAGACGCGATCGGTAAAAGCACGGTTTCTGGCGATAGTAGCTTTCCGACGTCATAACTTTGTATTCTTACTCTACTCCGTTGCGTTCGTGATATCCGTAAGCGCATCTTGGCTACTACAAGATAGTGGTCCGAGTCGATGTTAGCCCCTCGGAAAGTTCGAACATCAAGAATAGTGGAGGAGTGTCTGACGTCGATCGCGATGTGATCAATCTGGTTGGTAGTCGATTGATCAAAAGACCGCCAGGTGCCTTTGTGTATATCGAGGTGCGGGAAGCGCGTGCTGGCTAGAAGGAGATTTCGCCCCGTAGCAAGATCAATCAGCCTGTGTCCGTTATCGGAGGTGGTGTCGTGTAGGCTATGTTTGCCGATGACTCGTTCAAATATGCTTTCCTTACCCAGCTTAACATTGAAGTCTCCTAGTACAATTTTGATGTCATAGCTGGGACATTGGGCATACGTTCTGTCTAGGAGATCGTAGAACTCATCTTTGGCTGAGTCATCCTTCTCTTCCGTGGGGGCGTGGACGCAGATCAGGCTGATGTTAAAAAATTTAGCCTTGATACGGATTGTTACGAGGCGTTCGCTCACATGCCGAAAGCTTAGGACTTTTTGCCTTAGTCCACCTCGAACAACAAATCCGCATCCAAACAATCGTTGCCCTCTCTCCCTATAGCAGTCGCCATAGTAAATACCGCAGTTTTTCATCCGCTTTATGCCCGGTCCATTCCATCGCATGGAATAGAAATGATTTTTAAATAACTCCTTCAACGGATGCGTTGTGGCCTACTTAACGGTACGGTTAAGGTGCTTGAACCGAACGCAAATGCCGACACTATTTTTCCGCAACTAATTCAATCAACGAATTACTTTTTAGGACATGCAAGAATACGATCTTCAGGCGCCAGTCATGTATCTATAAACTTTTCATCTGAAGACATTAATCTAACTGGTCAATATCCATACATCAGACTACCTCCCCAGTCTTTAGCTATATTTGTTGTTTGATCGAATGTTGCTATCAATCAACAATGTTACGAACGCTCTCTTTACATCACTAGAGATAGACAGATTTGGCAAAAGCTCCTATACGCATAGCCTATTCGTTGTCGCGCCATTGCACTTCATAATTAAATCATCGGTCAATAAAAACTTAACAACAACATCGGAAAACAAACAGATTTCAATCGAAAATAAGAAGAAGAATCTGAACGAAAATAACTTCCGTGAGATAGATAGAAAGCGGGCGACAGTTTACACGGGAATCTGTAAAACCAAATCGTCTGCATTGAGCAGTAGAGCGATTTAGAATGCACATCAAATCGAGCGCAGTTGGCGTGCATGGAAGAACTTAAGGTGAAAAAGGATCCAGCAATCGCGGCCGTTTGAAATCGTTTTTTTTTTTTTTTTTTTTTTTTGGATCTCGGGACATTTTGTCGTGCACGGCATTGTAGGACTATGAGCTATTGACTGTTGGTTGTAACGTGTGGGTGGGCTGCCATTGCGACGTTTGCTACATATCAAAACGTGCAGTCCCCCGTGTCGAATGGATTCGGTGGAAGGCCTTAATCCAATTTGTAGCAATCTGCCGGAAGCTGAATGATGAATTCGAAGTTGAAGTGCCACCGGAACTTGTGATGCCGGAGGATTATGAATAAATGTCCCATAAACCTCTTCATTCGCATATGTATATCCTCGTAAATCGTTATATGATATAACGCGCAGTCACAAAAGAACTCAACATACGAGCATGTGCGTTCCACGTTCGTTTGCTTGTTGGATTTTCTCTGAAGAGTCCATTAAACATAATGAGCGCTATTAAAAGGTATATTCGTTTGATAGCATTCTAAGTTGTACAGAGAGCTCCCGTGTTTAATTGCACACTTTGCCCATTTCCACCGGTGTCTGATCCAAGATCTGGCAAAATGGAAAGAAAAAACAATTGTCTACGTGGGGTCTCTCAAGCTTAGCATCCACCTCCGTAGACAATTCAATGAGAAGGCTTTGGTACGTGCATTAATCACACATAAAGCCATTGATTTATTAGCACATCAAATCGAATTGTTCAGACGCTACAAGAGCTACTTGATATTCCCACAGTCGCTCTTTCGGTTTGATTGAGGTATTGTACCTATTCTACTACATATACATCCATCTTCTTCTTCTTAGTGGGCGCTACAGTTCGGGGTGAACCTGGGTCTCAAGCAACATGCCCTTTGCTAGCCTTTTCCATTGCCGCACACCCAGTTGGCTGAGATCCCCTTCCACCTGTGTGCGCCATCTTAACTGCGGCCGTCCTCTGCTTCTTCGTCCCTCTGGGTCGGATTCAAAGACTCTCCGGGCTGGAGCTGTGATGTCCATTCGCTCTACATGGCCCAGCCATCTTAGGCGTTGAATCCGTAGACGCCTGACTAGACTCATGTCGCTGTACAGCCCGTAAAGTTCGTGGTTGAACCTTCTCCTCCATCCCCCGTCTGCGTTTATAGGCCCAAACATCACGCGCAAAATCTTTCTCTCGAACCGACCAAGGGCCTCCTCATCCGCTTTTGATAGTGTCCATGCTTCTGTGCCGTACAACAGGACCGGGATGATAACGGTCTTATATAGAGTCAACTTTGTCGTTCGGGAGAGGGCTCTATTACTCAATTGCCTCCTGAACCCAAAGAAACAGCGATTGGCAAGAGTGATTCTGCGTTTGATTTCGGAACTGATGTCGTTGTTCCAGGTCACTGCGGAGCCAAGGTAGACGATGTCCTTAACTACCTCGAACTTATATCTGCCAATACAAACGTTCTGGCCAAGACGTCGGTGGTGAGCGTCCTTTTTTGATGACAGCATATATTTGGTTTTGCCCTCGTTTATCGCCAGACCAACTTTCGCCGCCTCGAACTCAATACTCGCAAACGCCTCATTGACATCTCGCTGTGATCTACCTATTATGTCAATATCGTCGGCGTATGCAAGGAGTTGCGAGGATTTGAAATAAATTGTGCCTCTTGTATTGGCCAGGGATTTTTGGACAATCATTTCCAATATGATGTTGAAGAAATCACACGACAGCCCATCGCCCTGCCTAAATCCTTTTTGACATCAAAACTATCGGTAAGGTGTTCACCGATTCGGATGGAGCAGCGAGCATTCTCCAAAGTCATCCTGCATAGTGTGACGAGTTTAGCAGGTATGTCAAAGGTAGACATAGCGTTGTATAGCTCGTCTCTAATAACGCTGTCGTATGCGGCTTTGAAGTCGACAAAAAGGTGCTGAGTGTCGACTTGAAATTCATTGGTTTTTTCCAGGATCTGCCGTAGTGTGAAGATTTGGTCGATGGTGGACTTCCCTGGCCTGAATCCGCACTGATAAGGACCTATCAGCTTATGTATTTACAAAAGGCTTCAGGCGTTCACACAAAACGGCAGAGAAGATTTTGTAGGCGATGTTAAGGAGACTTATTCGTCTATAGTTGGCGCAATCAGAGGGGTCTCCTTTCTTGTGGATCGGGCATACGATGCTGAGGGGTGGCCATCTAGTGGTTATTTTTTTAAATCATAGGTTATTTTGACACTGACAGCTGTTTCCCGCTCGAAATCTTAACAGAAAGTCAGTATCATACCTCCGCGGAACGAAATGAGTCGCTTTACGCTTGAACAACGTGGGAAATATTGAAAACTTATTTCCAAAGAGTGCTGTGTAGCCCAAACAGTGCGTTTTTTGAAAAGAAGTTTTGCCCGAAATGAAGCACCCATCGCGACTGTTGTACACAAGTTTGTGCAAAAAGTTCGCGAGACTGGTACATATGCTAGTGGGCAACACTCATGGTCCCCGTTGTCGGACGGTGCGCACAGATGAGAATGTGGCTGCTGTGGTCGAGAGTGTGAGACTCAATTCACGAACATCAACTCGCCATCGATCTCAACAGCTCAACATTTCACGCACTAGCCTGAGGAGAATTCTGCACAAAGATCTCGGATTATTCGCTTATAAAATCAAATTGACTCAGCAATTGAAGGCGCGCAATCATCCGCTTCGTTACCGCATCGCAGTTTGGGCCTTAGAGCAGCTTGAATTGGACAACGATTTTGGGCGAAAAATCGTCTTTTCTGACGAGACGCATTTTCATCTCGGCGGCTACGTTAACAAACAAGATTGCCGCATCTGGGGCTCGGAAAACCCGCACGTTATTGTCGAGAAGCCAATGCATCCACAGAGAGTGACAATGCGGATTGTGGAGTGGTGGCATAATTGTTCCATTCTTCTTTGAAAACGAGGCTGGGAACAACGTTTCGATCAACGGCGGGCGTTGCAGAGCCCTGTTAACCGACTGTTTTTTACTGAAATTGAAGACATGGATTTGGACGACCTCTGAATCATGCAGAATGGCGCGCCATGCCACACAGTTCAGGCCACAAACGATCATTTGCGCACTAAATTCCCAAATCGTCTTATCAGCCGTCTTGGCGATGTCAATTGGCCGCCTCGGAGCTGCGATTTTAACCTTTTGGACGGACTTTTTTTGTGAGGAACCGTGAAGGACCGATGTAATGCCAACAATCCGGGAACGACTCAAGCACTTAAGGCCAATATCATCCAAACAATCCGTGAGCTACAGCCCGAAACCATCAACAAGGTCTTGGAAAATAGGGGTGACAGAATACGCTACTGCGAAGCCACCCGAAGCCAGCCACTTGAACGACGTTGTATTTCATAAATAATTGGAATCTTTGCTCTTACTTATAAAGCCATAATACGTGGAATTCTGTCCCCCTGACTTCGACGAAGTTAAGATTGCCATATCGAAGCTCAAGTCGAATAAAGCTGCTGGCGCAGACGGACTGTTTGCTGAACTCTTCAAGGCAGCTGGGGATGACCTGGTTAGGAGCATGCACCAGCTCATCTGTAAGGTGGAGTGTATGGATTCTCAGCATCGTATGCCCGATCCACAAGAAAGGAGACCCCTCTGATTGCGCCAACTACAGAGGAATAAGTCTCCTTAACATCGCCTACAAAATCTTCTCTGCCGTTTTGTGTGAACGCCTGAAGCTTTTTGTAAATAAGCTGATAGGTCCTTATCAGTGCGGATTCAGGCCACGGAAGTCCACTATCGACCAAATCTTCACACTACGGCAGATCTGGAAATAAACCCATGAATTTCAAGTCGACAGTCACCACCTATTTGTCGACTTCAAAGCCGCTATGTCTACCTTTGACATACCTGCTAAACTCGTCACACTATGCAGGATGACTTTGGAGAATGTTCGCTGCTCCATCCGAATCGGTGAGCACATTACCGATAGTTTTGATGTCAAAAAAGGATTTAGGCAGGGCGATGCGCTGTCGTGTGATTTCTTCAACATCATATTGGAAATGATTGTGCAAAAATCACTGGCCAATACAAGAGGCACAATCTATTTCAAATCCTCGCAACTCCTTGCATACGCCGACGATATTGACATAATAGGTCGATTACAGCGAGATGTCAATGAGGCGTTTGCGAGTATTGAGTTCGAGGCGGCGAAAGTTGGTCTGGCGGTAAACGAGGGCAAAACTAAATATATGCTGTCATCGAAAAAGGACGCTCACCACCGACGTCTTGGCCAGAACGTTTGTATAGGCAGATATAATTCGAGGTAGTTAAGGACTTCGTGTATCTTGGCTCCGCAGTAACCTGGAACAACGGCACCAGTTCCGAAATCAAACGCAGAATCACTCTTGCCAATCGCTGTTTCTTTGGGCTCAGGAGGCAACTGAGTAATAGAGCCCTCTCCCGAACGACAAAGTTGACTCTATATAAGACCCTTATCATCCCGGTCCTGTTGTACGGCGCAGAAGCATGGACACTATCAAAAGCGGATGAGGATGCCCTTGGTCGGTTCGAGAGAAAGATTTTGCCCGTGATTTTCAGGCCTATAAACTCAGACGGGGTATGTAGGAAAAGATTCAACCACGAACTTTACGGGCTGTACAGCGATATGAGCCTAGTCAGGCGTCTACGGATTCAACGCCTAAGATGATTAGGCCATGTAGAGCGAATGGACACCACAGCTCCAGCCCGGAGGGTCTTCGAATCCAACCCCGAGGGAAGAGGACCTCAGCCAACTGGGTGTGCGGCAATGGAAAAGGCTAGCAAAAGATCGTGCTAGTTGGAGGGGCATGTTGGTTGAGGCCCAGGTTCCCCCCCGAACTGTAGCGCCCATTAAGAAGAAGAAGAATACGTAGAAACAATGTTTGTCCATTTTACTGCATTTTTAAAAAGAAACTTGTATTTGGCCCACCCTGTACATACTATCAATCGCATAGACAGTACTAACCTCGGCCAATGATGGGGACATTTCATGGGAAATTACTTGTTATTTACAACAAATGCATGTGCGGAGCAATTGCTTCCAGAGAAGATGCTTTCCAACTTCCTAAAACCTCATAATTTAATTGTTCCAAGGCAAAGACAGTATTTTCAAGGCACAGCCACGTCGTATGGTATATATCGCACATCGCGCACTATTTTTATCGCTCGCCAATCGAGAGGCGGCCGGATTACTCAACAATGCCCGCTCGGCTATGTACATGCGTTTGATTGTATTATTTAGAAAACGATTTTCCACGTTATGCATGCCACATGTTCGCTAATTATATTCAAATTGGATGCAAAGTGTGCCTCCTCTTGGTTTGTTTACAAAGAGTCCTCAATGAAAAGAAATCAATTTGTTGTACGTTCTACAGACGAGTTCGTTGAATCGAATTCGATTTGGCGATATCGGAATTTAATGTGCAATATTTTACATGGAAACCTCGGCAGCTAGTTCCCGTCCCCCACTGGCTACGTGGGTTCAATATGCATTCCTGAACAATTTTCCTCCTTGGGGCTTAGGGAATATTAAAAAATATTGCAATCATCTCGAATATACCCAACGTTGATGCAACCAAGAGCGCATTTATCCTTTCTACACATCCTTTTCTCCCAATAACACAAGCAATCCTGATCCTGAATAAGCTTGAATGGAAATGGAGACTAGAGGAGCATCCCTAGGAGGAAGACATCAAAATTCTGCCCCTTATATACCTCTAAATGGTTTGCTGTTCGGAATATATTTTTATGTAACCTCAGGTGGGTAGACATCGCCTGTTGTAGTAGAATAAGAGTATTTTCCTTCAGGTGAGGTTATTTTTAGGAGCTGCCAGGGCGATTTGGACGTCGTTCACCACTTGGACAGCGATAAGGTGTTCGTTAAAGCACGTACATGCTCATATAATACGATAATTGGAATGAACACAGTGTGATAAGCGGAGAACTGATGTCTCACGGTCGCATGATGTGTGAGAAAATATGAGTCAAATGCAAAACGTGCGACGCTCGTATCTTGGCCAATCGAAGCAAGCTCGTCTTTAAATTGTCCTTTCACGGAATTGGTGTAGATGATGATGTCAAAGTAGCCTGAAAAGGCAGCAAGGCACCTGTACAATGGGATTTTTTTATGGGAATAGTGCCACGAAAAAGGAGCTGAGCCAAACGGGATGGGCCATTTTGAATCGTAACCGATAAGGCGGGGTCCGGTAGGACCCAGGATCGAGGCACAAGTGGAAGGACCGCAGCCGCTAAGGTAGATATAAGTAAGACAGCCCTTACCATTGTTGATACGATGGGTAAATGCTCCCCATAAGCCGAAAAAGTTTCGTGGCGAAAAGGTTGAGATCCCAGGAGGAAGACAACAACCTCCAAGAGTCAACACTGCGGTCAACTGCTCCACAGTTAGCTGTAGTGGATTTCAGTAAGCCGAGCGGCCAGTATGACTTCGAACAGGGGAAGTTGATCGAGAAAGCTTTAGCTAGGGCGATCTTCGACCTGTACGGAGCCGAAAGCTGGACGATAAGCAGGACAGCGGAGCGGATTTTGGGTCCTGTCTGTGAGGAAGGTGAATGGAGAAGAAGACACAACCGTGAACTCTACGAGCTGTACCAAGATGTGGATGTAGTCCGGAAGGCAAGGATCCGTCGACTACACTGGCTCGGCCACATCGAGCGCATGGACATCAACGCTCCAACTAAAAGGGTCTTCGACTCCGAGCCTCCTGGTTCGAGAAGAAGAGGAAGACCGAACCTCCGGTATAAAGACCAAGTAATCGCGGATGTAAGACATCTTGGACTTGACAACTGGAAGCAGCGTGCCCGGGACCGTCAAGGATGGAAGGCAGCTATAGCTCAGGCTCAGATCCTCCATGGATCGCTGGCCTGATAAGTAAGTAAGTAAGTAAGATCTTTGACCACATTCGAGGGAATTCTGGAAAAACTGTGCCAACGTTTGGTCTCACGAACTGGTATAAACAAGCTGGACTGTAAAGACCACGACGCACGACTTTGCAAAAAAGGTAATTCCCTTTTTTTAAACTATGGGAGGACGCTGTACTAAAAGCAGTCCCCCTGGACGAGGTACTGTATAGGTCTAAAGCCAAAATGGACATACCGGATGTGGGTAAAGAAAAGGATGAGACATTTGGCTTTCTTCTTCTTTTTTTTTTTTTATAAATTTGCGCACACTCATGGTCTAATAACCTTATTATGTCGGCGACACAATGCGGGCAGAAGGTAGAAAGGCAGAGGGATAGAGGAGATGCCGATGGACATTGATCTTAAATGCTTGCATGTTGTATTGAGGGGGGAAGACCGAGTTCGGTAGAAAATTCCAGATTCGTGTGGTTCGGTTAATGAAAGATTCTCTATATTTGACGGTACGACCGAAAACGGGCTTCAGGGTATATTGGTGAGCATTCCTAGCATTGAAAGGGCGGAATGCAACTGGCTATGTCATCAAAGCATTTTTGGTGGAAGTAACGATAAAACAGGGAGAGGCAAGAAACATTCCTGCGATGTTCCAGCGAGTCTAAAGCATTTTGGTAATGCTGGAGTCACCTATCAGTTTTATCGCGAGTTTTGTATTCTGTCTAGTAGGTGCAATGAGGTATTGGAAGCACCGGACCAGACATGAGCGTTAAACTCTATTTTGAGGCGATTGTAGCCAGATCTAAAGGTGACAAATATTTCTTGCATCTGTATAAGAGGCTTAGGCATTTCGCAGCATTCTTGGCGACACTGAACATGTGGTCACTCCAATAAAATTGTGAGCAACACACATAGCCAGGATGGAAAGCTTTTCGGTTTCTGAGATGCAAGTGCCATTCATGGATAATGGCTGCGGGTTAGTTAAACGCTTTAACGACAGAGACAGCATTGTGTTTTGTATGTTTTTACCCCATTGGATGATGCTGTCAATATCGGAATTTAATGAGCTTAACATACGCTGCCGCTTACTATCTACAAACAAAGTGCAGTGTCGTAAACTAGTGAACGAATATGAGAAGTTGAGGGTACTGTCGCCAGCGAAGGAGTGAATTAGATTAGAAGTAACAGACAAGAGATCATTTATAAAAATGAGAAAGAGTGTCGGAGACAAAACGGAGCCCTGGGGAACACCAGCATTTACAAAGTGAGTATCAGACTTGAATCCGTCCAAAACCACTTGAATTTAACGATTCTTCCTGTTTGGGTGAAAGGGACCTAGAGTTGAATGCCGATTCCGAACGACATGAGTCGAGAAGCTTTTTCATGGCAAGTATACTCCGGGGGTTTTGCCAGTACACTGCCGAGGAGGGACGCCGCGAAATAAACATTCGATGGCGGTAGTGTTATCGGGATCCGAACTCGCTCATCGTGCGTCAGAGTCCAACACACTAACCACTGCCCCACGACGCCCTCGTGATTTGGTATTTTTTTTTTTTTTTTTGTTGAAAGCTTCTGCTATCCGCTGGAGCACTCAAACGCAAACACTGGTCCATTGTACTCCAGCAGATTTGGTATAGAGGCTTTTTAGTCCTAGGATTACTGTGTGTCTTCTATACCGTTTATGAAGTGGGTCATCAAAATACAGCCTCTATTACAATGGCAGCGAAGGCAAGTTTAGAACTTGCATCGTTGCTAAGAAGTAACTCCACCTACTAATGTTAAACAATTTCAGCTCGGACGACCAGAATGTGGTAAAGGTTACAGCAGGGATGAAACTTTTATGATAGCTTCAGTATATCTAACATACGACGAAGCTACAGACAGAAGTCCCCTCTGGACAAATAAGAACACTGGTCTCAATGGCCGAACAAGGTAAGAGGAACTTAGTCTTAGGTTCTAATGCTAACGCCCATCATACTACTTGGGGTAGCTCCAATAGTAACAATAGAGGTGAGGGTTTGTTTAGTTATGTCCTTAATACTAACCTGGTTATATGTAATTGTGGCCCACTTTCATTACTAGTAATAGAAGGAAGGTTCTGGATATAACACTCCTAACTGGAAACGACACTGCAGAAGTCTCAAATTGGAGAGTATCTAACAAAGCGTCACTTTCTGATCACTGCTGGATGCTCTTTTATTTGAATTTCTGCACATTTGACAGCAACGTCTTTCGAAACCCGCAGTTTAACGCAGAGCTGGGTAAGAGCCTTAATCGACTTCCGGAAGGGAATCCCAGCTCCGTAGAAGATAAGATCGATAAGATTATATTAAACCTAACCAATAAGCTAAACCGGTCCCACGAGAGGTACTGTCCTACCGGACGACCCAGTTAAAGAAACCACCCACCATGGTCGAATCAAAAAACAGCGGAGCGACTACATATCTCTAGACATATGTACATACATAGCTGGCACCTCGCAAAAGAGGGTGCGATTGAATGGTCAACTTATAGAGATGATGTTAAGTGGCTCAGAAAAGAAATTCGATTCACCACAAAGAGGTCCTGGAGAAGTTTCTGTGGCTCTATTGAATCCTGTACGGATGCGCCTCGCCTGAGAAAGGTACTTACCGAAGCTCCCCTACAGATGTCCTCTATTAGGAGATCTGATGGTAGTTGGACAGACTGAGAAGAAAAGGGTGTTCGATGCCCTACTAAAATGTAATTTCCTTGATTACGAAAATGCAGGAACTTTGAATTCGGCGACTACATTGTTAAGGGAATGCAATGGGCCTAAAACAATCGATAGAGAAGAAGAAAATCCTATGGGCAGTTAAATCGTTTGACCCCTACAAGGCGCCAGGAATTGACGGAATACACCCGATAATGCTGCAAGAACCAGGAGAATCTATTATTCCATAGCTGAAGCGCACTTCCTCCTGGTGCCTCAGGATGGGTTATGTTCCGCAAACATGGAGGGAAGTTAGGGTGGTTTTCACACCCAAGTCGGGAAAGGTCAACCACGCAACTGCAAAGGTTTATAAACCTATTTGTCCTAATCAAAACGATGGAACGATTAATCGACATGTACATAAGAGATGAGACTGGTGACGGCTATCTGTCACAATCACACAACGTGTACATAAAGGGTAAGTTGGTCCATAAGATAGAAAATGCACTCAATGTCAAAGAATTTACTCTAGGTGCCCCTTCTAGACATTGAGGGTGCCTTTAATAACGTCAGTACTGAGGCAATAGTGTCCAGCCTTCATATGGCCCAAATAAACTCGGGAATATGCGGGTGGATTGAACAAATGCTGAGTATCTGTGTGATAAATTCGGGAATAGGAGGAGTAAATAGAAGGGTGACGGTTAATCGAGGTACACCACAAGATGCTGTTCTATAGCCTCTCCTATGGTAAAACTTCTAGAGGCAGATGGTTTTAACGTTACGGCCTATGCTGACGACATTGCCATTCGGATATCTGGGAAGTTTACTCAGGTCCTCAGGTCCTGGGAGTAAACCCTGCAAAAACCGAGATAGTCCTCTTCACAAGGAGAATATCTATACCAAATTACACTTACCCTCACATGAATGGTATCGATCTGATCCCCAAAAAAATCAGCCAAATATCTTTGCATAATGATAGACTTAGCTGGAAGGACCACATATGAAATCATAAAAAAAGCCTACGCGGCTCTCGGCATTCGTGTGTTCGTGGTTCGATTGTTTGGTGGAAGGCACTTGAGAAGAAATGCCATCTTCAAAGTGTTTCAAGGGTTCAGAGGGCAAGATGTCTGGCGGTGACTTGATCTGTGAAATCCGTACCAACGGCGGCTCTTGAAAAAATGCCTTGGACATATGTATGTATATATACTGCGAAAGCATCGTAACCAGGACTGCACTAAGAACAAAAGAACCCGGTCTTTGGGCAAGGAGTCCTCATGGCCACGCATCAGTCTTGAGTCGATGGGCCATCTGGAGATTCAAAACCGAAACGGACTAGATCACCCGACTTCCTTGCTGCGAGAGGAGGATCTCTATCAGAATTCCTTCCAGAGAGGAGTGGACCAGTGGTATGGTACGTACGGAAAATGAACTGGCAATCTATACCGACAGATCCAAAATGACTACCGGTACAGCAGTCGGGGTCAATGTCGAATCTTGGGAACCAAATCACACCTATAGATTTGATGATGGCTGTTGCATTTTCCAAGCTGAGTTCTTTGCAATTAAACAGGCTGCGAACCTGATTGTTAGAGAAAACCTCTCAGATCTATGTTGACCATCAGGCAGCATATTCCTTGGAAGTCACTTCCTTTCTAGAAAAGCAAGTAACATTGTGCTGAACAGACTACAGAGATTTCTATCTGCATCTAAGTGGTTCAACTTTTAGGTTTCTACGGGTTAAGCGTTAACTGGGCACAATGGACTTTTCACCCAACAAATTAAAGATTTGTTGCTTGCAAATTGTCGATTAACAATTAGAGAGCTTGCCAGTGATGTTGCCATTTCAAAAGTTCAGTAAATACCATTTTAAAAGATGTTTTGGGCCTCAGACGCAACAGAGCTCGATTGGTACCGAAAATATTGATTTTTTTTTGGAAAAACATCATCGCGTTGAAGTGTGTGAAACAATTCTTTATGAGTATCAGGACAAGATGAAACGCATTATTACGAGAGACGACTCTTGGATTTATGCTTACGACCTGAACAACCAAGCATTTAAGTGAGTATCGTGCTAAAGGTGGAGCAAGACCGAAAAGCTGACTGTTTTCTTTAAAATATCAACAAAGAATACAATTTGAGCATTATTGGACGTTTACGTAAAGGTATTAGCTTAAAGAGGCCAGAATTGTGGCTAGACAACTCTTGGTTTTTGCACAACGATACACCGTCTCACATGGACCAATTCTTATTGACCATTACGCCAAAAACTGGACCCATATCCGACCGTGCGATTTCTGCCTATTCAACAAGCTCAAAAGACTGCTCCAGGGACACCGTTTTAAGTCGATAGAGAAGATATAAGCCGTATCGAAGGGAGAGCTGAAGGCCATCCCGGAAATCGACTTGAGCAACTGTTTCGATGATTGGAAAATCCGTTGGCTTAAGTATGTACATACGTTTTATCAGGGGGAGATAATAAATGCTATGTCACCCCACTTTTTGGACATACATAGTAGTATACATATGTTTGTGGACATTGTCAGCTGATAAGACCGTCGTTCATACATATAACGAGAAATGAATGCGGTAAGTATGACTATCTCAGTAGGTTGCTACCGTTTTGCTCATGACATTTGACGTGGGTCTTACCAACAGTTAGCTCGCTTCGAGTTTAGGTAGTGAAGCATCAACTCTAGCCCTTTTGTTTTGCTGGCTTTCCGTATTAAATTGTGGTCACACTTCGTTACAGGACGAATTTCGTGACGGTCGTCCAAAATCGGTTGGTGTGCCAGAAAAAATCGATCGCAAGATCGTCATGTGACATACCGTGAGATTCGAGGCATGTTTGGGCGGTAGTTTCACTCGCATTCGTTCAATATGGCGTGAATATTTGGTCGTCAAATTGATTTGTTCGCTTTAGATACACATCATGTCGACTGGTGCAAAGAAATGTTGAAACAAAATCAACCGTGGTGCTTTCTGAGACGATCTTATGGTCGTGACAGTGGAGGAAGCCTTGTTCAAAGTTGTTCCCACATGAGGCACTACGATGTAAATTGTCGACATATTACCGAAGTGCGGACAATTTTCAATGCTACACCGAAATTCGTTTGCCAGAGATGTTCGCAAATATACTTACTTACTTACTTATCAGGCCAGCGATCCATGGAGGATCTGAGCCTGAGCTATAGCTGCCTTCCATCCTTGACGGTCCCGGGCACGCTGCTTCCAGTTGTCAAGACCAAGATGTCTTACATCTGTCTTACATCCGCGATTACTTGGTCTTTATACCGGAGGTTCGGTCTTCCTCTTCTTCTCGAACCAGGAGGCTCGGAGTCGAAGACCCTCTTAGCTGGAGCGTTGATGTCCATGCGCTTGATGTGACCGAGCCAGTGTAGTCGACGGATCCTTGCCTTCCGGACTACATCCACATCTTGGTACAGCTCGTAGAGTTCGCGGTTGTGTCTTCTTCTCCATTCACCTTCCTCACAGACAGGACCAAATATCCGGCGTAGAATTTTTCTCTCGAAAGAACCCAAAATCAGCTCCGCTGCCCTGCTTATCGTCCAGCTTTCGGCTCCGTACAGCAAGACTGGCAGAATGAGCGTTTTGTAAAGCATGACTTTGGTCTTTCGAGTGAGGAGTTTTGACCCCAGTTGTTTGGACAAGCCGAAGTAGCAACGGTTGCCAAGGGCGATTCTATGCCGGATCTCCACTGTGGTGTCACTTGTGGAATTTACGTTTGCCCCGAGGTAGACAAACTCCTTAACTACCTCGAAATTGTAGCTGTCAATTGTTATGTTTTTTCCCAGGTGGTGAGCGACGGATTGGTTTTTGCTTGACAGCATGTATTTCGTTTTGTCCTCATTGATCTTAAGACCAACTCGTTTCGCCTGTTCTTCAATCGCCGTGAATGCTTCCACAATGCCACGGCGAGAACACGCGATGATGTCGATATCATCCGCGTATCCTAGCAGCTGGATGGACTTGTAAAAGATAGTGCCTTCCCTGTTGACGCCCGCCCGTCGCACTATCTGCTCCAGCACCAGGTTGAAGAAGTCACATGACAGCGCATCTCCTTGCCGAAATCCGGTGCATGTTTCGAATGGTTCCGAGGTCATAGAACCGAGTTGCACGGTGAATCGCATGTTTTTTAGCGTGGCGCGACACAACTGAATCAGTTTTACCGGGATCCCGGCCATCGCCCCAAACAGTTCTTCACGATGAATGCTGTCGTATGCGGCTTTGAAATCGATGAAAAGATGGTGTGTATCGATTCGAAACTCGTTGGTCTTTTCCAGGATTTGTCGAAGTGTGAAAATTTGGTCTATAGTTGATTTGCCGGGCCGGAAGCCGCATTAGCTGCCGATTAGTGCGGTGCAAAATGGTTTTAGACGTTCACACAATACGCTGGACAGGATCTTGTAAGCGACATTGAGCAGGGATATACCTCTATAGTTCTTGCAAGAGGTGGGATCGCCTTTTTTGTGGATGGGGCATATAGAGCTGGTATTCCAGTCGTCGGGCATGCTTTCATCTTCCCAAATTCTGCAGATGATCTGGTGCATGCTCCCTACCAGAACATCGCCGCCAGCCTTGAAGAGCTCTGATGGCAAGCCATCTGAGCCTGCGGCCTTGTTGTTCTTCAGCTTCTGAATAGCTGTGCCGACTTCTTCGATGCTGGGTGGGAGGACTACTTCAGCGGCTGGAGTTGGGATTTCCTCGGTCCCTACCACTCTCTCTTGGTCATGCTCGTTAAGCAGCTGCTGGAAGTGCTGCTTAAATACATCCACTATTCCCTGCGGGTCGGTGACAAGATTCGCAAATATAAGGAAAACCAATTGCAGAAGATGAACTCTCACACGTCGACTCAAACAATTGAATCTTCGACCAATCAAAACATTGAATTGATAGGTCCTCTGCTGTACAGTCCTTATTTCCGCAGATCAAAAATAAAATGCGACGTCAACGCTTGTCGACATCAGAAGAAACGATTGTTACCTCCTTCGGAGTGAAAAATGCGCTTCGAAAATGGGTTCAAACGCAAAAAGGCTGAAAAAAACTATTGCATACGACATTGCAAGATGTCAGGACACCGGGACGGGTAGGCGGAGACAAGGGAGAAGGTTGGAAATCCAAGTGTCTTTCGACACTTGCACTCCGTGCACTGTAAAGCCAGTTTTTCCACATGCCCCAGTGACGAACCAGAAAGATTGTCAAAGGACACTTCCACGAAGTGGTTTTAATCCAGAGGCAACCGCTTTATGACTTCCTTATTCTGAGTAAATATTTGGACATTAAATGGACTGCAGAGTAGTTCGGAAGGATTGTTGACATTAACTGTTTCAAGGCCAAGTTGAATGTAATGCGCCAAAGTCAAGGAAAACCCCGTCATAACCTTGTCACTTGTATTCAAGTAAAGCCGCAGACTTGGTTTGGATTCTCATTAAACGCTCACAAAGAGTATGTATACTAAGAGCCAAGGTTATTGCAGGTTTACCGACTTTCACTGCGTTTCCTTTGATTTGCAGGGTTGCATTAGAACTCGAGTGATGTTAACAACACCGTAATAGTCGAACTGAATATTTAGTGGATTCATATGATGTATGTATGCAATCGGTAAAGAAAAACAAACCAAATTCGCACGTTCCTTTTCCATCAACCTGCCATTTAGGGACGCAACCATATTTCTAACAATCAACCTGTCGCCTTAACGAGCATTTCCTTTGAATAAAAATAAAACAAAAACATCATCTACACACTTTGGCAGATAAATAAATAAACAACTCGTCGATGGTGGCGCAACAGAAGCAGGAGGGACAGCATTCGCCGCGATATCAAAGTGCTCGTTGTGGACATAGACCCCGGAGCATAACAAATCGCCAGCAACAAATGTCTCCGATAGAAAGAAGATGCCCGTACACTGTACGTGGTGGTGTACATCGAACCAAAGAGATTTCCCATCTCCTCCCTCCCTGCACTTTTCGCAGCATACGAGAAGAATCTCGAGCGGAAAGAATAAGTAAAAGCAAAACAACATTGTCGCTCTCGTTGTCATCGTTGCGCGTCGTCTTGCACCTTCCTCTAGCCCTCGTTCGATCGCAAACGATGCTCGCCAAATAATTTCAAGTTTAAAAATAAAAACTCATCGCTCATAAAAATAACAGAACAGAGGAGCAAGTCACAGCGGGCGAGCTCACGAAAGATGGCTAGGAAAATCGTATCAAAAAAAGATGAATAAATGGAATGTTCGTCTAATAACTTACCAGAATGCTCCTATATGGTATGGCCGACTTCTTTCGTTCCAGATTCTACTCCACTAGCTCAACGCACAGGATACACACGGTGAAACAAAATAAAAACAAAAATAATTCCAAATGGAAACGCGACAGGATTCACTTTACATTTTCTGCACGACACGGATGCGTACCGTGTTATCACTTTGATTCCTTCCGAATTACTATTTTTTCCTCTTCGCGAGATAAATTCTTTTTTTCTTTCGATATTTTTATGACTTTTCCCGGGAGCACGGAAGCTATTTTGTCTTCCAATTGGATGCGAATTCACTTTTTATAAAATTGTTTTTCTTTCACCTATCGACACGATTGGATAATTTCCATTTTGGAGCACTACGAGTTCTTGAATTAAACTGAATTGCAACGAACAAATCTGGCGCTGGTCACCGACAGAAGCAGAAACACAAATCTTTTGTTTGACAAGAGGCGTTCGAGCGATTTTTTTCCCAACCATGACGGATGGGATGGATTTGGTGTGACAGCGCGGTTGGCAGCCATGGAAAGTGTGGTCAATTTCACCTCTGCCAGTGGCTCTTAAACTTTTTGGTTAGCAGATTTATTTCAATTGTCGCTTTTCGTCGGTAAAAGCTGATTTAAACTGGAAAGGGCTAGCTCTGGGAATAGTCAAATAATACATGGAATCTAGGTACTATACAGGTAGGGGAAAATGTTATACACTACCAATAAGCCCTTATTGTATGTATGTATGTTGGCGTTACAGTCCATGAAGAACCTGAGCCGAGCTTCTCTCAATCACCCATGTTGTGTGTGATTTCATTTTGCCATAGGTGAAAGGGACCTACAGTTTATTGCCGGTTCCGAAGGGCGAATTTCGAGAAGCTTTTCATGACAATTTTACTACAGAGGGTTTTGTCAGAACCCCGCTGAGGAGAAACACCGTGAAAAACACGTTCGATGACATGGTTGTGTCGGGATTCGATCCCGTGTCATCGGCGTCAGAGGCCAACACACTTCCCACTGCGCCACGGTGCACTCTACCAATAAACCCTTATTATTCAGCTAAAATGTCCACCCTTCTGGGAATTTGAACATCCCTTCTTAACCTTGACGCCTGAATTGTCATCCCTCGAGCTCTTGGGCTAATCCTTTTTCTATGCTTTCATACTTACTTATTTAATTAGATGGCGCTACAGCCCGAAGTGAGCCTGGGCCTCATCCAACCTGCCTTCCAACCGGCACGATCTATGACCAGCTGTTTCCAGTGTCGCACGCCTAGTTGGTTGAGCTTCTTTCTACCTGCGTACGTCATCTTAGATGCGGCCGTCCTCTGCTGCGTCGTCTTTCAGGGTTGGATTTAAAAGCTATACGGGCTAAAGCTGTGGTGTCCAATCGCTCTACATGGCCCAGCCATTTTAGACGTTGGATCCGAAGACGTCGTACTAGGCCGATGTCGTTTAACAGTCCGTACAGCTCATGGTTAAACTCTTCGTCAACACAAACGGGTCCGGAGATTGTACGCAGAATTTTCCTCTCGAAACAACCAAAGTCCTGGCCTCTGCGCCAGAGAAGAGGACCGGAATGTTTAAGGTCTCATAGATGGTTTTCCGAGAGAGGGCTCTTCTACTCAATACTCAATTGCCTCTTGATCCCAAAGGAACAGCGGTTGTCAAGAGTGATTCTGCATCTTATCTCAGCGCTGGTAGCGTCACTGTTGTTCCGCATAAATAGAGGGAAACTTGATCGGCAGAGATACTAGCGGCCTCCTTCGATTGGAGCTTTTCGACTTCAAACTTTCGTTGACCACCTCAACTCCGTGGCTTGATCCGAGTCGATGTTGGCTTCTAGGAAGGATCGTACATCTAGGGGGCTGGAGGAGTGTCTGTCAACGATCTGATCGATGATCGACTGATCAGGTGATCGCTAGGTTCCTTTGTGGATGTTGGGATGCGAGAATCGTGTGCTCTCATTTCGAAGCGTCCAATTTTGATAGGGTCCAAACCTCTGCATTATAAAGGTGCTTTCACTTCTTTATTGAATTAGAAACTACCCTTCGAATCGTTTATTCCAAGGTGCTTTAGACCGAAACAAATCCGACATTTAGTTTTCTACTAGTGGTGTTCTTCAAGCTTCCGTTTTGTCACCCACGCACTTTCTCTTGATCTCTACTCTGTCACTTGTAATCCAATCTACTCCTTCGACATTACTCTCAGCTTCTTATATTCGTTCACTATCTCACGACTCTACTGAGCGTACAAGCTCATGAAATTCCGACATTGGCAGCACCATTGTATGGGGAAAAAATAATGGAATTGAATGCTTCCCAAAAACAGGGCTGCAAGCCATTATCCATGAATGGCATATGCACCTTGGGTACGTGTGTCACTGACAATCTCAATTAGAACGATCACATATTACGATACGAGACATCAGCATCACCAAATCTTTAAAATTCGCTGAAACATCACAGAAGTGTCTTTAACTTTTACCTGATTCCATCCCCACTGCTCTACACCAAATCTTATTTAGCTGACTTGACCGATCCTACCGAAAGCGCAGTATTGCTTTTCCAATCATTCGAATTACTCAAACTGGCTCACTAGAGGGCACGATTCATTGAATTCTGTCCATGTTAATCCACATTCAAAGGCTAACGCAAACGACCACAAGCCTTTCAACGCTTGGCTAAGTTTCTGTTTGAAAGGGAGTAGAAACGTCATTGACATCCGAGAAAAGACAGTGATGTCAAGTCAGTTCTCTCAGACATTGCTCATTTTGACTGCGTTAGGTTATCAAATACTTATAAGCACTCCTGTCGACGCCTTACGTTTTGTTTTAGTGAAAAAATAGCCGTCGAAGAGGACTATAACCTCCATACACTTACGAAACCGTTAAAATAGGTCAAAGATTTGGGCGTACCCTTGAAGCTTCTTACTTACTCACTTAATTTGCAGGAAAGGCTGGACATGAGTTAATACAGCCTTCAGTCCTTAACGGTCCCAGCCCGGAGCGTTGGTGTCCATGCGCTCCATGTGGCCGAGCACTTGTAGTCGACAGATTTTTGCCTTCCGAATCTTTGTACATCTCATAGAGTTCGCGGCTAGATCTTCTTCTCCATTCACCTTGCTCGCAGAGAGGACCCAATAACCGTCGCAAAATTCTTCTTTCGAAGCAGCCAGTGATCAGCTCTGTCCTGTTTTTTTCCATTTTTTAGACCCTAGCTGTTTTGGCAAGCCGAAGTAACAGCGGTTGCCGAGGGTGATTCTGCGCCAGGTCTCCACTATGTTCTCATGCCGCGAGGTTTGTGAACTCGAAATTATAACTGCCGATCGTTATATTTTGTCCAAGGTGAGGAGTGATAGACCACTTTTTTGATGACAGCATATTATGTATTTCGTCTTCTCCTCATTGATGTGAAGACCAGCTCGTTTCGTCTGATCTTCAATCGCCGGGAATGCTTCCACCATAGTGTGCTGGGAACTTGCGACAATATCAATGTCATCTGCGTAGCGTCCACATTTTTTTATATAGACTCTATCATGGACGTCCAAAAGGCGGCAAAAACATGGCGAAAAATCTGTGAAGTGTACAGTGAGAATGGTGTGAATGAACATTGGAACCAGGAGTGATCTGCTCGATTCTGTTTCGGAAATTTTTCGATGACACGGCTGAAGTAGGTGTCCACGCCAATACCCTGCCTTCTAACCTGAAACATATACCCGACCTACCTGTCCGGTTTGCCCCAAAAGTGATTAGATGTTATATATACATATATGTCACAACTTACTTACTTTGATGGCGCTACAGTTCGGGGTGAACCAGGGCCTCAACCAACAAGCCTCTCCAGCCGGCCCGATCTTCGGCCAGCCGCTTCCAGTGCCGCACGCCCAGTTGGTTGAGGTCCCCTTCCACATGAGCACGCCACCTTAAATGCGGTCGTCCTCTGCTGCGTCGTCCCTCGGGGTTGGAGTCGAAGACGCTTCGGGCCGGAGCGTTGATGTCCATTCCCTCTACATGGCCTAGCCATCTTAGACGTTGGATCCGAAGACGTCTAACCAGGCCGATGTACAGCCCGTACAGTTCTTGGTTGAATCTCCTCCTCCATTTTCCGTTTACACAAACGGGACCAAAGATTGCACGCAGAATTTTCCTCTCGAAACGTCCAAGAGCCTCTTCATCCGCTTTTGATAACGTCCAAGTATCAGCGCCGTAGAGGAGGACCGGGATGATTAAGGTTTTGTAGAGGGAAACCATAGTTTTTCGAGAGAGGGCTCCACTACTCAATTGCCTCTTGAGCCCGAAGAAGCAGCGATTGGCAAGAGTTATTCTGCGTTTTATCTCAGCGCTGGTGTCGTTGCTGCTTGTCACTACCGAGCCAAGGTAGACGAAGTCCTTGACTACTTCAAAAATATAGCTGCCGAAGGTGACGTTCTGACCAAGACGTCGGTGTTGTGCGTCTTTCTTGGATGACAGCATATATTTGGTCTTGTCCCCATTTACCCTTAGACCCACTTTCGCCGCTTCTGCTTCAATGCTTGTGAACGCCTCATTGACGTCTGGCTTTCTTCGTCCAATAATGTCAATGTCATCAGCGTAGGCAAGCAATTGTGTGGACTTGAAGAATATCGTACCTCTTGTATTGGCCGCAGAGTCCCGCACGATCTTTTCAAGAATAATGTTGAAGAAATCACATGACAGTGCCTAACCCTGTCTAAAACCTTTTTTAACATCAAAGGGGTCGGTTAGTTCACCTCCGACCTTAATGGAGCAGCGAGAGTTCTCCATAGTCATCCTGCATAGTCTGACGAGTTTGGCAGGAATGTTAAAACATGACATGGCTCTGTATAGCTCGTCTCTATAAACACTATCATACGCAGCTTTAAAGTCGACGAAAAGATGGTGCGTGTCGACCTGGAATTCATGGGTCTTCTCCAAGATCTGCCGTAGTGTAAATATTTGGTCTATCGTGGATTTTCCTGGCCTGAGACCACACTGGTAGGAGCCTATCAGATTGTCCACGAACGATTTCAGGTACTTACACAGTACGGCAGAGAGGATCTTGTACGCGATGTTCAGGAGGCTTATCCCTCTGTAATTGGCGCAGTCATCGGAATCTCCTTTCTTATGGACCGGGCAAACGATACTGAGATTCCATTCATCGGGCATGCGTTCTTCCGACCATATCTTGCAGATGAGTTGGTGCATGTTCCTAACCAGCTCATCGCCAGCTGCTTTAAACAGCTCCGCGGGGAGTCCGTCTGCTCCAGCAGCCTTATAAGACTTAAGTTTCGATATCGCTATCTTAACATCGTCTAGGTCGGGTGGACGGGATTCTCCTTCGTCTGCGTCCATTGTGAATGGTTCGCTCTGCCTGACGGTGGCATTTTGACTATCATCGACGTTATACAGTCTGCAGAATTGGTTCTTCCACAATCTCAGCATCGACTGTGACTCAACTACTAGTTGTCCGTGCTCATCCCTGCAGGCTTCTGCTCTGGCTTTATAGCCTTGGCATGTTCGTTTTACTTTCTGGTAACATTTTCGAACGTCGTTCCTGCAGTAACATCTCTCCATCTCCTCGATCTCGCGCTTCTCGTGCTCCTTTTTTTTCCTTCCCAGAAGCGCATGCTCCTCCCTCCTTTTCTGTTCATAGAGCTCGCGGGCAGCTCTCGTCCGTCGATGCAATGTGGCCATGTATGCATTCTGTTTCTCTACATGGGCCTGTCTGCGCTCATCATCAAACCAGGGGTTTCTCGACGGTGGAGGCTCGAAACCGAGTATATTTGAGGCGGCCTCTCTAATGGCTTTCTGAAAGCGACTCCATTGCTGTTCTATGGTTTCTGCAGATTGCATCGGGACCTGAGAGAGCTTGAGGGAGACTTGATCGTCGAAGTTACTGGCGGTCTCCTGCGATTGCAGCTTTCCGACGTTAAATTTTGGTGTTCTTACTCGATTCCGTTGGTTCCGAGAAATTCGCATCTGTACCTTGGCTGCAACAAGGTAATGATCCGAGTCGATGTTGGCTCCTCGAAAGATTCGGACATCTAGGATGCTGGAGGAGTGTCTGCCGTCGATCGCAAAATTATCAATTTGGTTGGTTGTCGATTGATCGATAGAACGCCAGGTCCCCTTATGGATGTTGAGGTGTGGGAATCGTGTACTTGCTACTACCAGGTTATGTCCCACCATAAAGCCCACTAGCCTTAGTCCGTTTTCTGACGTGGTGTTGTGTAGGCTGTGCTTTCCAATGACCCGTTCAAAGATAGCTTCCTACCTCGAACAACAAATCCGCATCCGAATAAGCGTTGTCTATTTTCTCTGTTTCCGTAGTATATATCACAGTTTCTCATCCGCTTTTTGCCTGATCCATCCCATCGCACTTCTTGGAGCGCTGTAATGTCTGCCTTATAGCAGTCCAAAGAGTTGACCAGTTGTTCGGCTGCACCTGGTCTGTTGAGGGACCTAACGTTCCAGGTGCAGAACCGAAATTCGTTTCCTTTTTGACGTTTGCGGGGGTCGTCAACATGTAATCGTCCGTATCCGAGGCTATTGGTTGTTTCTGAACAAAATTTTAGCCCTATGCGCAACCCCCAACCTGGAGGGCCAGGTTCCTCTTTCCCCAGGAACAAGGGGTCGGGTCGCTGCACACATTGGTTCACTACCTGGTGGGTGCCAGTATGGCTATCCAGGGGAGGCCACGCGGAGGCTGTGTGTCAACTTGGATTGAGCAGGGATAGTTAACGCGATCAACTTCTTTGCTCTGTTTGTTCGCTTCCTTCTCCCCCTTATATCCCACAAGCTGAGCTATTTTTCTAACGGTCACAGCGACTTACGATGCTCTACAACGACTATTCGAAACTATATTTTAGGTTATGCCCTACCAGGACTACAACTTCTAAGAAAAATAGCCACGTGAATTGAGCATTGTCTAGAGTCTAGACTCTGAAATTGATCCGATTAGTGCTGACATCTGCCGCTCTGTATTTAAATCTTGATTTTTCTTAAGATATTTATCTCGGAACTCTTTTAATAAATTTCCTTTAAACACAACACTTAACGAACACACCCGTGAAACTTACCACACACACCCCTTATCACTTGACACACGTGCTACATGACAGTTGACATTTGAACAAAAACGTAAACAAACAGAATCAATTTTTCCGGAGTGTATCCATTTTCTCGCAAATCCTTCGAAATGGACACGAGTGGAAAATTCGTTCTTCCCTCCCCCAAGTTTAAGGATATGGAAAAACCCCACACAATAACACCACATTTTCTAACACCGCACGGAATGATGTTGCCCCGAGGCAAGCAGCCTCCTCCAATGTACGGAGCACGAGGCGCGACTTATCCATCCAAGTACTTGGCTCAACCAACGGCACCCGCTGCTAATCCAACGCCCGAGAAATCACAGAAATATTTCTGCGAACCATGCGAGGCGGAATTCCACACATCTACCGACTACAAGGTGCACCGAAGCGAACACGTCCAATGTGAGATCGATAATTGCTCGTTCCGAGGTCATCCAGCGTTCATGGATACACATATCACCTTGCAACACGCATCGGGGATCTACGATCAGCTTAAGAAGCTCAATACTCCGGAAGAGATCGCACAATGGCGGGCGGAACGAAAAAAGAATTATCCAACGGTGGCAAGTGTGGAGCAGAAGTGGAAGGCTCGTGAGCAGCGAATGCTTAGGGGCGAGAAGTTGGAGCGAATCAAGAACAGATTCGGCCGTCAGAGTGATCGCAGACAGATGAAGCCGAGTAATCAGCCCAACGCTGAAGGTGTAAAGAACAAACCGGAATCTAATAGGCGGCAGAAAAAGCGGAAACGATTTGAACTTATTTCGGGTCGAGCGAATAAAGCGACCAAAGTGGAAGAAGTTAAGCAACCAGCGGTAGAAGGAGTGGAAAGTGAAGAATCAGCGTGTGGCGGTCTGACGATGTTTAAGGGAACGGCGAAGATGGCGGGGTACAAAAGGATTAAAAAAGCGAACACAAACGCTCTTTCGTCATTGGTGGGAATGTACGGATCCGATTCGGACTCAGAGTCAGAGGATGGTGACCACAGTGAAGAGGAATCTCCGTTTTCGAGCCAGGAGGTTAACGAAGCGAAACAGAACAGCACGGAAGAACAACCAGTTATGGAGGAAGACGTGACAGAGGGACCAGATATGATGGACGCCACGATTCCCGAACAATCGACATCCAATGACGTTACAGTTGAACTAAAGACACGCGACGAAGCATCAACAGAGGAGAGCACAAATATCGCTGATAACACCGTTTCTGGAGATCCACAGCCAGAAGTAACCGGCAGTGACGACGAAGCCCCCGAAGAAGTCCCGATAGAGAAAAACACAAGTATTCCCGACAGAGTCCAACCCATACTACCAGAGAAAAAGCTCACGGACCCTGCACCGGCAAAGAAACCACTACGATCCGGTTTAGACTACAAAAAGCTACGTAGCCGCCGGCAGAATACAATGCTGGAGAAACTCCTCGAGCCTGAAATACGCCACGAACGCAATGTTCTACTCCAGTGCGTGCGCTTTGTCGTGGAAAACAATTTCTTCGGCATTGGGACATCATCCACATCGACATCGTCGACTTAGATCAAGTCAAAAACAAACAAAAAAACTCAATCACTATCGCTAGTCTTAAGGAATAAAGATTTATTGTTGTTGATAGAATTCGCCTTGTCTTTGCTGCTGCTGCTGGCGAGCGACTTGAGTGTATTTCGTTTTTGATTCCTCCAATTCTCTGACACGCGAGCGGGCATGATGAATACGATGCCAAGCCATTTGTAAAACCTTGGCAGACGCGTAACCGGAACCCTCGTGTGGTTGCCCAGTCGACACCTGCGTGAGGTAATTTATTTGCTCACTCAGCTTAGATTCAACATTCGAGAGGGATTTGAGGAATTGCTGCGTTTGATTTTCGGCATTCTTCTGTGACGACTTCTCTTTGCTCAGCTCCTGGAGTGCTTGACCTGGTCGGGGAGAAATCAGTTTATAGATCGGAGCTTTTGCGGTGGTTTTTACATATGTCCTTACCGGCGCTTTGAAGGCATGTGATGATGTCTTTTTCGATGGCATCTAGGGCGTGTATTTTGTCGAGTGGATTATGGGCCATTTCGTGTAAAAGTATAAACGAATATCACAAAAAAGAAACTGCAGCCGCGGTATGCAGCTGAGAAATGTCAGAACTGACAGCAGGAATGATTTTAATTTCTATACGAAGCTGTCAAGACGGATGGCTGCATTCAGCGCCAAGATGTGATTTGATCCGAATTGTATTGTTTTTAAAGGTGCTCAGTAAAGGACCAAATTGACCGTATCGTTAACACACCAACCACTGCGCTCCGGCAATAGTCTCTAGTCTAGAGTTTCTTTAGATATAAGCCCAATGCGGGTTGCTACGGACTGATCATAGACAGAAAAAGGATGAAAAACTGCTAAATCTACTACAAGAGACGACTTCCACGACCTCCTAGATAGAACATACACCCAATGTCCCAACTACGATGCTAAGATTGTGCTAGAAGATTTTAATGCGAAACTGGGCTAAACAGTTGCTTTTGATAGAGTCGTAGGCAACAAAGCCTACACAGCCTACAAGCTTCCCAACGGGGCAAAATCTTCTAGTTGCTAGCACGCACTTTCCGCATGTCAATATCCACAAAGGAACCTGGCGGTCTCCGGTTCAATCAACCGTCAACCAGATTGACCTTACTTAGGTGGCGCTACAATCCGTGGTGA
Source organism: Eumerus sabulonum (assembly GCA_951905685.1). Classification (NCBI taxonomy): domain Eukaryota; kingdom Metazoa; phylum Arthropoda; class Insecta; order Diptera; family Syrphidae; genus Eumerus; species Eumerus sabulonum. The sequence continues at coordinate 103,220,952 of OX645063.1, forward strand.
ACCTGGGCCTCAACCAACAAGCGTCTCCAGTTGGCACGGAATTTGGCCAGCTGTTTCCAGCGCGCACTCCCAGTTGGTCAAGGTCCCCTTCCACCGGCGTGCGCCACCGTAGATGCGGCAGTCCTCCTTACCCAGCTTCGCATTGAAATCTCCTAAAACGATTTTGGTGTCATAGCTGGGACATTGGGCATATGTTCTATCTAGGAGATCATAGAAGTCGTCTTCATGTCGGTCGTCTTTCTCCTCTGTGGGGGCGTAGACACATATTAAGCTTACATTGCCGAGATTGGCCTTAATGCGCATAGTTATGAGGCTCGGTTCCAAGCCCAACTCGCCATTAAAGAGGACATGCTCCCTAAGTCGATTAAATCAACAGACGATATCGACGAAGCGGCCTACCAGCTCAATACAGCACTCATCTCATCCTTTAGAGACAGCTGTATACCCAGGTCAACTACAAAAAAACGTTGTGTGCCCTGGTGGAACAGTCAGCTTGAGTCCCTAAGGAAGCAGGTGAAATCGCTGTTTAATAGAGCAAAACGGTACAATAGTTGGACTGATTATAGATCTGCTCTAACCAAGTACAACCTCGAACTGAGGAAATCCAAGAGAACGTCTTGGAGGAAGCATTGCGAGAATACAGACTCGCTTCCAACTGCAGCCCGACTCCAGAAAACACTCTCTCGAGAGCACACAAATGGGCTCGGGCTGCTTCGCAAATCAGACGGCACCTTCACCGTCAACCGCAGGGAAACCCTGGAGACCTTGCTCGAGGTGCACTTCCCTGGTTCTACTCCCTACTCGATGTCCTCTGACGATCAGATTAACGTCACAGAAAACATCGACAGTAGAACAAATAGCCTCTCTGGAAGACTATTCAGCCAGACAGGGTTAAATGGGGAATTAGCTCATTCAAACCTTACAAGGCTCCAGGCAAAGACGGCGTCTTTCCTGCGATCCTACAGAAAGGCTTGAATACAATTCTACCATCACTGATAGTTCTATTTAGGTCTTGCTTCAACCTGGGATACATACCCCGGACTTGGAGAGAGGTCAATCTTGTCTTCATCCCCAAGATTGGGAAACCAAGCGAGCAACCTAAATCCTATCGCCCTATCAGTTTGACTTCGTTCTTTCTAAAAACAATGGAGAAACTGATAGAGCTCCACATTAGAGGTATCCTGGAAAACCAGACACCTCTGCACCCCAACCAGTATGCATATCGCAACGAGCGATCTACCGAAAACGCACTACACCACTTGGTGACGTGCATTGAAAACAGTTTCACACAAAAGGAGATCGCAATCTGCGCCTTCCTCGATATAGAGGGAGCCTTTGATTATACTGGCTATGATTCGATCACCACTGCATTATCCTGCAGGGGTGTGGACCATCCCACTAATCACTGGATTAGGGCGATGCTAAATAGCCGTATCATATCAGCCACATGCGGAGAGGTCTCAGTGACAGTATCGGCGGTCAGAGGATGCCCACAAGGGGGAGTCCTCTCACCACTGCTTTGGTCGATAGTCGTCGACGATCTATTACGCAAGCTGACCACTCTGGGCTACGAGGTCATCGGATATGCTGATGACCTAGTAGTCATTGTTACGGGCAAGTGCGAGGTCACTGCCTGTGAGCGCATGCAACTTGCGCTCCAATTCATCTCTGACTGGTGTGGCAGAGAGGGGTCATCTATTAACCCAAATAAGACAATCTTAGTCCCATTTACACGGAGGAGAAAGGTACAACCCTGCTCAATCCTTCTAAATGGAACACACATAGGATTTTCAGAGGACGTAAAATATCTAGGTATTGACCTAGACCGCAAACTCAACTGGAACTCCAACATGAAAAATAAACTCATGATAGCGACTAAGGCCATGTGGGCCTGCCGACGCACCTACGGTAAAACCTGGGGGCTTAAACCTAAGGTGGTCCACTGGTTATATACCGCGATAGTAAGGCCTATCGTTACCTACGGGTCCACCGTATGGTGGACAAAAGTTGAACAAAAAACTACTATTATTAAGCTTCAACGCCTTCAGAGACTAGCGTGCCTGGGCATTACAGGCGCTATGCCGTCCTGCCCTACGGCAGCACAAGAAGCACTCATTGGACTCGTTCCACTGCACCTTTTTATCAAAAAGGTGGCATTACGCAGTGCAATCAGAATCCTCTGCTCGGGAACAAATATGCCATGTAGACCCGCAGACCACATGTCCATATTGCAACACTTTCCCGAGCTGGATATGATTACTACGGTCTCGGACGCATTGCCACACACCTTCACCTTTGACAAGAGATTTGAGGTGCTGATCCCAAATCGCTCAGCATGGGAAAACAGTGATCCCCTGCTGAATGTCAAAGGCCTTAGGTGGTACACGGATGGCTCCAAGATGGCTTCTGGCGTTGGCGCCGGCATCCTTGGACCAAAACGTAAGATCTCGAAGGCCCTGGGAGTAAGCCCCAGCGTCTTCCAAGCTGAACTGCACGCCATCCTAACATGCGTCAACCTAAATCTCGAGACCGGCATCAGAGGAGTAACTATCAACATACTCTCTGATAGCCAAGCAGCGCTTAAAGCACTGGGTTCGTACAGCACGAACTCGAAAACCGTTAAGGAATGCCATGACGCCCTGCAAGAGCTCGCCAAAAGAAACACTATTAAACTTTGGTGGGTGCCAGGCCATAAAGGTATCAAGGGCAATGAAATTGCCGACCAACTTGCCAGAAAAGGTTCCAGCGACAAATACATAGGTCCGGAACCTTTCTGCGGCATTCCCGGGTCTAAGATAAATCACCTCTTAGACAAGTGGGAAAAGTCGCAACACCTGTCCTTCTGGAACAGTGTTCGGGGACTCCGTCAATCTAAACGACTTATACGACCCCTGAACAAACACCCTTTTGACATACTTAAGCTCAATAGAGGGGATATCAGAAGACTGGTCAGCTACCTAACGGGACACTGCGGTCTGAGATATCATCTCAATAAAATTAGTCTCTCGTCTGAAACTGAGTGTCGACTCTGTCTAGAGGACGATGAGACGGCAGAACACATACTGTGTGAGTGTGCTGCACCCTGCCATCTTAGGAAGCGCATCCTTCTCAGTGAAGTTGTGACTCCTGAGGGGATCACCCTGGCTCCCACGAGAAGCCTTCTCAACTTCATTACACAGGTTGAGAGGCTACTCGGCTAATCGGCTAGCAGGCACAATAGATCTGCAAAGGTCGCTGTGCCATATTGCTAAGAGTAGCACTAGCCCCATGTGAAAAAAAAAAAAAAAAAAAAAAAAAATGAGGCGTTTGCTTACATACTTGAACCTTAGGACTTTTTTTCCTGAGTCTGCCTCGAAAAACAAATCCGCATCCTTGAAGCAGTTCCCGTAGTAGTTATCGCAGATTTTCCTCCGTTTTTTGCCTGGTCCATCCCAACGCACTTCTTGGAGCGCGGTAATGTCTGCTTTATAGCAGTCTAAAGAGTTGACCAGTTGTCCGGTCGCAACTGGTCTGTTGAGGGACCTAACGTTCCAGGTGCAGATCCGGAATTCGTTTGCTTTTACGCGTTTGCGGGGGAGGCTATTGGCTGTCTCTGAACAAATTTTTGTTTTACGCGATAGGGATGTTAACCCTAAGCGCAACCCCCTAAGACCAAAGAACAAAGGGCCGGCTGTTCTATTCCTTATGGGCGTGAGCCCCAAATATATTGTAGTAGCGCGAAATAAGGTGTTCACTAGGTAGTTCTTCTCGCTCGAACCGTGTGCGCCGCCGTTGACTCCATCTTGGGAATTCTTCCGTCGCCGTGCCGAAGAAGGAACTGAGCCCTGGTGGCGACTCAGACTCCCCGCCTCTCTCGTTTGCTGCCGCAAGCAACCTTACAAAGCAGTCTACCCGATCTACAGTTGAGGTACTAGGCACCCAGCAGCCACCTCGTGGAGGTGAGGGTAGACGTTTGCAGACAGAGGCTGGAGTGTCGGCGCTTGTGCCTTCATATGTTCGCAGATACCCCGTTTACATGCGTAGTTGAATCCGGATTCACCTAGGATCGAAATTCATATAAACGCGGATCGAGTTGAAATAGAGTCGACTCGACTCGATCCAACTAGTCGAGCTGTTGGGCGGTCTGGTTGGGCGGTCTGCCAGGGCCATCTGGCTGGGCGGTCTGCCAGGGCCATCTGGCTGGGCGGTCTGGCTGGGCGGTTGACTGAGCGGTGTTTCAAGGCGATGTGATTGATTGATTGAATTGATTGTCTGGCTGGGTGGTTTGGCCGAGCGGTCTGGCTGGCGGCCCGGCCGGGCAGTCTTGCTGGGCAGTCTGGTTGGGCGGTCTGGTTGGGCGGTCTGGCTGGGCAGTCTGGCTGGGCAGTCTGGCTGGGTAGTCCGGTCTGGTTGGGCGGTCTGGCTGGGCGGTCTTCCTGGGCGATCTGGCTTGGCGGTCTGGCTGGGCGGTCTTCCTGGGCGGTTTGACTGAGCGGTCTGCCTGGGCATTCGTGTTGGGTGGTCTGCCTGGGTGGCCTGGCTGGGCAGTCTGGCTTGGCGGTATGGCTAGGGGACCTGGCTAGGTGGTCTGGCTGGTCGGTCTGGCTGGGCGGTCTGGCTGGACGATCTGGCCCGGTGGTGGTCTGGTTGGTCGGTGTGGCTGGGCGGTCTTCCTGGGCGGTCTGGCTGGGCGGTCTAGCTGAGCGTTGTGGCCGGGTGGTCTGGCTGGGTGGTTTTGCCGAGCAGTCTTGCTGGGCAGTCTGGTTGGGCGGTCTGGTTGGGCGGTCTGGCTGGGCAGTCTTGCTGGGCAGTCTGATTGGGCGGTCTGGCAGGGCGGTCTGGCTGGGCGGTCTTCCTGGGCGATCTGGCTTTGCGGTCTGGCTGGGCGGTCTTCCTGGGTGGTCTGGCTGGGCGGTCTGGCTGGATGGTCTGGCCAAACGGTCTGGCTGGGTGGCCTTGCTGGGCTGTTTGATCGGGCGGTCTGGCTGGGCGGCGGTCTGACAGGGCGATCTGACTGTTCGGCTATGAAAACACAACCGCGAACTCTACGAGCTGTACAATGATGTGGATATAGTCCGGAAAGCAAAGATCCGTCAGCTACACTGGCTCGACCACATCGAGCGCATGACCACCAACGCTTCAAATAAGAGGGTTTTCGGATCTGAGAATCCTGACTCGAACCTCCGGTATGAAAACCAAGTAATCGCGGATGTAAGAAAATTTGGTCATGATAACTGAAAGCAACGTACCCGGGACCATCAAGCGGGACCATCAAGTAGGGAAGGCAGCTATAGTTCAGGTCCAGGTCTTCAATGAATCACTGGCCAGATAAGTGAGTATGGATTTTAGTATAAGAACAACTTTTTTGCAGTATAGCTCTTAACCATATGCCTGAGTATAACTGGAGCATTAGGATACTACAGGAAACGGTACATCCGTCGAACTAACTATGGTTTACTCGGCTTCGGTGTTGGCTTCTGACGCCGATGGCCTTAATTCGAATTCCTACATCAGCCATGTCCATCGAGTGTGTTTTTCGTGGTGCCTCTCCGCAGGAAAGAGGTATTGTCGGGAAAAGCTCATAACTCGCCTTTATAGGTCCCTTTTACTTATGGGAAAAGAATCGCATACAACATAAGTGATTGACAGAAGCCCAATGCTGGTCCTTCAAGAACTACAAGGCCAGCATTCACACGTACAGAGAGTTCCAATTGTCAAATTTTGAAACAAGCTTAAACACCCTGTCAGCATTAGAGAAGGGGAATGAAGTAGACGCTAATACAACTGATTTCAGTAAAGCCTTCGACAAAATATCCCACAATGTCGGAGTCTACACGAGGGCTATCTGACGAGGGCTAAAATAAGTGTAAAAGAGAGGGTAAGTGAAAGAGAAATACATTGGCACAGTCACGCGCGGGTAGCTACTTCGTGGGTTTTTTGACATTTCCTCATCTCCTCTTCTTTGTTTTGCGATGTCGCTTCACTCCTGTTCCTGACTTGGAAGTGTACGTTTGGATACCATTCTTACTTTTCAAACATCACCACAGGTTAACGAAATTGAAATGTGAAGCGAAATGTCAAAAAACAGGCACGCGCAGAAAAGCTCCGTGTGGACGCGTCCTCAAATTGGAACGTAGGTTGAAAAGAAAAAGGCGCAAAAAGAAAGCCCTCGTGTAGACTCCGACAATCTAATACTCTTCAAAATGTCTTTCCTAGGCATTGAACCCACTGCATTGAAGTGGACGTCTTATTTAAAAATCAGTGTTCGCTTTAAATCTGACTTTTCTAAGTCTTTCTTAGCCTCTTCCGGCACTCCCCAAGGCAGCCACCTAGGTAGACTTGATTTTATTCTTATTATTAACGACATAGATATAATCATCAAACTTTCCCATCTCTCACTGTACGCCGATGACGCCAAGGTCTTAAAGACCATTTCCTCGCAACAAGATCCCTCATCAATCCGATTTCAATAGCTTTTCTAACTGGTGTTCCAAGAATTACTTGGAGCTTAACATTTCCAAATGCTCTCCCCGTCTCTACTTTCTCCGCCGTTCAGGTCATCCGCGATCTTGGCATACTATGTGACCAAAAGCTCAATTTCCGCGCACACATCGACCATATCATTCTTAAGGCCAATTCTGCACTCAGTTTCGTGAAGCGCGCGCTGGTCTAAAGAATTCTCCATCCCTACGTGACTCGATTCCTCTATATTACCTTCGTTCGCACTATTCTTGATTAGGCCTCTCAAGTGTGCTCTTCTTATGAACAAACTCACATATCTAGAATCGAGAGCGTCCAGCGCTGATTTCTACGCTTCGCTCTTCGAGATCTGCACTGGCAAAATCCTCTGTTCTTACCGCCCTATGAAGACCGACTATTAAATCTGAGTACGTTGGAGGAAAGAGGAAGGGTATCTGACATCCTCTTCTTTCGAAAACTCCTAGCAGGTACCAATGACTGCGCCACCATCTACAACACCATATCTCTTAACGCTAACCCTCGCAGTCCTCGTCTCTTCTATCTATCCACCCCACGTACCTCATAAGGCTCCAATGAACCCATTTCCCGTATGCAGGGAAGTGTTAATTCGAACACTAGCTTCGATTTCAACCTCAGCAATCCTTGCCTAAAGCTCCGTAGTCCCCCCTTCACCCAATCACAGTTCTCTAACCGCACCCCCCCTCTATCGTTCTTGTTGATTATTTAGGTTAGATTAGTTAAGAAGCTTGAATTAAGCTCAATAAATGGAGGTCACCACGAAATTCTAATTCTTGCCATTTTCCACTATTTACATAAACGAAGCACTGAACGCGTCCACTAAGTCGATAACTCCCATCGATAACCAGCAAGTACCTGTCTCGCTCTTGACATTCAGTCCAGTTATGATTCCATTCGTTTTTTGACATTAACACCGGCGGTCGTTTCGGCGTGTTACTTTCCCTAGAATTCCTCTACCACGTGTTGTTCAGCGATATTTAACTTACTCTTTTCCCAAATATTGTTATTATCTAAAAGGTAATTGAATTTGGTCAATTGTTCGATTGCAAATTGCTTGAACGAAACCGATATAACCTCTCGCCGCAGATTCGCAACATGACTGACGTAGCCGACAAGCTGGATGAAGTCCCTGTTGAAGAGGTCGAGAAGGTTGATGAGCCCACCAAGGAGGAATCATCCGAGGATGCTCCCACCAAGGAGGAATCATCCGAGGATGCTCCCACCACCGAGTCCGAGTCACCGGAAAAAGTTGACTCTTCCGCCAATGGTGACGTATCCAAATTGGAAGAGAAAATCATTCGTCAGATCGAATACTATTTCGGTGACTCAAATCTACTTCGTGACAAATTCCTATTGGAACAGATCTCAAAAAGCGAAGAGGGATGGGTGCCATTTGATGTTCTCTTGACATTTAAACGTTTAGCTGCACTAACAACAGATGTTTCGGTGATTGTTGATGCGTTGCACAAGTCCGATGAGGGATTGATTGAGGTGAGTGAGGATAAGACAAAACTACGCCGACATCCGGAACGTCCGATTCCAGAGTACAATGAGGAGAAACGAAAGGAAATCATGTCGCGCACTGCGTATGCCAAAGGTTTTCCGCTCACCATCGAGATGTCCGATTTGATTGAGTTCTTCCAACCCTTCGAAAAGGTGGCCAACATCACCATGCGGAAGTATTTGGATAAAGCCACAAAGACATACAAGTTCAAGGGCAGCGTATTCGTGACCTTCCTCAAGAAGGAACAGACAGAGGATTTCATCACAAAAGAGAAGGTAAGTCAAGCGAGCACTAATTGGGGTGGAGACCGTAGGTCATCTGACTGTCGTTTAGGTTCAATACAAGGGCAACGATCTCATCCGTAAGTGGCAAGAAACCTATCTTCAAGAGAAGAAAGAGGAGCAGATTGCGAAGAAGAACAAAAAGTCCAAACAGAAGGAAGAGGAGAATAAAATCAAATTACCGAAGGGAGCTGTGCTCTTCTTTGAAGGCACCACGGACACTACGTCTCGCGAACTTATCCGCAACGCTCTGGAACTTTTGCAGGCCGACATCGCATACATTGACTTCAGTAAAGGCGATAAAGACGGGCACATTCGTCTAATGGGCGAAAACACCGCCGCCGCTCTACTTGAAAAATTCAAGGACAATAAAGTAAGTTTGCAACCTTAAGTCATCTTGCCACCTATCTGATGGATGGTAATGCTTTCTCTTTGGTTACAGCTCGTGCTCTCCGACTCGACAGAGCTCACAGTTCGCCTACTGACCGACGAAGAAGAGAAAGCGTTCCTCGACAAAGCGATCGAACACATGAAGTCGCGAAGGAATCAACAGGGTCGTAACAAGGGAGGCAACCGTAAACGTCGTGGCGGTGGTGACGAATCAGATTCGAAGAAGAAGAAAGCCGACTAGGCCGTTGGCTTGATGCTAAACATTTTTTTTTTTAAACGAACGAGTCTGTGTCGGATTAATCACTCTCTTGGAGTTTTCTTAACTTTTTGACTGTTGTTTCTACCTATGATGTATATAATCATAAAGAATTGTAAGAAAGGATTATACTTATCGAATAAAGTTCTGTTCAACTGGAATCGAATTCTGGGGTTCTATTCGCGCTTGCAGCTTCGCTGCTGAGCTTCGTTGCTCAGAAACAAAAAAACAGCCTCGGATAATAGAACGGAACGGATCTATGTTGACGACCCTATAAGAAAACAAAAAACAAACCTTCGGTTCTGTACGTGGAATGTTAGGTCCCTAAACAGGCCAAGTGCAGCCGAACAACTTGCGGACGCCCTAGACCGCTATAAAGCGGACATCACCGCCATCCAGGAAATGCGATGGAATGGACCGGGTAAAAAGCGGATGAAAAACTGCGACATTTACTACGGTGACTGCTATAGGGAGAGAGGACAGAGACTATTTGGATGCGGATTTGTTGTTAGAGGTGGACTAAGACAAAGTCCTAACGATCCGCTTCAAGGCAAATTTCTGTAATATCAGCCTCATATGCGTCCATGCCCCCACGGAAGACAAGGATGACTCAATCAAAGATGATTTCTTTGATCTCCTAGACAGAACATATACCAAATGCCCCAGCTATGATACCAAAATCATACTAGGAGATTTTAACGCTAAGCTGGGTAAAGAAAGCATCTTTGAGCGGGGCATCGGCAAACACAGCCTACATGACACCACATCCGATAACGGACATAGGCTGATCGACCTTGCCACGGGGCGAAATCTTCTTCTAGCCAGCACACGATTTTCCCACCTCGATATACACAAAGGCACCTGGCGGTCGCCAGATCAATCAGTCACCAACCAGATTGACCACATCGCGATTGACGTCAGACACTCCTCCACTATTCTTGATGTTCGCACTTTCCGAGGAGCGAATATCGATTCAGACCACTATCTTGTAGTAGCCAAGATACGTCAGCGCATAACACGAACACCGCGGAGTAGAGTTGGAACATCAAGCTATGACGTCGGAAAGCTACTATCGCCGGAGATCGTCAGTGCCTTTGCTAACCGCGTCTCCCTTAAGGTCTCCGATACACCTCAATCCTCCACTCAGTCAGTAGAGCAACAATGGAGCCTGTGCAAACAAGCCCTGAAGAGCACAGCAACGGAAGTGCTGGGCCTTAAAGCTCCACCACGACGAAATATCTGGTTCGATGACGAGTGTAGAAGGATTCATGCGGAAAAGCAGGAGGCATATAAAGCCTCACTACACAAAAAAAAAAAAACAAGAGCGGCTCGTGAGCTCTACGAGCTTAAAAGAAGGAAGGAAGGAAGGCTTCTCAAGAGAAAAAAGAAAGAGCACGAGAAGCGGGCGATTGATAACTTGGAGAGGTGCTATTGCAGGCACGACGTTCGAAGATTTTATCAGCGGATAAAACGAATGCCTCAAGGCTATAAAGCCCGAACGGAGGCCTGTAAGGATGAGAACGGACACCTAGTAGTAGAATCGCAGTTGATGCTGAGAATTTGGAAAAAACACTTCTGCAGACTGTATAACGGCGGTCACAGCCAACATACCGCCGTCAGACAGAATGATCCATTTTTTAACGACGAAGATCGCAGAGAATTCCGTCTCCCTGACCTCGACAAAGTTGAGATTGCCATGTCGAAACTCAAGTCGAATAAAGCTGCTGGCGCAGATGGACTGTCTGCTGAGCTCTTCAAAGCGACTGGGAGTGAGCTGGTTAGGAGCACGCACCAGCTCATCTGTAAGATATGGTCAGAGGAAATCATGTCCGAGGAATGGAGTCTCAGCATTGTTTGCCCGATCCACAAAAAAGGAGACCCATTGGACTGCGCCAATTAAAGAGGAATAAGTCGCATACAAGATCTTCGCTGCCGATTTGTGTGAACGACTGAAGCCATTCGTGTGGCTTCAAGCCAGGGAAGTCCACCATCGATCAAATCTTCACACTACGGCAGATCCTGGAAAAAAACAATGAATTTCAAGTCGACAGTCAACACCTATTTGTCGACTTCAAAGCCGCATACGACAGCGCTATTAGAGATGAGCTATACAACGCTATGTCTACCTTTGCCATACCTGCTAAACTCATCAGACTATGCAGGTTGACTTTGGAGAATGCTCGCTGCTCCATCCGAATCGGTGAACACCTTACCGATAGTTTTGATGTCAAAAAAGGATTTATGCAGGGCGATGCGCTGTCGTGTGATTTCTTCAACATCATATTGGAAATGATTGTGCAAAAATCACTGGCCAATACAAGAGGCACAATCTATTTCAAATCCTCGCCACTCCTTGCATACGCCGACGATATTGACATAATAGGTAGATCAGAGCGAGATGTCAGTGAGGCGTTTGCGAGTATTGAGATCGAGGCGGCGAAAGTTGGTCTGGCGGTAAACGAGGGCAAAACTAAATATATGCTGTCATCAAAAAAGGACGCTCACCACCGACGTCTTGGCCAGAACGTCTGTATAGGCAGATATAAGTTCGAGGTAGTTAAGGACTTCGTCTACCTTGGCTCCGCAGGACCTGGAACAACGACATCAGTTCCGAAATCAAACGCAGAATCACTCTTGCCAATCGCTGTTTCTTTGGGCTCAGGAGGCAACTGAGTAATAGAGCCCTATCCCGAACGACAAAGTTGACTCTATATAAGACCCTTATCATCCCGGTCCTGTTATACGGCGCAGAAGCATGGACACTATCAAAAGCGGATGAGGAGGCCCTTGGTCGGTTCGAGAGAAAGATTCTGCGCGTGATTTTTGGGCCTATAATAGCAGACGGGGGATAGAGAAGATTCAACCACAAACTTTACGGGCTGTACAGCGACATGAGCCTAGTCAGGCGTCTACGGATTCAACGCCTAAGATCGCTGGGCCATGTAGAGCGAATGGACACCACAGATCCAGCCCGGAGAGTCTTTGAATCCAACCCCGAGGGACGAAGAAGCAGAGGACGGCCGCACTTAAGATGGCGCACACAGGTGGAAGGGGATCTCAACCAACTGGGTGTGCGGCAATGGAAAAAGCTAGCGAAAGATCGTGCTAGATGGAAGGGCATGGTTTTTTTTTTTTTTTTTTAGAGACTCGCGCAGGTTATATTCTCTTATGATGTGTATTGACACACACAACCTGAACGGAGTGCAGTGGTTGGGGTCGTTGATGTTCGTTCCCTGCTCTCAGGGGTGGTTGTCCTAGACCTAAATAGGACGAGAGCTGACCAAATTCCGCGTTGGTTATAGTCCGAAGTAATTTGTTCAAGCACTTTAGTATTGCATACGCAGAGGATGAATCTCGGTTGACCATATACTGTGAGTGTTATGCCTGCAAGCAGTACGTCTGGTCACTTTCCATTCACAACTGCGTTGCATACTTTTTGTCCGCATAGGAATTACTTTTTCTAGGCTAAGAAGCGAATTTGAACTATTGACCTTCGGCTCGGCGGTCAATGATGTTAACCACTGCACCACGGCCACCCCATATGTTATGTTAGTTGAGGCCCAGGTTCAACCCGAACTGTAGCGCCCACAGGTCCAGGTCCCGCGCTTTCCAGTCACCAAATCAAATATTTCGTTACAAGTTTACATGAAGTTCAAGTTTTATTTCTCCCTCCAACGTTATATACAACAATACAGGTTTGTTTAGTAACACATCCAACTTCTCAGATACATTATTCAACCAAGTTGACTTTAAAAAAAGTTTTAAAAAAACCAAAACTTCTTCATCCTGCCTAACTAAAAAAAAATTTCAAAAATATGTATCTCCTCGAAAGGCTTAGCTCTATCGTTAGATTTACTGTAGCTTTGTATATAGATTTTTTTAAACAACTTTTTCTGATATTCTTGATCAACATTGAACTTGAACATTGATACACCATTAGGTGCGTGTTTATACATAACTCTATGATTTAACAATGAAGTACATCCTCGTAACTTGTTTAGATCAATCTCCGGCCCGAAGGGAATCACGAACTTGCCTGGCATCCGCCATGTAATAGCTACTTACTTTCTATGACAAAAGTATCTCCTTAAACGGCTTATATATCTATGGGAGTTGTCGGTTTAGTCATTTATGCTTTTCATTTCCATTTAGAGGAATTAATAAATAAGTTTTTCTGTGTGCTTGTATCGGTTTTTGGAATTCCATTTATATCTAACTCAATTGGAAGTTTTTGATTATATTTACGTTTAAGCCCACCGTTATAGATAGACTTACAAGTTTGTTGTTTTATACCTAAGAGACTAACTGAGGCTATGTCGTTCGAATACCCTTCTTTGCCAATGTGTGGTCAGTTCAATTGTTCCATTCACTTACTTTGGAAACAGTGGAATGGTTAGTTCCAGCAATAGTAGACTAATTGAACGTCTCATTCGAATGGGATTTTTGGAAGTTGTATGCAAAAGCGCTTAGTTAATGATATGTACGATCGTGATAGAATTAAACTTATCAGTTCGGTCCTAGTGCAGATTTAAATCCGAACAAGAGCTACGGTTGTAAGAAGGGATGGGAAATTTGCTTTATACGAGAATGGTATACGCATTTTTAGAGGCGCAAAGGAAAACCTCTGTTTGGAAGCTTTCGAATTAAGATAGTTCCTAGAGCTGCTTATTAAAATACCATTGATCCTGTGTTAAACTAACGAGACAAGTTTTTAAGGATATAGACAGGTTGGGGGTTGTGCTTAGGGTTAACATACCTATCACGGAAAAACCATCTTGTTACGTGATCGCCTATGCGGATGACATTGCTATTGCCGTCACAGGAAAATTTCCCAGCACTCTATGCGACCTTATGCAGAGTGCACTACATACAGTAGAAACCTGGACACGGTACTGTGGACTTGGGGTAAACCCAAAGAAGACCGATCTAGTACTGTTCACTAACAAATATAAAATTCCGCCCCTCAACCCACCGAGGCTGGGTGGAACTCAACTAACAATCAAAGAACGGGCTAAATATCTAGGCCTAGTCCTTGACAGGAGGGGAGGGAGGGAGCGAGCAAACAGAGCAAAGAAGTTGATCGCGTTTAACATGGCAAACGCCAGCTTCGATCTCTGTCCCTGCTCAATCCAAGTTGACACACAGCCTCCGCGTGGCCCCCCCTGGATAGCTACCCTGGCACCCGCCAGGTAGTGAACCAATGTGTGCAGCGACCCAACTCTTGTTCCTGGGAAAAGAGGAACCTGGCCCTCCAGGTTGGGGGTTGTGCTTAGGGGTAACATCCCTATCATGTAAAAAACTACTTGTTCCGAAACGACAACAAGCCTCGGATACGGACGGATACAAAGCTGACGACCCCTGCAAACGACTAACGGACTTGAGAGTCTGCACCTGGAATGTGAGGTCCCTTAACAGACCGGGTGCAGGCGATCAATTGGAGCAAACCCTCAACTATAAGGCAGATATAACCGCACTCCAAGAAGTGCGATGGGATGGACCAGGCAAAAAACGGATGAAAAACTGCGACATCTACTACGGGGACTGCTACAAGGAGAACAAACAGCGCCTATTCGGGTGCGGATTCGTTATTAGAGGAAGACTCCGACAAAAAGTCTTAAGCTTCCGAGATGTAAGCGAACGCCTCATAACAATCCGCATCAAAGCTAAATTTGGAAACATTAGCTTAATATGCGCTCACGCCCCAACGGAAGAAAAGGACGATCGACTCAAAGAAGAATTCTACGATCTCCTAGACAGAACATATGCCCAATGTCCCAGCTACGACACAAAAATAGTCCTAGGAGATTTTAATGCAAAACTGGGCAAGGAGGACATATTTGAGTCGATCATAGGAAAGCATAGCCTCCATAACACCACATCCGACAACGGATTAAGGCTAATCGATTTCCTAGCGGGGCGTAACCTCCTTGTAGCAAGCACGCGATTCCCCCATCTCAACATCCACAAGGGTACCTGGCGGTCTTGTGATCAATAGACCACCAACCAGATTGATCATATTGCGATCGACGCTAGACACTCCTCCTGTATTCTCGACGCACGAACCTTCCGAGGGGCCAACATCGACTCGGACCACTACCTTGTTGTAGCCAAGGTACGAATGAGGATATCAAGAATGCTTAGGAGTCGAGTAGGGCTACGTAAGTTTGACGTTGGAAGGCTACAATCGCAAGAGACTGCCAGAATCTCTGCCGATCGTGTCTCCTCAAAGCTCTCTCAAAATCCGCCCACAGCAGCACAAACAATAGAGCAGGAATGGGCTCATTGCCAGAGCGCCGTCAGAGATGCTGCATCAGAGGTGCTGGGTTTCAAACAGCCACCACCTAGAAACCCCTGGTTCGATGAACAATGCGAACAAGCCCATGCAGCAAAACAAGAGGCACATAAAGCCATGCTGCAACGACGGACGAGAGCTGCTCGCGAAATCTATGAGCAGAAGAAAGAAGAGAGAGCACGGAAAGCGTGAGATCGAGGAGATGGAGAGATGCTTCCGCAGGAATGACGCCCGTAAGTTTTACAACAAGGTAAAACGAACATGCCATGGCTACAAAGCCAGAGTGGCGGCCTGTAAGGATGAAAATGGAGAACTGGTAGTAGAGTCGCAGTCGATGCTGAGGATCTGGAAAGACCACTTCTGCAGACTGTATAACGGCGATGATAGACAAGATACCGCTGTCAGGCAGAACGAGCCATTCGCAATGGACCACGAAGTAACAGAATTCAGTCCACCCGACCTAGACGAAGTCAAAATAGCGATATCAAGACTTAAGTCTAATAAAGCCGCTGGCGCAGACGGCCTGTCTGCTGAGCTTTTTAAGGCGGCTTGAGATGAGCTGGTAAGGTGCATGCACCATCTCATCTGCAAGGTATGGTCGGAGGAAAGCATGCCCGACGAATGGAATCTCAGCATCGTTTGCCCGGTCCATAAGAAAGGAGACCCCTATAACTGCGCCAACTATAGGGGAATAAGTCTCCTTAACATCGCATATAAGATCTTCTCTGCCGTATTGTGTGAACGCCTGAAACCGTGTGTGGATAACCTGATCGGCTCTTATCAGTGTGGTTTCAGGCCAGGTAAATCCACAATAGACCAAATATTTACGCTACGGCATATCTTGGAGAAGACCCAGGAATACCAAATCGACACTCACCATCTCTTCGTCGATTTCAAGGCCGCATATGACAGCGTGTATAGAGATGAGCTATACAAAGCCATGTCTAGTTTTAACATCCCTGTCAAACTCGTCCGACTGTGCAGGATGACAATGGAGAATTCTCGCTGCCCCATTAAGGTCGGTAATGAGCAAACCGAGACCTTTGATGTTAAAAAAGGATTTAGGCAGGGCGACGCGCTGTCGTGCAACTTTTTCAACATCGTGCTTGAAAAGATGGTGCAAGAGTCACTGGCCAACACAAGAGGTACGATTTATTTCAAGTCTACGCAATTGCTTGCGTACGCCGACGATATTGACGTAATTGGACGAAAACAGCAAGACGTCAATGAGGCTTTCGTGAGCATTGAGGTAGAAGCGGCTAAGATGGGTCTCATGGTTAATGAGGGTAAAACCAAATATCTGCTTTCATCTAAAAGAGACGGACAACACCGACGTATTGGCCAGAACGTCACCATGGGCGGATATAACTTTGAAGTGGTCAAGGAATTCGTCTACGTTGGCTCACTGATGACCAGCGACAACAACACCAGCGCTGAGATAAAACGCAGAATCACTCTTGCCAACCGCTGTTTCTTAGGGCTCAAGAGGCAATTGAGAAGTAGAGCCCTCTCTCGGAAAACCAGGGTGACACTATATAAGACCTTGATCATCCCAGTCCTCCTTTACGGCGCAGAGGCTTGGACCTTAACAAAAGCGGATGAAGATGCCCTTGGTCGTTTCGAGAAGAAAATTCTGCGCACTATCTACGGTCCCGTTTGTTCAAACGGTGTATGGAGGAGAAGATATAACGAAGAACTGTACGGGTTGTACAGCGACATCGGCCTGGTACGACGTCTACGGATACAGCGTCTAAGGTGGCTAGGCCATGTAGAGCGCATGGAAGATACAGCTCCGACCCGAAAAGTCTTCGAATACACTCCGGAAGGAAGGCGCGGCAGAAGACGGCCGCCTCAGCGGTGGCGCACGCAGGTGGAAGGGGACCTCAACCAACTGGGCGTGCGGCACTGGAAACAGCTGGCCAAAGACCGTGCCGGCTGGAGACGCTTGTTGGTTAAGGCCCAGGTTCACCACGGACTGTAGCGCCACCTAAGTAAGTAAGTAACATCGCCTACAAATTCTTCTCTGCCGTTTTGTGTGAATGCCTGAAGCCTTTTGTAAATAAGCTGATAGGTCCTTATCAGTGCGGATTCAGGCCAGGGAAGTCCACCATCGTCCAAATCTTCACACTACGGCAGATCCTGGAAAAAACCGATGAATTTCTAGTCGACACTCACCACCTATTTGTCGACTTCAAAGCCGCATACGACAGCGTAATTAGAGACGAGCTATACAACGCTATGTCTACCTTTGACATACCTGCTAAACTCGTCAGACTATGCAGGATGACTTTGGAGAATGCTCGCTGCTCCATCCGAATCGGTCAACACCTTACCGATAGTTTTGATGTCAAAAAAGGATTTAGGCAGGGCGATGCGCTGTCGTGTGATTTCTTCAACACCATATTAGAAATGACTGCGCAAAAATCACTCGCTAATACTGGCTAATCACTGGCTGACACACTAGGTAGATCACAGCGAGATGTCAGTGAGGCGTTTGCGAGTATTGAGATCGAGGCGGCGAAAGTTGGTCTGGCGGTAAACGAGGGCAAAACTAAATACAAGCTGTCATCAAAAAAGGACGCTCACCACCGACGTCTTGGCCAGAACGTTTGTATTGGCAGATATAAGTTCGAGCTAGTTAAGGACTTTGCCTACTTGGCTCCGCAGTGACCTGGAACAACGACATCAGTTCCGAAATCAAACGCAAAATCACTCTTGCCAATCGCTGTTTCTTTGGGCTTAGGAGGCAATTGAGTAATAGAGCCCTATCCCGAACGACAAAGTTGACTCTATATAAGACCCTTATCATCCCGGTCCTGTTGTACGGCGCAGAAGCGTGGACTCTATCAAAAGCGGATGAGGAGGCCCTTGGTCGGTTCGAGAGAAAGATTTTGCGCGTGATTTTCGGGCCTATAAACGCAGACGGGGGATGGAGGAAAGTATTCAACCACGAACTTTACGGGCAGTACAGCGACATGAGTCTAGTCAGGCATCTACGAATTCAACGCCTAAGATGGCTGGGCCATTTAGAGCGAATGGACACCACAGCTCCAGCCCGGAGAGTGTTTGAATTCAACCTCGAGGGACGAAGAAGCAGAGGACGGCCGCACTTAAGATGGCGCACACAGGTGGAAGGGGATCTCAGCCAACTGGGTGTGCGGCAATGGAAAAGGCTAGCAAAAGATCGTGCTAGTTAGAGGGGCATGTTGGTTGAGGCCCAGGTTCACCCCGAACTGTAGCGCCCATTAAGAAGAAGAAGAAGTATTATCCCGGTCCTGCTTAATGGTGCAGAGACATGGACCTTATCGAAAGCGGATGAGGTCCTTGGTACGATTCGTACGATTTTCGGCCCGACCTGCATAAATGGGAGTGTGGAGTGGAGGAGAAGACTTAATATTTATTTGTACGTAGCACAGCGTCCGTGGATCCAACGCATAGGATAGCTAGGTCGTGTAGAGCGCATGGAAAACACAACTCCGGGCCGGAAGGTCTTTGAAGCCAACCCTGAGGGGCGACGAGGTCGAGGATGGCCAAATTTGAGGTCGTGCACACAAGTGGAAGAGGACCTCAACCAATTACATATGCGTGTGGCACTGGAGACTTCTGGCGAAAGACCGTACCAGTTGGAGGTTTTTTTTTTTTTTTTTTAACGGAGGTCCAGGTTCGACATGAACTGTAGCGCCGAAAAATAAGATATAGACCAGTTGAAACGTAGTCATAGCCAAATAATTTTTTAGGGTTCCGTACCCAAAGGTAAAACGGAACCCTATTACTAAGACTTCGCTGTCCGTCCGTCCGTCCGTCCGTCCGTCCGTCTGTCACCAGGCTGTATCTCATGAACCGTGATAGCTAGACAGTCGAAATTTTCACAGATGATGTATTTCTGTTGCCGCTACCACGACAAATACTAAAAACAGTACAAAATGAATATTTAAGGGGGGCTCCCATACAACAGACATGATTTTCATCCAAAAAAATCCTGCCTGCAACCAAGATCTGTCATTTGATGAGGTAACATACATAGTCTCTTTCATATTTATATTGTTGCGGATATGCAAGCGGACCGTTAAGTTCGAAAACTCTCTGGAAGCGGGGATTGGAATGATGTCAACTTCCAATGGAATTGTCAGAGCGTTCTAGAGATTTCCGAAGGGGAACTTCCAACGGCGAACGTTCGAAACGGTGGACCGAGAGCTATATAAGCGCGAACACTCGCCCTTGACATTCATTCAGTTTGTGGTATAAAACAGCGTGTGACAAGTCGGTGTGATCAACCAAGGTAAAAAGAAAAGCTTTCAATAAAGGTTTGTGTATTGTGTAATAAAGTTTAAAGTGGATAGTATTGGATAATAAAGAAAAGTGGTGAAGCTACACAGATAATTGATCTGTGGTGAAACAAAGAAAAGTGTGTGTGTTTCAATTTAAATAAAAAGGACAATTGTAGTTTATCGCAATACAGTGGTGCGAACCCTATTTGGTGTGGGGATCGAAAAATTCGTAACAATATATACTAGGATTACTACAATTGTCTACAAACCGATTGCCATATTTGGATCGTAAAAGAATCTTAAAGATTCTATTCTGCGCCCTTTGAAGCTCCATTATCCGATAATGTGTTGTATTGCCCCATGCTGCTACACCATATTGAAGTATGGACTCCACCAAGGAGAAATATACTTGCTTGGGGACTGTGAACGATGTATAATTGCTCAGGTGATAAAGAGCATATGCAGATATCCGAAGACGCTTGCGTAGGTACTTTATGTGGGTATCCCACTCAAAGTTGTAATCTACCTCAACACCAAGGTATCGATACACACTGACCATTTCAATATAGTCCGCGCAGTCATCTGTTTGGTTTATAGTTGCTTGGTTCAAATTTGTTCCGTGCAGGCATTCAAAACTGTGAAATCGAATCCTGACAGGTGTCCTTACTATATGGGTCGGCCGAATATGCATTATCTTAGTTTTTTTCTTGAATTGATAATGAGTCCATTATCGTGACACCAACGGACAACGTTATCAAACTCGGATTGCATCGTTTCAGTAGCACAGTTTATGTTTTTGTCGCTTACAATTAAAGCGGTATCATCAGCATATTGGAGTCCAGTGCTGTTTCGCAGTATTGATAGCATATCATTTACATATATAATGAAGAGACGGGGGCCTAAAATAGAACCCTGCGGCACTCCCATCTTAACGTTTTGTAGATCGCTATAGCTGTTCATTATTTTCACCGTATAACTTCTGCCACTTAGATAACTTGCAAACCAATCCAGTATTTGGCCCCGAATACCAATATTTTCCAATTTGTCAATGATTCTTTTGTGACAAAGTATGTCAAATGCCTTTTTAAAGTCGATAAAAAGCTCCAGCGAGTGATGGTTCCTGTTCATATTGGTGTTTATAATGTTTGCAAATTCTCTAAGCAATTGGTTAACGTTTCGGTTCCTCATGAACCTATATTGATTTTTATTTATAACCTTGTATCTATCTAGGTAATCTTGCAATTTGTTTGCCATTACTTCTTCTAGTACTTTGTCTAGGACTGATAGAATGGATATGGGACGGTAGCTTATGACATCGTCTTTCTTTCCAGTCTTGTAAATTGGTCTAACGATCGCAATTTTTAGTTTTTTTGGAAATTGACTTTCTTCTAATGACTTATTCACCAACTTTGTGACTACTGATACTAAGACATTGGAGTTATTTTTTAAATCCTTTGCTCTCATATTATCAACCCCAGGCGATTTGTTGACATTCATTTTGCTTACCATAACTTTTATGTCATCTTCTGTCACATATCCTAGAAACATAGAGTGTAATGCACATGTTTCATGCCCATTATGTGTTCTTATGCCGAATTTGTGTACAATAGAATTGATTTCGTCACTAAATTGTGTAGCAAATTTATTCGTTATGTCATATGCATTTGGATTTGATGGAAAACTACGACTGATTACGTCATCGATGTTATTGGAGATTTTTCCTAAGATATTATTGATAAGTCGCCATGTATTCTTTGGATCCTTTCTATAGTAGGCAAATTTATTTTTATAGTAATTTGATTTAATTTCCTATATCCTTTTGTTGGAGTAGTTTCGAAAAGATTTATACTGGTGTTCATAACTCAAGCAGCGTCTATTATTTTTCCATTTGTTATATAGCTTATCTCTTTCTTTATACATATTTAAGACCTCCGCTGTGGTCCATTGATTTTCTTTTTCTCTTCTTCTAATTTTAATGTTTACGGACGACTTCTCGTATACATCACTGAAAATTTGTATAAACTGTTCATAGAACTCATCTACACTTGTTGCATTATCCAGAATATTCCAGTTAACGCTCGAGATATGTTCCCGCACTTTGTTCTCGCTCAGTATTGTTTTTTGTTCGGTTTTCCTCTGAGTTATTGCATCTTTAGGGATTCCAAAATTAAGGGTGTAATGATCAGATTTTTTTACGACAGCTTCGTACCAAACAGTGATCGATTGTAGTGCTTGAACCTCTTCTTAAATCGACCCTAGTATCGGACAAAGCAACGCTTTGCAGTTCTAATTCTTCTCTGTTCTTCAGTTTCTTCTTGTCTTCTTTCAATTATCTTCTGTCTTTTGTTCTGAATTTGTTCTTCTGTTCTATTCGCATACCATGACTGAGCGAGTATGAGAGAGACTGTGTGTGTGTGTTAGAGAGAGAGAGAGAGAGAGAGAATATGAGTACATGTGCTTTTTGCTACAAACTATAGCTATAGATTGTCCCGTTCTAGGTTAGTGTGCTGGGTTAGGATCACAAAGAAAAATGTCTATAATAACATGTTATGATAGATGGTACGGAACCCTTCGTGCGCGAGTCCGACTCGCACTTGGCCGGTGTTTTAAAAAGTTATCAACTCAAATAAGCATTTATATGATGTTTTGAAAAACCAAAATCCAAAAATGCATTTTAAAAAACGCGATATAAATGGAAAAAAATTAAACAAAAATCAAAAAAATAAAACAACAAACGAAAGGAAACTAAAAATATAATTTGTTCGACATTGTATATATTTTTGTTTATAAATAATAGTATATTTTACAAAAAGTTAATCGTATAAGGTTAATTTAATTTAATAGTAAATAGACGTATCCGTATGTGCAACAAGTTTGTTAGACATCAAAAAAAACCATAAATCAACTCTAGTGAATTTAGCACTAAATATTAATTAATCTGTTCTGTTGTTTATAAATATAAATTTTAAACTAAACTAAACAAAAGTACATGTCATCGAAATAAACAAAAAAACAAAAAAAAAGAAAAGAAAATGGAGGAATGAGAACATAAATATTTTTCACGTTACGAACTGTTTTTCGAATGCAATTTTTTTCGTTTTTCTTATTTTAAATACGAAATGGCGTGTAAATGAAAACAAAAAATTTAATTCTTAAAAGAATAAACTGCCTGTGATGGAAACTGTTTAATTAAAAAAATCACCACTATCGCGTAAGGTGTGTAGATATAATCAGCAATTAATTGGTAAAAATTGCGTTTAGAATTATTATTATTTAATCGAATTCTGTGTATTCTATTCGAGGGATACTTGATGACGATACTATGCTCGTGTGTCGGGGTTCCCATCCTCGTAAAAGAAAAAAATTGAAAACAGTTTGAAAACGATTAAAAATAATAATAAGATTGGTAGGTAGGTAAATATTCGTTACTCAACACTAAAACGGATTGAAGTTCAAAACGATATGGTTCCCTATCGAATACATAACCTAAATGTGGTAACAGTAATGGTAAGTATGTACAAAATTGAAGGCGGATGCTTGGTGATATAGATTGGATGACCTATTGCTGGAACTATCCTTAGATATACGCTTACAATATATGTATATATATGTATAAAAGAAAAAAGATAATAATTTACAAATGTAAGGTTATCTATATCATGTGGGAAGGTTATGTTGAAAACAACGATTTATCGTTTATAAACTGGCGATAAATCAAGAGTGAGATTTTTGAGAGCGCGATTTCTCGCGGAGGATCGTGTTTGCTTTGACGATCGAATTATCTCGAGTAGAAGACCCTCGCAGTCATTGCAGACTGCCATCAGTTCGCCTCGATGATTCTCCTTTTGATCTGAGCTTAGGTGTCCCGACGAGGAGAGGGTAAATGCCCGAGCGAATGTTGTTCTAAAATTGCAACAGAAATATTTCAATTAGCTATAAGATAACAATCTCATGCATGTGATTTATATACATACTTCCTGTCCAATGTACTACTATTGGAATGAGGCCGAGCTGGACTGGAAACCGGCAGGCTACGTGGTCCTTCTACACTGCGTGACATGATACTGATGTTCTTATTTGTGGCGCTGCCGTTTTGTTGATTTTCTTTATTATAACCATTTACACAATTAGCTGAAGGCTCGCCATTTGGTGCGTTGGTTGTTATTGACTTTGTCAACACATGCGGACATGGACCGGAACCGGGTGTACTCATGTTTGATCGCTGATGTTTGGGCGATGACGGAGCACTTCCAACTGAATTTCGAGTCTAAAACAATAGTAACACGCGATCGAGTTAGGGACAAACCTGCATAATTTGTTTTTTTTTTTTTAAGAATTTACCTTCCTCTCCGACTCAGAGCGCAGTAGACGTTCAATCAGTGATTTTGGGAATGATTCATCCAAAATACTCGTCGAAACATGAGCAACATTACTGTGCGCATGATGTGATGGAGATGGTGTGCTCGAACCAGCCGGGCTAGATAATAGAGATGGTGATATTAACACCACCGGTACGTTACGAAAATGTTCACTTGGTATTCGCATCTGTAAAAATCAAACGAAATGCATAAAAAAAAAACCCTCATCCCAGGTATCATGTGTGAACTAACCTTTGTGTAGCATTTAGAGCACACGGTTCTTTGGCATAGCTTGCATTGGATTCCCCACGGCCCGAAAATGCTGAAACGCGTTCGCAGGCACAGAAAGCATACTTTCCGGCGCTCGACATCCTCCTTAACACGCACGCCCACCGGCAGACCTTCCAATTCAGCTTTAGTCATCACAGAGCGAATATGCACGATTTCCTCAAGGGTCAGTGATAGACGATCGTCACCTCTTTCGCGCCAATGCTTCTCGTCGAGAAACGATTTGGTCCATGCACCGATCGATGACGATCGACTACCGCCACTACTACCGCCACCTGGGCTCTGTTCTATATTGTTGTTGTGCTGTTTAGATTTATGAATAGTAGAAGGATGTGTTGTTGCATAAGTTTGCTCAGATAATATTGGCTTTTCACCTATCATTGCCTTTACCTGATGATGATGATGATCATGACTGATTGGTTGTTGTTTGCTACCGCTATCTGTGCCGGCGATCGAATGCACATCGGACTGTCGGGAATCGGGACGCGATGCAGGCATCGAATGCGTTTCATCCAAATTACTTTGGCATCCGACGATTGTATGCCGACGCATCGAAGCACGTCGCGACTCACACTGCGTTGCAAGATCATAAGCTGAAATAGTTTAAAACAAAACAAAAAGTTAAGTTTTCTATTGATACGTAGGTGGTAAAGGTTAATGTTTAATAAACAATGGCTGCAATGAACAGATTTGTGTATGGATACGAATTAGAATATTAGAATTTCATATGACATGGCGTTAATAGCGGTAATTTTGAGTTTCTTTTTGATTTTTTACCCATAAGCTAAGCAATGATGGAAGGAAATGTTGTCAGCGCACAAGCATTCTTTTTCAAAAGCATATGACAAGGGGGCATTCAATTATTACGTAACGCAATTTGGGGGGAGGGGGGTCTTGTAAAACGTTACGGAGCTTTACAAGGGCGGGAGGGGGGGTTCGAACAACGCGTTATGTAACTTTGTTTTTATTTTATTGCCCTCAAAAGAGGGAGATTTGTATTATCAGCCGTTCTTAGCCTATAAAGGCTCTCAGGCTCTCATACTGACTTGCCAGCGCAATTGTGCCGAAAAAAAATGCCAACCTGCCCTTCGGCAGCTCAAGAAGCACTAATTGGACTTACTCCACTGCACCTTCGGAGGGAACAGACCTATGGGTCATATGTCAATCCTGCAACAGCTTCCTGAGCTGGATATGAATATCACGGTCTCAGACGCATTACCACACAACCGTCCCTTTTGACAAGAGATTTAAGATATGGCGTTGTCGCCGGCATCTTTGGACCAATTTGGAGGATTAGCAAGACCCTACGAGTATCTTCTAATCTGAATTATAACCATCCTAACATCCGCCAATCTAAACTTAGGCTGCGGCCACGCAGTGAGCGACTGAGCGATTGAGCGACGAGCGATGAGCGACTGAGCGACGATTCTGAGCGACGAGTGGCCATTTACTGAGCGACATCGCTGAGCGATTAAAAAAAGACAAACATATACATCAATAGGAATTAACGTGCGAGAGGATGAGATAGAAGACATTATACAGTGTTTCTTATATTTGTGATCTCTTCTTTGTACTGTACTTCGCACCCTCTCCAATGTCTACCAAGACACAGTGGAACTACGTGCCATGTCAGGGTCTACATTGTGCGCCTGCGTATTACGAAGCTTTGGTGGAGGCGTCCTAACAACCGTGGTGTAATGTACACGTGTATCGTTCACATAAACATTTCATCATTTTAATATAAACATTTTTCAACTATGCCATAAGACTGGACGACTTCGAACAGCAGAAATCAACATTTTCGTGTAGATTTTTTCCATTTTTGGAATTCGTCGCTCAGCGACAGTCGCAAAAATTAAAACAATTTTGATTTCAGAGCGACGTCGCTCGGTCGCTCAGGAAAATCGCTCGTCGCTCAGGGCCTACGTGGCCACCCCCATACAATCCGATATGTTTTAATTTTTTTTTGTCGCTCAGCCGCTCATCGCTCGTCGCTCAATCGCTCAGTCGCTCACTGCGTGGCCGCAGCCTTAGAGACTGGCATAAGAGGAATAACCATCAGTATACTCTATGACGTATTGTGTGAACGTCTAAAACCATTTTGCACCGCACTAATCGGCAGCTACCAGTGCGGCTTCCGGTCCGGCAAATCAACTATAGACCAAATTTTCACACTTCGACAAATCCTGGAAAAGACCAACGAGTTTCGAATCGATACACACCATTTTTTCATCGATTTCAAAGCCGCATACGACAGCATTCATCGTGAAGCACTGTTTGGGGCGATGGCCGAATTCGGGATCCCGGTAAAACTGAACCAGTTGTGTCGCGCCACGCTAAAAAACACGCGATGCACCGTGCAACTCGGTTCTAGGACCTCGAAACCGCTTGAAACATGCACCGGATTTCGGCAGGGAGATGCGCTGTCATGTGACTTCTTCAACCTGGTGCTGGAGCAGATAGTGCGACGGGCAGGCGTCAACAGGGAAGGCACTATCTTTTACAAGTCCATCCAGCTGCTAGGATACGCGGATGATATCGACATCATCGCGTGTTCTCGCCGTGGCGTTGTGGAAGCATTCACGGCGATTGAAGAACATGCGAAACGAATTGGTCTTAAGATCAATGAGGACAAAACGAAATACATGCTGTCAAGCAAAAACCAATCCGTTGCTCACCACCTGGGACAAAACATAACAATTGACAGCTACAATTTCGAGGTAGTTAAGGAGTTTGTCTACCTCGGGGCAAACGTAAATTCCACAAGTGACACCACAGTGGAGATCTGGCGTAGAATCGCCCTTGGCAACCGCTGCTACTTCGGCTTGTCCAAAAAACTGGGGTCAAAACTCCTCACTCGAAAGACCAAAGTCATGCTTTACAAAACGCTCATTCTGCCAGTCTTGCTGTACGGAGCCGAAAGCTGGACGATAAGCAGGACAGCGGAGCTGATTTTGGGTTCTTTCGAAAGAAAAATTCTGCGCCGGATATTTGGTCCTGTCTGTGAGGAAGGTGAATGGAGAAGAAGATACAACTGCGAACTCTACGAGCTGTACCAAGATGTGGATGTAGTCCGGAAGGCAAGGAGCCGTCGACTACACTGGCTCGGCCACATCGAGCGCATGGACATCAACGCTCCAGCTAAGAGGGTCTTCGACTCCGAGCCTCCTGGTTCGAGAAGAAGAGGAAGACCGAACCTCCGGTATAAAGACCAAGTAATCGCGGATGTAAGACATCTTGGTCTTGACAACTGGAAGCAGCGTGCCCGGGACCGTCAAGGATGGAAGGCAGCTATAGCTCAGGCTCAGATCCTCCATGGATCGCAGGCCTGATAAGTAAGTAAGTAAGTAAGTATACTCTATGATAGCCAAGCAGAGCTGACTTCGTATAGCACGAACTCCAAATCCGTTAGGGAATGCCGTGATGCCCTTAAAGACCTAGCCAAAAAAAAAACAAAATCAAACTCTGGTGGGTGCCAGGGCACAAGGGTACTAAAAGCAATAAAATCGCTGATCATCTCGAAAGGAAAAGTTCCAGCGAAAGGTACATAAGTCCTGAATCTTTCTGCGGCAGTGAGAAAAATCGCTACACCTGCCCTTTTGGCTTTGCCAATCGAAAAGATTTATACGACCCCTGAACAAACACTATATTAATATTCTTAAGCTTAATAGAGTCGATATCAGAAGACTGGTCAGCTACCTTACGGTCGTCTGAAACTGAGTTACGACTCAGTCTTGAGGACGAAGAAACTGCAGGGCACATAACATATGAGTGCGCTGCCTCTTAAGGGGATCATCTCAGCTCCTACGAGAGACGTTCTCAAAACTTCATTAAAAAAATTGAGAAACTCCTGGCTAGTAGGCACAATAGATCTATAAAGGTCGCAGTGCCTCTTGCTATTTGTTAAAAACGTTACGGCGCGTTACGTGGGGGGGGGGGGGGGGGGGGGGGTCAAAAATCTTAAAAAAATTGCGTTACGTAATACTTGAACGCCCCCCAAAGCATTCGAACAACAAAAAATAAATAAAAACCAAAACAAACTATATTTACATTCCAGAGCGTTGTCGAAGAACCTGTGGTATTCGTCTTCAGTTATTGTATCCTCTATGTAAGCGCGTAAGGAAGATGAAATAATTCCAAAGTTATTCGCACATTACAAACAACATGAATAACAACACAGAAAACAATAACCAAAATCCTATCTTCAAATGTTCATCTTTGTTTTAGTTTTTTTGGTAAGGAATTGTTTAAAGAAAAAAATGTTTTTTCTTCGTACAAATAAAGGACGATTTTGGGAAGTTTTGTTTTTTATTCAAAAATCAAATTATAAATAAATACACACAAAAAAAAAAACGAAAAAAAAAAAACAAAAATTAGTGTCGAGACTATACAATTTAAAGTGGACGCGGGAAATTTTGGGTACTGGGTTCCTTGTTGGAGATTTTCATTATTGTTCTTGTGTTGTTTGATTGTTTAACATTTTTTTTTTTTTGTTTTTTAGAAATTGTTTTTTATTATTGGGGGGATTGCTGTTGTGTTTCGGGGATTAGCTGTTGTGCCTTCACCATCATATTACCCAACCAACCATTGTGTCATTCAAAATTTAATTATTTTCTGTTTGTACTAATATCGAATAACTTAAATGCCTTTAAACCAAAAAATAAAAAAAATAAAAAATAAAACACAAAAACGAAATAATACAAAAACTCAACATTGAAAAAAAAGGGAAAACAAAATGCATTTTGTTCTCATACTACTTACTTGTTCGTCGTGTCACTCTCGCGCTTAGGTTGACTGGTGGTGTCTGTCCAATAGCTGGCATGTAGCCTCCAATTGGGTAAGGTGGCATTTTTGGTTGTGAACATATCGATGACGTGTGCTGCGATATGATGGACGACGATCCTGATGCTGGCGAATCGTCAAAGATGCTATCATCCTATAAAGAGCATACGAAAACACAAAATTGTTACATAAGTAAAGTGTACACGTGGAATCGGATGTATTTATGGTATGCTGTTAATAGATACATATTAGAAACCTCTCAGATTCACTGGGTAGGAAATAATTCGATTTTGGGTTAAATTTAACTCGTTGTCGGGCAATGAGCTGTCAAGATGTTAATCTACACGTGCGTCACACACACATTTGCATCTAAGGATCTTACAACACATGGTATTATACAAGAAATGAAAATGTTGTTATGTATTAGCGCCGTTTAGAGTGAAATTTCTATTATTATTTAAACTAATTCAAGGTTTAGTGTTGCCAAAATAAGCTGTGATGATTTAATATGCCCACGACCATACACAGGCGGAGACAAATGCATACATAACCACGCCACCGGTTTCTGAATCACATTTGAATTTTTTTTTTTAATAATTTACAAAATATCCGAATTGCGTACGACGTTACGGATTTTACCAAATTTGGTTAAGAAATGAAAAAAGTAATTAAACAGTTTCACACAAACGGAGATCGTAATATGCGCCTTCCTCGATATAGAGGGAGCCTTCAAGAGCACCGCGGCGCAGTGGGTAGTGTGTTGGCCTCTGACGCCGATGACACGGGATCGAATCCCGACACAGCCATGTCATCGAACGTGTTTTTCACGGTGCTTCTCCTCAGCGGGGTTCTGACAAAACCCCCTGTAGTAAAATTGTCATGAAAAGTTTCTCGGAATTCGCCGTTCGGAACCGGCAATAAACTGTAGATCCCTTTCACCTGTGGGAAAATGAAATCACACACAACATGGGTGATTGAGAGATGCTCGGCTCAGGTTTTTCATGGACTGTAACGCCAACATACCTACCTACCTTCGATAATACTGGCTATGACTCGATCACCACTGCACTATCCTGCAGGGATGTGGACCATACCACTAATCACTGGATTAGGGCGATGCTAAATAGCCGTACTGTATCAGCCACATGCGGAGAGGTCTCAGTGACAGTATCGGCAGTTAGAGGATGCCCACAAGGGGGAGTCCTCTCACCACTGCTTTGGTCGATAGTCATCGATGATCTACTACGCAAGCTAACCACTCGGGGCTACGAGGTCATCGGATATGCTAATGACCTAGTAGTCATTGTTACGGGCAAGTGCAAGATCACTACCTGTGAGCGCATGCAGCTTGCGCTCCAACCGGAAGAACCCGGTCTCTGGGCAAGGAGTCATCATGGCCACGCATTGGTCTTGGATCGATGGGGCGACTTCCTTGCTACGAGAGGAGGCTTACCATCAGCGGATGCATGGACCAGTGGTATGGTACGTACGGAAAAGGAACTAACAATCTATACCGACATTTCTAATCGACGAAGACCGCAGAGAATTCTGTCCCCCTGAGCTCGACGAAGTTAAGATTGCCATATCGAAGCTCAAGTCGAATAAAGCTGCTGGCGCAGACAGACTGTCTGCTGAGCTCTTCAAGGCATCTGGGGATGACCTGGTTAGGAGCATGCACCAGCTCATCTGTAAGATACGGTCAGAGGAAAGCATGCCCGAGGAATGGAGTCTCAGCATCGTATGCCCGATCCACAAGAAAGGAGACCCTCTGATTGCGCCAACTATTGAGGAATAAGTCTCCTTAACATCGCCTACAAATTCTTCTCTGCCGTTTTGTGTGAACGCCTGAAGCCTTTTGTAAATAAGCTGACAGGTCCTTATCAGTGCGGATTCAGGCCAGGGAAGTCCACCATCGACCAAATCTTCACACTACGGCAGATCCTGGAAAAAACCAATGAATTTCAAGTCGACAGTCAACACCTATTTGTCGACTTCAAAGCCGCATACGACAGCGTAATTAGAGACGAGTTATACAACGCTATGTCTACCTTTGCAATACCTGCTAAACTTATCAGACTATGCAGGTTGACTTTGGAGAATGCTCGCTGCTCCATTCGAATCGGTGAACAGCTTACCGATAGTTTTGATGTCAAAAAAGGATTAAGGCAGAGCGATGCGCTGTCGTACCGCCAATACAAGATGCACAATTTATTTCATCCTCGCAACTCCTTGCATACGCCGACGATATTGACATAATAGGTAGATCACAGCGAGATGTCATTGAGGCGTTTGCGAGTATTGAGTTCGAGGCGGCGAAAGTTGGTCTGGCGGTATACGAGGGCAAAACTAAATATATGCTGTCATCAAAAAAGGACGCTCACCACCGACGTCTTGGCCAGAACGTTTGTATAGGCAGATATAAGTTCGAGATAGTTAAGGACTTCGTCTTCTTTGGCTCCGCAGTGACCTGGAACAACGACATCAGTTCCGAAATCAAAGGCAGAATCACTCTTGCCAATCGCTGTTTCTTTGGGCTCAGGAGGCAATTGAGTAAAAGAGCCCTCTCCCGAACGACAAAGTTGACTCTATATAAGACCCTTATCATCCCGGTCCTGTTGTACGGCGCAGAAGCATGGACACTATCAAAAGCGGATGAGGTGGGCCTTGGTCGGTTCGAGAGAAAGATTTTGCCCGTGATTTTCGGGCCTATAAACTCAGACGGGGTATGTAGGAAAAGATTCAACCACGAACTTTACGGGCTGTACAGCGATATGAGTCTAGTCAGGCGTCTACGGATTCAACGCCTAAGATGGTTAGGCCATGTAGAGCGAATGGACACCACAGCTCCAGCCCGGAGGGTATTTGAATCCAATCCCGAGGGAAGAGGACCTCAGCCAATTGGGTGTGCGGCAATGGAAAAGGCTAGCAAAAGATCGTGCTAGTTGGAGGGGCATGTTGGTTGAGGCCCAGGTTCACCCTGAACTGTAGCGCCCATTGAGAAGAAGAAGAATCTATATCGATGGATCCGTAATGGATACCGGTATAGAAGCCGGGGTCTATTTTGAATCCCAAGAAACAAATCACGAGCCCTCTCTCGTACGACCGAATCGACCTTATATAAGACCTTAACTATCCCGGTCCTGTCCGGCGCAGAAGCATGGACTTTATCTGAAGCGGATGAAGAAATTCTTGGTCGTTTCGAAAAACAGATTCTGTGTGATTTTCGGTCCTATAAACATAGAGGGGGGTTGGAGGAGAAGATTCAATCACGAACTGTACGGGTTGTACAGCGACATGAGTCTAGTCAGGCGACTACGGATCCCCCGCCTAAGATGGCCAGGCCATGTAGAGCGAATGGACATCACAGCTCCAGCCCGTAGAGTCTTTGAATCCAACCCCGAGGGACGAAGAAATAGAGGACGGCCGCGCATAAGTAGGTGGAAAGGGACCTCAACCAATTGGGCGTGCGGCACTGGAAAAGACTAGCGAAAGATCGTGCTAGTTGGAGATGCATGTTGGTTGAGGCCCATGTTCACCCCGAACTGTAGCGCCCCTTAAGTATGTAAGTAAGAACCAAATCATTACTCCTATAGACTTGATGATTCTCTCAGGATCCACATTTATATTGACAACCAGGCAGCCATTAAGGCTCTGCAGACAACATGGATAAGATCCAAGCTCAGCAAACTCTGCAAAGAGAGGCTGGAGGAGATATCAGATGTCAATAAGGTGACCAGATCATATAAATATATCTGGAAACGCAAAGCTAGATTAGGCTCAGGCGAAAGCTCAACGCTAAGGCC
Source organism: Eumerus sabulonum (assembly GCA_951905685.1). Taxonomy (NCBI): domain Eukaryota; kingdom Metazoa; phylum Arthropoda; class Insecta; order Diptera; family Syrphidae; genus Eumerus; species Eumerus sabulonum. The sequence goes on from OX645063.1 coordinate 103,253,651, forward strand.
ATATAACGTCGGCGAGACATTGTACGACCAGGAGGTAACAATGATAGGAAGAGGAGGTGCCTATTGACATTGGTCTTAAATATGTATCTGCATGTTGTATTGAGGGGGTAAGACCGAACGAGGTAGCGCGTTTCACATTCGTGTGGTTCGGTTGAAGAAAGAATCTTTATTTGACAGTACGACCGAAAACAGGCTTCAAAGTGAAATCGTGAGCATTTCGGGGGAGACGTGTATCGCGGGAAAAGTTTTGAAGGGGCGGTATGCTACTGGCTATTTCTTATGATAAAGGTAACGATAAAACAATGAATGGCAGGAGACATTCCTGCGATGATCCAGCGAGTGTACTGAATTTGTGATGGTGGAATCTTCTACGAGTTTTATCGCGCGATTTTGTATTCTGTCTAGTAAGTGCAGTGAGGTCTTAGATGCGCCAGATAAGACATGAGCATCGAATTCCACCTCAGGAGGAATGAACGCCTTATAAATTGTAGCCAGATCGGAGGGTGCGAAGAATTTCTTGCATCTGCATAGGAAACCTAGGCATTTCGCGGCATTCCTGGCGACAATGACTATGAGATTGTTCCAACAAAGGCTGTCACTGATGCACGTCTTCTTCTTCTTTCATGGCGCTACAGTTCGGGGTGAACCAGGGCCTCAACTAATAAGCCTCTCCAGCCGGCCCGATCTTTGGCCAGCCGCTTCCATTGCCGCACGCCCAGTTGGTTGAGGTCCCCTTCCACCTGTGCGCGCCACCTTAAATGCGGTCGTCCTCTGCTGCGTCGTCCCTCGGGGTTGGAGTCAAAGACTCTTCGGGCCGGAGCGTTGATGTCCATTCGCTCTACATGGCCTAGCCATCTTAGACGTTGGATCCGAAGACGTTTTACCAGGCCGATGTCGCTGTACAGCCCGTACAGTTCTTGGTTGAATCTCCTCCTCCATTCTCCGTTTACACAAACGGGACCAAAGATTGCACGCAGAATTTTCCTCTCGAAACGTCCAAGAGCCTCTTCATCCGCTTTTGATAACGTCCAAGCCTCAGCGCCGTAGAGGAGGACCGGGACGATTAAGGTTTTGTAGAGGGAAACCTTAGTTTTTCGAGAGAGGGCTCTACTACTCAATTGCCTCTTAAGCCCGAAGAAGCAGCGATTGGCAAGAGCTATTCTGCGTTTTGTCTCAGCGCTGGTGTCGTTGCTGCTTGTCACTATCGAGCCAAGGTAGGACGAGGTCCTTGACTACTTCAAAAATATAGCTGCCGAAGGTGACGTTCTGACCAAGACGTTGGTGTTGTGCGTCCTTCTTGGATGACAGCATATATTTGGTCCTGTCCCCATCTACCCTTAGACCTACTTTCGCCGCTTCTGCTTCAATGCTTTTGAACGCCTCATTGACGTCTCGCTTTGTTCGTCCAATAACGTCAATGTCATCTGCAATTGTGTGGACTTGAAGTAGATCGTAACTCTTGTATTGGCCGCAGAGTCCCGCACGATCTTTTCAAGAATAATGTTGAAGAAATCACATGACAGTGTGTCACCCTGTCTAAAACCTTTTTTAACATCAAAGGGGTCGGTTAGTTCACCTCCGACCTTTGGAGCAGCGATAGTTCTCCATAGTCATCCTGCATAGTCTGACGAGTTTGGCAGGAATGTTAAAACATGACATGGCTCTGTATAGCTCGTCTCTATAAACACTGCCATACGCGGCTTTAAATTCGACGAAAAAATGGTGCGTGTCGACCTGGAATTCATGGGTCTTCTCCAAGATCTGCCGTAGTGTAAATATTTGGTCTATTGTGGATTTTCCTGGCCTGAAACCACACTGGTAGGAACCTATCAGATTGTCCACGAACGGTTTCAGGTACTTACACAGTACGGCAGAGAGGATCTTGTACGCGATGTTCAGGAGGCTTATCCCTCTGTAATTGGCGCAGTCATAGGGGTCTCCTTTCTTATGGACCGGGCAAACGATACTGAGATTCCATTCATCGGGCATGCGTTCTTCCGACCATATCTTGCAGATGAGTTGGTGCATGTGCCTAACCAGCTCCTCGCCAGCTGCTTTAAACAGCTCCGCGGGGAGTCCGTCTGCTCCAGCAGCTTTATAAGACTTAAGTTTCGATATCGCTATCTTAACATCGTCTAGGTCGGGTGGACGGGATTCTCCTTCGTCTTCGTCCATTGTGAATGGTTCGCTCTGCCTGACGGCGGCATTTTGACCATCATCGCCGTCATACAGTCTGCAGAAGTGGTCCTTCCACAATCTCAGCATCGACTGTGACTCCACTACTAGTTGTCCGTGCTCATCCCTCCAGGCTTCTGCTCTGGCTTTATAGCCTTGGCATATTCGTTTTACTTTCTGGTAAAATTTTCGAACGTCGTTCCTGCAGTAACATCTCGCCATCTCTCCTCGATCTCGCGCTTCTCGTGCTCCTTCTTTTTCCTTCTCAGAAGCGCATGCTCCTCTCTCCTTTTCTGTTCATAGAGCTCGCGGGCAGCTCTCGCCCGTCGATGCAATGTAGCCATGTATACATTCTGTTTCTCTACATGGGCCTGTCGGCACTCATCATCAAACCAGGGGTTTCTCGACGGTGGTGGCTCGAAACCGAGTATATTTGAGGCGGCCTCTCTAATGGCTTTCTGACAGCGACTCCATTGCTCCATTGCAATCGTTAGGTTTGGCAAAATTTCGCCCACACTGAGGTCGCTTTGTTATGTCAAATTTTAAACAGCTGTTTTCACCTTTGTCTATGTACAAGGTGTCTCAAAATAAACTTTATATTTGTTTAGCTTATTGCGTGAACGCAACGAATCCGAGGGTCGCGGGGAGTATGCCAATCGGTAGCCTGGCTCTTGGGAATTCAGCCGCTATGAAGCGTTTCTCGGGTGCAGACCGCGCGTTGAGCGTGTGAGAGTTTTAAAAAACTGTGATTTGGCGACAATGGCACTTAGCAAATTCTGCGATTTTCGAATTTTACGTCATTTAAATGATGCGGGGAGCATTCCTCTCATTCGAAAATGGGTAAAAAAGATTTGAAGAGACTGGTTCAACACTAGAAAAACCAAAATCTGCTGGCCAAGTGGACGGCGCGCGGAATGAGTGTCGCTAACGCGAGGGCTTACATTAAGATGACATTATTTTTAAGAAATAAATTCCCAAGTTGTGAACATTAATGATAAATAAAATTGTTTTTGATAGAATATTTACTTCATTTTTAATCGATCCACTAATATAAACTTTCTTTTGAGACACCTTGTACTTACAACGAACCGTCAACCGCTGATTTGAACATTTCCTTGTGTTTTGTTTTTTTCTACACAGCTGTCACAATGTCGTGCGACCGAGTTAAAAGTTACCCAACTCGCCCGACACACCCTACGACCGAGACAGCGACCGCGACATGATTGTGTTTACGTTACGGGATTTACGTACATTTAACTTTTGACAGGCGACCGAGACAGCGACTGCGACCTCATTGTGTTCAGGCAGTAATGAAGCAGCGAGAATTCTCCATTGTCATCCCGCACAGTCGGACGAGTTTGACAGGGATGTTAAAACTAGACATGGCTTTATATAGCTCATCTTTATACACGCTGTCATATGCAGCCTTGAAATCGACGTCTTTTCCAAGATCTACCGTAGCGTAAATATTTGGTCTATTGTGGATTTACCTGGCCTGAAGCCAGACTGATAAGAGCCGATCAGGTTATCCACAAACGGTTTCAGGCGTTCACACAATACGACAGAGAAGATCTTATATGCGATGTTACTTACTTACTTACTTATCAGGCCTGCGATCCATGGAGGATCTGAGCCTGAGCTATAGCTGCCTTCCATCCTTGACGGTCCCGGGCACGCTGCTTCCAGTTGTCAAGACCAAAATGTCTTACATCCGCGATTACTTGGTCTTTATACCGGAGGTTCGGTCTTCCTCTTCTTCTCGAACCAGGAGGCTCGGAGTCGAAGACCCTCTTAGCTGGAGCGTTGATGTCCATGCGCTCGATGTGGCCGAGCCAGTGTAGTCGACGGATCCTAGCCTTCCGGACTACATCCACATCTTGGTACAGCTCGTAGAGTTCGCGGTTGTGTCTTCTTCTCCATTCACCTTCCTCACAGACAGGACCAAATATCCGGCGCAGAATTTTTCTTTCGAAAGAACCCAAAACCAGCTCCGCTGTCCTGCTTATCGTCCAGCTTTCGGCTCCGTACAGCAAGACTGGCAGAATGAGCGTTTTGTAAAGCATGACTTTGGTCTTTCGAGTGAGGAGTTTTGACCCCAGTTGTTTGGACAAGCCGAAGTAGCAGCGGTTGCTAAGGGCGATTCTACGCCGGATCTCCACTGTGGTGTCATTTGTGGAATTTACGTTTGCCCCGAGGTAGACAAACTCCTTAACTACCTCGAAATTGTAGCTGACAATGCCACGGCGAGAACACGCGATGATGTCGATATCATCCGCGTATCCTAGTAGCTGGATGGACTTGTAAAAGATAGTGCCTTCCCTGTTGACGCCTGCCCGTCGCACTATCTGCTCCAGCACCAGGTTGAAGAAGTCACATGACAGCGCGTCTCCCTGCCGAAATCCGGTGCATGTTTCGAATGGTTTCGAGGTCCTAGAACCGAGTTGCACGGTGCATCGCGTGTTTTTTAGCGTGGCGCGACACAACTGGATCAGTTTTACCGGGATCCCGAATTCGGCCATCGCCCCAAACAGTGCTTCACGATGAATGCTGTCGTAAGCGGCTTTGAAATCGATGAAAAGATGGTGTGTATCGATTCGAAACTCGTTGGTCTTTTCCAGGATTTGTCGAAGTGTGAAAATTTGGTCTATAGTTGATTTGCCGGACCGGAAGCTGCACTGGTAGCTGCCGATTAGTGCGGTGCAAAATGGTTTTAGACGTTCACACAATACGCTGGACAGGATCTTGTATGCGACATTGAGCAGGGATATACCTCTATAGTTCTTGCAAGAGGTAGGATCGCCTTTTTTGTGGATGGGGCAAATAGAGCTGGTATTCCAGTCGTCGGGCATGCTTCCATCTTTCGAAATTCTGCAGATGATCTGGTGCATGCTCCCTACCAGAACATCGCTGCCAGCCTTAAAGAGCTCTGATGGCAAGCCATCTGAGTCTGCGGCCTTGCTATTCTTCGGCTTCTGAATAGCTTTGCTATGCTGGGTGGGAGGACTACTTCAGCGGCTGGAGTTGGGATTTCCTCGGTCCCTACCACTCTCTCTTGATCATGCTCGTTAAGCAGCTGCTGGAAGTGCTGCTTAAATACATCCACTATTCCCTGCGGGTCGGTGACAAGATTGCCCTCGCAGTTTCGAAGTGCCAGGGTGCCCTTTTTGAAGCCTCCTGCAAGGCATTTGGTTTTCTTGTAAAAGGCTCGTATTTCATGTTTATCCCTAGACTCCTCGATATCCTTGAGCTGGGAGGCTGTGAAGATTCTTTTCTTTTGTCGCAGTAGTTTCTTCTCCTCCCTTCTCCTGGCTCGGTACTCTTCGCGAGAAGAATATGCGATGTTAAGGAGACTTATTCCCCTATAGTTGGCGCAGTTATAGGGGTCTTCTTTCTTATGGACCGGGCAAACGATGCAGAGATACCATTCGTCGGGCATGCATTCCTCCGACCATACCTTGCAAATGAGATGGTGCATGCACCTTACCAGCTCATCTCCAGCCGCCTTAAGAAGCTCAGCAGACAGGCCGCCTGCGCCTGATTGATTTTGTCTAGGTCGGGTGGATGGAATTCTCCTACAAGCAAGCTTTCGACGCACCCCCCCTAATTACATGCTCTTCAAAATATTGTAATTCTTTTTAAAGTTTATGTTCTATTTCAAATCTTTTATTTTGTTTCTTTGGTTTTGGAACATTCGTCATTGCTTTGTTTTTCACATTCTCTAATTTGTTTTTTAGTGAAACAGTTGCAGTATTAATAGCGGAGAGAGATGTAACTGGTGTATCTTCATCTTCAAGATCAAAATCTTCACTGTCTGGTTCATTATCATTACTTTTAACTCCTAGGCGTTTTATAAGAGGAATCAATATTTTTGTAATATAACCTTTTTTTAAGTTTAGGACATAAGTCTGTATTCGTTTCGATTTAGTTTTCTGAAGCGTTGTGTAAATATTTCAAAACTTGAGATATGTTTGTTCGTCTTTGCATTATTCTATAGTTCAGAGCATTTATCAATTCAATACTTATTTTACTTTTTTGTGCAACAAGCGTGTCAATCATAAATGTAAACGTCGTGTCTGCAGCAAGAAGATTAGAATCTCTTCTGCATAGGGCTTCGACAGCGAATTTAATTTGTGCCAATGCATCAATGATTTCAGCAACATATTAGTTGCTCAATTTACAAGACCTTATCTAGGATGCACATATTTCATGGTTCTTAAACACTAGGACTACCAAATTTCACTCTCAATTTGTGTCTACGTACTAAAAAAACCCACCGCACTGAACTAACAGCCTTTAGCTACAGACAGTGGACGGGATCTCATTTGATTCTAAGTAAATGGGAGATTCCCCGAATCAGGCTTCCGTGTAACGTGTATCAACTAGCGCTAATGTTCCAGTGCCGAAAATACGGTATTTTTAAGGTGAATACCGGCTTTATTTTAAATCAATTTAGTATAATTTAATTAATTCCTTTTCGATTAAAAAACTGTTATTTTATTTGACATAAAAAGCAAAACAAACTTATCGGTGACTTGCCAGCTTCGCGACTTTTCCTCTACTGCTTTGATTGCCTCTGACTTTGTTTTTTCTCTTTTCATACGACTTTTCCTCTGCTACTTTGATTGCGTTTTACTTTGGCGTTTTACTTTGTATTTCCTTTCCACTCCTCGGCCCTACACTCGGCCATCCTGAATCTCGACCGACCGGGTCGAGTTTTAACAGTTTTCTTCAGTATCGTCATCCTCTTCACTATCGTCATTCGACTGATATATCTTCCACGGCTTTACATAATCCGCTGATGTCGAGGTAAAATTCGGACCCTCGTGTTCCCCCACTTTGCGGACGTCGTATCTGTCATTGCGCTTAACCCTTGAGACTTCATATGGCCCGAGAAATTTGGGGCACAGTTTAAGTCCCGCTCCAAACTGCGTGCGTTGGATCGCAACAAGATCACCAACTTTTTATTTTATGGATTCTTTTCTTCCGCGATTGTACCCTCTCTCGTTTTCTAGTTGAATTTTTTGGATATCCAGTTTCGCTTGTCCTCGAATTTCTTGTCGATTTCGTTCAAAATCTAGACGGATCTCTTCTTCTAATAGCTCGGCTAAATGCAAATCCTCGGTTGTAAACATCGGCACTCAAGTGAGCAGCGTAAACGGTGTTCTTTTGGTAGATCTCGAAGGCGAAGAGTTCAGAATTCGTTGCGTTCTACTTACATGCAGGTGCCACTTAAGAGGTTGCTCCACAGAGAGCTTAGATAAAATTTCAATAATAATTTTGTTTATGCGCTCTACCTGCCCATTTCCCCTAGGGACTCCTGTTGTCGCCAGATGATGATAAATGTTACGTGCTTGGCAGTACTCTTTGAATTGATTTGAGGTAAACGCAGCTCCCTTATCGGTAATCATCCGATGAGGGTTCCCAAAAATGTCAGCTTGAGTTTCTAATTTCTTTAGGACTTCCTCTGTTCCAGTACTCTTAACGGGATATATCCATGAAAACTTTGTAAAAGCGTCGACCACTGTTAGCAAAAACTTATAGCTCTTAGCCGTAGAATGCAAAGGTCCGACGTGATCCTAGTGAAAGGTATGAAGGGGTATTTCCATCTTGTCAACTGGATTAAGGAATCCTTCCTTTTTTCCAGCCATTCTTGAAGCTAGGATGCAACTTATGCAGTTGTCAGAAACTGCTCGTAACACTTTAGATAGTTTGGGTATATAATATTCACGTCGAAGTAGTGCTTCAACCTTGCGGTCATTTTTTGTCAAATCAGTAATTGGCTTAGCAATCAGGGCGTATCCCGATATAAACTTTCGGAAAAATCCTGTAAGACCCAAAAAACTCATAGCATCCCTCACGTTTTTTGGTACAGGAAATTTCCTCACTGCTGAAACCTTTTCATCTGATGGTCGGATGGTTCCATTTTGAATTACATGCCCGAGAAACTGCACGACCCTTGTTAGGAACTGTCATCAAAAAAGGACGCTCAACACCGACGTCTCGGCCAGAACGTTTGTATAGGCAGATATAAGTTCGAGGTAGTTAAGGACTTTGTCTACCTTGGCTCCGCAGTGACCTGGAACAACGACATCAGTTCCGAAATCAAACGCAGAATCACTCTTGCCAATCGCTATTTCTTTGGGCTCAGGAGGCAACTGAGTAATAGAGCCCTCTCCCGAAAGACAAAGTTGACTCTATATAAGACCCTCATCATTCCGGTCCTGTTGTACGGCGCAGAAGCATGGACACTATCAAAAGCGGATGAGGAGGCCCTTGGTCGGTTCGAGAGAAAGATTTTGCGCGTGATTTTTGGGCCTATAAACGCAGACGGGGCATGGAGGAGAAGATTCAACCACAAACTTTACGGGCTGTACAGCGACATGAGCCTAGTCAGGCGTCTACGGATTCAACGCCTAAGATGGCTGGGCCATTTAGAGCGAATGGACACCACAGCTCCAGCCCGGAGAGTCTTTGAATCCAACCCCGAGGAACGAAGAAGCAGAGGACGGCCGCACTTAAGATGGCGCACACAGGTGGAAGGGGATCTCAGCCAACTGGGTGTGCGGCAATGGAAAAGGCTAGCAAAAGATCGTGCTAGTTAGAGGGGCATGTTGGTTGAGGCCCAGGTTCACCCCGAACTGTAGCGCCCACTAAGAAGAAGAAGAATCGCGGATGTAAGACATCTTGGTCTTGATAACAGGAAGCAGTGTGCCCGGGACCGTCAAGGATGGAAGGCAGCTATAGCTCAGGTTCAGATCCTCCATGGATCGCTGGCCTGATAAGTAAGTAAGTTGGGAAAAGTGTTTCGAAAAGAGAAAATCAAGTTTTGAGAATAAAAAACCGGGGCCTATCCTCAAGCATCTCCCGTAAAATAGAAACTTACTTACTTACTTAGGTGGCGCTACAGTTACAGTTCGTGGTGAACCTGGGCCGCAATCAACAAGCGTCTCCAGCTGGCACGGTCTTTGGCCAGCTGTTTCCAAATAGAAACCTATCTCTTAAAAGAACATGCGGATTTTTTTTTTTTTTTTTTAGAGACTCGCGCAGGTTCAAGAGTTTTATTTATATTTTCTTATGATGTGTTGACACACACAACCTGAACGGAGTGCAGTGGTTGGGGTCGTTGATGTTCGTTCACTACTCTCAGGGGTGGTTGTCCTAGACCTAAATAGGACGAGAGCTGACCAAATTTCGCGTTGGTTATAGCCCGAAGTAATTCGTTCAAGCACTTTTAGTATTGCATACGCAGAGGATGAATTTCGGTTGACCATATACTGTGAGTGTTATGCCTGCAGCAGTACGTCTGGTCACTTTCCATTCACAACTGCGTTGCATACTGTTTGTCCGTATAGGAATTACTTTTTCTTGGCTACGAAGCGAATTTGAACCATAAACCTTCCGCTCGGCGGTCGATGATGTTAACCACTGCACCACGGCCACCCCCGTTTGATTATTGCTAAAGGTTCGAATGCTGGAATGAGTGGTAAACAAAACGAATATCGACGTTGGTTGTATGTAGCCCTTGAACTAATTTTCGATCTAATTTCAAAATCGATTTCAGTTTTCCTCCTACGCTCTGCTCTGCTCCCAACGCACAAATTGAACCATTATCATAAAGAATTCTATCGTAATACTCTTGTGGATGGTCCTGAATAGGCTGTACGCCATTCCAATCAACAGCTAAACCCGTGTTAGCATCAATTCTCATTCTAAGGCATGTTGAAATGTCACATTGTCTACGAACAATATGAAATATTTGTATCTACGCTACATTCCCTTATTTATATTATATGCTACGTCGCATGTACGTACCTATTTATGTCAGTAAAGTAAACTCTGATTCCGATGAATGCGAGGTATTTAACAATTACCTTGGATAATTGGATTGGTAATGCAAATAGGATGTGAACAATATCCATGTGTTCGTTTATGCTCCGCACCGATTCTCGAATGGATTTACATCGTTATCGGTTTCAATATCGCCTTGTGGTTATTTAATAATGAACCTTTGCTTCCCTACGCAGGAGCATAGTCATGCATTATAGAATTAGCGGTAATAACAGGCGGTTCGAGGTTTTAAATTGTTGGCCATGGTAATAAGTGAAATTGGCAGATTCCAAAGTGAAGTTTGAATTCAAATCACACACTCAAGCAAAACGTGCAGTGAATAAGAAGATTGTTATTTTTCGCAGATACATACTGGTTTTAGTAGTAGTCAAGGCATGATTGAAAAATTAAGGTCGCCCCGTAGGGACATGAAAGATTTTTGTGTGAACTTTCACGTGAAAAAGGTCTACTCGTTTTTGGTTTGTTTTTATTTTTTGTTTAATCTACTAGATACACGCTGCTTTGCAGGCTAATTACCTGTTTATATAACTTTTGCTTTTTATTTTTATTTTTGGCGAGCTCTACGTTCCAGCGACGCTGTTGTAGAATTCTATTTGAGTTTGCTTTGTTTTTGTTAATTTTACAGATTTTTTTTTTATTTTCAATGTAAAAAGTAAACTGTATCACATGGAATAGATGGAGTTTTGTATTTATGCTTTCTTACAACCTTCTCCCATATAATTTGAGACATTTTAACCACAACCAATTGAATATCATCGAAATGAACTGCAAATATTTAAAAAGGAAATGTTTACAGATGATTTGAAATGCGAATGAAGTTCTAAGATACAAAAGCAATAAAAGAGGAAGGACAAATGTGCGATTAAAAAAAAAAAAAAAAACAAAAGTGTGAGTGAGTTCGCAGGAAACTGTACTCGAAGTGGAAGCGAAATCCAACTACCTTGAATTGGGCAAATTTCTGTCGAGCACGCAATATCTCAACTTCCGCCACGAGGTTTTCTAAGAAAAGATATTTCCTTTCTAAGCTGGGAACAAATCAAAATGCCAAAAAGCTTTGGAGCAACTTGCGTTCGATTGGTATCGGAAAAAAAGATATTACTGACGTCATCCCTGATCTTGATGATCTCAATAATACCTTTTTATCCAATTCTTTAGAAAATACCCCTCTACTCAACTTACAACATTTCCCTGAGCCGCAAACAGCTTTTGAATTCGAAGTTGTATCGGAAACTGACATCATTTACATCATTCGGGCTCTCAAGTCTGACGCTATTGGTGAGGATGGAAGTCCCATTCGGTTTATTAAAATGATCTTGATGCACCTGCTTAGCACAACTACACACGTAATTAATTTTTGCATAACTTCATCCTCATTTCCATCTAGCTGGAAGCTGGCTAAAGTTATTCCGGTCCCAAAAAAACCTTTACCATCCTTGGCTACTGATTTTCGCCCCATTAGTATCTTACCTTGCCTGTCAAAAGTCATTGAAAAAGTCATGGCTAAGCAGATTTCAGATCACCTAGATCGGCATAACCTACTTGCTTCGGTCCAGTCTGGTTTTCGAGCCAACCATAGTTGCTCTACAGCTATGGTTAAAATTCACGATGACATTAGGATCAACTACCAAGACTACCTGACAATACTCTGCCTCCTTGACCTTTCAAAAGCTTTTGATACTGTTAACCACTCAATTCTTCTTGAGAAATTGAGAATATATTATGGATTTAGTGAGAGTTCGGTGCGCCTCATCAGTAATTATTTAAGTAATCGCTGTCAAAGGGTTGTGGTTGGTGATAGATCCTCTCATGTTAGGAATATTATTGAAGGAGTACCTCAGGGCTCGATTCTGGGTCCTATTTTGTTTAGCATGTTCATTAATGACCTGCCGGAAGTTTGTTCAAATGCTAGCATTCACTTTTATGCGGATGATGCGCAATTATATTTATCTAGACCTTTAAACTTAGTTCAGGATCTCGTCTGCAGGCTAAACGAGGATCTATCTGCAATCTACCAAAGGTCGCTCCGCAATTACTTAACTCTCAACCCAACAAAATCTCAGCTGATCTTGATTTCTAAAAAAATGTATAATAAAGAACTTTCATCACCAATTTACCTCAACAATACACAATTGCAGTTTGTGGAGACCGTAACCAACTTGGGGTTTAAAATTAACCGTTCTCTCTCGCCGGTAAGCCACATTAACTCCACTGTTGGACGAATTTATGCTGGTCTACGTAAGCTTTGGTTGTTCTCAAGCCTTACTCCTGTAACTACGAGGCTGAGACTTGTCAAGACCTTACTCATTCCTTATATTGATTATGCATCAGTTGTGTACTGCAAACTTGATTCCTTATCTCATTATAAATTAACTGTTGCTTTCAATGATATGATCAGATATGTATATGGGCTCCGACGTAGAGACCACATATCTAATTACAACAAAAATATCCTTGGGTGCACACTGCAGCAGTTCCTGCACATTAGGTGCTGTGTCTTCATGTACAAAATAATACAGAAAAGGTCGCCACTATACCTATTCGAAAAACTTCAATTTGCCCGTTCAACCAGGACTCTTAACCTCATAACTCCTTCCTCGAATTACTTGAACTCTTCTCGTCTGTTTTTCCAGACTCTGGAACTCTCTGCCTACACCTATAAAACAAATAATTGGAGCCACCAAATTTAAAGAAGCCGCCTTAGAGTATTTTTCTTAAAAATGCAACAACAAATGTATCGTCCTTCCCGTTTCCCCTCCCCTCCTATCCTCCCCTCAATCAAAACACTTCATTTTTAAACTAAATAATTATTTAATCATATGTTGAATTAAATAATTTTTAAACTTAAATCCTGTAAAACGAAAATGTAATTAAGTACTATAAAAGACTAAGTCTTACTTGTACATCCTTACTTAAATAAATAAACTGAAACTGAAACTAAACTGAGTTGTAAACAGAAAGAACCTGGTCAACGCTTGTGACGAAGACTCCTCGGACATGATATCACTATGCGTCTTCGTGCGAGACTCTTACCACAATTGAGTAAACGGAATATGTCAAGCAAATACCCCGTGACTAGACCTATAATCAACACCAGAGACACTATATACCCGCCACGATACGATACATCTTCCGGGAGCAATAATGCTTGCACAATTCAAGCGTATCTATTCGCAGATCAGAGATTGCAAGCCACAGAAACTGCATTCGACGGATGCCTCATCTGTGAATTACTCCAACTACATCTGTACATGTGTATATCAAGGCATCAACAGAAACAGCATCATTGCTCACTTCACTTAAGTTACCTTTTTCTACCTTCGTGGTTAGGAGTACTCGTTTTTCGTGTCATATTTTATCACACCATTTGCCCACTGATGAGAAAGCCATAAATGTATCGCAATAATTCACAAAAGTTATGCTGCCGCTGCTGGTGCTGCACGATGACAAGAGTAATGTGATTGCTTACCTGGAGTAATGAGAAGTCGACTTTGATCAGCCTCTGCTTCGATCTGGGAGAGCTATGCGCCTCGGACTTTTCCTCCTTTTTGAGTGCCTCGACGGTTTGTGATGATGTCGTCGTTGGTGGAAGTACTGCAAGTAAATAAAAGAAACAAAACGTCATTGTATCGGAATTAATTAGCTCTGCAGACATACAATAAATGGAGCTGAAGGAAGACAGAATACGAGTAGAGAGTGGAGGTTTCATTCGCTTTGTTTTCGATGGGGTACGTGTGTCGACTGCAGATAAATCGCTTTACCATATGTATCTGCATCTGGGTTATGTCACAGTAATTATGGTGGTTTTTATCCAGATTAAGTGGAAAACAGTAGGTTTTATCGGCTACAAGATGAAAGGTTTCCAAACGAAGGAGGGAGGGTAATTACAAATGGAAAGTCAGTAGAGATCCCTTTTCTTTGTTGATTGCTGCGAATAGTATATATAACGTGTCACATACCAGCATCTATCGAGTTCTACTTCGAAAAAAAGATGCTACTTTCGACATAAACATGACAACTATTTAAGTAGCTCTTCTCTTGACCCAGATCCATTCACGGTTGCTGATGAACAAAACCATTTGTGGTACTTTTCCCTCTTTTCCTCAATCGACTTGTCATTGAATCAGTGCCTCGTTCTTCTTCTTCTTAGTGGGCGCTACAGTTCGGGGTGGACCTGGGCCTCAACCAACATGCCCCTCCATCTAGCACGATCTTTCGCTAGCCATTTCCATTGCCGCACACCCAGTTGGCTGAGGTCCCCTTCCACCTGTGTGCGCCATCTTAAGGGCGGCCGTCCTCTGCTTCTTCGTCCCTCGGGGTTGGATTCAAAAACTCTCCGGGCTGGAGCTGTGGTGTCCATTCGCCATCTTAGGCATTGAATCCGTAGACGCCTGACTAGGCTCATGTCGCTGTACAGCCCGTAAAGTTCGTGGTTGAATCTTCTCCTCCATCCCCCGTCTGCATTTATAGGCCCAAAAATCACACGCAAAATCTTTCTCTCGAGCCGACCATGGGCCTCCTTATCCGCTTTTGATAGTGTCCATGCTTCTGCGCCGTACAACAGGACCGGGATGATAAGGGTCTTATATAGAGTCAACTTTGTCGTTCGGAAGAGGGCCCTATTACTCAGTTGCCTCCTGAGCCCAAAGAAACAGCGATTGGCAAGAGTGATTCTGCGTTTGATTTCGGAACTGATGTCGTTGTTCCAGGTCACTGCGGAGCCAAGGTAGACGAAGTCCTTAACTGCCTCGAACTTATATCTGCCTATACAAACGTTCTGGCCGAGACGTCGGTGTTGAGCGTCCTTTTTTGATGACAGCATATATGTATTTAGTTTTGCCCTCGTTTACCGCCAGACCAACTTTCGCCGCCTCGAACTCAATACTCGCAAACGCCTCATTGACATCTCGCTGTGATCTACCTATTATGTCAATATCGTCGGCGTATGCAAGGAGTTGCGAGGATTTGAAATAGATTGTGCCTCTTGTATTGGCCAGTGATTTTTGCACAATCGTTTCCAATATGATGTTGAAGAAATCACACGACAGCGCATCGCCCTGCCTAAATCCTTTTTTGACATCAAAACTATCGGTAAGGTGTTCACCGATTCGGATGGAGCAGCGAGCATTCTCCAAAGTCATCCTGCATAAGCTGACGAGTTTAGCAGGTATGTCAAAGGTAGACATAGCGTTGTATAGCTCGTCCCTAATTACGCTGCCGTATGCAGCTTTGAAGTCGACAAATAGGTGGTGAGTGTCGACTTGAAATTCATTGGTTTTCTCCAGGAACTGCCGTAGTGTGAAGATTGGGTCGATGGTGGACTTCCCTGGCCTGAATCCGCACGGATAAGGACCTATCAGCTTATTTACAAAAGGCTTCAGGCGTTCACACAAAATGGCAGATAGGATTTTGTAGGCGATGTTAAGAAGACTTATTCCTCTATAGTTGGCGCAATCAGAGGGGTCTCCTTTCTTGTGGATCGGGCATACGATGCTGAGACTCCATTCCTCGGGCGTGCTTTCCTCTAACCATATCTTACGGATGAGCTGGTGCATGCTCCCAACCAGGTCATCCCCAGCTGCCTTGAAGAGCTCAGCAGACAGTCCGTCTGCGCCAGCAGCTTTATTCGACTTGAGCTTCGATATGGCAATCTTAACTTCGTCGAGGTCAGGGGGACAGAATTCTCTGCGGTCTCCGTCGATTAGAAATGGATCATTCTGCCTGACAGCGGTATATTGACTAACATCGCCGTTATACAGTCTGCAGAAGTGGTTTTTCCATATTCTCAGCATCGACTGCGGTTCTACTACTAGGTGTCCGTTCTCATCCCTGCAGGCTTCCGTTCTGGCTTTATAACCTTGGCATGTTCGCTTTATCTGTTGATAAAACTTTCGAATGCCACGCCTGCAGTAACACCTCTCCAAATCCTCAATCGCGCGCTTCTCGTGCTCTTTCTTCTTTCTTCTAAGAAGCTTATGCTCCTCCCTTCTTTTTAACTCGTAGACCTCACGAGCTGCTCTTGTTCAGTGCCTCGTAACCCATCATTAATGGCACACACATAGGATTTTCAGAGGAGGTAAAGTATCTAGGTATTGACCTAGACCGCAGACTCAACTGGAACTCCAATATGAAAAATAAACTCATGAAAGCGATTAAGGCCATGTGGGCCTGCCGACGCACCTACGGTAAAACCTGGGGACTTAAACCTAAGGTAGTACACTGGTTATACACCGCGATAGTAAGATCTATCGTCACTTACGGGTCCACCGTATGGTGGACAAAAGTTGATCGAAAAACTACTATTATCAAGCGCTATTCCATCCTGCCCTACGGCAGCACAAGAAGCACTCATTGGACTCGCTCCACTGCACCTTTTTATCAAAAAGGTGGCATTATGCAGTGCAATCAGAATCCTCTGCTCGGGAACAAATATGCCATGTAGACCTGCAGGCCACATGTCCCTATTACAACACTTTCCCGAGCTGGATATGATTACTACAGTCTCGGACGCATTGCCACACACCTTCACCTTTGACAAGAGATTTGAAATACTGATCCCAAACCGCTCAGCATGGGAAAACAGTGATCCCCTGCTAAATGTCAAAGGCCTCAGGTGGTACACGGATGGCTCCAAGATGGGTTCTGGGCAAAATGCAAGATTTCGAAGGCCCTGGGAACAAGCCCCAGCATCTTCCAAGCAGAGCTGCATGCCATCCTAACATGCGTCAATCTAAATCTCGAGACTGGCATCAGAAGAGTAACTATCAACATACTCTCTGATAGCCAAGCAGCGCTTAAAGCACTGGGTTCGTGCAGCACGAACTCAAAAACCGTCAAGGAATGCCATGACGCCCTACAAGATCTCGCCAAAAGAAACACCATTAAACTTTGGTGGGTGCCAGGACATAAAGGTATCAAGGGCAATGAAATTGCCGGCCAACTTGCCAGAAAAGGTTCCAGCGACAAATACATAGGTCCAGCACCATTCTGCGGCACTCCCAAGTCTTCTTAGACAAGTGGGAAAAATCACAACACCTGTCCTTTTGGAACAGCGTTCGGAGACTTCGTCAATCTAAACGACTTATACGACCCCTGAACAAACACCCTATATGGGGGATATCAGAAGACTAGGCAGCTATCTAACGGGACACTGCGGTCTGAGATATCATTTAAACAAAATTAGTCTCTCGTCTGAAACTGAGTGTCGGCTCTGTCTAGAGGACGATGAGACGGCAGAACACAGACTATGTGAGTGTGCTGCTCTCTGCCATCTTAGGAAGCGTATCCTTCTCAGTGAAGTTATGACTCTTGAGGGGATCACCCTGGCTCCTACAAGAAGCATTCTCAACTTCGTTATAGAGGTGGAGAGGCTACTCGGCTAATCGGCTAGCAGGCACAATAGATCTGCAAAGGTCACAGTGCCGTACTGCTAATAGTAGCACTAGCCCTAGTGCTAGTTGGCATTACCATGCCACCAACTCTGTCATCATTAGTTGCTGCGGGGTAGTATTTCCTTGCCTTATCGTGGTAAATAGTCCAAAACCAAGTCAGAGTACAGAATATTTTTTGCTTACGCCAAGACGAAATGAAATGTTGCCTTTCAAATGCTCGGAATTCAATGAGTGCAAGGCCATCCATCCATCATAGCAAACACTGCTGGGGAACTTGTCCACACCAATCGCAGCTCATACATATATTTATCTCAAGGTTTGCTAATGCGATTTGAGAATATGTGCGATTGAGAAATCGAAATGTTAAGTAGTCAGTGGAGCAATGAAAAACCAGACTCCACGCCATTCGAATAAAATTATCTGATGAGAACCGAAATGTTCTCATAAGCAACGTTGCGAAGTGCGGCAAAAACTGGCGCCTTCTAGCCATGAGGTGACCGTACCTAGGCGAGTACGTAGTCTCTGTCGATTTTACCGCTGTACTATGACTCACTTTAAGACGTACGTCACACAAGTACGATGACACTTTTTGTGAGGTCGTTCCATTGTTGAATCAGTGAATTAGCATGAGTGCGACTTAACGATGTTGTTAACTGGTTTCAGCCGTTATGTAAACAAGGTAAAACGCTTCAGGCTGGGATCGTATCAGCTTACGAATGTTATTGTTGTCCGTAGTATGAAACTGGAGGTAAGACGTGGAAGATATTTTTATTATCGAATTAAAGAATTTTTGGCCGAAAAGGTTCTTGAACTTTTACACCAAAACAACATTGACTTGGTGTCAATATGGTGCTTAGGAAAGACGTTAAAGGCGATACTTTACAATGAAGATCTGAATATAAAATCGGAGATGAAATTGCTTTTCAAGCTCAAGGAAACGATGATTAAAAAGACGCTATGAAAGACACTCGAGTAAATATAGGTAATTTATTCTGCTTAGCAAAGTTCGCATAGGAAAGGCAAGAACGAGGCTAGACAGCAAAAGATATGGTCGTAACTGTGCTGAATCGTGATTACTTCCCATACATATGTATGATCTGACTCGGGGACATTTTCATGGTTGGCCTGAAATAGAACTAATGATAAATCACGAGAATAACGAGTTCTAAATCCGCCATTGTTGACCTTAAAATCCATCTCAAGTGATCGAGATTACTTTCCTGAGGTACACCCACGACCATGTTAGCTTTTTAACGAAGAATAAAGGAAATTAAGCGTGTGGCAAAGCCAATTGGTACGATACCATTTATTTGTGGCCATTCATTTGTAAGCTTAAGAACCTTTATCGTATTATATATATGAACACATTTGTCCAAGGCCACTGTTCCCAACTATCAGCCGATGAAGCCTTGTATGAAGAAATCACGATTTATTTTACATATGCAATGTACCTAGAGACTTACTTACTTACTTTTCAGGCCAGCAACCCATGGAGGCTCTGTGCCTGAGCTAATACAGTCTTCCATCCTTGGCGGTCTTATGCACGCTGCTTCCAGTCTTACCTCTACGATCACTTGGTATTTATACCGGTGGTTCGGTCTCCCCCTTCTAATCGAAGCAGGAGGCTCAGATTCGAAGACCCTCTTAGTTGGAGCGTTGGTGTCCATACGCTCGATGACGACCAGCCATTATAGTCGACGGATTTTTGCCTTCCGGATTATATCCACATCTTTGTACAGCTCGTAGAGTTCGCGGTTGTGTCTTCTTCTCCATTCACCTTCCTCACAGACACGACCAAATATCTGGCGCAGAATTTTTCTTTCGAAAGAACCCAAAATCAGCTCCGCTGCCCTGCTTATCGTCCAGCTTTTGGCTCCGTACAGCAAGACTGGCAGTAGGTATGAGCGGTTTTTAAAGCACGACTTTGGTCTTTCGAGTGAGGAGTTTTGACCCCAGTTGTTTGGACAAGCCGAAGTAGCAGCGGTTGCCAGGGGCGATCCTATGCCGGATCTCCACTGTTGTGGTGTCATTTGTGGAATTTACGTTTGCCCCGAGGTAGACAAACTCCTTAGCTACCTCGAACCAGGAGGCTCGAATTCGAAGACCCTTTCAGCTGGAGCGTTGGTGTCCATGCGCTCGATGTGGCCGAGCCATTGTAGTCGATAGATTTTTTCCTTCCAGACTTTATCTACATCTTTGTCCAACTTATAGAGTTCGCGGTTATGTCTTCTACTCCATTCGCCTTCTTCGCAGATAGGACCGAATATCCGATGCGGAATTCTTCTTTCGAAAGAGAATAGGATTAGCTTGGTCGTCCTGCTTATCGTCCACCTTTCGGTTCCATATAGCAGGACAGGCAGGATTAGAGTCTTGTAGAGGGGTGGCCGTGGTAAAGTGGTAAACATCACCGGCTGTCGAGCGGAAGGTCTGTAGTCCAAAGTCTGTCCATAGACAAGAAATACAATTCCTATACGGAACATTGTGCAACACAGCTGTTGTGAATGGGAAGTGATCAAAATACTGATGAAGGCATAACACTCACAGAATATGGTTACTTCAAATTCCTAATCTGTGCATTTCCTGAGAACTACAACCAACGTGAAAATTCAGTAGAGATCCTCTCGAAGCCTATCGGAGACAAACACCCCTGGAGGGTAGTGAACGAACATCTACGACCCAAACCACCTGCGACAATTAAAAAAATAAACCGAAAAGAGCATAACCTTGGTTTTTTGGATTAGGAGTTTGGACCCTAGCTGTTTTGCATCCTCTGTGTATGCAATATAAACACCAAAAGTGCATGAACGAATTACTGGGAATTATAACCAATGCGAAATTTGGTCGGCTCTCGTCCCAGGGACAAACCACCCCTGAGAGTAGTCAACGAACATCAACAACCCAAAACCACTGCACTCCGTTCAGGTGGTGTGTGTGAACCTGCGCGAAACTCTCCCTCTCCCTGTTACCTTCGCTCGCATAACGTTCAAAAAAAAAAAAAAAAACAAAAAAACTTGTGTAGGTTTTAAAAGGCTCTGAGGTCCTGAAGCCAAAACTACAAGGTTCATCGAGTGTTTGTTAGCGTGGCTCGACATATCCGGATCAGTTTTCTCGGGATCCCGAATTCCGCCATCGCGTTAAATAAGGCTTTACGACGAATGCTGTCATATGCGATGGGTATCGATTTAAAACTCGGCGGTCTTCTCCAGGATTTGCGGCAGGGTGAAGATTTGATCTACATATAGTAGATTGGCCTGGCTGGAAGCTGCACTGGTATGTGCCGATTAGTGCGGTGCAAAACGGCTTTAGATGTTCCCACAATACACTGGATAGGATCTTGTAAGCGACATTGAGCACGGATATACCTCTGCATTTTTTGCAAGGGGAAGGATCGCCTTTTTTGTGGATGGGGCGTACAGAGCTGGTATTTCAGTCGTCGGACATGCATTCATCCTCCCAAATTCTACAGAGGATCTGATTCATGCTCCCTACCAGAACATCGCCCCCAGCTTTGAAGAGTGTAGATGGTAATCCATTCGAGCCTGCGACCTTGTTGTTCTTCAGCTTTTTAATTGTTATGCCTGCTTCTTCAATGAAGTAAGAGACTGTATAGTGTGGATGGATGATCCGGATGAAGTGTCCTTAAGGCCGTAGATGACAGTGTCGATAGGGACGAGCTATATAGAGCCATGTTATGGTTCGACATCCCTGCCAAACTCGTCAGGTTGTGCGGGACGACAATGGAGCATTCTCGCTGCTCCATTAAGGTCGGTAAGGAGTTAACCGAGACCTTCGACATGACGCACTGTCATGTGATTTTTGCAACATCCTCCTTGAAAAGATTGTGCGGGATTCACTGGCCAATACGAGAGGCACGATCTACTTCAAGTCTGCACAATGGTTCGCATACACTGATGACATCAACGTGATTGGGAGTACGCAGCGAGACCTCAATAAAGCTTTTGTGAGCATTGAAGCATAAGCGACTAAAGAGGGTCTGAAGGTATACGAGGGTAAAACTAAATATATACTGTCGTCAAAGAAAGACGCACAACGCCGACATCTTGGCCAGAACGTCACTATTGGCAGTCCACGACGCCTGGACTTTCTTAAAAAAAGATGAACGGACCCTTGGTCGTTTCGAGAGGAAAATTCTGCGTACAATCTTCGGTCCTGATTGTGTTGACGGAGAGTGGAGGAGAAAATTCAACCACGAACTGTACGGGTTGTACAGCGACATCGGCCTAGTACGACGTCTATGGATCCAACGTCTAAGATGGCTAGGCCATGAAGAGCGAATGGACAGCACAGCTCCGGGCGGAAGAGTCTTCGACTCCAATCCGAAAGGACGACGTTGCCGAGGACAGCCGCATCTAAGGTAGAGCACACTGTTGGAAAGGGATCTTAACCAACTGGGCATACGACACTGGAAACAACTGACAAAAGATCGTGCTAGCTACAAAGGCTTGTTGATTGAGGCCCAGGTTCACCCCATACTGTAGCGCCACCTAAGTAAGTAAGATGCAAGTATGTGGCGTCCATAGTACATGCCAATCACTCGAGAAAATAACTCTCTACGCAATCAAGCTCCTTTTGAAAGTTTAACCAGAAACGTTTCTACATTACGGAGAACTATACCTTCATCAGGATTAACAGCGTAGAAAGTGATGCTGTGAAAAGGGAATCATCTACCAGATGTGCTTTCGAATGGTCAATCGGTTAGTTCTTATCACTACTCGAGCAACTACGCCTCACAATTGGAGGAAAACGCCCCGAAATGATTAATAGAAAAAGGTTTGCCTTTCATTTTGATAGTGTCGGATTATGAACTTCTTTGACGACCTACATATGTATTATCCCGGAAAACTGCCCTATCACTCTGCTCGATACCAGGTTAGCCTGCTCTTCTAGTGCCAAATTCCTTGGCATTATACTCGATAGGAAATTAACTTGGAAGAGCAATACAATTGAAAGAGCAAAAAAAGCAACATTAGCTCTCTACACATGTAAGAAAGCCCTAGGAAAAAATGGGGATTCAACCCCAAGATCACCCTATGGCTTTACATCATGGTCGTTAGACCCATACTAATGTATGGAGTGATAGTCTGGTGGACTGCACTAGACAAGACAACATACCACAAACAACTCGAGAAGGTACAAAGGATGGCATGTATGTGCATTACCGGGGCCCTCAGGTCCACACCAACGGCTGCGCTTAACATGATACTCGACCTTACACCACTCGATATTTTCGGCAAGCAAATTGCCACACACACGGCCATAAGACTAAAAGCCAACTCGAAATGGACGAGCTATGTCACTGGCCACTCCTCCATTCTGCAAAACAGGATAACTATGACAGAAAACCTGGACCACACAGAATCCACCATAGTCTTGGACAAAAACTTTACGATGATCTATCCGGACAGGAAGAACTGGACCCGCCA
The DNA here is from genome assembly GCA_951905685.1 of Eumerus sabulonum. NCBI lineage: Eukaryota > Metazoa > Arthropoda > Insecta > Diptera > Syrphidae > Eumerus > Eumerus sabulonum. The sequence continues at coordinate 103,276,506 of OX645063.1, forward strand.
AACTCAACCGCGCAGAAATTGCGTGGATTTCTACACTGACGGGTCTAAAACCAAAGACGGGGTGGGCAGTGGAGTTTTCTGCAAACAACTCAAGCTATATTAAGCTCTAAAATTACCAGATCACTGCAGCGTTTTCCAGGCGGAACTGTTGGCAATAAAAGAAGCTTTGTCTTGGTTGAAGAAGCTTTGTCTTGGTTGAAGTGAAACGTAATATCCACCACGGATATTCGCATTCTCACAGGCAGTCAAGCAGCCTTAAAGTCGTTGGAGTCCTATGTGTACACATCAAAATCTAGTCTCGACTGTCGCAGATCTCTTAACGAGATGGCATAACAGTTCAACATACAGCTTATCTGGGTACCGGGACACAGCGACATTACAGGTAATGAAAAAGCCGACACACTCGCCAAACAATTAACGACGCTACAATCAATCGTGGCTTGTGAGGGAGTACCCCTTACAAACCATTAAACATAATCTGACCAATCTCGCCAGGGTCGAGACGAACCGGCGATGGACTCAGGGACATACCTGCGTCATCATCAGACAAATCTGGCCTCGGCTTGACAGTCAACGCAGAAGGAGTATAATCTCCCTAAAAAGAACTGACATGTACAAAGTCATCGGTGTCATCACAGGACACTGCCTCATTGGCAGTCACGCACAAAAACTAGGAATAGTTCCGAATGATTTCTGAAGAAGCTGTCAGGACGAGGAGGAGGTCGAATCCATTCACCACCTTCTCTGTGCTTGTCCAGCTCTTTGCAACATCAGGAAACGTTACCTAGGCTCTTACTTCCTTAACGGTCTGACAGATGTTCAGAAAGTAGGGATACTTGATCTTCTTAACTTTTTTTTTTTTTTTTTTTTTTTTAGAGACTCGCGCAGGTTCAAGAGTTGACACTGAACGGAGTGCAGTGGTTGGGGTTGTTGATGTTCGTTAACTACTGCACCACGGCCACCCCCAAGCACTTCCTAAGAAGCACAAAATGGTTCCACGAATAGAGAACGGGCCTCCCTGGCCTATGTGCATTCTTCTCAATTCTGGGAAGGCTACGGCCCTACCTACCCACCTACCTAGGTTAGGTTAGGTTGACGTGGTCGGCGTAAGCCACACTTAGGCCGAAACCGGCCCATTGTGATACCACCTGGATCAGGTTACCCTGATCCGCTACCCGGGAACCAACCGGTGCTTCTAATAAAGCGGTGGAGTTGAGCTATTTTTTGGTTTGCTAGCTCACTCAGATTGTCGAAGAAGGGCGCGCCGAGGTAAATCCTCCTGCGATTCGCAAAAGAGGGACATGAGCACAGGAGATGGTGTATTGATTCCTCCTCCTCCTCGTCCATGCAGCCGCGACAGAAGTCATTGTAGGGTAGCCCCAGTCTGGCGGCGTGTTTTTCAATGGTGCAGTGACCTGTAATGACACCCACTAGAGTGCTTAAGGTTGCCCTTTTGGTTGCCACCAGGTCCCTGGTTCGTCCTAAGTTTAGCTTAGGCCACAATTGTTTGGTGATAAAGCCGACATTGCTCTCATTCCATTGGAGATTGGTCTCCTCTATGGTTTGAAGCTTTATCATGTGCTTTACCGTACTTATTGGTGTTTCTAGGTACCCGAGGGTAGGTAGGCTGAGTGTGCTTGACCCTAACCTTGCGAGTTCGTCGGCCGCGCAGTTTCCTGGAATATCCCTATGCCCGGGAACCCACAGTATTTTAATGTTGAACTGTTCAGCCATCTCATCTAGAGATAGGCGACAGTTAATGGATGTTTTTGATTTGTGGGTTACCGCTGCCAGGACAACTTCGAAGTTCCTGGTGAACACATTCTGCGGGTTGATGTAGTCAGTGTCCATGGGTACTTTGAAGTGTTTTAGAATAGAGGTGTGGCCTTTTTGAGATGTGGGCCATTTTCTTATGCTCCTCATCCTTAGGGCCGCGCATGCAGCAACTTTCTTGCTGAAAAGGTTTAATGGTGGAAGATGTAGTAGAACATTTAAGGCCTCCGTGGTGGTTGATCTGATCGCTCCGCTTATATATAAGCTGGCCGATCTTTGTACCTTCCCCAGAAGGTTTCGATTGACTGCTATGTCCAGAGCAGTCCACCAGACTACGACGCCATACAGGAGGATAGGCCTTATGACTGCTGTGTAAAGCCAGTACATAATGCTTGGTTGGAGACCCCACCTCCTGCCCACTACTTTCTTACAGCTGTAGAGGGCAACAGTTGCTTTCTTGACCCGATCAAGAATGTTGGGTTTTCAATTCAGCCTCCTGTCAAGGACTAGGCCTAGATATTTAGCCTGTTCTTTAATTGTTAGTTGAGTTCCACCCAGCCTCGGTGGGTTGAGGGGCGGAATTTTATATTTGTTAGTGAACAGTACTAGATCGGTCTTCTTTGGGTTCACCCCAAGTCCACAGTACCGTGTCCAGGTTTCTACTGTATGTAGGGCACTCTGCGTAAGGTCGCATAGAGTGCTGTGAAATTTTCCTGTGACGGCAATAGCAATGTCATCCGCATAGGCGACCACAGCGTACCCTTCCTGCTCCAGCAACAGCAGTAGTTCGTTGACCACCACGTTCCAGAGGAGAGGGGAGAGTACTCCACCCTGTGGTGTACCTTTGCTGACCATTCTGGTTGAGACGGCACCAGCGAAGTTGGGTTTGACAACTCTTTGTATTAGCAGCTGTCTTACCAGTTCTATCACTGATTCCGTAACATCCAGATCAGACAGCGCCTTGATGACGGCCCATGGTTCAACATTGTTAAAGGCGCCCTCAATGTCGAGAAAGGCGACTAGAGTGTATTGTTTATTTTCCAGAGACCTTTCTATTTTACTGACTAATGAGTGGAGTGCTATTTCCACCGATTTGCCTTTGTTGTAGGCATGTTGGTTATCCGACAGCCTTGCTGAGATGCAGCTGTACCGGATGTGTACGTCCAAAATCTTCTCTAGAGTTTTTAATAGAAAAGAAGTGAGACTAATAAGCCTTAGGTCATTTACATACGTGTGGGAGCTTTTGCCTGCCTTGGGTATGAAAATGACTTTGGCTGCCTTCCACTTGCTGGGGATATAGGAAAGGGAGAGGCAACTATTGTATATAACCACAAGCCAGGGGAGGATGATATCTGCTACCTGCTGGAGCTCAGCTGGTATGATCCCATCCGGTCCCGGAGACTTGTAGGGTTCCAAGCTCTTTATGGGCCAAAGGACGTTGTTGTAGTTGGCCAGGCCAGGAGCACGCTCGAGGGAGGGTGTCGTTGGCTGATTGACCCGAGAAGGTGTCATATTCGAGTCACTACTGCCTGGGAAGTGTGCGCTTAGGAGAAGTTCCAGGGCTTCCTCTCTGGAGGTTGTCCAGGAGCCGTCATTACGCATCAGGTGGCTTGGATTATACCGAACCGAGGCCAGAATCTTCCTTATTCTTGAGGCCTCGGAAACCGTCCTTATATTATCGCAGTAGTCCCTCACCCACCTACCTACATATGTATTAAAAAACGCGAGAGTTTGATTGAGAAGTGTTGATGTCCTCAGACTACACCTACTGATAAGATTTGCTGTGATCTCTGTAGAGCTCTTATAATCGGTTTAAGCTAGCTTCAAGGCAACTCTGACTCAGTTCTTTAGTCAAAAGCATAGTAGCTTTATCCAAAAAATGACGAAACTCTATCGACAACAACGGACCATATTTGGTTTGAATAAACTTATCTTCACCTTTACCAGAAGAAGGCTATGAGCTTTTCCCAAATTTGTAATTGGTACACCCACATTCTCTTGGACATTTTCATACCAAAATGACATCTTGCGTGACAACTCACTTTATTTCGGTCACAATGTTGACTCCGATCCCTCGTTCCCAATAATAGATTAATAGAAATCCACCGGCAGAAGTGAATAAACAAATTCAACAGTTTTCCTCGAATACCCGAATTGTGCAAACCAACTACCTACTGACTCAAATGTGTCTGTCAATCAACTGGAAGTGTAAAGCTCATTAGTGGAAATCAGACAACATAATCCTCACTTGGCACTTCGTCACTCATAGTAACTATGTAACTGCACACGGATTAGTGTAAGCTCTAACAGCACATGTCTTATGTAAGTTTTCCTCCCACATTCCAAATGGTTTTGGGAGGAGTAAACTGAAAAAATCCTGTTTGTGTATCTGTAACTACTCCAAGTCTCAAGATGAGGACCATAACAAATGCCAAGGCAACAATCTTCCAAATCCAAACCATCAATTCGAATTTCTTTTGCCAAAAACAGGCAACAACATACGCCCATGCCTCGATACCACTTTACCTACTTTTCGAACAACAAATGCATCGAACAACAACATCACATCCGGGGAGTTGAAATTGGGTCGATACGCGATACAAGTATAAACTAAATGTGCGGCGTGTTGTATAGCGGCCATAACAAAACACCAAAAGCCGAGCTCTTCGAATCAATAAAAATAAACTGGAACACTGACGAGGGCGACAACAGTAGCAACTCACCACCAAGGGCTGTTCAAAAGCCATTCACGTAAAGTGAAAACCACCGGGAATGGGAACTGAAAACTGAAGAACAGAATGTAAATCCAGATCGATAGGTTTCCTCCTCGGCCGCATTTATTTTCGGACTGACCTCTCTCTTTCTGTGGACAGAGTTTTTATGTCGACTAGGGTAGGTAGAGTAGAAGATAAGGTGAAACTGTGGAAAATCACTTTTCCACATGCATTCAAAGCTTCGAAGCTGCAGATACGATGCAACTATGTAAAATAAGAAAAAAAAAAAAGAAGAAAGTTGTATCTACTGCAGAAGGCCTTGACTGCATTGGGCGCCATAAACCGCACTTCCCTTGATGTAAAGCGGAGACTTTCCTCTCTAACTATTGCCCAAAACGGAAATACTTAATCCAATTTTATTCGGTTCCCTGAAAAGATGACCGGAACAGAAATATTAATGATCGCCCCACTGTTTGGGACAAAGCATCTGCTCTGCACTTACCACACATCTGTAGAAGGTCATAGCTTAAAATTGTTTCGACAGACATTGAGGTACGTGCGAGTCACGAAGGATTGGGCAAGATGGTATTTCCATGGTGTCTCAAGACCATCATGAGAGAGTACCCAAATGAATGGATTATGCGTTTATCTTAAGCCCAAAAGCCTATGCTTTTTCGGTTTGGCTCAAGAACGTGCTCGAAATAGAAAAAGATACAAAGTCGTTAGATGAGTCAAAATGAAGGTAACCATCCGCAATTCGTCAAGAAATTCGATTGGTCAACTCTTGAAAAACGTGACTTGCTTCTCTCAACCCACACTCTCGTGTGCATGCAGATTGTCTTATTTCGGAAGCAGACTCTAGAGCAGGGATGGCGAACCTTTTTAAGACGTGGGTCAACTTTTGTTAATATTTTTTCATTACTAGCTCGTGGGTCACTAACGTTCATTTGCACCAAAGTGCTCAGAATGCTCAGTTAGCATTTTTTGCCTAAATCCTTTTTTTAACATCAAAACTATCGGTAAGGTGTTCACCGATTCGGATGGAGCAGCGAGCATTCTCCACAGTCATCCTACATATTCTGACGAGTTTAGCAGAGATGTCAAAGGTAGACATAGCGTTGTATGGATCGTCTCTAATTACGCCATCGTACGTGGCTTTGAAATCGACAAATAGGTGGTGGGTGTCGACTTGAAATTCATGGGTTTTTTTTCAGTATCTGCCGTAGTGTGAAGATTTTGATTGTGGACTTCCCTGGCCTGAATCCGCACTGATAAGGACCTACCATCTTATTTATTAAAGGCTTCAGGCGTTTACACAAAACGGCAGAGCAGATTCTGTAGGCGATGTTAAGGAGACTTATTCCTCTGTAGTTGGCGCAGTCAGAGGGGTCTCCTTTCTTGTGAATCGGGCATACCATGCTGAGACTCCATTCCTCGGGCATGCTTTCCTCTGACCATATTTTACAGATAAGCTGGTGCATGCTCCTAATCAGGTCATCCCCAGCTGCCTTGAAGAGCTCTGCAGACAGTCCGTCTGCGCTAGCAGCTTTATTCGATTTGAGTTTCGATATGGCGATCTTAACCTCGTTGAGGTCAGGGGGACGGAGTTCCCTGCGGTCGCCGTCGTTGAAAAATTGATCATTCTGCCTGACAGCGGCATATTAGCTAACATCGCCGTTATACCGTCTGCAGAAGTGGTTTTTCCATATTCTCAGCATCGGCTGCGATTCTACTAGTAGGTGTCCGTTCCCATCCCTGCAGGCTTTCGTTATGGCTTTGTAACCTTGGCATGTTTGCTTGATCTGTTGATAAATCTTTTGAATGTCACGCCTGCAGTAACACCTCTCCAAATCCTCAATCGCGGTCTTCTCACGCTCTTTCTTCTTTCTTCTGAGAAGCTTATGCTCCTTCCTTTTTTTTATGGAGCGAGGCTTTATATGCATCCTGCTTCGCTGTGTGAATCCTCCTGCACTCGTCATCGAACCAGGTGTTTCTTCGTGGTGGAGCCTTGAAGCCTCGAAACTTCAGATGGAGTGCTTTTCGGGGCTTGTTTGCAAAGGCGCATCTTGGCTACTACAGGATAGTGGTCCAAGTCGATGTTAGCTCCTCGGAAAGTTCGAACATCAAGAATAGGAGGAAATGGAGGAGTGTCTGACGTGGATCGCAATGTGATCAATCTGGTTAGTAATTGATTGATCTGGCGACCGCCAGGTGCCTTTGTATATATCGAAGTGCGGTAAGCGTGTACTGGCTAGAAGGAGATTTCGCCTCGTAGCAGGATTAATCAGCTTGTGTCCGTTGTATGATTTATCAAACTATTCAGCTTGATATGGCCTGGAACTTGTATCTAAGAACGGTTGGTTCTAAGAATCTTTAGTTTCGCTAGTACGTTACCGATTCTACTGGTTTTTACTCTAGCATAACTACCGAGAATAACAGACATGAATATAAATTATCCACCCAAATTAGAAAATCTAAATGGTTGCTTAGCAATCGTGGGTCAGTTAAAAATTTGCGTGGGTCGGTGTCTGACCCACGGGTCATAGGTTCGCCATCCCTGCTCTAGAGGTTAGTTACATAGTACGTGTTCTGCTCAGCATATTGTGTGCTCGATTGTGTCCAATAATGTCTGCAATAACGTCCGCATTATTTGCATTTGCAAGAGTTCAATAGTCACATGCGGTAGTCCCACTAGAGAACTTTTTAATTATTCAGTCCTTGTCCATACTAGACCAGACACTGTCTGCTGACCGGATGCGTCATGCCCTGGGTGATTCACATGCAAACCACCGACGTCCACCGAACTGCGACTTAAATTTTCCCAAACCACAAAACAAGATAAGACAACGCGACCGACGTAAGGCGAGGTAATCGACCCGCTATAAATCGAGGTCACCCCCTGGATTAAGACCATTCCATCCGTTCCAATAGTCACAAGTACAACTACCCCCATTTCTTTCGACTCACTATCGTGTGGAACTTACCTGAACGTGGTTTTGGTGTAGGTGGGTTACCGCGTGGTGCGGGCCTCGGTGGTGGCTGAGGCTCCTGTGGGCAATACGTCAAGTCTCGAGCAGCATCTACTGCATTATTGGTATTACAGTCTTGAGGTGATGTGAGTCCAGTTGTTGTCATTGTTTTATGTATTTTACAATCCTTCACAGTTCTATATAAACACACGTCGTCGTCTTCGCGGCACGATTTTGCACAACCCCATTTACTCGTATACGGCAAAAGCACTTTTCACAAGGATGACACATTGTTTGCAAGGATCTCTTGCTTTCACGTTCTTCACTCGCGTTCGTTTTCTATTTTTTCATTTTCTCATGTTTCCCTCATTGGAAGCCCTCTTTGTTACACACGGTTGCACCACCTAGAACTGATTCACTGACATTTTTCCTTGGACTTTTGCAGGCGCTTTTCCTGTGTCCCCCCCCTTTTTCTCATTTCATTCACTCTCACTGATGGTAGTCATGCAACCCCCCGAGGAAACACAGGAAAACAAGAATAGAAAAAGCACGAGCAGCAGTTGCTATCGATCCACGACTACGACGACGATAACGACGATGTCTGGTGGTGGTGAGAGTGAAGACTGGAAAATGCGATTTGAACGATGGAAAAGGACGAGCGAGTGACACACAATAAGTATATGACAACGACGTGGCGGGGGATGAAATCACTTGTGGTGAAGCTGGGGTACGCTTCCTAATGACCGTGAATCGGATGGAGCACACATGTATGAGTAAGTGGATATGACAACGAGGACGATTATGCTGATGATGATATGGTGCTTAGTGTACGAGAAACCTGTTTTGATTTTTCTGTGAAAAAGGATGACAGAAAAACACTACCCTTTCCATGGACACTCGCAGACGCAGAGACCGAGGCACAAGGCACAATAAAGGAAAATAGCAATCAGAACCGACTAGCGCCGTAGTTTAAGTCGAACTGAAAAGCCACACTCAATCTCATGCTGTCTTGCCAGCTTTGTTTGCTTTCTGCAGTCTTTACTCTCATTCCACCGTACGACGCGACGGTCCACCGTCAGTGCTCTGGCTATGAAACTTTCGAGTTGCGCATTTCAAGACTGAGATACATACATATGTATGTACCATGTACCTGGTAACTGGTGATGGCGATGAAAACTAGTTCTTCTCTTGCAAGCGCCATCGATGTGACGTCACACCTGACGTCACTGATTAGTGTTGGAATGGTTTGAAAGGTTCTGCATGGTTCGCACTCGCCTGATCTCTATCATCGTGACTTGCAATCGAATCGAACCATATTCAGTTTAAAGGCATGCGCTCTCGCATACTCTGAATCTCCGAATGGTTTGGAAATGTTTTGTAATGTAAGACTGTTGTGGGAAGCAGTGGCTTGAGATTTGGTCCACGCATAACAATGTCGGGGAGTTGACGACAGGGCAAGCGATTATGCTCGGGTGGGAGGGTAGGTCAGTTGGAAGTTTGGGTTTTGGTACTTTCGATTTTCGGGCCAATAAACGAGGTCTTGTGATAGAGATACGTAAATCCTTGTAAGATTATGGTGATTGGATTGCTTGGTAAAGTGTGTTCGAGCGATTTATGGGTATCGCTTTAATCTGAAGGTAGACGTGTCCCACTTGGGAATATCAGATTGGCGAGCAGGTTGAATGGAAAATTTACATTTCAAATCGAATGGTTACCAGATGAAATCGTCAGATTAGCTCAATGCACTCGCGTTCGTCTATAGTTGTTGACTGGGGAAAAGGGCAGTTTTTATTGAACTTTTTCTTCCATTTCTGAAAAGGTCAAAAGACCCTAATACCCAGTACCATGCAGTAATTAGGCAATTAAATCCGACTTCTGAAAGGCAATAGAAACAGAGACACATTTTGATTCATGTTTTGCGACTTAACCAGATGACCGACTGGTCCGGCCGCCCGTTGCTAGACCGTGAAACCTAAGTACTCACATCACGGCGGCGTACGATTGAGTAAAACAATGTGAAGACAACAAAGAGACAAATAAAGATAAGAAGAGGCAGAATCGAAAAAAGAACTTACTGGATGACACCATTGGCATAAGTGATGATGCTATTCATCTGGCCTGGCCTGGTCGACGACTTTCACCACTTTACAGAGTACCGGCGGCACCATGGAGACCCCCATGATTTCTGTTTGATAAAATCGAATTCAGCCCATTCGACTGGGAACTGAAGAGGATTCCCAAACAGCTGCTTACACTTGTTATCTCTTAATGATCTCTTTACTGTTGTCCCTGATTTGATTCGATTTCCTTTAATTGCTAACTGGGCAGTGGGCATTGCTTCCTCCTCCCAACGATTTATGGGTAAATGTTGTTGTTACTACATATTTGATTGGGTGTCTTCCTACACATCGGAGAATGATAGGCGCTATCATGGGCAGAGCGATGTCCAATTAGTTTAATTGTTTTCATTCCGTCTACACCTACTGCGCCCTAAGGTCGTGACTACCTTCGGATTCAATTATGCATTAGTTCACCTCGTACGTAAGTCGAGTCAAAGGATTTAATTAAATATGTACGACACGTCCATGCCTATAGAATAGTAGGTAGTCCTTACCTGTAGCAGAGTCGTCCGTCGGCTTATCCATGGCTTTGACTGACTTGTAATTAATTACACAGAAAACGATTCTCACATTCTAACTAACGTAACGCGACGATATAGTACGACCGGGGTTATATCTCACTTTAAGGATAGTCATAATCTGGTCGTAACGAGCAACAATCAATTTCCGATACGGAAGACACACCAACCAGACACTAGGCGTATCGTACGGCCAACCAGTAACTCATCTCACCTTCGGTGGGTCTTTTCATTGACAACGATCACGCGGATGACCTTTGACTAACGCACTGAACACTGGACGATATGAGTTAGGTATTTGTTATAAACAAATCCAAGAGGTGGGGGGATAGTTACTTAGCACACTGTACTCTCCGCGAGTACCTCCATGTAAACCGCTCCGTAAGAGGTGTTTACGGGAAATGAAGAGGAAACTTTCTTTGGATTCTCGTGGAAGTTCGTTTCGTGTCCCCAAAGAAAGTGGAGGAAAGCTTTTTCGTGAGTGTTGCCACTAAAATGGGTCTAGCGTCTGGTGCGGAATAGAAAATGTGTATTGGGTACCTAGGTACTATCTATAATACCCTTTACACCATGCAGAGTGGAATGTCCTCTTCGGAGCTGACGGTTCAACACTTGCGCCTTAGCTCAATCAAGTGAATACCATCGAATGAGCAATTGCCTGCATTAATATTTCATACAAATACCAACTAGCAATGTCGGAATGGCGGCATTGACTGAAGTCATACTTGGACCAAAAAGGATATGTCGACATTTTCAGGTTGCAAAGGCGCATAGTGGCAAGCAAGACTCAGAGCCCGACTTTCCATAGTCAGAAAGCTACATCAACCCACCAAGGAGGTTCAACATTGGAAGCCTGAGTACCTCAGAGACCGCCAGAGACTACAGAGAGTAACTGAACGGATGGCTCGCAAGTATGCATACATACGTCGGACACAAACGCCAACAATATGTGGCTCCATTGCCGCTCAGCTCAGCAGCTGAAATTACTATAGGCTACGCGTCACCACTGACGAAAAACCCGTGGTATGATGGCGAATGTGAGCAAGCGAGCGAAGGACGAGGCGTACCAAAAGATGCTGCGAAAGACAGCATGAGCAGCGCGCTAGAAATACCGAGCCAGAACAAGGGAGGAAGAGAGCCAGAGAGTTTCCGCAACCTCCCTGCTCAAGGATATTAAAGAGTTCAGGGACAAGATAGGATAGGAACCTTTTATAAAAATGCCAAAATCCTAGCAGGGGGCACTAAAAACGGCACCCAGGCTGTTTGAAATTGCAAGAACACTCTTGTTTCCGACCCGCAAGGAATAGTTTATGTTTTCAAGCAACATTTCAAGCAGCTGCTAATGGGCATAAGGAAGAAAGAGCGGTAGTGGACGAAGAGATCCCGCATCTAGTCGACGAAGCTGTCCCCCCTCCCGGCATTGAAGAAGTAGGCATAGCTATTGAAAAGTTGAAGAACAAAAAGGTCACAAGCTTTAATGGATTACCATCTAAGCTCTTCAATGCTGGAGCGCGTTCTGGTAGAGAGTATGAATCAGATCCTCTGTAGAATTTGGGAAGACGAATGCATGCCCTGCGATTGGAATACCAGCTCTATATACCCCATTCATAAAAAAAGCGATCCTACCTCTTGCAAAACCTACAGAGGTATATTCTATCCATTGTATTGTATGAACGTCTAAAGCCCTTTTGCACCGCACTAATCGGCACATACCAGAGCGGCTTCCGGCCAGGCAGATGGACTATGGACCAAATATTCACGCTGCGACAAATCCTGGCAAAGACCAGCGAGTTTCAAATCGATACCCACCACCAACCTCTTTATCGAATTTGAAGCTGCATATGCCAGCATTCATCGGAGTCTTATTTAACGCGATGGCTGAATTCGGTACCCCGAGAAAACGGATCCGGATGTGTTGAGTCTTTGGCTTTCTTGTAAAAGGCTCGTGTTTTATGCTTATCCCTAAGCTCCTCGATATCCTTGAGCTTGGGAGGCTGCGAAGATTCTTTTCTTTTGTCGCAGTAGTTTTTTCTCCTCCCTCCGTCTGGCTCGGTACTCTTCTTGCGCTGCCCTGATTTTTCTCTGCAGCGCCTTTTGATACGTCTCGTCGATTGCTGCCTTTTTCTACTCACACTCGCCATCATACCACGGGTTTCTTGTCGGGGTGGTAGGTATCCTAAGTGGTTTCGGCTACTTCCTGAATGGCAATTTGGCATTTGTGTTTGGCGTAGGCATACCGTAGAGTCTTTCGCTCAGCTGTTCCCTGTAGACTCTGGTAACCTCCGGTGTGTTCAGGCGCCCAATGTCGAACCTCCTCCTGGTGGGCTGGTGCAGCTTTCTGACATTGGACAGTCGAGCTCTGAATCTTGCTGCTACGAGGAAATGGTCAGAGTCGACATTTGCCCCTCTGAATGGTCGCACATCCAGGATGTTTGACGAGTGCCTTGCGCCAATGAGCACATGGTCGATTTGGTTGGCGGTTCGACCATCCGGAGATCGCCAGGTTGCTGTGTGGATTCGCTTACGAGGAAATCTTGTGCTACTTATCACCGCATTACGAGCTGTCGCAAAGTCAGCGAGTCGGAAGCCGTTATCTGTTGTTGTATCGTGGAGGCTGTGCTTTCCGATTTTAGCATCGTACTCCGGACAAGCTCCGTATGCGTTGTCCCGGAGGTCATAGAAGTCCTCCTTGATAGGTTCGTCAGCCCCTTCGGTAGGGGCGTGATGTTATAAAATCTGCCTCTGATGCAGTCAGGCGATCACTTATGGGTTTAAAGACGATGACCTTCGACTTTAACCGCTTTCCCACGACAAATCCGTATCGAGTTCGGATCGCACACGGAAAACATGTGCTCGCAGCTTGTTCAGAACACTAACAAAGAAACAAAGAACTATCCAGTCACTGTTTGGTCGATGGGAACATATTCACGATGAACGATGCTGCGATACGAGAGGTGACGGGAGCTCCTTCACGATTTGCCCATTTAAGTACACGTGCTTTTGACATAGCCCCGTTTTCATACACTACCAGCAATTTGCGGAGGATTTTCGAAGTTTTTTCACCAGATTTCTCTAAGAATTGAATCACAACTCGTTGCTTGTAGTGTAAGCCACTCGTTTTTACGACGCCACTAAAGAAGCATTTTTTTTTTTTGCGCTCAACCCACAACCAAAGCGTGCTGTCGATGTCAGCCTTGGATGGAAACTTCGATGATCGGATGGTAGGAAGAAAATAGCATAGAAAAAGGCTTTTCAATCTGCAAAGACTAGAAATCCTCTTCTCTCCTCTTGAGAAATCATATGATAGATTCTAGCCAGTGGGGTTTCGGGCCAGTTAAATATACGATAGACCGGAGGCTCACACTTTGGTAATCTCAGGCTATACAGACTGACTATAAAGGGTTTCTACAGTCAGCGTACGTCGATGGTATTGACGTAATTGGAAAAAACACTCAAGATGTTATTGACGTTTATGGGGACAACATAGCGCCGCAAATGGGAGTAAAATAAATGTTGTACTGAACGTCATGCCATGCAGCAAAAACTTTAAACTAACTAAAAGGTTTGTCTTCCTTAGCTCATTAGCTGAAAGGGGTAATAAACAAGCAGTGACATCAGATGCGGAATAATTAATGCCATTTGAGAACCACAACCTTGGAACGCTCAAGCTAACTAATTTATAGAGTCTGGATAGTCAGTATCTATTTCTATGTAAGCAGAAACTTGGACCTTATTCGAAACGTACTAGGAAAAACTTGGTTACAACGAAAAAAAGAATTGTTGCGTGCAATGAGCTTCAAGTTGGATCCTCTTTTGATCTAGTAGACTTATGATTAGGATACTCGTATCTAAGTTGCTCCTTCAAGTTGCATTTCAAAGTATATAGGACTCTTTGTTTTCAAAATAGTACATTCGGAAAACGCTTATAGGTACATCATTCACTGGCTTGCTTTGGTAGCGGTACAGCCCATGAAGGGTCAGAGCCAAGCTCTCTCAATCACTAATGTTGGATGTGATTTATATTTTACACAAATGAAAGGGACCTACGAACGGCGTGAGTCGAGAAGCTTTTTCATGGCAAGTATACTACGGGGGGCTTTGCCAGTACCTCGCCAAGGAGGGACACCGTGAAATAAATATTCGATGGCATTGAGGTTATGGGGATCCGAACTCGCTCATCGTGCCTCAGACTGCAACACACAAACCAGAGCGACAGTGGTTTGTTGCATCATAGTGAACATTTGTTTCGAATATGGTGTCAATATGCTTTAGTTGATGAAACAAATAAATGCTGATGAGTTCACGACTGATGTACACGCTTTAATGACCGTTGTGAAGCCATACGTGATTACAAAAATGTGTGCCAGTCGGAATTTGTCATGCAAATCGTGCGTGGATTCAGTAACTTACTTACTTACTTACTTATCAGGCCTGCGATCCATGGAGGATCTGAGCCTGAGCTATAGCTGCCTTCCATCCTTGACGGTCCCGGGCACGCTGCTTTCAGTTGTCAAGACCAAGATGTCTTACATCCGCGATTACTTGGTCTTTATACCGGAGGTTCGGTCTTCCTCTTCTTCTCGAACCAGGAGGCTCGGAGTCGAAGACCCTCTTAGCTGGAGCGTTGATGTCCATGCGCTCGATGTGGCCGAGCCAGTGTAATCGACGGGTCCTTGCTTTCCGGACTACATCCACATCTTGGTACAGCTCGTAGAGTTCGCGGTTGTGTCTTCTTCTCCATTCACCTTCCTCACAGACAGGACCAAATATCCGGCGCAGAATTTTTCTTTCGAAAGAACCCAAAATCAGCTCCGCTGTCCTGCTTATCGTCCAGCTTTTGGCTCCGTACAGCAAGACTGGCAGAATGAGCGTTTTGTAAAGCATGACTTTGGTCTTTCGAGTGAGGAGTTTTGACCCCAGTTGTTTGGACAAGCCGAAGTAGCAGCGGTTGCCAAGGGCGATTCTACGCCGGATCTCCACTGTGGTGTCATTTGTGGAATTTACGTTTGCCCCGAGGTAGACAAACTCCTTAACTACCTCGAAATTATAGCTGTCAATTGTTATGTTTTGTCCCAGGTGGTGAGCGACGGATTGGTTTTTGCTTGACAGCATGTATTTCGTTTTGTCCTCATTGATCTTAAGGCCAATTCGTTTCGCCTGTTCTTCAATCGCCGTGAATGCTTCCACAATGCCACGGCGAGAACACGCGATGATGTCGATATCATCCGCGTATCCTAGCAGCTGGATGGACTTGTAAAAGATAGTGCCTTCCCTGTTGACGCCTGCCCGTCGCACTATCTGCTCCAGCACCAGGTTGAAGAAGTCACATGACAGCGCATCTCCTTGCCGATTCAGTAAAGGCTATTCAAAATCATATCTCTTAAATAGCCTCATTGCTCCGAAGCCAGAGCTTAGTGCATTTTGATCGAATATTGGGCCGCCGAGAAATCTTAAACCGCACAAATTTACTGATGACCAACAATTGCGCTAAATTGCGTCCTTATCGCAAACTATTCGCCGTATTTGGTTGAACTTGTTGATAAAACAAAACCGTTTTGCCGACATAGAGACCATTCACAAGGATTACACTGATATTCTCAAGGACACCTGGTAGGTGACATTTCAGACTACATCTATCGCGCACAAGGTTTTGTAAAAAAATGTTATGTGATTTGAAAAAGAACAATACGAAAAATCTGTGCAGTGTACTGTGAAAATAATGTGAGTGAACGCCGGACTTAGGGTGTGGTTTGCTAGATTTCGTTCCGGAAATTACGATGTGAAATATACTCCTTATCCTAGTCGGCCAATAACTGAAACAGTGGATGAAATGTGACAGCACGTTAGCTGTTACAGAAGATACCAGAGGTACTAAACGTCCATCGCATTAGAGTTTAGAATCATCAATTCGGTTCTCCACCGTACAAAACTCGACCGTTTAAATGAAGCTATAGGGATAGGCGACTAAAATTAGTTTCGCACAAAACGAGTTGTTTTCCATCGCTACTCGACAGTAAAATTACACGGCAACACTCTGTTGCTTGATAAAGTGAAGTTACCTGAAGCGGGGAGCTTTTGACAAACAACATAAATACCAAAGTCAAATATGAGCTTTGGTTGGTGTCTGGACTACTCGCGCCTGCGCCTCTGCTGTAGTATTTGACAGAAAAGAGGGATTGCTTTATGTCAATTTCAAATATGTAACGTCTAAACCGCTGTATTAAGTGGCGATTTAGTTATAAATGCTAAATACGCTTATTAACGGCAAGGAAAACCACACTATTGACTGTTTGATACCATAGCAATAAGAATACGCAATTATGAAAAATGAACAGTCACAACCTTGATTGGTTTCTGTAGATATGCTGTTACCTATACGTAGTACCTACACCATCGGTATACCTCAGTAACATTATCTCCTCTACTCCCATCTCAGTAGCCGCAATTGCCCATTGGAGGATTGCACGATCGTCCGACAGTGAAATTCTTTCCGCCTCTAGACACTCGACACGAATTCGCGGTCACCAAAGGGGCCAACACAAAGGAACTTAACCAGTATGCGCATGCATTTAGAAAGCCAACGACACGATAGCCAATATAACGACCGAAACCCCTGAGGGACGAACAGACCAAACAAATCTACACTCGCAGCTTGCTAACAAGATTGCAGTTTCTGCACTAAATCGAATTCTTTTAGCCGGATTGTCCGCTTCGGCGGCAAATCCTGGCAAGTGAAACCGAAACGACGACGACACATAGGCGACTATGTGACGCGCGATATGGCCAACCACTACCTAAGCGGCATGATCACATGCAAAAGTCTGGAAATTTATGAACTGGGAAAACATCATCACCCGTCCGCATCCATAAGTCTTTTTTTAAGTTGCGATTTTCGATTTTTTGATTTTCCCCAACGACGACATCATGGTTTATTCAGACTTTAGAGATACATATGGGGAGTGTGCACATTCGAGTTTCGCGCAAACGACCGAGCAAGTTGCCTTCATCGTTGGTAGCCGCTGATAGAACCGCCAACCTGTTCCGATGACCCAGAAACAGGCAGCGTCACCATTTACCCACTGGGACAGCATTAAATGCGTCGACCGACCACTAACTGCGATAAATCATTTCACGAGACACACTATGTTCAAAGGAACGATCACCCTCCCTTTCCCCGGCAGATTTGGTGAGAGTTGAACGATTCGATGGCATGAAATCGGTATCGGAATCCTTCTGACAGACTAGTCCGCCATCGTACACTGAACTTGTCACGTTGTGTGATCTTCATGGATAGAGAGTGAAAACAGAATGTCTAAATCTCGTCCAGATTTCGCGCAGCCTTCGAAGAAAGTTGTCTCGACTTACGGATGTGCCCCAGTGGAGAAAGGAATTTTTGGAAGACACAAATATAAGGTGAACGAGGCTATAAACAGGTGTACGAGTACGAGGTATGGGTACGTATCCTCGCATAATTAAACTGGGCCATCCTTCGTTCGTTCTGTCTTCCGTACTCGTTGTGGTTATTGCTCTTATTATGCGCGAGACCTTTTACGATGTTACGCTAGCGACGCTAACGTGTTGAACTGAGTGAGTGCCATTTGGGAGCCGTTTGGTTTGGCATTCCAGCATAGTAACCCCGGTCGACTGGAGTGGAACGCAGTTAAGTCATTTCAACGTAGAAGTGTTTGTTTGCACGTAAAAAAACAAAAAAAAAAAAAAAAAAAAAAAGTAGAAGATCGTTGACCAAGTGGAGAGGAATGAACATTAAATGGTAAAGTAGGACTAGACAGGGAAAACAGAAAATGACGGTAAAGAACAATACGGATGAGGTACATAACAGGCGTTCCAACATTTGAGTTTTGTGCCATTTGTATACTAAAGTGTGACCAATGAACACAAAAAGATAAAGTGACAACTGGGAGTCCGGGGCTATTAAAAGTGGAGTTTTAGCGATAGAACACTTGAGTAGTAATGAAAGTCTACTTACTTACTTACTTATCAGGCCAGCGATCCATGGAGGATCTGAGCCGGAGCTATAGCTGCCTTCTATCCTTGACGGTCCCGGGCACGCTGCTTCCAGTTATCTAGACCAAGATGTCTTCCATCCGCGATTACTTTGTCTTTATACCGGAGGTTCGGTCTTCCTCTTCTTCTCGAACCAGGAGGCTCGGAGTCGAAGGCCCTCTTAGCTTGAGCGTTGATGTCCATGCCATGTCCATGATGTGGCCGAGCCAGTGTAGTCGACGGATCTTTGAATTTTCGCGGTTGTGTCTTCTTCTCCATTCACCTTCCTCACAGACAGGACCAAATATCCGGCGCAGAATTTTTCTCTCGAAAGATCCCAAAATCAGCTCCGCTGCCCTGCTTATCGTCCAGCTTTCGGCTCCGTGCAGCAAGACTGGCAGTATGAGCGTTTTGTAAAGCATGACTTTTGTCTTTCGAGAGAGGAGTTTTGACCCCAGTTGTTTGGACAAGCCGAAGTAGCAGCGGTTGCCAAGGGCCATTCTATGCCGGATCTCCACTGTGGTGTCATTTGTGGAATTCACGTTTGCCCTGAGGTAGACAAACTCCTAAACTACCTCGAAATTTTAGCTGTCAATTCTTATATTTTGTCCCAGGTGGCGAGCGACGGATTGATTTTTGCTTGACAGCATGTACTTCGTCCTGTCCTCATTGACCTTAAGACGCCTGTTCTTCGATCGCCGTGAACGCTTCCACAATGCCACGACGAGAACACGCGATGATATCGATATCATCCGCGTATCCTAGCAGTTGGACGGTTGAAGAAGTCACATGACAGCGTATCTCCTTGCCGAAATCCCGTGTATGTTTCAAACGGTCCCGAAGTCCTAGAACCGAGTTGCACAGTGCATCGCGTATTTTTTAGCGTGGCGCGACACAACTGGATCAGTTTTCCCGGGATCCCGAATTCGGCCATCCCACCAAACAGTCCTTCACGATCAATGCTGTCGTATGCGGCTTTGAAATCGATGAAAAGATGGTGTGTATCGATTCGAAACTCGTTGGTCTTTTCCAGGATTTGTCGAAGTGTGAACATTTGGTCTATAGTCGATTTGCCGGGCCGGAAGCCGCACTGGTAGCTGCCGATTAGTGCGGTGCAAAATGGCTTTAGACATTCACACAATACGCTGGACAGGATTTTGTATGCGACTTTGAGCAGGGATATACCTCTATAGTTCTTGTAAGAGGTAGGATCGCCTTTTTTGTGGATGGGGCATATAGAGCTGGAATTCAAGTCGTCGGGCATGCTTTCTTCCCAAATTCTGCAGATGATCTGGTGCATGCTCCCTACCAGAACATCGCCAAGCCATCTGAGCCTGCGGCCTTGTTGTTCTTCAGCTTCTGAATAGCTGTGCTGACTTCTTCGATGCTGGGTGGGAGGACTACTTCAGCGGCTGGAGTTGGGATTTCCTCGGTCCCTACCACGCTCTCTTAGTAATGCTCGTTAAGCAGCTGCTGGAAGTGCTGCTTAAATACATCCACTATTCCCTGCGGGTCGGTGACAAGATTACCCTCGCAGTTTCGAAGAGCCTGGGTGCCCTTTTTTAAGCCTCCTGCAAGGCCTTTGGCTTTCTTGTAAAAGGCTCGTATTTTATGTTTATCCCTTGACTCCTCGATATCCTTTTCTTTTGTCGCAGTAGTTTTTTCTCCTCCCTTCGTCTGGCTCAGTACTCTTCTTGCGCTACCCTGGTTTTCCGCTGCAGCGCCTTTTGGTACGCCTCGTCGGTTGCTGCCTTTTTCTGCTCACACTCGTCATCATACCACGGGTTTCTTGTCGGGGGTGGTAGGTACCCTAAGGTGGTTTCGGCTACTTCCTGAATGGCTGAGCGGCAATGCAGCCACATATTATTGGCATTTGTGTTCGACGTAGGCATACCGTAGAGTCCTTCGCTCAGCTGCTCCCTGTAGACTCTGGCAAGCTCCGGTGTGCTCAGGCGCCCAATGTCGAACCTCCTCGTGATGGGCTGGTGCAGCTTTCTGACATTGGACAGTCGAGCTCTGAATCTTGCTGCTACGAGGAAGTGGTCAGAGTCGACATTTGCCCCTCTGAATGTTCGCACATCCAGGATGTTTGACGAGTGCCTTGCGTTAATGAGCACATGGTCGATTGATCAAAAGACCGCCAGGTGCCTTTGTGTATATCGAGGTGCGGGAAGTGCGTACTGGCTAGAAGGAGATTTCGCCCCGTAGCAAGATCAATCAGCCTGTGTCCGTTATAGGAGGTGGTGTCATGTAGGCTATATTTGCCGATGACTCGTTCAAAGATGCTTTCCTTACCCAGCTTAGCATTGAAGTCTCCTAGTACAATCTTGATGTCATAGCTGGGACATTGGGCATATGTTCTGTCTATGAGATCGTATAACTCATCTTTGGCGGAGTCATCCTTATCTTCCGTGGGGGCGTGGACGCAGATCAGGCTGATGATGATTATTATGAGGCGTTCGCTCACATGCCGAAAGCTTAGGACTTTTTGCCTTAGTCCACCTCGAACAACAAATCCGCATCCAAACAATCGTAGTAAATATCGCAGTTTTTCATCCGCTTTATACCCGGTCCATTCCATCGCATTTCCTGGATGGCGGTTATGTCCGCTTTATAGCGGTCTAGGGCGTCCGAAACTTGTTCGGCTGCACGTGGCCTGTTTAGGGACCTAACATTCCACGTACAAAGCCGAAGATCATTGCGATATCAAAACTAAAAGTCTAATAAAGCTGCTGGCGCAGACGGCTTGCCTACCGAACTGTGTATTTTAAGTAGGTGGAGATGAGTTGTTTGGAATCTCAGTGGAATCTCAGCATCGATTGGTCCATAAGAAAGGAGACCCATATAGCTGCGCCAACTATAAGAGAATAGGTCTCCTTAACATCGGAAATAAGACCTCTGTCGTGTTTTGTGAACGCCCGAAAGCATACGTGGACAATTTGATAGGTTCCTGTTAATGTGGATTAAGGCGAGGAAAATCCACGAGGTACCAAATATTCACACCGCGGCAGACAATGGAGAAGACCCATGAATTTTAAGTCGACAATCGGTGCAAACGGTGGTCAAGGCGGGATTGGCGGCCGGGAAGGGATCATGGAATCATCTACTAGTGAGCTGCTTCTCTACAGCAAAACTCTTAGAACGGTCCGGTACTGTCAACAGCTGGACTATCTGAAAGAAGCAATCGCCTAGAAGAAGCCAGGTTTAGCCAGTAGGAATCGCCTTCCATCAAGACAACGTCAAGTCATACACATCGACAGTGACAAGCACCTTATAGTCCGGATCTGGCATCAAGTGATTACCAACTGTTTCTGCCCGTGGCGAACGATTTAGTTGGTCAATAAAGACTTATGGAAACGGACTGTTTCAGTTCATTGCCAAGGGGGACGAGGCTTCTATGAGAGAGGCATAACTCGTTTAGGAGTTAATCCATCTCCTAAGGAAATTCATTTGAAGTTGACAGAGCTTTACAGGAACTCTGCTTCTCCGATGTCAGCCAACAAAAAGTGGGCGGCTGAATTTAAACGCAGTCGCACGTAGAGGACGGCCAAAAGCCGCAGCTATATCGTACACCATCGAAGAGATTGCATAATATTATGTTGGACGATAGACGAATGAAGATAAGTGAGACAGCTGAGGCTGTGGGGATATTGGAAGAAAGGGTGCGAAAACTGTACCTTACACCTCGATATTTTTGGCAAGCAAATTGCCACACACACGGCCATTAGACTAAAAGCCAACTCGAAATGGGCGAGCTATGTCACTGCCCACTCCTCCATCCCGAACAACAGGACAACCGTGGCAGTAAACTTGGACGTCACAGAATCCACCACGGTCTTGGAAAAAAACTTCATGACGATTTACCCGGACAGACAAAACTGGACCCGCCACACTTAAGCCCGCAGATACTGCGTAGACTTTTACACTGACGGGTCTAAAACCAAGGACGGGGTGGGTAGTGGAGTATTCTGCAAACAAATTAAGCTGAACAAAGCTCTAAAACTACCAAATCACTGCAGCGTTTTCCAGGCGGAACTATTGGCAATAAAAGAGGCTTTGTCTTGGCTGAAGTGGAACGTGATATCCACCACGGATATCCGCATTTTCACGGATAGCCAAGCAGCCATAAAGTCGTTGAAGTCCTATGTGTACGCATCAAAAACTAGTCTCGACTGTCGCCTATCTCTTAACGAGATAGCTGAACAGTTCAACCTACAACTTATCTGGGTACTGGGATACAGCGACATTCCAGGAAACGAAAGAGCCGACACACTCGCCAAACAAGGAACGACGCTACAATCAATCGTGGCTTGTGAGGGTATACCCTTTGCAACTATTAAACACAATCTTATAAATCTCGCCAGGGCCGAGACGAACCGGAGATGGACTCAGGGACATACCTGCCTCATCACCAGGCAAATCTGGCCCTGGCTCAACAGTCAACGGACTAAGAGTATTATCTTCCTAAAAAGAACTGACATCCATAAAGTCATCGGTGTCATCACTGGACACTGCCTTATTGGCAGTCACGCGCAAAAACTAGTTCCGAACGATTTCTGCGGAAGCTGCCAAGACGAGGAGGAGGTCGAATCCATTCACCACCTTCTCTGCACTTGCCCGGCATTCTGCTCAATCAGGAAACGATACCTAGGCTCTTACTTCCCTTACGAACTGACAGAGGTTCAGCAAGCAGGGATACCTGATCTTCTAAACTTCTTAAGAAGCACAAATTGGTTCCACGAATAGGGGGCTAAGCCGCCTCGTAACTGCACAACGGGCCTCCCTGGCCTATGTGTGTTCTTCTCATTTCTGGGAAGGCTACGATCCTTTCTCTCTGCCTACCTTCCCTCGTATTTTACGATCCAGTCAGTGTTTTTTCTGAAAACCAATTTTTCCTCATGTTTTGGTAGACATGTCGCAAACTCACTTACTTACTTACCGGGCGCTACAGTCCGGGGTGAGCCTGGGCCTCAACCAACATGCCTCTCCACCTAGCACGATCTTTCGTTAGTCTTGTCCAGTGCCGCACGCCCCTTTTGGTTGAGGTCCCTTTCCACGGGCTGGAGCTGTGGTGCCCATTCGCTCTATATGGCCTAGCCACCATAGACGTTGAATCCGTAGACGCCTGACTAGATTCATGTCGCTGTACAACCCTAAAAGTTCGTGTTTGAATCTTCTCCTCCAACTCCCCTCTGTGTTTTCAGGGCCGAAAATCGCACGCAGAATCTATTTCTCGAAACGACCAAGGATTTCTTCATCCGCTTTAGATGAAGTCCATGCTTCTGCGCCGTAAAACAGGACCGGGATAATTAGGGTCTTATATGTACATATAAGGTCAACTTGGTCGTACGAGAGAGGGTTCTACTTCTCAATTGCCTCTTTAGCCCAAAGAAGCAGCGGTTGGCAAGAGTAATTCTGCGCTTGATTTCGAAACTGGTGTCGTTGTTCCAAGTCACTGCGGAGCCGAGGTATATGAAGTCCTTAACTACCTCGAACTTATATCTGCCAATATGCACGTTCTGTCCAAGACGTCGGTGGTAAATGCCCTTTTTCGATGACAGCAGATATTTAGTCTTGCCCTCATTAACTGCCAAACCAATTTTTGGCGCCTCCATCTCAATACTCGCAAACGCCTCATTGACATCTCGCTCTGATCTACCTATTATGTCAATGTCGTCGTCGTATGCAAGGAGTTGCGAGGATTTGAAATAGATTGTGCCTCTTGTATTGGCCAGTGACTTATGCGCAGTCATTTCTAAATCCTTCTTTGACACCAACACTATCGGTAAGGTGTTCACCGATTCGGATGGAGCAGCGGGCATTCTCGAAAGTCATCCTGAATAGTTTAGCAGGTATGTCAAAGGTAGACATTGCTCGTCTTTAATTACGCTGTTGTATGCAGCTTTGAAGTGGACAAATAGGTGGTGAGTGTCGACTTAAAATTCATTAGTTTATTCAAGGATCTACCGCAGTGTGAAGATTTGGTCGATGGTGGACTTCTCTGGCCTGAAGCCACCCTTATAAGGACCTATCAGCTTATTTACGAACGGCTTCAGGCGTTCACACAAAACGACAGCGAAGATCTCGTATGCTCCTCCTCCTCCTCTCCTTTTTTGTGGATCGGGCAAACATTGCTGAGACTCCATTCCTCGGGCATGCTTTCCTCTGACCATATCTTACAGATCAGCCGGTGCATGCTCCTAACCAGCTCACCCCCAGCTGCTTTGAAGAGCTCAGCAGGCAATCCATCTGCGCCAGCAGCTTTATTCGATTTGAGTTTTTACATGGCAATCTCGACTTCATCGAGGTCAAGGGGACGGAATTCACTGCGATCTTCGTCATTAAGAAATGGGGCATTCTGCCTGACGGCGTTCGTTGTCCGTTCCCATCCTTACAGGCCTCCGTTCGGGCCTTATAGCCTTGAGACATTCGTCGGTCGTGCCTGCAGTAGCACCTCTCCAAGTATTCAATCGGCCGCTTCTGGTGATCCTTCTTTTTTTCTTGAGAAGCTTATGCTCCTCACGAGCCGTTCTTGTTTTTTTGTGTAGTGAGGCTTTGTATGCCTCCTGTTTTTCTGTATGAATCCTTCGACACTCGTCATCAAACCAAGTGCTTCGTCATGGTGGAGCTTTGAGGCCTAGCACTTCCGTTGCTGTGCTCTTCAGGGCTTGTTTGCACTGGCTCCATTGTTGCTCTACTGACTGAGTGGAGGATTCAGGTGTATCGGTGAGCTTGAGGGAGACGTGGTTGGCAAACCCACTGGCGATCGTCGTCGATAGTAGCTTTCCGACGTCATATCTTGGTGTTCTAACTCTACTCCGCGGTGTTGGTGTTATCCGTTGACGTATCTTGGCTACTACAAGATAGTGGTCTGAGTCCATGTTCGCTCTCGGAAAGTACGAACATCAAGAATAGTGGAGGAATGTCTGACGTCAACCGCGATGTTTTTTTTTTTTTTTTTATGGTTCGCGCAGGTTCAAGAGTTATACTCTTATGATGTTTGGCACACAACCGGAACGGAGTGCAGTGGTTTGGGTCGTTGATGTTCGTTCACTACTCTCAGGGGTGGTTGTCCTAGATAGGACGAGAGCCGACCAAATTTTGCGTTTGGTTATAGTCAGTAGTAATTCGTTCGAACACTTTTAGTTTTGCATACGTAGAGGATGAGTTTCGAACATCAAGAATAGTGGAGGAGTGTCTGACGTCAATCGCTATATGATCAATCTGGTTGATGACTGATATGTCGCAAACATTATTTGATATTTACTAGGTGGCGCCACTTAAGCATGTGCCATATATGACAAATTTTTGAGCTTATTTTACGGACTGACTGCCTACTGATCGTCTTAGAAAAATCTGGCTACCCGAAACGGCAAAATGTCTGAGTTTACAAGGGACAAAGAGTAGACCTTTTACATGGACTGCCATTTGATCACCACATTTTCCATACTTTTGTTACACAACATACTCGTGGCCAAATTGAACGTCTAGTCATACGAATTTAAGAGAGGGGTAGACGAGGAAATGTGTAAAAAATTAAACAAAAGCCAACTTACATCGATCTTTGAGACGTGGTAACGTGGGCGGTTGTATGTGCTTCAGCTGTTGGCCTTTGCGTATAGAATCCATGAGTTGTTCCCTTGGCGATGGAGTTCTCTTAATCGGTGGCGGTAGTTTACGTTCGGAAGCCTATAAATATCCAACCAATTCATAATCAAGTAAAAATACATGTTTCCATCTTTGTCCTTACCTTCTTTAATGGTGGCCGCGACCTAATAAATTCCAGTATCAAAGCGTGGGCATCCTTTTTCACTCGCGGTGGGATGTCACCATTAACCATGACCTTTCGCAGGTTATACTTTCTACAGGAGCGAAGGGAGAAACGAAGAGAAAATTAATAAAAAAAGATTCTTTGCCTAGTGGGTGGCATGCATGTATACCTTGATCGGATGTCTTCCATTAGGATTTCGTATGGCGTCAGTTCAAACTCGACTGGTGTCCTTGAGTAAGAGTTTTTCTTCAGCCTCACCCCTCGCCTTAGTTCGTCTACCACTTGCACCCAAAATCTCGCCTAAAATTTCAATCAAACATATTCCATCAGACATGTATCTAAGTGAATATAGTATTCAATAGACGATAACAAATAAACCATGCTATAGTCATGCATATCTCAACCTCAAACACCTTAACAAAAAGGCTAATCTCGATCCAATTGTCGTGCGTATACGATGGCTGCCATCTAGTACCTTGTACTATTGACCTTATCTCGAACAAGCCAACTACAAATTAACAGTAACAGCGTAACGCAACTAAACCAACAAACAAAAGTATAACAATTCGCATTCACTATCTACGCAATTCAAAAAAGAAAAAAGGCAACCGCTGAATGCAGAGTTTCAAAAAATTAATTAAGAAAAATGGTAAAAAAAAAATTAATAATTTCGAGAGCTGAAAAGAGCACTAACTACAATGGACACAAGTAAAATAAATTAGCGAAACTACGTAAATATTGTATCTGCATATGTACATGTCTCTAAGATAGGATTGTTAATTAGCGTACTTGAACTGCCCTCCAAATCTCCACCTCATTCTGAGTAATGTGCGGCCGGCAAGTGGTTTTTTGTTTTAGGTTTTTTGGGTTTTTTTTTAATTGGAGAAGGTGATGGTGGTAAGACGGTAAGAAGCAATCAAAAAAAGTCAAAAGAAAAACAAAACAAATAGTTAGATACGTCGGGAACGGAGTAACGATAGTAACGAATCAATTTCCAATGGTCGATATGGCGCCCAGCTAATGGCGAAAGGAGCTAATTGGCGGATCAAATCTGTCATACAGCAATTGACCAAACCGAAAGGAGATACGTACATAATTGATTTACAGTTTTTGTGTGAACTTCAACTTTAACAAACGATTGTAGTCTCTGCTGCACATGGACAAGACTGACAGGGCAGACAAAGGTATACTCAAGACGTTTACTATGAGTAGCACGCGACTAGTCAACTTCAGTGGGTGAACTGTGAACTGTGATTCACAAAAAGAAAAAAACCAAAACTTTGCAAAATAGCAGTGTCAAGGTGATGACTTTTGTATATAATCAAGTACTCACTAAGGAAATCTTACCTACTTAACCCTTGACGATGAAAGGGTGACGACACCAGCATTTTCAAACAAACTTTTGTACCGAAAATTGGCTATCCGAATTCAGTTTGATCTAAGCACTAAAGAAAATCTACCAAGACCTTCGACAACCTATTAGACAGGTAGAGGGTCGAGAGATCCGATTTCTGTACCGAACCTGTAACGATTTGTGTCACCGATGCGGCAGTCATCATCGATCGTCGAGAACGAGGTTTCTGACCAACAACCTAATGTGCAATAAAAGGTCAATTACAAAACTTCCTGTTGCTTATACTAGGATTGCACTGAGGCTTAAAGACCCTCAGTAGCACAAGCGTTTCCATTTTCGCTGTCCATTAATCTCTGGTGCATAGTGACAAATTCTTAGATTAACATAAAAATACGTCCAGCTCATTAGCCGCTTCCACGCGATACACATTAGGTGAACAACCTTTTTATCCCTAATAACCAGTGTAGGGATACTGTATGACATTCCGTGGATCACATTTGGACCCTTAATCATCGCCCACACCCTGGTGGGCGAATTGTCGGATTTGACAACGTCAGAATTACTCTTGCCAACCGCTGCTTCTTTGGGCTCAAGAGGCAACTGAGAAGTAGAGCCCTCTCTCGTACGACCAAGTTGACCTTATATAAGACCTTAATTATCCCGGTCCTCTTATACGGCGCAGAAACATGGACTTTATCTAAAGCGGATGAGGAAATCCTTGGTCGTTTCGAGAGAAAGATTCTACGTTCGATTTTCGGTCCCATAAACACAGAGGAGGGTTGGAGGAGAAGATTCAATCACGAACTGTACGGGTTGTACAGCGACATGAGTCTGGTCAGGCGTCTACGGATCCAACGCCTAAGATGGCTAGGCCATGCAGAGCGAATGGACACCACAGCTCCAGCCCGTAAAGTCTTTGAATCCAACCCCGAGGACGAAGAAATAGAGGACGGCCGCACCTAAGCTGGCGCGCACAGGTGGAAAGGGACCTCAATCAACGGGGCGTGCGGCATTGGAAAAGACTAGCGAAAGATCGTGCTAGGTGGAGAGGCATGTTGGTTGAGGCCCAGACGAAGTCCTTAACTACCCCGAACTTATATCTGCCAATACAAACGTTCTGGCCAAGACGTCAGTGGTGAGCGTCCTTTTTTGATGACAGCATATATTTAGTTTTGCCCTCGTTTACCGCCAGACCAACTTTCGCCGCCTCGAACTCAATACTCGCAAACGCCTCATTGCCATCGAGCTGTGATCTACCTATTATGTCAATATCGTCGGCGTATGCAAGGAGTGGCGAGGATGTGAAATAGATTGTGACTCTTGTATTGGCCAGTGATTTTTGCACAATCATTTCCAATATGATGTTGAAGAAATCACACGACAGCGCATCACCCTCCCTAAAACCTTTTTTGAGATCAAAACTATCGGTAAGGTGTTCACCGATTCGGATGGAGCAACGAGTATCCTTCAAAATCATCCTGCATAGTCTGACGAGTTTAGCAGGTATGTCAAGGGTAGACATAGCGTTGTACTGCTTGCCTCTAATTACGCTGTCGTATGCGGCTTTGAAGTCGCCAAATAGGTGGTGAGTGTCGACTTGAAATTCATTGGTTTTTTCCAGGATCTGCCGTAGTGTGAAGATTTGGCCGATGGTGGACTTCCCTGGCCTGAATCCGCACTGATAAGGACCTATCAGCTTGTTTACGAATGGCTTCAGGCGTTCACATAAAACGGCAGAGAAGATTTTGTAGGCGATGTCAAGGAGACTTATTCCTCTATAGTTGGCGCAATAAGAGGGTCTCCTTTCTTGTGGGTTCTACTACTAGGTGTCCGTTCTCATCCCTGAAGGCTTACGTTCTGGCTTTGTAACCTTGGCATGTTCGCTTTATCTGTTGATAAAACTTTCGAACGTCACGCAGTAACACCTCTCCAAATCCTCAATCGCGCGCTTCTCGTGCTCTTTCATCTTCTTCCTGAGAAGCTTATGCTCTTCCCTTCTCTTTAACTCGTAGAGCTCACGAACGGCTCTTGTTCTTTTATGCAGCGAGGCCTTATATGCATCCTGCTTCGCTGTGTGAATCCTCCTGCACTCGTCATCGAACTAGGTGTTTCTTCGTGGTGAAGCCTTGAAACCAAAAACTTCGGATGCAGAGCTTTTCAGGGCTTGTTTGCAAAGGCTCCACTGCTGTTCTATTGATAGCGTGGAGGATTGAGGTGTATTGGAGAGCTTAAGGGAGACGCGATCGGTAAAAGCACGAGCGGTTTCTTGCGATAGTAGCTTTCCGACGTCATAACTTTGTATTCTTACTCTACTCCGCTGCGTTCGTGATATCCGTAAACGCATCTTGGCTACTACAAGATAGTGGTCCGAGTCGATGTTAGCCCCTCGGAAAGTTCGAACATCAAGAATAGTGGAGGAGTGTCTGACGTCGATCGCGATGTAATCAATCTGGTTGGTAGTCGATTGATCAAAAGACCGCCAGGTGCCTTTGTGTATATCGAGGTGCGGGAAGCGCGTACTGGCTGGAAGGAGATTGCGCCCCGTAGCAAGATCAATCAGTCTGTGTCCGTTATCGGAGGTGGTGTCGTGTAGGCTATATTTGCCGACGACTCGTTCAAAGATGCTTTTCTTACCCAGCTTAGCATTGAAGTTTCCTAGTACAATTTTGATGTCATAACTGGGACATTGGGCATACGTTCTGTCTAGGAGATCGTAGAACTCATCTTTGGCGGAGTCATCCTTATCTTCCGTGGGGGCGTGGACGCAGATCAGGCTGATGTTAAGAAATTTAGCCTTGATACGGATTATTATGAGGCGTTCGCTCACATGCCGAAAGCTTAGGACTTTTTGGCTTAGTCCACCTCGAACAACAAATCCGCATCCAATCAATCCTAGTAAATATCGCAGTTTTTCATCCGCTTCATACCCGGTCCATTCCATCGCATTTCCTGGATGGCGGTTATGTCCGCTTTATAGCGGTCAAGGGCGTCCGCAACTTGTTCGGCTGCACGTGGCCTGTTTAGGGACCTAACATTCCACGTACAAAGCCGAAGATCATTGTCCTTTTTTCGTTTTTTGCAAGGGTCGTCAACATAAATCCGGTCCGATATATCCGAGGCTTGTGGTTTTTTCGGAGTTTGTGATTTTTTTTACGGTTATGGCTTACTAGGCCGTAGCCCAACCGATCGTAGTATCCTCTTCTTCTTCTTCTTTGATGGCGTTACAGCCCATGAAGGACCAGAGCCTAGCTTCTCTCAATCACCCATGTTGTGTGTGATTTATTTTTCACACAGGTGAAAGGGACCTACATTTTAATGCCGATTCCGAACGGCTTGAGTCGAGAAGCTTTTTCACGGCAAGTATACTACGG
This sequence comes from Eumerus sabulonum, assembly GCA_951905685.1. Classification (NCBI taxonomy): domain Eukaryota; kingdom Metazoa; phylum Arthropoda; class Insecta; order Diptera; family Syrphidae; genus Eumerus; species Eumerus sabulonum. The sequence goes on from OX645063.1 coordinate 103,307,100, forward strand.
GGGGTTTTGCCAGTACCCCGCCGAGGAGGAACGCCGCGAAATAAACATTCGATGGCGTCGGTGTTATCGGGATCCGATCTGCGCCACGGCGTCCTCGATCGTAGTATCCACAGGAATTAAATTAACAGCCACTGTACCCTCCTGGCCAACTAAGGGCCCCTTCTGAGCTTGGCATTCTCTTCTGAAAAATGGTCGAACCTCCTAGGCCATCCATCCTAGTTTTCAAGTACATTTCAACAATGCGACTTGCATTTCAATTAGGTGTCACCTTCATAAGAGCATGGAACGTTGAGCATGCTAATCTACGCTTGAAGTCAACTACTTTTTCTCTTACCAAGTCATTGCTTGTCAGTGTCAGGAAGTAAGTCAAAGATGATTTCCAGTAAAATGAAAACAAAACCAAACGTATTGTGGCCCAAAACCGAATTTGGCAAACAATACGACACTATCTGCTCGACTCTGTGTACACCGCATGTGTACACATGCATGATGTGCCCATTGTTGAATGCGGTGCATTACGAGGCACCCGTATCGCTCATTGACTCTATATACAGAGTCGTGCTCGCCGACAGACAAAAGCGAGACGACTATGACGAGGTGGGTTCAAGAAGCCACAGGAAAATGATTTGTTTTGATTTTGCAAGCGCTCCCCCATGGAATCTATGCATTTCTTACACCTTGGAGCGATGCCACAGTTGGCTGCTGCACCGACTAATTGAGTATCACTGCAAGCGGAGGCTTCTCCTGCGCCATCATCAACATAATCATCGGCATAGTCGCTTGCAGATGAATGAATGGGGTAACCGCACACCGTCTGCAAAGATACATATTTCACTTTACTGTCGTCGTAGTACGTAGCGCGTACGAGCGAATGGGGCGGCCTTATTTGAGAACGATGCCAAGACGGGATGCGTTTATGCAATTTCCACGATGTGTCAAGCGTTGAGATAGATGATATGATTCCGCGGTATCTGTGAGTGGTGAGGCAGCGGCGCACTGCATGCTCCACCTATAACGGTAATATGCGACTCCTATTATGCTGCTATCGTGCGCCAGCTTTTGTCTTCGAGCCGTCTCTCCCGCCGGTCGTTTTGCTAATTTAACATGCATCGAGGGTGAATAGTTGTCTGTCTAAATAGGCGGACGGCATGTATAGCGGTAGCATGCATAGTCGATGCGTAGCTTCTGGCAAATTGATCGACTTTTTCCAGTAAACCACGTTCACTCGGATTCCATGCCATTCATGGTCGGTGCAGTATCTGTGCACATGGGTGTAGGGAGGATGTGTACGCCTGCGATTTGAATACAGGAAGTCTTGTCATGGAACAGTGGTTTATTTGCCTCTTTGGCTGTTGCCACAATGACTCTGCCTTTGCAATCATTTATCGGATAAATTGAGCTAATGTACATAAATAACGGTGTACTAGAGAGAGTAAGTGCTACCTGGCTGACTACTTCCTTTTTGGTTTTGGGCGAAAACCAAGGAAGTATGACGCACCAACTGTTATGGAGTTTCCATAGGAAGTTGGTTCTGGTATTGGTGTCACAAAACCTCGTCTGATGTGCCAAATAAATTGTCACACGTCCGTCGATAAGAATTACTTTCACTTAAACCTCAAGACTAAGGAGCGCCGAATGCAAACATACTAAATGTCTCATCACAAGTCGTGATGTACCAAAGGCAGACCCAGTCATGATGTCCGAAGACAGACAGACTGCAAATTTACTTCTCAAGTGCTGGCAGCATTCCACGACTGTAATGGCTCGTTTAAATGTTAAGACAAGCGATCTTCAGATGGCCAAGACGCGACGTTGCACACATGATCGTACTGCCTACTAAGCCAATAGATAATGAGTGATGTTCAGACGTTCATGCTAAGGCGCAAGTACCTTATGATTACGGTATGCTGACTCTAGGCCACCTATAGCCCTTGGGCACATACCATATTCGCATTCGCGCATCATGCTGCAAAAGAAATCTGCTAATAGTACACTATGCTCTACCATTACGAACGTTGTTTGATTTGCCGTGGCCTGTACTTAGTATCGCAGGCTTGTTTGTCACAAGGCGTTCACTCTGTCATGTGATTATAACGCAGGCCCAACTGCCTGCCTGCCAAGCAATGGACGTTTTATGACTGTGCACGCGGACTCAAATAACACTGTGTTCAGCCATAAGTGGCAGATAGTATGGTGTAAATTGATTGCAGATCTTGAGCCCATAGTCTTTGGATTATGACGGTCCGATAAGACACAATCATCGAACACCACACTGGCATTCACAAGGTCGTATCGATAGCTTGTCTAACGACTAGACTTTGATGTACGAGTATGCTGTATGGTTTCATATGCGCGTGTATGTCACAGCGGTATTGATAAGCTTGTTTTCTTCTGCTCTACGGTTTAGTGCTGATGATTAAGCAGAGAGAAAAGTGTTTGCATGTTTTTATGATTATACGATACTCAAATTGGAGAGTCGTTAACGGTGCGACTTTCGATTTTTGTTTTGAATAGGTTCATTGCTCCAGTGGAGAGCAGAAGATAAAGCTGCCAATCGACTGGCTAGTGACCACGGATGCGTATCTTTGACGGGAAATAAGAAACATACTTTCATGACGGCCGCGATCATGATCGAACGCCACCATCAGATTGTGTCCCGTACATCCACATATGGCGCTTGGCATCTTGAGGTGTGCTGAGTAATTGCCAAGTTGAATTACAAATTAACGTCGCGTGGGTGGGAATTCAAATGGAAATAAATAAGATCTCATGTGACTTTCAGATTTGCTGTTTTCACTTATTGGCCCAGGGAAAGGCGTACGAATTTATTGGTGTTTAAAGGAGGTGGTCATATAACTTATAATTTGTTACCGCTGTATGCATAATCAAAATTGAGTAAATTTATGAGTGCAAGCTAGTAGATAAGAGGTGTATTCAGTCGACAATTTTACAACAGACATTTTACGGCGTGCCTCTTCCGGTTTAGATCAGACTCGAGGCACAACCCGTAGAAATCGGTTTGGCACTTACAATCACGTAACTCAGATATTTATGAAACCAATGTAAAATGCCAGCCTTTTTCCCGCCATATAATTGGACCAGGTGACTTGAGTCAGTCAAGTGGATCATATGTAGGAAGATAACAAGTATGAATGGTGCTTTAGTACCTTGTTTTGACTATTAGCTCAGTAAAGAGTGACAGGTTTTCCAAGGGCTTGGGGTGTACCCGGAGCGCACAGGCAATCCCTCTCATGGCACGCGAGTTATTAAACCTTATCCAAATTCTCCTTCTTCAATTTCAGTGTCAGATAGTGCTTTTGTGATTTAGCATGAAAAAGAAGGAGCACCAGAAGCGCGCGACTGAGGAGATGGAGACATGTTATCCCAGAAATGGCGTTTGAAAGTTTTACCAAAAAGTAAAACGAACATGCCAGGACTATAAAGCCAGACCGGAAGCCTGTAGAGACGAACATGGACACCTCGTAGTTGAATCACAGTCGATGCTGAGAATATAGAAAGACCATTTCTGTGGACTGTATAACGGCGAAGATTGCCAAAATACCGCTGTCAGGCAGAACGCACCATTCACTCTGGATGAAGATGAGAGAGAATCCCATTCACCCGAATTGGACGAGGTTAAGATAGCCGACCTCTTGCCTGCTGAGCTATTTAAAACACCTCCGTTGGGAGGTGAACAAACATATGCAGCGAGAAAACCCCGACCAGAATGGCGGTTGTGCGACGGGCTAACAATCCGCCCACGTAAAAAAACATAAAGTTATGAATGAGCAAGATGCCTCGGATACACGGACGGATACTCGACGACGACAACGCACGAAAAAGGAACACGATTTGCGAGTATGCTCCTGGAATGTCAGAACCCTGTACACTCCCGGAGCTGCTCATAAACTAGAAGGAATCTTCACGCAGTACAAGGCGGATAAGGGAGGAGAAAAAACTACTGCGACAAAAGAAAAGAATCTTCGCAGCTTCCCAGCTCAAGGATATCGAGGAGTCTAGGGATAAACCTAAAACACGAGCCTTTTACAAGAAAGCCAAAGGCCTTGCAGGAGGCTTCAAAAAGGGCACCCAGGCTCTTTTGTCACCGACCCGCAGGGAATAGTGGATGTATTTAAGCAGCAGTGGTAGGGACCGAGGAAATCCCAACTCCAGCCGCTGAAGTAGTCCTCCCACCCAGCAAAACTGATCCAGTTGTGTCGCGATGCACCGTGCAATTCGGTTCTAGGACCTCGGAACCATTCGAAACATGCACCGGATTTCGGCAAGGAGATGCGCTGTCGTGTGACTTCTTCAACCTGGTGCTGGATCAGATAGTGCGACGGGCGGGCGTCAACAGGGAAGGCACTATCTTTTACAAGTCCATCCAGCTGCTAGGATACGCGGATGATATCGACATCATCGCGTGTTCTCGCCGTGGCATTGTGGAAGCATTCACGGCAATTGAAGAACAGGCGAAACGAATTGGTCTTAAGGTCAATGAGGACAAAACGAAATGCATGCTGTCAAGCAAAAACCAATCCGTCGCTCACCACCTGGGACAAAACATAACAATTGACAGCTACAATTTCGAGGTAGTTAAGGAGTTTGTCTACCTCGGGGCAAACGTAAATTCCACAAATGACACCACAGTGGAGATCCGGCGTAGAATCGCCCTTGGCAACCGCTGCTACTTCGGCTTGTCCAAACAACTGGGGTCAAAACTCCTCACTCGAAAGACCAAAGTCATGCTTTACAAAACGCTCATTCTGCCAGTCTTGCTGTACGGAGCTGGACGATAAGCAGGACAGCGGAGCTGATTTTGGGTTCTTTCGAAAGAAAAATTCTGCGCCGGATATTTGGTCCTGTCTGTGAGGAAAGTGAATGGAGAAGAAGACACAACCGCGAACTCTACGAGCTGTACCAAGATGTGGATGTAGTCCGGAAGGCAAGGATCCGTCGACTACACTGGCTCGGCCACATCGAGCGCATGGACATCAACGCTCCAGCTAAGAGGGTCTTCGACTCCGAGCCTCCTGGTTCGAGGAGAAGTGGAAGACCGAACCTCCGGTATAAAGACCAAGTAATCGCGGATGTAAGACTTCTTGACAACTGGAAGCAGCGTGCCCGGGACCGTCAAGGATGGAAGGCAGCTACATATAGCTCAGGCTCAGATCCTCCATGGATCGCTTATCTGATAAGTAAGTAAGTAAGGAGATGAGTTGGTTGGGAGCATGCACCAGCTCATCTGTATATTATGGTTGGAAAAAGGATTGCCCGATGAGTGCAATCTCTCTGCATCTCGGGTGGCTGTGGTGCAGTGGTAAACATCACCAACTGTCAAGCGGAAGGTCTGTAGTTCATATGGAAAAATGTGATCAAAACACAGATGAAGCCATAATACTCACATTGTATGGTCCCCATTATGGCGTGGAACATTTGCTGAGAACTACAACTAACGTGAAAATTCAGTCGAGTTCCTCTCGAATCCTATCTAGAACAACCACCCCTGGAGAACAGTGAACGAACATTTACGACCCAAACCATCTGCACTCCGTCCAGGTTGTGTAACAAACATAATAATAAGAGCACCGTGGCGCAGTGGGTAGTGTGTTGGCCTCTGACGCAGATGACACGGGATCGAATCCTGACACAGCCATGTCATCGAACGTGTTTTTCACGGTGTTTCTCCTCAGCGGGGTTCTGACAAAACCCCCTGTAGTAAAATTGTCATGAAAAGCTTCTCGAAATTCGCCGTTCGGAACCGGCAATAAATTGTAGGTCCCTTTCACCTATGGGAAAATTAAATCACACACAACATGGGTGATTAAGAGAAGTTCGGCTCAGGTCCTTCATGGAACTATAAGAAAAAAACGTTTGCCCGATCCATAAGAAAGGAGACTCCTATAACTGCACCAACTATAGGAGAATAAGTCGCCTTAAAGTCGCGTATAAGTTCTTATCTACCGTGTTATACGAACGTTTGAAACTATTCGTGGACAAATTGATAGGTTCCTTTCAATGTCGATTATAGCCGACACACATCTTTTCGTCGATTTTAAACCGCATACGAGTGTATAGAGGGACGAGCTATATGGGTTGTGCAGGATGACCATGGAGAATTCTCGCTGCTCCATTAAGGTCGGTAAGGAGTTAACTGAGACCTTCGACGTCAAAAAGGGATTCAGACAGCGCGACGCACTGTCATGTGATTTTTCAACATCATGCTTGAAAATATCCTGCGGGATTCCCTGGTCATTACCAGAAGTACGATCTACTTCAGGTCTGTACATTTGCTCGCATACGCTGATGACATCGACGTGATTGAGAGAACGCAGCGATACGTCAATGAAGCAGAAGTAGCTAAAGTGGGCCTGAAGGTAAAGGAGGGCAAAACCAAATATATGATAAAGGAAGGCGCGCAACAACGGCGCCTTGGACAGAACATCACTATTAGCAGCTATAGGTTTGATGTAGTCAATGATTTCATCTACCTTGGCTCACTGGTAGCAAGCGGCAACGACACCAGCGCTCACACCCAACCACTGTTGCCAACCATTTGCTCAGGAAGCAATTGAGTAGTAGAGCCCTCTCTCGGAAAACTAAGGTGACCCTCTATAAAATCTTAATTATACCTGTCCTTCTCTACGACGCGGAGGGTTGGACCTCATCAAAAATTGAGTACAATCTTCGATCCCGTTTGTGTTGATGGAGTATGGAGGAAAAGATTCGACCAAAAACTGTACGGGCTGTATAGCGACATCGATCAATCACGACGTCTACTGGTCCAACGTTCAAGATGACTAGGCCATGTAGAGCGAATAGACAGCAGAGCTCCTGGCCGTAGAGTCTTCTACTCCAACCTCGAGGGACGACGTTGCAGAGGACGGCCGCATCTAAGGTGGCGCACACAGGTGGAACCAACCAATTGGGCGTGCGATACTGTAAACAGGTAGCAAAAGATTGGGCTAGCTGCAAAGGCTTGTTGGTTGAGACCCAAGTTCTGCCCAAACTGTAGCGCCATCTAAGTAAATAGTGGGTCAGCATAAGATTTTGAGCAGAGCGCAAGAGATGAGCAAAGTAAAAGTATAATTTTGGAAAGGTTGTTAGAGCTGATGGCTTATCTGTTGATCGTGATGTTCACAATACAAAAAAACTGATGACCCTATCCGGCGACGAAACCTCTTTTACTGAATCGAGAGCCAATTCATCCGAAGGAATATTTGGTTAAAATGATTGACTCATACTACATGCAACGTGTTGTGATTCAATTTTTAGTGAAATCTGTTAAGATGCCCTCGGAATTAATCCAAAAATTGCAGGTGGTGTATAGGGACGAGTACATGTCGAAAAACACGTATGGAAAGCGGCCAACGAAAGCTTGACTTCTTCGTGACTGAAAAAATATATTTTAAATATCCGCCGCATCGTCCATGGTGACAGACAGTGACTGGACAGTTCTATGATAGCATCCTGAAGAGGCTGCGAGCACATGTATTCCGTGTGAGACCCGAACTCGCCGAGAAGGGCTGGATTTTGCACAACAACAATGAATCGGCCCATTCCTCGTTAATTGTGCCGCACCATGCGACGCAAGATGAAGTCACACCACAAAGGAACCCATCGTGCCGGTGTATAGAAGGCTGTTACCATGGTCTTGAACGAGTTGACTTCGCAGGATCGGAGGATTATTAAGTGTGCTTCGAAATGTGGGAGCAACGTTGAAATCATTTTATAGAGTTAGAGGTGGACTATTGTGAAGTTCCGGTCTGATCTTAGTTGTAAGCTCATTAAGATCATTGGCTCATGGATAGCCAACGAAGATGCTCTTTTCCGTCTGGCAAGGCACGTCTAGTGCACATGTCTCTCAAATGTTAACTAATGGAGTTTGGCACAAAGTCGTAAAACAAGTGATAGTATTCGGTGTTAGGTGATCGACTGTATGGACCTTCCAAGACCAGCCAAACCTAGCAAAGGTTGTTCACGCATAATGCACTTCGAACTAAATTACGGAATAAATGGATATGTCGCCACCGTACTATTACAGCAATGCAAGCAGTCAAAACATCGAATTTATGGGTCCCAGTTCTGACTTTGAACTTAGTGATTTCGTTTTATTCCCAGATCAAAAATAAAATACGAAGCCAACGTTTTCGACGCATGGAGAAGCGGTTGATGCGTTCAAATCTCAAGTTTTGGAGTTGCCTCGCTCGGAATGCAAAAAGTTCTTCGAAAATTGGTTCAAACGCACTCAAAGGTGTTTTGATCTTCATGGATACTACTTACTTACTTAGGTGGCGCTACAGTCCGTGGTGAACCTGGGCCTCAACCAACAAGCGTCTCCAGCTGGCACGGTCCTTGGCCAGCTGTTTCCAGCGCCGCACGCCCAGTTGGTTAAGGTCCCCTTCCACCTGCGTGCGCCACCGATGATGCGGCCGTCCTCTGCCGCCCCTTCCTTCCGGAGTGGATTCGAAGACTCTTCGGGTCGGAGCTGTATTTTCCATGCGCTCCACATGGCCTAGTCACCTTAGACGCTGTATCCGTAGACGTCGTACCAGCCCGATGTCGCTGTACAACCCGTACAGTTCTTCTTTATATCTTCTCCTCCATACACCGTTTGAACAAACGTAGATAGTACGCGAAACGACCAAGGGCATCTTAATCCGATTTTGTTAAGGTCCAAGCCTCTGCGCCGTAAAGGAGGACTGGGATGATTAAGGTCTTATATAGTGTCACCTCGGTTTTCCGAGAGAGGGCTCTACTTCCCAATTGCCTCTTGAGCCGAAAGAAACAGGGGTTGGCAAGAGTGATTCTGCGTTTTATCTCAGCGCTGGTGTTGTTGTCGCTGGTAATCAGTGAGCCAAGGTAGACGAATTCCTTGACCACTTTAAAGTTACATCCGCCCATGGTGACGTTCTGGCCACTACGTCGGTGTTGTCCGTCTCTTTTAGATGAAAACAGATATTTGGTTTTACCCTCATTAACCTTGAGACCCATCTTAGCCGCTTCTACCTCAATGCTTACAAAGGCCTCACTGACGTCTCGCTGTGTCCGTCCAATCACGTCAATGTCGTCGCAATTGCGTAGACTTGAAATAAATCGTACCTCTTGTGTTGGTCAGTGACTCTTGTACGATCTTTTCAAGCACGATGTTGAAAAAGTTGCATGACAGCGCGTCACCTTATCTAAATCCTTTTTCAACATCAAAGGTCTCGGTTTGTTCATTACCGACCTTAATGGAGCAGCGAGAATTCTCCATTGTCATCCTGCACAGTCGGACGAGTTTGGCAGGGATGTTAAAACTAGACATGGCTGTGAATAGCTCATCTCTATACACGCTGTCATATGCAGCCTTGAAATCGACGAAGAGGTGGTAAGTGTCGATTTGGTATTCCTGGGTCTTCTCCAGGATCTACCGTAGCGTAAATATTTGGTCTATTGTGGATTTACCAGGCTTGAAACCACACTGATAAGAGCCGATCAGGTTATCCGCAAACGGTTTCAGGCGTTCACACAGTATGGCAGAGAAGATCTTATATGGGATGTTAAGGAGACTCATTCCCCTATAGTTGGCGCAGTTATATGGGTCTCCAATCTTATGGACCGGGCAAACGATGCTGGGATTCCATTCGTCGGGCATGCTTTCCTCCGACCATACCTGCAAATGAGATGGTGCATGCACCTTACCAGCTCATCTCCAGCCGCCTTAAGAAGCTCAGCAGACAGGCCGTCTGCGCCCGCGGCTTTAATAGACTTAAGTCTTGATATTGCTGTTTTGACTTCGTCTAGGTCGGGTGGACTGAATTCTGATTCATTGTCGTCCATAAGGTATGGCTCGTTCTGCCTGACAGCGGTATCTTGTCTATCATCGCCGTTATACAGTCTGCAGAAGTGGTCTTTCCAAATCCTCTACTACCAGTTCCCCATTTTCATCCCTGCAGGCCGCCACTCTGGCTTTGTAGCCATGGCATGTTCGTTTTACCTTGTTTTAAAACTTACGGGCGTCATTCCTGCAGAAGCATGTCTCCATCTCCTCGATCTCACGCTTTCCGTGCTCTCTCTTCTTTCTTCTGAAAAGCGTGTGTTCCTCTCTTCTCTTCTGCTCATAGATTTCGCGAGCAGCTCTCGTCCGTCGTTGCAACATGGCTTTATATGCCTCTTGTTTTGCTGCATGGGCTTGTTCGCATTGTGATCTTCATGGAAAATATTTTGAAAAACCATAAAGCCGTTTTCGATTATACATTTTAGGTGTCAACCCCCGTACAGACCTATTCTAGAAGATAGATTTTTTTGATAAATTGGTCCCTAGGTAAACGAATCCATTTAAGTATCCAATCGAAGTCCTCTCTGCTTTTAGTTCACCGATTAAGTCGGATGAATGACGAATGACAATAGAAGGAATAGTGGTCGACGGAGCAACTTTTGGAGCAGGTGGGCAATCATCAGTCTTAAAGTAAAAGATAGTGGGACGAAGTAAAGGCTCACGATATTCAGCTTTAAAACGAAGTTAGAGTCCGTGTCTATCCAAGAACAGTAGTGAGGGTCAAGCAATGAATTCGTTTTGTCAATTCAGGATCTCTCATTAAAGGCTTACCCTCTACAAAGCTCATCATCTTCACAGTGCTATATGGTGCAAAAGGCGATGATTTGTTTTGTTTGTTAATAACCGAAGCATAAAATATTATTCTTTATAAGAGAAAGGTTCCGGTGTAGGTGTAGACCTCAATCAGTAGGGTACCCGCAAGTGGCAAGAACTGACTAGAAAGAAGTCGGCTGATAAGGTATATTGATTGGGGCTCCACTCACTTAAGGGAAAAAATCGTTTTCGACTCTCAATTTAAAGACAGTGATAGAAGGCTTTAAAAGCTAAGGGTACTACAAGACGAGCAAATCTACTGTAACGTAATACTCAATAACATTTTAACGACGTAACCACAAGACAAACACCTTTCTACAACTTCTCTTTTAGCCGATGCCTGAGTGGAGGACAATGCTCGAACTATAACCAAACAACAGATATGAAGAATCACATTTGTGCGTTACTCCGACCTGTCGAAACATATACATACATCATTCCGCACGTAAACCAATTAATCAAGACATTACACGCCATTCGAGGCGTACCTTAACCACCATCCACACCTAGACTTTTGTTTGATCAAACTTGCAAATTAGATAGACTTCCATCGACAGGCTAATTAGCCTTTGATCCGTCCGGTCCGCACAAATTTATTCGCGAAAATTCTACAGCAAACAACACTGTACGCACGCAACGCCAGCTAAGGTTTGGTTCCTAATTACCCACGAGGTCAAAGCCTTGCTCCTCTTCGTTTCGCATTTCTATTTACTCACAAAATATCTATCTAGAGGTTAGGGGTATACGTTTACGAAACAAAATAATTAAATTCACTGATGTCACTCTGTCAAACCAGAACCGAACCGAACCGAAAACCCAACTAAATCAGTTAAGCAGTGAAATGTCTACTTACCCAGTCATTGAATCCCAGCTTCGCAAGCTCCTGCTTCGACGTCTGAGAATCGGCTTTGATCCGTAGCGCTTCAGTATCTGTTCATGGGCGGATGAGAGAATTTATTATTTGTAATTAGATACACTAGAGTCCGAGTCAATTTCGGGGAGTGACACCTCCCTGATACATAGTGGTATCGATTGACAAACGGTCATTTGTAGCATTGTAAGTACTTACCGTCATTGAAGACTTTTTGTAAAAATATTCGTAATTCTAATGCTTCGGTTACAAGTGCACGACACACGGCCTTATAATGGTCCTCAGGTACAGTTGGCTTGACATGGTTTGCACAGGCCTGCCAAAGAGAGTTGGTAAACAATTATTACATCGTATCGAGAGGTAGGTTGCATCTCACATTTCACACCTGTTATCTAACATAGAGATGCGATTTACTAAATGAACGACGACTCGCTGTGCGATCAATCGTGCACCAGGCTCTATAGACCGACGAGTTTAGTGCTCGTATGTATGTAATTCAAGTTGAGAAGAGAGATTATGTAGCGCAATTGACACCGGACCGCATTACTTAACCTTACGGAGGGCAGGAAGTGCGAGATTTCATTCACTCAGCTCGACCGAAGTCAAGTTGGAGTACGAGTGGTGCAGTCAAGTTTGTACATATATTTGGCCAAAGTGCACGAGGAAACACTGAGTTCAAGTATGTTGAGACTGAAGCTGGAGCTGCTCGGATGGATCAATGGGGCTGGTGTTGGTGGCATTTGTTTAACGATTGAGGTAGGTTGGATGCAAGTTGAGACGTTTGATTTGGCATGTGACTGAACGAGGTTACTGCCAGGTCGTTTGATCGAATGGGTTATAATGGGTGATAATTGGAATTTCTCTTTTGCCAATTGTGTGGAGTCAAGACGGCCTGACATGAAGAGGTACGTTGGGTATGAAAAAAATAAAAAATAAAAACCTACAGCTTGCGAAAGGTAGTGCCGACGTTCAGCCTCTGGCTAAATATGCGTGTACTGTGTCTTTTGGCAATCGTGGAATTTCACATGATCACCGTTCCGGCTATACTTCTCTTTAAGGTGCGATTCCCACGGACTTGGTATAATCAAACTCATAAAGACCCATCAGTGGGAGATGGACTGGGATCATGTGACGTAATGGAGCAGATAAAATTGCTTTACAACAAAATAACAGCGTGTAATCGGCAGTGAAGCGGCTACATTCGAATTCGAGTAGAGCACGCGTCCATGTTACTTGAATGACACCTTATCCCCCTCTGGGCACAAAGAGGCTGGTCACAAAAGTGGTGTTGATCTAGGAGCTTGTAGTAACTAAAAGGAGTGTTCCAAAAACACGCATTGTTGCGCCATGTCTACGTTGAAGTGTTGCCAACAAAAACAAACGAAATGACAGGATGGCAGCTGATAGTTAAGGGTTTCCAAAGATGTGGCGCTGTACTAAAAGACGTTTCCGTTTTCAATTTAGGACAATCTTTTAAATATGACTTGGGAGCTACAGTTCCAAACTTTGTACAAAATGTGGTCAGGGTAAGGTTTAAATTTTATCATTTGGGAACCAACTACATCTATAATACTCTGGCCATTCGAACACTAAATATGGAATATCATACTATGTACTCCTTCTTTGGTAGCGTTACAGCCCATGAAGGACCAGAGCCAAGCTTCTCTCGATCACACCCATATTGTGTGTGATATATTTTTCACACAGGTGAAAGGGACCTACAGTTTTATGCCGATTCCGAATGGCGGCGTGAGTCGAGAAGCTTTTTCATGGCAAGTTTACTACGGGGGGTTTTGCCAGTACCCCGCCGAGGACGAACGTCACGAAATAACCATTCGATTGGCGTTGGTGTTATCGGGATCCGAACTCGCTCATCGTGCGCCAGAGTCCAACACACTAACCACTGCGCGACGGCGCCCTTTTACATAATGATAACTTAACCCAGCTCGCTTTGAAAATCAATGAAGAGAACCCAATGAAGAGAACTCTCTTATACTATGTACTACTGTGTCCAAAAAGTAAGGTGACATTCGAATTTAAACTGCGCTCACAAATAGATTTGGAGAAATGCTTTTATTTTTAAGTTGGTAGGACTGTCTTTTGACTACCGTGCTAAGTTTCACATTAAAATATTCTTTAGTGTTTAAGATGAGCTTCATATGTGATCTGGTAAAAGTGATTTTTTTTTCATTTTTATGTCTAAATCTGTTGAGCAAAGAATTCGCATTCAATTTTGTTCGCGAAATTCATTTTCTGCTGCTGATTCGTTGAGAATGGTACAGAAAGAAAAAGTATATTTTCAAGTGGTATGAAGCGTTCTAAGAAGGTCGAAGACGAAGAACGCCCCGGAAAACCATCAACCTCAACTGACGTAGTTCAAGTCTAACAAATCCAAAATTTGGTGATTGCAAACAGTCGCTTAACGATTAGAGATCTTGCTAATGATGTTGGTATTTCTAAAGGATCACTCAATATCATTTTAAAGGATGTGTTGGGCCTCAGGCGCGACAAATCTCGATCCGTACCAAAAATACTGAATTTTTTGGAGAAACAACGTCGGTTAAGTGTGTGGAAACATGATTTCAGGGTACCAGGATAAGATGAAACGCATTATTACGAGAGATGAGACTTAGATGTATGCTTACGACCCAGAAATAACCAGTCAGTTAAGTGGGTATCGTGATAAAGGTAAGGCAAGTTCAAAATAATTACGCAAAAGTCGCTCAAAAGTCAAAATCATGTTCGAGTTCGTTCTGTCGGGCCAAACTGTCAACAAAGAATATTATTTGAGCGTTAGACATCGTTTGTGTGAAGCTATTCGCTTAAAGAAGTCATAGATAACTCATGATTTTTGCAGCACGATAATCCAACGTCTCACGCTTCACGACCATGTTGCCAAAAACTCGACCCACACCGTTCCACAGCCACGGTATTCACTCGGTTTGGTACTGTGTGACTTCTGGCTATTCAACAAACTACTTACAAGATCGCTCCGAGTACACCATTTTGGGTAGACGGAGAAGAGGGCACGGGCTCGGACATACAGGGTAAAGTTGTTGATTGCTCTCAACCTGGCGAGATACCAGCAACGATCCCTGTTTAAATGCCCAGGTCAAGTTGACATACGGCCTCCTCGCGGCGCGAGGGAGGTGAACAAACGTATGCAGCGACAAAACCCCGACCAGAATGGCGGTTGTGCGGCGGGCTAACAATCCGCCCACGTAAAAAACAAGAAAAGTTATGAATGAGCAAGATGCCTCGGATACACGGAGGGATACTCGACGACGACAACGCACGAAAAAGGAACACGATTTGCGAGTATGCTCCTGGAATGTCAGAACCCTGTACACTCCCGGAGCTGCTCATAAACTAGAAGGAATCCTCACGCAGTACGAGGCGGATATTACTGCGGTCCAGGAAATACGCTGGACCAAGAGAGAGTGGTAGGGACCGAGGAACTCCCAACTCCAGCCGCTGAAGTAGTCCTCCCACCCAGCATCGAAGAAGTCGTCACAGCTATTCAGAAGCTGAAGAACAACAAGGCCGCAGGCTCAGATGGCTTGCCATCAGAGCTCTTCAAGACTGGCGCCGATTTTCTTTTAGGGAGCATGCACCAGATCATCTGCAGAATTTGGGAAGATGAAAGCATGCCTGACGACTGGAATACCAGCTCTATATGCCCCATCCAAAAAAACGCGAACCTACCTCTTGCTAGAACTATAGAGGTATATCCCTGCTCAATGTCGCATACAAGATCCTGTCCAGCGTTTTGTGTGGACGTCTAAGGCCATTTTGCACCGCACTAATCGGCAGCTACCAGTGCGGCTTCCGGCCCGTCAAATCAACTATAGACCGAATGTTCACACTTCGACAAATCCTGGAAAAGACCAACGAGTTTCGACACCATCTTTTCATCGATTTCAAAGCCGCATACAACAGCATTCATCGTGAAGGACTGTTTGGTGCGATGGCCGAATTCGGGATCCCGGGAAAACTGATCCAGTTGTGTCGCGCCACGCTAAAAAACACGCGATGCACCGTGCAACTCGGTTCCAGGACTTCGGAACCGTTTGAAACATGCACCGGATTTCGGCAAGGAGATGCGCTGTCATGTGACTTCTTCAACCTGGTGCTGGAGCAGATAGTGCGACGGGCAGGCGTCAACAGGGAAAGCACTATCTTTTACAAGTCCATCCAGCTGCTAGGATACGCGGATGATATCGACATCATCGCGTGTTCTCGCCGTGGCAATGTGGAAGCATTCACGGCGATTGAGGAACAGGCGAAACGAGTTGGTCTTAAGATCAATGAGGACAAGACGAAGTACATGCTGTCAAGTAAAAACCAATCCGTCGCTCACCACCTGGGGCAAAATATAACAATTGACAGCTACAATTTCGAGGTAGTTAAGGAGTTTGTCTACCTCGGGGCAAACGTAAATTCCACAAATGACACTACAGTGGAGATCCGGCATAGAATCGCCCTTGGCAACCGCTGCTACTTCGGCTTGTCCAAACAACTGGGGTCAAAACTCCTCACTCGAAAGACCAAAGTCATGCTTTACAAAACGCTCATTCTGCCAGTCTTGCTGTACGGAGCCGAAAGCTGGACGATAAGCAGGACAGCGGAGCCGAGCTGGCTCGGCCACATCGAGCGCATGGACATCAACGCTCCAGCTAAGAAGGTCTTCGACTCCGAGTCTCCTGGTTCGAGAAGAAGAGGAAGACCGAACCTTCGGTATAAAGACCAAGTAATCGCGGATGTAAGACATCTTGGTCTTGACAACTGGAAGCAGCGTGCCCGGGACCGTCAAGGATGGAAGGCAGCTATAGCTCAGGCTCAGATCCTCCATGGATCGCAGGCCTGATAAGAAGAGAAGAAGAAGAAGAGAAGACGCATTAAAGAGAACGCTGAAGGCCATCCCGGAAACCGACTTTAACAATTGTTTCGAAGATTGAATAATCCACTGGTATAATTGTATTGTATCAGGGGGAAGATTACATTGGATAAATAAAAAATGTTCAAAATAAATGCTGTCACCTTACTTTTTGGACACAATAGTATTCAAAAATCACAAATTTCAGCTAAAAACTTCTTATTTCTTGCGTTAGTTTGGGATACCTTATATTGAAGTGCAACCAACTTCCGACTGACGTATCTTTGGAACGTCAGATCTAAATGTCGAACTCTCTTCAGCGTATAGTTGCTGTTCGATCGTCTGTCAAATGCAAGTAAGCTATTGAGATATGAGCATCACCAGTAGACACTATCGACTTGCAAATGAAACGTGATTTGGCAAAAACTCGACTTCGGCGATATTTCGTGAGTTGCTCCACTTAAACGTAAATTGTTATTTTGGTTACGGGAACCTGGAACGATATCGGTAAGCATCTACCGACTGCAACATCAGCTGCGAACGTGTAGAAAGTGGGAAGCAAGTTTGAGCCAAATCCGCGACAGAGCAGAAACGCCATGGCAAACAGTAAGATGTGTCTGCCACAAACATGCATCACTTGTTGTGGAATAAGCTGATGGTCAAGTCTTTTAAAATACAAAAGGTTTAAGGCCTTACAGTTGCTTTATAAGCATTGCGGCTCTTAAGATCGAAGGGGTTGTAGGAGCGCCTGTTTACTTTGCAGCAATTCGTAAACAAACAAAACGTTCGGGCTTGATTGTCTGAACGCTCTGCTATGAATTTAGATAAATTGCGAGCAATTCGTTGACAAAAACCAGCGTCGGTGATGGTCGGGGCCAGAGTAACCGAAACAAGGCGCACTTCACTCAAGAAGTTGTGGCCGGGAGGTTGTGTCAAAACTTCGACAGCCAAGCATTTCAAAAAAGGCCGCTGGATTTTCCAGTAGGACTCAGCACCCCATCACAAAGCCAGGACATATCAGGCCACACGAAATTTTTTGGCCTTCGTCCATATCCGACCTCAACTCTAGAGACTATGCCATATATGGCATTTTGGAGAGCAAGGACAGCAACAGAAAATACTAAAGCGTATGAACCTTAAAAATTCCACTAGTCGCATTCAATGCGTTCCCGACAGATTGGACATTGTAATTCTATTCAAAATTGGTCATATTGAAAATTAAATTAAATAAATGTGGAAGGGAATCGCTTGCCGACATTGGCAGTGACCTGGAACAACGACATCAGTTCCGAAATCAAACGCAGAATCACTCTTGCTAATCGCTGTTTCTTTGGGGTCAGGAGGCAGTTGAGTAACAGAGCCCTCTCCCGAACGACTAAGTTGACTCTATATAAGACCCTTATCGTCCCGGTCCTGTTGTACGGTGCAGAAGCATGGACACTATCAAAAGCGGATGAGGAGGCCCTTGGTCGGTTCGAGAGAAAGATTTTGCGCATGATTTTCGGGCCTATAAACGCAGACGGGGGATGGAGGAATAGATTCAACCACGAACGTTACGGGCTGTACAGCGGCATGAGCCTAGTCAGGCGTCTACGGATTCAACGCCTAAGATGGCTGGGCCATGGAGAGCGAATGGACACCACAGCTCCAGCCCGGAGAGTCTTTGAATCCAACCCCGAGGGACGAAGAAACAGAGGACGGCTGCACTTAAGATGGTGCACACAGGTGGAAGGGGACCTCAGCCAACTGGGTGTGCGGCAATGGAAAAGGCTAGCAAAAGATCGTGCCAGATGGAGGGGCATGTTGAGGCGAACTGTTGCGCCCGCTAAGAAGAAGAAGGAGAATGGCAACATTTGCTGAGAACTACAACTAACGTGAAAATTCAGTCGAGTTCCAATCGAATCCTATCTAGGACAACCACCCCCAAACCATCTGTACTCCGCCCAGATTGTGTGGCAAACATAATAAGAGTACGATCGAAGTTAAAAGCATGTCTCTATGTAACACTTCGATTGAAATACCCTGCAGACATAAACACTGTCAGTCCCACAAAGGCTATTCATTTTCACTGACTTAAAATACAGATGTCGGTAAGGATTAGATGGAAACATGTATTTCAACCGACGGTTTGACAGCTCCATCCGTTCATGTCTAACTAAACCATTATTCAAAGCACACGTATCTTTACATTTATAATTAGCGATTCAATTCAAATAGAATTAGCGCGGTAAAGGTCGAAACATTCGCACGCAACACTGTACAACAATAGCCATGTGAACCCTGGTCCGCCATTCGCTCTGCATATTTTCGCTCAGCAGTTCACTCCTACTGCAAAGGCCATCGACTCGACCTTTAAATCACCAAATACTCGGCACTAGAAAACACCTTCTCTCAGGCACTTAGGTACATCTGTAGTGCAATTCCGAAACCCAGTTTCGCAACAAAAAATCTTGCATCTGTAATGGCAGCCCACCATCGGCACTACACACCACATGTGTTCTAGATACACGTCCACCGCCCACATAAGCACCATCCCAACTAATGAGCATTCAAATGCAATGCTCATTCGGTTTTTATCTTCCCTCACTCGCTCTCATTTAGTAGTACATAACGCGAAGCGAAACCAAGAGTTCAGTGAATCGGCGTTTGGTGAGGATACCACAGTGCAGCGCGCAGTACAGCGCCACGCCAACGATCTCTCCGACCGTGTGAATTGGTTGTGTAACTACGAATTCCACTGCAGCGGGCGACAACCAACTAAACCAATAACCCCGAGTTTCTACACTACGTACTTAGTAATCGACGAAAATCAATATTAACGGTCTACTTAGCCTGCTGGTGAATGGAATGCGTGACGATAGTAAGTAGGTCCAGCGGCAGGTGTAAAATTGATTTACAGATTACATACTACGAGGTACTCGTATCTATCTAGTTAACAAGTCTTCTAGCGATGAACTTTCGCCATAAATTTCAAATATTGTATATTCGCGATGGACTCACCTCTAGAACAAAGTCGAAATCTTTGGTTTCGTTGTGGTTGCATTTCTCATCGTTCACGCTTTCAGCTTCATCGTCCCATCGCTTGTAGCCTTCATCGATGCCTTCGTCAATACAGTCGTCGTCGGTATCTGCAAAGAAGAAATGGTTGTTATCGCTGTTGTTAGTAACGTCACATCATCATCGAACACTGTCGAATTCTGAAGGTTGCCTCGATCCTTGTGGCCTGGAGCTCGTTGTTCAGTGTTTGGTGCTCGAAGCTCAGTGCCTCGTGTTCGGAGAAAACCTATCCCAAAATGACTCGACTTGCCGTGTGCATTTAAATATGCCAGTCGCTGCCACTACTTACGTACTGTGGCGCATAAGAAATTCGAATTAATTGCGAAATTTCATCACTCACCGCTAGATCAGCGCATGAGAGCTGACATTTCGGTCTCGTGCGATTAGCGACCTGCTGGCTGTGTTCATCATTTTTTTATGTTCCTCTCCTTACCTGTCGCATTTACTTTCCCAGCTATTTCTCCCCCGCATTGCTTGGCCGGGGTCGGTCTTGTACGACTCTCCACAGTTGGAGTACATACTCATTTTGGAGCACACAAGGACGGAATGGTTCGAGCGCTGGGAACCGACGGAGCAGAGGTGAAGTATCGTAGCTCGTTACACTGTGCAGCAAGTAGCAATTGTGGCGCCGCGGTTCGAATAGATGCACGAAACGACCATCATTACTTTGCTTGTTCATGTAAATGAGCATGCTTATGTGCAGAGCACAAACACGGCCTCGTACTGCAGGCAATAGTTTATTTGAATTAATATGACAGTACTACAAGATAATTCATCTTTTAGAAGTACAATTTTTAGAAGTACAAAATTTAGTTGAATGTATACATGTATGAACGAGTAAATTAAATTTGAAAATAGATATGTACAGAACCAAATTATGCCAAAATCAAATCAAGTTATGAGGACATGTCAGTAAAGAATTGAAAAAGTTTCTTCTGGAATACGGTATAAGAGTTAGTTAACTGCAATTCATGTGGAAGATTATTCCAGATACGAATTGCAGATACAAGAAAAGACCGTTCACCAATGCGATGTATGAAAGACGGAATTATGAGTTTATTCCCTCTGTTAGACTGAGCAAATTGTAGCATTTCAAAGAGGTAACTAGGAGATTTATTTAGGATAATTTTAAACAGTTTCAGGACATTCCGAAAGTTGAAATACAGGTCAAGTTTGAGTCCAAAAATTGATGATGCTAAGGAAGATACACTTCTCGACCGAGGAATATTAAAAATAAAACGAACGCAATCATTAAATGCAACATTTAGTCTATGTTTACAAACAGAATCAGGACAGGGGAACACCGAACAATTAAACAAGATGTAGGGCATTATAAGTGTTTTAACTAGTCTTTTTTTTATCATGGGATTCAAATAATACGCTGAGCATCTCAATCTGCGTAGTGCACAATAAACTTTCCGCAAAGTATCTCTAATACCGTCACAACAACAGGCATATTCGTACGAATGCGTTTTCGTTTCTGGCATTTTCCCTAGGTGGCTCTAATCGATTGGAGCCTCAGTTTGCAGTAGGATCACATTGACCTCAGTAGCGTTCATGTTGCGATCATAATATGCAATAAAGTGTAATCAAAGCGTATAGCAATAAACCCATGTGACTTATAGATAAGAATCAATCAAAGTGATTTGTTGACGATCATTCTGATATCGTAAAAGTGACGCGTGCATCGCCTTGGCGCTGTAATTGTCGTTGTTAAGCGTTCTTTGGGGTTTTCGTTTATGAAATTAACATGAACCAAAAGCGTATAGATTCGGGTCTTCCTAATTGAATTAGCGACCGAGGAATTAGCTTTAGTAACCAGAGATGCTATTCATGGCATGACATCAAGGTTTTGACCAATAAGAAACGCATAGTTCAAGAAATCCTCGCCAATTTTTGCATTAGACAGTTGAGTGCGCAATAGCAGCTGTTCTTGGATCAGACATCAAGACATCTTGCTAAGGAGAGACAGCACGCATTACAAATTTGACCACAAAGATGCCGGAATTCGATTCTAAGATATCGGCGTTGAAAGGCAACACTCTATCAACTGATCCACGGCGCTCTTAACATTTTAGGAGGGTAAGGTGATAAGTCCGGATCGTAAAGGACTAGCAAAGGCCTCGTAGGGGTGACATTTGCCGATGCTGGTCCCACAAAAAGTAAGTAAGAGCCACTGCAGCCGAACACCTTGCAGCTGTGCTAGTCAGGTCCTGCTTCCTCCTCGTGGTACCAAGTGGAAATTTCCTTAGAAAAGAAATTACTGACGGAAGAGGCCGAATGGCCAGTATCCTGCGCCACCAAACAGGAATAGTGTCGGTTGGGCTATGGTCTAGCAAGCCATAACCGTAAAAACGCAAATCGCTCAGAAACGAATTGCAGCCTCGGATAAACAAACGGAACGGAACTATGTAGACGACCCTTTTATAAAACACAAAATAGACAAAGACCTTCGGTTCTGTACGTGCAATGTGGACGCCCTAGACCGCTATAAAGCGGACATAACCGCCATCCAGGAAATGCGATGGAATGGACCGGGTAAAAAGCGGATGAAAAACTTCGACATCTACTACGGTATCTGCTATAGGGAGAGCGGACAGAGACTATTTGGATGCGGATTTGTTGTTAGAGGTGGACTAAGGGATAAAAGCCTAAGCTTTCAGTGTGTGAGTGAACACCTCATAATGATCCGCATAAAGACAAAATTCTGTAACATCAGCCTCATATCTATCCATGCCCCCACGGAAGTCAAGGAAGACTCCATCAAAGATGATTTCTTCGATCTCCTAGACAGAACGTATTCCAAATGCCCCAGTTATGACACCAACATTATTCTAGGAGATTTGAACGCCAAGCTGGGTAAAGAAAGCATCTTTGAATAGGTCATCGGCAAACAAAGCCCACATGACACCACATTCGATGACGGACACAGGCTGATCGACCATGCCACGGGGCGAAATCGCCTTTTAGCTAGCACTCGCTTTCCGAGCCTCGATATGCACAATGGCACCTGGCGGTCGCCAGATCAATTAGTCAGCAACCAGTTTGATCACATCGCTATTGATGTCAGACACTCCTCCACTATTCTTGATGTTGGTACTTTCCAAGGAGCGAACATCGACTCAGACCACTTGTCTGCAGTAGCCAAGATAGGTCAACGGATAACACGAACACCGCGGAGTAGAGATAGAACACCAAGTTATGACGTCGAAAAGCTACTATCGCCGCAAATCGTCAGTGCCTTTGCTAACCGTGTCTCCTTTAAGCTCTCCGATACTCCTCAATTCTCAACTCAGTCAGTGGAGCACCAACAATGGTGCCTGTGCAAACAAGCCCTGATAAGCACAGCAACAATAGTCTTGGGCCTCAAAGCTCCATCACGACGAAACACCTGGTTGGATGACGAGTGTAGAAGGATTCATAAAGAAAAACAGGAGGCATACTAAGCCTCACGACACAAAAAAACAAGAGCGGCTCGTGAGCTCTACGAGCTTAAAAGAAGGGAGGAACATAAGGAGGCACGTTGGTTGAGGCCCAGGTTCACCACGAACTGTAGCGCCCGCTAAGTAAGTAAGTAAGGTGAAAAGTTCTCGTCCTGACACAGATAAGGCGGCGTAATTAGCAAAATAATATATTTCCTGCCAGGGAGCACGTGTCATTAGTTTGAGCGGAAGGTCCGTAGTTCAAAAAATGTCCATAGCCCAGAAATGCTGCTCCTATACGGAAAAAATGTGCAACACAGCTGTTGTGAATGGAAAGTGATCAAAATACTGATGAAGGCATAAAACTCACAGTATATGGTCACCTTGTATTCATACTCTGTGTGTGCCATTCTAATATAACACCATTATGGCGTGGAACATTTGCTGAGAATTACAACCAACAGGAAAATTCAGTCGAGTTCCTCTCGAATTCTATCTAGGACAACCACCCCCGGAGAGTAGTGAACGAACATCTACGACCCAAACCATCTGCACTCCGCCCAGTTTGTGTCCTGCTCTTGAAACAAGAGAACTAAGAGCTAGACATTCATTTAAGTTTGGATCCATAGCTGAATGCCTGACTTAGATCGTATCGGGTTCACTGTTGTCAAAGGAGCCTGCAGATTCACTTATTGAAATGGTGGGCTTCGTTATTGAAGGTGGATTTTAAACGATCATTGCAGAACCTGGATGAGCCAGATGAAACAGTTGTACGACTTCTAAAATAAAAATGAGAGACAGTTTGGATAACCTTTTGTCGTCAAAAGTAAACTTGGATGAAATGTCTTATGCTTCATCTATGCAAACGATTGCCTGATATGATTAGCTCAAAAATGTCAGTCTGATATGGGTTCACGCCCTGAATGAAGTCAAGATTTATGGTACCAAAGATAAATTCTAAGGATGGTAAAAGAAGGTATTTTCAAAAATATATTTTGATGGAACCTTCGCTGAAATTTCGACAGCGGATTAAGGCTCAGAGATTCTGAGATGTCTGATAACCAAAAGGGCATATGACCAGCGCTGGCAACAGAGTTAACAATTATGCCACTAATCCAACGTTACCTGGCTTTGATGTCAATAACGTCATTGACAAAATTTTGAAGAGCGCATCTGCCACTGCCTTTACCAGTCAAGCTTCACCATGGCTCGCAGGATACCGCTATTTACACCAAACGCCAACCACAAATAGTTAATTTAATTTCAATTAAGGCACTTTTAATGTGCTAGGCTTACACTACTTCCGCCAAGCCGGTAGATCGTCAATAGTTGACATAACCTTTGTGTGCAATGCCCTTGTCAGTAAAACAACATGGAGAGTGGGCGAGGACTATACGCATAGCGAGCATCAAGCTATTATAATGGAGATCGGCGAGAGAAAACGCAGGCAGCGTCCAATTCAAACTGGACCTAAGTGGAAGGAAACCTCGTTTGACACCGATGCCTTTGAAGAAGTCCTGAAAGAGGTAACCTCCCAGCAACTAACACGGGCGCTAACTGCAGCATGTGTGTGGAAACCCAGCACAAGGGCGTTCCCGTGTTACTGGTGGAACGATAATATCCAGATGCTAAGGGCGATATGTCTCAGAGAGCGGAGAAAATCCCAACGGTCCTGAAATAGGCCAGACTACCAAGAGTGGCTTCTTCAATTCAAGTTAGCGAGACGTCAGCTGGAAAAAGCAATCAAGGAAAGTAAATCAAGATGCTGCCCCTGGGGTAAAGAATACAGAGTGGTCACTAAAAAGATAAAAAACAATAGAAGTCCGCCGATATCAAACGTTGAAATGCTCACCCGTATTGTGGAACATCTTTTCTCACAGGGACAGCCGCTTAATAGTAGCAGCATGGTGGGGATTTGACATAGAAGAAATTCCTCTTATTACTCCAGAGGAGCTACATAACGCAGTCTCGAAGGTCAAAATCAATAAAATACCCGGACCGGATGAAATCCCAAATAAGGCTCTCAAAGCGGCCATTACGGCTAGACCAGGCGCTTTCCAACACACCTTGGGGAAATGCTTCCAGGAGGGAAACCGTTCTGAGAACCGTCCTCGAATCGACCAATTTGTGTGTTGGATACACTAGGCAAGATACTAGAACGAGTGATCTACGATAGGTTACCGGCGGCGGCGGAAGCTTACGGTGCATTCGTCATAGAGAAAGTAGAGGCTACTATGAAAACAGCTATCGCTAAAGTGAAAGATTGGTCTGGAACTAGCAGCCCATAAAACGGAGGCTGTGCTCATAACCAGCCGTAAAAAGGTGGAATATGCGAGCTTCTTATTCGGAGACCAGACGATAAGGTCCAAGAAAGCAGTCAAGTATCCAGGGGTCATACCAGACAACAGGTTTTCCTTCAGGGAACACATAATGTTTGCCAGCGAGAAGGCATCACATGCACAACTAGCTCTTACGCCAATGCTTCCGAATATAGGCGGTCCCGGGTGCGCACGCAGATTCCTACTCTTACGTGTAGTCACAGTTCAGTCCTACTCTACGCTGCTCCAATTTGGGCGGAAGCCCTTGCAATAAAAGGATTAAGGCGGAAAATGGATCTAGTCTATCGACTCTGCCCAATAAGAATAATCTGCGGATTCAGGACTATCTCAGATGATGCAGCGTTCATCATAGCAGGAATGCTACCAATCGATATATTGGCAGACGAGCTCAAAAGGGTATACCGCAGGCGAAAGCCAGACCGGCAACAGACCAGGCTTATAAAAGCAGAAGAAAAGACAGAATCCATGACAATGTGGCAAGTCAGATGGAACACCTCCACAAAAGGAATATGGACGCACAGGCTCATTTACGTCATCGAAACTTGGACATCAAGACCAGCAGGAGACTGCAATTATCATCTTTCGCAGTTTTTGTCTGGACATGGTGGCTATCGAAAGTATCTGCATAGAATTGGATATGATAGTTCTCCTCGGAGTTTTGTCAAACTCCTATCATATCCAATAAATACTGTACTCCAGTAAAATACTGTGTGTTCTGCGTCCTCCTCGGAGCTTGACCATGTATTTTACTGCAGACGCTCTATGCAGAGCAGGCAAGGGCTAAATGTACCAAGCCCTGAAAACCTGGTCCAATATATGATGGACTCGGTGGAAAATTGCAATGAAACATGCTCGTACAATTCATCAGTACAAGCAAAGCTGCGACAAGCCGAAGCATAGAGAAGAACCCAAGAGGCTTCTACCTGAGATACAGCGTAAACCGCTAACCAGCTCCGCGAAGTAATACTAAACGGCAGTCCCGCGGGGAGAGTGGTTGAAGTGTGCAGAGGTGTGGTTTAATACATACGTAGGCGCGTGGAAAAAGGAGAATTATATCCCGCGAATCATGCATGCTAGCAACACGGGTTACTAGTATCTTTTTGAAGATTCCACATCCATGGGCGCAACCAAAAAAAAAACCAAAGACGAGCTAAAATCGATCTACGAATACCTACGAGTGTAAAACTGAGTACTAGGCACCAACTATCGGGGAATAAGTCACCATAACGTCGCGCAATTCGATAGGTTCCTATCGATGTAGATTAAGGCCAGGAGAATCCACGATAGACAAAATATTCACACTGCGGTAGACCTTGGAGAAGAACCCTGATTTTCATAACATCTTTTCGTCGATTTTAAAGCCGTCTTTAGGGACGAGCTACGTACATATATGTATAGACTCGTCAGGTTGTGCAGGACGACAATGGCGAATTCTCGCTGCTCCATTAAGGTAAGGAGTTAACCGAAACCTTCGATGTCAAAAAAAGGATTCAGACAGGGCGACGCACTGTTATGTGACTTTTTTAGCCTCATGCTTGAAAATATCGTCTGACCAATACAAGAGGTACGAGTGGGAAAACTCAGCGAGACTTCAATAAAGCTTTTGTGAGCTTTGAAGCAGACGCATGCTGTCGTCAAAGAAAGATGCACAACACCGACGTCTTGGCCAGAACGACACTATTGGCAGCTATAACTTTGATGTAGTCAAGAATTTCGTCTACCTTGGTTCACTGGTAATAACCGGTAACGACACCACCGCAGAGATTAGACGCAACCGCTGTTTCTTCGGGCTCAAAAGGCAACTGAGTAATAGAGCACTATCGGAAAACCTAGGGTGCCCCTTTATAAAAAGCTTAATCATTTCGGTCTTCCTCTACGCCGGAGACGCTTAGACCTTATCAAAAATTAATGAAGAGGCCCTTGGTCCTTTCGAGACGAACATTTTGAGTACAATCTTCGGTCCCGTTTGTGTTGGGGGAGACTGGAGGAGAAGATCCAACCAAGAACTGTACGGGCTGCACAGCGACTTTGGCCTAGCACGACGTCTATGGATCAATGTGCTAGATGCACAGTTCCTGCCCCAAGAGTCTTCGACTCCAACCCCGAGGGACGAGGTTGCAGGGGACGGCCGCATATAAGGTGGTTCACGCAGGTGGAAAGAGACCTCAACCAACTGAGCGTGCGACACTGGAAACAGCTAGCAAAAGATCGTGCCAGCTTCTTAGTTGAGGACTAGATTCACCCCGAACCGTAAGGCCACCTAAGTAAAAAATGCCCGCAATTCTCTATTCTATCACAGATGGGCAGCAACACATTGGAGCTGAAGATTATTTTTACACGAAAGGTTCTAGGAGAACCTGGCGGTAGAATCTTTATAAGTCGAGCCAATGAGCGCAACCGTATTTAGAAAGGTTTTCAAATCGAGTCCTGAAAAAGAGCGTTACAGAAAACCATCTATGGTAGCCGATTGAATAGCTGAAATATTCCATAAGTTTTGTAAGGTCACTGCTCCGAGTACAGTGAGATTTCAAGCTGTTTGAGCCATTTGCTTGCTCTGGAGTTGTGATAGGAAGATTTTGGATCGGAGTGTCCCAACCACAAGAAGACTGTGTACGCACATTCAGTCTAATTAGGAAAACTTTGATTTTATTGCAAAAATTTCAAACTTACCACCGGCAGTCATGTGCATAATGAGCTGTTCCAACTCTGGTGACATTAGGCATTCATCTTCGGCTTGTAGTTGATAGTCCAGTGCTCTGTAAACGATCATCCCTAGCCTTCTCAAAATCTGTAATGAAACACAAAGGCAAAAAGTAGTTATCAGTACAATGAATCTAACGGTATGTGTTGAATTAATCAGAGGAAACGACACGATACAACCTTGACTTGCGATCAAAATATTTTCATGAAACTTTCGCTTTTCAAAGCCAGTCAAGAGGTGGCTTGGCACTGAGCGACAGGTAACAGGCTACGCTATGCCATATTCCTACAGTAGACAGCACGCCCACATTTTCCACATCGTTTTCGGTGAAGATGACAAGCGACTGTGCCTTGGATTCGAATACAAGTGGTGGCTCAACCAGTTCAAGTAATGCTGATGTTGCGCTCCAAGTCATGCCAATCTAAACTACATGAAGGTGAATTGGCAGCGTATTCAGGTAGGTAGGTACAAGTGGTTTCACTTTACTATTGTCCTGAAGCGATCTTTTTCACAAGAGGATCAGCTCAGCAGTTCAACAAACCCGGCTTTAATGTCTCTTTTATCTTTCTGATGGTTGGGTGGTGAAATGCTACTAGATTGATTGATACGCAGACCATCGCAGAAGAAGGAAGTGGTGTCCGGAAAGTGAAAGGTTGTTCGGTTAATTGATGTATTGAAATGGCACAGAGCTTGCACTAGTTCGTAATTCGCCTATTTTGCATAATCGAAACTGGTAATCACATACCTCGGCCGCCGACGACTTTCCAAACTTCGGTACAACATTGCACTTTCCACCCAAAATCCAGATCATTGATTTGGGTCACAAAAGAGACATGTCCGTAGCACCAGTACCGTCGTCAAGCAATTAAATGTTTTTACTTTTCCCAACCGAAAAGCCAATCCGGTGCGGTTCAACGAGTGCACCTTTGCTGCATTCAGAAACAAGTTTCTCGAGTTTGCAACCGTGCAACGTCTTAGCGAATCTCTGGCTGAGCGCAGCCAGGCTCATGAGAACTGAAGGAAGAGTGAAACTACTGCCATTTAGTGGGTGCATTAATTACACGAGTTATTAGATTTTGCATCTCGATCGCCGCCTGCTCCGTTGTACCATCACTCCGTTGTGTTAATTAAATTGTCTAATGCTCCTCCTCGAGGCTGATCCACATTCCGTGGGATGGTTGGGAAAGGTGCTGCCTCCGTAGACAATTGGCGATTTCTCACGATTTGTCTCGGCAATGGAGTGTATCTGCAAAAGATCACTGCGTGCCTGGGAACAAACATGCGCACATGGTAATTGAATGCAATGTACCCGTCGAATGAGTGCCAGAGAGGAAAGAACAATCTCACAGGCCTGCGGCACAGTGAATCTACTATTATCTATTTGTTTCCGATTCTTTCACCACCACCGCACACAGCTCGATTGCTGTGCGATTCTAGGAGTGAAGACGTCGAGTCACGCAAATTCACTATTACCGTACCACGACATAGTACACATAGCTAGAGGCGCTCTCGTTCGCGCGAAAGGTGATCCTAGTCTAGATCAGAAAGCGATCAGACGACCGACGATCATTTTCACAATCGATCGCTGCTTGTCAAGATACTTAGGGATTGAGAACCTGCTACAAAACCGCAAAATGTCGGAGCTGTTAGCAGTTTTATACGCTGCAAATGTACCGCGAAAGATATAATCAAAGTATTGCAAGTGAGTGCGCGCATCGCATGAATGATTTATCCGGTGCCAGCGATATTATAGACACGGCCACAGTGCACGCATTTCGATCGTGTAGATATGTATGGATACACTGCAGATACGTGGATATTATGTTGCTCTCGAATCGAATTTTCAAGTCGAAATTGTGAGACTATTAATTGAATGCTTTTACTTTTTGATTGTACACTGATAGCGGCATGATCGGCATCCATTCAACCAGTAGGGGTCCGTGAATGGAACCCACTGGCATCCGGGCGCGCCGGTTCACATTCCTACATTCACTCTTATTGTTTTGCTCTTTTGCTACTTAATTTCTTCAAAATATTTACTTTTTCTCAAAAAAAAAACCGAATCGTTCCTTGTAGCACGACCACAAAATAAGCGTAAGAGGAGCAGAGCGAGTGATGTAAGGCGGTAAGCTGTTCCGCAGATGCCAATTACGTCGATCGAAATACTAGGCGACTGGAGGCCCGTCGACGGCGCACAAAAAGCGATGATCGCGTTTGTTTATGACATGAAATTGCACTTAAATAATTGCGCGATTTCACAAGAGTACGGCGAGTGGTATGGAGCAATGGAGATTAGCGTAGCCGTAAACAAGTGGACGAGAGATTCATAGCCCTTGAGAAGAGCAAATAGATTTTGGGTTTAATTAAAATTTTGTTATTTGTATCAAGACAAGGAGAGAGGGTATGTCGATTTTTTGGCCGGATTTAGTGATCGTTTGCTTTGTGGAAAGTATTTGAGGGGAAAATATTTGACCGGAAGGGATCATGGATGGAATACAAATTTGTAAAGTAGCTGACAGCTTAAGTGGACTTAGAGATGGAAGCTGTCAAGGTTATCTGTATGTAGTACAGATGACCTTTAACAGTTTTGGTTTTTTGTTAAGTCACGATAAGGTTGGCGACAATCAAGCACGTCGAAGTGAACGAAGTGGGAACGAAAATCTGAGGAACGATCAGTTTTAATAGAAGAATTCTTGCCAATATCTCTCCATCCGGTTCGATTGAGATGGAAACCACAGATAGGGTACTTTCACTACCGCCAACTTCGGATAGCCAGGTTCCGTGCACGTCCAGTTTGACGTGCGTAAAGAAACTTTTTTATGCCATTTTATATCAGGAGAATCAAGGTTCGGACAACTGTAGGGAATTAGGTAGTTTCGAGATTTTTTCTTTACAGTACGCCCTTTTAGGTGGCGTTCCAGGATGTGATGGAGACTTGATGGCGAACTTGATTTGATAGGAGTAAGTCATTAGTTCTGGACTTAAATTCGAATGGGTTGCTAGATTATCCATTTTGTTTCCAGAGGTTATGTATTAGCAAGGAATTTCAGAGTGTGATTGGATTAAGGAAGGATTCTCTATATTCTACGGTACGCCCGTGAACATTCCTATAGAGACGTGTGTTGCGGGCAAATTTTTGAAACCACGGATTGCAACTGGCTGCATCTTTAGAACATTTTCCAGGAGGAGGTCGAATCCATTCACCACCTTCTCTGTGCCTGTCCAGCTTTTTGCAATATAAGGAAGCGGTGCCTAGGCTCTTACTTCCTTAACGATCTGACAGATGTTCAGTAAGTAGGGATACTTAATCTTCTTAACTTCTTAAGAAGCACTAGATGGTTCCACGAATAGGGGGGTAAAACCCCCTCGTAGGTGCACAACGGGCTTCCCTGGCCTAAGTGCGTTCTTCTCAATTCTGGGAAGGCTACGACCCTACCTACCTACCTACCTAGTACCTGTTGGCCTTGAATTTCCATGCCGAATTTAGCAGTGTCATAAGCTGGCATTTCTGACTATAGTGTCACGTTCTACTGGCCGTTTATACTACGCTCATTACAATTGCTGATGTTGTGCAGAATCACGAAATGACTTCCTGGAAATCAGGTCGAGAATTTCTATTGTATGGGGAAGCGCACCGAATTTAATGTGAGAAACGAAATCAGGGCACCCATGTGCGAGTGGAAAATGAACCCATCGGATGAATCGGACGAGGAGCTATAAAAACAAACGTCACAGGAACCTACTGACACAATGGTTTGATGAAGAAGATTCTCTTAGAGGAAATGAACGAAATTCGGCATAAGTGGATGCTTTAGCCAAGGTGGTCGTGTGCAACGGTATGCCACACAAATGGTTGATTTTAAAACTACAATCTCACACGGCACTCGACAGTCTTTCGTTGTCCCCATATCCCCATAATCACCGCCACTCCATCGTGTGCATTCGCACTCTCTACGAGGCAAAGTGCAACATGACTTAACCCCTTCACCTAGTCTCTTCTTAAATGAATACACTTCCCAATGGAACAGCAAGATTCCGGGCAATTTCTACGATCAGAGTCAACAATAAACGAAAAAGAAAAACAAAATTCCATCTATCTACCCGGGGAAGGAAACTTTTTCATAAAATTCGTGACTCGAAATAATGAAATCTCATCGGCGAGGTGCACATATTCGCCTTGTAGTATCAGCGATAGCTGCAGGCCTGACTTGGCTTCGGTCGAGAGTGAAACTATAATGAAAATCTTCAACGGCTAAAGACTCCCTCGCGCGAAGGCTTGAGGTTGTTTTTTCGGGAAAGTAATTGACTGTTGCGGATGCTTGTGGTGGTTGAGTATCCAATTGAACTCTCTTGTCGAGTTGTGCTAAAGTGGCTGACCTTTTTTGCTGGCAGAGTTTGATGCTATCTCAACCGAATCGCTTGCTCCCAAAAAGAAAACTAATGACGTCCGCGTGACGTGACATGATGATGATGGTCGGAGATTTTGGGCATAGCGTGCGGATTAGACGTTTTCATAAATCAGGTCAAAGGCTACCTGATACAAGGCATCGAATCGAGCACATTACATCGGTTTAGGACACATTCCTCCCAGTAGCACTGGCCGCCATGTAAGTTAGAATTTACATATTCCTCTACTTTCAGCCGGTGTTGGGGGAATTGGAGCAGAAAATCACAACTTCTTGTTGCTTCCTTATTACATGCGCCTCTCAACTCGTCTACATGTATGTAAGAGAGTGTGGCTTGAGCTTGTGCTCGCACTGCATTTCTACTTCTGCAATCGGATTGCTGCCAACCGAACTGAAGTGCATGAAATGCCACAGCTTAGAGAAGATGTTGAAAATCGTTTCATCACGCTTATCGGTGGCCGCCATGACAGGGGACGGTGGTAGAATCAGTGCTGGCGTACAATTTAAGCCTCTTATCCCACCGACTGCCTTCACTGACTGACTGGTGGTGTAATTAATTTACTGCAAATTGCCACTTAGAATGATGATTCTCATTCACTGGCTGGTAGTGGTTCGCCAGCTGAGTAGTACCTAGTCTCTGTGGCTCCAGCTAAGTACACTTTATATCTATCTTCCGAGCTCGCTGTTGTGTGTGTGGGAAGGAAGCAAGTCGTGGAGCACATACGTTCGAGAATGAATGAAGACTTTCCGCGGCAGGAATTTATTGTATAACATCGAACATTTCGTTGTTTCCTTTGATATAACGGTCACCCGGCACTATTAGTTTAATGAATCACCTTTTTATGACACTCCTTCACACACACTCTCTCATCCCACAGTAAAGGTCACTGACAGTGTTAATCGTCAAATCCGAAAACGTGCTAGCCATGGCCAGAGAAATGAAAACGAGTATCCTAGCACGCAAACTGTTTAATTATACGCCCATAGCATGCAAACAAGCCAGGAACACAAAGAACGAACATCGGAGCTCGTAAAAGCATAAAACTGTATGTTTCTCCACATGCATGCCACCGTATATTCCGGCCAGCTGTCCAACACCCGCTGCGGAAACATGGTGCATGCAATAAGGCTGACTCTAGCTCGGGCGCAATCGTATCCGAACACGATAAATTCATTGTTAAGGTCGCTCCCTCACATAATAATCAGTGAATTACGTATATAATTCGTTTGTTGGAACTATTGTTTTCAGTCACTGGGATTGGGGACAATGGGATGTGTCCACTCGTCCCCATTGGCGGTTTAATTGAATTGACCTGCGAGCGATGCTCCGACACTCGTCGTCGTTCTCGATTCGACGACACACTGCAGATTACGACACGAAGATTCAAACAGGGATGGACGGGCAGACTATGTGAATTACTCAATAGGACTGCCGATTGAATATCGACGATAGAAACCCGATAGAAGGCCGCTTCGTCAGACGGGAAGCGGAATGTATCTGTGTACCGTGGGATACCTTTAATACCCTAAAGCCACCAAGGAAAACACTCGTACAGCACCCCTGTCATCTTTATCTTTTGCGGTTGAAAACGCGCCACATCGCGCCACATCTAACCTGATCTCGTTCAATGAGCCAGAGCCAGTGCACATACGAGCCTCGTCGTGTGTGATATAACACCGTCGGCGGAATGATGTTACGGATGATCAGGCGAGGGGGAACTAATAGAATATTGCACTATCCGTACAACTATTTCCTGGTGTGGGCACATCATAACCACTCCCTCCGCCGTTCTACACACACGCCCTGTTGCACAGAATCGATTCAATAGAACATTGGACAGCGGCGTCCCGCTTATCAGATCGTGGCATGCGATCCATCCGTCGATCGAGATTGCAACCTAACGGCATAATGTAAATTTCCATGCCGCAATGGAACGATGCACGCCCAGAGGTCACTCGCTGAGCTGTACTGGTACACCGGTACACACCGGTACATAGTAATCAAGGTGAGTGCAGAGTGCATAGTCTATGTACACCGATGCATCGATGGATCGCGCTCATCCGTCGAGTAAATTGTATTTTGAAGCGCTTTCGTCGTGTCAAACCAATCAATCTGCAGACAGACAGCATAGAGTCAAGCATAGAACGTAGTACGCGAGCTATTGCGAGATGTCGAAGACAGATAAATGACGCGTTTGCTTGCGGGAGGGTCGCCTTTAGAACCGGCTACTACAGGTATATGCAACGTCATGCCTTGCAGAGTCATAAATAATTTAATCCATCTCTTGCCTGGTGCCTGCGCTGATGGGCAATCCAACCAGTCTGTCTGGCTGCAAGGTGAAGAAGTCATTCAGGTGAACGGTACCCCATGTTCGCTGCATGAATTGCCAATTCCAATAAAAATAGAAGCATCGAGCGTGTTGGGCAGGTAGGCGGTCGATAAACTTACAAACTAGCCGACAAGCAAATACGAATGCAACGAGATTAAAGTGTGTCATGGCATTTGTATCTTGGAACATTCACAGGATGCAACAAAAGTTTGATGTCTTTGGCAAAGACTTGGCCATGAGCTGTCGCTCATATTACCGTCGTCCTCTTATCGACTATCAGCAACGTAATTGCTGCCGCAGGCTAGAACGTACGAGTATTACCCACTCACAAAGTCAAGTGGAGTATGACGATCTCGCGCCTCGAACCAAGTGAATCAAGTCATTAAAGGTATTTCTCCGCCAATCATACAACTCCAATTCAACCACAAAGGTATGAATGAAGGAATCACTTGACCACATGAGGCTGGTCCAGCCGCAAATCTGTTAAACGAGCAACGTGTGCGAGGGTAGTGGTATCTGATATCTGTCGCGCGAATACCGCGCAGAAACATTCTCTTGCCAATTACCCAATTAAGATTCTCAGATACTTTTCATTATTGAATGGTGTCTTAATGTTCCCGTTCGCTCTTCACTTGTCCACTTGCCCACTGTCGACGAGACGATTTCACACTAATCTTGGATTAAGTGGTGACACAAGTTTGTCGAGTTGAGCCAATCTTACCATGATTCGTACGAGTATTTTCCGGTTTTTGTTTCCTTCTTCTTCACTGGAAAAGTTGCTTACGAACCAAACCACCCGGGGGCTTGTGTGTTAGATATATGCATACTGGTACATATGGGCAAAGGCTCGGAGAGTAGAGATGGTTTAAGAAGTTTCGAATCGATTACCACACCTCGGGCGGCTTAATTAAAGTATTCAGTAACGATTTTATTTTTCTAATTTTTTATCTGTGAATGTATCTTCTTCCCGCTGTGAGTAATAATAATAAAATTGATTAGAGTCACGGAAAATGAAACTTTGATTTTAGAACGGGATTATGAAGTAAAAGTTCAAGGCTAGGAACTAGATGCTCTTGAAATGTCTCGACTAAAATAGTATTTTAGACAACAGAGATTGAAAGCAAGTCGGACTCGCTAAACTTACTAGGTCAAGGAACTATGGTAGCTACAATAATCACTGTGCTACAAATCTCCATTGATGTACTTAGCTTTTTAACAAATTCTTAACAAATTCTTAACAAATTCCTTTGTTACTTTAACCTTTTCGTAGAAAGTTCGCACCTAAACATCGAGGTTCTCTTTAAATGGTTCCAAACTGCCATGTGATTGATGTTTAGTGCCTCCGCTATCTGCTGACACAGTTGTGTGGTGCTTCGCTTCGACTTTTTCAGTAATTGGCTACTCTTGGATCCGGGCCTCACTTCACACCGTACACTTTACAAATTTTTCGGCATGTCTTTGCAGTATGTTTACCTTTTTAATAGTAAAAAAGCATCAAGTACCGTACTTCCTCAGATATTTTACTCATCATCAAATCAATGTAGCTTTTCACGCAAGTAACGAATTACAAAATTGTCTACACAAAAAATGCAGTTTAAAATGTCCCCTCATAAACGCGCTTCCATTTGACAGAATCGGACTGGTGTTACCAAATATATTCCTCTTTGGTGGCGTTACAGCCCATGAAGGACCAGAGCCAAGCGTCTCTCAATCACCCATGTTGTGTGTGATTAATTTTTAGCACAGGTGAAAGGAACCTACAGTTTAGTGACGATTCCGAACGGCGTGAGTCGAGAAGCTTTTTCATGGCAATTATACTACGCGGAGTTTTGCCAGTACCTCGCCGAGGAGGAACGTCGCGAAATAAACATTCGATGGCGTTGGTGTTATCGGGATCCGAACTCGCTCATCGTGCGCCAGAGTCCAACACACTAACCACTGCGCCACGACGCCCTCGTCAAAATATATGGAAGCATAAAATGGGCCATCAATTCATTTCTTCTTCTTCTTCTTAGTGGGCGCTACAGTTCGGGGTGAACCTGGGCCTCAACCAACATGCCCCTCCATCTAGCACGATCTTTCGCGAGCCTTTTCCATTACCGCACACCCAGTTGGCTGAGGTCCCCTTCCACCTGTGTACGCCATCTTAAGTGCGGCCGTGCTCTGCTTCTTCGTCCCTCGGGGTTGGATTCAAAGACTCTCCGGGCTGGAGCTGTGGTGTCCATTCGCTATACATGGCCCAGCCATCTTAGGCGTTGAATCCGTAGACGCGTGACTAGGCTCATGTCGCTGTACAGCCCGTAAAGTTCGTGGTTGAATCTTCTCCTCCATCCCCCGTCTGCGTTTATAGGCCCAAAAATCAGGCGCGAAATCTTTCTCTCGAACCGACCAAGGGCCTCCTCATCCGCTTTTGATAGTGTCCATGCTTCTGCGTCGTACAACAGGACCGGGATGATAAGAGTCTTATATAGAGTCAACTTTGTCGTTCGGGAGAGGGCTCTATTACTCAATTGCCTCCTGAGCCCAAAGAAACAGCGATTGGCAAGAGTGATTCTGCGTTTGATTTCGGAGCTGATGTCGTTGTTCCAGGTCACTGCGGAGCCAAGGTAGACGAAGTCCTTAACTACCTCAAACTTATATCTGCCAATACAAACGTTCTGGCCAAGACGTCGGTGGTGAGCGTCCTTTTTTGATGATAGCATTATGTTATGCCCTCGTTTGCTGCCAAACCAATTTTCGCCGCCTCCATCTCAATACTCGCAAACGCCTCATTGACATCTCGCTGTGATCTACCTATTGTGTCAGCCAGTGATTAGCCAGTGATTTTTGCGCAGTCATTTCTAATATGGTGTTGAAGAAATCACACGACAGCGCATCAGTCTGCCTAAATCCTTTTTTGACATCAAAATTATCGGAAAGGTCTTCACCGATTCGGATGGAGCAGCGAGCATTCTCCAAAGTCATCCTGCATAGTCTGATGAGTTTAGTAGGTATGTCAAAGGTAGACATAGCGTTGAATAGCTCGTCTCTAAAAACGCTGTCGTATGCGGCTTTGAAGTCGACAAATAGGTGGTGAGTGTCGACTTGAAATTCATTGGTTTTTTCCAGGATCTGCCGTAGTGTGAAGATTTGGTCGATGGTGGACTTCCCTGGCCTGAATCCGCACTGATAAGGACCTATCAGCTTATTTACAAAAGGCTCCAGGCGTTCACACAATTATTCCTCCTCATTTGCATAGCTTGTTTGCAAAGTTTCCACTTCTCTCGGAAAACTAAGG
This sequence comes from Eumerus sabulonum, assembly GCA_951905685.1. Classification (NCBI taxonomy): domain Eukaryota; kingdom Metazoa; phylum Arthropoda; class Insecta; order Diptera; family Syrphidae; genus Eumerus; species Eumerus sabulonum. Next base: position 103,345,012 of record OX645063.1, read on the forward strand.
TGACCCTCTATAAAGCCTTAATCAACCCGGTCCCACCTCTACGGCGGCTTGGACCTATCAAAAATGGATGAAGAGGCCCTTGGCCGTTTCGAGAGAAAAATTCTGCGTACAATCTTCGTTTCCGTTTGGGTTGACGGAGAGTGGAGTAAGAGATTAAACCAAGAACTTTAAGGGACTGTACAGTCCAGTACAGTACAGCGATATCTGCCTAGTACGACGCCTATGGATCCAACGTCTGAGATGTAGAGCGAATGACCAGCACGGCTCCGGCCGGGGACGATGTTGCAGAGGACGACCGCATCTATGGTGGCGCATGTAGGTGGAAAGGGACCTTAACCAAATGGGCGTGCGGCACTGATAACAGATAGTAAACGATGGTGCCTGTTGGAAAGGCCGATTGGTTGAGGCCCAGGTTTACCCCGAACTGTAGCACCACCTAAGTAAGTTGATAATTCTCGAAACAAGGAATTTCAGCAAAATTTTGCTTAAATGGTTCGGCTGAGAACACTGAACCGTAAAACTTCTATACACAACTGCTGAATTTGGTTGAATGGCTGAAGTGAGCAAGAAATTCATTCAATAAAGTTTGTCGCTTTTCCCAAACCTTTAATAAGTGGATTCTGGGACTTAAGATAAGTGGTAGTTTCTTTTCTAGCTCCTAGGTCCAATGACTTTTTAACGTGTCAAAAGGCTTAAGCGTCTATATTTATCTGTCAGCGTTTCAGTGCCCGATCAGACCAAAACCAATAAAAACCTCGATCTTCTATTCTACTCTTGAGTTTCGAATAAACCTACTAAAAATTGATTATAGACACTTAAAGCTCCTATTAGAGTCACTCTGGTACCCGATTCAGACGAATCCTGGCTAGACTAAGACTACTTGCGGATAGCGTTTCAAGCCTTCAGAAATAAGTGCGATCCACATGAGGCTATGTATGAGAGAAGGTAAAAAAACACCCGTGGTTGAAAGGACACGATAATCCTGAGATAGGTCCGAGCCATTAGAGATTGACCCAATTCACAACGGTTACCGGAATCATGGACCCGATATCAGTACGCTAGAGTCAACTTTTGTGAGGTCGCAGAAACGTTACCTTGTCCCCATTTCGCTTGCTCATTGTTATAATTCCTTCCCTAACTCAAGTGGTATGGACGCTTGTAAAATATCCAAAATTATTCATGAATGTTGGCAGCAGGGTCAGTGATTGAAGTCATTAAGTGAAAAAAGCGGAGTACGGAGATCCAATTTTCTTAAAAATAGGTCACACAATTCGTCACTAGTGGAGCTACCATTAGTACAAAGGTTCAACGACAAACAGCCAGTCAATGCTCATGAGTCACGACTGACAGTCCACACTGATGATTCATTCTTTGTTCATTCTGATCATTTTCCAAATTCTCTCAACCATGCTTCTTCAAATAATTGAAACATTTTCGAGTGAAAAAAGTAGCCTGCGTCTACGCATGAGTAATCCGCGAGACCCTATTTATAAAGGGCTTCATTGGACGCGTTGGTTATGTCGTCGTTTTTGATATTTGATCTTATAGAGGACCGTATGATCGATTTATAGGTACTGTACCAAGGAAGTAGCAACTTTAGTGGAAATCTAACTCAATGCAACAGTACAACTAAGGAGTGGTTGGATTACGACGTACCATCGTTCAAAAACTCCCCCAAATACAACTCGAACCTACTGCAACCACGCCGAATTCATTACGTATTGTCTGTGGTTATTAGCGTAACACCGGATTTAATGACCCACAGCAAAGGTTCCATGTATGCCTGTTGCTCGTACATCAACGCCAAAGCATATAAGCATACTCCTATCCCGACCTTACCCATGGGGACCGTGGACACAGTGGATGAATTTGTTAATTGTTTTCCTTTCCTCTGATAACTTTGGGAATTCGCCTAAATACCAAATGCTCGGATCTACTTACCTCTTTGTGAGATGCTACAGTCGTGGAGCCATCATGATTGCCACCTGTAATAAAAGAACAAAAACAGACTTTGATATAGGTATAGTCGATTATAGAAAAGAATTGCATTTAAATGGGTTGTAGAGGTCGGAGAGGTAGCAAAGACACGCTTTCAATCCAAGAGCTTACAATCCTAAGACCGAATGTGATGGAGCAGCTCCAGCACTGATGGAGGAATGTCGGTGGCGGATTACGGTCTGTTAAGTGTTACCTAAAAATGCAAATGGAATAAAGTGTCGCGACTGAAATAGTTGCGTCTTATGCAGACCTATGTTATGTGGAATGCTGTCAAACGATAGAGTTGAGCTGGAGCTGGAGCAAGTACCTGTGCAACTTGAAATATTTCGACGCAGGCTTATATAAAATTGACACGAAACAAGTTTTCAACACTCGACTTGACGACTCTATGAGCACATAAGATACACGATAGATATAGATTCGGGGGGGAATTGATTTGTGGACGCGGCAATGTGTGGTTTTTGGGTCACCAGAGAGGTGGGCTCCCACGGATAGGCTGTGTCGCAGCATGCCAAGTGAAATGAAAATTGAATAAGTTCAAGTGATCGAGCGGAATATGTAACACCTTAACAATCCGCAGGAATGCAATCAAGATTTTTTTCGGTAGATCATAGAGTCGTGGGTGATCAGATACACGGTGGGAGTGGGCTTTTTGGTGAAAGCTTCTGCTATCCGCTGAAGCACTCAGACGCAATCACTGGTCCATCCAGACAGACACCTTACATTACTGTATTTTCTCCGTTTTCCGGAGACAAATTTGAAGGAGCTTCAGTGACGTAGAGCTAAGGGATTCGGCACACACCACGTCGGCTCCAAGGGTGCGCCACCGTATGCGAGCAAAGGCGGGACAATCACAGAGGAAATGCTCTGCAGTATCATCCTCCTCTTCGCCACATGCAGCACAGGTAGGCTCTCACTGATGCCGAGCACGTAGAGATGCTTGGCAAAAGTGTAATGGCCCGTGATAACACCCACAAGCCTTCTGCAGTCGATTCTCCTTAAGGACACGAGGAATGCTGCAGATTTTTTGCAGACATCAGGGCATACGCGCTTAGTCATCCTGCAACCCGGACAATCCCTCCATCTACGGTTGTGTGTGTTAAATACACAATCGTAAATGTAGGAATTTACCGTGGATGCAGGTAGACCTAGAGCGGATTCAGGTCCTGAGAAGCTCTGAACCCATTCTAGCGAGTTCATCAGAGGTCTAATTTCCTGGGATCCCAGAGTGGCCTGGAACCCATACAAGCCTTAATGAATTTAGTCTGCCGACTCTGTTCAAGAAGGACTTGAGTTCAAGCACTAATTCGGAGCTAGTTAAGGGGTTACACACAGCTTTTAATGCAGCTTGGCTGTCACTACAGACGCATATGCTTTCCCCCTTCCACCTGTGCTTTAAAACATAGTCCATGGCCTTTAGGATTGCGTATATCTCTGATTAGAAGACAGACGGATACTTTCCTAACAAGAAGTGCAGTTGGATGTTTTCGCGTTCAAAGAAGACTCCAGCACCGGACCCCCGCCCAGACCTGGAGACATCCGTGAAAATGCGAAGACTATCCTTTCCTGGTTCAGTATCCAGCCATAGCCAATCCTCACGCCATGGAAACTCGACTGTGAAATTACGACACAGTAGGATAAAGGGCGTCAGTGCGTCAGAAGGCATGTCCATGAGACAGGGGTCGCAGGACAATTCTTGCGCAAGCACACCGTTATTCCTATGCGAGTTGTACCAAAAGCCATTTCTCTTCAGACGAGACATGGCTTTCAGAGCACACCCTCGGATAAATATATCAAGAAGTGGAAGGTTCATCATAACATCTAGAGCAGCGCCCGGCGTGCTGGGGAAGGCCCCCGTGCAGCTGAGACAAACCGTTCTTTGGAGTTTGGTAAAAGAGGCTACGACGTGTTTGCGTTTTAGTCTGTTCCACCAGAAAACCGATGAATATGAGATTATAGGTCTTATCATTGCCGTGTAGATCCAAAGGACCTTTGCCGGCGATAAGCCCCACGTTTTGCCAAAGGCTCCTTTGCATTGCCAGAAAGCTGACAGCGCTTTGGTGGTTTTTGACTCAACATGTTTTGACCAGAGAAGCTTACTATCTAAGATGACTCCTAGATACTTAGCCTCCTTGGATATCGGGATGGAAGTGCCTTTTAGTACCAGCTGAGTCATGTCAGTATTTTTCCTCCTTCTCGTAAAGAGAACGACATCGGTCTTAAGAGGATTGACTGACAGCCCATTTCTGGTAGACCAATCATCGATCACATTTAGCGCCGCCTGGGCTTTGCGACGGACAGTCGCCAAACATGAGCCGACAGAAAGAATGGCGACGTCATCCACATAGGCCTGGGCGTAGATTCCAGAGGCAATATTTGCTTTAGTCGAACAATAATCACCAATAAGCAACAACACGTTCAATCGGCATCTCATCAAAGGAGCGTTGTGTCATCTTAGTTGAATGATTGGAAAATAACTAAATGTCTTTCAAGAGCAAATTAGATGCGAAATTTTTCACAGAGATTGAATTAAGTGGATGTGATCTTTGACCCACATACACATAACTCAATCAAATGTGAACCATTGCTCCTCGTCGATGACATAAGACAACTAAACGATCCCGACCCACTCATGGCAGTTCTTTGGCTGATGATTCCATTAATCGCTAACCGTCGCGGGCACATGTCATCCACAATAACCGCCAAATTGCCAACATGGGTTAATCGGATTCATTAAACAAATTATTCTGACAGCGCCCAGCCAAATTTATGAGCGATTTTTTGGTTTTTTTTTGCAGAAGGCGTTATGCGATAAGACAAAGGAACAACCAAAAAAGTTCGTTACAAATGACATCAGCATCCGAAGACGTGCTGCTTCGTCGTGTGAATAAATAAACGCCATTGCGCGCCAGTTTGATTCGGAATACAGGATGACTTCATTGAGATATGTAACGGCTGGTGAGGCGGCCTTCTGGATGAAAGCGACCACGCTACCAATCAAACAGTCAAAGGCGGACGTCTTAATGGCCTTTGATTAGTCAAACAATTCGAAAGCGCGTATCTAACTGCGTGCCATTTTTCGATGAGTAGATTGTTATCTGTTCGCATAATGTAATACGCGAATTTCTTCCGATTTTTTCAAAAATTTCCCAACGGAATTGTACGACTCCCATTGCTATAAGTACGACAATTAGCTGGCGTTTTTGGCCACTCTTATGTAATTCATGGCTCGCGATTGAGGATTGTCTAAGCCAACACCGTACTGAGCAGACGACTGTGTCGTCGTCTTGTCTTAGTACGCCCGTCCTATCCGATTATCAGATAAGCGTAATTGTTCGAGAGCAAAATATGTCCAATTTTTTACCGATGCGGTAATAGCTGCGAATGGAGAAATACGTCGATTATCTATCGCGTAGATAAGACGATATGCACTGGAAAGCGGTTTCGTGGTAGCGATATTACCTTTCCTATCTATTGGAAAGAAGATACTAAGCTATCTTCCCACTTGAATTCCCGCCCTATCAGTCGCGTGATTGTCAGTCAGGCTGTTACCTATTCTTTGCACTTGAGTGGTTTTCAATGTTCTCCGATGGTATGAAGGTCGACGTGCAGTTTACCAGGTTTTGTGCCAAAGCCAATGTGTAACCTTAGCAAAGGACGGGACAACTACTCGTAATTGTAGTTTGTTTGCTAGGTAAAGGGGATTGATAAGAAATAGAGTCGAGTGGTTAGTTTTATTGTTGTCCTATAACTAAATGAGCACATGAGTCATGAGTCTAGTCTATTGGAAGAAAAACAATATTTTTTCGCCATCAGAATAGAGTCCAGAGAATCTGTTGTTTACGCGCTCTAATCGGTCTCATGTAGAACGATGAGAAAGTTATATATTTGGTTTAGGAGATTAGACGCTAAGACGGTGATGAGACTATGACTAGGTTATGGTCGGCATAAGCCACACGTAGGCCGAAGTCGGCCCATTGTGATACCACATGGATCGTGTTACCCAGATCCGCTACCAGAGAACTAACCAGTGCTTCTGATGAAGCGATGGAGTTGAGCTATTTTATGGTCTGCTAGCTTACTTAAATTATCATAGAAGAGCGCGCCGAGGTAGATCCTCCTGCGATTCGCAAAAGAGGGGCATGAGCAGAGGAGGTGATGTATTGATTCCTCCTCCTCCTCGTCCATGCAGCCGCGACAGAAGTCGTTGGAGGGTATTCCCAGTCTGGCGGCGTGTTTCCCAATGATGCAGTGACCTGTAATGACCCACCAGAGTACTTAAGGTTGCCATTAGGTCCCTGGTTCGTCCTAGGTTTAATTTAGGCCAGAGTTGTTTGGCGATAAAGCTGATATTACTCTCATTCCCTTTGAGGTTGGTCGCCTTAGTGGTTTGGAGTTTTATCATATGCTTTACCGTACTTATTGGTGTTTCTAGGTACCCGAGCCCGAGGGTAGGTAGGCTGAGTGTACTAGACCCTAACTTTGCGAGTTCGTCGGCCGCGCAGTTTCCTGGAATATCCCTATGCCCGGGAACCCACAATACTTTAATGTTGAACTGCTCAGCCATCTCATCTAGACATAGGCGACAGTTAAGAGATGTCTTTGATTTGTGGGTTACCGCTGCCAGGGATTTTATTGCAGATTGGCTATCCGTGCAAATGATAATATCCTTGGCGGATATTACATTGATCCTGAGCCATGCAAGGGCCTCCGTTATCGCTGTTATTTCAGCCTGATACACACTGCAGTAGTTTGGGAGTCTAAAGGATAGGTTGAGGTTAAGCTCCTTGGAGAAGACTCCACTGCCTATACCCGACTCCATCTTAGAGCCATCGGTATAGAGGGAGATCGAGTCCTTTGGTATGACTTTCCCTTTAGCCCACTCCTCCCTGGATGATAAAACAACTTCGAAGTTCCTAGTGAACACGTTTTGCGGGATGATATAGTCTGTGTCCATGGGTACTTCGAAGTGTTTTAGAATGGTTGTGTGGCCTTTTTGTGATGTGGGCCACTTTATTATGCTCCTCATCCTCAGGGCCGCGCAGGCAGCAATTTGCTTGCTGAAAAGGTTCAGTGGTGGAAGGTGTAACAGAATGTTTAGGGCCTCCGTGGGGGTTGATCTGATCGCTCCGCTTATGTACATATAAGCTGGCCGATCTTTGTACTTTCCCTGAAGGTTTCGATTGATGGCCTTGTCCAGAGCAGTCCACCAGACTATGACGCCATACAGGAGGATGGGCCTTATGACCGCCGTGTAGAGCCAGTGCATAATGCATGGTTGGAGACCCCACTTCTTGCCCACCACTTTTTTGTAACTGTAGAGGGCAACAGTTGCTTTCTTGACGCGGTCAAGAATGTTGGGTTTCCAATTCAGCCCCTTGTCAGGGACTAGGCCTAGATATTTGGCCTGCTCTTTGATTATTAGGTGGGTTCCACCCAACCACGGAGGGTTGAGGGGCGGAATTTTGTATTTGTTAGTAAACAGTACTAGATCGGTCTTCTTAGGGTTCACCCCAAGTCCAGGTTTCTACTGTATATAATGCACTCTGTATAAGGTCGCACAGAGTGCTGGGAAATTTTCCTCTGGCGGCAATAGCAATGTCATCTGCATAGGCGGTCACAGCGTACCCTTTCTGTTCAAGCAACAGCAGTAGCTCCTTAAAAATCACCTTCCACAGGAGAAGGGAGAGTACTCCACCCTGTGTTGTACCTCTGCTTACCATTCTGGTTGAGACGGCACCAGCGAAGTTGGCTTTGACAACTCTTTGTGTTAGCAGTTGTCGTACCAGTTCTATCACTGATCCCGTAACACCCAGATCAGTCAGCGCTTTGGTGACGGTCCATGGTTCAACATTGTTAAAGGCACCCTCAATGTCGAGAAAGGCGACTAGAGTATATTCCTTACGTTCCAGTGACCTTTCTATTTTGCTGACCAGTGAGTGGAGTGCTGTTTCCGCCGATTTGCCTTTATTGTAGGCATGTTGATTATCCGACAGCCTTCCTGAGAGGCAGCTGAAGCGAATGTGTGCGTCTAGAATCTTCTCTAGAGTTTTTAATAGAAAAGAAGTAAGACTAATAGACCTCAAGTCATTTGCATACGTATGGGAGCTTTTGCCTGCCTTGGGTATGAAAATGACTTTAGTTACCTTCCACTTGCTAGGGATGTATGATAGGGAGAGGCAACTCTTGTATATGACTACAAGCCAGGGGAGGATGATATCTATTACCTGCTGGAGCTCAGCTGGTATGATGCCATCCGGTCCCGGGGACTTGTAGGGACTATGGTGGTAACATGATAAAAATAAATAAGAAAATACGTCACTTGGACTGACACACTATTTTGGTTTTTAACGAAAAAAAACTTGTCCTTCCAATACAACTCGTACTCTAAAAATCCGAACGACTTAGTCGATTCATTTTGGTGATGGATATACATATGTACGTACTTACTTACTTAACGGGCGCTACAGTTCGGGGTGAACCTGGGCCTCAACCAACATGCCTCTCCACCTAGCACGATCTTTCGCTAGTCTTTTCCAATGACGCAAGCCCAGTTGGTTGAGGTCCCTTTCCACCTGTGCGGCCGTCCTCTGTTTCTTCGTCCCTCGGGGTTGGATTCAAAGACTCTACGGGCTGGAGCTGTGGTGTCCATTCGCTCTACATGGCCTAGCCATCTTAGGCGTTGGATCCGTAGACGCCTGACCAGACTCATGTCGCTCTACAACCCGTACAGTTCGTGATTGAATCTTCTCCTCCAAGCCTCCTCTGTGTTTTAGCCTATACCCAAAAAAGGCGAATCATCTTCTCCCTCCAACTACCGACCCATTGCACTAACGTCCCTTCTTTCCAAGGTCATGAAAACGCTGATTAACCGTCAGCTTATGAAATATCTTGAATCACGGAAACTCCTCAATGACCGCCAATACGGTTTCCGCAGCAACAGATCCACTGGTGATATGATGGCATATCTCGCTGAAAAGTGGAATCACTCGCTTCACCAAGCAAGTGAAAGCAAAATTGTTGCACTGGATATTTCGAAAGCATTTGACAGGGTTTGGCATGAAGCCCTTTTGTCGAAAATGCGTGCTTTTGGGATCGAAGAGTCTCTTTTTCAATGGATTAGAAGCTACCTTTCGAATCGTTCAATTCAAGTTGTTTTGGACGGATTCCAGTCTGATACTCACTTTGTAAATGCCGGTGTTCCCCAGGGCTCCGTTTTGTCTCCGACACTCTTTCTTATTTTTATAAATAATCTCTTGTCTGTTACTTCTAATCTAACTCACTCCTTCGCTGACGACAGTACCCTCAGCTTCTTATTTTCGTTCACCAGTTTACGACCCTGCACTTCGGTTGTAGATAATGAGCGGCAGCGTATGTTAAGCTCATTCAATTCCTATATCGACAGCATCATCCAATGGGGTGAAAACAATAGAGTGGAATTTAATGCTTCCAAAACACAATGCTGTCTCTTGTCGTTAAAACGTATAAATAACCCGCAGCCATTATCCATGAATGGCACTTGCATCTCAGAAACTGAAAAGCTTTCCATCCTGGGTATGAGTGTTGCTCACAATCTTAATTGGAGCGACCATATATTCAGTGTCGCCAAGAATGCTGCGAAATGCCTAGGATTCTTATACAGATGCAAGAAATATTTCTCACCCTTAGATCTGGCTAAAATCTATAAGGCGTTCATTCGCCCCAAATTAGAGTTTAACGCTCATGTCTGGTCCGGTGCTTCCAAGACCTCACTGCACCTACTAGACAGAATACAAAAGCGCGCTATAAAACTGATAGGTGACTCCAGCATTACCAAAACATTAGACTCGCTGGAACACCGCAGGAATGTTACCTGCCTCTCCCTGTTTTATCGTTACTACCACCAAAAATGCTCTGATGAAATAGCCAGTTGCATTCCGCCCCTTCAACATTTCTCCCGCAATACACGTCTCTCTAGGAATGCTCACCAATATACTCTGAAGCCCGCTTTCGGACGTACTGTCAAATATAGAGAATCTATCATTAACCGAACCACACGAATCTGGAACTCCCTGCCGGATTCGGTTATCCCCCCTCAATGCAACATGCAAGCATTTAAGATCAATGTCCATCGGCAGCTCCTCTATTCCTCTTCCTCTCTACCTTCTGCCCGCACTGTGTCGCCGACATAATAAGGTTGTTAGACCTTGAGTGCGCGCAAATTTAAAAAAAAAAAAAAAAAAAAAAAAATGGGACCGAAAATCGAACGCGAAATCTTTCTCTCGAAACGACCAATGATTTCCTCATCCGCTTTAGATAGTCCATGTTTCTGCGCCGTATAACAGGACCGGGATAATTAAGGTCTTATATAAGGCCAACTTGGTCGTACGAGAGAGGGCTCTACTTCTCAGTTGCCTCTTGAGCCCAAAGAAGCAGAGGCTGGCAAGAGTAATTCTGCGCTTGATTTCGAAACTGGTGTCGTTGGTCCAAGTCACTGCGGAGCCGAGGTATATTAAGTCCTTAACTACCTCGAACTTATATCTGCCAATATGCACGTTCTGTCCAAGACGTCGGTGGTAAATGTGCTTTTTCGATGACAGCAGATATTTAGTCTTGCCCTCATTAACTGCCAAATCAATTTTTGCCGCCTTCATCTCAATACTCGCAAACGTCTCATTGACATCTCGCTGCGATCTACCTATTAAGTCAATATCGTCGGCGTATGCAAGGAGTTGCAAGGATTTGAAATAGATTGTGCCTCTTGTATTGGCCTGTTATTTTTGCACAATAATTTCTAATATGATTTAAAAAAAAATAATCACACGACAACGCATCGCCCTGGCTAAATCCTTTCTTACTTCGAAACTATCGGTCAGTTCTGCACCGACGACATTGACGTGATTGGACGGACACAGCGAGACGTCAATGAGGCCTTCGTAAGCATTGAGGTAGGATCGGCTAAGATGGGTCTCAAGGTTAATGAGGGTAAAACCAAATATCTGCTTTCATCTAAAAGAGACGGACAACATCGACGTATTGGCCAGAACGTCACCATGGGCGGAAAGTAGTCAAAGAATGCGTCTACCTTGGCTCACTGATGACCAGCGACAACAACACCAGCGCAGAGATAAAACGCAGAATCACTCTTGCCAACCGCTGTTTCTTTGGGCTCAAGAGGCAATTGAGAAGTAGAGCCGTCTCTCGGAAAACCAAGGTGACACTATATAAGACCTTAATCATCCCAGTCCTCCTTTACGGCGCAGAGGCTTGGACCTTAACAAAAGCGGATGAAGATGCCCTTGGTCGTTTCGAGAGGAAAATTCTGCGCACTATCTACGGTCCCGTTTGTTCAAACGGTGTATGGAGGAGAAGATATAACGAAGAACTGTACGGGTTATACAGTGACATCGGCCTGGTACGACGTCTACGGATACAGCGTCTAAGGTGGCTAGACCATGTAGAGCGCATGGAAAATACAGCTCCGACCCGAAGTCTTCGAATCCACCCCGGAAGGAAGGCGTGGCAGAGGACGGCCGCATCATCGGTGGCGCACGCAGGTGGAAGGGGACCTTCACCAACTGGGCGTGCGGCGCTGGAAACAGCTGGCGCTACAGTCACCACGGAAGTAAGTAAGTAAGCTGGCGCCACCTAAGTAAGTAAGTATCTGCCCATGCTGTAGTAGATGAATGTGCCAGTATTTGCTCCGTATACTCCAGCCCCAACGCCTTCGTTCATTTTGGAGCCGTCTATTCCCAAGTGTGTCGATCGGTAAATGTGTCCTTGTAGTTTTGGCTGAAGTTGTATCTGGGGAGACAATTGTCTGTGTAGGTTGTCCTTAGGATTTCATGCCATTTTAGTTCAGTAAGGAAGTCAGGATGAAAGAGCCTAGAATTAGAGTCATCCTCTGCGACTAGTCTATGGGCGAAGACCATGGCTTCTTTCGTCAGTTAGGGGTGAAGAGGAGAGAGGTCTGTTATGAATTTTAGTGTTGCTGTGGGGGTTGTTCTCATGGCTCCTGTAATACAGATACAAGCTAGTCTTTGCAGTTTGTTGAGCTTGGCTTGTACTGATACTTGTTTTGTTTTGTGCCACCAGGCTTACTTAGATATGTACATCAGGGCTGGTGAAAAAGGTATTTAACTATACATGGGTACATATAGGTATAAGTGTGAATGGTAGCTACCAACTAAGGAGATCGACAAAAATTCCACGTAAGTTTTTCCAGAGCCTTCTCTCCCAGAGACCAACATTTAAATGCAGCAGTGTGATTTATCTACCCTCCATCAAAACAGATTACAGTCTCTAGCCCAGAGGCACACATGCATGTCAAATATACAACATTTCCCTAGAGACTTTTCCCCAATGGATTAGTGTAGAAATTAAGGGCTTCGTACAAAGTTGCCTTTTACCACATTGTATTCAAATTTCAAATATCAATTTCGTTCAATCAGAACACCGGAAGTGGATTAAAGCTTAACAACAATCTCTTTATTCAAATTCAGAACCAACTGCTACCAAATGTCAGCATTCCTCCCCTCTCGACCGGCGTTTGATTAATTGTATATTTTCCTTCAGTGAAAGTGGAATCGTTAGCAGAAGAATTAATGAATCCAAATCCCATGGATTCGATTCTTCACCTGTTTAGCATAATTTATCAATTATTTGTCGGGCGGGGAATGCTTGAAATTCACAATCGTATCCGTCAACTGTCATCACGGCGACAGTAGGTAGCCCCCCTTTTATCGGCTTTTTCGAACTTCGATTTCAAAAATTTGAAAATGGCAAAAAGCCCAAAATACCTAAGAGCAACAGAGGGTAGGTATAAAGGCTGTTTAACGGCTCGACGAATCTAACGCCCGTATAAAGAGATACTCCGATTGGTCGCGATCAGTTGCTATGGAATTTATATAAATCATGCGTGGCGGCAACGGATTTCAGATTCAAAAATCTCAATTTATTGAGCAGTTCGAAGGTGCCTTCGGGGCGCGGGAGAAGCGACAGAGATCAGTGCCACCACTTGATTGGAATTCGCCTAAAGAAACATTAGATCATACTCGTATGATGAAATATTCGTCTAAACCACGATCGCCGGATTGTATCTGGCTTGTGGTTTACGCATGCTGAGCTCGTCATAAATACCTGAGACAAAGGAACAGAATTCCCATTGTGATTTGTGGAATCAAGATTGGCTACTGTCGGCCATTCGACCGCAAGAAATTCAATCGATCTTAAAGTAGTGCAAATATTTATGAGATTTCGATCCTTCCACAACGGAAATTACATAGAATTGATGGCACAAATGACCACAAAATACAATTCTAGTTTGTGCTGCAACGTGTTCGAGCGGAAGGAAATACGATCTAACAGTCCTTAATTGAAGTAGGCACTCTGCAACTTAGCTGACTAATGCCCGACATCCACTCAGTCATCCGTAGAGACTCACAAATGAGTTGGTAGCACCAGCCGATTGATGGACGCTATTTGGAATTGGAAATTATAGATACATCAGAACTAGTGGATTCATTATGCACCGAGCCACCAGTCGATGATGCATGAATAATTTCATTAGAGGGTAATTGCTTTATATAAAGCAAAACCAATAAAGCTGCTGGAGTAGACGGACTCCCCGCGGAGCAGCTGGCGATGAGCTGGTTAGGAACATGCACCAACTCATCTGCAAGATATGGTCGGAAGAACGCATGCCCGATGAATGTAATCTCAGTATCGTTTGCCCGGTCCATGAGAAAGGAGACCCTATGACTGCGCCAATTACAGGGGGATAAGCCTCCTGAACATCGCGTACAAAATCCTCTCTGCCGTACTGTGTAAGTACCTGAAACCGTTCGTGAACAATCTGATAGGCTTCTACCAGCGTGGTCTCAGGCCAGGAAAATCCACGATAGACCAAATATTTACACTTCGGCAGATCTTGGAGAAGACCCATGAATTCCAGGTCGACACGCACCATCTTTTCGTCGACTTTAAAGCCGCGTATGACAGTGTTTATTGAGACGAGCTATACAGAGCCATGCCATGTTTTAACATTCCTGCCAAACTCGTCAGACTGTGCAGGATGACTATGGAGAACTCTCGCTGCTCCATTAAGGTCGGAGGTGAACTAACCGACCCCTTTGATGTTAAAAAAGGTTTTAGACAGGGTGACGCACTGTCATGTGATTTCTTCAACATTATTCTTGAAAAGATCGTGCGGGACTCTGCGGCCAATACAAGAGTTACGATCGACTTCAAGTCCACACAATTGCTTGCCTACGAAGATGACATTGACGTTATTGGACGAACAAAGCGAGACGTCAATGAGGCGTTCACAAGCATTGAAGCAGAAGCGCCGAAAGTGGGTCTAAGGGTAAATGGGGACAAGACCAAATATATGCTGTCATCCAAGAAAGACGCACAACACCGACGTCTTGGTCAGAACGTCACCTTCGGCTGCTATATTTTTGAAGTAGTCAAGGACTTTGTCTACCTCGGCTCGGTAGTGACAAGCAGCAGCGACACCAGCGCTGAGATAAAACGCAGAATAACCCTTGCCAATCGCTGCTTCTTCGGGCTCAAGAGGCAATTGAGTAGTAGAGTCCTCTCTCGAAAAACTAAGGTTTCCCTCTATAAAACCTTAATCATCCCGGTCCTCCTCTACGGCGCTGAGGCTTGGACGTTATCAAAAGCGGGTGAAGAGGCTCTTGGACGTTTCGAGAGGAAAATTCTGCGTGCAATCTTTGGTCCCATTTGTGTAAACGGAGAATGGAGGAGGAGATTCAACCAAGAACTGTACGGGCTGTACAGCGGCCTAGTTAGACGTCTTCGGATCCAACGTCTAAGATGGCTAGGCCATGTAGAGCGAATGGACATCCACGCTCCGGCCCGAAGAGTCTTCGACTCCAACCCCGAGGGACGACGCAGCAGAGCACGACCGCATTTAAGGTGGCGGGCTAAGGTGGAAGGGGACCTCAACCAACTGGACGTGCTGCACTGGAAGCGGCTGGCCAAGGATTGGGCCGGCTGGAGAGGCTTGTTGGTTGAGGCCCTGGTTAACCCCGAACTGTAGCGCCATCAAAGAAGAAGAAGAAAGAAGAGAGGGTAATTGCTCCTTTTAAAATGCAATTCGAGGAGCACGCATTCTCACCGGCCAGGTACATGTATGAATGCATGCCATGTGTGATATGTGTTATGCGGATGCAGACAAGACACCTTTGGCGAATGGAAATTCTGACATCTGTTGTGGAATAAGAAGTGCATATTGGCAGTGGTATAGGCTCCGTCGTCATCGATCGGAATGGCGTTTTTGGAATGTTTCCCTTCATTGGTGGAAGCAAACAAACAAGACAAACGACATTCAGTTGTGTGTAAACTCTACTAAGCCAACAGATGATCCGTCGTGCCTGCATCTCTCGGTCTCTTGCTCCCTCTCTCTTTGTATCTCAGGAATGGAGGTATTTAATTACAAAGTAATTGCACGGCACACTCGTGTACAAGGGCCTACACGACGGATGGTAATGAATTGCTTGGCGATACCTCTCACGCGCTTCCTCTGCTGTTTTGGCTTTTCTTATTTTTCTCCTTCAGTGAAGAGGAGGATTGTGTAAGCGACTTTTTATTAATGTCAGCACATAAAGCAGTCGTAATAGCATCCGACGTGAAGGCTCGAGAAATGGGAAAAAACAGTTTTTCAGCTCCGTTGCGTGCTATAGTGGGTAATGATTTATGCCAGGAACTCTCCAAAAAAACCAAAATCAGAAAAACAAAATATTTGCTTACACTGCTGCTATGTAGTCTGTTGATTGGACTTGAAAGGTAATTAGTATCTGCTGAAGCTCAGGGTTCCTATTTCAGTCGAATAAAAGTGAAAGGACTCTGATGAGAAGGATGCGGACCCATAAATCTTTAGCTTAGGAGAGATAGAGAGTGAGAGGATCGGATTTCACAAAGCAAAACGGCAGCAGAAAGATTCGGTTTTGTGGCTAGGATCTTTTAGTATATATTTGGGTGGTGGAACCTAGTCTGCTCTTGTGGTCAACGATGAAGTACTCGAAACATTGTCATTTTATTGACAGCCAGTCAACCACCAAAGGTTGCACTGCCTCCACGATACAACAACAGATAACGGCTTCCGATTCTCGGACTTTGCGACAGCTCGTAATGCGGTGATAAGTAGCACAAGATTCCCTCGCAAGCGAATCCACACAGCAACCTGGCGATCTCCGACGGTCGAACCGCCAACCAAATCGACCATGTGCTCATTGACGCAAGGCACTCGTCAAACATCCTGGATGTGCGAACATTCAGAGGGGCAAATGTCGACTCTGACCACTTCCTCGTAGCAGCAAGATTCAGAGCTCGACTGTCCAATGTCAGAAAGCTGCACCAGCCCACCAGGAGGAGGTTCGACATTGGGCGCCTGAGCACACCGGAGGTTGCCAGAATCTACAGGGAGCAGCTGAGCGAAAGACTCTACGGTATGCCTACGTCGAACACAAATGCCAATAATATGTGGCTGCACAGCGGCTCAGCCATTCAGGAAGTAGCCGAAACCACCTTAGGATACCTACCATCCCCGACATGAAACCCGTGGTATGATGGCGAGTGTGAGCAGAAAAAGGCAGCAACCGACGAGGCGTACCAAAAGGCGCTGCAGAGGAAAACCAGGGCAGCGCAAGAAGAGTACCGAGGCAGAAGAAGGGAGGAGAAAAAACTACTGCGACAAAGGAAAGGAATCCTAGCAGCCTCCCAGCCTTGCAGGAGGCTTCAGAAAGGGCACCCAGGCTCTTCGAAACTGCGAGGGTGATCTTGTCACCGACCCGCAGGGAGTAGTGAATGTATTTAAGCAGCATTTCCAGCAGCTGCTTAACGAGCATGACCAAGAGAGAGTGGTAGGGACCGAGGAAATCCCAACTCCAGCCGCTGAAGTAGTCCTCCCACCCAGCATCGAAGAAGTCGGCACCGCTATTCAGAAACCGAAGATTAACAAGGCCGCAGGCTCAGATGGCTTGCCATCAGAGCTCTTCAAGGCTGGCAGCGATGTTCTGGTAGGGAGCATGCACCAGATCATCTGCAGAATTTGGGAAGATGAAGGCATGCCCGACGACTGGAATACCAGCTCTATATGCCCCATCCACATAAAAGGCGATCCTACCTCTTGCAAGAACTATAGAGGTATGTCCCTGCTCAATGTCGCATACAAGATCCTGTCCAGCGTATTGTGTGAACGTCTAAAACCACTTTGCACCGCACTAATCGGCAGCTACCAGTGCGGCTTCCGGCCCGGCAAATCAACTATAGACCAAATTTTCACACTTAGACAAATCCTGGAAAAGACCAACGAGCTTCGAATCGATACACACCATCTTTTCATCGATTTCAAAGCCGCATACGACAGCATTCATCGTGAAGGACTGTTTGGTGCGATGACCGAATTCGGGATCCCGGGAAAACTGATCCAGTTGTGTCGCGCCACGCTAAAAAACACGCGATGCACCGTGTAATTCGGTTCTAAGACCTCTGAACCATTCGAAACATGTACCGGATTTCGGCAAGGAGATGCGCTGTCATGTGACTTCTTCAACCTTGTACTGGAGCAGATAGTGCGACGGGCAGGCGTCAACAGGGAAGGCACTATCTTTTACAAGTCCGTCCAGCTGATATCATCGCGTGTTCTCGCCGTGGCATTGTGGAAGCATTCACGGCGATTGAAGAACAGGCCAAAGGCACCTTTGCATTGCCAGAACGCTGACAGCGCTTTAGTGTTTTTTGTCTCAACATGCTTTGACCAAAGATGCTTGCTGTCTAAGATAACTCACAGGTACTTAGCCTCCATCTGAGTCATGACAGTATTTTTCCTCCTTATCTTGAAGGGAACGACATCAGTCTTGAGACGATTAACTGGCAGTTCGTCTCTCTTTCGCCACTTATCGGTAACCGTTAGCGCCGCCTGTACATTCGAGACAGACAGTAGCTAAACATGAGTCGACAGAGTGAGCGGGCGGTTGTTTCCGGGTGGCAAGCATAAGTTCAAGTCTCTTCTTCCGTCATGCCTCTTGTAAAACGATCATAAAACGATCTAAAAGGCCACATCCAAAAAAGTCTTGCAAATATGTCGCCATCAATTAGTCCTGCTTTTTGACATAACACAAGCTGTGCATCTCAACACATCTTCTCACGCCAAAAGTCACATGACTCAACCATCTGACTTGATGACTCGACGACTTTTTCAAGGTCCTACACCGGAAGTCGGATCATTTCGGTTCAGTTAAAGTACCACATGCACGTATCGCGTTTTAAATTCAAAGTACTCAATTAAATCTCGTCATTGCTCAACTAATTCCCAAGCAGCCAGCCCGCCACACCAATAAACCAAGTGATTAGTCTTGAACTAATTATCCCCGACAGGCAATAACAACCTATCCGATACGGGATTCGATAATAGTGACCGAAACCAATTTTATTGCGCTAATTTCTGTCCTGCAAATGTAAAAACGAAATTAAATCTTTTTATTTGAAAAACCCGATGCCCTGTTGACCGACTGTACTGTACTGCGCAAATGAGTTCAGCTTACACTTTGGACTTTGATTGACCAAGGCGATTCTATTGGGAATAAGACACCTCAGTCATTTAGCTGAAGCCATGTGACTAAAAAGCTTTCAATCAAAATCAGCGTAGGCAAAGTCCCCTGAGCGTTCAATCGAACGTCTATAGGTATGGAGTATAATGGATTCATGTCGATACGTTGGCTACAAGAAATCTGCATTTTGATATCCACGTCCCCAGGAACGAAAAATTCCTTAGTTTGGAGTTGGCACTTCCATGACCTTCATTCACTCTCCGACGACTTCCGATACCAAGCCATGTGTAATTAAACTACGACGTAAAAGTCATCACTCCGATGAAAATCCATTTATCATCTACTGCGGCTCACAGATACAATCGTATTTAGCGAGCGCACTTGCTCTGCATTGATAGACCGAGCAACTAATTAATTATTCTGAAAAACTGAAAACACAGACAAAGCGATTTTTTGACAATATCAAACTCACACGCCGAACTCTCCTCACCCGACGTCGGTACACTTCCCACAATTTTTGGTAATTTGTAATCGACCGCATAGGCTCTTGAGTAGTGGGAAGAGAAATTCGACTCTTGGGATTTTGCCCCCCAAACTTTCTTTTACGAAGCGAGCAAGCATCAACAAGCAATGGGCGGTCATTGGTGGACTTGCGCAGTCCAAGCAAGCGGACTTTCAATATTAGGTTAAGAAACAAATTTTCTGAAGAGATTTGTTTGTTTTGTATCTGAGGTACAAAAACTAAAGTAAGCCGAACACGTAAAAGCGCAATTATCTCTACGAGATTGTTTCAGAACCACCACTGGGAAGAAATGCTTTTCTTATGCCATTCACGTTCCCTTGGACACGGGAGATGAGATGAGATTTACTATTTGGAAACGAAAATTGCATAGATTAATCGGCAAATTGGTGCGCGATCAAGATGTATTGTTTTGAGGAAATGGGCTGAGTAACTAATTGGCGTTGTGTTTCTCTTACTTCAGAGTATTAAAGAGCGACGCACTGTGGTGCTATTTTTAGACTTAATCAAAAGAAGGAAGGCTACGCCTCGTGGGTTAGAGGAAGATGGTACCAAACCTATAGTAACCTACTTACTTACTTATCAGGCCAGCGATCCATGGAGGATCTGAGCCTGAGCTATAGCTGCCTTCCATTCTTGACGGTCCCGGGCACGCTGCTTCCAGTTGTCAAGACCAAGATGTCTTACATCCGCGATTACTTGGTCTTTATACCGGAGGTTCGGCCTTCCTCTTCTTCTCGAACCAGGAGGCTCGGAGTCGAAGACCCTCTTAGCTGGAGCGTTGATGTCCATGCGCTCGATGTGGCCGAGCCAGTGTAGTCGACGGATCCTTGCCTTCCGGACTACATCCACATCTTGGTACAGCTCGTAAAGTTCGCGGTTGTGTCTTCTTCTCCATTCACCTTCCTCACAGACAGGACCAAATATCCGACGCAGAATTTTTCTTTCGAAAGAACCCAAAATCAGCTCCGCTGTCCTGCTTATCGTCCAGCTTTCGGCTCCGTACAGCAAGACTGGCAGAATGAGCGTTTTGTAAAGCATGACTTTGGTCTTTCGAGTGAGGAGTTTTGACCACAGTTGTTTGGACAAGCCGAAGTAGCAGCGGTTGCCAAGGGCGATTCTACGCCGGATCTCCACTGTGGTGTCATTTGTGGAATTTACGTTTGCCCCGAGGTAGACAAACTCCTTAACTACCTCGAAATTGTAGCTGTCAATTGTTATGTTTTGTCCCAGGTGGTGAGCGACGGATTGGTTTTTGCTTGACAGCATGTATTTCGTTTTGTCTTCATTGATCTTAAGACCAACTCGTTTCGCCTGTTCTTCAATCGCCGTGAATGCTTCCACAATGCCACGGCGAGAACACGCGATGATGTCGATATCATCCGCGTATCCTAGCAGCTGGATGGACTTGTAAAAGATAGTGCCTTCCCTGTTGACGCCTGCCCGTCGCACTATCTGCTCCAGCACCAGGTTGAAGAAGTCACATGACAGCGCATCTCCTTGCCGAAATCCGGTGCATGTTTCGAATGGTTCCGAGGTCCTAGAACCGAGTTGCACGGTGCATCGCGTGTTTTTTAGCGTGGCGCGACACAACTGGATCAGTTTTACCGGGATCCCGAATTCGGCCATCGCACCAAACAGTTCTTCACGATGAATGCTGTTGTATGCGGCTTTGAAATCGATGAAAAGATGGTGTGTATCGATTCGAAACTCGTTGGTCTTTTCCAGGATTTGTCGAAGTGTGAAAATTTGGTCTATAGTTGATTTGTCGGGCCGGAAGCCGCACTGGTAGCTGCCGATTAGTGCGGTGCAAAATGGTTTTAGACGTTCACACAATACGCTGGACAGGATCTTGTATGCGACATTGAGCAGGGATATACCTCTTTAGTTCTCGCAAGAGGTAGGATCGCCTTTTTTGTGGATGGGGCATATAGAGCTGGTATTCCAGTCGTCGTCGGGCATGCTTTCATCTTCCCAAATTCTGCAGATGATCTGGTGCATACTCCCTACCAGAACATCGCCGCCAGCCTTTAAGAGCTCTGATGGCAAGCCATCTGAGCCTGCGGCCTTGTTGTTCTTCAGCTTCTGAATAGCTGTGCCGACTTCTTCGATGCTGGGTGGGAGGACTACTTCAGCGGCTGGAGTTGGGATTTCCTCGGTCCCTACCACTCTCTCTTGGTCATGCTCGTTAAGCAGCTGCTGGAAATGCTGCTTAATTACATCCACTATTCCCTGCGGGTCGGTGACAAGATTACCCTAGCAGTTTCGAAGAGCCTGGGTGCCCTTTTTGAAGCCTCCTGCAAGGCCTTTGGCTTTTTTGTAAAAGGCTCGTGTTTTATGATTATCCCTTGACTCCTCGATATCCTTGAGCTGGGAGGCTGCGAAGATTCTTTTCTATTGTCGCAGTAGCTTTTTCTCCTCCTTTCTTCTGGCTCGGTACTCTTCTTGCGCTGCCCTGGTTTTCCTCTGCAGCGCCTTTTGGTACGCCTCGTCGGTTGCTGCCTTTTTCTGTTCACACTCGCCATCATACCACGGGTTTCTTGTCGGGGGTGGTAGGTATCCTAAGGTGGTTTCGGCTACTTCCTAAATGGCTGAGCGGCAATGCAGCCACATATTATTGGCATTTGTGTTCGACGTAGGCATACCGTAGAGTCTTTCGCTCAGCTGCTCCCTGTAAACTCTGGCAACCTCCGGTGTGCTCAGGCGCCCAATGTCGAACCTCCTCCTGGTGGGCTGGTGCAGCTTTCTGACATTGGACAGTCGAGCTCTGAATCTTGCTGCTACGAGGAAGTGGTCAGAGTCGATATTTGCCCCTCTGAATGTTCGCACATCCAGGATGTTTGACGAGTGCCTTGCGTCAATGAGCACATGGTCGGTTTGGTTGGCGGTTCGACCGTCCGGAGATCGCCAGGTTGCTGTGTGAATTCGCTTACGAGGGAATCTTGTGCTACTTATCACCGCATTACGAGTTGTCGCAAAGTCCGTGAGTCAGAAGCCGTTGTCTGTTGTTGTATCGTGGAAGCTGTGCTTTCCGATCAGTCCGCCAAGGGTGTTCTCCTTACCGATTTTGGCGTTGAAGTCCCCGAGCACGATTTTTACATAGTACTCCGGACAAGCTCCGTAGGCGTTGTCGAGGAGGTCATAGAAGTCCTCCTTGATAGGGTCTTCAGTCTCGTCGGTAGGGGCGTGTGCACATATAGGGCTGATGTTAGCAAATCTGCCTCTGATGCGGATCACAGCCAGGCGATCACTTATAGGTTTAAAGTCGATGACCTCCGACCTTAACCGCTTTCCCACGACAAATCCGCATCCCAGTAAGTGCAACCTGTAACAGCTGTAATAAATGTCGCAATTTTTCTTCCTAATCATACCGTTTCCTATCCAGCGTATTTCCTGGACTGCAGTAATATCCGCCTTGTACTGCTTGAGGATTCCTTCTAGTTTATGAGCAGCTCCGGGTGTGTACAGGGTTCTGACATTCCAGGAGCATACTCGCAAATCGGACAGAGCGTCACAAAGGGCAGCAACTTTGAGGTAGTAAGAGACTTCGTCTATCTCGGCTCCGCAATAACATCAGAGCAGAAATCAAACGCAGTAATACTCTTGCCAATTAGTGCTTCTTTAAGCTCAAGAGGCAAATAAGAAGTAGAGACCTCTCACTCGCGCTCGTGCTTTTACCGATCGCGTTTCCCTTAAGCTCGCCAATACACCTCAACCCACCTTTGGTTGGAACCTTTGCAAGCAAGCCCTGAAAAGCACTGCATCTGAATTTCGAGCTTCAAGGCTCCACCACGAAGAAACACCTGGTTCGATGACGAGTGCAGGAGGATTCACACAGCGAAGCAGGATGCAAATAAAGCCTCGCTGCATAGAAGAACAAAAGCAGCTCGTGATCTCTCTATGTATGTATGTTGGCGTTACAGTCCATGAAGGACCCGAGCCGAACTTCTCTCAATCACCCATGTTGTCTGTGATTTAATTTTTCCATGGAGCTCCTGAGCTCTACGAGTTAAAAAAAAGGGAGGAGCAAAGCTTCTCAGAAGAAAGAGCACGAGAAGCGCGCGATTGAGGATTTGGAGAGGCGGTACTGCAAGCGTGACGTTCGAAAGTTTTATCAACAGATAAAGCGAACACGCCAAGGTTATAAAGTCAGAACGGAAACCTGCAGGGATGAGAACGGACACGTAGTAGTAGAATCACAGTCGATGCACAAAATATGGAAAACCCACTTCTGCAGACTGTATATAATGGCGATGTTAGTCAATATGCCGCTGTCAGGCAGAATGATCCATTTCTTAATGACGAAGACCGCAGAGACTTCCGTCCCCCTGACCTCGACGAAGTTAAGAATGCCATATCAAAACTCAAGTCGAATTAAGCTGTTGACGCAGACGGGCTGTCTGCTGAGCTCTTCAAGGCAGCTGGGGATAACCTGGTTAGGAGCATGCACCAGCTCATCTGTAAGATATGGTCAGAGAAAAGCATGCCCGAGGAATGGAGTCGCAGCATCGTATGCCCGATCCACAAGAAAGGAGACCCCCTGACTACAAAATCCTCTGTGCCGTTTTGTCTGAACGCCTGAAGACTTTTGTAAATAAGCTCATAGGTCCTTATCAGACACTCACCACCTATTTGTCGACTTCAAAGCCGCATACGACAGAGTAATTAGAGACGAGCTATACAACGCTATGTCTACCTTTGACATACCTGCTAAACTCGTCAGACTATGCAAGATGACTTTGGAGAATGCTCGCTGCTCCATCCGAATCGGTGAACACTTTACCGATAGTTTTGATGTCAAAAAAGGATTTGGGCAGGGCGATGCGCTGTTGTGTGATTTCTTCAACACCATATTAGAAATGACTGCACAAAAATCACTGGCTAATACTGGCTAATCACTGACTGACACAATAGGTAGATCACAGCGAGATGTCAATGAGGCGTTTGCGAGTGTTGAGATGGAGGCGGCGAAAATTGGTTTGACGGTAAACGAGGGCAAAACTAAATGTATGCTGTCATCGAAAAAGGACGCTCACCACCAACGTCTTGGCCAGAACGTTTGTATTGGCAGATACAAGTTTGAGGTAGTTGAGGACTTCGTCTACCTTGGCTCCGCAGTGACCAGGAACAACGATATCAGTTCCAAAATCAAACGCAGAACGAACTTTACGGGCTGCACAGCGACATGTGTCTGGTCAGGCGTCTACGGATTCCACGCCTAAGATGGTGAGGCCATGTAGAGCGAATGGACACCACAGCTCCAGCCCGAAGGGTCTTTGAATTCAACCCTGAGGGACGAAGAAATTGAGGATGGCCGCACTTAAGATGGCTCACACAGGTGGAAGGGGACCTGAGCCAACTGAGTGTGCGGCAATTGAAAAGGCTAGCAAAAGATCGTGCTAGTTGGAGGAGCATGTTGGTTGAGGCCCAGGTTCACTCCGAACTATAGCGCCCGTTAAGAAGAAGAAGACTTCCCTCGAGAGACCAAGTTGGCTTTATATAACATTTTAACCATCCCTGTCCTGCTCTATGGCGCAGAAGCATGGACGCAATTGAAATGGAAGAGGAAGCCTAGTCAAGCGTCTACGGATATAACGCTTAGATGGCTAAACCAACACAGCTTCGGCCCGAACAGATGGCGCAAACAAGTGAAGAGGAACCTCCACCAGCTTGGTGTGCGAAATTGGAGACAAATGACAAAAGATCGTGCTGGCTGGAGAGGTCGGTTGGTTGAAGCCCAGCCCCACCCCGGACTGTAGCACCACATAGGAAGAAAATGCAAGCATAAATGGGACAACTAATCAGCTGTGTCGTTCTCCGGATCATACAACATAGGTGTGCGCCCCATAAATATCAAGACTTTGACTCCAAGTCTTCTGCTATGAATTCAATTTGAATAACTATGAAAAAAGCCACAACATAAGTGGTCTGAGGTTTCATCAGCCTCTAGACAGTCTGCACTCAGTCCCGATGGATAGGTTTGATTTATAAAGATGGTATCTGAGAAGCAACTGACGAGCCTTGTCTGATCGATTCTTATATAATGAGTTCAAGGGCCTTATGGTTCTTTAAGCTCGACACAAACCACGTACTCGATGCCAGTAAGCTAAACGTTGTGTTTTTACCTCATGTTTAGAACTGTACTAACCGCGCTCATGAACACTTCCTCACTGGTCGGTTAGTTGTGTTAATGCTATATTGTTCTTTTTTGAAAAGGTTTAGTGGAAGTCATAGCACTCCAAGTCTGATCCGGTGTTAAAGCTTAAGCTTCAGAGCTGCTCGGCTTTCAGCGAGGCTGTTATACCTTTGATACCTGATTCTAGTGATGATCGATATTAGGACTCTTCTTATTGCCTTCCACACCAATGCCGAATTCCATTTTTAACTGTCTGTGTACACTTCTTAGAGCCTTTATGTCTCGCAGGGCGTTTTCCCATTCCTAAGATCGATGTTTAGGAATATTAATTAGGAATTTTCTGTCAAAGGTTTCATTAAAATGAATATATCCAGCTCAGAGAGTTCATTAATAATTGCCAGGTGTCCCGGTGTTCGAGGCAGACTCAGGAAGAAAGTCTTAAGCTTCCAGTATGTAAGCGAACGCCTCATAACTATCTGCATCAAGGCCAATTTCGGCTATATAAGCTTACTATGTGTCCAGGCCCCCACAGAGGAGAAAGATGATCGACATAAAGACGACTTCTATGATCTCCTAGGCAGAACGTATGCGCAATGTCCCAGCTATGACACCAAAATCGTTCTAGGAGATTTCAATGCGAAGCTGGGTAAGGAAGCTATCTTTGAATGGGTCATTAGAAAACACAGCCTACACAATACCACGTCAGAAAACCGACTAAGGCTAGTGGACTTTATGGCGGGACATATTCTGGTAGTAGCAAGTACACGATTCCCACACCTCAACATCCATAAGGGGACCCTGCGGTCTTTCGATCAATCGACAACCAACCAAATTGATCATATTGCGATCGACGGCAGACACTCCTCCAGCATCCTAGATGTCCGAACCTTTCGAGGAGCCAACATCGACTCGGATCATTACCTTATTGCAGCCAAGGTAAGGATGCGAATTTCTCGGAACCAACGGAGTCGAGTAAGAACACCAAAATTTAACGTCGGAAAGCTGCAATCGCAGGAGACCGCCAGAACGTTCGCCGATCAAGTCTCCCTCAAGCTCTCTCAGGTCCCGATGCGATCTGCAGAAACCATAGAACAGCAATGGAGTCGTTGTCAGAAAGCCATTAGAGAGGCCGCCTCAGATATACTCGATTTCGAGCCACCACCGTCGAGAAACCCCTGGTTTGATGATGAATGCAGACAGGCCCATGTAGAGAAACAGAACGCATACATGGCCACATTGCATCGACGGACGAGAGCTGCCCGCGAGCTCTATGAACAGAAACGGAGCACGAGAAGCGCGAGATCGAGGAGATGGAGAGATGTTACTGCAGGAACGACGTTCGAAAATTTTACCAGAAAGTAAAACGAACATGCCAAAGCCAGAGCAGAAGCCTGCAGGGATGAGCACGGACAACTAGTAGTGGAGTCACAGTCGATGCTGAGATTGTGGAAGAAGTTATACTTCTGCAGACTGTATAACGGCGATGATAGTCAAAATGCCGCCGTCAGGCAGAGCGAACCATTCACAATGGACGAAGACGAAGGAGAATCCCGTCCACCCGACCTGGACGATGTTAAGATAGCGATATCGAAACTTAAGTCTTATAAAGCTGCTGGAGCAGACGGACTCCCCGCGGAGCTGTTTAAAGCAGCTGGCGATGAGCTGGTTAGGAACATGCACCAACTCATCTGCAAGATATGGTCGGAAGAACGCATGCCCGATGAATGGAATCTCAGTATCGTTTGCGCGGCCCATAAGAAAGGAGACCCCTATGACTGCGCCAATTACAGAGGGATAAGCCTCCTGAACATCGCATACAAGATCCTCTCTGCCGTACTACTTACACCGTTCGTGAACAATCTGATAGGTTCCTACCAGTGTGGTTTCAGGCCAGGAAAATCCACGATAGACCAAATATGTACACTACGGCAGATCTTGGAGAAGACTTTAAAGCCGCGTATGACAGTGTTTATAGAGACGAGCTATACAGAGCCATGTCATGTTTTAACATTCCTGCCAAACTCGTCAGACTATGCAGGATGACTATGGAGAACTCTCGCTGCTCCATTAAGGTCGGAGGTGAACTAACCGACCCCTTTGATGTTAAAAAAGGTTTTAGACAGGGTGACGCACTGTCATGTGATTTCTTCAACATTATTCTTGAAAAGATCGTGCGGGACTCTGCGGCCAATACAAGAGGTACGATCTACTTTAAGTCCACACAATTGCTTGCCTACGCAGATGACATTGGCGTTATTGGGCGAACAAAGCGAGACATCAATGAGGCGTTCACAAGCCTTGAAGCAGAAGCGGCGAAAGTGGGTCTAAGGGTAAATGGGGACAAGACCAAATATATGCTGTCATCCGAGAAAGACGCGCAAAACCGGCGACTTGGTCAGAACGTCACCTTTGGCAGCTATATTTATGAAGTAGTCAAGGACTTCGTCTACCTTGGCTCGATAGTGACAAACAGCAACGACACCAGCGCTGAGATAAAACGCAGAATAACTCTTGCCAATCGCTGCTTCTTCGGGCTCAAGAGGCAATTGAGTAGTAGAGCCCTCTCTCGAAAAACGAAGGTTTCCCTCTACAAAACCTTAATCATCCCGGTCCTCCTCTCCGGCGCTGAGGCTTGGACGTTATCAAAAGCGGATAAAGCGGCTCTTGGACGTTTCGAGTGGAAAATTCTGCGTGCAATCTTTGGTCCCGTTTGTGTAAACGGAGAATGGAGGAGGAGATTCAACCAAGAACTGTACGGGCTGTACAGCGACATCGGCCTGGTTAGACGTCTTCGGATCCAACGTCTAAGATGGCTAGGCCATGTAGAGCGAATGGACATCAACGCTCCGGCCCGAAGAGTCTTCGACTCCAACCCCGAGGGACGACGCAGCAGAGGACGACCGCATTTAAGGCGGCGCGCATAGGTGGAAGGGGACCTCAACCAACTGGGCGTGCGGCACTGGAAGCGGCTGGCGGAAGATCGGGCCGGCTGGAGAGGCTTGTTGGTTGAGGCCCTGGTTCACCCGGTACTGTAGCGCCATCAAAGTAAGTAAGTAAGTCCCGGTAGTCTGAATGGCAAGTGGTTCACTGAACATAGGATTCTATGCTGCTCAACGTTGTTTCTTTAACAATGATGTGCAGTGGAGTGAGTCTAAGAGATGTCTTAAGGGCTGCTGCAGGACATGTTTACAGGGTATCTTTGATGCCTAGGTATATTAGCCTTTGGGTAACTAACCATGACATTGCATATTCAGACTGGTGCGGGATGATGAAGACTCCTATGAGCCAAGGCAGTCGTTATGGTATCGTACCCGGCATTGTTTTAAATAGAGACATTTGCTAGCTAGGATGAATTCTGGACATCCCGGTACCACCAACAGCGGTCTCGAAGTTCAGACCTGGACAAGATCATGTCACAATCGGAAGTTGCAGTCACGTCACGCCCAGTATTCACGAACGGTACATGAGTGAGTTCCCTTACTTTACCCGCATGTAATGCATGATCTAGGTCAACTGATATAGCTGCGGGCTGACCTTGTCCTTTTTTAAAAGTTGTGTGCCGGAGTAGATGTCCTCAACAGCACCTACTTTCTGTTAGAACTAGGCTAGTAGGTCTCCGTATCCTATGGCTGGTAAGACACCTTTGTCAAAGCGCAATAAAATCACACCCAGCACGCTCCTATCATCACCCACCACCACACCTTGGCATGCTAATAATACCTCAACATATAGTATAAATTAGACTTCTATATCAGCATAAGATTAAACAAGTGTTCAGAGCTTGTATTCCGTCCCAAATCATATAATGAATCCATGCGTCCAAAGGGTAATTAACATTGAAGTAATTGTTCTTTATCGCCGCCGACAACAGACTCGGAACGGAGCAAATAACCACAGTGGTGCGTCTACTGTTGTACTATCACCATTGACGGTGACTGTCAATAGAGATGGTGATTCAATTTTTAAAAATAAATTTCACGATTTCTAAACCACAAAGCAGCAACTGCTTATCGCAATATGAGTATACTCGAGTCGTACTGCCTCCGAATGCATCTTCTTATCTCTGACTTGTTGTATGGTAGAATAGAGATTCGAGTGCTTCTTAGTTGACTTACGGATGAAGAATACGCATCTGTGCCAAATTAGGACCAAGGTTACTTGGCCGCTCATCGAGCACATGGTCAAGCTAAGGTCTGTCTCTAAGCTGTATATTCATATGCGAAGAAATGACCCTTTAAGGTACGTACATAGTTAGCTACGACGCTTTAATCAATTAGTAACAACCGCATCACGAACTCGACGACTTGATGTCTTGGTCGGTCATCAAGGTGCATGATTTAGGAAAAAAAATAAAATAAAACAAAAGAAACGACGAGAACAGCTCATTAAAGTCTTTGGCAGTCATTAGCCATTACCTGTCCATTAAGTTTTCCTGTTGTTACTACATAAGTATGTTCTCCGCCTGTCACGTGAGCACTAAGCACAATGCCGTAACGCTGGGTCTAGCGTTCTTCGGTCCATAAACAACAACAACAACAATGTTGTTCTGATGGAATATCTACTAGGAAATGACTTGTGAGTTTCTACTTGTCGTCGACTCGACTTGGTTCCGCTGAAATAGATGACAATTGGACCATTGACTTCCGTGTGACATGTCGGATGATTGTGGTACCAAAGGTATGGTGAAAGTCTCAGAACCTAACCCGATCTCTGGAGGTAATGAATTATTGTTTGTCCGATAACGAAAGTGTCGGTGATAAATAGTTAACAATCGTTGATGTTGACATACTGCCCCCGGTGCAGGTGTGTTTGGTGGCAGCCCAACAAACGGCACGGCCGTAATTTCAAGCCAATTAAGCCGGGAGACAACGACGACATAATCTTGTTTTTTGTTTTTGCTTGTCGTATCTATTGTGATTTTCCAACTAAACGAATAAGGGTACATGTATAGGTGCATGCACTATAACTTTACCCGGTCATGATAGAGAGGAAATTGTCAAAGGGCCACATATATAGATACGAATCATTGGGACATAGTTAGGTACAACTGTGTCAAGGGCAATGTGGATTAGATGACGATTGCACCAATTTTCTTGCAGGCGATTTAGTCATGAATTAGTTTAATTGTAATAGAACACAAACAAAAAACAAAACTCAAATTAATGTGAGCAACGATATGAAACCTCGATACTGCCACTTTCTATTGATTAGCTGCTTAGTGGACTTTTATATGTGTCTACCATAAAACGGTATAGATCGGTATAAAAAAGCTTTTGAGATTTAAGACCCTCGAGGTAATAATTTAGGGCAAAGTCCTTTGTTTATCTTTGATTGATTGGCTATCTTCGATATCTACTGTCTATCTCTTCGGTATCTACAGAGGTGGACGTAAGTTCTTTTTTATAAACAAGCTCAAATCAACGTGTGGGCTCTTTGTAGCGGTTATGCATAACCTTAAAATCTTGCGAAATTGCGGGTTTCGTTTTGTTTTTTGTTTTATTTGTATTTTTTTCAATTTAATCTACTGAGACGAATACAAGAAAAGAGCAATATTGCTCACTGAATAGCTCTTTATATTCAGATGAGAAAGCGAATAAGCGAATATTTGTAGAATCTGTTGCACAAGAGAACAGTATTGCTCATTAATTAGGCTTTTTGTAATTAAACGAGAAAACTTGCAGAAACTATTGTACCTGAAAGGAGCAGTAATATTCGGCAATTCGCTTTTTATATTTAAAAAAGGAAACTTGCGTAGGAATACTAGCAGAAATTCTTGTGTTCGAAAAGAGCAGAGTAACTCCGCAGTTCGCTTTTTATATTTCAACGAGAAAACATGCGTGGGAATACTTGCAGAAATGATTGTGTTCGAAAAGAGCAGTCATGCTCAGCAATTCGCTTTTTATGTTTAAACAAGGAAACATGCCCGGGAATACTTGCAGAAATGATTGTGTTCGAAAAATGCAGTTACGTTCGGTGATTAGCTTTTTATGTTTCAATGAGAAGACAATAGAATAGCCACGGAAACTATTGAACAAGAAAAGAGCAATATAGCTTAGCAATTCACTTTTTTATTTAACCTTGGACGGGAACAGTTGCAAAAGTTATTGTGCAAAAGAACAATATTGCTCGGCAATTCGCTTTTAAACGAGAAATCTCGCGCGGAAATACCGGCAGAAATTATTGTGTTCAAAAAGAGCAATATTGTTCGGTAAAAAGCTTCTTATATCCAAACGAGGAAACAGTTGCAGGAATTATTTTCAGCGGATTGGAAGTTTAACTTCATAGTTTTTTAATGTATTTTCGTTTATAAGGGGGTAATGTAACAAATAGTATGAGGCACTGCAACCTTTATAGATCTATTGTACCTACCAGCCGATTAGACGAGGAGCTTCTCCACCTCTTAATGAAGGTGAGAATGTCTTTCGTGGGAGCTGAGGTGATCCCCTCAGAGGTCCTAATTTCACTGAGAAGGATACGCCTGCTAAGATGGCAAAGAGCAGCACACTCACAGGGTACATGCCCTGCAGTTTCTTCGACCTCAAGACAGAGTCGACACCCAGTTTCGGAAGGTAGCTGACTAGACTTCTGATATCTACTTTATTAAGTTTGAGTATATTAATAGAGTGTTCAGGGCCCGTAGGAATCTTTTCAATTGGCGAAAGCTGTTCCAAAAGGACAGGTGCTGCGATTTTTCCCACTTGTCTAAGAAGAATTTAATCGTAGATTGGGGATGCCGCAGAAAGGTTCGGCACCAACGTACCTTTCGCTGGAACCTCACCTAGCGAGCTGATCGGCGATTTCATTACCCATGATACCTTTGTACCCTGGCATCCACAAGAATTTGGTCTTGTTTCTTTTGGCAAAGTCTTATAGGACATCTTGACATTCCTTAGCGTTTTCAGCGCTGTTTGGCTTGCTTGGCTATCAGAGAGTATATTAATGGTTACTCCTCTTATGCCCGTCTTTAAGTTTAGATATTATTGGGATGGCATACAGTTCAGCTTGAAGGATGCTAGGACTCATTCCTAGGGCCTTCGAAATGGTCTAATTTGGCCCAAAGATGCCGACGACCATCTTGGAGCCATCAGTTTACCACCTATATGTACTATTTGACGCTGAGCCAGTGATCACTGCTTTCCTAATCTCTATGGTTTGGGATCAATATCCCAAATCTCTTGTCAAAAGTGAATGTACATATGTGGTAAACATATCCAGTTGAGAGAGATGTTTCAGGATGGACATGTGGCCCATAAGTCTATATGGCAGGCCTGTTCCCGAGCGAAGAATTCTGATTGCACTACGCAAGGCAACCTTTTCAATAAAAGGTGCAGTGGAATAAATCCAATCAGTGCTTATTGAGCTGCCGTAGAGTAGGTTTGCATAGCGCCTGTAATGCCGAGATACACTAGTCTCTGGAGGCGTGGAAACTTAACGATTTTTAACTTTTGTCGACCGTACCGTGGACGCATAGGTGATGATAGGATCCTGTATACTGCGGTGGAGAGTTGATCCAAATGTGGCCTAAATTTACTGATTGGTTCAATGGAGACTAAAATACAACTTTACTCCGTCTCATTCCATCGATGAATGTATGTATGTTGGCGTTACAGTCCATGAAGGACCTGAGCCGAGCTTCTCTCAATCACCCATGTTGTGTGTGATTTCATTTTCCCATAGGTGAAAGGGACCTACAGTTTATTGCCGGTTCCGAACGGCGAATTTCGAGAAGCTTTTCATGATGATTGTCAGAACCCCGCTGAGGAGAAACACGAGATTCGAGATTCGAGATTCGATCCCGTGTCATCGGCGTCAGAGGCCAACACACTACTCACTGCGCCACGGCGCTCTCCATCGATGAATGCTTAGATTAATTCACAGTATAGAAAACAGAGATTAATACACGATCTCTTATTGCTCTCTGAGTGATTCTAAAGCAAACAGCGTTGGCTAATAATAATGATCCTATTCTACAAGGCGCCAAAATGTAAAGAACACTTGTTGATACCCAAATGCAAATAAGTAGATTTCGTTCAATAAAGTGTTTGACCTTCAGTTGATAAGAGCAACTTCATTATATGATCAACGTAACACCCTCGTTATCTATCATGCCCTCTTCACGATTCCTTCAAAACTATCTTGAATGTCAACAATTCCCGTAGATAATAGAAGCAAAGTACGAGAAACATATGTGTTCTCACCCACATCATGCTGTTCTTTTTCAGTTGCCTATGATATGAGTCGTAGATTTCCATTTATCAAACAATTATGTTGCAATCCTTTAGGGCAGATACAATTCTAAGATAAATTCGAAACAAATTTGTAATGCGCAAAGCTCAAAAGACAGACAGAGCTCGATTTCGAGGCTTCATTACGAGTGCACATGAGCGGGAATGATGTGTGCATGAAGCCGTATCTCCTCGACTCTTTTGTTTACTTTTCTCATATTTTAACAATCTCAGATATAAAGTTCATTTTCTTCTCTTTTCACGAAGATGTATCTATGTACATATGTATGTACAAAAATTCATCATCAGATTGCTTGTACTGCTCCTCCCCCACCGTCTCCCATCATAAGCAGCTTATCAGGTGAAGAATTCGGAAATTAGGAACAGACGACGAGAAAAAAACCAGAAACCGAACGTTACACTACCTCTAAAGCTGATAATTTGAGGTTCAGTCCATGTAGGTGTAGCCATTGAAGAAATTAGGTCCGAAGATGTGAGATGAGTAATGAATGCCATTTGGCAAGTGCGTGAAAAGTAGGGCACAATAGAACCTCAGTGATTGAACGCATGGGTTCTAAGCAGAGCAGCGGTATTCGTAATCAGCTTTTTTCGAGACTCGCTGCTGCTGCTCATCGTCGCAAAGCGGTTCTAGCCGAGGGAACAGGTTTTTTTTTGTGGAATAGTGACCGACGGAGCCCGCTGGCTTTTATACTTTCATCTACATTTTTAAATTGGGCAATAAAATACAGAACACACGCATTGCATAAGGCCTGCGGTTGACGGTTGGCGTGAGGTGCAGTGCGCAGGTGATTAAGCACGTCGCAAACGCACGTCAAACGTCTAGTATCTAAAGCTATAAATAGTAGTACGTGTCACGTTTTTTCTTTTTCTTTTTTATCACTACCATTTAATTAATCGATTAAAGGAGAAATGTGTTAGACGCGATAAGCGTCCAACATGAGGTAGTCGTCTATTGCAGGTGGTACAGTATTGGGCTTGGGTACGCGTGCTGCTTACCTCCTATGGACAAGGGCTCTACAGCAAACAGATATATAGATTGAATCAAGGTTTAGACAACGCTACAGTGAGCAAGGGGCAACACTGAGTAATGGAAACAACACTTGCTTTTCAGTGCTATTAGTCAGCGATGAGGGAATTGCATATCATCTATTCTATTTTCAAACCCGCGGGGAACCCGGTGGTTTATCGTTTGCTTTCGATGCCAATCGTACTTTATTTGTAAATCACTGTTTGCGTAGGGTACAATGAGTCAATGAGGCTGATTGTGTCCAAGCAATAAGTCGCTCGGACGTGCTGATAGCAACTTAGTTCTCCGATGTAAGGCTTATCTCAACGGTTCATATACAGATGTTTTCAAAATAGAAAATCAAAAAATAAACAAATGCCACGCGATTCGTCATCTTTAAAATTAATTCCTCCAATTCGACCCGCTGAAACTCATCCCAATCTATGTACTCGTACTACGTACCCACATGTGTAAGAAATCACGATGACGAGATAGCCTAATCCCAAATCTCCTCTAGCTTTTCGAATCAACTCGAGGCATTAATGTGCAAAACAAAATGATTCGAAAGCTGGCCCATAGCTTAAGACATTTACTCATGTGATGTTCGGATCCAACCGCATAAGGTGGAGAGTAAACAATAAGCAATAGTATCGCTTCGGATTGACGTCACCCTCAAACAAGTATAGGAAATAGGAAATCATTTGAGACAACAGTAGACAACTAACATCAATTGAATGATTTAGACCTAGTGCCAGAGGGCATGGGCTCGGGCATACGGGGTAAAGTTGTTGATTGCTCTCAATCTGGCGAGATGCCAGCAACGATCTAGGTTTAAATGCCCGGGTCAAGTTGACACACGGCCTCCTCGCGGCGCCCTCTGGATAGCCTCTTCAACAACCGTTGGGAGGTGAACAAACGTATGCAGCGACAAAACCCCGACCAGAATGGCGGTTGTGCGGCGGGCTAACAATCCGCCCACGTAAAAAAAACTTAAAGTTATGAATGAGCAAGATGCCTCGGATACACGGACGGATACTCGACGACGACAACGCACGAAAAAGGAACACGATTTGCGCGTATGCTCCTGGAATGTCAGAACCCTGTACGCTCCTCGAGCTGCTCATAAACTAGAAGGAATACTCACGCAGTACAAGGCGGATATTACTGCAGTCCAGGAAATACGCTGGATAGGAAACGGTATGATTAGAAAGAAAAATTGCGACATTTATTACAGCTGTCACAAAAGGTTGCACTTACTGGGATGCGGATTTGTCGTGGGAAAGCGGTTAAGGTCGAAGGTCATCGACTTTAAGCCTATAAGTGATCGCCTGGCTGTGATCCGCATCAGAGGCAGATTTTATAACATCAGCCTTATATGTGCACACGCCCCTACCGACGAGGCTGAGGACCCTATCAAGGAGGACTTCTATGACCTTCTGGACAACGCCTACGGAGCTTGTCCGGAGTACGATGTAAAAATCGTGCTCGGGGACTTTAACGCCAAAATCGGTAAGGAAAACACCCTTGGCGGAGTGATCGGAAAGCACAGCCTCCACGATACAACAACAGATAACGGCTTCCGACTCGCTGACTTTGCGACAGCTCGTAATGCGGTGATAAGTAGCACAAGATTCCCTCGCAAGCGAATCCACACAGCAACCTGGCGATCTCCGGACGGTCGAACCGCCAACCAAATCGACCATGTGCTCATTGACGCAAGGCACTCGTCAAACATCCTGGATGTGCGACCATTCAGAGGGGCAAATGTCGACTCTGACCACTTCCTCGTAGCAGCAAGATTCAGAGCTCGACTGTCCAATGTCAGAAAGCTGCACCAGCCCACCAGGAGGAGGTTCGACATTGGGCGCCTGAGCACACGAGCTGAGCGAAAGACTCTACGGTATGCCTACGTCGAGCACAAATGCCAATAATATGTGGCTGCATTGCCGCTCAGCCATTCAGGAAGTAGCCGAAACCACCTTAGGATACCTACCACCCCCGACAAGAAACCTGTGGTATGATGGCGAGTGTGAGCAGAAATAGGCAGCCACCGACTAGGCGTACCAAAAGGCGCTGCAGAGGAAAACCAGCGCAGCGCAGGAAGAGTACCGAGCCAGAAGAAGGGAGGAGAAAAAACTACTGCGACAAAATAAAAGAATCTGCGCAGCCTCCCAGCTCAAGGATATCGAGGAGTCTATGGATAAACATAAAACACGAGCCTTTTACAAGAAAACCAAAGGCTTTGCAGGAGGCTTCAAAAAGGGCATCCAGGCTCTTCGAAACTGCGAGGGTAATCTTGTCACCGACCTGCAGGGAATAGTGGATGTATTTAAGCAGCATTTCCAGCAGCTGCTTAACGGGCATGACTAAGAGAGAGTGGTAGGGACCGAGGAAATCCCAACTCCAGCCGCTGAAGTAGTCCTCCCACCCAGCATCGAAGAAGTCGGCACAGCTATTCAGAAGCTGAAGAATAACAAGGCCGCATGCTCAGATGGCTTGCCATCAGAGACTCAAGGCTGGCGGCGATGTTCTGGTAGGGAGCATGCACCAGATCATCTGCAGAATTTGGGAAGATGAAAGCATGCCCGACGACTGGAATACCAGCTCTATATGCCCCATCCACAAAAAAGGCGATCCTACCTCTTGCAAGAACTATAGAGGTATATCCCTGCTCAATGTCGCATACAAGATCCTGTCCAGCGTATTGTGTGAACGTCTAAAACCATTTTGCACCGCACTAATCGGCAGCTACCAGTGCGGCTTCCGGCCCGGCAAATCAACTATAGACCAAATGTTCACACTTCGACAAATCCTGGAAAAGACCAACGAGGTTCGAATCGATACACACCATCTTTTCATCGATTTCAAAGCCGCATACGACAGCATTCATCGTGAAGAACTGTTTGGGGCGATGGCCGAATTTGGGATCCCGGGAAAACTGATCCCGAAAACTGATGGCCGCGCTAAAAAACGCGCGATGCACCGTGCAACTCGGTTCTAGGACCTCGGAACCATTTGAAACACGCACCGGATTTCGGCAAGGAGATGCGCTGTCATGTGACTTCTTCAACCTGGTGCTGGAGCAGATAGTGCGACGGGCAGGCGTCAACAGGGAAGGCACTATCTTTTACAAGTCCATCCAGCTGCTAGGATACGCGGATGATATCGACATCATCGCGTGTTCTCGCCGTGGCATTGTGGAAGCATTCACGGCGATTGAGGAACAGGCGAAATGAGTTGGTCTTAAGATCAATGAGGACAAAACGAAATACATGCTGTCAAGCAAAAACCAATCCGTCGCTCACCACCTGTCAATAACAATTGACAGCTACACTTTCGAGGTAGTCAAGGAGCTTGTCTACCTCGGGGCAAACGTAAATTCCACAAATGACACCACAGTGGAGATCCGGCAAAGAATCGCCCTTGGCAACCGCTGCTACTTCGGCTTGTCCAAACAACTGGGGTCAAAACTCCTCATTCGAAAGACCAAAGTCATGCTTTAAAAAACGCTTATACGGAGCTGATTTTGGGTTCTTTCGAGAGAAAAATTCTGCACCGGATATTTGGTCCTGTCTGTGAGGAAGGTAAATAGAGAAGAAGACACAACCGCGAACTCTACGAGCTGTACAAAGATGTGGATGTAGTCCGGAAGGCAAAGATCCGTCGACTACACTGGCTCGGCCACATCGAGCGCATGGACATCAACGCTCCAGCTAAGAGGGTCTTCGACTCCGAGCCTTCTGGTTCGAGAAGAAGAGGAAGACCGAACATCCGGTATAAAGACCAAGTAATCGCAGATCCTCCATGGATCGCTGACCTGATAAGTAAGTAGACCTAGTGCCAACTCGGGTTTCCACTGAATGCACTTCAAGTACAAGCCAATTTGTACTAGCATTCATTGGTCTATGGGTAAGAATGCAATGGACTGAACGAAACCCATCGCTCTTGACCCGTGCTTGGGACCATCGACTATCGATTTCCTCGATTACTTTCTCCTCTTCCCTATTCTCCTACTCACTGTTTGTTCTTCTCTTAGACTAGGATTGTATTCAGCTCATTAGTTGATTACACAATTTGGAATCGGCCTCTGGCTAATACGAGGTATATCGCGCGAAAATACCACATGATATATGGAGAACAAGATATCACGGTAAGTTTTTGAAAGTTCTGATAGAAAGAATCCGAAAAACCTGCAACACGGGCGAGTGACGAATGTGTGAGAAAAAAAAAAATAAATAAATTGCTGACAAGAGCAGGTACTCGATCTCATATTGAGACAGATCGACAGCCATGGACCGGCCCGGATCCGAACTATGGTACCAAAGTAAAAGTGAGCGCTATCGTGTCCGAGTTTTTGGTTTATGCCTGCGAATCTCATTTTTTTTTTAGTTATTTTTTGCGAGACAACTTCACAGATTGTTCTTTTTCGTTGGCCGCTGAGACTTTCAGTTTCCATATGCAAATTGATATGATGAATCTACATGGTGCTTAAGCAAGGCAAGGCGGTTTCTAAGCAGATTTCTCTCGCAGTTACATAGAAAAAAATCAGTTGAGATTTGCATTTGAAAAGACAGATGAATTGATGCCTTTTTTCTTACTAAAGATACTTTGCATACTGTGGGCGGCAACGTATTATGGTTGATGCGGATCGTTATGGCTGAACCACCTATATCGCGATAGCGGTCATTGCTACTACCATTTTCTTCTTCTTTTTTTGAAATTCATTTTTCACTTTTCTGCATTTTTGATTTTATTCAACCGGAAGTTGTTCATAAGAAAATTAAATAAAACAAAACAACTGACTTAAGAACGAAGAGGTCTATCTTAAGTTGGGGAACTGAAAGTGAGTTTAAAATGCAAATTAGTTGGCGACATCGCTGTATCTACGTAAAAAGAGAAGATTTCAGTTTGGATTTAACGGTCCTTCCCTTGAATGAGACTGCTAAAGTGTATTTGATTGTATTCTGTCTCAGAGCGTTCTAAATTTGAATAACAAAATCTACGTTTTTGGTCTTTTCTGTGAAAGGATATCGGCGTGTTGTTTAGTTTCAAATATTTGGTATGAGCTCGATCTGACTAAATGGATTACCTCATAATCGAGATAGCGACGTTCTGGGTAGTCTTAGGTTTGTGCCTATTCTGTATATTCTGATATATACGTTATCCATGGCTGTATGATAAATTGTTTTTTTCTTTTCGGCTCCTTCCTGTTATGGCGATGAGTTCTCTATTTGATGTGAATCGTTTTCATGTTTGGGGACAAAAAGAAATCGCATCGGGCCATCGGGCGTTACAGTCCATGAAGAACCTGAGCCGAGCTTCTCTGAATCACCCATGTTATGTGTGATTTCATTTTCCCATAGGTGAAAGGGACCTACAGTTTATTGCCGGTTCCGAACGGCGAATTTCGAGAAGCTTTATATGACAAGCCTACGGAGCTTGTCCGGAGTACGATGTTAAAATCGTGCTCGGGGACTTCAACGCCAAAATCGGTAAGGATAACACCCTTGGCGGAGTGATCGGAAAGCACAGCCTCCACGATACAACAACAGATAACGGCTTCCGACTCGGACACCGGAGGTTGCCAGAGTCTACAGGGAGCAGCTGAGCGAAAGACTCTACGGTATGCCTACGTCGAACACAAATACCAATAATATGTGTCTGCATTGCCGCTTAGCCATTCAGGAAGTAGCCGAAACCACTTTAGGATACCTACCACCCCCGACAAGAAACCCGTGGTATGATGGCGAGTGTGAGTAGAAAAAGGCAGCAACCGACGAGGCGTACCAAAAGGCGCCGCAGAGGAAAACCAGGGCATGACCAAGAGAGAGTGGTAGGGACCGAGGAAAACCCAACTCCAGCCGCTGAAGTAGTCCTCCCACCCAGCATCGAAGAAGTCGGCAAAGCTATTCAGAAGCTGAAGAACAACAAAGCCGCAGGCTAAAATGGCTTGCCATCGAGAAGAAGAGGAAGACCGAACCTCCGGTATAAAGACCAAGTAATCGCGGATGTAAGACATCTTGGTCTTGACAACCGTCAAGGATGGAAGGCAGCTATAGCTCAGGCTCAGATCCTCCATGGATCGCTGGCCTGATAAGTAACTAAGTAAGTTTCATGACAATTTTACTGCAGGTGGTTTTGTCAGAACCCCGCTGAGGAGAAACACCTTGAAAACACGTTCGATTCGCTCCCGAGTCATCGGCGTCAGAGGCCAACACACTACCCACTGCGCCACGGTGCTCTCAAATAGGGTGTATACGCAGCGTTATTCGACCAGATTTGCTATGGCAAGTTTGTTGGCACTTTACCATTTACCACCAAATCTGTCCAACAAATCAGCACCAGCAGTACTTTTCCAGCCGCAGGGACAGTTTTAGGGTAAGAGGGAGTGAGCAAACAGAGCAGAGAAGATGACCGCTTTTAGCATGGCAAACGCCAGCCTCAATCTCTGTCCCTGTTCAATTCAAGTTGACGCACAGCCTCCGCGTGGCCTCCCCTGGATAGCTGCCTATCATCTGCCAGGTAGTGAACCAATGTGTTCACCGACCACCTAACACCCTTGTTAGAAAGTTATGACGTCGGAAAGATACTATCGCCGGAAACCGCTCGTGCTTTTACCGATCGCGTCTCCCTTAAGCTCTCCAATACACCTCAATCCTCCACGCTATCATTAGAACAGCAGCATTTGCAAACAAGTACTGAAAAGTACTGCATCTGAGTTTTGTGCTTCAAGGCTCCACCACGAAGAAACACCTGGTTCGATGACGAGTGCAGGAGGATTCACACAGCGAAGCAGGATGCAAATAAAGCCTCGCTGCATAGAAGAACAAAAGCAGCTCGTGATTTCTCTATGTACATATGTATGTTGGCGTTACAGTCCATGAAGGACCTGAGCCGAACTTCTCTCAATCACCCATGTTGTGTGTGATTTAATTTTCCCATGGAGCTCCTGAGCTCTACGAGTTAAAAAAAAGGGAGGAGCAAAGCTTCTCAGAAGAAAGAGCACGAGAAGCGCGCGATTGAGGAATTGGAGAGGTGGTACTGCAAGCGTGACGTTCGAAAGTTTTATCAACAGATAAAGCGAACATGCCAAGGTTATAAAGCCAGAACGGAAGCCTGCAGGGATGAGAACGGACACGTAGTAGTAGAATCACAGTCGATGCACAAAATATGGAAAATCCACTTCTGCAGACTGTATAACGGCGATGTTAGTCAATATGCCGCTGTCAGGCAGAATGATCCATTTCTTAATGACGAAGACGGCAGAGACTTCCGTCCCCCTGACCTCGACGAAGTTAAGAATGCCATATCAAAACTCAAGTCGAATTAAGCTGTTGACGCAGACGGGCTGTCTGCTGAGCTCTTCAAGGCAGCTGGGGATAACCTGGTTAGGAGCATGCACCAGCTCATCTGTAAGATATGGTCAGAGAAAAGCATGCCCGAGGAATGAATGATCGTATGCCCGATCCACAAGAAAGGAGACCCCCTGACTACAAAATCCTCTGTGCCGTTTTGTGTGAACGCCTGAAGCCTTTTGTTAGTAAGCTGATAGGTCCTTATCAGACACTCACCACCTGTTTGTCGACTTCAAAGCCGCATACGACAGAGTAATTAGACACGAGCTATACAACGCTATGCCTACCTTTGACATACCTGCTAAACTCGTCAGACTATGCAGGATGACTTTGGAGAATGCTCGCTGCTCCATCCGAATCGGTGAACACAGTTTTGATGTCAAAAAAGGATTTAGGCAGGGCGATGCGCTGGCTAATACTGGCTAATCACTGGCTGACACAATAGGTAGATCACAGCGAGATGTCAATGAGGCGTTTGCGAGTATTGAGATGGAGGCGGCGAAAATTGGTTTGGCAGCAAACGAGGGCATAACATAATATATGCTGTCATCGAAAAAGGACGCTCACCACCGACGTCTTGGCCAGAACGTTTGTATTGGCAGATATAAGTATGAGGTAGTTGAGGACTTCGTCTACCTTGGCTCCGCAGTGACCTGGAACAACGACATCAGTTCCGAAATCAAACGCAGAATCACTCTTGCCAATCGCTGTTTCTTTGGGCTCAGGAGGCAACTGAGTAATAGAGCCCTCTCCCGAACGACAAAGTTGACTCTATATAAGACCCTTATCATCCCGGTCCTGTTGTACGCCGCAGAAGCATGGACACTATCAAAAGCGGATGAGGAGGCCTATAAACGCAGACGGGGGATGGAGGAGAAGATTCAACCACGAACTTTACGGGCTGTACAGCGACATGAGCCTAGTCAGGCGTCTACGGATTCAACGCCTAAGATGGCTGGGCCATGTAGAGCGAATGGACACCACAGCTCCAGCCCGGAGAGTCTTTGAATCCAACCCCGAGGGACGAAGAAGCAGAGGACGGCCGCCCTTAAGATGGGACCTCAGCCAACTGGGTGTGCGGCAATGGAAAGGGCTAGCGAAAGATCGTGCTAGATGGAGGGACATGTTGGTTGAGGCCCAGGTTCACCCCGAACTCTAGGGCCCTCTAAGAAGAAGATTATTCGAGCTAAGCTTGGCGCGCAGCAAAAGACATCCAAGGCTTGAGTTTTTTTAGTTTATTTAGTTTATTTAGTTTAGAACTTTGTAGGACGTATTCCTGAAGAATTTTAATAAATATAGAAAATGCAACAGAAGGGTCACTTTCATTAAGCACACTATCCCAACATTCAAAGCGAAGGTAATTGTTAAGACAAGCAAGATCAGTGTTAACACAGGAACTATTTGGACAATTTTTGTTTATAGAAACACACGAACATTTTACGCTATCTATCCCAAGCTCAACTGCAGCCTGGATGTGAAACTTCAAAAATGAGCCATAAATGTAGTCATTAAACCAAATTACCACCGTAAAAGATAAAGAAGTTAACTGCAAGCTGAAAACCAAAAAAACAAAAGTGTAATCGTGTCAAGATAGTGATAACTAATAAACGCGGCAATCAAGTGACATTTTTTAATCAACTCTCTCAATTCAGTGTTGACATTTACGCACTTCACTAAAGGCTCGTTATTGTTTTATGACATAATCATCTTTATCTGACGGTAATAAATCAAATTTAAGAACAATGGAGTGAAGCGGAACGTCCGAATTTTATCAAATAAGTTTGTTTGTTCCTTAACTTTCGTGGCCTGAATCTGCATATTCGTAGTACGTACACGTCCATACTAATTAAGATTGCGCGATGGCAGAGTGCATTGTTGAGACCAAAACAACCTTGACATTGTATCGTAATACACGTTCTGTCTACGGTCTGATTTACTGCGTCACATAATCCACATCGTCCATGAGTGTACCATAACAGCTATTAGGTACATTGGATAATCACTTTATCCTAATCTTGTCCACTATAGTTTCTGGGATCACAATTGCCCACATTGGCGAGAGATATGCTTCTGTGATGGACATTTTTCCAATTTGCTATATCAGAAAGCTCGAGGGTTGACATCAGCCGCCTACCACAACGTATGGGGACAATGTGTACAACAAACATGACGCTAACCTAGCACAGCGCATGTCTTTTGACCTTGACTGAGTAGTGAACAGATGATTTCGAAACCGGGTAATGGGACTGTGAAACTATGTATGGGAAGTGCTTTCACAACATTTCTGTACTCCCATTCACCGAAATCACAAATTTCGTCGCCATTTGTTGAGAATTTTTTTTCTTTTTTTGACATCTGTCAAACATAACAGTGTAGCATTTACCGGAATGTTAGTTTCCTAACAAAAAAAAAACCGGTCAAGTGCGAGTCGGACTCTATGACTCGGACTCGGAGACTATGTATGTTACCTCATCAAATGACAGATCTTGGTTGCAGGCAGGATTATTTGGATGAAAATCATGTCTGTTGTATGGGAGCCCCCCTTAAATATTCATTTTGTTCTGTTTTTAGTATTTGTCGTGGTAGCGGCAACAGAAATACATCATCTGTGAAAATTTCAACTGTCTAGCTATCACGGTTCATGAGATACAGCCTGGTGACAGACGAACGGACGGACGGACGGACAGCGAAGTCTTAGTAATAGGGTTCCGTTTTACCTTTGGGTACGGAACCCTAACAAAAAAAAATTAAAGAGATCAAACCTATCTACAGCTGCTTTGTAGATTTAGAAAAGGCGCATGACCGAGTTCCTCGAGGTAAACTC
Organism: Eumerus sabulonum; assembly: GCA_951905685.1. NCBI lineage: Eukaryota > Metazoa > Arthropoda > Insecta > Diptera > Syrphidae > Eumerus > Eumerus sabulonum. The sequence goes on from OX645063.1 coordinate 103,389,650, forward strand.
TGGAGTATTCTGCAGGAGTATGGGATTGATGGTCCTCTGTTGAGGGCCATTCAGTCTCTATACAGAAACTGTAGCAGCTGCGTTCGGGTTAACGGTAGTAAATCAACACCTTTCACCGTGGGCGTTGGACTTCGCCAAGGGTGCGTCTTGTCACCTCTCCTTTTCATTATATATATGGACTGGATGTTGCAGCACAGTCGAGGCGAGGAGTGTTTCACATTGGGAGAGTTGAGGATAAGCCATCCTCTTTTTGCAGATGACTTAGTTGTGCCCACATCCTTCCAGACGGAACTCCAGCGCGCGCCAGATAGGTTTGTGGCCGTATGTGCTGATGCTGGGATGAGGGTTAACGTAGGCAAATCCGAGGTTATGGTCATTTCCAGAACACCTGTCCAATGCACTCTACATGTTAGTGGAGTCCCATTGAAGCAGGTGGAGAAGTTTAAGTATCTCGGGGTCTTCTTCACGAGTGATGGGAGGAGTAATACTGAGCTTTCCTGCAGGATTAGCCAAGTTGGGTCAATTTTGAAACAGCTTGGAAGATCTGTTATCAGGAAGACCGAGCTTGGTGTCAAAGCCAAGTTAGTGGTTTCTAACTCAGTATTTGTTCCAACTCTCACCTACGGTCATGAAAATTGGGTATTGACCTAAAGAATAAGATCGCGAATACAAGCTGCCGAAATGAGATTTGTTCGTGCTGTTGTGGGAGTTACTCGCCGGGATAGGATGAGAAACACGGCAGTGCGCGGGAAGCTGAATGTCGAGCAGCTGCTTCTCCGAACGGAAAGGGCTATGCTTCGATGGTTTGGTCCCGTGAGACGAATGTCGCCATCATCACGACTTCCGAAGCGTGACTTGGATGCAATACCATCAGGCAGGCGACCGCTTGACAGACCCAGGACGAGGTCGTTGGACCAAGTCCAAAAACTCGCCTGGGTGCGCCTGGGCATAGCTCCTGATGAGTTAGAGTCGATGGCGGAGGATCGAGTGGCCTGGAGATCCCGCGTGCGCGCATTACCCCCGCGACTCTTTTAGTGGAACATGCGGGCCACTGAAAATGATGATGAGAGATCTTTCGTGTGGAATCAAGGGCCGACTAGATATCAGATGCATCTTAACCTACTCGTACTCTGTGTGCGACGGATGCACGGTCAAGAATAACCAGTCGGAGAAACGACCACAACGAACTGTGTTTTCTAATTCAAATTAGACACAAAACAAAAAATGAAAGTTGATTGTTTTCTTTCGGATCTTTATGTCCATTCTTCCGCCATTCGACTATAGTGCACGCTCCGGGGAGGGAAAATTGAGCCGTTAGGCTGAATTGATATTCAAAACTATCCGGTTCCCATTTCCACTCCCAATCCCGTTCCCGTTCCCGTGATCGTTTCTATTCTTTACGACGAATAGATTGGGAAGTAAATAATTTGTCATCTGGTCACAGCAGCATCGATGCAGTCGAGGGCTTTCAACTCGTTTTATTGCACTTGGTGGTGGTCGGATCTCAGTCACTATCTGTTTGTTTATGCTTCAGGCTTTTAGCACCTTATGGTATGATGGTATGATGACCGGTTGTTTTTACTCTTCGATGCATTTAGAAAGTGAGAGAGGGAACTGATGAGATAAGTGTACAATAATGGCTCAGAACAAGGTTACCAAACCGCTTTGACGGTGGATTACTAATTAATCTATCACGGAAGCGCTAGAACAACACCTCGGTTTGGAAAATCATACATATTAGCCGGTCAAGTAAAGATTCACAGTACCGTTCTTATTGTTATTTCTCACATAAACCGTAGCTAATGGCTGGCAAACTCGGGTAAACGTCATCAAAGTGGGACTATCTGTCCGAAGACCAGTTGCGAATGGGGAGAGAATGAGGAAAGCGATGACTTTTAAGCCGTTTTCCAAACAGCCACTGATGCGATTGTTTACATTTTAGGTGAAAGAAAAGAATAAAAAAAAAAAAAAATCAATTTCGAATGTGAATAACGATGAAGGAGGAAAGAAGGGAATCACTAAAGGTTTATGAACCATAAATCTATGTAGGTAGTAGGCACCACCAATAAGGAAAAATCCAAATGAATGGGCGAAAGGCGATGAAGAAAAGGCTGAAGTGTATGCTGAATATCTTGCTGAAACCTTCAAGCCATTCAAGGGCAACACCGCTACCTGAAAATAGCAATACTCTGGAAATGACAGAGTAATACAGAATGACGCGGTGATAAGTAGCCCAAGATTCCCTCGCAAGCGAATCCATACAGCAACCTGGCGATCCCCGGACGGCCGAACCGCAAACCAAATCGACCATGTGCTCATTGACGCAAGGCACTCGTCAAACATCCTGGATGTGTCGACTCTGACCACTTCCTCGTAGCAGCAAGTTTCAAAGCTCGACTGTCCAATGTCAGAAAGCTGCACCAGCCCACCAGGAGGAGGTTCGACATTAGGCGCCTGAGCACACCGGATGTTGCCAGAGTCTACAGGGAGCAGCTTAGCGAAAGACTCTACGGTATGCCTTCGTCGAACACAAATGCCAATAATATGTGGCTGTCTTGCCGCTCAGCCATTCAGGAAGTAGCCGAAACCACCTTAGGATACCTACCACCCCCGACAAGAAACCCGTGGTATGATGGCGAGTAAGAGCAGAAAAAGGCAGCAACCGACGAGGCGTACCAAAAGGCGCTGCAGATGAAAACCAGGGCAGCGCAAGAAGAGTACCGAGCCAGAAGAAGGGAGGAGGAAAAACTACTGCGACAAAAGAAAAGAATCTTCGCAGCCTCCCAGCTCAAGGATATCGAGGAGTCTAGGGATGAACATAAGACACGAGCCTTTTACAAGAAAGCCAAAGGCCTTGCAGGAGGCTTCAAAAAGGGCACCCAGGCTCTTCGAAACTGCGAGGATAATCTCGTCACCGACCCACAGGGAATAGTGGATGTATTTAAGCAGCATTTCCAGCATCTGCTTAACGAGCATGACCAAGAGAGAGTGGTAGGGACCGAGGAAATCCCAACTCCAGCCGCTGAAGTAGTCCTCCCACCCAGCATCGAAGAAGTCGGCACCGCTATTCAGAAACCGAAGATTAACAAGGCCGCAGGCTCAGATGGCTTGCCATCAGAGCTCTTCAAGGCTGGCAGCGATGTTCTGGTAGGGAGCATGCACCAGATCATCTGCAGAATTTGGGAAGATGAAGGCATGCCCGACGACTGGAATACCAGCTCTATATGCCCCATCCGCAAAAAAGGCGATCCTACCTCTTGCAAGAACTATAGAGGTATATCCCTGCTCAATGTCGCATACAAGATCCTGTCCAGCGTATTGTGTGAACGTCTAGAACCATTTTGCACCGCACTAATCGGCAGCTACCAGTGCGGCTTCCGGCCCGGCAAATCAACTATAGACCAAATTTTCAGACTTCGACAAATCCTGGAAAAGACCAACGAGTTTCAAATCGATACACACCATCTTTTCATCGATTTCAAAGCCGCATACGACAGCATTCATCGTGAAGAACTGCTTGGGGCGATGGCCGAATTCGGGATCCCGGTAAAACTGATCCAGTTGTGTCGCGCCACGCTAAAAAACACCGTGCAACTCGGTTCTAGGACCTCGGAACCATTCGAAACATGCACCGGATTTCGGCAAGGAGATGCGCTGTCATGTGACTTCTTCAACCTGGTGCTGGAGTAGATAGTGCGACGGGCAGGCATCAACAGGGAAGGCACTATCTTCTAAAAATCATCCAGCTGCTAGGATGCGCGGATGATATCGACATCATCTCGTGTTCTCGCCGTGGCATTGTGGAAGCATTCACGGCGATTGAAGAACAGGCGAAACGAGTTGGTCTTAAGATCAATGAGGACAAAACGAAATGCATGCTGTCAAGCAAAAACCAATCCGTCGCTCACCACCTGGGACAAAACATAACAATTGACAGCTACAATTTCGAGGTAGGTAAGGAGTTTGTCTACCTCGGGGCAAACGTAAATTCCACAAATGACACCACAGTGGAGATGCGGCAAAGAATCGCCCTTGGCAACCGCTGCTACTTCGGCTTGTCCAAACAACTGGGGTCAAAACTCCTCACTCGAAAGACCAAAGTCATGCTTTACAAAACGCTCATTCTGCCAGTCTTGCTGTACGGAGCCGAAAGCTGGACGATAAGCAGGACAGCGGAGCTGATTTTGGGTTCTTTCGAAAGAAAAATTCTGCGCCGGATAATTGGTCCTGTCTACGAGGAAGGTGAATGGAGAAGAAGACACAACCGCGAACTCTACGAGCTGTACCAAGATGTGGATGTAGTCCGGAAGGCAAGGATCCAGCTTGACAACTGGAAGCAGCGTGCCCGGGACCGTCAAGGATGGGAGGCAGCCATAGCTCAGGCTCAGATCCTCCATGGACCGCTGGCCTGATAAGTAAGTAAGCTCCTCAGGCTGTGCAGGATGACAACGGAGAATTCTCGCTGATCCATTGAGGTAAGGCGTTAACCGAGACCTTCGATGTCAAAAAGGGATTCAGACAGGGCGACGCACTGTTGTGTTATTTTTTCAACATCACCCTTGAACATATCGTGCGGGATTCACTGGCCAATACAAGAGCAACGATCTACTTTAAGTCTTTCCAATTGCTCACATACCCGTATGACATTGACGTAATTGGCAGAACGCAGTGAGACGTCAATGATGCTTTTGTGAGCATTGACGCAGAAGCGGCTAAAGTGGGTGTGAAAGTAAACGAGGGAAAAACCAAGTATGTATATGCTGTCGTCGTCAAAGAAAGACGCACAACACCGTCGTCTTTTCCAGAAAGTCACAAATGGCAGCTATAACTTTGATGTAGACACGGAATTTGTCTACCTTCACTCACTGGTAACCAGCGCTAATGCCACCAGAGCTGAGATTAGACGTAGAATAGCTCTTACTAACCGCTGTTTCTTCGGGCTCGAGAGGTAGTTGATTAGTAGAGCCCGAACCCTCTCTCGGAAAACTAAGGTGACCTTCTATAAAAAATTAATCATCCCGGCGTTCCTCCTCTGCGGCGCGGAGGCTTGAACTTTGTCAAAAGTGAATGAAAAGGCCCTTGGTCGTTTCGAGAGGAAAATTCTTCATCCCGTCTGTGTTGACGGAGAGTGGTGGAGAAGATTCAACCGTGAACTGTACGGGCTGTACAGTGACATCGGCCTCGTTTACGGATCCGACGTCTTAGATAGCTAGGCCATATAGAGCGAATGGACAGCAAAGCTCCGGCCGGAAGAGTCTTTGACTTCAACACGGAAGGACGATGTTGCAGAGGACAGCCGCATCTAAGGTGGAAAAATGTCCTTAACCAACTGGGCCTATGACCCTGGAAACAGCTAGCAGAAGATCGTGCTTGTTGTTCACCCGAACTATTACCCTGTTTACATGCGTAGTCGAAAGATCGAGTCGAAACTGAATTGAAATTTCGACCCAGGTTTTTCCGCAATGTAGTCGAAAGATCGAAGAGTTCAAACCTAGTTGAAGTGACAAATAGTATATGTATACGGACCTTTTACTTTGATTTAGTTAGTCCTGCGTTGTGCCAACCAGCACGCGAAAAGAAAGAGAAGCAAAAGAGATATCTCACACATACAGAGACAAAATGTGAGTTCGACTCCTCGACCCAGGTTTACATGCATTTTTTCGAGTCGAATCGAGTCAACTCTATTTCAACTCGATCCGCGTTTGTATGAATTTCGATCCTAGTTGAATCCGGATTCAACTACGCATGTAAACGGGGTATATGGTGCTAGAAGGGTGATGTTTATTAGTGAGTCAAGTCTCACACCCATCGTATTCGATAGAGTTTAAAACTGAGTGTGTCACCTTCCCAATGCAAAGATGAAATATTGTCCATTAAATGGAGTGTTTAAGTAGACTAATTGGCCCTATCTCTTGTATAAAAAAAAAAAAAACAGAAATGATTGGAATAAGTAATTGGCAAAAAAATTAAAAACTTACGTTTCTTTGGCGCGTTAACATGAACTGTCCCATCGTTGTGCACGCTGACATCCTCCAACTGTTCGGGGATCTCGGACTCCGTGAACGCGGTACCCTGTCGCTCCGTCACCTCCTTGTATAGCTTTGTAACTTGATATATTAACGCCCATGCCTGTTCCTCGGACAGTGGCGCATTAAACGATATTATAATATTTTTCAAATTTATACAAGACTGAGGGCTATGGCATTTGCAGATGGATGGCGGCAGGGTGGCGTTATTCACAAAAATATCCTTCGAAGTAGGCGAAAGCGTTGTTGTACTATTGTCTGACAGCGATGTCATAGTTTTCGATTCGCCACTACAACTCGTATCCGTTTCATCAACTGAGACCTCCATTTGTTGCTGTTGTTGTTGTTGTTTTTGTTTATTAATGCTACTGTAGATTAATCCACATTCATCCTTGTTACTATTGCTGTTCATAGTTTGCTGTTGTGTTGCTGCTGCTGCTGCTGCAGCCGATTGTGCAGTAGCAGCCGTTGTCTCTGTGATTTCCTCAGCCATATCTGTCTGTCGATAATGGTACAGATGTTGATGTTCATTTAATTCAATTGCAGAAATTCGATTGTCTGCCGTCTTACACGCGTTATACAAAAACTTTCGATTAAGTGACATTTGTCGAACGATACATTTTCCAAATCGAAATCGAAATCGAAATTACAAATATACACACAGAAAAACTAAATGATGGTATAAATCAAAAATCGAAAATTGAAGGATTCTCTTCGCTTTAGACGATTTTTCACTGTTTCCGTTGTTTAAGGACGAAATTTATTCACCGAAAAAGTAGAAAACGAAAGGAAAAAAAAAATGAAACAAAATTTTGCCAAAACACGGCCAATCGGGAGACAAGACAACAATTGCCGAGTATAACGAGCAGAATGAATACCGTTGGTGTGTCAAAACCTACAATCCCCTATCACTGACAGGTGTTTGTTTACTTCGTTAAATGCGTGGCAAGTGTTTGGCCAGTGGATAAGGGGGGTTGATATGGAGGACCAGCCTCAGATGGAGTTGGTTATTTTGTTATTGATTTTCCAATTTGACACTAAGGGACGAAATCGATTTTCGCAAGAAAGCACAGCACACACTCATACACAGAGAAGTACACACGCGTAGCACTGTGTGGACGAGATGAAGGACTTGCAGAGCCGAATGCAAGGCGACAACCTTGACTCACTCTCCTACGGGGTGAAGGTTCCTTTTCTATTTTGGTATTTTCTACTACTTTCGCGTCACACACACGTCGCGAATGGAGATTATGTAAACAGAATTGCTTCTCTCACTTGGATCGTTTCCAATTTCATTATTCAAATGACACAAAACAGAATTAACACAAAATTTTCAAATCGGACAGATTGCTCTGTTTCGCATCCAATGGTTAGGAGTGTAAGACGATTCTTCTCTACCAACTACTACTCACTTCGTTTACTCATCCGTTACTGAATCCGTTGGCACTTGCCAGCGAGCTGGAGGTTCCAAGTGGCACCAGACGAGAGAGTGCTCGATAGACTGATGTTTGGTTGGAGGAGAAATACTTGACGAAAGAGAGCGCGGTTCGAGACGTTATCAGTACGAAGAAAACATGAGACAAGTGTCGTGCCGGTAGACGGTGAATTTGAATCCAAAATGGAATGGAATCCAAAATATCGCTTTTTCTAAAAAACCTAAAGGAAACTTCGATAGTAGATAGAAAAACATCTTTTACACAAGTACCTGCTGCACCAAGTTCGGTCGGCTTGCTATCACCATTCTTCGTTGAATGTTCGAAGTTGCAAGCAGTTCGTACACAACCTATGTTGGATTTGCAGTGAATAAAAGATACACCCACCCGCAACACAAACACACACGTGAGTGCATCTTCATCTTCAACTATGCAGTTCTTTCTAGGAAACATTCGAACGGTCTCGGAAGGTATGTAGTATGCTGTGCCGCCATGTCGATGGCGACCACGGAATTGCATGTCATCGTTCTATGGAATCGTGATGTAACCTACTCGTCGTATGACGTCGGTTCGGGTGAATGTGTTGTTGATAATGTGAAATCGATTGAATAGAACAATGGGATTAGAATGCACTTTCTGTAAGCTTGCTTTGGTCGGATGCTATCTTGGCCGAAGTTATGGATAATGCCGAACGACTTTGGGTTCTTTTCTCACGGTGCCCGTGGTATTGTGACGTGTGTTCGTATGACTGGCTTTGTCGGTAGACTTCTAACGATGTGGATATTGGCAAAAGGTCCTGCCCGAGCCACCTGTTTGATATGAACTTTTTAAAAATACTTGTAAGGGGTGGGCCATCTTACTTACTTACTTTGATGGCGCTACAGTTCAGGCTGAACCAGGGCTTCAACCAACAAGCCTCTCCAGCCGGCTCGATCTTTGGCCAGCCGCTTCCAGTGCCGCACGCCCAGTTGGTTGAGGTCCCTTTCCACCTGTGCGCGCCACATTAAATGCGGTGGTCCTCTCCTGCGTCGTCCCTCAGGGTTGGAGTCGAAGACTCCTCGGGCCGGAGCGTTGATGTCCATTCGCTCTACATGGCCTAGCCATCTTAGACGTTGGATCCGAAGTTGTCTAACCAGGGCGATGTCGCTGTACAGCCCGTACAGTTCTTGGTTGAATCTCCTCCTCCACTCTCCGTTTACACAAACGGGACCAAAGATCGCACGCAGAATTTTCCTCTCGAAACGTCCAAGAGCCTCTTCATCCGCTTTTGATAACGTCCAATTTGGAGCTAGTTAAAGGTTTGAGCTCGGCTTTGAGCGCAGCTTCGCTGTCACTGGAGACGCGTATGTTTTTTCTCCTCTACCTGTGCTTCACAACATAGTGCATGGCGATTAGGATTGCGTATGTTACTGATTGAAGGACAGACGCACATTTTCCTGACGAGAAGTGCGGTCGGATGTTTTCCAGACCTAGAGCCATCCTTGAAAATGCGAAGACTATCCTTTCCAGGTTCAGTATCCAGCCAGAGCAAGTCGGGTGTCAATGCTTCAGAACGCATGTCCATGAGACAGGGGTGGACGGACATTTCTTGCGCAAGCACATTGTTATTCCTGTGCGAGTTGTACCAAAAGCCATTTCTCTTGAGACAAGACCTTACTTTCTGAGCACACCCTCTGATAAATATATCAAAGGGTAGAAGGTTCATCATAGCATCTAGAGCCCCCGTACAGCTGTTTTTTGGAATTTAGTAAAAGGGGCTACGACGTGTTTGGGTGTTAGCCTGATCCACCAGACCACCGATGCATATGAGATTATCGGTCTTATTATTACCGTGTAGATCCAGAGAATCTTTGCGGGCGATAAGCCCCAAAGGCACCTTTGCAGTAGACAGAGAGAACGGCGACATCTGGGCATAGATTCCAGAGACTTTGGGAGCATCGAGCAGATAGTCGACTACAATGCACCATAACAGCGAAGATAGGACGCCTCCTTGCGGGCAGCCCCTGTTTACGTCAGATTTGACACAACGTCCGGGACCTGCATCAGCGATCAACGTCCTGTGCACGAGCATTGTTTTGATCCATAAAACCAGTGTTTCATCTACGCTATGTCTTCTAGTAGCGTTACACATACTGTCAAAAGTTGCGTTATCAAAAGCTTCCTCAATGTCGACGAAAATGCCCAGCGCGTACTCTTTCCAACTAGGTTTTGAAACGCAGTCTCGCAGGATTTTCTGCGTTGATAAGCATATTAAACCTCTGAAAGAGGATGTATTCGAAGGGCAACTTTGCTCATCTGTAACTCTGCTTTTCTCTCCATGCTTTTGAGCAAGAGGGATGTTAGATTTATTGGTCTAAAACTCTTGGCGAGTCAGTAAGCCCCTTTCCATATTTTGGGAATAAAGACTACTTTCACCGTGCGTTGGGGAACAAATGTAGGCAAGTGCCAGGCTAGCAGTGAAAATTCTTTTCAAAATAGGAAGCAGCTGCCTTATACCCTTTTGCAGCATAACAGTGTATAATCCGTCGGTGCCTGGCGTTTTAAAGCCATCAAAGGATGCCACATACCCACAATGCAATATACCAGGTACGCCGATTTGTTTTCATCGTTTCAATCGCTGTTACCGTTGAAGGAGCATGCAAAAGAGCCGATGACAGTCTGATTTCCCGGGACTGAGAGTTTCCGCTTAACCAACTAGCTGGTCGTGCTCAAAGATTTAATCTCTTCGCAGAAGGCCTCATACGAATCATTCTGCGATTTACGCATACGCTTCTTATATTCTTTCTGCTCCGACCGATAATTATTTCAGTCATCTTCGGAATCCGATTTGACCGATCTATTCAGGAGATTTCTGGCTTCCCTATGAAGACTTTGAAGCTCGGCATTCTACCAGGGAACCAATTTCCTGCAGGGAGTCACCAAAGTGCTGACTGATCTGGGTGTTACGGGTTCAGTGATAGAACTGGTACGACAACTGCTAACGCAAAGAGTCGTCAAAGCCAACTTCGCTGGTGCCATCTCAACTAGAATGATCAGCAGAGGCACACCACAGGGTGGAGTACTCTCCCCTCTCCTCTGGAACGTGGTGGTCAATGCACTACTACTGTTGCTATAACAGTAAGGGTAGATATGACCGCCTATGAAGATGACATTGCTATTGCCGCCACAAGAAAACTTCCCACCACTCTAAGCGATCTAATGCAGGGTACATTACATATAGTACAAGCCTGGACACAGTACTTGGTCAATTCCAAGAAGACCAACCTAGTACTGTTTACAAATAAATATAAAATTCCGCCCTTCAACCCACCGAGGCGGGGAGGAACTAAATACCTAGACCTAGTCCTTGACAGAAGGCTGAATTGGAAATCTAACATTATTGATCGCGTCAAGAAAGCAACCACTGCCCTCTATAGTTGTAAGAATGTGGTGGGCAAAAAGTGTGTCTCCAACCAAGCATTATGCACTGGCTCTATACAGTCATAAGGCCCATCCTCCAGTACGGCATCGTAGTCTGGTGGACTGCTCTGGATAAGGCAGTCCATCGAAACCTTCTGGGGAAAGTACAAAAATCGGCCAGCTTATATACATATAAGCGGAGTGATCAGATCAACCCCCACGGAGGCCTTAAGTGTTCTATTACATTTTCCACCGTTGGACCTCTTTAGCAAGCAAGTTGCTGCCTGCGCGGCCCTACGGACTAGGAACATAGGAAAATATGGCCACATCACATAAAGGCCATACTAGCATTCTTATCACTTCGAAGTATCCATGGACACAGACTACATCATCCCGCAGTACATATGTGTTCACTAGAAAGTTCGAAGTTGTCTTTCCATCCAGGGAGGAATGGGCTGAAGGGAAAGTCGTACCGAAGGACTCGATTTCCCTCTATACCGATGGCTCAAAGATGGAGATGGGTGTAGGCAGTGGAGTCAGTGGATTCAGAAACTGCCTTCGCTAGTAGAGATAGTACGGAGTCATAGGACACAACGACGAAGTGTTCAATTACTCCGTGCGCTTTAACTTTACTCTGGCAGCCCCCAAATGTTATCCACAGAATAGTCTAAGTTTGGTTGCCGATAGTGAGTTCGATATGACGAGGCAGACCCTAGGCTTTTCGGACCGCTTATTATGATAAGGATCATAGCATCATGTCGTGATCATTTTTACTACTGCATGCAATTCTGTTAAGGGCGCTAAAGTCTTTGGGGTTTTGATGTAACTGATATCTCTGAAGGTATCTGAAATCATTGGTGACAGCGAAGTCTATTACTTACTTACTTTGATGGCGCTACAGTTCGGGGTGAATCAGGGCCTCAGCCAACAAGCCTCTCCAGCCGCTTCCAGTCCCGCACGCCCAGTTGGTTGAGGTCCCCTTCCACCTGTGCGCGCCACCTTAAATGCGGTCGTCCTCTGCTGCGTCGTCCCTCGGGGTTGGAGTCGAAGACTCTTCGGGCCGGAGCGTTGACGTCCATTCGCTCTACATGGCCTAGCCATCTTAGACGTTGGATCCGAAGACGCCTAACCAGGCCGATGTCGCTGTACAGCCCGTACAGTTCTTGGTTTAATCTCCTCCTCCATTCTCCGTTTACACAAACGGGACCAAAGAATGCACGCAGAATTTTCATCTCGAAACGTCCAAGAGCCTCTTCATCCGCTTTTGACAACGTCCAAGCCTCAGCGCCGTAAAGGAGGACCGGGATGATTAAGGTTTTGTAGAGAGAAACCTTAGTTTTTCGAGAGAGAGCTCTACTACTCAATTGCCTCTTGAGCCCGAAAAAGCAGCGATTGGCAAGAGTTATTCTGCGTTTTATCTCAGCGCTGGTGTCGTTGCTGCTTTCCACTACCGAGTCAAGGTAGACGACTCGGTAGACCCACTTTCGCCGCTTCTGCTTCAATGCTTGTGAACGCCTCATTGACGTCTCGCCTTGTTCGTCCAATAACGTCAATGTCATCTGCGTAGGCAAGCAACTGTGTGGACCTGAAGTAGATCGTGCCTCTTGTATTGGCCGCAGAGTCCCGCACGATATTTTCGAGAATAATGTTGAAGAAATCACATGACAGTGCGTCACCCTGTCTAAAACCTTTTTTGACATCAAAGGGGTCGGTTAGTTCACCTCCGACCTTAATGGGGCAGCGAGAGTTCTCCATAGTCATCCTGCATAGTCTGACGAGTTTGGCAGGAATGTTAAAACATGACATGGCTCTGTATAGCTCGTCTCTATAAACACTGTCATACGCGGCTTTAAAGTCGACGAAAAGATGGTGCGTGTCGACCTGGAATTCATGGGTCTTCTCCAAGATCTGCCGTAGTGTAAATATTTGGTCTATCGTGGATTTTCCTGGCCTTAAACCACACTGGTAGGAACCTATCAGATTGTCCACGAACGGTTTCAGGTACTTACACAGTACGGCAGAGAGGATCTTGCACGCGATGTTCAGGAGGCTTATCCCCCTGTAATTGGCGCAGTCATAGGGGTCTCCTTTCTTATGGACCGGGCAAACGATACTGAGATTCAATTCATCGGGCATGCGTTCTTCCGACCATATCTTGCAGATGAGTAGGTGCATGTTCCTAACCAGCTCATCGCCAGCTGCTTTAAACAGCTCCGCGGGGAGTCCGTCTGCTCCAGCAGCTTTATAAGACTTAAGCTTCGATATCGCTATCTTAACATCGTCTAGGTCGGGAGGACGGGATTCTCCTTCGTCTTCGTCCATTGTGAATGGTTCGCTCTGCTTGACGGCGGCATTTTGACTATCATCGCCGTTATACAGTCTGCAGAAGTGGTCCTTCCACAATCTCAGCATCGACTGTGACTCCACTACTAGTTGTCCGTGTTCATCCCTGTAGGCTTCTGCTCTGGCTTTATAGCCGTGGCATGTTCGTTTTACTTTTTGCTAACATTTTCGAATGTCGTTCCTGCCGTAACATCTCTCCATCTCCTCGATCTCGCGCTTCTCGGGCTCCTTCTTTTTCCTTCTCAGAAGCGCATGCTCCTCTCTCCTTTTCTGTTCATAGAGCTCGCGGGCAGCCCTCGTCCTTCGATGCAATGTGGCCATGTATGCATTCTGTTTCTCTACATGGGCCTGTCTGCACTCATCATCAAACCAGGGGTTTCTCGACGGTGGTGGCTCGAAACCGAGTATATCTGAGGCGGCCTCTCTAATGGCTTTCTGACAACGACTCCATTGCTGTTCTATGGTTTCTGCAGATTGCATCGGGACCTGGGAGAGCTTGAGGGAGACTTGATCGGCGAAGGTTCTGGCGGTCTCCTAAGACTGCAGCTTTCCGACGTTAAATTTTGGTGTTCTTACTCGACTCCGTTGGTTCCGAGAAATTCGCATCCGTACCTTGGGTGCAACAGGGTAATGATCCGAGTCGATGTTGGCTCCTCGAAAGGTTCGGACATCTAGGATGCTGGAGGAGTGTCTGCCGTCGATCGCAATATGATCAATTTGGTTGGTTGTCGATTGATCGAAAGACCGCCAGGTCCCCTTATGGATGTTGAGGTGTGGGAATCGTGTACTTGCTACTACCAGATTATGTCCCGCCATAAAGTCCACTAGCCTTAGTCCGTTTTCTGATGTGGTGTTGTGTAGGCTGTGCTTTCCAATGACCCGTTCAAAGATAGCTTCCTTACCCAGCTTCGCATTGAAATCTCCTAGATTTTGGTGTCATAGCTGGGACATTGCGCATACGTTCTTCCTAGGAGATCATAGAAGTCTTCTTTATGTCGGTCATCCTTCTCCTCTGTGGGGGCGTGGACACATAGTAAGCTTATATTGCCGAGATTGGCCTTGATGCGGATAGTTATGAGGGGTTCGCTTACATACTGGAAGCTTAAGACTTTCTTCCTGAGTCTGCATCGAACAACAAATCCGCATCCGAATAAGCGTTGTTTATTTTCTCTGTAGCAGTTTCCGTAGTAGATATCACAGTTTTTCATCCGCTTTTTGCCTGGCCCATCCCATTGCACTTCTTGGAGCGCGGTAATGTCTGCCTTATAGCAGTCCAAAGAGTTGACCAGTTGTTCGGCTGCACCTGGTCTGTTGAGGGACCTAACGTTCCAGGTGCAGAACCGAAATTCGTTTCCTTTTTGACGTTTTCGGTTGTCGTCAACATGTAATCCGTCCGTATCCGAGGCTATTGGTTGTCTCTGAACAAAATTTTTGTTTTAAGCGATAGGGATGTTAGCCCTAAGCGCAACCCCCAACCTGGAGGGCCAGGTTCCTCTTTCCCCAGGAACAAGGGGTCGGGTCGCTGCACACATTGGTTCACTACCTGGCGGGTGCCAGTATAGCTATCCAGGGGAGGCCACGCGGAGGCTGTGTGTCAACTGGGATTGAGCAGGGACAGAGTTCGAAGCTGGCGTTTGCCAAGTTAAACGCGATCAACTTCTTTGTTCTGTTTGTTCGCTCCCTTCTCCCCCAGTGAAGTCTATTACTAGTTCCAAAAGCTAAAGCATTACAGTCATCTTCGTTTACTAAGTTTGAATTAGGCAACTGGAAACATTGGTTCGATCAGCTTTTCCGACAAGCCTTAAGAAAAATATATTGCGAATACCACGCTAAAACGCTTCTTCTCGGCCCATGTCAGTGACTTGCACCTTGCTCATAGTAAGCGCTCATCCTTCAGATATCTTTCCACATCAACAACAAACACAAAAAGCAGATTCCTTGTGTTGCCTTTCCGCTACAACAATTTGATCAGCTGCAGGCTCTTAGACATCCACCTCCATGTAGACACAAAAAAAGTCCAATTGAATGTAAACAGAGTCAACAAAGCGTGACATGGCGAGCCCCCCCGCGAGTATATCAGATCGAAGTCGACACGATGGCAAAGGTTGTCACACCGGATATGCCTATCCGGACGATTTTAAATAATAATAAATTCAAGAAAATCAATTGTTCGCTGACACTTAATACGAATGACCAAAGGCGGGAAAGGTACATACTATTGAATGGTAACCAACTGCCAAACACAGCATGAGCACATGTCGCCATGGATAGTCGCGCCGCGGTTCAGACTACAGTGTATCTACGGACATACCCCCATGCACAGTGTGCACTGAATAGTGAAAACACAAATCACTTTTCCCGTACACGACAGTAGAGTAGAGTTTTCCAGATGAAAAACGCTCTTTCATCATCATCCACGACGAGCAGTACCATATGGCATTAGGTTGGGTTACGAAATATTTCGGCGAGATCTCCCGCACTCCTTATTACCATATACTCGTGTTCGCTTAAGGAACTGACATGTCTATGAGGCATTAGGAAACGTCACGGTCCACGCACCGTGAACGGCAAATCTATACCGGATGCAGTGCATCACAGGTTAGTGCCAAAAGGCAAACGAAAAAAAAAATCCGTCGATGATGAGGAAATGGGAGAGATCTCATGCGAGATGGCACCTTTCCTCCAACGAATGCTGCTTTCTTTGCGACCCGTGTTCTGCGGTAGCCCTGTTGCATCGGTCGCATCTCCAATTGTCTTGTCAAACAAGCGTCGTGCGGTAAGACCAGGAGTAGTTAAACGACCGTAGACAATAAAGCTCGACATAAGCCGCACGCACCATGAGCATCCACCGAGAAATGAAGGCATCGAACCAGTATTGCTTTATGGCTAGCATATGCAAATAAGTATCTACGCGCAGAGAGTACACCTGTGTCGGTAGTCTTCTTGATGATATATGTCCATTTGTAAAGGCGACAGCAGGCAGGCATGGGCCGGCACTAATGCCAATTGGCTTGCATCCTCCGGCTTTCGATTTTCATGGATTGTCATTACGAGTACTCGTATTTGCCGGCGTCGCCACTGAGAAAGTGGTATCTCCAGTACGGTCGCGGTTGATGTCTAATTTTAGCTGCAGGTTTTGGCTACCGAAAGCTGCTGTAGTAACCTTGCTTGGCGAAAGTCAGATCATTTGTTTAGGCCATTAAGACTGTAGCTGTCGTCCTTCACCCGATTGGGCAATCAATTCAAAGGAAAGGAATCCGATCAGGACACCCGCAATACGCCGCGGATGTACCATACATATATCATGCGGTTCGTCGGCAGGCGTATTATGTACCCGTACCATGCGAACGGATACGCGATCGATTAATTATCGATTTTATTGGCAAATATTTCATTGAAGATTAATTAAATTTGAATAGTATGCGTCGAGGATGTATTCCGTAAGCGTATTCCAGGTGGCTGCTGCATAGTGGCCGCACTACGTGATCGTATCACTGGCGTTGGTATAGTGTGCAGTGTGACTGCGTGCATATCGAGTTGAAAAAGTGCAAGTGCCAATGCTGGCGAGGTGTTGAGTGGAGTTAATCATGGTTGGATAGCTAGCAAACGATTCATATTTCGCTTATCTACATCGTGTGGCTGACGTCGCGTAATTTATGGCGAAAATGCACTGTTAAGTCACGCTATGCAATGAACCTATCAAATGCTGATCTTAACGCTTCTCGTTGAGTATCTGATAGAACGCATGTTTGCATAAGCGACGGGATGCTTGAACGTTACATAACTCGAGAAGTTTCCAATCATCCATGTGCTTGAGACCAGTTAGGAAACCTCGTTGAGAGTCCTCATCAATCTGCTCTTACCGAACCCATTAGAATTCCGTTGTACCTCTTAAGACCGCCAGCTCATGGGTCGATGGTGTTGGCCCGGCACTCGGTCTGACTAAGCAGCAAATGTTCACACGCAGTGTGGTAACGTGTATGTACCTGGCAGATACAAATATGTTGCATAAGGTTTGTGCCGGTCCAGTCAGCGCGTCCCAAGACACCCACATGCATGGCCTACTGCCACCCAGCAAGCACAGATGCAGACATGCTGTGACTGTATTTCAATGTGTAGACACCCAGTGGTCCATTTTTTTGTGCTGAAGATTTATACAAGCCTCGGTCGCCTGGTTGCGGTCCGCGGCCTGGCCGGTAGTTCTGAAATATTTTTTCGTGTTTTGCGACAAGTTGCATGCATTTCCTCAGAGAGTTGGCTATCCACTCCGTCGTGCTGGTCGGACCGTGCTTCGGTTTCTTTGGTTTTAGACTACCCGTGATCCATCGATTAAGATGACATCTGTAACGGATTTTTCATGTTTTCCTTCGCGCTCCGAGATCAGTTACGAACGCATGCGCAACGCACTGTCGCGCTGATCATTTCGAGAAACTCTGAAAAATCTTTAAGTGTCGCATCCAGACGAGTAAGCTTCCGTAATCAATTGGAACGAGTTTGCCTCCTTGCTGTCCGTCGAACTGATGTCGAGGAGTTCCTCGTCGTTCGCTTGTTATGAGTTGTGCTTGTTGGCTGATTTGTGTAGGCGGCAGCGATCTGGATTTATCGATTCGATACCATTACCCTGGTTTTATCGCCAAGAATTTTTTACTGATCAACTTTCACTTCCTTTTGGTTGGACATAAATAAACGACATCGCCTGGAATGAGGATACAACCGAAAGTCGGTGCTGTGACTTTCCACTATTGCTAATGAACCAAAGGTCATGTGCCACACACTTGACGCAAACAGAGAACTGGAACTGATCATCCTCGCTTGGTGTCCGAAGAATTTCCCTATAAATCATCGTCTAGTTTGCTATTAGCTTTCAACTGCAGCTCCGACGCGCACTAAAGTGAAATCGCTTGAGAGAGAGAGGGGGACCTTTTGTATTGTAAATCATAACATAGAGTCACCTGCAGCGCCGGTTTCTCTCCAGCGCTGGTGCGGTCACGAGGCACAAAGTTGCGTCCTTCATCTTCGCCTCATCTTTGGAATTCTACTCGTACTCGTATACCGTGTTACTCCCTTTCACCGTCGCGTAAATGAACAGAGTTCACACGACCGCCAGATATTACTTCCTTGGGCAATAGATATTCGCGGGGATCATGGCCCCGCGGCAATTGCAGTTAGTCGCGTATCCTCATGGTGAGAGAAGACCCATTGACAAGGCCTAAGTACCGCTGTACGACGGCTACAAGGCATATAACATATCTTCTTCTTCTTCTTTTCTTTTTTGTTTTTGCTCTTTCTTCGTTCCTACAAGTTCAGATCAATGTGAAGCCAATTGTCCACCAGGCATTTATCCATGCCGGCCACGTTCGAGCATTTATAATGATGCGGCAGCACAATTCGCGGAAACAAGTCGACATTACATATAAATTAATGAGCCCGCATGGAGCTTATCCGCGAACGATCAAAGGATCAATTCGAATCTAAGCGAACCTTCTTGATGGGCAGTTTAATCGCGATTTTTATTACACGATAGCGACATCTAATGGCACATCGAGATAATTGATTGATCGGGGAATTAGTGTCTCATTTGCTACTACTTGCCAGTCCAATCACGATCGGCTCTTTCTCTTCGTTTCTGTTGGCCAATTGACGTGAAGGGTTTTCGCAACAACAACAATAAAAAGGAGTCGCATATTAACGCATCCTTTGCACGCTTGTTGTGTTTTGATGATAGATGAATGACGACCGAACTGGACGGGGCAGTTTACCAGTGTTTTATGAAATTCTATACGACGACGATGTGAAACAGGAAGTCAAAGCGAGCTTGAAACGAACGAAGCACAGCGTGGCTCGGTTGGTTGGTCACCCGGGTTCTGTCAATGTCAAGGTGACGGATTGTGATATGAGTATGATGCGGCGGACATGGTGTGGACGAGTGGTATGCAAATGACGAATAATTGTGCAAATAGTGTAGAGGGACGTGGTGTGAATTAATTTAGGTTTAATCCATCGGACATGTAGCTTCCTCGATAGCTCGAATGCTTTCGAATTGTACAATTAAGTATTTTATGTGAAATTGGATTTATGTACTTCTCGCATCATAAACACAAACTCACTTAAATGTATGAATTTTAAAAAGCAGCAAGTGGCTAGAAGCAACCTTTCAGCGATAGATCTGAAGTTCCGCAAGGAAGCGAACCAGAACCTGCACTTTTTGTTGTTATTTTTCGAAACCTCTGTTTGGTGTAAGGTGAATGGGGGAACTGAAAGCTTAGTTGGCGGATGGAAACCTTTCCCATTCGCATCAAATATAATAATATCTGATTGAGGGAATGGTTAGGTTAGGTACATGGGTGCCCTATTGACGAAAAGTTAAGGCCCACGTAGACTACGTTGAGTCCATTGTGCCCAATTGTTTATTTAACCCGTTGATACCTCACAAAATCATGCGATAGCTGGTCCTTACAGTCCAGCCTCGCCTCCAGTAAGTGAGACCAAACGTTGGCGCAGTTTTTCCATTATTCCCTCGAATGTGGTCAAAGATCGCCCTAGCTAGAGCATTCTTAAAAATATTCCCCTGTTCGAAGGTGTACTGGCTACTCGGCTTGCCGCGATCTATCACAGCTAGCTGTAAAGCATTCCGGGAAGCCCCTCCGAACTGTACCGTCGTGTTGACCCTTACTCTCTTTGCTGGATTGCCGGCTTCCTCCTGGGATCTTACCCTCTTCGCCTTGAAATCCTCTCTTTTCTTGGGAGCTGGCACGGTTTCTGGCTTGCCCTTACCGGTCTTATCGACCACGTTAGGGGCTACCTTAATAGAACCCGCCTTAGTGGCTACGTTCCTTCTCGTGCCCGTGGTTTTCAAGTTTTTGCCTTCGCCTAGGGCTTGGGTGCAGATAGAACCCGTCTTATCGGCTTCGGTTCCAACTGGCCCAGCCCTCCGCTCCCTTTTCTTGGGGGGTTTTCTGTTGTTTTTATCCCCTTTGCCTTCCTTGGCTTTTTTATTGGATGTGCCCAATAAGGCAATCACCTCCTCGGCCCAAGCGAGCTTCTCTTTCTCCATATCGGAGAGCAGGGGAATGCCTCAAGTAAGCGCTTAAGGTGTACAGCTTCTTCATACTCCTTAAGCCTCAGCTTTCCTTGAGTGAACTTCTTGGCCTTATTTGCATCCTTTTTCCGTGTTACACCTTCCTGGACTGTCTCTTCAGAATCAGCGAGTAATTCCTCCTCTAATTCTTTGGAGATGTCCTCGTCTAACACGCCGGATCCCCTTACTTTGGTCTCTTCCTCTCTGCCAATGGCCACGGCAAGTAGTGCGTCTGCCACCGACTCGAGAGCGAGCTCTTCCTTTTTGTTTTGTTTTTCTTTATTTGTAATTGTATTCGGAATTGTGCACCCACGAGTACGGCCGGAAATATAGATCCAACAGAGCCGCCGAGTATCGGAGTAAGGCATTTGAATACCTTAGGCCTCGCCTGTGCACCTAAGGAAGCTCGTTAGCGGTTGGAAATAAACCCTCCAACCTTTCATCCTTCGGCACGGTTTTAAAAAGCTCACACCACCACTGAAATAGGGTTGACTATCTCTTGGTTCCCGGCCTGGAGACCATGCTGTTGCAAGGCTTCCCGGGCCAGTATAAGCCCCAGCACCACGGCAAGGTGGATAGTCACGCCGCTTGAGGGAATAGTCACAGCTTTCATTCTATAGATGAAGATGTCCGTGGTATTCTGTGATCTTGGATCAATATAAACACTTCCTAAAAAGGCATTCAGCCTTGTAATCTTCAACGCCAAGCACTCCTCCACCATCTCGAAAACAGCTATCCAGTGTATACAAACTATGAACCGAAGCCTGCCGGGACGAAAATGGACAACTTGTAGTGGAGTCACAGTCGATGCTGAGAATCTGAGAAAAACATTTCTGCAGACTGTAAAACGGCGATGATGACCCAAATACCGCTGTCAGGCAGAACGTCACACTCACTTTGGATGACGATGGACAAGCCCGAGTATCGAGACTGAAGTCGATCAAAGCTTCTGAATATGATGGACTGTCCGCAGAACTGTTTAAAGCAGGTGGAGATGATCTGTAAAATAAGCATGCCCGATGAAGAAAGGACATTCAACCAACTACCGAGGGATCAGTCTCCTTAACATTGCGTACAAGATCCTCTCTGTTGTTTTGTGTGGACGCCTGAAACCGTTCGCCAAAATTCTGATAGGTCCATTTTAGTATGGTTTCAGGCTGGGGAAATCCACTATAGACTAGATCTTAACACTGTGGCATATTCGGAAAAGACCCAAGAAATGCAAATCAACACTCACCACCTATTCATCGATTTCAAGGCCGCATATGACAGCGTGCATATAGGCGAACTATACAGTGTCATGTCCAGTTTCGCCATTCTTACCAAACTCGTCAGATAGGATGACGATGGAACCTTAATGCTGCTCCTTCAAGGTCGGTAACGAACTTACCGAGACCTTCAATGTCTAAAAAGGTTTAAGGCAAGGCGACGTGCTGTCTTGTGACTTTTTCAACATCATATTTGAAAAGATCACGATCTTCCAAAAATCCTTTCCACTGCTAGCTTACGCGGATGACATTGACGTGATTGGTCGAACACAGCTAACCGTCAATGATTCCTTTGTTGGCACTGAAACAGGGGCGGCCAAAATGTGTCTTGGCGGTAAACGTGGGTAAAACAAACTACATGCTGTCATCAAGGAAGGGCATTCAACATAGACGTCTTGGACAGAGCGTAACAATGGGCAGCAAAAACTTTGAGGTAGTGAAAGACTTTATCTGCCTCGGTTTCGCAATAAATAGGGACAATAACATCAGCACCATGTCAAACGCGATCAACTTCTTCTTCTTGCCTCTGAACAAGAGGCATATAAAGCCATGCTGCAACGATGGACAAGAGCTGCTCACGAAATCTATGAGCAGAAGAGAAGAGAGAGCACTGAAAGCGTGAGATCGAGGAGATGGAGAGATGCTTCCGCAGGAATAGCGCCCGTAAGTTTTACAATAAGGTAAAACGAACATGCTATGGCTACAAAGCCAGAGCGGCGGCCTGCAGGGATGAAAATGGAGAACTGGTAGTAGAGTCGCAGTCGATGCTGAGGATTTGGAAATACCACTTCTGCAGGCTGTATAACGGCGATGATAGACAAGATACCGCTGTCAGGCAGAACGAGCCATTCGTAATGGACGACAGGAAGTCAAAATAGCGATATCAAGACATAAGTCTAATAAAGCCGCGGGCGCTGAGTCTGCTGAGCTTTTTAAGGCGGCTGGAGATGAGCTGGTAAGGTGCTTGCAACATCTCATTTGCAAGGTATGGTCGGAGGAAAGCATGCCCTTATTAAGGAATAAGTCTCCTTAACTACGCATATAAGATCTTCTCTGCCGTATTGTGTGAACGCCTGAAACCGTTTGTGGATAACCTGATCGGCTCTTATAAGTGTGGTTTCGGGCCAGGTAAATCCAAAATAGACCAAATATTTACGCAGATCTTGGAGAAGACCAAATCGACACTCACCCCCTCTTCGTCGATTTCAAGGCTGCATATGACAGCGTGTATAGAGATGAGCTATACAAAGCCATGTCTAATTTTAACATCCCTGCCAAACTCGTCCGACTGTGCAGGATGACAATGGAGAATTCTCGCTGCTCCATTAAGCAAACCGAGACCTTTGATGTTAAAAAGATTTAGGCAAGGTGACGCGCTGTCATGCAACTTTTTCAACATCGTGTTTGAAAAGATCGTGCAAGAGTCACTGGCCAACACAAGAGGTACGATTTATTTCAAGTCTACGCACGAAGCGGCTAAAATGGGTCTCAAGGTTAATGAGGGTAAAACCAAATATCTGGTTTCATCTAAAAGAGATGGACAACACCGACGTATTGGCCAGAACGTCACCAAGGGCGGATATAACTTTGAAGTGGTCAAGGAATTCGTCTACCTTGGCTCACTGATGACCAGCGACAACAACACCAGCGCTGAGATATAATGGAGAATCACTCTTGCCAACCGCTGTTGCTTTGGGCTCAAGAGGCAATTGAGAAGTAGTGCCGTCTCTCGGAAAACCAAGGTGACACTATATAACACCTTGATCATCCCAGTCCTCCTTTACGGCGCAGAGGCTTGGACCTTAACAAAAGCGAATGAAGATGCCCTTGGTCGTTTCGAGAGGAAAATTCTGCGCACTATCTACGGTCCCGTTTGTTCAAACGGTGTATGGAGGAGAAGATATAACGAAGAACTTTAGGGGTTGTACAGCGACATCGGCCTGGTACAACGTCTACGGATACAGCGTCTAAGGTGGCTAGGCCATGTAGAGCGCATGGAAGATACAGCTCCGACCCGAAAAGTCTTCGAATCCACTCCGGAAGGAAGGCGCGGCAGAGGACGGCCGCCTCAGCGGTGGTGCACGCAGGTGGAAAGGGACCTCAACCAACTGGGCGTGCGGCACTGGAAACAGCTGGCCAAAGACCGTGCCGGCTGGAGACGCTTGTTGGTTGAGGCCCAGGTTCACCACGGACTGTAGCGCCACCTAAGAAGAAGAAGAAGCTGGCTGGCGGCTATGTTGGATGGCAGGTGGCCAGGTTGACTGGCTGGTGGCCAGGTTGACTGGCTGGTGGCCAGGTTGGCTGGGAGGTGGATAGGTTGGCTGGCTGGTAGCCAAGTTGGCCGGCTGGTGGTCAGGTTGGCTGGCAGGTGGCCAGGTTGGTTGGCCGGTGGCAAGGTTGGCTGGCCGGTGGCAAGGTTGACTGGCTGAGTGTAGATTTGCTGGCTGGTGGCACGGCTGGCTAGCAGATGGCCAGGTCAACTAGTTGGCAGCAAGGTTGGCTGGGTGGTGGCAAAGCTGGCGGCTATTGGCCAAGTTGGCTGGCCGGTGGCTAAGTTGGATGGCAGGTAGCCAGGTTGGCTGGCAGGAGGCCAGGTTTGCTGGCTGATGGCAAGATAGCTAGGTGGCCAGGTCGTCTGGCTACCTGGCGACAAGGGTGGCTGACTGGTGGTAAAGCTGGCTGGCAGGGGCCAGGTTGGCTGGCTTTCGACATGGGTGGCTGTGTGGGGGCCAAGTTGGCTGGTTGTAGGCCAGATTTCCTGGCTGGTGGCAAAGTTGGCTAACAGGTGGTCAGGTCGGCTGGCTGGCGGCAAGGGTGGCTGACGTGTGTGAAAGCTAGCTGGCTATTGGTCAAGTTGGCTGGCTCCTATCTAAGTTGGATGGCAGGTGGCAAAGTTGTCCAGCGGGTGGCCTGGTTGGCCGGATGGCGGCTAGGATGGCTGACTGGTGGCAAAGCTGGCTGGCTATTGGTCAAGTTGGCTGGCTGGTGGCTAAGTTGGATGGCAGATGGAAAGGTTGACTGGCTGGTGGCTAAGTTGGCTGGCAGGTGACCAGATTGGCTTGCTGATGGACAGGGTAACTAGCTCGTGGCCAGGTAGGTTGGCTGGTGGTTAGCATGTTGGTGGCCAGGCTGGCTAGCTGGCAGCCAGGTTGAGTGGGTGGTGGGCAGGTTGACTGGGTGGTGGCTAGGTTTACTGGTTGATGGCCAGGTAAGCCGGCTGGTGGCTAGTTTGGCTTGCTGGTGGCTGGTGGTGGCTGATGGCAACTGTACGAATCGTACAGCGGCATGGGCCCAGTCAAGCGTATTAAAGTGGCTAGGCCATGTAGAGCGTATGGATAACACAGCTCTGGCCCGAAGAGTCTTTGAATCTGAGCGATGGGGATAATTCAACAGAGGACGCCCTCGACTGAGACGGCGCACACAAGTAAAAAGGGACGTCGAGGGAGACAGCTGGCAAAAGATCGTGCAAGAAGATGTCAAAGAAGGAGACCGAGCTTTTCTGCACACAGGAAGCAATGGGCCAACAATTATAACAATTGGACAGGTTCTTCCCGAACTGTATTGCCATCTTGTAAGAAATAAATTAAAAGAATAGTTGCGGCTGTGTACTGCCCTATTATAGGCTTGATATGATGTGATGTGACGTAAAGTAGTTAATTCTCCTAATTGGAATGGTTGTAGTGCCCAATATCGGGTGAGGTCCTTTTAGGGATCTCATTCATCGTTTGCTTTCAGGTGAACGTTAGAGAATTAAACTCGCGCATACAAAATGAAAAGGAATCTGTTAAAGGGAGAGGGCCATATATCTAAATTATCTTTTCTACCAGACCCTTTAGGCTTAAGAATGTCCGGTATAATGGGTCTTCTTTTCTTGAAAAGCCCTCTGTCTAAAAACTCTCTTTTGTCTTGTTCAATATTATGCCCAAAAATATTGGCTTATCCAATACCTTCGGTTGGATCTAATCGCCCAATTGCGATTGAATGACGGAATTTGGTCCACCAACCATAATCGAAATACGACATAATCGACATAACGCCTGTTAGAGGCAGGTATGGAAACGCTTGATTACCTCATGAACGCAAACATTCCTCCAAGTCTTATCTCAAATTAGTCCAGATACCAGTTCCAGTCCATACATGACTTAACCACGATTCGATAAGGCACTTTAAGTTAACACAACCGTCCGTTTTACAGATACGCATGCTAATTAATATCTGCATACTCGTGATCAGCCTATCTAGTTCGTTTAGACTCACTCATAGGCTTACCACATACGGAAGAAAGAGAGTCAGAGAAAACCAAACCCAAAGAAATGCATCTCATTTTCATTTTCATTATCCATTGCATCCATAACTTATTGTTGCACAGAGGCAACTCCCTTCGGCCCTAATTTACCGGCTACGTGATAGCTTAAGCTTCAAGAGCCCAAACACCACGAATTACGAAAACGAATTAAGTTACACAGGAGACAAATGGGAGGTCAGTATCGACAGGTGTTCGAATTGGATATAACATAATCAACACCTGAAGCGAAGAATCAATTCCACGTCCACGAGGTGTTAATTTGAGAAGGTAACGCTGTCCCTTCGGACAAGTGTGCATGCAATTTGCACCAAATCATCTGCTGCGTAATAACTAGTAGCCGAAGGGTTAATCATTTCCTGTGCCTTCAGCCATTGGTAATGGGCCCATGGGTGGATGGAATCAGTCCGAAAACCGGTTCAAGGGTGATTCTTAGAACCCCATTAGGTACACTTGAACAAGGTAGACTTGGACATCGAATAAAACCAATTAAACAGCGATAAGGTTCACTCGTAGATCTCGCGGATGGAAGACGGTTTAATGAACTGTAGCAACCATCGGAAGATGAAATCCAATCGGAATCGGAACAGCTCACATTGTAAATAGTGAAGCGCCGCCATGTGAAAATGAGGCTAGGAAGTGGGCTGTTAAGCTCACGGGTATAGACCGAAGGTAACCCTATCCGAATGAGGAAACTAATTCAAAGGCTCGTGCATCTTAGCTTATGTACTTTTCGTCGTTTGTTTTTGTTTTTTTCTCTTAATTTCATAGAAATCCATCAAGTCTGCCACACCCTTTGGCTTGTTGACTGTACGAGTAGTAAGTCGTATTACATACTCGCTGGCAAGCATCCAAAGTAGTCGATAGTGAATGAATGAGTCGTGCTGGAGGCTACTGTCATCGTTGTTGTCATAATAGTTCATGGGGCTAACTAGACCAACTCGGGAAAAGGGAGGGGGGGGGGGGGGGGGGGGGAATTGTGGCCACCACCGGTGGCGGATCACATGGCTGCTGACATCTATGACC
Source organism: Eumerus sabulonum (assembly GCA_951905685.1). Taxonomy (NCBI): domain Eukaryota; kingdom Metazoa; phylum Arthropoda; class Insecta; order Diptera; family Syrphidae; genus Eumerus; species Eumerus sabulonum. Next base: position 103,416,526 of record OX645063.1, read on the forward strand.
AGGGGAGCATAACATTAAGGTACTTAGTGCACTCAATCGGGTGCGGTAAGAGGGAGTTTTTATTCTTTATGTTTCCATCTCTTCCTGTGCTCCTTGGGGCGTGCAAAGATGCTTCATGGAACGTGTTTTCAAATTCTCTCTGTACTCCTATTTACTCTTTGTCTTTCTGGCTTTTGTTTTATTTTGTGTCTTTCCCAAAGTCAGTTGATTCCCATTCGAGTTCGATGACTTGTTTGAAGTGCTGTAGTGGAAACAGGTGGATGGAGGAGCGTTTCAACTAAGAACGTTAGTCGGTGGCGGGATGCAATCATTTGTAAATCAATCAGATGGGCACGGCTTAAAGTGGGCACTTCATGGACAAGGCACACGGTTATTCGAGTACGTTTGCAGACAGTACTGCCTCTTGTCGGTTATTGGCGCCGGAAGCTGAATGGATTTAAGAATGTTCACGAATGACCTGAAAGTCAATTGGAACAGCTTTAGCAATGGCTCTTAAATTTATGACTACTTCCCATCGTTGGTGCTTTAAGGTATAGAGCGTAGTACTGACCCTTGCGGAACTCCATCAGATGTGTGCTACAATGTGTAATAGTCTGAATTTGGTTACACTCCGATTAAAATACCCTGTAGAGGCGCCAATTGGAGGGTAAGTAAACAGTATACCCACAGCGACCACCTCTTTAAAATAGTACCGAGGAGAGCCAATCAGGAACCCCCACCAAAGAAGTCATAACGAATGGGGTGGAAAAAAGGCACACTGAAGGAAGACTCTTTTACCTCCACATTTAGACGGTCTGCAATAGGGTCAGGAATACCAAATGCTATGACTGGTGAGATTAATAAACATGTAATGAGGGCCATGGTCCGGAAAATGTCTAAAAATCGCCGGCCAGCAAGAGACAGCAGAGCTACGCAGCAAGTGCCATAAAGCGAGAAGACTGTTCCGGCGTCCAGAGATTTGCCTACCGATCAGAATTAACAGATGCAATACAGGGACCTGAAATTAACCATTCGGAGAAGCAAAAGTGAGCAGGCAGATCAAAGTCCTTGGGGTACTACCTACAACACAGTTATGGCCAAACTCAAAGCCGCCACTAGGGCACCCTCAATGCAGCACTCATGTCATCCTTTAGAGACAGCTGTATACCCAGGTCAACTACACGCAAACAATGTGTGCCCTGGTGGAATACTCAGCTTGAGTTCCTAAGGAAGCAGGTGAGATCGCTGTCTAACAGAGTTCAACGGTATAATAGCTGGACTGATTATAGATCTGCTCTAACTAAATACAACCTCGAATTGAGGAAATCCAAGAGAACGTCTTGGAGGAAACATTGCGAGAACATAGACTCGCTTCCAACTGCGGCCCGACTCCACAAAGCACTATCTCGAGAGCACACAAATGGGCTCGGGCTGCTTCCCAAATCAGACGGCACCTTTACCGTCAATCGCAGGGATACCCTGGAGACTTTGCTCGAGGTGCACTTCCCTGGTTCTAGTCCTTACTCGATGTCCTCTGATGATCAAATACACGTCATAGAAAACATCGACAGTAGAACAAATAGCCTCTCTGGTAGACTCTTCAGCCCTGACAGGGTCAAATGCGTCAAATCGGTTCATTCAAACCCTACAAGGCTCCAGGCAAACACGGCGTATTTCCTGCGATCTTACAGAAGAGCTTCAACACAACTCTACCACCACTGATAGTTCATTTTAGGTCTTGCTTTAACCTGGGATACATACCCCAAGTTTGGAGAGAGGTCAATCTCGTCTTCATCCCCAAGATTGGGAAGCCAAGTGAGCAACCTAAATCCTATCGCCCTATCAGTTTGACTTCGTTCTTTCTAAAAACAATGGAGAAACTGATAGAGCTCCATATTAGAGGTATCCTGGAAAATCAGATACATACCTTTGCATCCCCACCAGGATGCATATCGCAAAGGACGATATACCGAGAATGCACTACACCATTTGGTGACGCGCATTGAAAATAGTTTCACACAAAAGGAGGTCGCAAACTGCGCCTTCCTCGATATAGAGGGAGCCTTCGATAATACTGGCTATGAATCGATCACCACTGTACTATCCTGCAGAGGTGTGGACCATCCCACTAATCACTGGATTAGGGCAATGCTAAATAGCCGTATCATATCAGCCACATGCGGAGAGGTCTCAGTGACAGTATCGGCGGTTAGAGGATGCCCACAAGGGGGAGTCCTCTCACCACTGCTTTGGTCGATAGTCATCGACGATCTACTACGCAAGCTAACTGCTTGGGGCTACGAGGTCATCGGATATGCTGATGACCTAGTAGTCATTGTTACGGGCAAGTGCGATATCACTGCCTGTGAGCGCATGCAGCTTGCGCTCCAACTTATCTCTGACTGGTGTGGCAGAGAGGGTTTATCTATTAACCCAAATAAGACAATCTTAGTCCCATTTACAAAGAGGAGAAAGGTACAACCCTGCTCAATCTTACTAAATAGCACACGCATAGAATTTTCAGAGGAAGTAAAGTATCTAGGTATTAACCTAGACCGTAGACTCAACTGGAACTCCAATATGAGAAATAAACTCATGAAACGACTAAGGCCATGTGGGGACTTAAACCTAAGGTAGTCCACTGGCTATACACCGCGATAGTAAGACCTATCGTCACGTACGGGTCCACCGTATGGTGGACAAAAGTTGAGCAAAAAACTATAATTGCTAGGCTTCAATGCCTTCAGAGACTAGCGTGTCTCGGCATCACAGGCGCTATGCCAACCTACCCCACGGCAGCCCAAGAAGCACTCATTGGACTCACTCCACTGCACCTTTTCATCAAAAAGGTGGCACTACGCAGTGCAATCAGAATTCTTTGTTTGGGAACAAATATGCCATGTAGACCCGCTGGCCACATGTCCATATTACAACACCTTCCCGAGCTGGATATGATTGCTACAGTCTCGGACGCATTCACACACACCTTCACCTTTGACGAGAAATTTGAGATACTGATCCCAAACTGCTCAGCATGGGAGCTAAATGTCAAAGGCCTTAGGTGGTACACGGATGGTGCCAAGATGGCTTCCGGCGTTGGCGCCGGCATCTTTGGACCAAAACGCAAGATCTCGAAGGCCCTGGGAATAAGCCCCAGCATCTTCCAAGCAGCCATGTCATCGAACGTGTTTTTCACGGTGTTTCTCCTCAGTGGGGTTCTGACAAAACCCCCTGTAGTAAAATTGTCATGAAAAGCTTCTCGAAATTCGCCGTTGGGAACCGGCAATAAACTGTAGGTCCCTTTCACCTATGGGAAAAATGAAATCACACACAACATGGGTGATTGAGAGAAGCTCGGCTCAGGTTCTTCATGGACTGTAACGCCAACATACATACATCTTCCAAGCAGAGCCGCATGCCATCCTAACATGCGTCAATCTAAATCTCGAGACTGGCATCAGAGAAGGCGCTGGGTTCGTACAGCACGATCTCAAAAACCGTCAAGGAATGCCATGTCGCCCTACAAGACCTCGCCAAAAGAAACAATGTTAAACTTTGATGGGTGCCAGGACGTAAAGGTATCAAGGGCAATGAAATTGCCGACCAACTTTCCAGGAAAGGTTCTGCGGCATTCTCGGGTCTAAGATAAATGACTTCTTAGTCAAGTGGGAAAAATTGCAACACCTGTCCTTTTGGAACAGCGTTCGGGGACTCCGTCAATCTAAACGACTTATACGACCCCTGAACAAGCACCCTTTTGACATACTCAAACTCAATAGGGTGGATATCAGAAGACTAGTCAGCTATCTAACGGGACACTGCGGTCTGAGATATCATCCAAACAAAATTAGCCTCTCGTCTTGAGGACGAGGAGACGGCAGAACACATACTGTGTGAGTGTGCTGCTCTCTGCAATCTTAGGAAGCGTATCCTTCTCAGTGAAGTTATGACTCCTGAGGGGATCATCCTGGCACCTACGAGAAGCAGTCTGGAGAGGCTACCCGGCTAATCGGCTAGTAGGTACAATAGATCTGCAAAGGTCGCAGTGCCGTTTTGCTAATGGTAGCACTAGCCCCATATATAGGAAAAAAATAAGGGCACCCTCATCCTCATGCCTTTGATAATGCAAAAAATAGTGTCGGGAAATATGTACTTGAAGTCGTAATCGTCATGGAAATAGGACTCCTAGAAATGTACAGATGGCCAAGTAAGACCCTTAAGCTAGCCCTAAACACAAACACGAAACCATTCCTAGAAATGTATAATAAGTGTCTCATCGAAAGGCCCTTTCCAGACCAACGGAAATTCTGCTGTCTAAAGGGAATCCTAGTCATACCAACCCATATGCCTTCCAGACACAATGGGTAAAACTTACTTACTTACTTACTTATCAGGCCAGCGATCCTTGACGGTCCCGGGCACGCTGCTTCCAGTTATCAAGACCAAGATATCTTACATCCGCGATTACTTGGTCTTTATACCGGAGGTTCGGTCTTCCTCTTCTTCTCGAACCAGGAGGCTCGGAGTCGAAGACCCTCTTAGCTGGAGCGTTGGTGTCCATGCGCTCGATGTGGCTGAGCCAGTGTAGTCGTCGGATGGGTAAAACACTGGAGAGAATTATAGGTTGGAGGTGGCAATCAATGAAGCCAGGGGACTTTCAAACGAACAGTATGGATTTAGACAAGCTCGTTTTACAATTGAATCTATACGGAGGGTAACCACAATTTTGGAAGAAACTATTCAGGGCAGGAGATAGAGAGGAAGCACAATCAAGTATAATCACAGTGGACTTCAAAAATGCGTTCAACTCTGCAAACTGGGGACGTATTGTACACTCGCTTGGAGAAATTATGCTGCCAGGGTTCCCCATTAAAATAATATTAAATTAATTCGAGAAACGGTACCTATTTTACCACTAAGTAAAACAGGTACCACAAGGATCGGTACTAAGACCTATTCTGTGGAACCCTAAGTTTGATAGGGTTCTGAGGCTTGAATTCCCCAACGAGACAAAACTCATAGGCTTCGCCGATCATAATGCAATTATAATGTCAGCGAAACACCAACGGGCTGAACCTTGGCCTCAACCAACAAGCCTTTCCAGCTAGCACGATCTTTTGCTAACTGTTTCCAGTTGGTTCAGGTCCCTTTCCACCTGTGTGCGCCGTCTTAGATGCGGCCGTCCTCTGCAATGTCATTCTATAGTTGCCGCAGTTATAGGGGTCTCTTTTCTTATGGACCGGGCAAACGATGCTGAGATTCCATACATCTTGCATGCTGGTGCACATTCGCAACCCATTCATCTCCATCTGCTTAAAATAGCCCAGCAGACAGGCCGTCTGCGCCAACAGCTTTATTAGACTTCAGTTTCGCTATCTTAGCTTCGTCTAAGTAGGGTATACGGAGTAATCTTCATCCAGTGTGAATGGTACATTCTGCCTGACAGCGGTATTTTAACCACCTTCGCCGTTAAACAGGCTTTGCATATTCTCAGCGTCGACAGGGATTCAAGTACGAGGTGCCCATGTTCATCCTTGCAAGCTACCGCTCTGGCTTTATAACGCCGACATCTATGTTTTACTCTTTGGTAAAATTTTCGAACGTGGTTCCTTCGATAACATCTCTTCGATCTCACGCTTCCGTGCTCTTTCTTTGGGGGAATGCTACCAGCGGATATATTAGCTATCGAGCAAAATGCCGAAATCCAAGAAATCCCTGCTTTTGTCAAAGATATCACACGAGGCAGGTGTGATAGAATCAGTCAACAAAGGGAAGATCGACTTATACCGGATATAAAAAAATGGATGAATCGACACCACGGAGAAGTGGATTTTTATCTCACTCAGTTCATAACCGAACATGACTGCTTCCGATCCTATCTAAACAGGTTTGGGCTTAATGAGTCTCCAAACTGTGAAGAGGCCAGAGAAGATGCAGGGCATGTAATTGTTCAGTGCCCACATTTTAACACAGAACGCAGAGGTCTTGAGGAAAGACTTAATCACTGAAGTAGGGCGATGCTAATTAGCCACATCCGGAGAGGTCTCGACAGTATCGACGGCTAAGGGGTATCCACAAGGAGGAGTTCTATCACCCCTTCTCCGGTCGGCAGTTATCGACGACCTACTCTGCAAGTTAACCAATTTCGGATACGCCGATGACCTAGTAGTTATTGTTACGGGCAGGTGCGAAATGTCTGCCTGTGAGCGCATGCAGCTTGCGCTTCAGTCTTTCTCGGACTGGTGTGGCAGAGAAGATTTATCAATTAACCCAATTAAGACAATCTTATTTCCGTTTACAAAGAGGAGAAGGTTGAAGCCCTGCTCGGGCTTTCTAAGTAATACAAACATAGAATCTTCAGAAGAAGTTAAGTACTTAGATACTTAACTTGACCTTGATCGCAGACTTAACTTTTTTTTTTTTTTTTTGTATAGTTACCCCCGTACAAAGGCGACTAAAGCCCTGTGGGCCTGTCGACGCACTTACGGTAAAACCTGGGGACTTAAACCTAATGTAATCCTATGACTATGATTCTATACCGTGATAGTAAGACCTACCATCACCTATGCGTCCACGAGAAGGTGGACAAAATTTGAGCAAAAAACGATAATCGTTAAGCTTCAAAGCCTTCAGAGACTAGCGTGTCTCGGAATTACATGCGTTATGCCAACCTGCCCTACGGCAGCTCAAGAAGCACTGATTGGACTTACTCCACTGCACCTATTCAAAATGTTGCATTACGTAGTGCAATCAGAATTCTTCGCTTGGGAACAGGCCTGCCATGTAGACCTATGGGTCACATGTCCATCCTGCAACATTTCCCTGAACTGGATATGATTACCACATACCTTTAACTTTGATAAGAGATTTGAGATATTGATCCCAAACCGCACAGCATGGGAAACCAGTGATCCCTTGCTCACCGTCAAAGACCTTAGGTGGTACACTGAAGGCTTCAAAATGGTTTCTGGTAGTGGCGCCGTTATCTTTGGACCAAATAGGAGGATTTCGAAGGCTCTAGTAATGAGTCCTAGTATCTTCCAAGCTGAATCATATGCCATCCTGACATGCGTCAATCTAAACTTAGAGACAGGAATAAGAGGACTAACCATCAATATATTCTCTGATAGTCAAGCAGCACTTACAGCGCTGAGTTCGTAAAGCACGAACTCAAGATCCGTCAAGGAATGTCATGATGTCCTACAAGACCTTGCCAAGGGAAATATAGTCAAACTGTGGTGGGTGTCAGGGCACGAAGGTATTAAGGGCAATGAAATCGCCGATCTACTCGCTGGTAAAGGTTCCAGCGAAAGGTACATACATAGGTGCCGAACCCATCCTTTTCGTAGTGGAGAAGCTTCTCGTCTATTCTGCTAGTCGACAAAATCTACATATAAAGGTCGCAGTGCCTCATGCTATTTTTTGAGCACTACGCCCTTAAAGAAAAAAAAAATGTCATCAAGGAACTTCGGTGGATGGAAAGAGTCAGGGAGAGCAAGAAGACCCAAACGGCGGCTCCCTCGGAATAAGGAACATCAAACAGGGAAAGAAGAGCATAAGGTGCTAACTAGCCCCCCAGAGTAATACAATACGGTGGTCCCGCGGGGAGTGTTGTTCAAGTGTGTAGGGTATAGGTGAGTACGTAGGCATATTCCTAGCATCGAATATTAAAGTTTGCGAATCGTACGTGCCAGTAGCCCGATTAGGTGCAAACAAAAGAGACCCTTTAATGGGAGAAGCCTGTTTTTAAATGTTATCTTCGGACCACAGTTGATGGATCAGAGTTCTTATAAATTCTGTGTCTTTCTGAATTGAAGCACAGGTAGATGTGGGCGTAGGCTGATCCACAACACAGGAGAGGACTCAAAGGCCTTACTATACTGAGAGGGAAATCCCCATTAAACTTTGAAAGCGGCTGCTACCCACATGACGAATAAGACCCACTTGCTGTGCGAAAATACCAAGTTGTCATAACCACTTTAAAAAACATAAAAAAAGAAATACACGCATTCGAAATGTCCAACTATCTAGTTTCACATTCACTTGCGATAAACCCAGAGAGGGGCAAGCATCTTTCCTCTTAGTTGTGAAAATTTCGCGTCGCCGCGCATGTACCTACAGCATAAACAGTCTCCACGAGCCACTATGAGTTATTGGAACCGGTCGAGCAAGGTGCTGCTTCTGTGGATTTGACCTAGAATTCTCAGAATGCTGTTATCTTCGGCAGTCATTGCGCGAAGGATGACTTTCATTTCATTTTTGCGCCGGCATGTCTCATTTGAGTTATTTCCCTCGGTCTACGCATGCGTACACTTGGCCACTCGGGTGATGATGCTAATTAAAGTGAATTGAAGGGAAAAAAAAAATCAAAAAAGAAAACTTTCGTCCAAGGTAGACACCGCTGAAAGGTGTACGAAACCTGTGCTGCGTCGATCCGGTCGGAAAAGAAGAAAGTGCCTGTTGGTGTTCGTATTCGGATCATACCAATGTCGTCGAAATGAAAAGGATATCGGAGATACGGGTCGAGTTTCAGCAGGTAGTAGATATCATCCTCCCCTGGCTTGTAGTCATATACAAGAGTTGCCTCTCCCTATCATACATCCCTAGCAAGTGGAAGGTAACCAAAGTCATTTTCATACCCAAGGCAGGCAAAAGCTCCCATACGTATGCAAATGACTTGAGGCCTATTAGTCTTACTTCTTTTCTATTAAAAACTCTAGAGGAGATTCTAGACCAGGGATGGCGAACCTACGACCCGTGGGTCAGACACCGACCCACGCAAATTTTTAACTGACCCACGATTGCTAAGCAACCATTTAGATTTTCTAATTTGGGTGGATAATTTATATTCATGTCTGTAATATTCGATAGTTATGCTAGAGTAAAAACCAGTAGAATCGGTAACGTACCAGCGAAACTAAAGACTCTTAGAACCAACCGTTCTTAGATACAAGTTCCAGGCCATATCAAGCTGAATAGTTTGATAAGTCATACAACGGACACAAGCTGATCAATCCTGCTACGCTTATCGCACTTCGATATATACAAAGGCATCTGGCGGTCGCCAGATCAATCAATTACTAACCAGATTGATCACATTGCGATCCACGTCAGGCACTCCTCCATTTCCTCCTATTCTTGATGTTCGAACTTTCCGAGGAGCTAACATCGACTTGGACCACTATCTTGTAGTAGCCAAGATGCGCCTACGCAGCGGAGTAGAGTAAGAATACAAAGTTATGACGTCGGAAAGTCGCTATCACCACAAACCGCTCGTGCTTTTACCGATCGCGTCTCCCAATACACCTTAACCCTTCACGCTGTCAATAGAACAATAGTGGACCCTTTGCAAACAAGCCCCGAAAAGCACTCCATCTGAGGTTTTGAGGCTTCAAGGCTCCACCACGAAGAAACACCTGGTTCGATGACGAGTGCAGGAGGATTCACACAGCGAAGCAGGATGCATATAAAGCCTCGCTTCATAGAAGAACAAGAGCAGCTCGTGAGCTCTACGAGTTAAAAAAAAAGGGAGGAGCATAAGCTTCTCACAAGAAAGAAGAAAGAGCGTGAGAAGACCGCGATTGAGGATTTGGAGAGGTGTTACTGCAGGCGTGACATTCAAAAGTTTTATCAACATGCAAACATGCCGAGGTTACAAAGCCATAACGAAAGCCTGCAGGGATGAGAACGGACACCTACTAGTAGAATCGCAGTCGATGTATGTATATGTATATTCAAAGACATACATCCCTGGATTCAGGCCAGGGAAGTCCACAATCCAAATCTTCACACTACGGCAGATACTGAAAAAAAACCCATGAATTTCAAGTCGACACCCACCACCTATTTGTCGATTTCAATGCCACTATTCCTCTTCCTCTCTATCTTCTGCCCGCACTGTGTCGCCGACATAATAAGGTTATTAGACCTTGAGTGCGCGCAAATTATAAAAAAAAAAAAAAAAACGTACGACAGCGTAATTAGAGACGATCTGTACAACGCTATATCTACCTTTGACATCTCTGCTAAGGTAAGGTAGGTAGGTAAGACCGTAGCCTTCCCAGAGATGGGAAGAACACACATAGGCCAAGGAGGCCCGTTGTGCAGCTACGAGGGGGTTTAGCCCCCTATTCGTGGAACCATTTTGTGCTTCTTAAGAATTTAAGAAGATCAGATATCCCCACTTGCTGAACTTCGGTCAGATCGTTGAGGAGGTATGATCCTAGGTATCGTTTCCCGACTGTGCAGAATGCTGGGCAGGCGCAGAGAAGGTGATGAATGGATTCGACCTCCTCCTCGTCTAAACAGCTCCTACAAAAATCATTCGGAGTGATACCTAGTTTTTGCGCGTGACTGCCAATAAGGCAGTGTCCTGTGATGACACCTATGACTTTATAGATGTCAGTTCTATTTAGGGAGATAATACTCCTAGTCCGTTGAGTATCGAGCCGGGGCCAGATTTGCCTGGTGATGAGGCAGGTGTGTCCCTGAGTCCATCTCCGGTTCGTCTCGGCCCTGGCGAGGGTAGTGAGATTGTGTTTAATGGTTGCGAAGGGTATACCCTCACAAACCACAGTTGATTGTAGCGTCGTTCCTTTTTTAGCGAGTGTGTCGGCTCTTTCATTTCCAGTGATGTCGCTGTGTCCCGGTACCCATATAAGTTGTATGTTGAACTGTTCAGCCATCTCATTAAGAGATAGGCGACAGTCGAGGCTAGTTTTTGATGTGTACACATAGGACTCCAGCGACTTTAAGGCTGCTTGGCTGTCCGTGAGAATGCGGATATCCGTGGTGGATATCACGTTCCACTTCAGCCAGGACAGAGCCTCTTTTATTGCCATTAGTTCCGCCTGGAAAACGCTGCAGTGATTTGGTAGGTTTAGAGCTTTGTTCAGCTTAAGTTGTTTGCAGAATACTCCACTACCCACCCCGTCTTTGGTTTTAGACCCGTCAGTATAAAAGTCTACGCAGTTTCTGCGAGGTTGAGTCTGGCGAGTCCAGTTTTGTCTGTCCGGGTAGAACGTTGTAAAGTTTTTTCCAAGACTGTGGTGGGTTCTGTGAGGTCTAGGTTTTCTGCCATGGTTGACCTGTTAATCAGGATCGAGGAGTGGCCAATGACGTAGCTCTTCCAGTTCGAGTTGGCTTTAAGTCTAATGGCCGTTTGTGTGGTAATTTGCTTGCCGAAAATATCGAGTGGTGTAAGGTCGAGTATCATGTTAAGTGCTGCCGTTAGGGTGGACCTGAGGGCCCCGGTAATGCATAAACACGCCAGCCTTTGTACCTTCTCGAATTGTTTGAGGTATGTTGTCTTGTCCAGTGCTGTCCACCAGACAGTCGCTCCAACATTAATATGGGTCTAACGACCGTGGTGTAGAGCCATAGGGTAATCTTGGGATTGAACCCCCATTTTTTCCCTATGGCTTTCTTGCATGTATAGAGAGCTATTGTTGCTTTTTTAGCTCTTTCGATTGTGTTGCTTTTCCAGGTTCATTTCCTGTCCAGTATGATGCCAAGGAATTTGGCACTGGAGGAGTAGTTTAATCTGGTATCAAGCGAAGTGATAGGGCAGTGTTCCGGGATTTTATGCTTTTTGGTGAATAGCACGAGCTCCGTTTTCTGGGGATTAACCCTGAGCCCTTTGCTATGCGCCCATTTGCAAAGAATTGAGAATGCCGTTTGCATACGGTCATTCAGTGTCGATAGGTATTTACCTGAGATTGAAATGGCAACGTCATCAGCGTAGGCGGTAACGTCCAGGCCTTCTTCCTCCAGTTTAATTAGTAGCTCATTTATAACTACATTCCAGAGGAGAGGTGAGAGAACCCCTCCTTGCGGGGTTCCCCTGGTAACCACTCTGGTGATTGCCTGGCTTCCCCATTTCGAGTGAATCTTGCGTGTTGATAGTAGTTCGCTGATCCACTCTACGAGAGTCTTCTCCACCTTTAGCTTTTCCAACCCTTCCGTTATTGCTTCCGGAGTGACGTTGTTAAAGGCGCCCTCTATATCTAGGAAGGCTGTTAAAGTGTATTCTTTAAGATGGATTGATCTTTCGATTTTCCTCACTAGGGTGTGCAAGGCTGTTTCGATAGATCTACCCTTAACGTAGGCATGCTGTGCCTTAGAAATTAGGGGCGGATCCAAGTTATGGCGTATATATAGGTCTACCATCCTTTCCAAGGTTTTTAGTGCAAAGGATGATAGACATATAGGCCTTAGATCCTTGGGGGTAGTGTGAGAATTTCTGCCGGCCTTGGGAATGAAAAGCACCTTTGCGCACTTCCACTTGTCTGGAATGTGACTCCAAGCTAGGCATCCTTTGAAGATTATCTCTAGCCATGGTATAGTCCATTCCATGGTTTGTGTAAGTTCGACCGGGTAAATTCCATCCGGACCTGGCGATTTATAGGGCTTGAAGCTTTTTAGCGCCCATATTATTTTCTCTCTGGAGATGATGTGTTCGAAATTTCCCATTAATGCGGATGAAAAGTGGGTTCCTCGCGGCTGCGGTGAAACCTGCGATTGATGGCATCCTGGGAAGTGCGTATTGAGAAGAAGGTTTAGAGTTTCTTCTTCAGATGTTGTCCAAACTCCGTTAGCTGTAAGGTAGCTTGGGAATTGTGGATCTTTCGAGAGTATTTTCCTCAATCTGTAGGCGTCTGAAATTTTTTCCATATTGTTACAGAAAAGTTTCCAGGATAGCCTTTGCTCTTTCCTCAGAGTTTGTTTGTAAGTTCTGAGTGAAGCTTTATATAGGCTCCAGTCACTATCGTTCCTAGTACTCTTTGCTTTGTTAAAGAGTTTTCGACAGTTTTTACGGAGCTTGCTTAGGTTTGCGTTCCACCACGAGGGATAAGAATTTTTCCTCGATTTGTGGCTTGCGCAGCTGTTGACCCGTGCGTTGCCCAAGGTAGTTGTTAAAATATCAACCATATTATCTATGTCTACCGTGGACCGCGGGTGATCGGGGGTCCTGCTTACTACAGAGTTGCCAACAAGGGCTCTATAGCGCTCCCAATCGATTCTTCTTGGGTTACAAGAAGAGTCGATTGGAGTTGGGACCATGAAGGCTAGGTTGAAAACCAAGTAGCGGTGGTCTGAGAAGGAGTGTTCCTCAGAAACTTTCCATTCTCTTATTTTGTCAATGAGAGAGGGAGATGCTAGAGTTATGTCTAGTACCTCCCTTCGATTTTTTGTAACAAAAGTGGGTACATGACCCTTATTGCATATATTAAGATCAGAGGTAAGAATGAATTCAATAAGCCACTCACCTCTTTCATTTATGTCGCTGCTACCCCACAGGGTGTGATGCGCATTCGCGTCAGCCCCAATGAGGAGCCCAGCTTGGTGGTTTGGCGAGTCTCTCACCAGTCTTTTTATCTCGTCCGATGGGATGGATTCGTCTCTGCTCTGGATATCTCTGCTAAGCTCGTCAGAATATGTAGGATAACTTTGGAGAATGCTCGCTGCTCCATCCGAATCAGTGAACACCTTACCGATAGTTTTGATGTTAAAAAAAGGATTTAGGCAAAAAATGCTAACTGAGCATTCTGAGCACTTTGGTGCAAATGAGCGTTAGTGACCCACGAGCTTGTAATGAAAAAATATTAACAAAAGGTGACCCACGTCTTAAAAAGGTTCGCCATCCCTGTTCTAGACGCACACATTCGCTACAGTTGCCTCTCAGGAAGGCTGTCGGATAATCAACATGCCTACAACAAAGGCAAACCGGTGGAAACAGCACTCCACTCACTGGTCAGCAAAATAGAAAGGTCACTGGAACGTAAGGAATATACTCTAGTCGCCTTTCTCGACATTGAGGGTGCCTTTAACAATGTTGAACCATGGGCTGTCACCAAAGCGCTGACTGGTCTGGGTGTTACGGGATCAGTGATAGAACTGGTACGACAACTGCTAACACAAAGAGTTGTCAAAGCCAACTTCGCTGGTGCCGTCTCAACCAGAATGGTAAGCAGAGGTACCCCACAGGGTGGAGTACTATCCCCTCTCCTGTGGAACGTGGTTGTTAACGAGCTACTGCTGTTGCTTGAACAGGAAGGGTACGCTGTGACCGCCTACGCAGATGACATTGCTATTGCCGCCACAGGAAAATTTCCCAGCACTCTATGCGACCTTATACAGAGTGCATTACATACAGTAGAAACCTAGACGCAGTACTGTGGACTTGGGGTGAACCCTAAGAAGACCGATCTACATAGTACTGTTTACTAACAAATATAAAATTCCGCCCCTCAACCCACCGTGGTTGGGTGGAACCCAACTAATAATCAAAAAGCAGGCCAAACATCTAGGCCTAGTCCTTGACAAGAAGTTGAATTGGAAGCCCAACATTCTTGACTGCGTCAAGAAAGCAACTGTTGCCCTCTTCAGTTGCAAAAAAGTATTATGCACTGGCTCTACACGGCGGTCATAAGGCCCATCCTCCTGTATGGCGTCGTAGTCTGGTGGACTGCTCTGGACAAGGCAGTCAATCGAAACCTTCTGGGGAAAGTACAAAGATCGGTCAGCTTATACATAAGCGGAGCGATCAGATCAACCCCCACGGAGGCCCTAAACATTCTGCTACACCTTCCACCACTGAACCTTTTCAGCGAGCAAATTGCTGCCTGCGCGGCACTGAGGATGAGGAGCATAATAAAATGGCCCACATCACGAAAAGGACACACAGCCATTCTAAAACACTTCGAGGTACCCATGGACACAGACTATATCATCCCGCAATACGTGTTCACTAGGAACTTCGAAGTTGCTTTTCCATCCAGGGAGGAATGGGCTGAAGGGAAAGTCATACCAAAGGACTCGATCTCCCTGTATACCGATGGCTCTAGGATGGAGTCGGGTGTAGGCAGTGGAGTCTTCTCCAAGGAGCTTAACCTCAGCCCATCCTTCAGACTCCCAAATTACTGCAGTGTGTATCAGGCTGAAATAACAGCGATAACAGAGGCCCTTGCATGGCTCAGGATCAATGTAATATCCGCCAAGGATATTATCATTTGCACGGATAGCCAATCTGCGATAAGATCCCTGGCAGCGGTAACCCTCAAATCAAAGACATCTCTTAACTGTCGCCTATCTCTAGATGGGATGGCTGAGCAGTTCAACATTAAAGTATTGTGGGTTCCCGGGCATAGGGATATTCCAGGAAACTGCACGGCCGACGAACTCGCAAAGTTAGGGTCTAGCACACTCAGCCTACCTACCCTCGGGTACCTAGAATCACCAATAAGAACGGTAAAGCATATGATAAAACTCCAAACCACTAAGGCGACCAACCTCCAATGGAATGAGAGTAATATCGGCTTTATCACCAAACAACTCTGGCCTAATTTAAACCTAGGACGAACCAGGGACCTAGTGGCCACCAAAAGAGCAACCTTAAGTGCTCTGGGGGGTGTCATTACAGGTCACTGCATCATTGGGAAACACGCCGCCAGACTGGGAATACCCTCCAACGACTTCTGTCGCGGCTGCATGGACGAGGAGGAGGAGGAATCAATACATCACCTTCTCTGCTCATGCCCCTCTTTTGCGAATCGCAGGAGGATCTACCTCGGCGCGCCCTTTTATGATAATTTAAGTGAGCTAGCAGACCATAAAATAGCTCAACTCCATCGCTTCATCAGAAGCACTGGTTGGTTCTCTGGTAGCGGATCTGGGTAAGACGATCCATGTGGTATCACAATGGGCCGACTTCGGCCTATGTGTGGCTTATGCCGACCACAATAACCTAACCTAACCTACGGGTCTTCTGATGTGACAGACTTTGAAACTGGATTGATGTATGAGTCGCCCCCATGTGCGGAAAGTTGCCGGGGATATACACTTGTTACCCGGAAGGTGGGTGCATAAATTGAAGACTTTCGCTGGTTCATTTTCCTTTCGGAAGGAAAAAGTTGCTGCAATAACTGATATCTGAAAACGCCTCCAAGCAGTACCTTGCAAAATGCGTCTTGAGATACCAAATACCACAGCCAGCTGGGACAGCGAATGCTTTTGAGATACCAGTGCTACTCTCTACTGAGTGCTGGGCTATTGTTTGCCACAAACCATTAATCGGGATTGCTTCTGCATTGCATCCATGTTATGACGCAGAGGTAATTGCACACCGCGTAGCTAGCGGCTAGTGGTCAGTAGCCAGTGGCAGGCAAGCAACTGTTGCTTTGAATGCTGATTAATGGGGTAAACTTCCAATACACCAATTGGCAGTGATGATTGCATCGTTGGGTTTTGTACTCCAAAACTGATAAAACAGTTTCTTCATCTGTACTTTTCAAATCGTGAAATCCACGCCTCCACGAGATGCCTTTCATCGGGTCTTTCCCAATTTTTTTCATGTAAATACACCGACTCACTCTGTACTCCGAATACTGTGTTCCCTACGCAAACCGTACATTTGAATGTACATACGAACGTATCCTTGGGGACATCCTACAGCCTCTTTGAGAGAGATTTAGAGATTTTTTATAGATTTCATCGGAAAAAAATGGGTTACTAGGCGTACAGAATCGTCACCAGCATCAGCACAACACTCGTACTTGTCCTGCGGAAAGAGTCCATGCATAAATGTAAACGAAAGAATCCTTTCTGTAAAGTGAAATGGATTTCAGACGATTTCCCGCCAAGTGCCGGATGAATAGAATCATACCACACATGGATACGTATGTTCGTATTCCGTATGTACAAACGAGTACATGGGTACACTTGTTGAACTAACAGTGAGGCGCTTGCTCTGCTCGTATGCCATCATCTTATATGGGTCGCCACAAGTGCTTTCCATCTCAGGGCTTTTCCAGAGAACTGAACTCCATTCATCTCTTGAGATTATGTGTACACTTTACGCGTAGTGGGAACAGGCTGTGGGTAGTATGTACTTGGATATTGATCGAATGATTAGAACGCGGACTTAGTTGCTATATGACTATGAACCGCACGGTCATATTAGACAGCGTGTCCTTGAAACGTCGGGCCAATTCTCTCCAAACATCGCATTAAAGGAATCAAATTACTCGGAAATATCAAACGTATGCGAACTAGAAAGTGCGTTGGCGTTAGGATGAACAAAGTGACACGACGCCACCTCGTTAGAATAGGCGTAATGGCCATAAACATGAAGCGAAAGCGTATTATCCAATTCAGGACTATGAAGTATCTTTCTGCTATGTATCTGCTTCTTTCATCTCTGATGATGTACCGAAATAAGGTTATTTACTTTCCATGACACTTCTGCTGGCGTTCTGGTGATGAAAAGCAATTTTCAGCCAGAAAGAGCACTTGGCGTCATGTCGATCGAATACATCGACGGCATACAAGTTTTGGGGATTGGTCCGATAATCATTTGAATCTATTTTCAGACTGCGGGTTCGGCCTTTTCGGCAGAATGTGTAAGATTAGTTTCAACTACTGGTATTTCGAGTATCTGAGTCAAGGCCAACGACAAGCACCCACAATGGTATTTCAATTGAAATGAACCTGGTATCGCAAGTAAAAAACAAAACAAAAATGATTCTTTGCTGGAGGCATTTAAAATACCATAAATGTACGACCATTGCCGGAACCGGTCTGAATTGCGTTTGGTAAGTATTTCTCTCTCCGTTCGAGCCCATATTAATGGATTTGATAAACCGCGGAGGCTCCATATGAGGCTCAAAAATATCGTTTTTGTCAATATTATTTTCTCTTAATAGTTCTTTGCAAAGCATTAAAATTTCTACCGTATCACATAGTAATTTATTTGTAGTATCTGTACCACAAGAAAGGAGACCCCTCTGATTGCGCCAACTATAGAGGAATAAGTCTCCTTAACATCGCCTACAAAATCTTCTCTGCCGTTTTGTGTGAACGCCTGAAGCCTTTTGTAAATAAGCTGATAGGTCCTTATCAGTGCGGATTCAGGCCAGGGAAGTCCACCATCGACCAAATCTTCACACTACGGCAGATACTGGAGAAAACCAATGAATTTCAAGTCGACACTCACCACCTATTTGTCGACTTCAAAGCCGCATACGACAGCGTAATCAGAGACGAGCTATACAACGCCATGTCTACCTTTGACATACCTACTAAACTCATTAGACTATGCAGGATGACTTTGGAGAATGCTCGCTGCTCCATCCGAATCGGTGAATACCTTACCGATAGTTTTGATGTCAAAAAAGGATTTAGGCAGGGCGATGCGCTGTCGTGTGATTTTTTCAACATCATATTAGAAATGATTGTGCAAAAATCACTGGCCAATACAAGAGGCACAATCTATTTCAAATCCTCGCCACTCCTTGCATACACCGACGATATTGACATAATAGGTAGATCAGAGCGAGATGTCAATGAGGCGTTTACGAGCATTGAGTTCGAAGCGGCGAAAGTTGGTCTGGCGGTAAGCGAGGGCAAAACCAAATATATGCTGTAATCAAAAAAGGACGCTCAACACCGACGTCTCGGCCAGAACGTTTGTATAGGCAGATATAAGTTCGAGGTAGTTAAGGACTTCGTCTACCTTCGTCTACCTTGGCTCCGCAGTGACCTGGAACAACGACATCAGTTCCGAAATCAAACGCAGAATCACTTTTGCCAATCGCTGTTTCTTTGGGCTCAGGAGGCAACTGAGTAATAGAGCCCTCTCCCGAACGACAAAGTTGACTCTATATAAGACCCTTATCATCCCGATCCTCTTGTATGGCGCAGAAGCATGGACGCTATCAAAAGCGGATGAGGAGGCCCTTGGTCGGTTCGAGAGAAAGATTTTGCGCGTGATTTTTGGGCCTATAAACGCAGACGGGGGATGGAGGAGAAGATTCAACCACGAACTTTACGGGCTGTACAGCGACATGAGCCTAGTCAGGCGTCTACGGATTTAACGCCTAAGATGGCTGGGCCCTGTAGAGCGAATGGACACCACAGCTCCAGCCCGGAGAGTCTTTGAATCCAACCCCGAGGGACGAAGAAGCGGAGGACGGCCGCCCTTAAGATGGCGCACACAGGTGGAAGGGGACCTCAGCCAACTGGGTGTGCGGCAATGGAAAAGGCTAGCGAAAGATCGTGCTAGATGGAGGGGCATGTTGGTTGAGGCCCAGGTTCACCCCGAACTGTAGCGCCCACTAAGAAGAAGAAGATCTGATTTTATGGAGTTCATTTCTGAAAATTTCCTTTCAGCTGCCGCCGAACTATGCGGTAAAACAGCCAAGTTTATCATGTAACTTGAGATTTCCATAAACATAGGTTTTTCCAAAACATTGTCTGTTTTCCCTAACTCGTTCCAAAATTTAACAATGTCTCGGTCTCCGTCAAGTTTAAATTTTTCAATGAAAGCATTATTCTCTCTCATTGGCAATCGCCATTGAGAATTTAATGCTTCTAAATCTGAATCGAAGTGGAAAGGAAAAGCATTTACAAGAGGTAAAATTGTTTGCATAGTCCTTCCTTGAATTTTTCTTGGGTTTGAGTATTGCCACATTTTTAAATCTGTATTTTCAAATTCAAACCGTTTTAGTAGCTGACAAGCAAGGAATTTCTTTTCACTTCTTCCAATTCAACATTTTCCATTTCGACTTGTGTCTGCTCGAATTTTATTCCGAAAAACACTTGCTGTATAGGAAGACGAAAATTCGGATTCGAGATCTCAGATTTAACCCCAATATGTTCGGGTATTAAAAAATTTGTTTGGACGTTAGTAAAAAGCGCTTCAGTCGACGTGGAAATCAGACATGCTATTGAATTTTCACTTTGAAATAATTTATTAATTGAGTTGATTTCATTTAAAATATAGGAAAGGAAATAAAAATAAGCTTTGTTAGTAACATTCAACCCAAACAAAATAGATTCATTAAAGCCATCGAAAGCCGAGAGGTTAAAGTAATTCCACAATGCAGACCATTGCTCTAAAACTCTGCCTATTACACTTTGCAATGAAAGCCAGCGAGTAGAACTTACTCGCAGAATTGTATGTACTTCGACGTTAAAACATTCTTGAAATTCCTTGAAACTATCTTGTCGTTTTGGGCTATGGGAAAAATGATAGTATATGTCTCTTAATCATTTTTCTAAATGATTTGGAAGAGATTTTCACGAATAAGAAGCACTTAAACTTAGCGAGTGACACGTACAGCCAAGATAAAACATACTCGGATCTAATTCGCGCAATTTAGCCCTTAGGCTGCACGCACAGTGATGTGAGATGCGATGCGATGCGAGATGCGATTCGAGAAGCGATACGAGACGCGATGCGAGATGCGATTCGAGAAGCGATACGAGACGCGATGCGAGATGCGATGCGAGATGCGATATAATGCGCACAATGAAAGCTGTTCTGTACTGTTCAGTTGCGATGCATTCATCATCAGACGAAGAATTGTTAAATGAAAGTTTATATTTAAAATTGTTACGAAGCAGAAAAAGAAAAAAAGTGCACGAAATTTATTTAAAAAGAAAAGAAAAAGGGGAGTTTCATCACTTATATCCGCAATTAAGGAATGATGAAAGAAAATTCATTGAATACACGAGAATGTCGTTCAAAACATTTGACCACATTACAGGAAAAATTGAACCGTTTATATTAGGAAATTGGACTAATTTTGTAAAAATTCCTATAACTGCGAGTGAGAAACTCATTGTAACTTTGAGGTAAGCAATACATTCTTTAGTTTATTAAGAAATTTATTTTAAACGTTAAGCATATATATAAGAAAATTGTTAACAAAAAAAAAAAAAAAAACGCAATAAACAAATTCATATAAAAAAATAAAGTAACATCGTGTCATGTCTTTTTGAAACAAATATCACCGGATCGCGTGTTTCTCCTGTGGGGTCATTGTTGTCAATAATGAAATTTAAAGGTGCATTTGAGGACTCGCTAACTGGAGGATAACGTCGCATAGGACCCTGCGAACCATTTGTCGTAGATGTGAAAGGGCCTGTTTCAGTAATTGGACGAAGTAAATTCGTTAGCATAATAGCTTGTGATTGATCGTCCTTGTAAAGGAGATCGTGTACAATTCTTTGTACTTACATCCTGAAATTTAGTTTTTGGCAAGGATGTAGTTTTCGTACATGGGGAAGCAAGGTATCAAAAAAGGATTCATCCTCATCCTTTTCTTTTTTAAAGCAGTGTTTTTGTTCAAGAAGCTCCAGCTTACGTTTTTCTATTTTAATTATTTCGGTTTCATTTGCTTCTATGCTCCTATATTTGGTTGCCTTTTTCTTATATGGAGCGGAGTTATATGTAACGTCGACATTTTTTGAACAACCAGGTTCATCTTTCTCAAAATTGTTCTCTAAATCTACTTGTTGTCCTTGCTCTACACCAACTACCTCACTGTCTTCTGAAAATAACCCTGGCAAACTTATAGAGTTTAGCTCCTTTGGTGATTCAACTCCTCTTTTAGACATTAAGTTGCCTGTTGATGGACGACATTTCATTTGGTCTTTTAAAAAATGCATTAATGTGAAGTAAGGCCAAGCACTATTTGAGTCATCTTCACAGCCTGCATCACCCGATCGTTCTGTCTGAATTTATTTGAGTTCTACTCGGACTTGGTCCCTCAGATACTTCCATTAATATTTTTTTTTTTTTAATGTCCGCTGAAAATAAAATGTTCACAAATGTCATGTTTTACAATAGTTAGAAATCTTATACATTTATTTTATTCCAGATTTTTCGCGACAGGGTCTTCATTTAGGGCATTATCTTTTGCGTTCAGGATGGGAGAAAGTACTAGAAAAATTGTGAAAGTTACCTCAGAAGCTCTGTGGACCGCTTTGCAATCCACCCATATGCCACAACCGACCGAAGAAAATATGGAAAAAGTATCGGAAGAATTTTGGAGCATGTGGCACTTTCCGAATTGTGTAGGAACCCTCGACGGAAAGCATATTCGTATTAAATGCCCAGCTCATTCCGGAACAATGTTCTACAATTACAAAAAAAAATTTCGATTGTGCTCCAAGCTGTAGCGGAGGCTCGCTGCAAATTCTTATAGAAGTTGGAGGATACGGGAAGTAAAGCGATGGGGGAACTTTTAATTCTTCAGCTTTATTCAAAATGGTTAACTCCGGAGAGATAATATTACCGAAGGAAAGGGCTTTACCAAATTTATCTGTTGTAGCGCCACATGTCATATTAGCAGACGAAGCTTATCCGTTGTTACACTGGCTTCTCAGACCATACCCAGGGAAAAATCTCACCCCAGAAAATGAGTATTTTAATGAACGTTTGTCACGAAGATGCGTCGAACGTGGAAGGGCGAGGAAAACTTAATACAAGAAGCAGGTGTGTCTACCTCGGACTCAGAGAAGGTGACTTCAGTAATTGGAAACCAATCATCCAAAAAACGAGGTCGATTTGTCCGAGACAAGTTCCGAAATTTTTTCACCTCCAATCCAGTATAAATGTTTTTAATTTAATGATACTTAAAATAGGATGTATATGTATGTATATACATACATACATATACATGTATGTATGTATGTATGTTGGCGTTACAGTCCATGAAGAACCGGAGCCGAGCTCCTCTCAATCACCCATGTTGTCTGTGATTTAATTTTTCCCATAGGTGAAAGGGACCAACAGTTTATTGCCGGTTCCGAACGGCGAATTTCGAGAAGCTTTTCATGACAAGCTGAGGAGAAACACCGTGATAAACATGTTCGATGACATGGCTGTGTCGGGATTCGATCCCGTGTCATCGGCGTCAGAGGCCAACACACTACCCACTGCGCAACGGTGCTCTCATACATATACATGTATATGTATAGAAAACTTACTTTTTTCTTTTAATTCAAACGAGACTTCTTCCCACATCTTCTCTACAACAATTCTGTTGTGATAATATCTATTTCTTTGTTCCCAATGTGGGGGTCTTTCGAAAACGGCTGATATTAATTTTTCTGAATCCATTTACTAAATATGTATATTCACAACAAAAATTACAATGGAAGTAGACTACCTTTATATTTCTTTTATGATAATTACCTTACACCGAAGTACAATACAAAGTGCAGTTGAAATTAACTTAACGAAGATTTTTTCTTCTCTCCTTTGCTTTGATGTTTCTTTTAAACAATCGGAAGTGCATCAGAAGAAGCAACAATAACCCCGCATACTTCTCGCACAGAATCGCTTGAAAAAGTGGCCAGAAGAGTTTGTGTGCGAGAAGCTTGCGAGAGGTCTGCGAGAATTTCGCGAGAATCGCATCGAAAATCGCTTCACTGTGCGCCCGTACATAAGAATACATGTGAACAGTTTTATCGCAGTCAACCGCTTCTCTCATCGCATCGTATTCTCGCATCACTGTGCGCGTAGCCTTACACCGTTTAAATTGCTCTGCATCACAGATGCATTATCTGTCACAAGTCATATCATGTTACTAATAGGTATCCGAAGTTCTGGCATGTAGACAATATTGAACTGGTTATTCCATTGGCTGTAGCATCATATAGCTTTCTTAATCCCAAAAATTTGTCCCTAATACATTCTATGCCATTTCCATCAGGAAAGAACCTAGCAACTAACACCAAACACTTTGAAGAGCTAACATCAGTTGATTCGTCTATAATCAAAGAAAATGTTCTAATCCGGAGCTGTGAAGCAATCTGCTCTCTAAAATATGACCCAATTACGTCTATCATGGCCGCAGCTTTTGTTCTACCACATTTTATCACCCCTTTCGTATCAGGAAAAATCTGTTCCAACAGTTGGGCTACGGCTACTACTAGACCGTAGAAATAGTACATACTCAGAGACAACCAGAAACCTCAGATTTAACGGTCAAACTAGATGTTGACGACCCTTACAAGCATATAAAAGGACCAGAATATCGGTTCAGCACATAGAATGCTAGGTCCCTTAACAAACTGGGTGCGGCCGAGCAGTTAGAAAAAGCCCTAACCTGCTTTGGGATGGACCGGGTAAAAAGAAGGTGAAAAACTATGACTATACTACGGAAACTGCTATAAACAAAAAACAAACAACGCCTATTTGGATGACGGTTAGTTGTTCGAGGTGGACTTAGGCAAAAAGTCTTAAGCCTCCGACATGTGAACGAAAGACGACAGAGTCAAAGATGATTGCATTGACCTCCTAGATGGAACATATGCTCAATGTCCCAGCTATGACACCAAGATTGTTCTAGGAGATTTTAGAGCGAAGCTGGGTAAGAAGGACACCTTTGAGTCGTAGGAAAACACAGCTTACACGACACCACGACCGAAAACGAATTCAGGCTAATAAGGGGACGTGCGGTCTGATGAATCAACCGTTAATCAAATCGATCATTTTGCGATCTACGGCTGACACTCCTCCAGCATCTTGGATGTCCAAATCTTCCGAGGAGCCAATATTGACTCGTGTCATTACCTTGTTGCAGCCAAGGTAAGTATGCGGATAAGGCGAATACTGTGGAGTCGAGTTGGACAGCAAAATTTGACGTCGGGAAGCTGCAATCGCAAGAGACCGCCAGGACCTTCGCTGATCGTGCCTCCTTCAAGCTCTCTCAAGAGACAAAAACAAAAACCATTGAACAACAATGGAGATGTTGCCAAAGCGCCATCAGGGATGCTGCTTCTGATATATTAGGTTTCCAGCCACCGCTTAGAAGAAACTATTGGTTTGATGACGAGTGCAGACAGGTACATGCTGAAAACAGAATGCATACATGGCCACGTTGCATCGACGAACGAGAGCTCGTTCCGTTCGTGAGCTGTATGAGCGGAAAAAAAGCAAGGAGCTTGCGCCCTATTTCTGCGCACTGTATAACGCCGAAGATGGCCAAAATACCGCTGTCAAGCAGAACGCACCATTTACGCTGGATAAAGATGAGAGCCAATTCCGTCCACCCGACTTAGACGAGGCTAAGATAGCGATATCAAAACTAGAGTCTAATAAGGCTGCTGGCGCAGACGACCTGCCTGCTAAGCTATTTAAAGCAGCTGGAGATGAGTTGGTTTGGAAAATGCCCCAGCTCATCTGTCAGATACGGTCGGAAGAAAGAATGCCCCATGAGTGGCATCTCAGCATCGTTTGCCCGGTCCATAAGAGAGGAGACAGTTTGATGGGTTCCTATCAATACCGATTAAGGCTAGGAAAATCCACGATGGAAAAAGACCCAAGCATTTCAAGTCGACACACACCACCTTGTCGTCGATTTTGAAGCCGTGACGGGCTGTATAGAACTATATTATGTTTTGACATCGCTGCCAAACTCGCCAGGTTGTGCAGGATGACAAAAGAGAATTCTCGCTGCTCCATTAAGGTCGGTAAGGAGTTAACTGAGACCTTCGATGTCAGAAAAGGATTCAGACAGGTCCATGCACTGTCATGTGATTTTTTCAACATCATCCTCGAATAGATCGTGCGGGATTCACTGGCCAATACAAGAGGCACAAGCTACTTCAAGTCTGAACAATTGCTCGCATACGCTGATGCATTGATGTGATTGAGAGAACGCTGCGAGGCGTCAATTAAGCTTTTGTAAACATTGAAGCGGAAGCGGCTAAAATGTAAACGAGGCAAAACCAAATATATGCTGTCATCAAAGAAAGGCTCAAAATATCGACGTCTTGGTCAGAGCGTCACTATTGGATAGTGACAGTGATTTCGTCTACCTTGGCTCACTCGTAACAAGCGGCAACGACACCAGCGCTGAGATTAGACGCAGAATAACTCTTGCCATTGGCTGTGTCTTCGGGCTCAAGGGGCAATTGAGTAGTAGAATCCTGTCTCGAAAACTAATGTGATCCTCTATAAAACCTTAATTATCCCGATCCTCCTCTACGGCGCAGAGGCTTGGATTTTATCAGAAATTAATGAAAAGGCCCTTGGTCGTTTCGAGAGAAAAATTGTGCGTACAATCTTCGGTCCCGAATGGAAAACAAGAGCTCCGGCTCAAAGAGTCTTCGACTTCAACCCCGAGGGACGGCGTTGCAGAGGACGGCCACATCGCGGGTGGAGGGGGACCTCAACCAACAGGGCGTGCGACACTGTAGGAACAGCTGACAAAAGGGCGTCCTAGCTGGAAATGCCGTTTGATTGAGGCTCAGTTTCGCCCTGAACTGTACTCAAAGAATAGGCTAAATATCTAGGCCTAGTCATTGACAGGAGGCTGAATAGGAAACCCATTCTTGATCGGGTCAAGAAAGCAACTTTTGCCCTCTACAGCTGTAAGAAAGTAGTGGGCAGGAGGTGGGGTCTCCAACCAAGCATTATGTACTGGCTTTACACAGCAGTCATAAAGCCTATCCTCCTGTATGGCGTCGTAGTCTGGTGGACTGCTCTGGACAAAGCAGTCAATCGAAACCTTCTGGGGAAGGTACAAAGATCGGCCAGCTTATATATAAGCGGAGCGATCAGATCAACCCCCACGGAGGCCTTAAATGTTCTACTACATCTTCCACCATTATACCTTTTCAGCAAGCAAGTTGCTGCATGCGCGGCCCTAAGGATGAGGAGCATAGGAAAATTTCCCACATCTCAAAAAGGCCACACCTCTATTCTAAAACACTTCAAAGTACCCATGGACACTGACTACATCAACCCGCAGAATGTGTTCACCAGGAACTTCGAAGTTGTCTTTCCATCCAGGGAGGAATGGGTTGAAGGGAAAGTCATACCAAAGGACTCGATCTCCCTCTATACCGATGGCTCTAAGATGGAGTCGGGTGTAGGCAGTGGGGTCTACTCCAAGGAACTTAACCTCAACCTATCATTTAGACTCCCAAATTACTGTAGTGTGTTTCAGGCAGAAATAACTGCGATAACCGAGGCTCAGGATGTAATATCCACAAAGGATATTATCATTTGCATGGATAGCCAATCTGCGATAAAATCCCTGGCAACGGTAACCCACAAATCAAAAACATCCATTAACTGTCGCCTATCTCTAGATGAGATGGCTGAACAGTTCAACATTAAAATACTGTGGGTTCCCGGGCATAGGGATATTCCAGGAAACTGCGCGGCCGACGAACTCGCAAAGTTAGGGTCAAGCACACTCTGCTTACCTACCCTTGGGTACATAGAAACACCAATAAGTAAGGTAAAGCACATGATAAAGCTTCAAACCATACCGCCTTACTTTTTTTTTTTTTTGGTGGCGTAAAGCCCATGAAGGACCATGGGTCAAGCTTCTCTCAACCACCCATGTTGTGTGTGATTTATTATTCACATAGGTGAAGGTAGGTAGGTAGGCAAGGCCGTAGCCTTCCCAGAGATGGGAAGAACACACATAGGCCAGGGAGGCCCGTTGTGTAGCTACGAGGGGGTTTAGCCCCCTATTCGTGGAACCATTTTGTGCTTCTTAAGAAATTAAGAAGATCAGATATCCCTACTTGCTGAACTTCGGTCAGATCGTTAAGGAGGTATGATCCTCGATATCGTTTCCTGATTGTGCAGAATGCCGGGCAGGCGCAGAGGAGGTGATGGATGGATTCGACCTCTTCCTCGTCTAGACAGCTCCTACAAAAATCATTCGGAGTGATACCTAGTTTTTGCGCGTGACTGCCAATAAGGCAATGTCCTGTGATGACACCTATGACTTTATAGATGTCAGTTCTATTTAGGGAGATAATACTCCTAGTCCGTTGAGTATCGAGCCGGGGCCAGATTTGCCTGGTGATGAGGCAGGTGTGTCCCTGAGTCCATCTCCGGTTCGTCTCGGCCCTGGCGAGGGTAGTGAGATTGTGTTTAATGGTTGCGAAGGGTATACCCTCATAAACCACAGTTGATTGTAGCGTCGTTCCTTTTTAGCGAGTGTGTCGGCTCTTTCATTTCCAGTGATGTCGCTGTGTCCCGGTACCCATATAAGTTGTATGTTGAACTGTTCAGCCATCTCATTAAGAGATAGGCGACAGTCGAGGCTAGTTTTTGATGTGTACACATAGGACTCCAGCGACTTTAAGGCTGCTTGGCTGTCCGTGAGAATGCGGATATCCGTGGTGGATATCACGTTCCACTTCAGCCAGGTCAGAGCCTCTTTTATTGCCATTAGTTCCGCCTGGAAAACGCTGCAGTGATTTGGTAGTTTTAGAGCTTTGTTCAGCTTAAGTTGTTTGCAGAATACTCCACTACCCACCCCGTCTTTGGTTTTAGTTTTAGTCTACGCAGTTTCTGCGAGTCCAGTTTTGTCTGTCCGGGTAGAACGTTGTAAAGTTTTTTTCCAAGACTGTGGTGGGTTCTGTGAGGTCTAGGTTTTCTGCCATGGTTGACCTGTTAATCAGGATCGAGGAATGGCCAATGACGTAGCTCTTCCAGTTCGAGTTGGCTTTAAGTCTAATGGCCGTTTGTGTGGTAATTTGCTTGCCGAAAATATCGAGTGGTGTAAGGTCGAGTATCATGTTAAGTGCTGCCGTTGGGGTGGACCTGAGGGCCCCGGTAATGCATAAACACGCCAGCCTTTGTACCTTCACGAATTGTTTGAGGTATGTTGTCTTGTCCAGTGCTGTCCACCAGACAGTCGCTCCAACATTAATATGGGTCTAACGACCGTGGTGTAGAGCCATAGGGTAATCTTGGGATTGAACCCCCATTTTTTCCCTATGGCTTTCTTGCATGTATAGAGAGCTATTGTTGCTTTTTTAGCTCTTTCGATTGTGTTGCTTTTCCAGGTTAATTTCCTGTCCAGTATGATGCCAAGGAATTTGGCACTGGAGGAGTAGTTTAAACTGGTACCAAGCAAAGTGATAGGGCAGTATTCCGGGATTTTATGCTTTTTGGTGAATAGCACGAGCTCCGTTTTCTGGGGATTAACCCTGAGCCCTTTGCTATGCGCTCATTTGCAAAGAATTGAGAATGCCGTTTGCATACGGTCATTCAGTGTCGATAGGTATTTACCTGAGATTGAAATGGCAACGTCATCAGCGTAGGCAATAGCGTCTAGGCCTTCTTCCTCCAGTTTGATTTGTAGTTCATTTATAACTACATTCCAGAGAAGAGGTGAGAGAACCCCTCTTTGCGGGGTTCCCCGGGTAACCACTCTGGTGATTGCCTGGCTTCCCCATACCGAGTGAATCTTGCGTGTTGATAGTAGCTCGCTGATCCACTCTATGAGAGTCTTCTCCACCTTTAGCTTTTCTAACCCTTCTGTTATTGCTTCCGGAGTGACGTTGTTAAAGGCGCCCTCTATGTCTAGGAAGGCTGTTATAGTGTATTCTTTAAGATGGATTGACCTTTCGATTTTCCTCACTAGGGTGTGCAAGGCTGTTTCGATAGATCTACCCTTAACGTAGGCATGCTGTGCCTTAGAAATTAGGAGCGGATCCAAGTTATGGCGTATATGTAGGTCTACCATCCTTTCCAAGGTTTTTAGTGCAAAGGATGATAGACATATATGCCTTAGGTCCTTGGGAGAGGTGTGAGAGTTTCTGCCGGCCTTAGGAATGAAAAGCACCCTTGCGCACTTCCACTTGTCTGGAATGTGACTCCAAGCTAGGCATCCTTTGAAGATTATCTCTGGCCATGGTATAGTCCATTCCATGACTTGTGTAAGTTCGATAGGGTAGATTCCATCCTGGCGATTTATAGGGCTTGAAACTTTTTAGCGCCCATATTATTTTCTCTCTGGAGATGATGTGTTCGAAATTTCCCATTATTGCGGATGAAAAGTAGGTTCCTCGCGGTTGCGATGAGTCCTGCGATTCATGGCATCCTGGGAAGTGCGTATTAAGAAGAAGGTTTAAAGTTTCTTCTTCAGATGTTGTCCAGACTCCGTTTGCTGTAAGGTAGCTTGGGAATTGTGGATCTTTCGAGAGTATTTTCCTCAATCTGTAGGCGTCTGAAATTTTTTCCATATTGTTACAGAAAAGTTTCCAGGATAGCCTTTGTTCTTTCCTCAGAGTTTGTTTGTAAGCACATAGGTGAAAGGAACCTACAGTTTAACAGTTTAACCTACAGTTTAATGCCGATTCCGAACGGCGTGAGTCGAGATGCTATTTCACGGCAAGTGTACTACGGGGGGTTTTACCAGTACCCCGCCGAGGAGGAACGCCGCGAAATAAACATTCGATGGCGTTGGTGATATCGGGATCCGAACTCGCTCATCGTGCGTCAGAGTCCAACACACTAACCACTGCCCCACGGCGCCCTCCGCCGAACACAATACGAAAATGTGAATATACTCATCACTCATGCAAAATGTCTCATAAAATATATTACAAATGTTTCGATGGAAAGAAAATAATAAAAATAAAATTATAAAATAACTCTCAATCTGTTTCCGTAAGCATAGTGCGGATCATCCACATATCTCCATATCCGTTGCTTAGTTAGACCGGTACTGAATAGATTCATCGTCCATATAACATCGTTGTTGAGACAATTTCCGAGTTGTTGATCTAACATTCTGTATCACCTTGGACACCTGTTGCAAGAAAAAGATGAAAATTGTATTCGCAGATCATCGGTATGTAGATGGCATTACCGGATCGTTAGAACAGCTGGGCGCAATAACCCTATATCCACGGCCCTGATCCAGGGACTGGCTAGGCGTCGACGAGTAGCTGCAAAAAAAAAAAAATAATTTCAAAGGAAAGGAATACATCTAGTTAAAGGCTTGTATACTTGAAACTTAACGGTGCAGCACAGTCGATTGCTTGGAGTAGAGTACGATTGTCATTTTCAGTTTCTTCCAATTGACACAACAGTCGCTCCTTGTCCGCCAGTAAATCCCTTTTTTCCACAATAGACAAAAGTTAGAGCAGATAGGTAAGTCACTAACAAGGGTCTCACCTAATATGATTCTCGAACATTTCCATTTTCCGACGTATGTCCTTTTCTATTCTGAGCTGATCCTTCTTCCACATGTTGAGCGCATCGATTTGTCTGCTCTTTTCCTGTTCGATTTGTACAACTTTCCTGCAAGGTAATGTATTATAGGAGCTCTAATACGAGTTGAACTTGTTATAGAACTTACTGATACTCCCTGTGCACGTTGTTATAGTCCTCGACCAGACAGTTGTATTTATCGAGCAAATGCGCCTTAAGCTCATGGAAATGATTCACCTCCTTTCGATGGCGACATTCAAGGCATTCCTTAGACTCGATACACTCGCGTAATTGTTCTTTGGCCATGTAGAGTTCATCAATTGTTGCATGCAATTGATCGTGGAGACTTTGTTGCGTTCCCATGGAGGATGCTTGCCTTTCTTTTAAGGCAGCCAATTCCGTTTTCAGAAGATCCCTCTGTAATGGACGAAAAGTGGAAGGAAGTTGGTAATTTGCTAAAAGGATACCCGTATACCTCGTACCTCCTTTAGGATAATTTCCTTATTTTTTCGTGTCTCATCGATCTGCTGTTCAAGATTGAGTATTATGCAATTAGCCTTTTGAAGAGCGTTTGCTTGTTCTCGACATTTATCTTGTGCTGCATTCAGTTTTGTACTCATTTCACAATCTTGCTGTGAAGGTTGCGGCGGCGGCGGCGGTGGTGGTCGTCTCTCCATGAGTTTTGCTCTCGCTTTAAAGGAAAGGAGGTCGCCTTCAGTTAGGAGACTAAGAAGGAAAATAATAGGACTAACCTTGGAGCCTGCGTATGTCAGCAAGATCTTCATTCAATTTCGCATTCTCTGCTTTCAAGCATTCGATGAGTTTAGTCTTCCTTTGAAGGTCGACTTCGATTTTTCGTACATCGTTAATCGATTCTGCCTGCGCACATCGTTTCCGATCATCGAATTGAGAACTTATGGGAGCCGAGCACTTACTACAGAGCCTGTATTGTAGTTGACATATTTGATTTTGAAGGGC
The DNA here is from genome assembly GCA_951905685.1 of Eumerus sabulonum. Classification (NCBI taxonomy): domain Eukaryota; kingdom Metazoa; phylum Arthropoda; class Insecta; order Diptera; family Syrphidae; genus Eumerus; species Eumerus sabulonum. The sequence continues at coordinate 103,448,246 of OX645063.1, forward strand.
ATCAAGCTCTTCTTCTTGCTTACAAACTTTGTTTTTTAAATCTTCATTCTGAAAACAAAAGAAGACACAAATGAGATGTTGGTATGTAAACGCAAGAGGCGGATATGACTTGTGTCTGTAGTGTCTGTCGGATAGTATCCCTCTCGGCGATTAGATTTTCTACAGCCTTCTGTAGGAGGTCATTCTGAGTTTCGAGACCCTTTAACGAGCTCTCGAACTGTTTGGCTATCTCGTCGGTTAGAAAGTCCTTTTGTACCATATTGACTTGGCTGGATAGGGTATTTAACTCGCTACTTAGATCGTCAATGATTTTCAGATATTCACTTTGATTCTTTTTGCTTTGACTATCCTCCGGATAGTTGTCGGTCATTTTGGTACGGCTAACTACCCCTGCGATACACTCTGATGGCGGGCAAGGTACCTAAACATTCTAGTATACGACGCTGTCCTGATTTATGGGATCAATTGGTGATATGATAAACGGTCTCAGTTGCATGCTCCACAGTTCTTTCACCCGAATTGCACTCGTCTCAAGACTTAAAAACCAATTTAACTAAATTCATTTCGATTTGAATTCCAGTTGTCTAATTCTATTAAAACTTATCAAAACGATATAAACGTACGAATGGCGAGATGGACAGACTTTTGTTATGGTAAGCTCACTGCGCGAGATTGCAATAATTTTACAGTTTTAAGTTTCAACGTGACAGTGAACGATTCAATTCTATCCTTAGTTTCTTCGCTTGTTTTGATGGCTCCTAGTCACGACACCGGAGCTTGCTACCCCACTAACCCCAACTGTCGACTCCTACGCCAGACCTGACTCGTTTACCTTTCCATGCCTACTACTACCACCACTGCTACTACTACTTAGTGGGGAATCTATTAAGTTGTTTTGTAGAACAATTACTCCTGGAGAAGCAATTAAGAACTTAACGTCCTAGAGTCTATCGCTGGAATGGGGTGTCTATTACTGCGTCTTTTGTTGATTCCAATAGTGTCGATTATTACGGTGTTGCTACAGCATATGATTATTGCATGTCGTTATTTCTATCGACAAACTTTGTTTTACTCGCACATTTTGCGTATAGGAGAATTCGCACTTTATCCGATGTGAAGGGACACTTGTATCTTATATGCTAGAATAGGGCAAGTTACTCGTAAGCTAGTCTTTTGCTCACTCAATTGTTTGCTTAGAATTTAATTAAGATGCAATCAACTTTGCTTTACTATATTCGCGCGCTTAAATTCGAAAGCTCCTTCCAACACAAAAACAACCGTCCGACCGTCAAGACACTACTCGGGTATCTGAGTTTCCTTTTGGATTTAGCATACAAAAGAAATTCAATGTGTTAGCTGTAGTAGTCTCCCCACATAGCCTTCGAAGAACTATTTATGGAGACTATTGACTGATAGATAGTAAATTTGAAAGGCGATACCATATGAGAAGGTTCATGTGTCATCTGTACTTTGTCCAGTTCTGGTAATTACGCGAGGAATGGGATGTGGGACTTGTTAGAAAAAAGGAATTACTAATTACTATCATTGTAGCATCCTCCACCATGATCCGCTGCTAGATGACGAATTTTTCAAAAACTGGTCAAAACTCAACGATCATGACGTTCGAAATAAAGTACTTGGTTCCCATACGTACCTTGTACACTGTTTTTAGGAAGAGAGGTATATAAAAGCTGGACGAGAATATATGTAGGTATTTCTTTGGAGAGCTTAAGATTGACAATTCACTTAACTCCAAGAATGTTAATGGATATTGGAAGCATCACATCTTAAGAACCTTAACCAGGCGCTACTGTTTAGGGTGGACTTTGCTTCTTAGTCATATGGCGACATCGTTCTGGTCAATTGGATCACAATTGTCTTTATACTTCAAGTAACCGCAGACACCTAACAAGACAAGTAGTAAGGCCCATGCAGTTGCAGCCAGGACCATAACTTCTCTCAAGTATCCCCTACCTGGTTATCTACCTTGACACGGTGTAAAGGATAATCAACCCCGTCACCACACTATACCAATCCTATCTTCTCCCATAACCACCTCTCCTCCCCCCACTGTCACGTCCCCCCTCCGCACCCAATCTCCTGGGCAAGACAAACGGAGTTAACTGCGCCGTGCCGAGGCGTCGACCAGACAGGGCGCCCAGATCAAAAATAGATCAGACGAGAACGGTGTATCCGGAAACCAGGCACCACCCGGATCAAGTAGTCTTACCTGCGTATTACAGGACCTCTATTTCTCCGCAATTCGTGGGAACACATTATGCTTAAAAACCTTGAAAACAACTTTAACGAAAAAATCAATAAAAATTAAACCGGAACTCATAAAAAGCCAGAAGGAGCTGCAAAACCACAGGCTGTTAAAACTCCAACGACTGGGGTCTCAAATAGCCTATCCCCTACACATCCTCCAAGGACGTTGGTACCAAAACCGAAAAGATAAACGCGTCAACCAGGATCCATAGAGACCATATGGCGGCTTTGAGAATATTGAAGAGATGGGGACATAAGAGCAACCTGTCTAAAAAGGCAAAAGAGTCGTTCGCCTGGGTCATTAAAGACATGGCTCAAGTAAAATACCAACTGGTCAAGAGACCTTATTCGTCACCCAAAAAGCCGGCTTGAAACACCGGCCAATCCATCCAAGTCCTTAAAGAAGGTTGCGAAGGAGTGCCCAATGGCCGCAATCATTGATGTTAGCGATCCAAACGGCAAAACGACGATGGATTAGTAGCCAACTTCCTAGGGTCAATAAGGAGGTACCCTGGATCACCACCCATGTGCGATGACGCCGGATGGTACCAAGGATCTTTCGATCTGCTAAAGGCAAAGGCTCAAAGTCGTATCCAAGAACCGCATTCCGAGTCGACCACGAGCAAGATGCTGGCACCCTCTGATGCCTTACGACCTTCTGGAAATCATGGAGACGATTGCGTATTGGAATCCTAGTCTCTGGACGAACCCAAGGAAACATCGAGAAAGCAATCAATGTCTTAAGCAATGAATCCTTGGATGTTCTGGCCCTAAACGACTACTATGTAAGGTTTGACTTCACAAGGGTCAAACTCAATGTTTATAAAAAGGTTGAGGAAATGCACCCATCCGGCACTGAAAGCCAGGAAAACCCCCTGGCCATCACAGAAAGTACAACTGAACAATGGACATAAGAAGTTCGCCCATGGAAGAGGACCTTTTGGATTCAATTTCGGAAGACTCCAACACCACCGTGATGGAGGTAAATCGAATAACGACAGCCCCGATGCTGATATTAATTCAAATTAACCTCGATCACTCAAAAGCGGCATCCGCACATCTTCTTTTACGACTGGCAAAAGAAGGTTTAGTTCTAATACAAGAGCCGTGGTTACACGACCACAAGGTTCGCAGACTAAGGACCCCAGCCTACCAACTAAACACACCACAAAAAGAAGGTAAAACACGTACTCGCATTTTGAAAAAGAAAGCTCTAAGCGTATACCTTCTCCCAAACTGCAGCTGATCCGACACCAAGGTAATCGCCATCGGATCACATGGAGCCAAACTCTGGATACTTACTTATCAGGCCAGCGATCCATGGAGGATCTGAGCCTGAGCTATAGCTGCCTTCCATCCTTGACGGTCCCGGGCTCGCTGCTTCCAGTTGTCAAGACCAAGATGTCTTACATCCGCGATTACTTGGTCTTTATACCGGAGGTTCGGTCTTCCTCTTCTTCTCGAACCAGGAGGCTCGGAGTCGAAGACCCTCTTAGCTGGAGCGTTGATGTCCATGCGCTCGATGTGGCCGAGCCAGTGTAGTCGACGGATCCTTGCCTTCCGGACTACATCCACATCTTGGTACAGCTCGTATAGTTCGCGGTTGTGTCTTTCTTCTCCATTCACCTTCCTCACAGACAGGACCAAATATCCGGCGCAGAATTTTTCTTTCGAAAGAACCCAAAATCAGCTCCGCTGTCCTGCTTATCGTCCAGCTTTCGGCTCCGTACAGCAAGACTGTGGCAGTATGAGCGTTTTGTAAAGCATGACTTTGGTCTTTCGAGTGAGGAGTTTTGACCCCAGTTGTTTGGACAAGCCGAAGTAGCAGCAGTTGCCAAGGGCGATTCTATGCCGGATCTCCACTGTGGTGTCATTTGTGGAATTTACGTTTGCCCCGAGGTAGACAAACTCCTTAACTACCTCGAAATTGTAGCTGTCAATTGTTATATTTTGTTCCAGGTGGTGAGCGACGGATTGGTCTTTGCTTGACAGCATGTATTTCGTTTTGTCCTCATTGATCTTAAGACCAACTCGTTTCGCCTGTTTTTCAATCGCCGTGAATGCTTCCACAATGCCACGGCGAGAACACGCGATGATGTCGATATCATCCGCGTATCCTAGGAGCTGGATGGAATTGTAGAAGATAGTGCCTTCCCTGTTGACGCCTGCCCGTCGCACTATCTGCTCCAGCACCAGGTTGAAGAAGTCACATGACAGCGCATCTCCTTGCCGAAATCCGGTGCATGTTTCAAATGGTTCCGAGGTCCTAGAACCGAGTTGCACGGTGCATCGCGGGTTTTTTAGCGTGGCGCGACACAACTGGATCAGTTTTCCCGGGATCCCGAATTCGGCCATCGCACCAAACAGTTCTTCACGATGAATGCTGTCGTATGCGGCTTTGAAATCGATGAAAAGATGGTGTGTATCGATCCGAAACTCGTTGGTCTTTTCCAGGATTTGTCGATGTGTGAAAATTTGGTCTATAGTTGATTTGCCGGGCCGGAAGCCGCACTGGTAGCTGCCGATTAGTGCGGTGCAAAATGGTTTTAGACGTTCACACAATACGCTGGACAGGGTCTTGTATGCGACATTGAGCAGGGATATACCTCTATAGTTGTTGCAAGAGGTAGGATCGCCTTTTTTGTGGATGGGGCATATAGAGCTGGTATTCCAGTCGTCGGGCATGCTCTCATCTTCCCAAATTCTGCAGATGATCTGGTGCATGCTCCCTACCAGAACATCGCCGCCAGCCTTGAAGAGCTCTGATGGCAAGCCATCTGAGCCTGCGGCCTTGTTGTTCTTCAGCTTCTGAATAGCTGTGCCGACTTCTTCGATGCTGGGTGGGAGGACTACTTCAGCGGCTGGAGTTTGGGATTTCCTCGGTCCCTACCACTCTCTCTTGGTCATGCTCGTTAAGCAGCTGCTGGAAATGCTGCTTAAATACATCCACTATTCCCTGCGGGTCGGTGACAGGATTACCCTCGCAGTTTCGAAGAGCCAGGGTGCCCTTTTTGAAGCCTCCTGCAAGGCCTTTGGCTTTCTTGTAAAAGGCTCGTGTTTTATGTTTATCCCTAGACTCCTCGATATCCTTGAGCTGGGAGGCTGCGAAGATTCTTTGTCGCAGTAGTTTTTTCTCCTCCCTTCTTCTGGCTCGGTGCTCTTCTTGCGCTGCCCTGGTTTTCCTCTGCAGCGCCTTTTGGTACGCCTCGCCGGTTGCCGCCTTTTTCTGCTCACACTCGCCATCATACCACGGGTTTCTTGTCGGGGGTGGTAGGTATCCTAAGGTGGTTTCGGCTACTTCCTGAATGGCTGAGCGGCAATGCAGCCAGATATTATTGGCATTTGTGTTCGCCGTAGGCATACCGTAGAGTCTTTCGCTCAGCTGCTCCCTGTAGACTCTGGCAACCTCCGGTGTGCTCAGGCGCCCAATGTCGAACCTCCTCCTGATGGGCTGGTGCAGCTTTCTGACATTGGACAGTCGAGCTCTGAATCTTGCTGTTACGAGGAAGTGGTCAGAGTCGACATTTGCCCCTCTGAATGTTCGCACATCCAGGATGTTTGACGAGTGCCTTGCGTTAATGAGCACAGGGGCAGAGGGGAATAGCAATTGTACGAAAGGGTTTGCAGCAAGGATTATTTAGCTGACAAAATAGGGATCATCAAAGCTTAAAGGTTGTTCGTAATTACAGAAAAGAGGGTTACAACTAGGATCAATACATCAAAGACACAAAAGGGATGAAAGCTGCGAAGTTTGCTACTGGTTGTGGGATATTGTCGACTAACCTTAGGTCAGTATGTGACCAAGGGGATTTTTTGGATGATAACCATGTCTGTTGTATGGGAGCCCCCCTTAAATATTAATTATATTCTGTTCTTAGTATTTGTCGTTATAGCGGCAACAGAAATACATCATCTATGAAAACTGTCTAACTATCACGGTTCATGAGATACAGCCTGGTGACAGACGGACGGACGGACAGCGAAGTCTTAGTAATAGGGTCCCGTTTTACCTTTGGGCACGGAACCTTAAAATGGAAAAAAATTATCGAGCCACTGTAGGTAGGTAGATAGGTAGGACCGTAGCCTTCTCAAAAAGAAAATAAGAAGAACACACATAGGCCAGGGAGGCCCGTTGTGCAGCTACTAGGGGGTTTAGCACCCTATTCGTGGAACCATTTTGTGCTTCTTAAGAAGTTAAGAAGAACAGATATCCCTACTTGCTGAACTTCGGTCAGATCGTTAAGGAAGTAAGATCCTAGGTATCGCTTCCTGATTGTGCAGAATGCCGGGCAGGCGCAGAGAAGGTGATGAATGGATTCGACCTCCTCCTCGTCTAGACAGCTAGTGCAAAAATCATTCGGAGTTATACCTAGTTTTTGCGCGTGACTGCCAATAAGGCAGTGTCCAGTGATGACACCGATGACTTTATGGAGATAATACTCTTAGTCCGTTGACTGTTGAGCCAGGGCCAGATTTGCCTGGTGATGAGGCAGGTATGTCCCTGAGTCCATCTCCGGTTCGTCTCGGCCCTGGCGAGATTTATAAGATTGTGTTTAATGGTTGCAAAGGGTATACCCTCACAAGCCACTATTGATTGTAGCGTCGTTCCTTGTTTGGCGAGTGTGTCGGCTCTTTCGTTTCCTGGAATGTCGCTGTGTCCCGGTACCCAGATAAGTTGTATGTTGAACTGTTCGGCCATCTCGTTAAGAGATAGGCGACAGTCGAGACTAGTTTTTGATGTGTACACATAGGACTCCAACGACTTTAAGGCTGCTTGGCTATCCGTGAGAATGCGGATATCCGTGGTGGATATCACGTTCCACTTCAGCCAAGACAAAGCCTTTTTTATTGCCAATAGTTCCGCCTGGAAAACGCTGCAGTGATTTGGTAGTTTTAGAGCTTTGTTCAGCTTAAGTTGTTTGCAGAATACTCCACTATCCACCCCGTCTTTGGTTTTAGATCCGTCAGTATAGAAGTCTGCAGGCGTGACGTTCGAAAGTTATATCAACAGATAAAGCGAACATGCCAAGGTTATAAAGCCAGAACGGAAGCCTGCAGGGATAAGAACGGACACCTAGTAGTAGAATCGCAGTCGAGGATATGGAAAAACCACTTCTGCAGACTGTACAACGGCGATGTTAGTCAATCTACCGCTGTCAGGCAGAATGATCCATTTCTAATAGACGGAGACCGCAGAGAATTCTGTCCCCCTGATCTCGACGAAGTTAAGATTGCCATATCGAAGCTCAAGTCGAATAATGCTGCTGGCGCAGACGAACTGTTTGCTGAGCTCTTCAAGGCAGCTGGGGATGACCTGGTTGGGAGCATGCACCAGCTCATCCTATCTTACGGATGGTTAGAGGAAAGCATGCCCGAGGAATGGAGTCTCAGCATCGTATGCCCGATCCACAAGAAAGGAGACCCCTCCGATTGCGCCAACTAAAGAGGAATAAGTCTCCTTAACATCGCCTACAAAATCTTCTCTGCCGTTTTGTGTGAACGCCTGAAGCCTTTTGTAAATAAGCTGATAGGTCCTTATCAGTGCGGATTCAGGCCAGGGAAGTCCACCATCGATCAAATCTTCACACTACGGCAGATCCTGGAAAAAACCAATGAATTTCAAGTCGACACTCACCACCTATTTGTGGACTTCAAAGCCGCATACGACAGCGTAATCAAAGACGAACTATACAACGCTATGTCTACCTTTACCATACCTGCTAAACTTATCAGACTATGCAGGATGATTTTGGAGAATGCTCGCTGCTCCATCCGAATCGGTGAACACCTTACCGATAGTTTTGATGTCAAAAAAGGATTTAGGCAGGACGATGCGCTGTCGTGTGATTTCTTCAACAATGAAATCAAATCACTGGCCAATACAAGAGGCACAATCTATTCCAAATCCTCGCAACTCCTTACATACGCCGACGATATTGACATAATAGGTAGATCACAGCGAGATGTCAATGAGGCGTTTGCGGATATTGAGATGGAGGCGGCGAAAATTGGTTTGGCGGTAAACGAGAGCAAAACTAAATATATGCTGTCATCAAAAAAGGACGCCCAACACCGACGTCTCGGCCAGAACGTTTGTTTAGGCGGATATAAGTTCGAGGTAGTTAAGGACTTCGTCTATCTTGGCTCCGCAGTGACCCGGAACAACGACATTAGTTCCGAAATTAAACGCAGAATCACTCTTGCCAATCGCTGTTTCTTTGGGCTCAGGAGGCAATTGAGTAATAGAGCCCTCTCCCGAACGACAAAGTTGACTCTATATAAGACCCTTATCATCCCGGTCCTGTTGTACGGCGCAGAAGCATGGACACTATCAAAAGCGGATGAGGAGGCCCTTGGTCGGTTCGAGAGAAAGATTTTGCGCATGATTTTTGGGCCTATAAACGCAGACGGGGGATGGAGGAGAAGATTCAACCACGAACTTTACGGGCTGTACAGCGACATGAGCCTAGTCAGGCGTCTACGGATTCAACGCCTAAGATGGCTGGGCCATGTAGAGCGAATGGACACCACAGCTCCAGCCCGGAGAGTCTTTGAATCCAACCCCGAGGGACTAAGAAGCAGAGGACGGACAGAGGATGGCGCACACAGGTGGAAGGAGACCTCAGCCAACTGGGTGTGCGGCAATGGAAAAGGCTAGCGAAAGATCGTGCTAGATGGAGGGGCATGTTGGTTGAGGCCCAGGTTCACCCCGAACTGTAGCGCCCACTAAGAAGAAGAAGAAGTATAGAAGTCTACGCAGTTTCTGCGAGGTTGAGTCTGGCGAGTCCAGTTTTATCTGTCCAGGTAGGTGGTTGTAAAGTTTTTTTCCAAGACTGTGGTGGGTTCTGTGAGGTCCAGGTTTTCTGCCATAGTTGACCTGGTATTCAGGATGGAGGAGTGGCCAGTGACATAGCTCGACCATTTCGAGTTGGCTTTAAGTCTAATGGCCGTTTGTGTAGCAATTTGCTTGCCGAAAATATCGAGTGGTGTAAGGTCGAGTATCATGTTAAGCACAGCCGCTTAACTGTAAGTGCTACTGTAAGTGCAATCAAGATCAGCGTACAATTGACAGATTTTCCATAGAAGCCACTTGGAGTCTGCAGTCAACTTGTACGGTAAGAAGTTCCTCAAAAATGTCAAACAAAGGTATAGCAAATGATGGGTCAGAAGCCCACAAGAGTGAAGAATCGTATGTGCGTAGCCCAAGTTTTTCTGTCCAACTGTTGAGTTTAGAAGTGAAGGCGAATGTATGACTCCAACAATTGTCTGTTTCGGTTGTTTCCTTGTTATTTTTATTGGCCCCCAGCCTTTAATGTACAAATAAATGGAACTCCACGTGATTTCATTGGAGAGAAAACAATCGAAGGCACGAATCGAATAAAATAAGTCAAAAGCTAGGAAAAATAAAAACCCAAAAATGAAATGCAATCCTCACCTGAGACACAGCATACTGACAGACAGGCATGAACCTTTAGTCTTCCCCACTCAGCTGCTTGATGTAACACATTATCGACAATCGACAGCAAAAGTCCTCATATCTAGTCTACCGTCATGGACTTCTGACTTCTGACACGAACGTGGTCTACATACAGGTGTACATATGTATATCCGCAGGTCCTCGCAGCCGATTGGAGTGTAACCCCATGCGAGTGTGCCACAGATACCCGTATGTAGACGCATTCCATTTTCGTTTTGGTTTTTTTGTGATTTGTAAGTTCTCCGTATGTCAGTACCTTACATGGACTTGGCTTACCACACTTATTTCGGGACATCAAACATCGACCTAATTCGCTCATAAGCACAGGGCCTACCCCCGACGTTTTGATACCCCGAAAAGCTAAGACTTACATACATACCACAGAGGCACATGCAAATGAGAACATCCTTACAAGTGAACCGAATAAGAAATGACTTCAAGGAATCGGAAAAAGTGTTCGCGTGAAGGAATTGAGTGTTAAAATCATTTTTAATCAACAACGAGTAACTTGGGAACGTGGAGCTCCACGGAAGTGTGCACGTGACACTCTGGTAGGGGGCGCTGGGTTAGGTATACATTGTGTGAAGTGGGTATACAGCATATGCATGTTTGGAAGTGAGGCGAAGTACTGTACCAAGGGTCCTTAAAGTGAAATTCGGAAGGCACACGCTATCGGTACTGAAGGTCTAGAACACATTGGCATTTTGACACACCCGCCCGACTACTTTAACAACAGGAGGCTAAGGTACAATACCGATGAAGGCGTAAAATTCTACCAAGTAGGCTAGAGGGGATATTAGGTGTCAGTAAGGTGACCCTCTGCTGGGTACCAGGTCATATGAATATTCCCGGAAATGAGAACTTCACGCAAATCACAACTGAGGTTAAAACGCCGCCCAGTACGCTTTTCAGAGAAATAGAGGCGGAACTGCGGCCAATACAAGAGGTACGATCTACTTCAAGTCCACACAATTGCTTGCCTACGCAAATGACATTGACGTTATTGGACGAACAAAGCGAGACGTCAATGAGGCGTTCACAAGCATTGAAGCAGAAGCGGCGACAGTGGGTCTAAGGGTAAATGGGGACAAGACCAAATATATGCTGTCATCCAAGAAAGACGCACAACACCGAAGTCTTGGTCAGAACGTCACCTTCGGCAGCTATATTTTTGAAGTAGTCAAGGACTTCGTCTATCTTGGCTCGGTAGTGACAAGCAGCAACGACACCAGCGCTGAGATAAAACGCAGAATAACTCTTGCCAATCGCTGCTTCTTCGGGCTCAAGAGGCAATTGAGTAGTAGAGCCCTCTCTCGAAAAACTAAGGTTTCCCTCTACAAAACCTTAACCATCCCGGTCCTCCTCTACGGCGCTGAGGCTTGGACGTTATCAAAAGCGGATGAAGAGGCTCTTGGACGTTTCGAGAGGGAAATTCTGCGTGCAATCTTTGGTCCCGTTTGTATAAACGGAGAATGGAGGAGGAGATTCAACCAAGAACTGTACGGGCTGTACAGCGACATCGGCCTGGTTAGACGTATTCGGATCCAACATCTAAGATGGCTAGGCCATGTAGAGCGAATGGACATCAACGCTCCGGCCCGAAGAGTCTTCGACTCCAACCCTGAGGGACGACGCAGCAGAGGACGACCGCATTTAAGGTGGCGCGCACAGGTGGAAGGCGACCTCAACCAACTGGGCGTGCGGCACTGGAAGCGACTGGCCGAAGATCGGGCCGGCTGGAGAGGCTTGTTGGTTGAGGCCCTGGTTCACCCCGAACTGTAGCGCCATCAAAGTAAGTAAGTAAGAGGCGGAACTAATAACGAAACCAATAAACGATGTTGTCAATTAGATACATGCGCAACGGCAAGATCTACATTGCCGTCTATGCCAAGAAAACGACTGAAAGTCTGCTAAAGTTCAGTCGTGGGAATATTCGTTTGGCGGTCGGTGTCCTTACTGGGCACTGCGGGATATCCTACCATGCAGCCAAACTAGGCCAGCTCCACTATGACTTCTGCAGAAGCTGCGGGGACGAAGAGGAAATTGAATCCATTCGTCACCTACTGTGCGAATGCCCAGCACTAGCCCAGAAAAGGAACATATTCCTTGGATGTCACTTCCTTTCGTGACTTGAAGAGACAAGTAACATTGGGCTGACAGACTACTGGGATTTCTGTCTGCACCTAGGTGGTTCAGCTCAACGGGTAACTTTTAGGTTTCTACGGGTTAAACGTTAAATGGGCTGAGTGGACTCCTCGTAGTCTAAGTGAGCCTTGACTTTGCGTCAATAGGGTACCCATTCACCTAACCTAACCTAAGGTCAACTATACTTTGTGGAATGGGAAGCGTAGGGCGCTGCTTCCTAAAGCGCCCTCTATACCGTACCTGGTAGTTTTATAGAAGGATATTTGGAAGATGAGGATGGCAAAGGACTAACAAAGGCCTCGTAGGGGTAGCATCTATCCGACGGATGCTGGCCTGCTAAAAAGCGGGAAGAGCCACCGCAATCAAACATCTTGCGGCACTGTTAGTAAGTCCTATCCCCACCTCCTCGTGGTGCCATCTGGAGATTTCCTACGGAAAGTGCAGACGGGAAAAGGCGAATGGCGAGCCTCCTGCGCCAAAAACAGGATTAGTCGGTTGGGCTACGGCCTAGTAAGCCGTAACCGTAAAAAAAACACAAACTCCGAAACAACCACAAGTCCGGATATAACGGACCGGATTTATGTTGACGACCCTTGCAAAAAACGAAAAAAGGACAATGATCTTCGGCTTTGTACGTGGAAGGTTAGGTCCCTAAACAGGCCACGTGCAGGCGAACAACTTGCGGACGCCCTAGACCGCTATAAAGTGGACATCACCGCCATCCAGGAAATGCGATGGAATGGACCGGGTATAAAGCGGATGAAAAACTGCGATATTTACTACGGCGACTGCTATAGGGAGAGAGGGCAACGATTGTTCGGATGCGGATTTGTTGTTCGAGGTGGACTAAGGCAAAAAGTCCTAAGCTTTCGGCATGTGAGCGAACGCCTCATAACAATCCGTATCAAGGCTACATTTTCTAACATCAGCCTGATCTGCGTCCACGCCCCCACGGAAGACAAGGATGACTCCGGTGAGTTCTACGATCTCCTAGACAGAACGTATGCCCAATGTCCCAGCTATGACATCAAAATTGTACTAGGAGGCTTCAATGCTAAGCTGGGTAAGGAAAGCATCTTTGAACGAGTCATCCGCAAACATAGCCTACACGACACCACCTCCGATAACGGACACAGGCTGATTGATCTTGCTACGGGGCGAAATCTCCTTCTAGCCAGTATGCGCTTCACGCGCCTCGATATACACAAAGGCACCTGGCGGTCTTTTGATCAGTCGACTACCAACCAGATTGATCACATCGCGATCGACGTCAGACACTCCTCCACTATTCTTGATGTTCGAACTTTCCGAGGGGCTAGCATCGACTCGGACCACTATCTTGTAGTAGCCAAGATGCGCTTACGGATATCACGAACGCAACGGAGTAGAGTAAGAATACAAAGTTATGACGTCGGAAAGCTACTATCGCCAGAAACCGCTCGTGCTTCTACCGATCGCGTCTCCCTTAAGCTCTCCAATACACCTCAATCCTCCACGCTATCAATAGAACAGCAGTGGAGCCTTTGCAAACAAGCCCTGAATAGCTCTGCATCCGAAGTTTTCGGTTTCAAGGCTCCACCACGAAGAAATACCTGGTTCGATGACGAGTGCAGGAGGATTCATACAGCGAAGCAGGATGCATATAAGGCCTCGCTGCATAAAAGAACAAGAGCAGCTCGTGAGCTCTACGAGTTAAAAAGAAGGGAGGAGCATAAGATTCTTAGAAGAAAGAAGAAAGAGCGCGCGATTGAGGGTTTGGAGCGGTATTACTGCAGGTGTGACGCTCGAAAGTTTTATCAACAGATAAAGCGAACATGCCAGGGTTATAAAGCCAGAACGCAAGCCTGCAGGTATAAGAGCGGACACCTAGTAGTAGAACAGCAGTCGATGCTGAGAATATGGCGATGTTAGTCAATATACCGCTGTCAGGCATAATGATCCATTTCTAATCGACGGAGACCGCAGAGAATTCTGTCCCCCTGACCTCGACGAAGTTAAGATTGCCACATCGAAGCTCAAGTCGAGCCCCAGGCAGCTGGGGATGACCTGGTTGGGAGCATGCACCAGCTCATCCGTAAGATATGGTTAGAGGAAAGCATGCCCGAGGAATGGAGTCTCAGCATCGTATGCCCGATCCACAAGAAAGGAGACCCCTCTGATTGCGTTTTGTGTGAACGCCTGATACCTTTTGTAAATAAGCTGATAGGTCCTTATCAGTGGAAGTCCACCATCGACCAAATCTTCACACTACGGCAGATCCTGGAAAAAAACCAATGAACTTCAAGTTGACACTCACCACCTATTTGTCGACTTCAAAGCCGCATACGACAGCGTAATTAGAGACGAGCTATACAACGCTATGTCTACCTTTGACATACCTGCTGAACTCGTCAGACTATGCAGGATGACTTTGGAGAATGCTCGCTGCTCCATCCGAATCGGTGAACACCTTACCGATAGTTTTGATGTCAAAAAAGGATTTAGGCAGGACGATGCGCTGTCGTGTGATTTCTTCAACAAAGAAATCAAATCACTGGCCAATACAAGAGGCACAATCCATTTCAAATCCTCGCAACTCCTTGCATACGCCGACGATATTGACATAATAGGTCACAGCGAGATGTCAATGAGGCGTTTGCGAGTATTGAGTTCGAAGCGGCGAAAGTTGGTCTGGCGGTAAACGAGGGCAAGACTAGATATATGCTGTCATCAAAAAAGGACGCTCACCACCGATGTCCTGGCCAGAACGTTTGTATTGGCAGTTATAAGTTAGAGGTAGTTAAGGACTTCGTCTACCTTGGCTCCGCAGTGACCTGGAACAACGACATTAGTTCCGAAATTAAACGCAGAATCACTCTTGCCAATCGCTGTTTCTTTGGGCTCAGGAGGCAACTGAGTAATAGAGTCCTCTCCCGAACGACAAAGTTGACCCTATATAAGACCCTTATCATCCCGGTCTTGTTGTACGGCGCAGAAGCATGGACACTATCAAAAGCGGATGAGGAGGCCCTTGGTCGGTTCGAGAGAAAGATTTTGCGCGTGATTTTTGGGCCTATAAACGCAGACGGGGGATGGAGGAGAAGATTCAACCACGAACTTTACGGGCTGTACAGCGACATGAGCCTAGTCAGGCGTCTACGGATTCAACGCCTAAGATGGCTGGGCCATTTAGAGCGAATGGACACCACAGCTCCAGCCCGGAGAGTCTTTGAATCCAACCCCGAGGGACGAAGAAGCAGAGGACGGCCACGGGTGGAAGGGGACCTCAGCCAACT
Source organism: Eumerus sabulonum (assembly GCA_951905685.1). Classification (NCBI taxonomy): domain Eukaryota; kingdom Metazoa; phylum Arthropoda; class Insecta; order Diptera; family Syrphidae; genus Eumerus; species Eumerus sabulonum. The sequence continues at coordinate 103,463,411 of OX645063.1, forward strand.
GGGTGTGCGGCAATGGAAAAGGCCAGCGAAAGATCGTGCTAGATGGAGGGGCATGTTGGTTGAGGCCCAGGTTCACCCCGAACTGTAGCGCCCACTAAGAAGAAGAAGAAGATTTGGAATATGAGCGACACGCTTGTATGAGTTTAAATTAGAGCTTTTGTTCAAGGCTCCGGTGTATAAAAAGCTCCGGTGTATAAAAACAAGGAATATCAGTGTTTGTAAGCAGTAGATGACAATGGCCATTCATGTTGGTTACCTGTTTGAGTAATCGTTTCGAAAATTCTTGATTTTGAAACAGCATCACACGATTCTCGCTTTGATTCGTCGACGGTAGCTGCAAGGACAAATTTCTCTTATCATTTACCTCAACTTTAATCCAAACAAAACAAAACCAATAACAAGAAACTCTGTTCGAGAATATGTATCTGTATCTGTACTGTAAGCTTTTCAATAGAAAAATAAAGAGCAACAACAGCAATGTTAAGCATTAAGTACATGTGATAGAAGCTAAGCTTCCATTAAGCTGGGTAATAGCAAATTGCATTTGTAGCTTTTGTATCTATGTAGTGTACGTTCGTTAAGTATCGATGGGATCTCATACCGATCGTTTGATATCGGCCAACTCGCTCCGTAAGGTCTTACAACAACAATCGAGCTCATCGCTATTCCGTTTCGCCTCAGCCAATTCCTTCCGTAAATCACATATCTAAGAAATAGAAACGAAACAGGAAGTCAAAAACAAAGACCTGAACAACGAATGAATTACAGTTTGATCCTTTGTCTTTAGAGTCTCCATTAAGCCGTCTACAGCGTCCACTATTGGGTTTTGGGTCATTTTTTTGCACTTTCCGAAAATTGAATCATATGCAATGGGTTTGCATGTCTAGACACCAAAAGGAAGGTAGTAAGTCAATTACAACCGCTATATGCGAAGGGGACATCTTACCGCATTTGATAAAGCGTCAGCAACCTCTCGCAATGCCTTCGATGTCTTATCTAAAAGCTCGGACTTTGCTAATGCTTTACAATTGACATCTAAATTTAGGAGGAGAAGAAAAAACTCAAAATTTGGATATAATGACACGCCGAAAAAGTCAGAGTAATGATCTTTTCGTTTTTTAGTTTTTGAAAAAGGCTAACATCCAGTGATGAGCAGGATATTAATCATGTTTACACGCATAGTGGATAGAGCATGCTTACCTTCGAATTGAATCTGTAGATTTTGTTGGGATTTTTTCAAGTTTTGATTCTCATCCAGAAGATTACAAACGCGATTACGAACCGAATTGACAATTTTAACGTCCGGATCCGAGGTGTCCGAACAAATGCCCGAGTCAGCGTCTGAAGATACCGATGCGGTTCTATTGTGTTGTGGGTTATCCAAATTTAATAGTTCCCGTCGATAGAATCGGAGCTTGTTATGGAATTGGGTATTGCTTTTTAACTAAAAAGGGTAAGACTAGACTTACTTATCTAGTTGCACCGATCTATCCTTACCAATTGGTCTACCATCTCACACAAACGAGCTTGTTGGTCTTGGATTGATCGCTTTTGCCCATCGACATTCTGATCATAACTACGTCTCATTTCGAACAATTGATTAAGTTCCTCCTTAAGGCATCTGATGAATTGTTGCTCTTCATTTTCCTCCTCTTCTTGTGGATTCGATCTAAACGAATTAATCTTAAAAGCGAGATTGATTAATCGATTACGAGAGGTAAGAAAGATGAAGACCAACCGAATCTCTATTACTGCACGAACCAGTACGGGGAATGGGATAATCCAATTCGGAGGCTTTAGTGTCAGATATGAGCGACGGCGATAGATGAGATGATGATGATGATGAATGGTGATGGGCTATTCTGGGACGCCAAGCACCTTCAAACTATACAAAGCAAGATAAAAGAGAGAAAACAAAAAAAAAATAAAAAAAAATTTGAGAATACCGTGAGCTTTACAAAAGACTGCAGTCTCATTCACACAAGGACACTGTAGAGTAGAATAGACAGTAGATAGAGGAAGCAGATAGATCTATTTAGGTACACCAGACACCAATAAAGCGCACAATCAGAAACAAAAGGACGTCAAACCTCGCCGAGGTTTAACCTTGTTAGTTTAAGTATTTCGAATTACTGTTATTTTTCAAGGGTCATTCGTTGCAACAAACCTTTGGCAAAGCTTTCAAATCATTACGAAGCTCTTTAATCACATCGTCCTTCAATTGGATCTTTTTCTGTGCCTTTTGTATCTCATCCTCCATCGATAGAATTTGTTTTTTTAACTCACGCACCTCATCGTGCTTATCGGCTACCTCATAGGCTAAGGCCTTAACGTTATCAAGAAGCTTTACATACGATGGTACGTTCGTTGAAAAGACATCATTTATTTGTGAACAAAAGCAAAAAAAATAAAAAATTCAAAAATTTCAAAAAACAAAAATCGATGCATAAATATAGGCGTGTAACGCTTTACAATATCATGGACATATAGTTTAACGGTGATACTTGCATCTGCTACTAACCTTTGATCTAAGCTTTGTGCAAGGTCTTTTATCTGTACCGTCTGGCTGTTTATTATTCGGGTCCTGGAACGAAACCGGTTGCTTTTAAATCGAATTTATGCATCGCATTGCATACTTACAGGCGCATTCTTATTAAGCTCGCAGCATTGGTCGTCCTGCTAGAATAGTAAAGAAAAGAAGAAGAAAATTAAGCGCACACACTCATATTTAAGGATACAGAAAAATATAGAACAGAATTTACAGATCCAAATATATCTTTCTCAGTAACTGTCTCAAAGTTATATTTATCTAGGCTCCAATCGCCGTACTCCTTCGCGTTCCGTACCAGTTGTATTAATTCTGCAATATCCTTGCGGGATTTACACAATTCCGAACATGCTATGGGAAAATTATGATTTGCATTCACTTTACGCTGCAACAGGGCCAAGCGTTCGGCTGTCTCACGCTCCATATCCTGGATGTTGGTGATTAATGTTTTATTGATCTCGCGAAGCATACTAATCCATTCTTTGTATGTGATCTCTTTAAGCTGTAAGTTAAAAATTGAATTTCTTAAAACGAAATTTCGCTTATGACTGTATTTAGAGAATTAACGACCTCATACCATCCCTGTCTGCGAATTCAACATCTGTCAAATTGCATTCGGGAGAAGAAAAGATTGCGAAACGTCACTAAACCCAATGTCAACAAAAGGTTTTTTCAAAATTTTTTTTCCACCCGTCCCGGGTCTTGACGAATCGCAAATTCAAATTCAATTGTACTTACAACTGGATCGCCTTCTGCTTCCTCATTGATTTCAGCCAATCGCCTCTCGTAAACCTCGTTCAATTGTCCTTCGATTTGGAAGGCAGGACCCGTCATGTCACTGTACGGCTCGATGGTTTGTTGCTCGCCTCTAGGCGATTTACCCGGCGACGATGGATTGGAACGACTCATACCGCGCGAATCCGTGAACGATAACAACGTAGATCACTGACTACCCACCAAGTGGTACGTAAACAAACTAAATCTCAGTCGATGGATTGTAAATTTGGTCACACACACCAACTAGGAAAACAAAACAAAAAGAAAACGTCCTGCACACAGTGTCCCCGTCTAAACAAAATCAATTGAAATCAATTTTATGAAGCAAAAACGACGCGCTACTATTTCGGAAAACACTGAATCGCAAGCATACACGCACCGATCATAGTCGTGATGCCAAAGAAAGAACTAATGCTACTACGCGGTGCAGAGATCTAGGTAAGAAAACCTGAATAGCCTAGAGATATGCGATTGCTTGCAGCTATACGCTGACGGTCAACTTTATAATGGGGACATGTGTCGGCCGGTGTCGGAGGTTTTCGATTAGCAAATTACACGCCGGAGAGGTCTGTGACTACATTGGTGTCGCAGATTGAACTCGAGGCTTTCGGAATCAAGTTTCCATGTACATACTCGTTACTCGTATGCATGTGAGCGGTGAACCCGAAAATCGTTTGCATTCGTTATCTACCGCAATCTGGCCGCGCTCCATATCGAACAATCGCTGAAAAGTAAAGATCCCTATCAGCGGCGAGAGCTTTTTGCAGTTCTTCTTGCTCGCGCCTCACACTGTGTATTCGTGTTTGTTCGCTTCTTTGAGCGTTTCGGCGTTTGTAGATAGATTTTGGGTGGCGGGCGACGTAAGTGATTTGCGTGCGATCGAGGGTAATTAGAACTGAACGCATGAGTGCCTTGAACTTGATTCGGATTTGACGTACTCTCGGGGCGATTTCTTTGTTATTAACGGCTCCAGCGGCGGACTGGGTGAGCGAAAGCGAGAGACACGAGTGCTATGTACAATATGATGGAGTCGTTGGTAAACATTGGTGGGTATTTGGGGACAAGTATTACGTGTGCGCCGCTGATGGTTGTGTGCACATGTGTTTTGGGTTACAGTAGAGGCGCGAAAAGTTGGTCGAGGTAATGAGAAATGGTAAATGAGGTCCACTTGAGCGGCTTATATGTATTGAGGATTGCAACAAATCTGGAATGCAAGACACAATGGCGCCTTTGCCAGACTGTTGGCCCCTTTAGGCCAACTGCTGGTCTTTTTTTTTGGCAAGATGTTGGCCCCTTTTGACAGACTGTTGGCCGCTTTTGGTCGACCGTTGGCCTCTTTTGGCGGAATTTTTGATGCCTTGGCAGGCTGTTGGCCCCCTTTGGCCAACTGCTCGTCCTTTTTTTGGCAAGATGTTGGCCCCTTTTGACAGACTGTTGGCCGCTTTTGGTCGACCGTTGGCCCCTTTTGGCGGATTTTTTTGATGCCTTGGCAGGCTGTTGGCCCCTTATTAAGGCGAATGCTGTCGCCTTTTAACAGACTGTTGGCTGCTTTTGGTCGACCGTTGGCCCCTTTTGGCGGATTTTTTGATGCCTTGGCAGGCTGTTGGCCCCCTTTGGCCAACTGCTGGTCCTTTTTTTGGCAAGATGTGGGCCCCTTTTGACAGACTGTGGGCCGCTTTCGGTCGACTATTGGCCCCTTTTGGCGGATTTTTTGATGCCCTGGCAGGCTGTTGGCCCCCTTTGGCCAACTGCTGGTCCTTTTTTTGACAAGATGTTGGCCCCTTTTGACAGACTGTTGGCCGCTTTTGGTCGACCGTTGGCCTCTTTTGGCGGATTTTTTGATGCCTTGGCAGGCTGTTGGCCCCTTATTAAGGCGAATGCTGTCGCCTTTTAACAGACTGTTGGCTGCTTTTGGTCGACCGTTGGCCCCTTTTGGCGGATTTTTTGATGCCTTGGCAGGCTGTTGGCCCCCTTTGGCCAACTGCTGATCCTTTTTTTGGCAAGATGTGGGCCCCTTTTGACAGACTGTTGGCCGCTTTTGGTCGACCGTTGGCCCCTTTTGGCGGATTTTTTGATGCCTTGGCAGGCTGTTGGCCTCCTTTGGCCAACTGCTCGTCCTTTTTTTGGCAAGATGTTGGCCCCTTTTGAAAGACTGTTGGCCGCTTTTGGTCGACCGTTGGCCCCTTTTGGCGGATTTTTTTGATGCCTTGGCAGGCTGTTGGCCCCTTATTAAGGCGAATGCTGTCGCCATTTGGGAGGCCTTATATGCATCCTGCTTCGCTGTATGAATCCTCCTGCACTCGTCATCGAACCAGGTTGACTGTTGGCGCCTTTTCTAGTCTGTTAGCTCCTTTGCCAGACTGTTGACTCTGAGAAGGCCTATAATAAAGGAGACACGTATGTGTGTATTTTGGCGTTACAGTCCGTGAAGGACCAAAACCGAGCTTCTCTCAATCACCCATGTTGTGTGAGATTTTATTTGTCCATAGGTGAAAGGGACCTACAGTTTACTACCGGTTCCGAACGGCGAGGTTCGAGAAGCTTTTCTTGACAATTATACTACAGGGGGTTTAGTCAGTATCCCGCTGAGGAGAAGCACCGCGAAAAAACACGTTCGATGACATGGCTGTTGTCGGGATTCGATCCCGTATCAGTGGCGTCAGGGGCCAACACACTACCTACTGCGCCACGGCGCTCTCAATAAAGGAGACATTCATGCCAGCGAATTATGGGCCACACTAAAGCAGGCACTACTTACTTAGGTGGCGCTATAGACCGGTGTGAACCTGAGCCTCAACCAAGAAGCTTCTCCAGCTGGCATGATCTTTTATCAGCTGTTTCCAGTGCCACAACCCCAGTTGGTTAGGGTCCCCCTTTCACCTTAGATTCGGTCGTCCTCTGCTGTGTCATTCCTCGAGGTTGGACTCGAAGACTCTTCGGGCCGGAACTGTGTTGTCCATTCGATCTGTATAGCCTAGTCATCTTAAACGTTGGATACGAAGACGTCGTCCCAGGCCGATGTTCCTGTACAGCCCGTACAGTTCTTCGTTGTATCTTCTCCTCCACTCTCCGTTTTTACGAACGGGGCCGTCGATGGAACGCAGCATTTTCCTCTCGATACAACCAACGGCCTCCTCATCCGCTTTCGTTAAAGTCCAGGCCTCTGCGCCATAGAGGAAGGTTATATGTAGCTAAACCTTGATCTTTCGAGAGGGGGCTATACTTTTCAATTGCCTCTTGAGCAGTGGTTCTTCTTCTTCTTTTTCTTAGTGAGCGCTACAGTTCGGGGTGAACCTGGGCCTCAACCAACATGCCCCTCTATCTAGCACGATCTTTTGCTAGCCTTTTCGATTGCCGCACACCCAGTTGGCTGAGGTCCCCTTCCACCTGTGTGCGCCAGCTTAAGTGCGGCCGTCCTCTGCTTCTTCGTCCCTCGGGGTTGGATTCAAAGACTCTCCGGGCTGGAGCTGTGGTGTCCATTCGCTCTACATGGCCCAGCCATCATAGGCGTTGAATCCGTAGACGCCTGACTAGGCTCATATCGCTGTACATCAAGTAAAGTTCGTGGTTGAATCTTCTCCTCCATCCCCCGTCTGCGTTTATAGGCCCACAAATCATGCGCAAAATCTTTCTCTCGAACCGACCAAGGGCCTCCTCATCCGCTTTTGATAGCGTCCATGCTTCTGCGCCGTACAAGAGGACCGGGATGATAAGGGTCTTATGTAGAGTCAACTTTGTCGTTCGGGAGAGGGCTCTATTACTCAGTTGCCTCCTGAGCCCAAAGAAACAGCGATTGGCAAGAGTGATTCTGCGTTTAATTTCGGAACTAATGTCGTTGTTCCAGGTCACTGCGGAGCCAAGGTAGACGAAGTCCTTAACTACCTCTAACTTATAACTGCCAATACAAACGTTCTGGCCAGGACATCGGTGGTGAGCGTCCTTTTTTGATGACAGCATATATCTAGTCTTGCCCTCGTTTACCGCCAGACCAACTTTCGCCGCTTCGAACTCAATACTCGCAAACGCCTCATTGACATCTCGCTGTGACCTATTATGTCAATATCGTCGGCGTATGCAAGGAGTTGCGAGGATTTGAAATGGATTGTGCCTCTTGTATTGGCCAGTGATTTGATTTCTTTGTTGAAGAAATCACACGACAGCGCATCGTCCTGCCTAAATCCTTTTTTGACATCAAAACTATCGGTAAGGTGTTCACCGATTCGGATGGAGCAGCGAGCATTCTCCAAAGTCATCCTGCATAGTCTGACGAGTTCAGCAGGTATGTCAAAGGTAGACATAGCGTTGTATAGCTCGTCTCTAATTACGCTGTCGTATGCGGCTTTGAAGTCGACAAATAGGTGGTGAGTGTCAACTTGAAGTTCATTGGTTTTTTCCAGGATCTGCCATCGTGTGAAGATTTGGTCGATGGTGGACTCCCCTGGCCTGAATCCGCACTGATAAGGACCTATCAGCTTATTTACAAAAGGCTTCAGGCGTTTACACAAAACGCAATCAGAGGGGTCTCCTTTCTTGTGGATCGGGCATACGATGCTGAGACTCCATTCTTCGGGCATGCTTTCCTCTAACCATACCTTACGGATGGGCTGATGCATGCTCCCAACCAGGTTATCCCCTTAAAGAGCTCAGCAGACAGTCCGTCTGCGCCAGCATCTTTATTCTACTTAGGCTTCGATATGGCAATCTTAACTTCGTCGAGGTTAGGGGGACAGAATTCTCTGCGGTCTCCGTCGATTAGAAATGGATCATTCTGCCTAATAGCGGTATATTGATTAACATCGCCGTTATACAGTCTGCAGAAGTGGTTCTTCCATATTCTCGACTGCGATTCTACTACTAGGTGTCCGTCCTTATCCCTGCAGGCTTCCGTTCTGGCTTTATAACCTTGGCATGTTCGCTTTATCTGTTGATAAAACTTTCGAACGTCACGCCTGCAGTTACACCTTCTCGTGCTCTTTCTTCTAAGAAGCTTATGCTCCTCCCTTCTTTTTAACTCGTAGAGCTCACGAGCTGCTCTTGTTCTTTTATGCAGCGAGGCCTTATATGAATCCTGCTTCGCTGTATGAATCCTCCTACACTCGTCATCGAACCAGGTATTTCTTCGTGGTGGAGCCTTGAAACCCAAAACTTCGGATGCAGAGCTATTCAGGGCTTGTTTGCAAAGGCTCCACTGTTGTTCTTTTGATAGCGTGGAGGATTGAGGTGTATTGGAGAGCTTAAGGGAGACGCGATCGGTAGAAGCACGAGCGGTTTCTGGCGATAGTAGCTTTCCGACGTCATAACTTTGTATTCTTACTCTACTCCGTTGTGTTCGTGCTATCCGTAAGCGCATCTTGGCTACTACAAGATAGTGGTCCGAGTCGATGCTAGCCCCTCGGAAAGTTCGAACATCAAGAATAGTGGGGGAGTGTCTGACGTCGATCGCGATTTGATCAATCTGGTTGGTAGTCGACTGATCAAAAGACCGCCAGGTGCCTTTGTGTATATCGAGGCGCGGGAAGCGCGTACTGGCTAGAAGGAGATTTCGCCCCGTAGCAAGATCAATCAGCCTGTGTCCGTTATCGGAGGTGGTGTCGTGTAGGCTATGTTTGCGGATGACTCGTTCAAAGATGCTTTCCTTACCCAGCTTAGCATTGAAGTCTCCTAGTACAATTTTGATGTCATAGCTGGGACATTGGGCATACGTTCTGTCTAGGAGATCGTAGAACTCACCGGAGTCATCCTTGTCTTCCGTGGGGGCGTGGACGCAGATCAGGCTGATGTTAGAAAATGTAGCCTTGATACGGATTGTTATGAGGCGTTCGCTCACATGCCGAAAGCTTAGGACTTTTTGCCTTAGTCCACCTCGAACAACAAATCCGCTTCCGAACAATCGTTGCCCTCTCTCCCTATAGCAGTCGCCGTAGTAAATATCGCAGTTTTTCATCCGCTTTATACCCGGTCCATTCCATCGCATTTCCTGGATGGCGGTGATGTCCGCCTTATAGCGGTCTAGGGCGTCCGCAACTTGTTCGGCTGCACGTGGCCTGTTTAGGGACCTAACATTCCACGTACAAAGCCGAAGAGCATTGTCCTTTTTTCGTTTTTTGCAAGGGTCGTCAACATAAATCCGGTCCGTTATATCCGGACTTGTGGTTGTTTCGGAATTTGTGTTTTTTTTTACGGTTATGGCTTACTAGGCCGTAGCCCAACCGACTTATCCTGTTTTTTGGCGCAGGAGGTTCGCCATTCGCCCTTCCCCGTCTGCAATTTCCATAGAAAATCTCCAGATGGCACCACGAGGAGGTGGGGATAGGACTTACTAACAGTGCCGCAAGATGTTCGATTGCGGTGGCTCTTCTCGCTTTTTAGCAGGCCAGCATACGTCGGATAGACGCTACCCCTACGAGGCCTTTGTTAGTCCTTTGCCATCCACCAGCCAGCCAACTTGGCCACCATCCGGCCAATCTGGCCATCTGTTAGCCAACCCTGCCCAAAAGCCCACCAAACTGGCCACCAGGCAGCGAACCTTGCTTACAGTCAGCCAATCTGGCCACCACCAGCCAGCCAACTTGACTCCCAGGCTCCCAACCTGGCCCCTAGCCAGCCAACCCGGTCACCTGCCAGCCATCTTTGCCACCAGCCAGCCAACTTTGCCGCCAGCCACCGCACCTGACCAGCAACCAGCCAGCCCTGCCAAAAACCAGTTAGCTAACCGGGCCACCAACCAACTTCCCTGATAACAGGCAACTTGTCCACCAGCCAGCTAACCTGGCAACCCAGCCAGCTAGCCTGGCCACGAGTCAACCAACCGGGCCACCAGCAAGCCAACCTGGCCGCCAGCCATCCTAGCCACCAGTCAACCAACCTGGCAACCAGCCAGCGAACCCGGCCTTCAGCCTGCCAAACTCGTCACCAGCCAGCCAACCTCTTCACCGGCCGTAAAACCTGGCGACCAGCCTGCAAACCAGGCCGCTAGCCGCCCAACCCGAACACCTACCAGCCAGCTTGGCCACCAATCCCCCAAACTGGACCAGAAAGCCAACCAACCTTGCAAGCAGCCAGTCATCCTTGCCACCAGCCAACCGCTCTTGCCAGAAGTTAGTCAACCTTGCCTCCGGCCAGCCCACCTTGCCACCATTTGGAAAACCTGGGAATCTGAAAGCCAACCCTGCCGAGGGCCAACCAACCTGGCCCCCAGCCAACTGACCCGGCAACCAACCGGCTTAACTAGCCACCAGCCAGCTGACCTGGTCGCCAGCCGGCCAATCTGCCCACCAGCCAGCCTGGCTGCAAGCCAGTCAATTTGGCCGTCATTCAGAAAACTGGCCACCTGAAAGCCAGCTTGGCTCCCAGCCTCTCAACCTGACCACTAGACAGTCAACCCGGTCACCTGCCATCCAACTTAGCCACCAGCCAGCCAACTTGACCAATAGCCAGCCAGCATTGTCACCAGACAGTCACCCTTGCCACCAGCCAGTCAATCTTGCTTGAAGTTAGTCAACCTTGCAACCGGCCAGCCCACCTTGTCACCATTTGCTCAATCTGGCAATCTACCAGTCAACAATGCCGAGGGCCAACCAACCTAGCCCCCAGCCAGCTGACCCGGCCGCAGGCCGGCTTCATTGGCCACCAGCCAGCTGACCCGTCCACCAACCGGCTTCACTGGCCACCAGCCAGCTAACCTGGCCACCAGCCAGCTCACCTGGCCACCAGCCAGCAAACCTGGCCTACAGCCAGCCAGCCTAGATACAAGCCAACCAATCTGCCCACCAGCCAGCCAACCTTGCTACCAGACAGCCAACCTGGCCACCTGAAAGCCAGGTTGGCTCCCAGCCTCCCAACCTGACCACTAGCCAGTCAACCTGGTCACCTGTCAGCCAGCTTTGCCATCAGCCAGCCAACCTTGCCGCCAGCCAAAGCAACCTGACCACGAGCCAGTCAGCCCTGCCAATAACCAGCCAGCTAATCGGGCATCCAGCCAACTTCTCTGGATACCAGCCAGCCAATCTAGCCATCTGCTAGCCAACCCTGCCGAGAGCCAACCAACCTGGCCACCAGCCAGCGAACCTGGCCACCAGCCAGAGAACCTGGCCTATAGCCAGCCAACCTGGCCACAAGCCAACCAATCTGCCCACCAGCCAGCCTACCTTGCTACCAGACAGCCAACCTGGCCACCTGAATGCCAACTTGGCTCCCAGCCTCCCAACCTGACCACTAGCCAGTCAACCCGGTCACCTGCCAGCCAGCTTTGCCATCAGCCAGCCAACCTTGCCGCCAGCCAAAGCAACCTGACCACCAGCCAGTCAGCCCTGGCAATAACCAGCCAGCAAATTGGGCCTCCAGGGAACTTCCCTGGCCACCAGCCAGCCAACCTGGCCACCAGCCAGACAACCGGCCGGTGGCAAGGTTGACTGGCTGAGTGTAGGTTTGCTGGCTGGTGGCACGGCTGGCTATCAGAAGGCCAGGTTGGCTAGTTGGCAGCAAGGTTGGCTGGCTGGTGGCAAAGCTGGCGGTTATTGGCCAAGATGGCTGGCCGGTGGCTAAGTTGGATGGCAGGTAGCCAGGTTGGCTGGCAGGAGGCCAGACTGGCTGGCTGGTGGCAAGATAGCTAGGTGGCCTGGTCATCTGGCTACCTAGCGACAAGGGTGGCTGACTGGTGGCAAAGCTAGCTGACTATTGGTCGAGTTGACTGGCACGTGGCCAGGTTGGCCGGCTGGTGGCAGGATTGACTGGCTGGTGGCCAGATTGGCTCGGTGTTGGTTGGATTGGCCTCCTCCTGGTGGCCTGGTTAGGTGCCTGGATGCCAGATTAGCTGGCTGGTTGCCAGGTTAGCTGGCTGGTGGCCAGGTTGGCTGCGTGTTGGTTGGGTTGGCCTTCTCCTAGTGGTGTGGTTAGCTGGCTGGTTGCCAGGTTAGCTGGCTGGTGGCCGGATGGGCTCTTTGATGGGTAAGTCGGCTGAATGGTGGCCAAGTTGTTGGGCTGGTGGCCATGTTAGTTGGCAACGTAAAGCATGTAGCGTGCAACGTGCAATGTGCAACGTGCAAACTGCAACGTGCCATGTGCAACGTGCAAATTGCTACGTGCAGCAGGCAACGTGCAAAGCGCAACATGCAACGTGCAACATGAAACGTGCAACCCGCAACGTGCAACCCGCAACGTGCAACGTGCTATGTGTGATGTGCAACTCCAAACATGCAGCGTGACAAGTTAAACGTGCAAAGTGCAGCTAGCAACGTGCAACAGCAGCGTGCAACATGCAACGTACAACATGCAACGTGCAACATGCAACGTACAACATGCAACGCATGCAAAATGCAATGTGCAACATGCGAGGTGCAACGCGCAACATGTAACGTGCAAAATGCAACGTGCAACGTGCAGTGTGCAACGTGCAACATGCAACGCGCAACATGCAACATGCCAAGTGAAACGTGCAACGTTCAACGCACAACATGCAACCTGCAACATGGAACATGCAACGTACAACGTGCAACTTGCAACGTACAACGTGCAACGTTTGACGTGCAACGTGAAACATGCGACGCCCGACGTGGAGCGTGCAAAGTGAAACGTGCAACATGAAACGTGCAACTCGCAACGTGCAACGTGTGACGTGCAAGTCCAAACGTGCAGCGTGACAAGTAAAGGGTGCAACGTGCAACTAGCAACGTGCAACATGCAACGTGCAACATGCAACGCGCAACGTGCAACATGCAAGGGGCAACTCGCAACATGTTAAGTGCAAAATGCAACGTGCAGCTAGCAACGTGCAACATCCAATGTGCAACATCCAACGTGCAACAGGCAACGTACAACATGCAACGTGCAACATGCAACGTGCAACATGCAACGTGCAACATACAACGTGCAACTTGCAACGTGCAACGTGCAAGGTGCAACGCGCAACATGTAAAGTGCAAAATGCAACGTGCAATGTGCAACGTGCAACATGCAACGAGCAACATACAACATGAACAGTGAAACGTGCAACGTGCAACGCACAACATGCAACCTGCAACGTGCAACATGCAACGTGCAACGTGTGACGTGCAACGTGAAACGTGAAACATGCAACGCCCAACGTAGAGCGTGTAAAGTGAAACGTGCAACGCGCAACGTACAACGTACAACATGCAACGCCCAACGTTCAACGTGCAATGCGTAACGTGTAACGCGCAACGTGCGACGTGCAAAGTGCAACGTGCAATGTGCAACGTACAACATGCAACGCCCAACAGGCAGCGTGCCAAGTGAAAAGTACAACGTGAGAATGCAGCGTGCAACGTGCAACTTGCAACATGCGACGCACGCTGCATCCTGCAACATGCCACCTGCAACGTGCAACGATCTGGCAACCAGACGACCAACCAACTTGGTTACCAGCCTGCCAACCCGGCCACCTGCAAGCCAGCTGAGTCGGGTACCTACCAGCCAACTTGGCCACCAGCTAACTAAACTTGCCGCCAGGCAACCCTGCCAACAGCCAGCCTACCTGGCCACCAGATAGTTAACCTTGCCATCGGCCAAACCCCCTAGCCAAACAGACAGCGAACCTGGCCCTCAGCCTGCCAACCTCTCCACCTTCCGTAAAACTTGGCGACCAGTCTGCCAACCAGGCCGCTAGCCACCCAACCATATCACCTGCCAGCCAGCTTGGCCACCAGTCCCCCAAACTGGCCCAGCCAGCCAACCAACCTTGCAAGCAGCCAGCCAATCTTGCCACCAGCCAGCCACTCTTGCCAGAAGTTAATCAGACTTGCCACCGGCCAGCCCACCTTGTCACCATTTGGAAAATGTGGGAATCTGAACGCCAACCCTGCCGAGGGCCAACCAACCTGGCCCCCAGCCAACTGACCCGGCCACCAACCGACTTTACTGGCCATCAGCCAGCCAATCTGCCCACCAGCCAGCCAACCTGGCTGCAAGCCAGGCAATTTGGCCGTCATTCAGCCAACCTAGCCAAAAGTCAGCCAACCTTGCCACCAGCCAGCCAAACTGGCCACCTGAAAGCTAGCTTGGCTCCCAGCCTCCCAACCTGACCACTAGCCAGTCAACCTGGTCACCCGCCAGCCAGCTTTGCCATCTGCCAGCCAACCTTGCCGCCGGCCAAAGCAACCTGACCACCAGCCAGTCCTGGTGGTCAGTCCTGCAATAACCAGCCAGCAAATTGGGCCTCCAGAGAACTTCCCTGGCCACCAGCCAGCCAACTTGGCCACCATCCGGCCAACCTGGCCACCAGTCAGCCAAACTGAACACCAGCCAACCAACCTAGCCACCTGCTAGCTTACCTTGCCACCAGTAAGCCAACCTGGCCAACAGATAGCTAACCTTGACACCGGCCAGCTAACCAGGCCGCCAGCCTAACAACCAATCAGCCAACCTGGCCACCAGCCTGCGAACCTGACCTACAGCTAGCCAACCTGGCCTCTAGCCAGGCAACCGGGCCATCAGCCAGTCTAGCCTAGCCACTAGTCAGACAGACTAACTACCAGCCAATCAAGCTAGCGACCAGCCAGCTAACCTGCCACCAACCAGCTAACCTGGCCACCAGTCAGCCAACCTGGCCACAAGCCAGCGAACCTGGCCTACAGTTAGCCAACCTGTCCACCACCAGCCAGTCAACTTGACTCCCAGCCTCCCAACCTGGCCACTAGCCAGCCAACCCGGTCACCTGCCAGCCATCCATGCCACCAGCCAGCCAACGCACCTGACCAGTAACCAGCCAACCTGGCCACCAGCCTGCGAACCTGACCTACAGGTAGTCAACCTGGCCTCTAGCCAGGCAACCGGGCCATCAGCCAATCTAGCCTGGCCACTAGTCAGACAGCCTACACACCAGCCATTCAAACTAGCGACCAGCCAGCTTCCCTGGCCACCAGCCCGCTAACCAGGCCACCAGAAGGGGGCTAACCCAACCAGCACGCAGCCAGCCGGGTCACCAGCCAGCCAACAAGGCCACCAGATAAACTTGGTTACCAGCCAATCCGGTCACCTGCCGGCCACCTTTGCCACCCGCCAGCGAACTTTGCCGCCAGCCAACGCACCTGACCTTCAGTCAGCCAGTCTGGCCACAATCAGCCAGCCAACTTGACTTCCAGCCTCCTAACCTGGCCACTAGCCAGCCAACCCGGTCACCTGCCAGCCATCTTTGCCACTAGACAGCCAACTTTGCCGCCAGCCAACGCACCTGACCAGCAACCAGCCAGCCCTGTCAAAAACCAGTCAGCTAACCGGGCCAACAACCAGCTTCCCTGATAACCCGCCAGGCAACTTGTCCACCAGCCAGCTAACCTGACAACCCAGTCAGCTAGCCTGACCACGAGTCAACCAACTGGGCCACCAGCAAGCCAACCTGGCCACCAGCCAGCCATCCTGGCCACCAGGCAGCCAACCTGGCAACCAGCCAGCAAACATGGCCGGCAGCCAGCCAACTTGTCTACCAGCCAGCTAACCTGGCAACCCAGCCAGCTGGCCTGGCCACGAGCCAACCAAGCGGGCCACCAGCCAGCTATCCTGGCCACCAGTCAGCCATCCTGGCCACCAGCCAGCCAACGTGGCCAACAGCCAGACAACCTGGCCAACAGCAAGCCAACCAGGCCACCGGCCAACTACCCTGGCCACCAGCCAGACAACCTGGCCAAGGTCACTGAATTTTTCAACAAGGTCATTGAAGTTCGCTGACCTTTTCAACAAGGTCACTGACCTTTTCAATAAGGTCACTGACCTCTTCGACAAGGTCACTGAACTTTTCAACGGGGTCACTGAACTTTTCAGCAAGGTCAATGACCTTTTCAATAGGGTCACTGAACTTTTCAGCAAGGTCACTGACATTTTCGACAAGGTCACTGAACTTTTCAGCAAGGTCACTGTTCTTTTTGACAAGGTCACTGACCTTTTCGACAAGGTCACTGACATTTTCGACAAGGTCACTGAACTTTTCAACAAGGTCACTGACCTTTTCGATAGGGTCACTGAACTTTTCAGCAAGGTCACTGACCTTTTCAACAGGGGCACTGACCTTGCATACTGGAAATGACCTTGCTTATTAGCAGTGACCTTGCTTATTAGCAGAGATCTAACTAACTGGTTCTAACTAACTGGTCAGGTTGGGTCTCCGGTAGCTGGGCTGTCTGTCTGGTGGCCAAGTTAGCTAGTTTTAGGCCAGATTGCCTGGCTGGTGGCAAGTTTGGCTGGCCGGTGGCAAGGTGGGTGGCTGGTGGTCAGGTTGGCTGGCTAGTCAAGATTTGGCAGGTCGGCTGGTTGGCGGTATCGTTGGCTGACTGGTGGCAAAACTGGCTGGCAGGGGCCAGGTTGGCTGGCTGGTGGCAAGGGTGGCTGGCTGGTCCAGATTTGCTGGCTGGTGGCAAGGTTGGCTAGCAGGTGGCCACTTCGGGTGGTTGGCGTCAAGGTTGGCTAACTGGTGGCAAAGCTGGCAGGCAATTGGCCACGTTGGCTGGCTGCTGGCTAAGTTGGATGGCAGGTGACCAGGTTAGCTGGCTGGTTGCAAGATAGCCAGGTGGCCAGGTCGTCTGGCTACCTGGCGACAAGGGTGGCTTACTGGTGGCAAAGCTGGCTGGCTATTGGTCGAGTTGACTGGCAGGTTGCCAGGTCGGCTGGCTTTCGGCAAGGGTAGCTGACTGGTGGCTAACCTGGCTGGCAGGTGGCCAGGTTGGCTGGCTGGTGGAAGGTCGGGTGGCTGGTGGCAAGGTTGTCTGCCTGGTGGTCAGGTTGGCTGGCTGGTGGCAAGGTTGGCTGGCTAGTCCAGATCTCCTGGCTGTCGGCAAAGTTGGCTGGCAGGGGCCAGGCTGGCTGGCTGGCGACATGGGTGGCTGTCTGGGGGCCAAGTTGGCTGGTTGTAGGCCAGATTGGCTGGCTGGTGGCAGGATCGGCTAGCAGATGGCCAAGTCGGCTGGTTGGCAGCAGGGTTGGCAAAGCGGGCGGCTATTGGCCAAGTTGGCTGGCCGGTGGCTAATTTGGATGGCAGATAGCCAGGTTGGCTGGCAGGAGGCCAGGTTGGCTGGCTGGTGGCAAGATAGCTAGGTGGCCAGGTCGTCTGGCTACCTGGCGACAAGGGTGGCTCACTGGTGGCAAAGCTGGCTGGCTATTGGTCGAGTTGACTGGCAGGTTGCCAGGTCGGCTGGCTTTCGGCAAGGGTAGCTGACTGGTGGCTAACCTGGCTGGCAGGTGGCCAGGTTGGCTGGCTGGTGGAAGGTTGGGTGGCTGGTGGCAAGGTTGTCTGCCTGGTGGTCAGGTTGGCTGGCTGGTGGCAAGGTTGGCTGGCTAGTTCAGATCTCCTGGCTGTCGTTAAAGTTGGCTAGCAGGTGGCCAGGTCGGCTAGCTGGCGGCAAGGGTAGCTGACTGGTGGCTAACCTGGCTGGCAGGTGGGCAGGTTGGCTGGCTGGTGGCAAGGTGGGTGGCTGGTGGCAAGGTTGTCTGGCTGGTGGCTTAGTTGGGTGGCAGGTGACCAGGTTGGTTCGCTGGTGGCAAGGCTGTCTGCCTGGTGGTCAGGTCGGCTGGCTGGTGGCTAAGTCGGATGGCATTTGGCTAGGTTGGCTGGCTGGTGGCAAGGTTGGCTGGCTAGTCCAGATCTCCTTGCTGGTGGCAAAGTTGGCTAGCAGGTGGCCAGGTCGGCTAGCTGGCGGCAAGGGTAGCTGACTGGTGGCTAACCTGGCTGGCAGGTGGCCAGGTTGGCTGGCTGGTGGCAAGGTGGGTGGCTAGTGGCAAGGTTGTCTGCCTGGTGGTCAGGTTGGCTGGCTGGTGGCTAAGTTGGATGGCATTTGGCTAGGTTGGCTGGCTGGTGGCAAGGTTGGCTAGTTAGTCCAGATCTCCTGGCTGGTGGCAAAGTTGGCTAGCAGGTGGCCAGGTCGGCTTGCTGGCGGCAGGGTTGTCTGATTGGTGGCAAAGCCGGCTGGCTATTGGTCACGTTAGCTGGCTGGCGGCTATGTTGGATGGCAGGTGGCCAGGTTGAATGGCTGGTGGCCAGGTTGGCTAGGTGATGGCTAGGTTGGCTGGCTGGTAGCCAGGTTGGCCGGCTGGTGGTCAGGCTGGCTGGTGGCTTAGTTGGGTGGCAGGTGACCAGGTTGGTTGGCTGGTGGCAAGGTTGTCTGCCTGGTGGCCAGGTTGGCTGGCTGGTGGCTAAGATGGATGGCATTTGGCTAGGTTGGCTGGCTAGTGGCAAGGTTGGCTGGCTAGTTCAGATCTCCTGGCTGTCGGCAAAGTTGGCTAGCAGGTGGCCAGGTCGGCTAGCTGGCGGCAAGGGTAGCTGACTGGTGGCTAACCTGGCTGGCAGGTGGCCAGGTTGGCTGGCTGGTGGCAAGGTGGGTGGCTGGTGGCAAGGTTGTCTGCCTGGTGGTCAGGTTGGCTGGCTGGTGGCAAGGTTGGCTGGCTAGTCCAGATCTCCTGGTTGTCGGCAAAGTTGGCTAGCAGGGGCCAGGTCGGCTAGCATGCGGCAGGGTTGTTTGACTGGTGGCAAAGCCGGCTGGCTATTGGTCAAGTTAGCTGGCTGGCGGCTATGTTGGATGGCAGGTGGCCTGGTTGACTGGCTGGTGGCCAGGTTGGCTGGGTGGTGGCTAAGTTGGCTGGCTGGTAGCCAGGTTGGCCGGCTGGTGGCAAGGGTGGCTGGCTGGTCCAGATTTGCTGGCTGGTGGCAAGGTTGGCTAGCAGGTGGCCAGCTCGGCTGATTGGCGGCATGGTTAACTTACTGGTGGCAAAGTTGGCAGGTGATTGGCGAAGTTGCCCGGCTGCTGGCGCCAAGTTGGCTGGTTGTAGGTCAGATTGGCTGGCTGGTGGTAAGGTTGGCTGGACCAGATTTGCTGGCTGGTGGCAAGGTTGGCTAGCAGGTGGCCACTTCGGGTGGTTGGCGTCAAGGTTGGCTAACTGGTGGCAAAGCTGGCAGGCAATTGGCCACGTTGGCTGGCTGCTGGCTAAGTTGGATGGCAGGTGACCAGGTTAGCTGGCTGGTGGCAGGATAGCCAGGTGGCCAGGTCGTCTGGCTACCTGGCGCCAAGGGTGGCTTACTGGTGGCAAAGCTGGCTGGCTATTAGTCGAGTTGACTGGCAGGTTGCCAGGTCGGCTGGCTTTCGGCAAGGGTAGCTGACTGGTGGCTAACCTGGCTGGCAGGTGGCCAGGTTGGCTGGCTGGTGGAAAGGTTGGCTGGGTGGTGGCTAAGTTGGCTGGCTGGTAGCCAGGTTGGCCGGCTGGTGGTCAGGTTGGCTGGCTGGTGGCTTAGTTGGGTGGCAGGTGACCAGGTTGGCTGGCTGGTGGCAAGATAGCTAGGTGGCCTGGTCGTCTGGCTACCTAGAGACAAGAGTGGCTGACTGGTGGCAAAGCTGGCTGACTATTGGTCGAGTTGACTGGCACGTGGCCAGCTTGGCCGGCTGGTGGCAGGATTGACTGGCTGGTGGCCAGATTGGCTCGGTGTTGGTTGGATTGGCCTCCTCCTGGTGGCCTGGTTAGGTGCCTGGATGCCAGATTAGCTGGCTGGTTGCCAGGTTAGCTGGCTGGTGGCCAGGTTGGCTGCGTGTTGGTTGGGTTGGCCTTCTCCTAGTGGTGTGGTTAGCTGGCTGGTTGCCAGGTTAGCTGGCTGGTGGCCGGATGGGCTCTTTGATGGGTAAGTCGGCTGAATGGTGGCCAAGTTGTTGGGCTGGTGGCCATGTTAGTTGGCAACGTAAAGCATGTAGCGTGCAACGTGCAATGTGCAACGTGCAAACTGCAACGTGCCATGTGCAACGTGCAAATTGCTACGTGCAGCAGGCAACGTGCAAAGCGCAACATGCAATGTGCAACATGAAACGTGCAACCCGCACGTGCAACCCGCAACGTGCAACGTGCTACGTGTGATGTGCAACTCCAAACATGCAGCGTGACAAGTTAAACGTGCAAAGTGCAGCTAGCAACGTGCAACAGCAGCGTGCAACATGCAACGTACAACATGCAACGTGCAACATGCAACGTACAACATGCAACGCATGCAAAATGCAATGTGCAACATGCGAGGTGCAACGCGCAACATGTAACGTGCAAAATGCAACGTGCAACGTGCAATGTGCAACGTGCAACGCGCAACATGCAACATGCCAAGTGCAACGTGCAACGTTCAACGCACAACATGCAACCTGCAACATGGAACATGCAACGTGCAACGTGCAACTTGCAACGTACAACGTGCAACGTTTGACGTGCAACGTGAAACACGCGACGCCCGACGTGGAGCGTGCAAAGTGAAACGTGCAACATGAAACGTGCAACTCGCAACGTGCAAGTCCAAACGTGCAGCGTGACAAGTAAAGGGTGCAACGTGCAGCTAGCAACGTGCAACATGCAACGTGCAACGTGCAACATGCAACGCGCAACGTGCAACATGCAAGGGGCAACTCGCAACATGTTAAGTGCAAAATGCAACGTGCAGCTAGCAACGTGCAACATGCAACGTACAACATGCAACGCATGCAAAATGCAATGTGCAACATGCGAGGTGCAACGCGCAACATGTAACGTGCAAAATGCAACGTGCAACGTGCAGTGTGCAACGTGCAACATGCAACGCGCAACATGCAACATGCCAAGTGAAACGTGCAACGTTCAACGCACAAAATGCAACCTGCAACATGGAACATGCAACGTACAACGTGCAACTTGCAACGTACAACGTGCAACGTTTGACGTGCAACGTGAAACATGCGACGCCCGACGTGGAGCGTGCAAAGTGAAACGTGCAACATGAAACGTGCAACTCGCAACGTGCAAGTCCAAACGTGCAGCGTGACAAGTAAAGGGTGCAACGTGCAGCTAGCAACGTGCAACATGCAACGTGCAACGTGCAACATGCAACGCGCAACGTGCAACATGCAAGGGGCAGCTCGCAACATGTTAAGTGCAAAATGCAACGTGCAGCTAGCAACGTGCAACATCCAACGTGCAACATCCAACTGGCAACAGGCAACGTACAACATGCAACGTGCAACATGCAACGTGCAACATGCAACGTGCAACATACAACGTGCAACTTGCAACGTGCAACGTGTAAGGTGCAACGCGCAACATGTAAAGTGCAAAATGCAACGTGCAATGTGCAACGTGCAACATGCAACGAGCAACATACAACATGAACAGTGAAACGTGCAACGTGCAACGCACAACATGCAACCTGCAACGTGCAACATGCAACGTACAACGTGCAACGTGTGACGTGCAACGTGCAACGTGCAACGTGAAACGTGAAACATGCATCGCCCAACGTAGAGCGTGCAAAGTGAAACGTGCAACGCGCAACGTACAACGTACAACATGCAACGCCCAACGTTCAACGTGCAATGCATAACGTGTAACGCGCAACGTGC
This sequence comes from Eumerus sabulonum, assembly GCA_951905685.1. NCBI lineage: Eukaryota > Metazoa > Arthropoda > Insecta > Diptera > Syrphidae > Eumerus > Eumerus sabulonum. The sequence goes on from OX645063.1 coordinate 103,485,074, forward strand.
GACGTGCAAAGTGCAACGTGCAATGTGCAACGTACAACATGCAACGCCCAACAGGCAGCGTGCCAAGTGAAAAGTACAACGTGAGAATGCAACGTGCCACGTGCAACTTGCAACATGCGACGCACGCTGCATCCTGCAACATGCCACCTGCAACGTGCAACGATCTGGCAACCAGACGACCAACCAACTTGGTTACCAGCCTGCCAACCCGGCCACCTGCAAGCCAGCTGAGTCGGGTACCTACCAGCCAACTTGGCCACCAGCTAACTAAACTTGCCGCCAGGCAACCCTGCCAACAGCCAGCCTACCTGGCCACCAGATAGTTAACCTTGCCATCAGCCAAACCCCCTAGCCAAACAGACAGCGAACCTGGCCCTCAGCCTGCCAACCTCTCCACCTTCCGTAAAACTTGGCGACCAGCCTGCCAACCAGGCCGCTAGCCACCCAACCATATCACCTGCCAGCCAGCTTGGCCACCAGTCCCCCAAACTGGCCCAGCCAGCCAACCAACCTTGCAAGCAGCCAGCCATCCTTGCCACCAGCCAGCCACTCTTGCCAGAAGTTAATCAGACTTGCCACCGGCCAGCCCACCTTGTCACCATTTGGAAAATGTGGGAATCTGAAAGCCAACCCTGCCGAGGGCCAACCAACCTGGCCCCCAGCCAACTGACCCGGCCACCAACCGACTTTACTGGCCATCAGCCAGCCAATCCGCCCACCAGCCAGCCAACCTGGCTGCAAGCCAGGCAATTTGGCCGTCATTCAGCCAACCTAGCCAAAAGTCAGCCAACCTTGCCACCAGCCAGCCAAACTGGCCACCTGAAAGCTAGCTTGGCTCCCAGCCTCCCAACCTGACCACTAGCCAGTCAACCTGGTCACCCGCCAGCCAGCTTTGCCATCTGCCAGCCAACCTTGCCGCCGGCCAAAGCAACCTGACCACCAGCCAGTCCTGGTGGTCAGTCCTGCCAATAACCAGCCAGCAAATTGGGCCTCCAGGGAACTTCCCTGGCCACCAGCCAGCCAACTTGGCCACCATCCGGCCAACCTGGCCACCAGTCAGCCAAACTGAACACCAGCCAACCAACCTAGCCACGTGCTAGCTTACCTTGCCACCAGTAAGCCAACCTGGCCAACAGATAGCTAACCTTGACACCGGTCAGCTAACCAGGCCGCCAGCCTAACAACCAATCAGCCAACCTGGCCACCAGCCTGCGAACCTGACCTACAGCTAGCCAACCTGGCCTCTAGCCAGGCAACCGGGCCATCAGCCAGTCTAGCCTAGCCACTAGTCAGACAGACTAACTACCAGCCAATCAAGCTAGCGACCAGCCAGCTAACCTGCCACCAACCAGCTAACCTGGCCACCAGTCAGCCAACCTGGCCACAAGCCAGCGAACCTGGCCCACAGTTAGCCAACCTGTCCACCACCAGCCAGTCAACTTGACTCCCAGCCTCCCAACCTGGCCACTAGCCAGCCAACCCGGTCACCTGCCAGCCATCCATGTCACCAGCCAGCCAACGCACCTGACCAGTAACCAGCCAACCTGGCCACCAGCCTGCGAACCTGACCTACAGGTAGTCAACCTGGCCTCTAGCCAGGCAACCGGGCCATCAGCCAATCTAGCCTGGCCACTAGTCAGACAGCCTACACACCAGCCATTCAAACTAGCGGCCAGCCAGCTTCCCTGGCCACCAGCCCGCTAACCAGGCCACCAGAAGGGGGCCAACCCAACCAGCACGCAGCCAGCCTGGTCACCTGCCAGCCATCTTTGCCACTAGACAGCCAACTTTGCCGCCAGCCAACGCACCTGACCAGCAACCAGCCAGCCCTGTCAAAAACCAGTCAGCTAACCGGGCCAACAACCAGCTTCCCTGATAACCCGCCAGGCAACTTGTCCACCAGCCAGCTAACCTGACAACCCAGTCAGCTAGCCTGGCCACGAGTCAACCAACTGGGCCACCAGCAAGCCAACCTGGCCACCAGCCAGCCATCCTGGCCACCAGGCAGCCAACCTGGCAACCAGCCAGCAAACATGGCCGGCAGCCAGCCAACTTGTCTACCAGCCAGCTAACCTGGCAACCCAGCCAGCTGGCCTGGCCACGAGCCAACCAAGCGGGCCACCAGCCAGCTATCCTGGCCACCAGTCAGCCATCCTGGCCACCAGCCAGCCAACGTGGCCAACAGCCAGACAACCTGGCCAACAGCAAGCCAACCAGGCCACCGGCCAACTACCCTGGCCACCAGCCAGACAACCTGGCCAAGGTCACTGAATTTTTCAACAAGGTCATTGAAGTTCGCTGACCTTTTCAACAAGGTCACTGACCTTTTCAATAAGGTCACTGACCTCTTCGACAAGGTCACTGAACTTTTCAACGGGGTCACTGAACTTTACAGCAAGGCCAATGACCTTTTCAATAGGGTCACTGAACTTTTCAGCAAGGTCACTGACCTTTTTGACAAGGTCACTGACCTTTTCGACAAGGTCACTGACCTTTTCGACAAGATCACTGAACTTTTCAACGGGGTCACTGAACTTTTCAACAAGGTCACTGACATTTTCGACAAGGTCACTGAACTTTTCAACAAGGTCACTGACCTTTTCGATAGGGTCACTGAACTTTTCAGCAAGGTCACTGACCTTTTCAACAGGGGCACTGACCTTGCATACTGGAAATGACCTTGCTTATTAGCAGTGACCTTGCTTATTAGCAGAGATCTAACTAACTGGTTCTAACTAACTGGTCAGGTTGGGTCTCCGGTAGCTGGGCTGTCTGTCTGGTGGCCAAGTTAGCTAGTTTTAGGCCAGATTGCCTGGCTGGTGGCAAGTTTGGCTGGCCGGTGGCAAGGTGGGTGGCTGGTGGTCAGGTTGGCTGGCTAGTCCAGATTTGGCAGGTCGGCTGGTTGGCGGTATCGTTGGCTGACTGGTGGCAAAACTGGCTGGCAGGGGCCAGGTTGGCTGGCTGGTGGCAAGGGTGGCTGGCTGGTCCAGATTTGCTGGCTGGTGGCAAGTTGGGTAGCAGGTGGCCAGCTCGGCTGATTGGCGGCATGGTTAACTTACTGGTGGCAAAGCTGGCAGGTGATTGGCGAAGTTGCCCGGCTGCTGGCGCCAAGTTGGCTGGTTGTAGGCCAGATTGGCTGGCTGGTGGTAAGGTTGGCTGGACCAGATTTGCTGGCTGGTGGCAAGGTTGGCTAGCAGGTGGCCACTTCGGGTGGTTGGCGTCAAGGTTGGCTAACTGGTGGCAAAGCTGGCAGGCAATTGGCCACGTTGGCTGGCTGCTGGCTAAGTTGGGTGGCAGGTGACCAGGTTAGCTGGCTGGTGGCAAGATAGCCAGGTAGCCAGGTCGTCTGGCTACCTGGCGACAAGGGTGGCTTACTGGTGGCAAAGCTGGCTGGCTATTGGTCGAGTTGACTGGCAGGTTGCCAGCTCGGCTGGCTTTCGGCAAGGGTAGCTGACTGGTGGCTAACCTGGTTGGCAGGTGGCCAGGTTGGCTGGCTGGTGGAAGGTCGGGTGGCTGGTGGAAGGTCGGGTGGCTGGTGGCAAGGTTGTCTGCCTGGTGGTCAGGTTGGCTGGCTGGTGGCAAGGTTGGCTGGCTAGTCCAGATCTCCTGGCTGTCGGCAAAGTTCGCTGGCAGGGGCCAGGCTGGCTGGCTGGCGACATGGGTGGCTGTCTGGGGGCCAAGTTGGCTGGTTGTAGGCCAGATTGGCTGGCTGGTGGCAGGGTCGGCTAGCAGATGGCCAAGTCGGCTGGATGGCAGCAGGGTTGGCAAAGCTGGCGGCTATTGGCCAAGTTGGCTGGCCGGTGGCGAATTGGATGGCAGATAGCCAGGTTGGCTGGCAGGAGGCCAGGTTGGCTGGCTGGTGGCAAGATAGCTAGGTGGCCAGGTCGTCTGGCTACCTGGCGACAAGGGTGGCTCACTGGTGGCAAAGCTGGCTGGCTATTGGTCGAGTTGACTGGCAGGTTGCCAGGTCGGCTGGCTTTCGGCAAGGGTAGCTGACTGGTGGCTAACCTGGCTGGCAGGGGGCCAGGTTGGCTGGCTGGTGGAAGGTTGGGTGGCTGGTGGCAAGGTTGTCTGCCTGGTGGTCAGGTTGGCTGGCTGGTGGCAAGGTTGGCTGGCTAGTTCAGATCTCCTGGCTGTCGTTAAAGTTGGCTAGCAGGTGGCCAGGTCGGCTAGCTGGCGGCAAGGGTAGCTGACTGGTGGCTAACCTGGCTGGCAGGTGGGCAGGTTGGCTAGCTTGCGGCAAGGGTAGCTGACTGGTGGCTAACCTGGCTGGTAGGTGGCCAGGTTGTCTGGCTGGTGGCAAGGTGGGTGGCTGGTGGCAAGGTTGTCTGCCTGGTGGTCAGGTTGGCTGGCTGGTGGCTAAGTTGGATGGCATTTGGCTAGGTTGGCTGGCTGGTGGCAAGGTTGGCTGGCTAGTCCAGATCTCCTTGCTGGTGGCAAAGTTGGCTAGCAGGTGGCCAGGTCGGCTAGCTGGCGGCAAGGGTAGCTGACTGGTGGCTAACCTGGCTGGCAGGTGGCCAGGTTGGCTGGCTGGTGGCAAGGTGGGTGGCTAGTGGCAAGGTTGTCTGCCTGGTGGTCAGGTTGGCTGGCTGGTGGCTAAGTTGGATGGCATTTGGCTAGGTTGGCTGGCTGGTGGCAAGGTTGGCTGGCTAGTCCAGATCTCCTGGCTGGTGGCAAAGTTGGCTAGCAGGTGGCCAGGTCGGCTTGCTGGCGGCAGGGTTGTCTGATTGGTGGCAAAGCCGGCTGGCTATTGGTCACGTTAGCTGGCTGGCGGCTATGTTGGATGGCAGGTGGCCAGGTTGAATGGCTGGTGGCCAGGTTGGCTAGGTGATGGCTAGGTTGGCCGGCTGGTGGTCAGGCTGGCTGGTGGCTTAGTTGGGTGGCAGGTGACCAGGTTGGTTCGCTGGTGGCAAGGCTGTCTGCCTGGTGGTCAGGTCGGCTGGCTGGTGGCTAAGTTAGATGGCATTTGGCTAGGTTGGCTGGTTGGTGGCAAGGTTGGCTGGCTAGTTCAGATCTCCTGGCTGTCGGCAAAGTTGGCTAGCAGGTGGCCAGGTCGGCTAGCTTGCGGCAGGGGTAGCTGACTGGTGGCTAACCTGGCTGGCAGGTGGCCAGGTTGGCTGGCTGGTGGCAAGGTGGGTGGCTGGTGGCAAGGTTGTCTGCCTGGTGGTCAGGTTGGCTGGCTGGTGGCTAAGTTGGATGGCATTTGGCTAGGTTGGCTGGCTGGTGGCAAGGTTGGCTGGCTAGTCCAGATCTCCTTGCTGGTGGCAAAGTTGGCTAGCAGGTGGCCAGGTCGGCTAGCTGGCGGCAAGGGTAGCTGACTGGTGGCTAACCTGGCTGGCAGGTGGCCAGGTTGGCTGGCTGGTGGCAAGGTGGGTGGCTAGTGGCAAGGTTGTCTGCCTGGTGGTCAGGTTGGCTGGCTGGTGGCTAAGTTGGATGGCATTTGGCTAGGTTGGCTGGCTGGTGACAAGGTTGGCTGGCTAGTCCAGATCTCCTGGCTGGTGGCAAAGATGGTTAGCAGGTAGCCAGGTCGGCTTGCTGGCGGCAGGGTTGTCTGATTGGTGGCAAAGCCGGCTGGCTATTGGTCACGTTAGCTGGCTGGCGGCTATGTTGGATGGCAGGTGGCCAGGTTGAATAGCTGGTGGCCAGGTTGGCTAGGTGATGGCTAGGTTGGCCGGCTGGTGGTCAGGCTGGCTGGTGGCTTAGTTGGGTGGCAGGTGACCAGGTTGGTTGGCTGGTGGCAAGGTTGTCTGCCTGGTGGCCAGGTTGGCTGGCTGGTGGCCAGGTTGGCTGGCTGGTGGCTAAGATGGATGGCATTTGGCTAGGTTGGCTGGCTAGTGGCAAGGTTGGCTGGCTAGTTCAGATCTCCTGGCTGTCGGCAAAGTTGGCTAGCAGGTGGCCAGGTCGGCTAGCTGGCGGCAAGGGTAGCTGACTGGTGGCTAACCTGGCTGGCAGGTGGCCAGGTTGGCTGGCTGGTGGCAAGGTGGGTGGCTGGTGGCAAGGTTGTCTGCCTGGTGGTCAGGTTGGCTGGCTGGTGGCAATGTTGGCTGGCTAGTCCAGATCTCCTGGCTGTCGGCAAAGTTGGCTAGCAGGGGCCAGGTCGGCTAGCATGCGGCAGGGTTGTTTGACTGGTGGCAAAGCCGGCTGGCTATTGGTCAAGTTAGCTGGCTGGCGGCTATGTTGGATGGCAGGTGGCCTGGTTGACTGGCTGGTGGCCAGGTTGGCTGGGTGGTGGCTAAGTTGGCTGGCTGGTAGCCAGGTTGGCCGGCTGGTGGCAAGGGTGGCTGGCTGGACCAGATTTGCTGGCTGGTGGCAAGGTTGGCTAGCAGGTGGCCACTTCGGGTGGTTGGCGTCAAGGTTGGCTAACTGGTGGCAAAGCTGGCAGGCAATTGGCCACGTTGGCTGGCTGCTGGCTAAGTTGGATGGCAGGTGACCAGGTTAGCTGGCTGGTGGCAGGATAGCCAGGTGGCCAGGTCGTCTGGCTACCTGGCGACAAGGGTGGCTCACTGGTGGCAAAGCTGGCTGGCTATTAGTCGAGTTGACTGGCAGGTTGCCAGGTCGGCTGGCTTTCGGCAAGGGTAGCTGACTGGTGGCTAACCTGGCTGGCAGGTGGCGACATGGGTGGCTGTCTGGGGGCCAAGTTGGCTGGTTGTAGGCCAGATTGGCTGGCTGGTGGCAGGGTCGGCTGGCCGGAGGCAAGGTGGGTGGCAAGGTTGGCTGGCTGGTGGTCAGGTTGGCTGGCTGGTCCTGATTTGCTGGCTGGTGGCAAGATTGGCTAGCTGATGGCCAAGTCGGCTGGTTGGCAGCAGGGTTTGGCAAAGCTGGCGGCTATTGGCCAAGTTTGCTGGCCGTTGGCTAATTTGGATGGCAGATAGCCAGGTTGGCTGGCATTTGGCTAGGTTGGCTGGCTGGTGGCAAGATAGCTAGGTGGCCAGGTCGTCTGGCTACCTGGCGACTAGGGTGGCTTACTGGTGGCAAAGCTGGCTGGCTATTCGTCGAGTTGACTGGCAGGTTGCCAGGTCGGCTGGCTTTCGGCAAGGGTAGCTGACTGGTAGCTAACCTGGCTGGCAGGTGGCCAGGTTGGCTGGCTGGTGGAAGGTTGGGTGGCTGGTGGCAAGGTTGTCTGCCTGGTGGTCAGGTTGGCTGGCTGGTGGCTAAGTTGGATGGCAGGTGACCAGGTTAGCTGGCTGGTGGCAAGATAGCCAGGTGGCCAGGTCGTCTGGCTACCTGGCGACAAGGGTGGCTTACTGGTGGCAAAGTTGGCTGGCTATTGGTCGAGTTGACTGGCAGGTTGCCAGGTCGGCTGGCTTTCGGCAAGGGTAGCTGACTGGTGGCTAACCTGGCTGGCAGGTGGCCAGGTTGGTTGGCTGGTGGCAAGGTGGGTGGCTGGTGGCAAGGTTGTCTGCCTGGTGGTCAGGTTGGCTGGCTGGTGGCTAAGTTGGATGGCATTTGGCTAGGTTGGCTGGCTGGTGGCAAGATAGCTAGGTGGCCAGGTCGTCTGGCTACCTGGCGACAAGGGTGGCTTACTGGTGGCAAAGCTGGCTGGCTATTGGTCGAGTTGACTGGCAGGTTGCCAGGTCGGCTGGCTTTCGGCAAGGGTAGCTGACTGGTGGCTAACCTGGCTGGCAGGTGGCCAAGTTTTCTGGCTGGTGGAAGGTTGGGTGGCTGGTAGCAAGGTTGTCTGCCTGATGGTCAGGTTGGATAGCAGGTGGCCAGGTCGGCTAGCTGGCGGCAAGGGTAGCTGACTGGTGGTCAGGTTGGCTGGCTGGTGGCTAAGATGGATGGCATTTGGCTAGGTTGGCTGGCTAGTGGCAAGGTTGGCTGGCTAGTACAGATCTCCTGGCTGTCGGCAAAGTTGGCTAGCAGGTGACCAGGTCGGCTAGCTGGCGGCAAGGGTAGCTGACTGGTGGCTAACCTGGCTGGCAGGTGGCCAGGTTGGCTGGCTGGTGGCAAGGTGGGTGGCTGGTGGCAAGGTTGTCTGCCTGGTGGTCAGGTTGGCTGGCTGGTGGCTAAGTTGGATGGCAGGTGACCAGGTTAGCTGGCTGGTGGCAAGATAGCCAGGTGGCCAGGTCGTCTGGCTACCTGGCGACAAGGGTGGCTTACTGGTGGCAAAGCTGGCTGGCTATTGGTGGAGTTGACTGGCAGGTTGCCAGGTCGGCTGGCTTTCGGCAAGGGTAGCTGACTGGTGGCTAACCTGGCTGGCAGGTGGCCAGGTTGGCTGGATGGTGGAAGGTTGGGTGGCTGGTGGCAAGGTTGTCTGCCTGGTGGTCAGGTTGGCTAGCAGGTGGCCAGGTCGGCTTGCTGGCGGCATGGTTGTCTGATTGGTGGCAAAGCCGGCCGCCTATTGGTCACGTTAGCTGGCTGGCGGCTATGTTGGATGGCAAGTGGCCAGGTTGAATGGCTGGTGGCCAGCTTGGCTGGGTGATGGCTAGGTTGGCTGGCTGGTAGCCAGGTTGGCCGGCTGGTGGTCAGGTTGGCTGGCTGGTGGCTTAGTTGGATGGCAGGTGGCCAGGTTGGTTGGCTGGTGGCAAGGTTGGCTGGCCGGTGGCAAGGTTGACTGGCTGAGTGTAGATTTGCTGGCTGGTGGCACGGCTGGCTATCAGAAGGCCAGGTCGGCTAGTTGGCAGCAAGGTTGGCTGGCTGGTGGCAAAGCTGGCGGTTATTGGCCAAGATGGCAGGCCGGTGGCTAAGTTGGATGGCAGGTAGCCAGGTTGGCTGGCAGGAGGCCAGACTGGCCGGCTGGTGGCAAGATAGCTAGATGGCCTGGTCGTCTGGCTACCTGGCGACAAGGGTGGCTGACTGGGGGCAAAGCTGGCTGACTATTGGTCGAGTTGACTGGCAGGTGGCCAGGTTGGCGGGCTGGTGGCTGGATTGACTGGCTGGTTGCCAGATTAGCTGGCTGGTTGCCAGGTTAGCTGGCTGGTGGCCAGGTTGGCTGCGTGTTGGTTGGGTTGGCCTTCTCCTAGTGGTATGGTTAGCTGGCTGGTTGCCAGGTTAGCTGGCTGGTGGCCGGATGGGCTCTTTGATGGGTAAGTCGGCTGATTGGTGGCCAAGTTGTTGGGCTGGTGGCCTTGTTAGATGGCAACGTAAAACATGTAGCGTGCAATGTGCAACGTGCAAACTGCAACGTGCAATGTGCAACGTCCAAATTGCTACGTGCAGCATGCAACGTGCAAAGCGCAACATGCATCGTGCAACATGAAACGTGCAACCCGCAACGTGCAACCCGCAACGTGCTACGTGTGATGTGCAACTCCAAACATGCAGCGTGACAACTTAAACGTGCAAAATGCAGCTAGCAACGTGACACAGCAGCGTGCAACATGCAACGTACAACATGCAACATGCAACGTACAACATGCAACGCAACGTAACATGTAACGTGCAAAATGCAATGTGCAACATGCAAGGTGCAACGCGCAGCATGTAACGTGCAAAATGCAACGTGCAACGTGCAATGTTCAACGAGCAACATGCAACATGCAACGCGCAACATGCAACATCCCAAGTGAAACGTGCAGCGTTCAACGCACAACGTGCAACCTGCAACATGCAACGTGCAACATGCAGTGTACGACGTGCAACGTGGGACGTGCAACGTGAAACATGCGACGCCCGACGTGGAGCGTGCAAAGTGAAACGTGCAACATGAAACGTGCAACCTGCAACGTGCAACGTGTGACGTGCAAGTCCAAACGTGCTGCGTGACAAGTAAAAGGTGCAACGTGCAGCTAGCAACGTGCAACATGCAACGTGCAACGTGCAACATGCAACGCGCAACGTGCAACATGCAGGGTGCAACTCGCAACATGTTAAGTGCAAAATGCGACGTGCAGCTAGCAGCGTGCGACATGCAACGTGCAACATGCAACGTACAACATGCAACGTGCAACATGCAACGTGCAACATGCAACGTGCAACATACAACTTGCAACGTGCAACGTGCAACATGCAACGTGCAGCATACAACGTGCAATTTGCAACGTGCAACGTGCAAGGTGCAACGCGCAACATGTAAAGTGCAAAATGCAACGTGCAACGTGCAACATGCAACGAGCAACATACAACATGAACAGTGAAATGTGCAACGCACAACATGCAACCTGCAACGTGCAACATGCAACGTACAACGTGCAACGTGTGACGTGCAACGTGCAAAGTGAAACGTGCAACGCGCAACGTACAACGTACAACATGCAACGCGCAACGTTCAACGTGCAATGCATAACGTGTAACGCGCAACGTGCGACGTGCAAAGTGCAACGTGCAATGTGCAACGTACAACATGCAACGCCCAACAGGCAGCGTGCCAAGTGAAACGTACAACGTGAGAATGCAACGTGCAACGTGCAACTTGCAACATGCGACGCACGCTGCATCCTGCAACATGCCACCTGCAACGTGCAACGATCTGGCAACCAGACGACCAACCAACTTGGTTACCAGCCTGCCAACCCGGCCACCTGCCAGCCAGCTGAGTCGGGTACCTACCAGCCAACTTTGCCACCAGCTAACTAAACTTGCCGCCAGGCAACCCTGCCAACAGCCAGCCTACCTGGCCACCAGATAGTTAACCTTGCCATCAGCCAAACCCCCTAGCCAAACAGACAGCGAACCTGGCCCTCAGCCTGCCAACCTCTCCACCTTCCGTAAAACTTGGCGACCAGCCTGCCAACCAGGCCGCTAGCCACCCAACCATATCACCTGCCAGCCAGCTTGGCCACCAGTCCCCCAAACTGGCCCAGCCAGCCAACCAACCTTGCAAGCAGCCAGCCATCCTTGCCACCAGCCAGCCACTCTTGCCAGAAGTTAATCAGACTTGCCACCGGCCAGCCCACCTTGTCACCATTTGGAAAATGTGGGAATCTGAAAGCCAACCCTGCCGAGGGCCAACCAACCTGGCCCCCAGCCAACTGACCCGGCCACCAACCGACTTTACTGGCCATCAGCCAGCCAATCTGCCCACCAGCCAGCCAACCTGGCTGCAAGCCAGGCAATTTGGCCGTCATTCAGCCAACCTAGCCAAAAGTCAGCCAACCTTGCCACCAGCCAGCCAAACTGGCCACCTGAAAGCTAGCTTGGCTCCCAGCCTCCCAACCTGACCACTAGCCAGTCAACCTGGTCACCTGCCAGCCAGCTTTGCCATCAGCCAGCCAACCTTGCCGCCGGCCAAAGCAACCTGACCACCAGCCAGTCAGTCCTGCCAATAACCAGCCAGCAAATTGGGCCTTCAGGGAACTTCCCTGGCCACCAGCCAGCCAACTTGGCCAACATCCGACTTTACCGGCTATCAGCCAGCCAATCTGCCCACCAGCCAGCCAACCTGGCTGCAAGCCAGGCAATTTGGCCGTCATTCAGCCAACCTAGCCAAAAGTCAGCCAACCTTGCTACCAGTCAGCCTCTCAACCTGACCACTAGACCACTTAGCCACCAGCCATTCAACTTGACCAATAGCCAGCCAGCTTTGTCACCAGTCAGTCACCCTTGCCACCAGCCAGCCAATCTTTCTAGAAGTTAGTGAACCTTGCAACCGGCCAGCCCACATTGTCACCATTTGGTCTATCTGGCAATCTACCAGTCAACAATGCCGAGGGCCAACCAACCTGGCCCCCTGCTAGCTGACCGGCCACCAGCCGGCTTGACTGGCCACCAGCCAGCTGACCCGGCCACCAACCAGCTTCCCTGGCCTCCAGCCCGCTAACCAGGCCACCAGAAGAGGGCCAACCCAACCAGCACGCAGCCAGCCTAGTCACCACCCAGCCAACAAGGCCACCAGATAAACTTGGTCACCAGCCAATCCGGTCACCTGCCGGCCATCTTTGCCACCCGCCAGCGAACTTTGCCGCCAGCCAACGCACCTGACCTACAGTCAGCCAGTCTGGCCACAACCAGCCAGCCAACTTGACTCCCAGCCTCCTAACCTGGCCACTAGCCAGCCAACCCGGTCACCTGCCCGCCATCTTTGCCACTAGGCAGCCAACTTTGCCGCCAGCCAACGCACCTGACCAGCAACCAGCCAGCCCTGTCAAAAACCAGTCAGCTAACCGGGCCAACAACCAGCTTCCCTGATAACCCGCCAGGCAACTTGTCTACCAGCCAGCTAACCTGACAACACAGTCAGCTAGCCTGGCCACGAGTCAACCAACTGGGCCACCAGCAAGCCAACCTGGCCACCAGCCAGCCATCCTGGCCACCAGGCAGCCAACCTGGCGACCCAGCCAGCTGGCCTGGCCACGAGCCAACCAAGCGGGCCACCAGCCAGCTATCCTGGCCATCAGTCTTGCCAAGAGCAAGCCAACCAGGTCACCGGCCAACTACCCTGGCCACCAGCCAGACAACCTGGCCAAGGTCACTGAGTTTTTCAACAAGGTCATTGAAGTTCGCTGACCTTTTCAACAAGGTCACTGAACTTTTCAACGGGGTCACTGAACTTTTCAACAAGGTCACTGACCTTTTCGACAAGGTCACTGAATTTTTCAGCAAGGTCACTGACCTTTTTGACAAGGTCACTGACCTTTTCGACAAGGTCACTGACCTTTTCGACAAGGTCACTGACCTTTTCGACAAGGTCACTGACCTTTTCGACAAGGTCACTGAACTTTTCAACGGGGTCACTGAACTTTTCAACAAGGTCACTGACCTTTTCGACAAGGTCACTGAACTTTTCAACGGGGTCACTGAACTTTTCAACAAGGTCACTGACCTTTTCAACAGGGGCACTGACCTTGCATACTGGAAATGACCTTGCTTATTAGCAGTGACCTTGCTTATTAGCAGAGATCTAACTAACTGGTTCTAACTAACTGGTCAGGTTGGGTCTCCGGTAGCTGGGCTGTCTGTCTGGTGGCCAAGTTAGCTAGTTTTAGGCCAGATTGCCTGGCTGGTGGCAAGTTTGGCTGGCCGGTGGCAAGGTGGGTGGCTCGTGGTCAGGTTGGCTGGCCAGTCCAGATTTGGCAGGTCGGCTGGTTGGCGGTAACGTTGGCTGACTGGTGGCAAAACTGGCTGGCAGGGGCCAGGTTGGCTGGCTGGTGGCAAGGGTGGCTGGCTGGTCCAGATTTGCTGGCTGGTGGCAAGGTTGGCTAGCAGGTGGCCAGCTCGGCTGATTGGCGGCATGGTTAACTTACTGGTGGCAAAGCTGGCAGGTGATTGGCGAAGTTGCCCGGCTGCTGGCGCCAAGTTGTCTGGTTGTAGGCCAGATTGGCTGGCTGGTGGTAAGGTTGACTGGACCAGATTTGCTGGCTGGTGGCAAGGTTGGCTAGCAGGTGGCCACTTCGGGTGGTTGGCGTCAAGGTTGGCTAACTGGTGGCAAAGCTGGCAGGCAATTGGCCACGTTGGCTGGCTGCTGGCTAAGTTGGATGGCAGGTGACCAGGTTAGCTGGCTGGTGGCAAGATAGCCAGGTGGCCAGGTCGTCTGGCTACCTGGCGACAAGGGTGGCTTACTGGTGGCAAAGCTGGCTGGCTATTGGTCGAGTTGACTGGCAGGTTTGCCAGGTCGGCTGGCTTTCGGCAAGGGTAGCTGACTGGTGGCTAACCTGGCTGGCAGGTGGCCAGGTTGGCTGGCTGGTGGAAGGTTGGGTGGCTGGTGGCAAGGTTGTCTGCCTGGTGGTCAGGTTGGCTGGCTGGTGGCAAGGTTGGCTGCCTAGTTCAGATCTCCTGGCTGTCGTTAAAGTTGGCTAGCAGGTGGCCAGGTCGGCTAGCTGGCGGCAAGGGTAGCTGACTGGTGGCTAACCTGGCTGGCAGGTGGCCAGGTTGGCTGGCTGGTGGCAAGGTGGGTGGCTGGTGGCAAGGTTGTCTGCCTGGTGGTCAGGTTGGCTGGCTGGTGGCAAGGTTGGCTGGCTAGTCCAGATCTCCTGGCTGTCGGCAAAGTTGGCTAGCAGGGGCCAGGTCGGATAGCATGCGGCAGGGTTGTTTGACTGGTGGCAAAGCCGGCTGGCTATTGGTCAAGTTAGCTGGCTGGCGGCTATGTTGGATGGCAGGTGGCCAGGTTGACTGGCTGGTGGCCAGGTTGGCTGGGTGGTGGCTAAGTTGGCTGGCTGGTAGCCAGGTTGGCCGGCTGGTGGTCAGGTTGGCTGGCTGGTGGCTTAGTTGGGTGGCAAGTGACCAGGTTGGTTCGCTGGTGGCAAGGCTGTCTGCCTGGTGGTCAGGTTGGCTGGCTGGTGGCTAAGTTGGATGGCATTTGGCTAGGTTGGCTGGTTGGTGGCAAGGTTGGCTGGCTAGTTCAGATCCCCTGGCTGTCGGCAAAGTTGGCTAGCAGGTGGCCAGGTCGGCTAGCTGGCGGCAAGGGTGGCTGACTGGTGGCTAAGTTGGATGGCATTTGGCTAGGTTGGCTGGCTGGTGGCAAGGTTGGCTAGCAGGTGGCCAGCTCGGCTGATTGGCGGCATGGTTAACTTACTGGTGGCAAAGCTGGCAGGTGATTGGCGAAGTTGCCCGGCTGCTGGCGCCAAGTTGGCTGGTTGTAGGCCAGATCGGCTGGCTGGTGGTAAGGTTGGCTGGACCAGATTTGCTGGCTGGTGGCAAGGTTGGCTAGCAGGTGGCCACTTCGGGTGGTTGGCGTCAAGGTTGGCTAACTGGTGGCAAAGCTGGCAGGCAATTGGTCAAGTTAGCTGGCTGGCGGCTATGTTGGATGGCAGGTGGCCTGGTTGACTGGCTGGTGGCCAGGTTGGCTGGGTGGTGGCTAAGTTGGCTGGCTAGTCCAGATCTCCTGGCTGTCGGCAAAGTTGGCTAGCAGGGGCCAGGTCGGCTAGCATGCGGCAGGGTTGATTGACTGGTGGCAAAGCCGGCTGGCTATTGGTCAAGTTAGCTGGCTGGCGGCTATGTTGGATGGCAGGTGGCCTGGTTGACTGGCTGGTGGCCAGGTTGGCTGGGTGGTGGCTAAGTTGGCTGGCTGGTAGCCAGGCTGGCCGGCTGGTGGCAAGGGTGGCTGGCTGGTCCAGATTTGCTGGCTGGTGGCAAGGTTGGCTAGCAGGTGGCCAGCTCGGCTGATTGGCGGCATGGTTAACTTACTGGTGGCAAAGCTGGCAGGTGATTGGCGAAGTTGCCCGGCTGCTGGCGCCAAGTTGTCTGGTTGTAGGCCAGATTGGCTGGCTGGTGGTAAGGTTGACTGGACCAGATTTGCTGGCTGGTGGCAAGGTTGGCTAGCAGGTGGCCACTTCGGGTGGTTGGCGTCAAGGTTGGCTAACTGGTGGCAAAGCTGGCAGGCAATTGGCCACGTTGGCTGGCTGCTGGCTAAGTTGGATGGCAGGTGACCAGGTTAGCTGGCTGGTGGCAAGATAGCCAGGTGGCCAGGTCGTCTGGCTACCTGGCGACAAGGGTGGCTTACTGGTGGCAAAGCTGGCTGGCTATTGGTCGAGTTGACTGGCAGGTTTGCCAGGTCGGCTGGCTTTCGGCAAGGGTAGCTGACTGGTGGCTAACCTGGCTGGCAGGTGGCCAGGTTGGCTGGCTGGTGGAAGGTTGGGTGGCTGGTGGCAAGGTTGTCTGCCTGGTGGTCAGGTTGGCTGGCTGGTGGCAAGGTTGGCTGCCTAGTTCAGATCTCCTGGCTGTCGTTAAAGTTGGCTAGCAGGTGGCCAGGTCGGCTAGCTGGCGGCAAGGGTAGCTGACTGGTGGCTAACCTGGCTGGCAGGTGGCCAGGTTGGCTGGCTGGTGGCAAGGTGGGTGGCTGGTGGCAAGGTTGTCTGCCTGGTGGTCAGGTTGGCTGGCTGGTGGCAAGGTTGGCTGGCTAGTCCAGATCTCCTGGCTGTCGGCAAAGTTGGATAGCAGGGGCCAGGTCGGCTAGCATGCGGCAGGGTTGATTGACTGGTGGCAAAGCCGGCTGGCTATTGGTCAAGTTAGCTGGCTGGCGGCTATGTTGGATGGCAGGTGGCCTGGTTGACTGGCTGGTGGCCAGGTTGGCTGGGTGGTGGCTAAGTTGGCTGGCTGGTAGCCAGGCTGGCCGGCTGGTGGCAAGGGTGGCTGGCTGGTCCAGATTTGCTGGCTGGTGGCAAGGTTGGCTAGCAGGTGGCCAGCTCGGCTGATTGGCGGCATGGTTAACTTACTGGTGGCAAAGCTGGCAGGTGATTGGCGAAGTTGCCCGGCTGCTGGCGCCAAGTTGTCTGGTTGTAGGCCAGATTGGCTGGCTGGTGGTAAGGTTGACTGGACCAGATTTGCTGGCTGGTGGCAAGGTTGGCTAGCAGGTGGCCACTTCGGGTGGTTGGCGTCAAGGTTGGCTAACTGGTGGCAAAGCTGGCAGGCAATTGGCCACGTTGGCTGGCTGCTGGCTAAGTTGGATGGCAGGTGACCAGGTTAGCTGGCTGGTGGCAAGATAGCCAGGTGGCCAGGTCGTCTGGCTACCTGGCGACAAGGGTGGCTTACTGGTGGCAAAGCTGGCTGGCTATTGGTCGAGTTGACTGGCAGGTTTGCCAGGTCGGCTGGCTTTCGGCAAGGGTAGCTGACTGGTGGCTAACCTGGCTGGCAGGTGGCCAGGTTGGCTGGCTGGTGGAAGGTTGGGTGGCTGGTGGCAAGGTTGTCTGCCTGGTGGTCAGGTTGGCTGGCTGGTGGCAAGGTTGGCTGCCTAGTTCAGATCTCCTGGCTGTCGTTAAAGTTGGCTAGCAGGTGGCCAGGTCGGCTAGCTGGCGGCAAGGGTAGCTGACTGGTGGCTAACCTGGCTGGCAGGTGGCCAGGTTGGCTGGCTGGTGGCAAGGTGGGTGGCTGGTGGCAAGGTTGTCTGCCTGGTGGTCAGGTTGGCTGGCTGGTGGCAAGGTTGGCTGGCTAGTCCAGATCTCCTGGCTGTCGGCAAAGTTGGCTAGCAGGGGCCAGGTCGGATAGCATGCGGCAGGGTTGTTTGACTGGTGGCAAAGCCGGCTGGCTATTGGTCAAGTTAGCTGGCTGGCGGCTATGTTGGATGGCAGGTGGCCAGGTTGACTGGCTGGTGGCCAGGTTGGCTGGGTGGTGGCTAAGTTGGCTGGCTGGTAGCCAGGTTGGCCGGCTGGTGGTCAGGTTGGCTGGCTGGTGGCTTAGTTGGGTGGCAAGTGACCAGGTTGGTTCGCTGGTGGCAAGGCTGTCTGCCTGGTGGTCAGGTTGGCTGGCTGGTGGCTAAGTTGGATGGCATTTGGCTAGGTTGGCTGGTTGGTGGCAAGGTTGGCTGGCTAGTTCAGATCCCCTGGCTGTCGGCAAAGTTGGCTAGCAGGTGGCCAGGTCGGCTAGCTGGCGGCAAGGGTGGCTGACTGGTGGCTAAGTTGGATGGCATTTGGCTAGGTTGGCTGGCTGGTGGCAAGGTTGGCTAGCAGGTGGCCAGCTCGGCTGATTGGCGGCATGGTTAACTTACTGGTGGCAAAGCTGGCAGGTGATTGGCGAAGTTGCCCGGCTGCTGGCGCCAAGTTGGCTGGTTGTAGGCCAGATCGGCTGGCTGGTGGTAAGGTTGGCTGGACCAGATTTGCTGGCTGGTGGCAAGGTTGGCTAGCAGGTGGCCACTTCGGGTGGTTGGCGTCAAGGTTGGCTAACTGGTGGCAAAGCTGGCAGGCAATTGGTCAAGTTAGCTGGCTGGCGGCTATGTTGGATGGCAGGTGGCCTGGTTGACTGGCTGGTGGCCAGGTTGGCTGGGTGGTGGCTAAGTTGGCTGGCTAGTCCAGATCTCCTGGCTGTCGGCAAAGTTGGCTAGCAGGGGCCAGGTCGGCTAGCATGCGGCAGGGTTGATTGACTGGTGGCAAAGCCGGCTGGCTATTGGTCAAGTTAGCTGGCTGGCGGCTATGTTGGATGGCAGGTGGCCTGGTTGACTGGCTGGTGGCCAGGTTGGCTGGGTGGTGGCTAAGTTGGCTGGCTGGTAGCCAGGCTGGCCGGCTGGTGGCAAGGGTGGCTGGCTGGTCCAGATTTGCTGGCTGGTGGCAAGGTTGGCTAGCAGGTGGCCAGCTCGGCTGATTGGCGGCATGGTTAACTTACTGGTGGCAAAGCTGGCAGGTGATTGGCGAAGTTGCCCGGCTGCTGGCGCCAAGTTGTCTGGTTGTAGGCCAGATTGGCTGGCTGGTGGTAAGGTTGACTGGACCAGATTTGCTGGCTGGTGGCAAGGTTGGCTAGCAGGTGGCCACTTCGGGTGGTTGGCGTCAAGGTTGGCTAACTGGTGGCAAAGCTGGCAGGCAATTGGCCACGTTGGCTGGCTGCTGGCTAAGTTGGATGGCAGGTGACCAGGTTAGCTGGCTGGTGGCAAGATAGCCAGGTGGCCAGGTCGTCTGGCTACCTGGCGACAAGGGTGGCTTACTGGTGGCAAAGCTGGCTGGCTATTGGTCGAGTTGACTGGCAGGTTTGCCAGGTCGGCTGGCTTTCGGCAAGGGTAGCTGACTGGTGGCTAACCTGGCTGGCAGGTGGCCAGGTTGGCTGGCTGGTGGAAGGTTGGGTGGCTGGTGGCAAGGTTGTCTGCCTGGTGGTCAGGTTGGCTGGCTGGTGGCAAGGTTGGCTGCCTAGTTCAGATCTCCTGGCTGTCGTTAAAGTTGGCTAGCAGGTGGCCAGGTCGGCTAGCTGGCGGCAAGGGTAGCTGACTGGTGGCTAACCTGGCTGGCAGGTGGCCAGGTTGGCTGGCTGGTGGCAAGGTGGGTGGCTGGTGGCAAGGTTGTCTGCCTGGTGGTCAGGTTGGCTGGCTGGTGGCAAGGTTGGCTGGCTAGTCCAGATCTCCTGGCTGTCGGCAAAGTTGGATAGCAGGGGCCAGGTCGGCTAGCATGCGGCAGGGTTGATTGACTGGTGGCAAAGCCGGCTGGCTATTGGTCAAGTTAGCTGGCTGGCGGCTATGTTGGATGGCAGGTGGCCTGGTTGACTGGCTGGTGGCCAGGTTGGCTGGGTGGTGGCTAAGTTGGCTGGCTGGTAGCCAGGCTGGCCGGCTGGTGGCAAGGGTGGCTGGCTGGTCCAGATTTGCTGGCTGGTGGCAAGGTTGGCTAGCAGGTGGCCAGCTCGGCTGATTGGCGGCATGGTTAACTTACTGGTGGCAAAGCTGGCAGGTGATTGGCGAAGTTGCCCGGCTGCTGGCGCCAAGTTGTCTGGTTGTAGGCCAGATTGGCTGGCTGGTGGTAAGGTTGACTGGACCAGATTTGCTGGCTGGTGGCAAGGTTGGCTAGCAGGTGGCCACTTCGGGTGGTTGGCGTCAAGGTTGGCTAACTGGTGGCAAAGCTGGCAGGCAATTGGCCACGTTGGCTGGCTGCTGGCTAAGTTGGATGGCAGGTGACCAGGTTAGCTGGCTGGTGGCAAGATAGCCAGGTGGCCAGGTCGTCTGGCTACCTGGCGACAAGGGTGGCTTACTGGTGGCAAAGCTGGCTGGCTATTGGTCGAGTTGACTGGCAGGTTTGCCAGGTCGGCTGGCTTTCGGCAAGGGTAGCTGACTGGTGGCTAACCTGGCTGGCAGGTGGCCAGGTTGGCTGGCTGGTGGAAGGTTGGGTGGCTGGTGGCAAGGTTGTCTGCCTGGTGGTCAGGTTGGCTGGCTGGTGGTCAGGTTGGCTGGCTGGTGGCAAGGTTGGCTGGCTAGTCCAGATCTCCTGGCTGTCGGCAAAGTTGGCTAGCAGGGGCCAGGTCGGCTAGCATGCGGCAGGGTTGATTGACTGGTGGCAAAGCCGGCTGGCTATTGGTCAAGTTAGCTGGCTGGCGGCTATGTTGGATGGCAGGTGGCCTGGTTGACTGGCTGGTGGCCAGGTTGGCTGGGTGGTGGCTAAGTTGGCTGGCTGGTAGCCAGGCTGGCCGGCTGGTGGCAAGGGTGGCTGGCTGGTCCAGATTTGCTGGCTGGTGGCAAGGTTGGCTAGCAGGTGGCCAGCTCGGCTAGCTGGCGGCAAGGGTAGCTGACTGGTGGCTAACCTGGCTGGCAGGTGGCCAGGTTGGCTGGCTGGTGGCAAGGTGGGTGGCTGGTGGCAAGGTTGTCTGCCTGGTGGTCAGGTTGGCTGGCTGGTGGCAAGGTTGGCTGGCTAGTCCAGATCTCCTGGCTGTCGGCAAAGTTGGCTAGCAGGGGCCAGGTCGGCTAGCATGCGGCAGGGTTGATTGACTGGTGGCAAAGCCGGCTGGCTATTGGTCAAGTTAGCTGGCTGGCGGCTATGTTGGATGGCAGGTGGCCTGGTTGACTGGCTGGTGGCCAGGTTGGCTGGGTGGTGGCTAAGTTGGCTGGCTGGTAGCCAGGCTGGCCGGCTGGTGGCAAGGGTGGCTGGCTGGTCCAGATTTGCTGGCTGGTGGCAAGGTTGGCTAGCAGGTGGCCAGCTCGGCTGATTGGCGGCATGGTTAACTTACTGGTGGCAAAGCTGGCAGGTGATTGGCGAAGTTGCCCGGCTGCTGGCGCCAAGTTGTCTGGTTGTAGGCCAGATTGGCTGGCTGGTGGTAAGGTTGACTGGACCAGATTTGCTGGCTGGTGGCAAGGTTGGCTAGCAGGTGGCCACTTCGGGTGGTTGGCGTCAAGGTTGGCTAACTGGTGGCAAAGCTGGCAGGCAATTGGCCACGTTGGCTGGCTGCTGGCTAAGTTGGATGGCAGGTGACCAGGTTAGCTGGCTGGTGGCAAGATAGCCAGGTGGCCAGGTCGTCTGGCTACCTGGCGACAAGGGTGGCTTACTGGTGGCAAAGCTGGCTGGCTATTGGTCGAGTTGACTGGCAGGTTTGCCAGGTCGGCTGGCTTTCGGCAAGGGTAGCTGACTGGTGGCTAACCTGGCTGGCAGGTGGCCAGGTTGGCTGGCTGGTGGAAGGTTGGGTGGCTGGTGGCAAGGTTGTCTGCCTGGTGGTCAGGTTGGCTGGCTGGTGGCAAGGTTGGCTGCCTAGTTCAGATCTCCTGGCTGTCGTTAAAGTTGGCTAGCAGGTGGCCAGGTCGGCTAGCTGGCGGCAAGGGTAGCTGACTGGTGGCTAACCTGGCTGGCAGGTGGCCAGGTTGGCTGGCTGGTGGCAAGGTGGGTGGCTGGTGGCAAGGTTGTCTGCCTGGTGGTCAGGTTGGCTGGCTGGTGGCAAGGTTGGCTGGCTAGTCCAGATCTCCTGGCTGTCGGCAAAGTTGGCTAGCAGGGGCCAGGTCGGCTAGCATGCGGCAGGGTTGATTGACTGGTGGCAAAGCCGGCTGGCTATTGGTCAAGTTAGCTGGCTGGCGGCTATGTTGGATGGCAGGTGGCCTGGTTGACTGGCTGGTGGCCAGGTTGGCTGGGTGGTGGCTAAGTTGGCTGGCTGGTAGCCAGGCTGGCCGGCTGGTGGCAAGGGTGGCTGGCTGGTCCAGATTTGCTGGCTGGTGGCAAGGTTGGCTAGCAGGTGGCCAGCTCGGCTGATTGGCGGCATGGTTAACTTACTGGTGGCAAAGCTGGCAGGTGATTGGCGAAGTTGCCCGGCTGCTGGCGCCAAGTTGTCTGGTTGTAGGCCAGATTGGCTGGCTGGTGGTAAGGTTGACTGGACCAGATTTGCTGGCTGGTGGCAAGGTTGGCTAGCAGGTGGCCACTTCGGGTGGTTGGCGTCAAGGTTGGCTAACTGGTGGCAAAGCTGGCAGGCAATTGGCCACGTTGGCTGGCTGCTGGCTAAGTTGGATGGCAGGTGACCAGGTTAGCTGGCTGGTGGCAAGATAGCCAGGTGGCCAGGTCGTCTGGCTACCTGGCGACAAGGGTGGCTTACTGGTGGCAAAGCTGGCTGGCTATTGGTCGAGTTGACTGGCAGGTTTGCCAGGTCGGCTGGCTTTCGGCAAGGGTAGCTGACTGGTGGCTAACCTGGCTGGCAGGTGGCCAGGTTGGCTGGCTGGTGGAAAGGTTGGCTGGGTGGTGGCTAAGTTGGCTGGCTGGTAGCCAGGTTGGCCGGCTGGTGGTCAGGTTGGCTGGCTGGTGGCTTAGTTGGGTGGCAGGTGACCAGGTTGGCTGGCAGGAGGCCAGACTGGCTGGCTGGTGGCAAGATAGCTAGGTGGCCTGGTCGTCTGGCTACCTAGAGACAAGGGTGGCTGACTGGTGGCAAAGCTGGCTGACTATTGGTCGAGTTGACTGGCACGTGGCCAGGTTGGCCGGCTGGTGGCAGGATTGACTGGCTGGTGGCCAGATTGGCTCGGTGTTGGTTGGATTGGCCTCCTCCTGGTGGCCTGGTTAGGTGCCTGGATGCCAGATTAGCTGGCTG
The DNA here is from genome assembly GCA_951905685.1 of Eumerus sabulonum. Taxonomy (NCBI): domain Eukaryota; kingdom Metazoa; phylum Arthropoda; class Insecta; order Diptera; family Syrphidae; genus Eumerus; species Eumerus sabulonum. Next base: position 103,507,124 of record OX645063.1, read on the forward strand.
GTTGCCAGGTTAGCTGGCTGGTGGCCAGGTTGGCTGCGTGTTGGTTGGGTTGGCCTTCTCTTAGTGGTGTGGTTAGCTGGCTGGTTGCCAGGTTAGCTGGCTGGTGGCCGGATGGGCTCTTTGATGGGTAAGTCGGCTGAATGGTGGCCAAGTTGTTGGGCTGGTGGCCATGTTAGTTGGCAACGTAAAGCATGTAGCGTGCAACGTGCAATGTGCAACGTGCAAACTGCAAGGTGCCATGTGCAACGTGCAAATTGCTACGTGCAGCAGGCAACGTGCAAAGCGCAACATGCAACGTGCAACATGAAACGTGCAACCCGCAACGTGCAACGTGCTACGTGTGATGTGCAACTCCAAACATGCAGCGTGACAAGTTAAGCGTGCAAAGTGCAGCTAGCAACGTGCAACAGCAGCGTGCAACATGCAACGTACAACATGCAACGTGCAACATGCAACGTACAACATGCAACGCATGCAAAATGCAATGTGCAACATGCGAGGTGCAACGCGCAACATGTAACGTGCAAAATGCAACGTGCAACGTGCAGTGTGCAACGTGCAACATGCAACGCGCAACATGCAACATGCCAAGTGAAACGTGCAACGTTCAACGCACAACATGCAACCTGCAACATGGAACATGCAACGTGCAACGTGCAACTTGCAACGTACAACGTGCAACGTTTGACGTGCAACGTGAAACATGCGACGCCCGACGTGGAGCGTGCAAAGTGAAACGTGCAACATGAAACGTGCAACTCGCAACGTACAAGTCCAAACGTGCAGCGTGACAAGTAAAGGGTGCAACGTGCAGCTAGCAACGTGCAACATGCGACGTGCAACGTGCAACATGCAACGCGCAACGTGCAACATGCAAGGGGCAACTCGCAACATGTTAAGTGCAAAATGCAACGTGCAGCTAGCAACGTGCAACATCCAACGTGCAACATCCAACGTGCAACAGGCAACGTACAACATGCAACGTGCAACATGCAACGTGCAACATGCAACGTGCAACATACAACGTGCAACTTGCAACGTGCAACGTGCAAGGTGCAACGCGCAACATGTAAAGTGCAAAATGCAACGTGCAATGTGCAACGTGCAACATGCAACGAGCAACATACAACATGAACAGTGAAACGTGCAACGTGCAACGCACAACATGCAACCTGCAACGTGCAACACGCAACGTACAACGTGCAACGTGTGACGTGCAACGTGCAACGTGAAACGTGAAACATGCAACGCCCAACGTAGAGCGTGCAAAGTGAAACGTGCAACGCGCAACGTACAACGTACAACATGCAACGCCCAACGTTCAACGTGCAATGCATAACGTGTAACGCGCAACGTGCGACGTGCAAAGTGCAACGTGCAATGTGCAACGTACAACACGCAACGCCCAACAGGCAGCGTGCCAAGTGAAAAGTACAACGTGAGAATGCAACGTGCAACGTGCAACTTGCAACATGCGACGCACGCTGCATCCTGCAACATGCCACCTGCAACGTGCAACGATCTGGCAACCAGACGACCAACCAACTTGGTTACCAGCCTGCCAACCCGGCCACCTGCAAGCCAGCTGAGTCGGGTACCTACCAGCCAACTTGGCCACCAGCTAACTAAACTTGCCGCCAGGCAACCCTGCCAACAGCCAGCCTACCTGGCCACCAGATAGTTAACCTTGCCATCAGCCAAACCCCCTAGCCAAACAGACAGCGAACCTGGCCCTCAGCCTGCCAACCTCTCCACCTTCCGTAAAACTTGGCGACCAGCCTGCCAACCAGGCCGCTAGCCACCCAACCATATCACCTGCCAGCCAGCTTGGCCACCAGTCCCCCAAACTGGCCCAGCCAGCCAACCAACCTTGCAAGCAGCCAGCCATCCTTGCCACCAGCCAGCCACTCTTGCCAGAAGTTAATCAGACTTGCCACCGGCCAGCCCACCTTGTCACCATTTGGAAAATGTGGGAATCTGAAAGCCAACCCTGCCGAGGGCCAACCAACCTGGCCCCCAGCCAACTGACCCGGCCACCAACCGACTTTACTGGCTATCAGCCAGCCAATCTGCCCACCAGCCAGCCAACCTGGCTGCAAGCCAGGCAATTTGGCCGTCATTCAGCCAACCTAGCCAAAAGTCAGCCAACCTTGCCACCAGCCAGCCAAACTGGCCACCTGAAAGCTAGCTTGGCTCCCAGCCTCCCAACCTGACCACTAGCCAGTCAACCTGGTCACCCGCCAGCCAGCTTTGCCATCTGCCAGCCAACCTTGCCGCCGGCCAAAGCAACCTGACCACCAGCCAGTCCTGGTGGTCAGTCCTGCCAATAACCAGCCAGCGAATTGGGCCTCCAGGGAACTTCCCTGGCCACCAGCCAGCCAACTTGAACACCAGCCAACCAACCTAGCCACCTGCTAGCTTACCTTGCCACCAGTAAGCCAACCTGGCCAACAGATAGCTAACCTTGACACCGGTCAGCTAACCAGGCCGCCAGCCTAACAACCAATCAGCCAACCTGGCCACCAGCCTGCGAACCTGACCTACAGCTAGCCAACCTGGCCTCTAGCCAGGCAACCGGGCCATCAGCCAGTCTAGCCTAGCCACTAGTCAGACAGACTAACTACCAGCCAATCAAGCTAGCGACCAGCCAGCTAACCTGCCACCAACCAGCTAACCTGGCCACCAGTCAGCCAACCTGGCCACAAGCCAGCGAACCTGGCCTACAGTTAGCCAACCTGTCCACCACCAGCCAGTCAACTTGACTCCCAGCCCCCCAACCTGGCCACTAGCCAGCCAACCCGGTCACCTGCCAGCCATCCATGCCACCAGCCAGCCAACGCACCTGACCAGTAACCAGCCAACCTGGCCACCAGCCTGCGAACCTGACCTACAGGTAGTCAACCTGGCCTCTAGCCAGGCAACCGGGCCATCAGCCAATCTAGCCTGGCCACTAGTCAGACAGCCTACACCAGCCATTCAAACTAGCGACCAGCCAGCTTCCCTGGCCACCAGCCCGCTAACCAGGCCACCAGAAGGGGGCCAACCCAACCAGCACGCAGCCAGCCTGGTCACCAGCCAGCCAACAAGGCCACCAGATAAACTTGGTCACCAGCCAATCCGGTCACCTGCCGGCCATCTTTGCCACCCGCCAGCGAACTTTGCCGCCAGCCAACGCACCTGACCTTCAGTCAGCCAGTCTGGCCACAATCAGCCAGCCAACTTGACTCCCAGCCTCCTAACCTGGCCACTAGCCAGCCAACCCGGTCACCTGCCAGCCATCTTTGCCACTAGACAGCCAACTTTGCCGCCAGCCAACGCACCTGACCAGCAACCAGCCAGCCCTGTCAAAAACCAGTCAGCTAACCGGGCCAACAACCAGCTTCCCTGATAACCCGCCAGGCAACTTGTCCACCAGCCAGCTAACCTGACAACCCAGTCAGCTAGCCTGGCCACGAGTCAACCAACTGGGCCACCAGCAAGCCAACCTGGCCACCAGCCAGCCATCCTGGCCACCAGGCAGCCAGCCTGGCAACCAGCCAGCAAACATGGCCGGCAGCCAGACAACTTGTCTACCAGCCAGCTAACCTGGCAACCCAGCCAGCTGGCCTGGCCACGAGCCAACCAAGCGGGCCACCAGCCAGCTATCCTGGCCACCAGTCAGCCATCCTGGCCACCAGCCAGCCAACGTGGCCAACAGCCAGACAACCTGGCCAACAGCAAGCCAACCAGGCCACCGGCCAACTACCCTGGCCACCAGCCAGACAACCTGGCCAAGGTCACTGAATTTTTCAACAAGGTCATTGAAGTTCGCTGACCTTTTCAACAAGGTCACTGACCTTTTCAATAAGGTCACTGACCTCTTCGACAAGGTCACTGAACTTTTCAACGGGGTCACTGAACTTTACAGCAAGGTCAATGACCTTTTCAATAGGGTCACTGAACTTTTCAGCAAGGTCACTGACATTTTCGACAAGGTCACTGAACTTTTCAGCAAGGTCACTGACCTTTTTGACAAGGTCACTGACCTTTTCGACAAGGTCACTGACCTTTTCGACAAGATCACTGAACTTTTCAACGGGGTCACTGAACTTTTCAACAGGTCACTGACATTTTCGACAAGGTCACTGAACTTTTCAACAAGGTCACTGACCTTTTCGATAGGGTCACTGAACTTTTCAGCAAGGTCACTGACCTTTTCAACAGGGGCACTGACCTTGCATACTGGAAATGACCTTGCTTATTAGCAGTGACCTTGCTTATTAGCAGAGATCTAACTAACTGGTTCTAACTAACTGGTCAGGTTGGGTCTCCGGTAGCTGGGCTGTCTGTCTGGTGGCCAAGTTAGCTAGTTTTAGGCCAGATTGCCTGGCTGGTGGCAAGTTTGGCTGGCCGGTGGCAAGGTGGGTGGCTGGTGGTCAGGTTGGCTGGCTAGTCAAGATTTGGCAGGTCGGCTGGTTGGCGGTATCGTTGGCTGACTGGTGGCAAAACTGGCTGGCAGGGGCCAGGTTGGCTGGCTGGTGGCAAGGGTGGCTGGCTGGTCCAGATTTGCTGGCTGGTGGCAAGGTTGGCTAGCAGGTGACCAGCTCGGCTGATTGGCGGCATGGTTAACTTACTGGTGGCAAAGCTGGCAGGTGATTGGCGAAGTTGCCCGGCTGCTGGCGCCAAGTTGGCTGGTTGTAGGCCAGATTGGCTGGCTGGTGGTAAGGTTGGCTGGACCAGATTTGCTGGCTGGTGGCAAGGTTGGCTAGCAGGTGGCCACTTCGGGTGGTTGGCGTCAAGGTTGGCTAACTGGTGGCAAAGCTGGCAGGCAATTGGCCACGTTGGCTGGCTGCTGGCTAAGTTGGATGGCAGGTGACCAGGTTAGCTGGCTGGTGGCAAGATAGCCAGGTGGCCAGGTCGTCTGGCTACCTGGCGACAAGGGTGGCTTACTGGTGGCAAAGCTGGCTGGCTATTGGTCGAGTTGACTGGCAGGTTTGCCAGGTCGGCTGGCTTTCGGCAAGGGTAGCTGACTGGTGGCTAACCTGGCTGGCAGGTGGCCAGGTTGGCTGGCTGGTGGAAGGTTGGGTGGCTGGTGGCAAGGTTGTCTGCCTGGTGGTCAGGTTGGCTGGCTGGTGGCAAGGTTGGCTGCCTAGTTCAGATCTCCTGGCTGTCGTTAAAGTTGGCTAGCAGGTGGCCAGGTCGGCTAGCTGGCGGCAAGGGTAGCTGACTGGTGGCTAACCTGGCTGGCAGGTGGCCAGGTTGGCTGGCTGGTGGCAAGGTGGGTGGCTGGTGGCAAGGTTGTCTGCCTGGTGGTCAGGTTGGCTGGCTGGTGGCAAGGTTGGCTGGCTAGTCCAGATGTCCTGGCTGTCGGCAAAGTTGGCTAGCAGGGGCCAGGTCGGCTAGCATGCGGCAGGGTTGTTTGACTGGTGGCAAAGCCGGCTGGCTATTGGTCAAGTTAGCTGGCTGGCGGCTATGTTGGATGGCAGGTGGCCAGGTTGACTGGCTGGTGGCCAGGTTGGCTGGGTGGTGGCTAAGTTGGCTGGCTGGTAGCCAGGTTGGCCGGCTGGTGGTCAGGTTGGCTGGCTGGTGGCTTAGTTGGGTGGCAGGTGACCAGGTTGGTTCGCTGGTGGCAAGGCTGTCTGCCTGGTGGTCAGGTTGGCTGGCTGGTGGCTAAGTTGGATGGCATTTGGCTAGGTTGGCTGGTTGGTGGCAAGGTTGGCTGGCTAGTTCAGATCTCCTGGCTGTCGGCAAAGTTGGCTAGCAGGTGGCCAGGTCGGCTAGCTGGCGGCAAGGGTAGCTGACTGGTGGCTAACCTGGCTGGCAGGTGGCCAGGTTGGCTTGCTGGTGGCAAGGTGGGTGGCTGGTGGCAAGGTTGTCTGCCTGGTGGTCAGGTTGGCTGGCTGGTGGCTAAGTTGGATGGCATTTGGCTAGGTTGGCTGGCTGGTGGCAAGGTTGGCTGGCTAGTCCAGATCTCCTGGCTGGTGGCAAAGTTGGCTAGCAGGTGGCCAGGTCGGTTTGCTGGCGGCAGGGTTGTCTGATTGGTGGCAAAGCCGGCTGGCTATTGGTCACGTTAGCTGGCTGGCGGCTATGTTGGATGGCAGGTGGCCAGGTTGAATGGCTGGTGGCCAGGTTGGCTAGGTGATGGCTAGGTTGGCTGGCTGGTAGCCAGGTTGGCCGGCTGGTGGTCAGGTTGGCTGGCTGGTGGCTTAGTTGGATGGCAGGTGGCCAGGTTGGTTGGCTGGTGGCAAGGTTGGCTGGCCGGTGGCAAGGTTGACTGGCTGAGTGTAGATTTGCTGGCTGGTGGCACGGCTGGCTATCAGAAGGCCAGGTCGGCTAGTTGGCAGCAAGGTTGGCTGGCTGGTGGCAAAGCTGGCGGTTATTGGCCAAGATGGCTGGCCGGTGGCTAAGTTGGATGGCAGGTAGCCAGGTTGGCTGGCAGGAGGCCAGACTGGCTGGCTGGTGGCAAGATAGCTAGGTGGCCTGGTCGTCTGGCTACCTGGCGACAAGGGTTGCTGACTGGTGGCAAAGCTGGCTGACTATTGGTCGAGTTGACTGGCAGGTGGCCAGGTTGGCCGGCTGGTGGCAGGATTGACTGGCTGGTGGCCAGATTGGCTCGGTGTTGGTTGGATTTGCCTCCTCCTGGTGGCCTGGTTAGGTGCCTGGATGCCAGATTAGCTGGCTGGTTGCCAGGTTAGCTGGCTGGTGGCCAGGTTGGCTGCGTGTTGGTTGGGTTGGCCTTCTCCTAGTGGTATGGTTAGCTGGCTGGTTGCCAGGTTAGCTGGCTGGTGGCCGGATGGGCTCTTTGATGGGTAAGTCGGCTGATTGGTGGCCAAGTTGTTGGGATGGTGGCCATGTTAGTTGGCAACGTAAAGCATGTAGCGTGCAACGTGCAATGTGCAACGTGCAAACTGCAACGTGCCATGTGCAACGTGCAAATTGCTACGTGCAGCAGGCAACGTGCAAAGCGCAACATGCAATGTGCAACATGAAACGTGCAACCCGCAACGTGCAACCCGCAACGTGCAACGTGCTACGTGTGATGTGCAACTCCAAGCATGCAGCGTGACAAGTTAAACGTGCAAAGTGCAGCTAGCAACGTGCAACAGCAGCGTGCAACATGCAACGTACAACATGCAACGTGCAACATGCAACGTACAACATGCAACGTGCAACATGCAACGTACAACATGCAATGTGAAACATGCAAGGTGCAACGCGCAACATGTAACGTGCAAAATGCAACGTGCAACGTGCAATGTGCAAAGTGCAACATTCAACATGCAACGCGCAACATGCATCGCGCAACATGCAACATGCCAAGTGAAACGTGCAACGTTCAACGCAAAACATGCAACCTGCAACATGGAACACGCAACGTGCAACTTGCAACGTACAACGTGCAACGTTTGACGTGCAACGTGAAACATGCGACGCCCGACGTGGAGCGTGCAAAGTGAAACGTGCAACGTGCAACATGAAACGTGCAACCCGCAACGTGCAACGTGTGACGTGCAAGTCCAAACGTGCAGCGTGACAAGTAAAAGGGGCAACGTGCAGCTAGCAACGTGCAAAATGCAACGTGCAACATGCTACGCGCAACGTGCAACATGCAAGGGGCAACTCGCAACATGTTAAGTGCAAAATGCAACGTGCAGTTAGCAACGTGCAACATGCAACGTGTGGTAAATCGGAAAAGGTAAATGAAACTCGCAAGATGGTAATGGATTTCAAAGGCAGATACACTTTATTCTTTCTTTTTGTCGCCCGTCTACTCGTCCTCGTCCTCGTACGCGTGCTTCCGGAAGACCGCCTCAAAAACGTCTTGTCACCGTGACAGTTGCTTGACATTTCCTCAGCTACTTCGACAGGGTGTCGCCGAAGTTATCACATTCCTCCGCTCTTAAGATTCGCGCCATACCGCTCCGGAGGCTTAATCACTCTTCCATAGCGAGTAATCACTTTAGCCCCGCAGCTTTCCGAGGTGGTGTTGATGTCCACATCGGCCGTGGGCAGCATCCTACTTGTCTCCTTTGCCGTCGGCGGTATTATCGGTCTAGGCTCTAGCTCGGAACTCGGTTCGGTAGATGAATACGAAGGAGGTGATGTGTATGTTGAAAACGTTCGTTCTAATGTGATTTCAGACTGTTGCTTCTCGGCAGGGATTTCCATTAAAACAGGTTCGTCACAAGGAATACGATGTTTAATTTGATCTACGTGCCTTCGTACTACTTTATTTTCCTTTGATTTAACGACGTATGATACTGGGCCTGTGATCTCGATTATCGAACCCTCTAACCACACGGGGCCTGCAGAATAGTTTCGGAAGTAAACCAAATCTCCCACTTCAAAACTTCGTACACCTCGGCTTGGGGTGGTTAGTATGGGGGTTAGCTTACCATCATCCGGATGGACTATGTCTAAAGCGGTTCGAAGTCGCCGTCCCATGAGTAATTCCGCTGGGGTTTTACCCGTTGTGGTGTTCGGGGTTGTGTGCTGTTTGAATAAGATGCGTTGTAGTCTAGTTGACATATCTCCCTCTCTCATAGTCTTCAAAGACGTCTTCAAATATTGTACTAGCCGTTCGGCTTGGCCATTGCTAGACGGATGATAAGGAGCTATTGCATTGTGCTTGATACCATTCAAGGTATAAAATTGTTGCATCTCTGCTGAAACAAACGCAGCGCCGTTGTCGGAAATAATTCTTTGAGGTTGTCCGTGCGTAGCGAAAATTTCCCGCAGTTTGTTCTTAACCTCGGCCGAAGAAACGTTGCGCATTATTTTGGCCTCTAACCATTTTGACATCGAATCTACCACCACTAGAAATGTGATCCCTTCAATGGGCCCAGCAAAATCTATATGCAAAGTGCTCCATGGTTTTTCCGAAAACGGAATAAACTGTCGCGGTGCCGCTGGCAGATGACGTTGAGTCGTTTGACACAGGGTACATTTCTGCACTCTAAGCTCAATCTGTAGGTCCATTTTAGGCCACCACACGTAGCTTCGAGCGTACGCTTTCATCACGCTTATTCCCGGATGATACCCATGAAGGAGATCCAGAATTTGTGGTCGGTACTTAGGTGGTACTACTAGTCTACTTCCCCACAGTAAGCAACCTCTGTGCGTAGACAGTTCCGCCTTGCGTCGGATGTATGGTATAAACTCCTCACTCTTCTCCATATCCCGTGGCCAGCCATGCAGCAGGCACCTCATGACGCGTGACATTATTGGATCTCTACTGGTCTCGGTAGCGACTTGGTCGACATTTATTGGTGGAACATTGCCCCTTTCCAACATCAGGACATCCAGCGGTTCTTTCCCTGACGCATCAATTTTTGACTCCAGTGGCAGCCGACTCAGACAATCGGCGTTAATATTTTTCGGACCGGGTCGATACTCCATCTTATAATCATACGCCATCAGCAGCAAACACCACCGTAACATGCGCGGCGACACCATTTGCGGAATCTGCTTTTGTCTGTTAAATATTCCCAGTAACGGCTTATGATCCGTGAGAATTATAACTTGTCTACCGGCCACATACTGATGAAAATGCTTCATACCAAATATAACGGCTAACGCTTCTTTGTCCAACTGAGCGTAATTGCGCTCGTGAATACCCAAAGTGCGCGACGCAAAGGCAATTGGACGTTCCGCTCCGGTGCTTTCCATTCTATGAGCCAAAATCGCCCCCACCCCGTACGAAGAGGCATCACATGATAAAACTAGGGGCTTATCCACATCATAGGGTATGAGCAGGGTATTAGAATCGAGCAAAGCTTTTAGCTCATTAAAAACTGTTTGATGCTCAGATGTCCATTCCCATTTGACATCTTTGTCTAACAAGCGATGTAGTTTCTCGGCTACTGTGGCCTTACGGGGCAGAAAGGCGTTATAGAAATTTAGTAGTCCAAGGAAAGATTGCAACATCTGCTTATTTTTTGGAACCGCCGCCTCTTGGATTGCCTTGACTTTCTCTTTGTTGGGCGATACTCCCTTCCCACTGATACGGAATCCTAAGAAATCCATTTCTCTCCTCGCAAAGATACATTTTGACTTCCTTACCGTTAGATTGGCTCTGGACAAGCTTCTTAAAACCGCTTCTAAATTTCGTGCATGATCAGTTTCATCCTTAGCAGAAACAACAATATCGTCTAGATATGCTTTCACGCCGCTTATACCAACCAATAATGTATCCATGCACCTTTGAAACAACCCTGGTGCGGCCGAAATGCCAAAAGGTAACCTGCGGACCCGGAACAATCCTTTGTGCGTATTGAGCGTTAAGACCTCCGCGGTGAAATCATCTACCACTAGCTGTTGATAGGCTTGTTGTAAGTCTAGCCTTGTAAATAATTGACCTCCCGAAATGGCAGCCAAAACCTCAGAAAAGAGAGGGAGCGGATAAGAGTTGGTCTTAATAACAGCGTTAACTGTGCTTCGGTAATCCCCGCAGATTCGAATAGTCCCGTCCGACTTTGATACCGGCACAATTGGCGTAGCCCATCTCGAGAAAAGAACTGGTTCTAATATCTTCTGTTCTACCAGTTTCACGAGCTCTTTTTCAACCGCCGGTTTCCATGCAATCGGGCATTGCCGATGTTTTAGAAAAATCGGACTCACCTCCGGCAGCAATTCAATCGAGACAGGTGGTCCGTTAAATGCACCCAAATTGTCTCTAAATACATTTTGGTATTTCTTCAACATACTCATCACCTCCATAGTCCCTTCGATTGCGTATACTCCCTGCACCGTGATTCCCAAAATAGAAAACCAGTCTCGGCCCAACAGACATCTCCCACCACCTGAAATAACAAGAACCGGCAAAGACAATTCTTTATAATTATACTTAATATTCACCACAGCTACTCCCAATACTTGTAACTTCTCTTTGGACCACGTCTGCAAAGTTATCGGCGATGGTATAAGCTTCTGATTCCCACGGTTTATGCGTTTCCAGGTTGACTCGGAAATAACTGTACATGCCGCACCGGAATCCACCTCAAAAAATTCCTCCACCCCATTTATCAACACCTTGGTTAAGATTTGTGGAGTCGTAGATGTTTGTATTGTGTTCAACTCAAAGAAATAATTTGAATCAGTAGACGACGTCCGATTTTTCTCATCCTCCCTCTCTCCTACCGCATGGACCGTTTTCGATTGTCGGTCAGCGGCCCTCTTTTTAAAACATGCTCGGCTGGCGTGCCCCCTCATGTGGCAGAAATCGCAATTCTTTTCTTTAAAAACACATTTATCCGCAAAATGGTTGCCATCACAACGATAGCATCGCACGTTTCCCGACTTCTTTTTTGAAAAGATAGCCATAACCTCCCCGCTCCCACGCACATCTAGTACATGTCGATGAGCAGCTTCCTGGGCTAATGCAATCTCATACGCCCGTTTAAAATCCAATTTCGGTTCACTAAATAAGCGTTTTTGCAACGCCTCATCCGCCACCCCGCAGACAATTTGGTCTCTCGGCATATTATCCAACTCCAAAAAATTGCAGTGCTCCGACAATTTCCTTAAATCCTTCACAAAATCTGCGATCGTCTCATCACACCTTTGGCTTCGTTTGTGAAATGCAAACCTTTGTACGATTTCGTTTGGTTTCGGGTGGAAATGACTGTCCAATTTTTCCAAAATTTCGTTGAACGACACATCCCTCGGAGTAAGTGGAGTCAACAATGAACGTATTATTTCATAAGTTGATTCTCCTACGCAGGACAGGAAAATGGCTCTCCTTGAAACTTCGTTGGTTATGCCATTTGCTTCAAAATAAAACTCCATCCGTTCTCTATAATTATTCCACGCCATCGTTGCTCCGAATTGTTCCAATTTACCGAATGTTTGTGAAGTTGCATTATTCACGTTTGCCATCACGCTCTCATTCAGTGCCATGCTGTTGTCTTCTCCTCCTCGCCAAAATGTGGTAAATCGGAAAAGGTAAATGAAACTCGCAAGATGGTAATGGATTTCAAAGGCAGATACACTTTATTCTTTCTTTTTGTCGCCCGTCTACTCGTCCTCGTCCTCGTACGCGTGCTTCCGGAAGACCGCCTCAAAAACGTCTTGTCACCGTGACAGTTGCTTGACATTTCCTCAGCTACTTCGACAGGGTGTCGCCGAAGTTATCACACAACGTACAACATGCAACGTGCAACATGCAACGTGCAACATACAACTTGCAACGTGCAACGTGCAAGGTGCAACGCGCAACATGTAAAGTGCAAAATGCAACGTGCAATGTGCAACGTGCAACATGCAACGAGCAACATACAACATGAACAGTGAAGCGTGCAACGTGCAACGGACAACATGCAACCTGCAACATGCAACGTACAACGTGCAGCGTGTGACGTGCAACGTGCAACGTGAAACATGCAACGCCCAACGTAGAGCGTGCAAAGTGAAACGTGCAACGCGCAACGTACAACGTACAACATGCAACGCCCAACGTTCAACGTGCAATGCATAACGTGTAACGCGCAACGTGCGACGTGCAAAGTGCAACGTGCAATGTGCAACGTACAACATGCAACGCCCAACAGGCAGCGTGCCAAGTGAAACGTACAACGTGAGAATGCAACGTGCAACGTGCAACTTGCAACATGCGACGCACGCTGCATCCTGCAACATGCCACCTGCAACGTGCAACTATCTGGCAACCAGACGACCAACCAACTTGGTTACCAGCCTGCCAACCCGGCCACCTGCAAGCCAGCTGAGTCGGGTACCTACCAGCCAACTTGGCCACCAGCTAACTAAACTTGCCGCCAGGCAACCCTGCCAACAGCCAGCCTACCTGGCCACCAGATAGTTAACGTTGCCATCAGCCAAACCCCCTAGCCAAACAGACAGCGAACCTGGCCCTCAGCCTGCCAACCTCTCCACCTTCCGTAAAACTTGGCGACCAGCCTGCCAACCAGGCCGCTAGCCACCCAACCATATCACCTGCCAGCCAGCTTGGCCACCAGTCCCCCAAACTGGCCCAGCCAGCCAACCAACCTTGCAAGCAGCCAGCCATCCTTGCCACCAGCCAGCCACTCTTGCCAGAAGTTAATCAGACTTGCCACCGGCCAGCCCACCTTGTCACCATTTGGAAAATGTGGGAATCTGAAAGCCAACCCTGCCGAGGGCCAACCAACCTGGCCCCCAACCAACTGACCCGGTCACCAACCGACTTTACTGGCCATCAGCCAGCCAATCTGCCCACCAGCCAGCCAACCTGGCTGCAAGCCAGGCAATTTGGCCGTCATTCAGCCAACCTAGCCAAAAGTCAGCCAACCTTGCCACCAGCCAGCCAAACTGGCCACCTGAAAGCCAGCTTGGCTTCCAGCCTCCCAAACTGACCACTAGCCAGTCAACCTGGTCACCTGCCAGCCAGCTTTGCCATCTGCCAGCCAACCTTGCCGCCGGCCAAAGCAACCTGACCACCAGAAAGTCCTGGTGGTCAGTCCTGCCAATAACCAGCCAGCAAATTGGGCCTCCAGGGAACTTCCCTGGCCCCCAGCCAGCCAACTTGGCCACCATCCGGCCAACCTGGCCACCAGTCAGCCAAACTGAACACCAGCCAACCAACCTAGCCACCTGCTAGCTTACCTTGCCACCAGTAAGCCAACCTGGCCAACAGATAGCTAACCTTGACACCGGCCAGCTAACCAGGCCGCCAACCTAACAACCAATCAGCCAACCTGGCCACCCGCCTGCGAACCTGACCTACAGCTAGCCAACCTGGCCTCTAGCCAGGCAACCGGGCCATCAGCCAGTCTAGCCTAGCCACTAGTCAGACAGACTAACTACCAGCCAATCAAGCTAGCGACCAGCCAGCTAACCTGCCACCAACCAGCTAACCTGGCCACCAGTCAGCCAACCTGGCCACAAGCCAGCGAACCTGGCCTACAGTTAGCCAACCTGTCCACCACCAGCCAGTCAACTTGACTCCCAGCCTCCCAACCTGGCCACTAGCCAGCCAACCCGGTCACCTGCCAGCCATCCATGCTACCAGCCAGCCAACGCACCTGACCAGTAACCAGCCAACCCTGCCAAAAATCAGCCAGCTGACCAGCCCACCAGGAGGCCAACCTGGCCACCAGCCTGCGAACCTGACCTACAGGTAGTCAACCTGGCCTCTAGCCAGGCAACCGGGCCATCAGCCAATCTAGCCTGGCCACTAGTCAGACAGCCTACACACCAGCCATTCAAACTAGCGACCAGCCAGCTTCCCTGGCCACCAGCCCGCTAACCAGGCCACCAGAAGGGGGCCAACCCAACCAGCACGCAGCCAGCCTGGTCACCAGCCAGCCAACAAGGCCACCAGATAAACTTGGTCACCAGCCAATCCGATCACCTGCCGGCCATCTTTGCCACACGCCAGCGAACTTTGCCGCCAGCCAACGCACCTGACCTACAGTCAGCCAGTCTGGCCACAACCAGCCAGCCAACTTGACTCCCAGCCTCCTAACCTGGCCACTAGCCAGCCAACCCGGTCACCTGCCAGCCATCTTTGCCACTAGACAGCCAACTTTGCCGCCAGCCAACGCACCTGACCAGCAACCAGCCAGCCCTGTCAAAAACCAGTCAGCTAACCGGGCCAACAACCAGCTTCCCTGATAACCCGCCAGGCAACTTGTCCACCAGCCAGCTAACCTGACAACCCAGTCAGCTAGCCTGGCCACGAGTCAACCAACTGGGCCACCAGCAAGCCAACCTGGCCACCAGCCAGCCATCCTGGCCACCAGGCAGCCAACCTGGCAACCAGCCAGCAAACATGGCCGGCAGCCAGCCAACTTGTCCACCAGCCAGCTAACCTGGCAACCCAGCCAGCTGGCCTGGCCACGAGCCAACCAAGCGGGCCACCAGCCAGCTATCCTGGCCACCAGTCAGCCATCCTGGCCACCAGCCAGCCAACGTGGCCAACAGCCAGACAACCTAGCCAACAGCAAGCCAACCAGGCCACCAGCCAACTACCCTGGCCACCAGCCAGACAACCTGGCCAAGGTCACTGAATTTTTCAACAAGGTCATTGAAGTTCGCTGACCTTTTCAACAAGGTCACTGACCTTTTCAACAAGGTCACTGACCTTTTCAATAAGGTCACTGACCTTTTCGACAAGGTCACTGAACTTTTCAACGGGGTCACTGAACTTTTCAACAAGGCCACTGACCTTTTCGACAAGGTCACTGAACTTTTCAGCAAGGTCACTGACCTTTTTGACAACGTCACTGACCTTTTCGACAAGGTCACTGACCTTTTCGACAAGGTCACTGAACTTTTCAACGGGGTCACTGAACTTTTCAACAAGGTCACTGACCTTTTCGATAGGGTCACTGAACTTTTCAGCAAGGTCACTGACCTTTTCAACGGGGGCACTGACCTTTTCGACAAGGTCACTGAACTTTATAACGGGGTCACTGAACTTTTCAATGGGGTCACTGAACTTTTCAACAAGGCCACTGACCTTTTCGACAAGGTCACTGAACTTTTTGACAAGGTCACTGACCTTTTCGACAAGGTCACTGACCTTTTTGACAAGGTCACTGACCTTTTCGACAAGGTCACTGACCTTTTCGACAAGGTCACTGAACTTTTCAACGGGGTCACTGAACTTTTCAACAAGGTCACTGACATTTTCGACAAGGTCACTGAACTTTTCAGCAAGGTCAATGACCTTTTTGACAAGGTCACTGACCTTTTCGACAAGGTCACTGACTTTTCAACGGGGTCACTGTACTTTTCAACAAGGTCACTGACATTTTCGACAAGGTCACTGAACTTTTCAACAAGGTCACTGACCTTTTCGATAGGGTCACTGAACTTTTCAGCAAGGTCACTGACCTTTTCAACAGGGGCACTGACCTTGCATACTGGAAATGACCTTGCTTATTAGCAGTGACCTTGCTTATTAGCAGAGATCTAACTAACTGGTTCTAACTAACTGGTCAGGTTGGGCCTCCGGTAGCTGGGCTGTCTGTCTGGTGGCCAGGTTAGCTAGTTTTAGGCCAGATTGCCTGGCTGGTGGCAAGTTTGGCTGGCCGGTGGCAAGGTGGGTGGCTGGTGGTCAGGTTGGCTGGCTAGTCCAGATTTGGCAGGTCGGCTGGTTGGCGGTAACGTTGGCTGACTGGTGGCAAAACTGGCTGGCAGGGGCCAGGTTGGCTGGCTGGTGGCAAGGGTGGCTGGCTGGTCCAGATTTGCTGGCTGGTGGCAAGGTTGGCTAGCAGGTGGCCAGCTCGGCTGATTGGCGGCATGGTTAACTTACTGGTGGCAAAGCTGGCAGGTGATTGGCGAAGTTGCCCGGCTGCTGGCGCCAAGTTGGCTGGTTGTAGGCCAGATTGGCTGGCTGGTGGTAAGGTTGGCTGGACCAGATTTGCTGGCTGGTGGCAAGGTTGGCTAGCAGGTGGTCACTTCGGGTGGTTGGCGTCAAGGTTGGCTACTTGGTGGCAAAGCTGGCAGGCAATTGGCCACGTTGGCTGCCTGCTGGCTAAGTTGGATGGCAGGTGACCAGGTTAGCTGGCTGGTGGCAAGATAGCCAGGTGGCCAGGTCGTCTGGCTACCTGGCGACAAGGGTGGCTTACTGGTGGCAAAGCTGGCTGGCTATTGGTCGAGTTGACTGGCAGGTTGCCAGGTCAGCTGGCTTTCGGCAAGTGTAGCTGACTGGTGGCTAACCTGGCTGGCAGGTGGCCAGGTTGGCTGGCTGGTGGAAGGTTGGGTGGCTGGTGGCAAGGTTGTCTGCCTGGTGGTCAGGTCGGCTAGCATGCGACAGGGTTGTTTGACTGGTGGCAAAGCCGGCTGGTTGTAGGCCAGATTGGCTGGCTGGTGGCAGGGTCGGCTAGCAGATGGCCAAGTCGGCTGGTTGGCAGCAGGGTTGGCAAAGCTGGCGGCTATTGGCCAGGTTGGCTGGCAGGAGGCCAGGTTGGCTGGCTGGTGGCAAGATAGCTAGGTGGCCAGGTCGTCTGGCTACCTGGCGACAAGGGTGGCTCACTGGTGGCAAAGCTGGCTGGCTATTGGTCGAGTTGACTGGCAGGTTGCCAGGTCGGCTGGCTTTCGGCAAGGGTAGCTGACTGGTGGCTAACCTGGCTGGCTGGTGGAAAGGTGGGTTGCTGGTGGCAAGGTTGTCTGCCTGGTGGTCAGGTTGGCTGGCTGGTGGCAAGGTTGGCTGGCTAGTCCAGATCTCCTGGCTGTCGGCAAAGTTGGCTAGCAGGGGCCAGGTCGGCTAGCATGCGACAGGGTTGTTTGACTGGTGGCAAAGCCGGCTGGCTATTGGTCAAGTTAGCTGGCTGGCTGCTATGTTGGATGGCAGGTGGCCAGGTTGACTGGCTGGTGGCCACGTTGGTTGGGTGGTGGATAAGTTGGCTGGCTAGTAGCCAGGTTGGCCGGCTGGTGGTCAGGTTGGCTGGCTGGTGGCTTAGTTGGGTGGCAGGTGACCAGGTTGGTTGGCTGGTGGCAAGGTTGTCTGCCTGGTGGTCAGGTTGGCTGGCTGGTGGCTAAGATGGATGGCATTTGGCTAGGTTGGCTGGCTAGTGGCAAGGTTGGCTGGCTAGTTCAGATCACCTGGCTGTCGGCAAAGTTGGCTAGCAGGTGGCCAGGTCGGCTAGCTGGCGGCAAGGGTAGCTGACTGGTGGCTAACCTGGCTGGCAGGTGGCCAGGTTGGCTGGCTGGTGGCAAGGTGGGTGGCTGGTGGCAAGGTTGTCTGCCTGGTGGTCAGGTTGGCTGGCTGGTGGCTAAGTTGGATGGCATTTGGCTAGGTTGGCTGGCTGTTGGCAAGATAGCTAGGTGGCCAGGTCGTCTGGCTACCTGGCGACAAGGGTGGCTTACTGGTGGCAAAGCTGGCTGGCTATTGGTCGAGTTGACTGGCAGGTTGCCAGGTCGGCTGGCTTTCGGCAAGGGAAGCTGACTGGTGGCTAGCCTGGCTGGCAGGTGGCCAGGTTGGCTGGCTGGTGGAGGGTTGGGTGGCTGGTGGCAAGGTTGTCTGCCTGGTGGTCAGGTTGGCTAGCAGGTGGCCAGGTCGGCTAGCTGGCGGCAAGGGTAGCTGACTGGTGGCTAACCTGGCTGGCAGGTGGCCAGGTTGGCTGGCTGGGGGCAAGGTGGGTGGCTGGTGGCATGGTTGTCTGCCTGGTGGTCAGGTTGTCTAGCTGGTGGCTAAGTTGGATGGCATTTGGCTAGGTTGGCTGGCTGGGGGCAAGATTGGCTGGCTAGTCCAGATCTCCTGGCTGGTGGCAAAGTTGGCTAGCAGGTGGCCAGGTCGGCTTGCTGATTGGTGGCAAAGCCGGCTGGCTATTGGTCACGTTAGCTGGCTGGCGGCTATGTTGGATGGCAGGTGGCCAGGTTGAATGGCTGGTGGCCAGGTTGGCTAGGTGATGGCTAGGTTGGCTGGCTGGTAGCCAGGTTGGCCGGCTGGTGGTCAGGTTGGCTGGCTGGTGGCTTAGTTGGGTGGCAGGTGGCCAGGTTGGTTGGTTGGTGGCAAGGTTGACTGGCTGAGTGTAGATTTGCTGGCTGGTGGCACGGCTGGCTATCAGGAGGCCAGATCGGCTTGTTGGCAGCAAGGTTGGCTGGCTGGTGGCAAAGCTGGCGGTTATTGGCCAAGATGGCTAGCCGGTGGCTAAGTTGGATGGCAGGTAGCCAGGTTGGCTGGCAGGAGGCCAGGCTGGCTGGCTGGTGGCTTAGTTGGGTGGCAGGTGGCCAGGTTGGCTGGCTGGTGGAGGGTTGGGTGGCTGGTGGCAAGGTTGTCTGCCTGGTGGTCAGGTTGGCTAGCAGGTGGCCAGGTCGGCTAGCTGGCGGCAAGGGTAGCTGACTGGTGGCTAACCTGGCTGGCAGGTGGCCAGGTTGGCTGGCTGGGGGCAAGGTGGGTGGCTGGTGGCATGGTTGTCTGCCTGGTGGTCAGGTTGGCTGGCTGGTGGCTTAGTTGGGTGGCAGGTGGCCAGGTTGGTTGGTTGGTGGCAAGGTTGGCTGGCCGGTGGCAAGGTTGACTGGCTGAGTGTAGATTTGCTGGCTGGTGGCACGGCTGGCTATCAGGAGGCCAGATCGGCTTGTTGGCAGCAAGGTTGGCTGGCTGGTGGCAAAGCTGGCGGTTATTGGCCAAGATGGCTAGCCGGTGGCTAAGTTGGATGGCAGGTAGCCAGGTTGGCT
Organism: Eumerus sabulonum; assembly: GCA_951905685.1. Taxonomy (NCBI): domain Eukaryota; kingdom Metazoa; phylum Arthropoda; class Insecta; order Diptera; family Syrphidae; genus Eumerus; species Eumerus sabulonum. Next base: position 103,526,225 of record OX645063.1, read on the forward strand.
GGCAGGAGGCCAGGCTGGCTGGCTGGTGGCAAGATAGCTAGGTGGCCTGGTCGTCTGGCTACCTGGCGACAAGGGTGGCTGACTGGTGGCTAACCTGGCTGGCAGGTGGCCAGGTTAGCTGGTTTGGTGGCAGGTTAGCTGGTTGGTGGCAGGTTAGCTGGTTGGTGGCAGGTTGGCTGACTGGTGGCCAGGTAAGCTGGTTGGTGGCAGGTTAGCTGGCTGGTCGCTGGTTTGATTGGCTGTTGGTTACTCTGTCTGACTAGTGGCTAGGATAGACTGGCTGATGGCCCCGTTACTTGGCTAGAGGCCAGGCTGGCTAGCTGTAGGTCAGGTTCGCAGGCTGGTGGCCAGGTTGGCTGAGTGGTTGTTAGATTGGCCTCCTGGTGGGCTTGTTAGCTGGCTGGTGTCCAGGTTGGCTGGCTAGTGGCCGGGTTGGGAGGCTGGGAGTGAAGTTGACTGGACGGTGGTAGGCCAGGTTGGCTGACTGGTGACCAGGTTAGCTAGCTGGTGGCAAGATAGCCAGGTGGCCAGGTCATCTGGAACATTTTTGAATAATATGGCGGGGACACCATCGGGTCCAGGAGTAAACTCATCATTAAGTTGATTCAGTTTAATTTCAATGGTATGGGGTTCAACAGATCGTGGAAGACATGGACTGAGGGAGAAAATAGGAAGATGACAAAGGAGTCATCGGCAAAAGATTGTTTGAAAAGGTTGGCAAAAAAGTTGGCGACAGTGTTGGGATCATTCGAGGTTTCGCCATTGAAAGAGAGTGAGGTTGGGTAGCCATCAGATTTCCTTTTGTAGTTGACAAACTGAAAGAAGGACTTAGGATTGTTGATAAGATTGGCTTGTGTTTTGATCAAGTGCTGTTCGTAGAGAGAGTTATGAAGCTCGGTAAATTGTAGATACGTACCAATATAGTTGGAAAAGTCATAGGGGGACTGAGTACGAAGGAAGATAGCCCACAGTTTGTTTCTTTTGTTTCTTAGAGAACGGAGCCTGCGATTATACCAAGGAGGAGAAGATAAGTGATTGGATCGAGAAATGGGAACGTAGAGAGAAATAGAATTAAATATTTCTCTATAGAATAAGGATATGGCGTCATTTATTGTAAGGCCGTCAAAATTGAAGGGGGCGCTGTGGAAGTCGTAAGACTTGAGCGCTGGAGGGGAAGAGGTCAGTGGTGGAGAGCCGAGAAAAAACGAGAGAAGAAGGGGAGGATGGTAATTGCCGATGGTTGATAAGGAATGGGGACAAAGTGAAACAGAGGAATTAATAGGGTCGGTTGTGGAAATCAGATCTAGCTGTCTACCCATGTAATTTGAGATGCCACTCACTTGGCTAAGGTTTGAATCGGCTAGGCTATCTAAGAAGAACAATTCTTTGGCAGAAGATGGATTAGTGGCAGTGTAAAATGATTGATCTTCTGATGGTTCCCATTGGAGAAAAGGAAGATTAAAATCGCCGAAGAGAAGGATTTCATCGCGGGGATCCCGTAAGTCATTTATGCGATCAATCGCATTAATAGCGAGTTCATAGGATTTAATAGGTTGAGATGGTAAGATATAAGAACAGATGATGTAGAGCGACTTACGGGGCAGTACGATCTTGATTGAAACAAAGTCGAGATAGGGGGAAGAGGATATTGCAATAAGGGACGAGTCGATCGTGTTTAGGGCGGCTATTAAAACGCCACGACACGGGCGGCTATCGGTAGGTTGGTTGAGAAGGTCGTCGCGGTAGACGTTAAAATTTGATGGGAATAGTTCTTCGTTGTTAATAGCGGGGATCAGGTTGGTTTCAGTCAGAGCGAAGATTTCGAATGGTAAAACGTGAGACGGTTGGAAGACTGCTTGGGTTTTTGAACGGAGACCTCTGACGTTCTGGTAATAAAAGGTGAGAGGAAGGTTAACGTGATGGGCGGGAAGAGGATGGAAATTAGGGACGAAAATATCTGTCGTGGTCAGCTCTGCTACGCTGGAGGTGGGATATTCGCTTTGAGTGGATATATTGACGAAAAGCATCAAGATCATTTGATGCTTTTTGGGGGGACATATTAAGGAACTCATGATACTTGATAAAGAGGTTTTTGAGGCTGGCATAGTCAGAAGGGAGGCCTTCCTGTTGAATGGATACTAGTACGCTAGTGTTAGTATTACCCTCATAGCATACTGAGTCTGGTTTGTCATGGAGGTAAGCCAAAAAAAGGCGGACGTTCTCATACGTCCTTCTATCCCTTAAACGAGAAAGAGCATAGCGGCATTCGGTGAGATTATTAAATTATTTGGTAATTTTGACAGAGGGGGGCAGAAGGGGATCAGCGAATGATTGGGTGGGGTTAGGAGGAGGTGTTGTTGAGGAGGGAGTTGAGACAGTTGGGAGAGAAGTGGAGTCGGATGTAGTGTGCGGGGTGGAGTGTGTTGTGGATGTGTTAGAAAAGGCAGGGGCAGAGGAGTTAAGGACGTGAGAGCTGCGGAAATTAGGATACTCGGCTCCAGGCTTTAGATCGAAATTAGGAAAAGAATTCGGGAGGGGTGTTTGTACTGGTGGCGAGGGGCTAGTGGTGGCAGAACAAGTAGTTGGAGTTAGATTGAAAGAAACACGTGGGCGTGGAGGTTTGGGTTGAGCAGCGGAAGAGGTCTGCATATGAGCGATGGAGGGGTGGGTGAAGGATGGGAAGAGGTTCGTTTTGAAGCTCCAGTTAGAGTTATTTTCGTTAAGCTTATTAATAGGTTTCTTACGATTAGTTTTATACGTAGATTTGTTGAGAGGCTTGGGTTGGATATCAGTCTTTTTATCCCACCTGGTGAAGGTTGTTTTTCCAAGAGTGAAAGGACGGCCGTCGGGGTTCAGGAATAACCAATCGTATTTTGATGGAATTGACAGCTTTAGTTTAAAGGATTTGGAGCGTTTAAGTGTCTGGCAACTTATTATTGGGATTTTAAATTCTTTTGTAAATTTTTGAGCCCATTGTTCAGGAGAGTCGGGGGCCAAACCATCAATAATATAGGAAGAAGTTTCTTCGTTGCCTTTTTTAAGTTTTTGGAGACGCTGGTTCCATTCACTTAAACTCCATGTTTGGCCAAAGCGCTCAATATTGGTTCCAACTGTTGGGTCTTTAGGAATTGGGTCGTCGGTAGTCTGCGTGTACACTGAGGATGTTGTCTTAGGCGGCGGTGGAGAAACACTGACAGACACATTGGCTTCATGCAATTCCTCACGTATGGAGGTATTGGTAAACAATGGGTTGGAATGGATGTGGCCGGGGATTAGGATGTCACCAATCTTATCAGATGCGGCTCTGATTTCATCTACCAAATCGCTAAGGGTAAGCCTTGTAGTGATGAGTTCACTGCTAATATCATTTAATTTGTCCCCCATATCTTCTAGCAGAGGGTCGGGTTGAATAAGGGGTGGAGCACTCCTATTTGATGAGTGGCTAAAATGAATGTCCATGTCCGACCGAAGGGAATTTTGGTTCTCGTTTAATTTTTTTAAGTTTAACGGGTTAAGGTGCGTGTTTAGGGTAGAAATTAGGTCACGCTTAAGTTCGACACTACGGGTGTTGGGTGAACTGGATTCCGAGATTGTATTGGATAATTTTGTTAGGGTGGACAATTGCTTTTCTAGGGAGTTGAGTTTGTGTGTAATCATTGACTCCATGGTGGAATTGATATCTTCAACACATCTCGTGAGGCAGTCAAACTTAGCCGAAAGGTTCTTAAAAAGCTTGTTGTTGTTGTTGGCGACCGAGTTAATGTTCTCGCTGTTGCATTTAATCGCAAAAAGGACATCAGCGAGGGATATTTTTCGCACTCTTCACAATAAAAAAAGAAATGCTCGGCATATTCTTTAATATACGTGATCGACCTTTTGCCTAGGCCGATGCAGGAAAGGTGAAAAGATTTGCCACAGATACCCTTGCAAGTAACCCGGTCAGCATTTTTGGAATCGGTGACACAATGGGCAGAGTCACAGTGATCCATATTAATTAAACTGGGGCAGTGCGGAAAGTTTATTGATAATAAGTTCAGGTGAGAATTGGGAACACTGTTGCACAATCGCATTTTCTGTTTATGTCGAAGAAATATGGGTCACGCGCGTTTTAGTATATTTTATTTTATTTTAATTTTTTTTTTTTTTTTTTTTTTTTTTTTTTTTTTTTTATGAGGTAAGTAGCACTCACGTTCACAGTTGGACACTCGCGTTTTTTACTTTATATTTTTGTTTTTGGTTAATGTCAGAGAAGAGAAAAAACAGAAAACGTTGGGTCGTTTTCTGATTTCATTTTTTTTTTTTCGACTAATTATTCGGGAAGTGAAGACGAGTTAAGAAATTGACTGAACAGGCTGAGGTTCGGAGGTGAAGCTAGCTGGTTGCCAGGTTAGCTGGCTGGTGGCCGGATGGGCTCTCTGATGGGTAAGTCGGCTGATTGGTGGCCAAGTTGTTGGGCTGGTGGCCATGTTAGATGGCAACGTAAAACATGTAGCGTGCAACGTGCAAACTGCAACGTGCGATGTGCAACGTGCAAATTGCAACGTGCAACATGCAACGTGCAAAGCGCAACATGCAACGTGCAACATGAAACGTGCAACCCGCAACGTGCAACCCGCAACGTGCAACCCGCAACGTGCAACCCGCAACGTGCAACGTGCTACGTGTGATGCGCAACTCCAAACATGCAAAGTGCAGCTAGCAACGTGCAACAGTAACGTGCAACATGCAACGTACAACATGCAACGTGCAACATGCAACGTACAACATGCAACGCAACGTAACATGTAACGTGCAAAATGCAACGTGCAACATGCAAGGTGCAACGCGCAACATGTAACGTGCAAAATGCAACGTGCAATGTGCAACGTGCAACATGCAACGCGCAACATGCACCATGCCAAGTGAAGCGTGCAACGTTCAACGCACAACATGCAACCTGCAACGTGGAACATGCAACGTGCAACGCGCAACATGCAACGTACAACGTGCAACGTGTGACGTGCAACGTGAAACATGCGACGCCCAACGTGGAGCGTGCAAAGTGAAACGTGCAACATGAAACGTGCAACCCGCAACATGTAACGTGCTACGTGTGACGTGCAACTCCAAACGTGCAGCGTGACAAGTAAAACGCACAACGTGCAGCTAGCAACGTGCAACATGCAACGTGCAACATCCAACGTGCAACATGCAACGTACGACATGCAACGTGCAACATGCAACGTGCAACATACAACGTGCGACTAGCAAAGCGCAACATGCAAGGTGCAACGCGCAGCATGTAAAGTGCAAAATGCAACGTGCAATGTGCAACATGCAACGAGCAACATACAACATGCCCAGTGAAACGTGCAACGTGCAACGCACAACATGCAACCTGCAACGTGGAACATGCAACGTGCAACATGCAACGTACAACGTACAACGTGTGACGTGCAACGTGAAACATGCGACGCCCAACGTAGAGCGTGCAAAGTGAAACGCAACGCAACGTGCGACGTGCAAAGTGCAACGTGCAATGTGCAACGTACAACAGCAACGCCCAACAGGCAGCGTGCCAAGTGAAACGTGCAACGTGAGAATGCAACGTGCAACTTGCAACTTGCAACATGCGACGCACGCTGCATCCTGCAACATGCCACCTGCAACGTGCAACGATCTGGCAACCAGACGGCCACCTGCAAGCCAGCTGAGCCGGGTACCTACCAGCCAGCTTGGCCACCCGCTAACTAAACTTGCCGCCAGGCAACCCTGCCAACAGTCAGCCTACCTGGCCACCAGATAGTAAGCCTTGCCATCAGCCAAACCCCCTAGCCAAACAGACAGCGAACCTGGCCCTCAGCCTGCCAAACTGGCCACCAGCCAGCCAACCTCTCCACCTGCCGTAAAACCTGGAGACCAGCCTGCCAACCAGGCCGCTAGCCACCCAACCCGATCACCTGCCAGCCAGCTTGGCCACCAGTCCCCCAAACTGGACCAGCCAGCCAACCAACCTTGCAAGCAGCCAGCCATCCTTGCCCCCAGCCAGCCACTCTTGCCAGAAGTTAGTCAACCTAGTCAACCTTGCCACCGGCCAGCCCACCTTGTCACTATTTGGAAAATCTGGTAATCTGAAAGCCAACCCTGCCGAGGGCCAACCCACCTGGCCCCCAGCCAACTGACCCGGCCACCAACCGCCTTCACTGGCCACCAGCCAGCTGACCTGGCCGCCTGCCAGCCAACCTAGCCACCTGTCGGCCAACCTTGCTACCAGCCAGCCAGCCTGGCCACCTGAAAGCTAGCTTGGCTCCCGGCCAGCCAACTTGACCAATAGCCAGCCAACTTTGTCACCAGTCAGTCACCCTTGCCACCAGCCAGCCAATCTTGCTAGAAGTTAGTCAACCTTGCAACCGGCCAGCCCACCTTGCCACCATTTGGTCAATCTGGCAATCTACCAGTCAGCAATGCCGAGGGCCAACCAACCTGGCCCCCTGCTAGCTGACCCGGCCACCAGCCGGCTTCACTGGCCACCAGCCAGCTGACCCGGCCACCAACCGGCTTCACTGGCCACCAGCCAGCTAACCTGGCCACCTGCCAGCTGACCTGGCCACCAGCCAGCCAACCTGGCCACCAGCCAACCAGTCTGCCCACCAGCCAGCCAACCTTGCTACCAGACAACCAACCTGGCTACCTGAAAGACAGCTTGGCTCCCAGCCTCCCAACCTGACCACTAGCCAGTCAACCTGGTCACCTGCCAGCCAGCTTTGCCAGAAGCCAGCCAACCTTGCCGCCGGCCAAAGCAACCTGACCACCAGCCAGTCAGCCCTGCCAATAACCAGCCAGCTAGTTGGGCCTCCAGCCAACTTCCCTGGCCACCAGCCAGCCAACTTGGTCACCATCCGGCCAACCTGGCCACCAGTCAGCCAAACTGGACACCAGCCAACCAACCCAGCCACCTGCTAGCTTATCTTGCCACCAGTAAGCCAACCTGGCCAACAGATAGCCAACCTTGACACCGGCCAGCTAACCAGGCCACCAGGAGGCCAACCTAACAACCAATCAGCCAACCTGGCCACCAGCCTGCGAACCTGATCTACAGCTAGCCAACCTGGCCTCTAGCCAGGCAACCGGGCCATCGGCCAGCCGAGCCTAGCCACTAGTCAGACAGACTAACCACCAGCCAATCAAGCTAGCGACCAGCCAGCTGACCCGGTCACCAACCGGCTTCACCGGCCACCAGCCTGCTAACCTGGCCACCAGCCAGCTGACCTGGCCACCAGCCAGCCAACCTGGCCACCAGCCAACCAGTCTGCCCACCAGCCAGCTAACCTTGCTACCTGACAGCCAACCTGGCCACCTGAAAGCCAGCTTGGCTCCCAGACTCCCAACCTGACCACCAGCCAGTTAGCCCGGTCACCTGCCAGCCAGCTTTGCCATCAGCCAGCCAACCTTGCCGCAAGCCAAAGCAACCTGACCACCAGCCAGTCAGCCCCGGCAATAACCAGCCAGCAAATCGGGCCTCCAGCCAACTTCCCTGGCCACCAGCCAGCAAACTTGGCCACCATCCGGCCAACCTGGCCATCAGCCAGCCAACCTTGCCGCCAACCAAAGCAACCTGACCAACAGCCAGACAACCTGGCCACCAGCCAGCGAACCTGGCCTACAGTCAGCCAACCTGGCCACCACCAACCAGTCAACTTGACTCCCGGCCTCCCAACCAACTTGGTGATCAGCCAACCTGGCCATCAGCCAGCCAAACTTAACACCAGCCAACCAATTTGCGCGTCAGTCAGCCAACCTGGCCATCAGTCACAAGACCTCTCCACCAGCCAGCCAATCTGGCCACCATCAGCCCAATCTGGGAACCCCACCTGGTCCCCGGCCAGCTAGCCTGGCCAACAAACCAGCCAAACTGACCGCCAGGCAGCCAACCAGGCCACCCGTCGGCCATCATAACCACCCAGTCAACCTGGCCACCAGCTTGGTAATCTTGCCACCTGCCGGCCAACCTGGCCACGAGCGAACTAACCCGGCAACCAGCCAGCAAACATGGCCGGCAGCCAGTCAACAAGGCCACGAGTCAACAAGTCAACAAGGCCACCAGCCAACTTGGTCACCAGCCAACCTGGCCATCAGTCAGCCAAATTGGACACCAGCCAACCAACCTAGCCACCTGCTAGCTTATCCTGCCACCAGTAAGCCAACCTGGACACCAGCCAGCTAACCAGCCCACCAGGAGGCCAATCTAACAACCACTCAGCCAACCTGGCCACCAGTCTGCGAACCTGACCTACAGCTAGCCAGCCTGGCCTCTAGCCAGGTAACCGGGCCATCAGCCAGTCTAGCCTAGCCACTAGTCAGACAGACTAACCACCAGCCAATCACACTAGCGACCAGCCAGCTTCCCTGGCCACCAGTCCGCCAACCTAGCTACCAGCCAGCTAACCTGGCAATCGGCCCGCTAACCAGGCCACCAGAAGGAGGCCAACCCAACCAGCACGCAGCCAGCCTGGTCGCCAGCCAGCCAACAAGGCCACCAGATAAACTAAGTCACCAGCCAACCCGGTCACCTGCCAGCCATCTTTGCCACCAGCCAGCGAACTTTGCCGCCAGCCAGTCAACAAGGCCACTAGTCAACAAGGCCACTAGTCAACAAGGCCGCCAGCCAACCTTGCCACTAGCCAGCCAACCTGGCCCCTGCCAGCCAGCTTTGCCACCAGTCAGCCAACGTTACCGCCAACCAGCCGACCTACCACCTGATAGCCAGCCTTGCCACCAGCCAGCAAATCTGCACCAGTCAGCCAACCTGGCCACCACCAACCAGTCAACTTGACTCCCAGCCTCCCAATCTAGCCACTGGCCAGCCAACCCGGTAACCTGCTAGCCAACCTTGCCACCAGCCAGCAAATCCGGACCAGCCAGCCAACCTTGCCACTAGTCAGCCAACCTGGCCCCTGCCAGCCAGCTTTGCCATCAGCCAGCCACCCTTGCCGCCAGCCAAAGCAACCTGACCACCAGCCAGTCAGACCTGGCAATAACCAGCCAGCAAATCGGGCCTACAGCCAACTTCCCTGGCCACCAGCCAGCTGACTTGGCCACCATCCGGCCAGCCTAGCCATCAGCCAGCCAACCTTGCCGCCAGTCGATGCAACCTGACCAACAGCCAGGCAACCTGGCCACCAGCCTGCGAACCTGACCTACAGATAGCCAACCTGGCCTCTAGCCGGGCAACCGGGCCATCAGCCAATCTAGCCTAGCCACTAGTCAGACAGCCTAACCACCAGCCAACATGGCCACCAGCCAACCTAGCCACCAGCCAACCAACCTGGGCACAAGCCAGCTAACATGGCAACCAGCCAGCCAACCTGACCAACAATCTGCCAGCCCTGCCAAAAACCAGCCAGCTAACCGGACCACCAACCAGCTTCCCTGACCACCAGCCAGCCAACTTGTCCGCCAGCCAGCTAACCTGGCAAACCAGCCAGCTGGCCTGGCCACGAGCCAACCAAGCGGGCTACCAGCCAGCTACTGTGGCCACCAACCAGTCATCCTGGCCACCAGCCAGCCAACCTGACCAACAACCAGACAACCTGGCCAATAGCAAGCCAACCAGACCACCGGCCAACTACTCTGGCCACCAGCCAGCCGGCCACTGACTTGTTCAACAAGGTCATTGAAGTTCACTGACCTTTTCAACAAGGTCATTGACCTTTTCGACAAGGTCGCTGAACTTTTCAGCAAGGTCACTGACCTTTTCAATAAGGTCACTCACCTTTTCGACAAGGTCACTGAACTTTTCAACGGGGTCACTGAACTTTTCAACAAGGTCACTGACATTTTCGACAAGGTCACTGAACTTTTCGGCAAGGTCACTCACCTTTTCGACAAGGTCACTGTCCTTTTTGACTAGGGTCACTGAACTTTCCCACAAGGTCACTGACCTTTTGACCAGGGTCACTGAACTTTCCCACAAGGTCACTGACATTTTCGACAAGGTCACTGAACTTTTCAGCAAGGTCACTGTACTTTTCAGCAAGGTCACTCACCCTTTCGACAAGGTCACTGACCTTTTTGACCAGGGTCACTGAACTTTTCGACAAGGTCACGAACTTTTTAGCAAGCTCACTGACCTTTTCAGTAGGGTCACTGACCTTTTTAAAAGGGTCACTGACCTTTTCAGCAGAGGCACTGACCTTGCTTACTGGACCTTGCTTATTAGCATAGATCTAGCTAACTGGTTCTAACTAACTGGTCAGGTTGGGTCTCCGGTAGCTAGGCTGTCTGTCTGGTGGCCAAGTTAGCTGGTTGTAGGCCAGATTGGCTGGCTGGTGGCAAGGTTGGCTGGCCGGTGGCAAGGTGGAAGGCTGGTGGCAAGGTTGGCTGGCTGGTGGTCAGGTTGGCTGGCTGGTCCAGATTTGCTGGCTGGTAACAAGGTTGGCTAGCAGGTGGCCAGCTCGGCTGATTGGTGGCAAGGTTGGCTGACTGGTGACAAAACTGGCAGGCTATTGGCCAAGTTGGCTGGCTGCTGGCTAAGTTGGATGGCAAGGGGCCAGGTTAGCTGGCTGGTGGCAAGATAGCCAGATGGTCAGGTCGGTTTGCTGGCGACATGGGTGGTTGTCTGGGGGCCAAGTTGGCTGGTGGTACGCCAGATTGGCTGGCTGGTGGCAGGGTTGGCTGGCTGGACCAGATTTGCTGGCTGGTGGCAAGGTTGGCCAACAGGTGGCCATTTCGGGTGGTTGGCGGCAAGGTTGGCTGACTGGTGGCGTAGCTGGCAGGCTATTGGCCCAGTTGGCTTGCTGCTGGCTAAGTTGGATGGTAGGTGGCCATGTTAGGTGGCTGGTGGCAAGATAGCCAGGTGACTATGTCGGCGGGCTGGCGACATGGGTGGCTGTCTGGGGGCCAAGTTGGATGGATGTTGGCCAGATTGGCTGGCTGGGGGCAAGGCTGGCTGGCCGGAGGCAAGGTGGGTGGCTGGTGGCAAGTTTGGCTGGCTGGTTGTCAGGTTTGCCGGCTGGTGGCCAAAATGGATGGCATTTGGCCAGGTTGGTTGGCTGGTATCCAGGTTGGCTGGGTGGTGGCTAGGTTGGCTGGCTGGTGGGCAGGTTGGCCCGCTGGTGGCCAGGTTGGCTGGCTGGTGGCTTAGTTGGCTGGCTGCTGGTTAAGTTGGTTGGCATGTGGCCAGGTTACCTGACTACTGTCAAGGTTAGCTGGCTGGTGTAGGTTTCCTTCCTGGTGACGGGGTTAGCTAGCAAGTGGCCATGTCGGCTGGCTGGCGGCAAGGTTGGCTGACTGGTGGCAAAGCTGGCTGGCAATTGCTCAAGTTGGCTGGCAGGTGGCCAGGTCGACTGGCTGGCGGTAAGGGTGACTGACTGGTGGCAAAGCTGGCTGGCAGGTGGTCAGGTTCGCTGGCTGGTGGCAAGGTGGGTGGCTGGTGGCAAGGTTGTCTGCCTGGTGGTCAGGTTGGCTGGCTGGTGGCTAAGTTGGATGGCATTTGGCCAGGTTGGCTGGCTGGTGGCGAGGTTGGCTGACTAGTCCAAATTTGCTGACTGGTGGCAAAGCTGGCTGGCAGGGGCATGGTTGGCTGGCTGGTGGCAAGGTTGGCTGGCTGGTCCAGGTTTGCTGGCTGGTCCAGGTTTGCTGACTCGTGGCAAGGTTGGCTAGCAGGTGGCCAGCTCGGCTGATTGGAGGCAAGGTTGGCAGACTGGTGGCAAAGCTGGCAGGCTATTGGCCAAGTTGGCTGGCTGGTGGCGCCAAGTTGGCTGGCTGTAGGCCAGATTGGCTGGCTGGTGGCAAGGTTGGCTGGCTGGACCAGATTTGCTGGCTGGTGGCGAAGTTGGCTAACAGGTGGCCAGGTCGGCTGGCTGGTGGCAAGATAGCCAGGTGGCCAGATCGTCTGGCTAACTGGCTACAAGAGTGGCTGACTGGTGGCAAAGCTGACTGGCAGTTGCCAGGTTGGCTGGCTGGCGACATGGGTGGCTGTCTGGGGGCCAAGTTGCCTGGATGTAGGCCAGTTGGCTGGCTGGTGGCAAGGATAACTGGCCGGAGGCAAGGTGGGTGGCTGGTGGCAAGATTGGCTGGCTGGTGGTCAGGTTGGCTGGCTGGTCCTGATTTGCTGGCTGGTGGCAAGGTTGGCTACCTGATGGCCAGGTTGCTTGGCTGGTGGCCAGGTTAGCTGGCTGGTCCTGATTTGCTGGTGGCAAGGTTGGGTAGCAGATGGCCAGGTCGGCTGGTTGGCAGCAAGGTTGGCTGGCTGGTGGCAAGATAGCCAGGTGGCCAGATCGTCTGGCTAACTGGCTACAAGGGTGGCTGACTGGTGGCAAAGCTGGCTGGCAGGGGCCAGGTTGGCTGGCTGGCGACATGGGTGGCTGTCTGGGGGCCAAGTTGGCTGGTTGTAGGCCAGTTGGCTTGCTGGTGGCAAGGATAGCTGGCCGGAGGCAAGGTGGGTGGCTGGTGGCAAGGTTGGCTGGCTGGTGGTCAGGTTGGCTGGCTGGTCCTGATTTGCTGGCTGGTGGCAAGGTTGGCTACCAGATGGCCAGGTTGCTTGGCTGGTGGCCCGGTTAGCTGGCTGGTCCTGATTTGCTGGCTGGTGGCAAGATTGGCTAGCAGATGGCCAGGTCGGCTGGCTGGTGGCAAAGCTGGATGGCTATTGGCCAAGTTGGCTGGCCGATGGCTAAGTTGGATGGCAGGTAGCCAGGTTGGCTGGCTTGTGGCAAGATAGCTAGATGGCCAGGTCGTCTGGCTACTTGGCGACAAGGGTGGCTGACTGGTGGCAAAGCTGTCTGGCTATTGGTCGAGTTGACTGGCAGGTGGCCAGGTTGGCTGGCTGGTGGCAGGGCTGACTGGCTGGTGGCCAGCTTGGCTCGGTGTTGGTTGGGTTGGCCTCCTCCTGGTGGCCAGGTTGGCTGGCTGGTGGCTGGATTAGCTGGATGGTTGCCAGGTTAGCTTGCTGGTTGCTAGGTTAGCTGACTAATTTGGATGGCATTTTCCAGGTTGGCTGGCTGGTGAAAGATTGACTAGCAAGTGGCCAGGTCGGCTGGCTCGCGACAAGGTTGGCTGTCTGGTGGCAAAGCTGGCTGGCTATTGGTCAAGTTGCCTGGCTGATGGCTAAGTTGGATGGCAGGTGGCCAGGTTGGTTGACTGGTGACCAGGTTGGCTGGCTGGTGGCCAGGTTGGCTGCCTGGGGGACAGGTTGGCCGCCTGGTGGCCAGGTTGGCCGCCTGGTGGTTAGGTTAACTGGATGGTTGCCAGGTTAGCTGGCTGGTTGCCAGGTAAGCTGGCTGGTTGCTAGGTTATCTGACTAGTTGCTAGGTGAGCTGGCTGTTAGCTGGCCGGTGGCAAGTTTTTCTGTATGTTGATCGATTTGGTTGGCTGATGGTCAGGTTGGCTGGCTGATGGGCAATTTAGCCAGTGTGGGTGGCTGTTGGCCAAGTTGGCTGACTGGTGGCCAAGGTGGCCATCTGGGGCCAGGTTCTCCTGGCAACCAACCCGGCCACCTGCCAGCCAGCATGGCCACCAGTCACCAGCGGAAACTGCAGTAACTTAGAACTCTTCGACTCAGCTGGTTGTTTTAATTTAACCCGCCATACAGCAGGTTGTACGAGCGCATTCCTTTGCGCAAGAAAGTGTGTCTGTGAAAGCGGCACAACTAGTAGTTTAAGTATGACCTAGAACAATCTAGTTGTGTTTGAATACTCTCAGTTGGTTCAGTTCGTTACATTCACTGTGAAGCACATTTCATTCGCTGTTTTGACTTTAAATTACATAATGCTTAATTTCAATTACACTTTATTTAGTTTAATTACTACTCCATTCGTATTCGTTATTCCCGTAATTAAAACTGAATTATGGCCAGTTCCTAAGGACGCACTCAAGTGGAACTACAGTATATTAAAGAACCAAAATATGGTCCATGATCAAGTGCCAGAGAAGTAAGGTGTTAATGTATTTAGATTCCCATTTATAAATCGGTTAAGCTTTTAAATTGTTTCGTGTTCCTACTGATGGTGAATGCTTATCCATCGACGGTCGAAGGCATGGAACTTGTTTAAATGTACATGAATGCCGTTTAAAAGGTGGGGATGCTAATGGCGAATGCGCCATGGGATTTGGTGTATGTTGTATTTGTATGGATGTTGTATTTCTGTTACCGTTATAACAACAAATACTTAAAATAGAATAATATAAATATTTAAGGGGGCTCCCATACAACAGACATGATTTTCATTTTAAAGAAATCCCCTTGGTCACACACTGACCTAAGGTTAGTCGGCAATATCCCACAACCAGTAGCAAACTTCCGAACTTTGATCCCTATTGTGTCTTTGTTGTATTCATCTTAGCTGCAAACCTTTTTTCTATAATTATTGTTATTCACCTTTTCACCTCCTTGCTATCAAGTTATATAATTGATAGGTATCAGAGCACTGAACGAGTACATACAGCATCGTGCGATTACGAACACGAACGAGTAAAACGAGTACCCGTGTGTACTCGGTATCGGGCAGCTTGATGTGTGATATATCAATACTAGCTGCAAACCTTTTTTCTATAATTATTGTTATTCACCTTTTCACCTCCTTGCTATCAAGTAATATAATTGATTTGAATTCAATGGACACTTTGATGATCAACTATCTCATCATGAAGATTTTTGATCATCAAAGTAATATGCCAATAACCTGCCTGCAACCAAGATCTGTCACCATCCAAAAAATCATTCAAAGCCGTATAAATGTGATGAGGTAACATACAACGTCTCTATCATTCTTATATATGTATACAGAGCACCGTGGCGCAGTGGGTAGTGTGTTGGCCTCTGACGCCGATGAAACGGGATCGAATCCCGACACAGCCATGTCATCGAACGTGCTTTTCACGGTGTTTCTCCTCAGCGGGGTTCTGACAAAACCCCCTGTAGTAAAATTGTCATGTCGCCGTTCGGAACCGGCAATAAACTGTAGGTCCCTTTCACCTATGGGAAAATTAAATCACACACAACATGGGTGATTGAGAGAAGCTCGGCTCAGGTCCTTCATGGACTGTAACGCCAACATACATACAGATGGAACCCTTCGTGCGCGAGTCCGACTCGCACTTGGCCGGTTTTTTTTTTACCGCTTCATTATGCCGTCAAAGACTCAAAGACTCTCCGGGCTGAAGCGGTGGTGTCCATTCGCTCTACATGGCCTAGCCATCCCAAGACGCCTGACTAGACTCATGTCGCTGTACAGCCCGTAAAGTTCGTGGTTGAATCTTTTCCTCCATCCTCCGTCTGCGTTTATAGGCCTGGAAATCACGCGCAAAATCTTTCTCTCGAACCGACCAACTTTTGATAGTGTCAATGCTCTTGCGCCGTACAACAGGACCGGGATGATAAGGGTCTTATATAGAGTCAGCTTTGTCGTTCGGGGAGGGCTCTATTACTCAGTTGCCTCCTGAGCCCAAAGAAACAGCGATTGGCAAGAGTGATTCTGCGTTTGATTTCGGAACTGACGTCGTTATTCCAGGTCACTGCGGAGCCAAGTTAGACGAAGTCCTTAACTACCTCGAACCTATATCTGCCTATACAAACGGTCTGGCCAAGACGTCGGTGGTGAGCGACCTTTTTTGACGACAGCATATATTTAGTTTTGCCCTCGTTTACCGCCCGACCAACTTTCGCCGCCTTCATCTCAATACTCGCAATAGCCTCATTGACATCTCGCTGTGATCTACCTATTATGTCAATGTCATCGGCGTATGCAAGAAGTTGCGAGGATTTAAAATAGATTGTGCCTCTTGTATTGGCCAGTGATTTTTGCATAATCATTTCCAATATGATGTTCGGATGGAGCAGCGAGCATTCTCCAAAGTCATCCTGCATAGTCTGACGAGCTTACCAGGTATGTCAAAGGTAGACATAGCGTTGTATAGCTCGTCTCTAATTACGCTGTCGTATGCGGCTTTGAAGTCGACAAATAGGTGGTGAGTGTCGACTTGAAATTCATTGGTTTTTTCCAGGATCTGCCGTAGTGTGAAGATTTGGTCGATGGTGGACTTTCCTGGCCTGAATCCGCACTGATAAGGACCTATCAGCTTATTTACAAAGGGCTTCAGGCTTTCACACAAAACGGCAGAGAAGATTTTGTAGGCGAAGTTAAGGAGACTTATTCCTCTATAGTTGGCGCAATCAGAGGGGTCTCGTTTCTTGTGGATCGGGCATACGATGCTGAGACTCCATTCCTCGGGCATGCTTTCCTCTAACCATATCTTACGGATGAGCTATGCATGCTCCCAACCAGGTCACCCCCAGCTGCCTTGAAGAGCTCAGCAGACAGTCCGTCTGCGCCAGTAGCTTTATTCGACTTGAGCTTCGATATGGCAATCTTAACTTCGTCGAGGTCAGCGGGACAAAATTCTCTGCGGTCTCCGTCGATTAGAAATGGATCATTCTGCCTGACAGCGGTATATTGACTAACATCGCCGTTATGCAGTCTGCAGAAGTGCTTTTTCCATATTCTCAGGGTCGACTGCGACTCCACTACAAGGTGTCCGCTCTTATCCCTGCAGGCCTGCGTTATGGCTTTATAACCCTGGCATGTTCGCCTTATCTGTTGATAAAACTTTCGAACGTCACGCCTGCAGTAACACCTCTCCAAATCCTCAATCGCGCGCTTCTCGTGCTCTTTCTTCTTTCTTCTAAGAATCATATGCTCCTCCCTTCTTTTTAACTTGTAGAGCTCACGAGCTGCTCTTGTTCTTTTATGCAGCGAGGCCTTATATGCATCCTGTTTCGCTGTATGAATCCTCCTGCACTCGCCATCGAACCAGGTGACTGCAAAGGCTCCACTGCTGTTCTATTGACAGCGTGGAGGTTTGAGGTGTATTGGAGAGCTTAAGGGAGACGCGATCGGTAAAAGCACGAGCGGTTTCTGGCGATAGTAGCTTTCCGACGTCATAACTTTGTATTCTTACTCTACTCCGTTGCGTTCGTGATATCCGTAAGCGCATCTTGGCTACAACAAGATAGTGGTCCGAGTCGATGTTAGCCCCTCGGAAAGTTCGAACATCAAGAATAGTGGAGGAGTGTCTGACGTCGATCGCGAGGTGATCAATCTGGTTGGTAGTCGACTGATCAAAAGACCGCCAGGTGCCCTTGTGTATATCGAGGTGCGGGAAGCGCGTACTGGCTAGAAGGAGATTTCGCCCCGTAGCAAGATCAATCAGCCTGTGTCCGTTATCGGAGGTGGTGTTGTGTAGGCTATGTTTGCCGATGACTCCTTCAAATATGCTTTCCTTACCCAGCTTAGCATTGAAGTCTCCTAGTACAATTTTGATGTCATAGCTGGGACATTGGGCATACGTTCTGTCTATGAGATCGTAGAACTCATCTTTGGCGGAGTCATCCTTGTCTTCCGTGGGGGCGTGGAGGCAGATCAGGCCGATGTTAAAAAATTTAGCCTTGAAACGGATTGTTATGAGGCGTTCGCTCACATGCCGAAAGCTTAGGACTTTTTGCCTTAGTCCACCTCGAACTACAAATCCGCATCCAAATAATCGTTGCCCTCTCTCCCTATAGCAGTCGCCGTAGTAAATATCGCAGTTTTTCATCCGATTTATACCCGGTCCATTCCATCGCATTTCCTGTATGGCGGTGATGTCCACTTTATAGCGGTCTAGGGCGTCCGCAAGTTGTTCGGCTGCACGTGGTCTGTTTAGGGACCTAACATTCCACGTACAAAGCCGAAGATCATTGTCCTTTTTTCGTTTTTTGCAAGGGCCGTCAACATAAATCCGGTCCGTTATATCCGAGGCTTGTGGCTGTTTCGGAGTTTGTGTTTTTTTTTTACGGTTACGGCTTACTAGGCCGTAGCCCAACCGACTTATCCTGTTTTTTGGCGCAGGAGGCTCGCCATTCGCCCTTCCCCGTCTGCAATTTCCATAGGAAATCTCCAGATGGCACCACGAGGAGGTGGGGATAGGAATTGCTAACAGTGCCGCAAGATGTTCGTCTGCGGTGGCTCTTCTCGCTTTTTAGCAGGCCAGCATCCGTTGGATAAAGGCCTTTGTTAGCCCTTTGCCATCCTGTCAAGGACTACGCCTAGATATTTAGCCTGATGTTTGATTATTAGTTGGGTTCCACCCAGCCTCGGTGGGTTGAAGGGCGGGATTTTATATTTATTAGTAAACAGTACTAGGTCGGTCTTCTTAGGACTTTTTTTTTTATAGTTACACCCGCACTCAAGGCTAATGCCTTATAACGTTTTGAACGTTGTGCGAGCGAAGATAACAGGGAGAGGGAGAGTTTCGCGCAGGTTGATGTTTTTGACACACAACCTGAACGGAGTGCAGTGGTTTTTTGGGTCGTAGATGTTCGTTCACTACTCTCAGGGGTGGCTTGTCCTAGATAGGACGAGAGTCGACCAAATTTCGCTTTGGTTATAATTCACAGTAATTCGTTCATGCACTTTTGGTATTAATATTGCATACGCAGAGGATGAATTTCAATTGACCATATACTGTGAGTGATGTGCCTGCTGCAGTACGTTTGGTCGCTTTCCATTCACAACTGTGTTGCATACTTTTTCCCTATAGGAATTGCTTTTTCTTGGCTATGACACGAATTTGAACTATAGACCTTCCGCTCGACGGTCGATGATGTTAACCACTGCACCACGGGCACCCCCACAGACTGTAATAGCAGCGTTCACGCTGTACGATTTGCTTTATGACTCGTATCTTTACTGCCAATCGTCAATGTGAACGCTCCATACTGCAAGTCGATAGGATTTGTAGCATGAAGTTCAGAATTTTCGAGTTTTTGCCTTGCTTGTGTGGGTGCCCGTGTATGTGTAAAAGTCAGACATTTTACTTCCATACGTGTTTCACTTTTCTTGTGATTTCGAAGGGTGAACATCAGCGGACAAAGGCGATGTATGTATGTATATTGGCGTTACAGTCCATGAAAAAACAGAGCCGAGCTTCTCTCAATCACCCAAGTTGTGTGTCTTTATATTTTTCCCATAGGTGAAAGGGACCTACAGTTTATTGCCGATTCCGAACGGCGAACTTCGAGAAGCTTTTCATGACAATTTTACTACAAAGGCGATATGACGACGAATTTAGTGACAAGTTATGGCATTTTCAAGCTTGTAGATGTAATAATAGACTATTGTTGGAGGGATTGGTGTCTACTTCCGTAACATACTGCTAGTACAATATCCGTCATCTTTTCAGGGCTTAAATTGGTAGTGGTCAGCAAAACTTTAAGTCTTGTGGATATAATTCCAAAAATATTTTCCACTACACACCACCACAATACTCCCACTAGGGGGCCTACCTCACAGACAGGCCGGGACCGTCGACGTCAAGCGCCGATGTACCGATCGCCAGTTGCGGGGGCTCCTGTGTCTCGTGGTACCAGATTATAGCTACCGGTGGAGCTTCGCCACCGTAAGGTCACTTTCAGATGAGCCCCGCAAAGTTCGAGGTCTGGCATCTCACCCTAGAAAAACTCCCAACTTTGGAGCAAGGCAGGACTCCACCGTCTCGCCTCTTACGACAGGCTTACCTTACCCCAAGTCTACAGTACTGCATCCAGGTTTCTACTGTATGTAATGCACTCTGCATTAGGTCGCTTAGAGTGCTGGGAAATTTTCCTGTGGCGGCAATAGCAATGTCATCTGCATCTAGGGGGTCACAGCATACCCTTCCTGTTCAAGCAACAGCAGTAGCTCGTTGCCCACCACGTTTCACAGGAGATTAAATTTAATTTTCGTGGGGGCCAATACCCCCATTTATTAAGCTTAATTCAAGCTAACATTCTTAATTCTAACTTAACTAACTAACATTCTTAATTAGTCTACCTTAACTGACTAACAAGAACGGGAGAGGGGGGCGCGATTAGGGAACTATGGAAGTGAGAAGGGGGGAATACCGAGAAGACGGAGTTTTAGGCATGGAGTGCTGAGGTTGAAATCGAAGTTAGTGTTCGAATTAACACTTCCCAGCATACGGGAGATGGGTTCATTGAAGCCATAAGAGGTGCGGGGGGTGGATAGGTAGAAGAGACGAGGATTGCGAGTATTACGAGGGTTAGTGTTAAGGGATATAGAGTTGTAGAGGTTGGCACTGTTAATGGTACCTGTTAGGAGTTTATGAATGAAGAGGATGTCAGCTACCCTTCTTCTATCCTCCAACGTACTCAGATTTATTAGTTTGAGTCGGTCTTGATAGGGTGGTAAGAGCAAAGGATTTTGCCAGTGCAGACCTCGAAGAGCGAAGCGTAGGAATCGACGCTGGATGCTCTCGATTCTAGAAATGTGGGTTTGTTGATAAGGGGACCACGCTTGCGATGCGTATTCAAGAAGGGGGCGAACGAAGGTTATAGAGGGATCGAGTCACGTAGGGATTGGAGAATTCTTTAGACCAGCGCTTCACGAAACCGAGTGCAGAGTTTGCTTTAAGAATTATATCGTCGATATGTGCGCGGAAATTGAGCTCTTGGTCACATAGTATGCCAAGATCGCGGATAACCTGAACGGTAGAAATGGGTTGGTTGTGGAGAAAGTAGAGACGAGGAGAGGATTGGACACGTTTGCGTGAGAAGGTGATAGATTGGCACTTGGAAATGTTAAGCTCCAAGCAATTTTTGGAACACCAGGTAGAAAAGCTATTGAGATAGGATTGAATAAGGGAAGGGTCTTATAGCGAGGAAATGGTCTTAAAGAACTTGGTGTCGTCGGCATACAGTGAGAGATGGGAATGTTTGATGATTATCTCAATGTCGTTTATGGTAAGAATGAAAAGAAGTGGACCTAGGTGGCTACCTTGGGGAACGCCGGAAGAGGCTAAGAAAGGGTTAGAAAAGGCAGATCTAAAGCGAACACTGTAGTAACGGTTTTTTAAATATGAAGATATCCACTTCAGCGCAGTGGGTTCAAAGCCTAGGGCAGACAGTTTGAAGAGTATTAGATTGTGAGATATTTTGTCAAACGCTTTACTGAAGTCGGTTGTAATGACGTCGACTTCGTTTCTATTCTCTAATGCTGAGAGGGTGAAGGACACGAATTCGACAAGGTTTGTGGTTGTAGACCTGGATTTGAGGAATCCATGTTGATTTGAGGAGATTAGAGACTTGCAATGGAAACTTAGAGTGTCATACAAGATGCTTTCGAAAAGTTTGGGTATATGTGAGAGTTTTGCGATGGGGCGGTAGTTGTTAACATCACTCTTTGGACCTTTTTTGTGAATAGGAGTTATGAAGGCGGTTTTCCATACCTGGGGAAATTCTCCAAGGGTCAGGGATAAGTTGAATAATTTTGCGAGCGGGACGGAGAGAATGAAGGAACACTTTTTTTAATAATATGGCGGGGACACCATCGGGCCCAGGAGTAAACTCATCATTAAGTTGATTCAGTTTAATTTCAATGGTATGGGGTTCAACAGAACGTGGAAGACATGGACTGAGGGAGAAAATAGGAAGTGTCCGGCACAAAGGAGTCATCGGCAAAAGATTGTTTGAAAAGGTTGGCAAAAAAGTTGGCGACAGTGTTGGGATCATTCGAGGTTTCGCCATTGAAAGAGAGTGAGATTGGGTAGCCATCAGATTTCCTTTTGTAGTTGACAAACTCAAAGAAGGACTTGGGATTGTTGATAAGATTGGCTTGTGTTTTGATCAAGTGCTGTTCGTAGAGAGAGTTATGAAGCTCGGTAAATTGTAGATACGTACCAATATAGTTGGAAAAGTCATAGGGGGACTGAGTACGAAGGAAGATAGCCCACAGTTTGTTTCTTTTGTTTCTTAGAGAACGGAGCCTGCGATTATACCAAGGTGGAGAAGATAAGTGATTGGATCGAAAAATGGGAACGTACAGAGAAATAGAATTAAATATTTCTCTATAGAATAAGGATATGGCGTCATTTATTGTAAGGCCGTCAAAATTGAAGGGGGCGCTATTGAGATATTCATTGGTTAGGTTGAAATTTGCATTGTGGAAGTCGTAAGACTTGAGCACTGGAAGGGAAGAGGTCAGTGGTGGAGAGTCGAGAAAAAACGAGAGAAGAAGGGGAGGATGGTAATTGTCGATGGTTGATAAGGAATGGGGACAAAGTGAAACAGAGGAATTAATAGGGTCGGTTGTGGAAATCAGATCTAGCTGTCTACCCATGTAATTTGAGATGCCACTCACTTGGCTAAGGTTTGAATCGGCTAGGCTATCTAAGAAGAACAATTCTTTGGCAGAAGATGGATTAGTGGCAGTGTAAAATGATTGATCTTCTGATGGTTCCCATTGGAGAAAAGGAAGATTAAAATCGCCGAAGAGAAGGATTTCATCGCGGGGATCCCGTAAGTCATTTATGCGATCAATCGCATTAATAGCGAGTTCATAGGATTTAATAGGTTGAGATGGTAAGATATAAGAACAGATGATGTAGAGCGACTTACGGGGCAGTACGATCTTGATTGAAACAAAGTCGAGATAGGGGGAAGAGGATATTGCAATAAGGGACGAGTCGATCGTGTTTAGGGCGGCTATTAAAACGCCACGACACGGGCGGCTATCGGTAGGTTGGTTGAGAAGGTCGTCGCGGTAGACGTTAAAATTTGATGGGAATAGTTCTTCGTTGTTAATAGCGGGGATCAGGTTGGTTTCAGTCAGAGCGAAGATTTCGAATGGTAAAACGTGAGACGGTTGGAAGACTGCTTGGGTTTTTGAACGGAGACCTCTGACGTTCTGGTAATAAAAGGTGAGAGGAAGGTTAACGTGATGGGCGGGAAGAGGATGGAAATTAGGGACGAAAATATCTGTCGTGGTCAGCTCTGCTACGCTGGAGGTGGGATATTCGCTTTGAGTGGATATATTGACGAAAAGCATCAAGATCATTTGATGCTTTTTGGGGGGAAATATTAAGGAACTCATGATACTTGATAAAGAGGTTTTTGAGGCTGGCATAGTCAGAAGGGAGGCCTTCCTGTTGAATGGATACCAGTACGCTAGTGTTAGTATTACCCTCATAGCATACTGAGTCTGGTTTGTCATGGAGGTAAGCCAAAAAAAGGCGGACGTTCTCATACGTCGTTCTATCCCTTAAACGAGAAAGAGCATAGCGGCATTCGGTGAGATTATTAAATTGCTTGGTAATTTTGACAGAGGGGGGCAGAAGGGGATCAGCGAATGATTGGGTGGGGTTAGGAGGAGGTGTTGTTGAGGAGGGAGTTGAGACAGTTGGGAGAGAATTGGAGTCGGATGTAGTGTGCGAGGTGGAGTGTGTTGTGGATGTGTTAGAAAAGGCAGGAGCAGAGGGGTTAAGGACGTGAGAGCTGGGGAAATTAGGATAATTGGCTCCAGACTTTAGATCGAAATTAGGAAAAGAATTCGGGAGAGGTGTTTGTACTGGTGGCGAGGGGCTAGTGGTGGCAGAACAAGTAGTTGGAGTTAGATTGAAAGAAACACGTTGGTGTGGAGGTTTGGGTGGAGCAGCGGAAGAGGTCTGCATATGAGCGATGGAGGGGTGGGTGGAGGATGGGAAGAGGTTCGTTTTGAAGCTCCAGTTAGAGTTATTTTCGTTAAGCTTATTAATAGGTTTCTTACGATTAGTTTTATACGTAGATTTGTTGAGAGGCTTGGGTTGGATATCAGAGGGGAGAGTACTCCACCCTGTGGTGTACCTCTGCTTACCATTCTAGTTGAGACGGCACTAGCGCGAAGTTGGCTTTGAGGACTTTTAGTTGCTACCCAGACGCAGATTAGTGCTACCCAAGATATTGCAGATCCACAAAAAAGGAGATCCCTTTGACTGCGCAAACTATAGAGGAATAAGTCTCCTTAATGTCGCATACAAGATCTTCGCTGCCGTTTTGTGTGAACGCCTGAAGCCATTCGTAAACAAGCTGATAGGTCCTTATCAGTGTGGCTTCAGGCCAGGGAAGTCCACCATCGATCAAATCTTCACACTACGGCAGATCCTGGAGAAAACCAATGAGTTTCAAGTCGATACGCACCATCTATTCGTCGACTTCAAGGCCGCATACGACAGCTAAATTAGAGACGAGCTATATAACGCCATGTTTACTTTTGACATCCCTGCGAAGCTAGTCAGACTATGCAGGATGACCTTGGAAAATGCTCGCTGGTCCATCCGAATCGGTGAGCACCTCACCGATAGTTTTGATGTCAAAAAAGGATTTAGGCAGGGCGATGCGCTGTCGTGTGATTTCTTCAACATCGTATTGGAAATGATTGTGCAAAAATCACAGGCCAATACAAGAGGCACAATCTACTTCAAATCCTCGCAACTCCTTGCATACGCCGACGACATTGACATAATAGGTAGATCGCAGCGAGATGTCAGTGAGGCGTTTGCGAGTATTGAGATGGAGGCGGCAAAAATTGGTTTGGCAGTTAATGAATGCAAGACTAAATATCTGCTGTCATCGAAAAAGGACATTTACCACCGACGTCTTGGACAGAACGTGCATATTGGCAGATATAAGTTCGAGGTAGTTAAGGACTTCATATACCTCGGCTCCGCGGTGACTTGGAACAACGACACCAGTTTCGAAATCAAGCGCAGAATTACTCTTGCCAACCGCTGCTTCTTTGGGCTCAAGAGGCAACTGAGAAGTAGAGCCCTCTCTCGTACGACCAAGTTGACCTTATATAAGACATTAATTATCCCGGTCCTGTTATACGGCGCAGAAACATGGACTTTATCTAAAGCGGATGAGGAAATCCTTGGTCGTTTCGAGAGAAAGATTCTGCGTTCGATTTTCGGTCCCATAAACACAGAGGAGGGTTGGAGGAGAAGATTCAATCACGAACTGTACGGGTTGTACAGCGACATGAGTCTGGTCAGGCGTCTACGGATCCAACGCCTAAGATGGCTAGGCCATGTAGAGCGAATGGACACCACAGCTCCAGCCCGTAGAATCTTTGAATCCAACCCCAAGGGACGAAGAAATAGAGGACGGCCGCACCTAAGGTGGCGCGCACAGGTGGAAGGGGACCTCAACCAACTGGGCGTGCGGCATTGGAAAAGACTAGCGAAAGATCGTGCTAGGTGGAGAGGCATGTTGGTTGAGGCCCAGGTTCACCCCGAACTGTAGCGCCCGTTAAGTAAGTAAGTAAGATATTGCAGACGTTCCTCTCGACGGGAAAAATACAAAACCAAAGACAGAAACAAGGCGATTGAAGTCTTAAAATATATCTCAATATATTTCTATTCTTAAATTTCATTTATTAAAACGAATATTCAGTTAGTAACTAAGTTTAAATATTTATATATATGTCCTGCTTAAATTAAAAACAAAAAAAAAAAAGAGACACGGATACGAAGGACCAAAAGGATAAGAATTAAAGTTAAAATCATCAGTTAAGTCCTGCAATTCTCTTGCATTTCCTCCTCTTCTCTTCCTGTTTGCTTCTCGAATCTTCCCTATTCTCACTAAAAACGTACTTTCGGTTTACTTAACTTCGCGCGATTTAAATATGGATTATCGGACGCATGCAGTTCATCGTGTCCGTTCCCAGAGCGCGCGAGAGCACTGCTACATATACCCCTCCCCGACAGCAAATGTGAAAAAGAGAAACAAGGAGCGTTCCAGAAATCAATTTCAAGCATTTTTTTCGTTTTCATTTTTATTTTCCATTTTTAATCTAACCAAAAGCAGAAAAGTTTTGAAAAAAATATTTTGTTTTCTCGCATTCGTGGGATTGGTTTTTGCAAAAGGGCGGGGGGGTCGCAAAAACAAAAACAAAAAAAAAAAAAAAAACACAAAAAGGTCGAGAAAGAAATGATGTGGTTGGTGTCTTTAGGTGATGATGAGGACAGGGCTGCGGTGGGGCTGCGATCCACCTGATCCTGATCCTACACATTCGAGAAACGAAAAAAAATTTCAATTTTTTTAAAATGTGTTTTTGTTTTTTTTTTGTTTTTTGTTTTGCTTTTTTTGATGTTAATTTAAGCCAAGTAAACGTAAACTTTTCTATCGTCCGGCGTCCGTGCCAAGTACTCTCGTTCGATGAGATTTTCTATTCGCTTCTTAATGAATACGGGTGATGGTAGAAACCTACACTTGAGTTGTGAAGTGACCTCGGACACGAGCAGGTTATGCTGTATAAAAACGAACGATAGGAAGAATGGATTTTTCGTAATTGTTATGACCCTTCTTACCGGCATGCGTTTTCGGTCTTTCATTATCCTCACAATCTTAGCCTCGATCTCGTGTTTACGATCTTCATCCACTTTACCACGTGTCTCTCGTCGTTCCGGCTCGGATTCACCTTTAGCGGCGACTGTTTGAATTTTAACTCTATATCGATCGAAATAGACGACAAGAGGTTAGTTAATGTTACTGCGCATGCGCATAGTGAGGTGAATTGCTTTTTATTTACCTGTGGAACTTGGATATGAATGCATCGTTAATGTGGAATTCATTAGAGGGTTCAATATCCTTTGTTTTGGGATTGCGTACGAGTAGCCTTTGCGCTGGTTTACCCATTGACAGTGATTGTAAGGCTCTGATAAGTTCTTTTTCGGGTATATCTGTCTCCTGTTGTATCTCATCGTATGAGAGGCGTTCGCGATTATTGAAAAGCATAAGAACACACATCTGAAATGGTTTTGTGGTAGATAAAAAAAAAAATATATTAAATACGGTCTTCGAAGCCTCAAGAATAAGGAAGATTCTGGCCTCGGCCCCGTACAACCCAAGCCACCTGATGCGAAATTATGGTTCCTGGACGACCTCCAGAACGGAAGCCCTGGAACTTCTTCTAAACGCACACTTTCCGGGCAATAGTGACTCGGCTGTGACACCTCCTCAGGTCATCCAGCCGACGACATCCTCCCTCGAGCGTGCTCCCAACCTGGTCACCAACAACAATGTCCAATGGGGAATAAAAAGCTTTGAACCCTACAAGTCCCCAGGACCGGATGGTATCATACTAGCCGAGCTCCAGCAGGTATCAGATACTTATCATCCTCCCCTGGCTTGTGGTCATATACAAGAGTTGCCTCTCCCT
This sequence comes from Eumerus sabulonum, assembly GCA_951905685.1. Classification (NCBI taxonomy): domain Eukaryota; kingdom Metazoa; phylum Arthropoda; class Insecta; order Diptera; family Syrphidae; genus Eumerus; species Eumerus sabulonum. Next base: position 103,553,209 of record OX645063.1, read on the forward strand.
ATCATACATCCCCAGCAAGTGGAAGGTAACCAAAGTCATTTTCATACCCAAGGCAGGCAAAAGCTCCCACACGTATGCAAATGACTTGAGGCCTATTAGTCTTACTTCCTTTCTATTAAAAACTCTAGAGAAGATTCTAGACGCACACATTCGTTACAGCTGCCTGTCAGGAAGGCCTACAACAAAGGCAAATCGGTGGAAACAGCACTCCACTCACTGGTCAGCAAAATAGAAAGGTCACTGGAACGTAAGGAATATACTCTAGTCGTCTTTCTCGACATTGAGGATGCCTTTAACAATGTTGAACGATGGGCCGTCACCAAAGCGCTGGCTGATCTGGGTGTTACGGGATTAGTGATAGAACTGGTACGACAACTGCTAATACAAAGAGTTGTCAAAGCCAACTTCGCTGGAGCCGTCTGACCTAGAATGGTTAGCAGACGTACACCATAGGGTGGAGTACTCTCCCCTCTCCTGTGGAACGTGGTGGTCAACGAGCTACTGCTGTTGCTTGAACAGGAAGGGAACGCTGTGACCACCTATGCAGATGACATTGCAATTGCCCCCACAGGAATATTTCCCAGCTCTCTATGCGACCTTATGCAGAGTGCATTACATACAGTAGAAACCTGGACGCAGTACTGTGGACTTGGGTTGAAACCTAAAAAGACCGATCTAGTACTGTTTACTAACAAATATAAAATTCCGCCCCTCAACCCACCGAGGCTGGGTGGAACCCAACTAATAATCAAAGAGCAGGCCAAATATCTAGGCCTAGTCCTTGACAAGAGGCTGGATTGGAAACCCAACATTCTTGACCGCGTCAAGAAAGCAACCACTGCCTTCTACAGTTGCAAAAAAGTGGTGGGCAAGAAGTGGGATTTCCAACCAAACATTATGCACTGGCTCTACACAGCAGTTATAAGGCCCATCCTTCTGTTTGGCGTCGTAGTCTGGTAGACTGCTCTGGACAAGGCAGTCTATCGAAACCTTCTGGGGAAGGTACAAAGATCGGCCAGCTTATACACAAGCGGAGCGAGCAGATCAACCCCCACGGAGGTCCTAAACATTCTATTACATCTTCCATCTTTGAGCCTTTTCAGCAAGCAAGTTGCTACCTGCGCGGCCCTAAGGATGAGGAGCTTAAGAAAATGGCCCACATCACAAAAAGGCCATATTACCATTCTTAAACACTTCAAAGACACAGACTACATCATCCCGCAGAACGTGTTCATTAGGAACTTCGAAGTTGTATATCCATCTAGGGAGGAATGGGCTGGAGGGAAAGTCATACCAAAGGACTCGATTTCCCTCTATACCGATGGCTCCAAGATGGAGACGGGCGTAGGCAGTGGAGTATTCTCCAAGGAACTTGACCTCAACCTATCATTCAGACTCCTAAATCACTGCAGTGTGTATCAAGCAGAAATAACAGTGATAACGGAGGCCCTTGCATGGCTTAGGATCAATGTAACATCCGCTAAGGATATTATCATTTGCACGGACAGCCAATCTGCGATAAAATCCCTGGTCGCGGTAACCCACAAATCAAAGACATCCCTTAACTGTCGCCTATCTCTAGACGAGATGGCTGAACAGGCCAGTACTGTGGGCTCCCGGGCATAGGGGTATTCCAGGAAACTGTGCGGCCGACGAACTCGCAAAGTTAGCCTCAATCGCACTCAGTCTTCCTACCCTCGGGTATCTAAAAACACCAATAAGTACGGTAAACGCACGATAAAACTTCGAACCATGGAGGCTACCAGCCTCCAATGGAATGAGTGTAATATGAGGACGAACCAGGGACCTAGTGGAACCAAAAGGGCAACCTTAGGTACTCTAGTGGGTGTCATTACAGGTCACTGCATCATTGGAAAACACGCCGCCAGACTAGGGCTACCCTCCAATGACTTCTGTCGCGCCTGCACGGACGAGGAGGAAGAGGAATCATGTCGCTCGTTTGCGAATCGCAGGAGGATCTATCTCGGCACGCCCTTCTTTGATAATCTAAGTGAGCTAGCAGACCAAAGAATAGGTCAACTCCATCGCTTCATCAGAAGCACCGGTTGGTTCTCTGGTAGCGGATCTGGGTAACACGATCCATGTGGTATCACAATGGGCCGACTTCGGCCTACGTGTGGCTTGTGCCGACCACATTAACCTAACCTAACCTACGACGTAACGCTGAATTGGCTAAGAGTATATTTCGAGAAGCTCTCAACGAGGGTGATCAATCAATGCTTCTATGTTGTACTGAAAGGGAAAGACCGGACCCGGCAAGGAATTCAATGTTGTTCGCGTGGTTCGGCCAAAGAAACGTCCGATAGTGGGCTTCAGGCTATACTGGATGGGCATTCCAGAGAAACGTGTGTTGTATGCGGAATGCAACTGGCTATCTCTTCAGGAAGTATCGATAGAACAGGGAAAAACAAGAGACATTCCTATGCTGTTCCAGCGAATCTAATGATTTTGTGATGCTGGGGTCTCCGATCAGTTTTGTCGCGCGGCTTTGAAATCCTGTCTACCAGGTGCAAGCAGGTATTGGATGCACCGAAACAGACATGAGCATTAACCTCTAATTTAGGGCGAATGAACGCCTTGCAAATTGTAGCCAGGTTCAAGGGTGACAGAAATGTCTAGCAGCATTCTTGGCGACACTGTTCCAACTAAGATTGCCAGTGACATACATACCCAGAGGATGGATAGCTTTTTTTGGTTTCTAGGATGAAAGTGCCATTCATGGATATAGGCGAGTCGGTGATACGCTTGGACAGACAACAGCGCTATGTTTTGGAAGCATTCAATCCAATTCTATTCGTTTTTCCCCATGCAATGGTGCTGTCCAAATCGGAACTTGATGAGCTTAGCATACGCTGCTGCTCACTATTTACAGTCGAAGAGCAGGGTCTTAAGATAGTGAACGAATATTTGTAGCCGAGGGTACTCTCGTCAGCGAAGGAGGGAATCGATTGGAAGTGACAGGTAAGAAGTCATTTATAAAAATGAGAAAAAGTGCAGGAGACAAAACGGAGCCTTGGGGAACACTAACGTTTAAGAAGTGGATGTCGGACTTGACTTCATTCAAAACAACTTGAATTTAGATTCCAATCCATTGAAGACGAGAATCGTCGATCCCGGAAATCCGCATTTTGGATAAGAGGGATTCTTTCCAAACTTCGCCCAATACCTTTGAAATACGAGGGATGGCAATTAAGGCCCAGGAATTTAATCATAACTCGGGAACTGTCACGTGGTATGGTGTGCAAGGTGTTGTGATAGAATTTTTAGTGGAATCTAGTGGACAACCCTCAGAAATCCTCTGAAAAGAGACGAGTGTATGTCGAAATCATGTGTGTTTGAATGGATAAGAGGTTCACAAGGGGCCGTGAATCAGCAGACGACGATCCACGTGAAAGAGCTCCCGTCACCTCTCGTACCGCGGCATCGTTAATCGCGAATATGTTCCTACCGACCAGTCAGTGATTTGACAGTTTTATGTTGACATCCTGAAGAGGCTGCGAGCACGTATTTTCCGTGTGCGACCCAAACTCGCCAAGAAGGGCTGGATCTTGCACCACGACAATGCGTCGGCGTAGAAAAGGTCAAAGAGGCTGTAACCATGGTTCTGAACGAGTTGACTTCGGACTATTATCAAGGGCCGGAACGTTGGAATCGTTGTGTAGTGTTAGAAAGAGACTATTGTGAAGGTCGAAAATAAAATTTTGCGAGAAACTTCCCGGAACTTAATTGCCACTTCTCGTTTCAAGTGCAACGATATTGCTTTCACCGGCATGGTGAAGCGAGCGATTCCACCTTTCGATAAGATATGCCTCTAATCTCCGGTGAATCTGTTGCTTCGGAAACTGATTGACTGACGGCTGATCAACGATTCCATGGACTTGGAGAGAAGGAGACGTTGGTGTAAGGGGTTGGTAAATGGAGGAAGAGGATTCGCCTTTTTTCGGGATGGACAACTATTAGCAAAGAGCCCAGAAGAGTAGGAAAGATGAACGAAAGGCTTAGAAGAACACTTCTTCGGAACTATATCGAGAAATAGTCTCTGAGAACTATTGCCACTGTACGAGTACAAAAGTAGATTTGTCCCATGGTGAACTTGATGCGCTCTAGTACAGACGGAGGCAAAATGTACGCTGGGAGTTGCGAGCTTGCTGCGAAATGGGCAGCAAGAGGGTTAGCTTTGTCTAAAGGTGTGACAGCTGAAGTGTCGTTTTGGATAAGTGTTGGTATAGACGACGAGGATCTTATGACTCAGTTTTTGGTCGGATTGGAATTTGGTTCGTCGAATGTGGGTAATGCCAGTAATTTCTCGCTCGTTTTCCTCAGAACTGTTTGTCTTGGAAGCTCGGAAACGTACATCCCTTAATCGGATGGCCTCTTTTCGGCTCATGAAGAACCACTTATTAGCCTGGTGTGGAATGAAATTTGCCACGCCAATTCGGAAAACATTTGCGAAAAATGAGAGACGGCGTTCACATCGCGGTCGAAGAAGCACTACCAACAGTTAAAACTCGAAATGAAGTTATTAAGGCCGCACCAATCGGCTTTTTCGTTATCGGAGCTTTTCCCTACCTGGATGGATGTTGAGTTAGTTGATGTAACTCAGAGAACAGTTCAACAGTTCAACATACCTTCGATTTCAGTGCGAGGGAACAGAGAAACCATTGTTTGGAAAGAGTCACATCGAATGTTGCGTTCCTGTCTATATTGAGGATTCTGTACAGAAAACAGTAGTGAATGGGGCGCTTACGGAGTATGAGTTTTAGCCATAACCGTGGAATTCGATATTTGAGTTCAGAAGGAAATGCATTTTCACGGTTGTAAGGTTGAATAGACTAGAAGTCTAAAGCCTGCCTGCCGATCATAAAGAGCGAATTCGGAGAAAAATCATCTTCAGTGATGAGATCTAGTTTCTATACCTTAATAGCTCCATTAAACGACGGAATCGTCGCTTGTGGGGCTCAGAAAATCCACGAGTGCTTGTAAGGAAGCAAATGAACTTACAGTTTCGTTTCGGACCATTCCTTTTTGAAAATGAGGTCCCAACTGTTTAACTGGCAACAAAAGCCAATGAAGGACCACAGCAAAGCTTCTCTCTCCTCTACGACGCAGAGACGTAAGAATGTTAGAATCCGCTCTCTGGGCAAGGAGTCCTCATGGCCACGCATAAGCCTTGAATTTTCAAAACCGAAAGGGACTATATGTATATGACCCGACTTTGTTGCTGCGAGAGGAGATTCTCTATCAGAAATCCTTCCACTAAAGAATGGACCAGTGGTATGGTACCTAAAAAATGAACTGGCAGTCTATACCGATGGACCCGAAATGGATACCGGTACAGGAGCTGGGGTCTATTTCGAATCTCGTGAAGCAAAACCCTCCTATAGACTTGATGATTGGCTGTAGCGTTTTTCAAGCTGAGGTCTTTGCAATTAAACAGGCTATGCAACTGATTCTTAGAGAAAAGCTCTCAGGAAAAAGGATGTTGGCAGCCAGGCAGCCATCAAAGCTCTGCAGACAACATGGATAAGTTGCAAGCTCGTAAAACCCTCCAAAGAGAGGCTAGAGGAGTTATCAGATGTCAATAAGGTGACCCTCTGCTGGGTAACAAGTCAGATGAATATTTCCGGCAATGAGAAGGCAGACGAGCATGCCAGAATGGGATCAGGCGCAAACTCCGCGCAGATCACAACTGAGGATAAATGGAGGAAGAGGCGCTTGGTGGTTTGGACAGGAAAATTCTGCTTACAATCTTCGGTCCCGGTTGTGTTGACGAAGAGTGGAAGACGGAGAACTGTACGGGTCGTACAGCTATGTAAAGCGAATGGACAGCAAGGCTCCGGCCCGAAGAGTATTCGACTCCTGCCCCGAGGGACGACGTTGCAGAGGACGGCTGCACACAGGCGAAAAGAGACATCAACTGGAAACAACTGGCAAAAGATCGTGCTAGCTGGAAAGGCTTGTTGGTTGAGGACCAGGCTCGTCCCGAACTGTAGCGCCACCTAGGTAGGTAGGTAGGTAGGGTCGTAGCCTTCCCAGAGTTGAGAAGAATGCACATAGGCCAGGGAGGCCCGTTGTGCAGCTGCGAGGGGGATTTACCCCCCTATTCATGGAACCATTTTGTGCTTCTTAAGAAGTTAAGAAGATCAAGTATCCCTACTCACCGATGACTTTGTAGATGTCAGTTCTTTTTAGGGAAATTATACTCCTTGTGCGTTGACTGTCCAGCCGAGGCCAGATTTGCCTGGTGATGACGCAGGTATGTCCCTGTGTCCATCTCAGGTTCGTCTCGGCCCTGGCGAGATTGGACAGATTATGTTTAATGGTTGTAAGGGGTACTCCCTCACAAGCCACGATTGATTGTAGCGTCGTTCCTAGTTTAGCGAGTGTGTCGGCTTTTTCATTACCTGTAATGTCGCTGTGTCCTGGTACCCAGATAAGTTGTATGTTCAACTGTTCTGCCTTCTCGTTAAGAGATCTGCGACAGTCGAGACTAGATTTTGATGTGTACACATAGGACTCCAGCGACTTTAAGGCTGCTTGACTGTCTGTGAGAATGCGAATATCCGTGGTGGATATTACGTTCCACTTCAGCCAAGACAAAGCCTCTTTTATTGCCAACAGTTCTGCCTGGAACACGCTGCAGTGATCTGGTAATTTTAGAGCTTTATGTAGCTTGAGTTGTTTGCAGAAGATCCACTGCCCACTCCGTCTTTGGTGTTAGACCCGTCAGTGTAGAAATCCACACAATTTCTGCGCGGTTGAGTTTGGCGGGTCCAGTTCTTCCTGTCCGGATAAATCATCGTAAAGTTTTTGTCCAAGACTATGGTGGGTTCTGTGTGGTCTAGGTTTTCTGTCATAGTTATCCTGTTTTGCAGGATGGAGGAGTGGCCAGTGACATAGCTCACCCATTTCGAGTTGGCTTTTAGTCTTATGGCCGTGTGTGTGTGGCAATTTGCGTACCGAAAATATCGAGTGGTGTAAGGTCTAGTATCATGTTAAGCGCAGCCGTTGGTGTGGACCTGAGGGCCCCGGTAATGCACATACATGCCATCCTTTGTACCTTCTCGAGTTGTTTGTGGTATGTTGTCTTGTCTAGTGCAGTCCACCAGACTATCACTCCATACATTAATATGGGTCTAACGACCGTGATGTAGAGCCAAAGGGTAATCTTGGGGTTTAATCCCCATTTCCCTAGGGCTTTCTTACATGTGTAGAGAGCTATTGTTGCTTTTTTTGCTCTTTCAGTTGTGTTGCTCTTCCAAGTTAATTTCCTATCGAGTATAATGCCAAGGAATTTGGCACTGGGGGAGTAGGCTAACATGGTATCGAGCAGAGTGATAGGGCAGTTTCCAGGGATTTTGCGCTTTTTGGTAAAAAGCAAGAGCTCCGTTTTCTTTGGGTTAATCCTGAGCCAGTTACTATGCGCCCATTTGCACAGAAGTGAGAATGCCGTTTGCATGCGGTCATTCAGTGTAGATAGGTATTTACCTGAGATTGTGATGGCAACGTCATCGGCGTAGGCAACAACGTCCAGGCCTTCTTTCTCCAGTTTGATTAGTAGTTCGTTTACAACTACAACAACTACTACAGGGAGGGCATGGGCTCGGACATACAGGGTAAAGTTGTTGATTGCTCTCAACCTGGCGAGATGCCAGCAACGATCCCTGTTTAAATGCCCGGGTCAAGTTGACATACGGCCTCCTCGCGGCGCCCTCTGGATAGCCTCTTCAACAACCGTTGGGAGGTGAACAAACGTATGCAGCGACAAAACCCCGACCAGAATGGCGGTTGTGCGGCGGCTAACAATCCGCCCACGTAAAAAAAAGAAAAGTTATGAATGAGCAAGATGCCTCGGATACACGGACGGATACTCGACGACGACAACGCACGAAAAAGGAACACGATTTGCGAGTATGCTCCTGGAATGTCAGAACCCTGTACATTCCCGGAGCTGCTCATAAACTAGAAGAAATCCTCACGCAGTACAAGGCGGATATTACTGCGGTCCAGGAAATACGCTGGATAGGAAACGGTATGTTTAGGAAGAAAAATTGCGACATTTATTACAGCTGTCACAAAAGGTTGCACTTACTGGGATGCGGATTTTTCGTGGGAAAGCGGTTAAGGTCGAAAGTCATCGACTTTAAACCTATAAGTGATCGCCTGGCTGTGATCCGCATCAGAGGCAGACTTTATAACATCAGCATTATATGTGCACACGCCCCTACCGACGAGGCTGAAGACCCTATCAAGGAGGACTTCTATGACCTCCTGGACAACGCCTACGGAGCTTGTCCGGAGTACGATGTAAAAATCGTGCTCGGGGACTTCAACGCCAAAATCGGAAAGGAAAACACCCTTGGCGGAGTGATCGGAAAGCACAGCCTCCACGATACAACAACAGATAACGGCTTCCGACTCGCTGACCTTGCGACAGCTCGTAATGCGGTGATAAGTAGCACAAGATTCCCTCGCAAGCGAATCCACACAGCAACCTGGCGATCTCCGGACGGTCGAACCGCCAACCAAATCGACCATGTGCTCATTGACGCAAGGCACGCGTTAAACATCCTGGATGTGCGAACATTCAGAGTGGCGAATGTCGACTCTGACCACTTCCTCGTAGCAGCAAGATTCAGAGCTCGACTGTCCAATGTCAGAAAGCTGCACCAGCCCATCAGGAGGAGGTTCGACATTGGGCGCCTGAGCACACCGGAGGTTGCCAGAGTCTAAAGGGAGCAGCTGAGCGAAAGACTCTACGGTATGCCTACGTCGAACACAAATGCCAATAATATGTGGCTGCATTGCCGCTCAGCCATTCAGGAAGTAGCCGAAACCACCCTAGGATACCTACCACCCCCGACAAGAAACCCGTGGTATGATGGCGAGTGTGAGCAGAAAAAGGCAGCAACCGACGAGGCGTACCAAAAGGCGCTGCAGAGGAAAACCAGGGCAGCGCGAGAAGAGTACCGAGCCAGAAGAAGGGAGGAGAAGAAACTACTGCGACAAAAGAAAAGAATCTTCGCAGCCTCCCAGCTCAAGGATATCGAGGAGTCTAGGGATAAACATAAAATACGAGCCTTTTACAAGAAAGCCAAAGGCCTTGCAGGAGGCTTCAAAAAGGGCACCCTGGATCTTCGAAACTGCGAGGGTAATCTTGTCACCGACCCGCAGGGAATAGTGGATGTATTTAAGCAGCATTTCCAGCAGCTGCTTAACGAGCATGACCAAGAGGGAGTGGTAGGGACCGAGGAAATCCCAACTCCAGCCGCTGAAGTAGTCCTCCCACCCAGCATAGAAGAAGTAGGCACAGCTATTCAGAAGCTGAAGAACAACAAGGCCGCAGGCTCAGATGGCTTGTCATCAGAGCTCTTCAAGGCTGGCGGCGATGTTCTGGTAGGGAGCGTGCACCAGATCATCTGCAGAATTTGGGAAGATGAGAGCATGCCCGACGACTGGAATACCAGCTCTATATGCCCCATCCACAAAAAAGGCGATCCTACCTCTTGCAAGAACTATAGAGGTATATCCCTGCTCAATGTCGCATACAAGATCCTGTCCAGCGTATTGTGTGAACGTCTAAAACCATTTTGCACCGCACTAATCGGCAGCTACCAGTGCGGCTTCCGGCCCGGCAAATCGACTATAGACCAAATTTTCACACTTCGACAAATCCTGGAAAAGACCAACGAGTTTCGAATCGATATAAACCATCTTTTCATCGATTACAAAGCCGCATACGACAGCATTCATCGTGAAGCACTGTTTGGGGCGATTACCGAATTCGGGATCCCGGTAAAACTGATCCAGTTGTGTCGCGCCACGCTAAAAAACACGCGATGCACCGTGCAACTCGGTTCTAGGACCTCGGAACCATTCGAAACATGCACCGGATTTCGGCAAGGAGATGCGCTGTCATGTGACTTCTTCAACCTAGTGCTGGAGCAGATAGTACGACGGGCAGGCGTCAACAGGGAAGGCACTATCTTTTACAAGTCCATCCAGCTGCTAGGATACGTGGAAGATATCGACATCATCGCGTGTTCTCGCCGTGGCATTGTGGAAGCATTCACGGCGATTGAATAACAGGCGAAACGAGTTGGTCTTAAGATCAATGAGGACAAAACGAAATACATGCTGTCAAGCAAAAACCAATCCGTCGCTCACCACCTGGGACAAAACATAACAATTGACAGCTACAATTTCGAGGTACATAGTTAAGGAGTTTGTCTACCTCGGGGCAAACGTAAATTCCACAAATGACACCACAGTGGAGATCCGGCGTAGAATCGCCCTTGGCAACCGCTTCTACTTCGCCTTGTCCAAACAATTGGGGTCAAAACTCGCTCATTCTGCCAGTCTTGCTGTACGGAGCCGAAAGCTGAACGATAAGCAGGACAGCGGAGCTGATTTTGGGTTCTTTCGAAAGAAAAATTCAGCGCCGGATATTTGGTCCTGTCTGTGAGGAAGGTGAATGGAGAAGAAGACACAACCGCGAACTCTACGAGCTGTACCAAGATGTGGATGTAGTCCGGAAGGCAAGGATCCGTCGACTACACTGGCTCGGCCACATCGAGCGCATGGACATCAACGCTCCAGCTAAGAGGGTCTTCGACTCCGAGCCTCCTGGTTCGAGAAGAAGAGGAAGACCGAACCTCCGGTATAAAGACCAAGTAATCGTGGATGTAAGACATCTTGGTCTTGACAACTAGAAGCAGCATGCTCGGGACCGTCAAGGATGGAAGGCAGCTATGGCTCAGGCTCAGATCCTCCATGGATCGCAGGCCTGATAAGTAAGTAAGTAAGTCAAAGTCTATGACTCAGGTGATCAAATCCTTAGAAGAGTAACTGGAGCGCAATAGCATGGAGAACCTAACAAATCACTAAAAAACCCTGTTTTCGCCAAAATGACTCCTTGCCCGCCCAGTAGGACACATCGTTTACCATAGCTCACCTGATACGTTGAGACCTGGAGGACATGTCTTCGTGTTGTGGTGGGACCGCTAGTGTTTGTTGACATACTAGAACAAGGACCATCCTTATCCTTTTCACACTCTGCCTTCGATCCATAAAAGACGGCATTTATGTATGCAGTTCCTTAAACAAAACCAAACAGTCAACACAACAAAATCAACGAGAGAAAGCGTCGACTACTTACCCATTTGTGGTTGCAGCGTTAGCTGTCGACCCGAGTGTTTATCTAAATAGAATTTCTTAAATGTTTCAAATGCATTTCTCGGCGCTGCTGGTATATTACAATTAGGTGTTGAGGTCTAAAATAAAAACAAAAAAATAAGAAACAACCATACCAACATGTCACGAGTCGACTAACCTGTGTTGGCCAGAAGCCGGTTGTTAGTATTCTGACGGTAAGTTCGACACCCGATAACGATAGTTTATGATTATTTACATAATTTTTAAATTCCTCCATAATCGTATTTGACACGGACATATCCTTAAACATTCCTTCTAATTTTGAGGTAAATTGACATCCACATTCAGTCTATAAAGGGAGGAAGAGGACAAAGTGAATAGAGGAGGCATGTCTCTATGCCTTGTTGTTACCTTTAATTTTGATATCATGTTCTTTTCGAAATCATCTGAGACTGATTTGTTCAACAATAATCGCTTGGCTAAATGGGTCTTATAGTAACGTTCGAAAACATCTTTTTCTAACAGAAATCGGAAGAGTACCATTGTCTTGTCCAGTATTGTTTCAATCTCTTGCTCTGACATCTAAAATCGATAATGAGAGAGGTCAATAGTAGTAATAAGTAACTAAATCACTTACTCCTTTGCCGCCTTTCTTGAGCTTATCGTCGATAAACAGCGATAGGTATTCCGGTGATTTACTATTCAAATTTAGGAAATGCTCGAAATCTGACGAAATCATATTTTTAAAAATTCGATCGTTGTTAAACGAATGATAGAGAAAATGATCGAAACGATCCTTCAGATCGAGCAGATTTTGCACAAACGTTATTGGATTGGTGCCGTTCTCTTCTTCCTTGACAAGAAGCCGACCTTGTTCGCGCAGGTAAGCAGACACCGTATCGGCTATCACTTTTAATCCTTTCTCTTTAAGGCGGGAGAATAGCTTATATGTGCATGCTAGATCCTCGGTTTTCGAATTCTTAATCATGTAAACGACGCCCGAATTTTCCATTTCGACAATGGTCCGCATATGATGTTTAATCAGTTCGTCTTCGACGACTTTAACAATTCGTGGCTCGGTATCTTTGTCAAGGTATAGTGCAGCTCGGGCACTTTCTTCTTGAATTCTGGCCTCGACTTTTTTTATACATACGGCCGCATCGTTTTCAGCCAAATATTTTTGCGATTCGACTTTATAAAATGCGGCAGATTGCTTAAGGAACGGCACTTCAAAGTCATCCTCGTACACCGATCTCGAATTAATACCCAATGACATAAGCATTTGACATGCATTCTTAATAGCAAGATGATTGATTACTTCGCCACTTCGTTCGAGTAACACCATGCCCAGTAACGTCTCCCGTAGATGTTCCTGAATCACCGGATGTCGTACAATCTAAGGAAAATTCTACTCGTAAGAACCCACACATGCCTCGTATGTACTAACCAAGTAGCTAGTTACCTGTTCTTTAAATATGATCAATCCTAAATTGTATACATTCTCTACCTCCCGCTGCTGTACAAAGACCCGATCCATGTACATCAATATATCACGTATCATGACCATCGATGTCTGATGATCATTCCACGCCTGATTCAATTTCGGTAGAAAATTATTATGCAAACTGTCCAACACCTCCGGTCGCACTTTGTTCTCCAAATGATCCGATACTACTTCCCTCAGTCCAAAGTACAATCGGTTACCGTGCTTGTGCAATACCATTGTATACGCATTACGATACAGTTCCTCGAACGACAGCCCCGAATTATTCTTCTTCTGGATCTCTTGTATGGCATTTTTAAGGCTGGCCCAAATTGTCTCCACATACTTCTCATCCATAGAGGTCTATATAACCACGAAAAAAAAAAGCCAAAAAAGTTTGTACGAAAACCAAAAACCAAAAAAACGAAAGAGAAAATCATAAATGAAAACAAAAATTTTGTAAATCGATTGTAGGTATGCTAACTTGAAAGCCAGTCATATACTGCGGCAGCCAGAGAGGAAACAAACGATAGATTTCAGTGATCGAAAGGTCTTTGGACAATTCATTGCGAAAATTTTGTGCTCTTCGAGGCAATAAAGAGTACTTTAGAGCTTTTCGAGTTTTTCGCATTGTTGGGAAAACAGTTTCACCGAGTGATGATTGACGATAGCACGTGATGGTGCATTTCCATTGAACTTTGCTGCCCACAGTCTCAGGTCTCTGATTTGTGTGCACACGCGAAAATTTCAACAAACTCCTTCAGCTCGCTTCACTGATTGATTTTTCGTTTTTTCAAAAAAAATTGTTCGAAGAATTTTTTTTTTTTTTTTTTTTTTTTTTTTTTTTTTTTTAAATATTAAGTTGTCGAAAAGGAAAAAAACAAAAACAAAAACTTGAAAGCTATTCGATTCGAAGGATAATAGGCGGCTGACTAGAAAAAACGGTGGCTACAGTGTGTGTGGGACGATAGTCGCATTTCGTGGAGAGTGAAATGGGTTCGGTGACATGGACGGCTAAGGAGCACTGTTTACTTCTGCCATGTGGGTGGGGTGTTTGTAGTAATTGAAAATGGCTGTGAGCAGGCTGTGGGTGTGATTAAAGGAAATGCGCTCAAAAGGATAGGGGAAGATTGTGATGAAGGTGAGATGCAAGTTGGTATTTCTACAGAAGAGTAGAGTATTCTCTCTACCGTCCCTGCCAACTTGGTTACACTTCCAAGACACTGATTTGTCGAATTGTCTAAAATAGGTCTTTGGAACGACGAGGAGTCATCAGTCGTAGCTAGGTCAAGTGAAAACTGTAGACACGGCAGCAATTGATAGCACAATTTTAACTCGACGACGCTAGAATGTTACATTTTTTCTTCGTTAGTCGGATCAGTCCAGTTTACTAGAGAACGGTTTAGTGGACGTCTAAGGACTGTCTAGGGATCGTCCTATGAGTATCTAAGGATTGCCTAACAATCGCCTTGGGGTCAGAAATCGTCTGGAGTTGGACAGTTATCGTCTAGGAATCAGTGAGTGACCGTGCAGGGAGTGGTCAGTGGTCATCCAGGGACTGGTCATTGATCATCTAAGGACTGGTCAGTGATCGTCTAGGGCCTGGTCAGTGATCATCTAAGGACGGGTCAGTGATCGTCTAGAGACTGGTCAGTGATCGTCTAGGGACTGGTCAGTGATCGTTTAAGGACTGGTCAGTGATCGTTTAGAGACTGGTCAGTTATCGTCTAGGGACTGGTCAGTGATCGTCTAGAGACTGGCCAGTGATCGTCTAAGGGCTGGTCAGTGATTATCTAAGGGCTGGTCAGTGATCGTCTAGAGACTAGTCAGTGATATTAAGAGACTGGTTAGTGATCGTCTAAGGACGGGTCAGTGATCGTCTAGAGACTGGTCAGTGATCGTCTAGGGACTGGTCAGTGATCGTTTAAGGACTGGTCAGTGATCGTTTAGAGACTGGTCAGTTATCGTCTAGGGACTGGTCAGTGATCGTCTAGAGACTGGCCAGTGATCGTCTAAGGACTGGTCAGTGATTATCTAAGGGCTGGTCAGTGATCGTCTAGAGACCGGTCAGTGATATTAAGAGACTGGTTAGTGATCGTCTAAGGACTGGCCAGTGACCGGTCTAGGGACTGGTCAGTGATTGTCTAGATATTGGTTAGTGATCATCTAGGAACTGGTCAGTGATAGTCTAGGCACTGGTCAGTGATCGTCTAGGGACTGGTTAGTGATCATCTAGGGACTGGTCAGTGATCGTCTAGGGACTGGCCAGTGATCGCCTAGGGAATGGTCAGTGATCGTCTAGGAACTGGTCAGTGATCGGTCTGGGGACTGGTCAGTGATTCGTCTAGAGACTGGTCAATGATCGTCTAGGGACTGGTCAGTGATCGTCTAGACTGGCCAGTGATATTAAGAGACTGGTTAGTGATCGTCTAAGGACTGGCCAGTGACCGGTCTAGGGACTGATCAGTGATAGTCTAGGCACTGGTCAGTGATCGTCTAGGGACTGGTTAGTGATCATCTAGGCACTGGTCAGTGATCGTCTAGGGACTGGTTAGTGATCATCTAGGGACTGGTCAGTGATCGTCTAGGGACTGGCCAGTGATCGCCTAGGGAATGGTCAGTGATCGTCTAGGAACTGGTCAGTGATCGGTCTAGGGGCTGGTCAGTGATTCGTCTAGAGACTGGTCAGTGATCGCCTAGAGACTGGTCAGTGATCTTCCAAGCATTGGTCAGTGATCGTCCAGGGACTGGTCAGTGATCGTCCAGGAACTAACCAGTGACCGATCTAGGGGCTGATCAGTGATTGTCTAGGAATTGTCTAGTGATCATATAGGGATTGTCCAGGGTCAGTGATCCTCCAAGCACTGGTCAGTGATCGTCCAGGGACTGGTCAGTGATCGTCTAGGAACTAACCAGTGACCGATCTAGGGGCTGGTCAGTGATTGTCTAGAGACCTGTTAGTGATCATCTAGGGACTGGTCAGTGATCGTCTAGTGATCATATAGGGATTGTCCAGTGATCGTTTAGGGATTGTCTAGCGATTGATCAGTGGTGGTAGACTGATCGTCCAGTAATCATCTAGTGGTCGTTTAAGGATTATCTACGAATTAGATTAGACTCTAATGCTCGATGAGCGAGTTTGGACCCTGACAACACCAATCCCGTCGAATATTTATTTCGCGGCGTCCCTCCTCGGCGGGGTACAGGCAAAACCCTCCGTAGTAGGTATACTTGCCATGAAAAAGCTTCTCGACTCACGCCGTTCGGAATCGGCATTAAACTGAAGGTCCCTTTCACCTGTGTGAAAAATCACACCCACAACATGGGTGATTGAGTAATCATCTTGGGATTGATCAGCGATCGCCTGGAGGTTGATCAGTGATCGTCTGGTGGTTTATCAGTGAACGTCTGGGGGTTGATCAGTGATCGTCTGGTGGTCTATCAGTGAACGTCTGAGGGTTGATCAGTGATCGTCTGGTGGTTTATCAGTGAACGTCTGGGGGTTGATCAGTGATTGTCTGGGGTTGATCAGTGATCGTCTGGGGGTTAATCAGTGATCGTCTGGGGGTTGATCAGTGATTCTCTGGGTGTTGATCAGTTATCGTTTGGCGGCTGATCAGTGATCGTTTGAGGGTTGATCAGTGATCGTCTGGGGGTTGATCAGTAATCTTTTTGGAGGTTGATCAGTGATCGCCTGAGCGTTGACCAGTCATCTTCTGGGAGTTGAACAGTGATCGTTCTGAAGGTTGGTCATTTATTGCCTAGTTATTATCCGGTAACCGACTAGTGGCGGTTCCGTGATCAAGTAGCGTCAAGTAGTGGTCTAAACATTGTCTAACGATAGGCTAGGGATTTAGTAATCGCTAGTCTGGTCGTTGACCGTATAGAGATCGCCTAGTGATTGTCCAGTAATCCTCTTGTGATCGTTAAGCGATCGTACGGTGTTTGTTCAGCAATCGTCTAGCGACTGTCCAGAAAGCGTCTAGTGATCGTCCTATAATCCTCGGGAGGATCCTACATGTGTAGGTTTCTTTATGGGCGATGGCACGCTGCAAAGCTTTTGCAGACTTATACGGTATCTATCGGTCCAGTAACATTTCTCACAAAGGATTACCAACTGCCGCTCTGTGGGACACAGCTGCGAACTCAACTGCGTCACGTACTTTTGGTCGGCGACATCGTAGTCGTGAACATCTTCAAAGATTTTTTGTTTTGCACTGATTTTTTAACGCTTAAACGCTTTGAAGCAATGTCCAGGGCCTTGGTAGACAGTACCGACATTAATGCGTTGAAAACTAAAAGGCGAATCACCGAATAAAACTGCGCTTTTAGCAGAAATTCAATACATGCCCACCGCAAAAGCATACCAGTTGAAAACTAAATAGTGAATGTACGTGAAATCTGAGATTCCGAAGTTTAACGAAAGACCGCACACGACGGTAATAGCAATTTTGCTCAATAGAGGTACCTATTGGCCCGTCCTCGTGCCATTTCCTTTTATATAAAATTCAAAGACAGGTGATTGCCTATAGACTCGGTCGGCAAGTAGTACAACTAGCTTGAATATGTACATATGTATTAGAAAAAAAAAAATCATATACTCACCGGAAAGGCGCGAATCCGCATCTTTCCTTCTTTCTTGGGAGCTGGCCCCCTTATATTCATGTTTTGCAAACGTCTGCAATTCTCCTCCACTTTATCAGAGTATCACGCAACCGAATGTCCGAAAAATCAACAGAACCCGCTGCGAAACGTCTACTGCTTCTACTATACTATCCACTGTTCTTACACTATCCAAATACAGTCGGCTAATATGTAGTCTAAACGTCTATATTGTATATATAGAGCTATCCCCCTACGGGTTTAGTGTAGGTTTTGGTCTTTGAATTTATGCAATTATCCCACTAATCACTCAAGATAACACGTTGCTCCTTGTGCAAAACACTTTTCCCCAACGCCGGCCTCACAACAAATATCTGCAAAGAGAACAGATGCAACAAATATTATCTATTGTAATCGAATGCGAGAAAAAACAAAACTTAAAGGTAAAGTATCGCGACGAAAGTTCACTTTGATTGCGAATAACGAAGACGTCAAGTGTATTCAAGATAGTAGGCGGATGGATGGATGTATGGATGGATGGATGGATAATAATGGCCACACAGAGAGGCTACCTTTTGTAGGAATAAAAAGAATTATTTTCAACTCATTGGTCGGGGACACGTCTGGACAACGATGCGATGGGTTCCTTGTTACTTGTCGCGCGAGTGGAACAATGTTGTTTTTGGTTCTTTTTGTTTTCTGGTCGGTATTCAGCGATGGATTGTGTGAATATGTATGGAAAATCCTCCGATACGTTCAATTCTTATTTTTTCTTCTTTCTTTTCCGACTTTTTTCACTCTTGTTGCGATTGGCGTACTTAATGACGGTATTTGACGGATTTGTGCTCGCACAGTTAGCGGAAAAATATGATTTTCTCAATTGTTTGCCTTTCGATAACGTAGACCGGCTACTATTGGATGTATTGGCGATTAATTGAAATAGAAATTTCCTTTTTTTTCAATAATTTCGGCTAGAGTTCAGGCAAAACAGAGAACAAGAAAAAAAAGCCACCACGGCCACATATACAAGTGAACTATGACACACGCATACGGTTGCGTTCACGGTGACTCTACATGATGTAAACGGAGAAAAGTGCACTTCATGCATTTGACAGGTACGGGATCGAGAATTTGGCAGCTACGTACAGGGTTGTTTGCGGTGGGGAGTTCCGCGACAAGATGGTTGGGTAGTATAGAAATAAAAAGGTGAAAATGTTCTCAAACATTAGCGGGAATGTCAGTTTCATATTTGACATTTTGCTATTTGTACCTTTAAATCGGAACGAAAATGAATTCGTATTAAAACTACAACCCAGTCCCAGGATGACTTTCACTTTTTTATCTATCAACACCAAATTAGTCTTATGACCAAACGCTTTGGCAGCACTTTGTGTAATTTCCGAAAGCTGTCAACCAACCATAAAAACAAAAATCAGCCGAACACTCCAAAACGTCAATCCCGTTCTATTCAATCTAATTCCAAAACTCCACACCGCTACCAAATGAACAATTATCTCTCAAAAATCAAACAGATACAAATACATCAAACGATAAGATCAATTTACCTCCATGGAAGCAAAACAAAAAACAAAAAAAAAAAAAACGCAACTCAAACGTCAGAATCCTCCTGCGATGCATCCGTCAACCATTTCAACCACAAGCACAATTTGCAATTCTTACGTTTACGGAAGGAAAAACAAAAAAACAAAGAAAAAAAACGAATTTTTCTGTCCAATTTCTTATCTAATGGTCAATTTGATGTGCTCCGCATTGACGGCACTTTTGTGTAATAAGTCTCAGGACAATGTACACACGATTATGGTTCGATTTAACTTTTTCACCGATACACTTTCTCTGATTTTTACGTATATAGATACTTTTTCTCCCAAGATATCGTAGATATTTCACTTTATTCACGTTCAATGACCAAACGTCAAAGTGTCACTTTTGACAGTTTCGGAGACGGTGATGAAAATTGCCGATTCTGCATGCGTTGCCAACTGTCGCAATTGGTGTTGTCAAATGGTAAAAAGAATAAAATTCGTAAAATGGCGGGGTCAAAAAAAGTTCGGGTAACAGCAAGGTGCAAGTATGGCAAAGGCCTAGCAAAGGCCTCGAAGGGGTAGCATCTGCCGACGGATGCTGGCCCGAGAAAAACCGAGTAGGAGCCTCGGCAGCCGAACATCTCGAGCTCTGCTAGTCAGGTCCTACTTCCACCTCCTCGTGGTACCATCTGGAAACTTCCTGACCATGAAAATTACTAACGGAAGAGGACGAGTGGCGAGCATCCTGCGCCACAAAACAGGATTAATGTCGGTTGGGATATGGTCAAGCATACCGTAAACAGGAAACCACACAATTGCTCAGAAGCAACCATAAGCCTCGGATAAAACGGCCTTTGGAAAAAAATGGAAAATGATCTTCGGCTCTGGAATGTTCGGTCCCTAAACAGGCCACGTGCAGCCGAACAACTTGCGGACACCCTAGAACGCTATAAAGCGGGCTTAACCGCCATCCAGGATATGCGATGGAATAGATCGGGTATAAAGCGAATGAAAAACTGCGATATATACTACGGCGACTGCTATAGGGAGAGAGGGCAACGATTGTTTGGATGCGGATTTGTTGTTCGAGGTGGACTAAGGCAAAAAGTCCTAAGCTTTCGGCATGTGAGCGAACGCCTCATAACGATCCGTATCAAAGCTACATTTCCTAACATCAGCTTGATCTGCGTCCACGCCCCCACGGAGGACAAGGATGACTCCACCAAAGATGAGTTCTATGATCTACTAGACAGGACGTATGCCCAATGTCCTAGCTTAGACATCAAAATTGGACTAGGAGACTTCAATGCTAAGCTGGGTAAGGAAAGCATCTATGAACGAGTCATCGGCAAACATAGCCTACACGACACCACCTCCGATTACGGACACAGGCTGATTGATCTTGCTACGGGGCGAAATCTCCTTCTAGCCAGTACGCGCTTCCCGCACCTCGATATACACAAAGGCATCTGGCGGTCTTTTGATCAATCGACTACCAACCAGATTGATCACATCGCGATCGACGTCAGACACTCCTCCACTATTCTTGATGTTCGAACTTTCCGAGGGGCTAACATCGACTCGGGCCACTATCTTGTAGTAGCCAAGATGCGCTTACGGATAGCACGAACGCAACGGAGTAGAGTAAGGATACAAAGTTATGACCTCGGAAACCTACTATCGCCAGAAACCGCTCGTGCTTTTACCGATCGCGTCTCCCTTAAGCTCTCCAATACACCTGAATCCTCCACATTATCAATAGAACAGCAGTGGAACCTTTGCAAACAAGCCCTGAAAAGCTCTGCATCCGAAGTTTTGGGTTTCAAGGCTCCACCACGAAGAAACACGAGTGCGGGAGGATTCATGCAGCGAAGCAGGATGCATATAAGGCCTCGCTGCATAAAAGAACAAGAGCAGCTCGTGAGCTCTACGAGTTAAAAAGAAGGGAGGAGCATAAGCCTCTTAGAAGAAAGAGGAAAGAGCACGAGAAGGTGTTACTGCAGGCGAAAGTTTTATCAACAGATTAAGCGAACATGCCAAGGTTATGAAGCCAGAACGGAAGCCTGCAGGGATGAGAACGGATACCTAGTCGTAGAACCGCAGTCGATGCTGAGGATATGGAAAAACCACTTCTGCAGACTGTATAACGGCGATGACAGCCAACATACCGCCATCAGGCAGAATAATCCATTTCTTAACGACGAAGATCGCAGAGAATCCCGTCTCTCTGACCTCGACGAACTTGAGATTGCCATGTCGAAACTCAAGTCGAATAAAGCTGGGTTGGGAGCATGCACGGGCTCATCTGTAAGATATGGTCAGAGGAAAGCATGCCCGAGGAATGGAGTCTCAGCATTGTTTGCCCGATCCACAAAAAGGAGACACTTGTACTGCGCCAACTATAGAGGAATAAGCCTCCTTAATGTCGCATACAAGATCGTCTCTGCCGTTTTATGTAAACGCCTGAAGCCATTCGTAAATAAGCTGATAGGTCCTTATGAGTGTGGCTTCAGGCCAGAGAAGTCCACCATCGATCAAATCTTCACAGTACGGCAGATCCTGGAGAAAACCAATGAATTTCAAGTCGACACTCACCATCTGTTCGTCGACTTCAAGGCCGCATACGAGAGAGTAATTAGAGACGAGTTATATAACGCTATGTCTACCTTTGACATACCTGCTAAGCTCGTCAGACTAAGCAGGATGACTTTGAAAAATGCTCGCTGCTCCATCCGTATCGGTCCAGAACTGACCGATAGCTTCGAAGTCAAAAAAGGATTTCGACAGGGCGATGCGCTGTCGTGCGATTTCTTCAGCATCATATTGGAAATGATTGTGCAAAAATCACTGGCCAATACAAGAGGCACAATCTATTTCAAATCCTCGCAACTCCTTGCATACGCCGACGATATTGACATAATAGGTAGATCACAGCGAGATGTCAATGAGGCGTTTGCGAGTATTGAGATGGAGGCGGCAAAAATTGGTTTGGCAGTTAATGGGGGCATCTGCTGTCATCGAGAAAGGACATTTACCACCGACGTCTTGGACAGAACGTGCATATTGGCAGATATAAGTTTGAGGTAGTTAAGGACTTCATATACCTCGGCTCCGCAGTGACTTGGAACAACGACACCAGTTTCGAAATCAAGCGCAGAATTACTTTTGCCAACCGCTGCTTCTTTGGGCTCAAGAGGCAACTGAGAAGTAGAGAACTCTCTCGAAGAACGAAGGTATCCCTCTTACTCACTTACTTAGGTGGCGCGATGGTGAACCTGGGCCTCAACATACAAGCGTCTCCAGCTGGCACGGTCTTTGGCCAGCTGTTTCCAGCGCCGCACGCCGAGTTGGTTAAGGTCCCCTTCCACCTGCGTGCACCACCGATGATGCGGCCGTCCTCTGCCGCGCCTTCCTTCCGGAGTAGATTCGAAGACTCTTCGAAGCTGTATCGGAACTGTATTTTCCATGCGCTCTACATGGACTAGCCACCTTAGACGCTGTATCCGTAGACGCCATACCAGGCCGATGTCGCTGTACAACCCGTGCAGTAATTCGTTATATCTTCTCCTCCATACACCGTTTGAACAAACGGGACCGTAGATAGTGCGCAGAATTTTCCTCTTGAAATGACCAAGGGCATCTTCATCCGCTTTTGTTAAGGTCCAAGCCTCTGCGCCGTAAAGGAGGACTGGGCTGATCAAGGTCTTATATAGTGTCACCTTGGTTTTCCGAGAGAGGGCTCTACTTCTCAATTGCCTCTTGAGCCCAAAGAAACAGCGGTTGGCAAGAGGGATTCTGCGTTTTATCTCAGCGCTTGTGTTGTTGTTGCTGGTCATCAGTGAGCCAAGGTAGACGAATTCCTTGACCACTTTAAAGTTATGTCCGCCCATGGTGACGTTCTGGCCAATACGTCGGTGTTTCCCGTCTCTTTTAGATGAAAGCAGATATTTGGTTTTACCCTCATTAACCTTGAGACCCATCTTAGCCGCTTCTACCTCAATGTTTACAAAGGCCTCATTGATATCTCGCTGTGTCCGTCCAATCACGCCAATGTCGTCGGCATACGCAAGCAATTGCGTTGACTTGAAATAAATCGTACCTCTTGTGTTGGCCAGTGACTCTTGCACGATCTTTTCAGGCGCGATGTTGAAAAGTTTCATGACAGCGCGTCATTTTGCCTAAATCCTTTTTTAACATCAAAGGACTCGGTTTGCTCATTACCGACCTTAATGGAGCAGCGAGAATTCTCCATTGTCATCCTGCACAGTCGGACGAGTTTGGCAGGGATTTTAAAACTAGACATGGCTTTGTATAGCTCGTCTCTATATACGCTGTCATACGCGGCCTTGAAATCGACGAAGAGGTGGTGAGTGTCGATTTGGTATTCCTGGGTCTTCTCCAAGATCTGCCGTAGCGTAAATATTTGGTCTATTGTGGATTCACCTGGCCTGAAACCACACTGATAAGAGCCGATCAGGTTATCCACAAACGGTTTCAGACGTTCACACAATACGGCAGAGAAGATCTTATATGCGATGTAAGGGAGACTTATTCCCCTATAGTTGGCGCAGTTATAGGGGTCTCCCTTCTTATGGACCGGGCAAACGATGCTGAGATTTCATTCGTCGAGCATGCTTTCCTCCGACCATACCTTGCAAATGAGATGGTGCATGCACCTTACCAGCTCATCTCCAGCCGCCTTAAGGAGCTCAGCAGACAGGCCGTCTGCGCCCGCGGCTTTATTAGACTTAAGTCTTGATATTGCTATTTTGACTTCGTCTAGGTCGGGTGGACTGAATTCTGTTTCATTGTCGTCCATTACGAATGGCTCGTTCTGCCTGACAGCGGTATCTTGTCTATCATCGCATATATACAGTCTGCAGAAGTGGTCTTTCCATTAATCATCCCGGTCCTCCTCTACGGCGCTGAGGCTTGGACGTTATCAAAAGCGGATGAAGAGGCTCTTGGGCGTTTCGAAAGGAAAATTCTGGGTGCAATGTTCGGTCCCGCTTGTGTAAACGGAGATTGGAGAAAGAGATTCAACCAAGAACTGTACGGGCTGTCTTCGGTTCCAACGTCTAAGATGGCTGGGCCATGTAGAGCGAATGGATATCGCCGCTCCGGCCCGAGGGACGACGCAGCAGAGGATGATCGCATCTAAGGTGGCGCGCACGGGTAGAAAGAGACCTCAACCAATTGGGCGTGCGGCACTGGAAGCGGCTGGCCAAAGATCGTGCCGGCTGGAGAGGCTTGTTGGTTGAGGCCTTGGTTCATTCCGAACTGTAGCGGCATCTAAGTAAGTAAGTATACTCATACTCACAGGTATCTGCCACCCGGCCAATACTCCTCTATGGTGTGGTCATCTGGTGGGCTCGCCTTGACATGAATGTCCTCTAGCACGTAATCAATGGTCAGCTACCTTGTATGGCACAAACGCATAAAAAAAAAATTAGGAAAAAAAACTTTTGGGCACGGAAGTGCTCGGAGGGAGGACTGAGCCCCATTCAGAGCCTTTGCCTCGGTTTTAATCCATAGTCGTAAGATCGTGGTAACGACTAAAAGAGAGACACGTCATTTGGACCATTAAAGCATAAGGACACTACTACCTCCTTCTATTTATAATAAAAACATATTCAAAAGACGAAGCACTCAACTAATGCATTTCCGTTTTTAGGAGTCAGCAATCCAAGAAGGAATCATGCATCTACCCCGGGCTATTAAAAACGCATCCTTCCCTTGCTCGCAAGAGCATATGTTTGAGCGCTAACGAGCGCTCAACTTAAGAACTTTTTAACTTTTCAATCCGTGACTTTTTATTGCCCTCATTTAAACGTTTTATTGACTTTTGGATAATAAACATCACATCCGTGTACCTAACCCGTATCTCGTTTTATAAGCGCCCTTGTTAGCTCACAAGTACGAGTACATACATGCGTAAATGCTCCTTATCGTGTCTACGTTCAGGTGTTCTTTTTTGTGCTTTTCAAATGAATTCATCAAAACATCTATTTGCCCCTCGGGTTCAACTTCTTTCAAGTTTCTTACCCAATTTAATTAGCAGACACCTAAGGCTGCTACAGCCACCTACACACACTGGCAACGGGGGCACGGGTACGGATGTCGCATCATGATGCTCATATGTTAACTTGCTATTTGCTGTTCCAAAGCGTCGACTTTGAGTCATAAATTCATCCTCCTCTGTGCACCGCCAAATAATTCACGCGTCATAAAAACGTTGCCCGTTTACCCATACCCCATACTCCGTAGCAGCCCATAACCCAGTGCCGAGGGGCGGAAGATGGTTGGTTAGCAAATTGCGTGTCACACGTCGCTTGTTATCCTCCGCGAATCAATCTTCTAGGTAGAACCTGTCGTTTGCGCGATGATGATGAACGTTTTGTGGCGATGCTTTTTCTGGGCTAAAGATTTTGATTGATGATACAATGAACTGTGCTGTGCGGTTTGGATAATTGGCTCTGCAACATCAATAGACAGTGTTCCAGGACGGTGAAAAATGAAGTGCCACCCATGCGGTATGTGGGATGAACTTGTTCATTGGTAATAAATATCTCAATTGTGTGTCGAAGGACGCCAAGTTCAAAGCTGTCGTTAAGATATTTTATGTCTTAACTGAGTCGCGGAGTTCGATGTGGAAAAGTGAATCGCGAAGAATGTGGACAATAACCAGCAGCCGCGGTCCGCGTATCGCAAACGAATTCGACTGCACACTATTCGTTCGGGAGGAAGTGAATAATGAGTATGGTAACAACCAGCAACATTGTATACGATTCCGCAGGCTATACAATCCTATCTGTGAGGTTTTTGTTTATTTGTTCGCCCCTTACCTCATCTTTGACACCAACGGTGGCGATCGCCTCGGTTGCTGGTTTAGATTAAGATTTCTCTCCCATTGGATGGAATGTATTAGTACATAGAAGAACCCATCTACAGACGAGAGATATGCACGTCTGCAGGCTAAACCTAGGCAAGGGATAAGGTTAGTTGTAACGTAACATGGTTGGCACGAAATCACAGATCGCACATTGCGATCTTGTACGCTTGGTTCTTGTGCTTATCGCTGCGCATCTGTTTTGGTAACTTCTTTCCAGGTTTGACCAATAAATCGCGCGTCCTTACACGTTGTAGATTCGGCAGCGTTAAAGTATAGGGCAGGTACGAAGGGCCTTTGTGCGATCATAATTTATGGCAATCTTGCCGGCAAAAAATAGTATGTAATCGGTAGACATGGACTTGGCATGCCGGTAGAAAGGTAAACGAGCAAAAATCGATCGAAAGCACGAGTATCATTAAGCTGGAAATAGCGTGTAAATAGGTATTGGGGTATGTAAAAAGGACAAACACGGGTTTAATGGCGATTTATGAGTCAATTTTAGGTTAGAATTGCAGGCTGACCTTGTGATCGCTGTTTTTTGCTTTATATTTATACTCGCGATGGAATACTGATCTACAGGACTAGGAATGGCGAGATGACTACATGCCACATCTATAACACCTGCGTAGGTTAAGTGAACTTGGTGTCCCAGCTATGATGCCAAGATTGTTCCAGGGGACTTTAACGTGAAGCTGGGTATAGAGGACATCTTCAAACGAGTCATAGGAAAAGTTGAGCAAAAAACTACAATTGTTAAGCTTCAAAGCCTTCAGAGACTAGTGTGTCTCGGCATCACAGGCGCTATGCCAACCTACCCGACGGCAGCCCAAGAAGCACTCATTGGACTCACCCCACTGCACCTTTCTAGCAAAAGGTGCAGTGGGGTGAGTCCCATGATCGCCTGGCTATGATCCGCATTGCCGCTCAGCCATTCAGGAAGTAGCCGAAACCACCTTAGGATACCTACCACCCCCGACAAGAAACCCGTGGTATGATGGCGAGTGTGAGCAGAAAAAGGCAGCAACCGACGAGGCGTACCAAAAGGCGCTGCAGAGGAAAACCAGGGCAGCGCGAGAAGAGTACCGAGCCAGAAGAAGGGAGGAGAAGAAACTACTGCGACAAAAGAAAAGAATCTTCGCAGCCTCCCAGCTCAAGGATATCGAGGAGTCTAGGGATAAACATAAAATACGAGCCTTTTACAAGAAAGCCAAAGGCCTTGCAGGAGGCTTCAAAAAGGGCACCCTGGCTCTTCGAAACTGCGAGGGTAATCTTGTCACCGACCCGCAGGGAATAGTGAATGTATTTAAGCAGCCCTTCCAGCAGCTGCTCAACGAGCATGACCAAGAGAGTGGTAGGGACCGAGGAAATCCCAACTCCAGCCGCTGAAGTAGTCCTCCCACCCAGCATAGAAGAAGTCGGCACAGCTATTCAGAAGCTGAAGAACAACAAGGCCGCAGGCTCAGATGGCTTGCCATCAGAGCTCTTCAAGGCGGGTGGCGTTGTTCTGGTAGGGAGCATGCACCAGATCATCTGCAGAATTTGGGAAGATGAGAGCATGCCCGACGACTGGAATACCAGCTCTATATGCCCCATCCACAAAAAAGCCGATCCTACCTCTTGCAAGAACTATAGAGGTATATCCCTGCTCAACGTCGCATACAAGATCCTGTCCAGCGTATTGTGTGAACGTCTAAAGCCATTTTACACCGCACTAATCGGCAGCTACCAGTGCGGCTTCCGGCCCGGCAAATCAACTATAGACCAAATTTTCACACTTCGACAAATCCTCTTCAAGGCACACCATCTTTTCATCGATTTCAAAGCCGCATGCGACAGCATTCATCGTGAAGAACTGTTTGGGGCGATGGCCGAATTCGGGATCCCGATAAAACTGATCCAGTTGTGTCGCGCCACGCTAAAAAACACGCGATGCACCGTGCAACTCGGTTCTAGGACATTGGAACCATTCGAAACATGCACCGGATTTCGGCACGGAGATGCGCTGTCATGTGACTTCTTCAACCTGGTGCTGGAGCAGATAGTGCGACGGGCAGGCGTCAACAGGGAAGGCACTATCTTTTACAAGTCCGTCCAGCTGCTAGGATACGCGGATGATATCGACATCATCGCGTGTTCTCGCCGTGGCATTGTGGAAGCATTCACGGCGATTGAAGAACAGGCGAAACGAGTTGGTCTTAAGATCAATGAGGACAAAACGAAGTACATGCTGTCAAGCAAAAACCAATTC
This sequence comes from Eumerus sabulonum, assembly GCA_951905685.1. NCBI lineage: Eukaryota > Metazoa > Arthropoda > Insecta > Diptera > Syrphidae > Eumerus > Eumerus sabulonum. Next base: position 103,581,153 of record OX645063.1, read on the forward strand.
GTCGCTCACCACCTGGGACAAAACATAACAATTGACAGCTACAATTTCGAGGTAGTTAAGGAGTTTGTCTACCTCGGGGCAAACGTAAATTCCACAAATGACACCACAGTGGAGATCCGGCATAGAATCGCCCTTGGCAGCCGCTGCTACTTCGGCTTGTCCAAACAACTGGGGTCAAAACTCCTCACTCGAATGACCAAAGTCATGCTTTACAAAACGCTCATTCTGCCAGTCTTGCTGTACGGAGCCGAAAGCTGGACGATAAGCAGGACAGCGGAGCTGATTTTGGGTTCTTTCGAAAGAAAAATTCTGCGCCGGATATCTGGTCCTGTCTGTGAGGAAGGTGAATGGAGAAGAAGACACAACCGCGAACTCTACGAGTTGTACCAAGATGTGGATCTAGTCCGGAAGGTAAGGATCCGTCGACTACACTGGCTCGGCCACATCGAGCGCATGGACATCAACGCTCCAGCTAAGAGGGTCTTCGACTCCGAGCCTCCTGGTTCGAGAAGAAGAGGAAGACCGAACCTCCGGTATAAAGACCAAGTAATCGCGGATGTAAAACATCTTGGTCTTGACAACTGGAAGCAGCGTTCCCGGGACCGTCAAGGATGGAAGGCAGCTATAGATCAGGCTCAGATCCTCCATGGATCGCAGGCCTGATAGGTAAGTAAGTAAGTAGGTTGGGAGGGGAGGGGCGCTGCGTTAACAAGGTATTAAAGTTTGAGCCGAGCATTTCTCGGCGAATTTTTAAAGGACATCTCCTTTATTTGTCTTGAAGGAATTTATGATGTTTTCCAGCCCGGGAAACGTAGCTCACGTCATTCTGTCCAGAGTATTGCTATTGTCAGGTAGCAGGTGCCCTCTGAATGGCTTCAACGTTTCAGCAAGCCCTTCACCCATTCATTTTGATTTTCCCTTATTGGTGGTGCCTGCAGTTTAGGCAAAAAAATATTTACGACAAATTGTTACCATGATTGGAGTCTGGATTTTTCTCTTTGCAACAAAGACTAAATCGCAGTAGGTGGACACACTGTAACAATTTTGCTCAAATCATTTTGCTCTTTAGATGAAATGGATTTGATGGTCCTTACTGACGCTGCAAAAGAGTGAATTCTTTTATATTCGTCTTTTATTGACCAAGAATAATGCTCATAAAACGCATACAGCATTGTTCAAGTAGTCTTTGTGACGGCATCAAGCGCGTCAAGAACTAGGCTGAAGACTTCATATACCTTAAGCACGCAAAAGCCCATATAGTACTCCAGGCCTAATTCATAGAATTCTAGATACGATTTGTGAAACACATAAAAACGTGAAGAAAACCAACTGCTCCTCACCAAGCACGCTCCCACCGAATACACAATAGCGCCCTGCAAGTGTTTCAAGGACCTTATCGCATTGCTATGAAAACAATAACATTATCACGTGGTGGTGGTGGTGATGGTGGTCTATTCTAAACTCTTCAAATGCTATATTCAAAAGCGTTCGTATCCGAGTTTAGTTCGTTTTGTTTAGGCAATGTCCCATTAAAGGCAGTGTGCCAGGAGATGTAAGGCAAAGGCGCGGTAGTATACATAAAACGTAAACAGTTGTAGTGATGCAGCAGCATAAACACGTGCTTTTGGCCATTGGCAGGAGGATGAGTTTGCTTCCAAGCTAACTTTCCATTACAGTTGCGCAGTGACACGGAGAATGTCGAGTCGTGAGACAATGCAAAACTGTGCGATTGGAATAATATCATTCAATCTCTAGTTCGTACATAGCGGTAAGGAATGATGTCCCCAATTGAACAGGATGAAAGGGCATATGTTGTCGTGAAATGTCGAAGATTCATTTCGATTAGGAGATGTCTCATAGAGTGGTTACACCGGTTTTCTACTTACTGTGCTAACACAGTCATGAGCCAAACGAATGTAAACAAACCAAATTACATTGAACCTCTTGTCTTAGACCAGAGGTGGTGTAGACTGGAAGTAATTCGCATTTCTCGGCGCTCGTGGTATTTTATGAACCAAGTGAGATGCACATGATATTGATGGGATCCGTTCGACTCGTATCACAATTGTGCAGCAATGAATGTGAGTTGGCTTAAAAACCCCTCGATCAAAAGCAACAGGCGATAGGCAACTCCAATCAAATATCAGGCGATAGGCAACTCCAATCAAATATCTGCCCCACAAAATCGAAACCTGCTCCTAATGCATGTGCTTGTGCATCGACATGCATAGATACCCCATACTCTCCTCCTAATCAATGTAGTGCTAATACAAAAAGATACACACGAAGAGGTAAAGACAAAAAATAAAACGAAAATTGTATACTCTCCACTACTCTACTCTTGTGCAGTAGATTGGAATGTATCTATGTTGTGTACGATGGTAGTATTCCCTCTTTCGTTGGATTCCTTTAGACCACCATCCGTCGCCGTCGCTGTCGTCGTCACAATCAACAACGACACCGGCAGTGGTAGCACAAGCAGTACCAGTACCAGTACTCAACAGAAACCATCCGAACCGAAGCAGCAAATGGTTCGGTTATCGTCGAAACGTCTCAGACGGTTTAGTCACCTGTAAAGGTTCCAACGTGCCACATCGTACATGGTGCTTGGCTCTCGCTCTTCTTTGCGTTATTCGTTGTATTGTGTTGTGTTTGCGTTACTTATTATCATCCTAAATTCGGTTTACAATTGAAATTTAATTTTTTTTTTTTTTGTGTTTCCCTTCCTAACCATCCATCATACGCCGGTCGCTCACAGATCGAAAGCATAAGCATCTATCGTTCGATACTACTGATTCTGAAAATGTGCCTCTCGATTTCCGATTAATTAGACGGAAAGCTATAGTATCTATTGCTATTCTACAAGTCGGTATTCTTCGGTGTGCAACGATGAAACATGCTCAAACCCCGGATCTGAGGTTCTAGTGAAATTTCCTAATGAAAATGTAAATTTATTTTCGAAAAAGAAGAGAAAGAAATTCGATTTTTTTCCAGTTCCCTCGTTTTACCATTGCCTTACGGTATCTTCGCATTTGTTAATTGTTAATTGACGGTGGTCGGTTTTACTTCGAGCATCCCGTCCCTTCACCTTCCATAGACTTTGGGTTTTTTTTTTAATTCCCCCGGACGTTCGTCTCTTTTCCGGCAGTCGGACTTAATTTGGTTTTTTTTCTGATATTTAATTGCATGTGATTGCCCCTTCGTTTGGTTTAGTTTTTTTATTTTTTGTTTTGTTTTTCGAATTGGAAAACAGTGCAACGAACAGGTGTCAACGAATCGTTAAGGATACACCGCCAAAACAAGCCGCAAACTGAATATCAAAAACAATTTATCGCTTAACCAGTGCGGAACGCCACGTTCACCAGGACAGGCTGACGAAAAAAGGTGTGTACGTAAATACCTACTGTATTACTTTAGGGTAAGGGATGTTAAAGGTCTTTTCTGTAGAGTCTTTGACTAATCGAGATACATAGTATCTCGTGAAAATTCTTTCAATCTTTTCCTCATCTAAAGGGAGCGTGAGATGAGATATGCCATTATAACGATAACAATGACAATCACGACGATGACAACGATAATGGAGATGACGACAGACGTGGTGGGTGATGAACCAAAGTGATACCGTGCCATGGAAGGTCATTCACAGTCACTATTGCTTCCATTCTCTTCTTCTCGATGCTACTGGTCATCATTGTGACAAAAATTCAATTTAGCTTCGATTTTCCTGTTCCGTGAGCGAAGGGTTACCTTACTCACTTCACTCCTCTATTGTATCTGTATACACTTCTATATCATTCAGTTTCCACTCTTTTAAAATAGATCACAAAAAAAAAAACAGAAAGAAAGACACAAGCAAATAGAATTGGTGTCAGGGTGTCGCTCTTCTTCGACATGATTCTTCGAAATTAATCACTTCCAGATAGAATTTGTATCTTTTTGCATTATTTGTCTGTCTGTGCAAGAATGAAATTACGTTTCCTTTCCTCCTTGGCTTTGTTTTCTTTTTTTGTTTTTTTTACTCTGTGCTTCCGTACGATCAGAATCACTTGGCGTAGTCATGAGACCGAGAGAAGAAAATCCCGAATGCCTGTCGGAGGGAAGGAATTTATTTTTTTTTTGCTTTCCCAAACCAACCCGGCCAACATAATTAAATTCAACTCTACGTTGACGGTTTTATTGTCTTTTAGTGCTTCTTAGATCGTTTTTACATAATAAATCACGTGATTTTTGCCCGCTTACTTGAGTATCTACATATGTATCTAGGTATTTGCTGAAATTATCGTTATTATTATCATGGAAACAATAATAAACAAATAATTGGATGAAACGTACATAGTGATTTCAAGAAACTGTCAAGAGTCTAAACGTTTTTGTGTTGTTTTGCTTGTGGCCTAGACTAGGGTTTTTCCTTTGAATGAATTTTTGTTGGCATTCTAGTATGTCCGTTTTTTGTTTACAAATCTTCTTCTTTGGTGGCGTTACAACCCATGAAGGACCAGAGCCAAGCTTCCGTTCAATCAACCATGTTGTGTGTGATTTATTTTTCGCACAGGTGAAAGGGACCTACAGTTTAATGCCGATTCCCAACGGCGTGAGTCGAGAAGCTTTTTCTAGGCAAGTTATACTACGAAGGGTCTTGCCAGTACCCCGCCGAGGAGGGACGTCGCGAAGTAAACATTCGATGGCGTTGGTGTTATCGGGATCCGAACTCGCTCATCGTGCGTCAGAGTCTAACACACTAACTACTGCGCCACGGCGCCCTCTTTGTTTACAAATATTTATAATTAATATAGAAATCTGTAAATGATTCATCATCACCATCATTTTCAGTGGCCCACATGTTCCACTAAAAGAGTCGAGGGGGTAATGCGCGCACACGGGATCTCCAGGCCACTCGATCCTCCGCCATCGACTCTAACTTATCAGGAGCTATGCCCAAGCGCACCCAGGCGAGTTTTTCGACTTGGTCCAACCACCTCGTCCTGGGTCTGCCAAGCAGTCGCCTGCCTGATGGTATTGCATCCAAGGCACGCTTCGGAAGTCGTGATGATGGCGACATTCGTCTCACGTGACCAAACCATCGAAGCATAGCCCTTTCCGTTCGGAGAAGCAGTTGCTTAACATTAAGCTCCCCGCGCACTGCCGTGTTTTTCACCCTATCCCGGCGAGTAACTCCCACAACAGCACGACGAAATCTCATTTCGGCAGCTTGTATTCGCGATCTTATTATTTCGGTCAATACCCAAATTTCATGACCATAGGTGAGAGTTGGAACAAATACTGAGTTAAAAACCGTTAACTTGGCTTTAACACCAAGCTCGGTCTTCCTGATTACAGATCTTCTAAGATGCTTCAAAATTGACCCAGCTTGGCCAATCCTGCAGGAAAGCTCAGTATTACTCCTCCCATCACTCGTGAGGAGGATCCCGTTAAACTTAAACTTCTCCACCTGCTTCAATGGGACTACACTAACATGTAGAGTGCATTGGACAGGTGTTCTGGAAATAATCATAACCTCGGATTTGTCCACGTTAACCCTCATCCCAGCATCAGCACATACGGCCACAAACCTATCTGGCGCGCGTTGGTGTTCCGTCTCGGAGGATGTGAGGACAACTAAGTCATCTGCAAAAAGAAGATGGCTTATCCTCAACTCTCCCAATGTGAAACACTCCTCGCCTCGACTGCGCTGCCACATCCAGTCCATATATATAATGAAAAGGAGAGGTGACAAGACGCACCCTTGGCGAAGTCCAACGCCCACGGTGAAAGGTGTTGATTTACTACCGTTAACCCGAACGCAGCTGCTACAGTTTGTGTATAGAGACTGAATGGCCCTCAACAGAGGACCATCAATCCCATACTCCTGCAGAACACTCCAGAGTTTACCTCGGGGAACTCGGTCATACGCCTTTTCCAAATCTACAAAGCAGCTGTAGATTGATTTGGCGTACTCCCAAGCCTTCTCGGGTACCATTCTTAGAGTGAAAAGCTGGTCGGTTGTACTTCTGCCGTGACGAAACCCGCACTGTTCATCCCCTATCCTGGATTCGACCATAGCTTTAGAACGCACCTTCAGTACGTTAGCGTACACTTTACCGGGGACACTTAAAAAAGATATGCCCCTATATTTGGAGCACTCTTTTTTATCCCCCTTTTTGAAAAGCGGAACAATCACCCCAGTTTGCCAATCGCTAGGTGTCTCACCGCATTCCCAGGCCACCTTAATGACACGAGAGAGCCATAATACTCCCTCTTTACCCATTGCCTTATACATTTCTGGCCGAATTTCATCCACACCGGCGGATTAGCCAACTTTTAGCGATTCAATCGCTAAAATTACTTCCTCCACCGTTGGACTATTCTCCGCTACACGCAAGACTATAGGTCTGTCCCCCTCAGTGCCCTGTTCGGGATTGAGCAGCTCCGAAAAGTGCTCGCTCCATCTGCGTAAGATGTCCATCTCATTGGAAAGGAACACACCATCTTTAGATTTAACTCCTTCGATGATGTTGAATTTCCTTCCTCTGAGCCGGCGAATGGTTTTGCCAGAACACATTTTCCGCAGATCTATGGTCGGCTTCCAACTTCTCGCCGAACTTCTTCCAGGACTGCTCTTTCGCTGCTCGCACAGCAAATTTGCAAGTTCTTCGCGCCACAGTGTATCGGTCACGAGAAGCAGAGTCCCCCAAGAGAACCCAGTCTCTGTAGGCCTCCTTCTTCTCTCTGATGGCTTCTTGAACTCCGGGTGTTTTAAACCATGCAGTTCTTTTCTCACCATCAGCCGCCACACCAAGCCGCTTCTCTCCACAAACATCACGTGCAGAGGTAATGACAGCTGTTGAAAATAGTAGCCATTCTTCCTCTACATGCGTTGGAACAGTTGGAAATTGCTCAAACCTTTCGGATATGTGCCGTGCGAAGTGTTGCCGCACCTCACTGCTCTGTAGTTTCTCCTACCGTATGCGTGTAACCACTCTTGGTTTACGCATTGGCAGACGAGGTACTCTATCAGTAAGATACAGCTTACACAACACCAGGTGATGATCAGTTGACAGTTCAGCCCCTCTCAACACACGAACGTCACAAACCATCCGTTTCACACACGATGGTACCACAAAGAAATCTATCAACGATTTCTGTTGAAGACTCCGACGATACCACGTATATTTATGAATGCCTTTGTGCGGAAAGAAGGTTTTCATAATGGACATGCCATTTGCACAGCAAAAATCCAACAACCGTTTTGATGAGGATCACCGTTCCTCCCAATCACAGTCCCCCGTGTCGTTACAACCACACCCACGTGGGCGTTGAAGTCACCCATCAGGATATAGGAATCCATCTCAACCACCCTATCAAGGGCCGCATCAATTTCATCCAGGAAAGTCGCATACTCAGACTCTAGATTCGGTGCATACACCTGCACCAGAGCCAAAGTTGATCTTTCAAACTTGAGTTTTAAGATCGCGACTCTCCCTCCTAATGGTATCTACTTCAATACCCTGTCTGCCAGTCTGGGACTTATGAGTATTCCCCCTCCCGCCTGTACAGACATTTGAGGTGCAACTCCCGATAGGAAGAGTTTCCACCCGTCCGAAAGGTCTACAGTTATATAGCCTCTTTGCTTTGTCGAAAAGATACCTACGATATCTAACCGATACCTGGCAGCTTCCTCAACCAGCTCGTGATACTTCCCTGTGGGCGATGAGACGTTCCACGTGCCCATCCTAAGTCGATGCCGTTGTCTGTTGCCCTTTACTCCCCGCACGCACTGGTTAGTGCATGGCGTGATAACCCCCCACCACCGTAATGGCTCACGAGGCCACTGCCGTGACTTCTTCGGGCCAAGCCCGACCGGCTGCCGAGCGGGTCAGACCGGCCACCAGACGCTCGCATACTGCCACCATTTAGGCCTGGCTCCGAATGGGGCCCTGGCACACCAGGGTAGGCAGTTTCCGAGGCTGCTCTTCTCTTCGGGGTTTGCGCTTCGCTAGCCAGGTTTGGTCCGTACGAAAATTAATTCGCACACCCCAACCCTGTTGCCCGCCCCCCACCCCGAGGAGGTCAGCTGCCGGGGGGCTGTAAATGATTAAAATGAAAAATTAGTTTACATGCAACTGATAAATTACAATCAATCACCTCGGATGCCCAATTACTGGTCGACGATAGCAAAGATGCCAATCATAATAGCTAGTAATTAAAAATTATTGTTTACAAGCGGATTGGTTGGTTTTTCCGGCTTTTTTTTTTTGTTTTATTGGAAGTTGATTAATCAGCTTTCATTGCGATAGTTGAATATTACAAATTAAATTAATATTTTTGCGGTGATTAATTAAATATTTATTCGTCTGCTGGAAAAGTGTTTATCTTTGCTTACTATAAAGGCGTAAAATGTACATTTTATTGTACTCACTGGGCTGGTGAAAACCTTTAGGCTGAACCCACACCAAGGCCGACAAAACGTTTTTCCTTGTCGTGTACGACAAGAATTCATTGCATCTTATGAGTCAACACACACCAAATGGGACGCAACACGACAGAACATTTTGTTCGGCCGCGCTCGTTGCTCCGATGTCCATTTTCCATAGCATTGCATACAGCCAACCCACACCGAACGCAACAAACGTGTTGCGAACATGTTTCGTTGCCGAAAAGTTCCGAAATAAACAGAGCACGGCACGACAAAGCAAAAAAACATGTCGAAATCTGTTCGCCGGTATTTTGTCTTTCTGCGACAAGATCGATGCATTGTCGGAGTCTACACGAGGGCTATTTGACGAGAGCTCAAATAAGTGCAAAAGAGAGGGTAAGTGAAACAGAAATACATTGGCACAGTCACGCGCGGGTAGCTACATCGTGGGTTTTTCTGCCATTTCCTTACCTCCTTTTCTTTGTTTTGAGATGTTGCTTCACTCCTATTTCTGACTTGGAAGTGTACGTTTGGATACCATTCTTACTTTTCAAGCATCACCACTTACTTACTTATCAGGCCTGCGATCCATGGAGGATCTGAGCCTGAGCTATAGCTGCCTTCCATCCTTGACGGTCCCGGGCACGCTGCTTCCAGTTGTCAAGACCAAGATGTCTTACATCCGCGATTACTTGGTCTTTATACCGGAGGTTCGGTCTTCCTCTTCTTCTCGAACCAGGAGGCTCGGAGTCGAAGACCCCCTTAGCTGGAGCGTTGATGTCCATGCGCTCGATGTGGCCGAGCCAGTGTAGTCGACGGATCCTTGCCTTCCGGACTACATCCACATCTTGGTACAGCTCGTAGAGTTCGCGGTTGTGTCTTCTTCTCCATTCACCTTCCTCACAGACAGGACCAAATATCCGGCGCAGAATTTTTCTTTCGAAAGAACCCAAAATCAGCTCCGCTGTCCTACTTATCGTCCAGCTTTCGGCTCCGTACAGCAAGACTGGCAGAATGAGCGTTTTGTAAAGCATGACTTTGGTCTTTCGAGTGAGGAGTTTTGATCCCAGTTGTTTGGACAAGCCGAAGTAGCAGCGGTTGCCAAGGGCGATTCTACGCCGGATCTCCACTGTGGTGTCATTTGCCCCGAGGTAGACAAACTCCTTAACTACCTCGAAACTGTAGCTGTCAATTGTTATATTTTGTCCCAGGTGGTGAGCGACGGATTGGTTTTTGCTTGACAGCATGTATTTCGTTTTGTCCTCATTGATCTTAAGGCCAATTCGTTTCGCCTGTTCTTCAATCGCCGTGAATGCTTCCACAATGCCACGGCGAGAACACGCGATGATGTCGATATCATCCGCGTATCCTAGCAGCTGGATGGACTTTTAAAAGATAGTGCCTTCCCTGTTGACGCCTGCCCGTCGCACTATCTGCTCCAGCACCAGGTTGAAGAAGTCACATGACAGCGCATTTCCTTGCCGAAATCCGGTGCATGTTTCGAATGGTTCCGAGGTCCTAGAACCGAGTTGCACGGTGCATCGCGTGTTTTTTAGCGTGGCGCGACACAACTGGAGCTGTTTTACCGGGATGCCGAATTCGGCCCTCGCACCAAACAGTTCTTCACGATGAATGCTGTCGTATGCGGCTTTGAAATAGATGAAAAGATGGTGTGTATCGATTCGAAACTCGTTGGTCTTTTCCAGTATTTGTCGAAGTGTGAACATTTGGTCTATAGTCAATTTGCCGGGCCGGAAGCCGCACTGGTAGCTGCCGATTAGTGCGGTGCAAAATGGCTTTAGACGTTCACACAATACGCTGGACAGGATCTTGTATGCGACAAGCATCACCACAGTCTAACGAAAATGAAATGTGAAGCGAAATGCAAAAAACAGGCACGCGCAGAAAAGCTCCGTGTGGACGCGTCCTTAAATTGGAATGTAGGTTCAAAAGAAAAAGGCGCAAAAAGAAAGCCCTCGTGTAGACTCCGACATTGCGAATTTGTGAGGCGAAGATAGAAGTTGACGCGGAAAAGCTACCAATTTTGATTGAGCAAAGGAGGGCCATGTATATTACGGGGCAAAACCCCCCGTAGTATACTTGTCATGAAAAAGCATCTGGACTCCAGCCGTTAGGAATCGGCATAAAACTGTAGGTCCCCTTTACCTGTGTAAAAAATAAATCACACACAGCGTGGTGAGTTCGGCGAGAAGTTTGAAGGCGACCATAGACCTGCGAAAAAGGTGTTCTGGCAAACCATTCGCCGGCTCAGAGGAAGGAAATTCAACATCATCGAAGGAGTTAAATCCAAAGATAGTGTGTTGCTTTCCAATGAGATGGACAGCATACGCGGATGGAGCGAGCACTTTTCAGAGCTGCTGAGGAGGGCAGACCTATAGTCTTGAGTGGGGCGGAGAATAGTCCAACGGTGGAGGAAGTCATTTTAGCGATTGAATCGCTAAAAGTTGGCAAATCCGCCGGTGTGGATGAAATTCGGCCAGAAATGCTTAAGGCATTGGGTAAAGAGGGAGTATTATGGCTCTCTCATGTCATTAAGGTGGCCTGGGAATGCGATCAGACACCTAGCGATTGTCAGATTGGGGTGATTGTCTCTCTTTTCAAAAATGGGGATAAAAAGAGTGCTCCAACTATAGGGGCATATCTCTTTTAAGTGTCCCCGGTAAGGACTACGCTAAGGTGTTGGAGGCGCGTTCTAGAGCTGTGGTCGAATCCAGGATAGGGGATGAACAGTGCGGGTTTCGTCACGGCAGAAGTACAACCGACCAGCTTTTCACTCTAAGAATGGTACTCGAGAAGGTTTGGGAGTACGCCAAACTAATCTACGGCTGCTTTGTAGATTTAGAAAAGGCGTATGACTGAGTTCCTCGAGGTAAACTCTGGAGGGTTCTGCAGGAGTATGGGATTGATGGTCCTCTGTTGAGGGCCATTCAGTCTCTATACACAAACTGTAGCAGCTGCGTTCGGGTTAACGGTAGTAAATCAACACCTTTCGCCGTGGGTGTTGGACTTCGCCAAGGGTGCGTCTTGTCACCTCTCCTTTTTATTATATGTATATATGGACTGGATGTTGCAGTGCAGCCGAGGCGAGGAGTGTTTCACATTGGGAGAGTTTAGGATAAGCCATCTTCTTTTTGCAGATGACTTAGTTGTCCTCACATCCTCCCAGACGGAACACCAGCGCGCCAGATAGGTTTGTGGCCGTATGTGCTGATGCTGGGATGAGGGTTAACGTGGACATATCCGAGGTTATGATTATTTCCAGAACACCTGTCCAATACACTCTACATGTTAGTGGAGTCCCATTGAAGCAGGTGGAGGAGTTTAAATATCTCGGAGTCTTCTTCACGAGTGATGAGAGGAGTAATACTTTGCTTTCCTGCAGCATTGGCCAAGCTGGGTCAATTTTGAAACAGCTTGGAAGATCTGTTATCAGGAAGACCGAGCTTGGTGTCAAAGCCAAGTTAGCGGTTTTTAGCTCAGTATTTGTTCCAACTCTCACCTATGGTAATGAAATTTGGGTATTGACCGAAAGAATAAGATCGCGAATACAAGCTGCCGAAATGAGATTCCTTCGTGCTGTTGTGGGAACTACTTCTCCGAACGGAAAGGGCTATGCTACGATGGTTTGGCCACGTGAGATGAATGTCGCCATCACCACGACTTCCCAAGCGTTCCTTGGATGCAATACCATCAGACAGGCGACCGTTTGGCAGATCCAGGGCGAGGTGGTTGGACCAAGTCCAAAAACTCATCTGGGTGCGCTTGGGCATAGCTCCTGATGAGTTAAGAGTCGATGGCGGAGGATCGGGTTGCCTGGGGATCCCGCGTGCGCGCATTACCCCGCCACTCTTTTAGTGGAACATGCGGGCGAAAAAGCTTACCAACAACAAAGTTGACCCTATACAAGACCCTTATCATGCCGGTCCTGCTGTGTGGCGCAGAAACATGGACACATTCAGAAGCAGATGAGGAACTCCTTGGTCGTTTCGGGAGGAAGATTTTGCGTGGGATTTTCGGTCTTATAACCGCAGACGGGGAATGGAGGAAAAGTTTCGACCACGAGCTTAACGGGTTGTACAGCAACATGAATCTTGTCACCCGTCTACGGATTCAACGCCTAAAATGGCTAGGCCAAGTAGAGCGAATGGACACCACAGCTCCAGCCCGAAGAGTCTTAGAGTCCAACCTCGAGGGACGAAGAAACAGAGGACGGCGCACACAGGTCAAAGGTGACCTCAGCCAACTGGGTGTGCCACAATGAAAAAGGCTAACAAAATATCGTATTAGTTGGAGGGGCATGTTAGTGGAGACCCAGGTTCAACCCCGAACTGTAGCGCTCGATAAAAAAAAGAAGAAGATGGTATAGGAGTTTGTGGTGCAAAGCATAGACTTAGATCTTAACACGGCCCTGTCAAGAGCCTTTTTACCCATAAGTAGTGCAAATAAAAAAAAGTCTTAAGCTTCCAGTATGTAAGCGAACGCCTCATAACTATCCGCATCAAGGCCAATCTCGGCAATATAAGCTTACTATGTGTCCACGCCCCCACAGAGGAGAAAGATGACCGACATAAAGACGACTTCTATGATCTCCTAGGCAGAACGTATGCGCAGTGTCCCAGCTATGACTCCGAAATCGTTCTAGGAGATTTCAATGCGAAGCTGGGTAAGGAAGCTATCATTGAAACGGTCATTGTAAAACAGAGCCTACACAACACCACGTCAGAAAACGGACTAAGGCTAGTGGACTTTATGGCGGGACATAACCTGGTAGTAGCAATTACACGATTCCCACACCTCAACATCCATAAGGGGACCTGGCGGTCTTTTGATCATATTGCGATCGACGGCAGACACTCCTCCAGCATCCTAGATGCCCGAGCCTTTCGAGGAGCCAACATCGACTCGGATCATTACCTTGTTGCAGCCAAGGTACGGATGCGAATTTCTCGGAACCAACGGAGTCGAGTAAGAACATCAAAATTTAACGTCGGAAAGCTGCAATCGCAGGAGACCGCGAGAACCTTCGCCGATCAAGTCTCCCTCAAGCTCTCTCAGGTCCCGATGCAATCTGCAGAAACCATAGAACAGCAATGGAGTCGTTGTCAGAAAGCCATTAGAGACGCCGCCTCAGATATACTCGGTTTCGAGCCACCACCGTCGAGTGCAGACAGGCCCATGTAGAGAAACAGAATGCATACATGGCCACATTGCATCGACGGACGAGAGCTGCCCGCGAGCTCTATGAACAGAAAAGGAGGGAAGAGCATGCGCTTCTGAGACGGAAAAAGAAGGAGCACGAGACGCGCGAGATCGAGGAGATGGAGAGATGTTACGGCAGGAACGACGTTCGAAAAATTTACCAGAAAGTAAAACGAACATGCCAAGGCTATAAAGCCAGAGCAGAAGCCTGCAGGGATGAGCACGGACAACTAGTAGTGGAGTCACAGTCGATGTTGAAATTTTGGTAAGACCACTTCTGCAGACTGTATAACGGCGATGACAGTCAAAATGCCGCCGCCAGGCAGAACGAACCATTTACAATTGACGAAGACGAAAGAGAATCCCGTCCACCCGACCTGGAAGATGTTAAGACAGCGATATCGAAACTTAAGTCTTATAAAGCTGCTGGAGCAGACGGACTCCCCGCGGAGCTGTTTAAAGCAGCTGGCGATGAGCTGGTTAGGAACAGGCACCAACTCATCTGCAAGATATGGTCGGGAGAACGCATGCCCGATGAATGGAATCTCAGTATCGTTTGCCCGGTCCATAAGAAAGGAGACCCCTATGACTGCGCCAATTACAGAGGGATAAGCCTCCTGAACATCGCGTACAAGATCCTCTCTGCCGTACTGTGTAAGTACCTGAAACCGTTCGTGGACAATCTGATGGGTTCCTACCAGTGTGGTTTCAGGCCAGGAAAATCCACGATAGACCAAATATTTACACTGCGGCAGATCTTGGAGAAGACCCATGAGTTCCAGGTCGACACACACCATCTTTTCGTCAACTTTAAAGCCGCGTATGACAGTGTTTATAGAGACGAGCTATACAGAGCCATGTCATGTTTTAACATTCCTGCCAAACTCGTCAGACTATGCAGGATGACTATGGAGATCTCTCGCTGCTCCATTAAGGTCGGAGGTGAACTAACCGACCCCTATGATGTGAAAAAAGGTTTTAGACAGGGTGACGCACTGTCATGTGATTTCTTCAACAACGCCCAATACAAAAGGTACGATCTACTTCAAGTCCACACAATTGCTTGCCTACGCAGATGACATTGACGTTATTGGACGAACAAAGCGAGACGTCAATGAGGCGTTCACAGGCATTGAAGCAGAAGCGGCGAAAGTGGGTCTAAGGGTAAATGGGGACAAGACAAAATATATGCAAATATGTCATCCAAGAAAGACGCCCAACACCGACGTCTTGGTCAGAACGTCACCTTCGACAGCTATATTTTTGAAGTAGTCAAGGACTTCGTCTACCTTGGCTTGATAGTGACAAGCAGCAACGACACCAGCGCTGAGATAAAACGCAGAATAACTCTTGCCAATTGTTGCTTCTTCGGGCTCAAGAGGCAATTGAGTAGTAGAGCCCTCTCTCGAAAAACTAAGGTTTCCCTCTACAAAACCTTAATCATCCCGGTCCTCCTCTACGGCGCTGAGGCTTGGACGTTATCAAAAGCGGATGAAGAGGCTCTTGGACGTTTCTAGAGGAAAATTCTGCGTGCAATCTTTGGTCCCGTTTGTGTAAACGGAGAATGGAGGAGAAGATTCAACCAAGAACTGTACGGGCTGTACAGCGACATCGGCCTGGTTAGACGTCTTCGGATCCAACGTTTAAGATGGCTGGGCCATGTAGAGCGAATGGACATCAACGCTCCGGCCCGAAGAGTCTTCGACTCCAACCCCGAGGGACGACGCAGCAGAGGACGACCGCATTTAAGGTGGCGCGCACAGGTGGAAGGGGACCTCAACCAACTGGGCGTGCGGCACTGGAAATGGCTGGCCGAAGATCGGGCCGGCTGGAGAGGCTTGTTGGTTGAGGCCATGGTTCACCCCGAACTGTAGCGCCATCAAAGTAAGTAAGTAATACAAACAAATAATATACACAGCGTTGCCCTGATAACCCTTTATTCTTCATAACATCATATATGATGACCGTTGTCCGACGCTTCATAATTTATTCCAAACGCATCCATAGTATGTTCTTTAATCATCTGTCGCAATAAACTCAATTCGGTTACGCTCCTTCGCTTGTGTTTACTATTGCAGTTTTACGATGTATCTCGCCGAGGTTTGGCACGTGATGGCTTTTGAAAACGAGTACCAATAGTACAGGTAGTGTAGTTTGTTTCTAGATCACGAAAGCTTCATAAATCGCCTTGTGATGCCATGATACCACGACGAAGAAGTTATCGTATTTAGCTATTGTCTGTTTGTTTTTTTTTTTTATTTTCATATTTCTTGAAGAGTGAATGAAAGTCGAGTGAAGAGCAATCATTTTCGCGTAAAATAATGAGTTAATTGGACAGACGATACGAGTCAGTATTCATAAAGCATAATCTGGATATGTATACGAAAAAGGTTATTCGACCGTTATATTCGGGTTTATTACCAATCATGAAGAGCACTTCATACGGCGAAGAAGAGTAGGTTATGATCTCGATGGCCACATTAGTACATCCGATAACTTCCTTAGAGTATCTATGTACACAATTCAATTTATCTGATGGCTACAGTAGTCACGCTGAGCGAAACCATGGACTAAGGACATGTATTTGATCGAAGCTTAAGGTATTCCATCAGTCAGAGAGTATCTCTATTACGAGTATACTACTGAGTTATCGAGTGATAGAAATGTTGGGGATATAACCATTTATTGCAGGAAGTACAAATATTCCACTCAACCAAAGTCAGTCGCATCTATAGTCAAACTTCTTCAGGTATAGTTCATACTCGCACCATATTAGTTCCATTCATTGAGAGGAAATCAAATACGACCGGGCGGGAAGTTCACTTTGAGAATTGTTTCTCCCAACGAACGTGCATTGTACTACAGTAGTTCTCGAAACTACTGATCTATTTCGTTTAAACTTGAGGAAGTTCGAAAAGTAACTTAACGTTACGAGTTATAGTACGAGTACCTATGTATCTTTGTTTTGTAGATAGCGTACACAATAACTCGAAATGCATTCCCAATTTAAGTAATGTGCAATGAGGGTACTTTGAGGATGCATCCCATCACACATATTGCTGACACTAATTGTATTGTAATTTTAACTAAAACTTCAAATGGACTGCGTACGGAGAGATACACTACATTGTAGTGCATACTCGAGGGGATGTGTGGTACAATTTATTTGCAAAACTTTCCTCATCTGTGGCGTGCTCCTAGAAATTTTAATTTTTTTTGATTTAGTGGTTGGTAGGCAAGTCGGTAAGTAATTTGGAAAATTCTTCGTAGTACTGTTGCACGTACATACATATGTGAGGCCATTTGGTATGGGGAAATGGAAATTGCGGAAATAGTATCTATAAATCGGTTAACGTTATAATGGGATTTTGCAAATAGCTTACTCGTCGATTTTTTAATTAAAATGTTATGCTGTGAACGAAACAATTCGAATGGCAATGGAAATTTAATTAATAGTAGTCAGTCGTATCCCTATGTGTAGTGAGCTATGTTTTATGACGTGTGGAAAACGTACTCAAATTAATGCATCATTTCAGGGGATAAAATGCCTCCACAGGGATAGGTAAACGCTTTTTTCCATGTCTTCGTTTTTTTATTTTTATTTTTAGAAAATATCCATTCGATTAATTGCAATTCAATTAATTAATAGATATTTGCATGCCGTAGTGGGTCTAGAGATAATGTTGGCAGCACTGCTCGGGCTCTATCAAGGTGGGTGAGGTATAAAGTAGGGCAAGTACATCCACCGGGAT
Organism: Eumerus sabulonum; assembly: GCA_951905685.1. Taxonomy (NCBI): domain Eukaryota; kingdom Metazoa; phylum Arthropoda; class Insecta; order Diptera; family Syrphidae; genus Eumerus; species Eumerus sabulonum. The sequence goes on from OX645063.1 coordinate 103,598,538, forward strand.
CGAATCCCGACATAGCCATGTCATCGAACGTGTTTTTCACGGTGTTTCTCCTCAGCGGGGTTCTGACAAAACCCCCTTTAGTAAAATTGTCATGAAAAGATTCTCGAAATTCGTCGTTCGGAACCGGCAATAAACTGTAGGTCCCTTTCACCAACGAAATCACACACAACTTGGGTGATTGAGAGAAGCTCGGCTCAGGTTCTTCATGGACGGTAAGGCCAACATACATACATACAAGTACATCCACCCTGATGAGTTCTTCTTCTTCTTAATGGGCGCTACAGTTCGGGGTGAACCTGGGCCTCCACCAAGATGCCCCTCCAACTAGCACGATCTTTCGCTAGCCTTTTCCATTGCCGCACACCCAGTTGGCTGAGGTCCCCTTCCACCTGTGTGCGCCATCTTAATTGCAGCCGCCCTCTGCTTCTTCGTCCCTCGGGCTTGGATTCAAAGACTCTCCGGGCTGGAGCTGTGGTGTCCATTCGCTCAACATGGCCCAGCCATCTTAGGCGTTGAATCCGTAGACGCCTGGCTAGACTCATGTCACAGTACAGCCCGTAAAGCTCGTGGTTGAATCTTTTCCTCCATCTCCCGACTGCGCTTATAGGCCCAAAAATCACGCGCAAAATCTTTCTCTCGAACCGACCAAGGGCCTCCGCAACCGCTTTTGATAGTGTCCATGCTTCTGCGCCGTACAACAGGACCGGGATGATAAGGGTCTTATATGGAGTCAACTTTGTCGTCCGGGAGAGGGCTCTATTACTCAATTGCCTCCTGAGCCCAAAGAAAGAGCGATTGGCAAGAGTGATTCTGCGTTTGATTTCGGAACTGACGTCGTTGTTCCAGGTCACTGCGGAGCCCAAGTAGACGAAGTTCTTAACTACCTCGAACTTATATCTGCCTATACAAACGTTCTGGCCAAGACATCGGTGGTGAGCGTCCTTTTTTGATGACAGCATATTTAGTCTTGTCCTCGTTTACCGCCAAACCAATTTTCGCCGCCTCCATCTCAATACTCGCAAACGCCTCATTGACATCTCGCTGTGATCTACCTATTATGTCAATGTCGTCGGCGTATGCAAGGAGTTGCGAGGATTGTGAAATAGATTGTGCCTCTTGTATTGGCCAGTGATATTTGCACAATCATTTCCAATATGATGTTCGGATGGAGCAGCGAGCATTCTCCAAAGTCATCCTGCATAGTCGAACGAGTTTAGCAGGTATGTCAAAGGTAGACATAGCGTTGTATAGCTCGTCTCTAATTACGCTGTCGTATGCGGCTTTGAAGTCGACAAATAGGTGGTGAGTGTCGACTTGAAATTCATTGGTTTTTTCCAGGATCTGCCGTAGTGTGAAGATTTGGTCGATGGTGGACTTCCCTGGCCTGAATCCGCACTGATAAGGACCAACCAGCTTATTTACAAAAGGCTTCAGGCGTTCACATAAAACGGCAGAGAAAATTTTGTAGGCGATGTTAAGGAGACTTATTCCTCTATAGTAGGCGCAATCAGAGGGGTCTCCTTTCTTGTGGATCCGGCATACGATGCTGAGACTCCATTCCTCGGGAATGCTTTCCTCTAATCATATCTTACGGATGAGCTGGTGCATGCTCCCAACCATGTCATCCTCAGCTGCCTTGAAGAGCTCTGCCGACAGTCCGTCTGCGCCAGCAGGATATTTTTTTTTTATATGTAGGGCTAGTGCTATCAATAGTAATGCGGCACTGCGACCTTTGCAGATCTATTGTGCCTGCTAGCCGATTTAGCCGAGTAGCCTCTCCACCTCCACAATGAAGTTGAGAATGCTTCTCGTAGGAGCCAGGGTGATCCCCTCAGGAGTCATAACTTCACTGAGAAGGATACGCTTCCTAAGATGGCAGAGAGCAGCACACTCACACAGTATGTGTTCTGCCGTCTCATCGTCCTCAAGACAGAGCCGACACTCAGTTTCAGACGAGAGGCTAATTTTGTTTAAATGATATCTCAGACCGCAGTGTCCCGTTAGATAGCTGACTGGTCTTCTGATATCCATCCTATTGAGTTTGAGTATGTCCATAGGGTGCTTGTTCAGGGGTCGTATAAGTCGTTTAAATTGACGGAGTCCCCGAACGCTGTTCCAAAAGGACAGGTGTTGCAATTTTTCCCACTTGTCTAAGAAGTAATTTACCTTAGACCCGGGAATGCCGCAGAATGGTTCCGGACCTATATATTTGTCGCTGGAACCTTTCCTGGCAAGTTGGTCGGCAATTTCATTGCCCTTGATACCTTTATGTCCTGGCACCCACCAAAGTTTAACATTGTTTCTTTTGGCGAGGTCTTGTAGGGCGTCATGGCATTCCTTGACGGTTTTTGAATTCGTGCTGTACGAACCCAGCGCTTTAAGCGCTGCTTGGCTATCAGAGAGTATGTTGATGGTTACTCTTCTGATGCCAGTCTCAAGATTTAGATTTACGCATGTTAGGATGGCATGCAGCTCTGCTTGGAAGATGCTGGGACTTATTCCCAGTGCCTTCGAGATTTTGCGTTTTGGTCCAAAGATGCCGGCGCCAACGCCGGAAGCCATCTTGGAGCCATCCGTGTACCACCTAAGGCCTTTGACATTTAGCAGGGGATCACTGTTTTTCCATGCTGAGCGGTTTGGGATCAATATCTCAAATCTCTTGTCAAAGGTGAAGGTGTGTGGCAGTGCGTCCGAGACTGTAGTAATCATATCCAGCTCGGGAAGGTGTTGTAATATGGACATGTGGCCTGCGGGTCTACATGGCATATTTGTTTCCGAGCAGAGGATTCTGATTGCACTGCGTAATGCCACCTTTTTGATAAAAAGGTGCAGTGGAGTGAGTCCAATGAGTGCTTCTTGGGCTGCCGTGGGGCAGGTTGGCATAGCGCCTGTGCCAGCAGCTTTATTCGACTGGAGCTTCGATATGTATGTATGTTGGCGTTACAGTCCAATGAGGACCTGAGCCGAGCTTCTCTCAATCACCCATGTTGTGTGTGATTTAATTTTCACATAGGTGAAAGGGACCTACAGTTTATTGCCGGTTCCGAACGGCGAATTTCGAGAAGCTTTTCATGACAATTTTACTACAGGGGGTTTTGTCAGAACCCCGCTGAGGAGAAACACCGTGAAAAACACGTTCGATGACATGGCTGTGTCGGGATTCGATCCCGTGTCATCGGCGTCAGAGGCCAACACACTACCCACTGCGCCACGGTGGAGCTTCGATATGGCAATCTTAATTTCGTCGAGGTCAGGGGGACAGAATTCTCTGCGGTCACCGTCGATTAGAAATGGATCACACAGAAACGGCTCAGCACTGCTCAATATAAAAATATTAGCATTTCAGTCGCCTTTTGCCCCCGAGCTTGTTATGTCAAAAATGTCTTCTTTGGTGTCAAAAACGCTAAGAGAATCCTCACATAAGTTAGGTTTTGAAGAGCTGCAAGTTTGCTGTGACTGAGCAAGGGCGTGCAATCGAAGAGCATCTTTTTCATACTTCATCATTTGACTATGAGTTATAGATGCCAAACCAGCATTGTACAGATTAAGATCAGCTTTTTGGCGGTCTTATCTTTTAATTCGTTTACCTTCAAAACGACATTAAAGCTAAAGCTCAGACTCAACCTACGCGGACAACAGAAATACATAAATCCTATGAATGTCGTGGTAATCTGAAAATGTTCTTATTTGCTTCACTCTACCCGAAAGGCTTTCAAAATGAGCTTGAGCTAATTACGTTACATACAAGTATCTGTCAAGTATTTATGCTCTCTGCTCGTTGTAAATTTAAACTCAAGGTTACCGTGTTCTGCTCTGAATAAAACACTCCAAACCATTCACCACAGGTCGTTCCACGTAGCCAGAATGCGTCCCTAATTACGCTAACAAAGTGCCTTCTCATTCATGTATTTATAAGCGCATTTCCAAAGAACTTGACGAACTACGAGTAAATACACTAAAGGGGCTTTAACACATACACAAACAAAATATAAAAAATCATGCTTCCGTCCGGTCCTTAATGCGATGACGAGTCACAACAAAACTTTATGTTAAAAAGGTTAAATCCTCTCTTATCCTTCTCACGTACTCATTTACATAGGCATACATGCACACAAAGTTTGCATGAAATGGTGTACGCACGCCAAAGGCAACGTACAATTTAGTTGCAGCTACTATTCCTGGTGGTGGTGGTGCTGCCGTTATCGTTAGCTGCGTGCATTTTCAATCATCCTCAAACGAATCCTTGCATTGACGTTGTTCTACTTTTGAGAACAAAAAAAAAAAAATGAACCTGTCGTGCAAGCACAGAGGGAGCAGGATCCCATAACGAATGAAAAATCCGCGGAACATTGAACGTAATGTCATCATAGAACAACACTGTTTGACGAGCAGATTATGTCACGTTAGCTACGTTAGTGCAGCATTGTTGCCACTATCCGTATCTAACGTTCATTCATTTCATTCTAATAGAATCGTGCCACACTGCCGCGGGGTTGATCCGCGTCCTTCGGTACGTAGTCACAAAAGAATGTTTTTAGTCCTCGGTAAGAGGTCAACGGTTGACCCGCGTGTGATGTTAAAAAATTGAAAATGCAAATAATCGACAATGACAAGGAAAAGGTCGACCGAATCACACACCCAATACAAAACCATTTCGTTCGTCTTTGTCATTTCAATACACTTTGAGTTAGCTGGATGGTTCCTACAGCAGCAGTGTCCTTGATTTCATGTGATACTTGGTCTGGATGTCATGGCTCTAGCTCATCCGTTCGCCGCCACTCGTGAGAGTTTCATTTTGATGGACAAATAACTCACGCTCAGTGCACCTGAAATCGCATTTTACCTCAACATCATGACGGTGGTGGGCTTCCTTGAACCAAATTGCTCGCCAAGCCCATGCCCAAGTACTCGTGACACCCGCAGAAGCCGAAGACTATAGTTTCTTGAATGAATCGTGAATGCGCTCAACTTCTTGATTCTTTTTTTCTTGAGAAATATGTCATAAGTTACCTCGTCTACCATCGCCTGTATATTGTCAGAGTGTAATGATGGGGTGGCATCCAAATATAGAAATGAAATAAAAACGGAAAAGGAAATCTAAAGGAAGAGCACAGGAAGCGGAATGAAAAAGGAAAAGGAAATACTCGTCATTGTCGGAGATGAATAATTATAAGAGGACTTTAAGTTCATTTTTCGACTCTCTCGACTTTGGTTGCTAGGACCTTATCCTTTGTCGTCCTTTTACGTTTTTTTTTTTTTTTTTTTTTTCTAATATTCTGCTGCGGGTCTTCTTCCCTTTCGGCAATCATTACTTATCCCCATCGGTTGTGAAGGTGAATTGAAATCCTACTGAAAGGAAGTTAAACTCTATAAGTCATAAGGGGGTTAGGTGGGGTGGGTGGCACAAAGTTTCAACAAAAAAACCCCACTGTTCAGTGGGTCACAATTTACCGGAAAAACACATTAGCTAATGCGAATGGAATGGAAAAGTCATCATCATCTCTTACGAAATTAACATTTTAATATTTAATTAGGCAAGCGGGTGATGAGAACGAGCATAGGGTGCGAGCCCTTGCACCCAACACTCAAGTCTAAAGTTGAAGTGCAAATAACCGATTCAAATTGGATTAAGGACTTTCCGCTTTTGACTGGAGGTTAGTGTGGACGGGCTCATTTGCCAGCGATAAATAGAATAAATTATTGAGTTAACACGGAAAGTAGTAAAGTATATCTACTCGCTACTAAATGTCACCCACCACATACGATGTTGATTTATTGCGCCGAAATGTATATCACTTGTAGTAGTTCCTTGGCACTTTAAGGATATTTAAATGCGAACAAGCGATTCCTGATATCGTTGTGCAAACATAGGCGCTTTTTTCCTTTGAAAGTCAGTGTGCTGAGTAAAGATAAAGGACAAAGTGCCTACTTGCCAAGTATACGAGTATAGTAGTGTATGAGTACATGGAGAGTACAGAGAGAGGCGACATCTGCTCCGCGGGTGGGTGGCAGACATGAGAATACATTAGTGTGCTGTCAGATGATTTGCTTATTTGCAATTTGTATTTCTTTATACATGCTGATCGCATTAGAGGATGCGAATTGAGGTTAATATCCGATATAAACTGTCGAGTGTTTTATCTGGGGCAATATAACGGTTCTAATCAGTCTTGGTCATTTTTAGGAGTTCTAGGTTAGGTTAGGATGACGTGATAGGCGTAAGCCACACTTAGGCCGAAACCGGCCCATTGTGATACCACCTGGATCAGGTAACCCTGATCCGCTACCTGTGAACCAACCGGTGCTTCTAATAAAGCGGTGGAGTTGAGCTATTTTTTGATTTGCTAGCTCACTCAGATTGCCGAAGAAGGGCGCGCCGAGGTAAGTCCTCCTGCGATTCGCAAAAGAGGGACACGAGCAGAGGAGGTGGTGTATTGATTCCTCCTCCTCTTCGTCCATGCAGCCGCGACAGAAGTCATTGTAGGGTAGCCCCAGTCTGGCGACGTGTTTTCCAATGGTGCAGTGACCTGTAATGACACCCACTAGAGTGCTTAAGGTTGTCCTTTTAGTTACCACCAGGTCCCTGGTTCGTCCTAAGTTTAACTTAGGCCACAATTGTTTGGTGATAAAGCCGATATTGCTCTCATTCCATTGGAGATTGGTCTCCTCTATGGTTTGAAGCTTTATCATGGGCTTTACCGTACTTATTGGTGTTTCTAGGTATCCGAGGGTAGGTAGGCTGAGTGTGCTTGACCCTAACTTTGCGAGTTCGTCGGCCGCGCAGTTTCCTGGAATATCCCTATGCACGGGAACCCACAGTATTTTAATGTTGAACTGTTCAGCCATCTCATCTAGACATAGGTGACAGTTAAGGGATGTTTTTGATTTGTGGGTTACCGCTGCCAGGGATTTTATCGCAGATTGGCTATCCGTGCAAATGATAATATCCCTTGTGGATATTACATTGATCCTGAGCCATGCCAGGGCCTCCGTTATCGCAGTTATTTCTGCCTGAAACACACTACAGTAATTTGGGAGTCTAAATTATAGGTTGAGGTTAAGTTCCTTGGAGTAGACCCCACTGCCTACACCCGACTCCATCTTAGAGCCATCGGTATAGAGGGAGATCGAGTCCCTTGGTATGACTTTCCCTTCAGCCCATTCCTCTCTGGATGGAAAGACAACTTCGAAGTTCCTGGTGAACACATTCTGCGGGTTGATGTAGTCAGTGTCCATGGGTACCTTGAAGTGTTTTAGAATAGAGGTGTGGCCTTTTTGAGATGTGGGCCATTTTCTTATGCTCCTCATCCTTAGGGCCGCGCATGCAGCAACTTGCTTGCTGAAAAGGTTTAATGGTGGAAGATGTAGTAGAACATTTAAGGCCTCCGTGGGGGTTGATCTGATCGCTCCGCTTATATATTAGCTGGCCGATCTTTGTACCTTCCCCAGAAGGATTCGATTGACTGCTTTGTCCAGAGCAGTCCACCAGACTACGACGCCCTACAGGAGGATAGGCCTTATGATTGCTGTGTAAAGCCAGTACATAATGCTTGGTTAGGAGTTCTAATCAACCCTAAATTATTATTTTTATTATTTTTATATTATTATTTTTTACCGGATACGAACCTAAAAGAGCCGAAAACCTGCTTTTATTGCCGCTGGTGAGAATATTAGGCCGTTTCCCTCGATTATTAGGCGATTTCTTACAGAAGACACCATCCGCTTAGGTGAGTTTAGTCTAATAGCAGCCATTTTTACATCACCCAGAATGTGTAAAATAGAATAGCTCAACTTGTGGAGTAGCTGTAGTGATGTTTGTGGTCTCAAAATGTAGTTATTGATATTTGCTACAAGAAAAAAAGACAATTTTTAGAGTACAGTTACAAAGTAATTTTAATTTTGCACCTAACTTTTAAGCTCACTTTCGTAAAAACTTGCATCCGACGTAAACAAAGCAGTTTTAACTTTATGGTCTATAAGGCGCTGTCGGGATAAATTCAAAATTTCACCGGTTCCTGAATCGGATATTTTTAAGTGCTGAATCCCGCAGATTTTAGTTATGCCTTCAAGTTAGTTCTAAATCAATATGAACAAAATCTGGGCCTTTTAGAAAAACGTTCGCCATTTCTGTTCAAAATCGTTTTTGTTGTTTTTTTTTTTTTTTTTGTAACATTACTGCTATTTCAACAATTCTTCTCTTGAGGACGCCGTGGCAGAGTGGTTAATGTGTTGGAAGCACGTCTGGCGGGTTTGAATCCCGATAACTACAAAGCCATCGAATGTTTATTTCGCGGGGTCCCTTCTCGACGGGCTACTGACAAATCCCCCATAGTATCTATACTTGCCATGAAAAGCTTTTCAATTCACGCCGTTGGGCAGAGTTCCAGTATAGGCTCCAAAAGTTTTATTTACATTTAAATTCAAGCCCAGGCTTAACTGAAAAGAGAAGGGCCCAGTTTGAAGGTCTAGGCCTAAAAAATTATAAAATACTGAGCATTTGTCCTGAAATCATAGAGGTGATTAGGTTAGATCAGTTTATCTAATAGTTTCAGACAATTTAGGCACTCTAGGTCCAGTGCTAATTCTTGATCTTTTTTAACTAAAAATTTATTGAGGAGCTAACGTCTTATGTACGGGTGAGTAGTTAAGAGTCGTGACCGGCCTCATTAGCTCATCTATAGAACCTGCCCTTCAGTCCTTTCGGTCGTACTTCTTATTCCATTTCAAAGGCACCGATGAAGAGAAATGCTTTTTCTATACTTTGGTCTCGTTTGAAAGCAGGGTAGTAGAAATCTACAATGAAATGCGTGCCGTTTACTGGTATTAACCTAAGAATTTTTGATAGAATACCAAGGGATTTGACTTCTTGTATCGCGCTTTCTCTTGCTGTTAATAGATTCTCTATTAAGATCAGATAGAAATAAAAACGGAAAATGTAGGGTGCGCAGCTTGTTTTTTTTTTTCCCCCTGTTTTCCGGAGAAAAATGAGAATGAGCTTCAGTGCTGTAGAGTTAAGAGATTGGACTCCCCACGTAAGCCCCAAGGATGCGCCATCGTGCGCGAGCAAAGGCGGGACAGTCACAGAAGGTACACGTCCCACTAATACCAATCATGTAGAGATGCTTCGCAACAGTGTAATAGTCCATAATGCGGCCGTAAGTCTTCTGGGGTAAATTATCCTTAAGGATAAGAAGAATGCTGCGGAATTCTTGCAGACATCAGGGCATACGTGCTTAGTCATCCTGTTTCCTGTTATTCTCTCCCTCTACGATTGTGTGTATTAAACACCCAATCGTTGATGATTGACTGTGGAAGCAGGTAGACCCAAGGCGTATCCAGATCCTCAGAAACTGTCCCCTGAGCTCATTCTGGTAAGTTCATCATAGATCTCCTTTTCTGGGATCTCTAAATGACCTGGGACCCAAGAAAGCCCTAGTGAGTTTAGTCTACTGACTTTGTTCGAAAAGGTTTTAAGTTCATACACTAACTTGGAGCTGGTTAAAGGGACAGTGCACTGTAAACGCGTATGTTTTTACCCTTCCACCTATGCCTCACAACATAGTGCATGGCCCTCAGGATTACGTATATCTCTGATTGAAAAACAGACGCATATTCTTCCAACGAAAAGGAGCAGTCGGCCGTTTTCGCATTCAAAGAAAACCGTGACATGGGATGACAGGTATCATTGCGTCGGAAGGCATATTCCTGAGACAAGGGTCGCACTGTCATTCCAATGCGAGTTATACCAAATACCACTTCTTTCGAGTCATGGCTTTCAATGCAACAAGCAGCACCCGGCGTGCTGGGGACAGTCCCTGTACAGCTGAAACAAACCGTTTTTTGGAGTTTGGTGAAAGTGATTACAATGTGTTAGCCTGTTCCACCAGACAACCGATGCATATGAAATTAACGGTCATATCATGTCTTGCTAAAAGCACCTTTGTATTGCCAGAACGCTGACAGCCCTTTGGTGGTTTTTGACTCAACATGGAAATACAAATACGAAAGCGAAAAATATGGAATTCGCAAAACCGGCCCCATTACAATAACTTCCCACTGGGAAGTTCAAAATACTTAGCTTCGAGATAGGAATGCCTTTTAGCACCAGTTGAATGCCTTTTAGCACCAGTTGAGTCGTACCAGTATTTTTCCTCCTTCTCCTGAAGAGAACAACATCAGTATTGAGGTGATTAACTGAAAGCCCGTATCTCGTGCACCGCTTATAGATCAGATTTCTTTTGAGACAGTCGGTCGCTAAAGATGAGTCGACAGAGAGAACGGCAACATCATCCATATAGGCATGGGCATATATTCCAGGGATATTAAGAGCATCGAGCAGAGAACCAACCATCATGCAGCATAATAGCGGAGACATGACGCCACCTAGCGGGCACCCTTGTTTGTGCCAGATTTGACACCGAGACCTGCATCAGCGATCAATGTGCTTTACGCCAGCATTGTTTTGATCCACAAAAGCAGTGCTTTATCTACGCCATGTCGCGTTATCAAAAGCACTCTAGCATTCTATCCTCCCTACTAGGTTTTGAAGCGTAGTCTCGCAGGATTTTCCGCGCTAATAAGTATATTGCATCTCCGAGAGAGGATGCGTTCGAAGAGCGACCTTGCGCACGTGCAGCTCTACTATTCTCCCCATGCTTTTCAGCAAGAAGGATGTTAGACTAATTGGTCTAAAACTGTTGATGAGTGAATAATCCTCTTTCATTATTTTGGGATTAAAGACTACTTTCACCGTGAGCCAGGGGATAGATATAAATGAAAGTGCCAGGTTAGCAGTGAAAGTTCTTTTCAAGGTAAGAAGCAGCTGCCATATGACTTTTTGCAGCAAAACAAGGTATATCCCGTCGGTGCCTGGCGATTAAAAGCAATCAAAGAATGCCACAGCAAATTTAAGGACCTCACAGCTTGTAGTCACTAGATGGTGTGACACATTCATTTTAGACTGCAGTTTTGTTGTACTTCTATAAAAAAAGCTAAAAAGGTTGCAAAAACGTACCGAAAAATTTGTGGCGTGTACATTAAAAACGCCTGAACTTAGGAGTGGTTTGATCGATTCCGTTTTGGAAATTTGGGTATCAGAGGTGCACCTGATTCTGGTCAAAGTTACAGGTTAGACCTTAAATATTCTAAAGACCTATTGTAGGAATTTTAGGCACGATGGGGGCATTCCGCACTACAATGACTGCTAACATAATTCTCATCTAATATGACTAATTGCAATTCGGTTTTTCTATAGAAAACGCACTTCAAAGAGGTCATAGTTAAGTGCAAATTGACGGAAATGCATTATATCTAAACGCTAAGCAACGGTTTAAGTTAAATAGCCAAGCTCACATTCCGGCTTTGTCCTCTTTCACGTCTAATTTTAGACTGGTCCGGTTTGATGAATTAATTATTTACACGTAGACGTTCGAGAAGTGTACTGACTTTCAACTTCATATGAAAACAATGTGGTCTAAGCCCTCAACGAATCAGGGCCCTTGAATTGTTGTCAATACCTCACACAATGCACCCAGACACCTTAACCCTCATGCTGATTCATTCAAACTGATTAACGAGCTACGGGACCAAGTTCGCCTCGTGCTCGTATATTCTTTTTTTTTTTTTTTGTGGCGTTACAGCCCATGAAGGACCGGAGCCAAGCTTCTCTTCAATCACCCATGGTGTGTGTGATTTATTTTTCCCACAGGTGAAAGGGACCTACAGTTTAATGCCGACTCCGAACGGCGTGAGTCGAGAAGCTTTTTCCAGGCAAGTTATCCTACGGAGGGTTCTGCCAGTACCCCGCCGGGGAGAGACGCCGCGAAATAAACATTCGATGGCGTTGGTGTTATCGGGATTCGAACTCGCTCATCGTGCGTCAGAGTCCAACACACTAACCACTGTGCCACGGCACCCTCGTGCTCGTATATAGAAAGGATAAAAAAGCTGCAGGGTCAGATGGGATTCCAATCGAATTCTATAAGTATGGTACCAGTAGGCTATTAGATAAACAAGGTCAACAACATTTTTGACCTTGGCACAGTACCGCAAAGGTTTAAAGACCAACCAAAAAACCAATTATCGAGGCGTATCCTTCTTAAATGCTAGATTTTGCCGCTATATTGCAGAAGAGACTGGGAACATGGATAGAGAACAGTTACTTGTTTGCAGAATTCCAGGCCCCTGAATCTTTCATCAACAGGAGGAGGAAGCTGTACGTTTTCTTTGTGGATTTCAAGGCCGCCTTTGACTCGGTTAATCGACATGCCCTCTTTTATAAGCTGTATGGGATGGGGATGTCATTTTAATTTGGAAAGGTTATGCAAAGTTTATACGATGATGCCATAGTTGCAGTATGGAACGGCGAGGCCCTATCAGAATGGTTTGGGACAGGGTCGGAAGTACAACAGGGGTGTGCACTGAGTCCAAGTTTATTTACGCTTTTTGTGGACGATTTAACGAACTTAATGACAGGAGGAGTGGAATTCGCTGGAGTACTAGTAAAAGCTCTTCTGTTCGCGGATGACATCGTTCTCTTGGCGCATTCACCGGAATCCTTGCAGTAGATGATTAATCGACTTTACGAGTATTGCAGGCTGTGGGGACTTATTGTTAATTTGGAAAAATCCAAAATAATGATTTTTCAAGGAAGAGGTGGTAGAAGCACTAGCAGGGAACAGTGGCAGTAGCAGTATAACGGAGAAGGAGTAGAAGTCGTGAAGGAGTACAAATATCTGGGGGTTTATCTGACTAGAAACCTCTGTATGAAAAGACACTTCAGGGAGAAAATCTATAAATGTAAGACGGCCATCAACATCAACTGGAAGAATATTTTGAATAACGCAAGCATTGCTCATAGCAGCAAATTTAGGGTCTTCAAGGCTGTATCCCAGTCTATAATGTTCTATGCAGCGCAAATATGGGGAAGTAAACAATATGAGGATGTCGAGAAGTTACAGCGTTATTTTATTAAGAGGCTCTACAGGCTCCCTCACAATACGCCTAATTACATGATCATGTTAGAAACAGGACTTACCCCCAAATTTGTCAAGACGTTAAAGCTGCAAATGGACCACATTCTGAAGGCTTTAAGCTGGCAGGACAACAAGCTTCCGAAAAAAGCGGCCCTACAAGCAATAGGAAATAGAACTGGATGGTACTCGGAGTGGTTAGAGCTGGCGCAAGGATGCGGTGTGGAACTGAGCTTCGAGGATAGAAACTGGAAAACAACAGATCTTAGAGGGTGTAGAGGAGCAGGCTAGGCGGAAATGTATAGAGGATGTAAGAGAGTCTCTTCATCGAATGACATACAGTCAATTGGACTACAACCTGGGGAGGAATAATTACTTCAAGGACGAGTTGAGCATCCAGGAGATTTAGATGATGCTCAAACTTCGTGGGGAACTCTTAAAACTAAACTTTATGCCTCACAGAGAAGGTCTGCCTGGGAAGATGCCCGATTCTAAGGGAAACAAGAAGAAGTGTATTCGGTCGAGATCTTCTGTCGGAAGCAGAAATGATAGGGCTACTCAACGAAATGAACGTTCGTAAATTGTATTGTGATTTAGCTTTAAGGTATAGGGAAAGGATACTGAATGAGCATTTTTGAATACCTTGTGTGTGTCATTTTTATTATATGTCAATCCGGCAGACGGCAATGCCATGCAAACTGATTTGTAAGATTATTTTGTAAATGATATACTTACTTACATACTTAGGTGGCGCTACAGTCCGTGGTGAACCTGGGCCTCAACCAACATGCGCCTCCAGCTGGCACGGTCTTTGGCCAGCTGTTTCCATGCCGCACGCCCAGTTGGTTAAGGTCCCCTGCCGTCCTCTGCCAAGTGTTCCTTCCGGGGTGGATTCGAAGACTCTTCGGGTAGGAGCTGTATTTTCCATGCGCTCTACATGGCCTAGCCAGCTTAGACACTGTATCCGTAGACGTCGTACCAGGCCGATGTCGCTGTACAACCCATACAGTTCTTCATTATATCTTCCCCCCCATACACCGTTTGAACAAACGGGACCGTAGATAGTGCGCAGAATTTTCCTCTCGAAACGACCAAGGGCATCTTCATCCGCTTTTGTTAAGGTCCAAACCTCTGCGCCGTAAAGGTCTTATATAGTGTCACTTTGGTTTTCCGAGAGAGGGCTCTACTTCTCCATCGCCTCTTGAGCCCAAAGAAACAGCGCTGGTGTTATTGTCGTTGGTCATCAGTGAGCCAAGGTATACGAGTATACCACTTTAAAGTTATATCCGCCCACGGTGACGTTCTGGCCAATACGTCGGTGTTGTCCGTCTCTTTTAGATGAAAGCAGATATTTGGTTTTGTCTTCATTAATCTTGAGACCCATCTTAGCCGCTTCTACCTCAATGCTCACAAAGGCCTCATTGACGTCTCGCTGTGTCCGTCCAATCACGTCAATGTCGTCGGCGTACACAAGCAATTGCGTAGACTTGAAATAAATCGTACCTCTTGTGTTGGCCAGTGACTCTTGCACGATCTTTTTAAGCACGATGTTGACAAAGTTGCATGACAGCGCGTCACCTTGCCTATATCCTTTTTAACATCAAAGGTCTCGGTTTGCTCATTACCGACCTTAATGGAGCAGCGAGAATTCTCCATTGTCATCCTGCACTGTCGGACGAGTTTGGCAGGGATGTTAAAACTAAACATGGCTTTGTATAGCTCGTCTCTATATACGCTGTCATACGCGGCCTTGAAATCGACGAAGAGGCGGTGAGTGTCGATTTAGTATTCCTGGGTCTTCTCCAAGATTTGCCGTAGCGTAAATATTTGGTCTATTGTGGATTTACCTGGCCTGAAACCACACTGATAAGAGCCGATCAGGTTATCCACAAACGGTTTCAGGCGTTCAGACAATACGGCAGAGAAGGACTTATATGCGATGTTAAGGAGACTTATTCCCCTATAGTTGGCGCAGTTATAGGGGTCTCCTTTCTTATGGACCGGGCAAACGACGCTGAGATTTCATTCGTCGGGCTTGCTTTCCTCCGACCATATCTTGCATGCACCTTACAAGCTCATCTCCAGCCGCCTTAAGAAGCTCAGCAGACAGGCCGTATGCGCCCGCGGCTTTATTAGACTTAAGTCTTGATATTGCTATTTTGACTTCGTCTAGGTCGGGTGGACTGAATTCTGTTTCATTGTCGTCCATTACGAATGGCTCGTTCTGCCTGACAGCTGCATCTTGTCTATCATCGCCGTTATACAGTCTGCAGAAGTGGTCTTTCCAAATCCTCAGCATCGACTGCGACCCTACTACCAGTCCCCGATTTTCATCCCTGCAGGCCGCCGCTCTGGCTTCGTAGCCATGGCATGATCGTTTCATCTTATTGTAAAACTTACGGGCGTCATTCCTGCGGAAGCGTCTCTCCATCTCCTCGATCTCACGCTTTCCGTGCTCTCTCTTCTTTCTTCTGAAAAGCGTGTGTTCCTCTCTTCTCTTCTGCTCATAGATTTCGCGAGCAGCTCTCGTCCGTCGTTGCAGCATGGTTTTATATGCCTCTTGTTTTGCTGCATGGGTTTGTTCTCATTGTTCATCGAACCAGGGGTTTCTAGGTGGTGGCGGTTGGAAACCCAGCACCTCTGAGGCAGCGTCTCTGACGGCGCTCTGGCAATGCGCCCATTCCTGCTCTATTGTTTGTGCTGCTGTGGGCGGATTTTGAGAGAGCTTGGAGGAGACACGATCGGCAAAGATTCTGGCAGTCTCCTGCGATTGTAGCTTTCCGACGTCAAACTTACGTTGTACTACTCGACTGCTAAGCATTCTTGATATCCTCATTCGTACCTTGGCTACAACAAGGTAGTGGTCCAAGTCGATGTTGGCCCCTCGGAAGGTTCGTACGTCGAGAATGCAGGAGGAGTGTCTGGCGTCGATCGCAATGTGATCAATCTGGTTGGTGGTCGATTGATCAAAAGACCGCCAGGTACCCTTGTGGATGTTGAGATGGGGGAATCGCGTGCTTGCTACAATAAGCTTACGCCCCGCTAGGAAATCAATTAGCCCTAGTCCGTTGTCGTATGTGGTGTTATGGTTGCTATGCTTTCCTATGATAGACTCAAATATGTCCTCTTTGCCCAGTTTGCGTTAATATCTCCTGGGAGATATCCCCCCTTCATTGGCATATACGTTGAGTAAATTTCATCTATTAGACTCTGACATAGTAAGGGGCTTATAGTGCCAACCATAGAACATTTTCAGCACTCCGGACGGTTTCGAAAAAGTTTAATCGCACAATCGTCTGTAAAGATATAAATCAATCACGACAATGAAGGGAAAGAGTCAAATCTATGCGGGACCATCTCTCGCACTGATCACCCATCTCGGATTCCAATTGAGTGTAATTCGATTATGAGTTACGATATTCCCGGGTCGCCAACTACAAGTGTAATAAGCTCCGTATTCAAGTCAAACAACAGTGAAAAGAAAAGAGGAAAACGACACACAATAGCCTCGTGAGAATTTCGGGCTTAATGTCCCAATTATAACGCAATCCAGTACGTTGGGAAGCGGCACATCGGACCCGGGTCTCCATCGCCATCATATCGGCTTTATTATCGTCGTTCTCTTATAATGAAATACATTTTCAATTACAAGTGTTAAAGAGAGTTAAGTAACGGCTTGTCGTCCTGCGAATGAGGAAAAGTTGAAGTTCAATTTAGTCAGTCGTCTGCACTTACAATGAGCGGCCACCCTACATCCGAACCGAGCATGGCCGCCTGCAAATAAGCTTGCCCGGTTACGAGGGTCATGTTCGTCGATTTAATCACGAAGGCAATTTGCGAAGCAGCAATGTTATTAAACGGCCATTTGGGTATTGGAAGCAGAGTTCCACACCACACCTTCACCACCAAAACGTCCTTTAGTAACAATTTGAAGATGACTATTCATTACCGTGTAAACACTAGGGATATGTTAATTGTCTTCCAATTGGTTCCGCTTACCCACACATGGTAGGGGGGATATTTGCGTTTGGGATTCTGCAGGATTAACATGAAGGATCTAGTTTGGGTTAACTCATAAGCCAGACAAGCTTATGAGACGTACAAGTTTGGTCACATGGCTATGAGTATACCTAAGGCATTTATCTTCATCCTTTCATCCCACCAATACAAGGTAGCGTTAATGTCGTAATCCATTTTTAGAGTCAACACCACATCCATTCTTCTCGATGCAGCAGAGGGAGAAAATGATGAGGAAAAACTATCGCTTCAAATGGTCTTAGAAGGAGAAAACTTGGTATACGCGGTGTGGGTATTCTCTGTTGCAATGTTTGTTTGGATTCACCTTGGATGAACGGGCTCGGGCGAGTTGCTTCATTTGGAAGCGAAAACTTTGTCTTTTGTATGATGCTCCATAACATGGAAATACTGGCGGGTTGGTGTTGCCATTTGGACTAATGAAAAAATATTTCGTTTTATATTGTAATCAAAGAATTAAAACTGCTGTTGGCGTATTATGTGGAGCAATTTGAGCTTTACTATGGGGTGACATCAGAGTTGGAACAAGGGAAGGGATCTCGTTAATCAGAGCTATGTCTTAGACTTATAACGTCATAAGGACGTGCATAGACTGCCGGTGGATAGAAAAACTGATTTACAAATTCAAGGCTCAAAGATGACATGCAGCCTCAGGTCCACCAAAACCTTATCCGGCGAATTTCCCTGATCGGCCCGAAACCCAAATTCCGGTGATTCTAGCCATCGTAATTGTTGTGGACTCTTGACGAGCGCGATTCACAAAATGTACCCCAAAGTTTAAGTCTTTGACCGCCACGAAGGTACGAGTATTACTGTCCCTCATGACGATCTGTCGTTAGAATGGGTTTTTGCTTTAAAGTTTTTTTTTTTTGTTTTTTTTTGTAATATAGAGCGAGATGTTTGGTACCCCAGGCATCAGCCCCTAGCTACAGTAACTATAATGTTGTCTCATATGACGCTTGTATGTCTTCTTGCAGACCTCAGGGTGGTGACACTTTTAGCTTACATCAAGGACTGTCTCCTTATTTGCATTTAGACTGGGTTCACATCCTCTATCGTGCTTCCATGGGACCATGACCTAGGATCAAGACAAGCCTTAGTAAATTCAGGCGTCTAATCTTGTTAAATGAGGTTGTGAATAAAGGAGTTGAAACAGTTTTGAGTTGAATTTGGCCGTTGTGCAAACGTATTTTCTTTTCATTCTGTGCAAAGCTTCTTCTTCTTCTTCTTAATGGGCGCTACAGCTCGGGGTGAACCTGGGCCTCAACCAACATGCCCCTCCGACCAGCACGATATTTTGCTAGCCTTTTCCATTGCCGCACATCTAGTTGGCTGAGGTCCCCTTCCACCTGTATGCGCCATCTTAAGTACGGTCGTCCTCTGTTTCTTCGTCCCTCGGGGTTACATTCAAAGACTCTCCGGGCTGGAGCTGTGGTGTCCATTCGCTCTACATGGCCCAGCCATCTTAGGCGTTGAATCCGTAGACGCCTGACTAGACTCATGTCACTGTACAGCCCGTAAAGTTCGTGGTTGAATCTTCTTCTCCATCCCCCGTCTGCGTTTATAAGCCCGAAAATCACGCGCAAAATCTTTCTCTCGAACCGACCAAGGACCTCCTCATCCGCATTTGATAGTGTCCGTGCTTCTGCGCCGTACAACAGAACCGGGATGATAAGGGCCTTATATAGAGTCAACTTTGTCGTTCGAGAGAGGGCTCTATTACTCAGTTACCTCCTGCGGCCAAAAAAGCAGCGATTGGCAAGAGTGATTATGCGTTTGATTTCGGAACTGATGTCGTTGTTTCAGGTCACTGCGGAGGCAAGGTAGACGAAGTCCTTAACTACCTCGAACTTATATCTGCCTATACAAACGTTCTGGCCAAGACGTCGGTGGTGAGCGTCCTTTTTTGATGACAGCATATACTTAGATTTGCCCTCGTTTACCGCCAGACCAACTTTCGCCGCCTCGAACTCAATACTCGCAAGCGCCTCATTGACATCTCGTTTCCAATATGATGCGCATCGCCCTGCCTAAATCCTTTTTTGACATCAAAACAATCGGCAAGGTGTTCAGGTTCACCGATTGGGATGGAGCAGCGAGCATTCTCCAAAGTCATCCTGCATAGTCTGACGAGTTTAGCAGGTATGTCAAAGCTAGACATAGCGTTGTATAGCTCGTCTCTAATTACGCTGTCGTATGCGGCTTTGAAGTCGACAAATAGGTGGTGAGTGTCGGCTTGAAATTCATTGGTTTTTTCCAGGATCTGCCGTAGTGTGAAGATTTGGTCGATGGTGGACTTCCCTGGCCTGAATCCGCACTGATAAGGACCTATAGAAAAGGCTTCAGGTGATCACACAAAACGGCAGAGGGGAGACTTAAGGAGACTTATTCCTCTATAGTTGTCGCAATCAGAGGGGTCTCCTTTTTTGTGTGCAAAGCTAGGCTTTGGCATTCAAGTTTATTTGACAGATCTCATGTATTGTAGACTTGTACGATTGTAGACTAAGCAAACTATAAAGAGCTTTAAGCCTTCACAACGGAAGACACATGAGATCATGCAGCAGAGAGCATTTTCGCTTTTCTGGACCGAGTAAACAGTGCAAAGACTCCATTCGGCGCATTGACGTTTTGTAGCATTCGGTAGACTGGCCAACTTCTTTAACAATTTAATTGATTTGCAGGTTTTCGTAGGGCAGGATCTCCTTCTTCCCGTTTGGATTCAATTGCAATAGCGCAAATGTCACTCGCGTCATATAGCAGGCTTCTGTCTCAATAACTACTGTGTCCAGATAGTCAGTCCCCCCTGATACAATGCACGTGTGCTAACGGGTTCCCAATCCTCAGAACAGTAGTTAAAGTCGATTTCCAGAATAGCCTTCAGCTCTCTCTTCGATGCGGAGTGTATCTCCTCTATCGACTCAAAACAGTGTCCCTGGGGCGGTCTTTTGAGTTTGTTGAATAGTCAGAAGATGCACAATGCCAAATCAGATGAATACGGTGGTTGTGGATCGACATGGGTCGAGTTTTTGGAGAAATGGCCACGTAGAATCAATGCAGTGTGTGACGGTGCATTATCGTGAACCTAAAACCAACAGCAGTATCACCACAATGCCGGCCTCTCTAGGCAAATATATGTATTTACCCAGGAGACGGATAACGCTCAAATAATCGTCTTTGCTGACAATGGGATCCGGCGGAAGAAACTTAAAATGCACAATATCACGATATCGACGAAAACAGTCAACAGGACTTTGATTGAGCGACTTTGGCGCGGCGTTTTTGGTCTTGCCTCACTTATGATACGACTGGTAGAATCTTTCCGAATCGCAAGTATGAACGTAAGTCCCATCTCCCGTAATAATGCGTTTTATCTTGTCCATCTCCCGTGCACCACATCGTCGTGGCACAGCTTCAGGATTCTCCACCGTATCACTTTGGGGACTACCCACCTCTCCGCTACGTCCACTTTACGGAAGCGACGATACCCTGGGACGAGACAGTCTTTTGCAGATGTTTTTTCGCCGCTGACATTTCGGCTGCCTTCAGTGTGGAGATCATGTCTCGTAGCCTCTGCACTGCATGTCGCCACTCAATTCTCGTCTGTTATGCGAATGTTCAATATTAGGGCGGATCTTCCTCCACCCGTCGCTCATCTTCCACTGGTTGCCGACTTAGGGCATCGACGTCTGCGGTCCTTTTCCCGGGCTAGAGGACCGTTTCGTAGTCGAACTTTTGAAGCTTGAGGCTCCATCGCCCTACGCAGGGGATCAACTTCACCTTCGTACTGGTTGCAACTCCGTGACAACCTTGAAGCAGCGCCTGCCCAGATGGTACACCCGGAAGCGGCTCAAGCTCTCCACTCTCCACGAATGGTATTTCGTTTCGTCCATAGACAGTTTTCGGCTATAGAAAACTAGAAAACCACTGGTCGTAGTGAGGTGTCTTCCTTCCTTCGTTGCAGTTGTATACCGGCCAGGCCGAGAGACGAAGCCGTGTGGACCTCATGTGAACATTCCGGATCGAATAGTGCCAGTACGGGTGGGTGAATAAGGGCCATTTTCGGCCTTTGGAATGCTTGTTGCTGTCGCAGGGTGCACTCGAATGGATGGTCTGTTTTGGTCAGGTCTGTCAGCGGCGTTACCCAGTGCGCGTAGTTCTCCAAAAACTGTTGGACCGCATGAAAATCCTTGGGGGCCGGGAATGTCATCGACTTTCGTTCGTTGGATTGTAGCCTCTCTTTGCTTACTCGGTACCCTAGAAATTCGATATTAGCATGTTACATGCTTCGCGTGTGACAAATATTTTGATGTGAAACTTGGCGTGGATGTCAAAGATGGTTCCACCGATCTAAAACTAAAATCATTTCCCCAAATCCATTTGCGCGCAGTTTAAATTCAAGTGTTATGGGCGTTGAAATTGCTCGACTGAAGCTTTGCTCGTGAACCTTGTCAAGGAGCTCACAGAAGAACTTCCGGAACTTTGATTTCGGCAGGGACATGATCGTAAATCAAACTGAACTTACCGCGAATGCAGATTACAATATTACTTTACCCAAAGCTACAGACCATTTGTTTAGCTCAACCTTTAACAACAAAACCTCATCCAAATAGTCGCCGATTTCGTTTTCAGAATCTGAGAGTTTTGTTCGTTCCGTAACTACGATTAATCCCCTGGTGGAATGCCGAGCTCCAAAGTCTTCACACGGAAGCCAGAATTCTTCTGAATAGATCGCTCAAATCGGATTCGGAAGATGACTGGAACAAGTATCGGTCGAAGCAGAAGGAATATAAGAAACTTATTCGTAAATCGAAGAACGATTCTTATAGGACCTTCTGCGAAGAGATCAAGTCTCTGAGTGCGACTAGCAAGTTCGATCACAGAAGTTGTAGGGGTCACACGTCTGTGCAAATCGCTCTTGATTTTATTCAGTTTTCTTTTTTTAACACTTAATTTAATAAATGAACTGTACTGACAGGTTTTTACTTTGTTGTTTTTGGATTGCTTAAGTGAAAAATACTGAAAATGAAGTGTGCATTGTGCTTTTTAAAAGTCGATAGATTTAAGGAACTTAAAATTCAATGTAAGTGTTGCAACAATTACGTACATGCTAAGTGTGCAAAGTTAGAAAAAAGAGATGTCGAATATTATGAGAACAGTGAGCTGTCCTACAAGTGCGAAGTCTGTTCTGGACAACGTCGTAGGTCTCTTTCGGTAAATGAGTTACCTATCCAATCTCTTTCCTCAACATCTAACATCACCAATCAACCAAAACACTGCTCCGGTCCTACTTCATCAACTGCTTCTTGCTCTGCTGCTTCTTCTGGGAACCATGATTTTACTGCTGCATCCCTCAAAGATTATATTGCTGAGAAAAAAAATATAACACTTGAAATGCTGTTTCAAGAGATTGTGAAATTACAACAAATAAATTCAGATGCTCTTGGCAAAATCAAATCTCTTGAAGAAAAAAATGCTGCTCTTTCGGTCACGGTGAACATTTTAGAGTCCAAAGTCAATGTACTGGAGCAAAAAGAGAAACAAAAGGCAGTTGATATCGTGGGTATGCCTAACTTGTGTTATGCAAATGCAAAAGAGAAGGTCATTCAACTTCTAACTGAGAATGTAGGAGTGCATTTAGAACCAAATGACATCGAGTCCTGCGTTTTGAAAATAAATAAGACAACAACCAAAGATAATGCCACTGCCCGTCCATCCATTGTGGCTGTAAGGTTTACTTCTCTCTTGCGGAAGAAGCAAATAATGAGCACTTTGAGAGAAAAAAAACTCAAACTATTTGCAGACAACAACAATTCCCGCATTTACATCAACGACTGTCTCACAGCGTACACAAGATCTCTTTTGCAGAAAGCTAAGCAACTTAAATCCCAAAACAAATGCAAATATGTATGGATAAGGGATTCATATGTTTTCATCAGAAGGAGAGAAGGCGACAAAGCAATAAAACTACTAAATTATGAGGATTTTTCTAAAAATGGTTTTATTATTTCTTAATAATTATTTGCTATGACTAGTGCTATAAATTCTTTCTCTTTATTAAATTCTCATAATGATAGTATAAGTAGTATAACTTGCTTTTCTCATTTACCTAATAGAACACTGAATTGTTTTTGTATTCATCATCCGTACATGGTAGATTATTCAGGCTTTTCAGCAATTCATCAAAACATACGCAGTCTCCGTAAAAATTTCGATTTATTTCTTGCTCATCTCGGTTCTCTCAATCATTTACCTGATTTAATATTTGTCTCAGAAATTTGGATCTATGAGTTTGAAATTGAGAACTTTCATATTCCTAATTTTATATTCGCGGCGTCTTGCAATAATTCTTATTCAGCTGGTGGGGTGGCGGTTTTTTATAGGAGTGACATTGTTTGTGATGTTGTAAAACCTAATCTTTTATGTGCTGACTTAATTTGCTTAAATTTTAAATTGTCTGGCGTTCAATACAGTTTTGTCGGAGTATACAGATTGCACTCATTTACTGTCAAAGATTTCCTGGTTGAATTTTCTGAGTTTTTAGATTCCTCTATATGTAAAAACCAAATTCTCCTAGGCGACTTTAATATTGATATTTTATCTAACAGCTCTGATGCCGATCGATTTTTGGCGATGTTATCTTCCTTTGGCTTTAGCTCTTTGGTTAACAAGCCTACTAGAGAATCATCATGCTTAGATCATATATATATTCGGCTGCATAAGAACAATACCATTACTTATGGAACAGAAGTATATGATGTTAAGATCACTGATCATAGATTAACCACCATACAACTGGATAGTCACATTCCCAGGCATAAGTCGAACTGCATGAACTCAGTCAATAAAGTCAGTGAGTGAGTGAGAGAGTGTGGGGTAACACGCATCGCGAATTCCTTAAGTCAAATTAGCATTCATTTCTCATTTTAAATAAATAAAAAAAAATAAATAAAAAAAAGGAAATTATTGGGAAATATCCCCTTCATCATAGTTTTTGTTTTTGATAGTGTTGATCGCTAATCCAAAAAAAAAAAAAAAAAAAAAAAAAAAAAAAAAGAAACGAAAACAAAAAAAAACAAAAATGATTTGCCTATGCACAAAAAAAGTTGAACGCAGTGACACAAAAATTGAGTGCAATGAATGTAAAAAACTGTTCCATGCAAAGTGCGTTAATTTGTTGATCACTGATCTTGAGTACATAAAAAAAAACCGCAAAATTTGGAGATGCTCTCAATGCACAACGTCGCGGCGAAACTCTCTCTGTGTCGAAAATGTACCCCTCCCGTCACCCCTTACAAACACAACAGTTACTGAAAAAGAAAAACAAACAACAGAAAACATTACAATGGAAATGATATTTAATGAAATAAAAAACCTGCGGAAAATAAACGAGGAATGCTTGACCATGATCACTTCCTTACAAAATGATAATATCCAACTTAAGTCAAAAGTGCGCGAGTTAGAAAATAAATTAAATATCTTAGATCAAACCAACTTAAATAAATCGATCGACATAGTTAATGTGCCAAATGTTGACAACTCAACCGCAATGGAAGCTGCGTTGAAAATTATTCGCGTTGGTATTGGTTATGATCTTGATGAGCGAGATATTGACTCTCTCTACGTCAAAAAAATAAAAACAAAGAGGAACCCCGCTTCACCCACAACAATATTGTCTGTAAATCTGACACGACATGTAGTCAAGGAGAACATCATGGAAATGAAAAAAAAGAAAAAACAGCGACTAACAACAAAACTATTAGAAGAAAATAATGATGGTTCGCAAATTTTTATTAATGACAGCCTTACTCCTAACATGAGAATATTGTATAATGCAGCAAGAAAAATTAAAAAAGATGAGAAATTTAAATACTTATGGATGAGGAACAGCACAATTTTTTTGCGTAAAAATGAAGGTGATATTGCCTTTAAAGTGAGGTGCTTTGAAGACCTCGAAAATCTTAAATCAATGTAAAACATGAGTAAAAACAAGTCTTCCACCGCAGGAAATTGTGCTGTTTCTCATTTTTCTACGCTACTAGTCCATCAAAATATTCGCAGCATTAGGAAAAACTTTGATTTCTTTATAACACATATAAACACATTCATTTCCAGTGCAAAATTCATTGTACTCACTGAGATATGGGTTTATGACTATGAGGTATCCAACTACTGTATTCCAGGATATGAACCTTATTTTAACTGTAATAATTCGTATAGCTCAGGAGGTGTCGTTGTATTTATTAAAAAAGACCAAGAAGGTGACTGTATAGTAGAGATAAATAGTGTGTCTAGTGCTGATATCATAAAAATCACTTGTCGCATATGTAACGAAATATTTACGATATTGTGTATATATCGTCTGAATCGAAATCACGCAAGTATTGATGCTTTTTTAGAAGAATTTAATGAGATACTTAAGGATATAAAGACAAAGAATGTATTGGTAGTAGGCGATATTAATATTGATATTTTGAAAAAAAACAATGATTCATATAACTACCTATTTTTAATGTCTTCTTTCGGTTTAAAACCACTGGTAACGGAACCAACTCGTATAACAGATAATACTCAAACATGTATCGATCATATATTCGTTAGGTTAGACTCTAACTTTAAACACAAGCTATCTGGGGAGGTACTTGATTATAAAATCTCAGATCATTGCATGACGAACATAAACATAGAAACGTTTCAAAACTATTCAGATAGATATATTCCTTTTAAAACAAAAAATAAAATCAATTACAAAAAATTAGTAGAGTACTTAAAGTATGAATTCTGGGAGGCAACTTACGAAGAAAATAATCCATCCCTAGCATATGATATCTTCCTAAAAACTCTCAGAGACCATATAGAGAAAAGCAGTGTAATTCACAACCTAGATAATTCAAGTTTTAAACGTCTTAGACCATGGATCAACAAAGCACTACTTTCAAAAATTACTAAAAAGAATGCACTGAGAAAGAAATGTAAACGTCATCCGTGTAATCAAGCGATGAAAAAACTTTACCTGAAAATGAATCAAGACTTAAAAAAGGAAATTAAAATATGTCGGGATTCATATTTTGCATCAAAACTAAGCAATTGTAGGGGCAATATAAAAAGTGAATGGAGAGTGGTGAACAGCATTTTAAACAAAGGCAAAGAAAGATCAGATATTCCAAAGATTGAAGTGAATGGCATTATGATCACCGATCCAATGGACATTGCCAATAATTTTAATTTATACTTCACTTCTATTGCCGCAGATTCAAACCCGTCTTTTACCCAATACAGTTGCAGTTGCAATATGTTCCCAGACTTAGTTGACGATACTTCGATAAGCAACAGCTTTGTCTTTCAGCCTTTTACACCTGTCGAAATCCACAAATGTATAATGTCACTCGACAATAAGAGCTCTTGTACCTCGGATGGCATCACCAACTGTCTTCTAAAATGTATCTCGTTCTACATAATTGATGTACTGTGTCACCTGTTCAACTTAAGTGTCAATTGTGGTATCTTCCCGTCTGCGTTAAAAAGTGCTGAAGTCATTCCCCTATTTAAAAAAGGAAACAGAAATTTGATAACCCAATATAGGCCTATCTCTTTGCTTCCAAGCTTTTGTAAATTATTTGAAAAGTTGATGAAAGTTCGTATTGTGTCATTCCTTAATAAAAATCACTTTCTACGAAATGAACAGTTCGGTTTTCGACAAGGTCGATCAACTGAAGATGCCATTCTAAAATTATGCACC
The DNA here is from genome assembly GCA_951905685.1 of Eumerus sabulonum. Taxonomy (NCBI): domain Eukaryota; kingdom Metazoa; phylum Arthropoda; class Insecta; order Diptera; family Syrphidae; genus Eumerus; species Eumerus sabulonum. Next base: position 103,625,280 of record OX645063.1, read on the forward strand.
GAAATTCATGATAGCTTCAATAATGACAATCATAATATGACATTGTTTATAGATATGACCAAAGCCTTTGATATGGTCAATCATGACACTCTACTAAGTAAGTTACACAAGGCTGGGATAAGAGGTACGGTTCACAAATGGTTCTCATCGTATTTATCTTGTAGGACTCAGAGAGTAAAACTGGGAGAAATCTTCAGTAACCAGTTACAAATAAAAATTGGGGTACCGCAAGGTTCAGTTTTGGGACCACTACTGTTTTTAATATATGTTAATTCACTGTTCCACCAAAATCTTTGTAGCAGAATTACTGCTTTTGCTGATGATATGGCATTAACCTATGACAATAAAAGTATCTTCGACTCTGCAATTCAGCTACATATGGACTTAAATATCTTACGGCAATGGTTCACCAAACATGACCTAGTAATCAGCAGCAAAACTAGGCTTATGATGTGTAGTTTAAAAGGGTCTCTTCCACTTGACTGTGACGCCATCTTCCATACAAGCTCTTGTCAAAAACTGTCTTTATCTGTCCATACGTGTGGTGAATATAACTACAACGAAAACTTAACGTGTAATTCAAACTGCTTTAAGATTCAAGGGGTTGAGAACTACAAATATTTAGGCTTGCTAATAGATAGAAATATGACCTGGAAAGCTCACGTTGAAGAGCTAAAACAATATATGTTATCTGTTACACGTAAAATGTACCTTCTAAGAGATCACTGCTCCAAAAATATACTGCTCATGTTCTACTACGGCATTGCGCACTCTAAGCTACAGTATGGTATTGCTAGTTGGGGTAGTGCCTACAGTAATACGACTGAACCTCTTGCTGTAACTCAAAAAAAAATAATTAGGTTAATTTGCAGGCAAAACCCACCTTCCCATAGCTGGCCACTTTTTCTAGCTTTACGTATACTTCCAATGCAACATCTTTATATTTTTAAGGTACTTAAGATCTTTTTCCTTCGAAGCGGATATAGTGCGACTCTAAGGAGTTCAGATATATATAACCTTAGAATTAACAATATGACTATCTCGACTGTGGCGATTTCTAAAAAATCTCGCTGTTTCAAATTCTACACGACGGCAGCTCCTAGGTTTTTTAACAAGTTACCAATTGAAATTAGGCAAATAAGTCAACCCAATCTATTTCTTAAGGAATTAAAGAAATTTCTTTTTAGTATGGATAGCTCTACAGTCAAAACCTTTCTCAGTTAAAAAAATAAAATAATCTTCACATTAATATTACAGTTGCTACTTTTCACCCTTATTTATGTATGTATTTAAATCTCCTAACTTGTTCACTCTTTACTTAAATACTATTAAAATAATTGGCTAATTTCTGTAAAATAATCATTCCACTTATATATTTTTTTATCTTTTGAATTTACCCCACATCTCATCTCATTAAACACATATTGAGTTATAATATTAAATAGAAGCATCATTCGCCTCTAGTCCCTTATGGGCTACAGAGTGATGCCACTTTCCTTTTCTTGAATAATGTAACTATGTCTATTCTATTTTCAAATACCATGTACTATTTTATGTATTCAAGTAAATGAATTTAAATAAAAAAAAAAAAAAAAAAAAAAAAAAAAAAAAAAAAAAAAAAAAAAAAAGTTGATTTTTTTGCGCTTAACTCTGACTTAGCTTTTGAATTTTGGGATGAAGTGCATAATACTGATGATCCTTCAGTTGCCTTTAAGATCTTTTTGGAGAAACTTCAGTTTCATATTTCAAACAACAGTCGGTGTATTTATAATAAAAAACGGGTATATTTAAAAGAGTGGATGAATGCGCATTTACTCAAGAAAATTAATTTAAAAAATAAACTATATGCTAAATTTAGAAAACATCCGTTGAATTCCAGACTTAAAACACGTTACGACAAACTATGTATTGAACTAAAAGCTGACATTCCGCGATGCAAAGAAAATTATTACAGAACAAAGTTTGCGGAAAGCTTTGGTAACTCTAAGAAGGAATGGGACATAGTAAATCAAATCCTTAATAAAAAAAAACCTGAAACTGTTATTTCTATAAAGGATGGTTCTTCCTTAATTAATGATCCAACTTCTTTGGCTAATCTATTTATCAATCATTTTTCAAATATAAATACTAATATTGATTACACTACTCCAGGAAACTCATGTCAATGTTCAGATGGTATTATTGAAGAGTGCTTTAACGCTCAAAGCTTTTTCTTTGAAGATTTTACTTCATTGGAGATTCATAATATTATAATGTCACTGAAAACATCTAGTTCCAGTTCAAATGATATGATTTCCAATAATATTTTAAAGAACATTTCGTACAATGTTTCTGATATCTTAATGTACATTTTCAACCTTAGCATCCATAAAGGTGTATTTCCAGATGCACTTAAACTAGCCATTGTCATCCCACTGTTCAAAAAAGGAGAAACCACGAGTCTTAACAACTATCGTCCTATCTCTCTTCTTTCTGTTTTTGCCAAAGTTTTTGAGAAAGCCATGAAAACAAGGATGTCGTCCTTTTTGAACAAAATTAATTTCCTAAGCGATTCTCAATATGGTTTCAGAAAAGGGAGGTCGACTGAAGACGCCGTTTTGAAACTTTGTAGTGAGTTATATCAAACTTTAAACAACTCCGGAACAGCGGCTGCTTTATTTATTGATATAACTAAAGCATTTGATTTGGTGGATCATACCAAACTACTTCAAAAATTATATAGAATTGGTTTCAGAGGCTTTGTATACAATTGGTTTGCTTCTTATTTAAGAGATCGTAGACAGATGGTGAAAATTAAAAATAGTTGGAGCTCGGAAAAAGTTATAAATTTAGGTGTTCCACAGGGGTCTGTCCTGGGTCCGATCCTATTTCTTATTTATGTTAATTCCCTTTTTATCCAACCTTTTAAAGGCATTGTAACAGCTTTTGCTGATGATACATCTTTGTCGTATTCTGAATTAAACTATTTTAATATGTATACATCGGTCAACTATGATCTAGCAATCCTTCGTAAATGGTATTGTTCTCATAAGCTTATTATAAGTGAAAAAACCAAGTTTATGATCTTCAACATTTCAGGTGTCGCATCTGAAGACATAGAGTTGATATATCATTCGCCTAGTTGCACTAAGTACAGTCTGTATACTTGTCTTCATCAACTTAATAAGTCCTCTTTCAATGCTGGTAATAACTGTTCGGGTGGTTGCTTTAATATAGAAAAAGTTGAAAGCTTCAAATATCTGGGGATAATTTTGGATTGCAAATTAAGTTGGAAGGATCATACCTCACACCTATCCAAATACCTAAATAATGTTCTACGCCAAATATACCATCTTAGTCTATATTGCACGTTACCCATCTTAAAGCTTGTTTATAATGGATTATTTAAATCTAAGCTGCAATATGGGCTAACTTGTTGGGGTGGTACTCACTCTAATAAAAAAGATCCCTTAACTGTTAAACAAAAGCATGCGATTCGTATCTTGTTCAAAGTTAATCGCAGGACTCACTGTTTTGAGTTGTTCAAGAGACTTAATACCCTTCCTTTAAAACATTTATATTTTTATAAGGTTCTTGAAGTATTTTTCAATAGATCTGGTTATTACCCTTCCAGATGGTGCGTTTCCCATATTTTACGTGTCAATAACCAATTCTTAGTGAACATACCTACAGTAAGAAAATCACATTTTTCACATTTTTATAATGTTACTGCGCCCCGCTTGTTCAATAACCTACCTTTTAATCTGAGAAGTGAGATGACTGAAGTGCTATTCTTGAAAAAACTGAAACTGTTTCTATTTACATTTAATTTTAAGCAAATAGATTCATTACTAAATGTTATAGTCTAAACGTATGTTTTGGTGTATCTCTTTTCTTTAATTGAATTTTTCATTTAACAATATTGTAATCAAAGAACTTGAATTGAATTTGATTTTTTGCACTAAATGACCCCACAACCTACATTAATGTCCAATTTATTCTGATGGTTCATTCGCCACTTGTCTTTCGACAATAGAATGTTTCTAATTATTTCATAAAAATCTTTTGTTATTCTTTAGTTATATGTATATAATAGATTGTTCATAATGTTTTCCATGAAATAAATAAAAAAAAAAAAAAAAAAAAAAAAAAAAAAAAAAGTTGGTTAAAGTCCTCAAACGGGAAAAACCGACTAGGCTAGATGCCCTCAGAAAATCTGATGGTACCTTAACTGAGTCTAAAGCGGAAACTCTTAGTTTACTGTTTGCGACTCATTTCCCGGGAAATCAGATCGACATCGGCTCGTTGCACTGCAACTGAAACGATGAAAATAACTCGGCGTAGCTGGTATATTGCGTCGCGCCTGGTTACGTCTGAAGCCATTGAATTTGCTGTGGCATCCTTCGATGGTTTCAAATCGCCGGGTACCGATGGAATATATCGACGGTATAAGGCAGCTGCTTCCTACTTTGAAAAGAATTTTCACTGCTTGTCTAGCACTTGCTCACATACCCATTCCTTGGCGCACAGTGAAAGTGGTCTTCACTCCCAAAATAGGAAAAGAGGACTACTGACTTGCCAAGAGCTTCAGACCAATTAGTCTAACACCCTTCCTGCTGAAAAGCATGGAGAGACTGGTAGAGTTGCACGTGCGAAAAGTTGCCCTCCGAATGCACCCTCTTTCGGAGATGCAACATGCTTACCAGCGCGGAAAATCTTGCGAGACTGCGCTTCAGAACCTAGTTGGGCGAATTGAATGCGCGCTCGAAAGGAAAGAGTACGCGCTGGGCATTTTCATCGACATTGAGGGAGCTTTTGATAACGCAACGTTTGACAGCATGTGTAACGCTGCCAGACATCATGGCATAGATGAAACACTGGTTTTGTGCACAGGACATTGACCGCTGATGCAGGCCTCGACCAGTGTGTCAAATCTGGCGTAAACAGGGGCTGCCCTCAAGGTGGCGTCCTGTCTCCACTGTTATGGTGCATGGTGGTCGATTCCCTGCTTGATGCCCTCAATGCCTCTGGAATCTACGCCCAGGCATTGCCATGACATCGCCATTCTTTCATATTTGGCGACTGTCCGTCGCAAAGCACAGGCGGCGCTAAATGTGATCGATGATTGGTGTACCAGAAATGGGCTGTCAGTCAATCCTCTTAAGACCGATGTCGTTCTCTTTATGAGAAGGAGGAAAAATACTGACATGACTTAGCTGGTGCTTAAAGGCACTTCCATCCCGATATCCAAGCTGTCAGCTTTCTGGCAATGCAAAGGAGCTTTTGGCAAAACATGGGGCTTATCGCCGGCAAAGGTCCTTTGGATCTACACGGCAATGATAAGACCTATAATCTCATATGCATCGGTTGTCTGGTGGAACAGACTAAAACGCAAACACGTCGTAGCCTCTTTCACCAAACTCCAAAGAACGGTTTGTCTCAGCTGCACGGGGGCTTTCCCCAGCACGCCGGGCGCTGCTCTAGATGTTATGATGAACCTTCCACTTCTTGATATATTTATCAGAGGGTGTGCTCTGAAAGTCATGTCTCGTCTGAAGAGAAATTGCTTTTGGTACAACTCGCATAGGAATAACGGTGTGCTTGCGCAAGAATTGTCCTGCGACCCTTGTCTTATGGACATGCTTTCTGACGCACTGACGCCCGTTTCCTTATTGCGTCGTAATTTCACAGTCGAGTTTCCATGGCGTCAGGATTGGCTATGGCTGGATACTGAACCTGGAAAGGATAGTCTTTGCATTTTCACGGATGGCTCCAGGTCTGGGCGGGGGTCCGGTGCTGGAGTCTTCTTTGAACGCGAAAACATCCGACTGCACTTCTCGTTAGGAAAGTATGCGTTTGTCTTCCAATCAGAGATATACGCAATCCTAAAGGCCATGCACTATGTTGTGAAGCACAGGTGGAAGGGGGAAAGCATTTGCGTTTATAGTGACAGCCAAGCTGCATTAAAAGCTGTGTGTAACCCCTTAACTAGCTCCAAATTAGTGCTTGAACTCAAGTCCTTCTTGAACAGAGTCGGCAGACTAAATTCATTAAGGCTTGTATGGGTTCCAGGCCACTCTGGGATCCCAGGAAATGAGACCTCTGATGAACTCGCTAGAATGGGTTCAGAGGAGAGCTTCTCAGTCCACCTGCGTCCACGGTAAATTCCTACATTAACGATTGTGTATCTAACACACACAACCGTAGATGGAGGGATTGTCCGGGTTGCAGGATGACTAAGCGCGTATGCCCTTTTGATGTCTGCAAAAAATCTGCAGCATTCCTCCTGTCTTTAAGGAGAATCGACTGAAGAAGGCTTGTGGGAGTTATCACGGACCATTACACTTTTGCCAAGCATCTCTACGTGCTCGGCATCAGTAAGACGCCTACCTGTACTGCTTGTGGCGAAGAGGAGGATGATACTGCAGAGCATTTCCTCTGTGATTGACCCGCCTTTGCTCACATACGGTGGCGCACCCTTGGAGCCGACGTGGTGTGTGCCCAATCCCTTAGCTCTACATCACTGAAGCTCCTTCAATTTTTTCTCCTGAAAACGGAGAAAATACGGTAATGTAAGGTGTCTGTCTGGAGTACAATGGACCAGTGATTGCGTCTGAGTGCTCCAGCGGATAGCAGAAGCTTTCAACAAAAAAAAAAAAAAAAAACCACGATTTTTCCTACATGTTACCAAGCTGCGTAACTCACAACTTGTTGTCGTCACCTGAGCAAAACTCACTCGAAGTATATGCGCCACTTTAACCTGGTAGGCTCGTATAAATTCTTAGTCTCGAAAGCCACACTTGAAGTGAAAAGTGTCTTCGGACGTTAGCTAAATACCCACCGATTTATGATTTGCACATATCCTAATTGAAGTCCGAGAAAATGACTGACACCATGTAACCATGTGATGGCCAATAATTATGTCCTTAAAGCTACAAGCCTCGTCCCGTGCATAGGAAGAGTTTTATTTATCCGAGCAAAATCCAAACAATTATTTGTTAATACGACCTGAGTCAAAATCTCCACTCGGATTTGGCTAAGCCTATCTTCTGACAACATACTCTATTGAATTAACGCAATCCCTTCCCACAAGGGAACAATCTTATACAGCCAACCCAAGCGCACCATCTTCCTTCCTTCCATTGCAAAAGGTAATAAATGTTCTTCATTTCGGACGTTACACCAGTCCCAACTGTCCCGAACCCATCCTCGATTAGCACACTTTTCCCTAATCTCCTTGCTGACAAAATACAAATAACAAAGGATGATTATAGTAACGAAGGAAACAAGAAAGAAGCCAGGACGAAACAACAAAGCACAGCAGAACGTGTACCGTGGACACCCAGCTACGAAGTGCTATACAAGCGTAAGGAGCTATAACAAAACTTGAGTTATGACGGCCGACATCCTGCTGTTGCAGTAATTCTCTCTACTCATAGCTGGGTGTCCTTGCGTGTTAAAAAACAAAAACAAAAACAGAAAGAAAAACAATAGTAAAGGGAAGAAAAGGCTGTGAACACCGCACAGTATATTAGGGATGTAATAAATCACTCTTTTAAAATGTACCCAATCCGGCGCGATTCCGGCCCGTTCTCTGGGCCAAGTGGCAATACGAACTACGACCACTTTGAGGCTAATTAAGTTTTATTTTTATTTCCATCTGAGATACTTCGCATCCTATCTTTTTCATTTCAAGTACCTACCCTTTTACCTGACTATTGCTATTTTCACGCTACGCTTGTTGTCCTTTGCATTTGCAATTTACTGAGAAAGCGAGTTTGCGGCCACCTGTGATTAGAAATTAAAAAAAAAAAGAGAGAGGAAGGTGCATGGTGGAAGGACCTTTCGTTGGAAAATAATCAGACCAACGTGGCTGGCTACAGGAACGAGCCGACCTGTTTTAGGCAGAGTACAATTAGAGCGGATGAATCATTTGCAATTATGACTGTCACAGTAAACGATGTCGGATATAAATGAGGCCATACTGCTCAGCAGCATATCGTTACAGTGGTGTGTGTGAAAGGAGTGGTATGAAAACGAGTTACTTTTTTAATGCTTAACGCTTAACGCAGCTTGCGCCCCTGCCACCACTCAAAGTGTTTATAGTTGATGTTGTTCTTTTGGGAGAAAAGTTTTCTTTTGACCCGTAGGGATGAAATAATCAAAGGGGTCCATTGAACTGTAGGTATTCCCTGTAGGTCCTGTAATGATTCCTGTTTTTTGCGCTTAAATTGCATTTTACAAACTAAAACGAGGACAGGTTAGGTTAGGTTGACGTGGTAGGCGTAAGCCACACTTAGGCCGAAACCGGCCCATTGTGATACCACCTGGATCAGGTTACCCTGATCCGCTACCTGGGAACCAACCAGTGCTTCTAATAAAGCGGTGGAGTTGAGCTATTTTTTGGTTTGTTAGCTCACTCAGATTGTCGAAGAAGGGCGCGCCGAGGTAAATCCTCCTGCGATTCCCAAAAGAGGGACATGAGCAGAGGAGGTTGTGTATTGATTCCTCCTTCTCCTCGTCCATGCAGCCGCGACAGTCATTGTAGGGTAGCCCAGTCTGGCGGCGTGTTTTCCAATGGTGCAGTGACCTGTAATGGCACCCACTAGAGTGCTTAAGGTTGCCCTTTTGGTTGCCACCAGGTCCCTGGTTCGTCCTAAGTTTAACTTAGGCCACAATTGTTTGGTGATAAAGCCGATATTGCTCTCATTCCATTGGAGATTGGTCTCCTCTAAGATTTGAAGCTTTATCATGTGCTTTACCGTACTTATTGGTGTTTTTAGGTATCCGAGGGTAGGTAGGCTGAGTGTGCTTGACCCTAACTTTGCGAGTTCGTCGGCCGCGCAGTTTCCTGGAATATCCCTATGCCCGGGAACCCGCAGTATTTTAATGTTGAACTGTTCAGCCATCTGTTTTTGATTTGTGGGTTACCGCTGCCAGGGATTTTATCGCAGATTGGCTATCCGCGCAAATGATAATATCCTTTGTGGATATTACATTGATCCTGAGCCATGCCAGGGCCTCCGTTATCGCAGTTATTTCCGCCTGAAACACACTACAGTAATTTGGGAGTCTAAATGATAGGTTGAGGTTAAGTTCCTTGGAGTAGACCCCACTGCCTACACCCGACTCCATCTTAGAGCCATCGGTATAGAGTGAGATCGAGTCCTTTGGTATGACTTTCCCTTCAGCCCATTCCTCCCTGGATGGAAAGACAACTTTGAAGTTCCTGGTGAACACATTCTGCGGGTTGATGCAGTCAGTGTCCATGGGTACTTTGAAGTGTTTTAGAATAGAGGTGTGGCCTTTTTGAGATGTTGGCCATTTTCTTATGCTCCTCATCCTTAGGGCCGCGCATGCAGCAACTTGCTTGCTGAAAAGGTTTAATGGTGGAAGATGTAGTAGAACATTTAAGGCCTCCGTGGGGGTTGATCTGATCGCTCCGCTTATATATAAGCTGGCCGATCTTTGTACCTTCCCCAGAAGGTTTCGATTGACTGCTTTGTCCAGAGCAGTCCACCAGACTACGACGCCATACAGGAGGATAGGCCTTATGACTGCTGTGTAAAGCCAGTACATAATGCTTGGTTGGAGACCCCACCTCCGGCCCACTATTTTCTTACAGCTGTAGAGGGCAACAGTTGCTTTCTTGACCCGATCAAGAATGTTGGGTTTCCAATTCAGCCTCCTGTCAAGGACCAGGCCTAGATATTTAGCCTGTTTTTTTATTGTTAGTTGAGTTCCACCCAGCCTCGGTGGGTTGAGGGGCGGAATTTTATATTTGTTAGTGAACGAGGACAAATGTAAGAGTGAATTCATTCCTACTTTCTGGAGGAGACGTAGAATTCGAAATAGACAAATTTGTACCTTCTTTGCCATTTAAAAAGAAAAAAAAGTCCCCTGTACTATTGACTAGTTGCCTGAACTTTGGCAGTGACTGGTTGCCTGAACGGTGAGTGACAAGTTGTTTGTTAAATATTTTTTCAGCCGGAAAAGTTAAAAAACACCAAACGGAGCGTACGCATTTTACTTATTATGAAATAAAATTCATTTTTCTTTATATCCATCTTATCGCAGAGATAAATAAAGATACTTTTCATCCAACCACTTGCATTTAACCACATTCCAGCGAGAAAAAAAAAATCTAAGAGAGTCAATCCTGCTCCAGTGATGGTGTTAGTTTTAGGAATACGTGGTCAATGGGGTGAAATCTAAAGTCCGACGTGTTCCCATTGGCGTCCAAAATGAAGCAAATTGTAATAATCGCCTTACGTCAAAGTCGTTGGTCAATATGCAGAATTCCCAACAGGGAGTACACAGCCGATAGATATGTATGTATGTACTGTAGCGATAGAGACAAAATCAACATCAGCCTGGTGGCCGGTGTGTGTTTTAATAGCTGCACCTCCTTCCAAGCCGAAATTCTCGCAATCAAACAAGCTGTGGGTATGTGTCAATAAATAGAGTATGATTCCAGGAAAGGGAATTAACGTGGATGAGATTGAAGCTTATAAAACCTCACACTATATGAGTAGATGAGAGATTAGCTGGAATTATATTCCCAAAAACGAGGAAGGGAGTGAGCCATGCTGTCAAGTATAATCACACTTGAGGCTGGAATTATATTTGGAGCCTATGAATGGAACAGATTAAGAGCGCTGCCGTTAGTAGCGATTGGGGAAGAAATATGCTTTATAGAAACTGGGACACATTGAGCCAAGCAAACTGCTGAGATTTCTATATCTAGAAGGCTTCGCCCGCTAGTCGAATAATGGTAACAGAGGGGTGGTAAAGGACTAACAAAGGCCTCGGATCCGACGTGCGCAGGCACGCAATATCGCGAGTAGAAGCCACTGCAGCCGAACATCTATTTCCTACGCCACAAAACAGGATTAGTGTCGATTAGGCTATGGCCCTGCAAGCCATACCTTAAAAAACGAGTCTCGGATGGAAATAAAAAAAAGAAAAAAAAAAAAAAAAAAAAAAACGGACGGATTAACCGATAACGACCCAGGAAAGAAAAATGATATTCGGCATTGTGCGTGGAATGTTAGGTCCACGTGCAGCCGAACAACTTGCAGAGGCCATAGACTGCTATAATGCAAATATTACCGCAATCCGGGTAGACAGCAAGGACAGAACGCTTATTGTTTTTAGGAGTAAACTTGGGCAAAAAGTCTTGAGCTTCCGGCATATAAGCGAACGCCTCATTCCCATTCACATTAAAGCTAAATTCGCAAACAGCAGCCTAATTTGGGCTCATGCCCCCATCGAGGACAGGGATGAAGCTACAAAAGACGACTTTTACGATCTTCCAGATAAAACATATATGCCAAGTGTCCCAATTACGATGATAAAACTGTACGGGGAGATTTAAACGCGAAACTGGGTAAGGAAGTCGTTTTAATAGGGTCATTAGCATGCAAAGAGCCTACACAATACCACATCCGAAAATGGACTTATACTGATAGACTTGACAACGATGCGAAATCTTCTAGTTCCTAGCATGCGTTTCCCACATCTCAACATCCACGAGGGGACTTAGCGGTCTCCAGATCAATCAACCGTCAACCAGATTGGCCACATTACGGTTGATGACAGGCACGTATCCGATATTCTGGATGTACGAACTTTCCGTTACAGATAGGTTACGACTACGAATCGACCGCCAGAGCCTATGACAATCGCGTCTCCCTCAAGCTCTCGGAAAAGCCTCCAAAACCCGTTGTCAGCAAGCCTTAGAGAGTGGGGTTTCACTAACCAGAGGTACTGGGTTTCACCAACCAGAATGCCAGAAGGACGAGGGCACGTCCTCAAATCCGTGCAACTGCACGCATATGCCGATGACATTGACATAATTGGACGAACTCAGCGAGACGTTATTGAGGCCTTTACGGGCATTGAGGCGGGAGCGGCTAAAATGGGGCGGGCGGTAAATGAGGGTGAGATGAAATATATGCTGTCGTCGAAAAAGGACACGAATCACCCGCGTCTTAGCCAGGGCGCACATATTGCCAGCTATAATATTGAGGTAGTCAAGGACTTCATCTGCCTAGACTCCGAAGTGACATGCAGCAAATCCAACATGGAATTACTCCTGCCAACAGGTGTAACTTTCTGAGAAGTTGAGCCTTCTCTTCGAACAACCAAAGTGACCATATAGAAGATCCTTACCATCCCGGTCTTTCTTTATGGCGCAAAGACATGGACCTTATCGAAAGTGGATGAGAAGACCCTTGGTCGTTTTGGGAGAAAAATTCTGCGTACGATTTTCGGCCCAATCTGCTTACATGAGGAGTGGAGGAGAAGACTTAATAGTGCATTGTACGGGCTGTACAGCAACATGAACGTAGCACGGCAGGTCTTTGAAACCGACCCTGAGGGGCGGCGGTCAAATTTAAGGTGGCGGACGCAAGTGGAAGAGGGCCTTAACTAACTAGACTGCTGGCGAAAAACCGTGCCAGTTGGAGAGGCGGCACAGGTTCGCCATGAATTTAAGCGCCGAGGAAGAAGAAGAATTAGTTAGTCAAAGGGACTCTTCACCGACAAAAGCTAGCGTATCGAAGGGACATCCTCACTCAAGGGAGCAGTTTCGTTCGCAATCTGTGGGTGTCTTTCATCAGATATTGGTTTATCGAGTTTACACAGTGATGTCCAGATGATGCCAGAAGACCTTGTCGTAACTAAACTTTCTTCCACGCTGTATGTTAGTGGCCACAAAATTTTGCCACCAAATTTCGAATAACCCTTCGAGGCGAAATTAATTAGACAACTATCTAACTATCTAGTTAAGCAAACAGCATTTATTCGATGCACAAGTACTCCACATCGGTGGCATTTAGTCGACAGGAAAAGAGGAACAACTACCTACAGGCATTGTAAAGTTATTCCAAAATTCCGTTTAAACATTCTTCGTTACAAAGCAACAAACAACTTTATGTACAAAAAACGTTTTCACATCTGATGAACTATGTATAACCCTCTTCCTTTCCCGTTTATCAGGTGCAAAAACTTTACCTTAGCTTCGTTCTTCTACACTCGAACACTGCCGATTCCCTCCACTCAGTGTGAACGAAATGAAATATAAACTTGCAAGTTGCGAGCGCGTTTGCATCTCAAATATTTACTACAAGGTAATTGAAAAAGAAAGATACAAAAATGCGAAACGAAACAATGAATGATTACAGCTGTAGTTCTGTTCTACCGCCAAATGCATAGTTGAGTTGAAGGTTTTTATGGTTCTGGATACAATTCCTTTTGTATTGAGGATGTTAGGAGTGGTGTTGGATGTGGGGGTTTTAATTAAAACTTTTAAACGATTCCACTTGAAATTCGACCGTTTTCGAGACCCCACATGTGCCTACAAAATTGCAATACAATTCGACACATCCTGACTTCGTCTGACACCTGTGGTTAATGCACTACCTGTGTTAATCGCAAATCGAGAATGAGAACAAGAGAAAACTAGATAAAGGGAGGATGGGAGGACATACAATTAATTTTCTGCTTTCGGATGTAGATATGAATATGTCACGGGACAAAGGTAATCATTATCGCAACACTAATCCACTACAGACGAATATCGTTGAGCTATTAAAATGCAATCATCTCTTGCGATACCTTTGTATACTCGCCTACATACTAGTACCGAGATGAATGGAACCGACTCGAGTAACTATCGTTATTAATTCTACGAGTATCTGCACCGCCATTTAGTGGTGTGGGAGACCTTCTCCGCGAATGAATTTCATAATGATTGCGGCAAGGTGACAACTTGATTATCCCGAATCTCTTTCTCGGCATCCTCCTCAGGGAGTATGATATATAAGAGTAAGGGGACTTTGAATATATAAGAGTAAGCTGCCGTCAGAAGGGGCACGAGAAGCGCGAGATCGAGGAGATGGAGAGATGTTACTGCAGGAACGACGTTCGAAAATTTTACCAGAAAGTAAAACGAACATGCCAAGGCTATAAAGCCAGAGCAGAAGCCTGCAGGGATGAACACGGACAACTAGTAGTGGAGTCACAGTCGATGCTGAGATTGTGGAAGGACCACTTCTGCAGACTGTATAACGGCGATGATAGTCTGCCGCCGTGAGGCAGAGCGAACCATTCACAATTGACGAAGACGGTCCATAAGAAAGGAGACCCCTATGACTGCGCCAATTACAGAGGGATAAGCCTCCTGAACATCGCGTACAAGATCCTCTCTGCCGTACTGTGTAAGTACCTGAAACCGTTCGTGGACAATCTGATAGGTTCCTACCAGTGTGGTTTCAGGCCAGGAAAATCCACGATAGACCAAATATTTACACTACGGCAGATCTTGGAGAAGACCCATGAATTCCACGTCGACACGCACCATCTTTTCGTCGATTTTAAAGCCGCGTATGACAGTGTTTATAGAGACGAGCTATGCAGGATGACTATGGAGAACTCTCGCTGCTCCATTAAGGTCGGAGGTGAACTAGCCGACCCCTTTGATGTTAAAAAAGGTTTTAGACAGGGTTACGCACTGTCATGTGATTTCTTCAACATTATTCTTGAATATATCGTGCGGGACTCTGGGGCCAATACAAGAGGTACGATCTACTTCAAGTCCACACAATTGCTTGCCTACGCAGATGACATTGACGTTATTGGACGAACAAAGCGAGACGTCAATGAGGAGTTCACAAGCATTGAAGCAGAAGCGGCGAAAGTGGGTCTAAGGGTAAATGGGGACAAGACCAAATATATGCTGTCATCCAAGAAAGACGCACAACACCGACGTCTTGGTCAGAACGTCATCTTCGGCAGCTATATTTTTGAAGTAGTCAAGGACTTCGTCTACCTTGGCTCGGTAGTGACAAGCAGCAACGACACCAACGCTGAGATAAAACGCAGAATAACCCTTGCCAATCGCTGCTTCTTCGGGCTTAAGAGGCAATTGAGTAGTAGAGCCCTCTCTCGAAAAACTAAGGTTTCCCTCTACAAAACCTTAATCATCCCGGTCCTCCTTTACGGCGCTGAGGCTTGGACGTTGTCAAAAGCGGATGAAGAGGCTCTTGGACGTTTCGAGAGGAAAATTCTACGTGCAATCTTTGGTCCCGTTTGTGTAAACGGAGAATGGAGGAGGAGATTCAACCAAGAACTGTACGGGCTGTACAGCGACATCGGCCTGGTTAGACGTCTTCGGATCCAACGTCTAAGATGGCTAGGCCATGTAGAGCGAATGGACATCAACGCTCCGGCCTGAAGAGTCTTCGACTCCAACCCCAATGGACGACGCTGCAGAGGACGACCGCATTTATGGTGGTGCGCACAGGTGGAAGGGGACCTCAACCAACTGGGCGTGCGGCACTGGAAGTGGCTGGCCGAAGATCGGGCCGGCTGGAGAGGCTTGTTGGTTGAGGCCCTGGTTCACCCCGAACTGTAGCTCCATCAAAGTAAGTAAGTAAGTAAGCTGCCGTCAGAACGACATAAACAAACGAACATCTCCCTTTGTAGGCTTGGTTGTAGGCAAGCCAAAGAATGTTAGGAACGTAACCCTTTCCCTTGTCGTAATCTATTAGGCATCTCTTTGCAACATGACGAAGCGGTTGTGTTTAGGCATTTCTCAGATAAAATAGATCTTCGACAACAAGTAATTTGACATTAAAATTCTTGAGATAGTTTTGATCTGTCACACACACTCACAGAGCAGAACTTTATTTTGCACCATGGCGAGCAGGAGTACGTTTGTATCTGTGTAACTGTATGAATGGAATTCTATTCTTTGAAGTGGCTTTTCAACTTCCTTCAGCTCGTCCTAAACTACTACAATTGTTGCGAGTCTTGGATATTAAATTCCATCAGAATTGAGTTCCTTGCAGTACCAGGAAAAAAAAAGAAAAGAAACGGAAAGCCATAACTCAAACGAAGTTAGCCCTACCATCGTCATTCAATCTTTCATGCCTTTGTGGTACCGCCCCTTTGGAATATACTGCCACTTAAAGGTATATTTAATGGCTAAGGCGGAAAAATCAAGTAATTCTCTGCATCCATTGCCCAAAACTACGTTTGCTTTTCCCTTGATTTGGTCGTAAAATTCCATGTCTTAGGGCTCTTTTCATCGTAGCTCTATCTGTGGGAGGAGAAATAGACATTACGGCATGACTGACGCGAACGGATGGTAATCAACCTCTTTTGAACTGTTACAATGTACGAAACGAGAAAGATGTGGTGAACAGATTCGCTTGCAAATAGTTTGCGAACAGACGGACAGGCATCTTAGTCAGAGTGGAACATAGTCATCCTCGAATGCGGAGTGTTACTCTAGTCATTTGTTTGAGATAGTAGTTTGCATGTGAATGAGCAATTCCTCCCTTGGATATGCATCGGCAACACTGAACACCTCATAAATACATATCATCCATCTGTAGCCTCCTAAGCAGCACTTACCTCCACTAACTGGTTCACCAGAGGACGTTTGCCGATGCTATTGCCGCGCTGTCGCCTCGCCGCACCGGTGGCGGTGAGCGTGGCAGTGATGACGATGGTAATGGTCCAATTGTGGACTAACGCTTGAAGTGTGCGGACAAAAGAGCGGACAAAGATTTTTTTTTTTTTTATTTCCAGGAATGACACAAAAGCGCGCTGACATAGTTTTACGATTTCAGTTCTTTTTTTCTTGTAGCCGTTTCTACTTACTTGGATACCTCATGTACGTGCATACGTCTATGTACACCTTCCTTGGAACCTGACTGACTGACTGACTAACTCACTGAGTGAACATTTTGTACGACACATTTCATTATAGTCGTTTGAGTGCTTCCACGTAGGATGTACGAGTTGTAAAAGAACTGCAAATTACATGCATCTGCCATAGCAGACTCGACACTAGTACAAGCTAACACGACCCACTGCCTCATACGATAACCAAAAAGACAATTTTTCTTGACGGTAACAAGAGACTGACAGGGATGACAACGATAGAATAAAGCCAGATTCCTTTACTCAAATTCCATTCGGTCCTTTACAAGACTCCACCGATGGCGGACGAAGGAACGTTTCTACATCTGAAGTGCTCCACTTCATACAGTATGCTCTCGAGGGATTTGCCTGACTGTATTTCATCTCCTAGACTGCGTGGTTTGGAGACTAATTATACTCATGTATGTGAAATCTGTAAATCGCGCTCAATCTCCACCCAGACGCAAGGCATCAATTCTCCCTCGGGACAATTGTGAGCATCATCGTGCCCGCGTGTACAACACTAGTAAACACTGCGGGGAACCGAGATAATAACTACTCGTAGTCATCGGCCGGCAAAAAAGCTATAAATACGTCTGCAAACAAGCGAGTATCTTTTCAGAAATCTTATCCTTACGTTTCTAGCTACAAACTAATCGCAGGCAATTAAGGGAGTTCTAGTTTGACCGCGATCTCTTGGCGGATGCATCAAAGCAAAGTCAGCAGCAGGTTAATTGCCTTATATTCCTTCTAACTATTGCGCGTTCCTTTGTTACTTTACCTTGTTACCGGACTATGAGCACCGGAGTGCTTTTTGATTTAGTCCCGCCAGTTACAAAGGCAATTTTACTTTCAATTAAAATTTTATTAATTGCATTCGAACAAGTCTCCTGCAGACTATTCATGATCCTAGAAGCACTGATGCTGCGCAAATCATACCTAGTATCTGGACACCTGAAAGCACTGCTTGGAAAATCATTGGCAATAAATCTTGGCTCGACTAGCTGAAGGCCATTGTACGACGCAAATATGATTTTCTTTATGGATCGTATCCTTCGACCGAACGAAATGCGTGTTTTTACGACCGGCACATGTCCTTGAAATGACGTGGTACAACTATGTACATATGTATTTGTTTTGGTATAAACATATACTGCAATACTCACATCCTACGAGTCAATCCGCCAAATTTCAATCCGACCATAAACGAAGTTGTAAAATCCTTCACTGTCCCAAAAGGTAACAAAGTTTTTGGTAATTTGCCAAATACATTAAACGTTTGTCGTCGTCGATGGTACCAATACTTATCCTCAACGTCATTCCAGCTGTCACGCCCTGAAACAGACCTTACCTTCTTGATGCCCACTTCGTAGCCAGCTCGCAACTCGCAGCGTACACCTTGTCTCCGCCTGTACTACGAGTAGCGCGCATCAAGTCCATCGTGGGACAAAAACCATTTCGCACTGATACAGTTGTAAGAGTTCTCAGAGACTATTTCCCTAATAGTTCTGGACAAGTAGTCCTCTAAACCTTTCGTTCAACTTTCCTATTCTTCTGGGCTCTTTTCTAATAGATGGAAAATAGCATTTGTCCAGTCCATCCCCAAAAGGGCGAATTTCTTATTTTAAACAACCAACCCATTACACCAAGGTCCCCTTCTCTCCAAGGTCATGGAAACGCTGATCAGCCGTCAGTCAGTCAGTTTCCGTAGCTACAAATTCACTGCATATTTGATGGCATATGTTGCCGAAAGATGGAATCGCTCGCAAGATCGTTGCACTTGATACGAGAAATGACAATTAAGTTCCGGGACGTTCCTCGAAAAATGTTATTTTCGACCTTCACAATAGTCTCCCTCTAACCCTACACAATGATTCCAATGTTGTACCCACGGTTCGAAGCGCCGTAGATTATCTTCCGAAGCTAACTCAGTCAGAACCATAGTTACAGCCTCCTTGACCTCTACAACGCCATGATGATTTCCCTTGAAGTGTGACTAAAAAACAGGTCGCATCAACGAGGCATGGGCCGATACATTATCGTGGTGTAAGATCCATCACTTCTTGGCGAGTTTGGGTCGCACGCGAAAAGCACGAGCTCGCAACTGGTCGGTAGGAACATACACACGATGAACGATCCCGGGGTATGAAAGGTGACAGGACCTCCTTCACGTGGATCGTCTTCTGCTGATTTACGGCCCTCCATGAACTGGTTACTCATTCAAACACACGTGTTTCCGACATACACTCGTCTCTATATACCATCTGCAATTTTCGGAGGATTTCTGATGGCTGTCCACTAGATTCCACTAAAAATTCCATCACAACAAGTTGCTTGTAATGTGGGTCACTCATTTTTACGACGCCACGTGCCAGTTCCCGAGTTATGATAAATTCCTTAGCCTTAATTGTTACACCTCGTATTTCAAATGCATTTGACGAGGTTTGGATAGAATCCATTTTATCTCTCTTCAATGGATTGGAAATTAAATCCAAGTTGTTTTGGATGGAGTCCAGTCCGACATCCACTCCTTAAACGTTGGTGTTCCCCAGGGATCCGTTTTGCCTCCTACATTTTTTCCCATTTTTATAAATAGACCTCTTACCTGTCGATTCCATCCTTGCGACCCTGCTTTTCGAGCAGCATTTCTGCGAAATGCTTATTCTTCTTATAATATATGCAAGAAATATTTCTCACTCTTGGATCTGGCTGTAATCTAAAGGCGTTCGTTCGCTAGACAGACCTTGAACCTGGAGTGCACGCTCCTTATAGTGAAATTCGTCGAGCTGAGGTTGAATGAGAGCCAAGGCCAACCTGCCGTTGAAGTAAGGCCAGAAACGTTTTTGTGTTGTCCTGGCTTTGTGAGCGAGTGCATAATTCTGCTGGAAAAGTCGCTAGCTTTTCTGGGAATATTTAGTTGTTCACAGTTTCACATAACTTCCCAACTTACTGATGAACTCCGGCGTTCATTTTCACTTTGCTTGCACAAAAGCGAACGGAATGCGTCCCGCCTCGGTTATTCCGGCCATAGCAGAGCCTCCAGAAAACCAAATTCGATCGTTTTCTTTCCGGCACGCAGATTCAAGAGTCGTGCTCCTATTATGTTCGTCACACAATCTGGGCGGAGTGCAGATGGTTTGGGTCAAGGGTGGTTGTCCTAGATAGGATTCGACTGAATTTTCACGTTGGTTATAGTTCTCAGCAAATATTCCACGCCATTATGGTATTAATTGCAGGGAATTTGGCTTTGGACAGACTTTGAACTACAGGCCTTCCGCTCAGTCAGTGATGGTTACCACTGCACCACGGCCACCCCCAGTTTTTCCCTTCAGTGAACAAACCCTGACCTATGTATGTATGTCTGATATTATTCCACTCGGAGTCCGTCCAGCCACCAAAAGCGTTGCTGTTGTTCAACAACGTCTACTCGATCTCGGTGAGAGACCTTTCTATTGAACCTGAGGCGCTCGGGCTCTAAGAGCCCGACGTCTGGTTCGTATAGGAGTCGCCGTTCCACAGGATTACGGGCAACATGGAAGATTAGCGGTACCGCCAATCTGTTCTGGACCAGCCCACAATTATCTAAATGCAAGCTTCTGGGGGGACAAAGCCGTTCAGCCTCACTTTCTCGAAATACATATTGTAGGGGTAGTAAGCCCCAGGGATCAAGTTATAGACCGAAGTCATTACCCTTGCAACGTTACCTCGAATTGGATTTATCAGAAAATTATCTCTCCGTAAAACCCTGACCCTGTTGTATAGGACCTCGTTGGGATATAACCTGGTATTCTGTGTAATCCAGGACAAGTTCTTAGACATCGTCTTTCAAACACCCGAATCTTTCCCAATAAGCTTGCGCGTGACTGGGGTCATGTAGCAGATTACCTGCACCCTAGTATCAAGTGGCTGCAATGAAGCAGCCATGTTGTCAGAGCGAAAGCGGCAAATATGGGTGCCGATCCAGCCAGATGTCGAGCTATCTGATTACACTTTTTTTGCTGGTAGATGTCCATCTGCTCCAATGATTGCGAGCTTTCACCACTGTTTTCTGGTATCCGTAGAGGCCCTAGACAAAGGGGTTCTGATTTCTGGAAGTTGATTTTATCGAAGTCACGTTATAATGACGTCGACCGTTGCAACTGATCTGTACGCAATTAAGTCGTCCGCACAATTTGTAATTGTGTGTTCTTCTAACTACACGTTATCAAAGGATTTTTCCAAGTCAACCAGGCAGGCCTCCGTACATTGGTACTTGCATTTATTCCAATAGGTATCCGGAATGATATTTTTGTCCTCAACACATTTAGACAGGGCTGTATGGATCACTTTCTCGAAGACCTTGCTGATACTCGGACGTAGACTAATCGACCGGTGATTTGCTGGGTGAGAGGAATTTTTGGATTGGTTGCATCACCGCCGTTTTCCAATGCTCCGGATAATATGCATTATTCAAAGCATTATTAGACAGGATGGTGTGCCGTCAAATTGTCATTACTTACTCAACCAACAAGCTTGTCCAGGGTTTTTTGCCAGCTGTTTCCAGGGACACAATCCCAGTCCATTAAGGTCCCCTTCCACCTGTGTACGCCATCTTAGATTCGGTCGTCCTCTGCTGCGTCGTCCGTTGGGGTTGGACTCGAAGACTCTTCGGGCTGGGGCTGTGTTATCCATTCGCTCTACATGGCCTTGCCACCTAAGACGTTGGATCAATAGACGCCGTACTCGACCGATGTCACTGTACAGCCCGTATAGTTCGTCGTTGTATCTTCTCTTACACACTCCGTTTATAGAAACGGGTCCATAGATTGAACGCAGAATTTTCCTCTCGAAACGACCAGGGGCCTCCTCATCCGCTTTCGTTAAGGAGCAGCAGTTTGCAAGACTAATTCTGCGTTTGATTTCAGCGCTGGTCACTAGTGAGCCAAGGTAGACGAAGTCCTTGACGACTTGGAATTTTCAGCTGCCAATTGTGACGTTCTGGCCGAAACGTCGTGGTTGTGCGTCTCTTTTAGTTGACAGCATAAACATCAAAGGTCTCGGTTAAATCGTTACCGACCTTAATGGAGCAGCGAGAATTCTCCACTGTCATCTGACAAGTTTGGCAGGGTTGTTAAACTTAGACATGGCTCCGTATAGCTCGTCACTATGCACACTGTCTTACGCGGCTTTGAAACCGACCAAAAGGTTATAGGTGTCGATTTGGTATTCTTGGGTCTTCTCCAAGATCTGCCGCAGTGTGAATATTTGGTCTTCTTCATTTCTTTGGTGGCGTTACAGCCCATGAAGGGCCAGAGCCAAGCTTCTCTCAATCACCCATGTTGTGTGTGATTTATTTTTCACACAGATGAAAGGGACCTACAGCTTAATGCCGATTCCGAACGGCGTGAGTCGAGAAGCTTTTTCATTGCAAGTTTACTACGGGGGGTTTTGCCAGTACCCCGCTGAGGAGGAACGTCGCGAAATAAACATTCGATGGCGTTGGTGTTATCGGGCTCCGAACTCACACAACACACTAACCACTACGCCACGGCGCCATTTGGGTTACCGTGGATTTACCTGGCCTGAAACGGCCAGAACTTACCAGATTATCTACAAAGGGTTTCAAGCGTTCACACAGTACGGTGGAGAAAAATAATAAGGAGACTTAGACTGTAGTTGACGCAGTTATAGGGGTATCCTTCCTTGTGAACTGGGCAAACGATGCTGAGATTCCATTCGGTGGGCATGCTTTCCTCCGACCATGTCTTACAGATGAGCTGATGCCTGCTCCCTACCAGCTCATCTCCAGCGGCTTTAAATAGCTCGGCAGGCAGCTCGAATGCGCCCGTGGCTTTATTAGTCCTGAGCTTCGAAAGAACCAGCTCTAGGTCGGGTGGACGGAATTCTCTGATAGTGGTATTAGATCTATCGTCGCCGTCTACAGAACTGTTCCATCCATATTCTCAGCATCAACTGTGGCTCTACTACTAGTTGTCCGCATTCATCCCTACATGCTTCCGCTCTGGTCTTAAAGCCCTGGCATGTTCGTTTCACTTTTTCGTGTAACTTACGAGCGTCATTCTTGTGGTAGCATCTGTCTATCTCCTCGATCTCACGCCTTTCTTGTCATTTTTTTTTTCTTCCGTTCCGTAATGTTCACGAGCGGCTATCGTCCGTCTATGTTGCATGGCTTTGTAGGCGGCTTGCTTTGCTACATGGGCTTGCCGGATTGCTCATCAAGCCAGGTGTTTCTAGCTGATGGTGGCTTGAAACCCAACACATCAGAGGCGGCGTCTCTGATGGCACGTTGGCAATGCTCCCACTGTTGTTCTGTGGATTGTGCCGGTATCATCGGAATTTGCGAGAGGTTGAGGAATACTTCAGGGAAAATCGTTATTGAAACTGGTGAAACCATGGCTCTTGGATCGCCAATGCTCGATATCATTTCGAAGTTAGAAGTGGTGAGCAAGGGCTCTATTTTCCAGGTCGTGGATTGGATGAATGCTTTTATTGGCTTTGTACATTTCCTGGAAAACAGGCACTGTTGTCATTTGCCTTCTGCGCCTTTTGGAAGACTTGACCAAAGATCAATGCGATGCACGCTTGCAGCAGACATACTTAACTTGCTCCAATTTGCTTCTCGTCTTCCTCACAATCTCAGCTAATGTTGCGGTTGGTCGTCCACTACGTCTGCTGTAGCGGGTATCACGATATGATTTACGTTTAGATGCCGCGACTCACGAACTATCGCCAAAGTCGATTTTTTGCCAAATAAAATGCAATCACTGAGCTACGTTTCGTCCGCAATATTTGCTGACGTAGCTTATGTAGCAAGTACACGATTCCCACACCTCAATATCCATAAGGGGACCTGGCGGTCTTTCGATCAATCGACAACCAACCAAATTGATCATATTGCGATCGACGGCAGACATCCTCCAGCATCCTAGATGTCCGAACCATTCGAGGAGCCAACATCGACTCGGATCATTACCTTGTTGCAGCCAAGGTACGGATGCGAATTTCTCGGAACCAACGGAGTCGAGTAGGAACACCAAAATTTAACGTCGGAAAGCTGCAATCGCAGGAGACCGCCAAAAACTTCGCCGATCAAGTCTCCCTCAAGCTCTCTCAGGTCGCGATGCAATCTGCAGAAACCATAGAATAGCAATGCAGTCGTTGTCAGAAAGCCATTAGAGAGGCCGCCTCAGATATACTCGGTTTCGAGCCACCACCGTCGAGAAACCCTTGGTTTGATGATGAGTGCAGACAGGCCCATGTAGAGAAACAGAATGCATACATGGCCACATTGCATCGACGGAAGAGAGCTGCCCGCGAGCTCTACGAACAGAAAAGGAGGGAGGAGCATGTGCTTCTGAGAAGGAAAAAGAACGAGCACGAGGAGCGCGAGATCGAAGATATGTTACGGCAGGAACGACGTTCGAAAATTTTACCGGAAAGTAAAACGAACATGCCAAGGCTATAAAGCCAGAGCAGAAGCCTGCAGGGAAGAGCACGGACACCTAGTAGTAGAGTCACAGTCGATGCTGAGATTGTGGAAGGACCACTTCTGCAGACTGTATAACGGCGATGATAGTCAAAATGCCGCCGTCAGGCAGAGCGAGCCATTCACAATGGACGAAGACGAAGGAGAATTCCGTCCACCCGACCTAGACGATGTTAAGATAGCGATATCGAAACTTAAGTCTTATAAAGCTGCTGGAGCAGACGGACTCCCCGTGGAGCTGTTTAAAGCAGCTGGCGATGAGCTGGTTAGGAACATGCACCAACTCATCTGCAAGATATGGTCGGAAGAACGCATGCCCGGAAAATGAAATCTCAGTATCGTTTGCCCGGTCCATAAGAAAGGAGACCCCTATGACTGCGCCACTTACAAAGGTATAACCCTCCTGAACGTCGCGTGCAAGATCCTCTCTGCCGTACTGTGTAAGTACCTGAAACCGTTCGTGGACAATCTGATAGGTTCCTACCAGTGTGGTTTCAGGCCAGGAAAATCCACGATAGACCAAATATTTACACTACGGCAGATCTTGGAGAAGACCCATGAATTCCAGGTCGACACGCACCATCTTTTCGTCGACTTTAAAGCCGCGTATGACAGTGTTTATAGAGACGAGCTATACAGAGCCACGTCATGTTTTAACATTCCTGCCAAACTCGTCGGACTATGCAGGATGACTATGGAGAACTCTCGCTGCTCCATTAAGGTCGGAGGTGAACTAACCGACCCCTTTGATGTTGAAAAAGGTTTTAGACAGGGTGACGCACTGTCATGTGATTTCTTCAACATTATTCTTGAAAAGATCGTGCGGGACTCTGCGGCCAATACAAGAGGTACGATCTACTTCAAGTCCACACAATTGCTTGCCTACGCAGATGACACTGACGTTATTGGACGAATAAAGCGAGACGTCAATGAGGCGTTCACAAGCATTGAAGCAGAAGCGGCAAAAGTGGGTCTAATGGTAAATGGGGACAAGACCAAATATATGCTGTCATCCAAGAAAGACGCACAACACCGACGTCTTGGTCAGAACGTCACCTTCGGCAGCTATATATTTGAAGTAGTCAAGGACTTCGTCTACCTTGGCTCGGTAGTGACAAGCAGCAACGACACCGGCGCTGAGATAAAACGCCAATCGCTGCTTCTTCGGGCTCAAGAGGCAATTGAGTAGTAGAGCCCTCTCTCGAAAAACTAAGGTTTCCCTCTACAAAACCTTAATCATCCCGGTCCTCCTCTACGGCGCTGAGGCTTGGACGTTGTCAAAAGCGGATGAAGAGGCTCTTGGACGTTTCGAGAGGAAAATTCTGCGTGCAATCTTTGGTCCCGTTTGTGTATACGGAGAATGGAGGAGGAGATTCAACCAAGAACTGTACGGGCTGTACAGCGACATCGGCCTGGTTAGACGTCTTCGGATCCAACGTCTAAGATGGCTAGGCCATGTAGAGCCAATGGACATTCACGCTCCAGCCCGAAGAGTCTTCGACTCCAACCACGAGGGACGACGCAGCAGAGGACGACCGCATTTAAGGTGGCACGCACAGGTGGAAGGGGACCTCAACCAACTGGGCGTGCGGCACTGGAAGCGGCTGGCCGAAGATCGGGCCGGCTGGAGAGGCTTGTTGGTTGAGGCCCTGGTTCACCCCGAACTGTAGCGCCATCAAAGTAAGTAAGTAAGCTTATGTATGTATATCTCTGCCATCTTTGACAGACCACTAAATGTCAAACGCAGAAGAGCATTTGGCATTTCGATTTGACGTTCCCAAGACACATCAGTCCGAAATTGGTTCCATTTCCCTATAAATAACCTTGTGAATCGGTACAAATCTACAAATAGCATCGTTATATACGAAAGATCCTGGCTTTTTATTAAAATTATTATTTGATCAGCATTTGCCACACCCAATACCAGAATGACATTTATGTACAACAACTGCTGGCCCCGAAAAACTATAGATCGCCATCGCCAAGGACGACAGATATGAATATTTTAATACTTCATGAATTAAAAACACACGAGTTCATAAAAGAGCCCCATCCAGTTTATTACCACAATCGATAAGGTCCGTAATGCACCATGCCCGTAAAGCAGCAATTCATAACTACCAACCAATGTGACAGTACTCGCGTATGATGGAAGCTCAACATGATAGACCTTTCGGAAAATAGTAAATATCACATCCGAGTCGTTGCATTCGGCTTTATTGCCACCAAATATCAAAGAAAAAATTGAAAATGCTTTCATACTTTTCCAATTCAGGGATGCATTTATGAGCTACTCGTGGCTGTAAACAGGTTATATCCAATAAATGTAATCTCTGCCCCATGCCGAATGGGATGTGTGAGCATATCTCGCTTAATAAATTCTCCATTCTTAGTCCGAAATAAAGGAAAGAAAAAAAAAAAAACCGACATCCACAACATACATATGAGAGGAAGCAGAGAATCGTGACGTGACGTCTTCCTATCTGTTCGTATCCTATCACGGAATACAATGGTAAAAGCCCTTGAAGGTTGTATGAGCAATACTTAATCTTCAGATGCACTATCGCCCTACATCTCTTCCATCTCTTCTGTGTCACACAGGAATATATATAAAAAAGCATCTTCAATAACAAAAAGAAAAAGATACAAATACTCGTACCTATATGGCATACTTTTGGACGGCTGTCATAAAAAGCAAAAGAACGAAGAAACAGGACGACATTCCATGGGGGAAAATGTTGAAATCGTAATTGCACGTATGCCAATTGACAACGTGTCGCCCAGAATAAAATTGTTAGTTTAGGCTTCAAGCGGGCAAGGCTTATCTGCGGCTGCTACGGATATACCACATATAATCGCCTAAGACCAGAGAGTGGTGTGGGTGGATGCAGACAGATGGGACGACTTGGCCTTTTCGGTCATTGCTTCATGGTTTCCACATGAAGACAATATGAGTACACAATTTGGTTTAGTTGAGGGTCCTCAACGGGAATGGACCGCAGCAGTTCTCGTCGAACCTCTCCATTCGCTTTCGTCCTTTCGTCGGGTCAAATGCTTTTGTTCATCTGGACGGTCAGACGGACGAAATGCTTCTGAGTCGATGCCGGATGGCTGGTTAGTTGGTTTACGACCGAGTGATGATGACAGAAGATGGCAATCGACGTATTCTTTTTTTCATTTGGTTAGTGGTTGGCGGCAGATGAGGGTCACATCAATTTAGACGACGACCGACGTCATGCAAGCAAGGTTCTGGGAAGCAAAGTACATTTATAGTCTCCGTAAGGTACGGATATAAAATACACCAAAACCATCTGGTGGTGTAAATAGCTTTTTTCGAAATTAGTCAGGGACTTTCTAAGACCCAACGCGAGCCTTCCGGATTGATGGATACTCAGCTATCATCCGAATATGTAGTATATGATATTCAGCTCAATTGATAGAATAGAACGAATACATAAAACTTGTCAACCACGAAGAAGGGCAAAAAATAAATAAAAATATTTTCATACTGCAACCGTCAAGGGGTCTGTAAACCTGACCTACATCCCAAATGTTGTGCTTTCATTTCACTGCTATTTTTGGCTCACAATTTCCCGCAAGGATGTGCATCAGAGTACAAAATCGAACTGAAGCACAAGTGCTCCCATGATGTCTCGATTTATTGCAGTCGGATTAGCAATTTATTGGCTTTAACTGATAGTTTACATTTATTTGATGAGTTCTCAACTCAAGAAACTACTTGATCGACCCCACATCCGTATGGATGGATGGCTGGATATATGTACTATCCTTTTCACTTTTCACGTGATTTCACTCGTTCAGGCGAAGAGCACTTGCTCCGTATGGCTTGTATCTTTGCACTAAAACTAATTTACTGGTACTTGTCAGTTTTGTAACTAAGATAATTACAATATGCACACAAAGTGGATGAGGTGCAGGTGATTGCATAAAGATATCGTTTAATATAGTGTAAATATTACATGAGCCTTGAGAGGACTGCTGTAGGGATTAGTTTCCGATACAATTACCACCTGTTCATCTATGCATGTGTGGCTAATTGATTGAATTCGAAAATACCTTAAGTACATACAGAATCTAATTTCATTGAAGTCACTTAAGCAATCAATAGATACGAGGGGGAAGATGGTAAAGTATACGAAGTCGTTTGGGGTCGATAGTTTCACTAACGGTTTTATTATGGAGCGCGATTGCTCGGTACATTTATTCACTCTTCATGGCTTTCTCTTTGACCCTCATAGAAGTATCTAGCGCTTACTAATTTTTTTTTTTTTTTGATTATACTAAAAGTTGTCGTTTCAGTTTTTATAGATTTTTGCCCTGGAGTTCTAGTCAGTTTGCTCCTCCTTCGGTCGGGTAGTACCTACTCGTATGTATACCTAATTCACTTCGACTTTTTTCATCATTTTTGATGCAACGGATGTGTAACTAAAATAAACCAAAAAAGACCGTTGAGCTATACAGTGTCGTGCGGTTTAATTAAGACAGTCATAAATAAATGTTAATTTTTCGCCACGTTTTTTTAAAAGTTGGCCTAAAACCTTTCAACTGCAGACTATTACGAAGGAAGGTCGAGTTTTCATTTGATTGTAAAATTTATTCAAAAAGACTATACGGAGAATGGCCGTCCCTGGGAATTTAAAGCCATTTAAGTGGATAGTATCAAATCGAATATGTAGATCTTTATTGACTGGAAAATGGCCGACTGAACTGGCCGGGATTAAATCAATAAAAATAACGAAAGCCAATTGATCGTCGGAACTATATTTTATCTTCCTTAAAGAAGCCTCGATTTGATGAAAAAAATGTTTCCCAACGTGCCCGAGGAATGGAGTCTCAGCATCGTATGCCCGATCCACAAGAAAGGAGAACCCTCTGATTGCGCCAACTATAGAGGAATAAGTCTCCTTAACATCGCCTACAAAATCTTCTCTGCCGTTTTGTGTGAACGCCTGAAGCCTTTTGTAAATAAGCTGATTGGTCCTTATCAGTGCGGATTCAGGCAAGGGAAGTTCACCATCGACCAAATCTTCACACTACGGCAGATCCTGGAAAAAACCAATGAATTTCAAGTCGACACTCACCACCTATTTGTCGACTTCAAAGCCGCATACGACAGCGTAATTAGAGACGAGCTGTACAACGCTATGTCTACCTTTGACATACCTGCTAAGCTCGTCAGACTATGCAGGATGACATTGGAGAATGCTCGCTGCTCCATCCGGATCGGTGAACACCTTACCGGTAGTTTTGATGTCAAAAAAGGATTTAGGCAGGGCGATGCGCTGTCGTGTGATTTCTTCAACATCATATTGGAAATGATTGTGCAAAAATCACTGGCCAATACAAGAGGCACAATCTATTTCAAATCCTCGCAACTCCTTGCATACACCGACGATATTGACATAAAAGGTAGATCACAGCGAGATGTCAACGAGGCGTTTGCGAGTATTGAGTTCGAGGCGGCGAAAGTTGGTCTGGCGGTAAACGAGGGCAAAACTAAGTATATGCTGTCATCATAAAAGGCCGCTCACCACCGATGTCAGAATGTTTGTATTGGCAGATATAAGTTCGAGGTAGTTAAGGACTTCGTCTACCTTGGCTCCGCAGTGACCTGGAACAACGACATCAGTTCCGAAATCAAACGCAGAATCACTCTTGCCAATCGCTGTTTCTTTGGGCCCAGGAGGCAACTGAGTAACAGAGCCCTCTCCCGAACGACAAAGTTGACTCTATATAAGACCCTTATCATCCCGGTCCTGTTGTACGGACAGAAGCATGAACACTATCAAAAGCGGATGAGGAGGCCCTTGGTCGGTTCGAGAGAAAGATTTTGCGCGTGATTTTTGGGCCTATAAACCCAGACGGGGGATGGAGGGGAAGATTCAACCACGAACTTTACGGGCTATAAAGCGACATGAGCCTAGTCAGGCGTCTACGAATTCAACGCCTAAGATGGCTGGGCCATGTAGAGCGAATGTACACCACAGCTCCAGCCCGGAGAGTCTTTGAATCTAACCCCGAGGAACGAAGAAGCAGAGGACGGCCGCACTTAAGATGGCGCACACAGCTGGAAGGGGACCTCAGCCAACTGGGTGTGCGGCAGTGGAAAAGGCTAGCGAAAGGTCGTGCTAGTTGGAGGGGCATGTTGGTTGAGGCCCAGATTCACCCCGAACTGTAGCGCCCACTAAGAAGAAGAAGAACGTGCCGTATGTCCAATGATCCAAACACTTTTTATAGATATACTTACTTACTTACTTTTCAGGCTAGCATCCCATAGAGTGTCTGGACCTGAGTTAATACAGCCTTCCATCCTCGGCGGTCCCTGTCACGCTGCTTCCGGTCGGAAAGACCAAGTTATCTTATGTCGGCGATCACTAAGTCTTGATACATGAGGTTCGGTCTCCTCCTTCTTCCCGAACTAGGAGGCTCGAATTTGAAGACCCTCTTAGCTGGAGCATTGGTGTCTATGTGCTCGATGTGGCCGATGAGCCTTCCGGACTATATCCACATCTTTTTGCACAGCTCATAGAGTTCGGGGTTATGTCTTCTCCTCCATTCGCCTTCCACGCAGACAGGACCGAATATCAGTAGCAGAATTCTTTTTTCGAAGAAGCTAAGGACCATCTCTGCTGTCCTGCATATTGTCCAGCTTTCGGCTCCATATAGAAGTCCTGCAGGATGAAAGTCTTGTAGAGCAAATCTTGGTTCGGAATAGGAGTTTGAACCCTAGCTCTTTTGACAAGGCGAGGTAGCAACAGTTCACCACCTCGATATTATAGCTGCCGATCGTTATATCGTCTCCGTAACCCAGCAACTGGACCGATTTGTGGAAGATAGTCGCTTCCGTATTGACGTTGGCCCGTCGCAAAATTTGCTCCAACACGAGATTGAAGAAGTCGCCTGGCAGTGCATCTCCTTCCCGAAATTTGGTGCAGGTTCTAGAGCCGAACTGCACGGTGCATCTAGTGTTTGTTAGCATGGCTCGATATATTCGGATCCGTTTTCCCGGGATCCCGAATTCGGACATCGCTTTAAATATGATTTTGCGATATATGCTGTAATATTAAACTTTAAAATCGATAGAGAGGCAGTGGGTATCGATTTGAAATTCGTTGGTCTTCTCCAGAATTTATCGCAGCGTGAATATTTGGTCTATAGTCGATCTATAGCCGGAAGTCGCAATGGTATATGCCGATGAGTGCGGAGCAAGACGGCTCTATACGTTCACACAATGAACTGGATAGGATCTTGTAAGCGACATTGAGCAAGAATATACTTCTATACTTTTTGCTAGAGGTAGGTTGATCTGAGGACACCGTGGCGCAGTGTTTAGTGTATTGGACTCTGATGCACGATGAGCGAGTCGGGATCTCGATAACATCAACGCTATCGAATGTTAATTTCGTGGCATCTCTCCTTGACGGGGTACTGGCAAAACTCTCCGTAGTATACTTGCCATAAAAAAGCTTCTCGACTCACGCCGTTCGGAATCGGCATTAAACTGTAGGTCCCTTTCACCTGTGTGAAAAATAAATTACACACAACATGGGTGATTGAGAGAAGCTTGGCTCTGGTCCTTCATGGGCTGTAACGTCACCAAAGAACAAAGGCTAATCTTGCCGTTGCGCATGTATTTGGTTGATACCATCGCATAGTGGCTTTCACTATTAGCTCCGGCTCTATCTGTAGGGTGTACTGAGTGGCATTTTGGCTTCAGTTGTGATCTGCGTGGAGTTTGCGCCTGATCCTAGCCTCCAGCCTCTCTTTGCAGTGTTTTACGAGCTTGGATCTTATCCATGTTGCCTGGCTGTCAACATAGATCTTGATCCTGAGATCTTTACCTGAGAGGTTTTTAAGAATCAGATCCGCAACCGGTTTAATTGCGAAGATCTCAGCTTCGAAAACTCCACAGCCATCGTCAAGTCTATAGGAGTGATCTGCTTCACGAGATTCGAAATAGACCTCGGCTCCGGTACCGATATCCGCAAGTTTGGATTGACAGTTGACCACTGGTCGATTCCTCCCTTGAAGGATTTCTGATAGAGAATCTCCTCTCGCAGCAAGTAAGTCGGGTTTTGAATTTTGAGATTGCCCATCGATCCAAGACTGATGTGCAGCCATGACGACTAATGGCCCAGAGACCCGATACTTGCATTCTTAGCGTCCTGGCAGCAATGCTTTCGCAGTATATGTCTGAGGTCGAAAGGTTCAGCATTGTTTCAAGAGCCGCCGTTGGTGTGAATTTTGTACATCCAGTCACCACCAGATAACCTGCCCTCTGAACCCTCGAAACACTTTGAAGTTGGCATTTCTTCTCAAGTACCTTCCATCAGACAATCGAACCATAGACTAGAAAACGGATTTATCACCGCAGTGTACAACCAATATACCACTTTTGGTTTGGAGCCCCATGTCTTTCCAAAGGCTACTCTGCACGAATACAGTCCCGTGTAGGCTTCGTTCAATCCACCTGCATATTCCCGAGTTTATTTGAGCCATCCGAAGGCTGCACACTATTGCCTCAGTACTGACAGCGTTGCGACAGCGTTTCAGTGGAAGGAAGGACATTCATCATCTGGGTATGCAATATTAAAAGTGCTCGAACGAATTACTACGGACTATAACCAACGCGGAATTTGGTCGGCTCCCGTCCTATCTGGGACAACCACCCCTTGGAGTAGTGAACGAACATCAACGACCCAAACCACTGCACTCCGTTCAGGTTGTATGTGTAACACATCATAAGGGAATATAAAAACTCTTGAACCTGCGCGAGCCTCTGAAAAAAAAAAAAAGAAAAAACAAAATAAGGAAGGAGGATACACTAAAAGGTCTGCAATGCTTTGCAGTGGCGTGGTTAATCTTTCCCGACTTGGGTATAAAAACCATCATAACTTCTCTCCATATTTGCGGAACATAACCCAATCTGAGACACCGGGAATAGATGCGCTTCAGCCATGGAATAATAGCTTCACTTGGTTCTTATATCGTCGATTCCTGGCGCCTTGTAGCAGTCAAACGAATTGACTGCCCACAGAATCTTTTTCTCGGTAACAATCTTATCGAGTGTTTCAGGTCCATTGCATTTCCTTAGCAGTGTTTTTGCGGAATTGCATTTCTATAGCCAGGGAAATTATACTTTAGTGAGGCATCGAGTACGCTTTCATTTGAGTCTGTCCAGCTACCATATCTTATTAGAGGACATCTGTAGGGAAGCTTTGGCAAGGGCTTTTCTCAGACGAGCCGCATCCGTACAGGATTAATAAAGACAGAAACTTCTCTAGGAGCTCTTTTCGACGAATCTAATTTCGTTTTTGAGTCGTTTAACATTATCCCTATAAGTTGACCATCCGATGGCACCCTCTATTGTGAGGTTCCAGCTATGTCTGGACATACGCAGTTGCTCTGCTACTTTTGCATTTCACCATGGTGGGTGGTTTCTGTTACTAGGTCACGCTGCTTCCAGTTATCAAGACCAAGATGTCTTACATCCGCGATTACTTGGCCCTTATACCGGAGGTTCGGTCTTCCTCTTCTTCTCGAAGCAGTAGGCTCGGAGTCGAAGACCCTCTTAGCTGGAGCGTTGATGTCCATGCGCTCTATGTGGCCGAGCTAGTGTAGTCGACGGATCTTTGCCTTCCGGACTACATCCACATCTTTTTACAGCACGTAGAGTTCGCGGTTGTGTCTTCTTCTCCATTCACCTTCCTCACAGACAGGACCAAATATCCGGTGCAGAAAGTTTCTTTCGAAAGAACCCAAAATCAGCTCCGCTGTCCTGCTTATCATCCAGCTTTCGGCTCCGTACAGCAAGACTGGCAGTATGAGCGTTTTGTAAAGCACGACTTTGGTCTTTCGAGTGAGGAGTTTTGACCCCAGTTGTTTGGACAAGCCGAAGTAGCAGCGGTTGCCAAGGGCGATTCTATGCCGGATCTCCACTGTGGTGTCATTTGTGGAATCTACGTTTGCCCCGAGGTAGACAAACTCCTTAACTACCTCGAAATTGTAGCTGTCAATTGTTATATTTTGTCCCAGGTGGTGAGCGACGGATTGGTTTTTGCTTGACAGCATGTACTTCGTCTTGTCCTCATTGACCTTAAGACCAACTCATTTCGCTTGTTCTGCAATCGCCGTGAATGCTTCCACAATGCCACGGCGAGAACACGCGATGATATCGATATCATCTGCGTTTCCTAGCAGCTGGATGGACTTGTAGAAAATAGTGCCTTCCCTGTTGACGCCTGCCCGTCGCACTATCTGCTCCAGCACTAGGTTGAAGAAACGGCAAACAGCAAACGGTTCCGAAGTCCTAGAACCTAGTTGACACAAGTGGATCAGTTTTCCCGGGATCCCGAATTCGGCCATCGCACGAAACAGTCTCTCACGATGAATGCTGTCGTATGCGGCTTTGAAATCGATGAAAAGATGGTGTGTATCGATTCGAAACTCGTGCCGGAAGCCGCACTAGTAGCTGCCGATTAGTGCGGTGCAAAATGGCTTTTGACGTTCACACAGTACCCTGGACAGGATTTTGTATGCGACATTGAGCAGGGATATACCTCTATAGTTCTTGCAAGAGGTACGATCGCCTATTTTGGGGCAAATACAGCTGGTATTCCAGTCGTTGGGCATGCTTCCATCTTCCCAAACTCTGCAGATGATTTGGTGCATGCTCCCTACCAGAACATCGCCGGCAGCCTTGAAGAGCTCTGATGGCAAGACATCTGAGCCTGCGGCCCTGTTATTCCTCAGCTTCTGAATAGCTGTGCCGACTTCTTCGATGCTGGGTGGGGGGACTACTTCAGCGACTGGAGTTGGGATTTCCTCGGTCCCTACCACTCTCTCTTGGTCATGCTCGTTAAGCAGCTGCTGGAAATGCTGCTTAAATACATCCACTATTCCCCGCAGGTCGGTGACACGATTACCCTTGCAGTTTCGAAGAGCTTGGGTGCCCTTTTTGAAGCCTCCTGCAAGGCCTTTGGCTTTCTCGTAAAAGGGTCGTGTTTTATGCTTATCCCTAGACTCCTCGATATCCTTGAGCTGGGAGGCTGCGAAGATTTTTTGATAGAAGCAGGTCCAAGATTCGTCGTCAAGGAAGATGACAGTTGTGCCAATACAGGAAAATATATATTCTGAAGAAGCCTTTAACGCTAGCCGCTAAAATGTCTCAATTCAGGTTATCGTCCGGCAGTATAATGTTGAGCTTAGGCTATGGTCGAGCCTCTGATTTAGAGAATAGATAGTGTATAGTGACAGAGAGAGAATTGAATGTCAACTTACTACTAAAAGAGGTCATTGTCCATTTAGGATAGAACATCCAAAGACCTCTTTCTAAGCTCTTCGAGCATAACTAGGGCGACTTTGTCGACTGACATACTTAACCACCTCACTCAACGAAGTAGAAGCGTCATCATATCAAGGATTCAGTTTCCAAAGACTTTCTAATGATCTACGTCGGAAATTTTCTAAAACTTCCATAAAAAACCCTTTCACATCGCTCATCCACCACTGGATCGTCAACAGGCTCTTTGAGTTACATAACGAAGAAGCTCAGTCACTTCGAATGCAGATTTACTTGTTAATTTACATTTCCCATCGTAGAAAGTATTGACAAAAATCTGCTTTCGAAATGAACCAGCATCCACATGGAACCAAACAACCTGAAATCGCTGCAATAGTACACGTTCCTGTGGTACGAAAATAATTCTCACGCATTTCGCTCCAAACATTTTCGCGATGACACAGAGTGATGCGTAGACTACCTCCATTCCTTCCGGGAAAGCGCTATCAACAGTGTTCTGACGGAGTTAAATGCAAGCAGGAAGTTGATGGCCAGCGGAACGAATCAAAATAAAAAGGCGAACTGAAGAGCAAAGAGATTCATCACGAATATTCTTTGATTCGTCACACTATAGACTTGCTCCACGACGTCAGGACACCAATAGACATACCCAGAATGGCATTTGATTGGAAACACTCTAGCACATCAAACGGAAGCCGTGGACTATTTCAGCATAGCGCCAATTGACACTCGAGCGCGTCAGGAGAACAAAGAACGTAAGGAGTCCAATCAGCAAGTAAATCGCACTCAATGACAAATTGACACCCAACTGACACCGATCGAGCTGTTCTTCTTGTCATATTTGAAGGCGACGAACTAGCACAAGAATAGGTGCGCTTAGAACAATCGAACGAACTCTCGACTGAGGTATTGACCCATTCTGTGACTGATACTTGCTTGAAACTAAACACCCCATTGACCGAATTCTTCATATTTTTCCGGAGCATAGGAATCAATAATTAGAGCATTATGTGTACGTACAGATACGAGTATACGGTTGCGGGTGAGTGGATCGATAGATACTAGTATGAGTACGAGTATTGTATATCTTCTACATTTTATGTACGTCTGACCTTTTGGAGCAGTGTTCTGGCATATTGCTTTGGCCCCATCGGGCCTATTTTCCGGAGAGAAACAGTCGTACGAGTAGTGATGGACAGTTCGAGAGTAGCATCGCCTGCTCTGTGCCGGTTAAAAATAGTAATACTCGTCGAACGGAGGAGTCAGTTGCCTAAAAATACCCGTATTGTACGATGTGGATTTCAGTACTACGAGTGTGTATCTATCTTTGGGATGGGGACAAGGACACGATTCTATTGTTGGGAAACAAGCCGTAGAAATTCTGTTCGGCTGTATCGGGCTGTTGGGATTTTGGTATTTTAGGTTGATGATGGTGGCGTGTAGAGTGTCGATGGTGGTGACTTTCAACATTGAAAGTTTGTGAGAAATGGGAAGGGTTAAATCGGATTTGTAGTCGGCTCGTAAAGGTTAGTCATCGTTTTCCATAAATTAAATTGTTCTCGAGCATTTTATGATATAATAATAGCAATTTCCACAAAATACGTGCAACCACTCAAGCGAATGATCTATGAGAGCTCAAATTGAGAAATCCTGTGACATTTTTCAGGCCGGTAACATGTACAGGTATATGTGGGTGGAGTTAGGGTTTCCAGCTGTCATGTCACTATTTTAAGGACTAGGATCTGCTGTATCGTCTCGGTGACTCTTTGAATAAATTTGGCATTCCATTATCACATCTGCTAAGGATATCCATCAATCTCAAGTCTACAAGCCAAATGAAGACTCGTAATAAGAGCCCATTATTTTAAGTGTTACAAATTAGGGTCTAAATTGGGCTGCAGATTCATGTCCTTGGACAACTACATGTAGAAGATTTTGTTGTCGATTTCGGTGTCAAAACAGCTCTTACAAGATAAGAGTTCATAGAAAGCTTCGATAGAACTATCCCTAACCCCTTCTTCAGCTTGTTGTCATTCATATCGCATTTACGGTTTTGATAAATGAATGCACTTGTGTGAGTTTCCTGTAAATAGCATCGTAAGCAAAGATTCGTTGAATGCTTTAATGCCCATCTGCGCAGATGCACATAGTTAGATCGATAATTTTCCTATCCCTCACATAAGATACCAATTGCTTACCTCCCCAATTGCAAGTACAGCGCACGTGGACATTTTCAACAATTTCACCAGTACCACGTTTGCTGGGCCTCCTATTCACTGTTCATCAGAAATGGATGTGCGACAATTCTTCAACTTTTTTAACCAATATCTGACCTTGCAGGGTCCACATAGGAAGCATCCACATTTTTTGTAATCTGCTCGTACGTTTTTGCTTTGAAAAAGAGCGAATTGCCAAGCAATACTGCTCTTTTTCCATTTTTTTATTCGCCAAAAACTCAAAAATGAATGTTCGCTTTTCATCATTTAACAAGCAGCAGTATATGAGTATAACGGTATTGCCAACCTCTCTCAACAGCTTAGTGATTATCAATAGAAAAAGTATTGGTAGACGTCAATCTACTGCAGCCTAGGAGTCGGTAGCAGGTACTGAAATCCTATGAAAACTCTATAAACTCTTGTCTCTGCAAAGCGTCTGCAGTGGAATATGGCGTGCTCCGCGTATTTTCCTCTCAACATTTCTAGGCAGAAGGGCGAGCTCACTTGTCCAATTCTGTGGAGATATTTTCGATAGTTTTTCCACACCTCGATCATAATGATCCTCCTTGCTTTTATCCTCCGGTTAACACTAGTCTCTTAGTGGTCTGTGGTTGGCCTTAGGTAAACCCTAAGCATCTCGTTGGCGACGATGTCGATGGAGACCATGCCCGCTATGACACAGGTTGCTTCATCCGAGATTGTCCGGAAACCGCATATTGTCCTTACTGCACAGAGCCTCTACGAAGACGAGAGCTTTCTTCTTGTCTCCTTCGTTATAAAGGATCCCGCCCAAACCGTGGCAACGTATGGTAGTAATGAGCTTAACACTCTGTAAAGCAGAATCCTCTTCGCGTATCCTGGTCCACCGATGTTCGGCAGCATTCTGGAAAGCGATGTCTGCATTTGTGACGACTTTTTACTGCAGTATTCAACATGTATGTATGTATGTATATTGGCGTTACAGTCCATGAAGGACCTGAGCCGAGCTTCTCTCAATCACCCATGTTGTGTGTGATTTCATTTTCCCATAGGTGAAAGGGGCTTTCGAGAAGCTTTTCATGACAATTTTACTACAGGGGTTTTGTCAGAACCCCGCTGAGGAGAAACACCGTGAAAAACACGTTCGATGACATGGCTGTGTCGGGATTCGATCCCGTGTCATCGGCGTCAGAGGCTAACACACTACCCACTGCGCCACGGTGCTCTCCATGTATGTATGTATGTATTATAAAATTGAGTTGGTTGTCGAGCATTAGCACTGAGTATTCTTAGCCCTCTTTTGACTTGATTGGTTGGCTCCCCACAGTTCTTCGGCTGATTATTAAGGCAGCCTCCGTATTTTAATCGGCTTTTTCAAGGTCCGCAGACTCTAACCAATTTTTAATCCTGGCCACCACTTCATTATGGGCAAACTCTACCTCATGAATGTGCTTCGCCACGGTAACTATGGCGTATATCCGATAATCTTAACTCCTTGTGGCAGTGTTAATCGCAAAATTCCGTCATACATTATGTTCCACAGAAGAGGTCCGAGTACTGAGCCCCGAGGGGCTCCCGCAGAAACATTGTAGTACTTAAGGCCATCGTCCGTCTGATACCTCAGCTTCCTGTTTGTGAAGGAGCTAAGGATTATCTTCACAAGGTAATGTGGTGAGCTCATTCTGATCAGAGACGTCATAATACAAGACCAGTTTGCCGAGTAAAAGGCGTATTTTACCTTCAGTGTTACTACCGCACCTCTCTTATGGCACCGACGATGGAGCGCGATTTCCTGAAACCATATTGGCGGTCGGATAAAGCTCCTCTTTTTTTCGCCACGGAAATTAGTCTGCTATATATGATACGTTCCAGGATCTTTCCTGTTGTATGTAGCAGACATATTGCCCGGTACGCCGAAGGTTCTTTATATGGTTTATTTCCCTTGGGTAGCAACACTAGATGTTGGAGTTTCCCCTCCTCAAGGCAACTTTGTATCATTGCTTTGAAAATATCTGGTCTCTTTTTCACGGCTCTTTTGCAGCATGCTTGGTGCAGTTCCTCCGTCGTTACTGGCGGAATCCAGTCTATTCTAATATCCCTCGTGGCGTTGCCCAAAATGGATGGTCTAAGTGGAAATAGATGCTCTACTATTCTTCCCAGCATTGTTGAGCAAGATATCTGTGGAGTTCTGCTACCCCTCAGCTTCTTTGTTACTATCCTGTATGCCATCCCCCACGGATCTAGGTTTGCTTCGTCGCAGAGTTGATTTAAGCATTTTCTTTTGCTTCTTTTGATGGGTTTTTTCAAGGTCACGTCTCGCCAATCTGAAGGTAGGCGAACTCTCATCTACCTCTAGAACGCTGTGATCTGCGTCGGACCCGAGCCTCGTTCCACCAGTAGCTAGGTTCCTCCCTTCTGCTCGTTCATCTCCTGGGCATCGCACGCTATCGGGATTATATGAGTTAGTTGGTGCGATAGGTCATCCGCTGATCTGTTACATTTCCTCGAAAGCCCCTTTGTCGAAGAATGTATCATTCCACTTCGGTCAAGCTAACTTGGGGCACTGCCTTTTGTTCTCTTCGCTGATATTGAAAATAATCACCTGATGTTTGTTTCACGCAGGAGCGAGGTACTCAGTAACGTCATGTCTATTATGGACCCCTTGCCTCCTTTACAAAACGCGTTTTTTTCACTATTGTTCGCCTGGCATATTTCCAGTGATGCAAACGCTTCAAGCAGGGCTCAGACTCTTATATCCGTAGTCCTACTACACCGTTGTAAAGCCCATGCTTTGAAATCACCAGCAATAATCACCGGGTGCTTCCCACGTGCGTCGGCTACAATGTTACCTAGCAGCTTCAGTAGTCCCTGTGCGCGAGACTTGGGGGTACGTAGCAGCTGTAGAAATGGCTTCCCTTTATTCTAGCAGTGACGAAGAAGTTCGCTGGCCCACCGAATTTCTGCAGCGCGTGGTTTTCTTCTTTGTGTCGTCGCTTACCAACCTACAATCCTCGAGGGGTTTGTATGGCACGCCAATAAGGGCAAAGTCGATTCTTTTTCCCACGTCATTTGGACCAGCAAGTCCTGTGCGGCCGCGCAGTGGTATACGAGGTACTATCATGCTATGTAAGTAAGTGAGTCATGTGTCAAACGCCTCGGGCTCCTTTACTTGCCTCATTACCCAACTCTAGTCACAGTCTACGGTGTTCTTCTTCTTCTTTGATGGCGCTACTGTTCGGGTGAACCAGGGCCTCAACCAACAAGCCTCTCCAGCCGGCCCGATCTTCGGCCAGCCGCTTCCAGTGCCGCACGCCTAGTTGGTTGAGGTCCCCTTCCACCTGTGCGCGCCTCCTTAAATGCGGTCGTCCTCTGCTGCGTCGTCCCTCGGGGTTGGAGTCCAAGACTCTTCGGGCCGGAGCGTTGATGTCCATTCGCTCTACATGGCCTAGCCATCTTAGACGTTGGATCCGAAGACGTCTAACCAGGCCGATGTCGCTGTACAGCCCGTACAGTTCTTGGTTGAATCTCCTCCTCCATTCTCCGTTTACACAAATGGGACTAAAGATTGCACCCAGAATTGTCCTCTCGAAACGTCCAAGAGCCTCTTCATCCGCTTTTGACAACGTCCAAGCCTCAGCGCCGTAGAGGAGGACCGGGATCATTAAGGTTTTGTAGAGGGAAACTTTAGTTTTTCGAGAGAGGGCTCTACTAGTCAATTGCCTCTTGAGCCCGAAGAAGCAGCGATTGGTAAGAGTTATTCTGCGTTTTATCTCAGCGCTGGTGTCGTTGCTGCTTGTCAATACCGAGCCAAGGTAGACGAAGTCCTTGACTACATCAAAAATATAGCTGCTGAAGGTGACGTTCTGACCAAGACGTCGGTGTTGTGCGTCTTTCGTGGATGACAGCACATATTTGGTCTTGTCCCCATTTACCCTTAGACCCACTTTCGCCACTTCTGCTTCAATGCTTGCGAACGCCTTATCGACGTCTCGCTTTGTTCGTCCAATAACGTCAATGTCATCTGCGTAGGCAAGCAATTGTGTGGACTTGAAGAAGATCGTACCTCTCGTATTGGCCGCAGATTCCCGCACGATCTTTTCAAGAATAATGTTGAAGAAATCACATGACAGTGCGTCACCCTGTCTAAAACCTTTTTTAACATCAAAGGGGTCGGTTAGTTCACCTTCGACCTTAATGGAGCAGAGAGAGTTCTCCATAGTCATCCTGCACAGTCTGACGAGTTTGGCAGGAATGTTAAACATGACATGGCTCTGTATAGCTCGTCTCTATAAACACTGTCATACGCGGCTTTAAAGTCGACGAAAAGATGGTGCGTGTCTTCTCCAAGATGGGTTTTCCTGGCCTGAAACCGCACTGGTAGGAACCTAACAGATTGTCCACGAACAATTTCAGGTACTTACACAGTACGGCAGAGAGGATCTTGCACGCGATTTTCAGGAGGCTTATCCCTCTGTAATTGGCGCAGTCATAGGGGTCTCCTTTCTTATGGACCGGGCAAACGATACTGAGATTCCATTCATCGGGCATGCGTTCTCCCGACCATATCTTGCAGATGAGTTGGTGCATGTTCCTAACCAGCTCGTCGCCAGCTGGTTTAAACAACTCCGCGGGGAGTCCGTCTGCTCCAGCAGCTTTATAAGACCTAAGTTTCGATATCGCTATCTTAACATCGTCTAGGTCGGGTGGACGGGATTCTCCTTCGTCTTCGTCCATTGTGAATGGTTCGCTCTGCCTGACGGCGGCATTTTGACTATCATCGCCGTTATACAGTCTGCAGAAGTGGTCCTTCCACAATCTCAGCATCGACTGTGACTCCACTACTAGTTGTCCGTGCTCATCCCTGCAGGCTTCTGCTCTGGCTTTATAGCCTAGGCATGTTCGTTTTACTTTTTGGTAAAATTTTCGAACGTCGTTCCTGCCGTAACATCTCTCCATCTCCTCGATCTCGCGCTTCTCGTGCTCCTTCTTTTTCCTTCTCAGAAGCGCATGCTCCTCCCTCCTTTTCTGTTCATAGAGCTCGCGGGCAGCTCTCGTCCGTCGATGCAATGTGGCCATGTATGCATTCTGTTTCTCTACATGGGTCTGTCGGCACTCATCATCAAACCAGGGGTTTCTCGACGGTGGTGGCTCGAAACCGAGTATATCTGAGGCGGCCTCTCTAATGGCTTTCTGACAACGACTCCATTGCTGTTCTATGGTTTCTGCAGATTGCATCGGGGCCTGGGGGAGCTTGAGGGAGACTTGATCGGCGAACGTTCTGGCGGTCTCCTGCGATTGCAGCTTTCCGACGTTAAATTTTGGTGTTCTTACTCGACTCCGTTGGTTCCGAGAAATTCGCACCCGTGCCTTGGCTGCAACAAGGTAATGATCCGAGTCGATGTTGGCTCCTCGAAACGTTCGGACATCTAGGATGCTGGAGGAGTGTCTGCCGTCGTTCGCAATATGATCAATTTGGTTGGTTGTCGATTGATCGAAAGATCGCCCCTTATGGATGTTGAGGTGTGGGAATTGTGTACTTGCTACTACCAGGTTATGTCCCGCCATAAAGTCCACTAGCCTTAGTCCGTTTTTTGACGTGGTGTATTCTGTGCTTTCCAATGACCCGTTAAAAGATAGCTTCCTTACCCAGCATTGGGACATTGCGCATACGTTCTGCCTAGGAGATCATAGAAGTCGTCTTTATGTCGGTCATCTTTCTCCTCTGTGGGGGCGTGGACACATAGTAAGCTTATATTGCCGAGATTGGCCTAGATGCGGATAGTTATGAGGCGTTCGCTTACATACTGGAAGCTTAAGACTTTTTTCCTGAGTCTGCCTCGAACAACAAATCCGCATCCGAATAAGCGTTGTTTATTTTCTCTGTAGCAGTTTCCGTAGTAGATATCACAGTTTTTCATCCGCTTTTTGCCTGGCCCATCCCATCGCACTTCTTGGAGCGCGGTAATGTCTGCCTTATGGCAGTCCAAAGAGTTGACCAGTGGTTCGGCTGCACCTGGTCTGTTGAGGGACCTAACGTTCCAGGTGCAGAACCGAAATTCGTTTCCTTTTTGACGTTTGCGGGGGTCGTCAACATGTAATCCGTCCGTATCCGAGGCTTTTGGTTGTCTCTGAACAAAATTTTTGTTTTAAGCGATAGGGATGTTAGCCCTAAGCGCAACCCCTAACCTTGAGGGCCAGGTTCCTCTTTCCCCAGGAACAAGGGGTCGGGTCGCTGCACACATTGGTTCACTACCTGGCGGGTGCCAGTATAGCTATCCAGGGGAGGCCACGCGGAGGCTGTGTGTCAACTTGGGTTGAGCAGGGACACAGATCGAAGCTGGCGTTTGCCAAGTTAAACGCGATCAACTTCTTTGCTCTGTTTGTTCGCTCCCTTCTCCCCCATACGAGGTACTACGATGCTATGTAAGTAAGTGAGTCATGTGTCAAACGCATCGGGCTCCCTTACTTGCCCATTACCCAACTCTAGTCACAGTATACGGTGTTACCTAATTTCAATTCAAAGAATCATTACAGTGACAAATGGCAAAACCTTCGATAACAGTCAACCACACCAGAGCCTAACAACTCAAATTTCGTAATAGGTTATAAACATCACACTCCTTTCACTCTTGACGAGCACGTGTAAAAGCAAACCTAAGTACACACATAGCTCTCATGGAGCATGAAAAGCAGTTTATAGATGCGACCAATCGGCGCCCGGTCGTTAGAGAGTCGAAAGAAGTAGTTTTGGTGTACTTGGTCGCACCTG
Source organism: Eumerus sabulonum (assembly GCA_951905685.1). Lineage (NCBI taxonomy): Eukaryota > Metazoa > Arthropoda > Insecta > Diptera > Syrphidae > Eumerus > Eumerus sabulonum. The sequence continues at coordinate 103,669,745 of OX645063.1, forward strand.
AAGTGACTAACTTATATATTCATTTCATATAGCGACAAAATGTAGTAATAGATGCACGAATGCGTTCATGCGTTCGCCCAAAACAAATTTGTTCTTAGAAAATCAATGTGGCACAAGGCCACGTCACAAGAAGTGCCCGTGCCTCAAACTTTGCGCATTTATATGCAAACTACAAACACTTCGTCATCATACCATTTCGCCACCGGGCGACCTTAACATATTTACGCTCGACATGACGCCAAATGCCTGTCGGCTTAATCCGCGCACGATTTAAAGTCATTTAACTTAAAGCGCTTTTCACCTGTAAACATACCTATGTATCTAATCTACCTGTAACCACGTCATAGCACAACGAAACCGAAACGATCTTACTAATTAAATTTTCACTCATCTCTCGTCTATTTTCGTTGCAGACAATCTCGTTCCACACAGTCGCTCGCCATTTGGACCGGGAAACGGAACAGGTAATAAATCCACAGCTATCAATAGCCCTTTATGCTCGTAGCCTTAATTCGGAATTCCGTATCTTGGGAGAAGGTCCAAACGAATGTGCATATGAGTATGTATTTATGTAAATGATCGACGTGCATAGATAGAGACGTCAGACTTTCTGCGAAATGCAAATTGCCGGGTCCAGAATGTAGGACACGGCGCCGAAACCGGTCGGTCATTCAACAGTCAGTCAACAATCTGGCAAAAGTTCAAAGAAACATGTTGATCCGATGCAAGGTGTAAGTACGTATGTATGTATGTATGTATTTAGGTAGATAGTTAGGTACGAGAACGGTCTTCGACAGTTGAGTAATTGAAGGAAACCGTCAAGAGAACTTTCTCTGGCCGACGCGATGGACTTAGCCGCCGGCTATCAAATTTGCATATCTTACAATACGTACCTGCCGGTAAAGCAATTCACGAAATGGGTCAGTTTCGTCCAAAGGCGTTCGTTGATGGTCATTAGAAATGCCTGCCGTCTAACTGTTTTAATTGGACATAGATTCTCCCAAAATCAAAAGAAAAAGTGAGCAAGCGACTAGGTATGGTGAGAATCGACAAGAAGAGCGCTATCATAATTCCCGGCGTAAGCGATTATAAATAAAGAGACGTTGGGTCGCACATACTCGAACATACATATGTGAGCCACGAGCAGTGCTGGATCACCCATTTACATTCAAATGAGGACCATAAAAGAAATGGACTGCGACGAGAGTTGCCAGTGCTAGTGCTAGTGCAGAGTGACCAGGATAGTCTTGCTGCTGCTTAACTACTGTCCGATTTGCTCTCTGCACAATTTAGTAAGCAGATTCCGTTAGACGTAGACACCACATAGCCAATGTTGAAGAAAAATGATTTTCCCTCTTCCAACGACTGTCCAAGAAACGCTACTTGCATGCGTGTATACCTCCTATACACCTCCTAAGTGCATCATTTTCAAGTTTTCATTTTTACGCGCATCCATCGCCGCTTCGCTGGACGAAGGCCTTTACTGATGCACATGCACGTGACTGTATCTGGCCGTGTGTTTACTCATTACGATTGCTTCGTGCCAGATTGAAATTGTTTTATTGCGAAATTCTTAAGCAATGATGCTGGACTGGATTTTTGTCGGACGACTGTTAGGTGCTGTAGAAGTGTTTTTAATTTGTGGGCACATTTCTCTGGCAAGGACAGTATTCATTAATATCGGTGACTGTTTTCTCTTGCGGATGCTGTCGTCGATGAATGGGAAAACGGTTAGTCCATTTCCCTATTCGATTGGGATGAAGTGAATGTGATTCATGACGAGAGCAGGTTGGTACAGTAACGCTAATGGTACACCGTGGACATGGCCATTAATTTGTTTTCCATTCACGGATTTTTGTATTTAACCATGAAGTGCTGGGTGCAGATGTCTTTACGGTAGGTGTGTTGATGTTGATTTCTTGCTCATCGGAGGGGTTTGTGGCGATGAGCAGCTTTGTTTCATGCGAGTCTTAAGTGTTATGAACGAGGGGCATCCTTCCATACAAATTGATTTAATTAGTTCGGTTCGATAGACTTTGTGCTTAAGAACGTCATTAAAAAGGGATCGATTGGTGTCGTTTGTGCCACGAAATTTAATATCTTCCAATCACTGTTTCTCTTTAAGTATCACTTGTACCTTTCTGCCTCTCTGTGACAACTCGCTTAAAGCCATTGTATCAATATCTGACCGCGGTCATCAATGGCAAAGACCCTGTTTTATCCATTTCTGCCCTTTGATATAGTATCTATACATCAGCTTCCTCACCTTTTCGGTTGCGTAGCCCACCCTACCGTTAGTTGTCGGTAGTACCACGCTGAACTTCACATCCGATGGAAGTCGGAGATCAGTTCCAAAAAATTACTTCAGCTGGTGTTATCGCAGTTAAATTGTACTGCATCGATCGATACGCCATTAAGAAAAGGGGAACATGTTCATGCCAGTCCTTTGATCTCCGACAACGACTTTTCTCAAGTATTCCTTCATCACCCGGTTGAACCTTTTCGACCGTGCATTCAGACTGTGGGTGTAATTGTGTTGTCCGTGTTTTTCCACCTAGCATGTCGCAGAGGTCTTCCTTGGTCTGAGTGCAGTTGCAGCGTTACTCCATAACGCGCACCTCAGCTATTTACGAATGCATTCGAAGTGGTTTTGGCTTTTTGGTTCGGTATGCAAAACACTTCAGGCCATTTGCTGAAGTAGTCCATTAGTCCATCACCATCAGCGCGTATTTGTTTCCAGCGTTGCTCGTTAGGAATGGGCCTGCAATGTCCATACGATACGTTCGAGCGGTGCTCCAACATTGTACTGCCGCATTATTCCTCGGGTTTTCCTAAGTGGTTCCTTTACCTTCGTACACTGTTCACATCTGCGAATGAAATTTGTGATCGATTCATGGCATCCTGCTGAAAAGCATGGAGAGACTGGTAGAGTTGCACGTGCGCAAAGTTGCTTTCGAATGCATCCTCTCTTGGTGCATCAGAAATGACCTGTCGGTCAATCCTCTTAAGACCGATGTCGTTCTCTTCACGAGAAGGAGGAAAAATACTGACATGACTAAGCTGGTACTAAAAGGCACTTCCATTCCGATATCTAAGGATGCTAAGTATCTAGGAGTCATCTTAGATAGTAAGCTTCGCTGGTCAAAGCGTGTTGAGTCAAAAAACCACCAAAGCGCTGCCAGCCTTCTGGCAATGCAAAGGAGCTCCTTATCGCTAGGTCCTCTGGCTCTACACGGCAATGATAAGACCTATAACCTCATATGCATCGGTTGTCTGGTGGAACAGCTTAAAACGCAAACACGTCGTAGCCTCTTTTACCCAACTCCAAGGAACGGTTTGTCTCGGCTTTATGGAGCCTTTCCCCAGCACGCCAGGCGCTGCTCTAGATGCTATGATGAACCTTCCACCTCTCGATATATTTATCAGAAGGTGTGCTATGAAAGGCATGTCTCGTTTGAAGAGAAATAGCTTGTGGTATAACTCGCATAGGAATAACAGTGTGCTTGCGCAAGAATTGTCCTGCGACCCCTGTCTCATGGAGATGCCTTTTGACGTACTGACGCCCGTTATCCTACTGCGCCGTGATTTCACAGTCGAATTTCCATAGCGTCAGGATTGGCTCTGGCTGGATACTGAACCTGGAAAGGTCTGGGCGGGGGCCGGCGCTGGAGAGCTTCTCAGGACCTGAACCCGCTCTAGCTCTACCCGCGTCCACCGTAAATTCCTACATTAACGATTGTGCGTTTAATACACACAACCGCAGATGGAGGGATTGTCCAGGTTGCAGGATAAATAAGCGCGTATGCCATGATGTCTGTAAGAAATCCACAGCATTCCTTCTGTCTTTAAGGAGAATCGACTGATCGAGCCATCACGGGCCATTACACTTTTGTTTGGCATCAGTGAGATGCCTACCTGTGCTGCATGTTGCGAGGAGGATGGCACGGTGGCGCACCCTTGGAACCGACGTGGTGTGTACCGAATTCCTTAGCTCTACATCACTGAAGCTCCCTCAAATTTTTCTCCGCAAATCGGGGAAAAAATGTACATTAAGGTAAGGTGTCTGTCTGGGGTACAATGGACCAGTATTTGCGCCTGAGTGCTCCAACGGATAGCAGAAGCCGTCAACAAAAAAAAAACAAGATGACCACCGCTTCGTCCCTCGTGGTGTTCTCGGATAATCTCGTCGATTTGTCCCTATGAAATTATCAGCAGATCGTTTCCAGTTTCCCAACTGCGGTAGAGGCAACCGTTCTTCAGCTTTATCCTCTGCCATTGAGCCCAGTAAGCTTTTACGATAGGGCTTTTACTGCCATGTTGCTCGAAAACCTCGTTTTTGGTGATCGATGATGATTGCCAGATCGGCATCTTCTCCCTTCTTTTTTCTGACCTCGACAGTCCAGGAATCTTCTGATTTTTTTCTGACCTCGACAGTCCAGGAATCTTCTGGTAGCACATGGAAACGACGGATGTCGGTGATCTATTCCTTGGTTTCCGCACGTGAACAATGTTTCCATTCAACGTCGCAAGGTCGCTTCGACAAGGCATCCGCATTTCCATGACTGCTTCCCTTCCGGTGTTCGATACAGAAGTCATAAATCTGGATTCCCTCTATCCATCTAGCAAGCTGACGTTCCGGGTTTTTGAACTGCAGCAGCCACCTCAACGCTGTATGGTGCGTCCTAAGATGAAAAGCTTGGCCATAGAGATATTTATAGAAATACTTGACACAGTCAACCATGGGTAAAAGCTCCCTCCTAATTAAACAGTAGTTCCTCTCCGGTATCGAAAGGATCCTACTGTAGTAAGCGATGACTCGTTCTCGTCCGTCAATAATTTGAGAGAGTACTCCTCCGATTCCATGTCCGCTTGCATAGGTATCCAAAATAAACTTTTCTCCCCGGGCAGGATGTGCAAGAATCTGAGCACTGCAGAGCAATTCCTTCCGGTAAATCAATGTTTCCTCCTGCGGCTTCTTCCACTTCAATGGCCGATTCTTTTTAAAAAGCTCCTGCAGACAGTTGACAACGTTTGCAAACCTTAGGACAAATCGCCTGTAATATGTGCAAAGTCCCGGGAATAATCTTAATACATGAAGATTCTTCGGCCAAGGCCATTCTTTAACAGCCGAGATTTTGTCCATATCTGTATGGACTCCTTCTGCATGTCCCAAGTACTTCAATTCATTTCGGAAGAGCGAGCATTTCGTCGGGCTCAACTTCGGTCCGGCTGCCTGAATAAGTTCAAGCACCTCTTCAAGCTTCCTAAGGTGATCGTCCTCCAGTGAAAACCTCTTAGTACCCGGTTCATGAGTATTTCAAAGGTCGCTGGCGCATTGCAAAGATCAAAGGACATCACAAAGAATTCCCACAACTCTCCCCCGGCGGTGAACGGGGTTGTTTCCTTATCTTGCTGATCAAGCTCTATTTGCCAGTATTCGCTTTGCAAGTCCAGCGTCGAGAACCACTTTGCACCAGATAGTTTGTCCAAGGTGAAGCGCCCAGATAATTGATCTGAGGTGGAATAATCCAGTGTTCGAACCCTATTCTGGACTAGTCATTTTCGTAACAATTTAATTATTCTTAGTCCTGAAATACATGCAATCACTCACTTGACTCATAAACATTCATGTAAACACAATTTCTTCCTTCACAACAGAATCGCCCCCTGAACGGCGTAAGAAATGGACACTAATATGTCAGGACAATAAGCTCCTTACGACTGTCTACCTCGCATGTTTGCCTACAATAAATGGGGAGAACATAGATCCCATTACCATTACACCAGAATACACGATTTCCTGCCCAGCGCAAATATAATTTAATAAAAAAGAAATGGGCATGGGCTCGGACATACAGGGTAAAGTTGTTGATTGCTCTCAACCTGGCGAGATGCCAGCAACGATCCCTGTTTAAATGCCCGGGTCAAGTTGACATACGGCCTCCTCGCGGCGCCCTCTGGATAGCCTCTTCAACAACCGTTGGGAGGTGAACAAACGTATGCAGCGAAAAAAAAACCCCGACCAGAATGGCGGTTGAGCGGCGGGCTAACAATCCGCCCACGTAAAAAACCTAAAAGTTATGAATGAGCAAGATGCCTCGGATACACGGACGGATACTCGACGACGACAACGCACGAAAAAGGAACACGATTTGCGAGTATGCTCCTGGAATGTCAGAACCCTGTACACTCCCGGAGCTGCTCATAAACTAGAAGGAATCCTCACGCAGTACAAGGCGGATATTACTGCGGTCCAGGAAATACGCTGGATAGGAAACGGTATGATTAGAAAGAAAAATTGCGACATTTATTACAGCTGTCACAAAAGGTTGCACTTACATTGGGCGCCTGACCACACCGGAGGTTGCCAGAGTCTACAGGGAGCAGCTGAGCGAAAGACTCTACGGTATGCCTACGTCGAACACAAATGCCAATAATATGTGGCTGCATTGCCGCTCAGCCATTCAGGAAGTAGCCGAAACCACCTTAGGATACCTACCACCCCCGACAAGAAACCCGTGGTATGATGTCGAGTGTGAGCAGAAAAAGGCAGCAACCGCGACAAAAGAAAAGAATCTTCGCAGCCTCCCAGCTCAAGGATATCGAGGAGTCTAGGGATAAACGTAAAATACGAGCCTTTTACAAGAAAGCCAAAGGCCTTGCAGGAGGCTTCAAAAAGGGCACCCTGGCTCTTCGAAACTGCGAGGGTAATCTTGTCACCGACCCGCTGGGAATAGTGGATGTATTTAAGCAGCACTTCCAGCAGCTGCTTAACGAGCATGACCAAGAGAGAGTGGTAGGGACCGAGGAAATCCAAACACCAGCCGCTGAAGTAGTCCTCCCACCCAGCATCGAAGAAGTCGGCACAGCAATTCAGAAGCTGAAGAACAACAAGGCCGCAGGCTCAGATGGCTTGCCATCAGAGCTCTTCAAGGCTGGCGGCGACGTTCTGGTGGGGAGCATGCACCAGATCATCTGGAGAATTTGGGAAGATGAAAGCATGCCCGACGACTGGAATACCAGCTCTATATGCCCCATCCACAAAAAAGGCGATCCTACCTCTTGCAAGAACTATAGAGGTATATCCCTGCTCAATGTCGCATACAAGATCCTGTCCAGCGTATTGTGTGAACGTCTAAAACCATTTTGCACCGCACTAATCGGCAGCTACCAGTGCGGCTTCCGGCCCGGCAAATCAACTATGGACCAAATTTTCACACTTCGACAAATCCTGGAAAAGACCAACGAGTTTCGAATCGATACGCACCATCTTTTCATCGATTTCAAAGCCGCATACGACAGCATTCATCGTGAAGAACTGTTTGGGGCGATGGCCAAATTCGGGATCCCGGTAAAACTGATCCAGTTGTGTCGCGCCACGCTAAAAAACACGCGATGCACCGTGCAACTCGGTTCTAGGACCTCGGAACCGTTCGAAACATGCACCGGATTTCGGCAAGGAGATGCGCTGTCATGAGACTTCTTCAACCTGGTGCTGGAGCAGGTAGTGCGACGGGCAGGCGTCAACAGGGAAGGCACTATCTTTTACAAGTCCATCCAGCTGCTAGGATACGCGGATGATATCGACATCATCGCGTGTTCTCGCCGTGGCATTGTGGAAGCATTCACGGCGATTGAAGAACAGGCGAAACGAGTTGGTCTTAAGATCAATGGGGATATAACGAAATACATGCTGTCAAGCAATAACCAATCCGTCGCTCACCACCTGGGACAAAATATAACAATTGACAGCTACAATTTCGAGGTAGTTAAGGAGTTTGTCTACCTCGGGGCAAACGTAAATTCCACAAATGACACCACAGTGGAGATCCGGCATAGAATCGCCCTTGGCAACCGCTGCTACTTCGGCTTGTCCAAACAACTGGGGTCAAAACTCCTCACTCGAATGACCAAAGTCGTGCTTTACAAAACGCTCATTCTGCCAGTCTTGCTGTACGGAGCCGAAAGCTGGACGATAAGCAGGACAGCGGAGCTGATTTTGGGTTCTTTCGAAAGAAAAATTCAGCGCCGGATATTTGGTCCTGTCTGTGAGGAAGGTGAATGGAGAAGAAGACACAACCGCGAACTCTACGAGCTGTACCAAGATGTGGATGTAGTCCGGAAGGCAAGGATCCGTCGACGACACTGGCTCGGCCACATCGAGCGAATGGACATCAACGCTCCAGCTAAGAGGGTCTTCGACTCAGAGCCTCCTGGTTGGAGAAGAGGAGGAAGACCGAACCTCCGGTATAAAGACCAAGTAATCGCGGATGAAAGACATCTTGGTCTTGATAACTGGAAGCAGCGTGCCCGGGACCGTCAAGAATGGAAGGCAGCTATAGCTCGGGCTCAGATCCTCCATGGAACGCAGGCCTGATAAGTAAGTAAGTAAGCCCCAGAACACGATACACTTGTCAAACGGATAAGAATAACAATTGTTGACAGTTACCCGAAATATCATAGCCGACAACAATCTTTCGAAAGACGAATGGCCACTCGTTTACCAATCGCATCGGAAGTGGTAAATCTCCCTGAAGACTTCCCATACATCAAGTCTAATCCGCCGTAAATTAGCCTATCGACCATATTGCTACTAATAAAAGACAAAAAAGAATAAATCCCAACCTAACTCAAGGTGATACGGTTCTAGATGAAAGTGATCTACTTCGACTTACAAGGTTCTTAAATCGCCAACTGAAAAAGTGAAATACCGATAATCGCCTTTATTAGTATGCATCTTAACCTGAGTCTTTATCGCCGTCAGGGGCCACTAGTTGTTTTGAATATTTCTGACATAGATACGGCGATAGTGTATATAGAGAGCAGAGACTGGTTCACTTTCAATTTAGGATGCAAATTTTATCCGAGACGCTGTTGTGTATAGATATCCATAATTGGATATGATGACCAATCGAAAGTTATTTTTTTCTGTCGGTAACAAAATCCAGGTCTACCGGTTGTTGAGTTGTTTTAATTTAATGCGATAAGCTTCGAATTTAGTGAGTTCAAGATTTAAAGGTTAGATATCGAACCTTTTTAACGGCCAGTCGTAATGCCGAGGGTAGGGCTTGATAACGTGGTATCTCCGGGATGTGAAATGTAGGATCTTATATAAAGTAGGTGCGTATTTTGAAAGTCGCAAAAGTATTAAATCCGATTAACCAAAATCCGAGGCGGCTAAATAGATTTTATGTCGCCGGTATAGGAGGAATTTGGTCCCCTGGTGGAATGCCGAGCTCCAAAGTCTTCGCAGAGAAGCCAGAAAGCTTCTGAACAGATCGCTCAAATCGAATTCGAAAGATGACTGGAACAAATATTGGTCGAAGCAGAAAGAATGTCATCATCATCATCATTTTCAGTGGCCCGCATGTTCCACTAAAAGAGTCGCGGGGGTAAAGCGCGCACGCGGGATCTCCAGGCCACTCCCACAACAGCACGAAGAAATCTCATTTCGGCAGCTTGTATTCGCGATGTTATTCTTTCGGTCAATACCCAAATTTCATGACCATAGGTGAGAGTTGGAACAAATACTGAGTTAAAAAGCGCTAACTTGGCTTTGACACCAAGCTCGGTCTTCCTGATTACAGATCTTCCAAGCTGTTTCACAATTGACCCAGCTTGGCCAATCCTGCAGGAAAGCTCAGTATTAATCCTCCCATCAGTCGTGAAGAAGAACCCGAGATACTTAGGCTTCTCCACCTGCTTCAATGGGACTTCACTAACATGTAGAGTGCATTGGACAGGTGTTCTGGAAATAATCATAACCTCGGATTTGTCCACGTTAACCCTCATCCCAGCATCAGCACATACGGCCACAAACCTATCTGGCGCGCGAGTTACATGACGTAAGTCATTTACTTCTCCTCGAAATGTGTTTATCATTGTGCCTTTCAACACATTTCGAGGAGAAGTAAATGACTTACGTCATGTAACTCGCGCTGGAGCTCCGTCTGGGAGGATGTGAGGACAACTAAGTCATCTGCAAAAGGAAGATGACTTATCCTCAACTCTCCCATTCTGAAACACTCCTCGCCTCGACTGCGCTACAACATCCAGTTCATATATATAATGAAAAGGAGAGGTGACAAGACGCACCCTTGGCGAAGTCCAACGCCCACGGTGAAAGATGTTGATTTACTACCGTTAACCCGAACGCAGCTGCTACAGTTTGTGTATAGAGACTGAATGGCCCTCAACAGAGGACCATCAATCCCATACTCCTGCAGAACAGTCCAGAGTTTACCTCGAGGAACTCGGTCATACGCCTTTTCCAAATCAACAAAGCAGCTGTAGATTGGTTTGAGGTACTCCCAAGCCTTCTCGAGTACCATTCTTAGAGTGAAAAGCTGGTCGGTTGTACTTCTGCCGTAACGAAACCCGCACTGTTCATCCCCTATTCTGGATTCGACCACAGCTCTAGAACGTGCCTCCAACACCTTAGCGTAGACCTTACCGGGGACACTTAAAAGAGATATGCCCCTATAGTTGGAGCACTCTTTTTTATACCCCTTTTTGAAAAGAGGAACAATCAATGGTTCCGTTTGTATAAAAGGTAAGTGAAAGAAAAGAAACAACTACGAACTATACGGGCTGTACAGCGACATTGGCCTAATACGACGTCAAAAATGGCTAAGCCATGTAGAGCGAATGTATGACACAGCTCCGAGCCGAAGAGTCTGCGAGTCCAACCCCGAGGGACGACGCAGCAGAGGACGATCGATTCTAGGGTAACGCAGGCAGGTGGAAGGAGACTTTAGCCAACTGGGAGTGCGTCGCTGGAAACAGCTGCAAAAGACCGTGCCAGCTGGAGAAGCTTATTGATTGAGGTCCGGCTTCCCACCGGACTGTAGTACGTTCCTTATGTTCTTGACACTTTGCAACAGATTCCATATCATAAGCTGATGCATGATGAACTTCATCGTGCTCGTTGGAGGCATGCGGTTTTTAGCTGCTGATTTTTGAGCCGACGACGGTCGATTTTTAGACGAAATTCCTTAAGCAGTCTCAGTTAAAAGAAAAGAGTTCATAAATGCCTGACTCCTTTAAGGAGATGAATGTCTATTAAAACTCTGAAATTTAATCTAAAAGATCATCTTGGTTGCTCGGTAGAAAGGATGACTTTAAGGACTGAGAATTGTCATCAATATGTCAAGCACTGTTATAAGAAGCGCCTTTTTTGCCAAGACCAGGCTTTTCACTCCATACCGCTTAGCAAGTCGAACAAAAAAAGGCAACAACCGCCTCTTTATAATGAGCGCACGACGTGTGATAGTACACAAGAAGCCTTTCCCTTCAGACCTTTTTCAGAATGCTCCAAAAATCCTTCTTTTGTCGCGTTCTTCAAAGTGAGCTCCGGCATACCTTGATTCATTGAAGGAAAAATGATTGCATTCCCTTTATTGTATTTCCGATAAATTGTCCGTTCGAAGAAGATAAAGCACTGCATGTGCAGTCAGTAGATACAGTTGAACTTTTCATATCCTGACATTCAAAGCAATCAAACTCCGAAAGGATATGATATCATAGATCGTAAGTTGCTCACTTCGTATTTTATTTTTCTCTTAAAATAATTTTTAGTAAAGTTTGTTTGCTTGTACCAACGAATCCATCTCTCTGAGATACTTTGTGAAAATTGAACATTAGGTGTCCTGTGGCATATCCCTCAACCATGACACTTACTGCGTTGTCCACGTGTGTGTATGGGTGTGCTGACCTATTGAAGATACTTTTAAGTACCTTTTAGCCGGTCTTGTAATTCAATTTAATTTTCGATTACGCTGCGAAAAATCCGCAATCTCCCTGCGGAAAGATAATGGGAGAATTGTGTAAAGCGTAAGGGAGTGGTTCACTGTGTCCGCGTGTACGCTTGAATGTTGATAAAACAAAGTCAAAGGGGCTAGGGGGCTAGATTGGGCTACAATCGAACTTTTTTTTGGCCGTAAATACGGGTACGTGTGCGATTAATTACATTTGCACAACTTGTACCTGAAGCAGTCGTGAATAAGGCACGATTGAGATGAAAGGACGAAAGGATGTTTCGTTTTTATTTCGTATTTCAAGATTATATTCAGTGTATCTGGCGGCTATTGTGGTTTTCTGTGGGATAAAAGTTTTCGATTGCCAGCTTGGAGTGGAATTTCAATATTTGTTCTTAAAGTTCTGCCCTTAGGGTGATAGGTTAGGTTAGCCAACTTAAAGGTGGAAAAGTCTGTGAAAATTGATAAATCTGGGAGCTTCCTATACTCGGGGTTCTTATATCAGATACTGAGAACGCAGACGCAAGGCGATTAAGTGATGCATTTTTTCAGTCCTGTGACTTTAGTGGAGTAGGGCTGAGTAGTTAGACAGTGCAGCTTCCCAACTAAGTCCCGTCAATTTGTCCCGAAGCATAAAAGATGTAGGTTGCCTGGCATTGATATGATGGAACACAACTCCTTTTCTGATATGATGGAACACAATTCCAATTCTGGTCGCTCTTTCATAATTGCTTCATTCAAACGGAACTGACCGTTTCTCAGCAACATTTTACTAATGATAATCCGATGAATCAAATTTCTTTGAGTTAATTCATGTGGCACCCAACCATCGCTGCGAAAAATCCGCAATCTCACTGCGGAATGGAAAGATAATGGGAGAATTGTGTAAAGCGTAAGGGAGTGGCCAGCAAACCATGTGCGTTATTCTCGCACCAGTGTCCTTAAACCAGTGAGTAGATAATTATGTTTACATGAACATTAGATGCTAGTACAAGTACGACTACGGGTAGATAGCTACATAGATGGGGAGTAGTAATTGGATTGCACGTTGCAATTAAATTGGCTAATTATGGCAAAAGAGCTGCAATCGAAAAGGACTTGTCAGCAAGCGGAAAGTCTTTTAAACCGACTCATGAAAATGTGACTTTTTCTGGTCGAAACAGAATTGAATCCATTATGTTGATATATCCACGTATACTTACTTACTTAGGTGGCGCTACAGTCCGTGGTGAACCTGGGCCTCAACCAATAAGCGTCTCCAGCTGGCACGGTCTTTGGCCAGCTGTTTCCAGCGCCGCACGCCCAGTTGGTTAAGGTCCCCTTCCACCTGCGTGCGCCACCGATGATGCGGCCGTCCTCTGCCGCGCCTTCTTTCCGGAGTGGATTCGAAGACTCTTCGGGTCAGAGCTGTATTTTCCATGCGCTCTACATGGCCTAGCCACCTTAGACGCTGTATCCGTAGACGTCGTACCATGCCGATGTCGCTATACAACCCGTACAGTTCTTCGTTATATCTTCTCCTCCATACACCGTTTGAACAAATGGGACCGTAGATAGTGCGCATAATTTTCCTCTCGAAACGGCCAAGGGCATCTTCATCCGCTTTTGTTAAGGTCCAAGCCTCTGCGCCGTAAAGGAGGACTGGGATGATTAAGGTCTTATATAGTGTCACCTTGGTTTTCCGAGAGAGGGCTCTACTTCTCAATTGCCTCTTGAGCCCAAAGAAACAGCGGTTGGCAAGATTGATTCTGCGTTTTATCTCAGCGCTGATGTTGTTGTCGCTGGTCATCAGTGAGCCAAGGTAGACGAGTTCCTTGACCACTTCAAAGTTATATCCGCCCATGGTGACGTTCTGGCCAATACGTCGGTGTTGTCCGTCTCTTTTAGATGAAAACAGATTCATTGACCTTGAGACCCATCTTAGCCGCTTCTACCTCAACGCTTACAAATGCCTCATTGACGTCTCACTGTATCCGTCCAATCACGTCAATGTCGTCGGCGTACGCAAGCAATTGCGTAGACTTGAAATAAATCGTACCTCTTGTGTTGGCCAGTGACTCTTGCACGATCTTTTCAAGCACGATGTTGCCTAAATCCTTTTTTAACATCAAAGGTCTCGGTTTGCTCATAACCGACCTTAATGGAGCAGCGAGAATTCTCCATTGTCATCCTGCACAGTCGGACGAGTTTGACAGGGATGTTAAAACTAGACATGGCTTTGTGTAGCTCATCTCTATACATGCTGTCATATGCAGCCTTGAAATCGACGAAGAGGTGGTTAGTGTCGATTTGGTCTTCTCCAAGATCTGCCGTAGCGTAAATATTTGGTCTATTGTGGATTTACCTGGACTGAAACCACACTGATAAGAGCCGATCAGGTTATCCACAAACGCTTTCAGGCATTCACACAATACGGCAGAGAAGATCTTATATGCGATGTTAAGGAGACTTATTCCTTAGTAGTTGGCGCAGTTATAGGGGTCTCCTATCTTATGGACCGGGCAAACGATGCTAAGGTTCCATTCGTCGGGCATGCTTTCCTCCGACCATACCTTGCGAATGAGATGGTGCATGCACCTTACCAGCTCATCTCCAGCCGCCTTAAGGAGCTCAGCAGACAGGCCGTCTGCGCCCGCGGCTTTATTAGACTTAGGTTAGGTTAGGTATATGGGTGCCCTATTGACGTAAAGTCAAGGCTCACGTAGACTACATTGAGTCCGTTGTGCCCACCTGTTTTGTTTAACCCGTTGAATCCTATGCATTTACCGTCGAGCTGAACCAGCCAGACGAGGATAAAAATCCCAGTATTCTGTTCAGCCCGATATTACCTACCTCTTCTAGTCCCGCAAGGAAGTATCTTCCCAGGAAAATATTCCTTTTTTGGGCTAGCGCCGGGCATTCGCACAGCAGGTGACGAACGGACTCAATTTCCTGTTCGTCCCTGCAGCTTCTGCAGAAGTCATTGTAGGGCTGGCCTAGTCGAGCTGCATGATAGGATAGCATGCAGTGTCCGGTGAGGGCCCGGACTGCCAGTCGAATGTTCCCACGATTGAACTTCAGCAGATTTTCCGTTCTTTTCTTATCATAGACGGGCCAAGTCGATTTCGCCGTTGCGCATGTATCTAAGCGACACCATCGCTTATTGACTTTCACCAATAGCTCCGTCTGTATCTCCCTGTACGGCGCACTGAGTGGTGCTTTGGCCTCAGCTGATCCCACCCTAGCCAACTCGTCCGCCCTCTCGTTTCCGGAGATATTCATGTGACCAGGTACCCAGCAAAGGGTCACCTCATTTACATTGGATATCTCTTCTAACTTCTCCTTGCAGAGTTTGACGAGTTTGGATCTTATCCATGCTGCCTGCAGAGCCTTAATGGCTGCCTGGCTGTCAACATAGATGCTGATCCTTTTTCTCAATATTCTCTTTGCTGATCAGGTCCGCCGCCTGCTTGATAGCGAAGACCTCAGCTTGAAAGACACTGCATCCATCATCAAGCCTGGAGGAGCGATGCATATCCCGAGACTCAAAGTAGACTCCGGCACCTGTGCCAACATCCATTTTGGATCCGTCGGTGTAGAGTGCCAGTTCACTTTCCGTGCGTACCAAATCACCGGTCCATTCCTCCCTGGAGGGAATTCTAATAGAGAATCTCCTCTCCCAGGAAGGAAGTCGGGTGACATAGTCCGTTACGGTTCTGAATCTCGAGACGGCCCATCGATCCAAGACTGATGCATGTCCGTGAGGACTCCTTTTCCAGAGACCTGATTCCTGTAATCTTAGCGCAGTTCTGGTTGCCGCCGTTGGTGTGGACTTCATAGATCCCGTCACCGCCAGACAGCCTGCCCTTTGAACCTTTGACACACTCTGAAGATGACACTTTTTCTCAAGCGCCTTCCACCAGACAACCGAGCCATAGACTAGGATAGGTCGTACTACCGCAGTGTACAACCAATGTACTAACCTCGGTTTGAGGCCCCATGTCTTTCCAAAGGCTACCTTGCACGAATATAGTGCCACATAGGCCTTTTTGATTCTTTCCTCAATATTTTCTCTCCAACTAAGTTTTGGAGTCCAGGATTATGCCCAGATATTTGGCAGATTTTCCAGGGATCAGATCTATACAATTCATACGGGGGTAGGTGTATCTTGGTACAGATCTTTTCTCTGTAAAGAGTACTACCTCTGTTTTCGCCGGATTTACTCCCAGACCTCGCTCCTCGACCCAGCTATCCACTAACATCAGTGCATAGCTTAGTCTATCGCTGAGGACCTGCGTAAATTTTCCAGAGACTAAAATGGCAATGTCATCGGCGTAGGCCGTAACATTAAAACCCTCCGTCTACAGAATCTTGGCCATTCCGTCGACCACAAGGAGCCATAGGAGGGGTGACAGAACGCCACCTTGTGGTGTACCTCTATTTACCCTCACCCTTCCACATGCTCTCCCTATCGTCGAAATTACTATACGAGTACCCAGCATTTGCCCAATCCAACCACATACACCCGGGTTTATTTGGGCCATACGAAGGCTGGACACTATTGCCTCGGTACTAACGTTACCAAAGGCACCCTCAATGTCCAGGAAGGCACCTAAAGTGAGATCCTTGATACTGAGCGATTTTTCTATCGTAGAGACTACCCTATGCAGAGCAGTATCCACCGATTTTCCCCTTACGTACGCATTATGTGATTGTGACAGATAACCGTCCCCAATCTCTTCCCTTACGTACAAATCTATTATTCGTTCCAGCGTTTTCATCAGGAAGGACGACAGACTGATAGGCCTAAAGCCCTTTGCAGTAGTATGGTTGACTTTACCCGACTTGGGTATGAAAACCACCCTAACTTCCCTCGGCGCTTGAGGAACATAACCCATCCTGAGGCACCAGGAGTAGATGCGCTCCAGCCATGGAAGAATGGCTTCGCATGACTCCTGCAACATGATCGGAAAGATCCCATCCATTCCCGGTGCCTTGTAGGGGTCAAAAGATTTGATTGCCCACAGGATCTTATTCTCCGTAACAATCTTATCGACTGTCTCATGTTCAATACATTCCCTTGGCAACGTGTCCGCCGAATTGAAGATTCCTGCATCCTCGCAGCCAGGGAAATGACATTTCAGTAGTGAATCAAGCACGCTCTCGTTTGAGTCTGTCCAGCTAGCATCAGACCTCTTTATAGAGGACATCTGTGTGGGAGCTTTTGCAAGGACCTTCCTCAGACGAGCTGCACCCGTACATGATTCAATAGAGCCGCAGAAGCTTCTCCAAGAGTCCTTCTTGGCGAATCTAATTTCTTTTTTGAGTCGCTTAACACTATCTCTATAGGTTGACCATTCAATGGCCCCCTCTTTTGCCAGGTTCTATTAGACTTAAATCTTGATATCGATATTTTGAATTCGTGTAGGTCGGGTGGAATGAATTCTGTTTCATTGTCGTCCATTACGAATGGCTCGTTCTACCTGACGTTCTTGTCTATCATCGCCGTTATACAGTCTGCAGAAGTTGTCTTTCCAAATCCTCAGCATCGACTGCGACTCTACTACCAGTTCTCCAATATCCACGTATAGATATCTCTAAACAAAAAGCACTCAATCGCATATCAAAGTCAATTAGCACCATCAGTCGCGTTCCGGTAGGATTCCCATCATTCATCACGTAGACATGCCACACAATAGCCCATTGGCCGGAACTAAATGACGATAAAGCCCATATAATTCTAATATGGATCTAATTTGCCATTACATTACATACGACGTATCAAATATCTAGTCCGGGTTCAGCCGACCCCACCAACAAAGGTCGTCCCACACAGGCATGCCACTGCTTGGTAATTCCATTTAATTCTCGGGCGATTCGATCTCTCCAGTTTTTCTCGTTTATGAATCTCAAATTTACTGTGACGAAAACGCAAACGCATATGTGTCCTCCTCCCGCCCGCTCGTTATGGTCGTTTTGGTTGTCATCATTGCCATCATCATCATCATCATCATGACGACGACGCTTGGTTAGATTTGGGATTGTTTTGGGCACGATTTATGGTGTGCGAAAATGTTGGGAATATCTCATAGATACTTGGTGAGCATTTTCATTATTAGTTGCTGTAACATGCAACAATTGCTTTCGGTTAGATTCTGTATCGAGCTTAATGGTGTGGAAATGTTAGATGAACTCATTTGATCACCACTGTCCCACGGGCGGATAGTGTGTGCGACCGTACAGTTGTACTAGAAGCCTGAAGACGTACATATGTACATATAGCCAGATACCAGCTCGCATTGCATTACAAATCGCGAAAGAGGAACGATGCAACACGCCACGGCAGCCGCAATTGAACTTTTGCATCACGTTAACCAACCTGCCAAACCAGTCCCATCCGCAGGATGAAACAGCTACGTACACTCACTGTATGATGACCATTTCGGGAACGTGTTCCAGAACTAGGTCAACGTTAGACAGGAAGAAGCAAAGAAAAAAACAAAATTGCACTTGACCAAGGCAATTGGCAGTCGACCAGTTCCATATTTAGTGTCCCCGTGCCATGATGCAGCGAATACAGGTTTATGGAGCGCGGGATAACGTTGCTTGTGACCATTGTACCGAGAACCGTTTGATGATTTACGTTGCATGGTTCACTGTGTCCGCGTGAACGCTTGAATGTTGATAAAACAAAGTCAAAGAGCAATGTAGATTGGGCTACAATCGAACTTTTTTTGGCCGTACACACGGGTACGTGTGCGATTAATTACATTTGCACAACTTGTACCTGAAGCAGTCGTGAATAAGGCACGATTGAGATGAAAGGACGAAAGGATGTTTCGTTTTTATTTCGTATTTCAAGATTATATTCAGTGTATCTGGCGGCTATTGTGGTTTTCTGTGGGATAAAAGTTCTTAAGTTCTTATTTGTTCTTAAAGTTCTGCCCTTAGGGTGATAGGTTAAGTTAGCCAACTTAAGGGTGGGAAAGTCTGTGAAAATTGATAAATCTGGGAGCTTCCTATACTCGGGGTTCTTATATCAGATACTGAGAACGCAGACGCAAAGCGATTAAGTGACGCATTTTTTCAGTCCTGTGACTTTAGTGGAGTAGGGCTGAGTAGTTAGACAGTGCAGCTTCCCAACTAAGTCCCGTCAATTTGTTCCGAAGCATAAAAGATGTAGGTTGCCTGGCATTGATATGATGGAACACAACTCCTTTTCTGATATGATGGAACACAATTCCAATTCTGGTCGCTCTTTCATAATTGCTTCATTCAAACGGAACTGACCGTTTCTCAGCAACATTTTACTAATGATAATCCGATGAATCAAATTTCTTTGAGCTATCTCATGTGGCACCCAACCATCCAGCTTCTTTGAGTATCCTCTGGTCTTTTCGGATGATTCGAATCTTTTTTTTTTTTTTTTTTTAATGCGCCAACGGATGTAGGATCTACATAGTAACTAGGGGCCCGTACCGCTAGTATGCACGACTCGCAGGCCCCCTGCCCATTTGCGTCGAGTCTGCGCATACGTACTAAACCACATCCTGCACTATTCTGTCACTCTCCCCACGGGACTGCCGGTGATAATTCTTCGCGGGGCTGGCAAGCAATTCGTGCTACTCCTGTGCTTGTGGAATGCCTTCTGCTTCTGCTGCTCTTCTGCTTTCCTTGCCGCTTTTACCCTCCTCCCATCGGTCAGCATGTTTTTGACTAGTGCGCAGATAGTCAGCCAGTATTCCTCCGACGCCACGATTCGCTGAATTATGTTCCCTTGCCTTGGTAGGGTGTCCCTCCAATTTGTAAAGCGTCAAAGATTACGTGTCTGATGTCTTCCTCTTGGTTTGGACAATCTGGGCAGAGTGGAGAAGTATCGTGTCCGAACCAATATAGGTATTTACGGTTACCACTGTGAACAGAGAAGAACTGCGTAAGACGGTAGTTCCATTTCCCTTGTGTTCGGTTTAGCCATACCTATATATCGATTGTGATGGAATCAGAGAATGAGTCCATCTGCCCTTTGTGGTGTTATTTCACCGAGATTGCCATTGGGAAGTCGAGCGCGACCTCATTTCTTCCCTAATTTTTCTTGCTTCCCAGGCATCGGTTGGCCTTGAGGGTTTCCTCCGATGAATTCTTCTCATCTTCTCGGCGAGAATGTCAATGTGGAAAATGTGAAATCGTCCGGTAGCCGCTTATTGTTTTCAGTGCACTGAAACGATACACCGATGACAGTCTTCGGCAAGTTTCCTTCCTCTTGAGCGCTTCTGCCCAGACTGGCGGTAGTATCCTGGAGAGAGCCGCTTGTATTTGTAGAGAATATGCCTTTTGGCTCACATAGTCTGCGTGTACTCTGAACCGCAGTCTATTGTCAAGCATCACTCCGAGGTATTTAACCGCGTCTTTGCATCGGATATTCTGGTTACTCACTGGAATATCGATGTATACTATTGTTTTCCTGCCTGTTATGAGGAGTCTTCGAGGATTCCAGCTTCGAGCCACTGCTTTATCTGCTTTTATGCCTGATTCGATTTCGTGTGTGTGCTTTGCAACAACCGCACACTCCGCACACTCCTTGGTGGAACCTTAGTCTCAGGACTCCATCGTACATGAAGGGGCCCAGCACCGAACCCTGAGGAACCCCGGCGGAGATGTCGTAATAATTAGTTCCCCTCTCCGTTGATGATTCCAATCTGTCATGTGGTTAACCTTCAATGACTCTGCTATCTCCTGACAGACCGCGTGCTGTTCCTTCTCCACTAGCTACAAAATTTCATAGACTTTTTCAGTGATTGACTGATCAGTGCAAAAGGCACCTAAATTTGCGGCATAAAATCGAGCAAACCACTCCTGATTCCGGGACTCATGCACAGAATTTTCACCGTACACTTCACACATTTTTCGGCTTGCGACTCAACGGCATTGGAACGTATGATTTGGGCAGTGAAACTTGATCACCAAAATGGGAGATCGTCCAGTTGATAAACTCTGCCAGCAACTCGTGTCTTGCATTAAGACTAACCGTAGAATTATGGATCTATTGGTAGGTTCAATTTCCCCAATTTTCTTCAGTTAAGTTTAGATTCTAATCCATTATGCAGACGTTGTCAACAGCTACGTTCGAACGTTAAACTTTATTTTAAGAAAATTGTATTCCATTCACCAAACGTTTTACGAAATTATCGTTTAACCGAACGAGGAATTCGACGAAATTGACGAAAAGTGGTTCGGTAACTCATCGAACTCTTCTTACACGAAGCCTATGTTAAAAGCATGGCTGATGATCCAAGCCTCTCGATTGAGGCATCGAGGCTGAGAAAATTAGGCATTCTGCAAGCTCAGTTTGGAGAAAAAAGTTTGCCCATAAAAGGTCATATTGATACCAAGACTTAAGCCTCAAAATCACTGAACTTGTCGTAAGCCGCTACAGTGGAGTTGTTAAAAAAGAAAAAAATTTTCAGTAGAGGCAATGCAAAATATATGACTTATGTCAACAGACTCTTAGAGTTTGATCCCTCAACCCAGGATACAGGACCTGGGACCTGAAACCAAGAGAGGCATTGAAAAAAGTATTGAATGTCTTTAATCCGCAGTAAGGGTCTCTGTCATATTGCTTAGAAAGGTAGGTAGGTAGGTAAGACCGTAGCCTTCCCAGAGATGGGAAGAACACACATAGGCCAAGGAGGCCCGTTGTGCAGCTACGAGGGGGTTTAGCCCCCTATTCGTGGAACCATTTTGTGCTTCTTAAAAATTTAAGAAGATCAGATATCCCCACTTGCTGAACTTCGGTCAGATCGTTGAGGAGGTATGATCCTAGGTATCGTTTCCTGACTGTGCAGAATGCCGGGCAGGCGCAGAGAAGGTGGTGAATGGATTCGACCTCCTCCTCGTCTAGACAGCTCCTACAAAAATCATTCGGAGTGATACCTAGTTTTTGCGCGTGACTGCCAATAAGGCAGTGTCCTGTGATGACACCTATGACTTTATAGATGTCAGTTCTATTTAGGGAGATAATACTCCTAGTCCGTTGACTATCGAGCCGGGGCCAGATTTGCCTGGTGATGAGGCAGGTGTGTCCCTGAGTCCATCTCCGGTCCGTCTCGGCCCTGGCGAGGGTAGTGAGATTGTGTTTGATGGTTGCGAAGGGTATACCCTCGCAGACCACAGTTGTTTGTAGCGTCGTTCCTTTTTTGGCGAGTCTGTCGGCTCTTTCATTTCCGGTGATGTCGCTGTGTCCCGGTACCCATATAAGTTGTATGTTGAACTGTTCAGCCATCTCATTAAGAGATAGGCGACAGTCGAGGCTAGTTTTTGATGTGTACACATAGGACACCAGCGACTTTAAGGCCGCTTGGCTATCCGTGAGAATGCGGATATCCGTGGTGGATATCACGTTCCACTTCAGCCAGGACAGAGCCTCTTTTATTGCCAACAGTTCCGCCTGGAAAACGCTGCAGTGATTAGGTAGTTTTAGCGCTTTGTTTAGCTTAAGTTGTTTGCAGAATACCCCACTGCCCACCCCGTCTTTGGTTTTAGACCCGTCAGTATAGAAATCTGTGCAGCCTTTGCGAGGTTGAGTCTGGCGAGTCCAGTTTTGTCTGTCCGGGTATAACGTTGTGAAGTTTTTATCCAAGACTGTGGTGAGCTTTGTGAGGTCTAGGTTTTCTGCCATGGTTGACCTGTTAATCAGGATCGAGGAGTCGCCAAAGACGTAGCTCTTCCAGTTCGAGTTGGCTTTAAGTCTAATGGCCGTTTGTGTGGCAAGTTGCTTGCGAAAAATATCGAGTGGTGTAAGGTCGAGTATCATGTTAAGTGCAGCCGTTGGGGTGGACCTGAGGGCCCCGGTAATGCATAAACACGCCAGCCTTTGTACCTTCTCGAATTGTTTGAGGTATGTTGTCTTGTCCAGTGCTGTCCACCAGACAGTCGCTCCATACATTAATGTGGGTCTAACGACCGTGGTATAGAGCCATAGAGTAATCTTGGGATTGAACCCCCATTTTTTCCCTATGGCTTTCTTGCATGAATAGAGAGCTATTGTTGCTTTTTTGGCTCTTTCGATTGTGTTGATTTTCCAGGTTAATTTCCTGTCCAGTATGATGCCAAGGAATTTGGCACTGGAGGAGTAGTTTAATCTGGTATCAAGCAAAGTGATAGGGCAGTGTTCCGGGATTTTATGCTTTTTGGTGAATAGCACGAGCTCCGTTTTCTGGGGATTAACCCTGAGCCCTTTGCTATGCGCCCATTTGCAAAGAATTGAGAATGCCGTTTGCATACGGTCATTCAGTGTCGATAGGTATTTACCTGAGATTGAAATGGCAACGTCATCAGCGTAGGCAGTAACGTCCAGGCCTTCTTCCTCCAGTTTAATTAGTAGCTCATTTATAACTACATTCCAGAGGAGAGGTGAGAGAACCCCTCCTTGCGGAGTTTCCCTGGTAACCACTCTGGTGATTGCCTGGCTTCCCCATTTCGAGTGAATCTTGCGTGTTGATAGTAGTTCGCTGATCCACTCTACGAGAGTCTTCTCCACCTTTAGCTTTTCCAACCCTTCCGTTATTGCTTCCGGAGTGACGTTGTTAAAGGCGCCCTCTATATCTAGGAAGGCTGTTAAAGTGTATTCTTTAAGATGGATTGATCTTTCGATTTTCCTCACTAGGGTGTGCAAGGCTGTTTCGATAGATCTACCCTTAACGTAGGCATGCTGTGCCTTAGAAATTAGGAGCGGATCCAAGTTATGGCGTATATATAGGTCTACCATCCTTTCCAAGGTTTTTAGTGCAAAGGATGATAGACATTGCCTAGAAAAGTTTTTCTTTATTCAATATAACCACGTTTATGGGCAAACCACTTAGCCTTCATCATTGCTTTAAATAACGCTCACAGTACCATCAGCTCGAACGACATGAATTAAAAAACTTAATTTAAAGACACGTCTGCGCCAATTTTCACACACCCAGCATCGCTCTGTACAAATGTCCTAAAAGTGTCCTCATTAGCTTACACTAGAACCCCCGAATCACCAGCCCAGCGGGCCATTTCGTGTCCCTAATTGGACCTAAAATGAAAGCTAAACATTGCTCTTGTCGCCTCCATTAATTAGCACCCAACACTATGTCTATTTAAACACTCTATATTGACACAAGCCGAAAAACTATTACCATATCCGGCTGCAGCAGCTGCAGTACCAATTTCGAATACTCCAGCATCCAACATCATTTCATTTATGTAATACCTCTGGGTAAATGACCAAAATTACATTTCTACCCCATAGGACGCCAATGAAGGAAATCTACAAAGTTAAGGCACTTCACTAGTATTATACAATCCGTGGTAGTTCCCGATGGTCTGCAATTAATCAACACATCGGGCAACTTAATGTGTTGCACTGTACAGGCTTGAATTGTCAGTAATTGCTTTGTTCAATCCGATAGAGCCATTGGAACTACTATGCTCGCAGAGGATGTTAAGTGCTCTTCATCGTTTTTTGTTGCTTGTGTATCGAATCATATCGTTGTGAGTGGATTTTGAAGGATTTTATTAATATTTTGCTTTTTTTCGACTTAATCCTATTCAGAGTAGTCGAGTGCTTTTTTTATGGTTTGCGCCAAAGGATGTGGAAATCTTTGGAAGATACATTCTACACACCCGGGTTACCAGCATGGACGATTCGCGGGTATATATTCTCCTTTTTACTCGCGCCCACGTATTAAACCACACCTCTTTACACTTCAACCCCACACACTTCAACCCCACAAACTTCAACCCCACAAACTTCAACCCCACACACTTCAACCCCACACACTTCTACCCCACACACTTCAACCCCATACACTTCAATCACTCTCCCTCTGAGACTGCCACCAGGTCTTACTTTGCGGGGCTGGTTAGCGATTTACGCTATATTTCCGGTAGCGGTCTCTTGAGCTCTTCTCTCTGCTTCGACCTACCGTGGCCTCGAATGGACTAACGCTATGTGCGAGCATAGCTCATTTCAGTTGTCTGCCGAGCCCACCATGTAAGTGACTAGGTTTTAGGGGCTTGGTATGTTAACCGTTTGTCTATCTAGCACAGGAGAAAGGTACAACCCTGCTCAATCTTACTAAATGGCACACGCATAGGATTTTCAGGGGAAGTAAAGTATCTAGGTATTGACCTAGACCGTAGACTCAACTGGAACTCCAATATGAGAAACATGACTAAGGCGACTAAGGCCATGTGGGCCTGTCGACGCACCTACGGTAAAACCTGGGGACTTAAACCTAAGGTAGTCCACTGGCTATATACCGCGATAGTTAGACCTATCGTCACCTACGGGTCCACCGTATGGTGGTCAAAAGTTGAGCAAAAAACTACAATTGTTAAGCTTCAACGCCTTCAGAGACTAGCGTGTCTCGGCATCACAGGCGCTATGCCAACCTGCCCCACGGCAGCCCAAGAAGCACTCATTGGACTCACTCCACTGCACCTTTTTATCAAAAAGGTGGCATTATACAGTGCAATCAGAATCCTCTGCTCAGGAAGAAATATGCCATGTAGATCCGCAGGCCACATGTCCATATTACAACACCTTCCCGAGCTGGATATGATAACTACAGTCTCGGACGCACTGCCACACACCTTCACCTTTGACAAGAGATTTGAGATACTGATCCCAAACCGCTCAGCATGGGAAAACAGTGATCCCCTGCTAAATGTCAAAGGCCTTAGGTGGTACACGGATGGCTCCAAGATGGCTTCCGGCGTTGGCGCCGGCATCTTTGGACCAAAACGCAAAATCTCGAAGGCACTGGGAATAAGTCCCAGCATCTTCCAAGCAGAGCTGCCTGCCATCCTAACATGCGTAACTCTAAATCCCGAGACTGGCATCAGAGGAGTAACCATCAACATACTCTCTGATAGCCAAGCAGCGCTTAAAGCACTGGGTTCGTACAGCACGAACTCAAAAACCGTCAAGGAATGCCATGACGCCCTACAAGACCTTGCCAAAAGAAACAATGTTAAACTTTGGTGGGTGCCAGGCCATAAAGGTATCAAGGGCAATGAAATTGCCGACCAACTTGCCAGGAAGGGCTCCAGTGACAAGTATATAGGTCCGGAACCATTGCGGCATTCCCGCGTCTAAGATAAACTACTTCTTAGACAAGGGGGTGGCCGTGGTGCAGTGGTTAACATCATCGACCGCCGATCGGAAGGTCTATAGTTCAAATTCGCTTCATAGCCAAGTAAAAGTAATTCCTATACGGACGATAAAAAGTATGCAACGCAGTTGTGAATGGAAAGTGACCAGACCTACTGCCTGCAGGCATAACACTCACAGTATATGGTCATCCGAAATTCATCCTCTGCGTATGCAGTACTAAAGTGCTTGAACGAATTACTACGGACTGTAACCAACGCGGAATTTGGTCTGCTCTCGTCCTATCTAGGCCTAGGACAACCACCCCTGAGAGTAATGAACGAACATCAACGACCCCAACCACTGCACTCCGTTCAGGTTGTGTGTGTCAACACATCATAAGAGAATATGAAAAACTCTTGAACCTGCGCGAGTCTCTAAAAAAAAAAAAAAAAAAAAAAAAAAAGGTGGGAAAAATTGCAACACCTTTTGGAACAGCGTTCGGGGACTCCGTCAGTCTAAACGACTTATACGACCCCTGAACAAGCACCCTATTGACATACTCAAACTCAATAGGATGGATATCAGAAGACTAGTCAGCTATCTAACGGGACACTGCGGTCTGAGATATCATTTAAACAAAATTAGCCTCTCGTCTGAAAGTGAGTGTCGGCTCTGTCTTGAGGACGAAGAGACGGCAGAACACATACTGTGTGAGTGTGCTGCTCTCTGCCTCCTTAGGCTCCTCCTGGCTCCTACCAGAAGCATTCTCAACTTCATTATAGAAGTAGAGAGGCTACTCGGCTAAATCGGCTAGCAGGCACAATAGATCTGCAAAGGTCGCAGTGCCGTATTGCTATTGATAGCACTAGCCCTATTTGTAAAAAAAAAAAAAAAAAATCTAGCACAACACGACTACAGCCAAAAACTACATGCACTGCGTCTTCTTCAGAATTTCGACTTTATGGACACAGCTCCGAGCTATCATGTCCACATCTATGAAGACACTAGATAAAGGTGGTAAGTACAGTCTCCTGCCGTTCCGGATGTCCCAATCTCGATAACGGGAATGCGTCCACCTGCCCTTTGTGGAAATCTCGATAACGGGAATGAGCATATGCGTCCACCTCCCATTTGTGGAGACGCCCCACCTAGCTTGCCATATGTTGCCCATCAAACGCTTGCCTGCAATATATCCTCTTGAGCTCGTCCACCAGGATGTCGATAGGTAGCATTCCTGATTGTCCTTATTGCACAAAGTTCTTTAGACTGACATCTCCATCCATTTCAGTTGTCATACTACGAGTACTCCAGCCCGAATTGGGGCAACGTACAGTAGGACTGAACTGACTACTTGTGAAAGTAGGACTTTGGCGTACCTTATGTGTTTCCTAAAGGAGATCCTGTTGTCTCACTGATTCCTTAGACCCAATCGTCTGATTTCCGACTAAGAAGCTCGCTTATTCCACCTTCTTGCGGCTGGTTATGAGCACAGCTTCCGTTTTGTGGGCCGCTAGTTCCAGGCCGGCATTTTCAAGGTATTCGTAGCCATCTCTACTTCCTTTATGTGCTTGGACACTGTTGCAATAGCAATATCGTCGGCAAAACCGATGATTCGTACTCCCTCGGTAAGCACTAATCGTAAAACGCCATCGTTCATTATATTCCACAGTAGAGGTCCGAGGACTGATCCCTGCGACATTCCCGCCATTCCATCTTTCTTTTTATGGGGTCCGCGGCCAGATTCTATGGCATCGACCGTTGAACGTCCTTTTCTGAAGCCGTATTGGTGCGTTGACGATGTACCATTAACTTCCGCCACCGCCTATAACCTATCATAGATAACTCGTCCTAGTGTCTTCAAGAGTGTGTCCAATAGACAAATTGGGCCATACGAACAATTGCAATATTGGTAGTGGGGAATACCCTCTCTTATAGGCATTTTCCAAACGTGTGCTCAAAAGCGTCGGATCTAGCCATAATTGCCACTTTGACCCATCTGGTCCGGGTGCTTTTTTAATCTTTACCTTACAGACAGCTTTATGTAGCTCCTCTAAGATAATTAAAGGAATCTCCACAGTGTTGATACTCGCTACTACTAGTGAGCGGATGTCCCTGCGGAAAGAGGTGATAGATCCTAGACTAGTCGAATATCAATGGTCAAAAGTAACCAAAATAGCACTAAAGTGGCTTCGGAATTTATTCACCATATTGTGGTAATAAAAATGGCATTGATCAAAGTAAAAACAGTTAAAGGCATTTAAAGTGAAAAGGCTGTTTTGACGTAACCCGTTTCAGTTGACATATGGATAAGCGTTGGCCAAACCAAGATTGGTCATTACAAAGTGCAGCACGATTTTCCAAAACTGCATATGGCTACGTGCAGTCGCGTCGTCTTCGATGGCATTTACCTATGGCCTTTCCATCTTAATGAATGTCGACTGGTTTTTACCAATAATAACCATTTACTAAGTGACAACTATAATTAACAATCAAAATAAACTGCAATAATGTGAATTTGATGACAATCGATACTATGTTATGCCAACCCGTTCCACACCTGTGCCGGTGAAGCGAAATCTTCATTTAAAACAAAAGTAAAAACCTGATCTCATCTTGAGTAAGATGAATGGAGTAGGAGTGCCTATGCGCGAATGATCCAAGCTAACCATGACTACATGCCTACATACGTGGCCTACCTAGCGATTACCATTTACATTAGTGACATAGGCTCATCCGAGTTATTTGAAGACCACGCAAGAGACCACATGTATTGGTACGTACATACATATATAATTATATTCGCACCCGGACGTTGTGGTTGGATCACTAAATCCCAAAGCAAACCAAACCTATCCGGCAAGTTTGTGGCAAAGGCGATTAATGCCGAATTCAAATCAGTCATAACCACATTCCATAGATGGCGTAAGAAGTGAATGGGTGTTTGTATCCGAACGCCTAAGACGCAATTCTTTAAGCCATCCCCACACTTCGTTGAGATGCTTCCATATCAACCTCTGCTGGTTAATGTCATAGTCATTTCATTGAAAACACGAATCAAGCGCGCGCATTGCTTCTTGGATGATGCACGATGAAGGTTCGTATGTTTTTCTAGATACGAATGGGACGATCAAAACAAAATTAAAATTCCCACGAAATTCATCTATAACCACTACGTGCAAGCGCATTTCGTAAGATCTAATCCAAATTAGTGAACGGATCAGATCAAGATCGTCTTAGACCCGTCAACAATATCAGATACCATGATCGTCTTGTTTCTCATAAATACTCTAACGATCGATATGGCATTATCTGCACGTAGTGCTCTAATGACCATACCGGGACCCGATCTACCACTACCGCTACGGGTATATGAAGAAACATGGTAAGCTCGTTTCTCGCTCAAGTCCAGACGTCGACCATGACGACGCGACCAGTGAGCGAGCCAAAGATTTGTTGTTTGTTTCGAAACTACGAAATTCATGTATTGTATTTGTAACTTTTAAATTTCAATTTATTAGTCACGCTGGAATACATTTTCTGATTGTCTTTCATTATCCATTCGATACATCCTACGATAGTGATCCCACCAGCTACTGTCGAAGAAGGTAACTTCTAACTTTGGCTTTGGTAT
This sequence comes from Eumerus sabulonum, assembly GCA_951905685.1. NCBI lineage: Eukaryota > Metazoa > Arthropoda > Insecta > Diptera > Syrphidae > Eumerus > Eumerus sabulonum. Next base: position 103,699,236 of record OX645063.1, read on the forward strand.
TATAGAGTTTTCACATAATTCCCCTCCGGCAACAGCTAGCTGACTGGCTGGCTGGCTGATGGGCGGAATATCTAGTTGCAGTGGAATTTATCGGTGTGCATCTATCTATTCGGAAATTCAATTTCATTAAGTTTTTAATTGAGGTATTTACTGGCATAAAAGAAGTGCACTTTCGACGAACTGCCACTGAGCGATTGTACTACTCGTAGTTGGTAGGAAAACTTACTCGTAATTGTTTTATCGCGCTGCATAGTTCCGATTCCGAATAAGAGTTTAAAGTTATTGCAAAAGTTTTTTTTTTGTTTTTACTTTTTTCGGTACGTATCTTGTTTGTTTATCTTTTTCCTTTTACTTTGTCGCTTTTGTCTTTATCTTTTTTTGGTGATAGTTGAAGACGCTTGGAAGATGGGTTGTAATCATTTCTTCTGGGGAAAATGGTTTCCGTTTTAATTTGGTAAAATAAACTGAAAGGTTGTGGATGCTTCCTTTGGGGATCCAAGCTTAGAAAGTTTAAATTTGTTGCAGTGTATCTTAAAGTGTTTTGGGAAAGTGAATGACTCTCAATACTTACTTACTTACTACTCACTTAGGTGGCGCTACAGTCCGTGGTGAACCTGGGCCTCAACCAACAAGCGTCTCCAGCTGGCACGGTCTTTGGCCAGCTGTTTCCAGAGCCGCACGCCCAGTTGGTTGAGGTCCCCTTCCACCTGCGTGCGCCACCGCTGAGGCGGCCGTCCTCTGTCGCGCCTTCCTTCCGAAGTGGATTCGAAGACTCTTCGGGTCGGAGCTGTATTTTCCATGCGCTCTACATGGCCTAGCCACCTTAGACGCTGTATCCGTAGACGTCGTACCAGGCCGATGTCGCTGTACAACCCGTACAGTTCTTCGTTATATGTATCTTCTCCTCCATACACCGTAGATAGTGCGCAGAATTTTCCTCTCGAAACGACCAAGAGCATCTTCATCCGCTTTTGTTAAGGTCCAAGCTTCTGCTGGGACTGGGATGATTAAGGTCTTATATAGTGTCACCTTGATTTTCCGAGAGAGGGCTCTGCTTCTCAATTGGCTCTTGAGCCCAAGAAAACAGCGGTTGGCAAGAGTGATTCTGCGTTTTATCTCAGCGCTGGTGTTGTTGTCGCTGGTCATCAGTGAGCCAAGACAGACGAATTCCTTGACTACTTCAAAGTTATATCCGCCCACGGTGACGTTCTGGCCAATACATCGGTGTTGTCCGTCTCTTTTAGATGAAAGCAGATATTCATTAACCTTGAGACCCATCTTAGCCGCTTCTACCTCAACGCTTACAAATGCCTCACTGACGTCTCGCTGTGTCCGTCCAATCACGTCAATGTCGTCGGCGTACGCAAGCAATTGCGTAGACTTGAAATAAATCGTACCTCTTGTGTTGGCCAGTGACTCTTGCACGATCTTTTCAAGCACGATGTTGACAAAGTTGCATGACAGCGCGTCACCTTCCTTTAACATCAAAGGTCTCGGTTTGCTCATTACCGACCTTAATGGAGCAGCGAGAATTCTCCATTGTCATCCTGCACAGTCGGATGAGTTTGGCAGGGATGTTAAAACTAGACCTGGCTTTGTATAGCTCATCTCTATATACACTGTCATATGCAACCTTGAAATCGACGAAGAGGTGGTGATTGTCGATTTGCTATTCCTGGGTCTTCTCCAAGATCTGTATGTATGTATGTTGGCGTTACAGCCCATGAAGGACGTAAGCCGAGCTTCTCTCAATCACCTATGTTGTGTGTGATTTAATTTTCACATGGGTGAAAGGGACCTACAGTTTATTGCCGGATCCGAACGGCGAATTTCGAGAAGCTTTCCATGACAATTTTACTGCAGGGGGTTTTGTCAGAACCCCGCTGAGGAGAAACACCGTGAAAAACACGTTCGATGACATGGCTATGTCGGGAATCGATCTCGTGTCATCGGCGTCAGAGGCCAACACACTACCCACTGCGCCACAGTGCTCTCTGCCGTAGCGTAAATATTTGGTTTATTGCGGATTTACCTGGCCTGAAACCACACTGATAAGAGCCGATCAGGTTATCCACAAATGGTTTCAGGCGTTCACACAATACGGCAGAGAAGATCTTATATGCGATGTTAAGCATAGGGGTCTCCTTTCTTATGGACCGGGCAAACGATGCTGAGATTCCATTCGTCGGGCATGCTTTCCTCCGACCATACCTTGCAAATGAGATGGTGCATGCACCTTACCAGCTCATCTCCAGCCGCCTTTAGAAGCTCAGCAGACAGGCCGTCTGCGCCCGCGGCATTTTTAGACTTAAGTCTTGATATCGCTATTTTGACTTCGTCCATTACGAATGGCTCGTTCTGCCTGACAGCGGTATTTTGTCTATCATCGCCGTTGTACAGTCTGCAGAAGTGGTCTTTCCAAATCCTCAGAATCGACTGCGACCCTACTACCAGTTCTCCATTTTCATCTCTGCAGGGCGCCGCTCCGGCTTTGTAGCCATGGCATGTTCGTTTTACCTTATTGTAAAACTTACGGGCGTCATTCCTGCGGAAGCATCCCTCCATCTCCTCGATCTCACGCTTCCCGTGCTCTCTCTTCTTTCTTCTGAAAAGCGTGTGTTCCTCTCTTCTCTTCTGCTCATAGATTTCGCGAGCAGCTCTCGTCCGTCGTTGCAGCATGGCTTTATATGCCTCTTGTTTTGCTGCATGGGCTTGTCCGCATTGTTCATCAAACCAGGGGTTTCTAGGTGGTGGCGGTTTGAAACCCAGCACCTCTGAGGCAGCGTCTCTGACGGCGCTCTGGCAATGCGCCCATTCCTGCTCTATTGTTTGTGCTGCTGTGGGCGGATTTTGAGAGAGCTTGGAGGAGACATGAGCGGCAAAGATTCTGGCAGTCTCTTGCGATTGTAGCTTTCCGACGTCAGACTTACGTAGTCCTACTCGACTCCTAAGCATTCTCGGTATCCTCATTTGTACCTTGGCTACAACAAGGTAGTGTTCCGAGTCGATGTTGGCCCCACGGAAGGGTCGTACATCGAGAATACGGGAGGAGTGTCTGGCGTCGATCGCAATGTGATCAATCTGGTTGGTGGTCGATTGATCAAAAGACCGCCAGGTACCCTTTTGGATGTTGAGTTGGGGGAATCGTGTGCTTGCTACAAAGAGGTTACGCCCCGTTAGGAAATCGACTAGCCCAAGTCCGTTGTCGGATGTGGTGGCTGTGTGTCAACTTGGATTGAGCAGGGACAGAGATCGAAGCTGGCGTTTGCCATGTTAAACACGATCAACTTCGTTCCTCTGGTTGCTCGCTTCCTCTCCTGCCCCAGTTGCTGCCCCAAGCAGTGGTTTGGACATAAGCATCGCAACACATATATGAGACCAATCTTTCTGGTGTTATAGTACTCTACGAGACTACCTATAAGAATCTTCTCGCGATAGTACTTGTTATGCGAGAGTATTCCAAAGCTCGTATTCAACTCTCTCACTAGATTTCCGTGAGTCCAACTGAGCCTGTAGCTTAGTCAGACTGCAATTTTGGTAGTCGATTGATATTCGCAGCCCTCGACTGAGATCGAAGGGGGCTTGTCGACTCCTCGTCAACCTCTGCTATTCTGAATTTGCCTCTGTAATTGCAACATTCAAAACAATTAAAGAAAAAATACACAAAAAAGCTCACTGAAAACCGGTGATGCGACAACATTACGTTTGACGTCCTCTCAAAACCCATTCAACTGCTGAATACTCTTTCAGTGCTCCGCTCCAGCACAAGTGAGTGAAAGTTCCCTCGAGCACAGCCGAGTCGTACAAAGACCAAAAATAAAAAACAAACGCAAAGAAAACCGCCATGGAGTACACAATCCAAATTGGACCATTAAATGCAGAAATGATTAAATTTTGCAAAGTAAACCTCGAGCGCATCCGAAACGCAACCGCCCAACAGCCTCCATTCGAAGGCATCATCCACCGCATAGCAATCGGATTTTTCGATTGTTTTCTGGTACATTCATCGTTCCCACAACTCCTCGTACCCTACTATTGCCACAGGCTGCTGATTTCACAGATTATGTGCTTCCACACCAGCATTTGTCAGACGATAACGACGACTTGGTTTGTGTTCCCTCCTCTACGTCAATCTTGGCTTTTGGTCGTTTACTATGTATACGACTTTGTTGACTTAAGCGGCCTACACACGCGCTACGGATCGAATGGATCTGTTTGAAGTCATTTCGCCACACACTTGTGGATCGGTATACGTTCTTCATTTCACGCTGTTCGCCGTCGAGTAAGGATGGATCGCGGAGAAAAAATAATTTTGTTGTGTGGTGTATATAGTGTGTGAAAAAAGGAAAGAAAGGATAATGAAAGAGAAACGTTCACTCTGGATGCAGGAGTGGTTTCGGATCCTAATAACTTATTCATATATAGATACATGCATTCACAAATATGTGAATGAGGGTCTCATAATTCTATTGCCTATTGCCTGCGAGTGTTTATTGCTTGTTTCATTTTATGGCCTGTTTTCATTTTATGATTCGATGTTCACAGTTTTATAACATACATTTGTGCACATACGAATCATAAATACAATCCTAAACAGACTGCATAGATGCACTCTAACAACTTCGGGTGGACGTTTCCTAGACATCGTCAACCGCGCCACACACACGCTACCGATCGCAGGAATATCAAACTCATTTGATAACTTGCGATCTGTAGCAGACTGTGCCACACACACGACGATCTGTTTGAATCGCAACATTTTCAACCGCGCCACACCCACACTACCGAATGCAAGAATATCAAACTCATTTGAAAACTTGCGATCTGTAGCAAACTAGCCCACACACAGGACGATCTGTTTGAATCGCAACCGATCCATTCGATCCGTAGCGCGTGTGTAGGCCGCTTTACATCTGCATCAGGTAAAGATGCATTTATCAAGTTTTTTGTGTAAACCTCAGGGAACCTTATCGTTTTGTTGGATCAGGTGTGGCAAACGTTCACACTCAGATTACACGATGCAGAATGAGAGTGAGAGACCTCTTATCTTTGAAATTTTCTCGGGGGGAAACGAAATGTAACAAGACAATTACCAGCGTCACAAGCCTCCAAGGGTTGTTTAACCCCGCCTTCATATGAATGCTCGTATGTATGTGTCGTCACGATTCTTCTGATTATGTCCTAGAGTTGGGCAATTTCACCTATTCATTTGGACAGTTTGTCACGTAGTAGATGCGATTTAAATAATTTATAAAAATGAGACTTTTCAAGCAGTCTCGGCACGTCCCAACGACGCACCTACATAAATACCTTTCGTGTGCCGCTCTCTAATGTCGCGCGTCCGTGACATTGAACTCCAGCCAAAGCTGTTTTCGGCCATGAAGATACAAATAGTAAGTTGCACTTGTCATCACTCGCCACTACCACCATCAGTCATTGGCAGTTTTCTGTCCAAGGGGTGCCATCACGCTCAAATTGAGATTTTATGTAAACCAGACGGACACCAAGGAATCCCTCTTTCATTACGCGTACAAATGACAACTTTGATTCGAATTTCGTACTCAAAGCGAGTACGACTCTCGAGCTCTCAAGCTGATGATTAAATCATTAGCAATTCGTTAGACATGGAAGTGCTTCGGGGCGAAAGTCTGGTTTTCACTACACTTGTCAATTTCACTGTCAATTGTGTGAGACATTTGTCACTTTGCCATTAATTGAGTTTCGAAATGTGTAATACGCGACCGCATGGGTCACGTACCTGGCAAACATGACGACTTTCTTGGATTCCTTAAATACTTGTTTGTAAATTTTTGTAAATACAGTATTCCCCTCTTAATTGACGCTCGCTTAATTGAATTACCCGCCTAATTGAACGCCTCACCAGGCCATTTGCTGAAGTAGTCGATCACCAGCGCGTATTTGTTTCCAGCGTTGCTCATTGGAAATGAACCAGTATTTCTATGGCAATACGTTAGCACTGTGCTCCAACTCCTTCAACTCCTCGAGTTTACCTAAGTGGACCCTTGGCCATCGCAGACTGTTCACACCTGCGAATGAAATTTCTGACCGATTCATGGCCAAATGGTCTACTCTATCCTGTAGAAATATCTCATAAAATTTCCTACAGTTTCGTTAACACCAAGATGACCCCCGCTTGGTCCCTCGAAGTATTCTCGGATGACCTGGTCAATTTTTTCCTTTGAAATTACCAGCAGATCGCTTACAATACCCACGTTATCACTTTCTCAATTGCGGTAGAGGCAACCGTTCCAACCGTTCAGCTTCAAACTCTGCCATTGAGCCCCGTAAGCTTTTACGATTGGGCTTTCACTGGATATCTGCTGCCACGTTGGATGAAAACCTCGTTCTTGGTAATCGATGCTGACTGCGAGATCGGCATCTTCTAACTGCTTCGTTCCGACTTTCTCCGCAGTCCAGGAATCTTCTGGCAGCACATGGAAACAACGGATGTCGGTGACTTGTTCCTTGGTTTCCGCACTTGAACAATGCTTGCATTCAACGTCGCAAGGTCGCCTCGATAAGGCAACCGCGTTTCCATGACTGTTTAGATTAGATTGAAAATCGATACTGAAGTCATAACTCTGGATCCTCTCCACCCATCTAGCAAGTTGGCCTTCCGGCTTTTTGAACTGCAGCAGCCACCTCAACGCTGCGTGGTCCATCCTAAGATGAAAAGCTTGGCCATAGAGATATTTGTGGAAACGCTTGACACAGTCGACCACGGTTAAAAGCTCCCTCCCAGTAACACAGTAGCTCCTCTCCGGTTTCGACAGGATCCTACTGTAGTAAGCGATGACCCGTTCTCACCCGCCAATCGTTTGAGAGAGTGCTCCTTCGATTCTATATCCGCTTGCATCGGTATCCAAAATAAACTTTTCTTCCGGGGCAGAATATGCAAGAATCTGCGCACTGCAGAGCAATTCCTTCAGGTGAATGAACGCTTCCTCCTGTGGTTTCTCCCACTTGAATGGCCAAATCTTTTTGGTGAGCTCGTACAGACTGTTGGAAACGTTTGCAAATCCAGGAACAAATCGCCTGTAATATGTATGTGCAAAGCCCCAGGAATGATCTGAACTCATGAAGATTCTTCGGCCGTGGCCATTCCTTAACCGCCGAGATTTTCTCTTCATCTGTATGGACTCCTTCTGCAGTCACAACATGTCCCAAGTCCTTCACTTCGTTTTGGAAGAGTGAACATTTCTTCGGGCTTAATGTCAGTCCGGCTGCTTGAATACGTTCCAGTACCTCTTCAAGCTTCTTAAGGTGATCGTCGAAATCCTGGCCCATGACAATAATGTCATCCGGATAAACAAGGCAAGCCCTCCAGTGAAGTCCTGCAAAACTGTCCAATACGTACGAAGCAGGGAGTGTACTTTTCTTTTCTGCTTCTCCACTAGATGTTGCATCTGATTTCTGGCCATTGTTTTCAAGAACGCTTTGTTAGTCTGGATTTCCTGGTGGTTCCGATACTCGCAGTTCATAATGGCGGCAGCTTTTTGGCACTGAGAGATCGTTGTTCCCTTTTGTACAGTCTCAGGTGTACTGGCTGAATTCAGGACTCTTACTGGAACCAATTGGTCTTGTCGGAGTTCCAGGAGAGCCCTTCAAACAATGATATCGCCGGGTCGATGTCGTTTGTCGGGTTTGACCACCCACATTCGGCTTGTCCCCGCATCCTCTTCTATCTTTGCCCAAACCACAGCTTCCGCATTCGGAGGAACTGTTTGGCGCTCTTGCACGACTATTTGCCTGATCTTGTTACCCTGTCCATAATCTCTTTTTAATGGGAGCTACTTCATTACTTTTTGGCTGAGGTCCAATGTGAAGCCATGCCTAATCAGGAAGTCGACGCCGATTATAATGTTATCAGTAATGTCCGCAACGATGAAATCATGCTGGAACTCGACGGTACCCATCGTAATTCTCTTCTGGACCTTACCCTTAACTTTTGCCTTCTCACCAGTTACTGTACGAAGCCTTACCTCGGAAAATGGTTCGATGTCATAAACCAATCCGCTTCGAATGACTGAATGAGTTACGCCATATCCAAAGTCAGTAGAAACCGTTGCCCGTCCATTGTTCCTTCGACTACTAGGCTGGATACACCCCTAGGGATTCGGGACACGAGGATGTTGGGGCACTCCGATGTGGGATCAGCGCATGCCCCTCTGCACTGACTCGTTCTGTCTCTTTTTGGCGAACTAGACCTCGAACGCTTTCTTCGCAGGCGGCAGTTTCTCGCAATGTGCCCCTGCTGGTCGCAGATGTAGCGTCTACCCGGGAATGAGGCACTCCTACTCGCCTCTGTTGTTCTGAAGTTATCGAAATTTCCTTTATATTGACTCTATAGTATGTACATGTGGGAATTCAAATATTGCTTTGAGTATTGGATAAATACATCATCTTAACTGATTTGCTCAATCAAGCTAACCTCGGCTAATTTTACTAGAGATTAAACGGGGTTTCGCTTAATTGAACAGATGGGTCAATTAAGCGGGATTTCGTTAATTGAACCACCCGGCTAATTGCTCAAAAAATCGGACAAAGTGGCAAGTTCAGCTAAGCGGGGAACACTGTATATGGTAAAAGACTAACAAAGGCCTCGTAGGAGTAGCATCTACCGACGGGTGCTGGTCCGCTAAAAAAAACGCAAGTAAGAGCCTCTGCAGCCGAAGACCTTGCAGCTCGGTTAGTTAGGTCCTGCTTCAACCTCCTCGTGGTACCATCTGGAAATTTCCTGACCATAGAAATTAACCACGGAAGAGGACGAATGGCGAGCATCCTGCGCCACAAAACAGGATTAATGTCGGTCGGGATATGGTCAAGCAAACCGTAAACAGGAAACCTCACGATTGCTCAGAAGCAACCACAAGCCTCGGATAAAACGCACCGGGTTAATATTAACGACCCTTGAAAAAAACGGAAAATGGAAAATGATCTTCGGCTCTGGAATGTTAGGTTCCTAAGCAGACCAAGTTCAGCCGAACAACTTGCGGACACCCTAGACCGCTATAAAGCGGACTTAACCGCCATCCAGGAAATGCGATGGAATGGATCGGGTATAAAGCGGATGAAAAACTGCGGCATCTACTACTATAGAGAGAGAGGGCAACGATTGTTCGGATGCGGATTTGTAGTTCGAGGTGGACTAAGGCGAAAACCCCTAAGCTGTCGGCATCTGAGCGAACGCCTCATAACGATCCGTATCAAGACTACATTTTCTAACATCAGCTTGATCTGCGTCCACGCCCCCACGGAGGACAAGGATGACTCCACCAAAGATGAGTTCTATGATCTCCTAGACAGGATGTATGCCCAATGTCCTAGCTATGACATCAAAATTGGACTAGAAGATTGCAATGCTAAGTTGGGTATGGAAAGAATCTTTGAACCAGTCATCGACAACCACAGATTACACGACACCACATCTGATAACAGACACAGGCTGATTGATCTTGCTACGGGGCGAAATCTCCTTCTAGCCAGCACGCGCTTCCCGCACCTCGATATACTTCTTCTTCTTTTGATGGCGTTAGAGCCCATGAAGGACGAGAGTCAAGCTTTTCTTCAATCACCCATGGTGGGTGTGATTTTTTTTCCCACAGCCGGAAGGGACCTACAGTTTAATGCAAGGCAAGTTATACTACAGGGGGTTTTGCTAGTAGCCCGCCGAGGAGGACGCCACGAGATAGACATTCCATAGCGTTGATGTTATCGGGATCTGAACTCGCTCATTGTGCGTCAGATACACTAACTGCTGCGCCACGGCGCCCACAAAATATAAATGAAAGCCATATAAAGCCTCGCTGCATAGAACAAGAAGAGCACTCATGAGCTGTGCGAGTTAAAAAGAAGGGAGGAGCATAAGCTTGTTAGGAGAAAGAAGGAAGAACACGAGAAGCGCGCTATTGAGGATTTGGAGAGCTGGTACTGCACGCGTGACATTCGAAAGTTTTACCAACAGATTAAGCGAACATACCAAGGTTATAACACCGGAACGGAAGGCTGTAGCGGTGAGAGCGGACACCTAGTAGTAGAATCGCAGTCGATGCTGAGAATAAGAAAAAACCCCTTCTGCAGACTGTATAACGGCGATGTTAGTCAATATACCGCTGTCAGGCAGAATGATCCATTTTTTAACGATGAAGATCGCAGTAAATTCCGCCCCCCTGACCTCGATGAACAATCGCCATAACGAAACTCAAGTACAATAAAGCTGATGGAGCAGATGAACTACCTGCTGAGCTGTTCAAAGCAGCTGGTGATGACCTGGATAGGAGCATGCTCATCTGTAAGATATGGTCACAGGAAAGCATGCCCGATGCATGGAGTCTCAGCATCGTTTACCCGATCTACAAGAAAGAAGGCCCCTCTGACTGCGCCAACTACAGAGAAATAAGTCTCCTTAACATCGCCTTCAAAATCTTCTCTGCCGTTTTGTGTGAACGCCTGAGTACTGATCAGTATGGTTTCAGGCCAGGGAAGTCCACCATCGAACAAATCTTCACACTACCAATGAATTTCAAGTCGACACTCGACACCTATTTGTCGACCTCAAAGCCGCATATGACAGTGCAATTAGAGACGTTTGTATTGGCAGATATAAGCTTGAAGTAGTTATGGACTTCGTCTACCTTGGCTCCGCAGTGACCTATACAAGACCCTTATTATCCCGGTCCTGCTGTACGGCGCAGAAGCATGGACACTATCAAAAGCGGATGAGGAGGTCCTTGGTCGTTGCGAGAGAAACATTTTGCATGGGATTTTCGGTCTTATAAACGTAGATGGGGAATGGAGGAAAAGATGCAACCATGAGCTTCACAGCAAGTTGACTCTTGTCAGGCGTTTACGGATTCAACGCCTAAGATGGCTAGGTCATGTACAGCTGGCTAGGCTCCAGCCCGAAGAGTCTTTGAATCCAACCCCGTAGGACGAAAAAACAGAGCACGGCCGCACTTAAGATGGCGCACACAGGTGGTAGGGAACCTCAGCCAACCGGGTGTGCGGCAATGGAAAAGGCTAGCAAAAGATCGTGCTAGTTGGAGGGGCATGTTGGTTGAGGCCCAGGTTCACACCCGAACTGTAGCGCCCGATAAGAAGAAGAAGAAGAAATATTTGCCCATAGCTCGGGGTAAAAGTCTTCATAAAATTCTTATCGGAATGGACATTTTTCGAGCACTAGTGTGTTCAAATCAACATCAATTCGAAATGGGAATGGGCATTTTGGCAACACCACTAACAAACCCTGATTCGTGTATGTCAACACGTTTTGCAGGTAATTAAATTGTGGTTTTTGAAGAAGTGAACAAACTGTATCTAAGCACAGTCACCTTAAAATCCTGCTCTCTACAGGATTAATCCCAGTGTCCGAACGTATGGTAACACCAAACTCACATACCCCGATCACCCTCCCAGCATATGACAACATCCGGTTGCGGACACACTCCATTCATCACTCTCGTCCACTCAATCTCTCCACAGAAAATTTAATTAAAGTCGAAATTTATTCAGTTTAATTAAAGATAGTAAGAAAATGGCCTGCCAATACTGGATGCAGTCGCCCTTTTTCACCGAACAGCTCCATCGCTGTCTTGCACTGTCCATTCGTCCTATGGCCAGTTGCTCTCCGAATGGATGCACGAAAAATCTGGAAATTCAAAAATGTCGACATATTCCATTAGTACGAGTGTCACATTGATTAAAATTCACCCGGAGATGTATGTAATATGCTCTGGCATGTTGCATGTACACATGGCCACGCACATGGTGATATCTAAAGCATGCAGTTACATAGATGGCTGTAGCTCTTGCCAGGACATTTGCATTCGTCCCTTTTTTCAGGGTATGCAAAATTTATCCCATTCAGTGGGATGTATGTGTGGGATTGGTTGTGGAAATGGTTGTTATCGTCCTGTAAACTGTATTTATGCTTACGGGTTGCACAATACCTGTAACCTAAACACTCAAGGACTAATCCGATAACCACCACCAGCATTTGAATATTGCTGAACTCTCAGTCTGTGTCTTACATAAATCTATGCTTAATTGGAAGACTATTGCACGAGTCCATTTGATCTTCGGTGTTGCATCAGCGCATTGACACATTTGAGGACTCAAGACAGATGCTAGGTTACATAACTTACAGCTGTGGTCAATGGATGGGCGCGAAACAAATGATTGAGCTTAACCATCGTGTAGTAGCACCAGTAGCATCTGAGGTAATGGATGGGATCAATCAAAGGCGATTTAGGTGCGATTGACTATCGTTCAATCATTTTTAAATTACACTGGCCCCTTTCGACCCTTTCGATGGGTAGTGTAATCCATGAATTTGAATTAATAGGAAAATGGTCGTGGAGTAGTTTCCGGGTTGTAAAACAGTCGTTTTTCTGTTAACTGTCGTTTTCTGTTTTCCTTCCGGTTGGTGTTGGGGATTTTGGTTTTTCTCGACGGGATTATAATGGTTTTTGAGTGTAAACTAGTATGTAATGCATGCCACTCTTGTTCCTGCAAGAGATTTTCCCATGAGATTGATTCATAACTCCTTCCAGCGAAATATTACTTCATTTTAGGCAATCGACTCTCTATTCTTTGTGTTCGCCAACATGTTTCTGTGGGCAAATTGGCCTTAGCCTAGAAATTCTTCTTCTCCTTATCAGGCGCTACAGTTCGGGGTGAACCTAGGTCTCAACCAACACGCCCCTTCAGCTAGCACGATCTTTTGCTAGCCTTTTCCATTGCCGCCATACCCAGTTGACTGAGGTCCCCTTCCACCTATGTTTCTTTGTTCGTCGGGGTTCGATTCAAAGACTCTCCGTGCTGGAGTTGGAGCTGTGGTGTACATTCGCTCTACCGCTCGCCATCTTAAGCGTTGAAACCGTAGACGCCTGACTAGACCCATGTCGTTGTATGATCCGTAAAGATTGTGGTTAAATCTTTTCCTCCATCCTCCGCCTGCGTTTATAGGACAGAAAATCACACATAAGATCTTCTCTCGAAACGGCCAAGGACTTTCTCATCCGCTTTTGATAGTGTCCAGCTTCTGCGCCATACGGCAGGACCGGGATGATAAGGGTCTTCTATAGAGCTAACTTGGTCGTTCGAGAGAGGGTTTTATTACTCAATTATTTCCTGAGCGATTAGGATTGGCAAAAGTAATTCTGCGTTTGATTTCGGAACTGATGTCGTGGTTCCAAGTAACAGCAGAGCCAATGAAGATGAAGTCGCTAACTATCTCAACCTTATTTCTGCCAATACAAACGTTGTGGCCAATACGTCGGTGATGAACGTCCTTTTTTGATGATAGCATGTACGTATATATTTAGTTTTGCCCTCGTTTACTGCCGAACCTGTTTTCGCCGCCATCGCCTCAATACTCGGGAACGTCCCATTGATATCTCTCTTGTTCCTCTCGTGCTGGCCAGTGATTTTGCACAATCATTTCTAATACGATGTTCAAGAAACCCATTTTTGACAGCAAAACTATCGGTCAAGTCTGCACTGATTCTCCAATCAATCAATCTCCAATGTCATCCTGCATAGCCTGACGAGCTTAGCAGGGTTGTCCGAGGTAGACATGGCGTTGTATAGTTCGTCTCTACTTACGCTGTCATATGCTTGGCCTGAAGCCACACTGATACGGACCTATCAGCCTATTTACAAAAGGCTTCAGGCGTTCACACGAACCAACAGAGAAGATTTTATAGGCGACGTTAAGGAGACTTATTCCTCTGTAGTTGGCGCAGTCAAAGGAGTCGCCGTTATACAGTCTGCAGTAGAGGTTTTTCCATATTTCCGATCTCATCCCTAGAGGCTTCCGTTCTGGCTTTATAAGCGAATGGATCATTCTGCCTGATAGTGGTATTAGATCTTTCATCGCCGTTAAACAGTCTACAGAAATGTTCTTTCCATATTCTCAGCATCGACTGTGACTCTACTACTAGCTGTCCGTTTTCATTCCTACAGGCTTCTGCTCTGGCTTTATAGACCTGGCATGTTCGTTTTACCTTTTCGTAGCGTCTCTCCATCTCCTCGATTTCAAGTTTTTCATGTTGTCTTTTTTTCTTCCTTAAAGGCGTGTGTTTCTCTCTCCGTTTCTGCTCGTAATGCTCACGAGTGGCTCTCCTCCGTCTAAGTATCATGGCTTTGTAGGCGTTTTGCTTTGCTACATGGGCTTCAAACCAGGGGTTTCTAGCTGACGGTGGCTTGAAACCCAACACATCAGAGGGAGCGTCTCTGATAGCACGCTGGCAATGTTCACACTGTTGTTCTATGGTTTGCTCCGGTGTCATTGGAGTTTGCGAGAGGTTGAGGTAAACTCGATCAGCAAAGGTCCTAGCGGTCTCCTGCGATTGTAGCTTCCCGACGTCAAACTTTCGTTGTCCAGCTCGACTCTGTGGAATCCTTGATATCTTCATTCGTACCTTGGCTACAACAAGGTAGTGATTCAGGAAGTCGAGTAGCTGATGTCCGTTTACGGACGTGGTGTCGTGTAGGCTATATTTTCCCGTGATCGACTCAAGTATATCCTTTTTGCCCAGTTTTGCATTAAGATCTCCTAGAACTATTTTTGTATTGTAGCTGGGACATTGTGCATAGGTTCTGTCTAGGAGATCGTAGTATTCTTCTTTGAGTCGATCGTCCTTTTCTTCGGTTGAGACGTGAGCGCACATCAAGCTAATGTTTCCAAATTTAGCTTTGATGCGGATTGTTATGAGACGTTTGCTTACATCCCAAAAGGTTAAGGGAGTCATATCGGAGTCTTCCTCGAATAACGAATCCGCACGTGTTTGTGCGGTGTTTGTTCTCCTTGTAGCAGTTCCCTTAGTAGATGTCGCATTTTTCCATCCGTCTTTTGCCTGGTCCATCCCATCGCACTTCTTGAAGTGCGGTTATATCTGCTTTATAGCAGCTGAGGGTTTGCTCCAATTGATCGTCTGCAACCGGTCTGTTAAGCGACCTCACATTCTAGGTGAAGACTCTCAAGTCCTTTAGTCGTTTGCAGGGGTCGTCAGCTTTGTACTCGTCCGTATTCGAAGCTTGTGGTTGTTTCGGAACAAGGGGGTCTTTACGTGATAGGGATAGGGGTGGCCGTGATGCAGTGGTTAACATCATCGACCGCCGATCGGAAGGTCTATAGTTCAAATTCGCTTCATAGCCAAGTAAAAGTAATTCCTATACGGATGATAAAAAGTATGCAACGCACTTGTTAATGGAAAGTGACCAGACCTACTGCCTGCAGGCATAACACTCACAGTATATGGTCATCCGAAATTCATCCTCTGCGTATGCAATACTAAAGTGCTTGAACGAATTACTACGGACTATAACCAACGCGGAATTTGGTCGGCTCTCGTCCTATCTAGGCCTAGGACAACCACCCCTGAGAGTAGTGAACGAACACCAACGACCCCAACCACTGCACTCCGTTCAGGTTGTGTGTGTCAACTCATCATAAGAGAATATGAAAAACTCTTGAACCTGCGCGAGTCTCTAAAAAAAAAAAAAAAAACCTAAGCACAATCCCCAACCTGGAGGATCAGGTTCCTCTTTCCCCAGGAACAAGGGGTTGGGTCACTGCACACATTGGTTCACTACCTGGCGGGTGCCAGTGCAGCTATCCTATCGAGGGGAGGATAGCCTGTGTGTCAACTTGGATTGAGCAAGGACAAAGGTCGAAGCTGGCGTTCGCCATGTTAAACTCGATTAACTTCTTTGCTCTGTTTGCTCGCTCCATGTTAATCCGTCAATATGTAAATAACCTTCACTTTCACCAACGTGTAAATACTGGCTGTACCTTGTGGTTATTAGTTTTCATTAACGCGAGTTTTTGCTGAGCTTATGTAAGTACTTACGTCCAATGAAGACGTTAAGTCCATTTCGCCCACCTTAATAAATCTACCTGTTATGGCCATCTTAGAGCAAAAAGAGCGCAAATAATATCCGAAACCTGATAGCTTTAAAGCACGCTTTAATTCGATTTCAGTTTAAAACAGTTCCAATTAGACTCAGTCATAGCTTTCTTCCCTCCAAGACCAAATTCTCATTGTTTCATCTTTACCAGTCGCCTGCATCCAAGAAACACTGAATATGATAGAAATATAAACTTCCACGTTCACGCATTCCCATCACATCCCATTCGAAATGGATGGCATACTAATCTTTTCTGCCGGATTGCCAGAACCAGCGTTAGCCGCGCTAAAGGGAATGCGAATCCAAATCCGAGTCCGGAACAAATGCGTATAAGTCGTAATGCGCTTATGTATAAACTAAAAGGCGATATATTCCAAGCCGATAGACACCCTCGGATCTGGGTTCTTCCATTAATTTTGTCGACGAAGACTACTGGAGCTGGAGAAAGCAAAAATCATAGATGTCATGCATTAGCTATAATGAAATGATAAGGAGCCAAGCATGTTGGCTGTTGGCGGGATACGACATTCATTTGTGAATTACAGGAATCTGCTCCCACCAATCCCCCGTGCGAGTCGTTTGGTGCTTCCATTCTCGTGTCATCTTCTAACTTGACTCGACTATCTCGTAATGTGAGATTTGTGTTTGTTAAATATTAATTTTTTTTTTTTCGTCACTTTCCCTGTCGCACATGACACATCTCAGCAGTCTTCTCTTAACTTAAGTGACACAAAACTCAGATACACAGCACACATATGAGTACTCATGGGGTGAACTAAAACCAATCAACTAAGCTGACTTAGTGTCAATGGATTAGTCGATTTATGTCTAATAGCAACACTTCGGCACTTAGACCCAACCATGTCCTTGTCATCAATCTATTTTGTGTTTGTCTCATGATGGCAAGCACCATAGCCATTGGGAGTTAATCAATTTCAAAAGTGAACCACAATACACACGATATCATTGCCAACTAAACTACTTGTCATACTCGTATCCTCGAGCGATGGGTTAATGTTCTTCCTGGAATTTGAGAGTTGGGATTTGCCGTTCGGATAGGATGAGTGATGAAAAGGATGCTGGGGTTTATTGATATACGATCTACAGGGTAATTGCTTCTTATTGGTTAACGACGTCAGACCTTAAGGATACAAATTTTTACTCAATTGTGTAATCAGATTCTGGTACGGCACTTCCTGTCGATAACTCTTCACCCAGTCAATCCGAAATCCATTTCAATCAGTGTCACCACGACGATGATGGTTCATGCGAGCAGGTATCCATGATTCCATCTTCATTGTCATCTCAGTTTGGCACACCTGAGCACTTCTTGTTCCATTTGCTCGTGTCGTATCAACACACCCATTCGACCGAGAAACACAATGAATGATCAAAACCTATTTGGATTGAGGTCTACTCGTCGCCCTCCTGCAACGGGTACGCCAATTAAAGATGTATTCCTCTCCGGTTATGATCCATCAGATTGCCATCGGCACATTAACACAGCGTTTCACATTTCGTATCTTCTCTTGGCGAATGGAGAAGAATGTTAGTGATTAGATACATTTTTTTTTTTTTGGATTTTGTTGAACACAATGTATTCGGTGATGATGGAGCAACTGCAGGGGTAGCGTGTCCTAAACTTTGCCATTTGCATGTCGTGCTCGTGCCGTCATCAGAGAGGTCATGTTTCCATTTGTCGTTGTTCAAATGCCACATGGTTAGATGAGAATGGAATGTGGGATGCAGAGATTCTGCATTTGACAATGTACACATTGCACAATATGAATACGACTACATACGAAATCACACAATTGGACAAGTGGTGCAATGGTCTCTTAATACACTTACTTTCAGGACGTCTTGTGGGTGACAAATGACATACTATCCCAAATGCATGAACCCAGTAATGGTCAGAATTAAGGATACTCTCATGCATACCGAGTGCCCGGACGAGAAGTTGCAAAATAAAGTGCTCACTACCCCTCCTCCCCTCAGGGTTGCTCGGGTACACTGTTTGGACTGTACCCTACACGGAGTTATAGTTCTGGAAACCAATGCCAGTAAATCACATTTCAAAGTCAAAAGTGACTGGAGAAAAGGCGTTTTGTCTGTTGATCAAATGATTTACTTACTCACACGTTTGTTTGCGCTCCTGAATGTCCTTTTGCTTACTTGCCGTACTGATTGTAAACCTGCCAGCTTCGGAGCAAGTAGTTCCATTTTGCAATGTTTTACATCCACTACGGCTGAGAATTAATACGCTGCTGTTGCACTTTTCGAACAAGCCTGACGAGCTTGGGAACTTTTATGTTTACATTTCGACCAGCTACTAATTACGAATTTCTTTCTGCATAAATGCTACCAGTTGGTGCAACTCCTGCAGGCCTATTGCGATATCGGGCCTAGCCTTGCGCTAGGCTGTTTACCTTTAAAAAAGGTACACACTTGGAGAGCCTAGTGCAAAGGATAAAAGTTGACTTTTTTCCCTTACAGAAAGGAAGTACTTCTCCGACTGCCGTGAATTCAATCAACAAGTTGTTAATGAATGTTACAGTCCGATGTTGGGGATGGATGGAGTTGGGGGAAAAACTTTGAATTACTTAAGTGAAGAGGGTACCGAGGCTGACTTGGGGTGTAATGCTTTTCAATTCGTTTTCATCCTTTCATCCTTTACGGAACGCTTTTTTCGACATTTTTTGTTTTGCTTTTTTCCTTTTCGCAATTCGTATCTTTTCGTGCTTGAGAGTGGGATTTAGAAGTTAATGAACCTTAACTAAATTCCGCTTCCATTCAGGTGAAGTGGTTGCGAGTCATAGTGGATTTTCATAGTCGCAAGTGGATATTAGCCTACCTTTAAATCATAGTAGCTAGAGGGTACGCACAAGACCATCTATAAGCCTTGGAAAACCTTTAGGTATTGTAAGTCATTCAAGCCACTAAGGCCTGGTGGGACAATATCTTCCTATCTGTTATCTTCTAAGGATATTGCACAGCACCACAAACTGATTTGGAGTAGGGAAGGGGCCGTTCCTGGAGATGTGGGGTCAAGCAGATGGAAACAACTAGGAGCCCTAGCAAACACATATTTGGTAGTGAAAGCGAGTAGATGTATTTACTACTCTGTCCGAAAAGTAAAGTGACATACCATTAATGCAGGTATGCAATAATGTATGTTATTCAAATTATTGCCCGCCGCTTTCTACGATCTTTGACCATCTTTCGAGTAGCATACGGAAAACCCTCATCTTTTGGGGCGATCAAGGAAGCGAACCAATTTTTGGCTTCTTTGTAAGAAATGAAATGCTGCTCGGCCGGACCATGAACCACTAACCGGAATACGTGGTAGTCGGAAGGAGCAATGTCTGGAGAAAACGGCGGGGGGGGAAGGACATACCAGTGATACCTTGATGACTATAGCAACATATGGCCGAGCGTTGTCGTGATGAGAGGTCACTTTGCTATGTCTTTTTACATAAAACCAACAAGCTCCTACAAGACACTATTGACCATCAGAGACTTATAAACAGTTTACCAAAATAACTAGGTTTTTATGCACCAGGACCGATAAAAGTGTTTTACATCCTTCGACTAACAAAACACCCAATACACACAAGTACGAGTACAGTGCAGTTGGGAAATAGTTCGGATTAGACAAAAATTTCCATCTAAATCCCATAGGATCTGGACTAAATTAAGTACCAGTGCCTTGGTGCGATGGGGCAAATGGTACTCGTTCGTTTCACTTGATTACTAATCCTTTGGGAAGTTCCACTTTCTACTTCGGTTCTATGTACTCTCCGGTCGAGGAGGAAAACGTTTCCTTTTTGTCAATCAACTTGCATCACCAGAGAAGTGACGAAACTTTCACTTCGTTACGGATGTACAACATACAACAAATCATCTCCCAAAATGAAGACAATATTGCGCAAAGTTGATTCACCAAATCTACAAATCAAATAACTCCAGAGCTAAATGACATTGGACAAAACTGCTTTGCATTCTTTTGGAACCACGGCAGAGCTTTAATGTGAAATCATTTGGAATTTATTAGGTAACCGGCTTCGAATATCCGGTTTATTAAATTATTCTCAAGATCACCATGGGATCTTCGTTTCAAGGTATCGCTTTCCTGGCGTTAGGTGGTTTGATTCGGGTTTTTCGTTTTTCTGTTTATTTTGATTACATAGAAAAGGCTCAAAGGTCGGTTGAGCTATGAGAAAATGACTTTCTTTTTCGTTCCGATTTGACTTGTGATGTTGACATAAAATGCTTTTAAAATCGTAAGGACGAACAGAGCAAAGGCTAAGTGACCATAAATATGGCTGACGAGCTCAGTTCTTCTTCTTCTTAGTGGGCGCTACAGTTCGGGGTGAACCTGGGCCTCAACCAACATGCCCCTTCATCTAGTACGATCTTTAGCTAGCCTTTTCCATTGCCACACACCCAGTTGGCTGAGGTCCCCTTCCACCTGTGTGCGCCATCTTAAGTGCGGCCGTCCTCTGCTTCTTCGTCCCTCGGGGTTGGATTCAAAGACTCTCTGGGCTGGAGCTGTGGTGTCCATTCGTTCTATCCGTAGACGCCTGACTAGGCTCATGTCGCTGTACAGCCCGTAAAGTTCGTGGTTGAATCTTCTCCTCCATCCCCCGTCTGCGTTTATAGGCCCAAAAATCACGCGCAAATTCTTTCTCCCGAATCGACCAAGGGCCTCCTCATCCGCTTTTGACAGTGTCCATGCTTCTGCGCCGTACAACAGAACCGGGATGATAAGGGTCCTATATAGAGTCAACTTTGTCGCTCGGGAGAGGGCTCTATTACTCAATTGCCTCTTGAGCCCAAAGAAACAAAGAAAGCGTGATTCTGCGTTTGATTTCGGAACTGATGTCGTTGTTCCAGGCCACTGCGGAGCCAAGGTAGACGAAGTCCTTAACTACCTCGAACTTATATCTGCCAATACAAACATTCTGGCCAAGACGTCGGTGGTGAGCGTCCTTTATTGATGACAGCATATATTTAGTTTTGCCCTCGTTTACAGCCAGACCAACTTTCGCCGTCTCGTACTCAATACTTGCAAACTCCTCATTGACCTGTGATCACCTATTATGTCAGTATCGTCGGCATATGCAAGGAGTTGCGAGGATTTGAAATAGATTGTGCCTCTTGTATTGGCCAGTGATTTTTGCACAGCATTTCCAGTATGATGTTAAAGAAATCACACGACAGCGCATCGCCCTGCCTAAATCCTTTTTTGACATCAAAACTATCGGTAAGGTGTTCATCGATTCGGATGGAGCAGCGAACACTCTCCAAAGTCATCCTGCATAGTCTGATGTAAACTCAGGTACATATGGCAGAGGTAGACATAGCGTTGTATAGCTCGTCTCTAATTACGCTGTCGTATGCGGATTTGAAGACGACAAATAGGTGGTGATTGTCGACTTGAAATTCATTGGTTTTTTCCAGGATCTGCCGTAGTGTGAAGATTTGGTCGATGGTGGACTTCTTTGGTCTGAATCCGCACTGATAAGGACCTATCAACTTATTTACAAAAGGCTTCACGTGTTCACACAAGACGGCAGAGAAGATTTTGTAGGCGATGTTTAGGGGGCTTATTTCTCTGTAGTAGGCGCAATCAGTGGGGTCTCCTTTGTTGTGGATCGGGCATACGATGCTGAGACTCCATTCCTGGGGTATGCTTTCCTCTGACCATATCTTACAGATGAGCTGGTACATGCTCCTAACCAGGTCATCCCCAGCTGCCTTGTAGAGCTCAGCAGACAGTCCGCCTGCGCCAGCAGCTTTATTCGACTTGAGCTTCGATATGGCAATCTTAACTTTTTCGCGGTCAGGGGGACAGAATTCTCTGCGGTCTTCGTCGATTAGAAATGGATCATTCTGCCTGACAGCGGTATATTGACTAACATCGGCGTTATACTGTCGGCAGAAGTGGTTTTCCCATATTCTCAGCATCGACTGCGATTGTACTACTAGGTGTCCGTTCTCATCCCTGCAGGCTTCCGTTCTGGCTTTATAACCTTGGCATGTTCGCATTATCTGTTGATAAAACGTTCGATCGTCACGCCTGCAGTAACACCTCTCCAAATCCTCAATCGCGCGCTTCTCGTGCTCTTTCTTCTTTCTTCTAAGAAGCGTATGTTCCTCCCTTCTTTTTAACTCGTAGAGCTCACGAGCTGCTCTTGTTCTTTTATGCAGCGAGGCCTTATATGCATCCTGCTTCGCTGTATGAATCCTCCTGCACTCGTCATCGAACCAGGTGTTTCTTCGTGGTGGAGCCTTGATACGCAAAACTTCGGATGCAGAGCTTTTGAGGGCTTGTTTGCAAAGGCTCCACTGCTGTTCTATTGATAGCGTGGAGGATTGAGGTGTATTGGAGAACTTAAGGGAGACGAATTGCCTTTCGAAATCATTTCATAATTTTTTTTTGTGACCAACCTATAGTAGGGATCCTGCTTTATGCAATATTCCTGTTTGGTTGAACTTTGGTCTCATTGAGACACTCTTCGGCATTGTCGAGATCAGCCTAAGGTCGACAGGGGAACTTGATATTTGCGTTCACATTGGCATGTACGAGTATACCAATACTTGTTCATCTAAATCGACACTGAGCTTATGAAAAACGGCTGTCCTAATTTTCTGCCAATAGAGACGAGGGCTTCGTTGGGCGAGGCCTAAAGGAAATGCCTTCAATATGGCAACTAGTAAATTTTTGAAGCACATGTACCATTTGTATAGCAGAGTCGTTCGGTCGTTCTCGCTTATTTTGTCAAAGTAGCCTTTTTCCCAATCGGACTCGAACACAAAGCCGCAGGTTGAATGCTCGAAGATTTTTTTCGAATTAAGTCCAATTAGTGACAAGTCAGCCCAATATACATATGTAGGTAACTCTCGAAGTCTGATTTCAGTGTCTTTCAATTCTTTTCGCTGCACTTCCTCTGTTCACATCTTGAACTAATCCACTTAAGGGTTTGTCCTGGAAGAGCTCAAGCGAAGCACATTGTCGATCGACTCAAAGGTCATGTGACTTACCTCAGACACTATCACAAGACCCTACCCAATTTCAGGTAACTGTTGGCACCACTTTTACCACAAAATATTACTGTAATGTGCCATTACTCACCATCATACACTCGTACCACTTCCAATATCCATTCCAACACTTTTGTTATTAAAAAACGGAAAATCATTTCCAAAACAACCACACCAAAATGGGGCATCGGTTACAGCTCGATTTCGACCGTTAGGTAATGCCTTATGTGCAAAAGACATCGTCGTACGCCTTTCTCCGAGAATATGTGCACAACCAATAGCTCCAACGCCCATTTACCATCAACTTTTTATCGGACAAATTCTACCACATTCTACACACGTTTTACAAGCAAGTAAAAAAAGCCACGAAACACCGTACATGAGCGTATGCATAGTATGTGTCCAGCGTCCGGAAGATGTGCAAATTGAATTTAGAATTCCAGCCATTTAGATCGCACATCCATCTATCCATCAGTCATCGAACACAATGGAATAGAAGAGAGTGTATGCGGCAAACAAAGGCGGTCGAAACTAAATGCGATAAAGAGGTTAAGCCGTGCTTCGCATAGTACACAAAGTGCTCGAGGAAGCAGAAAGGCAATAACTAACTGAACAAGAGTATCTATTGTCTACAGCTCACTTGTACGATGAGCAATTAAAGAATTGAAATTAAATTACACGTCCATTGTGGTGGTCAAACGGCCAGAAAAACGGAAGAGAATAGCAACGGACTACATAAGTAGGCTGAATAGGGTGAAAAACCTTAACGGTTCCATGGATATCCATTCAGCACATCGACCAACTACCCACGACATAGCACTCTGCAACGTTAACCGCGCGATAGTATAGTGCCCGACAACGACGACGACGATGATGACAGCACTGGACAAACATTATCGTAATCGATTGAGTGTGCCTTTTGTATTAGCACCTTTGATGGTAGCTTCCACCGGTTGCCCGCCGCTTCTTCTTCTCTTTACATAATCAGACTCACCGTATAAAAGGTAAGGCAAACATTGGCGGCCCGTGTGATGCGGTTACTTTGACTGAAATTGAAGTTGATGCGGGTCGAATGGCGGCACTGAAGCAACGGGCGAATTAAGCGAGTTCCGATTCAATGACGACATTGATTTCTGCAAATATGCATCCGTACGTTTTCGAGGAGCGCCACACAGCTACAGCCGGATGGTTACCTTTTTTGTGGATATGAGTAAGAATACCTTGTTGGATTGATGAAGTAATCATCAGTAGCAAGTGTACTTGTGTGTTGTGTTCCACATTTGCTAACGTCAAGGTTCTGCAATCATCACAAATGTTTTGTTGGATCTTGCTCAAGATATAGTAATTAATTGCATCTTCACACCTCTGCAGTCGACTGAAGAAGTTTTAATTGAAAGCCCATTTACATTAGATATGTAGGTTGGGTTGCCTGCCACCTCTTCATCGTCGTTATATCGTAGTATACCAGTCTAGTCGAAGAGCTTTTTTTCCTTTTTTTTTCTATCTATGCTTCGTTTTGTGTGCATTGCTAGCACCTGGGATGTGTAGTGTACTAGGGATGGAAATGTGATATTACCAATTTGCATGGTACACATACGAATACGAATGTTTACCGAGCAAGTTTGACGAGGATATGGGCGTAATGCTGTGCAGTCTTGAAACACTGTGCAATGTCAACATGGCCTTGGGTCCATTATTTTCATCTTTTCACCTGATTTGCTCCTTCTTTCTTACTTACTGTCTGTCAGTCTGATTTCTTCTTTTCCTCTCTCAGCTCGGCAGCCTTGAAGTTATTGTAATTAAGTTTGCTTTGCCGTCAACTGCAGCTCAAGTGCTGCATTGTAACTAAATGAATGTTAGTTTGTCGATCTTCGTTTTTTATGCTGTTACCTTCGTAATGACTACATTACGCAATCTACAGGAAAGTGTTTGTGTTTGTTTAATAAGATATTGCCTAATCGGCACTATGTTGAACCATGTCTTGTGCTGTGTATCTAACGATTTGTTTTCTTGTGATTTCCTTTCCAGGAGACTGTTGGATCTAAATGCAGTGGTAAGTTGGAGAGAATATGTACATACATATGCCTTTGCTTACTATGTTCTTGAACACATCCTGTGACTGGTATTGCAGCATAGGTTGTATGAGATTGAGTGTAAAGTGAATTATCTTAAGATGGCATCTGTCTTCGTTTCACATCTTCTGGAACGCATGTTCTGTCGCTATCCGTTATTGAATTTTAAAATGAAAAAATCGTCTTATAACATTTACCTCGAAATTCTTCGCGGATGTGTCGCAGAGATTATAGTGGATTGAAGTTAAGTTTTTAGTGCAATATAGGATCAGTGCACCTGGCAGCTGGATGGCGTTTTTCCTTGAGTTGTAATTCACGGCTGAGTACTTTGATTAAATTTTTGAGATTGACATTGATGCTCTCGAAGGAAAAATACTAAATCAAAAACGAACGGGTGAACAGAAATAACTCAATTTTACATTCTGCATTATATTCCTTAAGGACAGTCCAGTAGCGATGTCGACCCCTACAATTTCGTTGTTGGCATATAGAAAAGCCCCCACTTTGGATGCCGTACATCAACATCCTATACAATCTCTTTATGTAGAAGTGATCGAAACATGTTAGGTTTTTCAAACTCACTACACTCTGCTCCCACCTACTCGTATATGTCCTTTTTAGGGTTCCGTACCCAAAGGTAAAACGGAACCCTATTACTAAGACTTCGCTGTCCGTCCGTCCGTCCGTCCGTCCGTCCGTCCGTCTGTCACCAGGCTGTATCTCATGAACCGTGATAGTTAGACAGTTGAAATTTTCACAGAATGATGTATTTCTGTTGCCGCTACCACGACAAATACTAAAAACAGAACAAAATTAATTATACATATACATAATTACAAACAACCAATAATAAATTGTTTCGAAAGGTTTTCGTTGTCATCTTTCGGTCAGTTCCCATTTGTGAGCGGCTCGTAGTCATCCATTTTGGGAAACCAAACTCAAAGAAAACGGATAGCCCGAGGGTACGATCAGCGCTTGACACGCGAACGAGTGGAGTTCAACCCGCAGAAGGTCAGCATTTTTGTTTTTTTTTTTTTTGTTCCTAGTAGCACATGAGGGTGAGTGGGCGAAGAACTCGGGGAGAAATCTTCGGCGAAGTACTCGGAGAGTGATCTTCGGGGAAGAACTCCGGTACGGTTTTAAGCAGTTCCCGGTACGCGGCCGTACCGTGTGTCCTATTGCCTACGTTGGTCGCGGATATCACGTTCATAGTATAAGGTATTGAAATCACAAATTTGCGTGGCGCGATTGGTGATGCGGGCTAAGTCGTCGGTCAGAGGAGTTTCGGTACGACTGTTCGAATACTCAAGCTGCGGTTTGTTTACTTTTTTGAACAGTGAATTCCTTTTTTTTTTATTTTACATATATTTTTTTTATTTATTTCGACTTTTTTTATTGACATACGGTGTAGGGTAGTTTTAAGGATTAATTGTAAACCTAGATAAAGTTAGGTTAAGGAAATTAAATTTGTGACATATTGAATTGGAAACGATGACGGTGTTTTTTTTTTCTTTTGCGTGGGATATTTCGCGAGTCCCGTAGCAAATTCGCGATTCTTGCTGCGGGTAAGTCGGCGTGAGGGCAATCGCGTGGCGCCATTGCTCACGACCAGTCCTCGCAGCTGGCCTAGCATCCCTTTCGCACGACGTCGCGGCAGGTGGAGAGGAGCAAGTGAGCAAGAGGAGCAAGCGATCTTGCACACATACGAACCGATACGTACATACGTGCATACGCATCACATACGTGCATACACTCACACATCTCTACGCTATGTATAAGTATACATACATACATACATACATACATATGTACATTACGAAGTAGAGTTGGGTAGTTCCGGACATGTATAGTTCACGGAACTATGTCCTCTCTCGGACACATGTCCTCTCGCTCCGCAAATTGAACGAAAAGAGTTCCATAGTTCCATTCAACCCTTATTCATCAATCACATATGTACAAAACGAAAAAAAAAAAAACATAAATGCAACGAACATGCTTCTCATACGGTATGACTTATACCCTGTGGTTTTTAAGAAACCCAAAAGTATGGAGATGTGGCGATAAAGCTCGAACAGTTGGTGTACACTGTACAGCACACTTGAACTGAAATGAAGAAAAGAAATGAAAGAATATAATGCCCGCACCGCATTTCGTGAACGAATGTCATACATGTGTATGTATGCATTCAGGTCCGGACATGGACATGGTTTGCTAGTTCCATATCGGTGCGATAATACATTTAGTTCCGGAAATGGACATGTTTTTGCTAGTTCCATATCGGTGCGAGTATACATTTAGTATTTTAAAACGGGTAGAGATTGCAGTGCATACTGAGATGGAATAATTATCTTATAACCCCATTTAGATAATGTTTCAAATATATTGAATGGTCTTTCCAACAAAGTTGTTGGTCCAATGTAACACCTAAATATTTAAAACTGTCCACGTGTTCAATCAAGAAGCAATTCTCAAACATTCTTGATTGTTGAATACTATATCTTCAAGAACAAATCGATTACACAATGGTGCATGATAATATAAGGGAAGGTCTCTGAAAACTCTACCATTGATATTAAATATCATGTACTTCGTTTTGTTGCTAATTATTAGTTTATGATAATTAAACCATCTCCTTAACATATCTAGGTCACAGTTAACATCTGCAAAACTATCAATTAAGTTAGTGTTTGAGTGGAAAAGAGATGTTTCATCAGCAAAGGCAGTTATTTTGCCTTTAAAAGGTTGTAAGAAAAACGAATTAACATAAATTAGAAAAAGGATTGGGCCCAATACTGCTCCTTGGGGAACACCCATATTTAAGAAGTCTATAGAACTGTAAACATTCCTAATTTTCACAACTTGATAACGGTTGAATAAATAAGAAGAAAACCATTTATAAATGGAGCCTCTGAAACCCGCTTTGTAAAGTTTATCGAGTAGCAAAGTATGATTAACCATATCAAAGACCTTACTGATATCAACAAATAATGTTGATGGTGTTTGAGAAGTGTTTAGACTATTATATATTTCACCAGTTAATTTCAATAAAGCAGTTTCAGTCGATTTTCCACGTCTAAACCCAAATTGGCAATCACTCAAAAAATGAGTATTTTCTAAAAATTACAACATTCTAGATTTTAACTATCCGAAAAGTGAGAATAAAATGTCACTGATTATGTATTTCTGTATATACTTAGACAGAATATAATAAATATATGTATAAATGGGGCTCCCATACAACAGACATGCTTTTTTTGGAGTTTTTATACATAATAGTACGGAACCCTTCGTGCGCGAGTCCGACTCGCACTTGGCCGGTTTTTTTCTTTTCTTTTGGTGACGTTACAGCCCATGAAGGACCAGAGCCAAGCTTCTCTTCAATCACCCATGTTGTGTGTGATTTATTTTTCACACAGGTGAAAGGGACCTACAGTTTAATGCAGGTTTCGCAAGTTATACTACGGGGGGTAATGCCAGTACCTTGCCGAGGAGAGACGCCGCGAAATATGTATATGTCCTAGCCTCCTAATATATTTGTGGTATTGTACACGATTAGGCGCACTACCTCCATCCCTATATTATCTTATGTTTATAATCGTAAACATTATCCGTATCGGCTTGGCAAATTTTATTCCCAGCAAGATTAAAAGCACCAGGCCTAAGGATAATACGTGGTTCGACTCGAGCTGCAAAGAGGCTATTAGGCTCAGGGAGCTAAGTTTTCGGGCCTACAAGGCAAACAGTTCTGAGGAAAGCCGAAAAAAGTACATACGAGCCAGAAATGACTGCAACACCCACATTCGACGGACTAAATTCCAATCCGACCAAAAATTAAGGCGTAAAATCCTTCAATGTCCCAAAGGTAGCAAAAGTTTCTGGTCGTTTGTAAAAAACGTAAAAAACTCAACTAAGTCGTCTATACCGACGCTCATCCACAATGACATCCCAGCTGTCACCCCCTTAGACAAAGCTAACCTACTTTTGGGATCGATGAGTCTCTCTTTCAATGGATTAGAAGCTACCTTTCGAATCGTTCAGTTCAAGTTGTTTTGGACGGATTCAAGTCTGATACTCACTTTATAAATGCCGGTGCTCCCCAGGGCTCCGTTCTGTCTCCGACACTCCTTCTTATTTTTATAAATGATCTCTTGTCTGTTACTTCTAATCCAATTCACTCCTTCGCTGACGACAGTACCCTCAGCTTCTCATATTCGTTCACCAGTTTACGACCCTGCACTTCGGTTGTAGATAATGAGCGGCAGCGTATGTTAAGCTCATTAAATTCCGATATCGACAGCATCATCCAATGGGGTAAAAACAATAGAGTGGAATTTAATGCTTCCAAAACACAATGCTGTCTCTTGTCGTTAAAGCGTATAAATAACCATGAATGGCACTTGCATCTCAGAAACTGAAAAGCTTTCCATCCTGGGTATGAGTGCTGCTCACAATCTTAATTGGAGCGACCATATATTCAGTGTCGCCAAGAATGCTGCGAAATGCCTAGGATTCTTATACAGATGCAAGAAATATTTCTCACCCTTAGATCTGGCTACAATCTATAAGGCGTTCATTCGCCCCAAATTAGAGTTTAACGCTCATGTCTGTGCTTCCGGTGCTTCCAAGACCTCACTGCACCTACTAGACAGAATACAAAAACGAGCCATAAAACTGATAGGTGACTCCAGCATTACCAAAACATTAGACTCGCTGGAACACCGCAGGAATGTTACCTGCCTCTCCCTGTTTTATCGTTACTACCACCAAAAATGCTCTGATGAAATTGCCAGTTGCATTCCGCCCCTTCAACATTTCTCCCGCAATACACGTCTCTCTAGGAATGCTCACCAATATACTCTGAAGCCCGCTTTCGGACGTACTGTCAAATATAGAGAATCTTTCATTAACCGAACCACACGAATCTGGAACTCCCTGCCGGATTCGGTTTTCGCCCCTCAATGCAACATGCAAGCATTTAGATCAATGTCCATCGGCATCTCCTCTATTCCTCTTCCTCTCTATCTTCTGCCCGCACTGTGTCGCCGACATAATAAGGTTATTAGACCTTGAGTGCGCGCAAATTATTAAAAAAAAAAAAAAAAAAAATCTTCTTAAATCAATCGTTCATCGGATATAATTGTTAACTTCCCAGTGGGAAGTTATTGTAATGGGCGGATTTAGCGAATTTCATATCTCCAAGTTTCAAGGTCACCAGAGTTCAAATCGAAGGGTTTTATAGAGATGTACATACATATGTCTGTGTGTATGTACGTATGTGCGCCTCGATTATCTCGAGTACCAAAGACAATATAGACATAAGATTGGGTTCATTCCATGCGTAACTACGCAGCTTAGAAGTGAGTAAGTTTTCAGCAAAATCGGTTGAGCCGTTTTTTTGTTAGAAATTAAATAACTAAAAAATAGGCAAAAAAAATTAACAACACGCTGTGCTCCCAAGCGGTACACCATCTAAGTACTAACCGCACCCGACGCTACATACATATGAGATTGCTCGGGAAGTGTTGGGTTTGGGTAAGGAAGCGCACACTCATGACTCATGACATGACTGCTCTGAGTGTGCACTACCCATCGAGCAATTATTAAACGCACACGCTCAAGAGTAATTAGCTGTGCGCATTTTTATTTTCTCTCACGAACACAAGTGTGTGTGGATTTATGGAAACTCACTCCTGTGCGCCCTTGATATGTTCGTTAAGAGAACGCACACTGTTTAACGCACATGTGGAGTGCGCACATGGGGTGAGTTTCCATAAATGCACACACTCGCGTTCACGATCTAAAATGAGTTGATTTAATGCTCGGGAGTTGTTTGCAGAATGATAAAGCATTTTTTTTTATTTTCCATTTTTATAATATTTTAGTCTAAGATGGCTTTATTTTCTATAAAGTCTAAATTAGAAAGTTTCAGCAATCGAAATTGCACACGCACGTGAGCAATTGATTGCGGTTGATTGCGGTGATCGAACGAGAACCGATACATTACCTATAATTCGTCTAAGAACCCTACGGCAGCTAACAAAAAGACCTAATGACCTTGAAACACCTGAACAGATCTTCACAAATTTCGATCACGTTAGCCTTAAAAAAAAAAAAAAGGCATAATCGGTCCATTCGTTCAGGAGTTACGATGCCACAGACAGACACACAGGCACTTATAACACCCCTCCTTCTGCGTTGGGGGTTAAAAATGAAAAAAAAAAAAAAAAAGAAATGAAATGGGTGTTAGTCGTGTGGGCCTTGCGGGTCGCACCTATACCACTTTTTATTTTTAATTGATTTTAACTACCACTTTTAGAAACTTGACTGCGTCAACTACAAACTGCCAGTTTGAGACAACTAACCACTTGGACGTTGGCCAGACACATTTAGCAAATCGCTGAGGTTGCGAAGCTCGAAAATATTTTTATTACAAATCTCATACTTCATAACAATCCGCATCAAAGGCAACCTCGGCATATAAGCCTAATATGCGTTCATGCTCCAGTTTTGTCGTCAAAATTGATCAAAGAGGACGTATTTGAGTCGATCATAGGAAAACATAGCATTCATTACACCACATCCGACAACTCGGACTCAAGCTAGTTGGCTAATGGCGTAACCTTCTTTTAGCAAGCACACGATTACCATATCTTAGCATTCACAAAATCAATTGTCAATCGACCACCAACCAGATGCCATACACTCATCTAGCATTTTGGATATACGTACCTAGCGAGGAGCCAACATCCACTCACATCACTACCTTGTTGTAGCCAAGGTACCAATGAGGATATGTATCGAGGATGGTACGGAGTCGAGCAGAACAGTGCAAGTTTTACGTCGGGAAGCTAGAATCGCTCTCTCAAACTCCCTCAGAAAGCGGCACAATCTATAGATCAGCAATGGAAGCATTGTCAGAACTCCAGAGACGCTGCCTCTGAGGTGCTGGGTTTCAAGCCGGCGAACAAGCTCACGCAGCAATACAATATGCTTACAAGGCCATGCGTCAAAGACGGTCGAAAACTGCTCTCGAACTCTCCGAGCATCTATTTAAGGTGGCTGGATATGAGTTTGCAATGCACCACCTCTTCTGTAAGATATGGTCGGAGGAAAGCATGCCCGATGAGTAGAATCCGGTCCATAGGTATAAGTCTCCTGAACATCGCTTATAAGATCTCCTCTGCTGCATTGTGTGAACGCCTGAAAACGTTCGTTAATAAACTGATTGGTCCATATCAGTGTGGTTTCAAGCCCGGTAAGTCCACTATCAATCAATTATTCACACTGCGGCGACGAGTCGCAAGGTCGCATACGACGTTCATACAATACACTGGATAGGATCTTGTAAGCGATATTGAACAAGGATATACCTCTCCAGTTTTAACAAGAGGTAGGATCGCCTTTTTTTGGATGGGGCATATAGAGCTGGTGTTTCTCTAACTCCACATATGATCTGGTGAATGCTCCTATCAGAACATCGCTCTGATAGTAATCCACCCGAGCCTGCGGCCTTGTTGTTCTTCAGCATTTTAATAGCGTAGGGGAGGGAACAACTTCGTCAACTGGAGGCGAGATCTCTTCGCAAACTACCACTCTCTCTTCTGCATGCTCGTTAAGCAGCCCCTGGGAATGTTGCTTGAAAACATCCACTATTACCTGCGGGTCGGTAGCAAGATTGTTCTCGCGATTCCGAAGAGCCTGGGTGCCGTTTTTAAAGCTCGCTTCGAGGCATTTGGTTTTCTTGTAAAAGGTTCTTATCGCGTTTTTGCCCCTGGACCCTTCGATATCCTTGAGTTGGGAGGCTTCGAAGATTCTCTTCTTTCGCCGCAGCCAGCGTATTTTTTTCCTCCATCCTTCTGGTTCGGTTTCCTTGCGCGCTGCTCGTGTTCTCCTTTGTATGATCTTTTGTTACGTCTCGTGCGTCGGTCGCTCACTTTTTCTACTCAAACTCCCCATCATACCACGGGTTTCTTGTCGGTGGAAGTGCGTAGCCTATTATAATGTCAGCTGCTTCCTTACTGGCTGAGCGGCAATGGAGCCACATATTGTTGGCGTTTGTATCCGACGCAAGCATACGAGTCGTCTGCTCAGCTGCTCTCTGTAGTCTGTGGCGATCTCTGAGGTGCTCAAGCTTCCAATGTTGAACCTTCGCTTGGTGGGCTGATGTAGTTTTCTAGCATTGGAAAGTCAGGCTCTGATTCTTAATGCCACGAGGAAATTGTCAAAGCCGACGTTAGCCCCTCTGAATGTTCCAATATCCAGGATGTTTCACGCATGTCTAGCGTCTATGAGCACAGGGTTGATTTAGTCGGCAGTTTGGCCATCTGGAGACCGCCAGGTTGCTGTAAAGATCTTCCTGTGAGGCTAGTTATTACCGTATTACGAGCTGCCGCAAAGTCCGTAAGTCGGAAGCCGTTGTCTGTTGTCATATCCGCCAAAGATGTTCTCCTTACTGTTTTTGGTGTTGAAGTCCCCGGGTACGATTTTAAGGTCGTACCTCGGACAAGCTCCGTAGGCGTCGTTCAAGGGGTCGTTGACATCCTCTCTGATGGGGGTTTCAGCCTCGTTGGTCGGGGCGTGTGCACAGATGAGGCTGATGTTGTAGAATCTGCCTTGCATGCGGATCACAGCTAGGCAATCGCTTATTGGCTTGAAATTTAAAGATAGGAAGCGCTTACCAAAAGACCCTATACCATTTTAGAGATTTCTGTTGTTTCGTGTTCATGTAACAAGCATCGCTTGGCAGCTGAAGATTCCCTTATATTGCATGGTACTGGAATTCGGTTCATCGAGATCACGTATACAGACAGTGTTCACATACATATGTATTTAGTTTGTGTGTGAAGTTCGGTTGAATATATGTTTTAAGGATATTTTCAAGATTTCTTCTGTTGGAATACCTCCCAATTATTGTAATTTTTCTAAGTACCCGTGATATTATCGCTAATCCATTGACTTCAAGTTAGATTGAGAGTTTACAGAACTACTGAAATGGATTACTAGTTTTCTACTCTCTTGCCTCTATCCACCAAAACCATAGTGTTTAATGCAAAGAAGGAAAAACTAATCCAAGACCGACATACCTATCCACAAAAAATATATTTTTATATTCTTGCCCAATAACCAAATACTATTTCCCTCTTCTACATACCGTCTAAGGTTGCGCTTTCATTTTGATCATATCCTTCGAGCAAATCTTTTAAATCCAATTCACTCAGACATGGCCGGTCCATTCAATGGCCTGAATTCGAAGACCCTCAAGAAAATAACGGTACGGACAGGTTAGTTGGTACCTTCCTGGGCAGTCAACGGAACCGGAATACGAATGAATGTGCAACGACGAGAACGACAACGACAACGGAAGCGGATACAGAAATTACGGACGTAATTTCAGTAAGGTGGAGTACCGAATGAATGCAAAGATTAGATTTTCCACTGTTCCTGCTTCGGAATTAAGGAAATTTCCCATCTGCCAAGACGGAAAATGGAATAACTGGTAAAGAGGAAAACTCCTTGCTGCACACCTACCACCATCACCATCCACCCGTCAACTACGGGCATTCCCATGTTTGCCATCAATGCCGTCATCATGGTATTGCCTCGAATTCGAGTTTGCGGTTCATTCGGTATTTTAATATTTAATAGTTTGAACTATGAAGCAGTCCTCCCCCTCCGTAGCCGAGCAATCGCTATCGATCCTTAGGGTACGAGGAAGTGGGGGATCTATGCATGGCGGTCATGTGTACGTCCTCGTGCTTTCATGCGCGTATTGTGTAATTCGATGAAAGAAGCGAAAAATCATATTCCAAAGCTCAAAAGATGTCCATTTCTAAATGAATTTCAATATCCATCTATTCAGGTATACTATCCACGCCGAATGATTGGATATTCACTTTGCTTCAAAAGGGAATATGTATCCTTGCGCTCTGGATCCCTTTTTTGTTTTTTGTTTTTTTTTTTTCTACGTTGCCACCGATAAATCGAACTTGTAATTATCTATGTATCTATGTACGTCTGTGTGTGTAGAATCGGGGGAAAATGATCTTGCCCTTTCATCCAGCTCGTCGTAGAGACTTATTGAAAAGGATTCAGCGATGTGCTTGCCTTTCAGCCTCCCTTCTGGCTTGCATAATAAATATATTTAATTAGTGAGCCGTTAGATTTAGAGTTTTGAAAGGCAGCTCTTTGGGGGCAAAGCCGCTTCGCTTCGTGAACCCAATAAGGACGAAACGACTTTATAGAACATGCACACAAAAGCTCCTTGCCGTGAGTGTGTAATTATATCGGGGAATTCGAATCGGGCGTACTTGTATGTACCTTGGCCGGGAAGTGTTCTTGAGTAATCAAAAAGGAAAAAAACTTTACGGACTGAATAGGTTGATGCTTGATTATTTCATTATTGGGAATAGGTAACGAGGTTCCTTCTGTTATCCTTCTCGTCTTCTCGTATGTACGCCGTGTTAGTGTTCGAGTCCTTTCAATTCAAGTGCGCCTCTTAAAGAAAAAAAAAAAAAAAAAATCGAACCATGTTCAATGGATCGAACGAAAGAGGGAGTTAATTTGTCATTTATGCAGATGAAGCGTATTCCGGTCCTAGAGACTTTTAGGACAGATGAATGGGGCACAGAGACTAATTGTGCGGTGACGTATAATTTATTGAAATCATAAACGGTTTGCAAATTTCGAAGCTCATTTAGTTTGACGACGTCGGAACTGCTTTAGGAATGACTTGACGGAGTAGTGAATGGTGAGGTCGTCTACCATATGTATGAGTCATCGTTTGCGAGGAGATCGTCTTACCTTTTTGTGTTTTTTTTTTTTTTTAAGGTTTTAAAGAATGACAGAGTACGACAACTAGGACAGTGGGTCATCATACTCGCTTGAGGATGATATTCAATTTCGGCAGCGGACTTTCTCTTCGAAGAATATTTAAAAACTGCACAATGGTGATGGTTCATTGTTTGGATAAACACTCTCTATTCAACGTCATGGTGATTTTAATGGGATGTGGTCTTGAGTACTTCTCAGGAGAAAAAAGAAAGAGCACGAGAAGCGGGCGATTGAAAACTTGGAGAGGTGCTATTGCAGGCACGACGTTCGAAGATTTTATCAGCGGATAAAACGAATGTCTCAAGGCTATAAAGCCCGAACGGAGGCCTGTAAGGATGAGAACTGACACCTAGTAGTAGAATCGCAGTCGATGCTGAGAATTTGGAAAAACCACTTCTGCAGACTGTATAACGGCGATGACAGCCAACATACCGCCGTCAGGCAGAATGATCCATTTTTTAACGACGAAGATCGCAGAGAATTCCGTCTCCCTGACCTCGACGAAGTTGAGATTGCCATGTCGAAACTCAAGTCGAATAAAGCTGCTGGCGCAGATGGACTGTCTGCTGAGCTCTTCAAAGCGGCTGGCGGTGAGCTGGTTAGGAGCATGCACCGGCTCATCTGTAAGATATGGTCAGAGGAAAGCATGCCCGAGGAATGGAGTCTCAGCATTGTCTGCCCGATCCACAAAAAAGGAGATCCCTTGGTGTGCGCCAACTATAGAGGAATAAGTCTCCTTAATGTCGCATACAAGATCTTCGCTGCCGTTTTGTGTGAACGCCTGAAGCCATTCGTAAACAAGCTAATAGGTCCTTATCAGTGTGGCTTCAGGCCAGGGAAGTCCACCATCGATCAAATCTTCACACTACGGCAACTCCTGGAGAAAACCAATGAATTTCAAGTCGATACACACCATCTATTTGTCGACTTCAAGGCCGCATACGACAGCGTAATTAGAGACGAGCTATATAATGCCATGTTTACTTTTGACATCCCAGCTCATCAGACTATGCAGGATGACCCTGGAAAATGCTCGCTGCTCCATCCGAATCGGTGCAGAACTGACCGATAGTTTCGAAGTCAAGAAAGGATTTAGACAAGGCGATGCGTTGTCGTGTGATTTTTTTAACATCACATTAGAAATGATTGTGCAAAAATCACAGGCCAATACAAGAGGCACAATCTATTTCAAATCCTCGCAACTCCTTGCATACGCCGACGACATTGACATAATAGGTAGATCGCAGCGAGATGTCAATGAGGCGTTTGCGAGTATTGAGATGGAGGCGGCAAAAATTGGTTTGGCAGTTAATGAAGGCAAGACTAAATATCTGCTGTCATCGAAAAAGGACATTTACCACCGACGTCTTGGACAGAACGTGCATATTGGCAGATATAAGTTCGAGGTAGTTAAGGACTTCATATACCTCGGCTCCGCGGTGACTTGGAACAACGACACCAGTTTCGAAATCAAGCGCAGAATTACTCTTGCCAACCGCTGCTTCTTTGGGCTCAAGAGGCAACTGAGAAGTAGAGCCCTCTCTCGTACGACCAAGTTGACCATATATAAGACCTTAATTATTCCGGTCCTGTTATACGGCGCAGAAACATGGACTTTATCTAAAGCGAATGAGGAAATCCTTGGTCGTTTCGAGGGGAAGATTCTGCGTTCGATTTTCGGTCCCATAAACACAGAGGAGGGTTGGAGGAGAAGATTCAATCACGAACTGTACGGGTTGTACAGCGACATGAGTCTGGTCAGGCGTCTACGGATCCAACGCCTAAGATGGCTAGGCCATGTAGAGCGAATGGACACCACAGCTCCAGCCCGTAGAGTCTTTGAATCCAACCCCGAGGGACGAAGAAATAGAGGACGGCCGCACCTGAGGTGGCGCGCACAGGTGGAAAGGGACCCCAACCAACTGGGCGTGCGGCATTGGAAAAGACTAGC
This sequence comes from Eumerus sabulonum, assembly GCA_951905685.1. Taxonomy (NCBI): domain Eukaryota; kingdom Metazoa; phylum Arthropoda; class Insecta; order Diptera; family Syrphidae; genus Eumerus; species Eumerus sabulonum. Next base: position 103,737,069 of record OX645063.1, read on the forward strand.
GAAAGATCGTGCTAGCTGGAGAGGCATGTTGGTTGAGGCCCAGTTTCACCCCGAACTGTAGCGCCCGTTAAGTAAGTAAGTAAGGTCTTGAGTACTTATGCAGTAAGGTAGTCTAAGGAAATTGGTAAAGAACTTTCCAATTATAACAAGTTTCTATGATAACCTGAGTCATCGGTATTGTTCTTTGGTTAGTCGTCATGTAGAACTTAAAGAAATTCCATCTGGCGAGCTGTTGGTTAAACGAAGGAGTAGAAGGGTGACACTTATGCGTACGCTCTTGTGTTATATCACAGAATTGTCGTGTAGTGAGGATCATAAACTGGAAAGGAAGGTAAAAAAATCCAATATTTCCAAATGTCCTTCTGCGGCTCCACCTCATTGCACCAACTTCAAACTATCATTTCCAGATTCCCTTTATGGCGACATACAATTTTATATTCACTACCTCCCTACCCTATTCTCCTATATGAGCAACAGTCTCATCTTGTGGCTCTTTATTTGTTCTTGCTGGTATTGTTGGAAGCATTCACTTTCTATCCATACATACATACATACATACATTTTCAGTGGCCCGCATGTTCCACCAAAAGTGTCGCGGGAGTAACGCGCGCACGCGGGATCTAACTCATCAGGAGCTATGCCCAAGCGCACCCAGGCAAGTTTTTGGACTTGGTCCAACCACCTCGTCCTTGGTTTACCAAGCGGTCGCCTGCCTGATGGTATTGCATCCAAGGCACGCTTCGGAAGTCGTGATGATGACGACATTCGTCTCACGTGACCAAACCATCGAAGCGTAGCCCTTTTCGTTCGGAGAAGCAGCTGCTCAACATTCAGCTCACCGCGCACTGCCGTGTTTCTCAACCTATCCCGGCGAGTAACTCCCACAACAGCACGAAGGAATCTCATTTCGGCAGCCTGTATTCGCGATGTTATTCTTTCGGTCAATACCCACATTTTATGACCATAGGTGAGAGTTGGAACAAATACTGATGTAAAAAGCGCTAACCTGGCTTTGACACCAAACTCGGTCTTGCTGATTACAGATCTTCCAAGCTGTTTTACAATTAACCCAGCATGGCCAATCCTGCAGGAAAGTTCAGTATTACTCCTCCCATCAGTCGTAAAGAAGACCCCGAGATACTTAAACTTCTCCACCTGCTTCAATTGGACTCCACTAACATGTAGAGTGCATTGAACAGGTGTTCTGAAAATAACCATAACCTCGGATTTGTCCACGTTAACCCTCATTCCAGCATCAGCACATACGGCCACAAACCTATCTAGCGTGCGTTGGAGTTCCGTCTGGGAGGATGTAGGCACAACTAAGTCATCTGAAAAAAGATGGCTTACCCTGAACTCTCCCAATGTGAAACAGTCCTCGCCTTGACTGCGCCAGTCATATATGTAATGAAAAGGAGAGGAGCCAGGATGCACCCTTGGCGAAGTCCAACGTCCACAATGATAGGTGTATATTTACTACCGGACTCTGACGCACGATGAGCGAGTTCGGATCCCGATAACACCAACGCCATCGAATGTTTATTTCGCGGCGTCCCTCCTCGGCGGCGTACTGGCAAAACCCCCCTTAGTAAACTTGCCATGAAAAAGCTTCTCGACTCACGCCGTTCGGAATCGGCATTAAACTGTAGGTCCCTATCACCTGTGTGAAAAATAAATCACACATAACATGGGTGATTGAAGAGAAGCTTGGCTCTGGTCCTTCATGGGCTGTAACGCCACCAAAGAAGAACCCGAACGCAGCTGCTACAGTTTATGTAAAGAGACTGAATGGCCCTCAATAGAGGACCATTAATCCCATACTCCTGCAGAACACTCCAGAGTTTACCTCGAGTAATTCGGTCATCCGCCTTTTCCAAATCTACAAAGCAGCTGTAGATCGGTTTGGCGTACTCCCAAGCCTTCTCGAGTACCATTCTTAGAAGGAAAAGCTCGTCGGTTGTATTTCTGCCGTGACAAAACCCGCACTGTTCGTCCCCTATCCTGGATTCTACCATAGCCCTAGAACGCTCCTCCAATACCTTAGCGTAGACTTTACCGGGGAAACTTAAAAGAGATATGCCCCTATGTTGGAGCACTCTTTTTTATCCCCTTTTTGAAAAGAGGGACAACCACCCCAGTCTGCCAATCGCTAGGTGTCTCACCGTATTCCCAGGCCAACTTAATGACAAGCGAGAGGCATAATACTCGATCTTTATCCATTGCCTTAAGCATTTCTGGCCGAACTTCATCCAAACCGGCGGTTTGGCAACTTTTAGCGATTCAATAGCTAAGATGACTTCCTCTACCGTTGGACTATTCTCCCCCCGACTGAAGATCAAGACTATAGCTCTGTCCCCCTCAGTGCCCTGTTCGGGATTGAGCAGCTCCGAAAACTGCTCGCTCCATCTGCGTAAGATGTTCATCTCATTGGAAAGCAACACACCATCTTTGGATTTAACTCCTTCGATTATGTTGAATTTGCTGAATGCAACCAAACTTCCCCGCTAAGTTGTGTCAATTTGTTCCGGCATTGTCTTGATGGTACACAACCCTTTTTCCGTTGACCAATTCTGATCGCTCTTTCCTAATTATTTTATTCAAGTGGCCGAGCTGTGTACAGTAGAGGAGCGAATTGGGCGTTTCGCCAGATTGTAGCAAACTCACAACGAAAAATTCCCCTTCTATCTCACAAACCACCATGCTTGCCCTCAATCTAGGCTTTGAAATCGTTTGTCGAAGGTGACCGGGCATTGACTGTAATCGCCTGCGTTGAATATTTCGTATTTAATCCATTTTTCATGGCCCGTATTACGATGGTTCGACTTTGTTGCGGTTGAGCAATGTTTGGTAATTCGGTCAATCAAATTTCTTTGCTTTAATTCATGTGGCACCCAAGCATGGAGCTTTCTTGACTAGCCTGCTCTTCTGTTGGCGTTTACTGCCTCCACTATCTCCGGACAGGTGGTACGTTGCTCCTGTTCTACCAGCGGCTTTGAGTGATTTCTCGATTAGAGCAAGATGCAATTTTGGCACCAACATTCCGGGACGGGATCGAATATATCACAGCAATTTCACCGTACACTTCAAAAAATTTTCAGTATGGCTTTGTAACGTTTTTCCCTTTTTTATAGCTAGAAGCATCATGTGGCGTACTTCTTCAGCTGTTTCACTCATTTTCATATTGATCTGAAATGACGCTCAAATGAGGAATTAGAGAACTGTGGATGCTACCTTTCAAACGTAGCTTTAGCTTGACAGGGTCGGATTAGTGCTATATGCATCAACATCATCTAGTTACAAAAAAGCGAGGAGGCTTAGCCGCGAAGCATGATGGTAATGATTAAATTAAAAAGTTGATTTGAGGTGACATTGAATTCGAGGCGTGATCTTACACAGTCTAGGCTTAAAAGTAATGGTTAAGTAGGTCTTCTCCAGAATAGTACATATTTTAGAAAATTAGTTTTTGGGTCTAAAGTCACATCGGTAAGAACCAATCCGTTTACAGCTGTCACAAAAGATGTTTGGGGTGCCAATCACCGCCAACCAAATCGACCATGAGCTCATTGACGCAAGACACTCGTTAAACATCCTGGCATTCAGGGGGGCAAACGTTGACTCTGACCATTTCGTCGTAGTAGCAAGATTCAGAGACGAACTGGTCAATGTCAGAAAGCTGCACCAGCCCACCATAAAGAGGTTTGACATTGGACGCCTGAGCACACCGGAGGTTACCAGAGTCAATAGGGAGCAACTGAGCGAAAGGCTCTCTGGTCATCGAGTACAAATGTCAACATAGTGTGGCTGCATTGCCGTTCAGCCACTCAGGAAGTAGCAGAGACCACCTTAGGCTACTTACCACCCTCGACAAGAAACCCGTGGTATGAAGGCGAGTGTGAGAAGAAAAAGGCAGCAGCTGACGAGGCGTACCAAACAGCGCTGCAGCGAAAAGGAAAAACTGAGAATCTTGCTGCGACTAAAGAAAAGAATCTTCGCGGCCTCCCAGCTTAAGGGTATCGAGGAATCTAGGGACAAACATAAAATACAGCTATTTTATAAGAAAGCTAAAAGCCTTGCAAGAAGCTTCAAGAAAGGCACCCAGGCTTTTCAAAGTTTCGGAGGTAATTTTGTGACCTTTTTGCCTGCGGGGCAATAGATGATGTACTTAAGCACCGTTTCCAGCAGCTTTTTAACGAGTATGACCAAGAGAGAGGAGCTGAGGAAATCCCAACTCCAACCGCTGAAGTAGTCATCCCACCCAGCATCGAAGAAGTCGGCACAGCCATTCAAAAGCTGAAGGACAACAAGACCGTAGGCTCAGATAGCTTGTCATCAGAGCTCTTCAAGGCTGGCGGCGATGTTCTACTTATTGCAAGAACAATAGAGATATATACCTGCTCCATGTTGCATAAAAGATCCTGTCTAGCGTGTCTGTCTGTGTGCTTGTCAAAAGCCCTTTTGCACCGCACTAATCGGCAGCTGCGGTTTTAGGACCTCGGAACTGTTTGAGACATGCACCGGATTTCGGCAAGCAGATGCGCAGACGTATGACTTCGTCGATTTGCTGCTGGAGCAGATAGTGCGACGGGCAGGTGTCAACAGGGAAGGCACCATCTCCTACAAATAAATGCAGCTGCTAGGATACTCGGATGATATTGACATCATCGCACGGTCTCAGCGTGACGTTGTAGAAGCTTTCGCGGCCATTGAAGAACAGACGAAACGAGTTGGTCTTAAAGTCAATGAGGATAAGACAAAATACATGCTGTCAAGCAAAACCCGATTCGTGGCTCATCACCTGGGATAAAATATGAAGGTTGACAGCTATAATTTCGAGATGGTTAAGGAGTTTGTCTACCTCGTGATACAAACGACACCACATTGGAGATCCGGTAAAGAATCGCCCTTGGCAACCGCTGTTACTCCGTTTTGTACAAAGAACTTGGGTCAAAACTTCTCACTCAAAAAACCAAAGTCATGCTTTACACAACGCTTATACTCGTACTGCCCGTCTTGCTGTACGGAGGCGAAAGCTGGAGGATAAGCAGGACGGCAGAGCTGATTTTGGGTTCTTTCGAAAAAAAAATGTTGCGCCGGACATTTGGTCCTGTCTGTGAGGAAGATGAATGGAGAAGACGACATAACTACGAACTCTACGAGCTGTACAAAGATGTGGAAATAGTCCGGAAGTCATATTTTTCAGACCTGCTGCGTATATACTTGAGAGAATGTCATACTATATCCCTTAGATTACAGTCGAAAATTGTTTTATGAAGGCTATGTTTCCTAAAATTTGGCCTTAAAATTACTTAATATCATAGCTGCTGAAGAGCTTATATAAACCTTTATATTTGTTCTCTGAAATATGCAGTGTATTATCAGTGGACCTTCTATCCAAGTTCACCTATGATTCTAACCAAACAGTAGTTACTTTGATTCCCTGTAATATTTGTCGTAGTAAATACCTTGTACTATGACTTGTCCTTTCGCCGTAGCCTTTAAAAACAAATTCCATTCCACATGTAAAGCCGAAGGTCGCTGTCAAGGACCATCAATAGTTTTACTGTCCCTATTAAAGGCTTCTGCGAAGCTTTTCTGAGAATTAAGGTAAAAGTAACCAAATTGGGTTTCACAATAAAAGGGTTTAACGTTCGGCAATTAAAACCTCAAGCAATTAAAGTGCAAGGATCAGAACTATTACCATTTTCCTTGCCTCAAAAAGCAAGCAAGCAATAGAATCCCAAACCTCCTGTAGGAGGCTTGGACTCTCGTGATCTTCGGTCAAGTCAGAAAATAAAAGTTTGAAGAACCACGGAATGTAGTTCTCCCAAGCTCCTCTCCACGTGTTCGAGCGTATAATAAAACACGTCTCCTGTTGTGCACCTATTACAACCTTAGCGATAAAACGTATAACTCGATTCTATGCATTTACGAGGAGCTGTTACCCTCGTTTTATCCTTAACATCAAAGCTCATAAAAAAGGAATGTTACCGCTAGTTAAAGTGGCTGGCAACGTTCGATATAGATTCGGCGTCAATAGTCACACGTTTTTTCCCCGCACCCCACACTATTATTTACCCTTTTTAGAAGTGAGACAAATTCGTAGCGAGATTTATGACACCTAACATAGTCCTCGAAAATTGGTTGATTCCATTTCCCGATTTTTTTTTTTTCGATGTTGTACCCCAAGTTCCTGTGTGGAATTGGTTCTATTTCTCGTGTATTTTCATTTTGATTTATTCCATCAAATCGTAAAAGATATTTATGTACATGGAGCAGCCGACAGTCGAGTGGCATGCCATCAGTTGAGAAATAACGAAGAAGGGAACGTCATTTCACATCAGCCCTTCCGGAGATTAAGAAAATGGAGAATCCCATTCGGAAACAAATAAATAGAAAACGTAACCACACAGTTGTCAAAACATATTATTGCCAATCATCTTGTTACCCCAACTACACCAGAGGATAGATAGTACACACACCTCTCAGGGCTGTCATTGCGACAAGCGAATACGATACGAGTAGTCATAACCCTCCTAAAGCGGCAAAGACTGATGGTAGATGGTAGAAAAATCCGTGTATTTATACGCTGCACAGGATGATTCCACTGTTATTGTGTATATGTATCTGTTAAGAACGAGTATGTATGCAAAATTATTCCGTGCATCATCGTCATCATCAGCGGTTCTGTGTCGTCTTTGGTATTCGTCTTCTTCGTTATACTCATCGAATGCATGTCAGCGGTTGGCTTCGCTATTTTTAGTCAACTGAAACCTCAGCCAAAGCTAGCTGACGTAAAACAGCTGGAGGTTCTTCGTAGCCCAAAAGAGTAGCAGCAGCAGTTGAAGGACCATCAGGCACAGTGGAATGCATAATGAAGACTAGAACGAGTACGCGTATGGCGTCGTACATAGTTTTTCCTTTTCCTATCCTTTCGCTCGTGGTGCACAGCAAGGATATTGATAAATTAAAAAACAAGAACACAAAAACGTTTCAGACCAAGTTTAGTTGCAATTGAAGTAGCAAACAATGACAACGAGATACTTGCCGCACAATTGGAAGATGATACCCCGCACTTTGGTACTTTGTCGCACATCAATTGGATTGCTGGGCGCATTCGTTTTATGTTTTATGCCATCCAGCTACGTACAAGACGTACCAGCATACTGCCGCCGACACAATGATGAATAATTCAATTCCAACTTCAATGCACTTACAATTGGAATATCAATAACTGCACTATTACTTAATGGCACACTAAGTTGGGTTGGGCCAGCCATGCCGCATATACTGTCACTTTGGACAAACAGAATTGGTAAGCAGCACTATGGCTCGTCTATGCTGTTGTGTATGCGGGAAAACAATGTGACTGGGCTTACGAGTGCATACCTGGTGAAGTTCATTACCCAGAGAGAATGGATCCGGGGCCGGGACAATGGCAACTGCACGATATTCATTTTAATTAATTGCTGGAATCTGCAGTTTGAACTGAAATTAGCCGTATCTTCTGCTGCTGGACTGAATTCTATGCTCGAAGACATACGTGTTGCCCACCGGAGGTACAGTGGTCGCCTCGAGAGCAAAAGTACCTTTTCCTTTGCTTCTTCATGGCTTCTTCCATGGCTATCGGTGATTAGTGTGCAGACCCGTGAACCATTGTGGAATGGGGAAATTATGTATGGTACATGTGGAATCCATACGCATAACTATTCCGACGTACCAAGATACTTAAGTATATATAAATGGGCGAGGCGACTAGGGGCATTAAATGAACAGCTTCATAAGGCTCATTGTTAGATTATACTTGAGTAGTAATCGTACATTTGTCGATGACACTTGGACAAAGATGATAAGCCAGACTGACTGACTGAAAAGTGTGTGGTCTTACACTAATTGAGCTTAGTACGTGGACGTAATTGGATTCGATATCCCGACCGAACCGAATGGCATTAAATAAGTTTTAGGTGAGCTGTTTCGGATTCTGTCGACATCGATGGCCACCGAATGGGTGTGGTTTTACTACCTGATTGGGTGGTCAATTGGATCGAATTGTTGAGTTTGGTTTACTGCCAATTGGTCGAGGAGTGGCGTGTTTTTACAAAATGACATTCGTTCCACATGCTGTACTATTTTTTAAAGGATGTCACGTACCCTATGCCTTTACGCTAGGCTATGCCGTCGTACCAGCATGGTTACCCAGCATTGACACTGTATTCTGGCTCCGTCGCAGAATTCTTTTTTCAAAGGAGCCAAGGGTCAGCCCTGATGTCCTACTTATCGTTCAACTTTCGGCTCCATACAGCAGAACTGGCAGGATAAGAGTGTTGAAAAGCATAAGCTTGGTTCTTCGGGATAGGAGTTTGGACAGCCCGAAGTAGCAGCGGTTGCCGAGGGTGGTTCTTCGCCGGATCTCCACTATGATGTCATTCGTTGAGTTTATGTTTGCCCCCGAGGTGTGTGAACTCTTTCACCATTGCGCACCATTGTGGACCGCTGGGTACTTGCGACAAAACAATATAGTCTGTGTAGCCCAGCAACTGGACCGATTTGTGGAAGATACTGCCTTCCATCTTGACGTTGGCCCTCCGCACTATTTGTTCAAACACGAGATTGAAGAAGTCGCACGGTGCACCGGTCGTTTGTTAACGTGGCTCGAAACGTCCGGATCAGTTTCCTGGGATCCCGAGTTCGGATATATATATACTTACTTCGGTGGCGCTATAGTTAGGGGTGTACCTGGGCCTCAACCAACAAGCCTTTCCAGCTAGCACGATCTTTTGCTAGCTCTTTCCAGTGTCGCACGCCCAGCTGATTAAGGTCCCTTTCCACCTGTGTGCGCCACCTTAGATGCGGCCGTCCTCTGCAACGTCGTCCTTCCGGCTTGGAGTCAAAGACTTTTCGGGCCGGAGCTGTGCTGTCCATTCGCTCTACATGGCCTAGCCATCTAAGACGTTGGACCCGGAGACGTCGTACTAGGCCGATGTCGCCATATAGCCCGCACAGTTCGTGGTTGAATCTTTTCCTCCACTCTCCGTCAACACAAACGGGACCGAAGATTGTACGCAGGATTTTCATCTACAAACCCCCCAGGGCCTCTTCATACACTTTTGGCGAGGACCAAGCCTCTGAAAGACCGGGATGATTAAGGTTTCATAGAGGGTCACTTTGGTTCTCCGTTGGGCATATAGAGCTGTTATTTCAGTCGCCGGGCATACATTCATTACATGATCTGGTGCATGCTCCTATCAGAACAACGGGGAGGCTGTTGGCTTTTTTGTAAAAGGTTCTTATCGCGTTCTTGTCCCTGGACTCTTCGATATCCTTGAGCTGAGACCCTGCGAAAATTCTCTTTTTTCGCCGTCGAACTTTTTTTTTCTCCTTTCTTCTAGCTCGCACCTCCTTGCAGCACCTATTAGTACGCCTCGTCGGTCACTCGTTTTTCTGCTCACACTCGCCATCATAGCACGGGTTGATGTCGGTGGAGGCGCGTTGCCTATAGTAATCAGCTGCTTTCTTCTTGCTTGGGTGGCAATGGAGCCACATTATGTTGGCATTTGTGTCCGACATAGGCATTTTTTGTTTTTTGTTGAAGGCTTCTGCTATCCGCTGGAGCACTCAGACGCAATCACTGGTCCATTGTATTCATTAACATAGGCATACTTGCGAGTCGTCGGCTCAGTTGCCCTCTGTAGTCTCTAGCGATCTCTGAGGTGCTCAGGCTTCCAATGTTGAACCTCCTCTTGGTGGGCTGATGTAGCCTTCTAACATGGAAAAATCTGACTTTGAGTCTTGCTGCCACTAGGAAATGGTCATAGTCGACGTTTGTCCATCTGAACTTTCTAACATTCAGGATGTTTGACGGTTGTCTTGCGTCGATGAACACATGGTCAATTTGGTTGGCAGTTCGACTATCTGGAGACCGTCAGGTTGTTGAATAACCAGATTAATACGGTGGTTGTGGAACGATATGGGTCAAGCTTTTGACGAAATGTTCACGGAGTGATGTAAAGACCACGGGTTGTCTCGCCACAATTCCGGCCTCATTAGGCGAATAGCTTCACGCAAACGACGCATAGACCACGATAATCGAAGAAAACAGTCAATATGACCTTTGTTATGAGCGACCTTTAGCACCATACTGATCGGTTGTTTCCGAGTCGTAAGCATAAATGCAAGTCTCTTACTTACTTACTTAACGGGCGCTACAGTTCGGGGTGAACCTGGGCCTCAACCAACATGCCTCTCCACCTAGCACGATCTTTCGCTAGTCTTTTCCAATGACGCACGCCCAGTTGGTTGAGGTCCCCTTCCACCTGTGCGCGCCACCTTAGGTGCGGCCGTCCTCTATTTCTTCGTCCCTCGGGGTTGGATTCAAAGACTCTACGGGCTGGAGCTGTGGTGTCCATTCGCTCTACATGGCCAGCCATCTTAGGCGTTGGATCCGTAGACGCCTGACCAGACTCATGTCGCTGTACAACCCGTACAGTTAGTGATTGAATCTTCTCCTCCAACCCTCCTCTGTGTTTATGGGACCGAAAATCGAACGCAGAATCTTTCTCTCGAAACGACCAAGGATTTCCTCATCCGCTTTAGATAAAGTCCATGTTTCTGCGCCGTATAACAAGACCGGGATAATTAAGGTCTTATATAAGGTCAACTTGGTCGTAAGAGAGAGGGCTCTACTTCTCAGTTGCCTCTTGAGCCCAAAGAAGCAGCGGTTGGCAAGAGTAATTCTGCGCTTGATTTCGAAACTGGTGTCGTTGTTCCAAGTCACCGCGGAGCCGAGGTATATGAAGTCCTTAACTACCTCGAACTTATATTTGCCAATATGCACGTTCTGTCCAAGACGTCGGAGGTAAATGTCCTTTTTCGATGACAGCAGATATTTAGTCTTGCCCTCATTAACTGCCAAACCAATTTTTGCCGCCTTCATCTCAATACTCGCAAACGCCTCATTGACATCTCGCTGTGATCTACCTATTATGTCAACATCATCGGCGTATGCAAGGAGTTGCGAGGATTTGAAATAGATTGTGTATTGGCCAGTGATTTTTGCACAATCATTTCCAATATTATGTTGAAGAAATCACACGACAGCGCATCGCCCTGCCTAAATCCTTTTTTGACATCAAAACTATCGGTGAGGTGCTCACCGATTCGGATGGAGCAGCGAGCATTTTCCAAGGTCATCCTGCATAGTCTGACGAGCTTCGCAGGGATGTCAAAAGTAAACATGGCGTTATATAGCTCGTCTCTAATTACGCTGTCGTATGCGGCCTTGAAGTCGACGAATAGATGGTGCGTATCGACTTGAAACTCATTGGTTTTCTCCAGGATCTGCCGTAGTGTAAAGATTTGATCGATGGTGGACTTCCCTGGCCTGAAGCCACACTGATAAGGACCTATCAGCTTGTTCACGAATGGCTTCAGGCGTTCACACAAAACGGCAGCGAAGATCTTGTATGCGACATTAAGGAGACTTATTCCTCTATAGTTGGCGCAGTCAAAGGGATCTCCTTTTTTGTGGATCGGGCAAACAACGCTGAGACTCCATTCCTCGGGCATGCTTTCCTCTGACCATATCTTACAGATGAGCCGGTGCATGCTCCTAACCAGCTCACCCCCAGCCGCTTTGAAGAGCTCAGCAGACAGTCCATCTGCGCCAGCAGCTTTATTCGACTTGAGTTTCGACATGGCAATCTCAACTTCGTCGAGGTCAGGGAGACGGAATTCTCTGCGATCTTCGTCGTTAAAAAATGGATCAATGCAAGTCTCATATTTCGTAATAATTTGTGTCATCTTGTCCTAACACTTCGAGAGCATTGTTTCACACATTTTGACGTCACGTTTTTTCAAAAAATCAGTGTTCTCGATACCAACCGCGTCTAAGCCCAAAACGGCCTTTATCATGGTATTGCCTGACCCCCCTAAACTTCCAACATGATCAGCAAGCTCTCTAATTGGTAACTCACGGTTTACAAGCACCAAATCTTTGAGTTTTTTGGACGTGAACTTTGTTGATTGAGGTTGATGATCGTCCGCTTCTGTCGGTTAACCTAACTCACTTAGGGTTTTTGTTCGACTTATTTTGGGATTGAGTTTAACCTTTCGAACTACAAGCCGTTTTTCTGAATTCTCTGACTTGTCAGCGGTCACGGTAGATATGGTCGCCCCTGCTTATTTGGACAGAAGACGATTTGTCCATTCACCTTATGTGCTTACCTTAGAACCCGATAAATTGAATCTTCGTCTCCAAATGTCAAAAGTAAGCATTACGCAGGTAATTTTCTTCTCGAAACAGTCAGAGCCCTCTTCATCCGCTTTCGATAAGGTCAAAGCCTCTGTGCGTTAGAGGAGGACCGACATGGCTTTTCAACGCGAGCTCTTTTCCCCAATTTACTTTAAGACTAAAAAAAAACAACAACATCTGGCAAGGGTCATTTTACGTCTGACCTGAGGGATGGTGTCGTTGGAGTTTTACACTACTGAGCTTGGTGTTCAATGGTAGTGCTCTATCATACGACATTGCATGAATTCAGATCTTCACTGGTATCATCTAATGAGCTTGGTCAGAATACAGCAACATGGTTCGTCTTTAAGGACAGGAAAGGTTGGGTATTATCGGGTTGTTGCCGTTGCGTGTATGTGTGGTTTCTTGTCGGCCCTTCGTGACCAGATGTCATAATTGATGCTAAAGAGACTTTCAGCCCCATAGTTAGTCATAGGGATCCGCTTTTTTTTTGAAAGACCGGGCAAACCGATACTGAGATTCCATTCATCGAACGTAACTGCTTTCAACCATACTAGATGGCATTGTCTGTATGCCTAATCAGCTCATTTTCTAATGCTTTAAACAGCTCAGTCGGTCGACGTGTGAACCGAATTCTTTCCCGCCTTCATTCAGTATAAATGGCTCGTCCTATCTGACAGCATAATTTGTACTATACCATCAGCAGTAGTGGTCTTTCCATATTTTGACCATCAACTGCCTACATTCGGCTTCGGTGCTGACTTAAAAACGGAGCAGCATGTTAGCAAACCGAATTCACTTTTATAGCTTGTGTAGATGAACGACGCGCAGTGGCACAGTAGTAAGTGTGGACTCTGACGCACGATGAGCGTCAGAGTCCGGATCCCGATAACACAAACGCTATCGAATATTTATTTCGCGGCGTCCCTCCTCGGTGGGGTACTGACAACTTCAAAAAACTGACTTGACTTCAAAAAAAACTTCTTGACTCACGCCGTTCGGAACCGGCAGTAAACTGTATGTAGGTCAAATCACACACAATATGGGTTACTGATGAGAGGCTTGGCTCGGGCCCTCCATGGGGTGTAACGCCACCAAAGAAGAAGAAGAACGACTAGGATGTGGCGGTCTCTTGCAATAATTGACCTGTGTCCCTGGGGAGAAGGGAGCGAACAAACAGAGCAAAGAAGTTGATCGCGTTTAACTTGGCAAACGCCAGCTTCGATCTCTGTCCCTGCTCAATCCAAGTTGATACACAGCCTCCGCGTGGCCTCCCCTGGATAGCCATACTGGCACCCGCCAGGAAGTGAACCAATGTGTGCAGCGACCCAACCCCTTGTTCCTGGGGAAAGAGGAACCTGGCCCTCCAGGTTGGGGGTTTGTTCAGAGACAACCAATAGCCTCGGATACGGACGGATTACATGTTGACGACCCCCGCAAACACCAAAAAGGAAACGAATTTCGGTTCTGCACCTGGAACGTTAGGTCCCTCAACAGACCAGGTGCAGCCGAACAACTGGTCAACTCTTTGGACTGCTATAAGGCAGACATTACCGCGCTCCAAGAAGTGCGATGGGATGGGCCAGGCAAAAAGCGGAAACTACGGAAACTGCTAGAGAGAAAATAAACAACGCTTATTCGGATGCGGATTTGTTGTTCGGGGCAGACTCAGGAAAAAAGTCTTAAGCTTCCAGTATGTAAGCGAACGCCTCATAACTATCCGCATCAAGGCCAATCTCGGCAATATAGGCTTACTATGTGCCCACGCCCCCACAGAGGAGAAAGATGACAGACATAAAGACGACTTCTATGATCTCCTAGGCAGAACGTATGCGCAATGTCCCAGCTATGACACCAAAATCGTTCTAGGAGATTTCAATGCCAAGCTGGGTAAGGAAGCTATCTTTGAACGGGTCATTGGAAAGCACAGCCTACACAACACCACGTCAGAAAACGGACTAAGGCTAGTGGACTTTATGGCGGGACATAACCCGGTAGTAGCAAGTACACGATTCCCACACCTCAACATCCATAAGGGGACCTGGCGGTCTTTCGATCAATCGACAACCAACCAAATTGATCATATTGCGATCGACGGCAGACACTCCTCCAGCATCCTGGATGTCCGAACCTTTCGAGGAGCCAACATCGACTCGGATCATTACCTTGTTGCAGCCAAGGTACGGATGCGAATTTCTCGGAACCAACGGAGTCGAGTAAGAACACCAAAATTTAACGTCGGAAAGCTGCAATCGCAGGAGACCGCCAGGGGCCTTCGCCGATCAAGTCTCCCTCAAGCTCTCTCAGGTCCCGATGCAATCTGCACTAACCATAGAACAGCAATGGAGTCGTTGTCAGAAAGCCATTAGAGAGGCCGCCTCAGATATACTCGGTTTCGAGCCACCACCGTCAAGAAACTCCTGGTTTGATGATGAGTGCAGACAGGCCCATGTAGAGAAACAGAATGCATACATGGCCACATTGCATCGACGGACGAGAGCTGCCCGCGAGCTATGTGAACAGAAAAGGAGGGAGGAGCATGCGCTTCTGGGAAGGAAAAAGAAGGAGCACGAGAAGCGCGAGATCGAGGAGATGGAGAGATGTTACTGCAGGAAAGACGTTCGAAAATTTTACCAGAAAGTAAAACGAACATGCCAAGGCTATAAAGCCAGAGCAGAAGCCTGCAGGGATGAGCACGGACAACTAGTAGTGGAGTCACAGTCGATGCTGAGATTGTGGAAGGACCACTTCTGCAGACTGTATAACGGCGATGATAGTCAAAATGCCGCCGTCAGGCAGAGCGAACCATTCACAATGGACGAAGACGAAGGAGAATCCCGTCCACCCGACCTAGACGATGTTAAGATAGCGATATCGAAACTTATAAAGCTGCTGGAGCAGACGGACTCCCCGCGGAGCTGTTTAAAGCAGCTGGCAATGAGCTGGTTTGGAACATGCACTAACTCATCTGCAAGATATGATCGGAAGAACGCATGCCCGATGAATGGAATTCTCATTATCGTTTGCCCGGTCCATAAGAAAGGAGACCCCTATGACTGCGCCAATTACAGAGGGATAAGCCTCCTGAACATCGCGTACAAGATCCTCTCTGCCGTTCTCTGTAAGTACCTAAAACCGTTCGTGGACAATCTGATAGGTTCCTAACAGTGTGGTTTCAGGCCAGGAAAATCCACGATAGACCAAATATTTACACTACGGCAGATCTTGGATAAGACCCACGAATTCCAGGTCGACACGCACCATCTTTTCGTTGACTTTAAAGCCGCGTATGACAGTGTTTATAGAGACGAGCTATACAGAGCCATGTCATGTTTTAACATTGCTGTCTAACTCGTCAGACTATGCAGGATGACTATGGAGAACTCTCGCTGTTCCATTAAGGTCGGAGGTGAACTAACCGACCCCTTTGATGTTAGAAAAGGTTTTAGACAGGGTCACGCACTGTCATGTGATTTCTTCAACATTATTCTTGAAAAGATCGTGCAGGAATCTGCGGCCAATACAAGAGGTACGATCTACTTCAAGTTCACACAATTGCTTGACTACGCAGATGACATTGACGTAATTGGACGAATAAAGCGAGACGTTAATGAGGCGTTCACAGGCATTGAAGCAGAAGCGGCGAAAGTGGGTCTAAGGGTAAATGGGGACAAGACCAAATATATGCTGTCATCCAAGAAAGTCGCACAACACCGACGTCTTGGTCAGAACGTCACCTTCGGCAGCTATATTTCTGAAGTAGTCAAGGACTGCGTCTACCTTGGCTCGATAGTGACAAGCAGCAACGACACCAGCGCTGAGAAAAAACGATGAATAACTCTTACCAACCGCTGCTTCTTCTGGCTCAAGAGACAATGGAGTAGTAGAGCCCTCTCTCGAAAAACTAAGGTTTCCCTCTACAAAACCTTAATCATCCCGGTCCTCCTCTACGGCGCTGAGGCTTGGACGTTGTCAAAAGCGGATGAAGAGGCTCTTGGACGTTTCGAGAGGAAAATTCTGCGTGCAATCTTTGGTCCCGTTTGTGTAAACGGAGAATGGAGGTGGAGATTCAACCCAGAACTGTACGGGCTGTACAGCGACATCGGCCTGGTTAGACGGGTCTAGGCCATGTAGAGCGAATGGACATCAACGCTCCAGCCCGAAGAGTCTTCGACTCCAACCCCGAGGGACGACGCAGCAGAATACGACCGCATTTAAGGTGGCGCGCACAGGTGGAAGGGGACCTCAACCAACTGGGCGTGCGGCACTGGAAGCGGCTGGCCGAAGATCGGGCCGGCTGGAGAGGCTTGTTGGTTGAGGCCCTGGTTCACCCCGAACTGTAGCGCCATCAAAGTAACTAAGTAAGTCCCTACATTTTCTGCTCGACTCTACAGCACGATGTTCGACATTAGCTTCAAGAGATATTTAGGACGGCCAAAACTCTGAAAGACTATCTTTGGACGTTCGCAATATTATCAATTTGGTTGGCTCCTAATTGATTTCAAGGTCTCCTACAACCACACGAGGTGTGGCATATAAGCTCCAGTAATTTGTAAACAAAAAACAACCAAATCCAATTTGTCACAAAATTTTACTATTAACCTTCACTCTACACAATGATTCCAACGTTGCTCCCACGATTTGTAGCGCCCTTGCTAATACTCCGAAGATAACTCGTTCAGAACCATGGTTACAACCTCTTTGTCCTTCTCTACACCGCCATGATGAGTTCTATAGCTATCGGATGAAATGCATTTTTTCGCCATAAACTCTGGGCCGGCGCATTGTCGTTGGGATTGCACACGGAAAACATGTGCTCGCAGCCTCTTCAGAATGCCAACATAGGACTGTCCAGACACTAGCTGGTCGGTAGGAATATGTTCACAATGAACGATGCCGCGCTACGCGACGAGACGGGATCTTCTTCGTGTGGATGATCGTGTACTGATTCGCAGCCCTTCTTGAACTCCTTTGCCCACATACACTCGTCTCCATACACCACCTGCAATTTTCGGAGGATTTACGAGGAATTTCTCACCAGATTTCAATACGTTGCTTGTAATGTGAGTCACTCATTTTTACGCCACTAGTCTAAATTGAAACACCATGGCATGAACTTTATAGAAGCTGTCAAACCAGATACAAACCACTTGTCTCTCTTGCGCAAACGAAAGAAGTCCAACAAGCAGTGGCATACGCTATCGATTTAGTATATCATCAATGCATATCTGTTCCCATTTGCTCAAACAAAGCATGTAGTATGCTCCACACTAATATCCGTAACTTACAAGCGCTTTACGAGTATGTAGGCTAGCACGCAAAGTAAACATCTTCAATCGAGACGTTCTTATTCTCTATCACGTTCCACTTATCCAAGTGATTACCAACCGTTATATGGTTCAATGAAACTGAACGCTCCATGGTAGAATCGGTTGGAAAGATGCGGAAAAAATGGTTTGTCTCCACCTAGAACTTGGAGATAAAAATTTGGTCTTAAATCAAAAGGCTTTTAAAAAACACTAACACCGAACACGTGTGAATTCGTTCCACTTTCTGCACCCTCCAAGTAAATGTGGCAATCATTATGTGCTTTGCGTGTCACATTCAGCAACAGCATCCTAGTCGACTGTACTTTGACAAAGTACAAGCACATGATGTATGCATGAATGCTCGGAATGTTTAATAGATCTTCCCCCAAGTTTAGACCGCTAGTTAGGGGTGGCACTCGACAGAATGGCACAGGTGCGTCAAGTATAAAAAGGACATCGTCCCGGTTGCACGTCATGCCGGCGATGCATGTTATCGTCCCAAGGAAACTTTTAATGGAAACCCAATTACAGTTAATGTCTTAAAGTTCAGTTTTATTTCCAATCACCAGAAAGTACACGTTTAAAAGAATTAAGACCAACAACAAAAAAAAAAAAACAAGAATTAAGGCTTAAACGAAAGTTGTGTTCTCGGAGAATGCTCCACAGAGACGAACACGCTGTCCGCTGACAATGGCACGCAGGAAGTGCGGACCACCCATCACCTCTTCACAGTCGATACGAATGACATATTCCTTACTAGTGGGTGCAGGAAATATCTGTTAAATAGACAGGTAATAGATACACAAACGAGACAACTAATGAGCTACAATTACATACTTCGTCACTGTCGGATGAGGCTATTTCCACGCGACACTTTTCCATAATCCTGCGAGCAAAGTAGTTATGGGCTCCACCGGGCAAGTTAACTTCTTCCTTCTCGATCAACTTGGATAGAACTTCCTTCTCCTTCTCGCTTGGTGGACTTTGCGTGAATAGTCTCTCCAGATTCTTGTATTCGAAAAGAGTAGTCTCGAGTTCTTCGATTTTTTTTATCACATCAAACATGGAAACTTCTGGTTGACTATCGCGCGAGAACCTGCACAAGTCAGCCAAGATGTCATCAACTCTGTCCTTAAATACTTCCATGATATTCGAATAGGCAATGACGTCCTGTGAAGAGTCGTCTTACTGAGGTGGTATGTTTTATTCTACAGTTCCTTACCTTGATCTTAAGAAGAGCGGAATGGAATAGTGTGATGACGGTCAGACCGAAAATGTCACCAATCGTGCGGCTTTCGAGATAGTGAAGAACTTTCTGAGCTTCAATGGTGTCATCGAAAAGACGTTTCTATGGACGAGAAAGATTTGCTTCAAATGCAGTAAATTAGTTGCGATCAATACCTGTCGATATGCTGGAACTGGCTGGGCTTGTTTCCACACTGACTGCCAAGTATTGTCGGGCGCGGTCATCCTGACACTTAGTTTTCCAGTCACTTTGCCATTTTCTGTTAAAAAAAATTATTATACCCTAACCCTCCTATAAACGACTGTATTCACCATCTGTCTCTTCCTCCCAATCACGGGGGCTATACCACCTAATAAAGTCTTCTATCTTGCCCTTGGGATTGGCGGCTTTGAAGCTTTCCATGTCGGACTTCAGAGAAGAGCACATCATCTGGGTCGAAAGCCCTAAAACCACCCACCATCTTATATGAATTCACTTAGGGTATGCTAAAAATAAGTGTTTACCAGATCCAGGTCCGAGTTTTAGCATAACCTCAGCATCATCTTGCAGTTGATCCTCAGTCTTAGGGACCGGTTCTTGCGTTGCTGGCACGTACAAATACTCATCCGAGTCAATTAACTTCAACTCACCCAAACGCGACTGACGTCCTTGTGGCTTCGTTACACCTCCTCCACCAGCGCCATTGGATTCATCATCCGAACAATCGAAAAACTCATCATCCTCTTCAGTCAACTCACCCTCATCGTCGCCGCCAACCGTCTTCACTGTCTTCTCAGTAACACCAAACGGTAAGCCACACTCCCGTACACGTCGCCTCCCCATGCACACATTCAGCATCTGAAGCTTCTGATTTAAAAGACATGTGCGCATATCAGGATAACCAGAAGCAACCCTGTAAATGGAAATTATTTTTCAGTAATTGCAGGTCTTAGCCATAAGCCTAACTCCCAATCTCTCCGCCCAAAATCGATCCATTATGCATCCGACCATAACCACCGTCATCCTGCCCACTGCCCCCACCGACACCATTCGATTTACTCAGGATATTGCACTCGAACTCAATTGCCTGCCGGTGGTAGTAGAAAATCAAGTTATGACGGAAGGAAATTAGGTCTTTCACAACTTCCCCCATCGAACTAACGGTCACGAATGCTGCAGGCACTCTACTGTGTCCTCGAATTCGCGTCAGAAAAAATGTCAAAAGTTCAGCGGATTTTATTGAAATGACCATTACAAGTACGGCGGAGCATAAAAGAAATGAATATATTGTCGACCACAAGGACAAGGACGAAGCTGTGACGGATGTGGTTATCTCTAATCGCAGTTATACGGATTTTGTGATGACTCAATGTGTAGCTAGGCAGGGTACAATGGAGCTTAACCATTTAAATGTGAATCGTAAAAGCGATGATAAGGGAGCAGAGTAGTGGGAGAGATTCATTTGTTTTCTTCGTATTGGGGATAATACTTAAGGTATCGCTGACTAGGACGATTTCGATTCGGGCTTTATGGGGGTGAATGATGATATGATACTTGAGCGTTCAAGTAAGTGTTTCAAGTGATCCCGAAATTCGAATTCCGGTTTTTTGTTTTTTTGATGCTGCAGAACTGCAAGATTTTGCCCTTCACGGAACCAAAACTCCTACACAGTATTTCTGCTGTTCAGGAAGCTCAAATATGACGAGACACAGTACTAAAAGGATAATGGCGCATAGTACTTTCGTCAAAGACAACAAATTACGCTTTCGTAGGGGATATCCATAATCGCTGCATGAAGATCTGCGCAGAATTGTAGCTGCTTGAGATTCAATTAAAGATAAGAAATCCTTGTGAATATCAAAAAAGGTTTTTCTACTAAGTAATGCGAATAAAGCGTTTGCGATTCTTGTGACCGAAAATCCACACAAAAACGCTGCATGCATCTCTGATCAACATGCTGCATGCAGTTCTGCGGGAATCCTTGAAAAATACGGGGGGAATCACGGGTTATTTTGACACTGACAGCTGTTTCCGGCTCGAAATCTCGACAGAAAGTTGGTATCATACCTCCGCGGAACGAAATGAGGAGTCGCTTTACGCTTGAACAACGTTGGGAAATATTGAAAACTTAGTTCCAAAGTGAGTGCTGTGTAGCCCAAAGAGTGCGTTTTTTGAAAAGAAGTTTTGGGCGAAATGAAGCACCCACCGCGACTGGTCTACGCAAGTTTGTGCAAAAAACTCGTGATGCTAGTGGACAACGCTCATGGTCCCCGTCGTCGTATCTACGGTGCGCACAAATGAGAATGTGGCTGCTGTGGCCGAGAGTGTGAGACTTAATGCACGAACATGAACTCGCCATCGACCTCAGCAGCTCAACATTTCACGCACTAGCCTGAGGAGAATTCTGTACAAAGATCTCAGATTATTCGCTTACAAGGTCCAATTAACTCAGCAGTTTGGCCCTGAGAGCAGCTTGAATTGGAGAACGATTTTGGGCGGAAAATCGTGTTTTCTGACGAGGCTCATTTTCATTTTGGCGGCTATGTTAACAAACAAATTTCCGCATATGAGGCTCGGAAAACCCGCCAATGCATCCACAGAGAGGGACAGTTTGGTGCGAATTGTGGAGTGGTATCATCATTGGACCTCACAATGTAACAGAATTCAGTCCACCCGACCTAGACGAAGTCAAAATAGCGATATCAAGACTTAAGTCTAATAAAACCGCTGGCGCAGACGGCCTGTCTGCTGAGCTTTTTAAGGCGGCTGGAGATGAGCTGGTAAGGTGCATGCACCATCTCATCTGCAAGGTATGGTCGGAGGAAAGCATGCCCGACGAATGGAATCTCAGCATCGTTTGCCCGGTCCATAAGAAAGGAAACCCCTATAACTGCGCCAACTATAGGGGAATAAGTCACCTTAACATTGCGAATAAGATCTTCTCTGCCGTATTTTGTGAACGCCTGAAACCGTTTGTGGATAACCTGATCGGCTCTTATCAGAGTGGTTTCAGGCCAGGTAAATCCACAATAGACCAAATATTTACGCTCCGGCTGATCTTGGAGAAGACCCAGGAATACCAAATCGACACTCACCACCTCTTCGTCGATTTCAAGGCCGCGTATGACAGCGTATATAGAGACGAGCTGTACAAAACCATGTCTAGTTTTAACATCCCTGTCAAACTCGTCCGACTGTGCAGGATGACAATGGAGAATTCTCGCTGCTCCATTAAGGTCGATAATGAACAAACCGAGCCCTTTGATGTTAAAAAAGGATTTAGGCAGGGCGACGCGCTGTCGTGCAACTTTCTCAACATCGTGCTTGAAAAGATCGTGCAAGAGTCACTGGCCAACACAAGAGGTACGATTTATTTCAAGTCTACGCAATTGCTTGCGTACGCCGACGATATTGACGTAATTGGACGAAAACAGCAAGACGTCAATGCGGCTTTCGTGAGCATTGAGGTAGAAGCGGCTAAGATGGGTCTCAAGGTTAATGAGGGTAAAACCAAATATCTGCTTTCATCTAAAAGAGACGGGCAACACCGACGTATTGGACAGAACGTCACCATGGGCGGATATAACTTTGAAGTGGTCAAGGAATTCGTCTACCTTGGCTCACTGATTACCAGCGACAACAACACCAGCGCTGAGATAAAACGCAGAATCACTCTTGCCAACCGCTGTTTCTTTGGGCTCAAGAGGCAATTGAGAAGTAGAGCCCTCTCTCGGAAAACCAAGGTGACACTATATAAGACCTTGATCATCCCAGTCCTCCTTTACGGCGCAGAGGCTTGGACCTTAACAAAAGCGGATGAAGATGCCCTTGGTCGTTTCGAGAGGAAAATTCTGCGCACTATCTACGGTCCCGTTTGTTCAAACGGTGTATGGAGGAGAAGATATAACGAAGAACTGTACGGGTTGTACAGCGACATCGGCCTGGTACGACGCCTACGGATACAGCGTCTAAGGTGGCTAGGCCATGTAGAGCGCATGGAAGATACAGCTCCGACCCGAAAAGTCTTCGAATCCACTCCGGAAGGAAGGCGCGGAAGAGGACGGCCGCCTCAGCGGTGGCGCACGCAGGTGGAAAGGGACCTCAACCAACTGGGCGTGCGGCACTGGAAACAGCTGGCCAAAGACCGTACCGGCTGGAGACGCTTGTTGGTTGAGGCCCAGGTTCACCACGGACTGTAGCGCCACCTAAGTAAGTAAGTAAGTATCATCATTGGACCATTTTTCTTCGAAAATAAGGCTGGGAACAACGTTTCGGTCACCGGTGGGTATTACAGAGTCATGTTCACCAAACTTTTTTTTTTACTAAAATTGAAGACATGGTTTTGGAAGACCTCTGGTATATACAGGATGGCACACCATGCCACACAGCCCATGCCACTATTGATCTTTTGCGCACCAAATTCCCAAATCGTGTTATGCGATTTGACCCCTTTGGACTTTTTTTTCTGGGGAACCGTAAAGGACCGATGTTACGTCAACAATCCGGAAACAATTCAAGCAATTAAGGTCAATATCGTCCAAGCAATCCGTGAGCTACAGCCCGAAATCATCAACAAAGTCTTGGAAAATTGGAGTGACAGAATGCGCTACTGCGAAGCCCGCCGAGGCAGCCGCTTGAATGACGTTGTATTAATAAAGCCATAATGCATGGAAACAATTTAATTTTGTCTATTTAATTGCATTTTTAAAAAGAAACTTGCATTTGAACCGCCCAGTATGAGACTGAAAATCTACACAAGAACGCTGCATGCATCTCTGCGCAGCATGCTGCATGCAGATATGCACGGTTCCTTGTAAATACCAAACAAAATGTTAATATATACTTAGATGCGAGCAAGATGCTTGCAGTTCATGTAAATGAAAATCAATATAAAAGTGATGCATGCATTTCTGCGCAGTATGCTGCATGCAGATCTGCAGGAAACGCGATTTTTCCCTCGATTTGAAATCATGTATCGACTGCAGTCAACAAATGTATCCTAAACGAAAGAAAAAACGCCAATTACCTATCATGGCGCACATGGTTTTCCCGAAAAAGACTTGCAGCGTCCAGTGCCTCCTCCGGCAATGGCTGCATTGCATGACTCATCGGAATATTTACAACCAAAGAAATGGTCTTGTAATTAACTGGATGCGAAAGTACGCCGCCAATGAGCGATGCAAATAAAGTTACTTTTATTTGGCCATCAATTATTCGCCTAATGCAGCGCAAATATTTTTCTTTGTCCAGCTGCATGCGTATTTAATCGGGAAGGACAATTAAAAAAGCAAGCAGGCTTCATGACGCCGTTCTATGTTCTATTTTTATCTATTTTCTCTCCCCCTCTCTCTGTTGCCGGGAAAGAATAAATACAAATGTCCGATGGCCAACCAATCCAGATGGGATGCACGGAATGGACACGAGAGGAATACGCGTTCGGGACATTTTTTTATTTCTCCACCATTACCACTGAAGTTATAAGCGCTCAGATGAACATAACGCCACGACACCCTAACTACTTTAACCAGACCCATTTGCTTTAGACTCATTAACCAGCGCTTTACGCGGAGATACTCCCATTAGCGGCGACGGATCATAACAACCATGGATACAAAGTATTAAAAAACTGAAACGCTACGGTCGACTAAAAGCTAAAATAGACAACTCTGAAAAATAAGAATCCAGGTCATACTCAGGGGCGATACTACAAGTACAGTGCACCCTTGTAACAGGAAAACCAAAAAACCAGGTGCTACCCAACCACCATTTAGCGTTTAACATTTTCCATCAGAGGAGACAAATTCAAACGCAACCGGGTGAAATCGAAAACGGCCAATGTGACTATGTCATAGCCACGCATTAGGTGAGAATAGACACCGGGATCCGGGTTGTGACTTCCCGTCATCATGTCAGATATCCTACCATTGGATTTCAAATCCTGTTGTCTCCAATTCTCCTGCCGCCCGCCATTTCCACAATTGTACGCACACAAACTTCCGGCGATAATGACCCAAACACGATGATGACCCAAACTGGAGACACTATGTACGTGTACGAACGGAAATCGATTATCCAAGTATGACAGCTAGGTTACGTCCACCGATGATGATTACTTTTTGCGGTATCCATAGTGGATAGTCTTATTTCGGCGCCGTTCATCCATCAAACAATGGCACACTTCCTTCCCACTGCTGTTACACCATTAGCGGCAATAGTGACACATGGAGTTTCTGTCATCGCATGCATTTTAATTAGGATGTTCGGGTGATGGACTTGAATTTAAAGTTTTCCTTTCGCGACCAGGTCCATTCCTTTTGTTTAATTACTATCTGTTCGTGTAGGGACAACGATAATGCTAAAGCTATCCGTAATTGCAAAAAGACGCATTCGTGGGAGATTCTTAATTGCGGGAGATGCCAGTACGAAACGGAAATGGGAATTTAATCAAAATGCTTGCGAATGTCGTCGTTTTTTGGTTTATCGGGTATTTTAAACAGTCTCCTGCTTCGTGTCATCATCCCTGTGTCCGGGTGTCCTGATCCGGGCTCGGGTCGTTCATTAACGGTGTAATTTATTGTGAGCAAATTACCGTCAGTGGGTCGCATTACGCAGCAGCGACGTGATGTAATTGCATTTTAAAATAGTCCGAGTTCTGTCAAGTCATGGCAGTAGTGTAACATCAACGCAGAGGTATTACAACGACAGACAATCAACCATACGATGGGACGCACGAAATTTAAGTGAAATTTATGGAGGAAATTTGCATTCGCATTAAGAAGGTGGGTAAACAATGATGCTCCGCGGATGGAATGGGGCAGGGATAGGGATGGATCAGAGTAGTGATTTCAGGCATTGCTCGGCTGTTGACGCCTGGGATGGACAAGTTATGATGCAGTGGAAGATGGAGTCTTCGTTTTATTTTTCTCTTCTTTTATTTTGAATTCATGTATGTAGATAATGAGTGGTATGAATATGGAAAAGGTTACTCATTCATCATCGTGAGAATAATTTGCCGCGCAGACATGGGCTTACATGAACTTGGCCTGTCAAAACAATGGATCTCTATCGGGAAGATCTCTTGATGGTAATGTTGTAATACAGGGCGAGGTTAGAATGAACAATGCTTCAGGGTTTATAGCATATGCTTATTGCTGATGAGGTCGAACACCTTCACCTTCAGCGGGATTTCCATAAAGGAAATCGTTAAGAGCGGCTACAGAGTAGTTAGTGATCAAGACGTTATTTGACTAAAATCTACCAGTAGCAACAGAGCGAACATCTGTTGTGGTGTATATATGTATATATTCAATTGAAGCCATTGAAGTTTTTTAGTGTAATTAAAGTCCCCGAAAGTCATTGAAATCGTAAAAGTTTCGAGCCTTGGGAGACACCGATGATTAAGAATTGAACACGCTTCAGTGACTTTAACGATTTCAAGCGGTAAAAATCTCCGAAATTAAGTACATATCTGAAGTCATTAGAATATACGAACTAATTCAACTCATTTCGAGGACTTCACTAACATAAGAGGTTTTATGAAGATGAAGCTGATTTAAAACCACAAAGGCTTCAATAAGTTTACAGATTTCATACCATAGAAATAGTCGAAGTCAAGTTTTCGTTTGAAGTCATTAAAGTTTTGGGGCCATTTCAAATATTTCAATTCCAATGAAGCTTCCTAATGTAGTCGTAGGAAAGTATGTGAAGTGATTGAAGTCTTTGGAAATATTGTGTATCTCGTAAGAAGTGCAAAGGCTTCAGTGACTGAAAAGTTCAAACAATGAAGTCAAACCTTTAGGATTGAATGTGTATCCATGGTTCAATTTAATGAAGTTCTAAAGACCTTTTTATGACTTCAGTGAGCTTGAAAACTTCAAACTAAATCAAGTTTTCTGAAGTAGTTGAAGTTTATGAAAAAATTTAGTGACACCTCAATAAGTCGAAAATGTGTCTGAAGTCATGAATTACTTCAACTAACTGAAGTCCTGAAGATTTTCAAAAAATTCAGCTGAGCCGAAGGTATGCAGTAATGTCACTGAAGCCTTTGTTAACATTAAAGAATTGCAAAGAAGTCCTTGATTATTATAGTTTTTGATATCACATACGTGTACGAACCAACTTCTTTATAAAAATGTAAGTCTTCGTCTTTTGGTTATAAAGGACTTCAATTAATCTGGAGACCTCAAGGCTTTGAAGACTTTGATGCGAAGTTTTGGAGTAGATTAAAGAAAAAAAAAAAAAAAAAAAAAACATGAGAGGGTAGCACGGCTTTTTTGCTTTAACTTAAGGAGAAGTACAACTTCCGGGCATCGATTGCTATGTGAAGCATATGGGGAACACACTCCATCAAAAAAATAAAAAATAAAACTTGTGAGTGACAAAGAATGCGAAGGTAGGTCAATAAAATTAAAAGAAGCTAAGTTGGAAACATTATTAGATTAAGATCCATGCCAAGTCCAAGAAAAGCTCGCTATAACCTTGGTAGTGACTTAACAAATGATTTCCAACCGTTTCAGGGCCATGAGTATGGTGCAAAAACAAAGACATTGGATTCCACAAGAACTCAAGCCAAAAGACGTCGAACGCCGTTCTTCCACGTGCGAACAACTGCTCGATTAGTGACGGGGGATGAAAAGTGGATAAGGCTCGGCCACAAGTTGCTAAGTTGCTAAAGTTGTCAAGGAACAAGACATTGCTCCTTCTAACTACCACTTATTCCGGTCGATGTCTCATGACCTGGCTGATCGGCACTTCACTCCTTACGATGAAGTTAAAAATTGGGCTAATTCTTGGACCGCCTTTTAAGCGCAGT
The DNA here is from genome assembly GCA_951905685.1 of Eumerus sabulonum. Classification (NCBI taxonomy): domain Eukaryota; kingdom Metazoa; phylum Arthropoda; class Insecta; order Diptera; family Syrphidae; genus Eumerus; species Eumerus sabulonum. The sequence continues at coordinate 103,764,662 of OX645063.1, forward strand.
ATCCGTATGCTGCCTGAAAGACGATCAAGGGCAGTAGAAAAACCCTCAATTATTTAGGGATAGTTAGGGATCTGCTCACTGAGGCAACGAGGATAAAGACATCTAAATATCTATGATAAATATGACAGAACCACAAATGTCTCCTAACAATACAAAGACACGCAATTCTATGCAATCTAGGAAAACCTTTTACACAGATTTCATGTCCGATGCACATACTTCAACCTAAAACCGATTTAAAGTTACAACATTCCCTTCTAAAAGGACTCTGGCAACTGAAGTCAGATCAAAAATCTTAACCCATCCTAGAATTCAAATGAAGTGATGATGCCTTGTAAATTAAGAAGTTTGCTCCTTCCGTTTTGAATTGGTTTTCGTATAAACCAGTTCCCAAGAAAGTTACAAGAGGTCTACCACCCGCCCCCCCCAGAAGACTAATATTAATATGAAGAGACGGATACTTATCCCACGACCCACTACTGTCCTCGTCCTACACATTGTATGGGTTTGTGTTTCGCTATGGGTGAATCGACAAACAGTGGTTACGCCCTACACCCTTTGCGCTCGCCACACCATTTAACTAAAGTTGAGGTTGAGCTCTATTGAAAGCGATACCTTGAGGCTATTGAAACCTCATCTACCGGGTGTAGATATAATCTGTTGAAAATTTCCACGGAAAATCTGTGACAATCTATGAGAATCCCCGACACACAATATCATACTCCAGTAACCGTTGCACTTAAAGCTTAATGTGAAACTGACGCGAAGTTTTTCTGTTTTTTTTTTTGTCACTCATTGAAGTCAGAGTCGTTTTGAAGAGGGTTAGGGATTCGAAGAGATACGGAGTAGATGTGCAGAGATAGTAACCTCTCTTATTACGTTTGACCCATTTGTGGAAAGTCCTTTGATTTAGAAAACTCCTTCATATAAGGACGTGTGTGCTTACGTCGTTTTTTGAATCACTGGTAAATTGAATACATGAGTTTAGAGAAGTTTTTTGCCCTCGATGTGCAGATAGAGTTGTGCATCGTGTGTGTTTTTGAAGGAGTTTTCTCAACTTAGTGCAGTGCCAGCCATTCAATTTAATTCGTATGACGTTAAGTTGCAAGGATATATGGTGGTAATCGAGTTGATGTTTGTGGGGATGACAAGATGAAGTTGTTTGAAAACTCAAAACGATACCTTATTAAAGTTGTCTTTGACGAAAATGTAGCAGCTCTCCCTTTATGAGACAAATATCCACCAACGCAATTGGGTCAAATAGGGTGTCCAACAATAACTGGATTGCAGGATAAATTTAGAAAAAACGTATACGTATGACACTAGTTACAAACGTGCTATCTATGCATAGCTAAAAGGTGATTTCACCAATTTTTTTTTTTTCGTACAAACCCCAACGTCAAATGGGGTGCTCAACTTTGTACGAAAAAACTAGAAAATATCCTATTAATCCATAAATTTGGCCCAGAATGCTACTTGCCCAAAGAGTTTACCCAGAGGACCATTTTTACAGTAATGGCAACCTAAGGAACTCTTCACAGGATTTCTTTACAGGTCAGAACTGGTAAGTAATAGGTCTTCCAATAGGGACTTCTAAACTTTGACAGTTGTTAGCGTTCATCATTTATTCAGCTTGTTTTGCCAAATCTCCAGCACTTAACTACACGTACAAATGATAAAATTGTTTTATCTGTTTATTCTGTTCGGGCAACGTTCCGCGCGCTTCGCTCATTTTACGGTCGCCATAATCGTCCTACCGAGTGGACTACTCGCAATGTAGTAGATAAATTTGAGCCCACTGGTTCAGTAAACGATCAACCAACATCCGTACGTCGACGAAAGGAGTGTGCAGAAAAATCCTAGCCAGTCGATTTCAAGAACTCACAAGAACTCGGCCTTTCGTAGGCCACAACTTGTACGGCCTGCACCCGTACAAAATTCCACTAGCCCAGGAGCTGAAGGTAAACAACCATAGACAAGGACGTGTGTTCGCTAATTGGGCTCTGGAGTAGTTGGAAACTGACCGTAATTTTCATCGAAAAATCACCTTCAGCTATTACGCCCATTTCTGGGTGAATGGGTACGTCAACAAACAAAATTGTCGAATTTGGGACGATATCAACGGTGCAAGAGAGCACCGTGGCGCAGTGGGTAGTGTGTTGGCCTCTGACGCCGATGACACGGGATCGAATCCCGACACAGCCATGTCATCGAACGTGTTTTTCACGGTGTTTCTCCTCAGCGGGGCTCTGACAAAACCCCCTGTAGTAAAATTGTCATGAAAAGCTTCTCGAAATTCGCCGTTCGGAACCGGCAATAAACTGTAGATCCCTTTCACCTATGGGAAAATGAAACCACACACACAACAGGGGTGATTGAAAGAGAAGCTCGGCTCAGGTCCTTCATGGACTGTAACGCCAACATACATACATACTTACATCAACCCACATGAGACCGAAGAGCGTCCAATGCATCCCGAAAAAGTCACTGTTTGGTGTGGACTTTGGACTGACGGCGTCATCGGTCCATATTTCTTTGCGAACGGCGTTGGCCTGGCCACCGTCAACGACGAGCGCTATAGGTTGATGATTACCCACTTCTTTTGGCCTGAATTAGATGATATGGACACCAAAGTCATGTGGTGTCAACAAGACGGCTCAACAGGACACAGCTCATGCCATATAGGACATTCTGCACGAGCGGTTCGAGGGCATGATTATCTCACGTAGAGGTGATATGGACTGGTTACCGAGCTTGTGCGATTGGGTTTTGTAGGGTTTTCTGAAGTCACAGATCTATGCGAATATGCCACAAACCACAGCGGCCCTCAGAGCCAATATAACCCATGCCATCTTTCAAATTCAATCTGATTTATGCGTCAGAGTCATGGAAAATTTGACATTTAGGACGCGCGTCACCCAGAGAAGCCGCAGTGGACTTTTGAACGATGTTATATTCAATACATAATGGCAAGGGTAGGCTTTTTAAACGAATAAAAAATATCATTGATATCTTCACACACACTTTGTTTTATTTAAACTTAAACATAGGAAGCGCTTAATGAAAGATCCTGTACAATCCTTCCAGGAGAAAGCAGTAACCAGACTATCACTCGGTGGACAAAATACGACTTACTTACTTACTTAGGTGGCGCTACAGTCCGTGGTGAACCTGGGCCTCAACCAACAAGCGTCTCCAGCCGGCACGGTCTTTGACTAGCTGTTTCCAGTGCCGCACGCCCAGTTGGTTGAGGTCCCCTTCTACCTGCGTGCGCCACCGCTGAGGCGGCCGTCCTCTGCCGCGCCTTCCTTCCGGAGTGGATTCGAAGACTTTTCGGGTCGGAGCTGTATCTTCCTTGCGCTCTACATGGCCTAGCCACCTTAGACGCTGTATCCGTAGACGTCGTACCAGGCCGATGTCGCTGTACAACCCGTACAGTTCTTCGTTATATCTTCTCCTCCATACACCGTTTGAACAAACGGGACCGTAGATAGTGCGCAGAATTTTCCTCTCGAAACGACCAAGGGCATCTTCATCCGCTTTTGTTAAGGTCCAAGCTTCTGCGCCGTAAAGGAGGACTGGGATGATCAAGGTCTTATATAGTGTCACCTTGGTTTTCCGAGAGAGGGCTCTACTTCTCAATTGCCTCTTGAGCCCAAAGAAACAGCGGTTGGCAAGAGTGATTCTGCGTTTTATCTCAGCGCTGGTGTTGTTGTCGCTGGTCATCAGTGAGCCAAGGTAGACGAATTCCTTGACCACTTCAAAGTTATATCCGCCCATGGTGACGTTCTGGCCAATACGTCGGTGTTGTCCGTCTCTTTTAGATGAAAGAAGATATTTGGTTTTACCCTCATTAACCTTGAGACCCATCTTAGCCGCTTCTACCTCAATGCTCACGAAAGCCTCATTGACGTCTTGCTGTTTTCGTCCAATTACGTCAATATCGTCGGCGTACGCAAGCAATTGCGTAGACTTGAAATAAATCATACCTCTTGTGTTGGCCAGTGACTCTTGCACGATCTTTTCAAGCACGATGTTGAGAAAGTTGCACGACAGCGCGTCGCCCTGCCTAAATCCTTTTTTTAACATCAAAGGTCTCGGTTAGTTCATTACCGACCTTAATGGAGCAGCGAGAATTCTCCATTGTCATCCTGCACAGTCGGACGAGTTTGACAGGGATGTTAAAACTAGACATGGCTTTGTACAGCTCGTCTCTATATACGCTGTCATACGCGGCCTTGAAATCGACGAAGAGGTGATGAGTGTCGATTTGGTATTCCTGGGTCTTCTCCAAGATCTGCCGGAGCGTAAATATTTGGTCTATTGTGGATTTACCTGGCCTGAAACCACACTGATAAGAGCCGATCAGGTTATCCACAAACGGTTTCAGGCGTTCACACAATACGGCAGAGAAGATCTTATATGCAATGTTAAGGTGACTTATTCCCCTATAGTTGGCGCAGTTATAGGGGTCTCCTTTCTTATGGACCGGGCAAACGATGCTGAGATTCCATTCGTCGGGCATGCTTTCCTCCGACCATACCTTGCAGATGAGATGGTGCATGCACCTTACCAGCTCATCTCCAGCCGCCTTAAAAATCTCAGCAGACAGGCCGTCTGCGCCAGCGGCTTTATTAGACTTAAGTCTTGATATCGCTATTTTGACTTCGTCTAGGTTGGGTGGACTGAATTCTGTTACTTCGTGGTCCATTGAGAATGGCTCGTTCTGCCTGACAGCGGTATCTTGTCTATCATCGCCGTTATACAGTCTGCAGAAGTGGTCTTTCCAAATCCTCAGCATCGATTGCGACTCTACTACCAGTTCTCCATTTTCATCCCTGCAGGCCGCCACTCTGGCTTGGTAGCCATAGCATGTTCGTTTTACCCTGTTGTAAAACTTACGGGCGTCATTCCTGCGGAAGCATCTCTCCATCTCCTCGATCACACGCTTTCCGTGCTCTCTCTTCTTTCTTCTGAAAAGCGTGTATTCCTCTCTTCTCTTCTGCTCATAGATTTCGCGAGCAGCTCTCGTCCGTCGTTGCAGCATGGCTTTATATGCCTCTTGTTTTGCTGCATGGGCTTGTTCGCATTGTTCATCGAACCAGGGGTTTCTAGGTGGTGGCTGTTTGAAACCCAGCACCTCTGAGGCAGCATCTAAGACGGCGCTCTGGCAATGAGCCCATTCCTGCTCTATTGTTTGTGCTGCTGTGGGCGGATTTTGAGAGAGCTTTGAGGAGAGACGATCGGCAAAGATTCTGGTAGTCTCTTGACAACATACGACAACCTGTGTAATTCAGAGTAAAAATTCTATCCAAGATATGAAAACACTTCACGTCTGATCCTTCACATCTATGTATGTATGTGCTCTGACAGCAGCCAGGACAATGCGTTCATTTAATGTCATTCTGGACTGCTATCACTCTTTTTCGTCTTTCATCGCCTTCTCCACTGTGGTGTGGCAAATACAACGACTTATAGTTGTTAGCCCTCCACGATGGCAGATGCACGACAAGAAGCACAGAGATATCCAGATACCTTGACGGCCAGTAGCTAGCTCAGGGATTAAGTCGTCTCACCACTCAGTCGGTTTTTTTTTCTTGCAATTACGAACGAACGTCACATCCCTTTCGAACTTTCATAGCCATTATTCCGTCAAAGAAACGTGATTACGTCCGGTAATCCACTTCAATGTTAATGGCAATCCTCTTCAATATTTACGTATGTCCCTTCGGCCATAAACAGATATTGTCTGCTATTGAAAATTAAATTAACATGTTTCAAACAATACGCGCTACACGTCACCGTGCATCTGTTTATTTGCTTGATTAGTCATCCAATTTAATTAATTAATTCCCAATGATTGACTACAAGTATTCCCCTACTTCCGTCCGCCCACCCGAAGCCGGACATAAGTACTTTTCTTAAACAGCCAACGACAGCACTCCATTAAGGTTTACGACAGTCATAAAGCAAGCTTCCATGTGGAAGTAAACGATATACTTATGTAACTGTCATCAGGACAGCCAAGGGTGTTTCGCAGTAAGTGCATTTCATGACCCAACTGCATTGGCATCCGAAGGAACGCGAAACAATTCAGAAATCTTAAGTAACTCGATGCAGGAATTGCATGAATTCTATTGCTTTCTCCTGCCCCCATGAGAATTTGACTTGAAGGGGTTAGGTTTATAGAATCTGATCCCGACTACCCAGGATCAGGATGATATGGTGAATTTTTAAACGAATTTGCAAGGAAAAGTTGCATTCTTAGGACACGAGGTATGATAAGAGTCCAGAGTCTTAAAGCACTATGCAATGGTGATAGATAACGACTGAAAATGGGGCCGAAAGGTGAATAATATTCATGTGCTCGTAAGTGAAATGGGAAATGGGAAACCACACCTGCACCGAGACAGTAGCAGGTTGATAGTGGGCAGTGGAGGTGGTTGAAGAGTGACAACTTCTAAGCAAGTGGTATGCACTTTTTGGTATTTATGGTGCTCTAGAATTTCGTACAGTGGTTAGAGGGAATAGGAGAAAATAATGGGACGAAAGCCAAGAGCAAGAAGATCCTGCTCCTCCTGCTCGTACAATAGTTGTCGTCGTCGTAGGTAGGTGTTTTAAGTTTTCCAAGCGGCTGAAAATGCCTTTCCATCTATCCGACCAAGCGCTCCGGTAGAGAATGGGGAACGAGGTGGAAGGGTGGGAAATTAATAATTCAGAATATGGGATCAACATGCTTCCGGTGTTGCTGTTGTTGTTAGCCCTTGGGGGAATGCCCCAGTTTTGGGTTTTTTTTTTTTTCTGCTTGCATTTGGTTTCTGGTTTTTGCGTTCGCATGGACTGCTTAGGTGTATATGGCGACACACGGAGTTTTCTATTTAAGAGGGTTTTATGGCTTTTTATTCTGGTCGAATTGCATTAGGCCGGGAGAGCGGGCAGACATCAGTGACATATTAAGCACGGTACATACTCGCATGGTTGAAAAGTTGAAATTCAATTTCAGCACGGGAAAGCAATTGCATGACATCAAGGGCCACAGGTACCAGTAGACCAGTAGTAGGGTAAAAGACTTGTATAAATAAGTTAAAATGCCAGAGATAGTTTTTAGTGGCATTTCTATTTGAACCGGGCGCCGGCGTAGGGTAGTAGATGTGACGCTTTTAGATATGTAGTGAAACTCATTGCATGTCGTCAGCAATGTTTTGCTAAATTTTTAATAGAAAAACATTGTCAATTGGGATATGAATAAAGCGAGTGAATTCAATCAATCTTTCAAATCTATTTTATGCATTCTGCAAGGACAGGTTGGCCTTTAACATTTCAAGCTTCAATCTATTGCACATGTGTGCACTATCTATAGTGTTGTTCTGAATTTTCAATTTAACTGGAGAACGGAATAAAACCAAATCACTTTGTCAATAACACAGAGCGTTCCCATCCTTCGGTTGTGTAGTATCTTCTCCGTTTTTCTTTTTTCTATTTTTCAAAACTCATGCCAAAGTGCGGTTGGATATAGGAGATCCTTTTTTGTGCATTTGTCACCTACATACATATACATATCCTCTACTCTATTCAATAAGTGTCCAGTGCAGACGAATCCATGAGTACATTAAAGAAGAAAAAACAAACTTCCTCTCGGTACACTGGAATCTTTTTGGTCCTGATTTGCTCATATGAATTTCAAATAACAGTCATCAGCTACAAGAATGCGATCCTGTTGAAATAAAACTTAAAACTCCTCTTCAGCTACACAAGACTGGGGATGGATAACAAAAAGGGAATATCGCAAAGTTAGCAGCGATAGCGACTGGAATACTCAAAGCAAGGCGGACAAAAAAATTGTCCTAAAATCGAGCGAGAATGTGCAAAAATACAGCGAAAAAAACTTGTCCAGTTTGGCATCGAACACGTTCTCTATCCTGCGGACGATGTCGATGTCGAAGAGCGAATGGAAATGGATTTTCTTTTACGCAAAACTTTCTAAATATTATTGTCACACCCGCTGTGGATCGGTATGTGTGAGATTCTCTCAAAAGCAAGGTACTCATCGTGTTCGTCCAGCTATTTGATATCAAGCTTCATCATTCTGGTAACGCGTTCCACTTACTCGTACTATATGAGCATTCAAGTGAGCTGCGTCACTTCTACGTTCGCAGTGAATAGTGTCGAAGGACGACCAGTGATGCGTCCTCGAGTGAATGGGTTATGTATCTTTTTGTTTGTTATTTTCTACAACGATTGCGTCGATGGTACTGGATGATTCCGTCCCACTTTCATTGTTATGGAAATTTTGTTCCCGGTTCCTCTACAGCGACTACAAACTTACAGATGCATTTCCCGCTGGGGGGCTTCGAAATAGAAATCAGAATTCAATAACCCTAGATACTGCTTACATACATACAACGGACGACGAGTCATTTACTTGCAATTTGCCCACCCGACTACGACGACGACTGCGAGAGCAAAAACCAACTAAGCATGACTAGAGAAACTGTTGTTTTTCTTGAACTCCACTGCACTGTATGTAATTGCATGGAGAGTACAGCAAAACCTGTCTGACATGTGGCCAAGTGCGCTTTTTCAAACGTTCAAAACACTTTAAACGCACCTGATGACAGTCTTTCCCTCGCTCCAAGACACCAAAGTGTAGTGAGTTCGTATCGTATCGAAAGAAACTGGTAGTAATCAAGTGCTTCTAAGACCAATCGATCGGCATGCGACGACTATGCTCTAGAATCTGGAGTAGAACAAAACGGGATCAATTAGGAGCCAGACCAGAATTCAATCATGTAACTGGTTAAACACACTCTGATCTATGTACTCGTATGATGCGCGCGTAAATCTAGGTTACTGATGGCATGGTGCTGCTTTAGATATACTATATACGACTGCGCTACGTACAGTTAAGGGCAGATACTTTGGTTTTTTTTTTTTTTGATTTATTGACCATGGTGCTGCTGTCATTTCACTCCTAACCAGCTATGTCACATTCAATTAATAAGCGAGATGGTTGGGTTCAGTTTTGATGGCTTCTGTGTGAATGTAGTTGCATTTGGAAGCCGACTTTTTGCCCTCTATCTGTCAATTGAATCTGTACGTGAAACCAATTGATTCCATGTCATCCATTAGCTTGCTGTGATTTATTAATTTCGCATTCAATTTTCCCCAAAACGTTAACGATTTTTGCGAGCGAAAGCTATTTGATCGTTATTATGGTTTCGTCAATAGATAGGACGAAAAGCAAAAACAGCGAATGGGCAATGTCACAGTCACTATTTATGGAACAACAACAACTACACCATAGCAAACACCAGTCTATACCACCTCGATTCGAACATCTAAGTCCGATTGGAACCCAACAGTCAGTCGAACCTCAATCAAACTCAGCCTCGCAGTCACAACCCAACGATACGATCACTCTACAATTACTGTACGAGGAGATGATAAGTCTAAAGAAAGTAAACATGGAGTTTTTGTCTTCTCTACAAAAATTGAGAGAAGAAAATATTGAACTGAGGCTAAAGATATCCGGTCTAGAGAATAAACTGAACTGGAGGGAACAAAAAATGTTGGAAAATGCAGTTGAGGTGGTAGGGATTCCCAACGTAAACAACAACAATGCTGCAGCATGTGTTCAAACACTTTTTAACGACGCGTTGGATGTGAATGTCTCTGCCGACGAAATACAAAAAGTTTATGTAAAAACAACAAAAAAACCATCATCAAATGTTGACGGAAACATTGTGTACGTCGAATTTTCATCGCATGCAGTCAAACAGAGGTTGATGTCCAGAAAAAAAACAGTGAAGCAGAAATTGAATGCTTCGGTATTCGCCGGTAACATGAAAAATAGAATATTTATTAACGACTCCTTGACAAGTTATAATAGAGCCTTATACATGGCTGCAAAAAAAGTTAAGCTAGAACATAAATTTAAGTATTTGTGGTTTAAGAATTGTCGTTTATTTTTAAGAAAAACTGAGCATAGTGAGATCACAGTTATAAAATCATTTGACGATTTAAATAATTTAATAAACTAGTCTCATGAATATGTTACATCCAATTAATAATCTGGATCCTATAATTAATGATCTCACCATACCAACCATTCGTAGCAACTCAGATATAATTTTTGAAACTAATTCTAGTGTTCTTAAACCCTTTTATGTTGTTCACCAAAATATTCGGAGTCTGCGGCGTAATTTCGATGTTTTGACTTGCAATCTTCAGTCATTTATAAATTTGCCTGACTTTATCTTTGTATCAGAAATATGGATTTTTACTTATGAAGTTGATTATTATAATTTGCCTAATTATACTTTCTATGCGGTTCCTAATGATTCGTATTCTGCAGGTGGAGTTGGAGTCTTTGTGCGTAACCATTATGAGTGTGAGGTCAAAAGCATTAGCTTCTCCAGTGCAGATGTTATAAAAATTTCAGTTTGTTTATTTGAAGAAAATGTCACCTTTGTTTGCGTGTATAGATTCCACTCAATATCAGTTGAGATATTCATTGAGGAATTTTCTGTCTTCTTAAATACCGAGCGTGCTACCAATCTTGTTGTTTTAGGCGATATGAATATGGATCTCTTAACTCCCACTAGCTGTCTGGATTCATATAATATGCTACTTTCTCAAAATGGATTAATATCCTTTGTTAATGAGCCGACAAGACCCACTACAGGAACCTGCCTGGATCATGTTTTTGGTCGTTTCTCTACTTTATTTCAATTCGATTGTTCTGGCATTGTCTTTGATCTACGTATTACAGATCATTGTATGACGGGTATAGCTTTTAAAGGTTTGAAAAGCACAATACGTGATAAATCCATATCGAACTACCAGACGACTAAAATTGATTTTGCTAAATTAAATCATGATCTCTTATATGCTGATTGGAATGTAATATATGCTGAGGAAAACCCTTCCAAGGCATATAACTTATTTTCTGAAAAGCTAGAAAGTTATGTCAATAGTTCAACCTACATCATCCATAAAACCAATAAGTCAAAATTAAAACCGTGGATAAATGATCATCTTCTCAAAAAAATTAAAATCAAAAACAAATTACGTATTAAATGTCAGAAGCATCCTCTTAACACAAATTTGAAACGTCGTTTTCAAAAATTGTGCAATGCAGTTAAGAAAGAAGTAAGATTAAGGCGTGAAAATTATTACCATAATAAGTTCCAAAGTTCGGCGGGCAATCCGAAAAATGAGTGGAAAGTCATAAATAACATATTAAATAGGAATATGAGTAATCAATCCAATTCTTTAGTTATCCAAATGGATAACAAGGATATATCAGATTCTGTAGAAATAGCTAATTCATTCAATGAATACTTCACAACCATTGGTCAACATTCTCCTGCTAGTGAGTCTTCCTTCCTTTGTAACCACTGTACAAATGTTAACGTTTCAGATAGGGCCATCAATAGTAACAGTTTTTTTTGTGAACCCATTTCTAGTCTAGAAATTTTGAAAACAATAAGAGGTCTCAAAAATTCGAATGCGTGTGGAAAAGATGGTATTTCTAACGTTGTGTTAAAAAAGACTGCATTTAATATAATTGACATTTTAGCACACATCTTTAATCTGAGTGTTATTTCCGGCATCTTTCCCGATAAACTGAAATGTGCTATTGTCATACCTCTTCACAAAAAAGGCAGCAAAAAAGATCGCAATAATTACCGACCTATCTCACTTTTATCTTCAATTTCGAAAGTTTTCGAGAAAATTGTTAAAATTAGGATCTTGCGTTTTCTATCAAATATACATTTTTTTAGTCCTCTACAGTATGGTTTTAGATCAGGGTTTTCTTCCGAAGATGCTTTGTTGGACTTCTGCTCCTTTATACAAAAAGGCTTAGATAACAAAAAATGCTGTGGTGCACTCTTTGTTGATATAACCAAAGCTTTCGATATGGTAAATCATAATTTGCTGTTAAAAAAGCTGTTCAACGCAGGATTTCGTGGCTGTATTCACAACTGGTTCGCATCTTATTTAAGCAATCGAAGTCAGGAAGTAAAAGTCAATAACGTTCTTAGCGACTCGAAAATTATTTACTTGGGGGTACCACAAGGCTCTGTACTCGGTCCGATCCTATTCTTAATTTATATTAATTCACTGTTTGAGCAACCTTTTATCGGGAATGTAAAGGCTTTCGCGGATGATCTTGCCATTGGATACAACGCTGTTAGTCCGTTAAATATAGTTTCTGATATCAATTATGACGTCCATATACTAAGGTCGTGGTTTGCAGAACATAGACTTATTGCAAGCAATAAAACCAAACTAATGCTTTTTAGTCTTGACTCCAAGGAAATGGCTGACATTGAAGTTATTTTTCACTCTTCTGGCTGCTTAAGATTCAATTCGATTCACAACAATTGCCTGGAAGCTAGTCCTCAATCTACCTTTAACCCTAATGTATCTTGTACGGAAAATTGTTTCAAAATTGAAAATGTAAAATCTTTCAGGTACTTAGGAGTTACAATAGATCAACAATTTAAATGGACCGAGCATATTTTGAATCTCAAGAAATTCTTTCTGTCAACTATTCGTTGCCTGTACAAACTACGAAAATTTTGTTCCAACGCTTTTTTAAAAACCGTATACCATGGTCTATTTCATTCCAGGCTAGAATATGGTATTTGCTGTTGGGGTGGTGCTTACCGCAACAAACTTCAACAATTAGTTATCCTTCAAAAATGTGCTTTGAGAAAAGTTTGCAATTCTACCCGGTTGGCTCATTCAATGGAGCTATTTCGCAAATCAAAGATTTTACCAGTTCGTCACTTATTTTACTACAAAGTCTTAAAAATCTTTTTATACGTAGTGGCTACATGCAAAGCCCTATTGTCGGACCTTATAATCTAAGACATAATACCGGTAATTACTTACCTTTCCGTACAACTCTTTATAGAAACTCGTATTCTATCGTAGCCCACAAGTTGTTTTATAAACTACCAGAAGGAATACGAAACATTAGGAATCCATCCCTATTTTTGAAAAGTATAAAGTCTTGGCTCCTTACTTACGACATAAATAACATCGAAATTCTGTTGCACTATATAGTCTGATTTATACTTGTTACCGTGTAGTTGTTGTCTACCTGATTTATGCTACATTTCTTATTGAGTATGCTTATCTTGAATTTTTTACACTTTTTATGCTCCTATGGTTCACCCCACCATGTAATTAATTAAATAAAATGTGGCATTATCTCTATTTATTATATTAATATTAATGCCACTAACTGTTCTCATAAAGATAATTTTAGTTCGTGAAATATTGTATAGACATAAGTTGAATGAATTATGTTAATGGGAATAATGAATAAATAAATACAAATAAATACAAATACAAATACAACACAAGGTTGACATACATATTAACGTCCCTATATATGGTCATATGTATAAAGGCAGTTTGATTAGAGAAGGCTAAGGTGGGTAATTTGTCTCTCGCTGTCGGGATGGGTTTCGAAAAAAACAAATGCGAGCCACTTGTCAACGAGGATGTGAACCTTTTGGGGGAAACGATAAAGCAATATATGTATAGGGCAATCGAAACGATTTGCTGTTTTATTTGCTCCAATCATTGTCAGTTTTATTGCTAGCAATATGACAATAATGTTCTTAAAATGCGTCTGAGTGAGCAGTTCTTGCCTTGCTGTGTGCCAAGCCTTTTGCCAACTATCCTGACCGATTTGCTTGTGTTTCGTTCATTAATTTTCTTTAATGTTGCCGAAAACATATGTTGATGTTAGCCTATTAAACTTACTTACTTTGATGGCGCTACAGTTCGGGGTGAACCAGGGTCTCAACCAACAAGCCTCTCCAGCCGGCCCGATCTTCGGCCAGCCGCTTCCAGTGCCGCACGCCCAGTTGGTTGAGGTCCCCTTCCACCTGTGCGCGCCACCTTAAATGCGGTCGTCCTCTACTGCGTCGTCCCTCGGGGTTGGAGTCGAAGACTCTTCGGGCCGGAGCGTTGATGTCCATTCGCTCTACATGGCCTAGCCATCTTAGACGTTGGATCCGAAGACGTCTAACCAGGCCGATGTCGCTGTATAGCCCGTACAGCTCTTGGTTGAATCTCCTCCTCCATTCTCCGTTTACACAAACGGGACCAAAGATTGCACGCAGAATTTTCCTCTCGAAACGTCCAAGAGCCTCTTCATCCGCTTTTGACAACGTCCAAGCCTCAGCGCCGTAGAGGAGGACCGGGATGATTAAGGTTATGTATAGGGATACCTTAGTTTTTCGAGAGAGGGCTCTACTACTCCATTGTCTCATGAGCCCGAAGAAGCAGCGGTTGGCAAGAGTTATTCGTCGTTTTATCTCAGCGCTGGTGTCGATGCTGCTTGTCACTATCGAGCCAAGGTAGACGAAGTCCTTGACTACTTCAAAAATATAGCTGCCGAAGGTAACGCTCTGACCAAGACGTCGGTGTTGCGCGTCTTTCTTGAATGACAGATATAGACCCTTAGACCCACTTTCGCCGCTTCTGCTTCAATGCTTGTGAACGCCTCATTGACGTCTCGCTTTGTTCGTCCAATAGCGTCAATGTCATCTGCGTAGGCAAGCAATTGTGTGGACTTGAAGTAGATCGTACCTCTTGTATTGGCCGCAGAGTCCCGCACGATCTTTTCAAGAATAATGTTGAAGAAATCACACGACAGTGCGTCACCCTGTCCAAAACCTTTTTTAACATCAAAGGGTCGGTTAGTTCACCTCCGACCTTAATGAAGCAGCGAGAGTTCTCCATAGTCATCCTGCATAGTCTGACGAGTTTGGCAGGAATGTTAAAACATGATATGGCTCTGTATAGCTCGTCTCTATAAACACTGTCATACGCGGCTTTAAAGTCGACGAAAAGATGGTGCGTGTCGACCTGGAATTCATGGGTCTTCTCCAAGATCTGCTGTAGTGTAAATATTTGGTCTATCGTGGATTTTCCTGGCCTGAAACCACACTGGTAGGAACCTATCAGATTGTCCACGAACGGTTTCAGGTACTTACACAGTACGGCAGAGAGGATCTTGTACGCGATGTTCAGGAGGCTTATCCCTCTGTAATTGGCGCATTCATAGGGGTCTCCTTTCTTATGGACCGGGCAAACGATACTGAGATTCCATTCATCGGGCATGCGTTCTTCCGACCATATCTTGCAGATGAGTTGGTGCATGTTCCTAGACTTCGTCTACCTTGGCTCCGCAATGACCTGGAAAAACGACATCAGTTCCGAAATCAAACGCAGAATCACTCTTGCCAATCGCTGTTTCTTTGGGCTCAGAAGGCAATTGAGTAATAGAGCCCTCTCCCGAACGACAAAGTTGACTCTATATAAGACCCTTATCATTCCGGTCCTACTGTACGGCGCAAAAGCATGGACACTATCAAAAGCGGATGGGGAGGTCCTTGGTCGGTTCGAGAGAAAGATGTTGCGCGTGATTTTCGGGCCTATAAACGCAGACGGGGGATGGAGGAAAAGATTCAACCACGAACTTTACGGGCTGTACAGCGACATGAGCCTAGTCAGGCGTCTACGGATTCAACGCCTAAGATGGCTGGGCCATATAGAGAGAATGGACACCACAGCTCCAGCCCAGAGAGTCTTCGAATCCAACCCCGAGGGACGAAGAAGCAGAGGACTGCCGCCCTTAAGATGGCGCACACAGGTGGAAGGGGACCTCAGCCAACTGGGTGTGCGGCAATGGAAAAGGCTAGCGAAAGATCGTGCTAGATGGAGGGGCATGTTGGTTGAGGCCCAGGTTCACCCCGAACTCTAGCGCCCACTAAGAAGATTTGTTTTTTAATAAAGTACATATAAACGCGAACCTCTTTTTAGACTTTTGGCACAACATAATGTATGAGAACTTACGGGTGTGCTATTTATCTGAACACCACTGTACTTAAGTAAATTACCGTAAGCTCGGAATAAATTAGTTTAAAAAAAGAAAAAACTTTTCTAAACCTGCAATTTTCCATATATTTTCGAAAAAAGATTTCAAATTTTCAACATACTTAAAAACAAACTTTCGTTCAACTTTACACTTCACACGACAGCACATCCATGGGTATGTAGTATATCTCTGCAGATCATGGAGGAAGAAAGGAAATCCTAAGCTTTAACTCGAGAAAATTAAATTTCGTTAATCTTCTCTGATACCTTTCGGATACACACCTCTGGAAGTTAAAAAAAAAAAAAAAAACAAGCAACTCACTGACTGCATTTTACACTTTGCAAATGAAACACGTTATATCCACATAGCTCATCCTATATGTAATGCCACCTAGAGTCGTTGCGCCCTATCACCTCTATGGAATTAATCCAATTAGGCTCAAAATATCTTTGCAAGACCTTTTCCGGGCTCTGTGTCTTGTGTGATATTGTGTGAAATGGGATTATTCCTTCGTCCTTCTATCTAAATAGTGTTTTTCTTCTTTTCTGTTTTTGGTCTGCAGAGCTATGTTTGGTGCGAAAAATTAAATTTCTACAATCAGTTTTATGCTGGAAGAATGTATGTATGAATATAGTATCTTCAGTAACAAAGTAGCTTATTTCATCTTCTAAGTGAGGCTGCACGGAGGAAGAACTTCTTCTATTTTACATTCCAAAAACAGAAAAAACAAAAAACAGGAAACTTGTCCTGTTTGTTCTAGCTTGCGCCACGGTATGTTGCACCGAGTTGATAGTGAGAAGGGAATTTAATTATTTATTTTATGCAAGACAATCCAAAGTACAATTCAAAAACACTCAAAAACTCCACTATCAACTCCGACTATAGTCAGTCCTGTATAGCATACGGGGTATTGTTATGGTTTCTTCAAAAAAAATAATAGAAAAACAAAACAAATTGAATTTAATAGTTTGCCAGAGAAGACGAGAAACAGTCGGTCGTGTGGAGTATGGTAGAAAAACCCATTACAAATCATATGTTCCATAAAACTTTAGACTGTTTCAGCCCCTCATAGAGCTTTATGGTACTAGCATGGCTGACGGCAAGGTATTAAAAACTAAAAATAAAAACAACAAAGCTTATATGCATTTAGGACGCAAACAATTGTAACCTTTTCTCTTACCATAAACTTAAAAATAGCAATTTGATGATAGAACTAAAGTGGAGCATAATGGTGCTTCTTAAAATTGCATAAAAGTCGCGTGCCACTTAAGAAGCTCGGAGCGTAGGAGAAACTGATTTATCACTAATCCATTAAAGGAGCTATGTATGTACATATGTACATATGTACTGTGTCGCCTTGAAAGTGAAAGTGGTCTTCTTTCCCAAAATAGGAAAAGAGGACTACTCACTTGCCAAGAGCTTCAGACCAATTAGTCTAACATCCTTCCTGCTGAAAAGCATGGAGAGACTGGTAGAGTTGCACGTGCGAAAAGTTGCCCTTCGAATGCACCCTCTTTCGGCGGAAAATCTTGCGAGACTGCGCTTCAGAACCTAGTTGGGCGTATTGAGTGCGCGCTCGAAAGGAAAGAGTACGCGCTGGGCATTTTCATCGTCATTGAGGGAGCTTTTGATAACGCAACTTTTGACAGCATGTGTAACGCTGCCAGACATCATGGCGTGGATGATGCACTGGTCCTTTGGATCAAAGCAATGCTCATGCACAGGACATTGACCGCTGATGCAGGCCTCGACCAGTGTGTCAAATCTGGCGTAAACAGGGGCTGCCCACAAGGTGGCGTCCTATCTCCGCTGTTATGGTGCATGGTGGTCGATTCCCTGCTTGATGCTCTCAATGCCTCTGGAATCTATGCCTACGCCTATGCGGATGACGTCGCCATTCTTTCTGTCGGCTCATGTTTGGCGACTGTCCGTCGCAAAGCACAGGCGGCGCTAAATGTGATCGATGATTGGTGTACCAGAAATGGGCTGTCAGTCAATCCTCTTAAGACCGATGTCGTTCTCTTTACGAGAAGGAGGAAAAATACTGACATGACTCAGCTGGTACTAAAAGGCACTTCCATCCCGATATCCAAGGAGGCTAAGTATCTAGGAGTCATCTTAGATAGTAAGCTTCTCCGGTCGAAACATGTTGAGTCAAAAACCACCAAAGCGCTGTCAGCTTTCTGGCAATGCAAAGGGGCTTTTGGCAAAATATGGAGTTTATCGCCGGCAAAGGTCCTCTGGATCTACACGGCAATGATAAGACCTATAGTCTCATATGCATCGGTTGTCTGGTGGAACAGACTATAACGCAAACACGTCGTAGCCTCTTTCACCAAACTCCAAAGAACGGTTTGTCTCAGCTGCACGGGGGCTTTTCCCAGCACGCCGGGCGCTGCTCAAGATGTTATGATGAACCCTCCACCTCTTGGTATATTTATCAGAGGGTGTGCTCTGAAAGCCATGTCTCGTCTGAAGAGAAATGGCTTTTGGTACAACTCGCATAGGAATAACGGTGTGCTTGCGCAAGAATTGTCCTGCGACCCCTGTCTCATGGACATGCCTTCTGACGCACTGACGCCCGTTATCCTATTGCAGTCGAGTTTCCATGGCGTCAGGATTGGCTATGGCTGGATACTGAACCTGGAAAGGATAGTCTTCGCATTTTCACGGATGGCTCCAGATCTGGGCAGGGGTCCGGTGCTGGGGTCTTCTTTGAGCGCGAAGACATTCGACTGCACTTCTCCTTAGGAAAATGTGCGTCTGTCTTCCAATCAGAGATATACGCAATCCTAATGGCCATGCACTATGTTGTGAAGCACAGGTGGAAGGGGGAAAGCATATGCGTATGTAGTGACAGCCAAGCTGCACTAAAAGCTGTGTGTAACCCCTTAACTAGCTCCAAATTAGTGCTTGAACTCAAGTCCTTCTTGAACAGAGTCGGTATTGTGAGTTCCATTTAAAGGTTTTCGCTCAACCACCTTATGTAGGTTAATCGAACACCTCGTACAGGTCGGGCGCCGTGGTCGAGTGGGTGTGGGTGTCGGCTAGGGGACATCGTGGGAGGCGAGTTCGCGTCCGCAGGTTCGCCGTGCCACTGGGGGCATTATTTCCTTTTTTTTCTTTTCTTTCTTTTTCTTTTTTTTTTCTTTCTTCTCTTTCCCTTCTCTTCTTCGCCGAACTTTCCCTTACTCGCTTTCCTCCTTGGTCTTTCGCTCTTCTTGCCTCCTCCTTATCTTCGGGAGACCGGCACTCATGGAATCCTTTCGTTCTCTCCGACTGGAAAGTCGTACGATCCGTCACCTTCGCGAGGGCGTACGGTGCTTGATGGCGTGATCGGGCTGGAAGGTGGGAGTAGAAAGCTGAAGGATTGGTGAGTGTCGAAAAAGTCGAGTTTGGGTCGTGGCCGTGTAAGGTGGTCGGGTTTTTTTTTTGGGTCTTTTCGGAGCTAGGTGCTGGGATCGACCGGGAGTGGTGTGAGGGAAAAGCGAAAAAAAAAGGAATAAGTCGGGAGTGTTGATAGGGACGTGCTAGGGAGTAGTTGGGTGCGAATCGAAAAATAAGAAAGAAAAAAACAAAAGGATAAAAAGAAAAAAAGAAAAGGAAAGATAAAAAGTAATAACGCGGGTGTCTACAAAAATAAAAGAAAATAACTTTTCGACGGATATTTTTCGAAAGAAAGATAGAAAGACATAACGCGGGTGTCGACGGGTAAGGAAAACAAAAAAAAAAAAAAAAACGAGAATATCGCGGGTGTCGCCAAGGAACAGACAGAATACGGGAATAAGAAAACGATATATATATACATCGCTCGTGTAAAAAAAAAAAAAAAAAAAGAAAAAAAAACAAACAAAAAAAAAATAATTAAATAATGAAAAAATTTGTGTGTGCAGGTCCAAACATCAACGGACTCTACTATATATAAATTGAATTTGTCTGTAATCGGTATTCAGAAAAACGGTTGTGAATTTGTCGCAACAGGGTGCCTACATTAGCTATTTTCCTTTTTTTTTTGTGAAAATTCGTGTAAATATAAAACAGGAAGAACGGGCGGGTGTAAAAAAAAAAAAAAAAAAAGACATAAAACAAAAATGTCGGGTGTCAACAAAAAAATATCATAAAACAAAAAAAACAAAAGACGGGTGAAATTAAAACACTCGAGAAAAAAAACCGAAAAGTTCGAGTTAGCGGCGACCGAGGTGCGGGTCAGGAGTTCGACGTGCAGCGGGTGCAGGTTCGACCCCAGTGGAGAGGCGGAGCAGCTGAGTTAATTTTTTTTTTCTTTTTTTTTCTTTATCTTCTTTTGTACGTTTTTTTTTTTTTTTTTTTTTGATATATATATGAATTTTTTTTTTGAGATATCATATTTATAATTGTTTTTGTTTATGGAGATATCATTTTTTATAATTTTCCTTTTTTTTTATTTCATATTTATAATCCTTTTTTGTGTGTAGAGAGGCACCGGTGTTAGGGCGTTAGGAGTAATTTTTAAGATTTAGATTAAGGAATAAAGGAAAAAAAAGAATCCAAGAGAGTGATCCAGTTATTTTTATTTATTTTTTTTTTTTTGCTGGTGTTTTTGTGGGAAGGAGCAAGGAGTAGTACCTCGTACTAGCGGGAGCAAGCGGGCTCTAGTACCTCGTCGCGATTCTCGGTACTAGGGTAGATCGTCCACTCGGCCAAATCGCGTGGCGCCCTTGTAACATCTTAACCTACGACCACTCTCGCAGAGTTGGCGGGCGGCCTTGAGGACGATACCGCGGTGAGACGGTAACATCGGAAGACTAAATTCATTAAGGCTTGTATGGGTTCCAGGCCACTCTGGGATCCCAGGAAATGAGACCTCTGACGAACTCGCTAGAATGGGTTCAGAGGAGAACTTCTCAGGACCTGAACCCGCTCTAGGTCTACCTACATCCACGGTAAATTCCTACATTAACGATTGTGTATTTAACACACACAACCGTAGATGGAGGGATTGTCCGGGTTGCAGGATGACTAAGCGCGTATGCCCTGATGTCTGCAAAAAGTCTGCAGCATTCCTCCTGTCTTTAAGGAGAATCGACTGCAGAAGGCTTGTGGGAGTTATCACGGGCCATTACACTTTTGCCAAGCATCTCTACGTGCTCGGCATCAGTGAGACGCCTACCTGTGCTGTATGTGGCGAAGAGCAGGATGATACTGCAGAACATTTCCTCTGTTATTGTCCCGCCTTTGCTCGCATACGGTGGCGGACCCTTGGAGCCGACGTGGTGTGTGCCGAATCCCTTAGCTCTACATCACTGAAGCTCCTTCAAATTTTTCTCCGGAAAACGGAGAAAATACAGTAATGTAAGGTGTCTGTCTGGAGTACAATGGACCAGTGATTGCGTCTGAGTGCTCCAGCGGATAGCAGAAGCCTTCAACAAACAAAAAAAAAAAAAAAAAAGTGTCGCCTTGGAAGAAAAAAATTAGGTCAAAAAACTGTTAAATCACTTGAAGCAAAGTCCTACTCCACCCTGGTCAGATTTATCTGACCCACTTTGAAGCGCTTGGAAAAATAAAAACAAATCTTGGACTAAATTTAAAACTGAAATATCGTTTCATTGTTCTCGGAAAGAGGAAATCTCCATCACCATCGGAGGGATAATACAGTGAAATTATCCTGCTGAAACGTACCGACAGGACAGGGTCTCCTTCGATGGAAATTTATCGTTTCAAATAGATATGTCACAAAAGTTTTTCAGTTTTCTCCTCCTTTCAACAAAAGAAGAATGGAAAGGATACAAAAACGAGTTTGAACGAATCGCAAATATTTTTCCCTCGAACATACATCCACAATCGACGACCACGTTTCACGTTACGCTTAGATGAGTTTACTTTTATTGCTAACAGCACTGCTGTGCGGTTATTGTTGCGGCGTGTGAACTGGGGAAAAAGGACGAAGTAGTACAGCGGATGGACGTTTACTCTTAGACCACAAACCAAGTGACACTATCGCCACGAGTAGCCTTTTGGGCATAGATATCTGTCCATAATGACACTAGTGATTTCCTTCTGCCCTGTATGCATCTATCGATCAAAGAAAAACTTCTATATACCCTTTCTGAGTAGTGTGAGACAGGGAGATAGATATTGGAGCTTCTGAATTAAGTTCAACTGAAAATTGATTTCCTAGTGGTTCTCAAGGTTTTCATATCATTTCTCTACGCGTCCTGGCTGACTTATAGGAGGATGAGGATGAAGACTTTCTTTGAGAAATCGAATTCATAAAAGAGAAAAGAAAAATGTTCACTCGAATAACAACACAGAACATTTCTTCCATTAAATAAAAATCTATATTCGAGCTGGTAGTGGTTCCGATATAAATAGAACAACAACCGTGTCCTTGAGAGCCATTGAAACGTGTCGCTGGAACATGACTTCTTATTTATGTGTACTGTCGAAGCAAGGAGACATTTCGAATTTGTTTTCAACCGATTCTATCCACAAATTACTCGCGCTCTATGTGCACGAGTATCTACTTGTCAAAAGAAAGTCCTTTTATAATGGGAATCGGAAGATGTGAGAATGCTCGTTAAAGCCATTATCCTGGCTGTCTCCTGATCTTCCAGGGATCAGTCATTAAACTGTCACCTCTAGTTTATCCAAGGCCAGATTTCTTTTCTATAGAAAATACAGTGCAAACAGCGCAATAACCAGTGTCTTAGCAATTATGGTAAAAACCACTTGAATGGCCACCAACCCGAACAAAAACCATTTCACTGCCACATACCGTGCTCCACTTTGACTCTAATGCCAACTTACGCACAACTGTCAGCTGTCAGCCGTTGTCCATCATCTACTGTCCACAAATGCGTCTTTACGTTTCACTTCATATTGCAGACAATAAAGCAATTGTTTTGCGTTTTGTCTTACAATGGATAGCCAATGAACTGGTTGACCTACAAACTGGAACATAAATCAATTGGATCCATCCCATCGGCGGATCCGTGTCGACGTTTTGTTTTTCTATTCTTTCCAGTTCTAATCATATCATCAATTCAAAGGTGAAATTCATTCATTCACAAGGTTACTCCCATCTACGTGGTCGACAATTAACTTCCTACACAATCGCCACTGACCATATCCTTATTCTTCTTCTTCTTCTTCGTCTTTTTCTTCTTCATTTAATTAATACTTCGCAATTGCCATTAATCACCCTCACTTTCGCCCCCTCTCTATCTGTGTTGTAGATTTTCATGGAAATCACTTTCTTTGTTTCAGATAGCTACAACGAGTTGGATGACGACAGCATACTACTTTACGTGGATAACAATGACAGCTGGTAGAGGGAGTAGATTAGGACAAAACAGTTGGCTACTCAAAGCTATTGTGATTCTTGCAACGTTTCAGTTGACTAGAACACAATGTCCGTGGCAAAGGGAACTCATAGACCTACAAACGACATGCATATGCTCTTATAACCTTGGCCGAGAGCTATCTGTACAGTGTGACCAGGTAAGTTCTTCACATTTACTCTACCTATCTACAACTTCCACCACAAGATTGATTGATTAATTACCGCCCCTTTCATTTCATTTCAGGTTCATTTTCCACTTCTAATGGATGCCTTAAATAAGTATGCGCGTGACAAGCCAATCGACTTGCTTTATGTGAACAATTCCACGGTAGATGAGCTGCCCGATGATGTATTTGTCAATCTTCGCTTGCACAACGTTCAACTGAGCAGCTGTAGGATAAGGCATATCAACGATGGCACATTCAGGAGTCAAGAGACTGTCCTTAAGAATCTTAATCTTCAGGACAATCTCATCGAAACCGTGCCAATGGGTGCACTCAAAATCTTGTCCATCCTAAATCTGTTGGATTTGTCGAAGAACAGAATAACAACGATCCCGGACAATGCCTTCGTGGGCCTCAACAAATTGTCCACGTTAAAGCTGAATGACAACAATGTGACTCTATCACCCGGTGCCTTTAATGGCCTGGATAAGAGTTTGAAAAACTTAAATTTGAAAGGAACACGCCAGAAACGTGTACCCGAAGCAATTCGTGGTCTCAAATCGCTCGCATTCCTTGATCTATCCCTTAATGGAATCAAAGAACTACCAGGCGTGGGTGGAACACGCACATTCGAAGGCTTGGACTCGTTAACGGCGCTCAATCTTGAGCGAAATCTCATTCAGAATTTGGGCGAAACCGCATTCACAGGTGTGCGGAAAACCTTAAGCTCATTGAGTTTACTCAATAACCTCCTGGCCGAATTTCCCGTCGGAGCAATTCATTCACTTAGGGAGTTACGTGTACTCGACATTGGTTTCAATTTACTTACTGCACTACCTGAGGTTGCGTTCCGTGGCAATCCAAGTATAACACTACTCGCTCTGGATGGCAATCCACTTCCCACTGTGCCCGAGAAAGCTTTCGTGCACCTCAATGCAACCCTTCGAGGATTGTCGTTAGGCGGTCGATTTCTCCATTGCGATTGTAAACTACGTTGGGTTGCCGAGTGGATCAGAAATGGAGATCTTCAGGTAAACAATTTTCAATTCACATTTCCTATGATTAAACACAATATTCGAATTGGTAAACGATTTTCATTTTCAGGTAACATCACGTGAAAGGAATCCACAGTTTTGTGGCACTCCAAGTCGTTTCAGTGATCGCGGTTTCTACTCCATTCAACCGGAGGAATTGACTTGCCCCCAGTCCGAAGTTGATTTGAATGGTCCGGTCGGGGTGGTGGACTCATTGATTCCCCGAATTAAACCGACAATTGCGGCTACAACGACCACAACTGTCCCATCGACTACGACCACAACGACACCGAAACCGACTGCTTCAACAACGACCACAACGACCACCAAATTAGCTCCAACGTCATTCGTAACCGCCCGAAGGACGACAAGTACTACGTTGTCGCCATCGACAACCGAATCAACGCCACCGACAACACTCTTATCCAGTACGACCGCAAGCATTACCACCACTGAAGCTACATCACCTTCCTTGGCAACCACCACACAATCGACTACCGCCACTTTAAGCATTGTAAGTAGCACAATATGCAATTGTAATCGAGGTAGCAATTCATCATCATAACCTTTACAGTCAAAGACTCAGTCGAATAGTCAACAGCATCAAGCGCCATCCTTGTCGACAGGCACCGCACCGATAGCTACTAAAAATCAAGCACAGATGCCAGCATGGCGTCAACAGCAACCAAGTGTATTGGGTGGTGGTGCTGCTGCCTCATCGGTAGCATCCGGTACACCGCACAAACAACAACGTCCACCTCTGGTATTGGGATTCCCAGCGCAACGAGGCACCCGCATTGATGACACCAATGAGGTGCAAGTCAAAAACGCCTTCCGTCAGGACAGTTCGGTCATAATTCAATGGGACTCAGATACGACCAATATACTCGGATTCCGTGTCGTCTATCGTTTGTTCGGGGAGAAGAGCTTCAAGCAAGGACCGCCGCTCGAGTCTAGCGAACGGGAATTTAAGATAAAGAACGTTCCCGCCCAGGAATGCATTATCGTGTGTGTGATTTCGCTCGAAGAGTTACATGTCACCCCGGAAACGGTGCCCTATCAACAGTGTCGTGAAGTACGAACTGTCGCATCACAGACATCGAACATGGACAAGATAACGATAGCGGCGAGTGCGGCTATTTGTGGTACAATTATTGTGGCGGTAATTGTTTTTATTGCAGCAAGCAGGTGAAACAAATATTTTAATTGTCACCAAAGAGTGATGGCGCTTATGTGTGTTTCTTTTTTGTCGTTGCAGACGTTCAAGAAAACTACAGACGTCACAGCAAAAGAGTCCGCTGCCAATTGGTGGTTTGCCTGTGAATTGTTGCGGGCCAGCAGGGAGTCCTGGCCCACTAGGATCTATGGCCACACTGTCCGCCTTCAATAACCACAAGGTGAGGAATATGTATTTATTTTGTTCGTAGCTTACTTCTGACTTAATTGAACGCACAACAAGACAATCTATTGACAATTTTCCAGTTCAAGAAATAACGGTGTGCTCATGTCTGCACGCCTGAAAGCCACAATATGACGTGAACAAACGTCATATCACCCTTTATCGTACACACATGTTACTATCCACAATAGTCACTTGCTTTGCAACACACTTGCGTGTGTTTATTCATTTAACGTTTCGATTTGCCTGACATTACAAGTGGAGCATGAAAAAGTGCACAAAAAAAAGAAAAAAAAAATCAAATTCAATCGATTACAACGACTTTGACATCAATTTACAATTGCTTCCCCCTAAAAATGCCTGATTTATTCCCGTGTGCCGGTAAACAACGAATTACCTTCACGTTCAGTTCGATGATTTTGCAAAGAGCTCCATCCCATTGGGCCATTGGGGTAGTGGGATGGATGGTTTCCGTTTAGTAGAAAAATCCATTTCCAACTTAATTTCTATTTGTATGGTACATATGAGCGATGTGTGTCTCCCGTGTCTTATGCTACGTTTGTTTGCGTTTATCTAACAGGAGTGGGATCAAGTATCGGCTTATAGCAGTAGATCTATACCAAGGCCAAGGATATATCCAATGGATAATCAAGAAGATTTAAGGAGTCACTTTTCGGGTATGCCAGGCAAGGTTGGCAAGGCTAGGTGAGTTGAGTTGGTGAAAAAAATTAACCAAAAACCAAAAACAAATTGGTAAAGGCAAAAGGATAGGAAAGGGAGTGGCGCATACTTTATTTACGCTTGAAATGATTTTCATTTCTTTTGCTTTTTTTTTTTTTTAATTATTATTTTACCATTAAACACATATACACATATCGGGGGGGATGTCATAGTGACCATACATTTGACATCTCTTCATCACACCATCGATAAACCACATTCATTCATGACAACGAACGAAAACAAAACAAAAAAAAAAAAAAACAAATCTCTTTCGACTTCAGATCCATTGCCGATGGCCAATCACAGCACAGCTTTTCTAACAACTCACATCGCGGATATCTGGGCACTGCGTTCCCAACAAATTTAGTTAATTCAAGACCGGAATTAAGACAATCACGTCAATCGCTTGCGGCCGCATCTGAACGAATGTCGCGTGCATCGTATGCGGGTTCGATTCATGGTCCGACAAGCATTGCGTCCAGTTCACGACGCTCACGACCGCGATCTAGATCGCGAGATCATCTCAATGGGCCACATATTCATAGTCATCGACCAGGAAGTCGGTAAGTGGGCTGACGCACTGGATAAGCTCTGTGAAAACAACATTACCGCACAACCTACTCCTACTACTACCACTACTATTGTACTACTAAATCTAAGACCGATCGATATACGACTGTAATACTGTTAACAACGAACCAAACTAACAACTAATTAACAAATTAACACGATTTTTCATTTCTGTTCTATTAACTTTTCATCTCAAAGTTTCTCTTTTTAATCGCCTCCTTTTAACGCGCTTCGATTAACCTACACTCGTATCTCCTTACCTGCGCTCTCATCTTCTCAGCGACTTTCATTCTCACTTTATTCTATTTTTTACTTTTTTGTTTTCTTCCTCGAATTATTTTTGATTTGTTTTTCTTTTCACTCTACTCCCGTGCACGCGAGAAGAATTCGATGATGCTTTAAGACCGGTCTAGATAGATTCATCTTTTATCTTTTTATTTTTTGAACTTAAAAACAAAACCAAACCAAAAAAACAAAACAAAAAAAAATACAAAATCTCTGTAGATACTCGACCACCGGATCGACGCATACTCTAAATAACTATTGTGACACATCGGATAATTGGACTGAGAACGACATGGAGATTTATATGGCTAGAAATCCAACGACACGCAATGGATTGGTGCCATTATGAGGGCGGGTTTTGTTATCCTGATATTTCGATGTTGTATTAAATTTGGATGAGATTTTCTGACGGTACGTTTCTCGGCCACGATCGATTGCGCGGCCTTTAAAACAGGATCATCAGCAGCAACGTCATAATACGATATGTCACAATCATCATCACCATCGTCATCATTTTCATCATCAACGCCAGTATCTTCAACAACAACAGCAGCAGCAGCCGCAGAGTCGAAGACAAACACTACCGCCAATACGTTGTACATCACCACCGGATGTTGTACCACGTCCAACAGCCTTTGTCACTCGAACTTCGTCTAATAGTTCGATTACTATAACATCAATGAAGCCAAATGCCTTTGCCGCCGATGATCAATTAGGTGAGATTGTGGTCGAGAATTATTTCGACGAGTACGATAGA
Source organism: Eumerus sabulonum (assembly GCA_951905685.1). Taxonomy (NCBI): domain Eukaryota; kingdom Metazoa; phylum Arthropoda; class Insecta; order Diptera; family Syrphidae; genus Eumerus; species Eumerus sabulonum. The sequence continues at coordinate 103,792,822 of OX645063.1, forward strand.
CAGGAAATCCGCCATTTACGTGCGATACAATTCAATACATTTGACTCTTCAACGACAGAGTCACATTGTAATACTACTACTACTACTACTAATACTAGCAATAGCAATAGCACTAGCAATAATAATTATATTTTTTTGCATTCCGGTACTAGCAGTAATCTAGCTGATAAAACCTCTAACGTCACTTATGATAGACTAAGCAAATTCAATTTAAATCTAAATCCCGAAACACTCAACACCAGCAGTAAGGCGCCTTTGAACGTATTCAATGACGACACCTATATCTAATAGATATATCCCCATCTAGTAATGCGTGCAATTACATACATATACGAGTAGATACATTTTATTTTTTCCTTTAAATTTAAATAATGCGCTGCTAAAATATCAAAAAAAAAAAAAAAAAACAAAATGCCAATGCCATCGTTAATCTTGTGCACTTCCGCCATGAAACTACACATTCCCAAAAAACAGAAACAAAAATATAAAAAATTCGCTTGAGTGTCGTTCGAATATCTAAGTAGGGTACTAACACACCTTATATAAGTTGTAGCCAAAACAGCAACTATGTATTATAAATATTAAGGACATATCCTAGTGTAGTAGATATAAAGATTAAAACGAATACTTGTTTTCTGGTAGCTAAAAACTAAACAAAACAAGACGATGTAGGTGCTAAAAAGTTAATTAACACTAAAATGTAAAATGTTAGTTAGTACGGGATACATCTATTCTTTCAGCTTTTTCGTTTCTTCACTTTTCTTTTATTTCGTATTTCATTCGTATCTTTATAAAATAATCAAAAATATATAAATAAAGTTTGTACGGAATTTTAATTTTGGTTTTCTGATTTTTCTTTTATTTTTATTTTTTATGTTTTTTATAATTTTATTTTAAACGAAAAAATAAAATACCGACACACGCAGCAACAATGGGTATGGAAATGTCGCCGAATCATTAGACCTAATTCAAGCAAACGCCGATTTTTCTTTAAACAGAAAAATTAAAATTAAATTTAAAATAGAAAGAAATAGTTTTTAAAAAACCGGTCAAGTGCGAGTCGGACTTGCGCACGAAGGGTTCCGTACCATCTGTATACATAAATATGAAAGAGACTTTGTATGTTACCTCATCAAATGACAGATCTTGGTGGCAGGCAGGATTTTTTGGATGAAAATCATGTCTGTTGTATGGGAGCCCCCCTTAAATATTCATTTTGTTCTGTTTTTAGCATTTGTCGTGGTAGCGGCAACAGAAATACATCATCTGTGAAGATTTCAACTGTCTAACTATCACGGTTTATGAGTTACAGCCTGGTGACAGACGGACGGACGGACAGCGAAGTCTTAGTAATAGGGTTCCGTTTTACCTTTGGGTACGGAACCCTAAAAAGATACATCGAGCATAAATTCACAAAACGTGGATCTATTTTTTTGGAGCTTATGTAAAAGCTAAGCATGGAGCTGCTGCATTTATTTTTGGAGCGAGGCTCCTTAACACCCCAAAAATGTATTTCGTTGACAGACTACTCCTCCTAAACGCTTTGACGGATTTTGACCAATTTAGACATGTCAATAGAAGGCATCGAGGGGAAGGTTTTAAAAAAAGGTTTAAATAAAATCAAAAATCGGACATACCATCGAGGAATAATCACCGAAAACGTGTCCCATAGACTTAACATTAGAAATCACGCGCATCCGCATTTTTATAATAAAACAACGCAGAAGGCTTTAAGCGATTTTAACCAAATTTGGCCCTACGCTAGCTGGTGGTCATCGAAAACAGATGGTCTGTTTTCAATTGTTGGTGGTAATTGAAAACAGACCATCTGTTTTCGATGACCACCAGCTAGCGTAGACCCCATGGACGAATTAACATAGAACCACAAATCTTTTTACTATCGATAAAGAAACTCAGTTACCATCTTTTAAGGGTCCGCTAAACATCAAAGTTTTTCTAATGCATTACTGTCACCGTATTCGTATCAGAAGATACTACTTTGCTTAGATTATGATTGCTCACGCGCACTGATAAAATAATAGACGGAGTTTTAAAATGGATCGCTTTGCTCCAACTTGGATGAGTTGCGACCCACCTAGTATTAGTACCGCACACGCAGAGTATGAATTTGAAGTGACCATATACTATGACCTGCTTTGAAGAGCTCAGCAGGGAGTTGGTCTACGCCAGCAGCTTTATTCGAGTTGAGTTTCGATATGGCGATCTTGACTTTGTCAAGTTCAATGGGACGGAATTCTCTGCGATCTTCATCGTTAAGACATGGATCATTCTGCTTGACAGCGGTATATTGACTAACATCACAGTCTGCAGAAGTGGTTTTTCCATACTCTCAGCATCGATTGCGATTCTACTCTAGGTGTTCCTTCTCATCCCTACAGGCTTCCGTTCTGGCTTTATAAACTTGTCATTTTCATTTTATCTGCTGATTAGACATTCGAACGTCATGGCTGCAGTAACCATAGTATTTAATGTGAAAAATCTTTATTTATTCTTTCAAATCAATTTTGTCGACTACAAAGTAATCCTCCATGATGGTTAGTGGCGGGGACCACTTAGACCACGATAGGTCCACTGTGCTGCCACTTGAGTCGGTTTGGTGACCGTTATGCTTTGAATAAACTTCGATAGTTTGCTGATCTCCGTTTCGGATAGATCCCCCAGTTCGTCAAGGAAGTACATATTCTCCCGGAAATCGATGAGTCTAGGGCAGGGAAATTGCGCATAGGAGATTCGATGGAGGATCCTCCTCTTCTTTATCATGATACCTACCGCAAGTCATTATATTACTACTTACTTACTTAGGTGGCGCTAAAGTGGGGTGGCCGTGGTGCAGTGGTTAACATCATCGACCGTCGAGCGGAAGGTCTATAGTTCAAATTCACTTCATAGCCAAGAAAAAGTAATTCCTTTAAGGACAATTTGTATGCAACGCAGTTGTGAATGGAAAGTGACCAGAGGTACTGCAGCAGACATAACACTCACAGTATATGGTCAACTGAAATTCATCCTCTGCGTATGCAATACTAAAAGTGTGCGAACGAATTACTACGGACTATAACCAACGCGGAATTTAGTCGGCTCTCGTCGTATCTAGGACAACCACCCCTGAGAGTAGTGAACGAACATCAACGACCCAAACCATCTGCGCTCTGCCCAGGTTGTGTGACAAACATAACAAGCCTATGACTCTTGAACCTGCGCGAATTATAAAAAAGGCAAAAAAAAGGCGTTCTGGAAATAACCATAACCTCAGTTTTGTCCACGTTAACGAGGTGAGGACAACTAAGTCATCCGCAAAGAAAAGATGGCTTACCCTCAACTCTTTCAATATGAAACATTCCTCGCCTCGACTGCGCTGCAACATCCAGTCCATATATATAATGAAAAGGAGAGGTGACAAGACATATCCTTGGCAAAGTACAACGCCCACGGTGAAAGGTGTTGATTTACTACCGTTAACTCCAACACAGCCGCAGCAGTTTGTGTATAGAGACTGAATGTCACTAGGGGACCATCAATCCCATATTCCTGCAGAACACTTCAAAGTTTAGCTCGAGGAACTTGGTCATATGCCTTTTCTAAGTCTACAAAACAACTGTAGATCGGTTTGGCGTACTTCCAAGCCTTCTCGAGTGTTAGACCGAACAGCTGGACGGTTGTACTTCTGCCGTGACGAAAACCGCACTGTTCATCCCACATCCTGGATTCGACCATAGCTCTAGAATGCATATCTAACACCTTAGTGTAAACTTTACCAGAGAAATATGCCCCTGTGGTTGGAGCACTGTATTTTATCACCCTTTCTGAAAAGAGGGACAATAACCCCAGTCTGCCAATCGCTAGGTGTCTCACCGCCGCGTTCCCAGTATACCTTAACGACACGAGAGAGCCGTAAGACTCCCTTTTTACCAACACCGGCAAATTTGTCAACTTTAAGCCAACAATCGCTAAAATTACTTCCTCAATCGTTAGACTATTCTCTGCCCCACTCAAGACTACAGAGCCGGCGAATGGTTTGCCAGAAAACTTTTTCGCAGATCTATGGTCTCTTGCTAACTTCAGCCGCCATTTTACCTTTCACTGTTAGGTCGTGGTTGCCTACATCAGAACGTAGTGCTATTACGTCTTCATTTACCTAGCTTGAATAAAAGGATTTCGTTTGGCCAACATAGATATCGGGATTGACGATCATCGATTTATATCTTCCTTTATGATAGACCACTGGCGTGAGTTTTTTTTTTTTTTTTTTAATATTCTACGGGATTTATGACAGCTGTTCCTACCGATCCTTTTATTCCAATTGTCCGCTGGATCTGTCAAAAACTTAAGATCCAATCAAGTAAGCTTCTAGCACAGTACAAAGTGTCAAATGGCAAAATCACACAGAATCGGACTTTACACTCCAGATGGTAAGTGTGTTACTGCAACACACCAAAAGGTGTGTTTTCATTATAGACCTTTTTATGCGATTTAAAGTGTGTTATTATGAAAGCACTGTGTCGCAGTGGGTAGTGTGTTGGCCTCTGACGCCGATGACACGGGATCGAATCCCGACACAGCCATGTCATCCAACGTGTTTTTCACGGTGTTTCTCCTCAGCGGGGTTCTGAAAAAACCCCCTGTAGTAAAATTGTCATGAAAAGCTTCTCGGAATTCGCCGTTCGGATCCGGCAATCAACTGTACGTCCCTTTCGCCTATGGGAAAATTAAATCACACACAACATGGGTGATTGAGAGAAGCTCGGCTTAGGTCATTCATGGGCTGTAACGCCAGGCTGTAACATACATTATGAAAGCACACAAAAAGGGAAATTCCCAACTACAATGCAATCTTGCCAGAAAGCAAATAAGCAAATTGCGAACCGGACCCATGGTATAATGGTTAACCTTAACAGACTGGACTCTCAACTCAGTCCACCTTTCTCAGCGAAAAAAAAAAAAAAAAAAACAAAACAAAACACTCATCTAGACCTCGCTCTCCGAGCATTTATCGCTTCGAGGCTCATCAAGCCTCAATTGAATTGATTACTTATTTTTGTTGTGAAGCAAGATCATGATGAACATGCCATCCGGCTTGAATGACCAATGTAGAATGGGCAAAGAGAGAGAAAGAGAGAGAGAGACACTTAAGGTGTCCTTAGAGTTTTTATTCATGACACGCAATAGAACTTGTCATACATAGTTTTAACACGAATAAGTGTCTCGAATTTCAAAGAATCAAACGTCTTAAGTGACACATTTTTTCTTAAAGTGTGTCGAATGACACACTTGCTGCGTGTTGCTTAACACACTAACATTTGCAGTGCAATGCCGCGACTTCCCTTCTCGGATCAAATTTGAAAAATTAATGGTTGCCTTGCACAAATCAAGTCTTATGTCAAAGCTTCTATCAAAAAGCAACTCCCAAAGCTATGCCCTTAGGAGCAATATACCAAAACTTGAATGCAATGCTCCTCTCCCAAATAAAATGTGTGCTCCCTTCAAGCATTTGAAACTTAAGTGCCCTCCAAGGTCCATAATCTACACACATCTGTACCTACATACGTACATAAAAATCTAAATAATTCGGCAAGTTATGCGGTTCAAGTTCACAAACCTGTCAATTATGGTCGTCAGCCATTTGTGTACTAGTGTAATAGTGACGAAAAAGATTGCTACTTCACTCAACAGATGTTTGCACACAAATTCCCATCTGGGAAAGGCATACAGTAATTCTTTATCATTATTATCCAAAAGACAAATTGTCCTCAGTACGAGTAGTCGTAGTCGGTCGTCATGCCCGTTGTCCTTGCTGCGTATCGCAAACTCAAAAAAATAGTTCAAAGGAATTCCCATTAGTCCTTCATTCGCTCCGGTCTCAGTCAAAAAACAAAAAAAAGGACTAAAAAAAGCATGTGGTAAAAACAAAAAAAAAATATGAAAACCTCGAGTACACTAGTCGTATACAGAAGGACTTTTTCGAGCAATGATGGAACAAAACTTTGCACTTTGTCGGATAGTTAAACCAATGGCACACAACGGTATGGCGAAAATAACGACTACCGAATCCCGGCAAGTACAATAAATGGGAAAACCGAGGTTGAAACAAATTACAAGACAAACGGGCAGGGGAGAAGAACAATTGAAATAAATGTTAATAAGGATTCAAGTTGGGGGGAAATAGTTGACGACAATCCATGCGTGTTCGGTATACCTAACGCTAGTATCTTTTTTTTTACCAAAAACCGTACTTTTCGCCCAAGTTATACTACGGGAGGTTTTGCCAGTACCCCGCCGAGGAGGGACGCCGCGAAATATACATTCGATGGCGTTGGTGTTATCGGGATCCGAGCTCGCTCATCGTGCGCCAGAGTCCAACACACTAACCACTGCGCCACGGCGCCCTTGGGGTGCTATCACAAAATGCGATAAACTGTCAAAACAAAGAAAAATGACAGCTTGGCTTGCTTTCATAGCAGGCTAAAGATAGTAGGAGATAAAGCAGGCTATATCTCGCAGGCTATGGATTAATCGCCGCTATGGCGGTCTACACTAGCGATAACGATAGTCTGCTTCGACGCAGGCTATGAATTTATCGCCAGTGGAGACGGCGTGTTAAATATCCGTTGGAGATTTGGATTTTTCTGTGGCGGTTGCATTGTACTTGTTTTTTGATGCAATGTTTTGAAGCAATTACGGCTTCGATTTGAGATATTTGAAGAAGTCAGGAAAAGTATACTTCAAATTGCATTTGATGGTCGGAATCGCCTTCAATGTTTCCACTTCTAATCGAGTTTTTTCTGACGTCCAAGTTTTGTTGACTGCAGCTAAAAATTCGTTCCACCGACGATGAAGTTCCTGGCAAGCATAAGATGTATTCAACGATCGTAGCAAATTCATTGTAATCTCAATCGGTGTTTTTTAGATGATTGAATGATTGTGGTACAATCCGACAACTTGTCTCCTCCTTCCATTGCTGCTAAATGTTTTTTCAAATCCGATGCAAAATGCGATTTTATAATTGTACTGGTAGAAGCGGCATTTAGTGCGTCTTGATGTTTTTTAGGGTTCCGTACCCAAAGGTAAAACGGAACCCTATTACTAAGACTTCGCCGTCCGTCCGTCCGTTCGTCTGTCACCAGGCTGTACCTCATGAACCGTGATAGATAGACAGTTTAAATTTTCACAGATGATGTATTTCTGTTGCCGCTACCACGACAAATACTAAAAACATACAACAGACATGATTTTCATCCAAAAAATCCCCTTGGTCACATACTGAACTAAGGTTAGTCGACAATATCCCACAACCAGTAGCAAACTTCCCACTTTTGATCTCTTTTGTGTCTTTGATGAATTAATCCTAGCTGCAAACCTTTTTCCCATATTTCCCATTATTGTTATTCACCTTTTCACATCGTTTCATGCCTGTTTCACAATGCTTCTACACGGCGACGCGACAGCGCAACTACAAACGCCGTAGCTGTCAAATCCATATTCATTCAATGGAATCATATGGAGTAAGTCACATAGGCACATATGTAGTCGTGTCGCAGCGCTGTAATTTCGAAAATTTGAAAAACTGTGGCTACTACACGGCGTTGTGCCATTTCGAATTCGACATGGGAGGAATACGTTTGATAACTTGGTCTAACCCAGCACCTTCTTCTGGTTAAAGCAACCGCACATGTTAGCAATAATGTTTTTTTCAAATTATTTTGATCCCTTTATAACCTAAATTCAGTTTCAATCTTCGAATTTTTTACTGATGCCAACTTCACTCTATAGAATTCACCTCCAACTTCACTCACAGAAGTAACCGCGCTGTCAAAAAAACGCCGATGAAAGTAGCTCCATCGTGTATTGACTGAACGACTTTACAACCACAGCAAACGGCAGCGTTTGTAGTTGCGCTGTCGCGTCGCCGTGTAGTAGCATTGTGAAACAGGCATCATCATACAAAAAATGTGATGACTGATGAGGTAACATACATAGTCTCTTTCATATTTATATATACAGATGGTACGGAACCCTTCGTGCGCGAGTCCGACTCGCACTTGGCCGGTTTTCTTGCTTTTATATGACGACAAATATCAGCGTTACCGCCGTTTGCAATGTCCCTTATTCCACGGCGCGTTTTTAGTACAGATTGAAATAAGTGCGAAAGAGATGGTCAGTAAAACAGAAATACACTGACACAGTAACGCGTGGGTAGCTACTTCGTGCGGCTTTTTGACATTTGCTTATCTCCTTTTCTTTGTTCTGCGATGTCACTTCACTCCTGTTTTAGATTTGAAAGTGTACGTTTAGATGCCATTCTTACTTTTCAAATTTCACCACCGGCTAACGATAATGAAATGTAAAACGAAATGTCAAAAAAAAAAAAAAAAACGCACACTGCTGCGAAATGAAAAAAAGCTCCATGGAATAACTCTTGCTGCTCGGAATGTCAGTCCAAAAGGAAATCACCGAGACCTGGACGTCAAAGAGACGCGCCGTGGAATAAGGGACAATGGAAAAAATTCTTCTTCTTCTTAGTGGGCGCTACAGTTCGGGGTGATCCTGGGCCTCAACCAACATGCCCCTCCATCTAGCACGATCTTTCGCTAGCCTTTTCCATTGCCGCATACCCAGTTGGCTGAGGTCCCCTTCCACCTTTGTGGACCCCAGGGCGCCCGTCCTCTGCCCCCCTCTGCCTATACAAACGTTCTGGCCGAGACGTCGGTGTTGAGCGTCCTTTTTTGATGACAGCATATATTTAGTTTTGTCCTCGTTTACTGCCAAACCAATTTTCGCCGCCTCCGTCTCAATACTCGTAAACGCCTCATTGACATCTCGCTGTGATCTACCTATTATGCCAATATCGTCGGCGTATGCAAGGAGTTGCGAGGATTTGAAATAGATTGTGCCTCTTCTATTGGCCAGTGATTTTTGCACAATCATTTCCAATATGATGTTGAAGAAATCACACGACAGCGCATCGCCCTGCCTAAATCCTTTTTTGACATCAAAACTATCGGTAAGGTGTTCACCGATTCGGATGGAGCAGCGAGCATTCTCCAAAGTCATCCTGCATAGTCTGACGAGTTTACCAGGTATGTCAAAGGTAGACATAGCGTTGTATAGCTCGTCTCTAATTACGCTGTCGTATGCGGCTTTGAAGTCGACAAATAGGTGGTGAGTGTCGACTTGAAATTCATTGGTTTTTTCCAGGATCCGCCGTAGTGTGAAGATTTAGTCGATGGTGGACTTCCCTGGCCTGAATCCGCACTGATAAGGACCTATCAGCTTATTTACAAAAGGCTTCAGGCGTTCACACAAAACGGCAGAGAAGATTTTGTAGGCGATGTTAAGGAGATTTATTCCTCTATAGTTGGCGCAATCAGAGGGGTCTCCTTTTACCTCCGCACTTTTTGCGCAAAACATCTCTTTCATTTTTTGTTTTTTCGAGAAAAGGATATGTACTTTTCACGAAGTTTTACGCTGAATGTGTTCATTCTTCTAGGCGTTCTTTAAAATGAACAAACAAAACAAAACGAGGCGACGCGCTCCGAACAACAATGAATAATGACTGGACAATGAACACTTTGCTGATCGTTGTTTGCATACAGAAATAACAGTGAATAGTGGCTCCGTGTTGCCACTGTCTAGTCTAACAAAATCCTTTTCAATAACTGTAATTCGAACTCCAGTTTTTGGAAAAATATTCGCCAGATTGGTATTCACTCAAATAAAAGATTGATAACCGATGTAATTGATGTACAAGAACTAAACTCCAATTTCGTACGACGTTCAGTAAATACGAGTACATCAAATGTAACACCTACACTGGCCCCTTCTACGTCCTTGTGCAATCAATCTAACTTTTTCATTTTCTGTGGTGTCGATGAAATCTTCGTTGGTACGAGTATCTTAAATGTAAAATCCAAGGCTATAGGACCAGATGGCATTCATCCGGACTTCGTAAAAATACTTCTTCCGCTCGCGCTCCATCATATCACCCACATATTCAACACTATTCTTACAACATAAATTTTTCCTGATAGCTGGAAAATTGCAAAAGTCATACCACTACCCAAGGCATCAATATCCCGAAAAGTTGAATATCGTCCTATCGCGCTACTTCCTTTCCAAAGTAAAGTTTTTGAATGCATTGCAAGCCAACAAATTAAAAAACACCTTAATCGCTCGAAACTAATTACAGAACTCCAATCGGGTTTTCGCTCTAAGCATAACAGCACTACCGCCCTACTTAAAGTATCTGACGACATCCGTGCCGGTTTGGATGGTGATATGGTGGGAATAATGGTATTTTTGGACTTTTCAAAGGCCTTTGATTGTGTCGACCATAACATACTTCTTTCTAAACTTAGTACGGAGTTTCGGTTCCAAAGTTCCTCTTGTAAACTCATTAGATTACTGTTACTTCTAATCCAATTCACTCCTTCGCTGACGACAGTACCCTCAGCTTCTCATATTCGCTCACCAGTTTACGACCCTGCACTTCGGTTGTAGATAATGAGCGGCAGCGTATGTTAAGCTCATTAAATTCCGATATCGACAGCATCATCCAATGGGGTAAAAACAATAGAGTGGAATTTAATGCTTCCAAAACACAATGCTGTCTCTTGTCGTTAAAGCGTATAAATAACCCGCAGCCATTATCCATGAATGGCACTTGCATCTCAGAAACTGAAAAGCTTTCCATCCTGGGTATGAGTGTTGCTCACAATCTTAATTGGAGCGACCATATATTCAGTGTCGCCAAGAATGCTGCGAAATGCCTAGGATTCTTATACAGATGCAAGAAATATTTCTCACCCTTAGATCTGGCTACAATCTATAAGGCGTTCATTCGCCCCAAATTAGAGTTTAACGCTCATGTCTGGTCCGGTGCTTCCAAGACCTCACTGCACCTACTAGACAGAATACAAAAACGAGCCATAAAACTGATAGGTGACTCCAGCATTGCCAAAACATTAGACTCGCTGGAACACCGCAGGAATGTTACCTGCCTCTCCCTGTTTTATCGTTACTACCACCAAAAATGCTCTGATGAAATAGCCAGTTGCATTCCGCCCCTTCAACATTTCTCCCGCAATACACGTCTCTCTAGGAATGCTCACCAATATACTCTGAAGCCCGCTTTCGGACGTACTGTCAAATATAGAGAATCTTTCATTAACCGAACCACACGAATCTGGAACTCCTTGCCGGATTCGGTTTTCCCCCCTCAATGCAACATGCAAGCATTTAAGATCAATGTCCATCGGCATCTCCTCTATTCCTCTTCCTCTCTACCTTCTGCCCGCACTGTGTCACCGACATAATAAGGTTATTAGACCTTGAGTGCGCGCAAATTATTAAAAAAAAAAAAAAAAAAAAAAAAAAAAAGATCGTATCTCTCAAATCGCTCGCAATATGTGTCATTCAATGGCACTTGTTCTACGTGTTTATCAGTCCTCTTAGGCGTTCCACAAGGCTCTGTCCTAGGTCCCCTCCTATTCTCTTGTTTTATCAAGGATATTTCAACATGTTTTTCATACTGTAACTACCACATTTATGCCGATGACGTCCAAATGTATTGTATGTTTCCAAGACAACAATGATCTCAAGCAATAAATCGCTTAACTAGCGAGTTGAATAATGTTTATATGTGGTCTAAACTTAATAGACTAGGCCTTAACCCTCCAAAAACAAAAGCTTTAATCATCGACAGACGTAGGCAACCATTCACATTTCCGCCACTTCATATTAATGAGTCTCCTATTGATAACGTTGAGCATTACAAACCTGGGTATCTTCTTTACATCGAATGTCAGCTGGAAGTTGCATATAAATAATGTTGTTTCTAAAGTCTACGGTGCTGTCCACGGACTTAGTCCCACAGTACACTTTCTACCAAAAAATGTATCTGATAAACAAATAAATTAAATTAAACTAAATCAAATTAACGTTTTACATTGCGATGTGTATTCACAATTATTTGAATTTCAATGCATTTGAAAATTAAGATGCAAATATTTTCTTCAGTGGAAAAAACAGTACTTTTTGCGAAATCAACAGTATTATGCTCCAAAAAGCAGTGTAACCCCTTGTAACCCTGGTAGTTACCAGTTGGGCGTCAGCTGTAGGCTGACAAAAAAAGACGTTGGTTTCCCTATACAATTCTTTATTTTTAATCAAATAAAAGAATTCCACGGAAACCCCAAAAGATTTAAAGGGCCAAATGACCAACCGAAGTTGTTCAATCCGTCCACCCGCCAAAAAAAAAACAACAATCTTGCTAGTAGTATAGCTCCAAAGAAAGGCTTTGTATGCTTACACTATCTTCGCAAGACTGCCAATCTAATCCTATTCGCGTCGCTCTTTTATACACACAATTGAAACGGTACTTTGTTAATTCTTTATTGACACACGTTCAATTGTGTGCATAAAGAGACAACACGTCACATGTCATTGAAATGCTGCGTTTACATGGGAGGGTTGTTCCCTTTTTTTTTTTTTTTTGGTTAATTCAAAGAAATAATAACAAAAGAATAAAATAATAAAAATAACAAAGTAAACAAAATTAACAAAACGCTGGAAAAATATGATGTCTGCTACAGCAGTACGCAGATCTTGGGTCAAAAAAACAGTACTGTACTGCGAAAAATAGTACGGATACGAGCCTTAGGTATACCGTAATATCGCAACAAAACGTTTTTTGTTTTCTCTTTTAAATATTAATTTTTATTTTTTGTTTTCTTTAGCATAATGAGTATGTATCTCTTGTAAATAAATAGATAAATAGAGAAAGATAAAAACCTAAAACCACAAACGTAGATTTAAGACGAATCGATGGGCATGTGTAGAAAAATGTCGGTCCCAATCGCATTCAAAGCAAATGAACACAGTTGAGAGTTAACGTTAATATTAAATTGAATTGTTAAGCATACATATAAGGGAATATCTATTCTAATAACAAACAAAATCTAGATAATAAGGCGCAGCTAGTAGAACAATGTTTAGTAAACAAAAACTGCTATACAAAAATTCAATAATTCACGCAAAAAACACGTTAGATTTAGCTATGAAATGTTACAAGGACATTACACCAATCTGCAATGAAATGCAACTATAAGATACTATTAATGGGAACAACTTGGCAATGTAATCAATTGCCACATAGAGATTAAGTAGACGGAATCGAATGAAATAGCACTTTGTATCGTACATGTACATATTGGCAACTAGAGAGTAGATGCAAACTTATCAATATTCAAAACTGCCTTAGCACACGAGTAAATTAAAATTAAATTGAGAACTTCAATTAAAATTATTTAGAATAAGACGTATGTAATGGTATGGAGGTGTGGAGCATAGTTGGTAGTTTTAGTGGAAATGTACGTTTCGGTTTTGTTATGATCGTTTGCCAAATGTAACCATCGATTATTGAGAGCAATTTATAGCTATACAGTGTACTTGGGGTTCTAGGATTCATCTAATCGATTATAAACGGATATATTTTTAATAAAGGCTTTTATGTTTCCGTGGTTATTTCCACGCCAGTCGTTTTACTTTCCGGTCAATGGATCATTTCTGTTTTTTTGTGAAATAAATTATTTGATTATTAGTAAGATGGACTTAAAGTGGTTTTAATGAAGACATTATGACAGGACCCGACAACGATGAAGGATGATAATAGTAATGAAGACTTCTATAATCTCATATGAGCCCCAGCTAGTATAGCACTTGCTCACATACCCATTCCTTGGCGCACAGTGAAAGCAGTCTTCATTCCCAAAATTGGAAAAGAAGACTACTCACTTGCCAAGAGCTTCAGACCAATTAGTCTAACATTCTTCCTGCTGAAAAGCATGGAGAGACTGGTAGAGTTGCACGTGCTCAAAGTTGCCCTCCGAATGCACCCTCTTTCGGAGATGCATTATGCTTACCAGCGCGGAAAATCTTGCGAGACTGCGCTTCAGAACCTAGTTGGGCGAATTGAATGCGCGCCCGAAAAGAAAGAGTGCGCGCTGGACATTTACATCGACATGGAGGGAGCTTTTGACAACGCAACTTTTGACGGCATGTGCAACGCTGCCAGACCTCATGGCGTAGATGAAGCACTTTTTTTTTTTTTTTTTTTTTAAATAATTTGCGCGCACTCAAGGTCTAATAACCTTATTATGTCGGCGACACAGTGCGGGCAGAAGGTAGAAAAGAAGAGGAATAGAGGGGATGCCGATGGACATTGATCTTAAATGCTTGCATGTTGCATTGAGGGGGGAACACCGAATCCGGCAGGGAGTTCCAGATTCGTGTGGTTCGCTTAATGAAAGATTCTCTATATTTGACAGTACGTCCGAAAGCGGGCTTCAGGGTATATTGGTGAGCATTCCTAGAGAGACGTGTATTGCGGGAGAAATGTTGAAGGGGCGGAATGCAACTGGCTATTTCATCAGAGCATTTTTGGTGGTAGTAACGATAAAACAGGGAGAGGCAGGTAACATTCCTGCGGTATTCCAGTGAGTCTAATGTTTTGGTAATGCTGGAGTCACCTATCAGTTTTATGGCTCGTTTTTGTATTCTGTCTAGTAGGTGCAATGAGGTCTTGGAAGCACCGGACCAGACATGAGCGTTAAACTCTAATTTGGGGCGAATGAACGCCTTATAGATTGTAGCCAGATCTAAGGGTGAGAAATATTTCTTGCATCTGTATAAGAATCCTAGGCATTTCGCAGCATTCTTGGCGACACTGAATATATGGTCGCTCCAATTAAGATTGTGAGCAACACTCATACCCAGGATGGAAAGCTTTTCAGTTTCTGAGATGCAAGTGCCATTCATGGATAGTGGCTGCGGGTTAGTTATACGCTTTAACGACAAGAGACAGCATTGTGTTTTGGATGCATTAAATTCCACTCTACCCCATTGGATGATTCTGTCGATATCGGAATTTAATGAGATCAACATACGCTGTCGCTCACTACCTACAACCGAAATGCAGGGTCGTAAACTGGTGAACGAATATGAGAAGCTGAGGGTACTGTCGTCAGCGAAGGAGTGAATTGGATTAGAAGTAACAGACAAGAGATCATTTATAAAAATAAGAAAGAGTGTCGGAGACAAAACGGAGCCCTGGGGAACACCGGCATTTACAAAGTGAGTATCAGACTTGAATCCGTCCAAAACAACTTGAACTGAACGATTCGAAAGGTCCTTTGGATCAAAGCAATGCTCATGCACAGGACATTGACCGCTTATGCAGGCCTCGACCAGTGTGTCAAATCCGGCGTAAACAGGGGCTGCCCTGAAGGTGGCGTCCTGTCTCCGCTGTTATGGTGCATGGTGGTCGATTCTCTGTTTGATGCTCTCAATGCCTCTGGAATCTATGCCTACGCCTATGCGGATGACGTTGCCATTCTTTCTGTCGGCTCATGTTTAGCGACTGTCCGTCTCAAAGCACAGGCGGCGCTAAATGTGATCGATGTTTGGTGTACCAGAAATGGGCTGTCAGTCAATCCTCTTAAGACCGATGTCGTTCCCTTTACGAGAAGGAGGAAAAATACTGACATGACTCATCTGGTATCTAAGGAGGCTAAGTAACTTGGAGTCATCTTAGATAGTCAAAACATGTTGCGTCAAAAACCACCAAAGCGCTGTCAGCTTTCTGGCAATGCAAAGGAGCTTTTGGCAAAACATTGGGTTTATCGTCGGCAAAGGTCCTCTGGATCTACACGGCAATGATAAGACCTATAATCTCATATGCATGGGTTGTCTGGTGGAACAGACTAAAACGCAAACACGTAGTAGCATCTTTCACCAAACTCCAAAGAACGGTTTGTCTCAGCTGCACTGGGGCTTTTCCCAGCACGCCGGCGCTGTTCTAGATGTTATGATGAACCTTCCACCTCTTGATATATTTATCAGAGGGTGTGCTCTGAAAGCCATGTCTAGTCTGAAGAGAAATGGCTTTTGGTACAACTCGCATAGGAATAACCGTGTGCTTGCACAAGTATTGTCCGGCGACCCCAATCTCATGGACATGCCTTCTGACGCACTGACGCCAGTTATCCTATTGCGTCGTAATTTCACAGTCGAGTTTCAATGGCGGCAGGATTAGCTATGGCTGGATACTGAACCTGGAAAGGATAGCCTTCGCACTTTCACGGATGGCTCCAGGTCTGGGCGGGGGTCCGGTGCTGGAGTCTTCTTTGAGCGCGAAAACATCCGACTGCACTTCTCGTTAGGAAAGTATGCGTCTGTCTTCCAATCAGAGATATACGCAATCCTAATGGCCATGCACTATGTTGTGAAGCACAGCTGGAAGGGGGAAAGCACATGCGTCTGCAGTGACAGCCAAGCTGCACTAAAAGCTGTGTGTAACCCCTTAACTAGCTCCAAATTAGTGCTTGAACTTAAGTCCTTCTTGAACAGAGTCGGCAGACTAAATTCATTAAGGCTTGTATGGGTTCCAGGCCACTCTGGGATCCCAGGAAATGAGATTGTGATCTCTGATGAACTCGCCAGAATGGGTTCAGAGGAGAGCTTCTCAGAACCTGAACCCGCTCTAGGTCTACCTGCGTCCACGGTAAATTCCTACATTAACGATTGTGTATTTAATACACACAACCGTAGATGGAGGGATTGTCCAGGTTGCAGGATGACTAAGCGCTTATGCCCTGATGTTTGCAAAAAATCTGCAGCATTCCTCCTGTCTTTAAGGAGAATCGACTGCAGAAGGCTCGTGGGAGTTATCACGGGCCATTACATCTCTACGTGCTTGGCATCAGTGAGACGCCTACTTGTGCTGCATGCTGCGAGGAGGAGGATGACACTGCAGAGCATTTCCTTTGTGATTGTCCCGCCTTTGCTCGCGCACGGTGGCGCACCCTTGGAGCCGACGTGGTGTGTGCCGAATTCTTTAGCTCTACATCACTGAAGCTCTTTAAAATTTTTCTCCGGAAAACGGGGAAAATACAGTAATGTAAGGTGTCTGTCTGGAGTACAATGGACCAGTGTTTGAGTCTGAGTGCTCCAACGGATAGCAGAAGCCTTCAACAAAAAAAAAAAAAAAAAATAAGCCCCAGCTACGACATCTAGATCGTTCTAGGAGACTTCAATTCACAACTGGAAGAGGAAGAAGTCTTTGCCGGAGTCATCGGAAAACACGGATTCAGGCTGGTGAATTTCGTATCGGGCGGTACTTTTCAGTGGTTAGTATGCAGGTTGTAGGGGACGGATATAGCAACAAAGGATGTAAATATAATTTTTTTAGACGGGTACCTTGGCGCAAACAAGTTCAAAAGAGGGAGAGTTAGGAATTGTGACGAATGATGCATCTAAGCGGGTATGGATGGCCTACAGGACCCCGCGACCGGTGGGAGGTGCTTTATTACACTGCCCACAAAGTCGACAGAGAAAGGTTCGGAGTCAAGAATACTAGGATTGAGCATAGTTTCGATTAAGGCAAAGATATCATAGGGAATGGACAACTTGTAGTAGAGTCGCAGTCGATGCTGAGAATCAGGAAAAATCATTTCCGCAGACTGTTAAACGACGATGACAACCCAAATACCGCTGTCAGGCAGAGTCGTTTGTCCCGTCGACAAGAAAGGAGACCCCTTCAACTGCGCCAACTTCCGAGGGATCATTCTCCTTAACATCGCGAACAAGATCCTCACGGCTGTTTTGTGTGAGCACCTGAAACCGTTCGTCAAAAATCTCATAGGTCCTTATCAGTGTGGTATCAGGTCAGGGAAGTCGACGATAGACCAGATCTTCACACTGCGGCTGATGCTGAGAAGACCCAAAAAATGCAAATCGACATTCACCGCATATGACACCGTGTACGGAGACGAGGGAGACGAGCTATACAGAGCCATGTCTAGTTTTGACATTCCTGCCAAGCTCATCAAAATGTTTAGGGTGACGATGGAGAACCCTCGCTGCTCCATCAAAGTCGGTAACGAACTCACCGAGACCTTCAATGTCAAAAGAGATTTTAGGCAAGGCGACGTGCTATCATGTGACTTTTTTAACATCATTCTTGAGAAGATCGTGTGAAATTCACAAGTCAGCACTACGGCACGGGCAAAGTCCATTCAACTGCTAGCTTAAGCGGTACCGTCAATGAAGTGTTTGTTGTCATTTAAGTGGAGGCGGCCAAAATGGATCTGGCGGTAAACCAGGGCAAAACAAAATGAATGCTGTCAACGAAGAAGGACATTCAACATCGATTTCTCGGACAGAGCGTCACAATGGGCAGCAAAAACTTAAAGGTAGCAAAGGGCTTCATCTACCTCGGCTCCGAGGTCTTTCGAAAGAAAAGTTCAGCGTGCGATTTTTAGTCCTATTAGCGTTGATGGCATTCTAGAGGAGAAGATTCAACAAAGAACTGTACGGGTTGTACGGCGGTATGCGCATACGGAAACAACGCTTAAGATAGCTATGCCATTTAGAACGTACACACAATACAGCTCCGGTCCGAGAAATCTTTGGATCATGGGCACAGCGCAACAGAGGACGTCCTCGACTTAGATGACGCATACAAGTGAAGAGGGACCTTAATCAACTTGGTGTGCGCAATTGGAGGCAGCTGGCAAAAGATCGTGCTGGCTGGAAAGGATTGTTGGTTAAGGCTCAGTCCCACTCCAGACTCTAGCGCCACATAATAAAATGTTGGCAGGCTCAGGTTCTAGATATTGGTCAATCACAGCCAAGGTTAATTCAACCGCATGACAATCAACGTCAATCGTCTCGTCAATCGCATCATTCATTAATTTACCCTTGATAGGCATTTTTTACAAAGACTCCTAAAATTTGTTCTTAGACAAACGCTCACGTCCAATGAAGAAGGTGAGAGGGTCGTAAATGAATGTTTTCACAGCCTTCCAGGTTCTTACTTCCGGAAAGAAATACTGATGCCGGAGAAACGCTAGACCAAGTGTATTGTTTACGGTCGTTATAAGCGACCTACTGAGCAAGCAATTCAAGCTGTAGTGAATTAGCCGGCTAGATTGTGCGATTAACGCCTTTAGACTAGAGATGCCAACCAATGTGCTCAAGAAAATTATTAAAAATTGAAGCCTCCGTATAGACCACTGAAAACGTAGTCGTGGTCAACAACATTTACATGAAACATCTTTAAAGACAGGCTTAAAACTAAACTAATGTACATTCCGAGCTAGGCGGGTATCGACTTGAAAGAGTGGAATGCAACTGGCTAATTCGCTATGGCAAAATTAGGAGGTACTCCCACGGTGCTCAAGTGATGCTAAGGTTTTCAAAATGTTGCTATCACCGATTAGTTTTATCGTGCGATTTTGAATCCTGTCCAGGATGCGTAGGGAGGTTTTGGGAGCACCAGACCGCATATGGGAATTGTACTCTAGCTTGGGTTGAACAAATGCCTTATATATTGTAGCCAAAATCAGAGACGGAGATTAAGTGTTTGCACCGTTTAAGGAAACCTTAACATTTCGCAGCATTTTTAACGACATTGAATAAGTCGTTATTCCAACGAAGGCTTTCATTGACACATACACACCACGAAGGGAGACTTTTTCGGTCCCGGCGATGCAAGTGCCATCCACGGACAGTGGCATGGTCATAGAGGTTCGCTTTAAATATAGAAGACAGACGACTATGAGAACTATGTTGTCAAGGTCGGGCTTTAATGAGCTCAACATAGGCAACCGACCTAGTTCTGCGGTCGAAGAAAAGGGCCGTCAATCTAAAAACGAATATGAAAAGCTAAGAGTACTATCGTCGGCGAAAAAATGAATTAGAATAGACCCAACAGACAAGAGATTTGAACACAAAACAGAACCTTGAGGTATACTGGCATTCGTTTTATGAGAAGCAGACTTAACACCGTCCAAGACAACTTGAATTGAACGGTCAGAAAGGTAGTTTGTAATCCATTGACCAAGGGACTCTTTGATGCGAAAGCCTGGTGCCCATTCTGTTAAATGCCTGTGGAATACGGTGCAAACATAAACTCCACGAATGACATCATAGTCGAGATGCGGTGCAGAGTCACCCTCGGCAACCGCTGCCACTTCGGCTTGTCAAAACAGCTAGGGTCCAAACTCCTGTCCCGAGGAACCAAGGTTATGCTCTACAAGACTCTTATCCTGCCAGCCCTGCTATATGGAGCCGAAAGCTTGACTTGTTCGAAGGAAGAATTCTGCGACGGATATTCGGTCCTGTCTGCGAGGAAGGCGGAGGTGGATATAGTCCGGAAGGCAAAAATCCGTCAACTACAATGGCTCGACCACATCAAGCGCATGGACACCAACGCTCCAGCTAAGAAGGTCTTCGAATCTGAGCCTCCTGGTTCGAGAAGAAGGGCGAGACCGAACCTCCGGTATAAAGACCAAGTGATCGCGGTCGCAAGACAACTTGGACCGCAAAGGATGGAAGCCTGTATTAACTCAGGCCCAGACCCTGCATGGGAGGACGCCGTGGCGCAGTGGTAAGACTCTGACGCACGATGAACGAGTACGGATCCCGATAAAACCAACGCCGCCCTGAAAAAGCTTCTCGACTCAAGCCGTTCGGATTCGGCATTAAACTGTGGGTCCCTTTCACCTGTGTAAAAAATAAAACACTCCACGAAGCATGGGTGATTGAGAGAAGCTGGTTTTGGCCCTTCAAGGGGTGTAACGCGACCAAAGCAAAGACCCTGCATGGGTTGCTGGCCTGAAAAGTAAATAGGCCAAGAGCTGACGGTTTGTCAGCGTTTCCATGACCTTGAATGAATGATTTCCTTCAATCAAAAATCCTGAAACCTAGCTAATGCGGCGCATCTCCAAAATGACTAGCTGCCGAATTAGAATCTCGGAAATCGCCTACCATGGAGCCTTAAGACTACCTCGGGAGTCGATTTTTCCACAAAGGTCTGATGGACATAACTGATGTTAACCATGTGCGCCCTATCTCCTGCTCCGTAGGCAATATCGGAGACCTTTTTTGGAGTTTCGGCAATCAACAGTCATAAACCCACAACCTTTAATAGCAGGAAGCAATCTTGAGAAAATGGTATGGCGATCAAGCCTTAGTGAAGGTATATTCAGTAATTCTAGATGAACCTGAAGCTGCAGATTGTGATGAAAAAGCGGGAAAGTCTGTTAGAGTTTTACTATGCAAACGGTTGATCCCTCTGCCTGGTGAAGAAACCTTTCGGATGTTGGATTCTCTAGAAAAGCTCACCTTTTCATAACCGATACACCGATATGCAAAAATTCGCAAAAAAGGTTAGAGTTACGGTTAAGCGGTATCATTTGCCAACCAATGACCCAGACATAGTTGTCAGTTGAACGACGTTGTATTCCATTCACAATTGCCATAGACCAATCTGCATTTAACCATAAGGACGAATGCACTCCCAATTTGTGCATATTTCGCTTACGCCTCCTTTGTAAAGCATATGCTAGCGTGTTCAAGACGCTCTCTTAGGCTATGGTAAAATCTATGGCAAGGCCAATAGTGTGGCTTTAGTTCCGGTGAGAGTACGATTGCTTATCTGGACACATAAGAATTCAGAAAAGGGAATCATCTCAGAACCGCTTGGACATCGCCCCTTTCAGCATAGAGTCAATTTTGAAGGACCGACCGGGCTGACAAGGCCTTGGGCGCACATCAATTTGCATCCATCCATCCATTGGGCGCACAATGGATTTAAAGTCCATTACACCTTGCGACAGTGTTAAGCTCCAACCACAATCATTACTTAACTCCGCTTGTTGGGAAAAGCTACAGCTAAACAAAACAACTTACCCCGGAATCTGTATGCAATTGTCCACTCGGTATCTCAGTTCCATCGTAAAGTTAGCCCACATCTGTGCCATGCCATACCTGCCACCGAAATGAGAATTGATAGTTGCCAACAGACAGCTCAGTCTTGACACCAACGAATCGCTTCCCGTAGACTTAATCCTCAAACAATCAGGCTAAAATACCAAGAAGTCGCGTTAAACACATATAAAGCCCATGGAACACACCGTAACGTACCTTATTCTTGGCCGGAGAGGCGTTGTACGGGTACAACGAGTCCTTTTGCATGTCGGGGAATAAGTACCCCATCATCTGCTTCAATTCATTGTGCTTTATCGGTCCAGCTAGTTTCTTCTGTGGCGACCACTTACGAAGTGGCGAAGCACTCGGCACGAATTTCGTTTTAGTCAATTGTTCCAACGGATTCGGTTCATCTCCACTGCCCAATGGATTCCCGTAATTGCCACCAACAAAACCCTCCACGGTTTGCTTGCTGCCGTGCAAGTTCAGATAATCGTCGAGGGCACTCGTCAAATAGCTGTTAACATTCCCAATTATACGCACCGACCACGTGTGAGCTTTCATCGGAACAAGATCTGTATAATTCGCTGTGTCGATAACCATATTCTCGCACATCTCGGGCCATGTACAGTGGACTAACAGCTCAGTGGTGGAATCACTAAAATACCCGGATGGAAGCGCCACAAAAAACGTTCCCTCCATCGGACCTTCTTCAATGTACAGATCGGGATCGGCTGCTGGATTCACGAAGAACGGAACCTTCATGCGTACCATGTACTTGGTCATGTTGCCCAAATTATAGGTCTGACGTACCGACACCGTTGCCGGCTCATGATCGGATTTCATTTTCTCCTTGAATATAAACATCAACCCGGATAGGAATTTACATGATGTAGGAGCAACCTCCAAGGCTACTACGTCGAAGTTAATTCGCACAGACTCGCCCACCCAAACGCCGAGATAGAAATTCCACGCCGGATTGAAAACGGGCACGAAAATCGGCACCGCCGACTTGGTTTCTGTTGCGACAACCGTTGTGGAGCTCATGAAGAAACTGCATTCCGCCGGATTAGAGACATACGTCCCCGTCGGATGGATCACTACAAAACGTCTGATACCGAACCACCGAGCCAAGAGATGAGCATCATTGAATTCTGGCGGCCAGAACGTGTTATTCAGATTCAGGAGATCCGAGAACAATTGCTTTTGGCCGCCCGCGGTAACAGTTTCGGGCTTTTCATCGAAAACCGCTTCATAGTAGTTTACAGTAAATTCCTGCTTTCCCAGTGGCACCTTGGCGGTTTTGACGTCCCAATTGGCCTTAAAGAGCTGGTCCTTGTCCAATGGAACTGTTATGTCTGGTGCCGCAACATTCCATTCGAGAAGCACTTCGCCCAGCTGAGCATTGAACACTTCCCAAGTGGATTTCGTGCTGAAATCTTGGCAATAGAATCCATTGTCGTCGATTTCCTCAGCCATTTCGAAACGAACACGCAAAACGAATTAGAATTACAAGTTATTACACCCAACCGAACAGAGACAACGTAAACAATGACCAAATGCCATTTGGAAATGTCAGCAACAGCTGTCAGATGACATTCGAACTCGATTTACTAATTTCGAACATTGGGAATTGTTCCGGGTTCAGGTTGACAATTGGAGTGGTTCCATTGCGTTCTTTCAGTATATATCACGGGAAAGGGTAAAATGTGAAAGGCGTTGAGCGGCTGGTTGACCAACATGCCTCTCTAAACAGTCAACTCAAAATATAACCATACTAGACTTACGCCAGCTTACTGAAATATCTACGTCTTGCAAATTAAAGACGAACCCACCCTTCGTTAAGGTCTTCTTCCACCTGGGTGAAGCTGCGTTTTTCATGCATTCTGCATGGCCCAGCCATCCTAGACGCTGGATCCGAAGACATCGTATTAAGCCGATGTGGCTGTACAGCATGCACAGCTCCGTTTAGGCCATAGATTAAATTCAGAATTTTCCTCTCGAAACGACCAAGGGCTTCCTCTTCCGCTTTCGTTAAAGTCCAGTCCTCTTCGCCTTAGAGGAGGACCGGGATGACTACGGTCTTGTATAGGGCAACCTTATGTGGTTATATACAATAGTTGTCTCTCCCTTTCCTTCATCCCCAGCAAGTGGAAGGTAGCCAAAGTCATTTTCATACCCAAGGCAGGCAAAAGCTCCCACACGTATGTAAATGACCTAAGGCCTATTAGTCTCACTTCTTTTCTATTAAAAACTCAAGAGAAGATTTTGGACGTACGCATCCGGTACAGCTGCATCTCAGGAAGGCTGTCGGATAACCAACATGCCTACAACAAAGGCAAATCGGTGGAAACAGCACTCCACTCATTGGTCAGTAAAATAGAAAGGTCTCTGGAAAATAAACAATACACTCTAGTCGCCTTTCTCGACATTGAGGGCGCCTTTAACAATGTTGAACCATGGGCCGTCATCAAGGCGCTGTCTGATCTGGGTGTTACGGGATCAGTGATAGAACTGGTACGACAGCTCTAATACAAGGAGTTGTCAAAGCCAACTTCGCTGGTGCCGTCTCAACCAGAATGGTCAGCAAAGGTACACCACAGGGTGGAGTACTCTCCCCTCTCCTCTGGAACGTGGTGGTCAACGAACTACTGCTGTTGCTGGAGCAGGAAGGGTACGCTGTGATCGCCTATGCGGATGACATTGCTATTGCCGTCACAGGAAAATTTCCCAGCACTCTATGTGACCTTATGCAGAGTGCACTACATACAGTAGAAACCTGGATACGGTACTGTCGACTTGGGGTGAACCCAAAGAAGACCGACCTAGTACTGTTCACTAACAAATATAAAATTCCGCCCCTCAAACCACCGAGGCTGGGTGGAACTCAACTAACAATCAAAGAACAGGCTAAATATCTAGGCCTAGTCCTTGACAGGAGGCTGAATTGGAAACCCAACATTCTTGATCGGGTCAAGAAAGCAACTGTTGCCCTCTACAGCTGTAAGAAAGTAGTGAGCATTATGTACTGGCTTTACACAGCAGTCATAAGGCCTATCCTCCTGTATGGCGTCGTAGTCTGGTGGACTGCTCTGGACAAAGCAGTCAATCGAAACCTTCTGGGGAAGGTACAAAGATCAACCAGCTTATATATAAGCGGAGCGATCAGATCAACCCCCACGGAGGCCTTAAATGTTATACTACATCTTCCACCACTAAACCTTTTCAGCAAGCAAGTTGGTGCATTCGCGGCCCTAAGGATGAGGAGCATAAGAAAATGGCCCACATCTCAAAAAGGCCACACCACTATTCTAAAACACTTCAAAGTACCCATGGACACTGACTACATCAACCCGCAGAATGTGTTCACCAGGAACTTCGAAGTTGTCTTTCCATCCAGGGAGGAATGGGCTGAAGGGAAAGTCATACCAAAGGACTCGATCTCCCTCTATACCGATGGCTCTAAGATGGAGTCGGGTGTAGGCAGTGGGGTCTACTCCAAGGAACTTAATCTCAACCTATCATTTAGACTCCCAAATTACTGTAGTGTATTTCAGGCAGAAATAAAAGCGATAACGGACGCCCTTGCATGGCTCAGGATCAATGTAATATCTGCTAAGAATATTATCATCTCCACGGGTAGCCAATCTGTGATAAAATACCGGGCTGCGGTAACCAACAAATCAAAAACATCGCTTAACTGCCGCATATCTCTAGACGAGATGGCTGAACAGTTCAACATTAAAATACTGTGGGTTCCCGGGCATAGGGATATTCCAGGAAACTGCGCGGCCGACGAACTCGCAAGGTTAGGGTCAAGCACGCTCAGCCTACCTACCCTTGGGCACCTAGAAACACCAATAAGTACGGTAAAGCACATGATTAAGCTTCAAACCATAGAGGAGACCAATCTCCAATGGAATGAGAGCAATATCGGCTTTATCACCAAACAATTGTGGCCTAAGTTAAACTTAGGACGAACCAGGGACCTGATGGCAACCAAAAGGGCAACCTTAAGCACCCTAGTGGGGGTCATTACAGGTCACTGCACCATTGGAAAACACGCCGCCAGACTGGGGCTACCCTACAATGACTTCTGTCGCGGCTGCATGGACGAGGAAGAGGAGGAATCAATACACCATCTCCTCTGCTCATGTCCCTCTTTTGCGAATCGCAGGAGGATTTACCTCGGCGCGCCCTTCTTCGACAATCTGAGTGAGCTAGCAAACCAAAAAATAGCTCAACTCCACCGCTTTATTAGACGCACCGGTTGGTTCCCAGGTAGCGGATCAGGGTAACCTGATCCAGGTGGTATCACAATGGGCCGGTTTCGGCCTAAGTGTGGCTTACGCCTACCACGTCAACCTAACCTAACCATAGGGCAACCATGGTCTTTCGAGAAAGGGGTTTACTTCTCAATTGGCTCTTGAGACCAAATAAGCAGCGGTTGGCAAGAGTGATTCTGCGTTCGATATTAGCGCTGGTGTTGTTGTCGCTAGTCACTAGTGAGCCAAGGTAGAGTCCTTGACTACTTCGAATTTTTGGCTGCCAAATGTGACGTTCTGGCCAAGACGTCCATGTTGTGTGTCATTTTTGGATGACAGGAGAATCAGAGGCAGTCGATTTCGCGTCGCTCACATGAACTCGACCTTTCGGTGACCACAACTTAGCGATTCTTGCATCGTGTCTTGGGCCTGCACGACCAGAGACAACGACATGTGTTCGCTGAATGAGCTCTGGAGCAGTTGGGAACTGATTTTCAGCGATTAGACCCATTTCTGGGTAAATGGGTACGTTGAATTTGGGACGACATTTTTTTTTTTTTTTGTTGTTTTCTAAAGTCGTAGGTCTATGCGAATAAGCCACAAACCACAGCGGCCCTTAAAGCCTACATAACCTATGCCACCGGTCAAATTCAGCCTGATTTATGCGTAAGAGTGGTGGAAAATTGGATATACCGGATGACTCCCAACCGGAGAAACCACGGCGGACGTATTCCACATATAACGGCCCCGATAGGCCTGTCAAAGGAATAAAAAATGTCGATGATATCCACATTTACCAAAATGCCCATTTTAACCGCGTTTGCTTCTATGCTTTCGAACGCTTGATTGACGTCTCCCTGTGTTCGTCCAATCACGTCAATGTCATCCGCAGACTTGAAATAGATCGTTCCACTTGTGTTGGCCAGTAACTCTTGCGCGATTTTTTCAAGGACGATGTTGAAAATGTTGCATGATAGTGCGTTGCCTTCTTTAAATCCTTTTTTAACATCAAAGGTTTCGATAAGTTCATTGCCGACCTTAATGGTGCAGCAAGAGTTCTCCATTGTCATCATGCACAACCGAACGAGCTTGGTACGACTTTTAAAACTAGACATGGTTCCGTAAGACTCGTCTCTATGTACACTATCATACGCGGCTTTAAATTAGACGAAAAGGTGGTGGGCGTCGATTTGGAATTCTCCTCCAAGATCTGCCGAAGTGTGAATATTTGGTCAAATGTGGACTAGCCTGACCGGAAGTCGTACTGATAAAAGTCGATCAGGTTAACCTTAAAAGGCTTCAGGCGGTCACACAATAAAACAGAATAGGTCTTGTATGCGTCTTAGAGACTTATTCCTCTATAGTTTGCGCAGTCAAAGGGGTCTCCTTTCTTGTAGACCGGGCAAACGATGCTTAGAATCCATTCGTCGGGCATACTGTGACCGACCGTATATTACAAATAAGTTAGCGCATGCGCCTTGCTGGAGATGAGCTGGTAAGGTGCATGCACCATCTCATTTGCAAGATATGGTCGGAGCAAAGCATGCCCGACGAATGGAATCTCAGCATCATTTGCCAGGTCCATAAGAAAGCAGACCCCTATAACTGCGCCAACTATAGGGGAATAAGTCTCCTCAGCATCGCATATGAGATCTTCTCTGCCGTATTGTGTGAACGCCTGAAACCGTTTGTGGATAACCTGATCGGCTCTTATCAGTGTGGTTTCAGGCCAGGTAAATCCACAATAGACCAAATATTTACGCTACGGCAGATCTTGGAGAAGAGCCAGGAATACCAAATCGACACTCACCACCTTTTCGTCGATTTCAAGGCTGCGTATGACAGCGTGTATAGAGACGAGCTATACAGTACCATATCTAGTTTTAACATACCTGCCAAACTTGTCCGACTGTACAGGATGACAATGGAGGATTATCGCTGCTCCATTAAGGTCGATAATGAGCAAGCCTAGACCTTTGATGTCAACAAAGAATTTAGGCAAGGTGACGCGGCAAGGTTGCATGACAACTTTTTCAACATCGTGGTTGAAAAGATCGTGCAAGAGTCACTGGCCAACACAAGAGGTAAGTTTTATTTCAAGTCTACGCAATTGCTTGCGTACGCCGACGACATTGACGTGATTGGACGGATACAGTGAGACGTCAATGAGGCATTTGTAAGCGTTGAGGTAGAAGCGGCTAAGATGGGTCTCAAGGTTAATGAATCTGCTTTCATCTAAAAGAGACGGACAACACCGACGCATTGGCCAGAACGTCACCATGGGCGGATACAACTTTGAAGTGGTCAAGGAATTCGTCTACCTTGGCTCACTGATGACCAGCAACAACAACACCAGCGCTGAGATAAAACGCAGGTTCACTCTTGCCAACTGCTGTTTCTTTGGGCTCGAGAGGCAATTGAGAAGTAGAGCCCTCTCTCGGAAAACCAAGGTGACATTATATAAGACCTTAATCATCCCAGTCCTCCTTTACGGCGCAGAGGCTTGGACCTTAACAAAAGCGGATGAAGATGCCCTTGGTCGTTTCGAGAGGAAAATTCTGCGCACTATCTACGGTCCCGTTTGCTCAAACGTTGTATGCAGGAGAAGATATAAAGAAGAACTATACGGGTTGTACAGCGACATCGGCCTGGTACGACGTCTACGGATATAGTATCTAAGGTGGCTAGGCCATGTAGAGCGCATGGAAAATACAGCTCCGACCCGAAGAGTCTTCGAATTCGCCCCGGAAGAGGACGGCTGCATCAACGGTGGCGCACGCAGGTGGAAGGGGAACTTAACCAATCGGGCGTGCGGCGCTGGAAACAGCTGGCCAAAGACCGTGCCAGCTGGAGACGCTGTTGGTTGAGGCCCAGGTTAACCACGGGCTGTAGCGCCACCTAAGTAAGTAAGTATACAATTAAAAATTAAGGAAAAAATATTACAATGTCCAAAAGGTAGTAAAAGTTGTTGGTCTTTTGTCAAAAATATTGAAAGTTCGACTATGTTTATTTATAATGACATTCCAGCTGTCGGATCTTTAGAAAAGGTGAATCTACTAACTGCACATTTCACAGCCAGCTCTATGCTTCCAGATTATAACTTGTCCCCCTTTACTTGAGGGCGTCGAATACTCTATGCGACAAGTCCACTTCCGTACTCGTGTAGTGGAAAGAATAATTTAAGACCGAAATATTCACACGTCTGCTATTCCCCCTATACTTTTGGAGAGGTGGTCTTTTGAGCTGACAAAATCATGGCGTAAGCCTTCCTATCTATCATACTCTTGAGATCTCTTCCCGACTAATGGAAAGAGCATTTGTCTAGGCCGTCCCTAAAAAGGGTGAACTTGCTTCCTTCTCCTACCGACTTATAGCACCAATCTATCCAAGGTCATGAAAATACTGATAGATTTCGAATATTGTTTCCGTACCAATAGGGCCATTTGTGATTTCAAAGGAATTTGATGGAGTTTGGCATCAGGGTCTTTTGTCGAAAATGTGCTGTTTTGGGATCGATGAGTCTCTTCTTCAATCGATTAGAAAACGCCTTCCGAATCTTCCAATTAAAGTTGTTTTTGGACGATTTTGAGTCTGCTTCCCGTAAAATTAATGCCAGTGTGCCCCGAAATTCTGTTTCATCTAGGACTCTCCTCTTGATACTTATCAATACTGTCTTGTCTGTTCTTTCTAATCTAATTCACTCCTGATGACCAAGTACTATGTTGTGAAGGATGGGTGAAAGGGTAAAATCATATGCGTTTGCAGCGACAGCCTAGCTGTCCTGGGGGTGGCCGTGGTGCAGTGGTTAACATCATCGACCGCCGAGCGAAAGGTTTATGGTTCAAATTCGCTTCATAGCCAAGAAAAAGTAGTTTCTATACCGCCAAAAGGTATGCAACGCTGTTGAGAATGGAAAGTGACCAGACGTACTGCTGCAGGCATAACACTCACAGTATATGGTCAAACGAAATTCATCCTCTGCGTATGCAATACTAAAAGTGCTTGAACGAATTACTACGGACTATAACCAACGCGGAATGTGGTCGGCTCTCGTCCTATCTAGGTCTAGGACAACCACCGACCCCAACCACTGTACTCCGTTGAGGTTGTGTGTGTCAACACATCATAAGAGAATATAAAAAAAAAAAACTCTTGAACCTGCGCGAGTCTCTAAAACAAAAAAAAAAAAAAAAAACCTGTGTCAAACCCTTTTACCAGCACCAAGTTAGTGTGTGAACTTAAGGCCTTTGCGGGAAAAGTCAGTAGACTAAACTCACTAAGGCTTGTTTGGGTCCCAAGTCACTCTGGGATCCCAGGAAATGAGATCTCTGATGAACTCGCCAAATAGGGCTCAGAGGAGAGTTTCTCAGGACCCGAACTCGCGTTGGGTCTATTCCACGGTCAATACCCACATCAACGATTGAGTCCTTAATGCACGCAACTGTAGATGGAGGGCGTATGCCCTGATGTCTGCAGGAAATCCGCAGCATTGTTGTTATCCTTAAGGAGAATTTACTGCAGAAGGCGTAATTAGGTAATATCCCCTAATTACTGTTGCCAAGCAACTCTGCATGATCGGCATCAGTGACACGCCTATTTGTGCGGCACGTTGGCGTACCCTTGGGGCCGAATCTCTTAGCTCAACACAATGTGAAGCTTCTTCTCATTTTTCTTCGGAAAACGGGGCAAGTACAGTAAAGGTAGGTGTCTTTCTGGCAGTACAATGGACCAGTATTGGTGTCTAAGTGGTCCAACGGATAGCAGAAGCGAAAAAAAAAAAATCACGTGAGCATCGTACAACCCGCAGAAATCTAAAACCAATGTTCATCGACTTCTCCTCTTTTCCCCTTTCTAAATTCCTTCTGGCCGTGTTGTGTTCTAACCTTAAAACATATAAGGTAGCCATAACCCCTTGTGCGCGCATAAATTATAAACAAAACACATTTTACAATGGCCAACGCAAAACCATGATCTGTACCAAGATACACCTACCCCCGTATGAATGGTATAGATCTGATCCCTGGAAAATCTGCGAAATATCTGGGCATAATCCTGGACTCCAAACTTAGTTGGAGAGAAAATATTGAGGAAAGAATCAAAAAGGCCTATGTGGCACTATATTCGTGCAAGGTAGCCTTTGGAAAGACATGGGTCCTCAAACCGAGGTTAGTACATTGGTTGTACACTGCGGTAGTAAGACCTATCCTAGTCTATGGCTCGGTTGTCTGGTGGAAGGCGCTTGAGAAAAAGTGTCATCTTCAGAGTGTGTCAAAGGTTCAAAGGGCAGGCTGTCTGACGGTGACGGGATCTATGAAGTCCACACCAACGGCGGCAACCAGAACTGCGCTAAGATTACAGGAATCAGGTCTCTGGAAAAGGAGTCCTCACGGACATGCATCAGTCTTGGATCGATGGGCCGTCTCGAGATTCAGAACCGTAACGGACTATGTCACCCGACTTCCTTCCTGGGAGAGGAGATTCTCTATTAGAATTCCCTCCAGGGAGGAATGGACCGGTGATTTGGTACGCATGGAAAGTGAACTGGCACTCTACACCGACGGATCCAAAATGGATGTTGGCACAGGTGCCGGAGTCTACTTTGAGTCTCGGGATATGCATCGCTCCTCCAGGCTTGATGATGGATGCAGTGTCTTTCAAGCTGAGGTCTTCGCTATCAAGCAGGCGGCGGACCTGATCAGCAAAGAGAATATTGAGAAAAAGGATCAGCATCTATGTTGACAGCCAGGCAGCCATTAAGGCTCTGCAGGCAGCATGGATAAGATCCAAACTCGTCAAACTCTGCAAGGAGAAGTTAGAAGAGATATCCAATGTAAATGAGGTGACCCTTTGCTGGGTACCTGGTCACATGAATATCTCCGGAAACGAGAGGGCGGACGAGTTGGCTAGGGTGGGATCAGGTGCTAATATTGCGCAGATCTCAGCTGAGGCCAAAGCACCACTCAGTGCGCTCTACAGGGAGATACAGACGGAGCTTTTGGTGAAAGCCAATAAGCGCTGGTGTCGCTTAGATACATGCGCAACGGCGAAATTGACTTGGCCCGTCTATGATAAGAAAAGAACGGAAAATCTGCTGAAGTTCAATCGTGGGAACATTCGACTGGCAGTCGGTGCCCTCACCGGGCACTGCATGCTATCCTATCATGCAGCTCGACTAGGCCAGCCCCACAATGACTTCTGTAGAAGCTGCAGGGACGAAGAGGAAATTGAGTCCGTTCGTCACCTGCTGTGCGAATGCCCGGCGCTAGCCCAAAAAAGGAATATTTTCCTGGGAAGATACTTCCTTTCGGGACTAGAGGAGGTAGATAATATCGGGCTGAACAGAATACTGGGATTTTTATCCTCGTCTGGTTGGTTCAGCTCGATGGTAAATGAATAGGTATCAACGGGTTAAACAAAACAGGTGGGCACAATGGACTCAACGTAGTCTGCATGAGCCTTGACTTTACGTCAATAGGGCACCCATATACCTAACCTAGCCTAAAACCATGATCTCAATTCTATTGAGAATTCATGTGGTTTCGTAGAGTGAGGCATTGAAGAGAGAAGATCTCAAAAAATATACAGCCGGATCGGCTATAGCTCTGGAGTTCTTTGGTAGACGTTTTTAGAAATGTGTGCTTTTCACCGCGATATTAAGAAGTGTTAAGTAGATTTTTAAAGGATTGTGCTGCGAGTATTACTTCGACACAACAACTGAACTTAATATGCGACCACCACCATATAAATAAGAAATCCAAACGAAATTGAATTTTTTCTAAACTGTCACCTCACAATCGAATAATCAGCAGCAGCAAAACTTCAAAACAAACAGTCCCACACCAGGGTAATGCGTCACACACCAACCGAACACACCTTGCGTCATCCAACGAACACACCCGATGAGCCAATCACAGCCATTTGTACAAAAACCCACACTTGACAGATATGTCAAAAATAGTTTCGTAGAAAATAGATTTTTTAGAGTTTATTTTCTCCAAGCGAAATCGGTGCCAGTGTATATCGACAGGATCGAAAAATGAACTAAATCCCGTCGAGTGGAAAACTAATTAATTCATTCAATAATCGGGTAAGTTGAAATGGCAAGCACTGCCCCTACATGGGTGATATTTTCGCGCCCAACCCCCCGGGGGACGACTGGTTTCTGCCGTCATCCCCCAGTGTGTGTGTACCGCGGTTGGGTGAGTGAAAAAAGAAGGCAAAAATGGAATAAAAGAAAAAAAAGTGGAAAGAAAAGCGAAAATTTACGTCTAAAAATGGACGCGTGCGTTGCCATTAGCCATCAGGGTTCTTGATGTTTACCCTTGATTTTCTGTACATTTCAGGTGGTGACGCAGGCACAATGATAAAATCATCACAAGAGCAGGGCTTCCGTTTGCGGCCCAACGAGACAACAATACCTGCCGTCGACACATTGAAGACATCATTTTTGCCGAACCTCAGTATAGACGCCCACTTTTGTCCGATGTGTGGTCAGAGCTTCCCCCGACAGAATCTACTTACCGAACATATGCACGCCTGTCATCCGTCAGAGATGCTATTCGCCGCCAACAACCTCAATCGTATCGAGTATCCATGCCTGAGCTGTGATGAAAAATTCTCGTCCGGTACGGAACTGGACGAGCACAATCGTGTGGCACATCAAGCATTTCGTTTCACCCGTTGTATATCGTGTGGTCTCTATGGTATAGCTACTATCGAGGGGGATTACAAGTGTGTACATTGTGGCAATACGTGCGGTGTGCCACTACCAACTATTACCACTAGTGGTGTTGGTGGTGGTAGTAGTGGCCAACAACCCATTTACCTAGAACAGTCATTGAACAATTATCCGAATATGGGCGAACCTAGGCGGGATGAGAAAGCCGATAATGGTGAACCAAAGGTACCGCCATTAACCATACGATTGTCCAAAATCAAAGAAGAAGTCGAAGACAGCAAAGAGGACACAGTCATCCATGAGAACCCGTCGATGTTTCTATCGTCCTCGCTCGAAGTTGATGGTGAGAAACCGCCCGCACCAGCGCCGCACACACCACCTGGAAAGGTTCGACACAAGTGTCCCGAATGCCCGCGCACCTTTAAAACCCATGGCACACTGGCCATGCACCGGAAGATTCATAGCGGAGAAGCAGAGTGAGTTAGGAATACTGGTTGCCGTTCATAATCTCGAATCATTTATCGGCTAAACTTGATTTTTCTCCCTTTTTCTCATACTTATAGTTATACGCCAAAAGAGCGACCGTACTCGTGCTCCTACTGCGGCAAGTGTTTCACACAGTCGAACACACTCAAACAGCACACTAGAATACATACAGGTGAGAAACCATTTAGATGTGGATATTGTGGCAGGGCGTTCACTGTTAAGGACTACCTGAACAAACATATCACAACTCACACGGGTGAGGAATATAAAAAACAAAAATTTTACAAATTTTCAACAATTTCTGTATGTCATATTGTTAAATGTTGGCTATGACTAAATTGTGAAGTGTGGAGTTGCATTTGGAGTTGCGTTGGTTGGGAGTCGGATTGTGTGTTTCGTCAATCAACTGGACGGTTGTTTGCCTTAAGTCACAGCACTCATTGTGGCACACCAACGTTTCCTGTGCACTGTCGACGGACAGTTTCTTGTTTAAACGGCTTATCAGGTTTTGTTTTACTAAGTGTGTTAGTAGATCAATGACGGTAGTAGGGGTCGGTGACCTTCAGTGTGACCTTGGGCGGCTTTTACTCTTTCAATTTGAATTTTTATGTTTTTTTTCTTTTTTTTACTAACAAGTTTCATTATACGTCTTTCAGACAATGCTATCGAGTAGGTATTTCAGGGGAAATCATGATAGGGAGAAGGTGTGTGTTAGTCGGTCAAGCTGGTGCTTATGGTCGTTGACATAGTGCATTGCTGATGTTGGTTGGGCTACTGATAAATCACTTACATTTCTCGCTATGAATGCATGTGACCTGAATTTTCGTTATCACAATCGTCTCGTTCTTGTAAAATGCTGTACGCAGGTTGCACAAGAGTTGGGTAAATAACCTCCAGGACTTTGCTGGGACCCACAAACCCTTTTATCCACTTTCTAAAACCTGTAGTTCTGAATGGTCGAAATTCGTTGATACGTTGGTCAATTTCTTCGTTTTAAACACGGTTGAGCAGCGACTTGATGACATCGACGTCAGGGGTTAAAAGATCCCAAAGAAAGAAAAGTTGTACGTCTCCGCAATAGCTCATGCGGAATTTGATTAGATTGCATGGCTTGTGGCACACTTATTGAAACCTCATGTTGCCAATGTTCATTTCATGCAGTTTAGGTTACAAAAAAGCTGATGATAACGACTTGACACAGTCCCACTCGTCGATTTTCTAAATCTCTGGCCGACTATTGCATGTTACTTACTTACTTACTTATCAGGCCTGCGATCCATGAAGGATCTGAGCCTGAGCTATAGCTGCCTTCCATCCTTGACGGTCCCGGGCACGCTGCTTCCAGTTGTCAAGACCAAGATGTCTTACATCCGCGATTACTTGGTCTTTATACCGGAGGTTCGGTCTTCCTCTTCTTCTCGAACCAGGAGGCTCGGAGTCGAAGACCCTCTTAGCTGGAGCGTTGATGTCCATGCGCTCGATGTGGCCGAGCCAGTGTAGTCGACGGAACCTTTGCCTTCCGGACTACATCCACATCTTGGTACAGCTCGTAGAGTTCGCGGTTGTGTCTTCTTCTCCATTCACCTTCCTCACAGACAGGACCAAATATCCGGCGCAGAATTTTTCTTTCGAAAGAACCCAAAATCAGCTCCGCTGTCCTGCTTATCGTCCAGCTTTCGGCTCCGTACAGCAAGACTGGCAGAATGAGCGTTTTGTAAAGCATGACTTTGGTCTTTCGAGTGAGGAGTTTTGACCCCAGTTGTTTGGACAAGCCGAAGTAGCAGCGGTTGCCAAGGGCGATTCTACGCCGGATCTCCACTGTGGTGTCATTTGTGGAATTTACGTTTGCCCCGAGGTAGACAAACTCCTTAACTACCTCGAAATCGTAGCTGTCAATTGTTATATTTTGTCCCAGGTGGTGAGCGATGGATTGGTTTTTGCTTCACAGCATGCATTTCGTTTTATCCTCATTGATCTTAAGACCAACTCGTTTCGCCTGTTCATCAATCGCCGTGAATGCTTCCACAATGCCACTGCGCGAACACGCGATGATGTTGATATCATCCGCGTATCCTAGCAGCTGGGTGGACTTGTAAAAGATAGTGCATTCCCTGTTGACGCCTGCCCGTCGCACTATCTGCTCCAGCACCAGGTTGAAGAAGTCACATGACAGCGCATCTCCTTGCCGAAATCCGGTGCATGTTTCGAATGGTTTCGAGGTCCTAGAACCGAGTTGCACGGTGCATCGCGTGTTTTTTAGCGTGGCGCGACACAACTGGATCAGTTTTACCGGGATCCCGAATTCGGCCATCGCCCCAAACAGTGCTTCACGATGAATGCTGTCGTATGCGGCTTTGAAATCGATGAAAAGATGGTGTGTATCGATTCGAAACTCGTTGGTCTTTTCCAGGATTTGTCGAAGTGTGAAAATTTGGTCTATAGTTGATTTGCCGGGCCGGAAGCCGCACTGGTAGCTGCCGATTAGTGCGGTGCAAAATGGTTTAAGACGTTCACACAATACGCTGGACAGGATCTTGTATGCGACATTGAGCAGGGATATACCTCTATAGTTCTTGCAAGAGGTAGGATCGCCTTTTTTGTGGATGGGGCATATAGAGCTGGTATTCCAGTCGTCGGGCATGCTCTCATCTTCCCAAATTCTGCAGATGATCTGGTGCATGCTCCCTACCAGAAGATCGCCGTCAGCCTTGAAGAGCTCTGATGGCAAGCCATCTGAGCTTGCGGCCTTGTTGTTCTTCAGCTTCTGAATAGCTGTGCCGACTTCTTCTATGCTGGGTGGGAGGACTACTTCAGCGGCTGGAGTTGGGATTTCCTCGGTCCCTACCACTCTCTCTTGGTCATGCTCGTTAAGCAGCTGCTGGAAGTGCTGCTTAAATACATCCACTATTCCCTGCGGGTCGGTGACAAGTTTACCCTCGCAGTTTCGAAGAGCCAGGGTGCCCTTTTTAAGCCTCCTGCAAGGTCTTTGGCTTTCTTGTAAAAGGCTCGTATTTTACGTTTATCCCTAGACTCCTCGATATCCTTGAGCTGGGAGGCTGCGAAGATTCTTTTCTTTTGTCGCAGTAGTTTCTTCTCCTCCCTTCTTCTGGCTCGGTACTCTTCCCGTGCTGCCCTGGTTTTCCTCTGCAGCGCCTTTTGGTACGCCTCGTCGGTTGCTGCCTTTTTCTGCTCACACTCGCCATCATACCACGGGTTTCTTGTCAGGGGTGGTAGGTATCCTAATGTGGTTTCGGCTACTTCCTGAATGGCTGAGCGGCAATGCAGCCACATATTATTGGCATTTGTGTTCGACGTAGGCATACCGTAGAGTCTTTCGCTCAGCTGCTCCCTGTAGACTCTGGCAACCTCCGGTGTGCTCAGGCGCCCAATGTCGAACCTCCTCCTGATGGGCTGGTGCAGCTTTCTGACATTGGACAGTCGAGCTCTGAATCTTGCTGCTACGAGGAAGTGGTCAGAGTCGACATTTGCCCCTCTGAATGTTCGCACATCCAGGATGTTTGACGCGTGCCTTGCGTCAATGAGCACATGGTCGATTTGGTTGGCGGTTCGACCGTCCGGAGATCGCCAGGTTGCTGTGTGGATTCGCTTGCGAGGGAATTTTGTACTACTTATCACCGCATTACGAGCTGTCGCAAAGTCAGCGAGTCGGAAGCCGTTATCTGTTGTTGTATCGTGGAGGCTGTGTTTTCCGATCACTCCGCCAAGGGTGTTTTCCTTACCGATTTTGGCGTTGAAATCCCCGAGCACGATTTTTACATCGTACTCCGGACAAGCTCCGTAGGCGTTGTCCTCCTTGATAGGGTCTTCAGCTTCGTCGGTAGGGGCGAGTGCACATATAAGGCTGATGTTATAAAATCTGCCTCTGATGCGGATCACAGCCAGGCGATCACTTATAGGTTTAAAGTCGATAACCTTCGACCTTAACCGCTTTCCCACGACAAATCCGCATCCCAGTAAGTGCAACCTTTTGTGACAGCTGTAATAAATGTCGCAATTTTTCTTCCTAATCATACCGTTTCCTATCCAGCGTATTTCCTGAACCGCAGTAATATCCGTCCTGTACTGCGTGAGGATTCCTTCCAGTTTATGAGCAGCTCCGGGAGTGTACAGGGTTCTGACATTCCAGGAGCATACTCGCAAATCGTGTTCCTTTTTCGTGCGTTGTCGTCGTCGAGTATCCGTCCGTGTATCCGAGGCATCTTGCTCATTCACTATTGCATGTTGTTTCCCTTAAAATACAATTTAGAATGTAACAGGTTAGTCCGTATCGTCCTCTGTTTAAGACCTTAGCCCTTGCATACTGCTTTGCGAAGTGTCACGTATTGAGTGACGCACCATGAAAGGCATTTTCGACCATTTCAAAACCTGCATTATTGTGTGTCATTGATCTACGTCACTTCCATCTCATTGGCGTTATACTATTACGTTAGTAGTTTAGTGCTGGACCTAAACACAGGAGCTTTTCTGTCCGTTGTGTGTCTCTTATTTGTTTGTGAATTGACTCCCAATCGCTCCTTCACTTCCTGCTAGTGCTTTGTCCATTCAGATCCTTCAGTATCGTAACTACTCCATTCACTTATATCTAAAACTACTCACAAAACAGACTACAAATCGCCTCAACTGTACATCAATTTCATCGAATTGTGTTTTCGTTTTGTTTGTTTTTTTTGTTGTTTTTTTTCGTTTTTCGTTTTGTAGGAGAGAAGCCCTTCCGATGCATTTACTGCAACAAGGCGTTCAGCGTTAAAGATTACCTCACCAAACATATTCGCACCCACACGGGAGAGAAACCGTATGCCTGCCCCTACTGCGACAAGCGCTTTACACAACGGAGTGCTCTAACCGTGCACACAACCAAACTTCATCCTATATAATGAAAACCACTAAACAAAACCAGAAAAAAAAAAAAACAGAAATTTCGCAGTTCACCCTCTACACCATTGTCTTATTTCCTCAAAGACTCGACCTGCTCACGTTGGAATAAAACCAAACAAAAATCGCCCACAACCTGCAGGCGGCAAAACGAGGGCCTACAAAACGAGGGCCCACACACCGAGGAGAGATCGACCCATTATTGTGTTTTTTGTAAGAATTTAAATTATTAATCCTGTTTTGCACTCTTATTTTGTTTTATAATTATTATTATCATTTCTTTTGATACTTATATTTTAATTGAAAATATATTTCTTAATTTAAATTACTAAAAGTAATTAGGACTTCATATTGAGCAAAGTCGTAATTTTATAAACGAACCTTAAAAGCATAGAAAACTATTTAAAGAAAAGCAAATATTTAAAGTTATTTTTAAAAGAAACTCTAGCACAATATGTATAAAACTTAAGTTAAAAACTCAATCAAATAAAAGAACGTCAGTAAATGTATGAGATTTTGTGAAAAAAGCAATACTTAAAGAAAGAAAATAGAATTAATAAAAAACATTAAGTAAAAAGCAAAACTCTTCAAGTAATAGAAAGAAAAAAAAAAAACGAAAACGTGTTTCATTTCATTACTAAATTAGGTGAACATCTTGCGGCACTGTTAGTAAGTCCCATCCCCACCTCCGCGTGGTGCCATCTGGAGATTTCCTATGGAAATTGCAGACGGAGAAGGGCGAATGGCGAGCCTCCTGCGCCAAAAAACAGGATTAGGGGGCGTTCAAGTATTACGTAACGCAATTTTTTTAAATTGTTGACCCTCCCTCCCCCCCTCGTAACGCGCCGTAACGTTTTTCTGTACCCCCCCTCCCCCTCCCTAAACGTTACGTAACACCCAAGTGA
The DNA here is from genome assembly GCA_951905685.1 of Eumerus sabulonum. Taxonomy (NCBI): domain Eukaryota; kingdom Metazoa; phylum Arthropoda; class Insecta; order Diptera; family Syrphidae; genus Eumerus; species Eumerus sabulonum. The sequence goes on from OX645063.1 coordinate 103,832,835, forward strand.
CCATTTTCACCTAAAAGTCACAATTATTTTGCGCACAGTACCAGAAAGTCGCTAAATTGTCGTTGTTACCGTTTTAATCGCGTTTGCGGTAATAATAAATAAAACAAGAGATTTATAACTCTCAATTTTTTAACCATGGGGACTAGTGCTAACAAATAGCAAGAGGCACTGCGACCTTTATATATCTATTGTGCCTACTAGCCAGGAGCTTCTCCATTTTTTTAATGAACTTGAGAATGTCTCTCGTAGGAGCTGAGATGATACCCTTAGGAGGCAGCGCACTCATATGTTATGTGCCCTGCAGTTCCTTCGTCCTCAAGACAGAGTCGTAACTCAGTTTCAGACGACCGTAAGGTAGCTGACCAGTCTTCTGATATCGACTCTATTAAGCTTAAGAATATAAATAGAGTGTTTGTTCAGGGGTCGTATAAATCTTTTCGATTGGCAAAGTGAAAAGGGCAGGTGTAGCGATTTTTCTCACTGCCGCAGAAAGATTCAGGACTTATGTACCTTTCGCTGGAACTTTTCCTTTCGAGATGATCAGCGATTTTATTGCTTTTAGTGCCTTTCTGCCCTGGCACCCACCAGAGTTTGATTTTGTTTTTTTGGCTAGGTCTTTTAGGGCATCATGGCATTCCCTAACGGATTTGGAGTTTGTGCTATACGAAGTCAGCTCTGCTTGGCTATCATAGAGTATACTGATGGTTATTCCTCTTATGCCAGTCTCTAAGTTTAGATTGGCGGATGTTAGGATGGTTATAATTCAGATTAGAAGATACTGGGACTCATTCGAAGGGTCTTGCAAATCCTCCGATTTGGTCCAAAGATGCCGGCGACAACGCCAGAAATAATTTTGGAGCCATCACTATACCACCTAAGGCCTTTGACGTTGAGCAAGAGATCACTGGTTTTCCAAGCTGTGCGGTTTGGGATCAATATCTTAAATCTCTTGTCAAAAGGGAAGGTGTGTGGTAATGCGTCTGAGACCGTGGTATTCATATCCAACTCAGGAAGCTGTTGCAAGATTGACATGTGACCCATAGGTCTGTTCCCGAGCGAAGAATTCTGATTGCACTACGTAATGCAACCTTTTTAATAAAAAGGTGCAGTGGAGTAAGTCCAATTAGTGCTTCTTGAGCTGCCGAAGGGCAGGTTGGCATTTTTTTTTTGGCACAATTGCGCTGGCAAGTCAGTATGAGAGCCTTTATAAGCTAAGAACGGCTGATAATGCAAATCTCCCTCTTTTGAGGACATTACAGTATGAACTCACCTTAACAACAACGATTATGGCAATGTGCTTGTGCGTATTTCGTGTTTAAAACACTAACGAATACTGACAACGAAAACAAAATAAAAATGATGTGCAAAAAAGTCGAGGGATTAGCCGTAAAACAAAAACGAAAAGAGTTGCCAACTTCGGAGACTAATTCCCTAGTTTTTTATTTAAATAAAAAAAATGTTACATAACGCGTTGTTCGAACCCCCCCTCCCGCCCTTGTAACGCATCGTAACGTTTTAAAAGACCCCCCCTCCCCCGCAAATTGCGTTACGTAATACTTGAATGACCCCTTAGTCGGTTGGGCTACGGCCTAGTAAGCCGTAACCGGCTAAAAAATCACAAACTCCGAAACAACCACAAGCCTCGGATATAACCGGTCATAACATAAGTATATTTATGTTGACGACCCTTGCAAAAAACGAAAAAAAACCGGCCAAGTGCGAGCCGGACTCGCGCACGAAGGGTTCCGTACCATCTGTATACAGTTTGTCAAGAAATGTATGTCACAACGTAAAAATGTCTTTTATTTTCATTTTAAAGGTCAATAATAGCAAAGTAGTCACATTTTTTTCTTATTTCTTTTTTATTTTCACTGCGTATAGGCTTTTATATTTACCACACAAGAAAAAAAAAATTAAATTTCAAAAATGTACAACAAGAAAACAAAGAAAGAACACAAACTATCCAGGTGAATACTGTCAAACAAAGAATGTCAATATTATACTGTGCAATAACAGAGTGGATTGCTGACGTAAAATGCAACGGTAAATGCAAAATTTTATTGCAAAAAAATAATGCGTAATTTGTAGTTTAGTCAGACAGTTGTGTTCATTTTGTCAATTTGTTAACGTTGTTTTGTTGAAAACCTTAAATTAGGTATGGGTGGAAAACATGTAAATGAAATATTATAATTTCGGACATTTTTTCTCTTAACATAAGAACAGTATACCGTATTATAGAACGTGCAGAAAAAGAAGGAAGACTTGAGCTTAACCAATCAACGGGCAGACCAAAGAAGCTATCTTCGAGAATTGAACGAAAAATAATAAAACACATCGACGAAAATCCCTTAAGCAGCACGAGAATGATTGCATCGTTTTGCAAAGAAGACTGTGGCGTAGAGATTTCACATGAAACTGTTAGGAAAGTTATTTTAAAAAACAAATATTCATCCAGATCTGCCAGGAAAAAACCGATGCTTTTTGCAAAAAACATCTTAAAAAGGTTTTCGTTTGCTACAAACCATGTGGATATGCCAATGACGTACTGGGATGACGTAATTTTTTGTGATGAAACTAAAATAATGCTGCACTACCACCAAGGTCCAACCAGAGTATGGAGAAAACCACTTACAGCGCTTCAAAACAAAAATATCATTCCAACAATCAAATTTGGCAAATTATCAATTAATGTGTGGGGATGCATTTCGATCAAAGGTGTTGGCGAATTAAGACTTTTTGAGGAAAATATGGACCAAATGCTATATCTGGACATTTTAAAAACTAATTTTAAAAGAAGTGCACAAAAATTCGGTTTTTTTTACCCAAATAACCCAGATAAGCTGAAATGCAAGATGTACCAGGACAACGACCCAAAACACAAATCCCGTTTGTGCATGACCTGGCTGCTCTACAATTGCAGCAAAACGATTGACACCCCTCCGCAAAGCCCGGATTTGAATCCAATCGAAAATTTGTGGGCACATTTAAAAAAGAAAGTGGCTAAGAGGAGCCCAAACTATAAGAATGATTTAGTGAAATTCATAAAGGAAGAATGGGAGAAGATTCCTCAAGAATATGACTTAATAAAACTGCTTGGATCAATAAAATCCAGGTTACGACATGTTGCAAGTGCTAAAGGTGGGCACATAAAATATTAACCCTGCAGTCGTCGCGCGGATTACTATTGTAATCCACTAATCCAAAATTGAGTATTCCCGAAAAACTAGTGGTAGAGATTTTTTGTCTCTCTTAGTACTTACAGTTAAATAGTTTGCACGTGCGCTCAGTGAATCGCGAGTCCCGGTCGTGTGTGGTTGTGTCACGAGAGCTTTGTGAATTTGAGTGGATTACTATTGTAATCCGCGTGACGACTGGTGTAAGTATTTTTGTCAAACGGTTTTTTTTTTTGTTTTTCATATTTTCGAGTTATTATATGATGTCATGTATATGTATATGTTTTTTTATGAAATAAGGTACCTGACTATTAATTTAGATGTTTATTTTATATAAATAGGGTTTCCTAGGAACGTCATGGATCAAATACGGGATGCTCAGATTAGTGCTTGGCTCAATGAAGGCAATGAAAGTAGACGAGATTTTAACGGCGATGATTCAAGCTCGAATGAAGAAGAAGATATTCTTGAGGAACCAAACCATGAAACTTATTCTGAGCAGGAAGAAGAAATAACTGACGAGGAAATTACCGACGACGAGGAATCAGGACAAAGTAGAGGCAATGCATTTTATGTTGGTGTGGATAAGACTTGCTGGTCAAAGACTGTACCACCAAATAGAGGAAGGACTCGAAGACACAATATAGTTTTTGTGCCTCCTGGACCCAAAGGATTGGCTAGACAGAAAACTACTGTCGAAGACTGTTTATCTTTATACCTAGATGTTACCATGATTGATCTCATTGTCAAATATACTAATATAAAAATAGAGATGGCCATGGATAAATACGAAAGAGAAAGAGATGCTAAATTGACGGATTGTGTTGAATTGAAGCCATTTTTCGGGATCCTTTATATCGCTGGTGCTTTAAAATTAGGCAGAACAAGCTGCGATCAGATATTTGATCATAAAAATCACACTGGTGTTGAGGCTATTTATTTGACAATGTCCTTACAAAGATTTGAATTCCTTCTAAGACATTTACGCTTCGATGATATTCGTGACCGCAATGTTCGTGCTAAAGTTGACAAATTAGCCCCAATACGGGAAATCTTAAATTTGTTCATCATGAACTCTCAACAATATTTTATTCCAAGCGCAGAAATGACATTAGATGAACAGCTGCTTGCCTTTAGAGGACGCTGTCCATTCAAGCAATACATTCCTAGCAAACCTGCGAAATATGGTGTGAAAGTATTTGCACTTGTCGACGTTCACTATCCATATACATACAATTTGGAGATTTATGCAGGCAAACAGCCTGACGGACCTTTCAACCAAAGTAACGAGCGAGCTGAAGTAGTGAAGAGACTAACACGTCCTGTTTTAGGAAAGAACCGAAACATCACTATGGATAATTGGTTTTCATCACTCAATGTTGCCAAAGAGCTTTTCGAAAACCAAACAACGATGGTTGCTACTGTAAGAAAAGATAAAAGAGAAGTTCCAAAAGAGTTTCGAGTAGCAAGAGGACGTCCTTTATACAGTTCAAAATTTGGTTTTCACAGATCGTGTACACTGGTATCCTATGTGACAAAACCAAATAAAGTGGTGCTTATTTTGTCCACGATGCATAACGATGCGGTAATAGACAGCAGAGGAGAGAAACGAAAGCCTGAAATGATCACGTACTACAACCGCACAAAAAACGGCGTGGATCTGGTGGACAAGATGTGTTCGCTCTATGACGTGTCTAGGAATTCAAGACGATGGCCTCTAACTGTGTTTCACGATTTACTCAATCTAAGTGCTCTAAATGCACTATGCGTATATTCAGCGAACAAAAATTTTGAAAATATTGTTCGCCGCGAATTTCTCATTTCCCTTTCCCTAGCATGGATGAAACCACTGGCTCACCGTAGAATACAGCAGAAATCGTTGCCACGAGGTCTAGCATTCAAAATAAAAGACTTTTTAGACATTCCCCAAGCAAATATCCAGCTGTCAAGCTCAGCATCACCACTAAGTAGTTCTTTGGGTCGCTGCTATGAATGCGGAAGAGTACGCAATAAAAGCACTCGCCGATCATGTACTGCATGCCAAAAATTCGTTTGTCCTGACCATTCCAGATACATATGTTCATCATGTTTAGAAATCAATAATTAGTTTAGAGATTTAAAGTTTATTTGAATTGTACTGAATTTGAAACTAAAGTTCCTTTATTCTCCAAGAAAGCTGAAGTTTTTTATTTTTTTAATTGATTTTTTTGTTTTGTTGTTTTGTTTAGAAGTAATAATTTATTTTGTTTACTTTAAATAATATGTAATTACATTTTGAACCAAAATAAATTTGAAAAAATTAAAACATCCTGGTTTTATTCTAATTTTTAAATAGATTACATATGTAATCCGCGTGACGACTGGTGTAACTTTTTAGGGCGCGACGACTGCAGGGTTAAATAAAGAATGTCCGTTTTAGTTAGTAAAAAAACGTTATTTTCTCTCTTTATAATTTCTAAAAGTATTTTGACATTCTTTGTTTGACAGTCTCCAAGTGGATGGTTTTTGTTCTTTTGTTGTTTTTTTGCCATAAATTTTGGAAAAAATATTCTTATTTTCCTTGTATTTTAAATAAAAAGCATATACGCAGCTAAATAAAGAAAGAAACAAGAGGAAAATGTGACTACTTTGTGACCTTTGAAATGAAAATAAAAGACATTTTTACGTTGTGACATACATTTCTTGACAAACTGTATATAAATGTAGGAATCAGGAAGGTTCAAAAGCAAAGAATATAGCTGGAAAATAACAAATGAATAAGTTTTTATTTAACAAAAGATATACGGATACATGATTCAAGCAAACAAAGGTGCCAACCGCCCGAGTGGCCAACCAGCGAGGAACTGTCGTCTTCTCCCGTCAAGTTGTCGTCTTCTGCCATCGAACCGTCGTCTTCCTCTCCATGCCAACGCCGCCACCATCGTGTCGCCTCTCCCAGCCATTCCCGTGCATTCAGCATTCCTCTCCATGTCGTCATTCCACTTATCAGCGATATGACCCAGCCCGCGCCGCATATACCAGCGACAATCAGGGCAATTCTTTTCGGTGTCATTTTCGCTACGCTGATTTCCAAGAAATTCGCCTCCGCACGCAGTGTGCTTCGCTTTTATGCACGTCACCTGAGTCGCATTCGGCTGCTTGTGGCGATCGGTGAAATGCAATGCCATCGCATGTGGGCACTGAATCACTTGCACCAAACGGAACCCGACGCCAGAGAATGTCTGCATAGCGGCGGCGCCGACCTAGAAATAGAAGAAAACAAACAAAAAAACAAACGCAAAGCAACTTATCTGGTGTCGTGGCTGATATTCCTACATAAATATCAAAGAGACTATGTATGTTACCTCATCAAATGACAGATCTTGGTTGCAGGCAGGATTTTTTGGATGAAAATCATGTCTGTTGTATGGGAGCCCCCCTTAAATATTCATTTTGTTCTGTTTTTAGTATTTGTCGTGGTAGCGGCAACAGAAATACATCATTTGTGAAAATTTCAACTGTCTAACTATCACGGTTTATGAAATATAGCCTGGTGACAGACGGACGGACGGACAGCGAAATCTTAGTAATAGGGTTCCGTTTTACCTTTGGGTACGGAACCCTAAAAAAGGACAATGATCTTCGGCTTTGTACGTGGAATGTTAGGTCCCCAAACAGGCCACGTGCAGCCGAACAACTTGCGGACGCCCTAGACTGCTATAAAGCGGACATCACCGCCATCTAGGAAATGCGATGGAATGGACCGGGTATAAAGCGGATGAAAAGCTGCGATATTTACTACGGCAACTGCTATAGAGAGAGAGGACAACGATTATTTGGATGCGGATTTGTTGTTCTTAGGACTAAGGCAAAAAGACCTAAGCTTTCGGCATGTGAACGCCTCGTGACAATCCGTATCAAGGCTAAATTTTTTAACTTCAGCCCGATCTGCGTCCACGCCCCCATGCAAGACAAGGATGACTCCACCAAAGATGAGTTATACGATCTCCAAGACAGAACGTATGCCCAATGTCCCAGCTATGACATCAAAATTGTACTAGGAGACTTCAATGTTAAGCTGGGTAAGGAAAGCATCTTTGAACGAGTCATCGGCAAACATAGCCTACACGAAACCACCTCCGATAACGGACACAGGCTGATTGATCTTGCTACGGGGCGAAATCTCCTTCTAGCCAGTACGCGCTTCCCGCACCTCGATATACACAAAGGCACCTGGCGGTCTTTTGATCAATCGACCTACCAACCAGACTGATCACATCGCGATCGACGTCAGACACTCCTCCACTATTCTTGATGTTCGAACTTTCCGAGGGGCTAACATCGACTCGGACCACTATCTTGTAGTAGATAGATAGATAGGGCTTGGGGGGTGGGACAGAGTCGCCTGATCACTGCGGCCACGATTGGGCCTATTGTGATGTCCCCCACTTACAGTTCACTCAGAAAACCTGAGTTCGTAATAAAGCTTAGTATGCTTTTGAGTGAACTGGCAGCAATTTCATCTGCTTCAAGATAATGCTTGCCTAGGTGACGAAGACGTGTACTGACCAGGCAGTTACAGTGGCATAGTATGTGCTCTGCTGTTTCTTCGTCTCCATTACACATACGGCAAGTGTCATCTTGTATGATGCCCATTGTTTTGAGGTGTTTATTAACTGGGCAGTGTCCAGTAAGGAAACCTGTGATTAAACGAATCTGACTCCTCGAAAGCATGAGAAGTTGTTTCGTTCTTTTGAGGGATGTAGTTGGGAGGAACAGCTTGGCTTGTCTGCTACCTTTCGTTTGTGACCAGTAGTGATCCGTCGTGTTCCTTAACCAATTTTTTATGCAGCATTTGGTGGTGCTAGTAGGTATGCCGCAGAAAGGCCGTGGCATCATAAATGGTGATGCAGAGCCTTTCCTTGCTAGTAGGTCCGCCTTTTCGTTGCCTGTATGGCCGCTGTGTCCAGGTATCCAAATGAGATGAACTCTGTTTGTACTGGCCAGCTGATGAAGTAGCTGTAGGCAGTCCCATACCAGCTTGGAGGTTATTTCAAAGCTCTTTAGGGCTTGAAGTGCAGCTTTGCTGTCAGAGAGAATATAAATGTTTTTGTTAAGTATATTTCTGTTTATATTTTCTCTGAGGCAGAGTTCTATAGCAAATATCTCTGCTTGAAAAACGGAGTTATAACTGTCCATGCTGACGTAAATGCATGTGCCTGTATTTGCTCCGTATACTCCAGCCCCAACGCCTTCGTCCGTTTTGGAGCCATCTGTGTACCACACGTAGGATCCACGGTTGAAGGAGGGTCTATCCTGTTCCCAGTTTTGTCGGTTAGGGAATGTGACCTTGTAGTTTTGGCTGAAGTTATATCTAGGGAGACAGTTGTCTGTAAGAGATATCTTTAGGATTTCATGCCTGTTTATTTCTGTAAGGATGTCAGGGTGAAAGAGCCTACGGTTAGAGTCATCCTCCATGATCATCCTGTGGGCGAAGACCATTGCTTCTTTCTTCAGTTGGAGATGAAGAGGTGGCAGGTCTGTGATTACTTCTAGTGCTGCTGTGGGGGTTGTTCTCATGGCCCCAGTGATACAGATGCAAGCTAGTCTTTGCAATTTGTTGAGCTTGGCTTGCACTGATACTTGTTTTGTTTTGTGCCACCAGACGGGCGCAGCATATGTAAGGATTGGTCTGGTGATTGCTGTATATAGCCAGCGGGACATTTTGGGGTTTGTGCCCCAGTATTTGCCAGTGAGACTTTTGCTGGTCCATAAGGAGATCCTGGCTTTCTCAATGGTCTTTGTAATGTGAGAGTTCCAAGTGAGCTTTTCGTCTAGAGTTATCCCTAGATATTTGACTTCTTTTGAGAACTCTATCTCTTCACCAAAGAGGGTAGGCTTAGTAAGTTTGTGCCTGTTCCTTCTTTTGGTGAAGGCGACTATGGTGCTTTTTCTAGGATTTACATTTAGTGCAACCTTTATGCACCAGTTAGCAACAATGTTTAGTGCCCGTTGGAGGAGTTCCGAGACTGTGTCTTCGAATTTGCCTCTGATCAGGATCACTATGTCGTCAGCGTAGCCTTGGACATAGAAGCCATTGTTGCTGAGTATGCTTATCAGTTCGTTGACCACGATGGACCACAGGAGTGGTGAGAGAACCCCGCCTTGAGGGCATCCTTTCGCGGCGTTAACGCTGATTTTGTCATTGCCTAGCGAGGTGTTTATTTTCCTGTTGCTAAGCATATGTTGGATCCAATTGCATGTGGTGTTGTGCACCCCTGTGCTGAGGATGCAACGTTTTATTTGGGTGTATTCGTGTTATCGAAGGCACCCTCAATATCGAGAAAGCAACCTATCGCAATTTCTTTGTCGCTCAGGGATTTATTAATCCGGGCCGTTAGTTCCTGAAGAGCATGCGTGGTCGATTTCCCAGGCTGGTAGGCATATTGGTTTTTGTGAAGTGGTGATCTTCTCAGTGCACCGTCCCTGATATGCCTATCCAAGATTTTTTCCATTGTTTTTAGGAAGAAAGAGGTAAGGCTTATCGGTCTGTAGGACTTAGGCAGGTCTGTGGGTCTACGGCCTACTTTGGGAATGAATTTTACCTTTACCTCTGTCCAGCTTGTTGGTATGTGTCCCCATGCATAGCTGGTTCTAAAGATGTTAATGAGCATGGGGCTAATTTGCGCACTCCTCTTCTGAAGAAGTGCTGGGAAGATGCCATCCTCCCCCGGGGATTTGTATGGGTCAAAAGAATTGATGGCCCATTTTATGCTTCCCTCGTGAAATATCGTTCGTGCTCTCTTCCAATCCTCCCTGTTTGGTCTAGCTGCCCTGATCTGCGGAGGTATGTTAGAGAGATCAGAGGGAATGATGTTAGAGTCCGGGAAGTGCGTACTGGTCAGAATTTTGAGTACTTCCGTACCATTTTCCGCGTAGGTGCCATCTGCTCTCCTCAACAAACCAATTTGGTTAGTGTGCTCTTTAGCGAGGACTCTGTGGATGCGAGCGCTGCTCTGAATGTCTGAAAGACTGCTGCAGAACTTTTTCCATGAGTCTCTTTTGGCTCTTCTAATCTCTTGGTTGTAGTTGGTGAGTGAGGCACGATACTGCGTCCAGTCACCAATCCGTTTAGCCCTGTTGAACAGTTTTCTGGTCAGTGCTCTTAGCTTGGCCAGATTGTTGTTCCACCACGGAGTGGTACGGTTGCCTGGCTTAACTTTCTCCGGGCAAGCGTTGTGAAAAGCAGATAAGATGGTAGCATTGAGACTGTCGCAGCAGAGTTCGAGGCTGTCTATGTCTCTGATGCTGTTTGGACAGTTTCCGATCGTTTGTGCGATTTCTAGGATATAAGTGTCCCAGTCTGTCGCTCTCGGTTGTCTATATGTTCTAGTAATTCTATCTCCCGCTTTTATGTCAAAACAGATCTGTCGATGGTCTGATATCGATGTTTCTGTTGAGACATGCCAGTTTTGAATCGAGTTACCTATGAACGGGGTAGTTAGGGTGAGGTCTAATACCTCTTCTCTAATTCTATTCATAAAGGTGGGATTATTTCCACGGTTTATGATATTGAGGTTGTTCCTAAATATGAATTCAAATAGGTACTCACCTCTTTTGTTGATGTCCGAGCTTCCCCATGCTGTGTGGTGTGCGTTTGCGTCACAGCATATGATGGTGTGTGAGCCTCTTCTTCCAAAGTGGTCGAGAAGATCCTGCAGTGGTGTGAAGCCCAGGTCCGTAGAGTCGCCCGCAAGGTAGGCTGAGCAGATTACAGCTTCTGACCTACCTTCCGCAGTGGATAGCTGGATGATGGCAGCTGCCATGTCCTTATTCGTGAATTCTGGAATGGGAATGGCTTTAATATTAATATCTTGTAGTAGCCCAGATGCGCTTACGGATATCACGAACGCAGCGGAGTAGAGTAAGAATATAAAGTTATGACGTCGGAAAGCTACTATCGCCAGAAACCGCTCGTGCTTTTACCGATCTCGTCTCCCTTAAGCTCTCCAATACACCTCAATCCTCCACGCTATCAATAGAACAGCAGTGGAGCCTTTAAAACAAGCCCTGCATCCGAAGTTTTGGGTGTTTCAAGGCTCCACCACGAACACCTGGTTCGATGACGAGTGCAGGAGGATTCACACAGCGAAGCACGATGCATATAAAGCCTCGCTGCATAAACTCTACGAGTTAAAAAGAAGGGAGGAGCATACGCTTCATAGAAGAAAGAAGAGAGAGCACGAGAAGCGCGCGATTGAGGATTTGGAGAGGTGTTACTGCAGGCGTGACGTTCGAAAGTTTTATCAACAGATAAAGCGAACATGCCAAGGTTATAAAGCCAGAACGGAAGCCTGCAGGGATGAGAACGGACACCAAGTAGTAGAACCGCAGTCGATTCTGAGAATATGGAAAAACTACTTCTGCAGACTGTATAACGGCGATGTTACTCAATATACCGCTGTCAGGCAGAATGATCCATTTCTACTCGACGACGACCGCAGAGAATTCCGTCCCCCTGACCTCGACGAAGTTAAGATTATCATATCGAAACTCAAGTTGAATAAAGCTACTGGCGCAGACGGACTGTCTGCTGAGCTCTTCAAGGCAGCTGGGGATGACCTGGTTAGGAGCATGCACCAGCTCATCTGTAAGATAAAGTCAGAGGAAAGCATGCCCGAGAAATGGAGTCTCACACAATAAAGGAGACGCCTCTGATTGCGCCAGCTATGGAGGAATAAGTCTCCTTAATGTCGCCTACAAAATCTTCTCTGCCGTTTTGTGTGAACGCCTGATGCCCTTTGCAAATAAGCTGATAGGTCCTTATCAGTGCGGATTCAGGCCAGGGAAGTCCACAATCGACACTACGGCAGATCCTGGAAAAAGACAATGAATTTCAAGTCGACACTCACCACCTATTTGTCGACTTCAAAGCCGCATACGACAGCGTAATTAGAGACGAGCTATACAACGCTATGCCTACCTTTGACATACCTGCTAAACTCGTCAGACTATGCAGGATGACTTTGGAGAATGCTCGCTGCTCCATCCGAATCGGTGAACACCTTACCGATAGTTTTGATGTCAAAAAAGGATTTGGGCAGGGCGATGCCCTGTCGTGTGATTTCTTCAACATCATATTGGAAATGATTGTGCAGAAATCACTGGCCAATACAAGAGGCACAATCTATTTCAAATCCTCGCAACTCCTTGCATACGCCGACGGCATTGACATAATAGGTAGATCGCAGCGAGATGTCAATGAGGCGTTTGCGAGTATTGAGATGGAGGCGGCGAAAATTGGTTTGGCGGTAAACGAGGTCAAAACTAAATATATGCTGTCATCAAAAAAGAACGTAGTTGAGGACTTCGTCTGTGGAGCAGCGAGAGTTCTCCATAGTCAGCCTGCACAGTCTGACGAGTTTGGCAGGAATGTTAAGACATGACATGGCTCTGTATACCTCGTCTCTATAAACACTGTCATACACGGCTTTAAAGTCGACAAAAAGATGGTGCGTGTTGACCTGGAATTCATGGGTCTTCTCCAAGATCTGCCGTAGTGTCAATATTTGGTCTATCGTGGATTTTCCTGGCCTGAAACCAAACTGGTAGGAATCTATCAGATTGTCCACGAATGGCTTCAGCCACTTACACAGTATGGCAGAGAAGATCTTGTACGTGATGTTCAGGAAGCTTATCCCTCTGTAATTGGCGCAGTCTTAGGGGTCTCCTTTCTTATGGACCGGGCAAACGATACTGAGATTCCATTCATCGGGCATGCGTTCTTCCTACCATATCTTGCAGATAAGTTTGGTGCATGTTCCTGACCAGCTCATCGCACGCTAGTTGTCCGTGCTCATCCCTGCGGGCTTCTGCTTTGGCTGTATAGCCTTGGCATGTTCGTTTTACTTTCTGGTAAAATGTTCGAACGTCGTTTCTGCAGTAACATCTCTCCATCTCCTCGATCTCGCGCTTCTCGTGTTCCTTCGATGCAATTTGGCCAGGTATGCATTCTGTTTCTCATCATCAAACCAGGGGTTTATCGACGGTGGTGGCTCGAAACCGAGTACATCTGAGGCGGCCTCTCTAATGGCGTTCTGGCAACGACTCCATTGCTGTTCGATGAGCAGATTGCATCGGGACTTGAGAGAGCTTGGGGGAGACTTGATCGGCGAAGGTCCTGACGGTCTCCTGCGATTGCAGCTTTCCGACGTTAAATGTTGGTGTTCTTACTCGACTCCGTTGATTCCGAGAGATTCGCATCCGTATCTTGGCTGCAACAAGGTAATGATCCGAGTCGGTGTTGGCTCCTCGAAAGGTTCGGACATCTAGGATGCTGGAGGTGTGTCTGCCGTCGATTGCAATATGATCAATTTGGTTGGTTGCCGATTGATCTAAGTACCGCCAGGCCCCCTTATGGATGTTGAGGTGTGGGAATCGTGTACTTGCTACTACCAGATTAACGAAAAATTGATTTATTTTATTGTAACTAAAATGTCAGATTTTCCTTAGAAACTACATTGCACAATTTACAGAGATGTGGTATACAGTACCTTGCTACTGAAAACTATTATAAACTGTGGGAATATATATCACTCCTTATTTTTGAATATATTTGAAGGAAAAGCTACAGAAAAAAACCTTCATTAAAATGCAAGATTACCTATATGAATCTACAATTTTAGCGTTGAGAGAAGGGGAGGCGATGACCGAGTGTTAGAACTGCTACTTGATTTCCATCACAATTTAAAATAATTGAACAGTTTTTGACACAAATAGATAACAAAATTTAATAATTATTAAAAATAAAATTTAAATAATAAATAAATAAATAGAAACGGAAAACGAATTCAGTATTAAATAATAAACAGTTAATAATAAATAACAAATAATAAATAGTAAATAATAAATAATAAATAAATAGTAGATAATATATAATCAAAAAAATAATAAATAATGAATACTCTGTAATACAAAAAATGAATGCTGGAACTGGAAAGTCAGACATATAGATAGTAAATAAGGCCAAGCACAGATCCTTGAGGAACACCTGCGACTATTGAGTAGTTACTTGAGAGCTGGCTAATTACGGCTAATTGCAAAATTAAAAGACATAAGCTTGTGTAACAAACCATGGTGCCATACTGTATCAAACGCTTTCTCGAAGTCAAGTAATACCATACCTTTACTTCTGCCTTGAATTAAGTTACTTTTTATGTGATTCGAGATACGGTGAACCTGTTGAATTGTGCTATGATTTGCCCTAAATCCAAATTGCTCAGGCGGTAAGATATTGTGCGAATTTATATACACAAGCAATTTATTTTAAATTATTTTTTCGAAACACTTGCTTAGGGAGCTAAGTAAACTTATCGGTCTGTAGCTTCCAGGCACGGTTGCATTTTTACCAGGTTTCAAGATTGGGACAATTGTGGCAGATTTGCATTATGTCGGAAAATAACCCAGCCTGATACAACTATTGAATAGAGTTTGAAGAAATTCAACGCATTTTTTGGGAAGATGTCTTAAATATAAATTCTTTAACCCATCAAAGCCGGCCGATTTGTTTGTCTTCGGACGAGAAACTATATCCTTCACTTCAGTAAAAGACACAAAGTTGTTACTATCTTCTAAGGAACTTATGTTGAGCAAGTTCATAGAGCGATCAACAGCTGTAGTTATATTATTGCTGATAATACTATTATTTTTGGAAGGCATCGGCTCGGACATACAGGGTAAAGTTGTTGATTGCTCTCAACCTGGCGAGATGCCAGCAACGATCCCTGTTTAAATGCCCGGGTCAAGTTGACATACGGCCTCCTCGCGGCGCCCTCTGGATAGCCTCTTCAACAACCGTTGGGAGGTGAACAAACGTATGCAGCGAAAAAAAACCCCGACCAGAATGGCGGTTGTGCGGCGGGCTAACAATCCGCCCACGTAAAAAAACCCAAAGTTATGAATGAGCAAGATGCCTCGGATACACGGACGGATACTCGACGACGACAACGCACGAAAAAGGAACACGATTTGCGAGTATGCTCCTGGAATGTCAGAACCCTGTACACTCCCGGAGCTGCTCATAAACTAGAAGGAATCCTCACGCAGTACAAGGCGGATATTACTGCGGTCCAGGAAATACGCTGGATAGGAAACGGTATGATTAGGAAAAAAAATTGCGACATTTATTACAGCTGTCACAAAAGGTTGCACTTACTGGGATGCGGATTTGTAGTGGGAAAGCGGTTAAGGTCGCAGGTCATCGACTTTAAACCTATAAGTGATCGCCTGGCTGTGATCCGCATCAGAGGCAGATTTTATAACATCAGCCTTATATGTGCACACGCCCCTACCGACGAGGCTGAAGACCCTATCAAGGAGGACTTCTATGACCTCCTGGACAACGCCTACGGAGCTTGTCCGGAGTACGATGTAAAAATCGTGCTCGGGGACTTCAACGCCAAAATCGGAAAGGAAAACACCCTTGGCGGAGTGATCGGAAAGCACAGCCTCCACGATACAACAACAGATAACGGCTTCCGACTCGCTGACTTTGCGACAGCTCGTAATGCGGTGATAAGTAGCACAAGATTCCCTCGCAAGCGAATCCACACAGCAACCTGGCGATCTCCGGACGGTCGAACCGCCAACCAAATCGACCATGTGCTCATTGACGCAAGGCACGCGTCTAACATCCTGGATGTGCGAACATTCAGAGGGGCAAATGTCGACTCTGACCACTTCCTCGTAGCAGCAAGATTCAGAGCTCGACTGTCCAATGTCAGAAAGCTGCACCAGCCCATCAGGAGGAGGTTCGACATTGGGCGCCTGAGCACACCGGAGGTTGCCAGAGTCTACAGGGAGCAGCTGAGCGAAAGACTCTACGGTATGCCTACGTCGAACACAAATGCCAATAATATGTGGCTGCATTGCCGCTCAGCCATTCAGGAAGTAGCCGAAACCACCTTAGGATACCTACCACCCCCGACAAGAAACCCGTGGTATGATGGCGAGTGTGAGCAGAAAAAGGCAGCAACCGGCGAGGCATACCAAAAGGCGCTGCAGAGGAAAACCAGGGCAGCGCGAGAAGAGTACCGAGCCAGAAGAAGGGAGGAGAAGAAACTACTGCGACAAAAGAAAAGAATCTTCGCAGCCTCCCAGCTCAAGGATATCGAGGAGTCTAGGGATAGACATAAAATACGAGCCTTTTACAAGAAAGCCAAAGGCCTTGCAGGAGGCTTCAAAAAGGGCACCCTGGCTCTTCGAAACTGCGAGGGTAATCTTGTCACCGACCCGCAGGGAATAGTGGATGTATTTAAGCAGCACTTCCAGCAGCTGCTTAAGGAGCATGACCAAGAGAGAGTGGTAGGGACTGAGGAAATCCCAACTCCAGCCGCTGAAGTAGTCCTCCCACCCAGCATAGAAGAAGTCGGCACAGCTATTCAGAAGCTGAAGAACAACAAGGCCGCAGGCTCAGATGGCTTGCCATCAGAGCTCTTCAAGGCTGGCGGCGATGTTCTGGTAGGGAGCATGCACCAGATCATCTGCAGAATTTGGGAAGATGAGAGCATGCCCGACGACTGGAATACCAGCTCTATATGCCCCATTCACAAAAAAGGCGATCCTACCTCTTGTAAGAACTATAGAGGTATATCCCTGCTCAATGTCGCATACAAGATCCTGTCCAGCGTATTGTGTGAACGTCTAAAACCATTTTGCACCGCACTAATCGGCAGCTACCAGTGCGGCTTCCGGCCCGGCAAATCAACTATAGACCAAATTTTCACACTTCGACAAATCCTGGAAAAGACCAACGAGTTTCAAATCGATACACACCATCTTTTCATCGATTTCAAAGCCGCATACGACAGCATTCATCGTGAAGCACTGTTTGGGGCGATGGCCGAATTCGGGATCCCGGTAAAACTGATCCAGTTGTGTCGCGCCACGCTAAAAAACACGCGATGCACCGTGCAACTCGGTTCTAGGACCTCGAAACCATTCGAAACATGCACCGGATTTCGGCAAGGAGATGCGCTGTCATGTGACTTCTTCAACCTGGTGCTGGAGCAGATAGTGCGACGGGCAGGCGTCAACAGGGAAGGCACTATCTTTTACAAGTCCATCCAGCTGCTAGGATACGCGGATGATATCGACATCATCGCGTGTTCTCGCCGTGGCATTGTGGAAGCATTCACGGCGATTGAAGAACAGGCGAAACGAATTGGCCTTAAGATCAATGAGGACAAAACGAAATACATGCTGTCAAGCAAAAACCAATCCGTCGCTCACCACCTGGGACAAAACATAACAATTGACAGCTACAATTTCGAGGTAGTTAAGGAGTTTGTCTACCTCGGGGCAAACGTAAATTCCACAAATGACACCACAGTGGAGATCCGGCGTAGAATCGCCCTTGGCAACCGCTGCTACTTCGGCTTGTCCAAACAACTGGGGTCAAAACTCCTCACTCGAAAGACCAAAGTCATGCTTTACAAAACGCTCATTCTGCCAGTCTTGCTGTACGGAGCCGAAAGCTGGACGATAAGCAGGACAGCGGAGCTGATTTTGGGTTCTTTCGAAAGAAAAATTCTGCGCCGGATATTTGGTCCTGTCTGTGAGGAAGGTGAATGGAGAAGAAGACACAACCGCGAACTCTACGAGCTGTACCAAGATGTGGATGTAGTCCGGAAAGCAAGGACCCGTCGACTACACTGGCTGGGCCACATCGAGCGCATGGACATCAACGCTCCAGCTAAGAGGGTCTTCGACTCCGAGCCTCCTGGTTCGAGAAGAAGAGGAAGACCGAACCTCCGGTATAAAGACCAAGTAATCGCGGATGTAAGACATCTTGGTCTTGACAACTGGAAGCAGCGTGCCTGGAACCGTCAAGGATGGAAGGCAGCTATAGCTCAGGCTCAGATCCTCCATGGATCGCAGGCCTGATAAGTAAGTAAGTAATACTATTATTTGTAATACTATGGTTGGCAAAAAACTCATCAGCTAAAGCGTTTGCTTTTTCGAGATTTGATAATATCACAAAGTTTCCTACTAACGCAGGAATGTGAAAAAGTTTTTCCTTTTGATGACCTTTACTGCGTTCCAAAAAGGCTTGCTACCTTTTGCTAGGTCTTTTAGCTTATAATTCCAGGATGGGTTTCTGAAGTTTGATAATAAAGTTTTTATGCTTGCGTTGAGCTTATTCTTTTGGGAGAGATAATAACGATTTCTAGTAGTAATCCAGTCCGATCTTAGGATATTTCTTATCTTTATTAGTTGTTTTATGTGAAACGGTAGTGAATTGGCGCTATCATAAGGTTGAGCTTTTTTGGGTACAGAATGCTGAATACTCTCTAGTACCGCACTAATAAACGAGCCTACGGCCTAATCAATCATGAATTCATTGGTAACGCTGGTAACACCATCGAAGACACCAATTTTTGTCGCATAAGGCGTTTAAATTTGTTCCAGTTGGCATTTTTAAAGCTAAGAACTACATTACCGTTGTGGACAGGAGTAAGGAGTGCTTTGCACAAAACTGGTAAATGACCTAAGCTAGGATCATTCATAACCATGGGTTGACTAAAAAGTTCCGGAGTGTTTGTCAAAAAAAGGTCCAATGTTGATGGGTTTGACCGAGAACTTGTTGGAATATATGTAGGGTGAGGTGGGAAAAGTATATGGAACGGCCGACTTGAATTAAGATCAGCAAGAACATTGCCCCAAGCATTCCCAGGCATTCCTAGCTCCGGTACCTGCAGTTCAGATCTCCTCCTACCAAAAAAATGTCATTTAAATTAACCAATTCACCCAGATCATTTTTCAATTCAAGTCGTTTACTTGCTGATGCTGATCCATCCGGGAAGTATACAACAAATGTTTTCATTGAGCGCCCATTAACAAAAGGTTGTTCTAAACCAATATTTTCTATTAATTTTGTGCATATGACAGGTAGTACTTTGTGTTTTATAGTTCTTTTAACAACAATGGCAACACCGACTCCCCTTTTATCAATTCTGTCTAAACGATAACTTTTATAATTTTTTTTTAGATAAGTTAACATCTACTTTCAACCAAGTCTCTGTCCCTAAGCTAATATCAATATAAAATTTGCTTGAAAAAGGAAAAAATTCTAATATTTTACCTCGAATGCTTCTAGCATTCCAACAAATGATTTTCAGGCTACAACTCATTATTTACCCTGATACAGATACTTAATAGCTAATTGTGCAATGGTATTAAACTGCTCTGCTTTGGTATTACATCTACCTAGCAGATTATGTCCCGCCATAATACACACACATACAAACCTTGGATTTGGATTCTGGTGACCTTACAATGACTTCCCATTGGGAAGTTAAAAATGAAAAACACCCAATTAAGACAAAGTGTCGTATAAGTAGAATGCTGTTTTTTATTGTTCCACATTACACTTGATTTACTTTTTTATTTGTATCTAACAACTGTTTTTGTTTCTTGCTATACTATAATCATTTATACATATGTATGTGTATATACTATTTATTTTATTTTTACATACGATTATCACACTTTTATTTCACTTCACTATTCTCTTTTTGTTTCTGTGTTAATTTTAAACGGTGACATTTTGCTTATGTGTTACTGTAATAATGTATAATATTTATATATAATATGTATATAATGTGTATATGTCCATGTAAAATATTTATAAATATTTTACAAATTCCTTTCGGTATATTACTCTATTCTATATTATTTTCCATTTATTTGTATTAGTGGATGTGCGTTAATGCATCAACTTCAATCGTCCTTTACTATATGCAGATATTAATCAATTTAGTTTATTTGTGAATTTCCAACATGAATGCTTCATTCTACACCATTTGTATCTTAAGCTTATCAATACTGTGTTTTTGCAATTTTAAAACACCCTTGTAATACGAACAAGAGCACAGGGTTCTCTTAAGCGGGTTTTTTGTTTTCCATTCATTGCTTGGCTCTAGTCCAAGCTGTAACGCCACCACAGGATTCATTTTTAATTAGTGCTTGTCTATGGTATGGTTAAAGAGTTTTTTATCTAGTACTCTAGTGCTGATGTTACTTTTTTGTTTTGGATAAGGCTTTTATGTCAATTTAGCTACTTACAAACGGAAAACAAAATACTCGTGCGCCTTAATACCGTGTTTTTCTATTTAAATAGTATGATTATGTGCTCGTTTATTACAATGATACGATGAGGTTCCTGTGAACGATTATTTAGTCTTTACACTGCAAATGCTAGTGTGTTAAACAACACGCAACAAGTGTGTCATTCGACACACTTTAAACTTACTGTGTCACTTAACAAGTTTGACCTTTGAAATCGAGATACTAATTCGTGTTAAAACTATAACACGTCCTATTGCATGCCATGAATAAAAGCTCTAGTGACGCCTTAAGTGTGTTACAGTGACACACTTTGGATCAGTCAATCAAACAAAAAGGGACATCTCCCAACTGTAAGCAACCATGCCAGAAAGTGATCTGAGTTCTAATATCAATGTCCGCAGCCACCAAAATGCAAAAACACTTAACCTTTCCTTTTCCATTCTACATTGGTCCTTTGAGCCGGATGGCATGATCATCATCATGTTGCTTCACAGCAAAAAGAAACAATAAGTTCAATCAAACAAAAAACAATGTTTTGGGCTTGATGAGCCTGGAAGTGACAAATGTTCGGTGAGCGAAGACTTGATAATGGACGTCTTTTTTTCGTTGTTCGCTGCGAAAAATGTTCACAGGAACCTTGAGATTTGAACACGGGATCACTATGTTGGGTGTCCAGTGTGTTCCATTACACCATGGGCCCGGGTGTCAAATGGCTTTCTGACAAGGTTGCATATAGTTGAGAATTTACCTTTTGTGTGCTTTCATAATAACATACTTAAAATTGCATTAAATATGAATACAATGAAAACACACCTTTTGGTGTGTTGCAGCTACACACTTACCAGTGTAGTTTTGATCGCCTTTTGATTTTTTCTGTTTTTTTTTTATAATATGCGCGTATTAAAGATTTAATAATCATATTATCTTGGTCTTGATAACTGGAAGCAGCGTGCCCGGGACCGTCAAGGATGAAAGGCAGCTATAGCTCAGGCTCAGATCCTCCATGGATCGCTGACCTGATAAGTAAGTAATCATACTATGTTGGCAACACAGTGCGGACAGAAGGCAAAAGAGAAGAGGGATAGAGGAGATGTCGATGGACATTGATCTTATATGCTTGCATGTTGTAATGAGGGAAGAAGACCAAATCCGGCAGGAAATTCCAGATTCGTGTGGTTTCTGTTAATAAAAAATTTTCTCCATATTGGACGTTACGTCCGAAGGCGGGCTTTAGAGTATATTGGTGATCGTTTCTAGAGAGGTATGTTTTGCGGGAAAAATGTTGAAAGGGCTGAATGCAACTGGCTATTTCATCAGAGCATTTTTTGTGGAAGTCACGATAAAACAGGGAAAGGCAGGAAACATTCCTGCGATGTTCCAGCGAATCTAAAGTTTTGGTAATGCTGGAGTCACCTATCAGTTTTATCGCGCGTTTTTGTATTCTGTCAAGTAGGTGCAATGGCGTCTTGGATGCACCGGACCAGACACGAGCGTTAAGCTTTAATTTAGCGCGAATGAGCGCCTTATAGACTGTAGCCAGGTCTGAGAGTAAGAAATATTTCTTGCATCTGTATAAGAAGCCTACACGTTTGGCAGCATTTTTGGCGAAACTGAATATGTGGTCGTTCCAATTGGAATTAAATGAGTCTAACATACGCTGCCGTTCACTGTTTACAACCGAAGAGCAGGGTCATCAAATAGTGAACGAATATGAAGGCTAAGGGTACTGTCGTCGGCAATGGATTGAATTGGATTAGAAGTAACAGACAAGAAGTCATTTATAAAAATGAGGAAGAGTGTCAGAGACAAGATGGAGCCCTGTGGAACACGAGCACGTCCAAAACAACTTGAATTAAACCATTCAAAAGGTGGTTTCTATTCCATTGAGAAGAGACTCGTCGATCCCGTAAGTGCATTTGTGCGACAAAAGTGTTTCGTGCCAAACCCTGGCAAATGTATGTATGTATGTATGTATGTTGGTATTACAGTCCATGAAGGACGTTCGATGACATGGCTGTTGTCGGGATTCGATCCCGTGTCATCGGCGTCAAAGGCCAACACACTACCTACTGAAACCCTGGCAAATGCTTTCGAAATATCCAGTGCAACTATTTTGCTTGCACTTGCTTGGTGAAGTGAGCGATTCCACTTTTCTGCTAGATATATGATATTGAGGAGTTTCCGTGATTCAAGATATTTCATAAGCTGATGGTTAATCAGCGTTTCCATGACCTTTGGAAAAAAGGGACGTTAGTGAAATGGGTCACTAACTGGAGAGAGAAGAAGATTCGCCTTTTTTGCCAAGGGCTGGACAAATGCAGAAAAGAAGGAAAGGTGAAAAAGCTTATACATTGGTGTTGCCAGCGTAAAAGACCACCTCTTCAGAACTATTGGGGCATTACCCTCTGGACCAGCGGATTTGTGTATGTTGAGGTCTTTAAGAACCCTTGCGACTGTACGAGTGCGGAAGCGGATTCATCCCATGGTGCAATTGGTGCACTCTAGTACAGGCGGAGACAAAGTATAAGCCGGGAGCTGCGAACTGGCTGCGAAAAGGGCAGCAAGTAAAGTTAACTTTGTCTAAGGGGGTGACAGCCGAAATGTTATTTTGGATGAGCGTTGCTGTAGACGACGCACGCAGTTTTTTATGTTTTTTTACAAACGACCAGAAACTTTTGCTACTTTTGGGACGTTGAAGGATTTTACGCTTTCATTTTTTGGTCAGATTGGAATGTGGGTGTTGCAATTATTTCTGACTCGTATGTACTTTTTTCGGTTTTCCCCAGAACTGTTTGACTTATAGTCCTGAAAGCTTAGCTCGCTGAGCCTAATAGCCTCTTTGCCTCTTTGGTGCTTTTAGTCCTACTAGCAGTAAAACTTGCCATGCCGATTCGGACGATATTTGCTATAATATCAGGGAGGGAGCAGGGAAACAATTCTTTGGATGGAATCAGACAGTGCTTCTAATGCATCAAAAGTTGCATTCCAGACTAGAATAGGGTTCCTATAAAGAAAACGGCAGTGAACAAACTGCTTACGGAGTGTGTACCATTGTTGTAGAAGTTGATAAGCGATGTCACCACGGACGTAAATGACGAGACAGCGAAGCGAGTACGAATAATAGCACTAAGCTACGAGTATATTCAGGAAGACTGAAATCCGTGAGATCGGATTTTATATCGACCCGTGTTTCACATAGCCGGTTATGGAGAAAGGCATGGATATACGTTGTTCTTCCGTAACCTATGAATGTTGCAGAACTGCACACGAAAATTCCTCATCAGTACAAATTACAACACACAACAAAACAGAACCGCGAAGTGAAGCTCTATTGCCGCAGATGATATGCCCCTACGACAGTAAGATTTGCTCCACCAACAAACATGACCCGCTACGCGTCGATTGTGTTAGCACTCAGACAGCGTGGGTGCTCGGGAGTAATCGAAACAAGCTTATCACTAGACTTCATACCATAACGGAAATTCTATCGGCAAACGATTCTGTACCTTAATTGTCGACTTCAGACCTGACAGATTGGGACTTTCGAAAAAATGAAGGCCCTACGCGCATTAATTTTTTGTGAGGCAATAGCACGGAGAAGACGCCACGGCACGATACCTTATCGGAAGGAATCGATACAAGCTTATTACTAGACCTACACATACGGCATAGCTTGGATCCCTCCCTAATTTCTAAGGTACAGCACGCCTACTGTAAAGGTAGATCGGTCGAAACAGCTCTACACATTAGTGAGGAAAATCGAAAGATCAATCCATCTCAAAGAATACACTCTAACAGCCTTCCTAGACATAGAGGGCGCCTTTACCAACGTCACTCCGAAAGCAATAATAGAAGGACTAGAAAAGCTAAAGGTGAAGAGGACTCTGATAGAGCTGATCAGCGAGTTGTTATTAACGCGCAAGATTAACTCTAAGTGGGGAAGCCTAGTAACTACCAGAGTAGTTACCAAGGTAACCCCGCAAGGTGGGGTCCTCTCACCTCTTCTCTGGAATGTAGTTGTAAACGAACTACTAATCAAACTGGAGAAAGAAGGCCTGGACGTTGTTGCCTACGCCGATGACGTTGCCATCACAATCTCAGGTGAATACCTATCTACACTGAATGACGGCATGCAAACGGCATTCTCATTTCTGTGTAAATGGGCGCATAGTGACGGGCTCAGGATTAACCCCCAGAAAACGGAGCTCGTGCTATTTACCAAAAAGCACAAAATCCCGGAAAACTGCCCTATCACTCTGCTCGATACCAGGTTAGCCTACTCCCCTAGTGCCAAATTCATCGGCATTATACTCGATAGGAAATTAACTTGGAAGAGCAGTACAATTGAAACAGCAAAAAAAGCAACAGTAGCTCTCTACACATGTAAGAAAACCCTAGGAAAAAATGGGGATTCAACCCCAAGATCACCCTATGGCTCTACATCACGGTCGTTAGACCCATACTAATGTATGGAGTGATAGTCTGGTGGACTACACTAGACAAGACAACATACCACAAACAACTCGAGAAGGTACAAAGGATGGCATGTATATGCATTACCGGGGCCCACAGGTCCACAACAACGGCTGCGCTTAACATGATACTAGACCTTACACCACTCGATACTTTCGGTAAGCAAATTGCCACACACACGGCCATAAGACTAAAAGCCAACTCGAAATGGGTGAGCTATGTCATTGGCCACTCCTCCATCCTGCAAAACAGGATAACTATGACAGAAGACCTGGACCACACAGAACCCACCATAGTCTTGGACAAAAACTTTACGAAGAACAGGACAGGAAGAACTGGACCCGCCAAACTCAACCGCGCAGAAATTGCGTGGATTTCTACACTGACGGGTCTAAAACCAAAGACGGGATGGGCAGTGGAGTTTTCTGCAAACAACTCAAGCTATATAAAGCTCTAAAATTACCAGATCACTGCAGCGTTTTCCAGGCGGAACTGTTGGCAATAAAAGAGGCAGCCTTAAAGTCGTTGGAGTCCTATGTGTACACATCAAAATCTAGTCTCGACTGTCGTAGAACAGAGATGGCAGAACAGCTTATCTGGGTACCGGAACAGCGACATTACAGGTAATGAAAAAGCCGACACACTCGTCAAACAAGGAACGACGCTACAATCAATCGTGGCTTGCGAGGGAGTACCTCTTACAACCATTAAACATAATCTGACCAATCTCGCCAGGGCCGAGACGAACCTGAGATAGACACAGGGACATACCTGTGTCATCACCAGGCAAATCTGGCCTCGGCTTGACAGTCAACGCACAAGGAGTATAATCTCCCTAAAAAGAACTGACATCTACAAAGTCATCGGTGTCATCACAGGACACTGCCTCATTGGAATAGTTCCGAATGATTTCTGCAGAAGCTGTCAGGACGAGGTCGAATCCATTCACCACCTTCTCTGTGCCTCTCCAGCTCTTTACAATATCAGGAAACGTTACCTAGGCTCTTACTTCCTTAACGGTCTGACAGATGTTCAGAAAGTAGGGATACTTGATCTTCTTAACTTCTTAAGAAGCACAAAATGGTTCCACGAATAGGGGGGTAAAACCCCCTCGTAGCTGCACAACGGGCCTTCCTGGCCTATGTGCATTCTTCTCAATTCTGGGAAGGATATGACCCTACCTACCTGCCTATTACTAGACCTCATACTATTCTAAGTCAGTCATGAAATGCAA
Source organism: Eumerus sabulonum (assembly GCA_951905685.1). Taxonomy (NCBI): domain Eukaryota; kingdom Metazoa; phylum Arthropoda; class Insecta; order Diptera; family Syrphidae; genus Eumerus; species Eumerus sabulonum. The sequence goes on from OX645063.1 coordinate 103,858,821, forward strand.
TATAAAGGTCTGCTTAAAACAGCTGCTTCTTAGCTTTAAGAGCTGGCAACAAAGTGTGAAATTAATGGAATCGGAGCAAACACTTAAAAAATTTGCTTCATGTCTATATCCTAACAATCTTTTTGGGTTAAAGATGAACCTCCGATTTAAAGACCGTGAAATCGTGCCGGGACAGTTGTCGAAGCTTAAACTCCCCCAAAAGAATATGCTTCTTAAATATCAAATACATTGCAACCAGAAAAAAACACCACCTGGTAATTGGATGCGACGCCAACGCGCACCATACGGAATGGGGCAGCAGCAATACCAACAAACGAGGTGAGTCACTCCTTGAATTTTTAATCATAAACGAACTCACCTTTGCCAATAGAGGCAACAAACCCACATTCATAAATGTGGTTAGAGAAGAGGTTCTTGACCTCACCGTCTCTAGCCCATTTATCTCAAATATGATTGGGGACTGGATGTCTCCAATGAAGCCTCACTGTCTGATCACCAGTATATCAGATTCAACATCTCCGGTGAGGTTAATGAGGCTGAGCCCGGATATCAGCCCAAACGAACGAATTGGGCTCGGTTCCAAGCTCAACTCGCCGCTAAAGAGGATATGCTTCTTAAGTCGATTGAATCGACAGACGATATCGACGAAGCGGCTTACCAGTTCAATGCAGCACTCATCTCATCCCACCCAGGACAACTACACATAAACGATGTTTGCCCTGGTGGAATACTCAGCTTGAGTCCCTAAGGAAGCAGGTGAGATCACTGTTTAACAGAGCTAAACGGTATAATAGTTGGACTGATTACAGATCTGCTCTAACTAAATACAACCTCGAATTGAGGAAGTCCAAGAGAACGTCTTGGAGGAAACATTGCGAGAACATAGACTCGCTTCCAACTGCGGCCCGACTCCACAAAGCACTATCTCGATAGCACACAAATGGGCTCGGGCTGCTTCGCAAATCAGACGGCACCTTTACCGTCAATCGCAGGGAAACCCTGGAGACTCTGCTCGAGGTGTACTTCCCTGGTTCTACTCCTTACTCGATGTCCTCTGACGATCAAATTGACGTCATAGATAACATCGACAGTAGAACAAATAGCCTTTCTGGTAGACTCTTCAGCCCTGACAGGATCAAATGGGCAATTGATTCATTCAAACCCTGCAAGGCTCCAGGCAAAGACGGTGTCTTTCCTGCGATATTACAGAAAGGCTTGAATACAATTCTTCCATCACTGATAGTTCTTTTTAGGTCTTGCTTCAACCTGGGATACTTACCCCACATTTGGAGAGAGGTCAATCTTGTCTTCATCCCCAAGATTGGGAAACCAAATGAGCAACCTAAATCCTATCGCCCTATCAGTTTGACTTCGTTCTTTCTAAAAACAATGGAGAAACTGATAGAGCTCCATATTAGAGGTATCCTGGAAAATCAGATACCTCTGCATCCCAACCAGTATGCGTATCGCAAAGAGCGATCTACCGAAAATGCACTACACCACTTGGTGACGCATATTGAAAACATTTTCACACAAAAGGAGATCGCAATATGCGCCTTCCTCGATATAGAGGGAGCCTTCGATAATACTGGCTATGAATCGATCACCACTGCACTATCCTGCAGGGGTATGGACCATCCCACTAATCACTGGATTAGGGCGATGCTAAATAGCCGTATTGTATCAGACACATGCGGAGAGGTGTCAGTGACAGTATTGGCGGTTAGAGGATGCCCACAAGGGGGAGTCCTCTCACCACTGCTTTGGTCGATAGTCATCGACAATCTACTACGCAAGCTAACCACCCGGGGCTACGAGGTCATCGGATATGCTAATGACCTAGTAGTCATTGTTACGGGCAAGTGCGAGATCACTCCCTGTGAGCGCATGCAGCTTGCACTCCAACTTATCTCTGACTGGTGTGGCAGAGAGGGTTTATCTATTAACCCAAATAAGACGATCTTAGTCCCATTTACAAAGAGGAGAAAGGTACAACCCTGCTCAATCTTACTAAATGGCACACGCATAGGATTTTCAGAGGAAGTAAAGTATCTAGGTATTGACCTAGTCCGTAGACTCAACTGGAACTCCAATATGAGAAATAAACTCATGAAAGCGACTAAGGCCATGTGGACCTGTCGACGCACCTACGGTAAAATCTGGGGACTTAAACCTAAGGTAGGGCACTGGTTATATACCGCGATAGTAAGACCTATCGTCACCTACGGGTCCAACGTATGGTGGACAAAAGTTGAGCAAAAAACTACAATTGTTAAGCTTCAACGCCTTCAGAGACTAGAGTGTCTCGGCATCACAGGCGCTATGCCGACCTGCCCCACGCCAGCCCAAGAAGCACTCATTGGACTCACCCCACTGCACCTTTTTATCGAAAAGGTGGCATTACGCAGTGCAATCAGAATTCTCTGCTCGGGAACAAATATGCCATGTAAACCAGCAGACCACATGTCCATATTACAACACCTTCCCGAGCTAGATATGATTACTACAGTCTCGGACGCATTGCCACACACCTTCACCTTTGACAAAAGATTTGAGATACTGATCCCAAACCGCTTAGCATGGGAAAACAGTGATCCCCTGCTAAATGGCAAAGGCCTTAGGTGGTACACGGATGGCTCCAAGATGGCTTCCGGCGTTGGCGCCGGCATCTTTGGACCAAAACGCAAGATCTCGAAGGCCTTGGGAATAAGCCCCAGCATCTTCCAAGCATAGCTGCATGCCATCCTAACATGCGTCAATCTAAATCTCGAGACTGGCATCAGAGGAGTAACCATCAACATAATCTCTGATAGCCAAGCAGCGCTTAAAGCGCTGGGTTCGTACAGCACGAACTCAAAAACCGTCAAGGAATGCCACGACGCCCTACAAGACGTCGCCAAAAGATACAATGTTAAACTTTGGTGAGTGCCAGGCCATAAAGGTATCAAGGGCAATGAAATTGCCGACCAACTTGCCAGGAAGGGTTCCAGTGACAAATATATAGGTCCGGAACCATTCTGCGGAGAGCACCGTGGCGCAGTGGGTAGTGTGTTGGCCTCTGACGCCGATGACACGGGATCGAATCCCGACACAGCCATGTCATCGAACGTGTTTTTCACGGTGTTTCTCCTCAGCTGGGCACTGACAAAACCCCCTGTAGTAAAATTGTCATGAAAAGCTTCTCGAAATTCGCCGTTCGGAACCGGCAATAAACTGTAGGTCCCTTTCACCTATGGGAAAATGAAATCGCACACAACATGGGTGATTGAAAGAGAAGCTCGGCTCAGGTCCTTCATGGACTGTAACGCCACCATACATACATACATACAACCATTCTGCGGCATTCCTGCGTCTAAGATAAGCTACTTCTTAGACAAGTGGGAAAAATTGCAACTCCTGTCCTTTTGGAACAGCGTTCGGGGACTCCGTCAATCTAAACGACTTATACGACCCCTGAACAAGCACCCTATTGACATACTCAAACTCAATAGGATGGATATCAGAAGACTAGTCAGCTATCTAACGGGACACTGCGGTCTGAGATATCATTTAAACAAAGTTAACCTCTCGTCTGAAACTGAGTGTCGGCTCTGTCTTGAGGACGAGGAGACGGCAGAACACATACTGTGTGATGCCTGTGTCACAATGCTACTACACGGCGCGGCGACAGCGCAACTACAAACGCCGTAGCTGTCAAATCCATATTCATTCAATGGAATCATATGGAGTAAGTCACATAGGCACGTATGTAGTCGTGTCGCAGCGCTGTAATTTCGAAAAATTGAAAAACTGTCGCAACTACACGGCGTTTTGCCATTTCGAATTCGAGATTGGAGGAATACTTTTGATAACTTGGTCTAGCCCACCACCTTCTGACTTTTGTTTTCGGTTTTAACTTTTTATAGGCAAAAGCAGCCGCACATGTTAGCAATAATGTTTTTTTTTCAAATTGTTTTTATCCATTTATGAACTAAATTCAGTTTCAATCTTCGAATTTTTTACTGATGCCAACTTCACTCTATAGAATTCACCACCAACTTCACTCACAGAAGTACCCTGCTGTCAAAAAAAACGCCGATGAAAGTCGTTCCATTGTGTGTTGACTGAACTACTTTACAACCACAGAAAACGGCAGCATGCGCTGACACAGGCATGAGTGTGCTGCTCTCTGCCATCTTAGGAAGCGTATCCTTCTCAGTTATGACTCCCGAGGAGATCACCCTGGCTCCTACGAGAAGCATTCTCAACTTCATTATAAAGGGTCCGCCATCTAACGTTTTTTTTTCACGTAGTGCTTATTTCGTGAATGGTAACACTTAGCTCATGTCTGATTTGGAAGATAATTAGTTTTATCCTTCCGCTTAACGAATATGGTTGTGTATACGCTTGAACAACGCTGGGAAATATTGCGACATTACTTTGAAAATCATGGTAATGTTACAGAATGTGTGCGAAAATTGCGTACGGATTTTGGAAGAAGAGAAGCACCGTCAGCCCCGTATGTTCGTTATCTTGTGAAAAAAGTGAAAGAAACTGGCATCCCCAGCGATAAACCAAAGCGTGAAAAGCCAAAAACAGTGCGTACACCCGAGAATATTGCTGCTGCGGCAGAAAGTGTGCGTGAAACGTCGTTCTCAACAATTGAACATTTCGGAGACATCATTGAGACGAATTTTGCATAAAGACCTTGGTATGACGCCACACAAAGTCCAATTGGTTCAGGAGTTGAAGCCAACTGACCATCCAATGCGTTTTCGCTTCGCTAAGTGGGCCTGCGATCGACTTACAGAAGATGCCGATTTTGCCAAAAAACTCATCTTTTCAGATGAAGCTCATTTTGATCTTGGCGGATATGTAAACAAGCAAAATTGTCGCATTTGGGGCACAGAAAACCCGCACGCATACATTGAAAAGCCGGTGCACCCAAAACGAGCCACTGTGTGGTGCGGATTTTGGTCCAGAGTCATAATTGGGCCATTTTTGTTCGAAAATGAGCAAGGAGTGGCCGTTACAGTCAATGCCGATCGTTATCGGGCCATGTTGAACGAATTTTTTTTCACAAAAATTCAAAAGGAGGATATTGGCAACATTTGGTTTCAACAGGACGGCGCTACGTGCCATACAGCCGAAGCTACACTCGATATTTTGCGCGCTGTTTTTGAAGATCGCATTATCAGCCGCAGAGCTGATGTCGTTTGGCCACCTCGGAGCTGCGATTTGACACCGTTGGACTATTATTTGTGGGGTGCCGTCAAAGATAAGTGTTACGCCGACAAGCCAGAGACAATTGGCGCTTTAAAGAACAATATTCGTGAAGGCATTGGTGAAATACAGCTGCACACAATCGATAATGTGCTTAAAAATTGGACCGATCGTGTAGGCTACTGCATGGCCAGCCGAGGCAGCCATTTGAATGAAATTATTTTCCATTATCAACCAGAAGGATTGTACTTTCAAATAAAAAAAGAAATTTGAGAAAATATTCAGTCGTTCAGGTGTTACTGCAGGCGTGACGTTCGAAAGTTTTATCAACAGATAAAGCGAACATGCCAAGGTTATAAAGCCAGAATGGAAGCCTGCAGGGATTAGAACGGACACCTAGTAGTAGAACCGCAGTCGATGCTGAGAATATGGAAAAACCACTTCTGCAGACTGTATAACGGCGATGTTAGTCAATATACCGCTGTCAGGCAGAATGATCCATTTCTAATCGACGGAGACCGCAGAGAACTCTGTCCCCCTGACCTCGACAAAGTTAAGATTGCCATATCGAAGCTCAAGTCGAATAAAGCTGCTGGCGCAGACGGACTGTCTGCTGAGCTCTTCAAGGCAGCTGGGGATGACCTGGTTGGGAGCATGCGACAGCTCATCCGTAAGATATGGTTAGAGGAAAGCATGCCCGAGGAATGGAGTCTCAGCATCGTATGCCCGATCCACAAGAAAGGAGACCCCCCTGATTGCGCCAACTATAGAGGAATAAGTCTCTTTAACATCTCTTACAAAATCTTCTTTGCCGTTTTGTGTGAACGCCTGAAGCCTTTTGTAAATAAGCTGATAGGTCCTTATCAGTGCGGATTCAGGCCAGGGAAGTCCACCATCGACCAAATCTTCACACTACGGCAGATACTGGAGAAAACCAATGAATTTCAAGTCGACACTCACCACCTATTTGTCGACTTCAAAGCCGCATACGACAGCGTAATTAGAGACGAGCTATACAACGCTATGTCTACCTTTGACATACCTGCTAAACTCGTCAGACTATGCAGGATGACTTTGGAGAACGCTCGCTGCTCCATCCGAATCGGTGAACACCTTACTGATAGTTTTGATGTCAAAAAAGGATTAAGGCAGGGCGATGCGCTGTCGTGTGATTTCTTCAACACCATATTGGAAATGATTGTGCAAAAATCACTGGCCAATACAAGAGGCACAATCTATTTCAAATCCTCGCAACTCCTTGCATACGCCGACGATATTGGCATAATAGGTAGATCACAGCGAGATGCCAATAAGGCGTTTGCGAGTATTGAGATGGAGGCGGCGAAAATTGGTTTGGCGGTAAACGAGGGCAAAACTAAATAAATGCTGTCATCAAAAAAGGACGCTCAACACCGACGTCTTGGCCAGAACGTTTGTATAGGCATTGGTTCGAGGTAGTTAAGGACTTCGTCTACCTTGGCTCCGCAGTGACCTGGAACAACGACATCAGTTCCGAAATCAAAGACAGAATAACTCTTGCCAATCGCTGTTTCTTTGGGCTCGGGAGGCAACTGAGTAATAGAGCCCTCTCCCGAACGACAAAGTTGACTCTATATAAGACCCTTATCATCCCGGTCCTGTTGTACGGCGTAGAAGCATGGACACTATCAAAAGCGGATGAGGAGGCCCTTGGTCGGTTCGAGAGAAAGATTTTGCGCGTGATTTTTGGGCCTATAAACGCAGACGGGGGATGGAGGAGAAGATTCAACCACGAACTTTACGGGCTGTACAGCGACATGAGCCTAGTCAGGCGTCTACGGATTCAACGCCTAAGATGGCTGGGCCATGTAGAGCGAATGGACACCACAGCTCCAGCCCGGAGAGTCTTTGAATCCAACCCCGAGGGACGAAGAAGCAGAGGACGGCCGCACTTAAGATGGCGCACACAGGTGGAAAGGGACCTCAGCCAACTGGGTGTTTGAAAAGGCTAGCGAAAGATCGTGCTAGATGGAGGGGCATGTTGGTTGAGGCCCAGGTTCGCCCCGAACTGTAGCGCCCACTAAGAAGAAGAAGATTCAGTCGTTTTTTTTATAGCATTTTCAAAAAAAAAAAAAAGTTATTTGGCGGACCCTTAGAAGTGGAGAGGCTACTCGGCTAAATCGGCTAGCAGGCACAATAGATCTGCAAAGGTCGCAGTGTCGTATTGCTAATGGTAGCACTAGCCCCATAAAAAAAGAATATCAAATACAAAATCTGTTCTGGTCATCCTGATCCTTTAACAACACTATGCTTTAAGACTATTGTCTTCATTGGATTCATTTGAAAACAATGGACTATTGCTTCGAGCGTTTACACTTGCCTTCAAGGGACTTTCTGTCTTTCAATTTAGGCCGTTCCAAAAAAATAAGTTTTCCTAACTTAGCCAAGTTTAGATACACTTACATCTATTCTACCTTCTCAATAGTTCAATTGTACATACAACATTGTTTAAGGGTTTGCTGAACATACAAAGTTTCTCATGGTTCTCCTCCTCTCGTTTCCAGTGTTTGCTTAGCAAAATAAAACTATCTAAATACAATACAATGTCACAAATGTTACTGAATCCTTGTTGGTAAGTTTTTCTTTTTAATTTTAATTTTAGTTTTACATACATATTTCACTCTTCGATAGCGTTGATTATGATAAATGTAATGTCACGTATTTGGTTTGCTTAAAGTATTTAGTAAACATACAGATGTTAACGTTTAATGAGAACATTTTATCCTTATAGATACGAGTAGTAGTGTTATAAATTGGAACGTTCTGAAGAGGAAATGAAGACATAACGTTCGTAGATAGTAGATTTAGGAGTTAGAGAGCTATTGCTACATTATGGTTATCCACCTCGTTTCATTTGGAATGCGAGACCATGGAATGTGAGAGCATTGATTGGGATATGCCGGATACCTCGGCAAAAGTGTCGGTAGGTCCTTCGGCGCTACATACTGAGTCTTCTGGCGTTCGAGATGGTTCGGCTTCGGTGATTTCGACATCTTGATGGTGTTTGTTGGTGCGATGTTTTGCACTTAGAGCCTGTAAGTAGACGGGTTTCATAGAGTGCCGGGCTGAATTTATTGGCTTTATAGTGAACAATATCGTATGGTGAGTAACGCAAGTAATATAAAGTGCCAAACTGCTTAAAGCAATGAAGCGTTGTGAGCTGTAAAACACGCTCTAGCCCATGCATGCGAGAGCGTGTTGAAAAGTGTGCAAGCGATTTATTTTTTATTGAAACGTGTTGCTAAGAAACGTGTTGTGTGGGGCTACCTGAGGGTTGAAGATATTGTGTAGTGGCATCAGCAGCACTGACACTCTGGAAGTTCTGTGTGACTGTCTTAAGTGAATAAGAGAAATAGTTTCTTTTGTAGATTACGCCATCCTACAGTGAAGCCTTATTCAAATTAGGACTGCAAATTCTAGTGTGTTAAACAACACGTAGGAAGTACGTTATTCGACACACTCTTAGATTAAGTGTGTCATATAACACGTCTGATCTTTAGGTTAGGTTAGGTTATTGTGGTCGGCATAAGCCACATATAGGCCGAAGTCGGCCCATTGTGATACCACATGGATCGTGTTACCCAGATCCGCTACCAAAGAACCAACCGGTGCTTCTGATGAAGCGATGGAGTTGAGCTATTTTATGGTCTGCTAGCTCACTTAAATTATCATGGAAGGGCGCGCCGAGGTAGATCCTCCTGCGATTCGTAAAAGAGGGGCATGAGCAGAGGAGGTGATGTATTGATTCCTCCACCTCCTCGTCCATGCAGCCGCGACGGAAGTCGTTGGAGGGTATTCCCAGTCTGGTGGCGTGTTTCCCAATGATGCAGTGACCTGTAATGACACCCACCAGAGTACTTAACGTTGCCATTAGGTCCCTGGTTCGTTTTATCATATGCTTTACCGTACTTATTGGTGTTTCTAGGTACCCGAGGGTAGGTAGGCTGAGTGTGCTAGACCCTAACTTTGCGAGTTCGTCGGCCGCGCAGTTTCCTGGAATATCCCTATACCCGGGAACCCATAATACTTTAATGTTGAACTGCTCAGCCATCTCATCTAGAGATAGGCGACAGTTAAGAGATGTCTTTGATTTGTGGGTTACCGCTGCCAGGAATTTTATCGCAGATTGGCTATCCGTGCAAATGATAATATCCTTGGCGGATATTACATTGATCCTGAGCAATGCAAGGGCCTCTGTTATCGCTGTTATTTCAGCCTGATACACACTGCAGTAATTTGGGAGTCTGAAGGATAGGCTGAGGTTAAGCTCCTTGGAGAAGACTCCACTGCCTACACCCGACTCCATCTTAGAGCCATCGGTATACAGGGAGATCGAGTCCTTTGGTATGAATTTCCCTTCAGCCCATTCCTCCCTGGATGGAAAAACAACTTCGAAGTTCCTAGTGAACACGTTTTGCGAGATGATATAGTCTGTGTCCATGGCTACCTCGAAGTGTTTTAGAATGGTTGTGTGTCCTTTTTGTGATGTGGGCCATTTTATTATGCTCCTCATCCTCAGGGCCGCGCAGGCAGCAATTTGTTTGCTGAAAAGGTTCAGTGGTGGAAGGTGTAGCAGAATGTTTAGGGCCTCCGTGGGGGTCGATCTGATCGCTCCGCTTATGTATAAGCTGGTCGATCTTTGTACTTTCCCCAAAACGTTTCGATTGACTGCCTTGTCCAGAGCAGGCCACCAGACTACGACGCCATACAGGAGGATGGGCCTTATGACGGCCGTGTAGAGCCAGGGATAATGCTTGGTTGGAGACCCCACTTCTTGCCCACCACTTTTTTGCAACTGTAGAGGGCAACAGTTGCTTTCTTGACGCGGTCAAGAATGTTGGGTTTCCAATTCAGCTTCTTGTCAAGGACTAGGCCTAGATATTTGGCCTGCTCTTTGATTATTAGTTGGGTTCCACCCAACCACGGTGGGTTGAGGGGCGGAATTTTATATTTGTGATCTTTGAAATTGAGACTTATTCGTATTAAAACTATAACACGTTCTATTGCGTGTCATGAATAAAAACTCTAATGACAACTTAAGTGTGATGCAGTGACACACTTATTAATAATTAACACAATTCGGATCAATCAATATCCAACCATGGCAGAAAGCATTTTGCGAATCGGATTCATGGCATAATGGATCTAGTAATCCGAGTTCAGATCTCAATGTCCGCAGCCACCAACAAGCAAAGACACTCAACATCTCCAACAATGGTCCTTCGTGCTGAATGGCATTGATCATTATGATGTCGCTTCACAACAAAAAGAAACAATCGATTTAAGCTTCGGGCTTGATGAGTCTCGAAGCGACAAACGTTCGGAGAGCGAGGACTAGGTGCAAAAAAATGTTCGCAGGAACCTTGAGGTTAGAACTCGGGATCACAGGATTGGGAACCAGTGCGTTAACGACTACACCATGGGTCCAGGTCGCATTTGCTTTCAAGCTAGGTCACATATAGTTGGGAATTTTCCCCTTTGAGTACTTTCATAATAACACACTTTAAATTGCATAAAAAATTACTACAATGAAAACCCACCTTCTGGTGCGTTGCAGTAACACACTTAACATTTGCAGTGAGGTGCAGGAAACTAAAAGCATTTTTATTTCTTTTTTTAAATTTGCGCGCACTCAAGGTCTAATAACCTTATTATGTCGGCGACACAGTGCGGGCAGAAGGTAGAGAGGAAGAGGAATAGAGGAGATGCCGATGGACATTGATCTTAAATGCGTGCATGTTGCATTGAGGGGGGAAAACCGAATCCGGCAGGGAGTTCCAGATTCGTGTGGTTCGGTTAATGAAAGATTCTCTATATTTGACAGTACGTCCGAAAGCGGGCTTCAGAGTATATTGGTGAGCATTCCTAGAGAGACGTGTATAGCGGGGGAAATGTTGAAGGGGCGGAATGTAACTGGCTATTTCATCAGAGCATTTTTGGTGGTAGTAACGATAAAACAGGGAGAGGCAGGTAACATTCCTGCGGTGTTCCAGCGAGTCTAATGTTTTGGTAATGCTGGAGTCACCTATCAGTTTTATGGCTCGTTTTTGTATTCTGTCTAGTAGGTGCAGTGAGGTCTTGGAAGCACCGGACCAGACATGAGCGTTAAACTCTAATTTGGGGCGAATGAACGCCTTATAGATTGTAGACAGATCTAAGGGTGGGAAATATTTCTTGCATCTGTATAAGAATCCTAGGCATTTCGCAGCATTCTTGGCGACACTGAATATATGGTCGCTCCAATTAAGATTGTGAGCAACACTCATACCCAGGATGGAAAGCTTTTCAGTTTCTGAGATGCAAGTGCCATTCATGGATAACGGCTGCGGGTTATTTATACCCTTTAACGACAAGAGACAGCATTGTGTTTTGGAAGCATTCAATTCCACTCTATTGTTTTTATCCCATTGGGTGATGCTGTCGATATCGGAATTTAATGAGCTTAACATACGCTGCCGCTCATTATCTACAACCGAAGTGCAGGGTCGTAAACTGGTGAACGAATATGAGAAGCTAAGGGTAATGTCTTCAGCGAAGGAGTGAATTGGATTAGAAGTAACAGACAAGAGATCATTTATAAAAATAAGAAAGAATTCCGGAGACAAAACGGAGCCCTGGGGAACACCGGCATTTACAAAGTGAGTATCAGACTTGAATCCGTCCAAAACAACTTGAATTGAACGATTCGAAAGGTAGCTTCTAATCCATTGAAGGAGAGACTCATCAATCCCAAAAGCACGCATTTTCGACAAAAGGGCTTCATACCAAACCCTGTCAAATGCTTTCGAAATATCCAGTGCAACAATTTTGCTTTCACCTGCTTGGTGAAGCGGGTGATTCCACTTTTGAGCGAGATATGCCATCATATCACCAGTGGATCTGTTGCTGCGGAAACCGTATTGGCGGTCATTGAGGAGTTTCCGTGATTCAAGATATTTCATAAGCTGACGGTTAATCAGCGTTTCCATGACCTTGGCAAGAAGGGACGTTAGTGCAATGGGTCGGTAGTTGGAGGGAGAAGATGATTCGCCTTATTTGGGTGTAGGCTGGACAAATGCTGTTTTCCACCTACTCGGAAAGAGCCCAGAGGTGTAGGAAAGGTGAAAAGTATATTTCTTACAGTCGTTTTATCACCAAAGTCTTTTGGCACATAAATTTGAGTTCATTGGTTCAAATAATACGCGTTGGTCGCTCAAATTAGGCATTACAAGGATCAGTTTGTTGCGAGTTATTGCTAATGACTGAAAATTACACGCACACAAGATTCAGAAGTTTGCGTGGTGCATTCATAGATTGGCTCTTACAGCACTGTACAGTTAATGACCAATTTTAATCAAAAATCATGTTTAGATGAAGAATTCTTTCATGTTGATAGAGTGAATAAGCAAAACCACCACATTTGAGCTAACCAAAATCCACATTAATACCCAAAAAGTGCAACGCATTCTCAAAACATGACTGTTTAGTTCATTTTGGTGGTCAAAGACACCGTGGGGACTTATAGTTTCCTGTAATCCGCATTTACTTTCCTGCGTCTTACTTGAACAACCATATAATGGGTCATAAGAAGTCTCCGCGGCATAGATGCCTACGTATTAGGTAGCATTGATTTGATCCTGTCAAACGAACGGTGACATTTCAGATTAAATTTTTCGTGTAAAAAGTTTTGCAATCTGCCATTTGCGTGAGAAGTTATATTAATTTAAAAATGAGTGAAACATCCGAAGAATTCGCAATGTGATCCCTTTTTTCTACAAAAACTGGTAAAAACGGTGCAAAGACATGCCCAAAAATTTGTAAAGTGTACGGTGGGAATGCGTTTGAGAGTGATTTGGTCGATTCAGTTTCGGAAATGTCGATGTCTAAGATGCACCTCGCCTTGGTCGGTAGTCACTTAAAAGGTCGATGAAATTTTGCAGTCGGTGGAATAAGAGCGACACGGAATCTCGCAGGAGATAGCGGAGGCATTACACATTAAAAAGACATTATAGTTTAGAATCATTTTAAAAGAGCGGGCTACTCAAGGAAGCTCGATATTTGGGTACCACATGAATTAACGCAAAGGAATGTGGTTGACCGAATCACTATCAGCGAAGCATTTCTGAAACGCAACGAACCATTGAATTAAATATGGAAACAGGTAAGTTGTGAGGGATTTACAAAAGATGGTGTAGCTAATATTAAATTGTATCAGACCATCTTGTAACTATATTCATAGTGAAGCGTCACCGTTTTCCTCTAATGATCAGTATGTATCGTTTCGCTGAAGTATTTACAACAGGGAGTGACTCAACAAGCGATTTCAAACCGTCTCAAGGCTATGATACAAAAGACGTATGATACAAAAGACGTCGAACGCCAACAAAGTCGAAAGGGTTTTTGCAGCGAATAGTGATGAGAGGTGAAAAGTGGATCTACTACGACAATCCCAATCGTGGGATATGATAAGAAAATAAGAAAAAGACGGAAAGTCTGCTAAAGTTCAGTCATGGGAATATTCGATTGGCAGTCGGTGCCCTAACTGACCAATGCAAGATAAATTCCCATGCAGCCATACTAGGCCAGCCCCACAATGAGTTCTGCAGAAGCTGCCCTAGCACAAAAAAGGAACATTTTCCTTGGAAGTTACTTCCTTTCGGGACTAGAAGAGGTTAGTACCATTGGGCTGAACATACAACTGAGATTTCTATCTGCATCTGCATCTGCCGTGCTTCAGCTCCACGGCTAACTTTTAAGTTTCTACGGGTTAAACGTTAACTGGGCACGATGGACTCCTCGTAGTCTAAGTGAGCCTTGACCTTTCGTCAATAGGACACCCATTCACCTAACTTTACCTAACCTGTTTGTACAGTTTATATCTAACGTAAGGGATCATTGTCGAGGATCGGTGACCATTGTATTAGTATAATGTTACGCTTAGCTAATCAATCACAAATATCCCACAACTTTTACCCATCTATACCACCTACCAAAAATCTTTTTAAACATGTCCTCTTGATATCCTAGCTCTGCCCTTCTACTTTCTAATCCTAGGATAAATTCCTAAAGTTTTTATTTTAGCTAATTGTTAGGCTTAGATTGCCACACACACGGCCATAAGACTAAAAGCCAACTCGAATTGGGCGAGCTATGTCACTGGCCACTCCTCCATCCTTCAAAACAGGATAACTTTGGCAGAAAACTTGGACCACATAGAACCCACCATAGTCTTGGACAAAAACTTCACGACCACATATCCGGACAGACAGAACTGGACTCGTCAAACTCAACCCCGCAGAAAATGCGTGGATTTCTACACTGACGGGTCTAACACCAAAGACGGGGTGGGCAGTGGAGTTTTCTGCAAACAACTCAAGCTATATAAAGCTCTAAAATTACCAGATCACTGCAGCGTTTTCCAGGCGGAACTGTTGGCAATAAAAGAGGCTTTGCCTTGGCTAAAGTGGAACGTAATATCCACCACAGACATTCGAATTCTCACAGACAGTCAAGCAGCCTTAAAGTCGTTGGAGTCATATGTGTACACATCAAAATCTAGTCTCGAATGTCGCCGATCTCTTAACGAGATAGCAGAACAGTTCAACATACAGCTTATCTGGGTACCGGACACAGCGACATTACAGGTAATGAAAAAGCCGACACACTCGCCAAACAAGGAACGACGCCACAATCAATCGTAGCTTGTGAGGGAGTACCCCTTACAACCATTAAACATAATCTGACCAATCTCGCCAGGGCCGAGACGAACCTGAGATAGACACAGGGACATACCTGTGTCATCACCAGGCAAATCTGGCCTCGGCTTGACAGCCAACGCACAAGGAGTATAATCTACCTAAAAAGAACTGACATCTACAAGGTCATCGGTGTCATCACAGGACACTGCCTCATTGGCAGTCACGCACAAAAACGAGGAATAGTTCCGAATGATTTCTGCAGAAGCTATCAGGACGAGGAGGAGGTCGAATCCATTCACCACCTTCTCTGTGGCTGTCCAGCTTTTTTGCAACATCAGGAAACGTTACCTAGGCTCTTACTTCCTTAACGGTCTGACAGATGTTCAGAAAGTAGGGATACCTAACCTTCTTAACTTCTTAAGAAGCACAAAATGGTTCCACGAATAGGGGGGTAAAATTCCCTCGTAGCTGCACAACGGGCCTCCCTGGCCTATGTGCATTCTTCTCAATTCTGGGAAAGCTACAAACCTACCTACCTAGGCTTAGATTTTTTTTTTTTAGAGACTCGCGCAGGTTCAAGAGTTTTTTTTTATATTCTCTTATAACACATCATAACACACACAACCTGAGCGGAGTACAGTGGTTGGGGTCGTTGATGTTCGTTCACTACTCTCAGGGGTGGTTGCCCTAGACCTAGATAAGACGAGAGCTGACCAAATTCCGCGTTGGTTATAGTCCGTAGTAATTCGTTCAAGCACTTTAGTATTGCATACGCAGAGGATGAATTTCGGTTGACCATATACTGTGAGTGTTATGCCTGCAGCAGTACGTCTGGTCACTTTCCATTCTCAACAGCGTTGCATACCTTTTGTCCGTATAGGAATTACTTTTTCTTGGCTATGAAGTGAATTTGAACCATAAACCTTCCGCTCGGCGGTCGATGATGTTAACCACTGCACCACGGTCACCCCCAAGTTTGTTTAAGCTTAGATCATAAGTAGCTTGTACTGTACACAATTCGAACAAGAGTGATCAAAATTGACCAACAGAAAAGGAGTTGTATTCCATCATGACAAGAATTTAAAAAAATTAGTTGAGAAGTTTCAATGCATCCACCGTATAGCCCGCATCTTGTACTGTCAGACTACCATTTGAGTCGGTCTCTGCAGAACTCTTTTGCCAAAAATTAGCCGGCGTTGAAACTTTGCGCCAGAAGTTTCACCGCAATGGAGTTGTGAAGACATTTTAGGATCATACCATTTTCTGGCATGTCACAGGACGCACATATACCCGAATGTGTACCTACTCGACCTTTAGGACATCTTCTCTCATAGATAGTGCTCTCCCACATTTCAATTGTGTGTACTTGTGCAATATTTCTAAATAAAATAACACATCCGCCTGTTCAATGGTGGATGTCCTGTGATTTTAGATTCAATCATTGTGTTACCTACACACGTGTACATATAACTAAAAAATAAAATAAGAAAAAAGCTAAACAAAAAAAAAAAAAAAAAAAAACAAAAACTGAACAAGCACACGTCTAAGGGAAGCATTGACGCCAGAACCCATACTCAGTACACTACTGATGAGCGTAACTCTTACCTTATCCTTGCTTCCTTTCTTCTAAAAGTGTTGCGATAAACATTAAAATTACAAATTGAACAGTTAAACCAAACTCAAAACGGAGCTTTTCAAATATTTTGTTTTTCAATTTTTTTTTCTTTGTCTTCACAAAAGCAATTTCAAAATTCAGAAACAGTTCAAAGGACGAAATCATAAAAAACGAAAATTTAGAAATAGTTTCTGTACAGAAAGAAAGACAATAGATACAATAGAACGAAGCGGAAGTAAATGAAGAAATCAACTGAACTCGATGGAAAGTTGAAAACCCTAAATTGTAATTATATACAAAACAAAAAAAGAAGAAATCATTGCATTCGAGATACATAGAGGACTGCCAAGTTGTATAATGCCCTTACCTGCAGTGAGAATCGTCGGTGTCCGGTCTTTCGGCCGCCTCGTCTCTTACTAATATGCGGATTGTCCTGCCGCAAGGTTTTGTTCTTTAAAATCTCAAGTTGTGTATACAGTCTGTAAGCAAATAAATAAATAGATAATTAGAAATGAAGGATTGGGGAGGGGTGGATACCTTTTAAGTTCAGCACGGATATCCTCGGGACTCATTTCGGATATCGTCAGTTCGCCAATGTCCGGATCGCCTAGACAGAGACCAGCGTAACCACCACCCAGATGGTGTCCAACATCGTGGGAACCCTTGAAAGCATCCACAGGTAAGCGTAATGATAGATCATGGGCAAGGGAACGTACCTGCAAGCTATGAAGATGCAACGAACACCGCAAACCATACAGACAGAAAGTAAACCGAAAATAATTGGGAAAAGAAAACACGAAATTAAACTGAACCGAGGGGAACCGAAAATTGACAAAATCCCTGTTGGTGGGGTGTGGTTGAGTTGAGGGCAAACAAACTTGAAGTGGAATGCTGGAGGCGTAGGTACTGTTTTGGTGCTTTTAATCTAAGTGTTTGTTTTGACTCAAAATACAAGTAATTAGCGGTTGGTAGTATCCTTTTTTGCTAAGCAGTGTATTACAATAATTGTATATTGTTGTATCGTGTGTTGTGCGTTAGGTGATTTTGTTTGAAAATAGTTAAAAATCAAGAGTAAAAACAAATGAACTGGTTTAACCAAACAGAGATAGAGATAGAGACTTCAAGAACTTCCTAACAATCATGTATCTGAGAAGTTATTTCTACAAGTCGACTAAACACATCTGGTTACAAATGGATATGTCATAAGGTATAAAAGTAGGAAACTGATTTTTGTATTAAAAATATGTACAAAGCCAAGGATGAGCATACACTTACAAAAAGCATGTAACAAACAAAGGATAAACGAAAATACTACGGTGAAAACTTAATTCATCGACAGTGCCAATTTGTGAATTCGAGTGTATTACTTAAGAGAGCTTAATTGCTTGGTTATTTAATTAACAATCTACGAAACGAGTCTACTCATTTTTAGCCACGAAAATGCCTAAAATGTATCTTATCCTTACTACGAGGTTAATGGGGTTTTAACCTCAAAATAACTCTAAGTTTGTATATCACAGACGGTAGGCCTTTTTTTTTTTTTTTTGTTGAAGGCTTCTGCTATCCGCTGGAGCACTCAGGCGCAATCACTGGTCCATTGTACTCCAGACAGACACCTTACATTACTGTATTTTCTTCGTTTTCCGGAGAAAAATTTGAAGGAGCTTCCGTGATGTAGAGCTAAGGGATTCGGCACACACCACGTCGGCTCCAAGGGTGCGCCACCGTATGCGAGCAAAGGCGGGACAATCACAGAGGAAATGCTCTGTAGTATCTTCCTCCTCTTCGCCACATGCAGCACAGGTAGGCGTCTCACTGATGCCGAGCACGTAGAGATGCTTGGCAAAAGTGTAATGACCCGTGATAACTCCCACGAGCCTTCTGCAGTCGATTCTCCTTAAAGACAGGAGGAATGCTGCAGATTTTTTGCAGACATCAGGGCATGCGCGCTTACTCATCCTGCAACCCGGACAATCCCTCCATCTACGGTTGTGTGTATTAAATACACGATCGTTAATGTAGGAATTTACCGTGGACGCAGGTAGACCTAGGGCGGGTTCAGGTCATGAGAAGCTCTCCTCTGAACCCATTCTAGCGAGTTCATCAGAGGTCTCATTTCCTGGGATCCCAGAGTGGCCTGGAGCCCATACAAGCCTTAATAAATTTAGTCTGCCGACTCTGTTCAAGAAGGACTTGAGTTCAAGCACTAATTTGGAGCTAGTTAAGGGGTTACACACAGCTTTTAGTGCAGCTCGGCTGTCACTACATACGCATATGCTTTCCCCCTTCCACCTGTGCTTCACAACATAGTGCATGGCCATTAGGATTGCGTATATCTCTGATTGGAAGAAAGACGCATATTTTCCTAAGGAGAAGTGCAGTCGGATGTTTTCGCGCTCAAAGAAGAAGATCTGGAGCCATCCGTGAAAATGCGAAGACTATCCTTTCCAGGTTCAGTATCCAGCCATAGCCAATCCTGACGCCATGGAAACTCGACTGTGAAATTACGACGCAATAGGATAACGGGCGTCAGTGCATGCATGTCCATGAGACAGGGGTCGCAGGACAATTCTTGCGCAAGCACACCGTTATTCCTATGCGAGTTGTATCAAAAGCCATTTCTCTTCAGACGGGACATGGCTTTCAGAGCACACCTTCTGATAAATATATCAAGAGGTGGAAGGTTCATCATAATATCTAGAGCAGCGCCCGGCGTGCTGGGAAAAGCCCCCGTGCAGCTGAGACAAACCGTTCTTTGGAGTTTGGTGAAAGAGGCTACGACGTGTTTGCGTTTTAGTCTGTTCCACCAGACAACCGATGCATATGAGATTATAGGTCTTATCATTCCCGTGTAGATCCAAAGGACCTTTGCCGGCGAAAAGCCCCATGTTTTGCCAAAAGCTCCTTTGTTTTTGACTCAACATGTTTTGACCAGAGAAGCTTACTATCTAAGATGACTCCTAAATACTTAGCCTCCTTGGATATAGGGATGGAAGTGCCTTTTAAGACCAGCTGAGTCATGTCAGTATTTTTCCTCCTTCTCGTAAAGTGAACGACATCGGTCTTAAGAGGATTAACTGACAGCCCATTTCTGGTACACCAATCATCGATCACATTTAACGCCGCCTGTGCTTTGAGACGGACAGTCGTTAAACATGAGCCGACAGAAAGAATGGCGACGTCATCCGCATAGGCCTGGGCATAGATTCCAGAGGCATTGAGAGCATCAAGCAGAGAATCGACCACCATGCACCACAACAGCGGAGACAGGACGCCACCTTGACGGTAGGCCTATTCTATTGTACGGTGTTTTAGTCTGGTGAACTGCACTAGACAAAACCATATGCCATTTACAAATCGAGAAAGTACAGAGGTTAGCATATATGTGCATCACCGGGGCCCTAAGGTCTACTTCACACGGCGACGCTCAGCACGCTACTCCACCTAACTCCACTCAATATCCACGGCAACAGCTAGCTACCTACATGGCAGCCAGATTAAAAATGGACGGGCTATATTAATGACCACTCCTCTATCCTGAACGACAGAATAACTATGGCAGTAAACTCCCACCACATTGAGCTCACTACAATCTTTGAGAACAAAATTAGAATAACGTACGCAGAAAGACACACAGATGGGTAAAAACATGAGGTGGGTAGCGGAGTCTTTTGTAAACAATTGAATCTAAGTCGGGCCCTAACATTACCGGACTATTAAAGGGTCTTCCAAGCAGGGCTGTCAGCAATGAAGAAAGCCCTGTCTTCGCTAAGGATATTCGAATCTTCATCGATAGCCAAGCTGTCCTGAAATCACTTGAATCTTGTGCTTACTTACTTACTTACTTACTTTAATGGCGCTACAGTTCGGGGTGAACCAGGGCCTCAACCAACAAGCCTCTCCAGCCGGCCCGATCTTCGGCCAGCCGCTTCCAGTGCCGCACGCCCAGTTGGTTGAGGTCCCCTTCCACCTGTGCGCGCCACCTTAAATGCGGTCGTCCTCTGCTGCGTCGTCCCTCGGGGTGGGAGTCGAAGACTCTTCGGGCCGGAGCGTTGATGTCCATTCGCTCTATATGGCCTAGCCATCTTAGACGATGGATCCGAAGACGTCTAACCAGGCCGATGTCGCTATACAGCCCGTACAGTTCTTGGTTGAATCTCCTCCTCCATTCTCCGTTTACACAAACGGGACCAAAGATTGCACGCAGAATTTTCCTCTCGAAACGTCCAAGAGCCTCTTCATCCGCTTTTGACAACATCCAAGCCTCAGCGCCATAAAGGAGGACCGGGATGATTAAGGTTTTGTTGAGGCAAACCTTTGTTTTTCGAGAGAGGGCTCTACTACTCAATTGCCTCTTGAGCCCGAAGAAGCAGCGATTGGCAAGAGTTATTCTGCATTTTATCTCAGCGCTGGTATCGTTGCTGCTTGTCACTACCAAGTCAAGGTAGACGAAGTCCTTGACTACTTCAAAAATATGGGTGACGTTCTGACCAAGACGTCGGTGTTGTGCGTCTTTCTTGGATGACAACATATATTTGGTCTTTTCCCCATTTACCCTTAGACCCACTTTCGCCGCTTCTGCTTCAAGCGCCGAAAGTGGGTCTAAGGGCTTTGTTCGTCCAATCACGTCAATGTCATCTGCGTAGGCAAGCAATTGTGTGGACTTGAAGTAGATCGTACCTCTTGTATTGGCCGCAGAGTCCCGCACGATCTTTTCAAGAATAATGTTGAAGAAATCACATGGCAGTGCGTCACCCTGTCTAAAACCTTTTTTAACATCAAAGGGGTCGGTTAGTTCACCTCCGACCTTAATGGAGCAGCCAGAGTTCTCCATAGTCATCCTCCATAGTCTGACGAGTTTGGCAGGAATGTTAAAACATGACATTGCCCTGTATAGCTCGTCTCTATAAACACTGTCATACGCGGCTTTAAAGTCGACGAAAAGATGGTGCGTGTCGACCTGGAATTCATGGGTCTTCTCCAAGATCTGCCGTAGTGTAAATATTTGGTCTATCGTGGATTTTCCTGGCCTAAAAAACCACACTGGTAGGAACCTATCAGATTGTCCACGAACGGTTTCAGGTACTTACACAGTACGGCAGAGAGGATCTTGTACGCGATGTTCAGGAGGCTTATCCCTCTGTAATCGGCGCAGTCATAGGGGTCTCCTTTCTTATCGACCGGGCAAACGATACTAAGATTCCATTCATCGGGCATGCGTTCTTCCGACCATATTTTGCAGATGAGTTGGTGCATGTTCCTAACCAGCTCATCGCCAGCTGCTTTAAACAGCTCCGCGGGGAGTCCGTCTGCTCCAGCAGCTTTATGCTTACACACATCTAAAGCAAGCCTCGACTGCCGCCTATCTCTTAACGAGATGGACGAACAGTTTTATACAACTTTTATGGGTACCTGGACACAGCGACATTTCAGTAAATGAAAGGGCTAATATACTCGCCAGACAAGGAACGACGCAACAAACATACATGGCACATGAAAATACCATTAGCTGCCAATTAACTAAAACTAACGAACCAAGCCATCACCGAGGTAATCTTGAGATGGATTCAAGGGTATACCTGCCTACCATACCAGGCAATTTTGGCCACGACTTGACTGGCAGCGAATCAAGGGACTTATCTTCCTAAAACGAACCGAGTCAACAAAATCGTTGGTGTCATCATTGGCAGTCTTATTGGCAGTCATGCACAAGCACTAGTGCAAGTTTCGAACGACTTCTGCGACACCTGCTCTGCGCCTGTCTGGCCCTTCGCCAAAGCAGAAAACCGTGTCTAGGATCCTAATTCCTTAATGATCTGACTGACGTTCAGCAGAAAATTGTTCTTCATAAGAAGCAAAAAGTGGCTCAATGAATAAAAGCCGACCCCATTCGCAGCAACACAAAGTGTATACTCTCTTCGTGGAGGCTACGGATAAGTATGACGTTAACATCCTGCAAGAAAATATTAATGTAATAAGCGTCCTATCGCCTATTTTTGCAATGGTTTTGTGGCAACGTTCGTAAATCTACACCTAGTAAGTCGTCTGTTCGTAACAACACTCGAATTTGGCCCCAACAAGCTGTTTATTGATCGGCCAACTGGCATGCTCTTCAGCTGATCTTCGTTCTTCTCCTTTTTGGTGGCGTTACAGCCCATGAAGGACCAGAGCCAAGCTTCTCTCAATCACCCATGTTGTGTCTGATTGACTTTTCATTTTCACACAGGTGAAATGGTCCCACAGTTTAATGCCGATTCCGAATGGCGTGGATCGAGAAGCTTTTTCATGGCAAGTATACTACCGTAACCCAGGAAACAACCTGCGAACCTGGCCACCAGCCAGCCAATCCAGCAATAGCCTGCCAACCTGGCTCCAGCTAGCCAACCAGGCCCCCAGCTAACCAACCTCGGCCACCAGCCAGTTAACCCGGCAACCAGCCAGCCAACTTACCCACCAGTAAGCCAACCTCCCCAACAGCCAATCAACTTGGCCACCAGCCAGTGAACCTGGCAAAAAGCAAACCAACCTGGTGATCAGCCAAGCTGGCACCAGCCAGCCTGTCTCGCCAACAGCCGGCCAACCTGGCCGCCAGCCAGACACCCCGGCCAACAGCCAGTGAATCTGGTCACCAGCAAACTAACCAGGCCACCAGCCAGTCAATTTAGCGAGAAGCCAGCCAAACTGGCCACCAACCAGCCAACCTCACTAACAGCCAGCTAACCCGGCCACCAGGCAGTGAACCTGGCCACCAACAAGCCCACCTGGTGAGCAGACAGCCAACCAGCCAACCCGGTCACCAGCGAGCCAACCTCTCCACCAGCCAGCCAGTCCGGCCACCAGTCAGTCAACCTGGCCACAAATTAGCCAACCCGGCCACCAGCGAACGAACCTGGTGACCAGCCAGCCAACCCGGCCGCGAGGCAGTCAATCAAGCCTCCGGCCAACCAACCGCATCACCAGCCAGTCAACCCGGCACTAGCCAGCCAACCTGGCTACCAGACAGCCAACCTTGCCACCAGCCCGCCAACCTGACCACTAGCCAGTCACCATCATTACCAGCCAGGCAACACGCCCACCAACCAGCCAACCTGATGACCAGACAGTCAACCTGGCCATCAGCCAGTCAACATGGTCCCCAGCCAGCCAACCTCGACATTATCAAGCTAACCTGGCCACCAGCCAACCAGCCAACCTGGCCACCAGACAACCAACGTGGCCATTAGACAGTCAACCTGACCAACAGTCAGCCAACGTGACCACCAACCAGCCAACCTAGGAACCAGCTACCCAAACTGGCCACCAGCCAGCCAAATTGGCCACCAGCCAATCTGGCCACAACCCAGTCAACCTGTCCTACAAGCGACCAACCTGGCCACCAGCCAGGCAACTTGGCCACCAGCCCGCCAACCTCACCACCAGCCCGCCAACCTGGCCACCATGCAGCCAACCTGGCCCCCAGTCAGCCAAACTGGCTACCAGAAAGTCAACCTGACCAGCCAGCCAGCCCGGCCATCAGCCAGCAAACCTGGCCAGCAGACACTCAACCTGGCCACCAACCTGGTCACAAGCCAGCCAACCTGGCCACCAGAAAGTCAACCTGACAAACCTGGCCAACAGTGAGCCAACATGACCACCAGCAAACCAACCTGGCCACCGACCCGCCAACCTGACCACCAGCCACCCTTACCACCGCTCCGCCAACCTGGCCGCCAGCGAGCCAACCTCGCCAACAGCCAGCCAACCCGGCCACCAGACAAACAACCTGCCCACCAGCCAGGCAATCTGGCCACCAGCCAGCCAACCTGGCTACCAACCAGTCAACCTGGTCACCTGAAAGTCAACCTGATCAACCTCGCCAACAGTGAGCCAATATGACCACCAGCAGACCAACCTGAGCCAACCCGGCCACCAGCCAGCAAACCTGACCACCAGACAAGCAACCTGGCTACCAGCCAGCAAAACTGTCGTCCAGCCGGCCAAATTGACCACCAGCCAGCTTGGCCACCATCAAGCCAACATGGCCGTCAACCAGCCAACCTCGACATTATCCAGCCATCCTCACCAGCCAAACAATCTGACCACTAGCCAAACAACCTGGTCACCAGGCAGTGAACCTTGTCACCGGCAAATCAACCTGATAAACAGCCAGCCAACGTGGCCACCAGCCAGCCAACCCGCCCACCAACCAATGAACTTGGCCACCAGCACGCCAACTTTGCACCCAGGCCGCCAACCTGACCACCAGCCCGCCAACCTGGCCACCAAAAATTCAACATGACCACTACCAAGCCAACCCGGCCACCAGCTCGCCAACCTGTCCACAAGTCGGCCAACTTGGCCATCAGCTCGCCAACCTTGCCACTAGCCCGCCAACCTGGCCACCAGCCAGCGAACTTGACCACCAACCAGCCAGCCAGCCTAGCCAGACCGCCTAGCCAAACTAGCCAGCTAGACCGCCAAACCAGACCGCCCAGTAAGTTAGCCAGCAATCATGACCACTAGCCAACCAACCTGCCCACCAGCCAGCCGGTCACTGCTAATAAGCAAGGTCGTTCATGACTTCGTTAGAACCCAGTCATTGGGTTGTTAGTGTCGGTGATACTCACTTATTTGTGGTTGTTTTGACACTAAATGTTTATAGCATCTCTGGCCCTATCCTGCTATGACTATACTATTTAACTTCACGTAACGTTGTTAGCGTTCGTTGCTATTAATTTGGAAAAGAAGCAACTGCGCAGGCCAGCCGTAACATTAGTAGCGCCTTATGGTGCAACGCTGGTTCCAAAAATTTAAAAATGGAGATGAGTCGCTCGAAGATGAGGAATGGCGTTGTCTTAAAACACTCGATTGTGTTGTGACTAACTATGAAAGATGGATCCTGTACGACGACACAATGGTTGGATCAAGATGAAGGACCACAACACTTCCCAAAGCCGGCACTGCCACAAAAGAAAATAATAGTGATTGTTCTACAGCTGTTCTACATCCCAGCTTTCTGAATCCTGGCGAAACCATATTCTTCTTCTTAGTGGGCTCTCCGGGCTGGAGCTGTGGTGTCCATTCGCTCTACATGGCCCAGCCGTAGACGCCTTACTAGGCTCAAGTTAGTCAATATACCGCTGTCAGGCAGAATGATCCATTTGTAATCGACGGAGACCGCAGAGAATTCTGTCCCCCTGACCTCGACGAAGTTAAGATTGCCATATCGAAGCTCAAGTCGAATAAAGCTGCTGGCGCAGACGGACTGTCTGCTGAGCTCTTCAAGGCAGCTGGGGATGACCTGGTTAGGAGCATGCACCAGCTCATCCATAAGATATGGTTAGAGGAAAGCATGCTCGAGGAATGGAGTCTCTGCATCGTATGCCCGATCCACAAGAAAGGAGACGCCTCTGATTGCGCCAACTATAGAGGAATAAGTCTCCTTAACATCGCCTATAAAATTTTCTCTGCCGTTTTGTGTGAACGCCTGAAGCCTTTTGTAAATAACCTGATAGGTCCTAATCAGTGCAGATTCAGGCCAGGGAAGTCCACCATCGACCAAATCTTCACACTACGGCAGATATTGGAAAAAACCAATGAATTTCAAGTCGACACTCACCACCTATTTGTCGACTTCAAAGCCGCATACGACAGCGTAATAAGAGAAGAGCTATACAACGCTATGTCTACCTTTGACATACCTGCTCAACTCGTCAGACTATGCAGGATGACTTTGGACTTTGGAGAATGCTCGCTGCTCCATCCGAATCGGTGAACACCTTACCGATAGTTTTGATGTCAAAAAAGGATTAAGGCAGGGCGATGCGCTGTCGTGTGATTTCTTCA
This sequence comes from Eumerus sabulonum, assembly GCA_951905685.1. Lineage (NCBI taxonomy): Eukaryota > Metazoa > Arthropoda > Insecta > Diptera > Syrphidae > Eumerus > Eumerus sabulonum. The sequence goes on from OX645063.1 coordinate 103,885,179, forward strand.
ACATCATATTGGAAATGATTGTGCAAAAATCACTGGCCAATACAAGAGGCACAATCTGTTTAAATTCTCGCAACTCCTTGCATACGCCGACGATATTGACATAATAGGTAGATCACAGCGAGATGTCAATGAGGCGTTTGCGAGTATTGAGATGGAGGCGGCGAAAATTGGTTTGGCGGTAAACGAGGGCAAAAGGACGCTCAACACCGACGTCTTGGCCAGAACGTTTGTAGAGGCAGATGTAAGTTCGAGGTAGTTAAGGACTTCGTCTACCTTGGCTCCGCAGTGACCTGGAACAACGACATCAGTTCCGAAATCAAACGCAGAATCACTCTTGCCAATCGCTGTTTCTTTGGGCTCAGGAGGCAATTGAGTAATAGAGCCCTTTCCCGAACAACAAAGTTGAGTCTATATAAGACCCTTATCATTCCGGTCCTGCTGTACGGCGCAGAAGCATGGACACTATCAAAAGCGGATGAGGAGGCCCTTGGTCGGTTCGAGAGAAAGATTTTGCGAGTGATTTTCGGGCCTATAAACGCAGACGGGGGATGGAGGAAAAGATTCAACCACGAACTTTACGGGCTGTACAGCGACATGAGCCTAGTCAGGCGTCTACGGATTCAACGTCTAAGATGGCTGGGCCATGTAGAGCGAATGGACACCACAGCTCTAGTCCGGAGAGTCTTTGAATCCAAGCCCGAGGGACGAAGAAGCAGAGGGCGGCCGCAATTAAGATGGCGCACACAGGAGGAAGGGGACCTCAGCCAACTGGATGTGCGGCAATGGAAAAGGCTAGCAAAAGATCGTGCTAGTTGGAGGGGCATATTGGTTGAGGCCCCATTGGTAGCGTCCATTAAGAAGAAGAAGAAGTCTGTCCAAAGGCGTTCCACGCCGGACAAAACCTTGAGGTCGACCCTTTTTCTGAGGGAGGTTTTTTTTTACAATAAGAATAGAAACGTGTAAGTATATCCCAAACTAACAGTGAGGCATACCCAATACTATACATACATAATGCGAAATATAGCACTGAATTTTTAAGACATTTCGACTTATACAAGGTGGCGCAAAATGTACCATCAAATTTTGTTTTTGAAATACTTTTTTACTAAAAAAAAAAAAATGATTATGAGTGACGGCAATCTTTATTTGCGGAGTAAAGCAATAGAGCGCTGTTTGAATACTGCAGCTGTCTAGTTCACAAATGTCAATTATGATTGACATACGATGCCATTTGCAAATTATAACATCGTGCGATAGGATGATTAATTTTGCGCCACCCTGTACTACAAAGATTATTCATTTTTTTCTTATATGGTGCAGTAACTAGGTGATAGAATAGAAACTATAAAAGCAAAGCCAAGACAAGGATTTAAGAAATGATATTTACAATGACTGTAATCAACTAATCTATACAAATCATGCATCCAAAGGGAGAGAAACCGCTAATTTTAAAAAAGGAAAGTAAGGATGTGGCAAAAAAACAAGTAATAAGATAAAAGGATGCGGCAGTGCATTGGAAAACAGAATTGAATGCAATCGTAAAATCACAACGAAAAATATGAAATCATTTTCTTGCAGCAACTTCATAGCTCGGCAATTATTTTATTTAAATATATATTTTAAATTTATAAAATAAATTCGATTTATATTACAAAAAGTAAAAATGATGGTTGGCTACAAAAATCGTTTCCATTTTCAAAAATATCAACCGGAGCGCATCGAATTGCTATATCCGAGTATTTTTCGGTCTGGCTTACTTAGTCATTGTTTTTTGTTTTTTTAATTTTTCACCATTAAGTTGATATAAATGTGTTTAATGTATACTTATACACAATTGCTTATATAGCGGTCATGTTGTATACACTATTTTTAAATAATGGGTCTTCCAACATACCCGAAGGAAATTCAAACAGAAAACATAAAAAACTAAACAAAAAACCAGCGTGACAGCTGACAGTTGACAGTCGATGGCCGCAAAAATTGGTACACTACATGGAGAATACTGAGATTTCATCTCAAAAATAATAAAAATTCTACTACGATCGATGGCAATCTTCATATTAGTTGCGCAGCTAAGTTCTCGCTGCTTGTCAATAGATGTCTCCGGTAGCAGGTGGTGCTGGTCGATTTTGACATATCCAAAACGTCATGAACTGAGCTTAGACATACCCGTTTGACACATTAGTGATTTTGTTTCGTCGTCATGTACTTTTAGTTGCATGAAAGTGTCTGATTTTAAGCCAAATAATCATGTGAGAGCACCGTGGCGCAGTGGGTAGTGTGTTGGCCTCTGACGCCGATGACACGGGATCGAATCCCGACACAGCCATGTCATCGAACGTGTTTTTCACGGTGTTTCTCCTCAGCGGGGTTCTGACAAAACCCCTTGTAGTAAAATTGTCATGAAAAGCTTCTCGAAATTCGCCGTTCGGGAGCGGCAATAAAACTGTAGGTCCCTTTCACCTATGGGAAAATTAAATCACACACAACATGGGTGATTGAGAGAAGCTCGGCTCTGGTCCTTCATGGAATGTAACGCCAACATACAATCATAATTTGCGGAAAGTATTGATTTTCGTCTTTCATTCGAAGAAAACGGCGGCTGACGCGCATCGAGAGCTTCAAAAAGTTTACGTAGATGCTGCTCTAAGTGAAACAACGTGCTGTGATTGGTTGCGTCACTTCAAAGACGGTGATTTCGATTTTGACGACCATCCGCGTGAGGGAAGGCCATCATCGTTCAAACACGCTGAATTGGGGGCATTGCTGGATGAGGCTCCATGCCAAACGGAAGAACAGCTGGCCTCAATATTAGGAGTTACCCGCGAAGCCGCCTCCAAGCGGTTGCTTGCGTTGGGAATGCTTCAAAGGCAAGGAACTTGGGTTCCTTATCATTTGAAGCCAAGGGACGTTGAGCGTCGTTTTTTTTGCCTATGAACAACTGCGTCAGTGGCATAAAAGGGAGGCCTTTCTTCATCGCACTGTGAAGGGTGAGGAAAAATGGATTCATTATAGCAAAGAACAGCACGTCATGGGGATTGTCCGGTCATAGCTTTACGTCTCATCGACTCGCGGAATATTAACACTGCGAAGGTTGTGCTGTTTATTTGGTAGGACCAGGTCGGTCTTGTTGTTATTGCTACAGAGATGGAAGGCAGCGCTTATTTGGATGTGGATTTGTTGTTCGAGGCAAACTAAACCAAAACGGCTTAAGCTTTAAATATATAAGCGAGCGCCTCATATCAATCCGCATCAAGGCTAAATTCGGCAAAATTAGGCTTAGAGCAATAGGAGGGCAATAGCAAGAGTGACTTCTATGATGTCCTAGAAAGTACATATTATAAATGCCCAGGTCATTCTAGGAGACTTCAATGCCCACCTGAGAAAGGAAGAAGTATTTGCAAGAGTCATCGGAAAATACAGCCTACACGAAAACACGTCCGGGAACGGACTCAGGCTAGTGGCGGAACTTCTCTGTAGTGATAACGCCGTACCCACACCCCAACATCCATAAAGGGACCAGGCGGTCCCCTGATCAACCAACAGTCTATCAGATTGATCACATTGCGATCGACGTCAGACAATCCTCCAGTATTCTTGATGTTCGAACCTTCCGAGGAGCCAACATCGACCTGGATCATTTCCTTCTTATGGGCAAGGTAGGAACAAGGCAAGAGCAAGGTACAAGAAAGCAAAAAGCCTTGCAGGAGGCTTCAAGAAGGGCACTCAGGCTCTTCGAAATGAGGGCAATCTTGTCACTGACCTGCAGGGAATAGTGGATGCAGCGGTTCAGCGAGCATGACCAAGAGAAAGTGCTAGGGACTGGGGAAATCTCAATTCCCGCCGCTGAAGTAGTTCTCCCACCTAGCATCGAAGAAGTCGACACAGCTATTCAAAAGCTGAGCCGCAAGCACAGATGGCTTGCCATCAGAGCCCTTCAAGGTTGGCGGCGATGTTCTGGTAGGGAGCATGCACCAGATCATCTGTAGAATTTGGGAAGATAAAAACATGCTCGACGACTGGAATATCAGCTCTATTTGCCCCATCCACAAAAAAGGCGATTCTACCTCTATAGAGGCATATCCCTTCTCAATGTCGCATATAAGATCCTATCCAGCGTTGTGTTTGAACGTCTAAAGCCCTTTTGCCCTACACTTGTCAGCTACCAGCGCGGCTTCCGACCCGGCAATTGACTACAGACTAAATATTCACACGAGTGAGTTTCAAATCGATACACACCATCTCTTTATCGATTTTAAAGCCGCCTACGGTAGTATTTATCGCAAGAAATTGTTTGATGCAACGGCCGAATTTGGGATCCCAGGAAAACCGATCCGGCTGTTTTGCGACACGCTTAAAGATATGCGATGCACCGTGCAATTCGGTTCTAGGACCTCTGAACCAGCAAAGACATGCGCTGTCGTGTGACTTCTTCAATTTGGTGCTGGAGCCGATAGTGCGACGGGCAGGTGTCAACAGTGAAGGCGCTATCTTCTATAAGTCTGTCTGTCCAGCTGCTATGATACGCGGATGATATTGACATCATCGCGTGTTCTCGTCGTGGCATTGTGGAAGCATTCACGGCGATTGAAGAACAGGCGAAACGAGTTGGTCTTAAGATCAATGAGGACAAAACGAAATACATGCTGTCAAGCAAAAACCAATCCGTCGCTCACCACCTGGGACAAGACATAACAATTGACAGCTACAATTTCGAGGTAGTTAAGGAGTTTGTCTACCTCGGGGCAAACGTAAATTCCACAAATGACACCACAGTGGAGATCCGGCATAGAATCGCCCTTGGCAACCGTTGCTACTTCGGCTTGTCCAAACAACTGGGGTCAAAACTCCTCACTCGAAAGACCAAAGTCATGCTTTACAAAACGCTGATTCTGCCAGTCTTGCTGTACGGAGCCGAAAGCTGGACGATAAGCAGGACAGCGGAGCTGATTTTGGGTTCTTTCGAAAGAAAAATTCTGCGCCGGATATTTGGTCCTGTCTGTGAGGAAGGTGAATGGAGAAGAAGACACAACCGCGAACTCTACGAGCTGTACCAAGATGTGGATGTAGTCCGGAAGGCAAAAATCCGTCGACTACATTGACTCGGCCACATCGAGCGCATGAACACCAATGCTCCAGCTAAGAGGGTCTTTGACTCCAAGCCTCCTGGTTCGAGAAGAAGAGGAAAACCGAACCTCCGGTATAAAGACCAAGTAAGACAAGCGGATGTAAGACAACTTGGTCTTGATAGCTGGAAGCGGCGTGCCCTGAACCGTCAAGGATGAAAGGCAGCTACAGCTCAGGCTCAGATTCTCCATGGATTGCTGGCCTGATAAGTAAGTAAGTCATTTTTTCATAAAAAAAATTAGCTGCGCACCCAATATGTAGATCGCAATTTCAATACAAAATGTGATCAAAAAAGGAATTTCATTTTATTAAAGGCAAATTTGCTAGTTTTAGAAGACTACATCAAAGGATGTACCAATAGACTGAACACAACTTTTAACATAAATAGTCTCTATTGCCCTATTGCCCTATTGTGTGTAGAAATATGAACTCTCGTTGCTCTAGACGGACAACAACGTAACAACGTCAATTTACATATTAAGTGGTACAACAATGACTAAATTGAAAACACAGACCAAAAGTTTGGTACGAAAAAATGAAGAACCGTGTCCATGGCAGGACCTCTATCCGTACGGGGCAACTTCAAAAAAACAAACGAAAAAACAAAATCAAAAATAAAAATAACAAAAAATCGATCAAACCGGCCGTCTCTCATACCTGTTTATGCTTATACCATATCTTTGGCACAAATACCAGTCCCAGGGTGAAAGTGTTTGTCAACTGGGACCGTAGAAAGAGCACTAAAAGTATTGCTCCTGGACTCATTTCGGGTAGATAAATTACCCGTGCTATATAAAAACTACTCGATACAGTAAACTCTATCAATAAAGATGCGACAAGGAATTGCCTTTCCTAAAACAAAATGAGATTAGAAACAACTTAAACGAACGATTGAGAAACCTTACCCTAAACTGCGTGTTGGCATTGCGGCTAGCAAATGCCAAATTTAATCCAAAACATAGAATTAAAATTTCACTAATTTGGGTCACATAGTCCCATTTCAATGGATGGCATGTATTCGTCCGCACCTCTCGCAATCCATCCAATTGTGCGGTTTCAATGAGATCTAACGATGAGGCCGTAAATGCGGCCATATAACAAGTCACAGCAAATACCATTGTGCCAAGATACTTTAACAGATCAAGGTCACGCAGTACCCATCGGTGGGCTTTTCGTGTTCGAAAATCTACTAGATGCCGGTAGAGTTTGAGTATGATTGCACCGTAGCATGTGATGAAGCCCAATTCACGGAACCAGGGCTCAAGAAGGCATCGTTCAGTCGATGCGGGGAAGAAGTGGAGGGCAACCTTAAAAATGCAAGTAACATTAATGATTTTGATTTTGTTAACAGAAGGATATCACCTTACCGACGCGTAAAGAAGTATGATTCCCAGAAGTATGGTCTCCAATACAGTCCACATGCCCGATGCGATTGCCTATGATAATAATATAGATATACCGACTATCACTTACATAAGAATCGAATAGATACCTTGCATTTCCTATGCTGGAAGACCGTTACCACTAGTACCAAACAACACAGTATACACGAACCGAGCATTGATCCCACAGAAACGCGCAACAGATTTTCCATGGACACCGTCTCTTGGGGCTCGCCAAACAGACAGACACCATTCTGGTCACATGACGAGCATCCGCCGGGACATGGGATGCACGAGAAATTGTCGTAATCCGACTTCTCGACCTTGTCGCCGGGAAAACCTTGCAACGACGAATTAGGAAGATAGTAAGAATCCCTACAGATGCATGTGTAACCATCACGTGTTGTTGATGGCTTCGTTTCAGTCATCAGACAGAATGTTGTATTACGGTCACAGCTGACATGATAAATAGACTAGAGTAAACGGTTTTATGTGATCATTTAGGTATATGTCACTTACCCATGGCGGCGTCCGAAAATCTCCTCCAGTGCATCATTGCACAAATCCACATCGGCGGCAATAAATGCGGCAGCCACAATTCTAAAAAAAAAAGCGCAGCAATTGCATAGCATTAGTGGCATCGTACCTAAACGTAACATTAATTCAAAACCCACTTGATGCGGGACTCGGCAAACGATACCCGGAATGGCCACAGCCAACGTCCCTTCAGCAAATTACAATCCCGAAACGGAGTACTCCATTCCTGCGCTCCCTCCGTACTATTCCACGCCATTCCCAGCTCGCGCCAATAATTCCCCAGAAATGACTTATTGTGAACCTCTTGTGGTGGTATCTAAAAAAAACACAAGCCCATCAGTCGGTGAAATTTATGGCCACAATTCGAAAATAAACCACAAAATATCGTTACTACCAACCGTAACATTATCACGGAATTTCACAACAACCGTATGTATGCTGGGCGCAGCTATAGCAAACGCCAATAGATTCTCGTCCTGTTGCAGGGCGTTGCTCGCCAGGTTATTAGCTCGACGCCGCACCTCCTCGCGCAATTGTTCGCTTATACTCTGTTCCAATGTTCGCGGGAATTTCACCGATAAAAACTCGCTAAACTCTCGTAAGGCGTCCTCCACAATATCGGTAACGTCGTAGAACTAAAAAATAAAAAAACAAATGGAATCGCAATCAAAACAGACATTGGAGACGTACATACGTACGTAGAGTCAATCTAATAATTTGAGTCCTGTATCTAGTCATAGATATACCAATGTGAGTACCAATTACTCACAACAAAAACGCGGGTCAGTAGCAGTCATTGGAAATCATTTCATAGCATGAGTACCTCCTTGTCGTTTTTCCTCACCCCTCTTTACCGGGAAAGTTGAAAGTTATACTGCTTCATTGTAAAGGGTTTTCACAAGACACTTATAAGGTCCTTCCGTTGACTTTTGTTCTACTGTAGAAATACCTCTCTGAATTGTTTGGATGCCAGAGAAGCACCATGCATACCAAAACAAAAATGACACAAATGCAATTCGTGATACCCGACGTTGGATATTCAACAATCCCATCCATACGAAACCATTGACAACGAGATTGCTCACTTCTGATTTGCACGACATTCAAGCAAGTCGTGACGCTCTCACTTTACTTTGCCTTTAATAATACCCTACGGGGACCATTAAACACCGACGAACACATGTGGGCGGCAAATGAATCAATAAATTCTAGTGGACATTCAATGACGACGAGCATGACATGGTTATTTAAAGTAGCTGGATGCTAGGAATACACATTAAAGTTAATAATAGCTCAGCTCGGAGTGTTGTCGGTTGGTTCGTAAAGTGCTTTATAATGTTAGAGCTTGCGGCGGAGACCCCCCCTGAAATGTACCCAGGAATTCACATGCGTGCGTGTGGTGTAAAGGAATTTCATTATGCTTTCGTCGATTACACGTTTTCCAAATCATACCCTAACTATGTACATATATACATAGATAGATTCAAGGGCAAGATATGTAATTGGATTCGATAATAAATCGAGGAAGAGAGTTTGACATTCATCTTTGTTGTCAAAAATGTGCCTGACGACTTTCGGAACTTAGCATTCGACTTATCAAACTTGATTGACATATACGTATACTCGATTCTGTCAAGATGTTGCTTAGTAGATATCTGTCGCCGACCCAATTAAGGAGTATATGTCAATCTTCTTCTTCTTTTTTCTTCGGTGCGCAGTGCGGGAAGCGTCGACGATTAGGAAAGGCTACTGCAGGAGACCCAAGCATGCCAGCACTTTCGGCATGCGCCACTAAGTCTCTTCCTCTTACTGGGAAGGTTCAACCACCCAGTAAGAAAGAGCGCGATCAGTTGCCGAAATGACGGGGCCGGAAGGTGGTGTGTGCCGAATCTCTTATGCAGCACTGACAAGTCCTTATCATTTTTCCCCGGAAAACGAGGAAAATACAATGGACCAGTATTCGCATTTGAGTTCACCAACAGATAGCAGAAGCCTCCGGATGACGGTCAATATCAATGACACAGACAGTTTGACGAAAGATTTTTATAAATTTTTTTGTACAATACCAGATAGCCGCCTTGGTACAAAAGAAGTCCCCAGCAATCGGCTGACTTGCCATCCGTCAAACAAGAGGAGAAGACTGTTATATAGTACGAGTACTGACGGTGTTGTTAGACATTAAATCGAAGTGAAATCCATTGCAGTAAATGCTTTCCGTCATCGTATTATTCAATATTCCCAAAAATCCTCTCCTTGAATTCTCAGAAATGCTCTCGGCCAAAATTCATGATGGATCGGGCTTTGGACAGTGTCCACTATTTGTAAACATAACGCAATCTCCATGCATATGTATGTATACTAGAAGGTGACCTCTCAGAGAATTGGCCTAAAGGTGGACCCTAAAACAGCATATAGTAACAACAGAAGTGAGTGAGTTCACTGTGACATGGTGCAACATGACTATAGCCATAAATACCATACACCAAACAGAGCCAACCCCACATTTTCAGAAAAGAAAAGGAAGGTGGAACCGCAAAAGATGTTGAATAATCCAGCTAACAATCTTGGTTACCTTACCTTGTTTAGGATTCTTCCACCAACTAGAATTTACGGGCGACATAGGAAAAAAGTACGCATACGCCATAGAGCGATATATCAAATCAAACCGGCCCAAAGCTCCACCGTCAACAGGGATATGCAATATTGTCTGATAACGATGATAAAGCGAGTTACTTACTTACTTACTTAGGTGGCGCTACAGTCCGTGGTGAACCTGGGCTTCAACCAGCAAGCGTCTCCAGCTGGCACGGTCTTTGGCCAGCTGTTTCCAGCACTGCACGCCCAGTTGGTTAAGGTCCCCTTCCAACTGCGTGCGCCACCGTTGATCCGGCCGTCCTCTGCCGCGCTTTCTTTCCGGGGTGGATTCGAAGACTCTTCGGGTCGGAGCTGTATTTTCCATGCGCTCTACATGACCTAGCCACCTTAGACGCTGTATCCGTAGACGTTGTACCAGGCCGATGTCGCTGTACAACCCGTACAGTTCATCGTTATATCTTCTCCTCCATACACCATTTGAACAAACGGGACCGTACATAGTGCGCAGAATATTCCTCTCGAAACGACCAAGGGCATCTTCATCCGCTTTTGTTAAGGTCCAAGTCTCTGCGCCGTAAAGGAGGACTGGGATGATTAAGGTCTTATATAGTGTCACCTTGGTTTTCCGAGAGAGGGCTCTACTTCTCAATTGCCTCCTGAGCCCAAAGAAACCGCGGTTGGCAAGAGTGATTTGGCGTTTTATCTCAACGCTGGTGTTGTTGTCGCTGGTCATCAGTGAGCCAAGGTAGACAATTTCCTTGACCACTTCAAAGTTATATCCGCCCATGGTGACGTTTTGGCCAATACGTCGGTGTTGTCCGTCTCTTTTAGATGAAAGCAGATATTTGGTTTTACCCTCATTAACCTTGAGACCCATCTTAGCCGCGTCTACCTCAATGCTTACAAAGGCCTCATTGACGTCTCGCTGTGTCCGTCCAATCACGTCAATGTCGTCGGCGTACGCAAGCAACTGCGTAGACCTGAAATAAATCGTAGCTCTTGTGTTGGCCAGTGACTCTTGCACGATCTTTCCATGCACGATGTTGAAAAAGTTGCATGACAACGCGTCACCTTGCCTAAATCCCTTTTTAACATCAAAGGTCTCGGTTTGCTTATTACCGACCTTAATGGAGCAGCGAGAATTCTCCATTGTCATCCTGTACAGTCGGACAAGTTTGGCAGGTATGTTAAAACTAGATATGGTACTGTATAGCTCGTCTCTATACACGCTGTCATATGCAGCCTTGAAATCGACGAAGAGGTGGTGAGTGTCGATTTGGTATTCCTGGGTCTTCTCCAAGATCTGCCGTAGCGTAAATATTTGGTCTATTGTGGATTTACCTGGCCTGAAACCACACTGATAAGAGCCGATCAGGTTATCCACAAACGGTTTCAGGCGTTAACACAATACGGCAGAGAAGATCTTATATGCGATGTTAAGGTGACTTATTCCCCTATAGTTGGCGCTGTTATAGGGGTCTCCTTTCTCATGGACCGGGCAAACGATGCTAAGATTCCATTCGTCGGGCATGCTTTCCTCCGACCATACCTTGCAAATGAGATGGTACATGCACCTTACCAGCTCATCTTCAGCCGCCTTAAGAACCTCAGCAGACAGGCCGTCTGTGCCCGCGGCTTTATTAGACTTAAGTCTGGATATCGCTATTTTGCCTTCGTCTAGGTCGGGTGGACTGAAGCCTCTTGTATTGTCGTCCATTACGAATGGCTCGTTCTGTCTGACACCGGTATCTTGTCTGTCATCGCCGTTATATAGTCCGCAGAAGTGGTCTTTCGAAATCCTCAGCATCGACTGTGACTCTACTACCAGTTCTCCATTTTCATCCCTGCAGGCCGCCGCTCTGGCTTTGTATTCATGTAGCCATGGCATGTTCGATTTATTGTGAAATTTCCGGGCGTCATTCCTGCCGAAGCATCTCTCCATCTCTTCGATCCCCCACTTTCCGTGCTCTCTCTTCTTTCTTCTGAGAAGTGTATGTTCCTCTCTTCTCTTCTGCTCATATATTTCGCGAGCAGCTCTGGTCCGTCGTTGCAGTGTGGCTTTATATGATTCTTGTTTTGCTACATAGGCTTGTTCGCATTGTTCTTCGAACCAGGGGTTTCTAGGTGGTAGCGGTTTGAAGCCCAGCACCTCTGAGGGAGCGTTTCTGACGGGACCCTGGCAATGTGCCCATTCCTGCTCTGTTGCATGTGCTGCTGTAGGCGGATTTTGAGAGAGCTTGAAGGAGACACGATCGGCAAAGATTCTGGCGGACTCTTGCGATTTTAGCTTTCTGACGTCAAACTTACGTAGTCCTACTCGACTCCTAAGCATTCTTGATGTCCTCATTCGTACCTTGGCTACAACAAGGTAGTGGTCCGAGTCGATGTTGGCCCATCGGAAGGTTCGTACGTCGAGAATACAGGAGGAGTGTCTGGCGTCGATCACAATGTGATCAATCTGGTTTGGTGGTCGACTGATCAAAAGACCACCAGGTACCCTTGTGGATGTTGAGATGGGGGATTAGCCTAAGTCCGTTGTCGGATGTGGTGTTATGAAGGCTATGCTTTCCTATGATCTACTCAAATATGTCCTCTTTGCCCAGTTTTGCGTTAAAATCTCCTAGGACTATTTTTTTGTCGTAGCTGGGGCATTTGGCATCTGTTCTGTCTAGGAGATCGTAGAATTCTTCTTTGAGTCGATCGTCCTTTTCTTCCGTTGGGGCGTGAGCGCATATTAAGCTAATGTCTCCAAATTTAGCTTTGATGCGGATTGTTATGAGGCGTTGACTTGCATCTCGGAAGCTGAAGACTTTTTGTCGGAGTCTTCCTCGAATAACGAATTCGCACCTGAATAGGTGCTGTTTGTTCTCCCTGTAGCATTTTCCGTAGTAGATGTCGCTGTTTTTCATCCGTCTTTTGCCTGGTCCATCCCATCGCACTTCTTGGAGTGCGGTTATATCTGCTTTATAGCAGTTGAGGGTTTGCTCCAATTGATTGCCTGCATCCGGTCTGTTAAGGGACCTCACATTCCAGGTGCAGACTCTCAAGTCCGTTAGTCGTTTGTAAGAGTCGTCAGCCTTGTATCCGTCCGTATCCGAGGCCTGTTGTTGTTTCGGAAAAAGTAGGTTTTTACGTGATAGGGATGTTACCCCTAAGCACAACCCCCAACCTGGAGGGATAAAGCGAGTTATCCAATAAAATTAATAAAGTTTCTAGCTTCTCGTAACAAAGACTAATTTTTGTCAGGTCAGTGCTTCATTCTCCTTTCACCCCTTCTTCTTCTTCTTAGTGGGCGCTACAGTTCGGGGTGAACCTGGGCCTCAACCAACATGCCCCTCCATCTAGCACGATCTTTCGCTTGCCTTTTCCATTGCCGCACACCCAGTTGGCTGAGGTCCCCTTCCACCTGTGTGCGCCATCTTAAGTGCGGCGGTCCTCTGCTTCTTCGTCCCTCGGGGTTGGATTCAAAGACTCTCCGGGCTGGAGCTGTGGTGTCCATTCGCTCTACATGGCCCAGCCATCTTAGGCGTTGAATCCGTAGACGCCTGACTAGGTTCATGTCGCTGTACAGCCCGTAAAGTTCGTGGTTGAATCTTCTCCTCCATCCCCCGTCTGCGTTTAAAGGCCTAAAAATTACGCGCAAAATCTTTCTCTCGAACCGACCAAGGGCCTCCTCATCCGCTTTTGATAGTGTCCATGCTTCTGCGCCGTACAACAGGACCGGGATGATAAGGGTCTTGTATAGAGTCAACTTTGTCGTTCGGGAGAGGGCTCTATTACTCAGTTGCCTCCTGAGCCCAAAGAAACAGCGATTGGCAAGAGTGATTCTGCGTTTGATTTCGGAACTGATGTCGTTGTTCCAGGTCACTGCGGAGCCAAGGTAGACGAAGTCCTAAACTACTTCGAACTTATATCTGCCAATACAAACGTTCTGGCCACGACGTCGTTGGTGAGCGTCCTTCTTTGATGACAGCATATATTTAGTTTTGCCCTCGTTTACCGCCAAACCAATTTTCCCCGTCTCCATCTCAATACTCGCAAACGCCTCATTGACATCTCGCTGTGATCTACATATTATGTCAATATCGTCGGCGTATGCAAGGAGTTGCGAGAATTTAAACAGATTGTGCCTCTTGTATTGGCCAGTGATTTTTGCACAATCGTTTCCAATATGATGTTGAAAAAATCACACGACAGCGCGTCGCCCTGCCTATATCCTTTTTTGACATCAAAACTATCGGTAAGGTGTTCACCGATTCGGATGGAGTAGCGAGCATTCTCCAAAGTCATCCAGCATAGTCTGACGAGTTTAGCAGGTATGTCAATAGTAGACATAGCGATGTATAGCTCGTCTCTAATTACGCTGTCGTATGCGGCTTTGAAGTCGACAAATAGGTGGTGAGTGTCGACTTGAAATTCATTGGTTTTTTCCAGGATCTGCCGTAGTGTGAAGATTTGGTCGATGGTGGACTTCCCTGGCCTGAATCCGCACTGATAAGGACCTATCAGCTTATTTACAAAAGGCTTCAGGCGTTCACACAAAACGGCAGAGAAGATTTTGTAGGCGATGTTAAGGAGATTTATTCCTCTATAGTTGACGCAATCAGAGGGGTCTCCGTTCTTGTGGATCGGGCATACGATGCTGAGACTCCATTCCTCGGGCATGCTTTCCTCTAACCATATCTTACGGATGAGCTGGAGCATGCTCCCAACCAGGTCATCCCCAGCTGCCTTGAAGAGCTCAGCAGACAGTCCGTCTGCGCCTGCAGCTTAATTCGACTTGAGCTTTGATATGGCAATCTTAACTTCGTCGACGTCAGGGGGACAGAATTCTCTGCGGTCCTTTCACCCCTATGAGTATTTAACCTACGGTTTAAGCGATCGACATAATAAGACCCATCAAGCGCCAGTAAACTCCGCAACTTAATTACAGTATTTGCGAAATTAATTTACGTAATCACCTGATTACGGTGATGTGATGCGACATCACTATGGTGTCACTAACGACGGCCAATAACCTCAATAAACGATCCTACTGCAACACAACCCATCTCCATCACCTATTCATATCTACAAATTCATCACACCGCCCCCATAAAGGATCAACGTCCTAGCTTCCCTATCGCCCAAGCTAAGTCCATCCCATCCAACCCACTACTGGAAATTCCGCTCCCTATGTCAGATCAAATTAATTACATTCCCGTAATTAAGTTGTATTATTACATAAGTACGCTTCGTTCCGTCTACAGTACATACGAGTAAATGTATCTCAGCTACAGCGCACACACCAGGGGGGCACATACACATGTAGGTACGAGTTGGTCCCTTTGCTCCTCGACGAGCCAAGCAAATACGACAGATTACAAAAATCCACAAATTAACTTGTTAGATAATTACTTTTTTCGTCGTCGGTACACACCATTCCAGATACACAGACTTCACGCTTTGTCTTATAAATAATTAAACATAATGGGCGACGTTGTTATTAACATTCTAATTGATAAGTTTACGATTGCCGATAGTGTGCGGTGATCCGCCCGGTCGACATGGGTGCGTTCAGGACAACCGACAATAGGGCACTTAGCAATTGGTACCTGGATATCTAGGGCTTGGTTCTATGATAATTTGCTTGAATTAATTTCATTCGCAATGTTTTTAAGGTTTGTGGGGTATTGAAATGTGCGAGCTGTCGAAATTCAATTTTGGGAACTTTTGACTGGAGAATTGGTCACGCAACGCTGACTTTGAATCAGATACACAAACGTCCGCAATGGGAATCCGTGAGTTACTTGGGTTTTGAAATTTGTCAAAGTTTGCTGATGGGATTTCCTGTCTGTAGCTCAAGTGAAACTAATTTCGAAATGTAATTAGTGAAATGTGGGCAAAATGACGGGCTGGATTTATAGGAAATACTTGTAGTTGGTGTGATGATGAGATTCTCTGTGATTCTCCGAAATGCAATTGACCATGAAAATCTAATTCATTCAATGTTCGCTTATGGTCTGAACAGCTTCGACCAAGTACGAGTAGTTAGGGCAATTACCGTTATTTGCAAGCTCGTTTCGGTTGATTGTGTACCCGAGGTACTATAAGTCATAGGACAAACTGCATAAGGACGGGTAAGATACGGTAAAATGGTCGTAGTTGATATAAATGATCGATGGACCGATGGTTAATCCACAATGGACCAAACATTACCGCTGCGACAGATCTGGGTGATGACCCGGGAATACCAAACCGACACCCATTACCTTTTCGTCGACTTCAAGTCTAGTCTTAACATCCCTGACAAAGATCAGACTATGCAGAATGACAGTGGAGAATTCTCGTTGCTCCATTAAAGGCGAACCGCTGTCATGTAATTTATTCAATACCGTACTTGAAAAAGTCATATGAGACTCATTGGCCAACACAAGAGGTACAATCTTTTTCAAGTCTGCACAACTACTTGTGTGTACGCGGATGACATTGACGTAATTAGACAAACACATTTGCTGGGAACTACAACCAACGTGAAAATTCAGTCGAGTTCCTCTGGAATCCCATCTAGGACAACCACTCCTGGAGAGAAGTGAACGAACAACTACGACCCAAACTATATCTGCACAGGTTATGTGATAAACATCATAAGAATTGTCAGGACGAGCGTAAAACGAAATTTATGCTGCCAACCAAAAAGGATGCACAACACCGACCACAATCGCCAGCTACAAATTCGTAGTGGTCAAGGACTTCGTTTACCTTGGGTCACTAGTGACCAGTGACAATAACACCAGCGCTGGGGTAAAACGCAGAATTATTTTTGCCAACCACTTTAGACTCCAGAGGCAATTTAGAAGTGGAGCCCTGTCTCGAAAGGCCAAGGTTGCACTACACGAAACCTTAATCATTCCGGTCCTCCTCTATGGCACAGAGGCCTGGACTTTAACGAAAGAAAGTCGTTCGAGAAGAAAATTCTGCGTTCAATCTATAGTCCCGTTTGTATAAACGGAGTGTCTAGAAGAAGATAGAACGACGAACTAAACAGCGTCTACGAGTGCCAACGTTAAAGGTGGCTAGGTTACGTAGAGCGAATGGATAACACAGCTCTAGCCCAAAGAGCCTTCGAGTCCAACTTCGAGGGACGACGCAGCAGAGCACGACTGAATCTTAGGTAGCGCACACAGGTGGAAGGGGCCCTTAACCAACTGAGAGTGAGACGCTCGAAACAACTTACTAAAGACCGTGCCAACTGAAGAAGCTTATTGGTTGAGGCCCAAGTTCGGATCTAAGTAAGTAAGTAAGACCGATGGTATCAACGATGACAGTATTACTGTTTACTTGCTTTTCTTAATTTACTTAAAGTTTTAATAATGCACTCGAGAGCGCCGTGGTGCAGTTGGTAATGTGTTAGTCTCTGACATCGATGACACGTAATCGAATCCCGACAACAGCCATGTCATCGAACGTGTTTTCATGGTGCTTCTCCTCAGCAGGGCTCTGACGAGACAGCTGTTGAACTTTGAGATGTGAACTATGTGGCACCAAACGGAAACCAGAATAGGGACACTCGCATTGTATCACTAAGCAATCGATTCCATTTCTAGAAGTAGTCAATGTCTATCGAGTGTCGAGAAGCCCTAACCTTTAACAGTGAAATACAGTTCAATTCAAACATATATCTCAACCTACAATTCCGTATTATGCTTTGTGACTGAATTGGCGCCGAAGCCAAACCACATCACCGAAACCGCTAGTTACATGGTGATTGAAACAAAACACCCGTCAGTGGTAATCAAATGTTTGAGATTTCGTTATCCTAAGTGGTCATCTTGTTTCAGTGTTTGAGTAATTAAAATCTAGTGAGCAAGTAAGTTGAGGTCTCTGTGCGGGACTTCTTTGAACTAGTGCGGCTAGTTCATAGAAGTTCAGTTGCTGAGATTTATGGCAAATTATATTTATTGAGTTTAAGCGAACACTCTCAGAATAAGGAGCAATATACTCGGCTAAGAGCTCTGGACGAATACGGGAGTAGCTTGTGTCTTCAACTACCATCACTATCTTAATAAGAGTCTTTGCAAACCCGCTTACAGGTGACGTCGTTTTTCTCTTTCTAAATTCGCCTGTAGAAGTTGATACAGTGGACGGGTCAAAACTTCCTAACCATCGATCAATTTGTTCCGAGACATCAATGATACATATATGCGGCATGGCCTTTTCATGATGGAGAAAAACACAGCTCCTTTCCCGTTGACCAATCATGATCGGTCTTTCCTGATTGCTTCGTTTACACGGTCGAGTTGTATTCAGAAGACCGAATTGACCGTTTGGCCAGGTTATAACAGCTCATAATGGACGATTCCCCTCCAGTCCCGCTTAACACTCGCTATCACCTTGTTTGCCTTCAATTCAGACTTTGCCGATTTGAAGTAGTTTGTGAAGGGTCACTGGCCTTTAAGTATAATCGGCTACATTGGATATTTCCGTACTTAATCCATTTTTCCTCGCCCGTAAATATTCTTCTCAAGAGTGTGTCAGTGCATTTCTGCAGGATTTCACTGATGGTAATTCGGTCAATCAAATTTTTTTGGGTTCACATTTGCCCACACATTTTATATGATTCCAATCTGTCTGCTTTCTTTCGATAGCTTGCGTGATACTCCTTCTCCACCAGCAGCAACATTTCATCGACTTTTTCAGCGATTGACCAAGCAGAGCGAGGTACATCTTTGATACCATCATTTCTGAAACGGAATCGATCAAAACTCTTCTGCTCCGGCGTTCGCTCATAGCATTCCCACCATACACTTCACAAATTGTTCGTCACGTTTTGAAGCATTTCAAACTTTTTTTGTATAGTCAAACAGCCGTTTCCAACGAAGATCAATACAGATCTTCTTATCTGTAGTTATGCGTTTGATCCATTCCACTCTGGTTGTAGTACCAGCCGCTTCTGCGGTCTAGCTTTGAAAAGCCTATACAGTCGATTGTTGTTTAATTTCGGATTCATAGGCAAGATTCCTAATTCGTCGCCTGTTTCGGTCACCTATAAATCTTTTAAAGCACCGCGATTGAATTTTTCCAAAATTTCCTTGCACCAGTTTAAAAGGGCCTTATATGTATGCCTTTATGGAATATCAAGGACATAGCGGTCATTGTTATCTATGGCATTTTGCCATTTTCGGGTAGCTTCATAATTCCATCGGTGTAGAGCTACTTTGGTTTATTTACGAAAAACTAGGCCAAGTGATTTTCAACGGCTCTTCGGCGGGCCAAATTTTTTCCATCCGAAATTGGTTAGCAGAGACCGAATCAAATGGTAGCAAAATCTGGGCTACACGGTGCATGCATTAAAAATCCCCAACAAAGTCCCCTTCATATGTTCCGAGACATCAGAAATCAGTGTGGCATGATGGAACACAAATCCTTTTCTGTTGACCAATTCTGGCCGCCCTTTCTTGATTGTTTCGTGCAAATGGGGTTGTACTAAAGGATCAAGTTGACAGTTTTGCCTGGTTGTAGCAGCTCATAATGGATAATTCTCCTCCAATTCGACCAAACACTCAGCATCGCCTTGTTTGCCGTCAATTCATGCTTTGAGTTCGCTTGTGGAGGGTTGCCGGCCCTTGGGCATAGTTGCTTACGTTGCATGTATATTTGCAGAATTAATCAAAATTTCATGGCTCGTATTAACTCATTTCAAAAAAGGTTCAATTGCGTTTCACTGATGATGATTCGGCGTCAGATTTGACTCACTAAAAACGCCAATCCTCGAGTTTTTTTTTTTTTTTTACTTCAACTAGGTAGGTAGTTAGGTAGGGCCGTAGCCTTCCCAGAATTGAAAAGAATGCACATAGGCCAGGGAGGCCCGTTGTGCAGCTACGAGAGGGTTTTACCCCCCTATTCGTGGAACCATTTTGTGCTTCTTAAGAAGTTAAGAAGGTCAAGTATCCCTACTTTCTGAACATCTGTCAGATCGTTAAGGAAGTAAGAGCCTAGGTAACGTTTCCTGATATTGCAAAGAGCTGGACAGGCACAGAGAAGGTGGTGAATGGATTCGACCTCCTCCACGTCCTGACAGCTTCTGCAGAAATCATCCGGAACTATTCCTAGTTTTTGTGCGTGACTGCCAATGAGGCAGTGTCCTGTGCTAACACCGATGACTTTGTAGATGTCCGTTCTTTTTAGGGAGATTATACTCCTTGTGCGTTGACTGTCAAGCCGAGGCCAAATTTGCCTGGTGATGACACAGGTATGTCCCTGTCTCTATCTCAGGTTCGTCTCGGCCCTGGCGAGATTGGTCAGAGTATGTTTAATGGTTGTAAGAGGTACTCCCTCGCAAGCCACGATTGATTGTAGCGTCGTTCCTTGTTTGGCGAGTGAGTCGGCTTTTTCATTACCTGTAATGTTGCTGTGTCCCGGTTCCCAGATAACTGTTGAACTGTTCTGCCATCTCGTTAAGGATCTGCGACAGTGGAGACTAGATTTTGATGTGTACACATAGGACTCCAACGACTTTAAGACTGCTTGACTGTCGAGAGCCATGACTAGTTATATTCATTTACAAAGAGAATCGACGGATATTCCTATGGCCGAAATTGAAATATCATCGGCGAATGTGGCCAATGTAGTGCCATCCGTTTGTGGTATGTCTTTGGCATACAGCAGGTAAAGCAGCGGACCAAGTAAGCATCCCTGCGGAACGCCAGCCGTAATTGCTCTAAAATTTTAATATTCGCTCCCTTGTTTAACACGAAAGAGTATATTAGACAAGTACAATAGTTCTCCCAGAACGTTCGATAGTTGTTCGGCGAAACCTGTCTCAGTTTATGTCTCAAACCGTGGTGGCACACTTCGTCAAAGGCTTGGGAGACGTCAACTTAGAACAGATTAGGTCATGTTCGAGTGTTTTTTCGACCACCGGAATACTTCCGAAATTATCGACAGCTTTCGGTAGCTTTCCGGCCTTAACAACTTCGGCGACCTTCCTTTAACCTAAGCGCTGCGTTAACAAGAGATAAAGGTTTGAGTAGAGCATTTATCGGCAAAGGCCATCTCCTGTAATTAAGTCGTGGCCTGGTGTTTTATTTGGCTTGGGGAATTTTATGATATTTTACAGTTTGAAAAGCTAAGGTTGCGTAATTCTGTATCCCATAGTCATTTCCAGAGTATTGATGTTGTGGTTGTCTTCTGAATGGCTTGAGGCTTTCAGCAAGATATCCAGCAAGCCTTTTCTTCATCATCTTTCGCCCATTCGCCCATATTGATTTTTCCTTATTGGTGATGCCTACAGTTTAGACGTTTTAATGCCCTTAATAGCTTTCCAGAGGGAGTAATATGATTCCTTGTCAGCGGTTAGGCTTTCTAAGAATGAAAGAACCCCATGATTTTCATATTCTCTGAGAGATTTCTGCGGCAGGTTACATAGTCGATTTAAATAACTTTAATACTGCGGCGCTCGACTGGGTTGCAATCGTATACGGGCTTTTCTCTTCTCCTTTACCAGCTCTTTAATTTCTGGTCAATGAATCGGTCAACTCCGAATTCTAATTCGTACGGCGTCCTAAGTGGCACTCTTAGGCTAATACCTTCTTGAATGAAATTCTAATTTCATTTCTAAAACCTTCTCAGTATGTCCCTCTATTCGTAAGCCTAGGTGGTCCGGCTTTTTAATTAAGGTTTCACTCATTGTTAATATAACTGGAGAATGGTCTGAGGGGAGATCTAATTCTCTTTGTCTTTAATGTAGCGATCATTTACATATGTATGTCTTCTGCAATGAAAAACTCGATAAGGTCAGGTGTTTTTGCAGTGTCTGTTGGTTTGCCAGTTGAATAAAAGTTGCAACCGCAATCCATACCAGTTTTGTAGAGTATTTTGCCTCTCTGTGACATACATCTTGAACCCCAAAATCTGTGTTTGGCATTAAAGTCACCACCATTAAGAAAAGTCGGTCAAAGGTTATTAAAAATATTGAACTGGGCCGCCTCTAACGGACAGTGCGGTTGGCGCATGTGGCATCCAAATATCGAGTTTCTTTGAAAAGCCTCACGTGGTTGTTGTTTAGTGTCTCTATCTCCTGATGATAAAATTCCGGAAGGAGATGGAGCAAACCACTCCTGGGTCCGGCGTACACTCACAGTAGTTTCACCGTGCACTTCACAAATTTTTTGCTACTTGTTTACTGTTTACTTGTTTGCTGTTGTTTACACGAAAAATGTAGTCTTAAATGGCACCTATCAAACGCAAAAAAAGAAACACAATAAAGCACACACTGATCTCCTATCCAGTATACGAAAATAAGTTTGGAAATCGTTTTCAATGCGTCAGCGCAAACCTCTACGACAAGATTTATAACTTATAACGCTGTCCTTGGCACCATTCCCCAACCTTGCTTTTACATATTCTCTTATTGACTCCAGGATGACTCAACACACTTTTATTACTTCAGCTGTCAGAATGATTTCCTCTTGCACTAATCTGCTATACACTTAGTCAACCCAGAGTAGGGCTTCAAGCGAACAAATTATGTTATTCTGTGTCGGCAGCATCGTGTTCCGTATCAAGTATTACAACCTCCTGTATATGAACCTAACTCGTTCACTTCTCTTTTGTCAAATCCCAAATTTGTCAAAAAATATAAAGACGAACAACACAGGGATTATGAATGAGATGGCAATCCGATGGCTTTGACATTTGACGGTCAAATGACAGACATTTTGACATATTGCACCTACAAACGCTTTGCGGTCTGACGGCTTCTTGACTGTCATTCAGCCTTGTTCCGACGTCTTGAATCTACCATCGACGTCTTGAGACTAACCCTACGATACGTCAAAAGCGTCGTTTTTAAACGGGAATAAAACGTATAGCATCGGTGTATTACAAAAGCACAATCCAACCCTTGCCGGGATCACAGGGCAGACGTACGACGGTTTTCCATCTCTTTATTTATCTCTGAGATTGACACTACCCCGAGGTGCAAGTGATAACTACAGATGAAAGACAAGAAACAAATTACAAAAACGACAGAACTGACATTAATCATAATAGATGTCACCCGCCGTCAAAGAAGAGCTAAAAGGGTGTGTTCGAAATGTCTTTCACCACTTAGGGAGTTGTTCGGAATAACATTTGTATGAACTGCAAAACCAAACTGACACCGACGTAACGAAGTTCGAAGTTGTTCTCGAAACTCAATCAGATATTGGCTATTGCCAACTGGAACGAGCTATCTAGATCAAGTACTGATGCGGGCGTCAAAGCAAACATTTTAAACATTTCTACCCACAAAAACTAATTAAACACACAACACTGAATTGATTAAAAAAACTTTGAAAACTAAATGACACAACATCTCGAGAAAACTGAAACAACGTCCCGATGTGTCAAAATGAGAACAACCAAGCCAAGCAGAAGAAACTAACAAATCGCAGACTCGTCAAAGATGCACGAGTACTCATCTCCACCGTGTCGATGTTCAAGCATTCGTTTGATCAGAGTGCTGCGAAACCAAGTTGTCCTGATTTATATATGAGAATCAATGGATAGAAAGGAGTACATAATATGTATGTATGTGCGAATGTTTGCTTACCGGATCGGGCGGAATCTCCTCCAGAATTTTTGGTTCGCATTTACTGGGAGCCGGCGTTGTTGTCATAGTGCTCGTATTACTGTTCGAATTAGTTGTTCCAGTGACAATCGATATTGGTATCGTGTTCTCAGCCACCGAAACGTCCCTTTGCCGATGACGATGATACTGGGGTTGCTGCTCCAACTGATGGTAGTAGTCGAAAAACATTCCATTGCTTATGTCTAGGTCTATTGATGGTTCTACTGTTGTTGTTGGTGGTGTTGCTGTTGCTGCCGCTAACGCTTTTAATTTGGCCGCTGCGGTCGTGGTAGTCAGGTCGGTGAGGAGAATAATAAGAATCACAAAATACGTCAAAACGATGGAAGTAGGAGTAGTGGTGGTGAATAGTGGTGGTTTCGTTTCCCTCGGATGACCGTGTATATGGCTCCGATGTTTTGGGCTGGCGTTATGTAATCCGACCCCAACGTTGCAGCATATTGACGATAAACGTACGGTGGGTGGCTGAAGTTTCTGTTTGACTTGACGGTAATTTCGTTTCTGACGACAGTGTGGTCGACAATTATTCGTACTAGATTTTAGGGGTGGATTGTTTGAGCAGCTTTCGTCCATATCACCGGTGGTGCCTTGTCTGCTGCTCCGGCTGAAGAATTTTGCTCAGGACCTTAGAAAACATCTGAAAAGAAAATTAAGAAAATATTCTAAAATACGAATACATTCAATAATCACCCCGCTATTGTTTCGAAAACAAAAAACTATTCGGATACAACCAAGCATGATTCATCAAAACAGGCAGGCGAATAACTCACTCCGGTCGAGGGGGGTTAAAAACAACTAATTCACGTCCTCCGAACGACGGAGCGTTGTTGTTTATTATCCCTTCGTTCAAGCTACTGGAACACACAGGACCCGAAAAGCACGACAATGAAACGGACACGCCAAAAAGCAAATAATTACTCATTGCATAAATAGGTATTTTGAGTGGAGTGGTGGAATAATAATGAGGCGCGTGTCTTTGCGTTTTTCTAACGAGTCCATGTTTTCAATGTGTTTTTTCCTTTCTCCTTCTGTTGTTCTATGTTGTTTTTAGCGGCTACTAGCTACAAACAACGACAATATCGATCCGGTTTTTTCATCCTTTTTTTTTTTCGACAAAGCCTAGAGGAAACGAGCTATAGACAACAGTACAACACGTAGGGTATCTAGAGCAAATTCTTCACAAACTAATGGGTGGAGCCCCTCCTTGCTAATAAGGGAGTGAGACTGTTTGCTTTTTTTTTTTGTTTTACTTTTTAACTTAAATTTTCATTGTATTGTTTTACGTGCTAATTACTCCTATCATGGAATAGCTTTTTGTTCTCCTCCGAGAGAGGTGGTGCTACAATGTGTTTTAGGGTGTTATAAACGAAAAATAAACAATAAAAATGGATTATATGCTTTTGAATAAAGTCATGATGAAAGGAGTGATGGGATTATACTGGCAGTATCTTCTGGGTCATAGCGCAATAATCTGAAGCAGCTGGCGTGTAAAGTTCATTCTGAATTTTGTCGTGTCTTGGTTTATTACACGTTTTGTATGTAAGCTCAAGGATGAAGGGATTTATTTTCTGCTGCTCTATCTAACCGATTGCCAGAAAAAACTCTGAATACAAGGCCAAAGAAAGATGAATGTGAAATATTCTATCTTTGATTACAATACAGAGTCTACTATCGGTAGTGAGGTAGGTAGGTAGGTAAGTGAAAGTAATCAGAAAATATATTTCAAGTAAACTCTATCTTAAGGTCTTTCATTAAGCATTTTCTGTCTTTAAATTTAAATATGTGACGACATTGAAAGATCCATAATTTACCTTAATGACATGATAAATGAGGGGAGAAGGGAGCGAACAAACAGAGCAAGGAAATTGATCGCGTTTAACTTGGCAAACGCCAGCTTCGATCTCTGTCCCTGCTCAATACAAGTTGACACACAGCCTCCGCGTGGCCTCCACTGGATAGCTATACTGGCACCCGCCAGGTAGTGAACCAATGTGTACAGCGACCCGACCCCTTGTTCCTGAGGAAAGAGGAACCTGGCCCTTCAGGTTGGGGTTGCGCTTAGGGTTAACGTCCCTATCGCGTAAAATAAATATTTGTTCAGAGACAACCAACAGCCTCGGATATGGACGGATTACATGTTGACGACCTCGCAAACGTCTAAAAGGAAACGAATTCCGGATCTGCACCTGGAACGTTAGGTCCCTCAACAGACCAGGCGCAGCCGGACAACTGGTCACCTCATTGGACTGCTATAAGGCAGGCATTACCGCGCTCCAAGAAGTGCGATGGGATGGGCCAGGCAAAAAGCGGATGAAAAACTGTGATATCTACTACGCAAACTGCTACAGAGAAAATAAACAACCCTTATTCGAATGCGGATTTGTTATTCGAGGCAGACTTAGAAAAAAAGTCTTAAGCTACCAGTATGTAAGCGAACGCCTCATAACTACCCGCATCAAGGTCAATCTCGGCAATATAAACTTAATGTGTGTACACGCCCCCACAGAGGAGAAAGATGACCGACATAAAGACGACTTCTATGATCTCCTAGGCAGAACGTATTCGCAATGTCCCAGCTATAACACCAAAATCATTCTAGGAGATTTCAATGCGAAGCTGGGTAAGGAAGCTATCTTTGAACGGGTCATTGGAAAGCACAGCCTACACAACACCACATCAGAAAACGGACTAAGGCTTGTGGACTTTACGGCGGGACATAACCTGGTAGTAGCAAGTACACGATTCCCACACCTCAACATCCATAAGGGGACCTGGCGGTCTTTCGATCAATCGACAACCAACCAAATTGATCATATTGCGATCGACGGCAGACACTCCTCCAGCATCCTAGATGTCCGAACCTATCGAGGAGCCAACATCGACTCGAATCATTACCTTGTTGCAGCCAAGGTACGGATGCGAATTTCTCGGAACCAACGGAGTCGAGCAAGAACACCAAAATTTAACGTCGGAAAGCTGCAAACGCAGGAGACCGCCCAGACCTTCGCCGATCAAGTCTCCCTTAAGCTCTCTCAGGTCCCGATGCAATCTGCAGAAACCATAGAACAGCAATGGAGTCGTTGTCAGAAAGCCATTAGAGAGGCCGCCTCAGATATACTCGGTTTCGAGCCACCACCGTCGAGAAACCACTGGTTTGATGATGAGTGCAGACAGGCTCATGTAGAGAAACGGAATGCATACATGGCCACATTGCATCGACGGACGGGAGCTGCCCGCGAGCTCTATGAACAGAAAAGGGGGGAGGAGCATGCGCTTCTGAGACGGAAAAAGAAGGAGCACGAGAAGCGCGAGATCGAGGAGATGGAGAGATGTTACTGCAGGAACGACGTTCGAAAATTTTACCAGAAAGTAAAACGAACATGCCAAGGCTATAAAGCCAGAGCAGAAGCCTGCAGGGATGAGCACGGACAACTAGTAGTGGAGTCACAGTCGATGCTGAGATTGTGGAAGGACCACTTCTGCAAACTGTACAACAGCGATGATAGTCAAAATGCCGCCGTCAGGCAGAGCGAACCATTCACAATGGATGAAGACGAAGGAGAATCCCGTCCACCCGACCTAGACGATGTTAAGATAGCGATATCGAAACTTAAGTCTTATAAAGCTGCTGGAGCAGACGGACTCCCCGCGGAGCTGTTTAAAGCAGCTGGCGATGAGCTGGTTAGGAACATGCACCAACTCATCTGCAAGATATGGTCGGAAGAACGCATGCCCGATGAATGGAATCTCAGTATCGTTTTCCCGGTCCATAGGAAAAAAGACCCCTATGACTGCGCCAATTAGAGAGGGATAAGCCTCCTGAACATCGCGTACAAGATCCTCTCTGCCGTACTGTGTAAGTACCTGAAACCGTTCGTGGACAATCTGATAGGTTCCTACCAGTGTGGTTTCAGGCCAGGAAAATCCACGATTGACCAAATATTTACACTACGGCAGATCTTGGAGAAGACCCATGAATTCCAGGTCGACACGCACCATCTTTTCGTCGACTTTAAGGTCGCGTATGACAGTGTTTGTAGAAACGAGCTATACAGAGCCATCTCATGTTTTAACATTCCTGCCAAACTCGTCAGACTATGCAGGATGACTATGGAGAACTCTCGCTGCTCCATTAAGGTCGGAGGTGAACTAACCGACCCTTTTGATGTTAAAAAAGGTTTTAGAAAGGGTGACGCACTGTCATGTGATTTCTTCAACATTATTCTTGAAAAGATCGTGCGGGACTCTGCGGCCAACACAAGAGGTACGATCTACTTCAAGTCCACACAATTGCTTGCCTACGCAGATGACATTGACGTTATTGGCCGAACAAAGCGAAACGTCAATGAGGCGTTCACAAGCATTGAAGCAGAAGCGGCGAAAGTGGGTCTAAGGGTAAATGGGGACAAGACCAAATATATGCTGTCATCAAAGAAAGACGCACAACACCGACGTCCTGGTCAGAACGTCACCTTCGGCAGCTATATTTTTGAAGTAGTCAAGGACTTCGTCTACCTTGGCTCGGTAGTGACAAGCAGCAACGACACCAGCGCTGAGATAAAACGCAGAATAACTCTTGCCAATCGCTGCTTCTTCGGGCTCAAGAGGCAATTGAGTAGTAGAGCCCTCTTTCGAAAAACTAAGGTTTCCCTCTACAAAACCTTAATCATCCCGGTCCTCCTCTGCGGCGCTGAGGCTTGGACGTTGTCCAAAGCGGATGAAGAGGCTCTTGGACGTTTCGAGAGGAAAATTCTGCGTGCAATCTTTGGTCCCGTTTGAGTAAACGGAGAATGGAGGAGGAGATTCAACCAAGAACTGTACGGGCTGTGCAGCGACATCGGCCTGGTTAGACGTCTTCGAATCCAACGTCTAAGATGGCTAGGCCATGTAGAGCGAATGGACATCAACGCTCCGGCCCGAAGAGTCTTCGACTCCAACCCCGAGGGACGACGCAGCAGAGGACGACCGCATTTAAGGTGGCGCGCACAGGTGGAAGGGGACCTCAACCAACTGGGCGCACTGGAAGCGGCTGGCCGAAGATCGGGCCGGCTGGAGAGGCTTGTTGGTTGAGGCCCTGGTTCACCGCGAACTGTAGCGCCATCAAAGTAAGTAAGTAAGACATGATAAATGAGGCAGCCTTCCGAGCAACACCGAAAAATCCCGTAAAATCTAACACACATAACACTCCTGTGCACATCAAGAATTTGATCAAAGAGAAAAGAAAACTACAAAAAAAGTGGCATACAACAAGAGCACCTGCGGATAAACATAACTTAAACATGGCAATCTCATAACAGCTGAATTACTCAACAAACTCCCAAGAAAGACTCTATAATATTCAAGACTTCAACATTTTCCAAAAGTCTGGAAAATTGCTGAAATAATACCTATTTTAAAACCCTCAAGAGATGCGACCATGCCTACATCATATAGGCCAATAAGCTTACTCCCTGTATTGTCCAAAGTCTTTGAGAGACTGTTATGTGACCATATGGAACCAATCCTAACAACATTAAATGTAATACCGAACCATCAGTTTGGATTTCGTAAACAACACTCGACGATACAGCAGATACATAGAGTGACTAATAAAATCTCAACAGACCTTGAAGAAAAAAGATTCTGCGTTGGAGTATTTCTTGAAGTTGCCAAAGCATTCGACACCGTGTGCCATCCTGGTCTACTTCGAAAACTTGAGAGCTTTCTTCCTACTGACTACTTCCTAATAATCAAAAGTTACTTAACGAATCGACACGTCTATGTTAAGTACAATGATGCATCATCAAAGTTATACGCAATACGAGCTGGAGTACCCCAAGGCAGCGTACTTGGACCACTTCTATATAACATCCACACCAGAGATATTCCTCTACCCACACAGACAACATCGATGATAGCTACGTTCGCTGATGATACTATCTTGCTCTGCTCGAACAAATGCCTTCACACAGCGACCACGCAACTCCAAAAAAATAAAGGGTCCGCCATCTCACGTTTTTTTTTTTTTCACGTAGTGCTTATTTCGTGAATGGTAACACTTAGCTCATGTCTGATTTGACAGATAATTAGTCTTATCCTTCCGCTGAACGAATATGGTTGTGTATACGCTTGAACAACGCTGGGAAATATTGCGACATTACTTTGAAAATCATGGTAATGTTGCAGAATGTGTGCGAAAATTGCGTACGGATTTTGGAAGAAGAGAAGCACCGTATGTTCGTTATCTTGTGAAAAAAGTGAAAGAAACTGGCATCCTCATCGACAAACCAAAGCGTGGAAAGCCAAAAAACAGTGCGTACACCAGAGAATATTGCTGCTGCGGCAGAAAGTGTGCGTGAAACGTCGTTCTCAACAATTGAACATTTCGGAGACATCATTGAGACGAATTTTGCATAAAGACCTTGGTATGACGCCACACAAAGTCCAATTGGTTCAGGAGTTGAAGCCAACTGACCATCCAATGCGTTTTCGCTTCGCTAAGTGGGCCTGCGATCGACTTACAGAAGATGATGATTTTGCCAAATAAACCATTTTTTTCAAATGAAGCTCATTTTGATCTTGGCGGGTATGTAAACAAGCAAAATTGTCGCATTTGGGGTACAGAAAACCCGTACGCATACATTTGTAAGCAAAGTTGAGAAGTACATGAAAATATGGAATATAATTGAATCGAAATCGAGTCAATGGTATACTGCTCTCAATATACAGCTTATCCAGAACGTATGATCGATCCGAAAAGTCTCCAATTGCGGTTTAACGGAAACTCTGACAGCCCTATATAAGTAGCCCAACCATGTAAAGTTCACGCGTTCATTTAATAAAGAAATAACTATTGTCACTCAGTTGTCGGTTTCTTTCCCGGTCTACTCCTACAATTTTCAGAAGTGGGATCGCGCGCCTGTCGGAAAAAGTTAAAAGTACAGTCAGGAAAATTGTCAAGTGTCGTGGTCTAGTTGATTTGCATGCAGAGTGAAAAAACAAAAAAACCAAGAAGACAGAAAAAAAATTGGGAAATCGTGGTTTTATTTAAATAAAAGGTATTTAAAAACAAACAAAAAAATTGTGAATATGCCAGATGTGTGGGCGCAGTTTTTGGATACGGCTACAGTGTCGGTGTTAAGGGACGTGCTAAGGTGTCTAAAAATGCAAACCAGTGGTACGAAGGTGGAGCTAAAGTTACGGGTCCAGGAAGCTGTAGCGGATTATACTGAAGAAGAGCTCCTGAACTTGATACGGGACAATACTTCATTTTCCAGCAACACAGCAAGTGACCAGGTATCTGATGGAGATGCAGCGGAGGTGGATGAGGAAGAAGAGCTAGACAAAGAGCTAGAGAAACTTCGTCGAATTCAAAAAAAAAAACAAAAAAATCGCTAGATTGAAGGAACAGCTTCGTGTACTGAGTGTGCAAGAAGAGGGGACGGGAACGACAACTGGAGCTAACCAACATTTTAGAGACATAGAAGATTCAATTCCAACATTCAGTGGAGACGACAACTTTCCAGTTCAACGATGGATTGAACAGTTCGAGGAATGTACAGGTATCGTACATTTAGATGAACGAACAAAGTTCTTCTATGCAAGACGATTACTGAGAGGTACAGCAAAATTGTTCACCAGAACCATCAACGTTAAAAACTGGATGGAATTAAAAACAGCGCTAACAAGTGAGTTTAAAAAAGTTATAACACAAGCAGACATATACGAAGAACTTCGAAGTAGAAGAAAACGAAGGGAAGAGACAATGCAGCAGTATGTACTCAACATGCAAGAAATAGCCTCACATGGAACCATCCAAGAAGAAGACCTTATACAATTTATTATAAAAGGGATATCTGACAGTGAAGTAAATAAAACAATTCTCTACAGTGCAAATAACATCAGTGAGTTAAAAGTGGCATTAAGAAAATATGAGAAATTAAAAAACAATAAAATCAATAATTATGTAAATAGAACAGTGGGAAGTGAAACACACAATTCTACACACAAAAAAAACGAAGTGTCAAAAGCAGTGAGCTACAAACCAAAACAAATCAGTGTCAGTGCATGCAATCAGAATAAAAACAAACTGACATGCTATGGATGTGGTGAGTTAGGACACATATCGAAATATTGCCCAAAAAAGACACCTGTTATGATGCTAAATACGCATGTGAACCGTGAACCAAATGCACCAATTGAACCGATGAATAAAATAGTATCTCAAGCTAGTGATATTAAACGTCATGGAGTGTCAGCAAACGACTTTGAAAGGCGTATCAAATATACATTTGTCTCTGAGGATGTGGAAAATTCATCGACCTTATGGACTTTATTGGATTCGGGGAGCCCTATTAGCTTCATTCAACAGCGATTTTTGCCTGCAGTTATGATGACTGAGCTGTCATCTGAGGTGTCAATGGTAGTCCTCTTGACATATCAGGGAGTATAAATTGTATCATTGAATTTGATAATTCATTTGCTAATTTAAAATTATATATTGTGAAAGATTATTCAATGACTTACCCTGTTGTTTTAGGTAGAAACTTTCTCGGGAAAATTGGTTTGGCACTAAGACCTTCTGATGACAAAAATAGAGTTCCAGTTCCGAAGGTTAATCAAGATCACTTGGAGGTCAAGAAAATACATCAAACTCAAATCAACAATTCATTTCAAGAGCAAGATCACATCAAACAAATACTCAACATTAACATCGATCAGGATAATCGTAAGTCTTGCTTGAATATTAATGATCAATTACCAATAAGTGTGAAGCACTCTATTGAGGAACTTATTAGACCTATCTGTGTTCGTCAGAACCAGTTAAAATTTGAACCCAATAGTGATTTCCGTATGAAGATAGTTCTATCTAGGGACATTCCTTTCCATTGCCCACCGAGAAGATTGCCTTATGCACATAGCTTAGAACTTCGTCGGATAATAGATAATCTTTTAGATAATGGAATTATACGTGAATCTAAATCAGAGTATGCATCACCTATAGTTCTGGTACATAAGAAAAATAAAGAATTAAGATTGTGCGTCGATTATCGGGAACTGAATAAAATTACTGTTCGGGACAATTACCCGCTTCCTCTTATAGAAGATCATTTGGATCGACTTAAAGATAAAGCATATTTTACAACACTCGATCTTAAAAACGGTTTCCATCATGTAGCTATAGATGAAGATTCTATTAAATACACCTCTTTTGTTACACCGATAGGTCAGTATGAGTATCTGAGAATGCCTTTCGGGCTTAAGAATGCTCCATCGGTATTCGAGAGGTACATGAAGTATGTTTTTGGGAAGCTTATTTCTGAGGGTAAAATTCTCACCTATCTAGACGATATTCTTATCGCCACGGAGACTGTGGAAGAACATTTGAGTATTTTATCTGAAGTGATAGATATTATTGAGAAAAATAGTTTACATCTTAGGTTCGATAAATGTCTTTTCTTACAAACCGATATCATTTATCTAGGATATAAAATAAACAAGGCGGGCATTAGACCAAACGACAGTAACCTAGATGCAGTCAAACATTTTCCTATACCCACTTGTACTAGGGATGTGCACAGTTTTGTCGGACTTTGCTCGTATTTCCGCAAATTTATAAAAAACTTTGCAAATATTGCAAGGCCACTTTACGAACTTTTAAAAAAGGATTCTCCGTTTGTGTTCGGAATAAAGGAATCCGAAGCTTTCAATTGTCTAAAGCAAAGACTCATAGATGCACCAGTTTTATCCATTTACAGTCCACTTAATTCAACCGAGTTACACTGTGATGCTAGTAGTGACGGCTTTGGAGCAGTGTTAATGCAGAAGCAGAGTGATAATAAATTTCACCCTGTTTTTTTACTTTTCTAAACGCACTACGGAATGTGAGAGCAAGTATCATAGTTATGAGCTCGAGACCCTCGCGATAATTTACGCCTTACGAAGATTTAAAATATACCTAATTGGAATTCCTTTTAAAATCATAACCGACTGTCAAGCGCTGAGTTTAACCTTGCAAAAGAAAATCATCAATCCGCGTATTTCACGATGGGCGCTAGAGCTTCAAGGCTACGACTATAGCGTGGAACATCGTAAAGGCAATCGAATGTGCCATGTTGATGCTTTGAGTAGATGTTTTAACATTCTTTTCATAGAGGATGATTCGTTCGAATTCATACTTGCAGCTTCACAGAGACAGGATCCAAAGATAGTTTCCATCGCAAATGAACTTGAAAAGTCCGAGAACCATTTTTTCGAAATGATTGATGGGTTAATCTATCGAAAAGCAAATGGAAAGGTTCTTTTTTACGTTCCTTCTAGCATGGAAGAACAAGTGATTCGTACTCACCACGAAGCGATGTGTCATCTAGGTGTAGACAAGTGTTTCGAACAGATAGCTAGTACCTATTGGTTCCCACGTATTAAGGAAAAGATCAGGGATTATATTAGAAAATGCCTGAAATGTATCTACTTTTCAGGGGATTCAGGTAAAGTGCAAGGCACCCTACATTCAATTCCAAAAGGGCAAATGCCATTTCAGATGCTACATGTGGATCATCTGGGTCCATTAGCAAATTCCAAATCTGGTGCAAAGCATATACTAGTTGTAGTCGATGGCTTTTCGAAATTCACGAGGCTCTACCCTGTCAAGACAACTAAAAGTAAGGAGGCTATAGCCTGTTTGAAATCCTTCTTTCACTGTTATTCTAGACCCAATAAGATAGTGTCGGATAGAGGAACTTGCTTCACTTCGAAAGAATTTTCTGAATTTTTAAAAGAGAACAATATCGAGCATATAAAAGTAGCTACACAGTCTCCGCAATCGAATGGTCAGGTTGAACGTGTAAACCGAACGCTGATTCCAATGTTAGCAAAAGAATGTGATGCAAGTACTATGAGCGATTGGAACAAACACATAGCCAAAGTAGAATATGCCCTAAACAACACCATAAATAGGAGCACAGGTTTTTCTGCTAGTATGCTTTTGTTCGGTACCAACCAGAAAGGTGAAGTCTGCGACAAGGTTATGGAGTTTCTGCTTCAGAATAAAGGAAGAGAAGTAAGGGACATAAAAGATATTAGGTCCATAGCAGCAAGGAATATTCTAAATAACCAAGAATACAACAAAATGTATTATGATAGGCGTCATAAAAGACCAGAAACATATAGCGTAGGCGATTATGTCATGATAAAAAATGTTGCGATTCCTGGCGTTAATAAGAAACTTTTTGCTAAGTATAGAGGTCCGTATCAGGTAAGAAAAGTTTTACCCAATGACCGATATGTCATCTCAGATATAGAAGGTTTGCAACTGACAAGACTGCCATATAAAGGAGTATCTTCACCTGCAAATATGAGACCCTTCATGAAAACAACGTTGGATTTAAACAAGGATGACAATACACAAGACCCACAAAGTGACCTTGATGAACCAGGAGCTGTTAGAAAAGTTAATCCGTGAATTATGTAAATTAAACCAAACCATTTTTCTTGGATAAAGTTTAAATATAAATAAGTAGAATGAATTGAAAAAATGGAATTACGTATATATTATATTATATTTATATCATGGATTTGTATACTGAATTTGATTATGAATTTATTCTTTTTTGAAACGAAAGATGTAATGTTATACATAATTGCAATAATTTGGAGAGGATTTGTAATCGAGTCGATTCCACGTTCAGGATGGCCGAATTGTAAGCAAAGTTGAGAAGTACATGAAAATATGGAATATAATTGAATCGAAATCGAGTCAATGGTATACTGCTCTCAATATACAGCTTATCCAGAACGTATGATCGATCCGAAAAGTCTCCAATTGCGGTTTAACGGAAACTCTGACAGCCCTATATAAGTAGCCCAACCATGTAAAGTTCACGCGTTCATTTAATAAAGAAATAACTATTGTCACTCAGTTGTCGGTTTCTTTCCCGGTCTACTCCTACACATTGAAAAGCCGGCGCACCCAAAACGAGCCACTGTTTGGTGCGGATTTTGGTCCAGAGTCATAATTGGGCCATTTTTCTCCGAAAATGAGCAAGGAGTGGGCGTTACAGTCAATGGCGATCGTTATCGGGCCATGTTGAACGAATTTTTGTTCACAAAAATTGAAGAGGAGGATATTGGCAACATTTGGTTTCAACAGGACGGCGTTACGTGTCACACAGCCGAAGCTACACTCGATGTTTTGCGCCCTGTATTTGAAGATCGCATAATCAGCCGCAGAGCTGATGTCGTTTGCCCACCTCGGAGCTGCAATTTGACACCGTTGGACTATTATTTGTAGTGCCGTCAAAAATAAGTATTACGCCGACAAGCCAGAGACAATTGACGCTGAGGAAGAAATAACCAGCATAAGCAAACGACATCTGGCAAGGCTGATTACACATACCCACTATGATGTCTCCACCTTACCAATCCAAAAAATGTTAAGTAGACGGCGTCTAAAACGAGGAAGACCTATTGATCTTAGTAACCATTGTACTAAGTGTTGTCCAGACAGATGTACAAATTATGCTTGGGAAATAAAAAAAAAATAAAAAATTTAACAAAACATAGTGTGTGTAACCTTCTTCCTCTCATCACAAAGTGATCAAGACATAATGGCAGTAATAATCGAGGACAACTCATGGATTGCCTCGGCCTACTTGGCCCACGACCACCCAAGTCAACCGCCTCTGGTAAACTTAGGTAGATTGATCACGGGTGCAGAGTCAGCACATGCCAAGCTCATCATAGGGCGTGGCGCAAACGCACACCACACGATATGGAGCAGCAGCAACATCAACGAACGAGGTGAGTCACTGTATAATTATCTGTCAAAATACAAATCTCGTCGTCGTATGCAACATTGGCTGTGAACCAACCTTCATCACCAAAAACAGACAAGAAGTTCTAGATAAAACCATTGCATCACAGGACATTGTCGATAGAATCAGGGAATGGAAGTCCTCAAAGAGCACTCCTTCTCTGACCATCGATACATTCAATTTAACTTAGCCAGTCATGCCTCGAGCGAGTTCGGATCCCGATAACACCGACGCCATCGAATGTTTATTTCGCGGCGTTCCTCCTCGGCGGAGTACTGGCAAAACCCCCCGTAGTATACTTGCCGTGAAAAAGCTTCTCGACTCACGCCGTTCGGAATCGGCATTAAACTGTAGGTCCCTTTTCACCTATGTGAAAAATAAATCACACACAACATGGGTCATTGAGAGAAGCTTGGCTCTGGTCCTTCATGGGCTGTAACGCCATCAAAGAAGAAGAAGTCATGCCTCTACCCAAGTTCCTTTCAGGAACTACAAAAAAACTGACTGGCACGAATACAGAACCTATGTTGAGCCCCACTTAGGGGCTAAGCACCCTGTCGATCCGCGTAACTCTGGAATTAGTTAATGAATTAACAGTAGTTCCCAACAGAGCACTATGCAAATCACGTTCGATCAGCACCCCCAGAGGAAAACCCAAAACCCCCTGGCGGAGTAAAAAGATAGTCTCCATTAGGAAAGGGAGCAGAAAGCTCTTTGCCAAGCAGGCAAAAGCTCCCACAAGTATGCAAAAGGCTTGAGACCTATTAGCCTTACTTCTTTTCGAATAAAAACTCTGGAGAAGATTAAAGATGCACACATTGGACCCAGCTACAGCTTACGAAGGCTGTCGGAGAACCAACCTACCTATGAACAATAAAGGCAGATCGATGGAAACAGCACTCCACTCACTAGTTAGCATCATAGAAACGTCATTGTAACACGGAATATACCCTAGTGGCCTTTCTCGATATTGAGGGCGCCTTTAACAATATTGAACCATGGGCTGTCACCAAAGCGCTGACTGATCTGGGTGCAACGGGATCAGTGATAGAACTGGTACAACAACTGCTAACACAAAGAGTCGTCAAAGCCGATATCGCTAGTGCCGTTTCACCTAGAATGGTCCGCAGAGGTACACTACAGAGTGGCGTAGTTTCTCCTCTCCTCTGGAACGTGGTAGTCAATAAACCACTACTTTTGCTAGAACAGGAAGGGACGATATTGCTATAACCGTCTCAGGAAAGTTTTCCAGCACTCTAAGTGACCTAATGCAGGGAGCCTTACAAACAGTAGTAAACAGGACGAAGAACTGCGGACTTAGGGTGAACCCCAAGATCTATTACTATTTACTAATAAATATAAAATTTCATCCTTCAACCTACCGAGGCTAGAAGGAAACCAATTAGCAATTAAAGATCAGACCAAATACCTCGGCCTAATCCTTGAAGGAGCAAGATGAGCGAGTTCGGATCCCGATAACACCAACGCCATTGGACGTTTATTTTGCGGCGTCCCTGCTCGGCGGGCTACTGGTGAAACCTCCCGATGACCCCAACGCCATCGAAGGTTTATTATGGCAAAACCCCCCGTAGTACCACTTGCCACTGCAGGCCTGTGTAAAAAATAAATCACACAACGTGGGTGATTGAGAGACGCTTGGCTCTTGTCCTTCATGGGCTGCAGCTAGGTAGGATCGTAGCCTTCCCAGGAATGAGAAGAACACACATGAGCCAGGGAGGCCCGTTGTGCCGCTACGAGGGGGCATAGACCCCTATTCGTGGAACCATTTTGTGCTTCATAAGAAGTTAAGAAGATCAGGTACCCCTACTTGCTGAACCTCTGTCAGTTCGTTAAGGAAGTGAGAGCCTAGGTATCGTTTCCTGATTGTGCAGAATACGGGGCAAGTGCAGAGAAGGTGGTGAATGGATTCGACCTCCTCCTCGTCTAGCCAGCTTCTGCAGACTGCCGATAAGGAAGTGTCCGGTGATGACACCTATAACTTTGTAGATGTCAGTTCTTCTTAGGGAGATTATACTACTTGTCCGTTGACTGTCGAGCCGGGGCCAGATTTGCCTGGTGAGTCCATCTCCGGTTCGTCTCCGCCCTGGCGAGATTAGTTAGATTAAGTTTAATGGTTGCAAGGGGTATTCCCTCACCAGCCGCGATTGATTGTAGCGTCGTTCCCTGTTTGGCGAGTGTGTCGGCCCTTTCATTCCCTGGAATGTCGCTGTGTCCTGGTACTCAGATAAGTTGTATGTTGAACTGTCCGGCCATCACGTTAAAAGATAGGCGACAGTCGAGACTAGTTTTTGATGTGTACACATAGGACTCCAACGACTTTAAGGCTGCTTGGCTATCCGTGAAGATGCGGATATTCGTAGTGGATATCACGTTCCAGTTCAGCCAGGACAAGGCCTCTATTATTGCCAACAGTTCCGCCTGGAAAACGCTGCAGTGATTTGGTAATTTTAGAGCCTTATTCAGCTTAAGTTGTTTGCAGAAGACGCCACAACCACCCCGTCTTTGGTTTTAGACCCGTCAGGGTAAAAGTCTACGCAGTATCTGCGGGGTTGAGTGTAGCGGGTCCAGTTTTGTCTGTCCGTGTAAATCGTCATGAAGTTTTTTTCCTAGACCGTGGTGGTCTTGGTATTGTTGCTCTTCCAGGTTAATTTCCTGTCTAGTATAATGCCAAGGAATTTGGCATTGGAGGAATAGCATAATCTGGTACCAAGCAAAGTGATAGGGCAGTGTACCAGGATTGTATGCTTTTTGGTGAATAGCACGAGCTCCGTTTTCTGCGGATTCACCCTGAGCCCGTTGCTAAGCGCTATACGGTCATTCAATGTGGATAGGTATTTACCTGAGATTGAAATGGCAACGTCATCAGCGTAGGCAATAACGTCCAGGCCTTCTTTCTCCAGTCTAATTAGTAGTTCGTTTATAACTACATTCCAGAAAAGAGGTGAGAGAACTCCTCCTTGCGGGGTTCCCCTGGTAACCCCTCTGGTGGTTAGCTTCCCCATTTGGAGCGAATCTTGCGTGTCATGGGCTGTAACACCACCAAAGAAGAAAGATCCGCCGGAAATTAAAAACCTGGTAAAGGAGAAACGAAAAGCCCTTAAACGATGGCAACAGAGTCGGGCGCCGCAGCAGGAAAATCTGTCAGAGAATTCGAAAATTGTTTCGTTCACATTATATAGCCAACCGCTGACAGGGAATCAAATTACTCCCTTGGCACCACCAATAAGGAAAAATCAAAATGGATGGGCAAAAGGTGATAAAGTAAAGGCTGAAGTTTTGCTGCATATCTTGCTGAAACTTTCAAGCCATTCAGAGGATAGCCGCCACCAAACAATAGCAATACTCTCGAAATGACCGGGAAATACACAATGACACAAGAACTGGAAAATATCATAAGATTCCCTAAGCCAAAGAAAGCACCAGGCTACGGCTCAATTACAGGAGATGTCTTTAAAAATTTGCCGATAATTCTCTACTGAAACGTTTATATGTTGTTAACACAGCGCTTAGGTTAGAATACGTACCGAGCTAATGAAAGGTTGCCGAAGTTTTTATGGTTCTAAGGCCCGAAAAGCTACCGACGTACGGATATAAAATCTTCGAAAGCCTTCTGATTGTCGAAGAAAAGCGATCATCAGTTTGGTTTCGGAAGAAAATTCCACTTTAGATCAAGTGTATCGATTAACCCATGTGGTTGAAAAAGCACTCATTTTAAGCAGAGAAGCAAATACTGAAATCTTAGAGCATTTACGGCTTGCGTTCCTCAGGGAAGCTAACTTGGTCCGCTGCTTTACCTGCTGTAAACCAGAGACATACCACAAACGATTGGGTCTACGCTAGCCACATTCGCTGATGATACTGCAATATTGGCTTCAGCAAAATCAGTTGAAGACTCTGCTTTTAGTGAGTCTGATCTCACGCTACTATGATCATGCGCTGTTGGTCCCCATAGTGGCCTGGGATAGGTGGTGTTAATGAAAACCGAAAAGTTTACGCAGACGAAGATCTTAATCGACAGGATGTGCAAAACTGGAACCCAAAAAACAGCGTATGCTGAACTACCAAAAAGTGGTGGACTATAAGTTCCATAGACACGGGCATTATAGCAATATATGCAGCGACCCTTTGAAGATAGTCAGGACTTGCCAACGAGAGTTTGTCTGACCACAACATAGCTTTGATAACGATCTCGACAAAAGCGAATTACAGACTTACGATGTAGTGGGAAACGTAGTTGTCATTAACAAAAAAATGACCTCGTCCCTTGTATTATTATTTTCTGTCGCGTTTTGTGGCGTATTTATCGTCCGAATAAGGTTCCTGTTCCACTCGTCAACATAACTTACTTACTTACTCATCAGGCCAGCGATCCATGGAGGATCTGAGCCTGAGCTATAGCTGCCTTCCATCCTTGACGGTCCCGGGCACGCTGCTTCCAGTTGTCAAGACCAAGATGTCTTACATCCGCGATTACTTGGTCTTTATACCGGAGGTTCGGTCTTCCTCTTCTTCTCGAACCAGGAGGCTCGGAGTCGAAGACCCTCTTAGCTGGAGCGTTGGTGTCCATGCGCTCGATGTGGCCGAGCCAGTGTAGTCGACTCATCCTTGCCTTCCGGACTACATCCACATCTTGGTACAGCTCGTAGAGTTCGCGGTTGTGTCTTCTTCTCCATTCACCTTCCTCACAGACAGGACCAAATATCCGGCGCAGAATTTTTCTTTCGAAAGAACCCAAAATCAGCTTCGCTGTCCTGCTTATCGTCCAGCTTTCGGCTCCGTACAGCAAGACTGGCAGAATGAGCGTTTTGTAAAGCATGACTTTGGTCTTTCGAGAGAGGAGTTTTGACTCCAGTTGTTTGGACAAGCGGAAGTAGCAGCGGTTGCCAAGGGCGATTCTACGCCGGATCTCCACTGTGGTGTCATTTGTGGAATTTACGTTTGCCCCGAGGTAGACAAACTCCTTAACTACCCCGAAATCGTAGCTGTCAATTGTTATATTTTGTCCCAGGTGGTGAGCGATGGATTGGTTTTTGCTTGACAGCATGTATTTCGTTTTATCCTCATTGATCTTAAGACCAACTCGTTTCGCCTGTTCTTCAATAGCCGTGAATGCTTCCACAATGCCACTGCGAGAACACACGATGATGTCGATATCATCCGCGTATCCTAGCAGCTGGGTGGACTTGTAAAAGATAGTGCCTTCCCTGTTGACGCCTGCCCGTCGCACTATCTGCTCCAGCACCAGGTTGAAGAAGTCACATGACAGCGCATCTCCTTGCCGAAATCCGGTGCATGTTTCGAATGGTTCCGAGGTCCTAGAACCGAGTTGCACGGTGCATCGCGTGTTTTTTAGCGTGGCGCGACACAACTAGATCAGTTTTACCGGGATCCCGAATTCGGCCATCGCCCCAAACAGTGCTTCACGATGAATGCTGTCGAATGCGGCTTTGAAATCGATGAAAAGATGGTGTGTATCGATTCGAAACTCGTTGATCTTTTCCAGGAATTGTCGAAGTGTGAAAATTTGGTCTATAGTTGATTTGCCGGGCCGGAAGCCGCACTGGTAGCTGCCGATTGGTGCGATGCAAAATGGTTTTACACATTCACACAATACGCTGTTCTTGCAAGATGTAGGATCGCCTTTTTTGTGGATGGGGCATATAGAGCTGGTATTCCAGTCGTCGGGCATGCTTTCATCTTCCCAAATTCTGCAGATGATCTGGTGCATGCTCCCTACCAGAACATCGCCGCCAGCCTTGAAGAGCTCTGATGGCAAGTCATCTGAGCCTGCGGCCTTGTTGTTCTTCAGCTTCTGAATAGCTGTGCCGACTTCTTCGATGCTGGGTGGGAGGACTACTTCAGCGGCTGGAGTTGGGATTTCCTCGGTCCCCACCACTCTCTCTTGGTCATGCTCGTTAAGCAGCTGCTGGAAGTGCTGCTTAAATACATCCATTATTCCCTACGGGTCGGTGACAAGATTACCCTCGCAGTTTCGAAGAGCCAGGGTGCCCTTTTTGAAGCCTCCTGCAAGGCCTTTGGCTTTCTTGTAAAAGGCTCGTATTTTATGTTTATCCCTAGACTCCTCGACATCCTTGAGCTGGGAGGCTGCGAAGATTCTTTTCTTTTGTCGCAGTAGTTTTTTCTCCTCCCTTCTTCTGGCTCGGTACTCTTCTTGCGCTGCCCTGGTTTTCCTCTGCAGCG
Organism: Eumerus sabulonum; assembly: GCA_951905685.1. NCBI lineage: Eukaryota > Metazoa > Arthropoda > Insecta > Diptera > Syrphidae > Eumerus > Eumerus sabulonum. Next base: position 103,927,442 of record OX645063.1, read on the forward strand.
CCTTTTGGCACGCCTCGTCGGTTGCTGCCTTTTTCTGCTCACACTCGCCATCATACCACGGGTTTCTTGTCGGGGGTGGTAGGTATCCTAGGGTGGTTTCGGCTACTTCCTGAATGGCTGAGCGGCAATGCAGCCACATATTATTGGCATTTGTGTTCGACGTAGGCATACCGTCGAGTCTTTCGCTCAGCTGCTCCCTGTAGACTCTGGCAACCTCCGGTGTGCTCAGGCGCCCAATGTCGAACCTCCTCCTGATGGGCTGGTGCAGCTTTCTGACATTGGACAGTCGAGCTCTGAATCTTGCTGCTACGAGGAAATGGTCAGAGTCGACATTTGCCACACTGAATGTTCGCACATCCAGGATGTTTGACGAGTGCCTTGCGTCAATGAGCACATGGTCGATTTGGTTGGCGGTTCGACCATCCGGAGATCGCCAGGTTGCTGTGTGGATTCGCTTGCGAGGGACTCTTGTGCTACTTATCACCGCATTACGAGCTGTCGCAAAGTCTGCGAGTCGGAAGCTGTTATCTGTTGTTGTATCGTGGAGGCTGTGCTTTCCGATCACTCCGCCAAGGGTGTTTTCCTTGCCGATTTTGGCGTTGATGTCCCCGCGCACGATTTTTACATCGTACTCCGGACAAGCTCCGTAGGCGTTGTCCAGGAGGTCATAGAAGTCCTCCTTAATAGGGTCTTCAACCTCGTCGGTAGGGGCGTGTGCACATATAAGGCTGATGTTATAAAATCTGCCTCTGATGCGGATCACAGCCAGGCGATCACTTATAGGTTTAAAGTCGATGACCTTCGACCTTAACCGCTTTCCCACGACAAATCCGCATCCCAGTAAGTGCAACCTTTTGTGACAGCTGTAATAAATGTCGCAATTTTTCTTTTTAATCATACCGTTTCCTATCCAGCGTATTTCCTGGACCGCAGTAATATCCGTCCTGTACTGCGTGAGGATTCCTTCCAGTTTATGAGCAGCTCCGGGAGTGTACAGGGTTCTGATATTCCAGGAGCATACTCGCAAATCGTGTTCCTTTTTCGTGCGTTGTCGTCGTCGAGTATCCGTCCGTGTATCCGAGGCATCTTGCTCATTCATAACTTTTAGGTTTTTTACGTGGGCGGATTGTTAGCCCGCCGTACAACCGCCATTCTGGTCGGGATTTTTTTCGCTGCATACGTTTGTTCACCTCCCAACGGTTGTTGAAGAGGCTATCCAGTGGGCGCCGCGAGGAGACCGTATGTCAACTTGACCCGGGCATTTAAACAGGGATCGTTGCTGGCATCTCGCCAGGTTGAGAGCAATCAACAACTTTACCCTTTATGTCCGAGCCCATGCCCTCTCGTCAACATTGATCCAAATTGATCTCATTTCTTTCCAAGTGCCCTACCAACCCACTATCCATCAGGTGTGCCCAGGTACACCTATTTGATAAGCAAACCAACAAGTTCGCCCTATAAAGCGACAGTATGGGAGTAACTGATCCAAATGCAATCTCAGTTAATCAGTGTAGTTACGATGTCCACATTTGAGCAGCCCACACATCAGGGGCTATAAAATTATGTGTAGCAAGGTAATTATAAAGCCGTAATGCCATCGAACGGCCATAGAATCTGTTGCTGCACAGATACGACTAAAGCCCCATAATATGCCAAATGCCACCTGTCACCACACTGACCATGTCAGTATGCCCCACCCGGACTTCAGGTAAATCCAATGTACCACAAGTCAGACGACGATAGCCTGTACTAAATGCTATGCACAGGCATTCTAGAATGCGATCAATAATTTCTCATTAAAAGTCGTTCGAAAACAATGCACTTTGAGAGCTATATGATGGCGAGTACTCGTGCCACCTTCAATGGTATTTGCTTCCTCATTCGTGTCATGAGCGCTCGAGTAGAAGGGCAAAATCAAGTGAAGTGTGTAGCGCGATTCACAATACTCGTATGCACATACGTACGTGCGATAAAATCTTTTCCAATAAACGTATATAAATACATTCTATGACCGAGCGGACCGGATGAAAACATCAGCATCAGGACCAGGACTGACTGTTTGTTTTTTTTTTTTATTTGCAAACTATCGTTCAACGTAATTACTCGTAACGTTCAGGCCTGTACGAGGCTATCTCCAGGAGTAGGTTAAGAGCCGAGAAGATGTTTCGAGTCCTTGAGAGAGACAAACGCTTTGTTGTCCTGCCACTGTAGATAATGGACTATCAAACGATGGAGGCCAGAGATGAAACTGCATAAACAACATAATGGTGTCATCGACATACTTTTATCCGCACAAACACGGAAGATTGCTTGGATGAATTGATTAAGTACTTTTAAGGGATAGTTCTTCCGAGATCTCTCATCGGGAATAGTTGATTTAGTTATCTTTCGTAAACCGCGAAATTGAGGGCTTTTGAGAAGAAGTCTTGAAGCTAACAGAATAGAAAACAAGAAGCTCATAGGATGGCTTTGAAGCATTCCCTCCTTACGAGTCGATAAAGAATTTAAAGCCAAGATTTACATTGTAAATGGAGTACGTGGTTAACAAGGTTTTTCTGATAAGGGATAGTTGCTAACATATAGCAAAGGGCATTGCCACCTATGTATGTAGATCCATTGTGCCTGTTAGTCGATCGGAGAAGGAGTTTCTCCACTTTCTTAGTAAAGCTGAGGATGTCTCTCTGGAGTCATAATTTCACTTAGGTGGATACGCTTCCTAAGGTGGCAAGGGCAGGATACTCACATAGTATGTACTTTGCAGTATCCTCGTCCTCATGACAGAGTTGACACTCAGTTTCCGACGAGAGGTTAATTAATTTGAGATGATATCTCAGACTACAGTGTCCCGTAAGGTAGCTGACCAGACTTCAGACACAGCTCTATTAAATTTAAGAATATTAATAGAATGCCTGCTCAGGGGCCGTACAAATCTCTTCGACTGGCGGTGTCCTTGAACGCGTTCCTAAAGGTTAGTTGTTCTGATTTTTCCCAATTGTCTAGGTTCGGCACCTATGTACCTCTCGCTGGAACCTTTCCTAGCAAGTGCCCTTGTACCCTGGCTCTCACCAATGTTTGAATTTATTTCTTTTGGCTAGGTCTTACAGGACATCATGGCATTCCTTAACCTGGGCCTCAACCAACATGCCCCTCCAACTAGCACGATCTTTTGCTAGCCTTTTCCATTGCCGCACACCCAGTTAGCTGAGGTCCCCTCCCACCTGTGTGCGCCATCTTAAGTGCAGCCGTCCTCTGCTTCTTCTCCCTCGGGGTTGGATTCAAAGACTCTCCGGGCTGGAGCTGTGGTGTCCATTCCCTCTACATGGCCCAGCCATCTTAGGCGTTGAATCCCTAGACGCCTGACTTGGCCCATGTCGCTGTACAGCCCGTAAAGTTCGTGGTTGAATCTTCTCCTCCATCCCCCGTTTGGGTTTATAGGCCAAAAAATCACGCGCAAAATCTTTCTCTCGAACCGACCAAGGGCTTCTGCGCCGTACAACAGGACCGGGATGATAAGGGTCTTATACAGAGTCCACTTTGTCGTTCGGGAGAGGGCTCTATTACTCAGTTGCCTCCTGAGCCCAAAGAAACAGCGATTGGTAAGAGTGATTCTGCGTTTGATTTCGGAACTGATGTCGTTGTTCCACGTCACTGCGGAGCCAAGGTAGACGAAGTCCTTAACTACCTCGAACTTATATAGGAGGATATCCAGCAAAGGAACTGGATACAAACGTTCTGGTCAAGACGTCGGTGGTGAGCGTCCTTTTTTGATGACAGCATATATTTAGTTTTGCCCTCGTTTACCGCCAAACTAATTTTCGCCGCCTCCACCTCAATACTCGCAAACGCCTCATTGACATCTCGCTGTGATCTACCTATTATGTCAATATCATCGGCGTATGCAAGGAGTTGCGAGGATTTGAAATAGATTGTGCCTCTTGTATTGGCCAGTGATTTTTGCACAATCATTTCCAATACGATGTTGAAGAAATCACGCGACAGCGCATCGCCCTGCCTAAATCCTTTTTTGACATCAAAACTATCGGTAAGGTGTTCACCGATTCGGATAGAGCAGCGAGCATACTCCAAAGTCATCCTGCATAGTCTGATGAGTTTGGCAGGTATGACAAAGGTAGACATAGCTTTGCATAGCTCATCTCTAATTACGCTGTCGTATGCGGCTTTGAAGTCGACAAATAGGTGGTGAGTGTCGACTTGAAATTCATTGGTTTTTTCCAGGATCTGCCGTAGTGTGAAAATTTGTACGATGGTGGACTTCCCTGGCCTGAATCCGCACTGATAAGGACCTATTAGCTTATTTACAAAAGGCTTCAGGCGTTCACACAAAACGGCAGAGAAGATTTTGTAGGCGATGTTAAGGAGACTTATTCCTCTATAGTTGGCGCAATCAGAGGGGTCTCCTTTCTTGTGGATCGGGCATACTATGCTGAGACTCCATTCCTCGGGCATGCTTTCCTCTGACCATATCTTACAGATGAGCTGGTGCATGTTCCTAACCAGGTCATTCCCCAGCTGCCTTGAAGAGCTCAGCAGGAGGTCCGTCTGCGCCAGCAGCTTTATTCGACTTGAGTTTCGATACGACTATCTTTACTTCGTCGAGGTCAGGGGGACAGAATTCTTTGCGGTCGTCGTCGAGTAGAAATGGATCATTCTGCCCGAAAGCGTTATGTTGAGCAACATCGCCGTTATACAGTCTGCAGAAGTGATTTTTCCATATTCTCAGCATCGACTGCGGCTTCCGTTCTGGCTTTATAACCTTGGCATGTTATCTGTTGATAAAACTTTCGAACGTCACGCCTGCAGTAACACCTCTCCAAATCTCTTCTGAGAAGCTTAGGCTCCTCCCTTATTTTTACCTCGTAGAGCTTACTAGCTGAGGGCACCGTGGCGCAGAGGGTAGTGTGTTGGCCTCTGACGCCGATGACTCGGGATCGAATCCCGACACAGCCATGTCATCGAACGAGTTTTTCACGGTGTTTCTCCTCAGCGGGGTTCTGACAAAACCCCCTGCAGTAAAATTGTCATGAAAAGCTTCTCGAAATTCGCCGTTCGGAACCGGCAATAAAACTGTAGGTCCCTTTCACCTATGTGAAAATGAAATCACACACAACATGGGTGATTGAGAGAAGCTCGGCTCAGGTTCTTCATGGACTGTAACGCCAACATACATACATGCAGCGAGGCTTTATATGCATCCTGCTTCGGGTACTGCATATATATAAATGATGCTTGGTGACGTGCTGAACCACTTCGAGCGGCGTATAACATACTTGCCTAGAATGGTAACCATTCCCTCCGATCTTTATTTCAAGCCTTCAATGTGACCAAAAATCACTTCGCGTCTGTTTATACCACTGGCAAATGGATAAGCTCCGATTGATGTATATTTTTGAATTAGGCCCATCGAGTCAGAAATCCGAAACCAACTTTTACGACTGACGCTCGTAAAAGTCAGTGCTTCAATACTACAAACTCTCATATCATAATATGTGGATTCACAGTACCATACCAGGACTTAATACATAATATTCAATTCGATTCCACAGAGAGCATATCGATTCCAATCATATGATTGGATTCCCCTGCACTATACTGATACTAATCAATTGCGAAAGACTGACAGACAAAAGTTTGACAAGTTACCACTAAGGCCACAAGTTATCCGACAGATCTACCTATGTACACGTACATATATAGTTTTTGACAGTCGAAGAAAAACAATCTAAACTTCAGGTTATCGGGAGGTTGTGGATGCTATCCATTGCTTTCTTCCATTTGCCTCTACAAGTCGGGGGTTTTAGGTATGCTCTTCTCCCTCCTCCACGTCTCTAGTGCAATAATAACTTTCTCCTCGTCGTATCGATTTCTTCTTCATCCCCTGAGCCATGTAACTGAACGATATGATGTACCTAAAGGATGATACTGCGTACGTGTATAATGCCGAGGAAGACCCGACCCCTCTTTGACGCCGTTTTGTTTTTTTTTTTTTTTTTTTGTGTGAAAGAAAGTGTAAAAACGCTGGACAATGAATTTAACCAAAGCCCTCCCAACCTGAACCGCTTTAGTCAACATCTTATACAAAGGTAAGTAAACAGAAGCAGCTATTGTATCTGATCCACCCCAGAATGGGTGGCAATTTGTCGCTATAGCAGGAGGGTGAGTAAATGGAGAATGAAGCAGAAAATTGTGTAAATGTTCAACAAGCGACTACTCGTCTCTACGTGGTGGAGGGCATTTTAAAGAGATTATGAAAAGGGTTCCTTTCATCTATTATCCCAAGTATTATACATACGTACGTGAGCCTTTATCAGTTCTCCAACAGTTTTAACCAATTTCACTATGAGGGAAGTGGTAATATCCTGTAGGCAAGCCTACGCGTTCAGTCGCTGCAATCTGCCAAGAGATACAACCTCTCATTGTTGAAGTCCCACTCATCCATCACAGCGCTCATTAAATTGAATTCACACTGTCGTTGGTACATCCTTCATTTCATAATAAAATATTCAATACCCCACTCGGCCAGGTGACAATTGAAGCTGCCAACGGCCACCTACTAAAAGAACAATTTGTTTGTTCAGCCACTACACATAGCTGCTATCTTCATGGACAACCGGGGACATGCACTTTGCTCATTGCTCTCGCTCTGTTTCCGAGTTGATCCTGAATAATGCACGTTTTACTTCATTATCTATTTATCAAGTGACAGCAGCGGCAGGAGCAGCAGATTTGCCACAGTACCCTTTCACGGAACTTGATGTATGAGTGGGTATGCACGTTGCTTTTGAATGCTAACTTGGGTATTAAGTAAGATTCAACGAGCTGTGCCCGTTCAGGTTGTCTGGGAATTATTATAGTTAACTCGGTGGTTCTGTGGTATGTTTATCTATTCAATGAATGGTGTACGAGTACTTATGGGTAGGAGACGATGAATGACGTAAAGGTGGCTAGTGTATATGTGTCATGTTTGCGAATTTGTCATGTTAATTGGGTCAGCGTGTAAGGTGAATGTTCCCTCTTGAAAGTCTTCAGATCCGGCAGCATGACGTTTACTAAACGTGCGGAATGCACTTTTCCAACCATGAGAAGGAGTGATATGCATTTAATCTCCCAGCGGAAGCATCGGAAACGTATAATTAATTGAATAGTACGAGAATCTGAATAGTACTCAGTCTTAGAGTACTACTTGGTCTCTTGAATACACGTAATGTGCCGGAGGCAATTGGGGATCTAAGCTGCACGTACCACCAAAAGTTCAGTGTCTTTCGTTTGGCGAAAAACTTTACGACTTTCAGCGGCTGTTTGGCTGACCATTTTTTTTTACAATCAAGACAATTTCGCAAAGAGCGAAACAAATGGTAGTCAAACGGTGGGCTGGTCTGGGCTATACAGTAGGTGCATCAAAACTTCCCATACAAGTTTCGAAAATTTGTTCTCGGGCAGCAAACGTCAGGTTGGCATGAAATTGTCATGACACAAATCCTTTTCTGTTGACCAATTCTGGACGCTTTTTCTTGACTGCTTTGTTCATAGTGGAGGACCGAATCGACCGTTTCGCCTGGTTGAAGCAACTCATAATGGACAGTTCGCCTCCAATCCGACCAGACCCTTAGCCTTGCTTGCCGTCAGTACAGGCTTTTGTGGAGGATCACCAGCCATGACCATGTTCAAATGGTTCGATTTCGCTGCGTTTGAGGAGCGCTTCACTGATGGTAATTCGGTGAATTAAATTCTTTTGTGTTATGCGTGTTATGAGGGGAGAAGGGAGCGAGCAAACAGAGCAAAGAAGCTGACCGCGTTTAACTTGAGAAACGCCAGCTTCCATCTTTGTCCCTGTTCAATCCAAGTTGACACACAGCCTCCGCGTGGCCTCCCCTGGATAGCTATACTGGCACCAGCCAGGTAGTGAACCAATGTGTGCAGCGACCCGACCCCTTGTTCCTGGGGAAAGGGGAACCTGGTCCTCCAGGTTAGGGGTTGCGCATAGAGTTAACATCCCTATCCCGTAAAATATATATTTGTTCAGAGACAACCCCGCAAACATCTAAAAGGAAACGAATTCCGGATAGGTCCCTCAACAGACCAGGCGCAGCCGGACAACTGGTCAACTCTTTGAACTGATATAAGGCAGACATTACCGCGCTCCAAGAAGTACGATGGGATGGGCCAGGCAAAAAGCGGATGAAAAACTGTGATATCTACTACGCAAACTGCTACAGAGAAGATAAGCAAGCGAACCATTCACAATGGACGAAGATGAAAGAGAGTCCCGTCCACCCGACCTAGACGATGTTAAGATAGCGATATCGAAACTTATGTCTTATAAAGCCGCTGGAGCAGACGGACTCCCCACGGAAGAGTTTAAAGCAGCTGGCGATGATCTGGTCAGGAACATGCACCAACTCATCTGCAAGATATGGTCGGAAGAATGCATGCCCGATGAATGGAATCTCAGTATCGTTTGCCCGGTCCATAAGAAAGGAGACCGCTATAACTGCGCTAATTACAGAGGGATAAGTCTTCTGAACATTGCGTACAAGGTTCCTACCAGTGTGGTTTAAGGCCAGGAAAATCCACGATAGACCAGTTATTTACACTACGGCAGATCTTGGAGAAGACCCATGAATTCCAGGTCGACACGCACCATCTTTTTCTCGACTTTAAAGCCGCATATGACAGCATTTATAGAGACGAGCTATACAGAACCATGTCTTGTTTTAACATTCCTGCCAAACTCGTTAGACTGTGGAGGATGACTATGGAGAACTCTCGCTGCTCCATTAAGGTCGGAGGTGAACTAACCGACCCCATTGATGTTAAAAAAGGTTTTAGACAGGGTGACGCACTGTCATGTGATTTCTTTAACATTATTCTTGAAAAGATCGTGCGGGACTCTGCGGCCAATACAAGAGGTACAATCTACCTTAAGCCTTCACAATTACTTGCCTACGTAGATGACATTGACGTTATTGGACGGACAAAGCGAGACATCAATGAGGCGTTTGCAAGCATTGAAGCAGAAGCGGCTTAAGTGGGTCTAAGGGTAAATGGGGACAAGACCAAATATATGCTGTCATCAAAGAAAGACACACAACACCGACGTCTTGGTCAGTACGTCACTTACGGAAGCTATATTTTTGAAGTAGTCACGGGCCTCGTCTACCTTGACTCGATAGTGATAAGCAGCAACGACACCAGCGCTGAGATAAGATGCAGAATAACTCTTGCCAACCGCTGCTTCTTTGGGCTCAGGAGGCAATTGAGTAGTAGAGCCCTCTCTCGAAAAACTAAGGTATCCCTCTACAAAACCTTAATCAACCCGGTCCTCCTCTACGGCACTGAGGCTTGGACGTTATCAAAAGCGGATGAAGAGGCTTTTGGGTGTTTCGACAGGAAAATTCTGCGTGCCATCTTTAGTCCCGTTTGTGTAAACGGAGAGTGGAGGAGGAGATTTAACCAAGAACAGCGACATCGGATCTAACGTCTAAGATGGCTAGGCCATGTAGAGCGAATGGACATCACCGCTCCGGCCCGAAGAGTCTTCGACACCAACCCAAAGGGACGACGCAGCAGAGAAAGACCGCATCTAAGGTGGCGCGCACAGGTGTAAAGGGACCTCAACCAACTGGGCGTGCGGCACTGGAAGCGGCTGGCCAAAGATCGTGCCGGCTGGAGAGGCTTATTGGTTTAGGCCCTGGTTCAGCCCGAACTGTAGCGACATCAAAGTAAGTAAATAAGTTATGCGTCGAGCCTCTTTGAGTAACTCGTTCTTTTCCGTTGCTATTTCCTGACAGCTTCTGTGGCGTGCTTACTTTTTCAGTGATTCGCCGACCAGAGCGAGGTACGTTTTAGACACCGAAATTTCTGGAACTAAATTGGGCAAACCACTCCAAGGTCCGGCATACATTCTTATCGTACACTTCACAAATTTTTTATGTTTTTGCAACACTTTTATAGTAAAGAAGCCTCACATAGTGCACTTCTTCCGATTTTTCATTAATTCTCAAATCAGTATAGCTTTTTAAGCAAATGACGATTCCCAATCGCTCGTTCGCTTGACAGTAGATGGCCATTAGCACCATTTAGTTACAAAAAACCAAAGAGACTGGCCCATTAAAAGAGTAATTGAGCGGTCTAGAAAGTCATTTTGACAGTTCATACGCCAAAAGTTGACAAATCCAAATATTGCTAAAGGACTACTGTGTGTTTTGTCTTCATTTTGGGGCTTACGCTATCCAGGGAACAATTAAACACAATTATTGGTCCATTGTACTACCAATCGTATACTGTGCTAGAGAGAGAGAGACGCCGCGAATTACACGTTCCTGACCCTGACGGATAGTTCTATTGGTCTCCCTTTAGGGCTGTAATTGAGTCTAGGTTAGAGAGCGAAAAGTTTAGTTTTCGGCGAGCTTTTCAGTTCAAAAATGGCACTTAAAAAGGCTAGAGAAATACATATCAACTAGTTTACCCTTGTTCGAGTAGGTTCGGAAAAGGCCTTACTGTTGGAACCGAATAAGTTATAAGGTAATGACTTAGTTCATAATTACATCAATCACGCGTGGGAAAAACCAGAGATACAGGGATGACTCACTGGTGAGCATCTGCTAGTGCGCCCGGGACGATCATCAACCTCCATCAATGATGTTGGCATTTCAAAAGGATCAGTCAATATCATTTTAAAGGATGTTTTCGGATTCAAACGCGTCAAATCTCATTGGGTACCGAACCCTGATTTTTTTCGAAAAACGTCCTCGCGTTGAAATGTGTGAAACAATGCTTTCTGAGTATCAGGACAAGATGAAACGCATAACTACGGGAGATGAGACATGTTGACCATTTTCTTCGGTTATTGTGGTGTTGTGCATTTTGAGTTCCTTCTGCTGGGTCAAGCTGTCGATAAAGATTATTATTTTAGCGAGGCATAGCGTTTGCGTGAAATTATTCGCCTAAAGAGCTAGGAACTGTGGTAAGACCACTCTTGGTTTTTGCACCAGAAACTCGATCTATGTATATCGTACCACAACTACCGTATTTGTCTGATTTGGCACCGTGCGACTCCTGGCTGTTTGAGTTAATAGAGAATCAAGGTTAAATTCGGCAACATTAGTCTGATTTGCGCTCACGCTCTGACAGAGGAAAAGGATGACAGCAGCAAAGACGACTTCTATGATCTCCTAGAAAGGTCATACAATGAATGCTCCAGCTACGACACGAAGATCGATCTAAGAGACTTCAAGGCACAGCTGGGAAAGGAAGAAGTCTCTGCCAGAGTCATCGGAAAAAAAAGCCAATCCGACAACACATCCGGAAACGGACTCAGGCTGGTGGATTTCGCCTCGGGGCGGAACCTCTCTTTGGTGAGTACGCGGTCCCACACCGCAACATCCATAAAGGGACCTGGCGGTCCCCTGATTAATTAACTGTCAACCAGATTGATCACATTGCGACCGACGCGACGTCAGACACTCCTCCATTATTCTCGATGTCCGAATCTTCCGAGAAGCCAACATCGACTCGGATCATTTCTTTGTGGCCAAGGTGAGTGCACGGATATCAAAAAAACCACGGGATCGAGAAAGAGCATCAAGGTTTGACGTTGGATCGCTAAGAACTTTGCCGACCGAGTCTCCCAGAAACTCTCTGAAAGTTCGATGCCGCCTGCAATAACAATCGAAGAAAAATTGAAGCGTTGTCAAGAAGCCATCAAAAAAACCACCAAGGAAAAGCACATGATTTAACGACGAGTGCAAACAAGCTCATGCAGCCAAACAGGAGGCCTACAAGGCAATGCTGCATCGAGCGACGAGAGCTGTCGTCGACTTCTCAAGATGAAAAAAACAAAAATAGAGCATGAGAAGCTCACATTCGAGGAGATGGAAAGGTATTATGGCAGGAATGAAGTCCGAAAGGTTTACGGGAAGATAACGGACGTAGTAGAGTCGCAGTCGATACTGAGAATTTGGAAGAATCATTTCTGCGGACTGTTAAATGATTCAGACACTCAACTTGGATAACTATAAACAAGAACTCCGTCCCCTCCGACATTGACGGGCTCAAGATAGCAATATCAAGGCTGAAGTGAAATATAACGGACTGTCCAAGGAAGTGTTTAAAGGAAACCGCCTGAAACCGTTCGTCAACACCCTGATAGGTCCTTATCAGTGTGGTTTCAGGCCACAATATAGCACATCTTCAAACTGCGGCAGATCCTGGAAAAGACCCAAGAAATGCGGATTGACACTCACCGCAAGGCCGCATATGATAGCGTGTATAGATACGAGCTGTACAGAGCCATGTCTAGTTTTGGCATCCCTACCAGATGGATGTGTCAGATTGTGTAGAATGACTATGGAAAATTCTCGCTGCTCAATCAAGGTCGGTAACGAACTTACCGACAGAAAAGGTTTTAGACAAGGCAACGCGCTATCATGTGACTTTTTTAACATGATACTTGAGAAGTTCGTGCGAAACACACAAGTCAGCACTCCGTTCAACGGCTAGCTTACGCCGATGATATTGACATGATTGGTCCATACCAGCGGGCCGTCAATAAGGTAATTGCTGGTATTGAAGCGGAGGTGGCTGAAATGGGTCTGGCGATAATTCCAGTCATCAAGAAAGGACGCACAATATCGACGTCTCGGACAGAGCGTCACCATGGGCAGCAAGTACTTCGAGGTAGTCAAGGAATTCGTCAACCTCGGATCCGCAGTAACTAATACATACGAACAAGATCAGTACCGAGATTAAACGCAGAATAATTCTGTTACAAGACAATTGAGTAACAGAGCCGTCTCTCTAAAAACCAAGCTGACTTTATATAATACCCTAATTCTCCCAGCCCTGCTTTATGGTTGCAGGACGCTATTGAAAGCGGATGAGGCAGCTCTTCGTCTTTTCGAGGGAAAAGTTCTGCGTGCGATCTTTGGTCCTGTTTCGGTTGATGGCGTTTGGAGGAGACGATTCAAGCACGAACTGTACGGTGGCATGTGCCTGTTTAAGCGTCTAAGCATACAACGCTTAACATGGCTATGCCATGTACATACATAGCTCCGGCCCAAAGAATCTTCTAATCTAAGCCATTGATACAACGCAATAGAGGACGTCCTCGACTCAAATGGCGCACGCAAGTGGAAAAGGACCTCAACCAACTTGGTGTGCGTGACTGGAGACGGCTGGCCAAAAGATCGTGCTGGCTGGAGTCGCTTGTCGGTTGAGGCTCAAAACCACATTGTAATGTAGCGCCACAAAGAAGAAGAAGAGGAGATACAGGCCGCATAGAAGAGAAAACTGAACTGTATCAGGGGAAGGATTACTTTGAAATTGATTTGGAACAATAAACGCTGTAACCGCACTTTTTGCACACCGTAGTACATCCCTTTATGGAAACCATTTTCTTTCTTCGGTCTGGACATATAGCATTCGCCATGATGCCATGCCACTAGGTACGTCAGACAACTTCTTTGGACTTTGATTTAGACCAAATACCCGAGTGTCACTTAAACAGAAGGTTTGCTATGACACTGACGTAGATAATGACGACGTCCCTAATTCCACAAAAACAACAACTCATTGTGCCCACACGCTCTTGCGAATTATTTACGCGCAAAAACTTTCAAAATATTTTCGATCGCGTCATCAGAGACCTAACGTTTGTGTAATTTTAATTTGATCCACCTTTACCTGTCGTCATCGCATTTGTTGTTCATTTTCTTTTTGTTATACTCGTAGATACAACTTACGAATTTATTTTTCATGAACCTATTCAAGTTAGTCGTCGAGAAAACAAAGACCAATGGTCTGGAAATCTAAATTGAATTTCCACTTGACAAGAAACCAAGGCTAAACCTTTCCATCTTCAGACAGGATATATCCAGGATCTAGCTAAAAATAATTTATAGCCCGATAACTATCCAGCATTGGCAACGTGATGGGTACATCACCAACAGAAGAATTAATGGTAGCCTGCCGGCAGATAAATGAAAAGTGCCAAGGATTGGATGAGAAATTGATGAAAAATACAAGATTCCATGCTCTAATGGTAAAATCGATCACAATTTCTCAATTCTCAAGTCCTCGAGAACATTAACTTACTACTCACGCGCCATCACCGTTACGGGTACGGCCACCTCCGCCACCCAGAAGAGCCGAAGATGAAGTTATGACATAATAAATTCTAGTATGAATTAGATTCAGGCAAAGGTGTTCGTGTGCTGCCTTGATACGTACCTTGGACGCCTCCACGGATTTCGAACGTACGAGAGTGTACATATGTTTGCCCCTCTACCTCTCCCCAGTGGGACATAATGCGTAGCGAGAAAAGTACAAAATAAAAATATTTTGCTAGAGGGCGAAATCAGCAGGAACAGGATAACGATGAAAGAAAGTAGGAGGAGGTTATGCCACCTCATCCTCCTACGAACCGAAGATCATTGACCTAAAGTGCCAAGTCTGTCATTTTTTTTTTTTTTGTATGCCATCTCCACATCCCATTCGTCCCCATCGATTTGCTGTCGAGTCAAGCTATCGACACAGATATTTGCGAGCAAAGAATGAGCATTTTCCATGTCTCCCACCCGACGAACGAAGGACCAAATGATAAGGGTGTCGACTGGCAACTGGCAATACTGCCCAGATTACAGAGGAGGCAGCAGCAACCAAAGTAAAATAATCCAAAACGTATTCATCGACTGAATTGATGTCGATGTCAAATCTGTATCATACCGTTCCCATACAAACGAGTACTAGTAGCCTCTTACGCATGGATCGTTACTGGGACACAATAGTGAATCGGATCCAGCCCCCGACTACATGTAGCTACATATGCATGTTACTCAAATGTCAAACATTTGCAAATCTCTAGAATATGAAATCGATTTTTATGCGACACACAAAAGGAATGAGGTTGTTTGCGCTTTTTCGCCTTTTTGTCCTGTCATTGTATGTAGTCGAGGATATGGGCAAATTTTTGGACTACCCTTGCGGCTTGAGGTGGAAATTGAAGGGATTTCTTTGAGCATGTTGGGGAGGAGAAGGTTTTTTATGCTTTGG
Source organism: Eumerus sabulonum (assembly GCA_951905685.1). Classification (NCBI taxonomy): domain Eukaryota; kingdom Metazoa; phylum Arthropoda; class Insecta; order Diptera; family Syrphidae; genus Eumerus; species Eumerus sabulonum. The sequence goes on from OX645063.1 coordinate 103,942,511, forward strand.
TTTCCAGGTGTCAGGAAATCAATTGATGGAATACCTTAATACCTCATACCTGTGAGGCTGTTAAGTTTTGTTTTATGGCTTCCGGCCAGAGGGGCATTTACACTTGCGTATTATGGTTTTTTGTTTTTGCTTTTGTTCGGATTGTTAGTACGATAAATCCTTCATGAAAAAAATATGCTGAGGAGGAATTGGAAAGATTTTGTGTCCAAATTAAGTCGAAAATCATTTATTCAGGAAGCTCGTGTATGAGGCTGGTAAGTACGTGGTAGCTTTGATGGTTTTAAGCCGCTCGGGGCGGACCGATACAGATAACTATAAAGCAATACACATGTATGTATGTATAGTTATAAAGCAACAGTTCATAATAAGAATGACTGGTTTGGCACTGGTTCATATAGAACTTCTTCTGATGAATGTTGAAGGAGGCCTTGCCAATTATTTATTTGGAGCTACAAACGCATGTATGTTTTCAATTAGCCAGTCGCCTCTATTTAGCGCGCCCGCGGGCCAATCGGAAAAACCATTTGTCTTCAGGTTCTCTTCAACTTGGTCCTTCCATCTGAGAAGAGGTCATCCTCTTCCTCACCATCCCTCAGGTGGTGCCGAACGAAAAACTTTGCGAGCTGGAGCATCTTCATTCATTCTGTATTTTTATTCGAAGCACTATATTAATGTCGCCGAAAAGCTCATACAACTCGTCATTCCATCGCGTTTGGTATTTAGCTTGGGAGAACTTTTCTCTCGAATGCTCCCAAAGCACGCTCATCGGTGTTTTTCCTCGTCCATGCTTCTACACCGTATAGTAGAACGCGCATGATAAGCGATTTATAGAGCATTACCTATTGGCAAGATTTATTCTCCGAAAGATCTCCGATTTGATATCGTTTTTGGCGTTATTGCGTGGACTTTTACACAGATGGGCCAAAAGCCAAGGACGGGTGGGTAGCGGAGTCATTTGTAAAAAATGTGGTCTAGATGCGACCCGCAAGGCCCACACGACTAACTTCCCAGTGGAAAAAACGACAACACCCATTTAATTTCATATTTTTTAATTTTTAACCCACCGACGCAAGTGTTATAAGTTTGAGGTGTCTGTGTGTCTGTCTATGGCATCATAGCTCCTGAACGAATGGACCGATTATGGTGCCCCTTTTTTTTTTGAAAGCTGAAATGGTGATCGAAATGGTTCTTAGCTACAATTTGTGAAGATCTGTTCAGGTGTTTCAAGGTCACTAGCTCTTTTCGTTAGCTTCGGTAGGATTCTTAGACGAATAATGGGTAATGTATCGGTTCTCGTCCAATCACCGCAATCAACCAGCATCGAGCGCGGGCAGTACTTAGATGTGGAACCGCTTGGAAACACCGCGTGTTGTTGGCATTAAACCGCCTATTTGCTGTCGCTCCATTAATCCCAGGGTAAGGAAACGCATACTCATGTGCGCACATTAAACAATCTATTGCTCATAAACCGGTAACGTGTGTGTGCAGGTTCGATTGCTGAAATTTTCTAATTTAGACTTTATAGAGTGGGGGAGGGAGCGAGCAAAGAAGTTGATCGCGTTTAACATGGCAAACGCCAGCTTCGATCTCTGTCCCTGCTCAATCCAAGTTGACACACAGCCTCCGCGTGGCCCTCCTGGATAGCTATACTGGCACCCGCCAGGTAGTGAACCAATGTGTACAGCGACCCGACCCCTTGTTCCTGGGGAAAGAGGAACCTGGCCCTTCAGGTTGGGGTTGCGCTTATGGTTAACGTCCCTATCGCGTAAAATAAGTATTTGTTCAGAGACAACCGGACGGAGATACGGACGGATTACATGTTGACGACCCCGCAAACGTCTAAAAGGAAACGAATTCCGGATCTGCACCTGGAACGTTAGGTCCCTCAACAGACCAGACGCAGCCGGACAACTGGTCAACTCTTTGGAATGCTATAAGGCAGACATTACCGCGCAGAAGCCTGCAGGGATGAGCACGGACAACTAGTAGTGGAATCACAGTCGATGCTGAGATTGTGGAAGGACCACTTCTGCAGACTGTATAACAGCGATGATAGTCAAAATGCCGCCGTCAGGCAGAACGAACCATTCACAATGGACAAAAACGAAAGAGAATCCCGTCCACCCGACCTAGGCGATGTTAAGATAGCGATATCGAAACTTAAGTCTTATAAAGCTGCTGGAGCAGACGGACTCCCCACGGAACAGTTTAAAGCAGCTGGCGATAAGCTGGTCAGGAACATGCACCAGCTCATCTGCAAGATATGGTCGGAAGAATGCATGCCCGATGAATGGAATCTCAATATCGTTCGCCCGGTCCATAAGAAAGGAGACCCCTATGACTGCGCCAATTACAGAGGGATAAGTCTCATGAACATTGCGTACAAGATCCTCTCCGCCGTACTGTGTACTGTTCTTACCAGAGTTGTTTAAGGCCAGGAAAATCCACGATAGACCAAATATTTACACTACGGCAGATCTTGGAGAAGACCCATGAATTCCAGGTCGACGCGCACCAGCTTTTTGTCGACTTTAAAGCCGCGTATGACAGTGTTTATAGAGACGAGCTATACAGGGCCATGTCATGTTTTAACATTCCTGCCAAACTCGTCAGACTGTGCAGGATGACTATGGAGAACTTACGCTGCTCCATTAAGGTCGGAAGTGAACTAACCGACCCCTTCGATGTTAAAAATGGTGTTAGACAGGGTGACGCACTGTCATGTGATTTCTTTAACATCATTCTTGTAAAGACCGTGCGTCGTTATTGGACGGACAAAGCGACACGTCAATGAGGCGTTCGCAAGCATTGAAGCAGAAACGGCTGAAGTAGGTCTAAGGGTAAATGGGGACAAGACCAAATATTTGCTGTCATCAAAGAAAGACACACAACACCGTCGTCTTGGTCAGAACGTCACCTTCGGCAGCTATATTTTTGAAGTAGTCAAGGACTTCGTCTACCTTGGCTCGATAGTGACAAGCAGCAACGACACCAGCGCTGAGATAAAACGATGAATAGCTCTTGCTCACACACTCGTGTTCGTGAGCGAAAATAAAAATGCTAACAGCCATAGCATTGCTCGTTGGGTAGTGCACACTCACGAGCAGCTCATGAGTGTGCGTTTCCTTACCCAACCACAACACTCTCCGAGCGACGTCATATGTACATATCGGTTCTCGTCCGATCACCGCAATCAACCAGCTTCAGGCGCAGTTAGTACTTAAACGTGGGACGCTGCGTGTTGTTAATTTTTTTGCCTATTTTTTAGTTATTTAATTTCCAACAAAAAACGTCTGGACCAATTTTGCTGAAAACTTACTCAATGCATGATTATGCGTGGAATGAACCTGATCTCATGCCAATATCATCTTTGGTTCTCGAGATAATTGAGGCGAACATTTCCGTACGCAAATACGCACATACGTGCATACACACACACCGACATCTCTATAAAAATCTTGGATTTGGATTCTGGTGATCTTGGTACGTGGAGATATGTCAAAATTTGGAATTCGCAAAATCGGCCCGATTACAATAACTTCCCTTTGGGAACTTAATAATTAAAACTAAGGCAGGCCTGCTAGCAATAAAGGAAGTCTTTTCGAATCTACACTAACAGCTAAACTGCCCTGAAATCGCCGGAGTCTTATGCCTACACACCCAACGCAAGCTTCGACTGCCGCCTATCTCATGGGTACCAGGACACAGCGATATTTCAGGAAATGAAAGAGCTGATATGCTCGCCAGACAAGGCGAGGCTAACGAATCGAGCTAACGGCTGAGACGAACTTGCGATGTACCTCAGGGCGTACCTGCCTGACCACCAGGCAAATCTGGCTACGACTTGACCGACAGCGAACCATGGGACTAATCTCCCTAAAATGAACCGACATCAACACAATCGTTGGTGTCTTCACCGGTCACTGTCTTATTGGCAGTCATGCACAGAGGCTAGGGCAAGTTTCGAATGACTTCTGCAGGAGCTGTGAAGACGAAGAGGGGGTTGAGTCCATTCAACACCTACTCTGGGCCTGTTCAGCCCTCTGTCATAGTAGGAAACGATACCTAGGATTCTACTTCCTTAATGATCTGACTGACGTTTATCGGACAAGGATATCTGATCTTAATTTTGTACTACTTACTTACTTACTTATCAGGCCAGCGATCCATGGAGGATCTGAGCCTGAGCTATAGCCGCCTTCCATCCTTGACGGTCTCGGGCACGCTGCTTCCAGTTATCAAGACCAAGATATCTTACATCCGCGATTACTTGGTCTTTATACGGGAGGTTCGGTCTGCCTCTTCTTCTCGAACCAGGAAGCTCGGAGTCGAAGACCCTCTTAGCTGGAGCGTTGATGTCCATGCGCTCGATGTGGCCGAGCCAGTGTAGTTACGGATCTCTACCTTCCGGACTGCATCCACATAATTGTACAGCTCGTAGAGTTCGCGGTTGTGTCTTCTTCTCCATTCACCTTCCTCACAGAGAGGACCAAATATCCGGCGCAGAATTTTTCTTTCGAAAGAACCCAAAATCAGCTCCACTGTCCTGCTTATCGTCCAGCTTTCGGCTCCGTACAGCAAGACTGGCAGTATGAGCGTTTTGTAAAGCATAACTTTAGTCTTTCGAGTGAGGAGTTTTGAACCCAGTTGTTTGGACAAGCCGAAGAAGCAGCGGCTGCCAAGGGCGATTCTATGCTGGATCTCCACTGTGGTGTCATTTGTGAAATTTACGTTTGCCCCGAGGTAGACAAACTCCTTAACTACATCGAAATTGTAGCTGTCAATTATTATATTTTGTCCCAGGTGGTGAGCGACGGATTGGTTTTTGCTTGACAGCATGTACTTCGTCTTGTCCTCATTAACCTTAAGACCTGCTCGTTTCGCCTGTTCTTCAATCGCCGTGAATGCTTCCACGATGCCACGGCGAGAACACGCGATTATGTCGATATCATCCGCGTGTCCTAGCAGCTGGATGGACTTGTAAAAGATAGTGCCTTCCCTGTTGACGCCTGCCCGTCGCACATCTGCTCCAGCACCAGGTTGAAGAAGTCACATGACAGCGCATCTCCTAGCCGAAATCCGGTGCATGTTTCAAACGGTTCCGAAGTCCTGGAACCGAGTTGCACGGTGCATCGCGTATTTTTTAGCGTGGCGCGACACAACTGGATCAGTTTTCCCGGGATCCCGAATTCGGCCATCGCACCTAACGGTCCTTCACGAAGAATGCTGTCGTATGCTGTCGTCTAATGGCTTTAGACAATATCAATACGCTGGACAGGATCTTGTATGCGACATTGAGCAGGGATATACCTCTATAGTTCTTGCAAGAGGTAGGATCACCTTTTTTGTGGATGGGGCATATAGAGCTGGTATTCCAGTCGTCGGGCATGCTTTCATCTTCCCAAATTCTGCAGATGATCTGGTGCATGCCCCCTACCAGAACATCGCCGCCAGCCTTGAAGAGCTCTGATGGCAAGCCATCTGATCCTGCGGCCTTGTTGTTATTCAGCTTCTGAATAGCTGTGCCGACTTCTTCGATGCTGGGTGGGAGGACTAGTTCAGCGGCTGGAGTTGGGATTTCCTCGGTCCCTACCACTCTCTCTTGGTCATGCTCGTTAAGCAGCTGCTGGAAGTGCTGCTTAAATACATCCATTATTCCCTACGGGTCGGTGACAAGATTACCCTCGCAGTTTCGAAGAGCCAGGGTGCCCTTTTTGAAGCCTCCTGCAAGGCCTTTGGCTTTCTTGTAAAAGGCTCGTATTTTATGTTTATCCCTAGACTCCTCGACATCCTTGAGCTGGGAGGCTGCGAAGATTCTTTTCTTTTGTCGCAGTAGTTTTTTCTCCTCCCTTCTTCTGGCTCGGTACTCTTCTTGCGCTGCCCTGGTTTTCCTCTGCAGCGCCTTTTGGTACGCCTCGTCGGTTGCTGCCTTTTTCTGCTCACACTCGCCATCATACCACGGGTTTCTTGTCGGGGGTGGTAGGTATCCTAAGGTGGTTTCGGCTACTTCCTGAATGGCTGAGCGGCAATGCAGCCACATATTATTGGCATTTGTGTTCGCTCAGCTGCTCCCTGTAGACTCTGGCAACCTCCGGTGTGCTCAGGCGCCCAATGTCGAACATCCTCCTGATGGGCTGGTGCAGCTTTCTGACATTGGACAGTCGAGCTCTGAATCTTGCTGATACGAGGAAGTGGTCAGAGTCGACATTTGCCCCTCTGAATGTTCGCACATCCAGGATGTTTGACGAGTGCCTTGCGTCAATGAGCACATGGTCGATTTGGTTGGCGGTTCGACCGTCCGGAGATCGCCAGGTTGCTGTGTGCATTCGCTTGCGAGGGAATCTTGTGCTACTTATCACCGCATTACGAGCTGTCGCAAAGTCCGCGAGTCGGAAGCCGTTATCTGTTGTTGTATCGTGGAGGCTGTGCTTTCCGATCACTCCGCCAAGGGTGTTTTCCTTACCGATTTTGGCGTTGAAGTCCTCGAGCACGATTTTTACATCGTACTCCGGACAAGCTCCGTAGGCGTTGTCCAGGAGGTCATAGAAATCCTCCTTGATAAGGTCTTCAGCCTCGTTGGTAGGGGCGTGTGCACATATAAGGCTGATGTTATAAAATCTGCCTCTGATGCGGATCACAGCCAGGCGATCACTTATAGGTTTAAAGTCGATGACCTTCGACCTTAACCGCTTTCCCACGACAAATCCGCATCCCAGTAGGTGCAACCTTTTGTGACAGCTGTAATAAATGTCGCAATTTTTCTTCCTAATCATACCGTTTCCTATCCAGCGTATTGCCTGGACCTGGACCGGAAGAAGTGCAAAATGGTTTTATGAATAGAGGATCGTACCCCTTGTAGCAACACAGGGGGCCTATTTGGCCCAAGTATGTACTCCCCCCGCGGAGGCTACGAATTACCTACCTAACTACCTGGCTTCACTACCTTAAAGGTGTAACTGTCAACATGGATACCTAGGGTTTCTTTGTTTGATGGCTCCAAGGATAAGATTGTTTGTGCCAGCTATGTTTGTGCCAGCTATGTCGATATCATCGGCATAGGCCAGCAAGTGGACACTGTTATAGGTTAAAGAAGTCACACGATAAGGAGTTGTCTTGTCTAAAACCTCGTTTAGTGTTGAACGGCTCGGGGGTCTTTTCCTATTCTGACAGACTTTAACGTCATTTTTCATTTCCGTAAAAGTTTGGTAGGAATGCCAAACTCAAGCTCAACTTCTTTCATTGTTATCGAAAACGACTTTGAAGTCGACGAAAAAAGATAGTGAGTGTCAATTTGCTTGTCATGAGCATTTTCCAGGAGTTCGCGTAGGTATTGCGAATATCTGGTCTATGTGGCCTTTTCCAGGTCTAAGGCCACACTAATAAGTCCAAATCAATTTGTTGACGGTGGGCTTTAGTCTTTCACATAATACGCATGTTAAGATCTTATACGCGATATTCAGAAGGCTGATTCCGCGAAAATAGCTGCAGTTTCTGGCTCCACTTCGGTATCGTCTATTGCACTACTGCTGCTATTCAGCAGGTCCAAAAAGACTTGCCTCCATATCACAAGTATGCTCTGACCATCTGTCGCCAGATTGCCGTTCTTGTTTTTACAGTAATTGGGCCCAGTCTTCAACTTCAAATCCTCTTTGAGTTAATAGAACCAACGTCCGTACCCAAATTTTCTTTCATCTTTTCACACATTTTCGCGTCAATAGATAAAAAAGCGATAAGCAGAGCAATACCGCTCTTTTTCCATCTTCGCAAAAACTCGCAGCGCACCTAACCTAAATGCCTAACTGGAATGACAACATAATTCGTGCAGAGTAGCCTTTGGCAAGACATGGGGCTTCATATTGGTAGTACACTGCGGTGATAAGACCTATTTTAGTCTATGGTTCAATTGTCTGGTGGAAGTCATTGGAGAAGAAATGCCATTTTGAAAGTGTTTCAAGGATTCAGAGGGAAGGTTGTCTGGCAGTGACTGGATCTATGAAAGTCACACCAACGGCGGCTCTTAAAACAATGTTGAACCTTCCACCCTTAGACATATAGTACGAAAGCATTACAGATAGGACTGCGCTAAGAATACAAAAGTCCGGTTTCTGGGCAAGGAGTCCTCATGGCCATGAATTAGTCTTGGATCGATGGGCCATCTCGAGATTCAAAACCGAAACGGAATATATCAAACCAATTTCTTGCTGCAAGAGGAGATTCTCTATCTGAATTCCTTCCAGGGACGAATGGACCAGTGGTATGGTAGGTAGGTAGGTAAGACCGTAGCCTTCCCAGAGATGGGAAGAACACACATAGGCCAAGGAGGCCCGTTGTGCAGCTACGAGGGGGTTTAGCCGCCTATTCGTGGAACCATTTTGTGCTTCTTAAAAATTTAAGAAGATCAGATATCCCCACTTGCTGAACTTCGGTCAGATCGTTGAGGAGGTATGATCCTAGGTATCGTTTCCTGACTGTGCAGAATGCCGGGCAGGCGCAGAGAAGGTGATGAATGGATTCGACCTCCTCCTCGTCTAGACAGCTCCTACAGAAATCATTCGGAGTGATACCTAGTTTTTGCGCGTGACTGCCAATAAGGCAGTGTCCTGTGATGACACCTATGACTTTATAGATGTCAGTTCTATTTAGGGAGATAATACTCCTAGTCCGTTGACTATCGAGCCGGGGCCAGATTTGCCTGGTGATGAGGCAGGTGTGTCCCTGAGTCCATCTCCGGTTCGTCTCGGCCCTGGCGAGGGTAGTGAGATTGTGTTTGATGGTTGCGAAGGGTATACCCTCGCAGACCACAGTTGTTTGTAGCGTCGTTCCTTTTTTGGCGAGTCTGTCGGCTCTTTCATTTCCGGTGATGTCGCTGTGTCCCGGTACCCATATAAGTTGTATGTTGAACTGTTCAGCCATCTCATTAAGAGATAGGCGACAGTCGAGGCTAGTTTTTGATGTGTACACATAGGGCTCCAGCGACTTTAAGGCCGCTTGGCTATCCGTGAGAATGCGGATATCCGTGGTGGATATCACGTTCCACTTCAGCCAGGACAGAGCCTCTTTTATTGCCAACAGTTCCGCCTGGAAAACGCTGCAGTGATTAGGTAGTTTTAGCGCTTTGTTTAGCTTAAGTTGCTTGCAGAATACCCCACTGCCCACCCCGTCTTTGGTTTTAGACCCGTCAGTATAGAAATCTGTGCAGCCTTTGCGAGGTTGAGTCTGGCGAGTCCAGTTTTGTCTGTCCGGGTATAACGTTGTAAAGTTTTTATCCAAGACTGTGGTGGGCTTCGTGAGGTCTAGGTTTTCTGCCATGGTTGACCTGTTAATCAGGATCGAGGAGTGGCCAAAGACGTAGCTCTTCCAGTTCGAGTTGGCTTTAAGTCTAATGGCCGTTTGTGTGGCAATTTGCTTGCCGAGAATATCGAGTGGTGTAAGGTCGAGTATCATGTTAAGTGCAGCCGTTGGGGTGGACCTGAGGGCCCCGGTAATGCATAAACACGCCAGCCTTTGTACCTTCTCGAATTGTTTGAGGTATGTTGTCTTGTCCAGTGCTGTCCACCAGACAGTCGCTCCATACATTAATGTGGGTCTAACGACCGTGGTATAGAGCCATAGAGTAATCTTGGGATTGAACCCCCATTTTTTCCCTATGGCTTTCTTGCATGAATAGAGAGCTATTGTTGCTTTTTTGGCTCTTTCGATTGTGTTGAATTTCCAGGTTAATTTCCTGTCCAGTAGGATGCCAAGGAATTTGGCACTGGAGGAGTAGTTTAATCTGGTATCAAGCAAAGTGATAGGGCAGTGTTCCGGGATTTTATGCTTTTTGGTGAATAGCACGAGCTCCGTTTTCTGGGGATTAACCCTGAGCCCTTTGCTATGCGCCCATTTGCAGAGAATTGAGAATGCCGTTTGCATACGGTCATTCAGTGTCGATAGGTATTTACCTGAGATTGAAATGGCAACGTCATCAGCGTAGGCAGTAACGTCCAGGCCTTCTTCCTCCAGTTTAATTAGTAGCTCATTTATAACTACATTCCAGAGGAGAGGTGAGAGAACCCCTCCTTGCGGGGTTCCCCTGGTAACCACTCTGGTGATTGCCTGGCTTCCCCATTTCGAGTGGATCTTGCGTGTTGATAGTAGTTCGCTGATCCACTCTACGAGAGTCTTCTCCACCTTTAGCTTTTCCAACCCTTCCGTTATTGCTTCCGGAGTGACGTTGTTAAAGGCGCCCTCTATATCTAAGAAGGCTGTTAAAGTGTATTCTTTAAGATGGATTGATCTTTCGATTTTCCTCACTAGGGTGTGCAAGGCTGTTTCGATAGATCTACCCTTAACGTAGGCATGCTGTGCCTTAGAAATTAGGAGCGGATCCAAGTTATGGCGTATATATAGGTCTACCATCCTTTCCAAGGTTTTTAGTGCAAAGGATGATAGACATATAGGCCTTAGATCCTTGGGGGTAGTGTGAGAGTTTCTGCCGGCCTTGGGAATGAAAAGCACCTTTGCGCCCTTCCACTTGTCTGGAATGTGACTCCAAGCTAGGCATCCTTTGAAGATTATCTCTAGCCATGGTATAGTCCATTCCATGGTTTGTGTAAGTTCGACCGGGTAGATTCCATCCGGACCTGGCGATTTATAGGGCTTGAAGCTTTTTAGCGACCATAATATTTTCTCTCTGGAGTGGTATGGTACGCACGGAAAATGTACTGGCAATCTACACCAACGAATCCAAAACGGATACCGGTACAAGAGCCGGTGAATCTCGTGAAACAAATCACTCCTACAGACTTGGTGATGGCTGTAGCGCTTTCTTAGATTAGGTCTTAGCAATTAAACAGGCTGCGGACCTGATGCCTAGAGAAAGATCCTCAGGTAATAGAATCAACATCTACGTTGACATTCAGGCAACATGGATAATATACAAGCTCGTGAAACTCTGCAAAGAGAGGCTGAAGGAGATATCAGATGTCAAAAAGGTGCTGGGTACCAGGTCATATGAAAATGAGAAGGTGGACCGACTAGCTTGATTAGGATCAGGCACAAACTCCACGCAGATTATAACTGCGTAAAACAGAGGCGGAGGTAATATTGAAAGCCAATAAACGATGGTATCAATTAGATACATGAGCAACGACAAGATCAGTATGGCCCGTCTTTGATAAGAGAAAGTCAGAAAGTCTGTTAAAAGTTCAGATTTCCAACCATGCAGCCAGACCAGGCCCACCCCACAATGACGTCTGCTGAAGCTGCAGGGACGAAGAGGAAATAGAATCCGTTCGTCACCTTTCCAACACTTTCCTTGGAAATCACTTCCTTTCAGGACTAGAAGAGGTAGGAAACATTGAGCTGAACAGACTGCTGGGATTTCTATCTGCTTCTAGATGGTTCAGCTCATCGGATATTTTTTTTAGGATTCTTCGGGTCAAACCTTAACTGGGCACAATGGACACTATTTTACCTAACCTAACCTATCTACTTTTAGCAGACGTGCCACTAACTATCCACTTCAAACCAGGCTGTTCATAAACGGCTATATGAATACGTAAACCCATGACGCCACTCTTTCACTGCTGTCAACTGCTCGCATTTTCACTTGCATCCGCGCATCTTTCTTCCCTCTAACTCAATTTACAGTTGCAGATGTCGCACATCGTCATCTCATTACAAAAGCCATTTCCTCTACACTTTCCTCCATTCTTTCACTCCTCGTTCACTCCTTTCCGCTTCCATCCGAATGCCTGTGTACAAATTGAATTAGAATTGCTCCGTGATAACGAGGACAACTACACGTACACAACTTGCCTGTCGTGTAAATTTGTCAGCTGAAACAATGTACTTTCAATTAAGTTAATTAGTCCGAGTGGAGCGATCCTAAATGGTCATGGCGAGGACTTTTATTTCCGATGGAATTGTCTATTTGTGCATTTCATCCATTACGTCGTTGCCGACTCTTTAAGATGACATTCTACGAGGAGGGATGAGATAATTGTCAGCCAAATCCCGGACTAACAACAACAGAGGTGAGAACTGAATTCCACTTGCCAAAAAGGATTTTTGGTTTTTTATACTTTTGTTGTCGTCATGTATGTATGTATGTACTCATAGTCTTGTATCGGCGAGAGGCATGCTCCACCCGTCCCATGTTGTTGGATAACATAGAGGCGGACGAGTATTGTACATGGTACAGGGAAAAGCCCAACTATGATGCTGCATTTATCAAAGTAGGCATGTCATCGAAGGAAGTGGGACTAAGTAAAGCGTGTCCCTTTTCTATGACAATCATGCTTTTATGTACATTGCTTTGTTGGCGGGGAACTAATGGGAGTGCTGATGGCAAAGGATTCGGTCGAAGGCTGGAATCGTCTGTCGACAACATAGCATCCAATTCGTTTCCCCTATTCATGTTGCTCGTGATATGGCGGTATGAGATATTTAGTGTGATGTAGTCCTTTACAGTTTTCTTTTGTTTTTGACTACCACCCTATTTTCATATCTTCTCGGCCCTTAGTCTCCAGCATGATATCCATGGGGTTATAACCCTTTACCCATGACATACATACATATGCATCTGGACAGACCCGAATTTGATTTCTATTGACACGTTGTAATTTCAATGAAAGCCCCATAAGGTATGGGAAAAGCATCAAATTCACTGCACGTGCATGAATCTGGAAAGGCGCAATGTTATAGGGAAAAATCTGCTGTCGGATACAGAATTAGAAACATGAGTTTATTGAATCTACGAGTAACTGGTGCAATCAAGGAAATTGAAAAACGTAATTATTTTCGTATGCGGGAACGCGTGCTTTACACGAGCGAGGGGATATCCTAAAATCTGCGAAATCAAAAAACTAAATTTGGCTCGACTTCAGAAGGTCGGAAAGGGATGTCCTTCACCCAAACGGTTGCGGAGGTTGTCCGAAAAAATTATAGCATCGTGGGCTGAGGTAAAAATTCACTCGACCATGCAGGCACCATTCAAGGACAGTTCGATATAGTGAACCGCCCGCTTCTCACTTTTCCCAACAGTAAACTGGCTTAATCAGGACCATCGCAATAAGGAGCCTTACAGCTATTGCTGTAACCATTCTCCTATTATTAGAAAGGTATAAACGATAGGAAACCAAAGTAAAAGCCCATTTTCGAGAATTAATGACCTCATTAGTTCCAAGTGTGATGGGATAAAGTTCCAAGCGTGGAATGGAAGAAGACTGATTAGAATCAAACGTTGCGTGAGTGACGCAAGTATTTATTTACAATGAACTTGACAGAGGACATTACCGTTAAGTATATATAGAATAACTACTATTTGTGACAACGCGAATGGTACTATCGTGTGATTTAATATATTTTGTTTTGAGTTGATAAACCAATGCTTGTCATTTCCCTCGTACATACGGAGAGTCATTGAGTCATGCAATTGACTATAGCCTATCGGCATAGATTAATCCAGACGACTCCATTCACTATTGCTATGACGACAATGGCATGGTCAAAGCACGAATTTTGATAGTAAAATTCAGTACCTGGTAAGTATTGTTCGGATATAAGTCTTTAAGTGCTAAAATGGCAATGCTAGTTAAGTATGTTTAACCTTAACATATGTCACAAACCAGGCAAGAGCTTTCGAAAATAGATCACTAAAAAACCAAACAGCTAAAAAATCACTCATTTTGAACACTTAGTCTTGAGGGTCTTGCTTATTTGTTAGCGATTTCCTATATTTACCTTTGAGCATAGCTTAGAACGATATAAGCGATTTTCTTAACGGTTTTATGACAGTTTTTTAACAGACAGTGCAAATGGTACAGGATACCTACCACCCCTGGCAAGAAACCCGTGGTATGATGGCGAGTGTGAGCAGAAAAAGGCAGCAACCGACGAGGCGCGCCAAAAGGCGCTGCAGAGGAAAACCAGGGCAGCGCAAGAAGAGTACCGAGCCAGAAGAAGGGAGGAGAAAAAACTACTGCGACAAAAGAAAAGAATCTTCGCAACCTCCCAGCTCAAGGATATCGAGGAGTCTAGGGATAAACATAAAATACGAGCCTTTTACAAGAAAGCCAAAGGCCTTGCAGGAGGCTTCAAAAAGGGCACCCAGCAGCTGCTTAACTAGCATGACCATGAGAGAGTGGTAGGGACCGAGGAAATCCCAACTCCAGCCGCTGAAGTAGTTCTCCCACCCAGTATCGAAGAAGTCGGCACAGCTATTCAGAAGCTGAAGAACAACAAGGCCGCAGGCTCAGATGGCTTGCCATCAGAGCTCAACAAGGCTGGCGGCGATGTTCTGGTAGGGAGCATGAGATGAAAGCATGCCCGACGACTGGAATACCAGCTCTATATGCCCCATCCACAAAAAAGGCGACCTCTTGCCAGAACTATAGAGGTTTATCCCTGCTCAATGTCGCATACAAGATCCTGTCCAGAGAATTGTGTGAACGTCTAAAACCATTTTGCACCGCAATAATCGGCAGCTACTAGTGCGGCTTCCGGCCCGGCAAATCAACTATAGACCAAATTTTCACACTTCGACAAATCCTGGAAAAGACCAACGAGTTTCGAATCGATACACATCATCTTTTCATCGATTTCAAAGCCGCATACGACAGCATTCATCGTGAAGCACTGTTTGGGGCGATGGCCGAATTCGGGATCCCGGTAAAACTGATCCAGTTGTGTCGCGCCACGCTAAAAAACACGCGATGCACCGTGCAACTCGGTTCTAGGACCGAAACATGCACCGGATTTCGGCAAGGAGATGCGCTGTCATGTGACTTCTTCAACCTGGTGCTGGAGCAGATAATGCGACGGGCAAGCGTCAACAGGGAAGGCACTATCTTTTACAAGTCCATCCAGCTGATAGGAAACGCGGATGATATCGACATCATCGCGTGTTCTCGCCCTGGCATTGTGGAAGCATTCACGGCTATTGAAGAACAGGCGAAACGAGTTGGTCTTAAGATCAATGAGGATAAAACGAAATACATGCTGTCAAGCAAAAACCAATCCATCGCTCACCACCTGGGACAAAACATAACAATTGACAGCTACAATTCCACAAATGACACCACAGTGGAGATCCGGCGTAGAATCGCCCTTGGCAACCGCTGCTACTTCGGCTTGTCCAAACAACTGGGGTCAAAACTCCTCACTCGAAAGACCAAAGTCATGCTTTACAAAACGCTCATTCTGCCAGTCTTTGCTGTACGGAGCCGAAAGCTGGACGATAAGCAGGACAGCGGAGCTGATTTTGGGTTCTTTCGAAAGAAAAATTCTGCGCCGGATATTTGGTCCTGTCTGTGAGGAAGGTGAATGGAGAAGAAGACACAACCGCGAACTCTACGAGCTGTACCAAGATGTGGATGTAGTCCGGAAGGCAAAGGTTCCGTCGACTACACTGGCTCGGCCACATCGAGCGCATGGACATCAACGCTCCAGCTAAGAGGATCTTCGACTCCGAGCCTCCTGATTCGAGAAGAAGAGGAAGACCGAACCTCCGGTATAAGGACCAAGTAATCGCGGATATAAGACATCTTGGTCTTGACAACTGGAAGCAGCGTGCCCGGGACCGTCAAGGATGGAAGGCAGCTATAGCTCAGGCTCAGATCCTCCATGGATCGCAGGCCTGATAAGTAAGTAAGTAATTAAGTAAGCAATAAAGCGTTAAGTGTTAAAAAGGTTGTAATAAAGGTGAAGCGCCCAGATAATTGATCTAAGATGGAATAATAAAGTGTATGTTGAACAAACAAGTAAACAGTTGTAGTTTATCACAACCCAGTGGACGGACCCTATTCTGGACTATTGGTTTTCGTAACAATGAGGCAAGCTCATTCAATAAGTGTCACTATAAGTGTTGCAATTTGCCAGCTACACCGGATTGTCTTCATCGTCTCGGGTGCAATTGTCACTTATGCATAAAATGTTTCCGCCTTAGATTCAGAAAGGTTTCGGCCTCGTTTAAGGTTTTTGACCAACTTGCTGGAAGTGCTAATGGAGTTGTTAATTAAGACAGATTTAAAGTATCTACAAGAACGAAATGAGAAAGTTCCTTGGATCACGAAATTTCTTCAACAATCCCCTGTAAAAGTTGAGAAGTCACACGCCGCCCTAAAGTGTAGACTAAAGACAGCAAAATGACATTCCAAAGAATTTCAGGTTAATAATAAATTGTATATTTTTGTCGATGCTTCAACACACATGGCAAGCATCACCTCCAAATCTTTCGATTGTCCCTTATCACGAAACTTCGTCAACCGTGCTTATGTGAGTATTACAACCTAAGGATTCGTGTTCAGCACCGCCCATGAAATCGTGCAAGAAAGTGATTTATTAAAGTTTAGATAACACAACTTACTACAGGGAAAACTCCCCTACATATAGAAGTTTTGCTACAAGGTCCATGCGATTGAGCGAAAATGTTTTCACATTTTAATCCGAAACTAGTCCACGGTCGTCTTCAAGAATTCGCCAAAAATCCCTATTACGAAATGAAACACCAAAGATCACAGTGCGACAACCCACTACGGGCACTTTACGCAACAGGATACGAGTGCTCACCCACCTGTGCCTACGCTCAAAAATATCTATTAATTCCAAGACAAATGTCACGCATGTGACGCATGTACATTCGTACATACGAGCACGTACATGATGTAGAAATTCAATTGGGCATCCTCGAGGAAATATGATTCCACCCAATTCGTCCTACGCGAAACTCAAATGTATGATGCCCGACTGTTGAAAAATCATCATTTGTGCTTAGGGGCTCACCAAGATTTTAGAAAATCAAAGGAACAAGCAAAATCCAAGAGAAATCCTGACGGTAGTATGTAGGAAAGCTAGAGAAAAATACTTTCTCTTATTCTCTCTTTCGTGCTGCTCGTTTGCTATGCCCTTAAAGCCTAGTGCTAAGTTCATCGGAAGCAGGAGTAAGAGCAGAAGCAGAAGCAGGAGCAGGAGCAGGAGTCAGAGCTCAGCACATGACAAGGGAGAGAGCCAAAGCAAAACATTTATTTCATCTACTTTTGCTGCGTGTAAAATAAGAACTATTTGGAGCTAAAAATAAACCAGGACATCAAAAGGAAAAGGAGGAGGCGTGTTGTATGCAATAAAGGTGATGGTGCTGATGGTGGTACTGGTAGTGGTGGTAAAAGTCACCACCCTCGCAGAGTTTTTTCTTCGTCGTGCTATATCAATGTTTGTGCAAATACGAGTGTGTATTTGGTCGAATTAAGGAACTGCTTTGATAACCATTTTCTTTGGTTTCTGCTGCCATTTCCACGAAACGAATAATAGAGTAAAACCGTCCTGGTATCAATGAATTGCTCGCTCGGCAGGAGGCATTTACCATGTAAAGGACCATTAACCATTACGACGATGTCAAAGGCAAGTGCGAAATGGTGAAATGGCAAAATTGGGGCGCAGAGATCAAGTGGTTGATGGTTTGCTTTATTTTTTTTCTCTTCGAATGTGCTATTTCGCCGCGCCCAAAATATATGATACTATTAGGCAGGACATGATACGACACAGGACCGGATACGACAAATACGGAGGCAATTAAAAGGGAAGAAAAAGAAAAATTACGAAATTCTCTATAATATGGTTATATCGACTTAGACTGACCTAACTTTAAAGATGACACAATTTTTGCCTTCAAACAGTAGTCGCCTCGATTCCTTGTAGTCTGTATATCCTTTAAACATGTATCCGGTTGATGAGCATCGTGTGTGTGTTAATGATTTTGTTGATAAGCAGACTGCCTGGTCGACTGGTCCATATACATACGTATGTATGGGCGAGTAAGTGAACGTGCACGAGTGCTCCGGCAGGACGAAAGGAAAAAAATTTATATATTCTTATCCTTCGTGCTTAACTATTATTCACTTTCACTTTCTTCTTGTATCACTTTCACTTGTATTATTTCTTTTTTTTTTTATCTACCGAATCCAAAGGTATTTTTTAATACACCGTTTTCGGTTTCCGGTTCCGTTTTCGACTACAACTCTTCGAAATCATTGGAATTTAAAACACAGAACAGGATGGATTGGAAAGGGAAAATGAATTGTTTGCTAAAACATTATTGAAACTAGCCGTACTCCGTACCGAACGCTGTAAAATCGCTACCTCAACTGAATCGGCCTGCGTGAGAGAGAGCTTTGCTTACGAACTAGTTGGCCCGAGTTCACGGTAAAAGTGAGAAGGAAAAAGAGCCGAAAACCGAACATCATCATCCTCACATCTCCTATGCTAGAAAATAGTATTCGGAATACGTTCGACAGACGGCATGGAGAGCATTAATCAGTTTGAATGTGTGTGTGCGTGTCCTGTGGATTATTTGCACATGAATGAGTTACTCGGGGATGTCCTTATGGTCGTATTATAGCCGTTTCTCCACGAGAGTGTCAACTCGCGAATGGGGTCACGGGTATATACATATGTATGCACGTACATATGGATAACGGTAGCGACGTTAGGAAATCAATCTGTGAGATATTTTTCAAACGATTCGTGGCAAAGATACTTGTTTTTTGGTTGTCAATAAATTTATAGCGCGAATCGACGGTAATTTCCGTAACCGTCATGCGCCTATGTTTCCCCAGATTCAATCACAGGGATGTTATTGGTGTTTTTTAATGTATTACACTTGCGGTCATAAGAACCGCACCACATCGCAATTGTTTTAAGAATCGCTTATAACAATGATTACCCTTTCCTATAAAGACCTCGTAGGGGTAGCATCCATCCGACAAATGCTGGTCTGCTAAAAAGCGAGAAGAGCCAGCGCAGACGAACACCTTTGCGGCACTGTTAGTAAGTGCCATCCCCACCTCCTCTTGGTGCCATCCGGGTGCGGGCGAGCAGCACTCCAAGAAATGCTATGGGATGGACCGGGGTAAAAAGAAATGAAAGACTATGACATATACTACGGACATATACTACAAGGAGAACAAATAACACCTAATTGGATGTGGATTTGTTGTTCGAGGTGGACTTAGGCTAAAAGTCCTTAGCCTTTGGCATGTGGGCGCACGCCTCATAACAATTTGCGTCAAAGCTTTCTTCGGGAACATCATCTTGATATGCATTCACGCCCCCACAGAAGAAAAAGTCAAAAATTACTTCTATGATTACTTCTATGACTTCTAAAGGGGACATCTTTGAACCAGTCATAGGAATGGATGGCCTACACGACACCACGTCCGACAACGCGTTCAGGCAAATAAACTTCGTGACGCACAATATCCATAAGGGGACCTGGCCGTCTCCTGATCAATTATCTGTTAATCAAATCGACCATATTGCGATCGACGCCAGACACTCCTCCAGCATCTTGGAAGTCCGAATCTTTCATGGAGCCAATGTTGACTCAAATTATTACATTGTTGCGGAGTCGAGTAGGACAAGTAAAATTTGACGTCGGGAAGCTGCAATCATAAGAGACCGCCAGGACCTGCAAGAGCCGACGCAAATTACACAAATCATAGAACAGCATCGTAGACGTTGTCAGAGCGCCATCAAGGGTGCTGCATCTGATGTATTAAGTTTCCAGACACCACCTAGGAGAGACCCTTGGTTTGATGACGAGTGCAGGCAGGTACATGCAGAAAAACAGAATGCATATATGGCTCGTGAGCCCTATGAGCGGAAGAGAAAGGAGGAGCAAGGAAAAAGAAAGAACACGAGAAGCGCACGATGGAAAAGATGAAGAGATGTTATCGCAGGAACGACGTTCGAAAGTTTTACCAAAGAGTAAAATGAACATGCCGTGGTTATAGAGTCCGAGCGGAAGCCTACAGGGATGATCACGGACACCTCATAGTTAAATCACAGTCGATTCTGAGAATGTGGAAAGACTATTTCTGCGGACTGTATAACGGCGGTCAAGATACCACTATCAGGCAGAACGCACCATTCATACTGGACGAAGTTGAGATTGAGAATATGCTTAACGTGGGCACCTGCCTTTAAGGCCTAATCCCACGGTGGGCCTACCCACAATCGGGACCAAGACAAGCATTGGTCGTTGCCCCATAGTAGTGAACTACTGATGATTCAATTAGTGATCATGTTCGGGGCATGTTCACCGTCTTTGATGAACGCCAACTATATGAGAATAAGTATCCTTAACATCGCGTATGATATTTTCTCTGCCGTGCTGTATGAATGCCTTAAACCATTCGTGGACAATTTGGTAGGTTCCTATCAATGTGGCTTCAAGCCAAGAAAACTCACGACAGACCACGTATTCACATTGCGGCAGATCTTGGAGAAGAGCCATGGACTTCAGGTCGACAAACACCACCTTTTCGTCGATTTGAAACTGAACTGTTCTTGCAATGACACACATTTTACCTCGCCACTGAAAGCTATCAAGCCCCGATACCAATTGACTATGACAATGCCTTTGGGTGCAATGGAGCTTTGATATTGTGGGAATTTGGCTTATTTGGAAAGCTCTTCAACCGAAAAATGTGCGTTACCCCTGACAATGATTTTAGATCCATTTCCAAATGCCCCAGAACCCCCCACAAACGGGTTGCGATTACCTTGGTGATATTGGCGTTTATATATTAACTGATTCTTATGCGGAAAGTTACCCATACCAAACAAAGTAAAATCACTTAACACGGAAGCTGCCCGATCAGCAACCCTCGAATTTTGACCGTGAATATTTCTCAGTTCGCAAAAATTCTGTCGATCCTTACGCCGTGGAGGAACGCCGTGAAATGGCATTGGTGCTATCGGGATCCGAACTCGCTCATCGTGCGTCAGAGTCCAAAACACTAACCACTGCGCCACGGCACGTTAACATGGGTTACATAGCTCTAAAGTGGAGGAAGGGCAACTTGATCTTACTTCGAAAAGCTGGAGAATATAGTCAGATATTGAAATCATACTGTTTTATCAGGCTAGTAGGTCCTAGATTACAGCTGAATGTCAGAGAATTCTAGAGATTTCTGAAGGGGAACGTCTGCGTGCGACTATTCGGGAAAGTGAACCGTGGGCAATCGGTAATCAAGCCATCAAGCGAGATGTAGAGACAAAGTGTGTAATAAAGGTGAAGCGCCCAGATAAATGATTGGTTGCGATCTGTAGCAAACTGTCCACACACACGACGATCTGTTTGAATCGCAACCGATCCATTCAAAGCGTGTCTGTGGGCCGCTTTATGGAATGATGAATGCCCTTGGTAGGTACAAACATGTACTCATTTGTGCTCCTCACTTTATGTTTCCTGCCTGAGCGCACGTGTCATTAACTCCTATGACAAGTTTCAACCTGTTCTTTCAAGTAGTTTGTGTTTGCAGTAGAGACTGGGGTGTTTCAGATTAAAGTGAATATCGCGCGGTCATAAAATCTTTCATTTTGGATTGATTGACTCCTAAGGAAATTCATTCAAAGTTGACAAACGTTTACGGGGGCTCTGTTCCTTTAACGTCAACCGTTAAAAAGTGGAAAGCTGAATTTAAACGTGGTTGCACATTCCTCGAAGATGACCCGAACCGCGGCAAACTATGGCAAAAAACCGCAGCCACACCCAAATAGTGCATGAGGCGAGTGAAGGTGAGGTAGCTGAGATAATCAAAAGAGAAGGTGCAAAACAACTTGCACAAACAATAAAGGATACGAAAGCCCTGCAGTGAGTGGAAGCCGTTGGTTGAGCGCCACAGAAGGTGAAGTCAATCGCATATACCGAAAAGGTCATGGCCAGCGTGTTCTGGGATACAAAAGGGAACCTGTTACAGGAGTATATCACAGAGGCTGTCTGGTAGCACTACAGTGGACGTCTGCACTGCAAAGACAGTTTGTTGGTAGTACTGCAGAGGCTGCTAGGTAGTAGTGCTGCAAAGGCTTCCTAGCGTTAGTACTGCAGAAGCTATCTGATGGTACTGACGGGGCTGTCTGGTGGTAGCTCTGCAGAAACAATCTGTCCGCTGGTAGAACTACAGAGGTTGTCTGGT
Organism: Eumerus sabulonum; assembly: GCA_951905685.1. Taxonomy (NCBI): domain Eukaryota; kingdom Metazoa; phylum Arthropoda; class Insecta; order Diptera; family Syrphidae; genus Eumerus; species Eumerus sabulonum. The sequence continues at coordinate 103,964,467 of OX645063.1, forward strand.
AGTACTACAAAGGCTGTCTGGTAGTACTGCAGAGACTGTCTGGTGGTAGTACTGCAGGGACTGTCTGGTGTTAGTACTGCAGAGGCTGTCTGTAGTACTGCAGATGCTATCTGGTAGTACTGCAGAGGCTGCGTGGCGGTAGTACTGTAGAGGCTGCCTGGTAGTACTGCAGAGGCTGCCTGGTAGCTCTGCAGAGGCTGTCTGGTGGTAGTACTGCAAGGTTCAAGGGTCTTACTCTTATTATGTTTTTCACGCAACCTGGATGGAGTGCAGACGGTTTGGGTTCTCCAGGTGTGGTTGTCCCAGATAGGATTTGAAAGGAGCTCCACTGAATGTTCACGTTGGTTGTAGTTCTCAGCAAATGTTCCATGCCATTATGGTGTTATATTAGAATTGCGCAGCCAGAGTATGAGATTGAAATTAACATATACTGCGAGTGTTATGCCTTCATTAGTACTTTTGACTACCCCCCCTTCACAACAGTAGAGGTATTGTTTTTTGGCTATGAACAGACTTTGAACTATGGAGCTTACCACTGCGTCTCGGTCATCCCCTGGTGAAAGTATTGCCTTGTAGTAGTACTGCAGAGGCTGTCTGGTGGTAGTATTGCTGAGGGTATTGTGGAATACCCTTGGGTGAGAGCACCGTGGCGCAGTGGGTAGTGTGTTGGCCTCTGACGCCGATGACACGGGATCGAATCCCGACACAGCCATGTCATCGAACGTGTTTTTCACGGTGTTTCTCCTCAGCGGGGTTCTGAGAAAACCCCCTGTAGTAAAATTGTCATGAAAAGCTTGTCGAACTTCGCCGTTCGGAACCGGCAATAAACTGTAGGTCCCTTTCACCTATGGGAAAATGAAATCACACACAGCATGGGTGATTGAGAGAAGCTCGGCTCAGGTTCTTCATGAACTGTAACGCCAACATACATACATACATTGTGGAAAACTTACTTACTTACTTAGGTGGCGCTACAGTCCGTGGTGAACCTGGGCCTCAACCAACAATCGTCTCCAGCTGGGACGGTCTTTGGCCAGCCGTTTCCAGCGCCGCACGCCCAGTTGGTTAAGGTCCCCTTCCACCTGCGTGCGCCACCGTTGATGCGGCCGTCCTCTGCCGCGTCTTCCTTCCGAGGTGAATTCGAACTCTTCGGGTCGGAATTGTATTTTCCATCCGCTCTACATGGCCTAGCCACTTTCGACGCTTTATCCGTAGACGTCGTACCAGGCCGATGTCGCTGCACAACCCGTACAGTTCTTAGTTAAATCTTCTCCTACACACACCGTTTGAACAAACGGGACCGTAGATAGTGTGCAGAATGTTCCTCTCGAAACGACCAAGGGCATCTTCATCCGCTTTTGTTAAGGTCCAAGCCTCTGCGCCGTAAAGGGGGACTGGGATGATCAAGGTCTTATATAGTGTCATCTAGGTTTTCCGAGAGAGGGCTCTACTTCTTAATTGCCTCTTGAGTCCAAAGAAACAGCGGTTGGCAAGAGTGATTCTGCGTTTCATCTCAGCGCTGGTGTTGTTGTCGCCGGTCATCAGTGAGCCAAGGTAGACGAATTCCTTGACCACTTCACGGTTATATCCGCCCATGGTGACGTTCTGGCCAATACGTCGGTGTTGACCGTCTCGTGGTATAGCTCGTCTCTATACACGCTGTCATACGAGACCTTGAAGTCGACAAAAAGGTGGTGAATCTTCTCCAAGATCTGCCGTAGCGTAAATATTTGGTTTATTGTAGATTTACCTGGCCACACTGATAAGTGCCCACCAGGTTATCCACAAACGGTTTCAGGTGTTCACACAATACGGCAGAGAAGATCTTATATGCGATGTTAAAGAGACTTATTCCCCTATAGTTGGTGCAGTTATAGGGGTCTCCTTTCTTATGGACCGGGTAAACGATGCTGAGATTCCATTCGTCGGGCATGCTTTCCTCCGACCATACCTTGCAAATGAGATGAGATATTATCCACCTTACCAGCTCATCGCCAGCCGTCTGCGCCCACTGCTTTATTAGACTTAAGTCTTGATATCGTTATTTTGACTTCGTCTAGGTCGGGTGGGCGGAATTCTCTTACATCATCATCCATTACGAACGGATCATTCTGCCTGACAGCGGTATCTGGTCTGTCATCACCGTTATACAGTCTGCAGAAGTGGTCTTTCCAAATCCTCAGCATCGACTGTGACTCTACTACCAGTTCTCCATTTTCATCCCTGCAGGCCGCCGCTCTGGCTTTGTATCCATGTAGCCATGGCATGTTTGATTTATTGTGAAACTTCCGGGCGTCATTTCTGCGGACGCATCTCTCCATCTCTTCGATTCCCCGCTTTCCGTGCTCTCTCTTCTTTCTTCTGAGAAGTGTGTATTCCTCTCTTCTCTTCTGCTCATAGATTTCGCGAGCAGCTCTCGTCCGTCGTTGCAGCCTGGCTTTATAGCCTTTTGTTTTTCTGCATATGCTTGTTCGCATTGTTCTTCGAACCAGGGGTTTCTAGGTGGTAGCGGTTTGAAGCCCAGCACCTCTGAGGGAGCGTTTCTGACGGCACTCTGGCAATGTGCCCATTCCTGCTCTGTTGCTTGTGCTGCTGTGGGCGGATTTTGAGAGAGCTTGGAGGAGACACGATCGGCAAAAATTCTGGCAGTCTCTTGCGATTGCAGCTTTCTGACGTCAAACTTACGTTGTGCTTCTATTCTGCTAAGCATTCTTGGTATCCTCATTCGTACCTTGGCTACAACAAGGTAGTGATCCGAGTCGATGTTGGCTTCTCGGAAGTTTCGTACGTCGAGAATACTGGAAGAGTGTCTGGCGTCGATCGCGATGTGATCAATCTGGTTGGTGGTCGATTGATCAAAAGACCGTCAGGTACCCTCGTGGCTGTTGAGATGCGGGAATCGTGTGTTTGCTACAAGGAGGTTGCACCCCGTTAGGAAATCGATTAGCCTAAGTCCGCTGTCGTAAAGGTGTTATGGAGGCTATGCTTTCCTATGATCGACTCAAATATGTATGTATGTCCCCTTTGCCCAGTTTTGCTTTAAAATCTCCTAAAACTATTTTTGTGTCGTAGCTGGGACATTGTGCATAGGTTCTGTCTAGGAGATAGTAGAATTCTCCTTTGAGTCGATCGTCCTTTTCTTTCGTTGGAGCGTGAGCGCATATTAGGCTAATGTTTCGAAACTTAGCTTTGATGCGGATTGTTATGAGGCGTTCGCTTACATCTCGGAAGCTTAAGACTTTTTGTCAGTCTTCCTCGAATAACGAATCCGCACCGAATAGGCACTGTTTGTTCTCCTTGTAGCAGTTCCCGTAGTAGATGTCGCTGTTTTTCATCCGTCTTTTGCCTGGTCCATCCCATCGCACTTCTTGGAGTGCGGTTATATCTGCTTTATAGCTGTTGAGGGTTTGTTCCAATTGATCGCCTGCACCCGGTCTGTTAAGGGACCTCACATTCCAGGTGCAGACTCTCAAGTCCATAAGTCGTTTACGTGGGTCGTCAGCTTTGTATCCGTCCGTATCCGAGGCTTGTGGTTGTTTCGGAACAAGTGGGTTTCTACGTGATAGGAGATGTTACCCCTAAGCACAACACCCAACCTGGAGGGCCAGGCTTCTCTTTCCCCAGGAACAAGGGGTTGGGTCGCAGCACACATTGGTTCACTACCTGGCGGGTGCCAGGGTAGCTATGCGTGGCCGAGGCTGTGTGTCAACTTGGATTGAGCAGGGACAGAGATCGAAGTTTGTGGAATACAACTAGAAAAATATACATCGAGCAAAGTGTGGTGACGGCACCACATAAAGTCTAGCTATGACGGATCTAGGTTTAGTTAGAGCTATCCAACGCTATGCAGCGCAGTTTTCTATGACCGCATGTTGCTGCACAACAATAACACAACACCCACCGATGATGAGCAGCAGGGAAAACATGGATGGCAGTGGCATGGCGAATCAACCCCCAAAAAACTAATGGGACGCACATGCCCACTTCCATCCATGTAGTCCACACCAACTAAAAATTAACAAATGCACATAACAAATTAACTTAAATTAACATTACGCACATAACAACATAATTCACAAATCACAAAAGAAAACACCAAACACGGAGAAAACTTCACAAATCACAGACGTCAACGCACACCAGACTGTCATACTGCCACCCATCCACAATTCAACATGGCCGTCGAGCAGCCCAGCCACGAACCAGCATGGCCGCCCTAGCGAAAGCTCAACGATCTGCAACGCTGCCAGCAGGGAAGTTGCAGCAACATTTAGTTTATATCGAGCCACTAGGGATCGGGTCTTCTACCCAATCCACTCAATTCCATGCTATGTACACACACACAACCACTGTATACATAAAAAAGCTGCCAAGCAGCTGACCAAGTTCTTCACTTGGTACCATTAAAATCACTATTAAATAAACCCTCAAACGAAGAGGACGTTATAACGAAGTGAACAAGTGCCTTTTTTTATACAAATCCATTTTATCTGTGCGGCATACGACCGTACACCGCAAGTGTATGCTTTATTACACAGTATATCGTATTTAACAGCTTTCTTCAATACTCGATCGAGCTTACATCTAGTAAATATATTCGTAGTCGAAGTAAACGTAAATAATAGTCATCAACTACTACAGTAAAGTAGAAAAATAATTAACTGTTCTTTGAATTATCTAACAGATAAATAATAGTACGTTGGGGACGTTGAGAGACGCTGATCACATTTGTTTCGCTTTACCTCCATCCTATCGCCACGCGACGAGTGACGATCAGAACGTCGGATGATTGCGGATGAAGAACACGTCATGCTCTTTGTCGATCCATTTGATTAGTTTATCGACGTATTTGATAACCAGACCCTTATCGACCATTGGCTCGAATACGGCATATAACTCGGATGCCGCTGTCACCCATGCCAGCACGACTTCCTTCTCCTTAACCTCGTAGATCAGTTTCAACGGTCGACTGCTGTTGTGGATGCGATTTTGTAAATCACAATAAATAGCTTCTAGACGCTCGAATTCGGGTAATGTGGTATATGGCGGATTTATTTCGGAGCACAACAGCTGATGTGATGACGATTTTGGTTTGTAGAGGAAATGTCGTAGCTCGGGTATACCGATTGCTGTCAAATTGATTTTGTTATCTAGTAGCCGTGGGATTTTGTTGATCTGTTCGCTTATGGCTTCCAGACAATGCGTGCGACGGAGTTTCTCTGTGATTTTCTTCTTCGCATCGGAGAGAGTGAAGAAAACATCACGATCGACGGAGAGGAGCAGTAGGCATGCTTGGCAATCGTCTGATAGGTAGGAGACGTGTGCATGCAAATAGCCATTCATGTCGAATTTAGGTAGGCAAATTGGCATCCAATTCTCTACGGTTTTGAAGCTCTCTGAGCACTCGATCAAGTTAAAAATTAGTCTGAAAGTAGAGAACAGTGAGGCTAGTCCATTGAGGGCGGGAAACTAAGTGGTTACCTCAGGTCAGCAGGATGAATGGAGTACTTCTTCATTCGAACGAGAGCAATCAGTTTGTTATTAGCTATTAACACAGCAAAGACAAGATTCTTGATCTTGGAGCAGTTGCTTTGGATAGCGCTTGTGATGTTGGATCGCACGGTGGTCGGTAGGGGCATCACTCGGATCGTGTTGGTTAGAAACGTAAAGACGTTGTTAGTAACTGAAATTAATGGATGCGCACAATTAGGACTCAAATCGAATAATACCGACTCAGTCGATTACTTTTCTTATTACTGCTGTCGTTGGCCAACAGGTGATAGATCAGCCGTTCGCTACCAGCCAGCAATCGCCGGAGATCAAAGTTTTTCCGTTTCTCGAAGATCTTCGTCATGTGGGAGTACGTCAGCGTGGAGAGTATTTGATTATACACGTCACTGCGACGAAAAACACACGAATTAGAGCGACTAGATACTGATTTCAAAAGAAAACTACTCACGTTAGTTGCATTTGAAGCTGCTGAACGCTCATGTTACTCCGCGATGCTGCCACAAGTATTAGTGAGTTTCGAACGAGAAACACAAACTTAATTCCCTCCGCGTGAATGGATGTGATCGCATCCTGTCCACACTGCACGAAGCTCACTAACGCTTGTATCACACCGAACAACGTTGCCAGTTTATCCTCTGTACCATGCAGAGAATAAATCGGTTTACCCGCCTCACTCAATATGAAGATGTGTTTCTTGTGTGACAACCACTCCTTGTCGTGTAGATAATCAATTTCCTCGTCCAGCGGAACAGAATTGGAGGACGTAGCCAAACTTAGGTTGTCCTGTGAGCCCTCATGCTCCTTGCTCTTATCACTTGAGAACGAATCGGATTTCTTTACGTTTCCATTTGACTTTAGCTCGTTCTCCGTCGACGTCAATTCGGCCTGAATGTCCTGGATAATACTATGTTTGTTGTCGTCCTGTTCCTGAAAGTAATCTGAGCCTTCTGCGTCCGCAAACTCTTCCACTACAGTGTTGCTACTTGTTTCTCCCTCGGAATCCATGGCTATGGATGGTGAAGGCCGATGACATAAGACAGTTATTGCACTATGCACTATTCGAATCGAAGCGTATTGATGTTTTGGATTAATTTCGCATTGCAGGTCGAGGGAGGAAATGTTTTGTTCAGCTCGATTGGTTGAGAGAATTTTGCTTTTTTTCAACGTAAACTGTGTGTCAAGCGATGACAAGCAGCTGACAGTTACTGCGGGAGATCTGTTCGATTAGAGATAAATGGAGAGATCAGTGTGGAAGCTGGCAGTGATAAATGTAGCATTTCTGGTAAGTGTTTAGATGATAGAGCTTTCACTCAAGATCATCACCCTGGGCGTCAAAAATTTACTTCCTTGCCACCTGTCGAGGTGGAAAAAAATACACAGTTTTTCCAACTCGCTTTAGGAGATAACGTCGTCTTGCCCCCAATAATCAAGATTTTTTGTATTGTATTGGGGCCATGAGAACAACCCCCACAGCAGCACTAGAAGTCATCACAGACCTGCCACCTCTTCATCTCCAACTGAAGAAAGAAGCAATGGTCTTCGCCCACAGGATGATCGTGGAGGATGACTCTAACCGTAGGCTCTTTCACCCTGATATCCTTACAGAAATAAGCAGGCATGAAATCCTAAAGATATCTCTTACAGACAACTGTATCCCCAGATATAACTTCAGCCAAAACTACAGGGTCACATTCCCTAACCGACAAAACTGGGAACAGGATAGACGCTCCTTCAACCGTGGATCCTACGTGTGGTACACAGATGGCTCCAAAACGGACGAAGGCGTTGGGGCTGGAGTATACGGAGCAAATACAGGCACATGCATATTTGCTATGGAACTCTGCCTCAGAGAAAATACATTCTCTCTGACAGCAAGGCTGCACTTCTGGCCCTAAAGAGCTATGAAATCACCTCCAAACTGGTATGGGACCGCCATACAGCTACTTCACCAGCTGGCCAGCACAAACTGAGTTCATCTCATTTGGATATCTGGACACAGCGGTCATACAGGCAACGAAAAGGCGGACCTACTAGCAAGGAAAGGCTCTGCATCACCATTTATGATGCCACGGCCTTTCTGCGGCATACCCACTAGCACCACCAAATGCTGCATAAACAATTGGTTAAGGAACACGACGGATCACTACTGGTCACAAACGAAAGGTAGCAGACAAGCCAAGCTGTTCCTCCCAACTACATCCCTCAAAAGAACGAAAGAACTTCTCATGCTTTCGAGGAGTCAGATTCGTTTAATCACAGGTTTCCTTACTGGACACTGCCCAGTTAATAAACACCTCAAAACAATGGGCATCATACAAGATGACACTTGCCGGATGTGTAATGAAGACGAGGAAACAGCAGAGCACATACTATGCCACTGTAACTGCCTGGTCAGTACATGTCATCGTCACCTAGGCAAGTATTATCTTGAAGCAGAAGAAATTGCTGCCAGCTCACTCAAAAGCATACTAAGTTTTATCACGGACTCAGGTTTTCTGAATGAACTGTAAGTGGGGGACATCACAATAGGCCCAATCGTGGCCGCAGTGATCAGGCGACTCTGTCCCACCCCCTAAGCCCTATCTATCTATCTATTGTATGTCAGACGCATCATCACCATTTGTCATCACTTAATCTCTAAACTTTTTCCCACGTATGAATGGTATCGATCTGATCCCCGAAAAATCTGCCAAATATCTTGGCAAAATTCTAGACTCCAAGCTTATCTGGAAGGACAACATTGTTGAAAGGACATAAAAAGCCTACGTGGAACTATATTCGTGCAGAGTAGCTTTTGGAAAGACATGGGGCCTCAGACCGTCCACACCAACGGCGTCTCTTGAAACCTTGAAACAATGCTGAACCTTACACCCCTGGACATATACTGCGAAAGATTCGCAGGAGTCCTCATGGCGCCGCATCAGTCTTGAATCGATGGGCCATCTTGAGATTCAAAACCGAAACGGACTATATCACCCGACTTCCTTCCTATCAGAATTCCTTCCAAGGAAGAATGGACCAGTGGTATAGTGCGCACGAGAAATGAACTAGCAATCTACACTGAAGGATCCAAAATGGATACCGGCACAGGGGTCGGGATCTATTTTGAATCTCGTGAAATACTACGCTCCTAGAGACTTGATGATCGCTACAGCGTTTTCCAAGCTAAGGTTTTCACAATTAAGCAGGCGGCAAACCTGATTCTTAGAGAAAATCTCTCAAGAAAAGTTAAGCCAGATAGCCATTAAGGCTCTGCAGGCAACATTGATAATATCCAAACTCGTCAAACTCTGCAAAGAGAGGCTGGAGGAGGCATCAGATGTCAATAAAGTGACCCTCTGCTGGGTACCAGGTCATGTGAATATTTCCAGAAATGAAAATGTTGACGAGCTAGCTAGAATAGGATCAGGCGCAAACTTCGCGCAGATCGCAACTGAAGCTAAAATGCAACTCAGTACACTCTAAAGAGATATAGAGGCGGAGCTAATAGTGAAGGCCAATAAGCGACGGTATCAATTAGATACATGCGCTACGGCAAGATTTATTTGGCCCGTCTAAGATAAGAAAAGGAAAAGTTCTGTAGTGGGAATATTCGATTGACAGTCGGTGCCCTCACTGGGCCCTGCATGTTATCCTACCATGCAGCCAGACTAGGCCAGCCCCACAATGACTTCCGCAGGGACGACGATAAAATTGAATCCGTTCATCACCTACTGTGTGAATGCCCATTACTAGCCCAAATAGAAACATGTCCCTTGCAAGTCACTTCCTTTCGGGATTAGAGAAGGCAAATAACATTGGGCTGCACAGAATACTTGAATTTCTATCTGCATTGAGAGCGGCGTGGCGCAGTATTAGTGTGTTGGCCTCTGACGTCGATGACACGGGATCAGATCCCGACATGTCATCGAACGTGTTTTTCACGGCGCTTCTCCTCAGCGGGGTACTGACATAAGCCCCTGTACATTATATATTTGTCAAGAAAGCTTCTCGAATCTCGCCGTTCGGAACCGGCAATAAACGGTAGGTCCCTTTCACCTATGGGAAAATAAAATCTCACACAACAATATGAAGGACCTAAGCCGAGAGAAGCTCGGCTTAGGTCCTTCATGGACCAACGGACATTTTTTTTTTTTTGGTTTCTATGGGTTAAACCTTAACTGGGCACAATGAACTTCTCGTAGTCTAAGTTGACCTTGACCTTGACCTTTCTTTAAAATGGCACCCATTTACCTAACCTAGTCTGTAAGCCGTCTCCGAACAATACCGCTGACTTTTTCCTTTTCACTCCTTCGAAAGCTTCTCTAATTGGCAGGATCTTTTGCCAATAGTTGGTTGAAGTCCCCTCCCACTTGCGCGCATCAGCTTAAATGTTACCGTTTTCGACCGCGTGGCCCATCAGGATTGGGTTCAAAGACTTTACGCGTCGGAGCTGGGGTATCCATGGGCTCTACATGACATAGCCATCTCAGGCGTTGAATTTTTCTCTCAAAAACGCCCAATGACCTCCTCATCTGCTTCCGATAAGGTCCATGTCTCTGTACCATAAGGCAGGACCGGGATGATAAAGGTCTTGTATATGGTTATTTTGGTTCTCCGAGGGCTCTACTTCTCGATTGCCTCCCGAACCCAAAAAAACAGCACTAGTGTGTAGTGGTTCGTGTCCTTTTTCGTTGACAGCATATATTTCATTTTGCTGACCATTTTAGCCGCTTCCGTCTCAATGCCCGTAAAGCCCACAATGACATCTCGCTGAGTTCGTAGTCATATCAATGTCATCGGCATGTGCAAGCGCTTGTTTTGACTTGAAAAAGATTGTGCTCCTCTTATTAACCAGTGAATTTTGCACGATCCTTTCGAGGACGATGCTGAAAAAGTTACAGGATAGCGTGTCGGTCTGCCCAAAACCTTTTTTAACATTAAAGGTCTCGGATAAGTCGCTTTCGAGCCTGATGGAGCAGTGGGAATTCCCATAATGTTATCCAGCACAATCTGACGAATTTGGCATATATGTATATGCGGCCTTAAAGTCGACAAACAGATGGTGGGTGTCTGGAACTCGTTGGTTTTTTCCAGGATCTGCCGCAGTGTGAATACTGGATCGATAGTGGACTTCCCGGGTCTGAAATCACACGAATATGGACCAAACAGTTTATTAACGAACGGTTTCAGGCGTTCACACAATGCAGCAGAGAAGATTTTATAAGCGATGTTCAGGAGACTTATACCTCTGTAATTGGCGTAGAGAAAGTGCCTCCTTTCTTGCGAATCGGGCCAACGACACTAAGATTCCATTCATCGGGCTTGGATTCCTCTGACCATATCTTAAGAACGAGTTGGTGCACACTGCCAACCAGGTTATCTCCAGCTGTCTTAAGGAATGGATAGGTGGTACTTCTGCTCCAGCGGCTTTGCTGGACTTTAATTTAGATAAAGCATTCCTAAATTCGTCCAGCTCAGGAGTGCGGAATTCAGTGGTATCTCTTACGATTGTATCATTGCGACGTTATATCCCGCTGCTCTTACTCGATTTTTCCTGACCAAGCATAGTCGTAGTTGTAACCTGGCTGCCACAAGATGTTGGCTCTTCGAAAGTTCGTACATCCAGAATATCGGATACGTGCCTGCCATCAATCCCAATTTGGTCAATCTGGTTGACGGTTGATTGATCCCGAGGCCGACAGGTCCCCTTGTGAAACGCGTACTAGCAACCTGAAGATGCCGCTCCGTTGCGAAGGCGACCATCCTAACTCCATTTTCGGACGTGGTGTTATGTAGCCTATGCTTGCCAATTCCCTATTAAAAGTGGTGTCCTTGCCCAGTTTCGTGTTGAAATCTCCTAGCAAGATTTTAACACCGTAATTGGAGCTTTGGGCGCCGTGGCGCAGTAGTTAGTGTTTTGGACTCTGACGCATGATAAGCAAGTTCGGATCCCGATAACACCAACACCATCGAATGTTTATTTCGCGGCGTTCCTCCTCGGCGGGGTACTGGCAAAACCTCCCGTAGTATAACTTGCCTTGAAAAAGCTTCTCGCAAGCCGTTCGAAATTGGCATTAAACTATAGGTCCCTTTCACCTGTGCGAAAAATAAATCACACACAACATGGGTGATTGAGGAGAGGGACCAGAGCCCTTCATGGGCTGTAACGCCACGAAAAGAAGAAGTTGGAACCTTGGCGTATATTCTATTTAGGAGATCGTAGAAGTCGTCTTTTGGGCGTCATCCTTTTTCCCAGTGATGCAGACTGTTATGAGACCTTCTCATAACCTTCTGCCGGGAGCTCAAGATTTTTTGTCTCACTCTACCACTAATAAAAAATCCGCATCCGAATAAGCGTTTCCTTTTACCCTTGGAGCAGTCGTCGCAGTAGATGTGGCAGATTTTCATCCGTCTATTGCCCGGTTATCCCATCGCTGTTCCTGGAGTGCCTTATAGCAGTCTAGGGACTTCAAAAGTTGGTCCCCAGGTGGGTGGCACCACGAGGAGGTGAAAATTGAAACAGAGCTGCTGGGTGTTCAGCTTCTACATGTAGTCACGTCGGATACACTGTCCCTACTAGGTCTTTATTAGTTGTTCGCCATCCCGCTGACTAAAGTGGAGAATTTTAAAAAATACAAGACAAGTTAACTGTCACGGCAAGTACTAATTGAGTATATTTTAACGAAAATTCTGAATTCCCCCGCCAATTATTCAAAAAGTGCTTCAAAAACATTTTTTTTCAATAACCATAAAGCAAATGAACACAAATTCTGAGACGTTGGCATCACTAGAAATGGATGAATTGCTTGACATTCTAGCAAATAAACAGAAATGTCAGAGCAAATAATGGCTTGGTGGGAATCGATCGAAATTTGCAAATTAAATCCGGATTTCGTGCATCTAGCTCCGCAATAATCATGTCCAAGACAATGTTCTACCAAAACAACCAGTTTGCGCGTGTAATGAACCTCAAATACAAGTCGAAATACAAACGTATCAAGCGGATTATCAAAAACTTAGTATTTGTAAGATGCACCAGCCTTCCCCCTTATAGATTCTAATTTCTGATATCGTTCTAGGAAAATGCCGCGCTATGTGACCAGATAGCTCAAATCCAAGAGGATATTATCGTCAGTAAGGAGGAACGCAGGTTTCTGCTCAAACGCTTGATACAACACGAGAAAGACATAGAACAAGCGCTCGCCCAAGAAGGCAACGTCACTGTAAACGGCGAGGCAGTTCCAGTTGTCCTACATGTCCCGGGAAAGCGTGGTCCAAAGAAAAAGGTCAAACCAGACGATGGTACTATCACGCCAAAGGTGAAATCAAATACAAATGGAAAAGTGGCCGGCAAGAAATCATCAGTAATTCAAAAGGTCCCCTACGACGCCCAAGGGAAACCAATATTTCCCATCAACCTGGGCGGTTTTGTTCTTCACTCACTCGGCGAGATAATTGCCGATAATACGAATTTCCACACCGACAACTGGATATACCCAGTTGGGTATGTGGCAACTCGCGTTTATTCGCACCCAAAGGAGCCGGAGCGAAAATGCATCTTCACCTGTAAGATACTCAACAATTCCGGCATGCCGCAATTCCAGATCATACCCGATGCTGAATTCGATCACGTTTTCTTCGGCGAATCGGCCAACATATGCCATTTGGGTCTGTTAGAGACAATCATTCGAGTTTCGGACATTGCCAACCTTCCACTACGTGCTCAAGGTGAACGCTTCTTCGGTCTGGGTAATCCGACCATCATGTCACTCCTTCAGTCTCAGTCCAATTTCAAGAAATTGCAAAACTTCAAAGGTTTTATCGTCGACGGAGGTTACGCGATCGAAGACAAGGATCCCACCTTGAGCTATGACGCGCTTCAGACTCTCATCACAATTTCTGCATATCACACTGTGCCCGAGGTTAAGGAAGAGCCCCCCGACGAGCTCCTGGAATAGAGTAAACGAATACAACAAATGATTCTTATTGTTCGTTTTATTTTTAAAGTAGAAAACATCCTCGATTACATCTATATTAAATGATAAATCTTAGAACTTAGAGAGTACGTTTGTTCTTTGCGTGACAATTTCGGAAAACAAAAAGGAAATTTGCAGGAGCAGGATGCCATTTATGCCAAAGCACTGCCATCAAGCTACGAACAAGAGTTTATGTACATAAAAAAGCGTAAGCAAGCGAGGTGTACAAGTCAGCTATCGATGTCTTTCTATTCCTTGACCTTGCTACCGCATTCGTAGATTATTTGAACGACCTGATGCATGACTACTGCTTCGACTGCTGCCACTGATGTTATGTTCGGCTCGGTCACGTAGAGCATTTCGGTTGTGCGCTAGACGAGTAACGTGTGCTGTATCTGTTGCGGGCTTGAGTGCACCCATGGTGCGATAGAACAACACGTTGGCGACGGCAATTACTAGTGAAAAGAGCCGAAGAGGTGTTTCACTGTAAGGGAGTAAAAGTTGTAAGTAGGTTGAGGCACTGCAGGTATGTTTATGACAATCGGACATAATCCGGCTTGGGATAGCCTGCTCGGGGCGCTATTTTCAATAAAAATAGCCTGTCCTCGCCGCAAAAAGGTCGTAAAATTGATAAAGAAAAGGAAAACTACTTACCATGCTCCAACGACCGGCTGGGCTTCAGTACCACTCAATATGAACAGCGGGAAGAACATCGAAAATATGCAGCTACTGCTTGGGAAAGAAAACTATAACCCATTAGCTCTCAACACAGATATTCGTCTACCCACCCAACCACAGTGGAATTAGTGCAACTCGTCATGAAAGCCAGCGGAAAACCAAAACCAAGAAAATAGGGCCAATTGCTCTCAATGTAATTGAGTCGCTTATGCAGCTCCCAGCCCATATTAAACCACTTATACTCGAACGAATACAGCGAGTACAGCAGACTTAAATGAATCACATTCAGCACCATTCCCACATAATTGAACGGCAGATATTTCAAAGCCATACTCTGAGACAGGAACAAGAATTGGACCAGCATACTGAAGAGAAAATCCGCCGCCAACTTGCTGTAATTCGATATCAATTGAGGACGTCCTTTACGGAATTTGAATGCCTCGTTCGCAATATCCTGAAACCATATGCTGTTGACTATTTTGCTCAGCAGGAAAATCGGCAACACCCATAGCATTTCGAAGAGGCCAGTCAGAAACCAACTCAGACGCTCCCAGACATGTTCCATATCATCGACGGCATCGCCATAGTACATCTGCAGTAACCGTTGCACGGTGGGAAGGAGGGCATAGTCAAAAATTAGAATACTAAGCCAAGCGAATCCTCCGTTCAAGGCGCAACATTTAATTATCTGCTTTGCCACCCTCATTTCACTGTAATCGATTATATCAGTCAGTCTCACACGTCGATCAATCTATCCAGCAAAACTCACTTTTTCCTTCGATCTACCGGAGCATTGGCTGCCCTCGGTCCGATTCGACGCTCCTCCTGTGCTGGTAAATTATGTTCCAAACCCTCGACAGCTTGTCTTCTAGGTTGTGCTGGATTTTCGTCAATACGATTCAGGTGGCTATCTATGCAAAAAAGCAATCCTATGCCCTTTACGCTATCGCAGGCTCCCTGTAACGCTGCGTACGAGATATTCTGCAAAGGAAAACATTTTTTTTTTATTTTTTCGTTGTCATTTACGATGCGCTGCTTAGACTACGCAGCAGTGGCCTTTGTTTACCCTTAACGTATCCATTTTTCGGGATACAACTAACGCCTTCTTAAGTCACAATCACACACACTTTTATTGTTTACTTGATTGTTTGTATAAATTGGGTGCTCATCTATCTACACAGTACGTTCCAAGACGGGAACTTAAACACGATTCGGGGACAGTCGAGAGATGAACTTTGCCTTGTTCGTTTCTGGGCTTGACGGAAGAGAAACATAGGCTACAAGCTGACATATGTATAGAGCATAATATTGACAGTTGACAAGTGAATTGCCAGCTGATTGTTGATGACAATACGCTTTCGCCGAGGAAGTGTGACGAAAGTAAGGGTGCTACAGGGTGGGAACGATGCTGCAGTTTGTATGTTTTATTGTTCTAAGTGCGCGATCTACCCTCCGGACAGAATGTACCCGACGACGTAAAGCATGTCTATGGATGACAAGGGACTAACAAAGGCCTCGTAGGGGTAGCATCTATCCGACGGATGCTGGCCTGCTAAAAAAGCGAGAAGAGCCACCGCAGTCGAACATCTTGCGGCACTGTTAGTAAGTCCCATCCCCACCTCCTCGTGGTGCCATCTGGAGATTTCCTATGAAAATTGCAGACGGGGAAAGGCGAATGGCGAGCGTCCTGCGCCAAAAAACAGGATTAGTCGGTTGGGCTACGGCCTAGTAAGCCGTAACCGTAAAAAAACCACAAGCTCCGAAACAACCACAAGTCTCGTATATGGATTGCAAAAAACGAAAAAAGGACAATGATCTTCAGCTTTGTACGTGGAATGCTAGGTACCTAAACAGGCCACGTGCAGCCGAACAACTTGCGGACTCCCTAGACCGCTATAAAGCGGGCATAACCGCCATCCAGGAAATGAGATGGAATGGACCGGGTATAAAGCGGATGAAAAACTGCGATATTTACTACGGTGACTGCTATAGGGAGAGAGGGCAACGATTGCTTGGATGCGGATTTGTTGTTCGATGTGGAGTAAGGCAAAAAGTCCTAAGCTTTCAGTATGTGAGCGAACGCCTAATAACAATCCGTATCAAGGCAACATTTTTTAACATCAGCCTGATCTGCGTCCACGCCCCCACGGAAGACACGGATGACTCCGCCAAAGATGAGTTATACGATCTCCTAGACAGAACGTATGCCCAATGTCCCAGCTATGACACTACATCCGATAACGGACACAGGCTGATTCATCTTGCTACGGGGCGAAATCTCCTTCTAGACAGTACGCGCTTCCCGCACCTCGATATACACAAAAGCACATAGCGGTCTTTTGATCAATCGACCCCAAACCAGAGTGATCACTTCGCGATCGACGTCAGACACTCCTCCACTATTCTTGATGTTCGAACCTTCCGACGGGCTAACATCGACCCGGACCACTATCTTGCAGTAACCAAGATGCGCCTACGGATATCACGAACGCAGCGGAGTAGAGTAAGAGTAAAAAGTTATGATGTCGGAAAGCTATTATCGCCAGAAACCGCTTGTGCTTTTACCGATCGCGTCTTCCTTAAGCTCTGCAATACACATTAACCCTCCACGCTATCAATAGAACAGCAGTGGATCCTTTGCAAACAAGCCCTGAAAAGTTCTGCATCCGAATTTTTGGGCTTCAAGGCTTCACCACGAAGAAACACCTGGGTCGAGGGCAGAAGGATTCACACAGCGACGCAGGATGCATCTAAAGCCTCGCTGCATAAAAAAACAAGAGTAGCTCGTGAGCTCTACGAGTTAAAAAGAAGGGAGAAGCAGAAGCTTCTCAGAAGAATGAGCACGAGAAGGGCGCGATTAAGGATTTGGGGAGGTGTCACTGCAGGCGTGATGTTCGAAAGTTTTATCAAACAGATGAAGCGAACATGCCAAGGTTATAAAGCCAGAACGGAAGCTTGCAGGGATGAGAACGGACACCTAGTAGTAAGATCGCAGTCGATAATGGGAATATGGAAAAGCCACTTCTGCAGACTGAATAACGGTGACGTTGCTCAATATACCGCTGTCAGGTAGAATGATCCATTTCTAATCGACGACGACCGCAGAGAATTCCGCCCCCCTGACCTCGACGAAGTTAAGATTGCCATATCGAAACCCAAGTCTAATAAAGCTGCTGGCGCAGACGGACTGTCTGCTGAGCTCTTCAAGGCAGCTGGAGATGACCTGGTTAGGAGCATGTTGGTGCAGTTATAGGGGTTATAGGGGTGTCCTTTCTTATGGACCGAGTAAACGATACTGGAATAACGTGGATAATTCCAGAACACCTGTCCAATGCACTCTACATGTTAATGGGGTCCCATTGAAGCAGGTGGAGAAGTTTAAATATCTCGGGGTCTTCTTCACGAGTGGTGGGAAGAGTAATACTGAGCTTTCCTTCAGGATTGGCCAAGCTGTGTCAATTTTGAAACAGCTTGTAAGATCTGTAATCAGGAAGACCGAGCTTAGTGTCGAGGCCAAGTTTCTCACTTACTTGCTTATCAGGCCAGCGATCCATGGAGGATTTGAGCCTGAGCTATAGCTGCCTTCCATCCTTGACGGTCCCGGGCACGCTGCTTCCAGTTGTCAAGACCAGGATGTCTTACATCCGCGATTACTTGGTCTTTATACCGGAGGTTCGGTCTTCCTCTTCTTCTCGAACCAGGAGGCTCGGAGTCGAAGACCCTCTTAGCTGGAGAGTTGATGTCCATGCGCTCGATGTGGCCGAGCCAGTGTAGTCGACGGATCCTTGCCTTCCGGACTACATCCACGTCTTGGTACAGCTCGTAGAGTTCGCGGTTGTGTCTTCTTCTCCATTCACCTTCCTCACAGACAGGACCAAATATCCGGCGCAGAATTTTTCTTTCGAAAGAACCCAAAATCAGCTCCGCTGTCCTGCTTATCGTCCAGCTTTCGGCTCCGTACAGCAAGACTGGCAGAATGAGCGTTTTATAAAGCATGACTTTGGTCTTTCGAGTGAGAAGTATTGACCCCAGTTGTTTGGACAAGCCGAAGTAGCAGCGGTTGCCAAGGGCGATTCTATGCCGGATCTCCACTGTGGTGTCATTTGTGGAATTTACGTTTGCCCCGAGGTAGACAAACTCCTTAACTACCTCGAAATCGTAGCTGTCAATTGTTATATCTTGTCCCAGGTGGTGAGCGACGGATTGGTTTTTGCTTGACAGCATGTATTTCGTTTTGTCCTCATTGATCTTAAGACCAATTCGTTCCGCCTGTTCTTCAATCGCCGTGAATGCTTCCACAATGCCACGGCGAGAACACGCGATGATGTCGATATCATCCGCGTTTCCTAGCAGCTGGATGGACTTGTAAAAGATAGTGCCTTCCCTGTTGACGCCTGCCCGTCGCACTATCTGCTCCAGCACCAGGTTGAAGAAGTCACATGACAGCGCATCTCCTTGCCGAAATCCGGCGCATGTTTTGAATGGTTCCGAGGTCCTAGAACCGAGTTGCACGGTGCATCACGTGTTTTTTAAGCGTGGCGCGACACAACTGGATCAGTTTTACCGGGATCCCGAATTCGGCCATCGCCCCAAACAGTTCTTCACGATGAATGCTGTCGTATGCGGCTTTGAAATCGATGAAAAGATGGTGTGTATCGATTCGAAACTCGTTGGTCTTTTCCAGGATTTGTCGAAGTGTGAAAATTTGGTCTATAGTTGATTTGCCGGGCCGGAAGCCGCACTGGTAGCTGCCGATTAGTGCGGTGCATCTTCCCAAATTCTGCAGATGATCTGGTGCATGCTCCCTACCAGAACATCGCCGCCAGCCTTGAAGAGTTCTGATGGCAAGTCATCTGAGCCTGCGGCCTTGTTGTTCTTCAGCTTCTGAATAGCTGTGCCGACTTCTTCGATGCTGGGTGGGAGGACTACTTCAGCGGCTGGAGTTGGGATTTCCTCGATCCCTACCACTCTCTCTTGGTCATGCTCGCTAAGCAGCTGCTGAAAGTACTGCTTAAATACATCCACTATTCCCTGCGGGTCGGTGACAAGATTACCCTCGCAGTTTCGAAGAGCCAGGGTGCCCTTTTTGAAGCCTCCTGCAAGGCCTTTGGCTTTCTTGTAAAAGGCTCGTATTTTATGTTTATCCCTAGACTCCTCGATATCCTTGAGCTGGGAGGCTGCGAAGATTCTTTTATTTTGTCGCAGTAGTTTTTTCTCCTCCCTTCTTTTGGCTCGGTACTCTGTCAGGGCCAAGTTAGCGGTTTTTAACTCCGTATTTGTTCCAACTCTCACCTATGTTCATGAAATTTGGGTATTGACCGAAAGAATAAAATTCGTGCTGTTGTGGGAGTTACTCGCCAGGATAAGGTGAGAAACACGGCAGTGCGCTGGGAGCTCAATGTTGAGCAGCTGCCTCACCGAACGGAAAGGGCTATGTTTGGTCACCTGAGATGAATGTCGCCATGATCACGACTTCCGAAACGTGCTTTGAATGCAATGCCATCAAGTTGGCAACCGCTTGGCAGACCCAGTAGGAGGTGGTTGGACCAAGACCAAAAACTTGCCTGTGTGCGCTTGGGCATGGCGCCTGATGAGAGTCGATGGCGAAGGATCGAGTCGAGATCCCGCGTGCGCGCATTGCTGAAAATGTATGTATGTAGATATGTATGTCATTTAAAAATCGTTTTAGGCTTCGTGTTCGATTTTACTTCAAAGACTTGGCTCAGAGTGTACACAAGAAACACACACGTTCCAAACGTCAAATGCTTCCAGTTGACTTCCAGTCCGTCGAGCAATCTTTCACTTTCCTGTTATTTATCTCTTCTGTCTTGTTGTCTTGCCAATTGCCAATCATCTGTCGAATAGTTAGTCGCATTTTTTATATTGAATCGGAGGGTGGCCCTGTATTCAACAGTTTTCACCCCTTTTTCCGGAGGCGAACAACTCATAGTTTCCAAAAATATTAATTTTAATCATTTGACCTATCACTCTGGTAAGATCACTAGTCGTTTTTGCGACGTAAAAAGTTGTCTCCAAACCCACCCAACACTCTGCGTGGTTCCATTTCCTTTGTTTTGTGTACACATTCGTTTTCTCTGCCGTCTGATGTCAACAATGGAAATATGGAGAGAAAAAATCTGATTAATCAAGCTGCAATCAGCAATTATGCAAGTCAACCGACCGTGTTAGAGGAAGTCGTTTTTGTTTTTTTCGCAATGATCAACGTATCAACAGGGAAATGATGGTGATCGGAGATAACGCTTTCACTTTAGGATTTTCGGGTGCTAAGTGAGACTATCGATTCGTTCCAGTCTCGGTAAAATGCGTTTCAGCATTGCAAACATCCTCCCCGTATTGAGTGAACGCGGTGTTAGGAGTCAAAAAGTATATTGTCGAACGGCGAATAAACAAGATTACTCACTGACATACTAAGACGGATGCTTTACAATTCCATTGTTCAGCCTACAATCATCCACTGATACGGGCTGCATTAATTGTATTTTGTTTTCAATTACAGATTGACGTACGGTGTATACTCCAAATGCGGGTCGCATTGTAAGTTTATCCCTATCACGCAGTCACATTCAGCACTCTGCCGCCCCTCGGCGATTAACTGTAATCACTAAACCTCGAAGCCACAAGTCTGGAGGAGATAAGACGTCATTGTTGGCAAAGTTTAAATCCGCCATCGATCATCATACTATTGTAGTAGCCGTTTTAAATACAAAGTTCTCGTCCATCCACAAGACCACATTAAAGACCATTGAAAAATGCCGATGAACAACGACGAAGCACCTATAGTGGACAATGACGAGCTGGCAAATCAGCGCGACGAGTCGGCTGTAGTCAGTGCATCCCGTCATCAGCGTGATAACGAATTGGATCCTGAGCCAACTGGTTGTGGAGCATCAATGTGCTGTAACCCGTCCAGCCGTGTACATCGATTTATTGCATTGGTTTTTATGTGTCTCATTGGCTTCGGTAAGTATTTATTGATAATTTGTCGTCATCCGCTTAACGATTCATTTCCTGCTGATAAAAGAAGATGAAATTACAAATCTTCCGGCCTTCGGTAGACTGGCGCGACCTTCCGCCGGGCTAACAGATGTTTTTTTTTTATCAAGAAAACATTGTGAATGCACACGACCAAAGTCGGCGCCGTTCCTTCTAAAGATAACACATGTTTTGTCGACTGTCTTGCATTGATAATGTTTTCATGATGAGGGCATGAATCACTATGCTTATGCTGGTCGTCGCGCGTACATACATACATAGCAACATCTGGTTTAGTGCTCGCTTCTATTGATACTTCTAATCGAGAAGCATGAGACGAGCACTTGATCTTGACTCACGTCAGTCGCGCAATTGGATACAAGCACTATCAACTCTTCACAATTGCTGAGTTTGCAATCTTCGACGTCGCCTGGATCATGTGCGACAGTCATGTACTCGATTTTTGCATTCCTTTGACTAGTTGACACACCAATGTCGCTTCAGACTCTCCATTGCTTTGTTTACTTAGTTCGCTTTACAGTCAATTTGATCTTTAGGCGAGCGAATGATGAATCACTAGGTGAATGCACAATGGTGTCCGCCCTTTAATCAATTTTTTTTTTTTTTTTTTTTTTTTCGATGACTCTTAGGATCGTACTTCTGCTACGACAATCCTGGAGCACTACAGGATGCATTTAAGAAAGAACTCAACTTAACCACAACCGAATTCACTACATTGTACTCCATCTACTCGTGGCCCAATGTTGTGCTATGCTTCATTGGCGGTTTCCTTCTGGATCGCGTCTTTGGCATCCGGTTAGGCACGATCATTTATCTTTTCATTTTACTCGTTGGACAAATCATATTCGCTTCGGGAGGACTCTTCAACTCATTCTGGATCATGGTTATGGGACGTTTTGTATTTGGAATCGGCGCCGAATCGTTAGCCGTGGCACAGAACAACTATGCCGTGCTCTGGTTCAAGGGCAAAGAGCTTAACATGGTCTTTGGATTGCAATTGTCATTTGCACGTGTTGGCAGTACTGTGAATTTCCTGGTAATGGATCCGATCTACGAATATGTTCAGAATTTCTACA
Source organism: Eumerus sabulonum (assembly GCA_951905685.1). NCBI lineage: Eukaryota > Metazoa > Arthropoda > Insecta > Diptera > Syrphidae > Eumerus > Eumerus sabulonum. Next base: position 103,986,704 of record OX645063.1, read on the forward strand.
AAGATTACCGAGCCGTTGGTGTGGTACTGATGCTTGCCGGACTGACTTGTGTCCTATCGTTCGTAGCGGCTCTTATACTTGGTTTGTCATATACATTTCTGCTTGAATGTCTTGTGAATGATAAAGATTGCAATCAACAGGTTGGATGGACAAGCGTGCAGAACGGATCCTTCATAGAAACAATAATCCGGGCGGCGAAGTAGCCCGACTGACCGATGTGCTGTCATTTAAAATCCCATTCTGGATGATTTCCGTGATTTGCGTGGCCTATTACGTGGCCGTATTTCCATTTATTGCATTGGGAAAGTAAGTTTTAAAACATCGATCGACATTAACTGTATGCGATTTCACACCTCTACCTTTCGTTCCATTTCAGACTATTCTTTATTGAAAAGTTTCACTTTACACCCGCTCAAGCGAATAGTGTCAATTCGATTGTCTACCTGATATCGGCCGTTGCTAGCCCGCTATTTGGTTTTCTAGTTGATAAATTTGGACGAAACGTCGGCTGGATATTCGTGGCAATCGTCTCAACTATCTGTGCACATTCCCTATTGGCATTTACCATTTTGAATCCATACTTTGGTATGGTGCTTATGGGTCTTTCATACTCAATGTTGGCTGCCAGCTTATGGCCATTAATTGCTCTTGTTATACCAGAGTATCAGCTGGGAACCGCATACGGATTGTAAGTAGTTTCGTTTTAATTTTTGTTTCTCCTTAGCCGAATACTAAAGTCACGTCGAGCACTCATTCAACCGACTAACCAAAATTCATAGTTTTTTTTGTGCAAATATTTGAAAACAAAACATTTTACATTTAACTATAGTATCCGTAAGTCCGTATTGAAGTCTACCTAAAACTGGATTGCTTGGAGTGTAGAAGACACAATTTATGGCATGCATTTGTCGTTCTTTTCTTTTTGGTTTTTTCAAACTTGTTTGCATCGCTGTTTGCATGATGATTTCTTGTTATATTAAGTTAGTCTGGAGCGCAAGTGAGATGATTGCATGCTATTTAGTGTGATACGCTTCAGAATTAACAGATTAAAGTTCACATGTCAAGGCTTCTCCTTGGGAATTAACTTAAGTTAGGTATGATCTAGTCCACCTAGTGTTTTGAGTGCAATAGAAATCAAAAAAGAAAGCGGCGGACGGATTATTATCACTTGATGTAGCAGAAACGCCTATATGGCTTTGGTGCCAAGTTTCCTTACGAAAGGTCCGGGACGTATCTTATTATCGAACTCAACTGAAAATTGGAATACATATTCCTCCGCCCGAAACTTGGTTGTTTCTAAAGTAAGCCATAAAACATACCGAATGGTTGAACATACGTGGTTGCGCCTACACTTACCCCAAAGTTCACTAGTGCTTCACCCACACAATGTGGTTTTGTGTCTCGTAGCGTACTTACGGCAGCAGCAAATGTTTATTTCCAACAAAATAGTAAGATACGTTGAGTTGAAATCGATTTGGTCAGCTCCAATTGAAGAATTTCATTAGAAACAACCTGTCACAAAAGCACAGAATTCCAAATGAACTGAGGTAGCGTTTCCCCGTAACCCAGAAGAATTTCACAAAATATCGAAATCCGGCATATCCTCATTACGATAGAAATTTCCGTTTGACACCTCAGTGGCGTCATCGCTAATTATTTAGACTAACGAAGCCAACCTCCCGTTTCCTGGTAAAATGCGGTCTGCAGCGCATACGCAGAGAAGCGAGGAATTCGAGGAATCCAGAAGACCACTGTATGTATTCTCTTATGATGTGCTAGACACACAACCTGAACGGAGTGCAGTGTTTTGGGTCGTTGATGTTCGTTAACTCTCAGGGGTGGTTGTCCTAGATAGGACGAAAGCCGACCAAATTCGGCGTTGGTTTTAGTCCGCAGTAATTCGTTCAAGCACTTTAATATTGCATACGCATAGGATGAATTTCAGTTGACCATATACTATGAGAGAGAGAGCACCGTGGCGCAGTGGGTATTGTGTTGGCCTCTGACGCCGATGACACGTGATCGAATCCCGCACAGCCATGTCATCGAACGTGTTTTTCACGGTGTTTCTCCTCAGCGGGGTTCCGACAAAACCCCGTGTAGTATAATTGTCAAGAAAGCTTCTCGAATTTCGCCGTTCGGAACCGGCAATAAACTGTAGGTCCCTTTCACCTATGGGAAAATAAAATCACACACATCATGCGTGATTGAGAGAAGCTCGGCTCAGGTCCTTCATGGACTGTAACGCCAACATACATACATATACTGTGAGTGTTATGCGTGCAGCAGTACATCTGGTCGCTTTCCATTCACAACTGCGTTGCATACTTTTATGTCCGTATAGGAAATACTTTTTCTTGGCTATGAAGCGAACTTGAACTATAGACCTTCCGCTCGGCGTTCGATGATGTTAACCACTGCACCACGGCCACGGTCTACAAACGGTGTCTGCGGCGGAGGCGATGAAAACCATTAGACACAGCTGGTACATATCATATATTACGATGACGGGAGAGACCGTTGAGTACATTGATGCATCACTTGATGACAAAAGCGTCATGAATGTTTCATGCTTTGGTCGCCTCAGTATGGACTGATAATGGTCTATACTACTCACTACTCAGTCTCTCTTGACGGGCAGCTTAGTTTCCTTGTACTTGATATAGTAACGTATTCTTCTTTTGGTGGCACTACAGTCCGGACTGAACATGGGCTTCAATTGATAAATGTCACTAGCCAGCACGGTCTTTGGCTAGCTCTTTCCAGCGCTCCATTCCCAATTGGTTAAGGTTCCTTTCCACCTTTGTTCGCCACCGCTTCGTTGTTTCTCCATGTTCGATTCGTAGACTCTTCGGGCCGGAGCTACGTTGTTCATGCGTTCTACATGGCCCAACCATTTTAGACGCTGGAACCGAAGGCATCGTACTAAGTAGAGCGATGTCGATGTACAGTTCGTCGTTGTACCTTCTACAAACTCGGTTTATACAAACGGGGCCCTAGATTAAACGCAGAATTTTCCTCTCGAAAGACCAAGGGCCTCGACATCCGCTTTCGATAAAGTCGAGGCCTCGGCGCCTTAGAAGAGGGCCGGAATGATTAAGGTCTTGTATAGCGCAAGCTTGGTTTTTCGAGAAAGGGCTCTACTTCTCAATTGCATCTTGAACCCAAAGAAGCAGCGGTTGGCAAGAGTAGTTCTGCGCTTTACCTCAGTGCTGCTGTTGTTATCGTTGGTCATACGTGAGTCAAGATGTACGAAGATGGCCAAGATGTCGGTGTTGTGCCTCTTTCTTTGATGACAGCATATATTACCCTCACTGACCTTAACATCCATCTTAGCCGTTTTCGCCTCAGTGTTTATCGCCTCACGTCAATATCATCCACGTACGCAAGCAATTGCGCAGACTTGAAATAGATTGTACGTACATCTCGTGTTGGCCAGTGACGATTTTTTGTTACAAAAGTTGCATGACAGTGCATAAACACTCTTGGTTAATTCGTTGTCGACCTTAATGAAGCAGCGAAAGCTCTCCATTGTAATCCTGCACAGCCGGACGAGTTTGGAAGGAATGGGTTGTCGATTTAGAAGTCTTGGGCCTAACATTCAATGGAATAAATTCCAAAGAACACTACACATTAACCTTTTCCCACACTCTGTGCTCTGCTCTGGATGCTAAATTAACATATCTCTTCTTAAGAGAGACTTCTTCCATCTTCACGCAGTATGATGTTGTGGACATGTTCAACCAGATCTCATGCGCCAGCCTAGGGGCTGCTCATGAAAACTGATATACGAGGATAAGGGAAAATGCTCGACCGGACAATGTTCAGTTAAAAAATGGTTTTATTTTTCTACATAGTCTTCCTTGACTCCGATACACTTGGTCCCGTGTTTCTCCAATGTCAGTATTCCTGCCTGGATGTGAGTCTGGTAGGCTGTGAAAATAGTCAACTAAGGCCCTCGCGACTTCTTCATGGATGCGAAGCGCTCCGTGGAAACAAATTTCTAAAGTTTAGGAGCAGATGCCAAATCAAGAGCATAAGCGAAATGTCCGAGCGAATTGTACCCAAAATCCCGCAGTTTTCCCATCGCTAGCGCACCCTTGTGTACAGGTGCGTTGTCCTGGTCCTACTGAAAGTTGATTTTGTTCTTCAAGCCAGACCTATTCTCGTAAATGTTGCCATCTAACTGGTCAAAAAGATTAGAGTAATATTCGCCTGTAATTGCTCTGAACGACTTTGCTTTCTTTGGTACTGAATCACCGGCTTACACCCACCCTGCTTGGACTGCTGTTTCGTATGTACTGTTGGACCCATGGTAACAAATCGTCGCACAAAATTGGTCAGATCTCTATTGTTGTGAAAATCGTTTGCACATTCATTTTTGATAGGTCTTCAGTAAATGCGGCACCTACATATCTTGTGCGGAGCTTTCGCACCTCTATCCGACATCCCTACAACCTCAGCTATCACACTCGCCTGATTCTTGTACCTTTGCAATGATTTCTGGTGTGGTTGTGGATGAAGTGTTCGTCTCCCTTCACGTAGATTATCTTGACAATGACATAGAAGGAGCAGCGTTCCCGTGAATTTTCTCAGGGCTTAGTCCATCCAAAACGAAGAGTCTTAACGAAAAACACACAAGACCTCTACTGTAAAAATTCGTGTCAATAAACTACGTGAGAGAACAAGTTGGAACCTATCATGCAAATTAATGACACGTGCACTCAGGCAGGAAACATTAATGTGTGCTGCTTGGAACGCCATCTCTGACGAGAGCTATTCACTTTACTGATTCAAAACAAAAGAGTGATTCACCATTGCTCTCTGATTAAAACTCAAAACGCGTCCGACGGGAATAATAAATGAATTTCTATCAAATTTAGCATTTCGACGGTAATGCAAAAGTTCCCTTAGCAACATTACATTTTTTCAATTGCCGGTTTTGAGTATAGAGTTCGTTTAGCCACTGGGTCTTACTTACTTACTTACTTATCAGGCCTGCGATCCATGGAGGATCTGAGCCTGCGCTATAGCTGCCTTCCATCCTTGACGGTCCCGGGCACGCTGCTTCCAGTTGTCAAGATCAAGATGTCTTACATCCGCGATTACTTGGTCTTTATACCGGAGGTTCGGTCTTCCGCTTCTTCTCGAACCAGGAGGCTCGGAGTCGAAGACCCTCTTAGCTGGAGCGTTGATGTCCATGCGCTCGATGTGGCCGAGCCAGTGTAGTCGACGGACCCTTGCCTTCCGGACTACATCCACATCTTGGTACAGCTCGTAGAGTTCGCGGTTGTGTCTTCTTCTCCATTCACCTTCCTTACAGACTGGACCAAATATCCGGCGCAGAATTTTTCTTTCGAAAGAACCCAAAATCAGCTCCGCTGTCCTGCTTATCGTCCAGCTTTCGGCTCCGTACAGCAAGACTGGCAGAATGAGCGTTTTGTAAAGCATGACTTTGGTCTTTCGAGTGAGGAGTTTTGACCCCAGTTGTTTGGACAAGCCGAAATAGCAGCGGTTGCCAAGGGCGATTCTATGCCGGATCTCCACTATGGTGTCATTTGTGGAATTTACGTTTGCCCCGGAGTAGACAAACTCCTTAACTACCTCGAAATTGTAGCTGTCAATTGTTATATTTTGTCCCAGGTGGTGAGCGACGGATTGGTTTTTGCTTGACAGCATGTATTTCGTTTTGTCCTCATTGATCTTAAGACCAACTCGTTTCGCCTGTTCTTCAATCGCCGTGAATGTTTCCACAATGCCACGGCGAGAACACGCGTTGATGTCGATATCCTCCGCGTATCCTAGCAGCTGGATGGACTTGTAAAAGATAGTGCCTTCCCTGTTGACGCCTGCCCGTCGCACTATCTGCTCCAGCACCAGGTTGAAGAAGTCACATGACAGCGCATCTCCTTGCCGAAATCCGGTGCATGTTTCGGATGGTTCCGAGGTCCTAGAACCGAGTTGCACGGTGCATCGCGTGTTTTTTAGCGTGGCGCGACACAACTGGATCAGTTTTACCGGGATCCCGAATTCGGCCATCGTCCCAAACAGTGCTTCACGATGAATGCTGTCGTATGCGGCTTTGAAATCGATGAAAAGATGGTGTGTATCGATTCGAAACTCTTTGGTTGGTCTTTTCCAGGATTTGTCGAAGTGTGAAAATTTGGTCTATAGTTGATTTGCCGGGCCGGAAGCCGCACTGGTAGCTGCCGATTAGTGCGGTGCAAAATGGTTTCAGACGTTCACACAATACGCTGGACAGGATCTTGTATGCGACATTGAGCAGGGATATACCTCTATAGTTCTTGCAAGAGGTAGGATCGCCTTTTTTGTGGATGGGGCATATAGAGCTGGTATTCCAGTCGTCGGGCATGCTTTCATCTTCCCAAATTCTGCAGATGATCTGGTGCATGCTCCCTACCAGAACATCGCCGCCAGCCTTGAAGAGCTCTGATGGCAAGGCATCTGAGCCTGCGGCCTTGTTGTTTTTCAGCTTCTGAATAGCTGTGCCGACTTCTTCGATGCTGGGTGGGAGGACTACTTCAGCGGCTGGAGTTGGGATTTCCTCGGTCCCTACCACTCTCTCTTGGTCATGCTCGTTAAGCAGCTGCTGGAAGTGCTGCTTAAATACATCCACTATTCCCTGCGGATCGGTGAAAAGATTACCCTCGCAGTTTCGAAGAGCCAGGGTGCCCTTTTTGAAGCCTCCTGCAAGGCCTTTGGCTTTCTTGTAAAAGGCTCGTATTTTATGTTTCTCCCTAGACTCCTCGATATTCTTTAGCTGGGAGGCTGCGAAGATTCTTTTCTTTTGTCGCAGTAGTTTTTTCTCCTCCCTTCTTCTGGCTCGGTACTCTTCTTGCGCTGCCCTGGTTTTCCTCTGCAGTGCCTTTTGGTACGCCTCGTCGATTGCTGCCTTTTTCAGCTCACACTCGCCATCATACCACGGGTTTCTTGTCGGGGGTGGTAGGTATCCTAAGGTTGTTTCGGCTACTTCCTGAATGGCTGAGCGGCAATGCAGCCACATATTATTGGCATTTGTGTTCGACGTAGGCATACCGTAGAGTCTTTCGCTCAGCTGCTCCCTGTAGGCTCTGGCAGCCTCCGGTGTGCTCAGGCGCCCAATGTCGAACCTCCTCCTGATGGGCTGGTGCAGCTTTCTGACATTGGACAGTCGAGCTCTGAATCTTGCTGCTACGAGGAAGTGGTCAGAGTCGACATTTGCCCCTCTGAATGTTCGCACATCCAGGATGTTTGACGCGTGCCTTGCGTCAATGAGCACATGGTCGATTTGGTTGGCGGTTCGACCGTCCGGAGATCGCCAGGTTGCTATGTGGATTCGCTTGCGAGGGAATCTTGTGCTACTTATCACCGCATTACGAGCTGTCGCAAAGTCCGCGAGTCGGAAGCTGTTATCTGTTGTTGTATCGTGGAGGCTGTGCTTTCCGATCACTCCGCCAAGGGTGTTTTCCTTGCCGATTTTGGCGTTGATGTCCCCGAGCACGATTTTTACATCGTACTCCGGACAAGCTCCGTAGGCGTTCTCCAGGAGGTCATAGAAGTCCTTCTTGATAGGGTCTTCAACCTCGTCGGTAGGGGCGTGTGCACATATAAGGCTGATGTTATAAAATCTGCCTCTGATACGGATCACAGCCAAGCGATCACTTATAGGTTTAAAGTCGATGACCTTCGACCTTAAGCGCTTTCGCACGACAAATCCGCAACCATACCGTTTCATACCGTTTCCTATCCAGCATATTTCCTGGACCGCAGTAATATCCGCCTTGTACTGCGTGAGGATTCCTTCTAGTTTATGAGCAGCTCCGGGAGTGTACAGGGTTCTGACATTCCAGGAGCATACTCGCAAATCGTGTTCCTTCTTCGTGCGTTGTCGTCGTCGAGTATCCGTCCGTGTATCCGAGGCATCTTGCTCATTCATAACTTTTTTTACGTGGGCGGATTGTTAGCCCGCCGCACAACCGCCATTCTGGTCGGGTTTTTTTTTTTTTTTTCGCTGCATACGTTTGTTCACCTCCCAACGGTTGTTGAAGAGGCTATCCAGAGGGCGCCGCGAGGAGGCCGTATGTCAACTTGACCCGGGCATTTAAACAGGGATCGCCAGGTTGAGAGCAATCAACAACTTTACCCTGTATGTCCGAGACCATGCCCTCTAGCCACTGGGTCATAGCTTTAAATTAGTCCCTTTGTAGCCTTTCCTCTGTATGTATTTTTGTTTTTTCTAATTTTAAATCCAATTCTATGCATTTGCCCCTTATTTTTAAACTCATTGCTCTTGAGTAAACGCTTTATTCACTATCGTGCCTTAATACTTGCATTACAATCGTATTAATATTTAATTTTCTATCGTCTAGTTGCCAATCCGTCCAGAATCTCGGCCTGGCTGTTGTGTCAATCATCTCAGGATTGATTGTCGACAGTAGTGACGGCGAATACTTCTGGCTACAGCTCTTCTTCATTGGATGGCTCGCACGTAAGTAGATGTTATGTCATCCAAGAAAACCATGTATTTAACGTTTACATTTATTAATTTTAGTTGCGCTGATAGCCACATGTGTCATCTGGGGCCATGACAAAAAGACCAATGGCAAGCTGAACATGTCACCGCGCCAAAGGAACGAATATGATAGGTTAACATAAGCTTTCACAACCAGCCACACGTGTCCTTGACCCCCCTCCCTTATCGAATTTGTTTTTCCAGTAAAATCAATCGCGACCGGATCCGCGCACGAAATGGAGATGATCTCTATAGTAGTGACCAGGAACCGCTCCTGGATAACTAAAAAAAAAAAATATATCTTTTCACGCTCAACTCTTTGCCTAGTTACCTTTCGAAAGCTCTCAATCGATCCACCTACATAATTACCACCTGCCAACCCAAAACAATTAGAAAGACAGATCCATATACAATTGAATAAGATACTTTGCTAACTTCACGTACGTCCAATTGGAGTAGGTAAGAGGGTTGGCTTTAACAAAACCAACATTCGGACTTGTCTTTTTACTTTACTTTACTTTTTACTAAACGAAGAGAGTGTCAATTGTCCCATTATTTCACACTATTAGTAAGAAAGTTTTATTTTTATTTGTATGTAACAAACGCCGTCTGTAATATATATTTTTGCCTTTTACGTTTGATGAATATGTACACGCACTAGACAGATACTGATGAGCAACTCTTTATGAAACTAAATGTGTTTTTTAACGTTTTTTTACGAATAAAATAGACAAACTATTACTGTTATTGAATATTTTTGAGTATGGAAGCAGTTAGATTTGGGATAGAACGATAGGAGTAATGTTGCTCTGATCTGTTAGAGAATTGTATGTTAAATGTAGAAATAAGCTAACTTTTTTGAGGATATACGTATACATATATATAAATATAAATGTGATGCAGACACGTATATTTTGTTGTTGCTGTTTTTTTACCGGCTAGTGCTATAAAATAAGGACTAACAAAGGACAAACTCATGAAAGCGACTAAGGCCATGTGGGCCTGTCGACGCACCTACGGTAAAACCTGGGGACTTAAACCCAAGGTAGTCCACTGGCGCCACCAAACAGGATAGTGTCGGTTGGGCTATGGTCTAGCGAACCATAACCGTAAAACCACTAATTGCTCAGAAACAAAAAACCGGCCAAGTGCGAGTCGGACTCGCGCACGAAGGGTTCCGTACTATTATGTATAAAAACGGCAAAAAAAGCATGTCTGTTGTATGGGAGCCCCATTTATACATATATATATTATATTCTGTCAAAGTATTTGTTGTTAAAGCAGCAACAGAAATACATAATCAGTGACATTTTATTCTCACTTTTCGGATAGTTAAAATCTAGAATGTTGTAATTTTTAGAAAATACTCATTTTTTTGAGTGATTGCCAATTTGGGTTTAGACGTGGCAAATCGACTGAAACTGCTTTATTGAAATTAACTAGTGAAATATATAATAGTCTAAACACTTCTCAAATACCATCAACATTATTTGTTGATATCAGTAAGGTCTTTGATATGGTTAATCATACCTTGCTACTCGATAAACTTTACAAAGCGGGTTTCAGAGGCTCCATTTATAAATGGCTTTCTTCTTATTTATCCAACCGTTATCAAGTTGTGAAAATTAGGAATGTTTACAGTTCTATAGACTTCTTAAATATGGATGTTCCCCAAGGAGCAGTATTGGGCCCAATCCTTTTACTAATTTATGTTAATACGTTTTTCATACAATCTTTTAAAGGCAAAATAACTGCCTTTGCTGATGAAACATCTCTTTTCTACTCAAACACTAACTTAATTGATAGTTTTGCAGATGTTAATTATGACCTAGATATGTTAAGGAGATGGTTTAATTATCACAAACTAATAATAATCAACGGTAGAGTTTTCAGAGACCTTCCCTTATATTATCATGCACCATTGTGTAATCGATTTGTTCTTGAAGATATAGTATTCAACAATCAAGAATGTTTGAAAATTGCTTCTTGATTGAACACGTGGACAGTTTTAAATATTTAGGTGTTATATTGGACCAACAACTTTGTTGGAAAGACCATTCAATATATTTGAAACATTATCTAAATGGGGTTATAAGATAATTATTCCATCTCAGTATGCACTGCAATCTCTACCCGTTTTAAAATACTAAATGTATACTCGCACCGATATGGTACTAGCAAAAACATGTCCATGTCCGGAACTAAATGTATTATCGCACCGATATGGAACTAGCAAACCATGTCCATGTCCGGACCTGAATGCATACATACACGTGTATGACATTCGTTCACGAAATGCGGTGCGGGCATTATATTCTTTCATTTCTTTTCTTCATTTCAGTTCAAGTGTGCTGTACAGTGTACACCAACTGTTCGAGCTTTATCGCCACATCTCCATACTTTTGGGTTTCTTGAAAACTACGGGGTATAACTCATACCGTATGAGAAGCATGTTCGTTGCATTTATGTTTTTTTTTTTTTTTTTTTCGTTTTGTACATATGTGATTGATGAATAAGGGTTGAATGGAACTCTTTTCGTTCAATTTGCGGAACGAGAGGACATGTGTCCGAGAGAGGACATAGTTCCGTGAACTATACATGTCCGGAACTACCCAACTCTACTTCGTAATGTACATATGTATGTATGTATGTATACTTATACATAGCGTACAGATGTGTGAGTGTATGCACGTATGTGATGCGTATGTACAAATCGGTTCGTATGTGTGCAAGATCGCTTGCTCCTCTTGCTCACTTGCTCCTCTCCACCTGCCGCGACGTCGTGCGAAAGGGATGCTAGGCTAGCTGCGAGGACTGGTCGTGAGCAATGGCGCCACGCGATTGCCCTCACGCCGACTTACCCGCAGCAAGTATCCCACGCAAAAAAAAAAAAAACACCGTAATCGTTTCCAATTCAATATGTCACAAATTTAATTATCTTAACCTAACTTAATCTAGGTTTACAATTATTCCTTAAAACTACCCTACACCGTATGTCAATAAAAAAAGTCGAAATAAATAAAAAAAAATATATGTAAAAAAAAAAAAAAAAAAGGAATTCACTGTCCAAAAAAGTAAATAAACCGAACAGACGTACCGAAACTCCTACTAGGAACAAAAAAAAAAAAAAGACAAAAATGCTAACCTTCTGCGGGCTGAACTCCACTCGTTCGCGTGTCAAGCGCTGATCGTACCCTCGGGCTATCTGCTTTCTCTGAGTTTGGTTTCCCAAAATGGATGACTACGAGCCGCTCACAAATGGGAACTGACCAAAAGATGACAACGAAAACCTTTCGAAACAATTTATTATTGGTTGTTTGTAATTATGTATATGTATAATTAATTTTGTTCTGTTTTTAGTATTTGTCGTGGTAGCGGCAACAGAAATACATCATCTGTGAAAATTTCAACTGTCTAACTATCGAGGTTCATGAGATACAGCCTGGTGACAGACGGACGGACAGCGAAGTCTTAGTAATAGGGTTCCGTTTTACCTTTGGGTACGGAACCCTAAAAACAGCCTCGGATAATAAAACGGAACGGATCTATGTTGACGACCCTGTAAGAAAACAAATAACAAACAATGACATTCGGTTCTGTACGTGGAATGTTAGGTCCCTAAACAGACCACGTGCGGCCGAACAACTTGCGGACGCCCTAGACCGCTATAAAGCGGACATAACCGCCATCCAGGAAATGCGTTGGAATGGACCGGGTAAAAAGCGGATGAAAAACTGCGGCATTTACTACGGTGACTGCTATAGGGAGAGAGGACAGAGACTATTTGGATGCGGATTTGTTGTTAAAGGTGGACTAAGACATAAAGTCCTAAGTTTCCAGTATGTGAGTGAACGCCTCATAACGATCCGCATCAAGGCAAATTTCTGTAACATCAGCCTCAAATGCGTCCATGCCCCCACGGAAGACAAGGATGACTCAATCAAAGATGGTTTCTTTGATCTCCTAGACAGAACATATACCAAATGCCCCAGCTATGATACCAAAATCATACTAGGAGATTTTAACGCTAAGCTGGGTAAAGAAAGCATCTTTGAGCGGGTCATCGGCAAACACAGCCTACATGACACCACATCCGATAACGGACATAGGCTGATCGACCTTGCCACGGGGCGTAATCTTCTTGTAGCCAGCACACGATTTTCCCACCTCGATATACACAAAGGCACCTGGCGGTCGCCAGATCAATCAGTCACCAACCAGATTGACCACATCGCGATTAACGTCAGACACTCCTCCACTATCCTTGATGTTTTTCCGAGGAGCGAACATCGATTCAGACCACTATCTTGTAGTAGCCAATATACGTCAGCGCATAACACGAACACCGCGGAGTAGAGTTAGAACACCAAGCTATGATGTCGGAAAGCTACTATCGCCGGAGATCGCCAGTGCTTTTGCCAACCGCGTCCCCCTTAAGCTCTCCGATACACCTCAATCCTCCACTCAGTCAGTAGAGCAACAATGGAGCCTGTGCAAACAAGCCCTGAAGAGCACAGCAACGGAAGTGCTGGGCCTTAAAGCTCTACCACGACGAAACACCTGGTTCGATGACGAGTGTAGAAGGATTCATGCGGAAAAGCAGGAGGCATACAAAGCCTCACTACACAAAAAAACAAGAGCGGCTCGTGAGCTCTACGAGCTTAAGAGAAGGGAGGAACATAAGCTTCTCAAGAGAAAAAAGAAAGAGCACGAGAAGCGGGCGATTGAAAACTTGGAGAGGTGCTATTGCAGGCACGACGTTCGAAGATTTTGTCAGCGGATAAAACGAATGTCTCAAGGCTATAAATGCCGAACGGAGGCCTGTAAGGATGAGAACGGACACCTAGTAGTAGAATCGCAGTCGATGCTGAGAATTTGGAAAAACCACTTCTGCAGAATGTATAACGGCGATGACAGCCAACATACCGCCGTCAGGCAGAATGATCCATTTTTTAACGACGAAGATCGCAGAGAATTCCGTCTCCCTGACCTCGACGAAGTTGAGATTGCCATGTCGAAACTCAAGTCGAATAAAGCTGCTGGCGCAGATGGACTGTCTGCTGAGCTCCCTAGGACTATTTTTGTGTCGTAGCTGGGACATTGGGCATATGTTCTGTCTAGGAGATCGTAGAATTCTTCTTTGAGTCGATCGTCCTTTTCTTCCGTTGGGGCGTGAGCGCATATTAAGCTAATGTTTCCAAATTTAGCTTTGATGCGGATTGTTATGAGGCGTTCGCTTACATCTCGGAAGCTTAAGACTTTTTGTCGGAGTCTTCCTCTAATAACGAATCCGCAGCCGAATAGGCGCTGTTCGTTCTCCTTGTAGCAGTTCCCGTAGTAGATGTCGCAGTTTTTCATCCGTTTTTTGCCTGGTCCATCCCATCGCATTTCTTGGAGTGCGGTTATATCTGCTTTATAGCAGTTGAGGGTTTGCTCCAATTGGTCGTCAACTTTGTATCCGTCCGTATCCGAGGCTTGTTGTTGTTTCGGAACAAGTAGGTTTTTACGTGATAGGGATGTTACCCCTAAGCACAACCCCCAACCTGGAGGGCCAGGTTCCTCTTTCCCCAGGAACAAGGGTTGGGTCACTGCACACATTGGTTCACTACCTGGCGGGTGCCAGGGTAGCTATCCAGGGGAGGGCCACGCGGAGGCTGTGTCAACTTGGATTGAGCAGGGACAGAGATCGAAGCTGGCGTTTGCCATGTTAAACGCGACCAACTTCTTTGCTCTGTTTGCTCGCTCCCTCCCCCGCTGAATAACATATTTTTCTAAAACAAAATTTCCTTTTCTAAAGTCGTCATTTGTGATTGATTGCTGATGTGAGAGGTTTTTCTCGCCGTACCACTCCATGTAGCCCATTTTCATATAACACCCTTCGGACATTTCAAAGAGTTTATATTTATCAATTATTTTCTTAACACATTGACGGTCTCAGGAAATTATTTCGGCAATTTTCCTTCTTCCCTGAACTTTAAAACAAAATGTCTGGTTTCAGCATAGCCCTTTTAAGAATATTTTAATCTTACATGCCTTCTGACAAGAATCGACGAATCAAACAAAGCAAAGCAAAAAAGTGAACATAGCGGTATTCGTCGCGTTCAGCGAGTCACACTTTACAGGGTGTAGCCTTCCTTTTGACGCCTAGAAAGTTGTTTTTTTTTTTCTGACGCTCACAGTAAAATTTAACGTGTTATTGGGTTAGCAAAGCCCCCACTCAACAATTTTGTTGATCAGTCCACATGAAGATTCAGGGTTCGATTTTTTAAAGAAAATACTGCTACCTCTCCTAAATCTGTCAAGGACCCTTTGGGATAGACAATGACTTTCTATATCGCTCAGACTTTCACCTAGTCTATTCTAGAAGAGAAAGAAGCTTCGAAGCCCATGCAGCGAAAGGTCCCAACTAAGCTTCGTCAATTTATTTCGGGACATCAAAGATGTATGCAACCTGGCATTGTCGTTCTTTCTTGATTGCACCGTTCAGACGTTCGAGTTGTGCATAGTTGAAGACTTGACCACTTCGCCAAGTTCTGGCAACTCATAATGGACAATTTTTTTGTCAACTTGGTCATTGATCGAGATTCTCACTTTGTCCTTTATGATTTTCATAAGCAGGAAGACTCTGTTTGCCAGTTCCAGGTGGCGACCTTTTTTAATTTCCTTTACCAAATGTGTTTCACCTTGTAGAGGTGCTTTATGTCTTCGGGGAGGTTATCATACTTTCCCACTCTTTCAGTTTTCTCAGAAAGTATGTTCATGGCTGTTGAAATGGTCTGTATACTCGTCTCATTTGGAGATTGATAAGGACTGGTCTATTGGAGGTTGTCTCGCGCTAAGTGTGATGTCTAAACCCGATCTGAAGCTTTCCCAGTTGGTGTTTTTAGAGGATGTGCTTACTCGAAATTCGACCAAGGAGAGGACGGTGTCTGAAAGGTAAAAGTTCAGCTCCAGGATGAAGTGGCCTGCAAAGGTTGGCAGTGTCCAAAGTGAGTAATTTTGGTTGAAAAGATTAATTAGGCTATGCGACACCAAGAAGTGGCCCAGATATGCCGACTAGACGGCGAAGGTTGAGCTGGGGGCTGCCATGTGCATGGTATGGGGATTATGCGATGTTAGCTAATTTTTCAAGAACTCTGCCGTTTTGGTTGATCTGACTGTCACCCCAGTTTATGTGTCTTGCGTTGAGGTCGCCGCCCAGTACACACCATCGAAGGCCACAGCGAGGGTGTTTATTTTAGTTAGTTCCTCCATGATCGCTCGCTGAGACACGTTGGAGGAGAAGTACAGAGAGCCCACAAACAGGGATTTGATAATATCGTTTACAGTTGTTCTTAGTTCAATGAATATTCTGGGGAAAGACGCGTTTGATGTTTTGTTGTTGTTTTTTTTTAATGCTATTGTTACACTCTTGGGGTGGGGGTGGGGTAGTTGGGGTCGTTAACGCATGTTTTGGCCTTTTCACCGCGATTCATTATCTTAAGTCTTGCCCCGTTTTAGAGGGGCTTGCTGAGAGCTCTCTCATATTCGTACTAAACTAATGGGTGTACAATATTTACCGGTATTACTCACGTTGCCGTAGTTGTTGTTTCCGTTCTCGTTTTCAATTGTGTTGGTGGGCGTCTTTTTTTATGCCTCTGCGCTTCTGTAGCCTGCTCGGGTCTAATGCTGTTTTTTCTCGCCGAAGACTAGCCTAAAATCCTCCAGGTTGGCAAATTTGTTATTATTTTGATGTTCTCCACAAGGGGTTTCCTTTGACCGTGCCCAAGACAGAGGAATAAGTCTACTTAACATTGCCTACAAAATCTCCCTTGCCATTTTGTGTGAACGCCTGCAGCCTTTTGTAAACAAGCTGATAGGTCCCTATCAATGTGGCTTCAACCCAGAGAAGTCCACAATCGACCAAATCTTCAGATCCTGAAAAAAAAAACAGGTCGGCACTCACTACCTATTTGTCGACTTCAAAGCCGCATACGATAATGTAATTAAAGACGAGCTATACAACGCCATGTCTACATTCGACATCCCTGTTCATCTCGTCAGACTATGCAGGATGACTTTGGAGAATGCTCGCTGCTCCATCCGAATCGGAGGTAGGGCCATGCGCTATCGTGTGGTTTCTTCAAACATCGTATTAGAAATGGAAATAGAAATCACTGACCATAAATAGAGGTACAATTTATTTCAAATCCACACAAGTTCTCGCTTAGGTAGGCGGATGAGATTGACATAATCGGAAGAACATAGCGAGGTGTCAATGAGGCGTTTACGAGCATTGGAGCGGAGGTGGCGAAAATTGATTTGGCAGTAAATGAAGGCCATAAGAAAGGGGACCCCTATAACTGCACCAACTATAGGGGAATAAGTCTCCTTAACATCGCATATAAGATCTTCTCTGCCGTATTGTGTGAACGCCTGAAACCGTTTGTGGATAACCTGATCGGCTCTTATCAGTGTGGTTTCAGGCCAGGTAAATCCACAATAGACCAAATATTTACGCTACGGCAGATCTTGGAGTAGACCCAGGAGTACCAAATCGACACTCACCACCTCTTCGTCGATTTCAAGGCTGCATATGACAGCGTATATAGAGATGAGCTATACAAAGCCATGCCTGGTTTTAACATCCCTGCCAAACTCGTCCGACTGTGCAGGATGACAATGGAGAATTCTCGCTGCTCCATTAAGGTCGGTAATGAGCAAACCGAGACCTTTGATGTTAAAAAAGGATTTAGGCAATGTGACGCGCTGTCATGCAACTTTTTCAACATCGTGCTTGAAAGGATCATGCAAGAGTCACTGGCCAACACAAGAGGTACGATTTATTTGAAGTCTACGCAATTGCTTGCGTATGCCGACGACATTGACGTGATTGGACGGACACAGCGCGACGTCAATGAGGCCTTTGTAAGCATTGGGGTAGAAGCGGCTAAGATGGGTCTCAAGGTTAATGAGGGTAAAACCAAACATCTGCATTCATCTAAGAGAGACGGGCAACACCGACGTATTGGCCAGACCGTCACCATGGGCGGATATAACTTTAAAGTGGTCAAGGAATTCATCTACCTTGGCTCACTGATGACCAGCGACAACAACACCAGCGCTGAGATAGAACGCAGAATCACTCTTGCCAACCGCCGTTTCTTTGGGCTCAAGAGGCAATTGAGAAGTAGAGCCCTCTCTCGGAAAACCAAGGTGACACTATATAGGACCTTAATCATCCCAGTCCTCTTTTACGGCGCAGAGGCTTGGACCTTAACAAAAGCGGATGAAGCTGCCCTTGGTCGTTTCGAGAGGAAAATTCTGCGTACTATCTACGGTCCCGTTTGTTCAAACGCCGTATGGAGGAGAAGATATAACGAAGAACTGTACGGGTTGTACAGCGACATCGGCCTGGTACGACGTCTACAGATACAGCGTCTAAGGTGACTAGGCCATATAGAGCGCATGGAAAATACAGCTCCGACCTGAAGAGTCTTCGAATCCACTTCGGAAGGAAGGCGCGGCAGAGGACGGCCGCATCATCGGTGGCGCACGCAGGTGGAAGGGGACCTTAACCAACTGGGCGTGCGGTGCTGGAAACAGCTGGCCAAAGACCGTGCCAGCTGGAGACGCTTGTTGGTTGAGGCCCAGGTTCACCACGGACTGTAGCGCCACCTAAGTAAGTAAGTAAATGAGGGCAGAACTATATATATGCTGTCATCGAAGAAAAACGCTCACCACCGACATCTTGACCATAACGTTTGTACTGGCAGATAGAAATTTGAGGTAGTTAGGGACTTCATCTACCTTGGTTCCGCAGGGGCCTGAAGCAACGACATTAATTCCGAGATCAAACGCAAAATCACTGTTGCCAATCGCTGTTTCTTTGGGCTCAGGGCTCAATTGAGTAACAGATCCTTCTCCCGAACGACCAAGTTGACACTATGCACCGTCTTTATCATCCCAGTCGTGATGTACGACGCAAAAGCATGGATACTATCAAAAACGGATAAAGAGCTACTTGGCCGTTTCGAGAGAAAGAATTTGCATGTGATTTTCGGTCCTATACTCGTAAACACAGACGGAGGATGGAGGAAAAAATTCAACCACGAGCTTTACGGGCTGTACAGCAAGTCAGGTGTCTACGGATTCAACGCCTAAGATGCCTAGGCCATGTAGAGCAAATGGTTAACACAGCTTCAATTCGGGATGTCTTTGAATCCAATCGCTAGGGACGAAGAAACAGAGGACGACTGCACCTAAAATGGCGCACACAGCCAACTGAGTGTGCGGCAATGGAAATGCCTAGCAAAAGATCGTGCTAGTAGGAGGGGCATGTTGGTCGGGCATGTTGGTTCACCCCGAACTGTGGCGACCGATAAGAAGATTTTGATGTCCTGGTGTTGCTTGTGGTTTGCTGGTTGCGCGTACTTTTTCGGGACCTCCGTCCATTCCGACCCGTAGTTGTGTCGGTTGTGTTGCTGCATGTAGCCCGTGTGGTTGCTCACTGTTGTGGAAAGTAGGAAAACTTTTTGCCGTGTCGGCTAAGTTTGGTTTGCCGTCCCTTGAGAAGGGTTTCTAACCTTCATTACCTTTTTTTTTTTTTTTTGGTGAAAAACTTAACACTGCCTACTCGTCCGTACACCTCGACAGCTGATCACCGAATCTATAAATGTAATGTTTGTACCATAGATAAATGATAATGGTTTGTACTATATTTATCACCTGGTTTGTACGATCATATCGATCATACGACAATTAAATCATTTAAACGGCGCTAGAAGCCTCTCCAACTTTATCAACTTCAGACCAGTGAAAAATCAAACAAGCCTATCCCGACCAATATGACTTTTTTTATTTATTTTTTCACACATTTCTCACAATGCATATACGAGTAAAAACGCAAGTAACGCTCCGTAGCTCACATAGCCCGAGACTGGTGTTAACCAAACCTTCCTTCAATAGCGGTGTATTTGCAATGGACAATCTAACCAGCAAGTAAAACAGTTGTGGAGCTTTATTCCCCCCGATGACATTTCGCTCCGAGGCACCCTGTACATTTTGACTGTCCGCTTTGATTGGATGTTCTATCCATACGAAAAGTAAAAAGTTTTCTTGCTGACGGACTGTGAAAATTTTAGGTGAGTACACAATTCCACTTGATCCTATCTGCATGAAAAGTGTAAACAAATTGAGTTAAATATCAACATAATCGAATCCGTGTCGAGTTTCCTTCCGGACGTTGGTGGATTGTGTGGAAATTGCATTTCTACGTTGTGACGAAGTTGCAATTCTTCTGACAGAATTTTCCTCCAATATGCTGTGAATCAGTTGCGTCTTTTGTTTCTATTCTCGTCATATGATTCAAGTTGTTGCGAAAGAGACAAACGTAGACGGT
Source organism: Eumerus sabulonum (assembly GCA_951905685.1). Lineage (NCBI taxonomy): Eukaryota > Metazoa > Arthropoda > Insecta > Diptera > Syrphidae > Eumerus > Eumerus sabulonum. Next base: position 104,006,596 of record OX645063.1, read on the forward strand.
TGGGTGGGTGGCAATGGAAGCGCACCAATCCGTATGCCAGTGGCCCACTATCAATTTTTTTTCCATTTTCTTTGACACATTCGTTGGCTTCGTTTTGGTTAGGATTTACTTGTGCAAATGAAACGTTTTATTTATTTGTTTGTGTCATCGAAGTGCGAATGTGATTGAGATCGGGCATTGTAAGTAAGTTTTGCATACAAAACATGCGGAGAACCGATTGCACGTTATCAGGGCGATATCATTCCTGATTGCATTTCGCACACCGCGCTTCCTAGTGTCCTTCGACAGTCACTTGATAACGATAACGATGTCGATTGAGAAGCTCTATTGCCACGAGAGCAATCGATTTTTTGGTCTAGCCTTGCTGTTTGTCGCAATAAGATAACGCATAAGATGTACTTATTTGGCTTGAAGACTAATTAGTATTCCGATTGCTTGTGTTGTGATAAAATATGGACGCGCACTGAAGAGATACCTATTTAATTGCCGAATGTATTCAGTTTCCTACACTATGAGCTAGTGGGCATGAGGTGGAAAGTAAAAACAAAATAATTAAACTTGAAACGAAGAAATTGTGTGTGTGGAATGCAGAAAGAGTCATTTCATTTGAGGAAGTATTAATTAGCCGAAGTGGATTACTTGGGTATGGAGATTTCACTTTACCGATCTCTCTCTCTCATTTGCTTGGTCTTGTGTACGAGTATACCAGTGCAATAGTCATTTTGCGAGATGTACCTACTGAGTTTGTCAACACAGTGGTTTTGTCTATGAGTGTTGAGTGGGTATGACTGAGTATTGACCTTAGTAAATTGAATCATGATGAGTACCTAAGTAGGAATCGCAAAACAGTAGATTTCTTGTGCACAGTAGAGGTTTTTAAGGTTTCGTTTTCTTATCAACTTGTGTTTGCCTCGTTTCATGGTATGGCTTATTTACTCGTTGTTTATCAAAAACTTGTAAACATAGCAATTTGGACAGGTATTCTTTTGCGAAGACAGATGGCAATCGTGAAACCTTGAGCATACATACATATGTAGCTATGAGTGATAACAATTTGAACATCACAACTAACGATTTGCTTTGTAAATTAAGTGATGTCAACCTTAATAGTCTAAACTGAAAGAAGCAAGGAAAACAGCGAGATCCTCAAAGAGTAGAAGACAGATAATAGTCGAACCAAGTCTGGAGAATGCGTCGTTTAAAAAATGCCGAGTATACCGAGTCGTCTTAATTTTAAGCCAATCCCACCCTGAAGAGAAAGTGTGCCCTGAAGTCCAAATCGAAACCTTCTGCAGTCAGATACAATCCATTTCACATCAGTGAATCCTATTTAATGTTTGGCTGTAAACAAGGCTAAAACAAAATATATTTTGCCATCAAGAAAAGGACAAACACCATCAAATCCATGCCCGAACCATGAAGGGCACATTAACTTAGCTAAAAAATGAATCGTTGATCTCCTGCTAATCCCTGTTCTTTTGAGCTCCGGGGATATGCCAACGGAATTTTCCATCCCCTCTGGAATGTCCTTCAGCTCTCTCTCTTCTATGCGGCTTGTATCTCCTCTATTGACTCAAAACCGTGTCCCCGGAGCGGTTCCTTGAATTTGCTAAATAGTCAGGAGTTACACGTTGCCAAATCAGCCGAATATGATGATTGTGAAACGATATACATATGTACATACAGAGGTTTTGGCAAAATGGTCACAAAGAATCAATGCAGTGTGAGACGGTGCATTAACGGGGTCTAGCCCCTATTCCGACATCTTTAGGCGAATACCTTAATGCAAGCGACGCACAACGCTCGAATAATATTTCCTGTTGACAGTTGACCCGGCGAAAAACCCACAATGCCCAATACCACAATAACCGAAGAAAACAGTCAGCATGACCTTGATTTTTGAGCAATGTGGCGTGGGTTTTTGGCCTTGCTTCACATGTAGCACGATATTCACTTGATTGGTCGCTTGTTTTCGGGTCATAAGCACAAATCTAAGTCTCATCTTCCTCAAATACCCAAAACATCCTTCACAATGGTATTGACTGATCCTTCTGAAATGCCAACATCATCAGCAAGCAATTAGAGATAATTGTTAATCGATGGCTTGCAAGCACCAAATCTTGGATTATGTGGACGTGAGCTTCGTCTGGGACACTCTTCATCGTAGACACATTCTCGGCCTTCTTGGTACTCTACACCACTTGTAAACATTTCTTTTCGACGAAACCTCATCACCGAAGGCTTTCAGAATCCTCAACGAATCAGCAGCAGAAATAGCATTCCGCAAACAAAATTCCATGCAAATACTTTGCTCAACATATTTAGACGTAAAAATCGAAAAATTTACTTTTTACAACTCACAAAACAAAGAGTATTTCAAACACTAATGAATATTTTGATGTTAAATTCGGCCTGTTGCCATCCATTTCGCCCTACCAACCTGAAAATCCAAGTATTTTCCCATATTTATCTGCGCGCACAGTTTAAATTCGTATGTTACCTCACTTTTTGGACACAATAGTAGCATCAAAAAAGGTACAAATGGTTTGCGTCATTGTATCAGAAATTCCGACAAAAAAACGATTTAATTTAAGCAATCAGTATTGCATTCTTGCCTTCATAATTCCAGCCTCTGTTACTAAATCCTCTGTTACTGCAGTTTCTTTACTCCAGTCTCTGTTTCTCCAGCCTCTTATACTCCAGCTTCTGTTACTTTGGGCCTCTGTTACTCCAGCCTCTGCTACTCTAGCCTCTGTTACTTTAGCTTGTGTTACTCCAGCCTCTGTTACCCCAACCTCTGTTACTCCAGCCTCTGTTACTCTAGCTTCTGTTACTGTGGTCTCTGTTACTCCAGCCTCTGCTACTCTAGCCTCTGCTACTCCAGCTTCTGTTACTACAACCTCTGGTACTCCAGTCTCTGTTACTCTAGTTTCTGTTACTCAGGCCTCTGTTACTCCAGCCTCTATTACTGCAGTTTCTTTACTCCAGTCTCTGTTTCTCCAGCCTCTGTTACTCCAGCTTCTGTTACTTTGGGCCTCTGTTACTTCAGCCTCTGCTACTCTAGCCTCTGTTACTTTAGCTTCTGTTACTCCAACCTCTGTTATTTCAGCCTCTGTTACTCTAGCTTCTGTTACTCCGGCCTCTGTTACCCCGGCCTCTGTTACTCCGGCCTCTGTTACTCCGGCCTCTGTTACTCCGGCCTCTGTTACTCCGGCCTCTATTACTCCAACCTCTGTTATTCCATCCTCTGCTACTCTAGCCTCTGTTACTCTAGCTTCTGTTACTCCAACCTCTGGTACTCCAGTCTCTGTTACTCTAGTTTCTGTTATTAAGGCCTCTGTTACTCCAGCCTCTATTACTGCAGTTTCTTTACTCCAGTCTCCGTCGCTCCAGCCTCTGTTACTCCAGCCTCTGTTACTCCAACCTCTGTTATTCCAGCCTCTGTTACTCTAGCTTCTGTTACTCCGGCCTCTGTTACTCCGGCTTCTGTTACTCCGGCCTCTGTTACTCCGGCCTCTGTTACTCCGGCCTCTGTTACTCTAGCTTCTGACACTCCAACCTCTGTTACTCCAGCCCGAATCCTCACAGACGGAATTGATCCAAATTAATAGCAGAGCGCTTAGACAGCCAAACTCGATCGTTCTGTTTGTTTACGAATTCCTACACAGAGAACGCCTGCTCACCAGTGAACAAATAATTTTTCAATACGCCGCAAGCGAGCCTCTTTGCTTTCTGAACAACTGTAACTGCAAGCTTTGGCCGTCAGCTTATTCCGTAAAATGCGATGTATTCTTGCGGCAAATACACCTGGCTTTTTTGCCATTGCATTTCCACTGCGTCGTGGATATTCCTCCAATTTGCTTCTTACGTTCTTCACGTTCTCCATAGACTATAGCATCGTTTGATAGACAACTGAATAGTAAATAAACGTTGAAGAGCACTTGGCAGCGGCTCGATGTTACAATGATACTTAGTTACTTATCAGGCCAGCAATCTATGGGGGATCTGAGTCTGAGTACGCCAGTGATCAGAACTAAGTTGTCTTACATCCGCCATTATACTTTGTCTTTATACTGGACGTTCGGTCTTCCTCGAACCAGGAGATTCGGATTCGACAACCCTATTAGCTGGAGCACTGGTTTTCATGCACTCGATGTGGCCGAGCCAGTGTAGTCGAGGGATTTTTGCCTTCCGGACTATATCCACATTTTTATACAGCTCGTAGAGTTCGCGCTTTCTCACAGACAGGACTAAATATCCGACGTGGAATGGGTAAAAACATATGCGTTTGCAGTGACAGCCAAGCTGCACTAAAAGCTGTTTAACCAGCTTCAAGTTAGTGTATGAACCTTAGGCTTTCTTGAACAAAGTTGGTAGACTAAACTCACTAAGGCTTGTTTGGGTCCCAGGAAATGAGATCTCTAATGAACTCGTCAGAAAGGGGTCAGAGGAGAGTTCCTCAGGTCCTGAGCCCGTCTTGGGTCCAACTGCTTCCACGGTCAATACCCACATCAACGATCGGGTCTTTAATGCACACAACCATAGTTGGAGGATGATTAAGCGCGTACGCCCTGATGTCTGCAAGAAATCCGCATCATTCTTATCCTTAAGGAGAATTGACTGCAGAAGACTTACGGGCAACTGTCTCGCACACGCTGGCGCACCTTTGTGGCCGTCGTGGTGTGTGCCGAATCTCTTAGCTCTACATCACTGAAGTTCCTTCTCATCTTTCCCCGGAAAACGGGGAAATTACAGTAAAGGTAGGTGTCTGTCTGGCAGTACAATGGACCAGTATTTGCTTCTGAGTTCTCCAACAGATAGCAGAAAAAACAGGCAAAATCAAGGGTTATGCGGATGTCATTTGCTATGCGAGATAAGGAACTTTCTGTCGCCCGTATCAAAAGGCAAAAAGGATTCAACTATCATTCGGGATGAAATCCACTAGATTACCACTTCCTTGTACACCTAATAGTTTATACAAGTCATACGACTCAAGCTATTCCTCCATTCATTCGTGATTTTGGGCATAAACAAAAAACAATCCAAAAACGGCCGACAGCTTTATATTTAGTGTAAATTACGTTTAACACCTCGTCCGTGAGATGCGATCTGAGCAAACAACAAATATTTTCTCTCCGCTATCTTTCAAAGTTAATATGTACCCCGAGCAGATCTAATTAGTCGGCTAAGGTCCATTCGACCACATTTCTCTCCATGCGCGTACACGATCCATGTGTTGTATAATAAGAAAAAAATAGCAAAACGAAAACCTAATCAATTAAGGCCACAGCACCCTTGCTCTAGTATTGATTTCTTTCTTTTTCAACACCACCCAGGGAGGAGAAAATGCATTGTACATTCGTAAGGCTTCCCGTGCCTTCGAGATTCCCATAAGAAACATTTCGTTCTCACATAACACTCGATCGAACCACAACGACCGCACGTTCAATTCGTTTTATCATTTTTCCTTTTCATTTTGCAAATATCCAAAAATACCAGAACAATTTGGGAAAATATTTATTTAATTTGTAAATTCCACTGTTCCAGGGGGAGGTGCGAACGAAAGTGATTTGTCTTTAATTCGAAGAGAACTTCGCTTCTACATTTTTTATTTTATTTTTTTATTTTAAATAAAATAAAAAGAAAAACAAAATCGGGGAACCATACAAAGCCAGATTTGGAGAACGTTCGTCGTTGGTTTTGTGTCAAAGTGAACTAACTTCCTACAGACATACATATATATATATATAAAGCAGACTATACAAAAAGAAATTAAGAAAAATGGCTCACGTGGGACGAACAGTTAAGAACCTGGAGGCACCACGCCCATTGAAATCTCAATCGAGATCAAATATGAAGAATAATTTCATGCTCATCGAAGAACTGATTCAATTGATTGAGAACGTTGCATTGAATCTGGCTTCGGGCGTGAATAATCCGGAGCCGATGGCATCGCTTGTGCAAAATCTACGGGTACATGGTCCGCAGCTAGAGAATGTTTCGAAGGACACGCTCGATCGGGCATTTGTTGTATTCCGGAATGCCTCGCAGGATGAGCGATTGAATATTATGACGAGACTGAATTTACTCGAACTGATTGAGTTACGAGCTAAAGGTTGGGAGGACAATGGCTTCAATTCGTACTACAAGAGTAAAGCAACAAATGTTGAGGTGAGCTTTAAGCTTTTATATGGTTCACCTCTATGAAAGTTGGAAATTCTTAATGTTTAGTACTATGTATCGTTACAGCCTGACAATGCAAACAATCACACAATTGTTGATCAAACATCAGAGTATTTAAGCACCTCCCCCACTATGGGTGGAGCTAATACAGCCCGACTTCAGCAAACACAGCTCCTGGGTCCTGGTGAAATTATCCGTGATTCGGGAAAATTTCCCAAACCGACCAAGATACCTGGAAAAACTTATTGCAAAGACGAGGTGGTCATCCGCAATGCCGATTCCGGCAAAGGTAAGTTCAATTTTTCTTTTGGTTTTGCAAAATATATTTTCTGATGTCGCCAAAGAAAGACAAATTTTTTTATTCGAATTTATTCTCTTTCGTGTATTAAGTTATGGGCATTAAGGGAAAACGAGTCCATATGATTGAGGAGTTAAGTGAAACGATAATATCTTTCCAAAAAGGTAAAGAATAAGCAGAAACAAAACGTGCATATTTGCTAACAGACCCATGAGAACTAAGTACTCGTAACTAGATCACATTCATAAAATGTGGCCGTGTTTTGTGTGATAACATTTTCATTTTAGTTTTTTCCTTTTGTTTTTAATTTGCAACCCATACAACATATTTAACCCTCAATCATCAACATCAGCAGCTCAGGAATTTGTATTTTTATTTTTTGATACGGTTTCGGGATTAGTTCAGTATCGATTGCATCCCACATGTATGAATGGCGGCGTTCGACTTTAAGTGGATCGACCAGAACGTCCGGGTAATGAGTGTCCGTGTATAAAAAATAGCTAACAAGTTGCCAAAGATATAATATAAAGTCTATCCGTCTAATCTTGCGTTTATAGGGTTGCTTTTGAACATTTTGTTTTTCATCCAACCTCATCGCCTTAGACAAAGCTAACCTACTTGCTGCCCATTTCGCAACCAGTTCTCAGCTGCCAGCCTGTAATTTGTCTCCGCCTGTACTAGAGTGTGTCAATTCCACCATGGGACTAATCCACTTCCGCACTCGTACAGTCGCAAGGGTTCTTAAAGACCTCGACATACACAAATCCGCTGGTCCAGATGGTATTGCCCCAATAGTTCTGAAGAGGTGTTCTTCTACGCTGACAAAACCACTGCGTACGCTTTTTCACCTTTCCTACACCTCTGGGCTCTTTCCGAGTAGGTGGAAAACAGCATTTGTCCAGCCTATACCCAAAAAAGGCGAATCATCTTCTCCCTCCAACTACCGACCCATTGCACTAACGTCCCTTCTTTCCAAGGTCATGGAAACGCTGATTAACCGTCAGCTTATGAAATATCTTGAATCACGGAAACTCCTCAATGACCGCCAATACGGTTTCCGCAGCAACAGATCCACTGGTGATATGATGGCATATCTCGTTGAAAAGTGGAATCACTCGCTTCACCAAGCAGGTGAAAGCAAAATTGTTGCACTGGGTATTTCGAAAGCATTTGACAGGGTTTGGCATGAAGCCCTTTTGTCGAAAATGCGTGCTTTTGGGATCGATGAGTCTCTCTTTCAATGGATTAGAAGCTACCTTTCGAATCGTTCAATTCAAGTTGTTTTGGACGGATTCAAGTCTGATACTCACTTTGTAAATGCCGGTGTTCCCCAGGGCTCCGTTTTGTCTCCGACACTCTTTCTTATTTTTATAAATGATCTCTTGTCTGTTACTTCTAATCCAATTCATTCCTTCGCTGACGACAGTACCCTCAGCTTCTCATATTCGTTCACCAGTTTACGACCCTGCACTTCGGTTGTAGATAATGAGCGGCAGCGTATGTTAAGCTCATTAAATTCCGATATCGACAGCATCATCCCATTGGGGTAAAAACAATAGAGTGGAATTTAATGCTCTTGATGCTTAATGTCTCTTGTCGTTAAAGCGTATAAATAACCCGCAGCCATTATCCATGAATGGCACTTGCATCTCAGAAACTGAAAAGCTTTCCATCCTGGGTATGAGTGTTGCCCACAATCTTAATTGGAGCGACCATATATTCAGTGTCGCCAAGAATGCTGCGAAATGCCTAGGATTCTTATACAGATGCAAGAAATATTTCTCACCCTTAGATCTGGCTACAATCTATAAGGCGTTCATTCGCCCCAAATTAGAGTTTAACGCTCATGTCTGGTCCGGTGCTTCCAAGACCTCACTGCACCTACTAGACAGAATACAAAAACGAGCCATAAAACTGATAGGTGACTCCAGCATTACCAAAACATTAGACTCGCTGGAACACCGCAGGAATGTTACCTGACTCTCCCTGTTTTATCGTTACTACCAACAAAAATGCTCTGATGAAATAGCCAGTTGCATTCCGCCCCTTCAACATACTCCCGCAATACACGTCTCTCTAGGAATGCTCACCAATATACTCTGAAGTCCGCTTTCAGACGTACTGTCAAATATAGAGAATCTTTCATTAACCGAACCACACGAATCTGGAACTCCCTGCCAGATTCGGTTCTCCCCCCTCAATGCAACATGCAAGCATTTAAGATCAATGTCCATCGGTATCTCCTCTATTCCTCTTCCTCTCTACCTTCTGCCCGCACTGTGTCGCCGACATAATAAGGTTATTAGACCTTGAGTGCGCGCAAATTAAAAAAAAAAATATTGAATGTCCAAACTGTCTTATTCTTTGTGCTTTGGGGAACCGCATTATAATTTCACTTCGAGGATTGCGTTATACGATCTTCCAATAGGGCCATACTGTTGAAGCTACAGCTGTCAAAATTACTGTCATTTATTTAGTCTGTTTTGCTAAATCACCGTGGACAGACATAACATTCAACAACATGTGCAAATTGTTTTATGAAAATTGGTGTGTTGTTCGGGCAACGTTCCGCGCGCCTCGTCCATTTTATGGTCGCCATAATCCTCCTAACGAGAGGACTATTCATTCGCAGTGTGGTGGATATATTTGTGTCCAGTGGTTCTGTAAACGATAAACCAACACCCATATGTCGACGAAACATCATCCTAAGAGTGTGCAGGAGAATCTGCGGCAGTTGATTTCGCTCCACTCTCACAAGATCTCACCCTTTCGCAGACCACAATTTGGCGAATTTTGCTTCATGACTTCAGCAGGTACCCATACCTCTGACCTCCACGAAGTTAAGATCGCCATATCAACTCAAGTCGAATAAAGCTGCTGGCGCAGTCCAACTGTCTGCTAAGCTCTTCAAAGCAGCTGAAGATGACCTGGTTAGAAGCATGCGTAAGCTCATCTGTAAGATATGGTCACAGGAGAACATGCCCGAGGAATGGAGTCTCAGCATCGTTTGCCCGATCCACAAGAAGTGAGACTGACTGCAACAACTGCAGAGGAATTCGTCTCCTTAACACTGCCTACAAAATGTTTTTGTTCGTTTTGTGTGAACCCCTGGAGCCTTTTGTAAATAAGCTGATATGTCCTTATCAGTGTGGCCAGAGACGTCCATCATCGAAAAAGTCTGCACGCAATGGAAAAATCAATAGATTTCAGGTCGACATTCACCACCTATTTGTCGATTTCAAACCCTCATACGACAGCGTAATTAGAGACGAGCTATACAACGCGATGTCTACCTTTGACATCCATGCCTAACTCGTCAGACTATACAGGATGACTTTGGAGAATGCTCGCTGCTCCATCCGAATCGATGAACACCTGACCGATAGTTTTGAGGTGGATTTAGGCACAGTATATTTCAAATCCTCACAACTCCTCGCATACATGGATGACATTGACATAATCGGAAGAACACAGCGAGATGTCAATGAAGCGTTTACGAGTATTGAGGTGGAGGCGGCGAAAATTGGTTTGACAGTAAATGAGGGCATAACTAAGTCGTCAAAAGCTCAGCACCGACGTCTTGCTCAGAACGTTTGTATTGGCAGAATAAGTCTGAGGTAGTTAAGGGATCGTTAACCTTAGCTCCGCAGTGACCTGGAACAACGACATCAGTTCCGAGATCAAACACAGAATCACTCTTGCCAATCGCTGTTTCTTTCGGCTCAGGGGGCAATTTAGTAATAGAGTCCTCTCCTGAACGACCAAGTTGGCTCTATACAAGCCCCATCATTCCGGTCCTGCTGTAAGTCACAGAAGCATGGACACTATCAAAAGTGGATAAGGAACTCCTTCGTTTCGAGAGAAAGATTTTGCATGTGATTTTCGGTCCTGTAAACACAGACGGGGGATGGAGGAAAAGAGTCAACCACATGTTTTACTGGTTGTACAGCGACACGGGTCTAGTGAGGTGTCTGCGGATTCAACGCCTAACATGTCTAACATGTAGAGCAACTCCAGCCCGGAGGGACGAAGAAAGAGAGGACGAACGCACCTAAGATGGTGCACACAGGTGGAAGGGGACCTAAGCCAACTAGGTGTGCTGTAATGGAAAAGGTTGGCTAAAGGTCGTGCTAGTTGCAGGGGCATGTTGGTCGAGGCCCAGATTCACCCCAAACTATAGCGCCCGATAAGAAGAAGAAGACCTGGGCAACTGACCCAGAAGCTGAAGGTGAACGATCAAAGACAACGACGTGTGTTCGCTGAGTGGGCTCTGGAGAAGTTGGAAATTTACCCTAATTTTCATAAAAAAAAAAAAAAAAACATCTTCAGCGATTAGGCCCATTTCTTGATGTATGGGTACGTCAACAAAGAAAAAGTTGTTGACCGAAAACGTCGGTCCATATCGGTCCATATTTCTTTAAGAACGACGTTGCCCAATCTATCACCGTCAACGGCGAGCGATGATAACCAACCTCTTTTGAATGAATGAACCACTAAATGTGGGCATGGTCATCTCATATGGAGGTAATGTGAACTGGCCACCGTGATCGTGCGATTTTACCCCATTACTCGAAGTCGAAGATCTATGCGAATAAGTCACAAATAGCGGCCCTCAAAGCCACTATAACCCATACCATGGCAAAAAATTAGTCTGATTTATGCGTCAGAGTCATGGAAAATTGTACATTTCGGATGCGCGCCTCCCGGAGAAGCCGCGGCGGACACTTGAACGATGTTATATTCCATACATAATGGCATTGAAAGGCCTTTCAAACAAATAAAAAATGTCGATGATATCTCACCCACACTTTGTTTTATTTGAATTCAAAGATAGGAAGCGCTTAATGAAAGACCCTGTACATAAAGAATCTCTTCTGGGACGAAAAAAGTCCTCTATACCCCTATAATGGGCCTGCGGGACCATAAATACTAAAAGAAGAAGTCGAAAAGGCTTTGAAAGAAGCAAAAAATCGAAAAGCGTTAGGACATTTGGGTACTTTTCAAGCTGCTTGATGAGAGAAATCTCCGAATAGTAGTTAACCTGTTCTGGACAAATGGCTTAAATCAACATTTGGTACTCATCGAAAAAAAATGAATAAAGCAATAAACTACTCTGACTACTGGACAATGAGTTAATTAAGTCATATGCTCACGCTCGTTGCAGATACTTTTGTTTATCACTTTCGGAAGACATGAGCAATTTGGTTTAAGGAGTGGATTCGGAACACGCGAAGCACTATTCGAATTCAACATGCTAATCTAATCCAACGAAGGATAGATACTACGTGTTACGTGTTTCTTTGTTTAACAGAATACCAAACAATAAAGTCACGATACGTGTGGGAATGGCAAGAGAAATAATTCTATTAACTAAGACGTCGAAGATCGATGACTCGGGGCATGTCATGAGGAACAACAAATATCAACTACTCCAATTGCTCATGCAAGGAGAATTCGAAAAAGAAGTGCCAGAAGGCAGACAGACATTGTTGTCAAACCTAAGAGAATGGCTAAATCTCTCAACAGTGGAAATATTTGGAGGAGTTACAAACAAATTTCCAACCTCCGGACCGGAGCGGAATTATGGGAAGAAGATCTTGGAAAAATGCGATTTTCGTCGGCGGAAGTTTCATAGTATTGTCGATGTAGCTGTACTCACATCACCTTCCACATTAACATTAGAATCTTGGTTGGTTGATTAGATGACTTCCCTCGGCAAAGCGGTTGGGATCACCTAGACCAAGTTAGGTCCATTGTGCTACCACTTGAGTCGGCTTGGTCACCGTTACCCCTGAAACTATTTTATGTTTTGAATAAAATTCGATAACTTGCTGATCTCCGTTATAGATCTGCTAGTTCATAAGGAAGTATTCTTCCAGAAATCGTCTTCTTGTGAACGCTAGGGCAGGACAATTGCATAGGGGATGGAGAATCTTCCTCTACCTCAGCATGAAACCTACTGCAATAGTCATTATACGGCAGTCCTAATCTAGCGGCATGTTTCCCTAAAGCGCAGTATCCTATTAGGACTCCAATTAGGCTGCTTATATCGGGTTTTTTAATAAGGACTTGACCAAAACATTTTTATAATTTGCAGACGTTGCTCGTTCGTGTACTTTACCATGATGAAAATGTTGAGTTTACCGAATAAGTTGACAATGACAGTTCGATGATTAGTAAAAGGATGCGTTCACAAATTGAATTCAAAGTTGTCAATTCCCTATTGGAAAACCCTATATGTACATTGCCTGCGTATTTTTATCAGGCTAGTCGTTCTACGTTAACAGTAGTTACATGGGCCAGGTCTGTCTCGCGTAGTTGCATGTATCAAGACCACGTCATCTCTTATTGGCTTGTAACAGTGTCTGTTTCGAGATTTTATATTTCAGCGTTTCCATTAGTTGATGGATATCACCTTTAACAGTCGAGATCTTCAGTGAGGTGCCGATTCTGGCTATTTCGTTTGCTTGATAGTAACCTGGTATATCACTATACTCAGGTACCCAGCACAACATAAGAGCGCAAATGCTCGATAAATCATTTAGAGAATTGCGGCGAAAGTGCCTGACCAATTTTGATTTTATAATTGGCGATTTGAGTGCTTCTATTGCCGCTTGGCTGTTTATGTAGATGACATTGTCACTGTAGTCTATCGATCTCAAAGACGGCCCACCGTTAATTCATCTCGGAGTGAGTCGGTAGTCTAAATGATTGGTGGATTTTTAGGGTCGGTGAATAGATACCGATACCCACGTCATTGCCTGTACTGGACCTGTCCGTGTATATTTCGATATTTCCAGTGCAGTTCCCTTGCACCCTTAATGTAAATGAGGTGACCCTTTGCTGGGTACCTGGTCACATGAATATCTCCGGAAACGAGAGGGCGGACGAGTTGGCTAGGGTGGGATCAGGTGCTAATATTGCGCAGATCTCAGCTGAGGCCAAAGTACCACTCAGTGCGCTCTACAGGGAGATACAGACGGAGCTATTGGTGAAAGCCAATAAGCGCTGGTGTCGCTTAGATACATGCGCAACGGCGATATCGACTTGGCCCGTCTATGATAAGAAAAGAACGGAAAATCTGCTGAAGTTCAATCGTGGGAACATTCGACTGGCAGTCGGTGCCCTCACCGGGCACTGCATGCTATTTTATCATGCAGCTCGACTAGGCCAGCCCTACAATGACTTCTGCAGAAGCTGCAGGGACGAAGAGGAAATTGAGTCCGTTCGTCACCTGCTGTGCGAATGCCCGGCGCTAGCCCAAAAAAGGAATATTTTCCTGGGAAGATACTTCCTTTCGGGACTAGAAGAGGTAGGTAATATCGGGCTGAACAGAATACTGGGATTTTTATCCTCGTCTGGCTGGTTCAGCTCGACGGTAAATGAATAGGTATCAACGGGTTAAACAAAACAGGTGGGCACAATGGACTCAACGTAGTCTGCGTGAGCCTTGACTTTACGTCAATAGGGCACCCATATACCTAACCTAACCTCCCTTGCACGTGTCGTCGGTTGGGAATTGTTGTTTTATATCGAATCGTGAAGTCCAGGATCGGAGTCCAGTAGTCCGTGACTTCATTAACTCGCTTTTTGACGTAGTATAGCAGCGTGCCCTATTTCGGAGAACTTCCAATGAGCTGATTCCTTAAGTCGCAACGCCGATTTCTTTGCCTTTTTCTTGCCAAAAAGATTGCAGTAGGGGTTGTTCGCAGTGCCCCGGTTATAGCGATGCATACCATCCTTTATACCTACTTAGAAGTTAGATCTGCAGAGTGCCGTCCACCGGACTAAGCAGCCTTACCTCACCATAGTCCTAACAACCGCGGTATACAGCCAGTGCGTGATATGGGGTTTGATACTCCATCTTTCTTACAGGTGTATAGCGCAGTTGTTGCTTATTTTATGCGTTCTTCTGCATTCAATCTCCAGTTGTGCTTCCTGTCGAGTATCACGCCAAGGTATTTGGCATGATCTTCAAATCTAAGGTAAGCCCCATTGAGTTTTGGAATAGAGATTTGAGGCATCTGCCGTTTTCTAGTACATACATAAATCTAGCTCCGTTTTGGAGGGATTTATTCTAAGCCCGCTGTTCTCTGCCCATTTGGTAAATATTGCTTAAGCCTGTTTCCATCAAATCTCATATTGTTAGAATTGCTAGTGCAAGATCGTCTGTATGCGCAATGACCTTGCACCCGCTGATCTCCAGCGGTACTTCGTTTACAACCAAAACCCATAGTTGCGGCGATAGTACTACTCCCTGTGGTATGCCATGTTTTACTGTCCCTTTTGTATGGTTAAGTAAATCAACCAGCTTGAGAGAGTTTGTTTTATCCAAAATAGTGTAATACCATTTACTTCTAGCTTGCTTAATGCATGATAGCTAGTGGTTTAATATTGTTGAAATCCCTTTAAATGTCGAGGAAGGCAATCATTGTGAATTCTTTGTTGGCAATTGATTCGTCAATGATTCCAACTATAGTGTGTAAGGCTGTATCTACTGATTTGCCCTTACAATAGGCATGCTACGATGTCTAAAGCATACTTTTTCGTAGGGTTTAGCGAATGTACAGGTTCCCCAGTCTCTCCAGCGTCCTAAGAAGAAACTAAGGGAGACTGATAGCACTGTAGTCTTTGGCAGTTGTGTGGGAGGTATTCCCCGTTTTAGATATACATGTCACTCTTACCTCTCTCCAGGATAGTCGTATGTAACCCCAGTCTAGGCTAGAAGAGAATAGTACTAAGAGCCACGTTTCGAGAATGCCATAACACATTGCATCTCTACCGGGTAGATTCCGTCCGGACCTGCAGATTTGTATGGAAGGAAGCTATTCGACGCCCATTTGAGCTTCTGTTTGCTTATTACTTCCTTGGAAATTAATGGAGTACTCAGTATGAGTCGTTCGAAGTTCTAGTTATTAGCAACTGCACTATCAGGAAAATCTGTATTAAGCAAGATGTCTAGAGACTCCTTACTGGTCACCGTTGCGGTGCCATACAAAGTTGAAAAGTAAGTCATGACCTGATATGTTCGGAAAGGGTAAAAAACTATTCGAACATGTTTGCCTCATACATAGTTAGATTTAGTCTTCGGTGAACTTTCTGCTTTATCGGTCGGTAATAATTTGTAATTCGCAGCATTTTGTTCATTCATAACTTGATTTTTTTTACATGGGCGGGTAGTTTACCCGCGCACAACCGCCAATCTGGTCGGGATATTGCAGCGCCCTTTTGCGATACCTGCACACGTTTGTTCAGCTCTCAACGGTTGTTGTAGAGTCTGTCCAGAGAGCGCCGCGAGGAGGCTGTATGTGAACTTGACATACGAGCAGAGATCCTTGCTGATATCTCGCCCGGTTGAGAGCAATCAACAACTTAACCCTCTATGTCCGAGTCCATGCCCGCCAACGTAAACTCCACAAACGACACTAGAGTGGAGATCCGACAGCCCTTGACAATCGCTGCTACTTCGGTTTGTCCAATCTCAAAACTCCTCATTCAAAAAACCAAAGTCATACTTTGCAAAACGCTTATACTGCCAGTCTTGCTGTACGGAGTCGAAAGCTGTACGATAAGCAGGTTTCTTTCGAAAGAAAAATTCTGCGCCGGATATTTGGTCCTGTCTGTGAGGAATGTGAATGGAGATGAAGACACAAACGCGAACTGTACGAGCTGTACAAAGATATGGATATAGTCCGGAAGGCAAAGATCCGCGGACTACATTGGCTCGGCCACACCAAGCGCATGAACACCAACGAACATAAGAGGGTCTTCGACTCCGAGCCTCCTGGTTCCAGAAGAAGAGGAAGATCGAACCTCTGGTATATAGACCAAGTAATCGCGGATGTGAGACAACTTAGTCTTGACCATCAGGAATGGAAGGCAGCTATAGCTCAGGGTCAGATTGCTGGCCTGATAAGTAAGTAAGTAATATTTTGTAATGCCTGCGCTTTTCTACCCTCAATAAGGCTACAACTTCGGTATAAAAATTAATTGGGGTTTTGAAATGCTTGCACTGATCAAAATTGTCTGTAAAGACAAGAGCTCTAACTCCATTACTAGAATGATGGACAAGTGTACTACTCCAAATTACAATCAGAATTATTCTCTGTCCACAAAAACGAATACGTCTGGTTCCTAATTTCTGTACAAAGTTGAACACCTTGTTAAATGTGGATCAGCTAAGGTGAGACCAGTCAAATGCTCCCAACCTTCTATTGTGAGAGTTTGGGCCGGAAGATGGCCAGACAGCGTCTTGAGTACGAGGGCCTGTATGGATGCCTTAAAGGCAGAGTGGTGCGACATAAAGGTGATATCTACCACCTTTGAACATATGCCACCGCTGACTAACCCCAATCCAGATACTCCGACGGAAGTTGACTTTAGCGGAAGACCAAGGAGATGAGCAGCTGAAGTTGTTATGAAGCTCGCCTCTGAACCTAAGTCCAACAAGGCACGTAATGAGAGAAGTTGGCCTGTTGTAGTCTTAACCTTAACCAAGGCTGTTGCCAATAATACGCGTGTAGAGATGTTGGTGGAGTAAAAGGTATTCACGTTCGTGCCAGTCGTTTTTTCTCCTTTTGCTGGTTGGAAACTTGGTGCACGAATCTGTAGCGATGGAATCGAATGCCTTGAAGTATGTCTTTCAGATGAGTTGGTTAAATGGAGTAGCGAATGATGTGGTTGTTGGAAATAATAACATCGTCGATTACTTGGACATTGTGCCGTGCTAAACAGTTTTTACATACTCCAATCTTGTTTACTTGTCCAATTCGATCGCCGGTGCTCATCTTCAGAAACTTACCACACTTCCTTACCGCATGCTGACCCTTGCTGCAAATTTGGCAAGAGTATTTCGATGTGTTTGCTGAAGTGTGGAGAACATTGCGAGAAGAAACCGATTTTGCCACAGTTGGTATGGGACGAACTTGTTGTTGAAAGACTGCCTCCAAGGTACGAAACCTAGTTTCCAAAAGCTGGGTAAATTCAGAAAACGTGGGCAAGGTTTTGCTATCAGCCTTGGAACTTAGCTTCTCTTCCCATAGTTGTTGTGTTTTTGCGGGAAGTTTCTGCAACAACACGAAAATCAGCAGAACGTCCCAATGTTCCACAGGGACCTTCAAATTAGCTAAGCTATGTACCACCTCGGTTGATGTGTCGAGCAACTGTTTAACTGATTCCGCTCGTTCTTGAGAAATCGCGGGTTGATTGAAAATGCACTTTAGATGGACGTTTACTAAGAACCGCTGGTGATCATACCGATCTGTCAAAATTTGCCAAGCTTTGGCATAATTGCCACAATCCAAACTCAGGTGCATTAACAATTTCTCAGCTTAAATCGAAATAAATCATGCCTACTTGCATCACAACAAAGCATTAGTGCGACATCATCGTGTCGAAAGGTTTGGTGGTTTACCCTGTCAGCTATGTATCCCGATTGTTCCAATTTAAGGTATGCAAGCCTCCTGACAATCTAGAAATGTTATGTCTCTTTCCAAGAAACAGATTTGGAAGATTCGTCTTCATCAACTTCCTTAGCAAGAGAGTGGGATACAGAGTTTCAAGATATGTTCCCAGTTAGCTAGAGTTCCATTTCTTCCATCCATTATTCCTGAGTGTATCTATCAAGTTTTATTTTTTTCGTCCTTTGAGTCTGCAATTGCTCGTACCATCATCGTCATTTTATACATTTTTCGTTTTTTTTTATTATTTTTATTTAACCCATGTTTGCCCAGCATGTCATTGATGTTGTAACCCTTGTAAACGTAAGCAAACGCATGCCTTCTTGTCATCAAACAGTTGAACACCCATTTGCACATAAAAATACATTTGCTAGACATACAAGTACATATACTTACATACATATGCACATGCCTCATATCCAAAAAGCAAAACATTCGACAATTGAGAGATTCCCTGTCGCGAGCTTTAATCATTCAGTTGTCATGCACGTGAACTGAGCTACGCTTGCATTGACTGTCCTTGTTATTCACTTTTTGTTGTTATTACTCTTTTTTATTTGTAATGACGGAGTGCAGTTAATA
Organism: Eumerus sabulonum; assembly: GCA_951905685.1. Classification (NCBI taxonomy): domain Eukaryota; kingdom Metazoa; phylum Arthropoda; class Insecta; order Diptera; family Syrphidae; genus Eumerus; species Eumerus sabulonum. The sequence continues at coordinate 104,025,118 of OX645063.1, forward strand.
CTGGAGCTAAAGAACGGTTGGTGCAGATAACTGGACCGAGCGAGGACAAGATCAAGTAAGACGGCATTGAAAATTTGGTAAAAATGGCATCTAATGAGGCAAATGTTTCCACTATATACCTAGTTACGCTAAACAACTTATCGAAGATACGATTCGTAGGAATGCATCACCAGTTCGTTTGGATCCATCCATGGGCGGTGGACATAGCGGCGGTGGTGCAGGAGGATCATGCAGTTCTCTTGCTTCATCAGCATCTGATGAAGCTCAACCGAGAACCGGTGGTGGCGGTGGTAATAGTGGTCATAATTTGACCAATCGTTTGAGTCTTAATTCAACATCGGCCGGAAATTTCATTGCTGGCACGGCTAACAATCAGTCTTTGTTATCGTCAACACCGACAACGAAAATGATGCGAAACAATCAGCAAGCTTTACTGCATTCATTCTCGACGAATGATGCTTCGCTTGGTGAATACAAGTACACGGTGAACGTGGGTCAGCATTTAATTAAAATTACCGGTGACTGCTGTGATCTAGTTAGAGTGAGTATATACCAATACCCGGTTGTCGTCGCATTTCGAATTTAAAACATTTTCATTTGCAGGTGGCCAAATTGGTTCTCGATGATTACTTCAGCAGCAATGAGTTTTTGGCTTCGGTCGAAGCTGGTGCAGCCTTCGATGGGTCGATTGTAAGTCCAATGTCCACTCCGAGTACACCGATGGGACCGCCACAATTTATGATGGGTACACCGCTTCAAATGGCACCACCACTAGCAGACAGTGGCATCGGTTTAAATTACATGGCCGGACAGATCTCGAGCGCAATGACCGAAGGCGACGATGATGTCTTTGTCGATTCAAATTGTACGTTCCTTAAACAAATGCTTTTATAGTGATTAAATTCGATTTTATACATACATATGTACATATATCTACACAAACAGCACTCAGTAATGGTTTGGCTCGTTCAAGACGAAGTCATTTCTCGCGTAAAGACTCAACACCGGAGGCCAATCGTACCAAGAGCGAAGGATCAAATGCTGATGCTGGTAAATAGAAACGCCACTGATTATAAATTGGATCATAACGTCGTTTATCTATTGAAACCTAACTCATTTTCAGTTCGAATTGTACACGAGTACGATCATCTATTGTTCTACTCGAAAAGTCCACATTCATGGGCTCTGCCAGCTGAATGGCAGAAAATTTGCGAGAAATTTCCATCGATCATAAGGAACAAGGTAAAGCATGCAACTACTACTACTACTACTACTGATAGGAATTATGGTGATAACATATGCACATTGCCTCCGAGCATCAAGCGCAAAGGCTTTTTTAGTCGCAGCACTTATAGCATTGATGAAGGCTCATCCAATGAATACAATAACAATAATATGAATAGTAGTAGTAATCTGATCACTAACAGTGTAACGAATAATGCTAATAATAACGAGAGTGGTGGCGAGTATAACACTGCAGGCAGTGGCATACGATTCAGGGTTGACGATTGTAAGCAGCATGATTCTGCACGGCCAAAGGTCTCCATGAATCTACGATCGAATTCCACCTGTGACTAACTATCGGTGTTCTTCCGTGACTAATCTGTTTGGAATTTAATTTCTTGTTTTTTGTTTTATTGTTTTTTTTTATACATATATACATATGTGTTAAACGGCTATTTCGAAGGGGAAATAAGAAACTTACCGTTGCGGTTTACTTTACCCTTTTTTCGCTCTGTAACGTTTGTAGAACGGACGCTTGCAAGAATGAATTTTTTTTTTGTAGTTTTCAAGTGGACAAGGTCAATTTGCATTCGAAGATAGATAACTGACAAGCGATTCTAGTTTCTTGCAAGACATTTTCGCAATTTTATTTGCAATCAGACACGTAGGGTCTATTTGAATTCGAATTTAATTTTTGTTTTTCGTATCATTTTTCATTACAAGAATTAATTTTACATCTTGCTTTCGTTGTACGTATCACGTACGCATTACCAATTAAGCTTTCGATCGTTTAAAACGCAATTAACATGTTTTCATTCATGAAAAAAAAATCGAATGTAAGGAGGTTTTAAGTTTTACTCATACACGCGACCATTTACATACATATATCGAACAGTATTAAAGAAACGATACAAAAACGTTTTAGAAAACAAAAGTATTACCAAAAGGGAAGCTAAATTTGAAACAAAAACTAAAAAGAAATTAAAAGAATCTGTGTTTTGGCTGTGAAACAGAAAAATAAAGTAAAAATAGCAATAAAGAATCTGTAATAGAATTTAAAATAGATAAAAATCCATAAGACGTACCATAAATATCTATTTTTATATTTAATATATTTTATTGGAAACCACAAAGTCATGGTTCAGAAGTTAATATTTAATTTTATACTCCTGGGGTTGTATTACTTAAAATGCCGAATTGATTTTGTTTTTTTTTTTTGGTTCACTTAATGTATTTCCTTAAGTTATTTACATCATACATGTATGTGTATATCTATATCGTATTTGGAAGTAATAAATCGTTAAAGCAACTACCAATTTCTGGCGTATATTAATCGCATGCTCTCACATGTATGTATGTTTTGTAAGGAAGTAAGGATAACTCCAGAGTACAATGCTATCCTCACTTTTTACATCGCTGTACACAACAGACAGAGAAGAACTGAAAACGCATGATTTTCGCTTGCGTTCCACTCATCTAACTCATCATACTCTCAACAAAAATTACATTTAACCATTTTAATCAAGCAGTCCTATCTCTCTCGATCTCACCAATCATTTAATATCGCTTGTGCTTGATAATTGTGTACCAGCTAGCGCAACGGTCTATTCTCGGTAAGCTTAACGATTACGCTCATGCTTTTGAGATTTCGCAACATCCCACACAGGTAAGCTTCTCTCAATCTCTCCCTCACAACATTACTAATTTTGATTATTGTTTGTGTGTTACTTTAGTGCGCAACACGCTTGACATAGTAATATTAAATCACATCTAATGTATTGTTGTATATAATATGGTTTATGAATAAATATATCTTCTTTCGCAGGACATCAACGACGAGACTAATCGATTTGATGGTGAAAAATACTTGCAGCTGGTTAAGTCTGCCAGCAAACGAAATATAGCGGCTAATGATGATGCGACAAATGATACAAACCAACCCCAGGATATCGAATAAATCATATACGGAAAATGTACATACATTTTGGTTAATTTCTTTATTTTCTCTTATCTCCTCCAATTTTATTTTCCTTTATTCCCTAGTAGGACCATTTCTCTTTCAATTTTTTTCTTTCGATAACAGAAATGGTTTCGAAATAATTTCCCCCTAAAATCTATAATAATTTAACGAAACAAAGGTATTTTCCTTTTCAGTTTTATTTTGTTTTGTATTAGCACAACTTTCCTTTATTTATTTTATTTATTTCTTTTTGAAATTCCGGTGAAAGTTGTTCCTTAAATTATTTTCTGGTAAAATTTATTTAGTCACTCAGTGAAATTGATTTTTCCTTTTTCTAAATACTTAGTTGTTTATAGATATAGTACGTATACTAACGTGATTTAATTCTAAACCAAAAAGATGAAGTAATAAAATGTGTAAAGATAGAAATTTCCATTGTGAAGGTGGTAGGCAGAGCTAGTCGGATATCGAAACTTTTTATATAACCACCTCCAAAAAGGTGTAGGTGTGGAGGAAGAGGATTTTCTGTTCATTCGTGCATAGAGCGCTTGTATCACTTGTTTCCCTTCTGGTGTATACACTTGTGCTCATACAGTGCTGTGCAAAAAAAAAAATAAGAACAGGGAAGTAAGACACGTTACCTTAGATTAAAAAAGAAAAATGTGAATGGTACTGATACCATTTTTAGGGCTCTGTACCCAAAGGTAAAACGGAACCCTATTACTAAGACTTCGCTGTCCGTCCGTCCGTCTGTCACCAGGCTGTATCTCATGAACCGTGGTAGTTAGAGAGTTGAAATTTTCACAGATGATGTATTTCTTCTATACAGATGGGCTGTAACGCCACCAAAGAAGAAGATAATATCCTTTACTAATTGCTCAAAAGATAGAATTCTAATGAAATGCTTAGTCAAAAGTGTTACAGTTTACTATTTAACTACATATTTAGAAAACGAAGAAATTCCCAACATGTACTCCTTATATTTTGTTATACATACAAATACGAGTTTATTCCTTTTAACCCTTTGTCGTCCACCGGTACTTACAAGTACCACCATGTTAAAGTTCAAATAAAACCTATAAACGAAAATGTTTTGTTACTTGCGACCAATGGTACTTTTAATTAGCATATTATCTTCATGTTTTCTGTTGCATATTTACTTAGATTGGTCTTTTTAACAGTTTTAACGAATTTTTTTTGACAGCACCTTAGGCTTTGAAGAGATCTATTTTAGTTGATTTTTATTTTTGTCGTAATAAATAGCTATAGTAAATTTGCTTAACTTTTTTTCGGTTTATAGTTGATTGGCATATTTAACTATTTAAAAAACACGAAATTACCTGAAGTAATAAGAATTTTTCATATATTTTCATTGAAAAACTAAAGTGGACTGGTAAGTACCGCTGGGCCCTGTGGTCGTCGATTTTTTTTTTTTTTTTTTTTTTTTTTTTTTTTTACTGTGGGTGTTAGGACAGTGTGATTTATTTTTGTTGTTTGTTCTGTGAATATACAGAGGCCGACATAATTCATTGTACGATAGACAAAGTTGTAAAATGTTCGGTTTATTTTTTTATTTCATTTTATTGTTTTTTTTTTATTACTTATGGCTATCAATGTTTTTATTACCCATATCCTTTTCCTCATTCCATCCCTTTTTTTCAAGTTATTCATAAAAGCAATAAAATCTGTTGCAGGTCAAACGACTTAACTTATCATACGATTACTGATTATGTTAGTTTTTCTATTTGCAATTACAATTTTAGCAATTTTTTTGTCATTCTTTTTTTAGTGCTCAGTGAGTGTACATCTTTTGTAAAATAAAGTGATAGTGCATTATGTCGGCTGTGAGGACCTTTTTGTTAAAGGATGATGAGATTTTGGCGATGCTTGAAGATTTACCTTTGGACAATAAAGAAGACACCGATATTGAATCTGACGATGAAATAGATTTGCCTACATTACCATCAGGAACAAGAGATATCACCCAGATGAATCAGGAACAAGATGAAACTTTGTTTCAAGCGAAGCTTGACGAGTTGTTGGACGATGAAGAAAATGTTTCGGATGATCGTCCAGAATGCAGTTTGTCGAAGAAAAAAATTCCCGAAGAAGAACCAAATCGCCACTGGAGAGCAAAGGATCATGAGTCAGTTATTCCTGAATTTTTGTTGCCCGATGGACCCGTTGAGGATGTGTTTGCGAGTTGTATCAGTCCAACAGATTTTTTCATAAATTTTCTTGAAACTGTGGTCGATAACATAGTATATCAATCTAATCTTTACGCTATTCAAAAAAATAAGGTGCTGGATTTGAAGAAAAGTGAATTCTTGGCCTTTATAGGAATCAACTCTCTTATGGGATACCATCAATTACCCAGCTGGAGACACTTTTGGAGTGAAAGTGAGGACTTGGGAGTTCCGTTAGTGGGCAAAACCATGAGCCGCAATAGATTTGACGCTATTTTGAGTAATCTTCATGTAAACGATAACAGCCTTATTCCAAGAGATAATCAAGATCGACTCTTCAAGCTTCGTCCAATGATTGATTGTTTGAATGAGAAATTCAGCTCTTCCTACCATGGGACAAGACAGCTTTCTGTTGATGAATCCATGATTCTTTTTAAAGGCAGAAACTCCATGAAACAGTATAACCCCATGAAGCCCATTAAAAGGGGCTATAAACTATGGTGCTTAGCTGATCAACGGGGCTACATCAAGAAATTTTCTATTTATCAGGGAAAGGATGAGCATCTTGAAACCAAATACGCAAATTATGGTCTTGGCGAAAGAGTTGTCTTATCAATGACTGAAAAAGAATGGGGTAAACAAAAAATGATCTTTTTCGACAATTATTTTTCATCGGTGAGACTGCTCGAGAAATTAAAAACGGAGAAAACTTTAGCGTGTGGTACGATAAGAGCAAATAGAAAAGGCAATCCGAAGAACCTAAGAGATGATAAGAAAATGAATAGAGGCGATTTTGATTATCGATCTTCGATGGATGGGATCAGTTTTTTTAAGTGGAAAGATACGAGAACTGTGCTTTTGGCTTCCAACTACCATGGCAACGAGGCATCATCTGTTTCCAGAAGAGACAAGTCAGGAGCGCAACATGATGTCAATTGTCCTACAGTTGTCAAAGACTATAATGCATTTATGGGAGGAGTAGATCATGCTGATCAACTAAGGTCTGCATATGGCCTGGATCGTAGGTCAAAGAAGTGGTGGCATCGCCTTTTTTGGGGAATGATAGAAATACTTTTTGTTAATTCGTTCATCGTTTACACCCAAATGCATGAAGAGGTACCACTTCTCGAGTATAAAAGACGTGTAACTTTAGGACTTTTATCACAAAAGGATTTAGCTGTTGACAGACGAAGCCTTAAAAGGACATTACTGAGTGAATCCCCACAATCTAGCAAAAAAACAAGGGGAAAAGGAGAGTCCGTTTCAAAAGATGTTCGATTGGGCAACCTGGGAGTTCACTGGCCAAAATTTGTTAAGTCACGCGGAAGGTGCGAACTATGCAGCATCAACAAAATCCAATCGAAGCCGTTTTCAAAATGCAGTCATTGTAATATATACCTCTGTTGCAATGACAAAAAAAACTGCTTTCCTTTGTATCACGGAATACATTTTTAATATGTACTTTATATTTGTAATATTATAAGTTCCAAATACAAATAAAAAAATAACTTGAATTTGTTAACTAGAATTTTTTTTTATCCTTGGGCCAAACAGTACCATTCAGTTTTCTTTTCGTGCTAAAATGTGCATTGAAAATCTACAATTAGGTATCTTTCATAAGACACCTTAAAATTAAATATAATAAACAAAAAAAGCTATTTCTTTTTAATTTATAACAACTTCGTCAGCAAAAGAATATAAATATATTTTCTCAAAAAAATGTGTTCCGACAGCCCAACGGTACTTTTGAGTACCACCATCAGTATTCGACCTTGAGAGTCCTTGAGAAATCAAAACATGAATTTTCCATCTAATAACATTCTTAAATCAAGAATTATCAAAAAAAAATAATCTTATACTGCTTTTTTGATAGCTTGGTCAACAAAGGGTTAAGGTTGTGCAAAACATATGCAAGTTTTCTTTGTTTATTAGTATTTTGTCCAAAAACCTTTATTTCTAATAACTTCCGCGCACCTTTTCGGCAATAAGCAATAAGGGAGTTCGTTAACTCAGGGAATCTTTCCCCACTCATCCTTTAAAGATTGATACAGAGCTTTTTGCGAAGTAAACTGTTGCCCCTCTATTCGCTATTTTAGAATTCCCCATAAGTTTTCAATTGGGTTTAAATCGGGAGGACTGTGAAGGCCAATCTAAAATATTAACTCGCCGGGCCGAGGTCATTATCTTGTTGAAACCTCCACCGCAACGGCATCTCTTCCTGCGTATGGAAGCATGGCTATGTCTGTGTCCTTATACACAAAGCGATCCATTAATTCCGCCCCCATGCTTCAAAGTAGCTCGCATATTTCCCCGATTTACCCGTACACCTGGCTCTCGACAAACTTAAGCAATACCATCGGTAGATAAGATATAAAATTTGCTCTAATCGTTAACTAAAACGTTTCTCCACTGTTTTAGGGACCGAGTTGTATATTTATGAGCAAATTGGAATCTAAATATTAGGAAATCAGAAGCAGTTTTTTTTACAACAAGGGCTTCTTAACAGCTGGATATGCCCTCAAATTACTTCCAATTGCACGTCTACGAACTGTGCTTGCAGTTGAAGTCTCTTACGATTGCAGTTACGATTAATCCACTTCCGCACTCGTACAGTCGCAAGGGTTCTTAAAGACCTCGACATACACAAATCCGCTGGTCCAGATGGCATTGCCTCAATAGTTCTGAAGAGGTGTTCTTCTACGCTGGCAAAACCACTGCGTAAGCTTTTTCACCTTTCCTACACCTCTGGGCTCTTTCCGAGTAGGTGGAAAACAGCATTTGTCCAGCCTATACCCAAAAAAGGCGAATCATCTTCTCCCTCCAACTACCGACCCATTGCACTAACGTCCCTTCTTTCCAAGGTCATGGAAACGCTGATTAACCGTCAGCTTATGAAATATCTTGAATCACGGAAACTCCTCAATGACCGCCAATACGGTTTCCGCAGCAACAGATCCACTGGTGATATGATGGCATATCTCGCTGAAAAGTGGAATCACTCCCTTCACCAAGCAGGTGAAAGCAAAATTGTTGCACTGGATATTTCGAAAGCATTTGACAGGGTTTGGCATCAAGCCCTTTTGTCGAAAATGCGTGCTTTTGGGATCGATGAGTCTCTCTTTCAATGGATTAGAAGCTACCTTTCGAATCGTTCAATTCAAGTTGTTTTGGACGGATTCAAGTCTGATACTCACTTTGTAAATGCCGGTGTTCCCCAGGGCTCCGTTTTGTCTCCGACACTCTTTCTTATTTTTATAAATGATCTCTTGTCTGTTACTTCTAATCCAATTCACTCCTTCGCTGACGACAGTACCCTCAGCTTCTCATATTCGCTCACCAGTTTACGACCCTGCACTTCGGTTGTAGATAATGAGCGGCAGCGTATGTTAAGCTCATTAAATTCCGATATCGACAGCATCATCCAATGGGGTAAAAACAATAGAGTGGAATTTAATGCTTCCAAAACACAATGCTGTCTCTTGTCGTTAAAGCGTATAACTAACCCGCAGCCATTATCTATGAATGGCACTTGCATCTCAGAAACTGAAAAGCTTTCCATCCTGGGTATGAGTGTTGCTCACAATCTTAATTGGAGCGACCATATATTCAGTGTCGCCAAGAATGCTGCGAAATGCCTAGGCTTCTTATACAGATGCAAGAAATATTTCTCACCCTTAGACCTGGCTACTATCTATAAGGCGTTCATTCGCCCCAAATTAGAGTTTAACGCTCATGTCTGGTCCGGTGCTTCCAAGACCTCACTGCACCTACTAGACAGAATACAAAAACGAGCCATAAAACTGATAGGTGACTCCAGCATTACCAAAACATTAGACTCGCTGGAACACCGCAGGAATGTTACCTGTCTCTCCCTGTTTTATCGTTACTACCACCAAAAATGCTCTGATGAAATAGCCAGTTGCATTCCGCCCCTTCAACACTTCTCCCGCAATACACGTCTCTCTAGGAATGCTCACCAATATACTCTGAAGCCCGCTTTCGGACGTACTGTCAAATATAGAGAATCTTTCATTAACCGAACAACACGAATCTGGAACTCCCTGCCGGATTCGGTTTTCCCCCCTCAATGCAACATGCAAGCATTTAAGATCAATGTCCATCGGCATCTCCTCTATTCCTCTTCCTCTCTACCTTCTGCCCGCACTGTGTCACCGACATAATAAGGTTATTAGACCTTGAGTGCGCGCAAATTATTAAAAAAAAAAAAAAAAAAAAAAAAAAAGTTGACGACCGGAAAGGGTCTTGCTGGATAATATTCATGATTGTTTTATGAGTTCGCTTGTTTGTTTTTCGGGGACGTTGTAATTGATACGTTTTTCCGAAACTTGATAACTATCCGGGAAACAATCGATTCGTGAGTCTTGAATCGATCCGTTTTTAAAAGCCTCAATTACCAGCACCTTTGTTCGGGTATCATACTTACTGCATACTGAACAAAAAAACTTCCTATGAACACGATTTATTTGATAAAGAACACTATTTTACTAACCTGGTCTGAATATCTCGGAAGTTAAAACAGGAATCAGGGAAAAATGAAAGACTTGCACATGTTTTGCACAGCTATATAGTTGGCAAGCTAACATTTTTCCCTCGAAGAATGTACTGTCAGTAGGTAGGTAGGTAGGTTCGTAGCCTTCCCAGAATACTGTCAGTAACAGACTTACCTTTTTTTATTTTTAAATATTATCCTTTGTACTGTTAATCAAACAAAGGTCAAGAGAAAAAAAATTGTAAATGTTTTGCATACTACTGTATATGTATGAATCGGAGGTCCTTTTCTTTGGGATATATGGTGTTCCAGTCAGTTGTCTACACACATTGTTCTGACAAGTTAAAAAAAAGGTTTTTTTGATACAAAATTTTATTTATTTTAATAATGCAACATTTTTTTTCCTGTGACTTAATTATTATGAGCACAAGTGTAAGTTTTACATTTTAGCTTTTTCATGTGCCTGATTTTATTATTTTTTTTTGCATCCTGTTAGTCATTTTCCTTAAGTCTTTTGTGATACACACTAATGCAACGAACATAAACAGACCTCTTGGATTATACAGTCATGTGAAAAATAATAGGGACACTAAAGAAATATTCATTTAAAACTGACAAAATTCTGTTAGCTGTGACGTTAAAACCTACTTTTTTAGTCTCATTTTATTGGTAACAAAAAAACAAAGTGAACAATACAAACATTCATGCTTAAAAAAAGAAAAATGAAACTTACAGACGCTGCACATGTCTTAATATAGCTGTAGAAAATAATAGGGACGGTTTTAAAATAAGACTTTAACTTTAATCTGTTGGGCCATAAGTAACGAACATTGAACCAAACATCTATTGGTTTCGTTGAGTAACTCTTATTGTTAATCACCGCTGAACATCGGCGGGGCATCAAATCAACCTGTTTCTGGCAGGTTTCTCTGGGTATTGGCTTCCAAGCGGCCCTCTGATGTTTTTTTTTTTTTTTTTTTTTTTTTTTTTTTTTTTTGTTTTTTTTTTTTTTTGAAGGCTTCTGCTATCCGCTGGAGCACTCAGACGCAATCACTGGTCCATTGTACTCCAGACAGACACCTTACATTACTGTATTTTCTCCGTTTCCCGGAGAAAAATTTGAAGGAGCTTCAGTGATGTAGAGCCAAGGGATTCGGCACACACCACGTCGGCTCCAAGGGTGCGCCACCGTATGCGAGCAAAGGCGGGACAATCACAGAGGAAATGCTCTGCAGTATCATCCTCCTCTTCGCCACATGCAGCACAGGTAGGCGTCTCACTGATGCCGAGCACGTAGGGATGCTTGGCAAGAGTGTAATGGCCCGTGATAACTCCCACAAGCCTTCTGCAGTCGATTCTCCTTAAAGACAGGAGGAATGCTGCAGATTTTTTGCAGACATCAGGGCATACGCGCTTAGTCATCCTGCAACCCGGACAATCCCTCCATCTACGGTTGTGTGTGTTAAATACACAATCGTTAATGTAGGAATTTACCGTGGACGCAGGTAGACCTAGAGCGGGTTCAGGTCCTGAGAAGCTCTCCTCTGAACCCATTCTAGCGAGTTCATCAGAGATCTCATTTCCTGGGATCCCAGAGTGTCCTGGAGCCCATACAAGCCTTAATGAATTTAGTCTGCCGACTCTGTTCAAGAAGGACTTGAGTTCAAGCACTAATTTGGAGCTAGTTAAGGGGTTACACACAGCTTTTAGTGCAGCTTGGCTGTCACTACATACGCATATGCTTTCCCCCTTCCACCTGTGCTTCACAACATAGTGCATGGCCATTTATGTTATTGTTATTACTTGGTCTTTTGTCGCTTAACGCTATCTTTACCTGCTGCCAACGATTCTCTATCGGGCTCAAATCACAGGAGATTGAGAAGGCCAAGGCATAATGTTAAGGGCTTTTTCAATCAACCAGTCCTTTATCAGCTTCTCTGAGTGTTTCGGATCATTATCTTGCTGAAACACCTGTTGTACGTTGGATACCGTGCTGTCCCTTTCAATGGGAGGAAAGTATCCAACGGAGAGTAAAACACGTTTTATTTTATTTCCGATATACTGCCATGGTTCTACTGCTGCTTCTTACTTTCCTTTTATATACATTTGTTTTAGGTAATCTATCCCCTTTATCACGTACATCCCTTCCATCTACAATGTACAGACGTCCAGTCCCTTTTCCACTAATAATGGACCATACCATAATGCTTAACGGATGTTTTACCCGTTCCACTATGCACTCTTTTAGATATTTTTCATTCGGCCTTCTCCTCACAAACTCGGCCTTATCCGACAAAATTTGGACTGTCGACTCGTCAGAAAAACAAACCTGGAAGAAAAACGTTTACCGGAAAAATCATGAAATTATTCCTTCAAAAGATAAAAAATCGATTTAATAAGACGACTGAATGCCATGCTACCTTCAACCAATCTTCAGACGTCCAGTCTTTATGTGCTTTAGCCCATTTTAGACGTTTATCATGGTCTTTGTCAGAAGTGGCTTCTTTGCGGGGCGGCGACAAGTAAAACCCATATCCCTAAGTCGACGTCGGACTGTCATGTCAGAAATTTCAATTCCTGGCTCTTGAATCAGGTTTGTGAGGATCTTCCTTGGCTTCTTCCTGTTTTGGCGACATATTTCTTTGATTTTCCGCTCATCCCGTGGTGTTGTCTTTTTTTTTTTTTTTTTTTTCCAGATTTCCCGGTTCTCATTGGGGAAAGGGTGACATTTGCATTCATTTTATTTTTTATTTTGTCAACTGATGACTTTGCCACTCCTGCAATAATTGCAATTTTTTTTGCGAATGATTTGTGGTCAATAGCAGAGTTTTGATTTCCGAAATTTTTGCCGGCGAAAGATCTTTTCGTTGCTAAAGATGGCTACCATAAGAATAAAAGCTATTTGAAATAATGTTTTTTTTGTAACTCGTAAAGTTAATTGATCACAAATTAGTTTTAGAAGGAAACTAATATATTAATATTGTTATTTAGTGCGTTAATTTGAACTAAATTCTGAAAATATGTAATTTTTGATGGTGGCCGTAATAATTTGATCACCCACTGTACAATCTGATGTGTATGCTGAACATTTACGCCCGTATTCTGGCATACCTCAGTGATGCCTCATAACTGCCTGAACACAATGAGGTCGCGGTCGCCTGTCAAAAGTTAAATGTACGTAAATCCCATAATGTAAGCACAATGATGTCGCGGTCGCTGTCTCGGTCGTTGGGTGTGTCGCGCGAGTTGGCTTACGTTTAACTCGGTAGTACGACATTGTGACAGCTGTGTAGAAAAAAACAAAACGCAAGGAAATCTTCAAATCGGCGGTTGATGGTTCGTTGTAAGTACAAGGTGTCTCAAAAGAAAGTTTATATCTAGTGGATCGGTTAAAAACGAAGTAAACATTCTATCGAAAACAATTTTATTTATCATTAAAGTTCACAACTTGGGAATTTAGTTCTTAAAAAATAATGTCATCTAAATGTAAGTTCTCGCGTTCGCGACAACCATTTAATCCCACAGCTCTGCGCGCTTCCGAATCGAAAGATCGGGATCACTGCGAACAGACTGATTAACATTCTTTACGTTTTCTTACGTTATTGATGACCTTGACGGTCCAGATTTTGGTTTTTCTAGTGTTGAACCAGTCTCTTCCAACTTTTTTACCCATTTTTGAATGAGAGGAATGCTTGACGCATCCTTTAAATGGCGTAAATTTCGAATTTTGCAAAATTTACTACGCACCACAGTCGCCAAATCACCGTTTTTAAAACTCTCGCACGCATAACGCGCAGTCTGCACCCGAGAAACGCTAGATAGCGATTGAATTCCCAAGAGCCAGGCTACCAATTGACTTACCTCCCGCGCCCCTCGGGGACGTTGCGAGCGTACAATAAGCTAAACAAATTTAAACTTCCTTTTGAGACACCTTGTATATGGACAAAGGTGAAAACAGCTGTTAAAATTTGACATAACAAAGCGACCTCATTGTGGGCGAGATTTCGCCAATCCTAGCGACAGCAATGCCCACCGCGGCCGAGACTGCGATGGAGACAGCGACTGCGACCTCATTGTGTTCAGGCAGTAAGTCACAACAACCTCACAAGAGTGTGGTGAGCAGGGATAAAGAATGAGATACCAAACTTTCGTACGTCTGCCCGTTGATCCCCGCAGGGGTTGGTTGTTGCTTTTGTAATTAAGGCGGCCCCTAGACGCCTAATAATATTGTGCGATATTTGGTATTGCACAATATTATTGTTCGTCTGTAGATAATATTGCAAGATTGTGTGATATATTGCGGAAAATCAAAACGCCTTTGACTTTAAATACAAATATGAGCGGTCAACAAAATTATTGGGAAAATTATTGAACCGTCTGCGGCAGCAAGCCAATAAAATTGTGCAATATTTTTCACAATAATATTGAGCGTCTAGAGGCCGCTTTAAGAACGACGCTTTTGACTTAAGAGTCAAGACGTCGGAACAAGGCAGAATGACATAGTCAAGACGCCGTCAAACACAACGCGTTTGTAGGGGCTAGTTGTCAAAATGCCTGTCAAAGCCAAAAGATTGGTATCTCATTCTTTATCCCTGGTGGTGAGTCACAACTTGTGAGGTTTTCGTATTCTAACCAAAACCTCACAAGTTGTGAGCATCACAGTAACTGTCAAAATTGTGATGTCCGATTGAGCAGCTCACGAGTCGATCACAAGAGATAAGATGAAGGAAGAATTTTTGCTTTTGCTTCTTATATTTATGTCTTGGTGGACAGTGTACAGATTTATAAATATTTCTTTTGGTTTTTAGGGTTTTTAGAATTCAACAACAACGGGAAAGAAATAACCCATTTTCATGATAGCTGTTTCAGAAAATTTTTTTGTCTTGAAATCTCGTTTCAGATACTTGTTATTACTACCTTGTACAAAATTATTTGCCATTATTTTTTCGTTTTCCTTTTTTTTTTTTTATGTTCTTTACTGACTGCTCGATTGATTGAAAGTGATAGCTGTCAAAAAAAGTAATTTTCATGCATGTTAATACATTCACCACAGTGTGGTGACTATTATTCTGTGTTTTCTTGTGATGTGTTTGCCAGAATACCAAACAGCTGATTACTCACAAGAAAGACATGACAATTTTAGCATCACTGAGGTTTGTGAGTTGTGACCACATCACAGCCAGAATAGGGCTGTTAGTTCTAACCAGGGATAAAGAATGAGATACCAATCTTTTGGCTTTGACAGACATTTTGACAACTAGCCCCTACAAACGCGTTGTGTTTGACGGCGTCTTGACTATGTCATTCTGCCTTGTCTTGACTCTTAAGTCAAAAGCGTCGTTTTTAAAGCGGCCTTTAGACGCTCAATAATATTGTGCAGAATATTGCTCAATTTTATTGACTTGCTGCCCCAGACGGTTCAATATTTTTCCAATAATTTAGTTGACCGCTCATATTTGTATTAAAAGTCAAAAGCGTTTTGATTTTCCGCAATATATCGCACAATCTTGCAATATTATCTACAGACGAACAGTAATAATGTGCAATATCAAATATTGCACAATATTATTAGGCATCTAGGGGCCGCTTTAATTACAAAAGCAACAACCAACCCCTGCGGGGATCAACGGGCAGACGTACGAAAGTTTGGTATCTCATTCTTTATCCCTGGTTCTAACACACTTTTCAATATTTGCAAAAATTACACGCCTTAGATCCCGTCAGTTTTATTTGATTCAGCGATTGTTCTCTATATACTTAGCTTACTTAGCTGGAAACTTCTGAAATTACATACTCCAAAGGGGTGTCCCTATTTATTTCTCACATGCCTATATAACCTCAGGCAGCATAGACGCATGCAAGTTAGTGATCTCTCTTTACCCGACAATAATGAAAAAGAATTATTCTTATATACAATTGCATAGTGTCTTTGTTCTGTCTTAATCGAATTTTGTTTTCCATTTCCTTTTACTTCCAAAAGAAAGCTCTAACAACTCCACTTGAACTGCCCTAACAAAGGTCCTGAAGCCAATTGTATACATCCATTACACATAATTATTATTTTTTTCACGAGATATATATATTTTTTAATTTAATTTAATTTATTTAATTCAATGCATGTGGCAACAAAGAAAGTTACATTTTCTAGTCTTCTGAAATTACAAACAAAACAAAAACAAAAGTCATACATATATGGAAACAACTTTATTGTTTTTCGTTTTAATCTTATTAATCGTTAACGAAACTTTGAAATTCTTATTGAAATTCTTATATTGTGTATAAGAGAAAGAAAAGAAAAATGAATGCAACGCCTGCAAATAGAATTGAATACTTTCCAGCTATATTTCCTCGATTATTACTTTATTTTTTCGTCTTATACTAGTGTAACAATGAAATGAAACAATTACGTTTTTAATTAAAAGAAATTAAACAGGATTAGGTCCTATCGAGTGCCTTTAAGCGAAGAGTATACTTGTGGAAGGTAGTTTAATTATAATTTGCAAGAGAATAAATAATTTTTGATACACATATAAGGTTGCGCAGTTTCATTTCTATCGGGAGTGTCGTTTAAGGAATAAGTAAGCAAATGGGGGGAGGGGGCGAGCAAACACAGCATAGAAGTTGATCGCGTTTAACATGGCAAACGCCAGCTTCGATATCTGTCCCTGCTCAATCCAAGTTGACACACAGCCTCCGCGTGGCCCCCCCCCCTGGATAGCTACCCTGGCACCCGTCAGGTAGTGAACCAATCTGTGCAGCGACCCAACCCCTTGTTCCTCGGGAAAGAGGAACCTGACCCTCCAGGTTGGGGGTTGTGCTTAGGGGTAACATCCCTATCCGAAACAACAACAAGCCTCGTATACGGACGGATACAATGCTGACGACCCCTGCAAAAGACTAACGGACTTGAGAGTCTGCACCTGGAATGTTAGGTCCCTTAACAGACCGGGTGCAGGCGATCAATTGGAGCAAACCCTCAACTGCTATAAAGCAGATATAACCGCACTCCAAGAAGTGCGATGAGATGGACCAGGCAAAAAACGGATGAAAAACTGCGACATCTACTACGGGAACTGCTACAAGGAGAACAAACAGCGCCTATTCGGGTGCGGATTCGTTATTCGAGGAAGACTCCGACAAAAAGTCTTAAGCTTCCGAGACATAAGCGAACGCCTCATAACAATCCGCATCAAAGCTAAATTTGGAAACATTAGCTTAATATGCGCTCACGCCCCAACGGAAGAAAAGGACGATCGACTCAAAGAAGAATTCTACGATCTGCTAGACAGAACATATGCCCAATGCCCCATCTACGACACAAAAATAGTCCTAAGTGACTTTAATGCAAAACTGGGCAACGAGGACATATTTGAGTCGATCATAGGAAAGTATAGCCTTCATAACACCACATCCGACAACGGACTAAGGCTAATCGATTTCCTAGCGGGGCGTAACCTCCTTGTAGCCAGCACGCGATTCCCCCATCTCAACATCCACAAGGGTACCTGGCGGTCTTTTGATCAATCGACCAGATTGATCACATTGCGATCGACGCCAGACACTCGTCCTGTATTCTCGACGTACGAACAACATCGACTCGGACCACTATCTTGTTGTAGCCAAGGTACGAATGAGGATACCAAGAATGCTTAGCAGTCGAGAAGCACAACGTAAGTTTGACGTCGGAAAGCTGCAATCGCCAGAGACTGCCAGAATCTTTGCCGATCGTGTCTCCTCCAAGCTCTCTCAAAATCCACCCACAGCAGCACAAACAATAGAGCAGGAATGGGCGCATTGCCAGAGCGCCGTCAGAGACGCTGCCTCAGAGGTGCTGGGTTTCAAACCGCCACCACCTAGACACTCTTGGTTCGTTGAACAATGAGAACAAGTCCATGCAGCAATACAAGAGGCATATAAAGCCATGCTGCAACGACGGACGAGATCTGCTCGCGAAATCTATGAGCAGAAGAAAAGAGAGAACACACGCTTTTCAGAAGAAAGAAGAGAGAGCACGGAAAGCGGCAGATCGAGGAGATGGAGAGATGCTTCCGCAGGAAGGACGCCCTTAAGTTTTACAATAAGGTAAAACGAACATGCCATGGCTACAAAGCCAGAGCGGCGGCCTGCAGGGATGAAAATGGAGAACTGGTAGTAGAGTCGCAGTCGATGCTGAGGATTTGGAAAGACCACTTCTGCAGACTGTATAACGGCGATGATAGACAATATACCGCTGTCAGGCAGAACGAGCCATTCGTAATGGACGACAATGAAACATAATTCAGTCCACCCGACCTAGACGAAGTCAAAATAGCGATATCAAGACTTAAGTCTAAATAAGCCGCGGGCGTAGACGGCCTGTCTGCTGAACTTCTTAAGGCGGCTGAAGCTGAGCTGGTAGGGTGTATGCACCATCGCATTTGCAAGGAATGGTCGGAGGAAAGCATGCCCGACGAATGGAATCTCAGCATCGTTTGCCCGGTCCATAAGAAAGGAGACCCCTATAACTGCGCCAACTAT
Source organism: Eumerus sabulonum (assembly GCA_951905685.1). NCBI lineage: Eukaryota > Metazoa > Arthropoda > Insecta > Diptera > Syrphidae > Eumerus > Eumerus sabulonum. The sequence continues at coordinate 104,043,515 of OX645063.1, forward strand.
AGGGGAATAAGTCTCCTTAACATCGCATATAAGATCTTCTCTGCCGTATTGTGTGTCCGCTGTCCAACAAGCGTCTCCAGCTGGCACGGTCTGTGGCCAGCTGTATCCAGCGCCACACGCCCAGTTGGTTAAGGTCCCCTTCCACCTGCGTACGCCACCGTAGATGCGGCCGTCCTCTGCCACGCCTTTTTTCCGGGATGGATTCGAAGACTCTTCGGGTCGGAGCTGTATTTTCCATACGCTCTACATGGCCTAGCCACCTTAGACGCTGTATCGGTAGACGTCGTACCAAGCCGATGCCGCTGTACAACCCGTACAATTCTTCGTTATATCTTCTCCTCCATACTCCATTTGAACAAACGGGACCGTAGATAGTGCGTAATAATTACCTCGCGAAACGACCAAGGGCATCGTCCTTCGCTTTTGTTAAGGTCCAAGCCTCTACGCCGTAAAGGAGGACTGGGATGATCAAGGTCTTATACAGTGTCACCTTGGGTTTCCGAGAGAGGGCTCTACTTCTCAATTGCCTCTTGAGTCAAAAGAAACAGCGGCAAGAGTGATTCTGCGTTTCGATGAAAGCAGATATTTGGTTTTGCCCTCATTAACCTTGAGACTCTTCTTAGCCGCTTCTACCTCAATGCTTACAAAGGTCTCATAGACGTCACGCTGTGTCCGTCCAATCACGTAAATGTCGTCGGCGTACGCTTGCAATTCCGTAGACTTGAAATAAATCGTACCTCTTGTCTTGGCCAATGACTCTTGCACGATCTTTTCAAGGAAGATGATGAAAAAGTTGCATGCGCGTCACCTTCTCGGTTTGCTCATTACCAACCTTAATGGAGCAGCGAGAATTCTCCATTGTCATCCTGCACAGTCGGACGAGTTTGGCAGGGATGTTAAAACTGGACATGGCTTTATATAGTTCATCTCTCTACACGCTGTCATATGCAGCCTTGAAGTCGACGAAAAGGTAGTGAGTGTCTTCTCCAAGATCTGCTGTAACGTAAATATTTGGTCTATTGTGGATTTACCTGGCCTGAAACCACACTGATAAGAGCCGATCAGGTTATCCACAAACGGTTTCAGGCGTTCACACAATACAGCAGCATCTCCAGCCTCCTTAAAAAGCTCAGCAGACAGTCCGTCTGCGCCCGCGGCTTTATTAGACTTAAGTCCTGATATCGCTATTTTGACTTCGTCTAGGTCGGGTGGACGAAATTCTCTTACATCGTCGTCCATTACAAACGGGTCCTTATGCCTGACAGCGGTATCTTAGTTAACCTGCATCCTGGATATTCCTTCCATCTACGATTATGTGCACTAAAGAGCCAATCGTGGAAGCAGGTAGACCCAAGGCGGGTTCAAGTCCTGAGGAACTCTGCCCTGAGCCCATTCTGGCGAGTTCGTCAGAGATCTCAATTCCTTGGATCCCAGAATGACCTGAGACCCAAACAAAGCTAAGTTTTAGTCTACCGACTTTGTTCAGGAAGGCCTTAAGTTCATACACTAACTTGGAGCTGGTTAAAGGGTTGGGCACAGCTTTGAGTGCAGCTTGGCTGTCACTACAAGCGCATATGGTTTTACTCTTCCACCTATGCTTCGCAACAGACGCATATTTTCCTAACGAAAGTGTAGTCGGGCGGTTTCGCATTCAAAGAAAACTTCACGCCGGACCCCAACCCAGACTTGGAACCATCTGTGAAAATGCAAAGACCATCCTTTCCAGGTTCAATATGTGGCCAGAGATTTTCCTGACGCCACCGTGGAAATTCGACTGTAAAGTTATAGCACAATAGGATGACAGGTGTCATTATCCATGAGACACGGGTCGTAGGATATTTCCCGCTCAAGCGCACTGTCGTTCCATTGCGAGTGGTACCAAAAACCATTTCTCTTGAGACGAGGTATGGTTTTCAGTGCACGACCTCAATAAAGTTCATAATAGCATCTAGAGCAGCGGCCTGCGTACTGGGGAAAGCCACCGTACAACTAAGACAAACCATTCTTTGGAGTTTAGTGAAAGAGGCTACGAAGTGTTTGCGTGTTAGCCTGATCCATCAGACAACCGATGCATGTGAGATTATGGGTCTTATCATTGCCGGCGATAAATCCAAAGGCATTGCATTGCAAGAATGCTGAAAGCGCTTTAATTGTTTTTGACTCAACATGCTTTGACCAAAGAGGCTTGCTGTCTAATATAACCCCAGGTACTTAACTTCCTTGGATTTCGGGATGGGAGAGAGAATGGCGACATCATCCGCATATGCATGGGCATAGATTCCAGAGACATTGAGAGCATCGAGCAGAGAATCAACCACCATGCACCATAACAGCGAAAACAAAGTCACCTAGCCCGCAGCCTCTGTTTACGCAACGTCCGAGACCTGCATCAGCGATCAATGTCCTGTGCACAAATATTGCTTTAAACCACAAAACCAGTGCTTCATCTGCGCCATGTGGTCAAGCAGCGTTACACAAGCTGTCAAGAGTTGCGTTATCGAAAGCTCACTCAATGTCGACGAAAATGCCCAACTTCGAAAGAAGTCCGTCCTCTGCCGCGCCTTCCTTTCGGGTTGGATTCGAAGACTCTTCGGGTCGGAGCTGTATTTTCCATACGCTGTACATGGCCTAGCCACCTTAGACGCTGTATCTATATACATGCATGTGCACTATATACATACAAAAAAAAACTCATAATTTGATTTAAACTATCCTGGAACAGAGTATTGTAAAGTTAACCCATTCAAGATGGAGAAGTAGAAGGGCTACTTCCATGTGAAATTTTACACTGAATCCCATAGACTTCCCTTTCCCTCTACCAATGCCAGCAAAAGGACAGGAAAGAACTTTTACTTTTTCGAATATTACATTTATTGCGTTTTTACAACATTTCACATTACACTCTTCCTGTAGGCGTTAGAGGCTCGCCAAGCAATTCTTTTCTTCTCCGCTTGCCACGAAGAATCGCTTCCTTAAACAGATTACAATACAATTCAATTGCTGCCGGTGAATCATCGTTTCCAGGCACAGGATACGTAATCAAATTAGGATTACAATTCGAATCCACAATACCAATTGTTGGTATGGCCATTTTGGCAGAATCCCGAACAGCAATATGCTGTTGCAACACATTATTTTGTGTATTTAAGAATATACAAAGATCTGGTAGCCTAGTTACAGCGCCAAACTGTACGTTGGCATTGGTAAATATGCCGCCTCGCCAAAATCGTGTATGAGAGTACTCGCCGGCTTCCATGGCTTTCTTCTCGACCAAATGGGCATTGAGTGCGTTACGGTTGAAGAAGAGGATAATACCATCGCGAAAGGCAATATGAGCGGCGAAATTTAAAGCGTCCCGTAGGTGTTGAGCTGTTTTGTCTAGATCGAAGATAATATGACCTAACCTGCTACCGTATACGTAGGGAAGCATTCGTTCGTCAAGGGACCCCTCCTTGTGTCCATAGTGTACTCGGGCGTCGAATAGGTCGCGAACGGTGAACAGGTTATGGACTTCAAAGTAATCAGGACTCTGTAGTGCGCGGTTTTCTATAAAGGTATTTAGTGGTTATAGGGTGCGTTGTTGGAGTTGTATACTTATGTAAACCTACCAAACTCGGATATGTCCTCTGGTTCGTTCTTGACAACTTCCTGTTGGGCTAGGGTCTGTTGACACCGGAATGATGGCTTCGAGCTTTGAATGAATGTCAATCTACTAGCAACTGAGGGAAGATTTTAGAGAAATACTTTTATTCATATTTCGCGTCTTACCTTTGCGGATTGTATTTAAAATCATTTTGAAAGTGCAGAAACACACCGCACACGAAAAATGTTGACAGGTGACAGGGGTTATTAAAAAACATGACAGCTGATATTTAGACAGGGCTGTGCAAGAGGAGGCTGTGCACTTTAAATGTATTTTTATTATTGTTTTCTAAACAACTTATTCTAGGTAGAAACGCTTAGACCTATCTGTTTAAAGTAGCATACTTGACCTAAACGAAAACTCTAAGCTATACTGAATACTTTAACTTTTGTCTTTCGACGTCTCATCTATTTGTTGTGAAATTAGTTTATTAGTATTAAGGCTAAGAAAATTAGTTTAAAAAAAACTGTGGCCCTAGGCCCAAGAGGTGCAGCGACGGAGTTGCTTTGAGCCACCAGAAATGGTTCGCTTGTCGGGCGACATCTGCCCGATTTTGATTTGATTTGCCCTGTATCAGTTCGCGGTTGCCGTAATAGAGGAATGCTTCCGGTGAACAAAGCCGCTAAGGCGGGCTCTCTCGTGATATAACTCATTTGGGTAATAAGCCCATTGCTCTCGCGTCATGACCTCTAATCAGCTTGATCATAAAGTTGTCAATTCTTATAGTTTTGGCTCTATTGTATAGGACCTCGTTGGGATAGAATTTCATGTACATTCCGGTGTCAACAGAAACAGAATTCAGTCCACCCGACCTAGACGAAGTCAAAATAGCAATATCAAGACTTAAGTCTAATAAAGCCGCGGGCGCAGACGGCCTGTCTGCTGAACTTCTTAAGGCGGCTGGAGATGAGCTGGTAAGGTGCATGCACCATCTCATTCGCAAGGTGTGGTCGGAGTAAAGCATGCCCGACGAATGGAATCTCAGCATCGTTTGCCCGGTCCATAAGAAGGAGACCCCTATAACTGCGCCAACTATAGGGGAATAAGTCTCCTTAACATCGCATAAAAGATCTTTTCTGCCGTATTGTGTGTGCCATATCAGTGTGCTTTCAGGCCATGTAAATCCACAATAGACCAAATATTTACGCTACGGCAGACCTTGGAGAAGACCCAAGAATACCAAATCGACACTCACCACCTCTTCGTCGATTTCAAGGCTGCATATGACAGCGTGTATAGAGATGAGCTATACAAGGCCATGTCTAGTTTTAACATCCCTGTCAAACTCGTCCGAATGTGCAGGATGACAATGGAGAATTCTCGCTGCTCCATTAAGGTCGGTAATGAGCAAACTGAGACCTTTGATGTTAAAAAAGGATTTAGGCAAGGTGACGCGCTGTCATGCAACTTTTTCAACATCGTGCTTGAATAGATCGTGCAAGAGTCACTGGCCAACACAAGAGGTACGATTTATTTCAAGTCTACGCAATTGCTTGCGTACGCCGACGACATTGACGTGATTGGACGGACACAGCGAGACTTCAATGAGGCCTTTGTAAGCATTGAGGTAGAAGCGGCTAAGATGGGTCTCAAGGTTAATGAGGGTAAAACCAAATATCTGCTCTCATCTAAAAGAGACGGATAACACCGACGTATTGGCCAGAACGTCACCATGAGCGGATATAACTTTGAAGTGGTCAAGGAATTCGTCTACCTTGGCTCACTGATGACCAGCGACAACAACACCAGCGCTATGATAAAACGCAGAATCACTCTTGCCAACCGTTGTTTCTTTGGGCTCAAGAGGCAATTGAGAAGTAGAGCTCTCTCTCGGAAAACCAAGGTGACACTATATAAGACCTTAATCATCCCAGTCCTCCTTTACGGCGCAGAGGCTTGGACCTTAACAAAAGCGGATGAAGATGCCCTTGGTCGTTTCGAGAGGAAAATTCTATCTACGGTCCCGTTTGTTCAAACGCCGTATGGAGGAGAAGATATAACGAAGAACTGTACGGGTTGTACAGCGACATCGGCCTGGTACGACGTCTACGGATACAGCGTCTAAGGCGGCTAGGCCATGTAGAGCGCATGGAAAATACAGTTTCGACCCGAAGAGTTCGAATCCACCCCGGAAGGAAGGCGCGGCAAAGGACGACCGCATCCACGGTGGCGCACGCAGGTGGAAGGGGACCTTATCCAACTGGGCATGCGGCGCTGGAAACGGCTGGCCAAAGACCGTGCCAGCTGGAGACGATTGTTGGTTGAAGCCTAGGTTCACCACGGACTGTAGCACCACCTAAGTACGTAAGTAAGTGAACGCACATCCGGTCCAGTAAAGGAGAATTTTCGCCAGTTTTCGTGGTATCGCTGGAAGCCCCGACTTTTTGCCAATTGATTGCAATAAACAATTTACCAAAACATTTGTGAATCAATGTCGTTTTCAGCATTTCACTTCAGAGTTAAATTGGTCCATTTGGTTAGGTTAGGTTAGGTGCAAGTGGTTGGCATAAACCACACGTAGGCCGAAGTCGGCCCATTGTAATACCATATGGATCATATCACCCTGATTCGCTACATGAGAACCAACCGGTGCTTCTGATGAAGCTATGGAGTTGAGCTATTTTTAGGTTTGCTAACTCACTTAGAGTGATAAAGCCAATATTACTTTCAATCCATTGGAGGTTGGTCGCCTCTATGGTTCGAAGTTTTATCATGTGCTTTACAGTACTTAGTGGTGTTTCTAGGTACTCGAGGGTAGGAAGACTGAGTGTGCTTGACTCTAACTTTGCGAGTTCGTCGGCCGCGCAGTTTCCTGGAATATCTCTATGCCCGGGAACCCACAGTATTTTAATGTTGAACTGTTCAGTCATCTTGTCTAGAGATAGGCGACAGTCAAGGGATGTCTTTGATTTGTGGGTTACCGCGGCCAGGGATTTTTTCGCAGATTGGCTGTCCGTGCAAATGATAATATCCTTAGCGGATATTACATTGATGCTGAATCATGCAAGGGCCTCCGTTATCGCTGTTAATTCTGCTTGATACACACTACAGTGATTTGGGAGTCTGAATGATAGGTTGAAGCTAAGTTCCTTGGAGAAGACTCCACTATCTACACTCGACTCCATCTTGGAGCCATCGGTATAGAGGTATAACTTTTCCTTCAGCCCATCCTGCCTGGATGAAAAGGCAACTTCGAAGTTCCTAGTGAACACATTCTGCGGGATGATGTAGTTTGTAACCAGGGGCACTTTGAAGTGATTAAAAATGGCAGTATGGCTTTTTGTGAAATGGGCCATTTTCCTATCTCCTAATCCGAAGTGCCGCGCAGGCAGCAACTTGCTTGCTGAAGAGGTCCAACGGCGGAAGATGTAATAGGATATTTAGGGCATCCGTGGGGTTGTTCTGATCGCTCTGCTTATATAAACGCCGATCTTTGTACTTTCCCCAGAAGGTTCCGATAGACTGTCTTGTCCAGAGCAGTCCACCAGACTACGATGCCGTACAGGAGCATGGGCCTTACGACTGCCGTTTAGAGCCAGTGCATAATGCTTGGTTGAAAACCCCACTTCCTGCCCACCACTTTCTCACAGCTGTAGAGGACAGTGCTTGCTTTCTTGAATGTTGGGTTTCCAATTTAGCCTCCTGTCAAGGACTAGGTATTTGGCCTGATCTTTGATTATTAGTTGAGTTCCACCCAACCTCAGTGGGTTAAAGGGCGGAGTTTTATATTTATTAGTAAACAGTACTAAGTCGGTCTTCTTAGGATTAACCCCAAGTCCACAGTACTGCGTCAAGGTTTCTACTGTATGTAATGCACCCTGCATTAGGTCGCTTAGAGTGTTGGGAAATTTTCCTGTGGCGGCAATAGGTATGTCATCTGCATAGGCGGTCACAGCGTACCCTTCTAACAACAGTAGTAGTTCGTTGACCACCACGTTCCAGAGGAAACGGGAGAGTACTCCACCCTGTGGTGTACCTCTGCTGACCATTCAGGTTGAGACGGCACCAGCGAAGTTGGTTTTGACTACTCTTTGCGTTAGCAGTTGTCGCACCAGTTCTATCACTGATCCCGTAACACCCAGATCAGACAGCGCTTTGGTGACGGCCAATGGTTCAACATTTTTAAAGGCGCCCTCAATATCGAGAAAGGCGATTAGATTTTATTCCTTATGTTCCAGTGACCTTTCTATTTTGCTGACCATTGAGTGGAGTGCTTTTTTTTCACCATTGTGCCTTTGTTGTAGGCATGTTGGTTACTCGACAGCCTTCTTTAGATACAGCTGTGACGAATGTGTGCGCCTAAAATCTTCTCTAGAGTTTTTAATAGAACAGAAGTAAGACTTATATGCCTAAAGTCATTTGTATACGTGTGGGAGCTTTTGCCTGCCTTGGGTATGAAAATGACTTTGGTTACCCTCCACTTGCTGGGGATATAGGATAGGGAGGGGCAACTCTTGTATATTACCACAAGCCAGGGAAGGATGAGATCTGCTACCTGCTGGAGCTCTGCTGGTATGATCCGATCCGGTCGTGGAGACCTGTAGGGTTCAAAGCTCTTTAGAGCCCATAGGACGCTGTTGTTGTTGATCAGGTTGGGAGCACGCTCGAAGCAGGATGTCGCCGGCTGGATGACTTGAGGAGGTGTCATAGCCGAACCACTGCTGCCCGGAAAGTGTGCGTTCAGAAGAAGTTCCAGGGCTTCCGTTCCGGAGGTTGTCCAGGAACCATCATTCCGCATTAGGTAGCTTGGGTTGTACGGGGCCGAACCGCGAATCTTTCTTATTTTTGAAGCTTCGGAGACCGCCGTGATATTTTCGCATTAGTTCTTTCAAGATTGCCTTTTGGCCTTCCCGGTGGCTGCTTTGAAAATGTAAGTGCCTCCTTATAAATGTCCCAATCCTCTTGCAAGCGGGTACATTTTTGCTGGTCCATTAGCAGAATAATGAAAATAACATTACCAGACTTATAGCTCCAAGGGGCCAAGTATCTGGGGAGTCATCTTAGATAGCAAGCTTCTTTGGTCAAAGCACGTTGAGTCAAAAACCACCAAAGCGTTGTCAGCTTTCTGGCAATGCAAAGGAGCTTTTGGCAAAACATGGGGTTTATCACTGGCAAAGGTCCTCTGGATCTACACGGCAATGATAAGACCTATAACCTCATATACATCGGTTGTCTGGTGGAACAGACCAAATCGCAAACACGTCGTAGCCTCTTTCACCAAACTCCAAAGAACGGTTTGGCTCAGCTGCACGGGGGCATTCCCTAGCACGCCGGGCGCTGCTCTAGATGCTATGATGAGCCTTCCACCTCTTGATATATTTATCAGAGGGTGTGCTCTGAAAGCCATGTCTCGTCTGGAGAGAAATGGCTTTTGGTATAGCTTGCATAGGAATAACGGCGTGCTTGTGCAAGAATTGTCCTGCGACCAATGTCTCATGGACATGCCTTCTGACGCACTGACGCCCGTTATTCTACTGAGACGTAATTTCACAGTCGAGTTTCCATGGCATCAGGATTGGCTGTGGCTGGAAACTGAACCTGGAAAGGATAGTCTTCGCATTTTCACGGATGGCTCCAGGTCTGGGCGGGGGTCCGGTGCTGGGGTCTTCTTTGAGCGCGAAAACATCCGACTGCACTTTTCCTTAGGAAAGTATGCGTCTATCTTCCAATCAGAGATATACGCAATCCTAATGGCCATGCACTACGTTGTGAAGCACAAGTGGAAGGGGGAAAGCATATGCGTCTGTAGTGACAGCCCAGCTGCACTAAAAGCTGTGTCTAACCCCTTAACTAGCTCCAAATTAGTGCTTGAACTCAAGTCCTTCCTGAACAAAGTCGGCAGACTAAATTCATTAAGGCTTGTATGGGTTCCAGGCCATAACTTGCTCCAAATTAGTGCCTGAACTCAAGTCCTTCCTGAACAAAGTCGGCAGACTAAATTCGTTAAGGCTTGTATGGGTTCCAGGCCACTCTGGGATTCCAGGGTATGAGATCTCTGATGAACTCGCCAGAATGGGTTCAGAAGAGAGCTTCTCAGGACCTGAACCCGTTCTAGGTCTACCTGCGTCCACGGTAAATTCCTTCATTAACGATTGTGTATTTAATACACACAACCGTAGATGGAGGGACTGTCCAGGGAGCGGGATGACTAAGCGCGTATGCCCTGATGTCTGCAAAAAATTTGCAGCATTCCTCCTGTCTTTAAGGAGAGTCGACAGCAGAAGGCTTATCACGGGCCATTACACTTTTGCCAAGCATCTCTACGTGCTCGGCATCAGTGAGACACCTACCTGTGCTGCATGTGGCGAAGAGGAGGATGATACTGAAAAGCATTTCCTCTGTGATTGTCTCGCCTTTGCTCGCGCACGGTGGCGCAACCTTAGAGCCGGCGTGGTGTGTGTCGAATCCCTTAGCTCTACATCAATGAATCTCCTTCAAATTTTTCTCCGGAAAACGGGGAAAATACGGTAATATAAGGTATCTGTCTGGAGTACAATGGACCAGTGCTTGCGTCTGAGTGCTCCAGCGGATAGCAGAAGCCTTCAACAAAAAAAAAAAAAAAAAAAAAACACTCCAAACCACTTTAGAACAACCATAAAACCAACCGCCATACGAACGACCTCAGCAAATCGACGGCCATCCCTGTCTTTATCACTTGTCATTAATCAAACATTGTTTTTTTGTTTCTTATATTTTTTTTATTACGTTTCATTGTTTTGCTTTAAAATTTTGTTTCTCATCGACCAAATAAGGCAATTGCTTAAAGTGTGCTCGAAAGAATAAGTCACATGTCACCTCCATACGCATTTAGTTATCTTCGATTGCGTACAAAATTCGTTCCAGACCTGCTGCCATTATTCTCTCAGTCAAAGAACAAATAGATTAAAAGCAAAAAACAAAAACCAGGTGGGAGAGAATCATATAATTGTGTGAACGGTTTTGCGGTTTGTCTTCGTACGTATACAAGACTTTTGGGGACAATTTGCAAGGAAAAAACGACACAGAAAAAGAGGAAACAACAACGGGTGGGGGCTTCGTCGTAACAAATGACCATGAAGATCACCGTGATTCGAGATAATTACTGGCCGTCTATGGTAATAAATAGAGCGTGATGGCTCGCATTTGAAATTTATTGAATTAAATCATACTATTGTTATATAAGTGAGATTTTGGCTAATTTACAGCCAATAAATTCAAATTAGAAAGGAAGAGGGAGAGGAGGAATAACAATTATTATTCGAGGGCGGTGGCAGGCGGCCAAATAAAGAGCAAAACGAGTTGGAACGAAAAAAAATGCATTGGACAGCCAAACTGGATGGTGGACTACGTCGAGTTAATCATGCAGCTGTTAGCGTTGGAGAATATATATATTCCTTTGGCGGATATTGTACGGGGGGTGATTATAAGATATGCGAATCGATTGATGTGCATGTGTTGAATACGAACACGTTACGTTGGTCGTTGGTGCCGACGAAGAAAGATGAAAACGGATTACCTCTAAAATTCCCCGAAGTGCCCTTTCAGAGGTCAGTTAAAACGGAATCCAAATAACCATCCATCTATCTATCATGCATGTTTCTATGTCATTTACGTAATATCTATTCGAAAGTTGTTTTTTGTTTGTGTTTTTTTTATTCAAAAAATAATCATGACGACTGCCTATGCCTATAGCTATCACACTGTTATAGCACATTGTATAGCGCAGATTCAGCAGATAAAATTCACATTATTCGTTCCATATAATCCGGTTCACTAAAAAAGAAATGAAAGACAACAACAGATGTGAAGCTTTTTATCTTTTTTGTTTTTACTCTTCTCATTTTATGTTTGCAGAACATTTTCCATTCGAATATATTCTTCCCCAGATATGGTCACACCGCTGTAACGTATAATGAGAAAATCTACCTCTGGGGCGGCCGTAACGATGAGCATCTCTGCAACGTACTCTACTGTTTCGATCCGACCACATTGAGCTGGTCACGTCCGGCTGTGACAGGTATTATACCTGGCGCTCGTGATGGTCATTCGGCATGCGTGGTCGGCAATTGTATGTACATTTTCGGTGGCTTCGAAGACGACATCAATGAGTTCTCGTGCGATGTACACAGTTTGAATTTCGATACGATGGAGTGGAAATATAATCAAACATATGGTGAGCCGCCGTCGTTTCGTGATTTTCATTCGGCCGCGATAATCAACAATCGAATGTATATATTTGGTGGACGCGGCGATAAGCATAGTCCGTATCATAGTCACGAAGAAATGTACTGCCCAGAGATAGTCTATTTAGACTTGAAGACTAAGGTTTGGCATCGTCCCTCAACGACGGGTAAAGTTCCAGTTGGCCGACGAAGTCACTCAATGTGTAAGTTGAAAAACACAACAACGTACTCGTACAATCTGCTCATATGATTTCTCGGCTTTCGTTGTTTTTTTTTTTTTTTTTTAGTTATCTACAATGAACTGATTTATGTATTTGGTGGTTATAATGGCCTATTGAATCAGCATTTCAATGACTTGTATACATTCGATCCGAGTACGAATCGATGGAATTTGATTAAAGCTCATGGCAAGCCGCCGTCTGCTCGCCGACGACAGGTGTGTCTAGTCAAAGAGGGCCGCATGTTTTTATTCGGCGGAACTAGGTAAGTAAACGTGCAATTTTCGACAATGTGAGTCAAGACCGAACTTGACTTTCTCAATGAACGACTCACTGTTGTTACCATTTTCATTTCGGTGGGGGAAAGCACTTATTTTCCCTGTGATCTGAGAGGTTCCACGGAAAACTGGATTTTTTCGTGGAATCAAATTGAATTGAAGGAATCGGGGTGTGTCACATTAAGGCACTAGTACCGCGACCATTAAGGACTATTCTAACCCCTTTTTTGGTCTAGGATTTAAGTGCTGTCTTCAGAAATTTGACAACATCTCTAGATTGGATCTACTGAAAGTCCTTCCCTGTTACCGTTGTGCTTGTTTATCATTCTTTATGTTTCTACGGCGAGACTTGGGCAGGTAGTTAATATATGCTCCATGGTTTCTTTAGCATGGCTACATCGCCTACAGGTATCTGCTGCTGAGACAGAGACACGGTAACTGCATGTCGCGTGTCCTTTTAGTGCTAAACATAGCACTTTTAGGTCAGTATTGTTCAGTTTTTGAGCTCTGGCCCTTTTTGGGTTGTGATTTTGTTCCATGAACTTGTTTCAGTGTTTAATACCCTCCAAGCTGTTCCATATATCCACATTGTTGAAACCATACCTAAAGGGGCGAAGGCTCTGTGCAAGGTACATGAGCACCTGTCTTAGCTAGTATGTCAGCCTTTTCATTGCTTTCATGGCTTAGCACGCAAATCAGCTTTAGTCTATTATTTTCTGCTAGTTTGTTTAGTATTTTGTGACATTCCCTTAGCCTAAGAGTTAAAAGTGTAGCTCTTTAGTGCTTTGAGAACCGCTTGACTATCTGAGAATATTGATATCTTGATATTGTTAGGTTTTTTGTTGCTGATGCAGTGTACTGCTTCATTGATTGCGAACAGTTCCGTCTGAAATATAGAGGAATGAGTAGTCTGTACCTAGGTCCTATGACTCCAGCCCCTACTTTGCTTCCGGATTTCGAACCATCATCCACGAGTGGTTGTTATTCTATTTTTCTCTGCTTGGTGTAAGTACTTCATAGTGCTTTTTAAAGTTCAATTCGTGGGACACCAGATCACTTACTCGGGCCAGGTCCCAAATATTGTGCACCCTTTTAAGAATCTCTAAATGTCCAACCAGGCCTCCTTCTTTGTAATTAAAGGTCCTTTGTAAAGCTAAGACTTGTTTTGCAGCTTCAGCCTGAATGGCAGTGTGTAATTAAGGAATGTTCAGTATTGCTTTCATTCCATCCAAACGGAGTAGTTCTCATTGCTCCAGTTGTGTAGATATGTACACGTTAGCCTTTGTATTTTGTTCAGTTTGTACATAGCACTTCTTTGTTCACAATTTTTTCGCCATTCAGTAGCGCCATAGAGTTTGGTTGGCTTAATCATTTGATTGTAGATCCACAGACTCATCTTTGGGTTTGGTCCCCAGGTTTTGCCAACGAGTTGTTTTGGGGACTAGAGAGCCTTGATGACCTTTGAGTATTGTTAATGTGTGCATTTCAGGAGAGTTTTTGGTCCAGTGTTATTGCCAGGAACTTTACCTCTGCCTTTAATGCATTGCCGGTTTCTTTGATTTTGAGAGTTTAAAGTTTGTTTATTCTTCTCTTTGTGAATCAAATTATGTTTGTTTTGCTGGGGTTGATGGAGAGTCCTTCCTCATCACTTCTTGCATGAGATTATGCCATCGTCAGCATAACCGATGGCCGTAAAGCCATTATTATTAAGAACATAGAGGAATTCGTCTTCTAGGATTGACCATAAAAGTGCGGATAAGATACCCCCTTGTGGGCAACCTCTAATAGTTTTGATCACTATCCCAGATGTACCTAGTTTGGCTGTTATATGCCTTTAGCATGACGTTTATCCATTTAATGATTGTGGGGTCAACCTTTCTCTTGTAAAGTGCATTCGTTAAAGATTAGACTGTACCAACAAATCTTCAACTTACGTGGTTCCCCATGATTCACACACATTCATAAGACTAACCTCATTTCGGGCGTTATTAAATTAATTACATTTCATACGTTTTCGTTTCTAAGGCCCAATACACACGGAGCAACCGGAAAGTAAGTAAACCGGTTAGCAATTCGGGTTACAAACCAGTTATGAACTCAACGGAGACTTGACTCCACACACGAGGAAACTCATCACCGATCCAAATCTCAGCTGCCTCTAGCGAAGTATAGTCCCCAATTCGGTCGGTGGTGGGTGGAGGCATCTCAGCAGTAAACGAATAACTACTTGTGGATGAGGCATGAGGAGGGAGGACGCGTGGATTTGGCTGACAATATATCATCCACAATATCCAAGGTCTTCCTCTTGAATTGTCGCATTTCACGATCATCCAATTGCATGAGAACCGAAAGCATGCTAAGAAGGGATATTTTCAAGGCTTCCTTTCTGGGCTATGTAGCCACCTGCCTACCACTGGCCAATGAAGTCGCCTTTTTACATTCCAAATATTCAATGAACGCTTTATCCACATCATCATTCTTCGCAGCACGCTTCTCTTTTGGTATTGGCTATTGGATTGGCTCGGACCGGTGATCCCGATGCTGTGGCAATGCGGATGTTGAAGACCTTGGAGGTAGTTGTGGGGATGGTGATGGAGTTTCAGATGGTGGGTTGTAATCACCCCCTTCTTCCTCCTCCTGTTGTGGTTGCGACAGATAAGGCTTTCCCAGTGCCTTGATATAAGGAACAGCAACTAGAAACTGAAATCAATGGGCAACCCGACATGCAAATCAATTCTTCTTCTTTGGTGGCGTTACAGCCCATGATGGACCGGAGCCAAGCTTCTCTCAATCACCCATGTTGTGTGTGATTTATTTTTCGCACAGGTGGAAGGGATCTACAGTTTAATGCCGATTCCGAACGGCGTGAGTCGAGAAGCTTTTTCATGGCAAGTTTACTACGGGGGGTTTTGCCAGTACCCCGCCGAGGAGGAACGTCGCGAAATAAACATTCGATGGCGTTGGTGTTATCGGGATTCGAACTCGCTCATCGTGCGCCAGAGTCCAACACACTAACCACTGCGCCACGGCGCCCTCAAATCGATTGGCAATTGTTTTTTTT
The DNA here is from genome assembly GCA_951905685.1 of Eumerus sabulonum. Classification (NCBI taxonomy): domain Eukaryota; kingdom Metazoa; phylum Arthropoda; class Insecta; order Diptera; family Syrphidae; genus Eumerus; species Eumerus sabulonum. Next base: position 104,058,877 of record OX645063.1, read on the forward strand.
TTTTTTTTTTTGAATCGCAAATGAGTTTTCAACCAGTCGCCTCGTGTGTAGGTATCGTCCCATTTGATTACACAGGGTAAGATTCAAAGCAAACAAGTTGCCAATTCGCATCGACTGATCAGCGATCTTTTCGGTTGCTCCGTGTGTATTGGGCCTAATATTCCGTCGTACCTTTTTGCCCAAATGAACTTGTGTATTCTTCGTTTCAGCCCTTGCACCTTGTCGCAAACCAATTTACGGCTTATAGATAACAACGATACACACATTCTCGACTTCGACCCTAGTCTTAAGACTCTTGCAATATTAGCAGTGATTGAAAACCGTATAGACACAACGTGTCTGCCCAAGGAACTGAGGTATATACACTTATCCCTGTATGTCTGTTTACATTACTTAGATAATAGAATTTCAGATGGGAAATATCATCGATAACGTTGCCAAACACCGTCAGCCGACCAATTAATCATTCTGGCTAACGAGAACAAAACCAACCGGGACCCAGATAATCATCGATCCGCAACAAATGAGAGCAGTATAGCACAAAAGATGACATATACATGCTACACCTTATACGTAAAGCTCCAAAATCTGCCCTGCCCCCCATGTAACGCAAGAACCTAAATGTAATCTACACTCGCCACATAGAGTATGTGTGTAAATCGTAAGCCACCTCCTATCACACAACTGATCCACCCTCAATCTACATGATATACGTATTAAATGTACCAAGATCGCAATTTATTTAAGAATTTAGTATAGAAGTTATGATACGATCCATATTTATATCCAGATAAGAAACAAGTACACAACCACTATATCGTACAATTCTTCTCTTCATTCAGGTGAAACACAGTTTTATATATTTATGAAATAGAAAACGAAACACAGTATACGGCCTAAATGTATCTTTTGTTACTTTAAGCGAACAATGTAATTGAATTGACTTAACTGTTGTGTTCTTAGATTAGATTTAAGTAAAGAGAAATGAAAATATTTTTGCATATTCATCCGAATCTGTGCGCGATTGCAATATTAAGGACGTAAACAAGGACTTCATTGTACAACAAATTAACCTATTACATTGCATATTTACAGTTTATTATCCTTTTTTGTATTATTTTTATTTATGTTTAGTATTTTCCTGATTAAAACAAAGAACGCTTTTATTTACTTCGATTTGTTGGTTTTTTTCTTGTTGCTAATAAAAGTATTCAACGTTTCATAGAAGAATGTACTGGAAATGTTCCTTTCGACTTTCACTACATTTGAAATTGGTTTCGGGGACCGGGGAAATTCAAGCTTTTCAGGCAACCCGGCGCGTCCCCAGGTGGCGGATAGGGGAAGGCCACGTAGTGTATGGTAGGACCTTACTTACTTACTTATCAGGCCAGCGATCCATGGAGGATCTGAGCCTGAGCTATAGCTGCCAGCTGCCTTCCATCCTTGACGGTCCCGGGCACGCTGCTTCCAGTTGTCAAGACCAAGAAGTCTTACATCCGCGATTACTTGGTCTTTATACCGGAGGTTCGGTCTTCCTCTTCTTCTCGAACCAGGAGGCTCGGAGTCGAAGACCCTCTTAGCTGGAGCGTTGATGTCCATGCGCTCGATGTGGCCGAGCCAGTGTAGTCGACGGATCCTTGCCTTCCGGACTACATTCACATCTTGGTACAGCACGTAGAGTTCGCGGTTGTGTCTTCTTCTCCATCCACCTTCCTCACAGATAGGACCAAATATCCGGCGCAGAATTTTACTTTCGAAAGAACCCAAAATTAGCTCCGCCCCGTCCTGTTTATCGTCCAGCTTTCGGCTCCGTACAACAAGTCTGGCAGAATGAGCGTTTTGTAAACCATGACTTTGGTCTTTCGAGTGAGGAGTTTTGACCCCAGTTGTTTGTGGAATTTACGTTTGCCCCGAGGTAGACAAACTCCTTACTTTACTTACTTATCAGGCCAGCGATCCATGGAGGATCTGGCCCTGAGCTATAGCTGCCTTCCATCCTTGACGGTCAGTTCTGCACCGATTCGGATGGAGCAGCGAGCATTTTCCAGGGTCATCCTGCATAGTCTGATGAGCTTAGCAGGGATGTCAAAAGTAAACATGGCATTATATAGTTCGTCTCTAATTACGCTGTCGTATGCGGCCTTGAAGTCGACGAATAGATGGTGTGTATCGACTTGAAATTCATTGGTTTTCTCCAGGATCTGCCGTAGTGTGAAGATTTGATCGATGGTGGACTTCCCTGGCCTGAAGCCACACTGATAAGGACCTATCAGCTTGTTTACGAATGGCTTCAGGCGTTCACACAAAACGGCAGCGAAGATCTTGTATGCGACATTAAGGAGACTTATTCCTCTATAGTTGGCGCAGTCCAAGGGATCTCCTTTTTTTGTAGATCGGGCAAACAATGCTGAGACTCCATTCCTCGGGCATGCTTTCCTCTGACCATATCTTACAGATGAGCCGGTGCATGTTCCTAACCAGCTCACCGCCAGCCGCTTTGAAGAGCTCAGCAGACAGTCCATCTGCGCCAGCAGCTTTATTCGACTTGAGTTTCGACATGGCAATCTTAACTTCGTCGAGGTCAGGGAGACGGAATTCTCTGCGATCTTCGTCGTTAAAGAATGGATCATTTGCCTGACGGCGGTATGTTGGCTGTCATCGCCGTTATACAGTCTGCAGAAGTGGTTTTTCCAAATTCTCAGCATCGACTGCGATTCTACTACTAGGTGTCCGTTCTCATCCTTACAGGCCTCCGTTCGGGCTTTATAGCCTTGAGACATTCGTTTTATCCGCTGATAAAATCTTCGAACGTCGTGCCTGCAATAGCACCTCTCCAAGTTTTCAATCGCCCGCTTCTCGTGCTCTTTCTTTTTTCTCTTGAGAAGCTTATGTTCCTCCCTTCTTTTAAGCTCGTAGAGCTCACGAGCCGCTCTTGTTTTTTTGTGTAGTGAGGCTTTGTATGCCTCCTGCTTTTCCGCATGAATCCTTCTAAACTCGTCATCGAACCTGGTATTTCGTCGTGGTGGAGCTTTAAGGCCCAGCACTTCCATTGCTGTGCTCTTCAGGGCTTGTTTGCACAGGCTCCATTGTTGCTCTACTGACTGAGTGGAGGATTGAGGTGTATCGGAGAGCTTAAGGGAGACGCAGTTGGCAAAGGCACTGGCGATCTCCGGCGATAGTAGCTTTCCGACGTCATAGCTTGGTGTTCTAACTCTACTCCGCGGTGTTCGTGTTATGCGTTGACTTATCTTGGCTGCTTCAAGATAGTGGCCTGAATCGATGTTCGCTCCTCGGAAAGTGCGAACATCAAGAATAGTGGAGGAGTGGTCAATCTGGTTGGTGACTGATTGATCTGGCGACCGTCAGGTGCCTTTGTATATATCGAGCTGGGAAAATCGTGTGCTGGCTACAAGAAGATTTCGCCCTGTGGCAAGGTCGATCAGCCTGTGTCCGTTATCGGATGTGGTGTCATGTAGGCTGTGTTTGCCGATGACCCGCTCAAAGATGCTTTCTTTACCCAGCTTAGCGTTAAAATCTCCTCGTATGATTTTGGTATCATGGCTGGGGCATTTGGTATATGTTCTGTCTAGGAGATCAAAGAAATCATCTTTGATTGAGTCATCCTTGTCTTCCGTGGGGGCATGGACGAATATGAGGCTGATGTTACAGAAATTTGCCTTGATGCGGATCGTTATGAGGCGTTCACTCACATACTGGAAACTTAGGACTTTATGTCTTAGTCCACCTCTAACAACAAATCCGCATCCAAATAGTCTCTGTCCTCTCTCCCTATAACAGTCACCGTAGTAAATGTCGCAGTTTTTCATCCGCTTTTTACCCGGTCCATTCCATCGCATTTCCTGGATGGCGGTTATGTCCGCTTTATAGCGGTCTAGGGCGTCCGCAAGTTGTTCGGCCGCACGTGGTCTGTTTAGGGACCTAACATTCCACGCACAGAACCGAAGGTCCCTGTTTGTTTTTTGTTTTCTTATAGGGTCGTCAACATAGATCCGTTCCGTTTTATTATCCGAGGCTGTTTTTTGTTTCTGAGCAATTAGTGGTTTTACGGTTATGGTTCGCTAGACCATAGCCCAACCGACACTAATCCTGTTTGGTGGCGCAGGATACTCGCCATTCGGCCTCTTCCGTCAGTAATTTCCCTTTTAAGGAAATTTCCAGATGGCACCACGCGGAGGTGGAAGTAGGACCTGGCTAGCAGAGCTGCAAGATGTTCGGCTGCAGAGGCTCTTACTCGCTTTTTGTCGGGCCAGCATCCGTCGGCAGATGCTACCCCTACGAGGCTCCCTGTAGACTCTGGCAACCTCCGGTGTGCTCAGGCGCCCAATGTCCAACCTCCTCCTGATGGGCTGGTGCAGCTTTCTGACATTGGACAGTCGAGCTCTGAATCTTGCTGCTACGAGGAAGTGGTCAGAGTCGACATTCGCCCCTCTGAATGTTCGCACATCCAGGATGTTTGACGCGTGCCTTGCGTCAATGAGCACATGGTCGATTTGGTTGGCGGTTCGACCGTCCGGAGATCGCCAGGTTGCTGTGTGGATTCGCTTGCGAGGGAATCTTGTGCTACTTATCACCGCATTACGAGCTGTCGCAAAGTCAGCGAGTAGGGTGCCGTTATCTGTTGTTGTATCGTGGAGGCTGTGCTTTCCGATCACTCCGCCAAGGGTGTTTTCTTACCGATTTTGGCGTTGAAGTCCCCGAGCAGGATTTTAACATCGTACTCCGGACAAGCTCCGTAGGCGTTGTCCAGGAGGACATAGAAGTCCTCCTTGATAGGGTATTCAGCCTCGTCGGTAGGGGCGTGTGCACATATAAGGCTGATGTTATAAAATCTGCCTCTGATGCGGATCACAGCCAGGCGATCACTTATCGGTTTAAAGTTGATGACCTTCGACCTTAACCGCTTTCCCACGACAAATCCGCATCCCAGTAAGTGCAACCTTTTGTGACAGCTGTAATAAATGTCGCAATTTTTCTTCCTTATCATACCGTTTCCTATCCAGCGTATTTCCTGGACCGCAGTAATATCCGCCTTGTACTGCGTGAGAATTCCTTCTAGTTTATGAGCAGCCCCGGGAGTGTACAGGGTTCTGACATGCCAGGAGCATACTCGCAAATCGTGTTCCTTTTTCGTGCGTTGTCGTCGTCGAGTATTCGAGGCATCTTGCTCATTCATAACTTTTGTATTTTTTACGCGAGCGGATTGTTAGCCCGCCGCACAACCGCCAAACTGGTCGGGGTATTGTCGCTGCATACGTTTGTTCACCTCCCAACGGTTGTTGAAGAGGCTAGCCAGAGGGCGCCGCGAGGAGGCCGTATGTCAACTTGACCCGGGCATTTAAACAGGGATCGTTGCTGGCATCTCGCCAGGTTGAGAGCGATCAACAACTTTACCCTGTGTGTCCGAGCCCATGCGTGTGTTAGGACCTAGAGCACTTATATTCCCAAGTCAAGGTGGTTGGAATACGTGCCGAGGACTGAATGGTGCAGGGAATACAAAAATGTGCATCGCAAACGTACGATCCCTATGTGATACCGGGCGACCTCGCATAGTAATTAGCCTTACATCTACATGGGAGCTCTGTAGATGGTTGACCAACAATTCTCGCAATACTCGTGGATCCAATATACATATATATGAACACTATTCTTGATGTTCGAACTTTCCGAGGGGCTAACATCGACTCGGACCACTAGCTTGCAGTAGCCAAGATGCGCTTACGGATATCACGAACGCAGCGGAGTAGAGTAAGAATACAACGTTATGACATCGGAAAGCTACTATCGCCAGAAACCGCTCGTGCTTTTACCGATCGCGTCTCCCCTAAGATCTCCAATACACCTCAATCCTCCACGCTGTCAATAGAACAGCAGTGGAGCCTTTGCAAACAAGCCCTGAAAATCTCTGCATCCGAAGTTTTGAGTTTCAAGATTCCACCACGAAGAAACACCTGGTTCGATGACGAGTGCAGGAGGATTCACACAGCGAAGCAGGATGCATATAAGGCCTCGCTGTATAAAAGAACAAGAGCAGTTCGTGAGCTCTACGACTTAAAATGAAGGGAGGAGCATAAGCTTCTTAGAAGAAAGAAGAAAGAGCTAGAGCCTGTTACTGCAGGCGTGACGTTCGAAACTTTCAACAGATAAAGCGAACATGCCAAGGTTAAAAAGCCAGAACGGAAGCCTGCAGGGATGAGAACGGACAGCTAGTAGTAGAACCGCAGTCGATGCTGAGAATATGGAAAAACCACTTCTGCAGACTGTATAACGGCGATGTTAGTCAATATACCGCTGTCAGGCAATATGATCCATTTCTAATCGACGGAGACCGCAGAGAATTCTGTCCCTCTGACCTCGACGAAGTTAAGATTGCCATATCGAAGCTCAAGTCGAATAAAGCTGCTGGCGCAGACGGACTGTCTGATGAGCCCTTCAAGGCAGCTGGGGATGACCTGGTTAGGAGCATGCACCAGCTCATCTGTAAGATATGGTCAGAGGAAAGCATGCCCGAAGAATGGAGTCTCAGCATCGTATGCCCGATCCACAAGGAAGGGGACCCCTCTGATTGCGCCAACTATAGAGGAATAAGTCTCCTTAACATCGCCTACAAAATCTTCTCTGCTGTTTTGTGTGAACGCCGGAAGCCTTTTGTAAATAAGCTGATAGGTCATTATCAGTGCGGATTCAGGCCAGGGAAGTCCACCATCGACCAAATCTTCACACTACGGCATATCCCGGAAAAAAACAATGAATTTCAAGTCGACATTCACCACCCATTTGTCGACTTCAAAGCCGCATCCGAGAGCGTAATTAGAGACGTGCTATACAACCGAATCGGTGAACACCTTACCGATAGTTTTGATGTCAAAAAAGGACTTAAGCAGGGCGATGAGCTGTCGTGTGATTTCTTCAACATCATATTGGAAATGATTGTGCAAAAATCACTGGCCAATACAAGAGGCACAATCTATTTCAAATCCTCGCAACTCCTTGCATACGCCGACGATATTGACATAATAGGTAGATCACAGCGAGATGTCAATGAGACGTTTGCGGGTATTGAGTTCAAGGCGGCGAAAGTTGGTCTGGCGGTAAACGAGGGTAAAACTAAATATACGCTGTCATCAAAATAGGACGCTCACCACCGACGTCTTGGCCAGAACGTTTGTATTGGAAGATATAAGTTCGAGGTAGTTAAGGACTTCGTCTACCTTGGCTCCGCAGTGACCTGGAACAACGACATTAGTTCCGAAATCAAACGCAGAATCACTCTTGCCAATCGCTGTTTCTTTGGGCTCAGGAGGCAACTGAGTAATAGAGCTCTCTCCCGAACGACAAAGTTGACTCTATATAAGCCCCCTATCATCCCGGTCCTGTTGTACGGCGCAGAAGCATGGACACTATCAAAAGCGGATGAGGAGGCCCTTGGTCGGTTCGAGAGAAAGATTTTGCGCGTGATTTTCGGGCCTATAAACGCAGACGGGGGATAGAGGAGAAGATTCAACCACGAACTTTACGGGCTGTACAGCGACATGAGCCTAGTCAGGCGTCTACGGATTCAACGCCTAAGATGGCTGGGCCATGTAGAGCGAATGGACACCACAGCTCCAGCCCGGAGAGTCTTTGAATCCAACCCCGAGGGACGAAGAAGAAGAACAAACACAAAACACTGACGGAGTAGGAGGAAGAATACCTCCTCCGCTCCCCAGTACACAAGATGGAGACAGAAGATATAGAACCATCTCCAAGTCCTGTTACCACGCTCCCGTCTTATAAGACGGACAACAACTGCTCAGGCGCCAAAAAACCTCAGCATAAATATGACCATTTCACCGGGGCCCAAAAACGACGAATCGCTGCACTGCACTGCACCATACCAGCTAAATAGCGACCTGAGTCGACATTGCTATCTTGGTACATCCATTGAGTTTGAGAACAGCAGTCTACCAACATGTGAGCGATTTGGATAAAAGTGATTCCATCAGGTGACAAGGGATTCTAATTTTTTTTTTCGACTCACTCAGCTCAGTCACTTGCTCTCCGTTGCCATTAGTACTCTCAGCCTTGGTACCCTCATAGTGCTGTAGCAAATCGTATGTATTCGTTACTGAGTAACGGGTACCCTAATTTGTACCAAGTAACGAAACGTTACTCCCAAATAAATGTCGTTACTAGCACGATTTCGTTACTTCTGTATTTGAGTATAACGAATAGTGCTGTAGCAAATCGTATAATCGTATGTATGTCGGAGTCTAGACGAGGGCTATCTGGTGAGGGCTTAAATAAGTGTAAAAGAGAGGGTAAGTGAAACAGAAATACAATGGCACACTCACGCGCGGGTAGCTACTTCGTGGGTTTTTTGGCATTTCCTTATCTCCTTTTCTTTGTTTTGCGATGTCGCTTCACTCTTGTTTCTGACTTGGTAGTGTACGTTTGGATACCATCCCTACTTTTCAAACGTCACCACAGGCAACGAAATTGAAATGTGAAGCGAAATGTCAAGAAACAGGCACACGCAGAAAAACTCCGTGTGGACGCGTCCTCAAATTGGAACGTAGGTTCAAAAGAAAAAGGCGCAAAAAGATAGCCCTCGTATAGACTCCGACTATTCGTTACTGAGTAACGAAGTATCATTATCGATACGCTAACCATTCATGTACTTTGGGTATTTTGGGTATAATGGTATCTGGTATATCGTCGTCGATCGGTACGTATCATTCAAACTGCCTCACCTGACTTATTCTGACATATACTGTTTGATGTGGGTATCTGTTTTGAGTACTGATAGCAATACAATGTGTTTTGCGTCAAATGGTGTGTAGTATCGTCTCGTCATCGCTACCGGACTTGTTCTTCATTGTACTGTTTTTTGTGCATCTATGAAAGTAACGAGTAACGACATTTTTGTAACGAGTATTCAAAACAAAAGTAACGTATACATCAGAGACCTGCAGCGGTGCCTGTTTTGAGTATTACTAGTGTACTCGCTTTAAATGCGGTGCCGGTGTTACTCACACCGCAAAATGTGCGGTTGCGGTGTTTAACCACCGCAAAGTATGCGGGTGCTAAGCCAGCACATCAAAAAAATACACGATAGAAAAAGATAGGCTCAAACAATTACTCTGTCATTTTTCTGAATCACAGGCTTGCATATTCTGTTTTGTTTCTTTATTTTACTCCCTTGTTTTTGTACAGGGTAAATTGGCACCGCATGTTATACGAGTGTGTGTGTGTGCATGGTATACGTATCGCGACTGGCTATGATCGTGTGTTTTTGCGTAAGCTGTATTATGTTATATTAATTATAATGAAAAATAATGGACTTTCTTGAATTGCAATAAATATACACAAACAGAAAAAAAAATTTGTTCAAATTTTTGTCTAGCGGTGTTTTGTATCTTGCTAAACGCAAAACACACAAAGGTTCAATCTTTCAAAGTGTGTTTGTTTCTAAGTGTGCGTGCGATCGCCGAACATCAAAAATACTACATGGAATTCGGGTGTTGTTTTTGTGTTCACTTATTTTACGCGGTGTCTTTTTACACGAGTAAAAAGTACATACAACAAATATGCGAAGAGTATTATTGCCACCGCAGAAGAAGTAACGCATAGAGAACGAGTAAAAAACACCGGAACTTTTTCGATATGGTATTTTTAATACTCGTGTATGAAAATTACACTGTTCGTATGCGGTGCACTAGTTGTTGCGGTGCACCGCTGCAGGTCTCTGGTATACATACGGGTATTCAATTTGAAGTTACTTTTACAGCTCTATACCCTCATACCTGTGTACCCTCATGCCTTAATACCCTCATACCTTAGTACCCTCATGCCTTACTACCTTCATACCTGTGTACCCTCATGCCTTAGAACTCTCATACCTTAGTACCCTCATGCCTTACTACCTTCATACCTTAGTACCCTCATTCCTTGATACCCAGTACCCTCGTGCCTTAATACCCAGTACCCTCATGCATTAGTACCCAGTACCATCGGCAGTTTTTTTGGTAAACCGGCGACAGTCCCTTTATAACTCTGATCGTCGGTTCTGTACATATGTTCAAAATCCATGCCCATTGGTGTCTCTTTCCTTCCTCTCCTACATCAACTTTGAATGCACGAAAGGTTATTTGCCTAACGCCGGCTTTGTACAGAAGACCAAGCCCGATCACACTGGCGAGTTTTATTCGAAAAGATTTTCTCCAACGCTCACCAGAACTCAACTTGTTAGCAAGCTTCAAAGGACAGTTTTCTTGTCTAAAGCACCACAAAGGTCTACCAGAAAAGATAAACACCAACTCCTATGGTTAGTATCTCTATTTATTGCATAAAAATAAATGTCTTTAGTTACATGCTTTCTAAGATTGAAATTCTCGGTTTACAGTATATTTAGTTCAGAATAACTCGGTAAGCTCATCTTGGTTTTTTGTTTTAAGTATACAGAAGGCTCTCCAATAAATACCACAAATTTACGAATGATGTCTCGATGAAGTCACAGTGCGACAACAAGACCAAAATTATTACAATTGTAATCGTACAAAGGGCGATTGCAATCCACGTCAGCCGCCTGGAAGCCATCAACTATAATGGCCTCGAATTGATATTGAATTTCTTTCGAGCCTCGGACCAATCGGGATTGTCATCGATCAACTTCCAATTTGGCGATGGTATGTCTGGAGAGAGCCAATTAAAGTCTGCTATGTCACGGTAATTGTTTATGGATTTATCGAGACCGGCTTTAGTGAAATCGGTTTCGATATCATTATACTTGTAGTTGTAGGTGCCAAATTCGATTTTGTTGCAGTCTTCGATGATGGCGCGGCAAGTTACGTGCAAGAATAGACGACAGCCAGCTGAGGAGTGTAGACGCAGCTGTTGACATGCGACAGCGATTTGTGAGTGTCTACAGTTCTCGGCGAATAGTGAACGCGAGATCGGACCGCAAAGAAAAATACAATTTTCGGCGTTCGAAATCTGCATGGAACCCGGGTAGCCTTGTATCTCTACCAAGCAGTTGTTCAGGTTGGATATGGTGATGTCTTTGCCATTCACCTCGGATGGTAGAAGTGTAAGATATTCATCTTTCTTGTTCGACAATGTCCAGGAGAAGGTACAGGCAGAAATGCCACTCTTCTCGCTAAAATCGACCTTATCGGCGACATTTACCTTCGGATTGACGGCTACCTTGGGTGCGACTTTTTTGCTATTGAAGCCGAACTTTTTCTTCGGCATTAATTTCTGTCGCAGCTCTTCGGCCAGCGATGTTAGATCGTTCAATACGTTCTGACTGGCTTTAATCTTGTAATCGGGTAGGAATATAGTCGAGTTTGAAAGATAACGTTGTAGCTCTTGAATGTCGACAGTGATTGCCGACAGGACACGAATTAGTTCGGCACCCTCGGGCTTCGAGTTGCTAACATTGTTGATATTCGCTGCAATCTCTTTCGAGCGTTCGCCGAACGTTTGCGAGAAGTAATCCGTGCCCTCTAAGTCCAGGTTCTCTTTGTTTCTTTGCTCAAGCTTAACATCCAAGTAATTTTGCCTGTCCTTGTTGCGTTTGTTCAAACGTTCAAGGACCGAATCCTTTTTCGCATTCATGTCCAAGTTATTCTCAACCTCCATACTGACGGATGCCGAAATGGTTGGTTGTTTCTTAATCTTTTTTCGGCAAAGATTCTTCAGTGCTGGCTTTCAGTTTACGTAAAAACAAAAGTTTCTGCCTCTCGGCTTCGGAGAGACTTGCAGGCGAAGCGTGCTTCTTGATATCTTGGATTTTCTCCTCCGATGGTGTAGTCACTTTAAGCAATACGTAACCCAAGCCGCCGAGCGATACTAACCATAGTAAAGATTTAACATACACATTAGATGCCATCAACTATAGATTGATCAATGTAAGGTGTTTAGAATTTGAGTGAGTGGGGGTAGGTGATGGTAGTGAAAAACTAATTACGTCTTGTTGTGTTACCAGAATTTGGTGATCGAATTCTTTTATTCGGTTTTCTTCGCACTTGTTTGCCAGATATTGGAGTCGACTGTTCGTAGATTGCTTTCGCCAAGAACTTCTCCGACTTTGTAGTAGTAATCCAGAACGAATGGAAAGTTTTCATTCATATATCGACGGAAATCTGTGAACGAGAAAGGGTAACATTAACGTTTGAATTTCGCGATTTTCTACAATATGTTAGGGCAAATTGCGAACGACAGTTCTCAGAAAAAAAGCTCTTTTCCACCCGTACTCGTCGCGTCGATTGGTACGTTTTTCGGTTTTCTTTTGTTCTACGTGCACCCCGAGTCGCAGTTACATGTACAGAAATGGAATTCTCAATTCACAAAGAGAATCGACCTTTTACGCAATAAAACTACATTTTTGTAGGAAAACTTTTCACATTTTAATCCGGACCGTCGCAGAAAGTCGGGTTTTATTTATAGCAATTGCCCAACCCAAGCAGAGCAGAGGCGTTGCAGTACAATTGCAATCGAAGACAAAAATGTAAGCAATTTTCATGCAAAAAATGCGGGTACTCACAACCGTGTACACGGAAATCTCAGGAAATTCCATGAATTTTGACAATTTTTCCGAAACGAAAATTAACAATTTTCCCGTGAAAATTACGCCAGCCACAAGGTATGGAAGCAAAAAGCAAAAAAAAAAAAAACACGAAAACAACACACCATTCACGGCAAATCTTGTCTCGATCTGACATCTGTCACCGTGCAAGTGTCATCGAGAAGGGATTTTTCCGGATGTGCAGTACACCCAAGTACACCGCCACCACATGCCGTCTGTTTCGCAGGTTTTTCTTTATCAGGACATCTAAGCAAAATCGTTACATTAAAAGATGAACAATTATGCAATGAATCGGTGGAAAAACAACAAAAAAAATCAGCACATCAGCACATGCCACAATCTCACCTTGGTTCGTGTTCATACGATAGTAGACAGCGTATGATGCAGCAAAGCAGACAGCTTCTGCGATAAACAATACTTTCGCGCTACCTTTAACGAATTTCCAGAATCCTGTTTTTGGAGTTTTTGGCAACATATTAACGAGCGAAAAAGCGATTTAATACTCCTCCCGATAGTTATTCACCATCACGTCGGATTGAAACCACTTTTTAGGGAAACAGGCAAGTGAAAAGTGACGTTGACGTCATCAACCATGACTCATTCACAATGCGGATGTTTTTGTTGGTTTATTATGGGATTTTTTTTTCTGTTGTTGGGTTGCAGGGAATTGTAGTGGAACCATTCAGCTAACAAGAGGTGCATGAGCGAATGGAAAAGAACCAAATACACGGGGTTGGGAAAAACCAATTGCAACTTATTCTTATTCATATCCTGAAGCGTTGTTTCTGCAAAGTAATTATTTTAAATAGGGGTTTTCGGCATTGCCTGATGATTATTCCTGTTTCGAGTAGAAACCTCTATCGATTTCAGCTTGACCAAGGCATTTTGCTGTCTTAAGCTGCATTTGGTACTTTCACTGAGTCAACCCACAAGCGTCTTCAGCTGGCACGGTCTTTGGCCAGCTGTTTCCAGCGCCGCACGCCCAGTTGGTTAAGGTCCCCTTCCACCTGCGTGCGCCGCCGATGATGCGGCGGTCCTCTGCCGCGCCTTCCATCCGGGGTGGATTCGAAGACTCTTCGGGTCGGAGCTGAATTTTCCATGCGCTCTACATGGCCTAGCTACCTTAGTCGCTGTATCCGTAGACGTCGTATCAGGCCGATTTCGCTGTACAACCCGTACAGTTCTTCGTTATATCTTCTCCTCCATACACCGTTTGAACAAACGGGATCGTAGACAGTACGCAGAATTTTCTCTCGAAACGACCAAGGGCATCTTCATCCGCATTTGTTAAGGTCCAAGCCTCTGCGCCGTAAAGGAGGACTGGGATGATTATGGTCATATATAGTGTCAGATTGGTTTTCCGAGAGAGGGCTCTACTTCTCAATTGCCCCTTGAGCCCAAAGAAACAGCGGTTGGCAAGAGTGATTCTGCGTTTTACCTCAGCGCTGGTGATGTTGTCACTGTTCATCAGTGAGCCAAGGTAGACGAATTCCTTGACCACTTCAAAGTTTTATCCGCCCATGGTGACGTTCTGGTCAATACGTCGGTGTTGTCCGTCTCTTTTAGATGAAAGCAGATATTTGGTTTTACCCTCATTAACCTGGAGACCCATCTTAGCCGCTTCTACTTCAATGCTTACAAAGGCCTCATTGACGTACCGCTGTGTCCGTCCAATCACGTCAATGTCGTCGGCGTACGTAAGCTATTGCGTAGACTTGAAATAAATCGTACTTCTTGTGTTGGCCAGTGACTCTTGCACGATCTTTTCAAGCACGATGTTGAAAAAGTTGCATGACAGCGCGTCACCTTGCCTAAATCCTGTTTTAACATCAAAGGTCTCGGTTTGCTTATTACCGACCTTAATGGAGCAGCGAGAATTTCCAATGTCATCCTGCACAGTCGGACGAGTTTGGCAGGGATGTTAAAACTAGACATGGCTTCGTATAGTTCATCTCTATACACGCTGTCATATGCAGCCTTGAAATCGACGAAGAGGTGGTGAGTGTCGATTTGGTATTCCTGGGTCTTCTCCAAGATCTGCCGTAGCGTAAATATTTGCTCTATTGCGGATTTACCTGGCCTGAAACCACACTGATAAGAGCCGATCAGGTTATCCACAAACGGTTCCAGGCGTTCACACAATACGGCAGAGAAGATCTTATATGCGATGTTAAGGAGACTTATTCCTTTCTTATGGGCCGGGCAAACGATGCTGGGATTCAATTCGTCGGGCATGCTTTCCTCCGACCATACCTTGCAAGCTTACCAGCTCATCTTCAGCAGCCTTAAGAAGCTCAGCAGACAGGCCGTCTGGACTCGCGGCTTTACTAGACCTAAGTCTTGTTATCGCTATTTTGACTTACTCTAGGTCGGGTGGACTGAATTCTGTTACATTGTCGTCCATTACGAATGGCTCGTTCTGCCTGACAGCGGTATCTTGTCTATCATCGCCGTTATTCAGTCTGCATGTTTGTTTTACCTTATTGTACAACTTACGGGCGTCTTTCCTGCGGAAGCATCTCTCCATCTCCTCGATCACACGCTTTCCGTGCTCTCTCTTCTTTCTCCTGAAAAGAAATATACTCATCGCAGCCTGTATATAGAACCGTTGACGATGGTTTCAAGCCACCAAACTTCAGTCTTTTAAACAGCGCCCACAAAACTGAAGAGAAAATGTTAAACATTATCTTGACACTACCTTTTTGTCATGGACGTGGATAACATTGGGCCTAAGTCCCTGCAATATCTATGTCATGCTCATCAAGCGCCTACTTAATTCGCGGTATTGAGTCCGGTTGATAGTATAATTGACTAGTCGTCTTTGTCCGAGTGCTGCAACGGTTAGCTTAATCCTAGAAAAAAATCCGATGCGATCCAAGAAGACTATTCTTTTGTCAAAACCTACGATTGTTCCTTCCCTTCTTCCTTTCCCCTTCTTGATCAACTAACTTTCATAAAAATTGCTCTATGACACATTGATCTCGGCTAGTTATGATTTTATGCTTCGGATTTATGGGGTATTTGAATTGAAGTATAACCTCCTAGAGACTAAGGTACTTTGGAGCGTTAAATCAAAATGCCAAACGCTTGTCAGCTTTTATGGAGTCTTCTAATAGGGACTTCCGAACTTTGACAGTTGATAGCGGCATCTGTCAGTTTGGCTATTTTTTTTTTTTTTGTTATAGTTATACGCGCACTCAAGGCTAATGCCTTATAACGTCAGTGAGAAGTTGTACGAGTAGAAGGTAACAGGGTCTTAAATATCTGCATGTTGCATAGAGTGGGGAAGACCGAACGCGGTAGCGCGTTCCGAGGAGGCGGAATGCAACTGGCTATTTCATCAGAGCACTTATGATAAAAGTAACGATTAAACAATGAAAGGCAGGACACATTCCTGCGATGATTCAGCGAGTGTAGTGAATTCGCACAGATTCAAGAATCATACTCTTATAATGTTTGTCACAAAACCTGGGCGGAGCGCAGATGGTTTGGGTCGTAGATGTTCGTTTACTACTCCCCAGAGGTGGTTGTCCTAGATAGGATTCGGGAGGAACTCGACTAAATTTTCACATTGGTTGTAGTTCTCAGCAAATTTTCCATGCCATTATGCTATTATATTAAAACTGCACACACAGAATATGAATTCGAAGTGACCATATACTTTGAGTGTTATGCCTTCATCAGTATTTTTATATATATGGACAGACTTTGAACTACAGACCTCACGCTCGACAGCCGGTGATGTTTACCACTGCACCACGGAATCTTCTATGAGTTTTATCGCGCTATTTTGTATTCGATCCCCTTAAGTGCAGTGATGTCTTAGATGGGCCAGACCATACGTGAGCGTTGAACTCCAACTTAGGACGAACGAACGTATTGGTTCAGTGTTACGCTTTAACGACAGAAGACAGCATTGTGTTTTGGATAATGCTGTAGATATCGGAATTTAATCAGCTTAACATACGCTGCCGCTCACTATCTACAGCCGAAGTACAGGGTCGTAAGGAAGTGAACGAATATGAGAAGCTGAGGGTACTGTCGTCAGCGAAGAAATGAATTGGATTATGAGTAACAGACTGAAAAAGAGCGCCGGAAACCAAACGGAGCCATGGGGAACACTAGCATTTATAAACTGAGTATCAGACTTAAATGCGTCCAAGACAACTTGAATTGAACGATTCGAAAGGAAGGGAATCAATGATCCTGAATGCACGGGTTTCGACAAAAGGGCCTCATGCCAAACCCTGTCAGATGCTTTTAAATATCTTCTGCAACTATTTTGCTTTCACCCGCTTGGTAGAGTGAACGATTCCACTTCTCGATGAGATATGCCATCAAATCACGAGTGCATCTGTTGCTGCGGAAACTGGCGGAAACCATACTGCCGGTCATTGAGGAGTTTCTGCGACGTTTACATGACCTTAGAAAGAAGGGACGTCTGTCGATAATAATTGAAGAGAGAAGAAGATTCGCCTTTATTGGGAGTGGGCTGGACAAATGCTGTCCAGCATTTGTTTGGCTCGGATTGAGCCCAGGAGAGTAGGAAAGATGAAAAAGCTGCGCAGGAGTTTTGCCAGCGTACCTTTTCACAATTATTGGACTAGCGGATTGGTGTATGTCAAGTTCTTTAAGAACCCCTGCAACTGTACGAGTATGGAACTAAATTTGTCCCATGGTGGAATTGGCGTACTCCAGAACAAGCGGTGACAAGGATGAGCTTGGGAGCTGCGAGTTTGCTGCGAAGTGAGTAGGAAGCAAATTGGCTTTTTGTAAGGGTTTGGAAGCTAGAATGTCATTGTGACTGAGCGTGGGTATAGACGACGGGACGAAGTTCTTGATGTTTCTGACGAACGACAAAAAACTTTTACTGTCATCTATTCAGTCTGTTTCGCCAAATCACCATGGACGGGCATAGGGGCATAACGTCCAACAAAATAGGTGAAGACCATACGCAGTGTGGTGGATAAATTTGAGTCCCTTGGTTCAAGAAACGAAAAACCAACACGACCAAATCGACGAATCGCAAGATCTGCCGAAAACATCGCCGCTGTCCTTTAGAGTGTGCAGGAAAATCGGAGGTAGTCGATTTCGCGTCGCTCATAAGATCTTGGCTTTTCGCAGGGCCTGCACCCGTAAAAAATTCAACTTACCCAGGAGCTGAATATAAACGACCATAATCATATAACGACGTATGTTTGCTTAATGGGCTCTAGAGCAGTTTCCTATTTTCATCGAAAAACCATCATCAGCGATGAAGCTCATTTCTAAATGAATGGGTACGTCAACAAACAAAATTGTCGAATTTGAGACGATGCCAATCTACATGAGATCCAAGATTGGCATCCCGTAAAGGTCACTGTTCGGTGAAGATTTTGGGCTGGCGGCGTCGTCTGTCCATATTTCTTTGAGAACGAGGCACGTTGGCCAGGTCATCACCATCAACGGCGAGCGCTGGGTCTTCTTTTGGTCTGAACTGTATGATATGGACACCATCGACATGTGGTTTCAACAGGACGGTGCTACGTGTCACACACCTCACGCCACATTGGAAATTCTGCACGAGCGATTCGAGGGCATAGTCATCTACCGTGCAGGTAATGTGCCACGGAAATCGTACGATTTTACCCCATTAGACTTATTGTTGTGGGCTTTTCTGAAGTCGCAGGGTATGCTAATAAGTCACAAACCACAGCGGCCCTCAAAGCCAACATAACCCAAGCCATAGGTCAAATTAAGCCTAATTTATGCGCCACAGTCATGGAAAATTTTACATTTCGGATAAGCGCCAGTCAGAGAAGCCGCGGCGGACATTTGAACGACGTTAAATTCCATACATAATGGCATTGATAGGACTTTCAAGTCCGACATCCGCACTCAAGGCTAAGGCCTTATAACGTTTTGAACGTTATGCGAGCGAAGGTAACAGGGAGAGGGAGAGTTTCGCGATGGTTCACAACTCAACCTAAACGGAGTGCAGTGGTTTTGGGTCGTAGATGTTCGTAAACTACTCTCAGCGGTGGTTTGTCCTAGATAGGACGAGAGCCGATCGAATTTCGCGTTGGTTATAATTCACAGAAATTCGTTCATGTTAATAGTGCATACACAGAGGATGAATTTAAATTAACCATATACTGTGAGTGTTTTGCCTGCAGCAGTACGTTTGGTCGCTTTCCATTCACAACTGTGTTGCATACTTTTTTCCGGGTAGGAATTGTTTTTTCTTGGCTATGAAACGAATTTGAGCTATAGACCTTCCATGGCCACTCCCCTTTCGTTCACTTCTGGACGGACCGCGCTCTGTCGTCGACATAAAAAGGTGGTAAACCCCCGGCAGCTGACCTCCTAGTGGTGGGGACGGGCAACAGGTTTGGGTTGTGTGAACTGATTTTCGTAGTACAGCTCAAACCTGGGTAACGAAGCGCAAAACTCCTCTGCATGACAAAAAGGAGACCTGCCTCGGCAAATGCCTACCCTGGTGTGCCAGGGCCCTGTTCGGAGCCGGACCTTAATGGTGGCAGTATGCGAGCGTCTGGTGGCCGATCTGTCCCGATCGGTAGCCGGCCGGGCTTAGCCCGAAGAAGTCACGAGCAACCCGGCAGTGGCCTCGTGAGCCATTACAGAGGTGGAGGGGGATGCACGCCATGCACTAACCAGTGAATGCAGGGAGTAAAAGGCAACAGACAACGGCATCGACTTACGATGGGCACATGGAAGGTCTCATCGCTCACAGGAAAGCATCTCGAGCTAGTTTAAGAAGCTGCCAGGTATCGGTTAGATTTCGTAGGTATCTCTTCGACTAAGCAAAGAGGATATAGAACTGTGGACCTTTCGGGTGGGTGGAAACTCTTCTTGTATGGACTTGCACCTCAAATGTCTTCACAGGCGGAAGTGGGGATATTCATAAATCCTAGGCTGGCAGACAGGATTGGATACCCTTAGGAGGGGGAGTCGCGATCTTAAAATTCAAGCTTGAAAGATCAACTTTGGCTCTGGTGCAGAAGTATGCACCGAATCTAGAGTCAGAGTATTCGACTTTCATGGATGAAGTTGATGCTGCCCTTGATAGGGGGGTTGAGATGGATTCCTATATCCTGATGGGAAACTTCAACGACCACGTGGGTGTGGACGTAACGACACGGGGAGTGTGATTGGGAGGAACGGTGATCCTCAGCAAAACGCGAACGGAGAGAGGTTGTTGGATTTTTGCTGTGCAAATGGCATGTCCATTAGGAACACCTTTCCGCACAAAGCCATTCATAAATATACGTGGTATCGCCGGAGTCTCCAACAGAAATCGTTGTAAGATTTCTTTGTGGTACCATCGTGTGGGAAACGGATGGTTTGTGACGTTCGTGTGTTGAGAGGGGCTGAACTGTCAACTGATCATCACCTGATGTTTTGTAAGCTGTATCTTACTGATAAAGTACCTCGTCTGCCAAGGCGGAAACCAATAGTGGTTACACGCATATGTTGGGAGAAACTACAGAGCAATGAGGTGCGGCAGCACTTCGCGCGACACATACATATCCGAAAGGTTTGAGCAGATTCCAACTGTTCCATCGCATAGAGGAAGAATGGCGACTATTTTCAACAGCTGTCATTGCCTCTGCACGTGATGCTTGTGGAGAGAAGCGGCTTGGTGTGGCGGCTGGTGGTGAGAAAAGAACTGCGTGGCTTAAAACACCCGGAGTTCAAGAAGCCATCAGAGAAATAAAGAAGGCCTACAGGGACTGGATTCTCTGGGGGAACTCTGATTCTCGTGACCGATACACTGTGGCGCGAAGAACTTGCAAATTGGCTGTGCGAGCAGCTAAAGAGCAGTGTTGGAAGGAGTTCGGCGAGAAGTTGGATGGCGACCATAGATCTGCGAAAAAGGTGTTCTGGCAAACCATTCGCCGGCTCAGAAGAAGGAAATTCAACATAATCGAAGGAGTTAAATCCAAAGATGGTATGTTGCTTTCCAATGAGATGGACATCTTACGCAGATGGAGCAAGCACTTTTCGGAGCTGGTCAATCCCGAACACGGCACTGAGGGGGACAGACCTATAGTCTTAAGTGGGCGGAGAATAGTCGAACAGTGAAGGAAGTAATTTTAGCGATTGAATAGCTAAAAGTTGACAAGTCCGCCAGTATGGATGAAGTTCGACCAAAAATGCTTAAGGCAATGGGTAAAGAGGGAGTATTATGGCTCTCTCGTGTCATTAAGGTGGCCTGGGAATGCGGTGAGACACCTAGCGATTGGCAGACTGGGGTGATTGTCCCTCTTTTCAAAAAGGAGGATAAAAAAGAGTGTTCCAACTATAGGGGCATATCTCTTTTAAGTGTCCCCGGTAAAGCTTATGCTAAGGTGCTGGAGGCGCGTTTTAGAGCTATGGTCGAATCCAGGATAGGGGATGAACAGTGCGGGTTTCGTCACGGCAGAAGTACAACCGACCAGCTTTTCACTCTAAGAATGGCACTCGAGAAGGTTTGGGAGAACGCCAAACCGATCTACAGCTGCTTTGTATATTTGGAAAAGGCGTATGACCGAGTTCCTCGAGGTGTTCTGCAGTGTTCTGCAGGAGTAGGGGATTGATGGTCCTCTGTTGGGAGCCATTCAGTCTCTATACACAAACTGTAGCAGCTGCGTTCGGGTTAACGATAGTAAATCAACACCTTTCACGGTGGGCGTTGGACTTCGCCAAGGGTGCGTCTTGTCACCTCTCCTTTTCATTATATATATGGACTGGATGTTGCAGCGCAGTCGAGGCGAGGAGTGTCTCACAGTTTCACATTGGAAGAGTTGAGGGTAAGCCATCTTTCATTTGCAGATGACTTAGTTGTCCTCACATCCTCCCAGACGAAGCGCGCTAGATAGGTTTGTGGCCGTATGTGCTAATGCTGGAATGAGGGTTACCGTGGACAAATCCGAGGTTATGGTTATTTCCAGAACACTTGTCCAATGCACTCTACATGTTAGTGGAGTTCCATTGATGCAGGTGAAGAAGTTTAAGTATCTCGGGGTCTTCTTCACGAGTGATGGGAGGAGTAATACTGAGCTTTCCTGCAGGATTGGCTAAGCTAGGTCAATTTTGAAACAGCTTGGAAGATCTGTAATCAGGAAGACCGAGCTTGATGTCAAAGCCAATTTAGCGATTTTTAACTCAGTATTTGTTCCAACTCTCACCTATGGTCATGAAATTTGGGTATTGACCGAAAGAATAACATCGCGAATACAAGCTGCCGAAATGAGATTTCTGCGTGCTGTTGTGGGAGTTACTCGCCGGGATAGGGTGAGAAATACGGCAGTGCGCGGGGAGCTCAATGTTGAGCAGCTGCTAGTCCGAACGGAAAGGGCTATGCTTCGATGGTTTGGTCACGTGAGACGAATGTCGCCATCATCACGACTTCCGAAGCGTGCCTTGGATGCAATACCATCAGGCAGGCGACCGCTTGGCGCTTGGCAGACCCAGGACGAGGTAATTGGACCAAGTCCAAAAACTCGCCTGGGTGCGCTTGGGCATAGCTCCTGATGAGTTAGAGTCGATGGCGGGCCACTGAAAATGTATGTATGTATGCATGTAACCTTGAGTGCGGTATCCTTCCAATATCAGTTCACGCACAGCATTGGTTTCTTTCTATAAAGCACAACAACAAATTTTGGACGACCTTTAGGAAATTTGTCTTGCAATGAAGTGCGATCACAATTAAATTTGGAAAACCAGCGAAACACAGTGGCTTGGGATAGTGCATAATTTCATTACCTAAGGTCGAAGCGAGTTGACCGGCATACATTTGTTGGGTTGATCAACGTCGAAAGTTACACAAAATCATTGTACGAAAATGTTAACGATTTAATTCAATTTTTTGGCCAAAATGAGTGTCTCGAGAACCTGTAGTACTTGTATGACAAAACGTTCTAAGTGCAATAATTGCTCACGATGGCTCACAATGGCACGTGCATTCTTCTGAAAAAAAATTTGTACATCAGTACCAACATTTTGGGCAAAATGTCAATGTTTCCAGGGAAACTGTTAAGTTTTTCCGGCAGCACCATCGCAAAAATCAAAAGCGAAATTAGACATGGAGTGACATAATTTTTTAGGAAAACCATCCCAACCTTAAATGAAAACCTATTTATTGTCATTGTCTAATTGCGCAGATCTCAGCTTGGTAAACGCTATAGCCATCATCAAGTCTAAAGGAGTGATTTGCTTCACGAGATTGGAAATGGACTCCGGCTCCTATACCGGTATCCACAGATTGCCAGTTCATTTTCCGTACATACCATACTACCGGTCCATTCCTCCCTAGAAGAAATTCTGATAAAGAATCTCCTCTCGCAGCAAGAAAGTCGGGTGATATAGTCCGTTCGGTTTTGAATCTCGATATGGCCCATCGATCCAAGACTGATGAATGGCCTTTAGGAGCCCTTGCCAAGAGACTGGATTCCTGCTTTTTTAGTGCAGTCCTGGCAACGATGCTTTCGCAGTTTTTGTATGTCTAAGGGTGTAAGGTTCGGCATTGTTTTAAGAGCCGCCGTTAGTGTTGATTTCATATATCCTGTCACCGGCAAACAACCTGTCCTCTGAATTCTTGAAACACTTCCAAGATGGCATTTATTCTCAAGTACCTTCCCCCAGACAATCGAACCGAATACTAAAATAGGTCTTAGATCCAAGACCTTCAAGACTAATGCATGGCCTTTAGGAGCGGCTGTCCAGAGACTGGATTCCTGCATTCTTAGCGCAGTCCTGGCAACAATGCTTTTGCAGTATATGTATGTACATACATATGTATGTCAAAGGGTGTAAGGTCCAGCATTGTTTTAAGAGCCGCCGTTAGTGTAGATTTCATAGATCCAGTCACCGCCAGACAACCTGCCCTCTAAATCCTTGAAACACTTTCAAGATAGCATTTACATATTCTCAAGTGCATTCCCCCACAATCGAACCATCGACTAAAATAGGTCTTACCTCGCCCTTGACCCGGTTATTAACCAGTAGCAGTCTATTAGTTAGTCTTTCGCTGAGGACCTGAGTCAATTTCCAATTTCCCAGATATCAGAATCAAAACTCTCGAAAACGATGTACATATTCCATTACAGATAGCATGTCACTAGTTATCAACAGGTTTTCTTAAAAAGCTTTATCTAAATAAGACCAATTATAAACAAGACTACACTGTAGACCACATTAAGTAATCACTCTTTTCGCGCATTTTATTACGTACGTCCGTTTGTTTATAATCCGCCTCCGGAATCACAAGCCATGACGTCGCAACAAATAGGTAGCGAGAAGAATAAAAGTCCCGCGTGTGGAACGCAAACAAGAATCCCACGATTGCGCTGTGAGTGCACTTGTTTACTACCCAGTAGCTCTGAAATAATTTTTATAAATAACAACACCACTAAGCCGTGGTCAACAGAGAAAAAATCCAAATTTTGTATGCAAATTTCCAAAACACTGTCAATTCAAAATTCTCAACGCCAAAGTAATGTACATAGGTATTTACACTCTTTAATCTATTGTAGATACATTGTCAGCGATGTAATGAAACTGTCCACGTTCTGTTTAATTAAGACAATCACATGGCTGATACGATTATGCACTATACTCGTCTACAAAAGGTAGGTACGTGGTCTACTTCGCGATCATTATCTATCCCATCTCGCGTCATTATTGTCCCATGATAAGCGTTTTATGAATGAAAGCTTGTAGCATCTGTACTACGAGTGATTCATTGCTTACTCGTAGAGCAGATTCCCAATTGAAGAGTCATTCACCGGCGCTATGATAAATCCCAACTTCCCGGAATAGTTTTCACGAGAAAGCCCGATTTATGTACATAAGTACATATTTGTGTTCGAGTTCAGGTTCACGGTAATTTTTACAAATTTCTAGTAAAATAATGACACTGCTGGTCTCTACTTATGGTCAACGAAATTCCACGACGCAATCTCCCGCGTTTGTACCCACTCTCGATAGCAAATTGGAAGAGAATGATAAAAAAATGACATTTTCCACTAAAGCTTACGTGAATCATTTGCCTATTTATCGCAACTCTACGTCATCGTTTGTAAACGACCTTTAAAGCGGGTGGAGGGAGGAGAGGAAATCCGTCATGAAAAATTCACGGAATTTCATTCATAAAATTTGCCCCTCACATGACCGAGCTTTCTCACTCTCATCGATCTTCTATGAATGATCACCGAAAGCTTCGTTGGCTCTCTGCGATATCTCTCCCACCGCACATGTAGCTTTTAACTCTCGCTAGTATCGGATATCTTTCTTCAATCGATGAAATACGTTTCATTCTTGTATCGAACACGCGAAAAGAAGGACGCGATCGTGTAAGGACGTTTGTCGTGTCGCGTTGGACACCTTTCTGCTCGTTGGATAACATCTAGTTATCGGTCGATTCGCGTGACTCTAATCGTTGCAGTGTGGCGTTAAAGTACCCGAACGCTATCTAACCATATTCAATTTGAAAAGTGATCGTTTGGCAACTGTCAAAGCTTTTCGTTGCCTAAATACAAAGTGAATCATTCGGAACACGATTTCTTTCGTAGGCATTTCTGCGAATCCGTACGAATCTTATTTTTCAACTTTGATTCATTATTTCATTTCTGTTCGCTATTGAGTATGTGCCGTACGACGGTTACATCTGCCTGTCGTCGTGTTTGAATATGGAATAAATCGGTGCTAGTGTATGCCATTAAGGCCATGGCGGCGCCTTGTGGGTTTTCCAAGAATTATTGCCAACTATGAATCAGACGAATAAAGAAAAAACAAAATTGTTAACCAAAGGTCAAAATGCAATTTGCCAACTTAATCCCCTGAGTAAACGACGTCCGCTCAGGATAGTGTATTGTGATTTAAAAGGATTTCTAAACTAACAAAATTGGTGCTACCATGCACGAGTATGATCCGAAGAAGAGTGGTGAAAGGACGTCGTGGCAAAGTGATGAAGCCCACGTGGAAGAGGCGGAAAAAACGCAAAGACTTTGCAAGAGTGAGATTAAGTCATACAGGATTAGTGATAGTGATAGTACAGATAGTAGACTAAGTGACGTGGTTGTGAAGTGCGATGAGAATAAAGGATCATGTGATGAAAAGACGGGCGACACTGAAGGTGTTATTGATGGCGATGACGAAGTACAGGAACGTGATCCACTGGTTCCGTCTGATCCTAGAGTATGGGATGCTGATCACATACAAAGTTGGGTTAAGTGGATTACCAGGAAATTCAACATTGATCCGAAGCCGGATCTTGGCAGATTTCCGACGAACGGGAATGATTTGTGTGCCATGTCGAAAGCGGACTTTTGGGTTTGTGCCGGATCGAGAGAAGGTGGGATTATCGTGTCCAAGCATTTTGCTCATACGTTGTATTATGCCACCGGCAGGGAAACTAGTCCGATTTTAAATGACAACGATCCAAGTGAGTTATTTTCTAATTTTTTTGTTCGTATCGACAGGTGAGTTTGCGCATGTGTACTTAAGGGTATGAGTAATTTCCGGTTGCTTTTACTATGCGTGGCCAGTCATTTTAATACCCGCTTCCTGCATGAATTAGACGAAAACGAGAATCTTCAGGGCCGAAACTTGATCAAAGTGCTCCGAAGGCCTTTACTAGTTTTTTTTTTTTTTTTGGGAAAAGATTCTGAATCATGATCGAGTTGCCGAGCATCGTTAACAATCATTTTCGGCAGAAATTCACTTTTCATTAATTGTATCGACTGTACATACTGAACGTTTTATGCGTAGATACCCCCTACTTGCACCGGAAATTGCTATTGTGTGACACAGAATATGTATGCCCTCATTGCTTTTTCACTAAAATGCTCCCAATTTTATAGATAATGAATTGAAAGGATACGCTATCGCCCAGTATAGTTTTGATTTAATTTTTAAAAAATGTCTTGGAACCACTTGCCGACGAATACGCGCGAAAGTGTTTTTACCGACGGCGCATCTCGCCAGAGAAAGTTGTTCCGCGTGTCTTTTTAAATTAAAATTTCACTGGCAATTGCTTGTTTACATACATACGTATGTACATAGATACAATACAATAATTCCACACACATTCAAAGGACTCATTAACATTTTATTCTGCAACTTGTTTCTTTGACTTTCTTAAATACTCAGGATACGTGTACAGTTCAATTTAACTCTTGGATAAAGCGGATTTCTTTCAAATTTATACAAAGCCATAAGAAAAGTAACTTACAATTGGCTACAAAAATACCGAATGTTACAAGGAATAAGACATTTTAAGGACGATTCGTTTTAGTAGATTTTCTCGTGACATACATTTCAAAACGCCCATCCAAAGGAGAAGTGTACTATGTATGTAGGATTATGGAAGCAACCTGAGTATAGTTGACTACTTGCTTATTTTATAAAATTACGAAAGTACTGAAGAAGGATAGTTACAAGGTTAAAAAGCTATATGTGATGAAGCACTCGCGGAAGCGGTGTTCTCACACAACTTAAACGCAAAGCGTTGCATGCTCTTAAGACCATAATGGAGATTTAAGCTACAAATCAAGTCCCCTCACGCACAACAAGGCGGATATTACTGGGGTCCAGGAAATACGCTGGATAGGAAACGTATGATTAGGAAGAAAAATTGCGACATTTATTACAGCTGTCACAAAAGGTTGCACGTACTGGGATACGGATTTGTCGTGGGAAAGCGGTTAAGGTCGAAGGTCATCGACTTTAAACCTATAAGTGATCACCTGGCTGTGATCCGCATCAGAGGCAGATTTTATAACATCAGCCTTATATGTGCACACGCCCCTACCGACGAGGCTGAAGACCCTATCAAGGAGGACTTCTATGACCTCCTGGACAACGCCTACGGAGCTTGTCCGGAGTACGATGTAAAAATCGTGCTCGGGGACTTCAACGCCAAAATCGGTAAGGAAAACACCCTTGGCGGAGTGATCGGAAAGCACAGCCTCGACGATACAACAACAGATAACGGCTTCCGACTCGCGGACTTTGCGACAGCTCGTAATGCGGTGATAAGTAGCACAAGATTCCCTCGCAAGCGAATCCACACAGCAACCTGGCGATCTCCGGACGGTCGAACCGCCAACCAAATCGACCATGTGCTCATTGACGCAAGGCACGCGTCAAACATCCTGGATGTGCGAACATTCAGAGGGGCAAATGTCGACTCTGACCACTTCCTCGTAGCAGCAAGATTCAGAGCTCGACTGTCCAATGTCAGAAAGCTGCACCAGCCCATCAGGAGGAGGTTCGACATTGGGGGCCTGAGCACACCGGAGGTTACAAGAGTCTACAGGGAGCAGCTGAGCGAAGGACTCTACGGTATGCCTACGTCGAACACAAATGCCAATAATATGTGGCTGCATTGCCGCTCAGCCGAAACCACCTTAGGATACCTACCACCCCCGACAAGAAACCCGTGGTATGATGGCGAGTGTGAGCAGAAAAAGGCAGCAACCGACGAGGCGTACCAAAAGGCGCTGCAGAGGAAAACCAGGGCAGCGCAAGAAGAGTACCGAGCCAGAAGAAGAGAGGAGAAAAAACTACTGCGACAAAAGAAAATAATCTTCGCAGCCTCCCAGCTCAAGGATATCGAGAAGTCTAGGGATAAACATAAAATACGAGCCTTTTACAAGAAGGCGAAAGGCCTTGCAGGAGGCTTCAAAAAGGGCACCCTGGCTCTTCGAAACTGTGAGGGTAATCTTGTCACCGACCCGCAGGGAATAGTGGATGTATTTAAGCAGCACTTCCAGCAGCTGCTTAACGAGCATGACCAAGAGAGAGTGGTAGGGACCGAGGAAATCCCAACTCCAGCCGCTGAAGTAGTCCTCCCACCCAGCATCGAAGAAGTCGGCACAGCTATTCAGAAGCTGAAGAATAACAAGGCCGCAGGCCTAGATGGCTTGCCATCAGAGCTCTTCAAGGCTGGCGGCGATGTTCTGATAGGGAGCATGCACCAGATCATCTGCAGAATTTGGGAAGATGAAAGCATGCCCGACGGCTGGAATACCAGCTCTATATGCTCCATCCACAAAAAAGGCGATCCTACCTCTTGCAAGAACTATAGAGGTATATCCCTGCTCAATGTCGCATACAAGATCCTGTCCAGCGTATTGTGTGAACGTCTAAAACCATTTTGCACCGCACTAATCGGCAGCTACCAGTGCGGCTTCCGGCCCGGCAAATCAACTATAGACCAAATGTTCACACTTCGGCAAATCCTGGAAAAGACCAATGAGTTTCGAATCGATACACACACGACAGCATTCATCGTGAAGCACTGTTTGGGGCGATGGCCGAATTCAGGATCCCGGTAAAACTGATCCAGTTGTGTCGCGCCACACTAAAAAACACGCGATGCACCGTGCAACTCGGTTTTAGGACCTCGGAACCATTCGAAACATGCACCGGATTTCGGCAAGGAGATGCGCTGTCATGTGACTTCTTCAACCTGGTGCTGGAGCAGATAGTGCGACGGGCAGGCGTCAACAGGGAAGGCACTATCTTTTACAAGTCCATCCAGCTGCTAGGATACGCGGATGATATCGACATCATCGCGTGTTCTCGCCGTGGCATTGTGGAAGCATTCACCGCGATTGAAGAACAGGCGAAACGGGTTGGTCTTAAGATCAATAAGGACAAAACGAAATACATGCTGTCAAGCGAAAACCAATCCGTCGCTCACCACCTGGGACAAAATATAACAATTGACAGCTACAATTTCGAGGTAGTTAAGGAGTTTGTCTACCTCGGGGCAAACGTAAATTCCACAAATGACACCACAGTGGAGATACGGCATAGAACTGCCCTTGGCAACCGTTGCTACTTCGGCTTGTCCAAACAACTGGGGTCAAAACTCCTCACTCGAAAGACCAAAGTCATGCTTTACAAAACGCTCATTCTGCCAGTCTCGCTGTACGGAGCCGAAAGCTGGACGATAAGCAGGACAGCGGAGCCGGATATTTGGTCCTGTCTGTGAGGGAGGTGAATGGAGAAGAAGACACAACCGCGAACTCTACGAGCTGTACCAAGATGTGGATGTAGTCCGGAAGGCAAGGATCCGTCGACTACACTGGCTCGGCCACATCGAGCGCATTGACATCAACGCTCCAGCTAAGAGGGTCTTCGACTCCGAGCCTCCTGGTTCGAGAAGAAGAGGAAGACCGAACTTCCGGTATAAAGACCAAGTAATCGCGGATGTAAGATATCTTGGTCTTGACAACTGGAAGCAGCGTGCCCGGGACCGTCAAGGATGGAAGGCAGCTATAGCTCAGGCTCAGATCCTCCATGGATCGCTGGCCTGATAAGTAAGTAAGTAATAAAAGAAGTCTCTAGACTTCTCGATATCCTTGAACTGGGAGACGGCGAAGAATCTTTTCTTTAGTCGCAGCAGTTTTTTCTCAACCCTTCTTCTGGCTCGGAACTCCTCTTGCGTTGCCCTGGTTTTTCTTTTGTGCCTTTTGGTATGCCTCGTCGGCTGCTGCCTTTTTCTGCTCACACGCCCCATCATACCACGGGTTTCTTATCGGCGGTGGCAAGTAGCCTAGGGTGGTATCGGCTACTTCCTGATACCTCCTCAACCATTTTTTCAGGCTTGTCCTGAAAGACTAATACAGTCGATGATCCGTCGCCTGTCACTGCAGAGCACATACTATGTGAGTGTGGGCAACACGTAAATTTAATTAAATTTTTTAATTTAATTTTCGTGCGGCCAACACTCCCATTTATTAAGCTTAATTCAAGCTAGCATTCTTAATTCTAGCTTAACTAACTAACTAACAAGATTGAATAAGGAAAGAGTCTGGTAGCGAGGAAAGGAAGAACTTGGCGTCGTCGGCATACAGTGAGAGATGGGAATGTTTGATGATAATCTCAATGTCGTTTATGGTAAGAATGAAAAGAAGTGGACCTAGGTGGCTAACTTGGGGAACGCCGGAAGAGGCTAAGAAAGGGTTAGAAAAGGCAGATCTAAAGCGAACACTGTAGTAACGGTTTTTTAAATATGAAGATATCCACTTCAACGCAGTGGGTTCAAAGCCTAGGGAAGACAGTTTGAAGAGGGGATCATCTGCGCTCCTACTAGAGACATTCTCAACTTTATTAAAAAGTGGAGAAACTCCTCGTCCGATCGACTAGCAGGCACAACAAATTTATTAACATAGGTCGCAATGCCCCATGCTCTATGTTAGCGCTAACCCACGAGTAGTATACGCATTTTGAAGATAGTCGTGAGGGCGTAAATGATGACCTACATGTGATCTATTCAGAAATATGCAATTGCCGATGAAATATATGCGTTATGCTGACGTGGGGATCATTTAAAAGGCTTGCACCGACGTTTTCAAGGGCATCCCTACAGACGACTTAAAACACTTGTATGATATGCTTCTTGACCCTGCAAATCGCTGTGTAGAGATTCAGGAAGACGACTATTTCGCCCAAGTATTGCTAATGAAAATAAGCAACCGGGAGCCGGTGACCTTCGACTACTCTTTGGTTGGCTGGATATTGCGCATAAACTAACAGCCCTTTGAAAATCCTTCAATACAATGATTTTAAGGTCACCTACAGTCCTTTATCTAGACTTCTAACGACTGGAAAAAAAACGTCTAAAAAATGTGTGCTTATAGCCCTGTCATATGTATGATGCATCGTTATATGTCTTCATAACCAAATAAAATGCATTTTTGGTAAAAACTTCCAGTTTTCTAGTTGAGTGAATTCCTTGTGGCCAGAAAAAATTTTGTTGAATCATTTCTCTTATGTATGTAGTATGTACATATATCCGTCTTGGCCATAGTAGATTGGCTTAATCATAAGATCGAACTGGGGTTTCACATATTCATATCCGCTTCACAGAAACAGTCATTTGCATTAACCTCTTTAAGTTCAATGCAGCTTTTGACTAACCACTCTTCTATGGAGCAGGAGTAGGATACCATCTCCAGCATTGAATGACTTTTCATTTGAGCACAATCACATTATCATGAAAACCAATAATGCTTGATGCATAACCGTCAGCAAACTGAAGAAGAAATCCTTTAAATACAATAAATCGCCGCATATCCTTAATTCCAGATTGTCAGTGTATTTTTCTTTTATGTCTCCATCAGGTCTTTCACGAAACAGATAACGCATCAACTTTCCTCCGAGATTGTTTTCTTCCAAAAAAAGAAAGAAAAGACCCACACAGAGGCTTACCCAACCACCCATCCATACGTACATGCGTCAATAAAAGTCAGGAAGGAAGGTATTACTATACCCGTACGATAGGATAGAAAAGAAAGACCAAACGAACTATGTTCTAGCAGGTTGGGTGGAAGGGAGCAGTGAGAGCATATTTCTCGAATCAAATCACGATTCATGTCAGTAAATGTATTCGGCTGCATCTTATCCTCCAGGAATCTCTCAGCGTTAACCCATTATTGACCGATCTCCACCAAGGGGACGACCTCTTCTCATAAGCAATTCAATTGAAATTACAATGATTAAATAAATGGCTCTGGGAATTTCACACACTTAAATCACTCGAATCGGAGGGCTTGGGGGTGGGTTCTATTTCTAGTTAGTGGTCAGTGGTAGAACGACGGTAAGGACCTTTTTCCTTGGCCCAGGATTTATGCGGTTCTTGATAAGCGGTGACCGGTAATTGCGCCTTCTCATCACCTCAATGAGCGTCGATGAGAGTCCTGAACGGGGTGATTTTTCAACTTTTCAACCCCAATTCCCGACCATTTCCACTCGAATGTAATCCAATGCTATAGCATATTTTCCGGCGTTTAGAGAGCAGTAATTATTCATAACAATCACCATTGCCATCATAATATCAAAACACAATACGCCACCACACCGCGTAGGCCGTAAGGACGCAAGTTAATAAAAAGTTCAAGTGAAGTTAATAAACGAGGAAAATATGATAATTTCGCGCAGAGTGTGGCATCTAATAATAAAATCACAATAATCCTCTGCCGAAAAATATGCAACCCCACCGGTGAGATGGGCTACGGGTTGCACAGCGGGCGGTACTGCTTTGCCACTTGCCACAGTAGTCGAGCGCAATGGGACTAGTGCTTTCCGTTTCCTTCCCGAGTGTCATTGGCATCCTTCCTGTGTAGGCATTGGACGATATGTTGTTGCTGATGCTTTGTTGGCGTATCCCCATTGACGAGGGTGACAGTTAATTGATTTGTTTTTTATTCAAACAAGGGATCATTGGTTAGATTTACGTTAATCGTCCGGGTAAGACATATGTTTCACGGCCACCCACCAGGTGATGAAATTGTGAAACCACCCTCCTCCTGGTAGACATACAGGAACAACGTTGTGTGCTACAGTGTAGAGCATAGAGCCAACCATAGACTGAGGTTTTGAGTTTGTGCTTTAGGTTTTTGGTTTTAGTTTCGAGTTTCAGTTTCTATTGTGTGCTGCTGGTGATAGGACACGTTTAGAATTTGTCCTGGCTACCACGCTGTCACCGTTAAGCTATCGCGATAGTGATCTGATAAACATTTGAAAACAGAAAAGTGTTTCTTTCAAAGAGATGAGTGTAAGTGTCGATGTGGGCGTAATGTGGCGCCTATCAGAGGATTTTAATCGGCGTTTTGGCGTCCGGATGCAGCCACATCATCATCATGCATATCACCATACGTCCCCTGCCGCCAGACCGATGATTTATAATGGTTTGTTCCACATTCTGTGTAATTGTTAAGTAGCAATTTTATTTTTTATTTTGTCAAATTAGTAATAATTGAGAAATTCGTCGTCTTAGGCCGGGCAACGTGTCGCCAAATAGACATTGAATTTATGAGCAGCTTGTTAGTCATTTGAAATTTTCGGTGCGGTATTGATTTCCTGGAATAACATGTGGCCGCGCTATTAGCGTTCACTTTGCATTAGAAGATTCGAAAAAAGCGTTTTAATGATTCATGATATGAATTCGTAAACCGATCGGGGCTAATGGATTCTATCTGTGTCGTACCGGATTTGTGTATCAAATGTGATTATTTCAGAGATTACCTTGGATCGTTTGATCTATGCAATAGAATGCAGATTTAAGAGACAATTATTTCGAACCATGAAATATTGTATCAAAATTGTCAGGCTAAGAAAAAATTACCGATTTTTTAGAACAAGTTAGAGTAAAACTGCTCAACCACGACTGAAAGAAAAAGGAAAAAATCGTTGCAGTAGTATGGCTGGGATTGTGACTCATTAATTTGGGCTAACAAGCCCGAGCGTCACCTCTTAGTAGTGACATAGGAATATTTGGGAGGAAACAGTGCGTCAAAAATACTGTCTTGACCTTGTCCTTCAATAAGATCGCAATTTTCCAATCTGCGTTCATAGTAAGCCGATCATGTTTCTAGACGGGCTCATCAAAAAGGATCTTGAACTCTTAGTACAGTTAGCATCACTCTATCAAATATAAGAAATACCTTACTAGGCATGTCACAGGCTGGAGGAAAAGAGCCTCAGAATCTGGGCGAAAGGACAAGATATTAAAGTGTGTGCTGAGACTTGAGACGTTTTGTTTACGGGAGCGGTTCTTCAGAATACAGATTGCTCCTCTTACGCTAGATAAACTAGCAGATAGGCATAGTTATGATAGTCTTCAACTTACCCTGCGGCTATATAGCAGAATGAGAGAAAAGCACTTTGAAATTAAATATTGAAGCTGCCTTGTCACCGATTAAGTCCTTTTTACAATACAGCACACTCTCGGTAGAGCGAACTAGTAAACGAATTTGTAATTTTTTATTGTCCCATGAAAACTTATATCAAATTTTGAATATACTAGGGCCTTACTTACTTACTTATCAGGCCTGCGATCCACGGAGGATCTGAGCCTGAGCTATAGCTGCCTTCCATCCTTGACGGTCCCGGGCACGCTGCTTTCAGTTGTCAAGACCAAGATGTCTTACATCCGCGATTACTTGGTCTTTATACCGGAGGTTCGGTCTTCCTCTTCTTCTCGAACCAGGAGGCTCGGAGTCGAAGACCCTCTTAGCTGGAGCGTTGATGTCCATGCGCTCGATGTGGCCGAGTCAGTGTAGTTGACGGATCCTTGCTATACTAGGGCCACCAAACAATAATATATCAATCAAAAAAATGTGCACATCAGGTTTTCTTGTGACATCAAAACATATGTTTTCGTAAAAAGTAAAAAAATCAGACACACTTACAGAATTATTTCCTAATATCTAATAAATACTTATGATTTTCTTGAATATTTGGCTTTTGGTAGGTCTCTTTTAAGTCTCCAACAATAGTCTGCTAGCATTCCTGGACTCCATTTCCCTTGATAGCGCTTCTCCATTAAGGAAATGTCCTAATGGAACGGCTCACCTTGTTCGTCACTCACAGCTCCCAAATTTGCCGGAAAGAAATCCAGATGAGACTTACACCCCAAAGCTTTATATGATATTGTGCTAAGATCGACGATTTCCAAGTAATGTCACCTTTTTTATTGTCGTTCGAATGTCAAAAAGGGTATAATGTTACATGGTGTTAAATGGCTAATTTGGAGTGATGCCAATACAACATCCCCCTTTAAACATTATACTAAATCATTTTGATTTTAACTAAATATTTCAGTCCGTATAAAATTATTACAGGTGTGCTACAATAAACTTAAACTATAATTCAATTATAAATTATTATAATTTTGACAAATCAATTCGATGATTATTGCAAACTCATTTCTTACAAAATTTTGTTTATTTTTTTATTTACTTATTTATGTTGTTTTTTTTTTTTTTTTTTTTTTTTTTTGTTTTTTTTTTTTTTTTTTTTTTTGTTTTGTTCTTTCTTCTTCCCTCTAAGCGCGATATATTCGTTTCCCTGATCTGGTTACTAAAGCGTCATGTGATTCCCGTCTGTGTACCTGATTCTGTTCACTGGTTGCTGCGCCCGATTCCGATGGTAACTGCGCATCCTTAAGTATCCTTTCTTCCCCCTCTGCATCTTGACCCGTCTGGTGACTCTGAACGCCTCCTGGATATGAATTGGAATGAGGACTTGGCTGTAACGAATCTAAATAGGATGCTTTAATAAGATGAAATCTATTTCTACGAATAATGCGCTTATTAGTGTCAATTAGGTATGATCGATGCTGCGTTTTTTTTATTACTCTCCCATGTCGTCTGAGGTCAGTAATCCAAACAAAATCTCCTGTTTGCAACTCACTCAACTCCCTTACTCCATGCCTGTCATCGTAGCTTTTTTTATATCGGCGTCTGTATAAAGCTTCCCTACTGTTCAGGTTTTGCAAATTTGGCTTATCCTTCAAGCTCACAGCTGGTAAGTTGTCCCGTAGCCTTCTTCCAAAGCTAAGTTCTGCCGGGCTGAAACCATTCCAAAGTGGTGTATTCCTATATGTTAACAATGCTAGCTCGAACTGTCCAGTATTCTTTTTGAGAAGGTTTTTTACTATTTTTACACCTGCTTCCGTAGCGCCATTTGCTTGATGATACTGGGGGCTACTTGTAGTTATTTTGAATGACCATTCTTCTGCGAATTTTCGAAATTTTGATGAGTCTAAATTTTGAAATTGTGTGCCACTGTCGGTGTATATATATTGAGGTATGCCATGACGACTAAAAACGGTTTTACACACTTGTATGATGTCTTCCATTCGCATCCGTTTTAACTCCTAGACTTCCAAATATCGAGAAAAACAGTCGATTAGTACGACGTACCATTTGTTTTCAAATTTGAATAAATCCATTGCGACCTTTTGCCAGGGGTAATCCGGAAATTTAGAAGCTACTAATGGTTCGTGTCTATTTTTTGCATGTTGAATACACATTGGACAATTTTTTATTTTTTCCCCTATTTCTCTAGAAATTCCTGGCCACCACATAGTCCTTTGCGCTCGTATCCTAGTTTTTGTTATGCCCAAGTGCCCCACGTGTAGTTTCGCTAGCATGATACCCCTAAGGCACTTTGGAATAATCATCCTATTCCCCCGTAAAATCAGATCATCTATTATGGACATTTCACCCCTAACAGAGTAATAAGGTTTCATGTCAGAACCGAGTTTTTCCCTTCTTGGCCATCCCTCGTTGATATACTTCCTAAGTTCCTCACACTCTGTGTCCGTTAATTGTGTTTTAATGATACGTGTTATGTTCTCATCTTTTGTATGTATATTCCTTAGCGATATAAGACGAATATACGCATCTATTTCCTCCTCCATTTCGTCTGAAATCGAACAATTTTTAACGGGCGTCCTGGACAAGTGATCAGCAACAACTAAATTCTTTCCTGGTATATAATTTATTGAGAAATCGTATCTCATCATCCTCATGCGGATACGTTGCAATCGTGGTGAGAGATCATCCAAGCATTTTGTTTTTAAAAGTTGTAAAAGTGGCTTGTGGTCAGTTTCGACTACGAAATGCCTTCCTATTATATAATTTTTAAATTTCTCACAAGCCCATGCAATCGCTAAAGCCTCCCTTTCAATATTAGCATAATTATTTTCAGCTTGTGTTAACCTCCTTGAAGCATACGACACTGGATGTATATTACCGCCATGTCTCTGTAAAAGTACGGCCCCTAAGCCTAAAGTAGAAGCATCACAAGATACGATTTTTTCTCTCCCTGGATCATACATCTTCAATGTTGGCGGTGATGTGAGAAGATTTTTGATTTCATTGAACGCTTTATCCTGTGCTTCTCCCCAAATAAACGTATTTTTTTTACAAAGCAAACTTGTAATCGGCTCCAGTATCGAAGATTTCTTTGGGATATATTTACCGACAAAATTTACCATACCCAGGAACCTCTGAACTTCTGTGCGGTTGGTTGGGGCTTGCATTCTCACAATCGCATTAATCTTCTCCTCGTCAAGTCTTATTTCCCCTTTAGTTATCGTGTGTCCTAAGTACGAAATTTTTGTTTTTCCAAAAACCGATTTTTCCTTGTTAAGTGTCAATCCTGAATCTTGTATTCTTCTAAGTACAGCTTCTACACATTGATCATGCTCCGTAATTGTGTTACCCCATATGAGGATGTCATCCATGTGTACTGTGCAATTCTTCATTCCCGCCAGAATCTGTGTCATTTTCCTTTGGAAGAATTCCGGAGCCGATGTTATTCCAAACGGAAGCCTCAAAAATTTATATCTACCAAACGGAGTTAAGAGCACCGTGGCGCAGTGGGTAGTGTGTTGGCCTCTGACGCCGATGACACGGGATCGAATCCCGACACAGCCATGTCATCGAACGGGTTTTTCACGGTGTTTCTCCTCAGCGGGGTTCTGACAAAACCCCCTGTAGTACAAATTGTCATGAAAAGCTTCTCGAAATTCGCCGTTCGGAACCGGCAATAAACTGTAGGTCCCTTTCACCTATGGGAAAATGAAATCACACACAACATGGGTGATTGAGAGAAGCTCGGCTCAGGTCCTTCATGGACTGTAACGCCAATATACATACATACAAACGGAGTTAAGAAGGTTGTCAGGTCCTGAGACTCGCTAGACAACGGGATCTGCCAAAATCCACTATTAGCGTCAAGTTTTGTAAAATACGTTGCCCCTGTCAGTTGTGACAGTGAATAATCTATACCCGGGATCGGGTGTATCTGCCTCCTTACCCATTTGTTGAGTCTTCCTAAATCTACACAGATTCTAATGCCACCTTTCTTTGGTACGATGACCATAGGCGCACACCAATCTGAAGCTTTCTCTACAGGCGCTATTACCCCCTCTCTTTCCATTTTATTCAACTCCGCCTGAACCTTTTCTCTTAAATGTACCGGGATTATTCTAGGGGTAGTAATCGCGTATGGCTCAGCTTTTGGCTTAAGTTCGATGACATAATTTTCATTGAATGTTCCTAAGCCACCAAATACTTCCTTAAATTCCTGTACCCAGTTCCTTGAACAAACTTCAAATAATTTTTTGATCAACCCAAGTTTTTCTATTCCCGTTTTTCCCAGTAAAGGCGCAATTGTATCCTTCGTAATATAAACCGTCTCGTCAATACATGTTTTCCCGTATTTTAAACAAACTTTGGCTTTCCCCAGTACATTTATTTTTTGCCCAACTCCATATAATTTTGCTCCCGTTTTCTCAATGCACATGTTCCTCAAATCTCCCACTGCTGACCAGGGCACTAATGTTACGTCTGCACCTGTGTCAACTTTAAATTTAATTTTTTTATTATTTAGTCACAAATCAACAGACCACTGATCTGTGACTAACCCTACGAAGTATTCCTCTTCTCCCTCTACAACCTCACGTACCCCTTTTGTCCTACAGGCTCTTGCATAATGTCCGCACTTGTTACAGTTTTTACAAATTGCATTTTTTGCCGGGCACCTATCATAGCTATGTCGTTCGTACCCACACCGCATGCAATTTTCCACTGCCCCCTTTATTTCCCGTGTCGGATGAGTACCAGATGAGTGTCTCTGTTTTGATTTGTGTCTCCAATTTTTTTGACTAGCTACTCGGCGTTTTTGATCACTAGACTGTACGACCTTGCACACCTGATGTGCCGGTAATTGAAGATCTTTCTTTTGTCGATACAGTTCTTCTACCTGTCGTAATGAGCAGATTGCTTTCTCCAAAGTCAGACATGGATCGAGTTGTAACCTATCACTCAGACCTTCGTCTTTCATGCCTACAATTAACGTCAATAAAATCATTTCATCTAAGAGACTTCCCCATTCACAATGTTTTGCTAATGCATATAAAGCAGTAATAAATTCTTCGCCTGATTCATCGCCTTGTTTTCTCTTTAGAAATTTAGCCCTTTCGTATATTACATTTTTTTCGGTACAAAAAATTCCCCAAATTTATTTATGCATGCTGTGTAAGTTTCAGGTTGTGGTTTAAAAGAAGCGTAAATTTCCTCGGCTTTTTCGCCCATGCAGTATATAAGAATGTTTACCTGTGTCTTCTCCGCTGCTTCCTGTAGACCATTTCCAATGCGGTACCTCTCAAATCGCCTGATCCATTTTTCCCATTCTGATGGTACAAATGAAAATTCTTCCGGTGCCGAAAGTGCCAATTGAGCCTGCATTTTGGGGTTTCTGGGAGGAGTAAGTGGTGGGACTGGTGATGATGCTCCTGCTTTTAATTTGGATGTGGTCGCCGCTTGTAATTCCTATTGGAGTTCCTATTATTACGTTTTAATTTGCCGATTGATTTATGTTCCCAGTACTTTGCTTCTATTTTTTTTACTATTTTCCATTGAATTATATTTCCCTTCGTTCTTTTTGGTTACCGCTGCCTCCATGTGCTAAGATCGACGATTTCCAAGTAATGTCACCTTTTTTATTGTCGTTCGAATGTCAAAAAGGGTATAATGTTACATGGTGTTAAATGGCTAATTTGGAGTGATGCCAATACAACAGATATCATAAGTTCATTTATTAAGTCTTTGTAATTTTCCGCTTTACGGTTACTTAGAAAATTTTGAACAACATTCACAAAACATTTTCAGACGAGTTTTTCCTGATCATTCAGTTTTTCTTCAAAGCTCTTGTCCTTCATCTATTGCCGTATTTGTGGACCTACAAATATTCCCTCTTTGATTTTCGCCTCGCTGAGTTTGGGAATTTCTCTTTTCTCCATCTTTAGGCATAGCTTTTACAAAATTTTTTATCAGGCCAAGCTTTATGTGCAACGGTGGTAAAGGTATGTCATCAGGGTTCACTAGAGGATCATTTTTAACATTTTTATGGCATGGAGTTAGTGATTCACGCTTGGGCCACACTTTCCTTGTATAGTGACTTTTTCTGTTTCTACTGTCCCATTCACAAATAAAACAGCAAAATTTTGTATAACCAAGCTGTAGTCCAAGTAAAAGTGCTTACTTACTTACTTACTTATCAGGCCTGCGATCCATGGAGGATCTGAGCCTGAGCTATATCTGCCTTCCATCCTTGACGGTTCCAGGCACGCTGCTTCCAGTTGTCAAGACCAAGATGTCCTACATCCGCGATTACTTGGTCTTTATACCGGAGGTTCGGTCTTCCTCTTCTTCTCGAACCAGGAGGCTCGGAGTCGAAGACCTTCTTAGCTGGAGCGTTGATGTCCATGCGCTCGATGTGGCCGAGCCAGTGTAATCGACGGATCCTTGCCTTCCGGACTACATCCACATC
This sequence comes from Eumerus sabulonum, assembly GCA_951905685.1. NCBI lineage: Eukaryota > Metazoa > Arthropoda > Insecta > Diptera > Syrphidae > Eumerus > Eumerus sabulonum. The sequence continues at coordinate 104,099,585 of OX645063.1, forward strand.
TTGGTACAGCTCGTAGAGTTCGCGGTTGTGTCTTCTTCTCCATTCACCTTCCTCACAGACAGGACCAAATATCCGGCGCAGAATTTCTCTTTCGAAAGAACCCAAAATCAGCTCCGCTGTCCTGCTTATCATCCAGCTTTCGGCTCCGTACAGCAAGACTGGCAGAATGAGTGTTTTGTAAAGCATGACTTTGGTCTTCCGAGTGAGGAGTTTTGACCCCAGTTGTTTGGACAAGCCGAAGTAGCAGCGGTTGCCAAGGGCGATTCTACGCCGGATCTCCACTGTGGTGTCATTTGTGGAATTTACATTTGCCCCGAGGTAGACAAACTCCTTAACTACCTCGAAATTGTAGCTGTCAATTGTTATGTTTTGTCCCAGGTGGTGAGCGACGGATTGGTTTTTGCTTGACAGCATGTATTTCGTTTTGTCCTCATTGATCTTAAGACCAATTCGTTTCGCCTGTTCTTCAATCGCCGTGAATGCTTCCACAATGCCACGGCGAGAACACGCGATGATGTCGATATCATTCGCGTATCCTAGCAGCTGGATGGACTTGTAAAAGATAGTGCCTTCCCTGTTGACGCCTGCCCGTCGCACTATCTGCTCCAGCACCAGGTTGAAGAAGTCACATGACAGCGCATCTCCTTGCCGAAATCCGGTGCATGGTTCCGAGGTCCTAGAACCGAGTTGCACGGTGCATCGCGTGTTTTTTAGCGTGGCGCGACACAACTGGATCAGTTTTACCGGGATCCCGAATTCGGCCATCGCCCCAAACAGTGCTTCACGATGAATGCTGTCGTATGCGGCTTTGAAATCGATGAAAAGATGGTGTGTATCGATTTGAAAGTCGTTGGTCTTTTCCAGGATCTGTCGAAGTGTGAAAATTTGGTCTATAGTTGATTTGCCGGGCCGGAAGCCGCACTGGTAGCTGCCGATTAGTGCGGTGCAAAATGGTTTTAGACGTTCACACAATACGCTGGACAGGATCTTGTATGCGACATTGAGCAGGGATATACCTCTATAGTTCTTGCAAGAGGTAAAAGTAAAATTGCAATGACTTTAAAATCGCCACAAATTTTCCAAGCGTGTTTACTGAATTCAATTTTTTCAAGTAGAAATCTCATATTTTCGTAAGTCTCTTTCATATTAGAACCATGACCAACCGGCACTGAAGGAAGTTTGTTTCCGTTATGTAGTAACACTGCTTTCAAACTACTTTTTGAAGAGTCAATAAACAGTCGCCAGTGACTTGGATCATATTCAAAATTTAATAAATTCATCACAACAGGAACGTTATTACAATAGACTAAATCACCTGCGTCAGAAAAGTAAGTTTTTATTTCATCGTCACGATGTCGAAAATAAGAAATCTTCGTATCAGGAGAAAGTAAATTCCAGTCGTTTAATCTAGACGCCAAAAGCTCAGCCTGTTTTTTTAGACAGATTCAAATACGCACTAAATCGTTTAAATCAAGTTGTGTCAATAAGTGCGGTGCTTTTGAAGTTGACGGTTCATAACTTGGGTCACTATCTCGAGATTCCTGATCATGCTGACTAAGAACAAATTCCGGAGTAGAATTCTCACTTTTTGATCGATTTGGAGGCATCGGCACAGGCAGTTCGGCACTATGTAGGATGGGTCTCTTGGCCGAAGACAAGTTCGGATACTGGACAGTGTGTTTGGATTTGGTAGTAATGCCTTTTGTTTGTGTCAAACAAATATAACAATCACTTACGTGATCCTTTGGTTCCGCCCAAATAATTGGTATAGCAAATGGCAAATGTCCAGGTTCTTGTTTCGCCCAACCTAAAAGGAGCCTCACACGTTACACAACATTTATGTGGAACCCAGGGTTTGTCTTGATTCCTCACAGAAAAAACCGAAATAGTTTAAATAGCACTGCTTAATTAGTGATGTGAAATTTCGACGCTGAGATGTAAAAGTTAACTCTCCACACACATAGCAAAAATTATTCGGGTTGTTCAAACACTTTCGTGGCATATTTACGATCTAACTAACGCAAATAAAATGTAATTTAGCAAACACAATAGTTACAAAGTCGACTAAATGCAGTTATTTAAACAAAGAAACGTATGTGAGGTCAGAAATGAATATGTAGCTGTCACAAGAAAACTGGATGTGATAGAAACAAAACCGTTATATATTTTTAATAAGGGTACACCAACATAAATAAAAACTATAACAAAGTTCATGTGACAGAAACAGTGTTTACCAGTGAAACCAGGCCTGTTCATACGAGCAAGATTGTTCACATTACCGAGCGTTCAAATTTTAAGGCATTTTTTGTCAAAGGATAGCACATATTTTTCGCCAATACTGTACCCGAAACACCTTGAATTTTGTTTTAATTTTTTTGTGGAATTCTAATGGATCATGGCAAGGATTTAATCTCATCTGCATAAAACGTCTTTAAAACTTCAATTTTTTCTATTAAAGTTTAATTTTTGCGATTCATTTTTGGTAACAAGATATCACTTCCTATACCGTCCAAACCAAACCAATCAAACGAATGAAACTTCCTTCCTTTGGTGGCGTTACAGCCCATGAAGGACCAGAGCCAAGCTTCCCTTCAATCGCCCATGTTGTGTGTGATTCTATTTTTCACACAGATGAAAGGGACCTACAATTTAATGTTGAATCCGAACGGCGAGAATTGAGAAGCTTTTTATAGGCAAGTATACTACGGGGGGTTTTGCCAGTATCCCGCCGAGGAGGGACGCCGCGAAATAAACATTTGTTGGCGTTGGTGTTATCGGGATCCGAACTCGCTCCTCGTGCGTCAGAGTCCAACACACTAACTACTGCGCCACGGCGCTCTCGAAATGAAACTGCAAGAGAATATTTATCCAACCTAGAGGGTAAAAAGCAGACAATTTCGACTGCCCCAACTACCGAAGGATCAGTCTCTTTGACATCGCGTACAGGATCGTCTTTGCCATTTGGCGTGTGAATGTGGTCCATATCAGTGTGGTTTCAGGCCAAGGAAGTTCACGATAAACCAGATCTGCACACTGTGGCAGATCGTGGAAAGGACCCAAAGAAATGCAAATCGAAACTTACGTGACCTATCTGTGCCTATCTGGCCTAGGTATGGATCGTCTTCTACTGATTTACGGCCCTTCTTGAACTGCTTTCCCCATTTAAACACACGTGCTTTCGACACACAATCGTCTCTATACACCATCTGCAATTTTCAGAGGATTTCCGAGGGTTTTTCACCAGATTTCACTAAAAATTGAGTTACAACACGTTGCTTGTAATGTGAGTCAAACATTTTTACGATGCGACTAAAAAGTTATTTTTTTATCGAAAAATACGTACAACACACAAACAAAACATGCTGTCGACTTCAGCCTTAGATGAAAACTGAAAGAAATGGACCCCTTTCTAGACAGATATGGACAAATGACCCAGTATGGCCAGTTCCCAAATAATGACTAAGTTGCCGGAACGTAATTACCACACTACGTATACTTTATTAAAAGACAGATAATTGACAACTACTTAACTTCAGCTTCTCTACCCAATTTGCACAAATTCTTCGCTATTCATGATCTCCGGTCTTCAATTTTTGGGATCATTGAATTTTATACAAGTTTAGGTGTAAGGCCAAGAAAGACATGAATTCTCCGATCCGTAAGACATCCATAATTCCGAGTATAGGTTATAGGTTAGGTTATGGCATATTGACGGGTCTTATTTAAATCTAAGTATCTCCAGAAACACACCTTCAGGGCCGCTACCTAAAACCACCGGGAACTTTGCTTAAATTTTAAAAGAAAAATAGCCGGGGTGTGCTTTGCCATCTTTATCAGATATCCCATGCCTTTAATAAGGCGTCTAAATTTGCAGTGCTCCATGAAAATAGATTTACCTAATGAAGCTGACTAGTTGCCTATTGGTCATTATTCCTATACCATCTTGTCCGCCTTAAGTATGTGTTCAGTCGGATTTCTCTCTTATTTTGACAGAGTCTTTCACCCATGGACAACTGGTGTAGTTTTGATCTACAGCTGCGTTTAGGTAGGGAGGTAGGTTAAGCTGATTACCTGACTTGCGCGTCAGGGCACAATTAGCGCATAGGCGGCGTTTTGATGGTCTTTCTGCGGCAGTCGGTGTTAGACCGTTACCTTTTCTTGCAGCGTGAATTCCTTTAGGAGAATATGAGATGGCTACGGGCTTGGCTAGAAGCTACGTTTAAGATAAAGTGTCTTCCTATAGAGACTTCCGAACTTTGACAATTGATAGCGGCTACGATGTTGAAGCTTTATATATGTATCTGTCAAATTTACTGTAATTTACTAACTTCCCAGGGGGAAGTTATTGTAATGGGGCCGATTTTGCGAACTCCAAATTTTGGCATATCTCCACGTTTCAAGGCCAACCGAATCCAAATCCAAGGTTTCTGTAGTGATGTACATATGTGTGGTGTGTGTATGTACGTATGTGCGTGCGGAATCGATTATCTCGAGAACCAAAGATGATATTGACATGAGATCGAGTTCATTCGTTAAGGAGCTACGATGCCACAGCCAGACACACAGACACCTCAAACTTATAGCACTCCTCTTTTTGCTTCGGGGGTTAATTCATTTTGCCCACTGGGAAGTTAGTCACTGCTGGGTGTAGATTTTGGGCCTGGGCGGCGTCGTCGGTCCATATTTCTTTGAGAACGACGTTGGACAGGTCATCACCGTCAACGGTGAGCGCTATAGCTCGATGACTACCAACTTCTTTTGGCCTGAATTGGATGATATGGACACCCACAACATGTGGTTTCAACAGGACGGCGTTGCGTGCCACACGGCTCACGTCACATTGGAAATCCTGTACGATCGATTCGAGGGCCAGATCATCTCACATAGAGATGATGTCAACTGGCCACCGGGGTCGTGCGATTTGACCCCGTTAGACTTTTTCTTGTGGGTTTTTTTAAAGACCTATGCGAGTAAGCCGCACACCACAGCGGCCCAAAGCCAACGTAACCCATGTCATCGGTCAAATTCAGCCTGATTGATACGCCATATTTATGGAAAATTGAACATTTCAGATGCGCGCCAGCCAGAGACGGACATTTGAGCGATCCTATATTCCATATATAATGGCATCCATGGGCCTTTCAAAAGAGTACAAAATTAGGATGATATCTCACAGGGCCTCAACCAACAAGCCTCTCCAGCCGGCACGATCTTTGGCCAGCCGCTTCCAGTGCCGCACGCCCAGTTGGTTGAGGTCCCTTTCCACCTGTACGCGCCACCTTAAATGCGGTCGTCCTCTGCTGCGTGCGTCGTCCCTCGGGGTTGGAGTCGAAGGCTCTTCCGGCCGGAGCGTTGATGTCCATTGGCTCTACATGGCCTTGCCATCTTAGACGTTGGATCCGAAGACGTCTAACCAGGCCGATGTCGCTGTACAGCCCGTACAATTCCTGGTTGAATCTCCTCCTTCACTGTCTGTTTACACAAACGGGACCAAAGACTGCACGCAGAATTTTCCTCTCGAAACGGCCAAGAGCCACTTCATCCGCTTATGATAACGTCCAAGCCTCAGCGTCGTAGAGGAGGACGGGGATGATTAAGGTTTTGTAGAGGGAAACCTTAGTTTTCCGAGAGAGGGCTCTACTACTCAATTGCCTCTTGAGCCCGAAGAAGCAGCGATTGGCAAGAGTTATTCTGCGTTTTATCTCAGCGCTGGTTTCGTTGCTGCTTGTCACTATCGAGCCAAGGTAGACGAAGTCCTTGACTACTTCAAAAATATAGCTGCCGCAGGTGACGATCTGACCAAGACGTCGGTGTTGCGCGTCTTTCTTGGATGACAGCATATATTTGGGCTAATTATAGGGCAAATGGGGACAACCCTTAGACCCACTTTAGCCGCTTCTGCTTCAATGCTTGCGAACGCCTCATTGACGTCTCGCTTTGTTCGTCCAATAACGTCAATGTCATCTGCGTAGGCAAGAAATTGTGTGGACTTGAAGTAGATCGTACCTCTTGTATTGGCCGCAGAGTCTCGCACGATCTTTTCAAGAATAATATTGAAGAAATCACATGACAGTGCGTCACCCTGTCTAAAACCTTTTTTAACATCAAAGGGGTCGGTTAGTTCGCCTCCGACCTTAATGGAGCAGCGAGAGTTCTCCATAGTCATCCTGCACAGTCTGACGAGTTTGGCAGGAATGTTAAAACATGACATGGCTTTGTATAGCTCGTCTCTATAAACACTGTCATACGCGACTTTAAAGACGACGAAAAGATGGTGCGTGTCGACCTGGAATTCATGGGTCTTCTCCAAGATCTGCCGTAGTGTAAATATTTGGTCTATCGTGGATTTTCCTGGCCTGAAACCACACTGTTAGGAACCTATCAGATTGTCCACGAATGGTTTCAGGTACTTACACATACTGTATAGCTTAGAGTGCCCGTTCAGGTCCAGTATGCTACGTTAGATAGATAAGATATTCAAGATAGGTTTAAGCGTTTTACCTAGAATAAGTTGTTTGGAAAAATATTAATAAAATGCTTTTAAAATGTAAAAAAAAATGTAAATGTACTTACACAGTACGGCAGAGAGGATCTTGTACGCGATGTTCAGGAGGCTTATCACTCTGTAATTGGCGCAGTCATAGGGGTCTCCTTTCCTATGGACCGGGCAAACGATACTGAGATTCCATTCATCGGGCATGCGTCCTTCCGACCATATCTTGCAGATGAGTTGGTGCATGTTACTGACCAGCTCATCGCCAGCTGCTTTAAACAGTTCCGCGGGGAGTCCGTCTGCTCCAGCAGCTTTATAAGACTTAAGTTTCGAATATCGCTATTATAACATTGTCTAGGTCGGGTGGACGGGATTCTCCTTCGTCTTCGTCCATTGTGAATGGTTCGCTCTGCCTGACGGCGGCATTTTGACTATCATCGCCGTTATACAGTCTGCAGAAGTGGTCCTTCCACAATCTCAGCATCGACTGTGACTCCACTACTAGTTGTCCGTGCTCATCCCTGCAGGCTTCTGCTCTGGCTGTATAGCCTTGGCATGTTCGTTTTATTTTCTGGTAAAATTTTCGAACGTCCTTCCTGCAGTAACATCTCTCCATCTCCTCGATCTCGCGCTTCTGGGGCTCCTTCTTTTTCCTTCTCAGAAGCGCATGCTCCTCCCTCATTTTCTGTTCATAGAGCTCGCGGGCTGCTCTCGTCCGTCGATGCAATGTGGCCATGTATGCATTCTGTTTCTCTACATGGGCCTGCCTGCACTCATCATCTAACCAGGGGTTTCTCGACGGTGGTGGCTCGAAACCGAGTATATCTGAGGCGGCCTCTCTAATGGCTTTCTGACAACGACTCCATTGCTGTTCTATGGTTTCTGCAGATTGCATCGGGACCTGAGAGAACTTGAGGGAGACTTGATCGGCGAAGGTTCTGGCGGTCTCCTGCGAATGCAGCAGGACGTTAAATTTTGGTGTTCCTACTCGACTCCGTTGGTTCCGAGAAATTCGAATCCGTACCTTGGCTACAACAAGGTAATGATCCGAGTCGATGTTGGCTCCTCGAAAGGTTCGGACATCTAGGATGCTGGAGGAGTGTCTGCCGTCGATCGCAATATGATCAATTCGGTTGGTTGTCGATTGATCGAAAGACCGCCAGGTCCCCTTATGGATGTTGAGGTGTGGGAATCGTGTACTTGCTACTACCAGGTTATGTCCCGCCATAAAGTCCACTAGCCTTAGTCCGTTTTCTGACGTGGTGTTGTATAGGCTGTGCTTTCCACTGACCCGTTCAAAGATAGCTTCCTTACCCAGCTTCGCATTGAATTCTCTTAGAACGATTTTGGTGTCATAGCTGGGACATTGCGCATACGTTCTGCCTAGGAGATCATAGAAGTCGCCTTTATGTCGGTCATCTTTCTCCTCGGTGGGGACGTGGACACATAGTAAGCTTATATTGCCGAGATTGGCCTTGATGCGGATAGTTATGAGGCGTTCGCTTACAAACTGGAAGCTTAAGACTTTTTTTCCTGAGTCTGCCTCGAACAACAAATCCGCATTCGAATAAGCGTTGTTTATTTTCTCTGTAGCAGTTTCGGTAGTAGCCGTAGCCTGGCCCATCCCATCGCACTTCTTGGAGCGCAGTAATGTCTGCCTTATAGCAGTCCAAAGAGTTGACCAGTTGTTCGGCTGCACCTGGTCTGTTGAGGGACCTAACGTTCCAGGTGCAGATCCGAAATTAGTTTCCTTTTTGACATTTGCGGGGGTCGTCAACATGTAATCCGTTGGTATCCGAGGCTATTGGTTGTCTCTGAACAAAATTTTTGTTTTACGCGATAGGGATGTTAGCCCTAAGCGCAACCCCCAACCTGGAGGGCCAGGTTCCTTTTTCCCCAGGAACAAGGGGTTGGGTCGCTGCACACATTGGTTCACTACCTGGCGGGTGCCAGTATAGCTATCCAGGGGAGGCCACGCGGAGGCTGTGTGCCAACTTGGATTGAGCAGGGACAGAGATCGAAGCTGGCGTTTGCCAAGTTAAACGCGATCAACTTCTTTGCTCTGTTTGCTCGCTCCCTTCTCCCCTCTCACACATACTTTGCTTTATTAAAATTTAAAGATAAGTAGTGCTTAATGAAAGACCTGTAATTGTCGTTTTTGACGGATATCTGGTTTACAAGTCTTTTGACTGCCGTTCCACTAAATATTTTTTCATGAGTTTGTTTTGGGATAGGTGAAAGGTGAGCCTCGAATGATGATAGAAAAAAGCTAGTTGAGCTATTTTTCCTGATGTTTTGGGCCAGGTGAGACACCAAGCTAGCTGAGCCCCAAAGAACGTTCGTGGTATGCATGAAATGCATTCGATTTAAATATATTTTTCGCGACTTGCTTTAACCTCAAATATTTAAAAAAATAGGGCAAACCCTTAAGCTAATACCTGCAAAGTTTAAAGAACCTACATAAATAGGAAGCCTACATCTTTCTACCTGTTTGTGATATTGTGCCATATTTTTGGATCAGCTAGTGAAAGTGACTGTGCGAGGTACAGAGTAGTACGCAACAGTAATGCTGACCTCTACGTGAACTTCATGCTCATTTTGTTTTTATTTTAAGAATAAAAGCAATTAGCAATTTTTTTTAAATCATTAATTAATCTGTGAGGCTGCGGTAAGAGAGGAATTAATAGCATGCACGCCACCGTCACACAGCAACCATTCATTCAGTCTTCTCCATTTTGAAGCTCGTCGCTATTGGTCGGAGGAGGTGTCCCCATTAAACTCGTATTCCCAAAAAAAAAACCACAAAAAAAAAGTATTTCCGTACACCATTTGTATCTGTAGTCTTGTTTGCTGTTTTTTTTTCCAGATCCATATCAGTTGTTGAATGCCGCCTCTCACCGATTGGTGGCCCAAGGTTCAGGGCAGATCCAATTGTGGCAGTTTCTCCTGGAGCTGTTAGCCGATTCGTCGAATGCCAGCTGTATTACATGGGAGGGCACTAATGGTGAATTCAAGCTCATCGACCCAGATGAAGTTGCAAAGCGATGGGGAGAGCGCAAGGCCAAACCGAATATGAACTACGACAAGCTTAGTAGAGCTTTAAGGTAAGTGAAATCGAACTTTGTATTATACTCTCATGCGATAGATAGATAGCGAGAGAGAGGGAGAGAGTGGAATTGCTCGATACATTCTCGTATTCCTCTTGATGATTCACTGAAATGTTCGTGACGTTTGCGTTGGTATCTATAGGAAGGCGGGTAAACGTGGAATGCTTGCTTCGATTTCGTTATTATTTTTCTTTTTACTGATTTTTTTGAAATTTCCATGAACTTGAAAATGAACAGTCATCAAAGGCAGTGTAGTACTGAGTGTCCACTTACAAACATATCACTTGCACTGTGTGCTCGAAAGTATGAATGAATGGGCTAAGGTGGATGGACAGTTTACGTTTCTGTTTATTTCGTAGTTCAATAGTGACTCATTGGATTGGGATGCCTCATATTAGGCGCACGTTTAGTGCGATTCTCACGCTTGTTACACTGTGGTCGGTTATCGCATTAATTGAGCGCTCATCGTTTCTTGGTATTCGATCGCAAGAATAGAAGTTTTATTCGTACAAGTGCTTAGTAGGGTTATTGTAACCACAAGAATGTTTATGAATTGCAAATGTGGCACTTTGGCGGCTAGGAATAGAGGAACCACCTTGAAAACGAGAACAAGTCTGTATACGATTAGGCTTTTGGCATCCAATTTTGTTGGTTGTTGGTTCATTCAGATTTTAAGAATCCCATTTAGGTACTTTCACTTAGTTTCTTGCATAATTTCATTGCAACGTCGTGATCGGCCGACCTGAGCAAAGTGCAATTTTGACATTAAAATGTTCGGAACAGAATCGAGCAAACAACTACTGGGCACTGCGCTGACTCACAGCATTTTTACTGTACACTTCACAAATTTTTACCATAATTCCCACCTTATTGACGGTTTGACCCAGCGGAAGGATCTCAAAATGCACAACACCACGATAATCGAAGAAAACAGTCAACGTGACCTTGAATATGGACGACTTTGGCGCGGTTTTACCTCACCTTTAGCACGATGGCGCAGTGGGTAGTGTGTTGGCCTCGGACGCCGATGACACGGGATCGAATCCCGACACAGCCATGTCATCGAACGTGTTTTCACGGTGTTTCTCCTCAGCGGGGTTCTGACAAAACCCCTTGTAGTAAAATTCTCATGAAAAGCTTCTCGAAATTCGCCGTTCGGAACCGGCAATAAACTGTAGGTCCCTTTCACCTATGGGAAAATTTAATCACACACGACGTGGGTGATTGAGAGAAGCTCGGCCCAGGTCCTTCATGGACTGTAACGCCAACATACATACATACATACATACATTTAGCACGATATTCACCTGATTAATCGGTGGTTTGCGGCCGTTGTTTGTCCTGATACTCAGAAAGTATGGTTTCCCACAATTCAAAGCCAAAAAAATGAGTGTTTGACGCGTCTGAGGCTCAAAACATTCTTTAAAATGGTATTGATGGATCATTTTGAAATGCCAGCATCATCAGCACCAAATCTTTGATTTTTTAAGCCCGAGCTTCGATTAGGGTTAATGGTCGCCTGAGATGCACTTCGTCTTCGACACGTTCTCGGCCTTCTTGGAACTCTTTATACCACTTGCGAACATTTTTCTGTTCGGCAAAGCCTCATTACCAAAGATTTGCACTAACCTCAATGAATCCTCTTCTTTTTCTTCTTCTACTATCCGGTGTGGTCTTGGGTTTCAACTAACTAGCGTCTCTAACCAGCACGATCTCTTGCCAACCATCTCCAGTTTTTTTTTTTTTTTTTTTTTTAGCAACTCGCGCAGGTTCATGAGTTTTTATATTCTCTTATGATGTGTTTTTAGACACACAACCTGAACGGGGTGCAGTGGTTTGGGTCGTTGATGTTCGTTCACTAGTCTCAAGGGTGGTTGTCCTAGATAGGACGAGAGCCGACCAATTCCGGGTTTGCTTATAGTCCGTAGTAATTCGTTCGAGCACTTTAGTATTGCATACGCAGAAGATGAATTTCAGTTAACCATATACTGTGAGTGTTATGCCTGCAGCAGTACGTCTGGTCACTTTCCATTCACAACTGCGTTGCATACTTTTTGTCCGTATAGGAATTACTTATTCTTGGCTACGAAGCGAATTTGAACTATAGGCTTTCCGCTCGGTGGTCAGTGATGTTAACCACTGCACCACAGCCACCCCTACGCAGTCCAGTGTCCAGTTACGCACACTAAGGTGGTTGGTTGGTCATGGCTCGGATTTAAAGACTCTTCGGGCCCCATGCTCCATATGTATGCTCTACATGGCCTAGCCATCTTAAGCCGTTATCCGTACGGTTCGTAGTTAAATCTTCTCCCCCAGATGCTATCAAGGCCATCGCACGCAGAGAAGACCAAGAGTTTCCTCATTCGCTTTCAGGGTATTATATAAAGCCAGCTTGGTTTTTCGAGAGATGGCTCTATTACTCCACTGCCTCTTGAGCTCAAAAAATAACAACGATCGATAAGAGTTATTCTGTGTTTAATCACAGCCCTAATGTCTGTCTGAAACGTCAATGTTGTGCGACTTTCCTTGATGACAGCATATACTTCGTTTTGCCCTCACTTACTGCCGGACCCATTTTAGCCGCCTCCGCTTCAATGTCAGCAAAGGAATCATTGACGGCCCGCTGTATTCGAACAATCACGTCAATATCACGACCAATCACGTCAAGCACGCGTAAGCTAACAATTGAACGGGCTTTTGGAAAATCGTGCCCCTTGTGCTGACTTGTGAGTCTTGTACCATCTTCCCAAGTATGATGTTAAAAATGTCACATGACAGTGCGTTGCCTTAGCTAAAACCCTTTTTGACCTTGAAAGTCTTGGTAAGTTCGTTAGCGAATTTAATGGAACAGCGAGAGCCTTCCATCGTCATCCTACACACAACCTGACCAGTTGGTAGGAATGTCAAAACTAGTCATGGCCCTGTATAGCTCATCTCTACGGACGCGGCACACATGGCCTTGGAATCGACGAATAGTTGATGCGTATCTTTTCCCGGATATGCCGCAGTATGATGATCTGGTCTGTTGTGGACTTCCCTGGCCTGAAGCTACGCTGATAAGGGCCTCTCATATACGATAGTAAGGAGACTGATCCCTTCGGGGATCGGGTGAACGACACTGAGATTCCACTCGTCGGACATGCGCCATGCCAGATCATCCCCAGCTGCTTTAAATAGTTCCGCGTACAGTTCGTCCGATCTAGGAATTTTGTTTGACTTCAGCCTTGATATTGCGATAGTGACCTCGTCAAAGTCGAGAGGACGGAATTCTTGTCTATCGTCGTCCAAATTGACCGATCGATTGATTAGCTCGTCCGTCGCCGTCCTGATGTCCTGAGTTAAGTTCTGAAACCGACTTACTCTAACACTTCTCCCTCTCTCGTTAATAGCCCCGATGACCTCCTGCGGGGATCAGCCCCATATTCGGTCGAATTCCTTCCTGAACAAATTTATGCATAAAAATCGAAAAAAATTTTTTAGCAGAGCTCACAAAACGAAGCGGATTTCATGCACTTATGAACGTATTAAAGTGAAACTTTGCACGGATATGAGAGACAGTCATACCAACATTCAGGGGGGCAAACATCGACTCTGACCATTTCCTCGTAACAATATGACTCAGAACTCGACTGTCTAATGTCAGAAAGCTTGGATACCTGAGCGTCCGGAGGTTACCCGAGTCTACAGAGAGCAACTGAGCGTAAGACTCTCCAGTATGTCTATGTCGAGCACACATGTCAACAATATGTGACTGCATTGCTGCTCAGCCATTCAGGAAGTAGCAGAAACTACATTAGGCTATCTGCCATACCCGACAAGAAACCCGTGGTATGATGACGAGTGTGAGCAGGCGTTGCAACGAAAAACCAGGGCAACACGAGAGAAGTACCGAGCCAGAAGAAGTGAGAAAAAAAACTGCTGCGACATAAAAAAATGAATCTTCGTGACCTCCCAACTCAAGGATATTGAGGAATCTGGGGACAAACATAAAATGCGGGCCTTTTATAAGAAAGCTAAAAGCCTTGTAGGCGGCTTCAAGAAAGGCACCCGGGCTCTTCGAAATGTTGAAGATAATCTTGTCACTGACCCGTAGGGAGTAGGGAGTGGTGAATATATTCAAGCAGCATTTCCAGCAGCTGTCTAATGGGCACGACCAAGAGAGAGTGGTAGGGACTGAGAAAATCCCAACTCCAGTCGCTGAAGTAGTCTTCCCACCCAGAATCGAAGATGCTGAAGAACAACAAGGCTGCCGGTTCAGATGGCATCAGAGCTCTTTAAGGCTGGCGGCGGTGTTCTGGCAGGGACCATGCACCAGATCGTCTGTAGAATTTGGGAAGGCGGAAGCATGCTCGACGACTGGAATATCATCTCTATTTGCCCCAACCACAAAAAAGGCGATCCATCCCCTTGCAAGAACTATAGAGGTATACCCTTGCACAATGTTGCATACAAGGTCCTGTCCAACGTACTGTGTGAACGTCTAAAGCAATTTCGCCATCTCTAATCGACACGTACAAGTGCGGCTTCTGACTTCGACAAATCCTGGAAAAGACCGGCGAGTTTCAAATCGATACACACCATATCTTCATCGATTTTAACACCGCAGATGACGCATCGCCAAGAATCGGGAATAGTACGATGCGATGGCTGTATTTGGAATCCCGGGAAAACTGATCCGGTTGTGTCGCGTCACGCACAGTGCAGTTCGGTTTTAAGACCTCCGAGCCGTTTGAAACGTGCAATGGATTTCGGCAAAGAGATGCGATGTTGTGTGACTTCTTCAATTTGGTGCTGGAGCAAATAGTGTGATAGTCAACATTGAAGGCACTATCTTCTACAAGTCTGGCCAGCTGCTAGAATACGCCATCCGTCAAGGATGGAAGGCAGCTATAGCTCAGGCTCAGATCCTCCATGGATTGCTGGCCTAATAACAATATTTTAACGCTCTTTTGGGCGCAGATTATTGGTGAAGGAGTCGACAAATTTGAAGACTATCTGTCTTCAAAGGGCAAGCATGTAGTTCCTTTACGTCATGGCTGGTCATACATCATAGGTTGTCCACATCACCGTATCACCTGATTATGTAGTTTTTAACCAAACATGTGGGTATACATGACACCAGGCGGTGGAACCCCCTCTTATCACCGAGATAAAGCTAGGCGCACGCAGAAGGCATTTATCGGTTGCTACCCCTCTGGGAATCACATAGATTCTGTTGAATATTATACAGTAAAAAGGTGTTGTGTATTGAGACTTTTCTAAAACTAGAGAGCTTTATCAGGAAATGGAATTATGCAATATTAATTAATTTACCGGGAATCCGTATAGAAATAATTTTTTTTCTTTATCTCATACAGGTATTACTACGACAAGAATATTATGACCAAAGTCCATGGTAAACGATACGCGTACAAATTCGATTTTCACGGTCTGATGGCAGCATGCCAGGCCCAGGCTCAAGGTTGTGACCCAACAGCAAGCATGTTAAGTTCCTACAAGCACCATCACCATCATCATCATCCAGGCTTACAGCCCGATCTCTCGCCATCATCATCGTCCAGTCTCGGCTATCCGTCACCATCGACATCGATGCCATCGCCAATAAGTACTGCTGTCACAACAGCCACCCATTCGCCAAGTAACATTGCCACCACAAGTACAAATCTTCTACCACCACCGACTACCACATCGGCGCCAATGTTCCCACCCCGACCATACTGGCCATACTCACCGCCCAGTTTCGAGCCCCGTCCACCAACAAATGCATTCAACTAACAACCTGTTGATTTGATACTTATCCTTTCATTCCTACTAATTGTTCCTTATCGTATCCTCGTCACAAGTCCCTGGCTATGAGTACATATCCTATGGTCATAATCAAAACCCCCCGGGGTGGCGGAATCATCGTGGGAGAAAGGTCCATTGTCACGCATGTAAATGGGAACCAACCGAAAAGGATTACCGACGAGGCACTAAGGTTAATGTTACACCCCCATTCACAGATTGTATGTAGTAATTGTTATACAATTTTGTCCTGTTTCTTAGCCTCTAAATTAAGCTCAACGATAGGATTAGTACTTAATTATTTATAACATATTTCGTGTAAATACAAATGTTCTCAAATTGATGTAGTGGTAAGGAAATACATATGTAGAAACTGTTCCAAGAGCTGCTAGTGTGTGTTTTTTATTTGATTCCATTTCACGGATGTAGAGTCAATCCCATGATTAGAAAAATCACGCTGTATACGAAGAAACAGACGCGATCTAGGACCAGAGCTAGTGAAGTCCATTCATCGGGGCGACTGTGATTGCGGATCAGTGAGAAGGTTTCATGTGACTTGCTGTCGCCGAGTTCGGTTTGATCAGGCTGATGGTTGAAACCGCTGGTTGAACTAAGTATACTTCCCAGTGGGCTCTTTAGGATCTTTGTCAATCCGGGCGGAATATGTCCTTTGTAGATGGTTCTCGAGGCTGCCAGCACCAGAACCGACACAATCATCGACAGTGAGACTAGGATGAAGCTAAGACAATAGAAAATCACTGCAAAAATCGAGATGATATTATCCATTATGTCCTGAGGTTTGTAAATGTCTTACCAATCAATGGAATTCTGAGAGAAAAACTCGGCAGGTTCCTTAGGAAATAGATGATGTTGATCGCGATAATGATCAGAGTTATCCCATTTAGAAGGATTTTCTCCCCACGCGATGGTGGTAGCCAAAACGAGGCCAGGTTCAGAAAGACTACGCAAAAGGCTGGTAAGAAAAATATTGTCGAATAGGAGGATGCCCTTCGCGCAAAGTAGATGTAGTATTGCATGTGGACATAAGGCTCGGCACAACAACGGTAATACGATGTGTACTTCTTCGACGTCAAATTGGTCAGACTAAACTCGGTGTTTGGTAGGTATTCCTTGATGGTTTTCTCTTGATTCTCGAAGAATAAATCGATTTGGAAGCCATGATGTGTCCAAGAGCCGAGGATTATTGTGCAATTGTGCGTGTCATATGGCCAGTTGAGCATATCCAACGGACAGAGAGTCTGTAGTTGGATCTTTTTCATCCAAGTTACCTCTCCGCCATTGTCCAGGGTTACGTAAATGTGTCCTTTGTCCGTGATGACGAGTACTTCCTTGTCCATGTTGTTGTAGACAGAGAGGTCTGGTAGCCAAAGCTCCCGACCGTTGAGGTGGAGTTTGGAAATATTGTTAAACTGAAGCGGTTGCCATGTCAACCTAGTGTCGTGCCATTTCTGATACAATTTCAATAAACATAAGTGCAATGGAAGCAGAAAAGCATGTTAAACGGATACCTACAGCTAAGATGTGTGCACCAAATGATAGTATACCCTTCTTTTCGTCAAACTGGAAGTGAGTCAATTGCAGTGCAAATTTAACTTCGATTGGATGGTCGGACTGGAGAGGAATGACATGCTTATTGTAGTTTGTGAAAAGATGTCTCTTCAGCCGTTCGCCGTTCGTGGTCACTGTGGATGAGAAAAGGAAGACTTTATGGCAGTTATAAAGTAAAAATAAAAAATGTGGTCTAGGTGCGACTCGCAAGGCCCACACGACTGACTTTCGAGTGGGAGAAATGAATTTCATATTTTTTCATTTTTATATGTACATGTGGCGGCGTGACCGGAGCTTCAGCCGATCGTCATTGCGAACATCCCCTGAATACGCATGCGTCGGTGTGACCGGAGCCTCAGCCGATCGACATTGCGAACATCCCCCGAATACTCCAACGCGTCACCAAACTGTCACCAACGAAAATTCCCGTGGTGGCGATAGATGCCTGTTTCACAATGCTACTACACAGCGACGCGACAGCGTAACTACAAACGCCGTAGCTTTCAAATCCATATTCATTCAATGGAATTATATGGAGTCGTGTCGTGCAATGTTAGCAATAAAGTTTTTTTCAAATTATTTTGATCCGTTTATGAACTAAATTCAGTTTCAATCTTCGAATTTTTTACTGATGCCAACTTCACTCTATAGAACTCACCTCCAACTTCACTCACAGAAGTAACCGCGCTGTCAAAAAAAAAAACGCCGATGAAAGTAGCTCCATTGTGTATTGACTGAACGACTTTACAACCACAGCAAACGGCAGCGTTTGTAGTTGCGCTGTCGCGTCGCCGTGTAGTAGCATTGTGAAACAGGCATCACCAACGAAAATTCCCGTGGTGGCGATAGAAGCCGCCTGTCACACACGCCGTACGACACTCGACAACGACGGATCGCATAGTCCCTTATTCCACGGCGCGTTTTTAGTACAGATTGAAATAAGTACGAAAGAGATGGTCAGTGAAACAGAAATACACTGGCACAGTAACGCGTGGGTAGCTACTTCGTGCGGCTTTTTGACATTTCCTTATCTCCTTTTCTTTGTTTGGCGATGTCGCTTCACTCCTGTTTCAGATTTGAAAGTGTACGTTTGAATACCAGGAGCCACCAGGTCATTTTGTTTATTCGTATCAATAAAGCGTGTTCGTTAAAGAACTAAATATTAGGACAGTTTTTGATTTCTCGTCGGTTGTTGTTAGTATTCCAATCGTTTTAGCGCTAAATACATGTAAGTATAAGTCTTATGTTTAATCAAGATTTTTACACACATGGAAAGGTTAAATGAAGCTCAATCCCAATGCTGAGATTAACACTTCGGTAGTTATTTGGAAAAAGGCCCTAATCACCGATTGGATGTACTTCGAATATGTTAAACTAGGCTTTGTCCTGAGAATTTTGATATACTGACGTAAAAACATATGCGGGAGTTTTCCGAAGACCAGTTGTCAAAATGGCGATTTTGAATGCTGGTGAGGCTTCGGTTTAGGACCAAGGCGCTTCATGAGGGGCGGGGTGTTGAGGATTGATATAACCCTCTCTTTCAAAATTGTAACAGCCGTAGCGACAGCGTGTGGCTTCTGAAATGACAAATGAAACAGATCTAACTAGGCTGTCATTGAGTGAAGTTACGCCTTTTTAAAATCTGAGTTTTCGGCATATTGCCTTTTTCTTGGATTTGAAGCCCACGTTGTCGCCACGAGTCTGCCAAAAATAGTAAGTAAAATGAATTATAAAAACATTCTGACATTGACAGATGACATTGACGTTATTGGACGAACAAAGCAAGACGTCAATGAGGCGTTCACGAGCATTGAAGCAGAAGCGGCGAAATTGAGTCTAAGGGTAAATGGGGACAAGACCAAATATATGCTGTCATCCAAGAAAGACGCACAACACCGACGTCTTGGTCACCTTCGGCAGCTATATTTTTGAAGTAGTCAAGGACTTCGTCTACCTTGGTTCGGTAGTGACAAGCGCTGAGATAAAACGCAGAATAACTCTTGCCAATTGCTGCTTCTTCGGGCTCAAGAGGCAATTGAGTAGTAGAGCCCTCTCTCGAAAAACTAAGGTTTCCCTCTACAAAACCTTAATCATCCCGGTTGTCAAAAGCGGATGAAGAGGCTCTTGGACGTTTCGAGAGAAAAATTCTGCGTGCAATCTTTGGTCCCGTTTGTGTAAACGGAGAATGGAGGAGGAGATTCAACCAAGAACTGTACGGGCTGTACAGCGACATCGGCCTGGTTAGACGTCTTCGGATCCAATGTCTAGGATGGCTAGGCCATGTAGAGCGAATGGACATCAACGATCCGGCCCGAAGAGTCTTCGACTCCAACCCCAGAGGACGACCGCATTTATGGTGGCGCGCACAGGTGGAAGGGGACCTCAACCAATTGGGCGTGCGGCACTGGAAGCGGCTGGCCGAAGATCGGGCCGGCTGGAGAGGCTTGTTGGTTGAGGCCCTGGTTCACCCCGAACTGTAGCGCCATCAAAGTAAGTAAGTATTCTGACATATAGAGGACGCCGTTGCGCAGTGGTTAGTGTGTTGGACTCTGACGCACGATGAGCGAGTTCGGATCCCCATAACACTGACGCCATCGAATGTTTATTCCGCGGCGTTCCTTCTCGGCGGGGTACTGACAATATGGGTGATTGAGAGAAGCTTGGCTCTGGTCCTTCATGGGCTGTAACGCCATCAAAGAAGAAGAAGAATTCTGACATATATAGAGAATAAACAACACATCATATCACGTCACGCTAAAGGGAAGTGTATGTTCATTCTGCGAACCCCTTGGGCTTAGACAGTTCAGCCAGGAAGCACCTTGCACCGCCGCCGCACACAACGACGTTGCAGAAGATGGCCGCATTTAAGGTAGCACACACAGGTGAAAAGGTATCTCAACCAATTGGGCGTACGACACTGGAAGCAGTTCGTGCTAGTTGGAAAGGCTTGTTGGTAGAGGCCCAGGCTCACTCCAAACTCTAGCGCCACCTAAGTAAGTAAGTTCCTGTCGAAAAAAGTCATGAATATGTCACAAAAGCCATGAATATGTACTTTACATTAAAACAAATGTAAACTTGAAGTTGGAATTATGGATTTTCTCTCTTGGGACACCCCTTCTAGGAGTATAAGTAAGTGCACCGGGGTACTTCATTTATCGCTACAGTTTAAAATAAACGAACAAAGATTAAGCGCTTTAAGGAGATGGAGAGAAAAAGTAGTTGAACACTTTCAATTTCACAAGGATCAATATGAAGCGTTTTCGCGGCCAAATCGCGGAGTACACGTGGACGTATGCTTATATGCTTACACCGAACATTTTTGTTTATTGTGAGTCACTTTTAGTAACGCATTAGTTTGGTTTTTTTAAAACACTGATAAGAAAAACTTACAATTACTCTCGCCGCCGCCGCCGGATGTAAGCGACAACGGTAACAGAGGAACTATGAAAATCAGTTTCACCCACAGTTCCATGGTAGCAGCCGTATTCACTTCCCAAACACAACTGTGATCATCTGGGATAAGAACATCTCAGATAAACACAATGATATCTATTTTGAGCTAAGTTAAGCACGTTGCCCATTCTATTATAATTCTTCATAAATTGCCGGACCGACATTGCTTCGGGGTTTTTTTTCCTAAACTAATTGGTTAAGTGCCATACCAGAGCCACATACAACACATTTAGGCGACGAGGTCTTAAATTGAGTAATCATACAATCACAGCAGATATATGCAATCTTAATCGAGAAACAAGAGAAAAGGAGAAAACCGTCAGCAAAAGTTCTGCTAACACAGTTCCGTGCAAAAGACGTTCAACTCATCGGGCGCAACACTGAGCTCGATATCATGCTCGTAATTCTCAATTCACCAAGTCTCATCTGGAATCTGGACTCCAGATAAGGGTATAGCACTTGTATATAGTGAAATTCTTTATCTAACTGGCAATGTTAGAGGGAACGTTTCAATCCGCGAGACTGCGATACACTTAATTTGAATATTATACTCGTACTACATCATATCATATGTTTCTGAACAATAAACAACCTCAGAGTGGATTTAGTCATTTTTTAACCGTCGCAGCGATAACTTGTGAGCATTTATCCCGGTCGCGGTTCCAGTTTGAGTCTTTAGTGGAAACTGTTTTTGTTTTTTTTTTACTTTTTAGTTTCTTTACATCTTTCACTGTTGTATACTCGAAATGCGACTTGCGATAATATTGGCTTCCGGTTGCTTGATATTCGAGTTATTTTATCATGGCGCCCATGCAGCCTGGGAAGATTCGTCTGAGGAAACCGTACCTAAAGGTCAGGATTGGACAATTCATTTTATTTATTTTTGTTTCCTAATATTGCTTCGATATCTTGATACGAAAGATGCGAAAAACGGTGTGTTATGAACTAAGAGTTGTGAACTATTTACTGAGCATTTTGTGACGGTGTAAAACTGCTACTTTTCCCCCTATAGGCTCGTACCTTGTAAAAAAATATAGTAAATGCATACCACTATCTTAAATTTAGGAATAATGCAAATCCCATATCGTATCCCACATCCTTATCGCCAACTTGAACTTGGATATACCCTTCAGAGGCGCCTTTCAATGGTTATTCTCATTTTTTATCAAATGGCATTCCCATTCGTATGCTTGTGTTGTGTATATGTAAAACGTTCAAATATATAACGGAAAATGTGTGTATTTCAAAAATCGTAATCTTGACTTGCATATGGATACTTATATACAAATGGAAATGGCAATGCGTGGCGCCTAACAAGTTATCAGCTATAGTGAATGTGTTCAAATCTATTTACTTTAGATTTGAAATATTTTAGAAAAATATTTTTGCCTTGAGGATGCTAGTGACATTTTGGCAAGTCTACAGCACTATTTACTTACTTAGGTGGCGCTACAGTTCGGGGTGAACCTGGGCCTCAATAAACAAGCCTTTCCAGTTAGCACGATTTTCTGCTAGCTGTTTCCAGTGTCGCACGCCCAGTTGGTTGAGCCCCTTTCCACCTGCCTGTGTGCGCCACCTTAGATGCAGCTGTCCTCTGTAACGTCGTCTCCCGGGGTTGGAGTCGAAGACTGTTCGGGCCGGAGCTGTCCTGTCCATTCGCTCTACATGGCCTAGCCATCTTAGATGTATTAGACCGATGTCGGTGTACAGCCCGTACAGCTCTTGGTTGAATCATCTCCTCCATTCTCCGTAAACACAAATGGGACCGAAGATTGTACGCAGAATTTGCTCTCGAAACAACCAAGGTAGTTATAGCTGCCAATTATAAAGTTCTGCCAAGACATCGGTGTTGTGCGTCTTTCCTTGATGACGGCATACATTTGGTTTTACCCTCGTTTACCTACAGACCCACTTTAGCCGCTTCTACTTCAATGCTCGCTGCGTTCTCCCGATTACGTCAATGTCATTAGCGTATGTGAGTAATTTTGTAGACTTGATGTAGATCGTGCCTCTTGTATTGGCCAGTGAATCTCGCACGATGTTGAAAAAATTACATCACAATCGAAGATCTCGGTTAACTCCTTACCGAATTTATCGGAGTGGCGAGAATTCTCCATTGTCATCCTAAACAACCTGACGAGTTTCGCAGAGATGTCAAAACATAACACGGCTCTATATAGCTCGTCCCTATAGACACCGGGGCTTTAAAATTGGCGAAAAGGTGGTCTGTGTCGACCTGAAGTTCGTGGGTCTTCTCCAAGATCTTGCGCAGTGTAAATATTTGGTCGACCGTGGATTTTCCTGGCCTGAAGCCACATTGATAGGAACCTATCAAAAAATTGTCCACGAATGGTTTCAGACGGAGATTTCCATATAGTTGGCGTAGGGGGGGTCTCCTTTTTTATGGACCGGGCAAACGATGCTGAGATTCTATTCGTCGGGAATGCTTTCTTCCGACCTTAGAGATGAGCTGGTGCATGGTCCCAATCAACTCATCATCAGTTGCTTTAAAAAGCTTAGCAGGCAGGCTATCTGCGCTAGCAGCTTTATTAGACTTCAGTTTTGATATCGCTATCTTAACCTCGTCTAAGTCGGGTGGACGGAATGTTGTCCTCTGCCTGACAGCGGTTCAACTGCTAGGTGTCCGTGTTCAGTCCTGCAGGCTTCCGCTCTGGCTTAATGACTGTGATAACATCTCTCCATCTCCTCCATCGCACGCATCTCGTGCTCTTCCCTTCTATTCCCCTCATAGAGCTCACGAGCAGCTTTCGTTCGTCGATGTAACGTCGCCACGTATGCATTCTATTTTTGTGCATGTGCTTGTCAGCAATCGTCATCAAACCAGGGTTTCTCCTAGGTGCTGGCTGCATCCCTGAAGGTGCTCTGACATGGTCTCCATTGCTATTCTATCGTTTGTGTAGTTTGCATCGGCTCTTGAGAGAGCTCGAAGGAGACACGATCGGCGAAAGCTCTGGTAGTCTCTTGCCATTGCAGCTTCCCAACGTCAAATTTTGCTGGTCCTACTCGACTCCGCAATGCTCACGACATCCGCATACGTTTGTACCTTGGCTGCAACAAGATAATGATCCGGATCAACATTGGCTCCTCGGAAGGTTCGGATATCCAGGATGCTGGGGAACCCATATCAAGCTGATGTTCCCGATGTTCTTGGCCCAACCGAACTAACCGGCTTAACCTGTTTGTTGGCGCAGAAAGCTCGTCATTCGGCCTTCCCCGTCTGTAATTTGCAAAAGAAATCTCCAAATTGCGAATTTGGCTCTGGTATTAGTGATGTATTCAGCTTTCATCCAGCATTCAACGTACAATTTCCTGAAAATTTAATTCCAGCAACCGCATCCATTGTGCACTCGTTGGGTGGACAGCTTTTTCATTTCCACTTTCCACCTACTGCCTTTTTATCTTGCGTGTTTTAGACAAGTAATTTCCTAAGTCACCAAACCTGTAGGTTGTTTGATGACCAGCGTATACGAGGTGTGGCAACTAAGCTCCGGGAATTCGTAAACAAAAAAGCAAGCAAATTAAGCTTGTCGCAAAATTTTATTATCGGCCCTCATAATAGCTCCCCTCTAACTCTAACCATGATTCCAACGTTACCTACGTTACGTCACGTTTCGGAGCACCCTTGATAATCCTCCGAAGTTAACTCGTTCAGAACCATGGTTACAGCCTCTTTGACTGGAAGGTTTTAGGAATGAAATTCAAGAAGGTATTAGACCAGAGAGTACCACTTAGGACGCCGAACGAATTTGAATTCGAAGTCGACCGATTCATTGGAGTTATTCAGCACGCAGCGAGGAAAAATAATACTTCGGAAAAAAAGTGCCGAGCGATGTTTTCATAAATTATCCACCAGAAATGAAATAGCTGGTAAAAGAGAAACGAGAAGCCTGTAGACAATGGCAACAAGGTCGAGTGCCGCAACATGAAACATGTTTAAACGGACGATGTAACCTGTACTTGGAAAGCCTGCCCGCTGACAAGGAATCAAATTATGTACTCCCTTTGAAAAGCTATTAAGGGCATTAAAAAACCTAAACTGCAGGCACCACTAATAAGGAAAAATCAAAGTGAATGGGCGAAGGGCGATGAAGAAAAGGCTGAAGTTTTTGCTGAATATCCTGCTGAAACGTTCAAGTCATTCAGGGGACAACCGCTATCTGACAATAGCAATAATCTGGAAATGACCGGGAAATACAGATGGACGCAGCAACGACACCAGCGCTGAGATAAAACGCAAAATAACTCTTGCCAACCGCTGCTTCTTCGGGATCAAGAGGCAGTTGAGTAGTAGAGCCCTCTCTCGAAAAACTAAGGTATCCCTCTACAAAACCTTAATCATCCCGGTCCTCCTCTACGGCGCTGAGGCTTGGACGTTATCAAAAGTGGATGAAGAGGCTCTTGGGCGTTTCGAGAGAAAAATTCTGCGTGAAATCTTTGGTCCCGTTTGTGTAAACGGAGAGTGGAGGAGGAGATTCAACCAAGAATTGTACGGGCTGTACAGCGACATTGGCCTAGTTAGACGTCTTCGGATCAACGTCTAAGATGGCTAGGCCATGTAGAGCGAATGGACTTCAACGCTCCCGCCCGAAGAGTCTTCGACTCCAACCACGAGGGACGACGCAGCAGAGGACGACCGCATTTAAGGTGGCACGCATAGGTGGAAAGGGACCACAACCAACTGGCCGTGCGGCACTGGAAGCGGCTGGTCAAAGATCGGGCCGGCTGGAGAGGCTTGTTGGTTGAGTCCCTGGTTCACCCCGAACTGTAGCGCCATCAAAGTAAGTAAGTAATACCTTTGTACTCTGGCACCCACCAGAGTTTGACCTTGTTTCTTTTGGCGAGGTCTTGTAGGGGCATCATGGCAATCCTTGACGGTTTATGAGTTCGTGCTGTACGAACTCAGCGTTTTAAGCACTGCTCTTATGCCAGTCTCTAGGTTTAGATTGACACATGTTAGGAGGGCATGTAATTCTGCTTGGAAGATGCTAGGACTCATTCCCAGGGCCTTCGAGATCTTACGATTTGGTCTAAAGATGCCGACGCCAACGCCAGAAACCATCTTGGAGCTATCAGTGTACCAACTAAGGCCTTTGACATTAAGCAAGGGATCACTGGTTTCCCAAGCTGAGCGGTGTGGGATCGATTTCTCAAATCTCTTGTCAAAAGTGAGGTGCGTGGTAACGTGTCCGAGACCGTGGTCAATTAACTTAGTTGTAATACAAAAGGGGTGGTGTTCTAGTGTGTCATATCTTATACTACTATGAGCACGCGCAAAAGAAAAATTGTTATCGATATTGAAGTCAAAACACCTATGTAGGTGGATGCGTGTTTACAATGCTTATTACTCTATTAATACAGATTTTTAGGATTACTTACCAGCGTTGCAGGTACAAATGTAGGTACGGTCTCAAATTTCCCCACCGTTATGGTGTACGAGTGCAGTAAAAAGTAGATTCCAAGGAACAGAACTCCCAGAAGGTATGAGAATCCACCGCAAATCAAGCACCACACGACGTATTTCTTGACTCCCGAAGAATGTGGAACTGCAATGAAGTAGGAAAAAAAACCATAAAATATCCATACGATTAGTTGGAACATTTAGATAGAGGATTCAATCTAAGACATGGCCTGGTCATTGGCATCGTGGGGCTAATTGTTAAGAAATGCAAAATCCTATGCCTCTAATTAAAAATAAGAAAACGAGAATGAAGAAGAAAACCTTTCAGACGAAGAAGAGATTTCCTGAGACGGTTGGTTACGCTTAGGCGACAAGTAGTAGTTTTCCATTAATTGCACTGCAATTCGATGAAGTTCTCCATCTTTTTATACTTTTCCTTCTGCTCTTCACGGAAAAATATAGTGTAGGGGTACTCAGGACGTTTGTTCGTTCCCTTTGGTATGCCGGTTAGGTTCTATGAAGCTGTTAGGGAAAACGATTTAGCCTTGAAAACCAAATAAGGCACCAGGCTACAACTTAATTACAGGCGATGTCCTTTAAAATTTGCCGAGAAATGCTCTGCTTCAACTTTTATATCTTGCTAACACAGCGCTTAGGAAAGAACAAGTACCGAAAGTCGCCGAAGTTATTGTGGTTCTAAAGCTCGGAAGGCCATTGACATCACATTCATTGAATTGCAAAAAAAAAATGTGTCTGGAATGTCACCTTTTAAACGCACCTTCGTTTGACAGAATCGGATTAGTGCTACCCAATTTATGTGCACCAACATGATCTAAGCACAGACTCAATATCGAGGACGCCGTGGCGCAGTGGATAGTGTGTTGGACTCTGACGCACGATGAGCGAGCTCGGATCCCGATAACACCGACGCCATCGAATGTTTATTTCGCGGCGTTCCTCCTCGGCGGGCTACTGGCAAAACCCCCCGTAGTATACTTGCCGTAAAAAAGCTTCCCGACTCATGCCGTTCGGAATCGGCATTAAACTGTAGGTCCCTTTCACCTATTTGAAAAATATTTATTTATTTATTTACTAAGCTAACACTATAATTAAAATTATGAGCAAGCTTTATCCGCCATAGCAACGGAGGCCTTCGGCTTTATGGTTAACATGTTCGATTAGATAAGATTATACAAATTGGTGTTCTTGAGAAAGTCTATTATAATTTTGATATTTTTAGTATTTGGGTTAGATAGAAGGTTGTTTATGTTGATGTTGGAAAGGAGTTGGAGTCTGGGTATCTTGAAAGCGGGACATTCGGAGAGGATATGGTGGCCGTTGAATCGGGAGTGGTTGCAGTATGTGCAGGTGGAGGGTTTGTTCTTGTTTAAGTAGTATTCGTGGGTGAATTTGGTATGTTCAAGTCGTAGTCTGGTGATTTTTGTAAGGTCTGTTCTGGATGGGAATGTGTGTCCTTGTTCATAGGCAGAGTCTTTAATTGAGAGTTTATCTTTATTGGTAGTCCGGTACCATTGGGATGATTGCTCGAAGAGGAGCTGTTGTTGGGGGTGGTGGAGGGTTCTTATGTGTTTGTTTATGTCTTTTAGGTTGAAGTTGGTGGAGAAAAGGGATGGGGTTGTTAAGGTCTGTTTGGCGGTATTGTCGGCAAATTCGTTTCCAGGAATTTGTACATGGCTTGGTATCCATATAAGTTTGGTTCTGGGGAATTGCTGATAGAGTAGATTGCGGATTGAGGAGGGATAATAGGTTTGGTTATTGACGTTAGCGACGGCGTCAATCGATGATAGGGAGTCGGTGCAGATGGCGAATTTGAGGGTGGAGGTGTTAGTGTATTGTAGGGCTCTTAGGATGGCAATAATTTCTGCCGAGAAGGAAGATATGTAAGGGGGAAGGAGGAATGAGGAGATTGTTTCGGACTCAGTGGTAACGCTAGAGCTGACGTTGTCTCCTGCTTTGGAGCCATCTGTGAAGATGAAGTGGTGATCGGGAAGTTTGTTTTTGAATTCAAGGAAGAGGGAACGAAATACTGTCGGATTTGTTGTGAGAGCGGAGATCTGAGATGATGGTGGAGGGCGGAACGAGCCATGGGGGGGTGTAAGCGGGCGGGTAGAAGGAAAGGTTTGCAGGGGATACCGTGTTCGTTGCAGAGGATTTTTGCACGATGTATGCAGGACGGTATTTTTGTGCTTTTTGTTGTTCCGATCGAGTTGGATATATTGTAAAGGGGGGAGTCATTGCAAAGTAGAGTAGGTTGGAATAATTTTAAGGTGGACTGGTAGCGTAAATTTTTGATCGTTGGCATGTTCGATTCGAGTAGTAAATGGTTAATGGGAGTTGTGCGGTAGGCGTTGAGAGCCTTTCTGATGGCGGAGTTGTAGATGGTTTTGATTTTGCTCAAGTGTGTATTTGCCGAGTAGCCGTATAGGAAGAGGCCAGATCGGATCTTGCTGGTTATAATGGACTGGATGGTGGAGGTTAGGGAAAGGGGGTTGCAGTTGTATTTGTTGCAGGAGAGAATTTTAATTATGTTCAGTTTTTTTTCTAGGGATAGGCGTAAATGGTCGATGTGTGAATTCCATTTGTAGTTTTTTTTGGAAAACGATGCCTAAGATTTTTAATTTATCGACTTTTTCCAGGGTGATGTTGTTGGTGAGGATGTCGCATAAGCAGTTGTGTTTCCTGCTGATGTGTAGGTGTTTGCTCTTCTCGAGGGATAGTTTAGCCCCTGAATGTTCACACCAGGAGAGGATATCTTGAAAGATGAGGTTTAGGTTTATGTTGGGTAAAGATTTTTTCTTTAGTTTTTTAATTATTGTGAAGTCGTTTACGTATGCGCAGAATTTGATTTGTTTGTGGGCGGAGAGGGTTTCACAGAGGCTGTTGTATGCTATAAGGAAGAGAGGGACGGAGAGAGGTGAACCTTGGGGGATGCCGTTGAAGAGGGGGTATTGGGATGAGAGGGAGTTACCATTGCGGGTGGAGATTTTTCGGTTAGACATGAATTGGAGGATATATCTAATGATGTTGGGACCCAGCTTCCATGCTTAAAGTTGATTGATGATAGTGAGAACCGTGATTAGGTGTTGCCGTCTCGAAGGTAAGTCGGTGACTGATGTGAAAAATAAATCACAGACAACATGGGTGATTGAGAGAAGCTTGGCTCTGGTCCTTCATGGGCTGTAACGCCATCAAAGAAGAAGAAGAAGACTCAATATGTCCTTCTTTGAACTCGTTAAATCTGAGTGTAAATATCGATCACGAGTGGTCTCGTTAAATTACATTGATTTTTCTTTACTGTTCGCACTATTTTGTTATCAAAATTAAAAAGCGAATCACCTTGTGATATTGCACTTTTTCTACTCTTTTTTTTTTTTTTTTTTTTTAGAGACTCGCGCAGGTTCGAGAGTTTTTATATTCTCTTATGATGTGTTGACACACACAACCTGAACGGAGTGCAGTGGTTGGGGTCGTTGATGTTCGTTCACTACTCTCAGGGGTGGTTGTCCTAGACCTAGATAGGACGAGAGCCGACCAAATTCCGCGTTGGTTATAGTCCGTAGTAATTCGTTCAAGCACTTTGGTATTGCATACGCAGAGGATGAATTTCGGTTGACCATATACTGTGAGTGTTATGCCTGCAGCAGTACGTCTGGTCACTTTACATTCACAACTGCGTTGCATACTTTTTCTTGTCCGTATAGGAATTACTTTTTCTTGGCTATGAAGCGAATTTGACCCATAAATCTTCCGCTCGGCGGTCGATGATGTTAACCACTGCACCACGGCCACTCTACTAAAAACTGAAAACACGTCTTACAGATGAACCTGCCAAATGTACCCTAATGGGTAAAGGAGTGTGTCGTCTAATACATGACAGTATACAACGGTGATAGCAACTTCTCTCAATAACACCAGATACTTTCAGACACGGTTATTAATTGACTGATACTGACCTTAGAATCGACCAATTTTGAAGTTTTTTTTTTTTTTTTTTTGGTTGCGCCATAGGATGTGTAATATTCGAAAGATGCCTGCAACCCCGGGCTACTGACATGCACAATTCGCAAACCCGGATACTCGATGCACCTATGTACGTACTAAACCACACCCTGCACTCATCAACCACTCTCCCCGCGGTACTGCGCTAAGGTATTACTTCGCGAGGCTGGTAAGCAACGTATGCTATGTGCTCCAAACCGGCCGATTGAGCTCTTCTTATTCTTTTCAGTCTTAGTAGCTGGTTTTGCACGCCCGAGTTTATCCCCAGGATCAGCAGGTCCATTCTTGCCTCTGCCAAGCGTCTGCAGTGGAATACGGCGTGTCTTCTCTGCGTCTTCTTCTTCCTCTGGACATTAGGGGTAGAACAGCGAGCTTATTTGCCCAAATCTGTGGAGATATTTTCGATAGCCGCCGTGACCTGGCAGGGATTGCCTAAGGTGTTCATTTGTTAATTTTTCCCCAAACCTCGATCGTAGGGATCAGCTTGTAGGTCCATCGACCTTTCGTCGTGTTGTCCAACCTGGCTTGTCCAAAATTAAGTTGGTGGTCGAGCATTACCCCCAAGTATTTGAAAGCCTCTTTAGATTTGATTGGCTGGCTCCCAACCCGGAACCTTGCGTATTCCACGGTCTTTCGGCCGGCTATTAAGACAACCTCCGTCTTATGGTCGATCCTGACTTCACCTTTGAAGTTAGTCGCTCAAATATTGTCCCTGACAAAGCTTAAGCGTCTCGAGTGGTAAGAGGAGCAGAATTATGGGGTTGGGCAGCTCTGTCATCAGGAAGGCCGAACTTACAGTCAAAGCTATAGTCATGATACTTGGCACAAATTCTCTTATCACGTTTGTCAAATCGTAAGTAAGACCACTCGACAGGCCTGGGTTGAGGTGAGCATTTCGGTAAGACTGAAGGTCTATTGTCGCAAATTGATGATCGTGATGACATATGTCCTAATGCGCTGGCTTGTCGTTATGTTTCGGAGAGTGTTCGAGTGTCCTATTAACCCTGGCGGCTTGAAATAGATGTCAAGACTGATTATCGACTTACATATATAATAGATTCCATTACATACATTACCTCTGTAGACATGTTTTTTTCTTCAACTAGTATTTCTTTGGACCTTTACAAATTGTATTCTTTCTGCGCAGGTACAAAACAAAACAACTCGTACACTGACAACCTAAAGCGGGACCTTTTCGTCAACTATAATAAATTTGCTCGGTCGTTGAAGGCCGGAAAAGAGTCGCGTATAAAGTTTGGCATCTCGGTACGGCATGTGGACATCGACGAGTTGAAAGGAAAGATCACTGTTTACGCTTGGACCTCGTTTGTAAGTTCACCTTCACTCTTGCTTTTGGGACTTCTCTTAAGGACATGTTTTGACTTTTTCTCTTTGTAGAATTGGGTGGACGATCGCTTCCAATGGAATCCGAACGAATACGGCAATGTTGATAGACTACACGTGAAAATCGACGAGATTTGGCACCCCGATGTAGCCCTATTTAATAGCGCAACAGATCGTGATGACCACTTTGGTGAGTCACAACCGATTGTCTATGATTCTGGGGAAATCCTTTGGGTACCACCGGCTGTCTTTACTGCCTTCTGCAGTCTTGATCTTCAATTTTGGCCCTTCGACACGCAAGAGTGTCATTTAAAAATCGGCTCATGGACGGAGGAATCGTCTCTACTAGATATAAATCTGGAACGCAATCCGGTAGATGGCGCTGACATTGACTTGATGGTCGAGAATAGCGAGTGGGAGATCGAAAACGTCGTGATGGTCATGGGCAATGATGCTTTCTATAAGTTCATTCGAGTTGATTTCAAACTGAAACGTCGTGCTGCTCTGTATAAGGCTTTGATTTTTACGCCTGCCTCGTGTATCGTGTTGATGGTACTCTCCAGCTTCTGGTTGCCTCCGCAAATGGGCGAAAAGCTACTCCTAAATGGTATTGTTATTATTGTGATATCAGCCTTTCTGATGTATTTTGCGCAACTGCTTCCTGTATTGGCACAGAATACCCCTTTGGTTGGTAAGACCTCCTCCACGATAAAACGCACAGAAATAGCATCTAACCTAGTCTTTCTTCTGCTTCCAGTGCTGTTCTATAGTAGCAGCTTATTACTTGTAAGTATTTCAACAGTTATATCGGTACTTGTACTCTATCTGTCCAGTGCGAAACACCGTCGACGTGTGCCGTCCTTTTTACGAAACATTCTAAACGGACCTCTTAGCTACCTCCTATGCCTATCACACCTAAGTTCGGACACAGACTTGCAGGGTCCCGTGCAAAAGGAGCTCACGGAACAGGGCACTGATGCGATATCAAATTATGACGATCAACAGAGTATATTTGCGTCCACAACCAGGTCGATTCAGTTCGATTGGATTATCTTGGCAACGGCTATAGATCGTATATTCTTCCTGATCTACTGTGTAGCCTTCATAGTCATGGCTATTGTGTATTCGGTGTAAAAATAAAATTTTGGAGGTTTGCGTATAAAAGTCAAAGTTCTAGAACGCCTTATGCCCCCGCTTGTTAAGATGCTTACGTGTAAAATAAAACCGAATTGCCCTTACTTTTTATTATAACTTTCTGTTTATCCTGGTTGAATCGCCAATATTACGGATCACCTCCGTCCGTAGGTTGTACGACCATCTGATGTTGTTCTTGATAGCAATGATGTAATGTTGGTGTCATTTGTAACGCTGCTAGACGGTATGGCGTTGATCTACGCCATGGTTTTGTGGATCAAAGCAATGTTTTCAATCTCATGTTTCAAACAATGTGTCAAATCTGGTGTAAGCATGGTGCATGGTGGTCGACTCTTTGCTTGACGCTCTCAATGCCTCTGGAATCTATACTCAAGCCTCTGCGGATGATGTTGCTTAATGTAATCGAAGACTGGTGCACGAGAAATGAGCTGTTGATTAATCCTATTAAGACTGACGTCGTTTTCTTCACGAATAGGAAGAAAAATACAGCCGGTGCTCAAAGACATTCCCATCCCGATACCTAAGTACTCTGGGAGCAAGCTTCTTTGGTCAAGCCATATAAAAACCACCAAAGCGCTTTCAGCGTTTTGGCAATGCAAAGGTGCTTTTGGCAAAACATGGGGCTTATCACCAATAAAGGTGCTCTGAATCTGCATGGCAATGATAAGACCTATGATTTCATTGATAGGTTCCTATTGCTCGGCGGGAAGGAGGCGCTCGAAGTGAATGCTCTCGTGAGGTGTATAGCAAAACGTGGCCAACGTGCCCTACTATAATCGTAGGGGTACGTTTGGGCATACTCCGACTTTTCTGCAAATTCGTCCGGTATTTGGATCACGGCACTAAGTCCGCAGTGGTCACTATCATATCATTCGTATCGTATCTTCTAGTTTCAGTCGGGAGTCAAGCAATATTAGATTCAGACAAGCGCTCCTTCTGGGAAACGACGGACTGTCCGTTGCAAGTAACTTGAGTTTATACCCACTGTTCTGCGGGGCCCACATTATTGCTTTAATCACTATGTTTGGCATTTAGATTTCCGGCCAAAACATAAAAGTTTTCTGCCGAGTCTAAGTGCAGAAATCGAAAGAATATTTCAAGCTCTGTAATGAAGATATTGGACTGAGGCTGGGGGATACACACAATACATGCCTCTAGCGCCCTTTACGAATGAAGATAGCGACACCTCCGCCTTGTGCAGCATTGAGACTGTCTCTTCTTATTATATCATAAGAATTGTGCCAAATTTCGTGCTTCTGGTTTAGCTTAGTTTAGCTAGCCAGGAACACATCAGGGCTTTCTTCCTGCAACAGGTTAAAAAGAACGACGTGTCGCTCGATCATAATCAGTTAATTCATTTTCACTGCCAGGATCTTTAAGAAACTCCCTACCGGCATACCCATTACGACTGTAGAGGCGCTAAGTTCATCAGAAACGAGTAGATCCAGTCCACTCGACTCGCCTTCTCCGAGATCTGTTGCCGGGGCTGGACGATCTGCCCTTGAATGGCGAGCAAAATCGGTGGAAAAAACTCCAAAGAACGGTTTGTCTCAGCTGTACGGTGGCTTTTTCCAGCACGCAAAATATCCTACGAACCCTGTCTCATGCCTATGCCCAAACTTCCATGGCGTCAGGACTGGCCCTGGCCAGATACTGAGCCTGGAAAGGACTGTCATCGCATTTTTACAGTTGGCTGCAGGTCTCGCCGGCGCTGGATTTTCTTTGAGCGCAAAAACGTCCGACTGATCTTTTCGTTAGGAAAATATGCTAAGCGTTTCTGCGTGCCTGGCATCAGTGAAACGCTTACCTAAGCTGTATGTTACGAGGAGGATGACCCGGCAGAGCATTTTCTCTGCGATTGCCCCGCCTTTGCTCGCGCACGGTGGCGCACCCTAGGGGCCGATGTGGTGTGTGCTAAATCTTTTAGCTCTATATCCCCCTTGAAAAAAAGGGGAAAATACAGTAACATAAGGTGTCTGTATGGCAGTACAATGGACCATTATTTATATTTGAGTGGTCCAACAGATAACAGAAGCCCACAACAGAAAAAAAAAACTGAACACGTGGTTGGACCTATAGTCTGTCAAATTGTAGAGATTTTTTGTTGACAGTGAGGGCTTTCTCAGATATTGTCTTTGAAATCTTCGAAGTACCAACTTAGCCCCTTGGCTTCAATTATTTTTGCATGAAAGTGATGTAATAAATTTGGTCGATAGTGTAGTATGTACATAGCTTTCAAGCTTGATGTAGTAGCAGCCTTAGTGTCAATTTCAATCCAACGTCATTGAAATGTCAAATTCAGCTGATCATTTCATTTGCACCTACCGGACTACGAAGAGCCCGCAGGTTTACCACCAATATTTCTCTAGCAACATGGAAGTCCAAAACGGAGTGCCTATTTCTGTGGGTGAACAGAAGCCAGATCCAAAAAACCCTCATGGTCTAGGTGAGTCCCTACGGTCATAGGCGAAGCGACGTGAATAACTTCTGTCTCTGTAAGAACCTTTTAGGCGATCCCAACGATCGCAAATTGCGGAAAGTCGAATTGGAAGTACTGATTCCGAAAATCATGAGGGACGAGGCGAAAACAAAGCACTGTCTTAAAGAGGTCCAGTCTTTCGAAAGTTGCTGCAAGGACAACAATATCCTGATGGTTATCAACTGCCGCAAAGAGAATAGTGCCCTGAAGACCTGCCTGACCAGATGGTACACGGACGAAAAGTTTAAGGAGGAATGCAAGGAACTCTACCTGAAAGAGCGCTCTGATTACCGTGCTACAGGCATACCAAGAAAACACAGGACGGCCAGGATGTAAGTCTATTTCGTTTGTACAAATGAGCTGTAATTAAATCGTTTAATTATGTTTTCCGAAACCGTGTACTCTCGGATACTGTCAGGGGAGTGTATTTCAGTTGTTTCCTTGGGCGGGCTGATTTCCAGAAAAAGAACGTCTTTGTCTGATGTCTCTGCGACGCGGTGTATTCCTTTGATGTCTTTCATGGGTCTGGTCTCTCCTCTGTTGATCAATACTATAAAGCTGGCGTGGTGGTGCCGAGGACCCTTTTTGTAGAGCACTAGAAAGACACCAGTGAGACGTGGGTAAACATAGATTTTAAATGGCGACTTACGAAAATCTCCGCCGAATTTGATTCCGCTTTTTACTACCCAATTCTTGGATCGAAGGTACAAGTAGCCCACCATGCAGTCAATGAAGTACGGTTTGATTTCACTAAATCTCTTGACTAGTTCCTCAAAACTTAATAAGGTTCCATCGACCGACGTAATCTTGAGTATTTTTAGGTAATGCGCGAGGAAAAGTGCCTCTTCTAAGCCCAACACCAGAGTTTCATTGCTTATGTTTTCCGATGTGTTTGCGGGTGATTTTAAGAACTCTGGGCAACTGCGAGATTTCGATCCCTTACCAAAGCATCCCGACTCGTAAAGGCTACGGATCTGCTCGGGATTTGCGACTTCCACTGAAAACCCATTGAAAATCGCAGTGATTTCTTCGCCTTCCGGGCAATGTGGCAGAGGATCTGTTAATATTCTGTTGGGTGCTCCTCGTTTGCGCTTTAGATTAGGTAAAAAGAGCATATTAGTGAAAGTATTTTTGCCGACAGCTGATGCAAAATTCGAAATATTTTCGTTCAAATGTCAAAACGAATCATCTGCTTAAAGCCTGCCACTGATAGCGTTCAGTCGTAAAATATCTTTCCTAAAGTTTTAACAATAAAATACAACGTAGGGCACTAGTTGACACTTTGTGGACTTGATAAGATTAATGTCAGTGGGGCTATGGCGTAGCAAAGCGCAACCGGAGACAACGACAAGTCTCGGATAAAACGTACCCGATTAGTGTTGACAATTCTTAAAAGAAACGAAAAAGGGACAAAGATCTTCGGCTCTGTACGTGTAATGTTAGGTCCCTAAACAGATCACGTGCAGCCGAACAGCCTGCGGACCCCCTAGATCGCTATAAAGCGTCCTTAACCGACATCTAGGATACGCGATGGAATGAACAACTACTACGGCGACTGCTATAGAGAGAGAGGACAACAATTGTTGGGATGCGGACTTGTTGTTCGAGGTGGATTGAGGCAAAAAGTCCTAAGCCGTTGGCATGTGAGAGAACGCCTCATAACGATCCGTATCAAGACAAAATTTTCTAAAATCAACCTGATATGCGTCCACGCCCCTACGGAATACAAGGATGACTCCACCAAAGACGAGTTCTAACATCTCCTAGACAGAACGTATGCCTAATGTCAAAGCGTTGACATCAAAATTGTACTAAGAAACTTCAATCCTAACCTGGGTAAGGAAAGCGTATTTGAGCGAGTCATAGGCAAACACAGCCTCCACGACATCAAATCCGATAACGGACACAGGCTGATTGATCTTGCTACGGGGCGAACTTTTCTTCTAGCCAGCCCCAGCACGTGCTTCCCGCACCTCGATATACACAAAGGTAACCGGCGGTCGTCAGATTAATCAATCGATAACCAGATGAGGACGCCGTGGCGCAGTAACACCATTGCCATCGAATATTTATTTCGCGGCGTCCCTCCTCGGCGGGGTACTTGCAAAACCCCCGTAGTATACTTGCTATAAAAAAGCTTCTCGAGCCACGCCTTTCGGAATCGGCATTAAGCCGTAGGTCCGTTTCACCTGTGTGAAAAATAGATCACATACAACATGGGTGATTTAGAGAAGTTTGGCTCTGGTCATTCATGGGCTGTAACACCACTCTTTTTCTTATTTTTCGTAGCGCTACAGACAGGTGTGGTCTTGGGCCTCAACCAACAAGCGACTCCAGCCAGCACGATCACTTGCCAGCCGCTTCCAGTCACGCACACGAAGTTGATTGAGGCCCTTCTCCACTTGTGTGCGCCATTTGAGTCGAGGGCGTCCTCTGTTGTCCTAATGATTCGGATTCGAAGATTCTTCGGAGCGGAGCTATGTTGTCCCTACACTCTACATGACCTAGCCATCTCAAGCGGCGCTTAAGAAGGCACATGCCGCCATACAGCCCCTACAGTTCCTGGTTGAATCTTCTCCTCCAAATGCCATTAACGCAAACAGGACCAAAGTTCGCATGTAGAATTTTTCTCTCGAAAAGACTAAGAGCTTCCTCATCCTCTTTAAATAGCGTCCATGCCTCTGCATCATAAAGCAGGACTGGTATAATCAGAGTATTATATAAAGCCTCATTGGTTTTTTGAGAGACGGTTCTGTTACTTAATTGCCTTTTGGGTTTAACAAAACAGCGATAGACAAGAGCTATTCTGCGTTTAATCTCGGAAGTGATGTAATTCGTATTAGTTACTGCGAACCCGAGGTAGACGAAGTCCTTGACTACCTCAAAGTTCTTGCTACCCATTGTGACGCTCTATTCGAGATGTCGGTGTTGTGCGTTCTTCCTTGATAACAGCATATACGTACTTCGTTTTGCCCTCATCTACCGCCCAATTTGGCCGTCTCCGCTTCAGTGCCAGCAAATGCCTTATTGAAGGCCCGCTGCGTTCGACCAATCACGTCAATATCACCCGCGTAAGCTAGCAGTTGAATGGACTTTTGGAAGATTGTGCCCCTAGTGCTGACTTGTGAGTTTCGCACGATCTTCTCAAGAGTGTTGTTAAAAAAGTCACATGATAGCGCGTCGCATTGCCCAAAACCTTTTTTGACATTGGACTTCTCGGTAAGCTCGTTAACGACTTTAATGGAGCAGCGAGAGTTTTCCAACGTTATCCTAAACAATCCGACGAATTTGGTCGGGATGCCAAAACTAGACACGGCTCTGGACACCTCGTCTCTATGCACACTACTATATGCGGTCTTGACGAACGGTTTTAGGCGTTCACACAAAACAGCAGAGAGGATTTTGTATGCGATGTTAAGGAGACTGATCGCTCTGTAATTGACGCAGTTAAAAGGGTCTCCCTTCTTGTGGATAGGCTAAACGATACTGAGATTCCACTCGTCGGGCATGCTTTCGTCCGACCATATTTTACAGATGAGCTAGAACATGAGCCCTGCCAGATCATCCCCAGCTGCTTTAAATAGTTCCGTGGACAGACCGTCCGCTCCAGCAGCTTTGTTTGACTTCAGTCTTGATATTGTTATCTTGACCTCGTCAAAGTCGGCGGGACGGAATTCTCGTCTATCGTCGTTCAAGTTGAGTGGAACATTTTGCCTGACAGCGGTATTTGAGTCTTCCTCGCTGTTTAACAGTCTGCGGAAGTGATTCTTCTAAATCCTCAGTATCGACTGCGACACTACTACCATTTGTCTATTTTTGTTCCGGGAGGTTTCGGTCCGAAATTTCTAGTAAGCTTCCGGACCTTATTCCTGCTGTAAGACCTCTCCATCTTTTTCTTCTTTTTCTTTTTGAGAAGCAGGTTCTCTTCTCTCCTTTTCTATTCATGGACCTCACGAACAGCTGCCGTCTTTCGATGCAGCATTGCCTTGTAGGCGTCTTGCTTAGCTGCGTGGGCCTGCCTGCCTCGTTATCAAGCTACCGGTTTTTCCTGGGCGGTTGTGTCGTAAAACCCAGCACATCTTCTTCTACCGTCAGTGCAGGTTGCATCGAACTTCCAGAAAGTTTTTGGGAGACTCGGTCGGCAGAGATCCTAGTGGTCGAATGCGATTGTAGTTTTTCGACCTTAAACATTGGTGTCCCTTCTCGCCTTCGTTGTATTTTTGATATCCGTGCTCTTACCTTGGCTACAACAAGGAAATGGTCCGAGGCGATGTTGGCTCCTGGAATACTGGAAAAGTGTCTGACGTCGATCGCCAGGTCTCTTTATGAATGTTGAGGCGTGCGAATCGCGTACTCACTACAGAAAGGTTCCGCCCTGAGGTGAAATCCACCAGACTGAATCCTTTCCCGGATGTATGCCGTGTAGGCTGTGTTTTCCGATGGTTCTGGAAAAGACTTCTTCCTTTTCCAACTGTGTATTGAAGTCTCCTAGAATCGTATGTCGTAGATCACAGAAGTCATCTTTGCTGTTATATTATACGTCCTCTATTGCGGCGTGTATGAAAGTCAGGCTAATAATGCCGAATTTGGCCTTGATGCGGATTGTTATGAGGCGCTCGCTTATATACTTTAAGCTTAAGACTTTTTGCCTTAGTCGGGCTCGAACAACAAATGCCTCCCCCCTCTCCAGCAATCCCCGTAATAGGGGTCGCAGTTTTTCATCCTCTTTTTGCCGGGCCCATCCCACCGCACTTCCTGGATTGCGGTAATGTCTTCTTTTGTAGCAGTCAAGGGCCTCTGCGAGTTCATCGTTGTCGTCAATAGTAAATCCGTTCTTGTCGGAGGCTTCTAGTTGCTACTGAACCGTATTTTTTGTACGTGCTGAGGGAGTTAGTCCCACGCACAACCACCAACTGGGAGGCCGGGCCCCTTTTTTACCCTCGGGCGGAGGGTCCGGGTGTATCCGGTGTCGGCAACCTCACAGAGATTGTGAGCGCCGCCGTTGGTTCAACTATGTAGGGTTCATCCGCCGTCGTCTCTCCAAAAGGGGTGTTGTCTAGGTGGCTCACGCTAACCGGAGCTATTTACGCTGCCATTTGACCGAAGGATTGAATAGCTCGTCCGTTGCCGTTCTGAAGAAGAGATAAGCCCTGGTGCCGACTTGCCTTTACACTTCCTCCTCTCTCGTGAGCAGCCCCAATGACTTCCCATGGGGTTCGACCACATCTTCGGTCGAAGGTACTAGGCCTCTAGTTTCACCACGTGGAGGTGAGAGTAGGAGTTCGTTGACAAAGGCTAGGTGCAAACGCTTGTGTCCGTATGAGTCGCTTGTCAACGCTTAAGGAACTCACTAGAACATTCTATTCGTTGACCCATGATCGCTAACATATGGTTCGTATGGCCAACTTGTAGGTTCTTGTACTGGCTATAAGAGGAACTAATTGGTAAAAACCTTAATTTCCTCTCTGAAATCTATTTTTTTTTTCGTTGGCGGCTTGCTATGAAGCTGTCTCCCTTCAAAAATTTGTCCAATTTCAAGCTGTAGCATCGCTTCCTCTATATTTTATTAAATATCTAAGCTTATCCAAGAGATGTTACTGAAACATTGCAACCTACCGCGAAAATACTTACATATCTCATCGTTTCTAAACCGTTTCCACCGCAATGTGCCTCCGAGGATGAAGCACTTAATCAATTGTCTTAAAATCAAAAAACACCCAACCTAAGCAAACACAATGCCACCACTGAACGCATTGCACGATTTTTTTCGTGAAATCATCTGACACAGATGTTCGAATCACAAGTTCGAAAAGTCATTGGCGAAAATTTTCCTCACTCGAAAAAGTCACAAGACCTGTCAGCTGAATTGGATCGTCGTAGAAGAAAGAAAAAATAATTTTTTCCACACGAATTTTCATTGTTCTGATTCGTTTTTCTTCTTTTCCCGTGCATAAATCGATCTTAAATCGGTACACTTTTTCGTCTCCAACAAAAATTAGAGCCCATAAGCGAGAAAAATGACGGACGTCAAGGGATTAATCAATTTGCCCGAAGAGAATATTGGTAAGAAATGAAAATTTCAATAATTCAAGTAAAATGTAAGGAAAAAACACATTTCGTATTGCGTAGATATGATTGCAGCGACTAGTGTCCTGCAGCAGCAGGCAAGTGATATTCGTCAGAAGACAATCAACTGGCCGTCGTATATGCAATCACAGATGATCTCGACGGAGGACTATCAATGCATCAGTAGTTTGGACTCGTCGAAAGCTATCTATTTGCAACAGAATCCCAATCAAGCTGTAAAGACATTCCTCAATCTATTGTCGCATGTGTCGAAGGATACGACCATTCAGTATATTCTGGTGATGATTGATGATATTCTGCAAGAGGATCGTTCCCGTGTCGATTATTTCCACGATTATGCTTCGAAGAAGAAGGAGTGCGTGTGGGGACCATTCTTGAATTTGCTCAATCGTCAGGATGGCTTTATTGTTAACATGTCGTCGAGGATTCTTGCCAAATTGGCATGCTGGGGCAAGGAACTGATGCCAAAATCTGATTTGAACTTCTATTTGCAATTTTTAAAGGATCAACTGACTGTGAACGTGAGTACGGTTGAGCTATCCTCAAAGGGCTTTGGGTCATAATCTATTGTAAATCGTAAATGGTTAATTGTACATTTATACTGTAGCTGGATTCTCTTCTTATCTATGTTCGTTCATCTGCATGCGACTAATGATACTTGGTAGCGCACTATTAACTATACTTTCCTATTGCTCGTTCTTTTGTCCTTTCTTTTCCCCTCCGAGATTTGATCCATGATGATGTTATGTCACATGACCGAAACATGTTTTCTTCTGTGGTATTTTCATGGTAGTTTTTGATTTTTGGCATGTTTCTTACCAATTGTGAATGGAAAACTTGACATAAAAGCCATTTAGTCATAGAAAACAAAAGAAAATTCAATGAATTCGGAGTGTTTACAAAGAAATTGGATACGTTTTCAGGTTTCCAACGTCCACAAGTGGTGTAACATGCATTTGTTATACTGAAAACTCCATAAGTAGTGGATAGAAATCGAATTTCAAATAAACATTGCGCACGTGATTGTGTTGTATCATCTTCTAATACTACTCCTCCTCCTCCTATCCTTTCCAATCTCTCTTTCTCTATATCATTTGTAAATACATTTTGCAACTCATAAGAAATCAGAAATCATACAAAACAGACTA
Source organism: Eumerus sabulonum (assembly GCA_951905685.1). Taxonomy (NCBI): domain Eukaryota; kingdom Metazoa; phylum Arthropoda; class Insecta; order Diptera; family Syrphidae; genus Eumerus; species Eumerus sabulonum. The sequence continues at coordinate 104,141,643 of OX645063.1, forward strand.
CGAAAACACAGAACAGAAACAGAAAAAAGAGTATTCATCAGCCATCGTTTGTTCCACCTTCACAACGAAGCATTGTGTGTGCGCTTTTATATGTTGTTTCTAGCTCGTAAGGATCTTGTGCATCCTGACGAATGTTCTACTAAATACTTATTATATGTACGTGCCTTATACGCAAGTGTAAATAACAAACAAAAAAAAAGAGAAATATCTAATCGAACGTTCAAAAAACACTATCAAAAACGCAAAAAAAATTGCAAATTGTCGCCAGGCTGAATCCTACATTAAGGAAATGGCACAGTTGGCCAAACGTGTTCAGACCGTTGTCACGCATCAAGGCCACCAACATGGCCATCATCAGCATCATCATAAAGAGCATCACGGTGGTAATCATCACTACAGTCCGTTGAGCAGCAGCCATCATACCGCCGACCAACACCAGTCACACGAGTCATATCGCGAAGTATCGGCCGAATGGTCCGTCCCCGGTGCCACCGCTACTGCAGTCGGAGAGAATTCAAATGTTCCGGCCACTATTCCGGTAGAGTGTCAGTGTGGTTTTAGTTAGTTTTACTCAAAGACAATTCGAAACAAAACAAAAAAAAAAAAAATGTTTCCTTGTAACAAAATGATTCAAAATCCTTTTGTCCTCTCTCACTCTCTCTCTCTCTCTATCCCTCTACTTATACAATACGAACGATATGTTTAACGGTAATTTTTGATAGAATGTACATATATGTTCGCGTTCCTAAAGGTATACATGTCGCCAGCGCCCAGATATCCTTGTCCGAAGGCTGCTTGAACATACACTACACACATTCTTGTGCTGTTTGTCCACCGAAAAAACTGAGAAAAAAACTTGTGTCCTGTGTAAACTAACTCACTAACAGTCATCACAGTACAATACGAGTCACACAAACACTTTGATTTAAATATTTATTTGAAAACAAACAGCAAATTAAGAAAATCTGAGTTCCAATTACAATTACACGGAGGTGGCGGTAACGTAGAAGATTTTTTTTTTTAATTTTCTAATCTCACTTCCTTTTATGCTCGTTGTTGTATCAAAATTGAGCGAAACAAGCAAGCAAATGATGCTATATACATACATGTATCTATAAATACCTCAAGAACAACAGAATTTAAATTAAAATTGTTGCTATCGGTGTCGTTAATATGATTTAATGTACTAACCTCTCACTAACTAGATGAATTGTCATCAACTCCGCTCGTATGAATGATTGAATAATTTCAAATTTCCTTTTCCTGATTTGTAAACAGAACAATGAGTATATCCAGTCGGTTGGACGTTGCTTGCAAATGATGTTGCGTATCGATGAATATCGTTTTGCCTTTGTCTCGGTCGATGGCATAAGCACTTTGATTAGTATCCTATCGTCTCGTGTAAATTTCCAGGTAAGAAAGAGGAAAGGTTTTTGTATACAAGATCAGATCTATTCGTTATTTGGTGTATTAGGTGCAATATCAACTTGTGTTCTGCTTGTGGGTGCTGACTTTCAATCCCCTGCTAGCCGGGAAGATGAACAAGTTTAGCGTTATCCCCATCTTAGCCGATATCCTTAACGATTGTGCCAAGGAAAAGGTAAAATGAACATTTTGTAAAACACATTTATGTTTCATTGTTTACGCTTTAGGTTACTCGCATCATTTTGGCAGTGTTCCGTAATTTGATTGAAAAACCCGAGGAGCCCCAAGTCGCTAAGGAGCACTGCATCGCAATGGTTCAGTGCAAGGTTCTGAAGCAGTTGTCCATTTTGGAACAACGTCGCTTTGACGATGAGGATATTACTGCTGATGTTGAATTCCTCACCGAAAAGCTACAGAATTCTGTACAGGACTTGAGCTCGTTCGATGAGTATGCCACCGAGTTGAAGAGTGCCCGTTTGGAATGGTCTCCAGTGCATAAATCGGCAAAATTCTGGCGTGAAAATGCTCAACGCCTCAACGAGAAGAACTACGAATTGTTAAGAATCCTTGTACATCTACTGGAGACATCCAGGGATCCTGTGATTCTCTCGGTTGCCTGCTTTGATATTGGCGAATATGTACGTCACTATCCGCGAGGAAAGCAGTAAGTCATCGCACAGACTTATTCGGACATTTTGATCTATCCTCTACTCCATTTTAGTGTCCTTGAGCAACTGGGCGGTAAACAGATCGTAATGCAACTCCTCGGTCACGACGATCCCAATGTACGTTACGAAGCTCTTTTGGCTGTCCAGAAACTAATGGTCCACAACTGGTATGTTCCAATCTCATGTCCATCATCCTTAATCCCAAAATTCAAATTTCCTTAATCAGAATATCAAGCCTCCATCCTCTCCTCTCCCCCCTCTTTGCTATCAAGAATCGAATTTGAAGAAAATAAAATTAACATTTTTCAAAACAGGGAATACCTCGGCAAACAGCTCGAAAAGGACAACGAAAAGACCCAACCACAAGGCAGTGCTGCTATCAGCGGAAAAGCCTAAGCCTGCCCCTTACATATACACTATACACATACACACACAGAGTTTTCCAACTACATACTTACTACTATCAGCCCTATTGTGTCCCAATCAAAAAACAAAAAAAAAATGTCTACCATTCCAATTCGATTACCCAAATACTAGAAAGCAGCGCTTCGAAAGGCACATAGTTTGTAGAGAAAACACTTTCTTGTTGTTACTTTTGTTATGTTCTTTTCTTAAATGCATTAGCCCTCTGTTCTCTGTGTACATAAGAGTAAAGAAAGTATTGTTTTGTTGTAGAGATCGATAGTATTGCAGCAGGATTTTCGAGACATTGTCCTCGCTGTTATGCGTTGTTGTACATTTTAATTGAAACTAAATACATTTACTATAAATATACTATGAAAGGACGTGGTGTTTGGTTTTTTAATTATAAGCTCAGCGCGCCTGGGCTGTTGGTCTCTTCGTTCTAAGAAACGAGGTGCGCATAAAGGGAACAGCCAGGTTATCATTTGGTAACGATAATCAGACTCAGAATAATCGCCTGAACCACAACTTGGAGAATAGAGCCCTGCTTCACCACTTCTACCTACGAAATGATATTGAACATTGGCGATCCGAGAGCCATGGTTTCACCAGGTTCAATGGCGACAAACAACGCTATCGCGAATGAAGGTGCTAATACGCTGTTCACTTCGACGAAGAATCCCAAGTTGATTTTTGACTCATTGAAAAAGAAGAAATCAGCGGGTATGGACGGAATGTCCAATGTTGCCCTTAGGCACCTTCCACCAGAGGTTATAGAGGGGTACACCATCATGCTTTACAATGCGTTGAATAATGCATGTTATCCGGGGGTGGTGCAACCAATCCCTTAGAGGGGTAAGGACACCTCTAATCCGGCAAATCTCCGGTCGATAAGTCTTCTTCCGAGTATCAGCAAGCCCTGTCTAAATGGGCTAATGACGAAAACATCATTCCGGGCCATACATGCCACGTCGAAACTAGTCTTGGACTTCCAATGGAACAAATCCAAGAACCAATGCCTGTTTGGCTTGGAAAAGTCTTGACTACAAGCTTAAGCAGCTGGGCATAAGTCAACCGTTCCCATATATAATCCATTATATGTTGACGAATTGGATGTTTATTGTGAAAATTGCCAAACTGGCTGCCCTAAACTTAACAAAAAGGCCATCAGAGAGGCCAAAGCCAAAGTCCATTGACAGTCTTTAAGATACCGCCAGACTGAGTAAGATTTTGTCTAAAGAACATTTCGCCTCATCGTTCACCCTACGAGAGGACATAACATGGACCAACTTAGCCAGGGGATCCTTGGAACTCCTGACTCATATCCACTTCTCTGGGTGCACTGACCTTGGTGGGTCTTTGCCTTCACGGGTCATAAATAAAGACTCGGGGACGAATTAACGAAATTTTTACCGCAGAAAAGGTCTCCTGCGGTTTCTCTCCTTATAAGTCGCCGGGTCCTGATGGAATCAACCCCGTCATGATACAGAAAAATCGGAAACACGTCGTTCCCCCTTTATGGTGATCTTACGAAACTGCTTGCTCCTAAGCTAGGTTTTTGTCTCCTGAAGAAAGGTTCGTGTATTCTTCATTCCAAAAGATGGAAAAACCACGGGAGCCATGAGAACATGCCCCTCCGAAGCACATTTAATACTCTTTTGTATCTCCTCCCCATGGACCTTTACATCAAATACACGGCGACGTGCAGCAGCATCAGACTTAAGGAAACGGGCTACTGGTCACCCATATCGTTTGTCCACGGGTAAGCCTTTGACATCACATCTTTCCTTGACTTCAATAGTGTGTGCACTCTCACTTTCCTTCCAGACAAGAATGGAAAGCATGCAACACAGACTCCAAATTCCTGACTTCTGATTTTCACCGATGGGTCCAAGCTGGAGCAGTGTAGGAGCGGGATTTTCTCGATACAGCTGAATATCTCAAACTCATTTCATCTCCCCGATCACTTGAGTATCTTTCAAGCTGAAGTGTTAGCGATCCGGAAAGGGTGCAAAATACTCAGTGCAGCCCACCCCAATTACGCGTTCACCGCTATTTGTAGCTACGACCAAGCCGCTAGTAAGGTTGTTTCGTCTGCTACCACCTTATCTGAACAGATGGATCAATGTAAGAAAGAAGAGCTGGCGGCTGGACTGATATGATGCTCCTTTGGATTCCAGGACACAGTAACATAGAAGGGAATGAGATGGACGCCGAGCTAGCCAAGCTCGGATCCACCTCAAAATCCCCTACTGAAACTGTTAGCCTGTCGCTGAACCTTTTCAAAGGCAACATCCTGCCCCACTTTTTCAATACAGCCAATTGTAGGTGGACAAAATCATCTAGATAAAGAATGTCCAATGAAGCCTGGCCCTCCTATTAAAAAAAAAACAAAACAAACGGCGTCCTCAATAGACATCGCTCCAACATAGCTAGAACCATGCTGCCAGAATAGGCATCTGGCCTAATACCCACTGTCGTAGTTGTCACAACACCCACGCAGAGGAAATTCTGTACCATTTTCTCTGCGAATGTCCGGCACTGGCAAGTCGCAGATTCTGCACTCTTGGCAAATACTTCCTCAACGACATTTCAGAGGTAGCCACCCTCAGTTAAGCCAAAATAACCTGTTTTATTAGCTTCAAAGGATGGATTTAAATTAACATAGCCCTTCACATCCCTTAGGTTTCACGAGTTTTGTGCCAACAAAACGGCGCCTAAGCGTTAATTGTACCCTGACGCGCAAAGTCAGGTAGCCATCTCAAACTTCCCACCTAGAATGTTCAATTGGAGGTTCAGAAGTTGCTATCGGCCTGAATAGAAGCTGTTCGACGTGAACATTTGATGGCGACAATCAGACTAAAGGCAATGATGAGTGAGGGAAGCATAACCAGTCAACAGGATTCAGCGTAGAAACTTTTTTAGTGTTAAGGACCGTTGGCCTGGTTGATATACCCTACAGTAGTTCGTTACGTTACTGTTCGATCAGGGCCTTCGCAGAGAAAGGCCTTCACTGAGAAAGACCTTCACCGAGAAAGGCATTCACAGAAAAACAAGGGCCTTCAAATTGGAGAGAAGCTAAAGTGCATCTTTAGAAGGATCTGGAAAATCACCTTCTGCCTGTGGTCGATATCTGTTCGCGCTGCCAAGTCATTCACCTTCTTGGATGACTGAGTTAAACGCTGTCAATGTAGACAAGCCCAAAGACTATGTATTACTTTCCAATGTTAATATCATGTACAAGCTGAGAGGGTCTTTCTGTGAATTGATCAGTCATGAACAGAGCTCTAAGGGTAACAGAGAAAGTGATTTTGGTTTGATGGCCGGATTCGAATGCCCGAGGCAATGAAGAGCAAGTTTTGTGACTTTTTTGAGTCACTACAAGTTTCTAGGAAAACGACGAAAACCGTATGAGGCTGCGGATGATTGCCCAGATCTTGCAAAAAAAGTGGAACAAAAGAGACTGCACCGACTATGATGGTAAAGACTACACTAAAGTCGAGTCAAGAACAGGTAGAGGTATGTACAACCGACAGATGATACTTGGGAAGTCATGGAAGTCCGTCAAGTTTTGAGAAAGGCTTGCAAACTATTGACGAACTCTAAAACGCCTGTCCAAGCATTCTTCTTGGCAGAGAAATTGCTGTACTTTGTCATCCTCCTTGCAGCATGCAGCACAAGTAGGCGTCTCACTGATGCCAAAGACGCAGGGATGCTTAGCAAAAGTGTAATGGCCCGTAATGATTCCCACAAGTCTTATGCAGCCAATTCTCCTTGAGGACAGGAGGAATGCTGCGGTTTTCTTGCAGACATCAGGGAATATGCTCTTTGTCATCCTGCATCCTGGGTAATGCCTCCATATACGGTTGTTTGCATTAAACACCCAATCGTTAATGCAAGAATTTAGCGTGGACGAAGGTGGACCTAGAGCAGGTTCAGGTCCTGAGAACCTCTCCTCTGAACCAATTCTGGCGAGTTGACCTGGAACCCAAACAAGCCTTAGTGAGTTTAGTCTACCGACTTTGTTAAGGAAAGCCTTAAGTTCATACATTAACTTGGAGCTGGTTAAAGGGTTGGACACAGCTTTGAGTGCAGACGCAGACGCATATGCTTTTTCGATTCCACCTGTGCTTCATAACATAGTGCACGGCTATTAGGATTGCGTATATCTCTGATCGAAAGATTTTCGCATATTTTCCAAACGATAAGTGCAGTCGGATGTTTTCGCGTTCAAAGAAGACCCCAGCTCCGGACCCCCGGCAAGACCTGGAGCCATCGGGGTTCAGTAGTCATCCAAAGCCTGTCCTGACGCCATGGAAACTTGACTGTGAAACTACAGCACAGTAGGATAATGGATGCCAATGCGTCAGAAGGCATTTCGATGAGACAGGGGTCGCAAGACATTTCTTGCGCAAGCACACTGTCATTCCCCGGCATGCTAAAGAACGCCCCCGTACAGCTGAGACAAAACCGTTATTTGCAGTTGGGTGAAAGAGGCTTCAACGTGCTTGCGTGTTAGCCTGTTCCACCAGACAACCGATGCATATGAGATTATAGGTTTTATCATTGTCATGTAGATCCAGAGAACCGTTGCCGGCGATAAGCCCCATGTTTTGCCAAAAGCTCCTCTGCATCAGAAAACTAACAGCGCTTTGGTGGTTCTTGACTCAACATGCTTTGACCTAAGAAGCTTGCTGTCTAAGATAACTCCCAGGTACTTAGCTTCCTTGGACACCGGGATGGGAGGGCCTTTTTGTACCAGCTGAGTCATGTCGGTATTTTTCTCCTTCTCGTGAAGAGAACGACATCGGTCTTAAAAGGATTTCTTGTACACCAATCGTCGATCACATTTAGAGCCGCCTGTGCTTTGAGACGGACAGTCGCTAAGCAATAACCTTGACATCGTCCGCATAGGTGTCGTCCAGAGGTATTGAGCATCAAGCAGAGGGTCGATCACCATGCACCCTATCCGGTTTACGCCAAATTTGACACACCAGCCGAAGCCTGCATCAGCAGTCAATGTCCTGTGCACAAGCATTGCTTTGATCCATAAGACCAGTGCTTCATCTACGCCATGCCGTCTGGCAGCGTTACACATGCTGTCGAAAGTTGCGTTATCAAAAGCTCCCTCAATGTCGACGAAAATGCCCAGCTCGTACTCTTTCCTTTTGAAGCGCAGAGGTGTTGTAAAACCAAAAATGTTTTTAAATCACTATTTGAAAACAGTGAAGATGTGGACGTTAAGCGCTCAGGATGGCTGGATTTACTTTCTCCGCACGCCGAGTGTTGTTTTTCCGTAAAAATAAAAAAAGTGATATACCGTGTGATCCTGCTCTTTTTTTTTTATTTACGTCAAAATCTTGAATTAAATTGCATATTATTGACTTAAAATATCGCTACCACATGGTTTGAAAGACGTGTATTTACTGACCTAGGCGTTGGTATGTATGGCAAACATAATGTCCAGTTGTAAGGGACGAGCTAAGACAACGCCCATGATCTGTAGCTATTAGAAGAAACTTTCGTGTTGATATGTGAACACCTTTAATTGGGTAATAATTGCGCAAAAATGGTGTGAATTTGCGCGAAAAACGCCCAGATGATCTATGATTTCACAACGAAAGATCGGTAATTGCCAGTTTATTGTATAACATTTCTGGTAGAACGATATGTATCTTTTATCTCGCCATCCTTGCCGTTCATTATCCATTAAGAAAACAAATGAAATTAATTTTGATTTGCATAAGAATTTATTGAATGAGGTATTAGGCCAAAGATCTGTAAAATTTTGAATTCTTTGAATTATTTCAAGGTCTTGAGGTAGGCAATCAAATCGGCCCGTTCCTGGGGTTTTTTCAAGCCGGCAAACACCATCTTGGTACCTGGGATAAACTTCTTCGGATTCTCTAGATACTCGTCCAGGTTGCTATCGCTCCAGACGACACCTTTATTCTTATTGGCATCGGTGTAGGAGAAGCCCGCAACTGAGCCTGATTTACGGCCAACGACACCAAATAGATTCGGACCAACTTTTGCTTTGCCGCCCTTCTCGTTCGTGTGACATTGTGCACAGCATTTAACGAAAATCTTTTTGCCACTATCTGCATTTCCTGCTGGAACGCCCATATTGCGCGATTTATTGGTATGCTGATCGACGAATTTCGCTTTTTGAATTTAATTTGTCACAAATGCGTGACAGATATGTGAAGTTTTCTAACGTCGGCGAGGTTCCTGAGTTCCTGAGATGCAAGCCTGTGTTTTTTTAAACAATAAAAGTGATTTAATAGCGGCGTTCACACCATACGATTTATCTATATGATTTTTTTGACAATCAAAAGTACGTAGCGTTCACACTATACTGCAAGTTTGATCGATTTCATTTGTGAGAGAGAATTTGTGTTGTGAATATCGTTTTTTTTTTAAATATACATCCGAGTTGTTACAAAATGGGGAGAATGAAAGGCATTCCTGTCGTAAGGGACGAGGCGCTGGAGTGCTGCCTTGCTCCAAAGTTGGGAGTTTTTCTAGGGTGAGGTGGTAGACCTCGAGCTTTACGGGACTCATCTGGAAGTGACCTTGCGATCGCGCAGCTCCACCGGTAGCTATAATCTGGTACCACGAGAAACAGGAGCCCCCGCAACTGGCGGTCGGTATCTAGGTTCCTGGCGTCTGTCCCGGCGGCTCCCAAGTGGAAGTATCGTGGTGGCGTGTAGTAGAAAATATTTTTGGAATTATAACCACAAGATTTAGATTTTTGCCGACCATTACCAATTTAAGCCAGCTACATACATATATCCGAAGCTCGGAAGTAGACACCAATCCCGCCAACAATAGTCTATTATTACATCTACAAGCTTGGAAATGCCATAACTTGTCACTAAATTCGTCGTCATATCGCCTTTGTCCGCTGATGTTCATGCCTGTGTCACAATGCTACTACACGGCGCGGCGACAGCGCAACTACAAACGCTGCCGTTAGCTGTGGTTGTAAAGTAGTTCAGTCAACACACAATGGAGCGACTTTCATCGGCGTTTTTTTTGACAGCAGGGTTACTTCTGTGAGTGAAGTTGGTGGTGAATTCTATAGAGTGAAGTTGGCATCAGTAAAAAATTCGAAGATTGAAACTGAATTTAGTTCATAAATGGATCAAAATAATTTGAAAAAAACATTATTGCTAACATGTGCGGCTGCTTTAGCCTATAAAAAGTTAAAAGCGAAAACAAAAGTCAGAAGAAGGTGGTGGGTTAGACCAAGTAATCAAACGTATTCCTCCAATGTCGAATTCGAAATGGCAAAACGCCGTGTAGTTGCGACAGTTTTTCAATTTTTCGAAATTACAGCGCTGCGACACGACTACATACGTGCCTATGTGACTTACTCCATATAATTCCATTGAATGAATATGGATTTGACAGCTACGGCATTTGTAGTTGCGCTGTCGCCGCGCCGTGTAGTGACTTACTCCATATGATTCCATTGAATGAATATGGATTTGACAGCTACGGCGTTTGTAGTTGCGCTGTCGCCGCGCCGTGTAGTAGCATTGTGACACAGGCATCACCCTTCGAAATCACAAAAAACCGACCAAGTGCGAGTCGGACTCGCGCACGAAGGGTTCCGTACCATCTGTATATACATATCACATCATCTGTGAAAATTTCAACTGTCTAACTATCACGGTTCATGAGATACAGCCTGGTGACAGACGGACGGACAGCGAAGTCTTAGTAATAGGGTTCCGTTTTACCTTTGGGTACGGAACCCTAAAAAAGTGAAAAACGTGTGGAAGTATATTTCTGACTTTTACACATACACGGGCACCCACACAAGCAAGGCAAAAAGTCGAAAATTCTGAACTTCATACTACAAATCGTATCGACTTGCAGTATGGAGCGTTCACATTGACGATTGGCAGTACAGACACGAGTCATCAAGCAAATCGTATGGTGTGAACGGCGCTAATCGACGTGAAAGAAAACTCCCGCGCTTTCTGGTTTCCGTCTTGTCGGTTTTATTTGAGTTTGAATTCGTCAGACTTGGTTCTTACGAATCTCAGCTCTTTGTACTTACAACTAGTGGTAGAATAAGTAATTTTACATTTTAACAATAAATATAACATGCACGTCACAGGAAGGTACCCATAGTTAGAACTACACCAGACCTAGATAGCCACCGATGCGAACTTAACCTCAAAATCCGTCTTTGTTTTTTGTTTTAATTTATTTTTCATTTTATCCTTATCTCGATAAATATACACATGTTTACAGTTATGTATTATTAAAATTGTCCTAAGAATTAATTTAGTTCACGACGGAGGGAGATGGTATCCTCCAGGCTCCTCTACATTTGTTTTCTTATACTGGCGGTGTTCTTGCTATTGTTGTGATTGATCGAATGAATTTCGCATTTACTTGCAAGCGGATTTAAGGTAAGCAATGAGATCAGCACGCTCGTTGGGTTTCTTCAAACCAGCGAAGACCATCTTTGTGCCGGGGATGTATTTCTTTGGGTTCTCCAAATACTCGAAGAGGGTATCCTCGCTCCAGGTGATGCCCTTTGATTTGTTGGCGTCTGTGTAGGAGAATCCGGGCGCTTGACCAGTCTTACGACCAAAAACACCATGTAGATTCGGTCCGACCTTGTGTTTGCCACCGGCCTCTACGGTATGGCATTGGGCACAACGTTGTACGAAGAGTTTCTTGCCCTTTTCAACATCACCAGCTGGTACGCCCATGTTTATGTTTTTTTTGTTTTTTTGTTTTGCTAGCACTGAATGTCTGGAAGAGATAAGGGAATTCAATGAAGTTTGTTCTTAGTTTTGAGTTATGTAGGTAATCGATTTAGGTTTAGTCAATGAATAGAAAATGATCACGAGTAGAGTAGGCTTGTTAGTATAGCCGACAAATAAGTCCCTTAGCAACGGTGACGACGTGTTATCGCTCGAGTCATACGACCTTGTTGACTTTGAGTCGTCAATGTAAATTATTTTGAATAACAATAAACGGAGTGCAATGCTTGTATACTTAATGTACAACTGCTCGCACTACTTGATAGCACAGAAAGTGTCAGCTGAGCTTTTATTAGCATACCTGCTGCTCGTACCGACTTCCTGGTTGATAAGAACGTGCTACCGAACAGTCTAGCTAAACCAACACCGCACAATGGACCATAAAGCACATGCTACCACGCGAATGATAACCGAAGCGAAAAAATCAAGTTCAACCAAAACCTGAAGTAGAACAACGCACGTGATAGTCGCGTATTACACCCTGCAACAGTGACCAGGACACAAATGAGTGCGAAAGAGATGGTCAGTGAAATAGAAATATACTGGCACGGTGATGCACGGGTAGGCTACTTCGTGCATCTTTTTGGCATTTCCTTATCTCCTTTTCTTTATTTTGCGATGTTGCTTCACATGCACTTCACATTTCTAAGTGTGGATTTGCAAGAAAGCGGAAGATAGCGTAGTTATTTTGAGTGAACTGAGTGGTTTTGAGTGGACAAAGGAATTGTCATGTGAGCTCATAAGCAATTATGAGACGCGTACAATTTTTTATAATCCATGTCATGCCCATATTTCCTCATTATACCATATTTATTTCATATTCAAAAAAACCTCCACCAAACGTCGACACTGAATGACGCATATCAAGTGAAAATGAAATGTCAAAATAGAAGAACAACACTGCGATATAGAGAGATGCAGAATGTAATAGCACTTGGGACTCGGAATGTCAGTTCAAAAGAAAATTACCGAGTGTTGCACGACCAAGTGATGCAGGGTATAATACCTGACATAGGACTGTGAACTCCGACAAAGTCCAGATTTGGTAAACGACAGTGAATTACGTCATCGCTATGTTGACGTCAAGAGCTCTCACACTGTCTTCCCCATCTACACATGTCACGCGATCATTCAAGACAGAGTACATATGTAGCAATTGTGTATCTTGCAGCGATTTCATGCAAACAGATGTGTATTGCGTGTGCAGTTGTTTCGAGGTCTAGGTCTCCAGTACGCAAGTGCATTTCACAATGCAATCCGCTTAGGTGTGTATACACATACACTTCCTCGTTATAAGGAAGAAAGAAACAGGTACGGATCGGTGGATGATTTAATCGATTTCCTCCAAGACCTGTTTTGATAGAAGCATTTGGTGTTATTAGTACAAGAGCGCGAACTAGCCTGGCCGTATGCCATTGCGCACTCGTCCTTAGCCCACTTTCCTTCTGTCTCTTTCTTTGTATTCGGGGGAAAATCCCCACCTACCACCCATTCGTTCTATTTTCTGTACACCAACAATGTAAATACCCATCGCTGTGGTTATGTAACGTGGGTGGCTAGATGAACGAAAAAAAATACAATATCTCAAGGCTACTTATCCCGATTCAGTAAATTCGTAATAAAGTCGCACTTTTCTCACAAGCCTCTAGATATAAGTAGTTTGGAATCAAGTGCAATTGAAGTGGTTTTGGCGTGTGAAGAGTTTCCTGTTCGCCAAACTAACACGTGGTTGCTGCTTGAGCGAGTCGTTCAACTCGAGCGAAATTTTGTCCGCTGTCACCTCTGACTTTTTGTTCTTGGAATCAATTTGCAATTTATATTTGCAAAGTCGCAAAGGGGGCAAATGCAACTTTTTCCTTTATATAATCCACCTACAGGGGTCAAGGTAGAATTATGTAATTGACCAACAGAATCAGTCGAAAAAACACAGAAATTTCAATACAAGCACTTCCTAACATACACCACTGGCTAAACAAGGATTCGAACGTATCGATATAATTGGAATATGCAACGACGATATGCACTTGGAATGACAATTTATATAATTCACAGTGAATACGAACAATTTGAGATACTTGCTCCCCACCAGGTACTTACACTGATTCCGAAGATAGATTTCTACTGTACGGAGGAGGTTTGAAAAAGTCGTGGACAGCAAAAATTCTGCAAGTTAAGCAAGCGGCGAATTGCGAATTGTTCGCGGCGAGCTGATGTGTCAAACAAATGACAGAGTCATCTATTGGGCGATGGCGGGAGTGAATGCTGCGGTGGGAAAGTGCGAGTGGCACATTTCAGTTTGAGGATAACTATGTGGCATGTGCTTCATGAAAGCATCGAAAGTCCGTGTGTGGGATTTCACTTAATTATTTTATTCATGGTAAAGGACTAACAAAGGCCTCGTAGGGGTTGCATCTATCCGACGGATGCTGGCCTGCTAAAAAGCGAGAAGAGCCACCGCAGTCGAACATCTTGCGGCACTGTAAGTAAGTCCCATCCCCACCTCCTCGTGGTGCCATCTGGAGATTTCCTATGGAAATTGCAGACGGGGAAGGGCGAATGGCGAGCCTCCCAGCGTTAACACTTCAGCAAAAAAAAAGCGAAGTAGATTTGACCCAAAAAGTGAAGTAGATTCAAGAAAAGAGGAGTAGATCTCAAAATCATAGTTTTAATGATATGTTTTACGTATAAAACATGTCTTAGGATCAAACAATTTTTTTTTATCAAAATAAAGGCAAGATTACATTAGTTAATTTTATCATAACAGAGATTTTTTTATTAAATACAACTATTATTTGATTTTTGTATTTAAATTATTACATAAGTCTTAAAATGCATAAGTGTAGGTAGGAACATAGGTTGAAAAACAAAAAATTAAATTTCAAATATGCATACATATCACAAAATTAAGATTCAGATATAAATAGTTGAATTTTTATTTTAATATATAATGGCTATTACTAAATTTGAATTTTTTGAAATAACATAATAATTCCATATGAGGCTCAAAGATATCGTTTTTGTCAATATTATTTTCTCTTATTAGTTCTTTGCAAAGCATTAAATTTTCTACCGTTTCACATGGTAATTTATTTGTAGTATCTGATTTTATGGAGTTCATTTCTGAAAATTTCCTTTCAGCTGCCGCCGAACTATGCGGTAAGACAGCCAAGTTTATCATGTAACTTGAGATTTCCTTAAACATAGGTTTTTCTAAAACATTGTCTGTTTTCCCTAACTCGTTCCAAAATTTAACAATGTCTCGGTCTCCGTCAAGTTTAAATTTTTCAATGAAAGCATTATTCTCTCTCATTAGCAATCGCCATTGAGAATTTAATACTTCTAAATCTGAATCGAAGTGGAAAGGAAAAGCGTTTACAAGAGGTAAAATTGTTTGCATAGTTCTTCCTTGAATTTTTCTTGGGTTTAAGTATTGCAACATTTTTAAATCTGTATTTTCAAATTCAAACCGTTTTAGTAACTGACTGCATAAAACAATATAAAATTGCAAGCAATTTCTTTTCACTTCTTCCAATTCAACATTTTCCATTTCGACTTGTATCTGCTCGAATTTTATTCCGAAAAACATTTGCTGTATAGGAAGATGAAAATTCGGATTCGAGAAATCAGATTTAACCCCAATATGTTCGGGTCTTAAAAAATTTGTTTGGACGTTAGTAAAAAGCGCTTCAGTCGACGTGAAAATCAGACATGCTATTGAATTTTCACTTTGAAATAATTTATTAATTGAGTTGATTTCATTTAAAATATAGGAAAGGAAATAAAAATAAGCTTTGTTAGTAACATTTAACCCAGACAAAATAGATTCATTAAAGCCATCGAAAGCCGAGAGGTTAAAGTAATTCCACAGTGCAGACCATTGCTCTAAAACTCTGTCTATTACACTTTGCAATGAAAGCCAGCGAGTAGAACTTACTCGCAGAATTGTATGTACTTCGACGTTAAAACACTCTTGAAATTCCTTGAAACTATCTTGTCGTTTTGGGCTATGGGAAAAATTATAGTATATGTCTCTTAATAATTTTTCTAAATGATTTGGAAGAGATTTGCACGAATAAGAAGCACATAAATTTAGCGAGTGACACGTACAGCCAAGATAAAACATACTCGGATTTAATTCGCGCAATTTAGCCCTTACACCGTTTAAATCGCTCTGCATCACAGATGCATTATCTGTCGCAAGTCCTATCATGTTACTAATAGGTATCTGAAGTTCTTGCATGTAAGACAATATTGAACTGGTTATTCCATTGGCTGAAGCATCATATAGCTTTCTTAATCCCAAAAATTTGTCCCTAATACATTCTATGCCATTTCCATCAGAAAAGAACCTAGCAACTAACACCAAACACTTTGAAGAGCTAACATCAGTTGATTCGTCTATAATCAAGGAAAATTTTCTTACCCGGAGCTGTGAAGCAATCTGCTCTCTAAAATATGACCCAATTACGTCTATCATGGCCGCAGCTTTTGTTCTACCACATTTTATCATCCCTTTTGTATCAGGAAAAATCTGTTCCAACAGTTTTGGAAAAGAATCCATTAAAGTAAACGGAAGTGTATGTTTGACGCAGTACATAACACAAACTATTTCCTTATGGAGTTTGCTTCTTGCAGCAACTTCCAATTCAGAATTGGTTTGCTTTATTGAATGTGAAATGAATGGTTGATGTACTGCTTCTTTTCTCTTTTTTAAATGGTTTTTGGTTTTTGCGTGACGTTTTAAGTTGGTTATATTGTTTGCTAAAGATTCACGACAAACCTTGCAGTATGCTTGGCCCTTGATTTGGCTTAACCAGTCTAACAATCGTTCCCATTCCTGTTTGTATTTTTGGTCATACAATTTCTTGGAACAGCTTGCTGCGTTTTCATTCGAATCGAATCCGAAGTTTGAATCAGAAAAATCAGATTCAGATTCAGAGGCCGGATCATCTCTAAAACAATGAAAGAAAAATCGCTTTTCAGAAACAAAACAGAAAGACGAATAAAAATAGTAATAACCTTGCTGAAACATCTACAGCTTCTTTTTCTACTGAAGTCGCCACATACACTTCATTTTTACTATTTTTTGCAAATCTTGATTGTTCAGAGCTTTTTGGAACAAAAATATCATAAATGGTGCATAACGATATGTTTATTAAATTATAATTTGGCCTACCAATCTTTATTCACATTCCTGATTACTTCAAAATATCTTTTCATGGCGTTTATAATAATTCTTTCAAGTATTTGGCTAACCTTTTCAGAACAGACAGACAAGAACCAAAACCAAACCAAACGTGTCACCTCTTTGACAGAGAATTAAAAGAAAAACAATAAACGTCAGAAAATTCTAACTAATTTTGTGTTTGAAGTGAAGGTTATTCTTTTGAAATATGAATCTGAGCCTACTTGAATGAGTGTAAAACATTTTTAAATATTTTTCTTTTTTTGGAAGTAGATTAAGGTTTTTTTTATTAAAATTGAAGCGGATTAAATAAGGGATTTCTAAAGTGAAGTAGTTATACAAAAATAAGCAATAGTGCGAAGTAGGGAGCAGATTTGATTTTTTTTTCCAAAATTGAAGTAGATCTACTTCAATTGAAGTAAAGTGGCATCGCTGGAGCCTCCTGCGCAAAAAAAAAAAACAGGACTAGTCGGTTGGGCTACGGCCTAGTAAGCCGTAACCGTAAAAAAAAAAACCACAAACTGCGAAACAACCACAAGCCTCGGATATAGCGGACCGGATTTATGATGACGACCCTTGCAAAAAACGAAAAAAGGACATTGATCTTCGGCCTTGTACGTGAACAGGCCATGTGTAGCCGAACAACTTGCGGACGCCCTAGACCGCTATAAAGCGGACATCACCGCCATCCAGGAAATACGATGAAAAACTGCGATATTTGCTACGGCGACTGCTATAGGGAGAGAGGACAACGATTGTTTGGATGCGGATTTGTTGTTCGAAGTGGACTAAGACAAAAAGTCCTAAGCTTTCGGCATGTGAGCGAACGCCTTATAACAATCCGTATCAAGGCTACATTTATTAACATCAGCCTGATCTGCGTCCACGCCCCCACGGAAGACAAGGATGACTCCGCCAAAGATGAGTTCTACGATCTCCTAGACAGAACGTATGCCCAATGTCCCAGCTATGACATCAAAATTGTACTAGGAGACTTCAATGCTAAGCTGGGTAAGGAAAGCATCTTTGAACGAGTCATCGGCAAACATAGCCTACACGACACCACCTCCGTTAATCTCCTTCTAGCCAGTACGCGCTTCCCGCACCTCGATATACACAAAGGTACCTGGCGGTCTTTTGATCAATCGACTACCAACCAGACTGATTACATCGCGATCGACGTCAGACACTCCTCCACTATTCTTGATGTTCGAACTTTCCGAGGGGCTAACATCGACTTTGACCACTATCTTGTAGTAGCAAAGATGCGCGTACGGATATCACGAACGCAGCGGAGTAGAGTAAGAATACAAAGTTATGTCGTCGGAAAGCTACTATTGCGAGAAACCGCTCGTGCTTTTACCGATCGCGTCTCCCTTAAGCTCTCCATTACACCTCAATCCTCCACGCTGTCAATAGAACAGCAGTGGAGCCTTTGCAAACAAGCCCTGAAAAGCTCCGCATCCGAAGTTTTGGGTCTCAAGGCTCCACCACGAAGAAACACCTGGTTCGATGACGAGTGTAGGAGGATTCACACAGCGAAGCAGGATGCATATGAAGCCTCGCTGCATAAAAGAACAAGAGCAGCTCGTGAGCTCTACGAGTTAAAAAGAAGGGAGGAGCATAAGCTTCTTAGAAGAAAGAGGAAAGAGCACG
The DNA here is from genome assembly GCA_951905685.1 of Eumerus sabulonum. Taxonomy (NCBI): domain Eukaryota; kingdom Metazoa; phylum Arthropoda; class Insecta; order Diptera; family Syrphidae; genus Eumerus; species Eumerus sabulonum. The sequence goes on from OX645063.1 coordinate 104,159,768, forward strand.
AGAAGGTGTTACTGCAGGCGTGACGTTCGAAAGTTTTATCAACAGATAAAGCGAACATGCCAAGGTTATAAAGCCAGAACGGAAGCCTGCAGGGATGAGAACGGACACCTAGTAGTAGAATCGCAGTCGATGCTGAGAATATGGAAAAACCACTTCTGCAGACTGTATAACGGCGATGTTAGTAAATATACCGCTATCAGGCAGAATGATCCATTTCTAATCGACGGAGACCGCAGAGAATTCTTGGCTACGACGTTGCATAGGTAAACCAACGTCTGTTTTACAATGTGTTTAAATCTACTTTAGAGAAGATTGATGAAAAAGTCCACCCTTGGCTTCGGTTTCCATGTATGTAAGTGTCATAAAGAAAATATTTCCAGACGTCCTAGGGTGAACACTTTCAGATACCTAATAAAGATTCCCTCGTAAGCAAATCCACACAGTAACCTGGTGATCTCCGGACGGTCGAACCGTCAACCAAATCCACCATGTGCTCATTGACGCAAGGCACTCGTCAAACCTCCTGGCTGTGCGTACGTACAGAGGGGCAAATGTCGACTCTGACCACTTGCTAGCAGCAGCAAGATTCAGAGCTCGACTGTCCAATGTCAGAAAGCTGCACCAGCCCACCAGGAGGAGGTTCGACGAGTCTACAGGGAGCAGCTGAGCGAAAGACTCTACGGTATGCCTACGTCGAACAAAAATGCCAATAATATGTGGCTGCATTGCCGCTCACCCATTCAGGAAGTAGCCGAAACCACGTTAGGATAACTACCACCCCCGCCAAGAAACCCGTGGTATAATGGCGAGTGTGAGCAGAAAAAGGCAGCAACCGACGAGGCGTACCAAAAGGCGCTGCAGAGGAAAACCAGGGCAGCGCAAGAAGAGTACTGAGCCAGAACAAGGGAGAAGAAAAACTACTGCGACAAAAGAAAAGAATCTTCGGAGCATCCCAGCTCAAGGATATTGAGGAGTCTAGGGATAAGCATAAAACCCGAGCCTTTTACAAGAAAGCCTAAGGCCTTGCAGGAGGCTTCAAAAGGGCACCCAGGCTCTTCAAAACTTCGAGGGTAATCTTGCCACCGACCCGCACGGAGTAGTGGATGTATTTAAGCAGCATTTCCAGCAGCTGCTTAATGAGCATGACCAAGAGAGAGTGGTAGGGACCGAGGAAATCCTAACTACAGCCGCTGAAGTAGTCCTCCCACCCAGCATCGAAGAAGTCGGCACAGCTATTTAGAAGCTGAAGAATAAAAAGGCCGCAGGCTCAGATGGCTTGCCATTAGAGCTCTTCAAGGCTGGCGGCGATATTCTGGTAGGGAGCATGCACCAGATCATCCGCAGAATTTGGGAAGATGAAAGCATGCCCGACGACTGGAATATCAGCTCTATTAGCCCCTTCCACAAAAAAGGCGATCCTACCTCTTGCAAGAACTATAAAGGCATATTCCTGCTCAATATCGATGTTCAGCGTACTGTGTGAACATCTAAAGCCATTTTGCACCGCATTAATCGGCAGCTACTAGTGCGGTTTCCGGCCCGGCCAATCGACTATAGACCAAATGTTCACACTTCGACAAATCCTGGAAAAGACCAACGAGTTTCGAATCGATACACACCATCTTTTCATCGATTTCAAAGCCGCATACGACAGCATTCATCGTGAAGGACTGTTTGGTACGATGGCCGAATTCGGGATCCCGGGAAAACTGATCCAGTTGTGTCGCGCCACGCTAAAAAACACGCGATGCATCGTGCAACTCGGCTCGAGGACTTCGGAACCGTTTGAAACATGCACCGGATTTCGGCAAGGAGATGCGCTGTCATGTGGGCGTCAACAGGGAAGGCACTATCTTCTACAAGTCCGCCCAGCTGCTAGGATACGCGCATGATATCGACATCATCGCGTGTTCTCGCCGTGGCATTGTGGAAGCATTCACGGCGATTGAAGAACAGGCGAAACGAGTTGGTCTTAAGGTCAATGAGGACAAAACGAAGTACATGCTGTCAAGCAAAAACCAATCAGTCGCTCACCACCTGGGACAAAACATAACAATTGACAGCTACAATTTCGAGGTAGTTAAGGAGATTGTCTACCTCGGGGCAAACGTAAATTCCACAAATGACACCACAGTGGAGATCCGGCATAGAATCGCCCTTGGCAACCGCTGTTACTTCGGCTTGTCCAAACATATGGGGTCAAGACTCCTCAAGACCAAAGTTATGCTTTACAAAACGCTCTTACTGCCAGTCTTGCTGTACGGAGCCAAAAGCTGGACCATAAGCAGGACGGCGGAGCTGATTTTGGGTTCTTTCGAAAGAAAAATTCTGCGCCGGATATTTGGTCCTGTCTGTGGGGAAGGTGAATGGAGAAGAAGACACAACCGCGAACTCTACGAGCTGTACAAAGATGTGGATGTAGTCCGGAAGGCAAAGATCCGTCGACTACACTGGCTCGGCCACATCGAGCGCATGGACATCAACGCTCCAGCTAAGAGGGTCTTCGACTTCGAGCCTCCTGGTTCGAGAAGTAGAGGAAGACCGAACCTCCGATATAAAGACCAAGTAATCGTGGATGTAAGACTTCTTGGTCTTGATAACTGGAAGCAGCGTGACCGGGACCGTCAAGGATGGAAGGCAGCTACAGTTCAGGCTCAGATCCTCCATGGATCGCTGGCCTGATAAGTAAGTAAGTAAGTAATAAAGTGTAAAGTTGCAGGACTCGATGTCTGTATTAAACAGGCGTCAGTGGCAATTTTGTATCCTCTACCAACGCCCCTTACGATACTCCTCAATATGAGAAATGAATCTACTGTCTGAGGATTTGAGAATTTTTTTCACAATTGATTAATGCGAGTATCATTTCCGGGATTGGAACCCGCGTCATCGGCCAGAGTTCCATTTGAGCTACAGCACTCAGCCATATAAATTAAAAGTACGTCACAGGCATCTCGTCATCCTGAAGCAGCTCAAAAGCGAGTTAATATTCATGACAGGCACTACCATGCACAAGCTAATAAATGGGAGCACTAACCCTGACTGTCTACGTTCCAAGGAGATTCATTTGTGCTCTTTCTTAACCTCATTCCATCATCAATTGTCTTTCAATTGTACAAATGAACTCGCTAACATTTGTCTTCATTTATCATGCAGCAAAGTAGTCCTGGAATTCGAAGATATTATTCATTCAAAGGACATGAGGTACAAGTGCAGTCTGGCTAACGATAGCGATAGCATCAATAAGGAAGTTAATATTGAATTCGGTTGACCCAGTTTCGTTTGTTTACATTTTCCGCCTCTACGACCGATTTCAGGTTTTTTTTTTTTTTTTTTATCTCGATATATGGTATGTGCATCTGTCTATGCCGCACGAGTTGTGTTCATAATTTATTTTCGGTTCTAAGAGCCGGCGCGAATAGGAAACAAAATAAAATCCATAGTTTATACAGAATTCCCTGGGATGAGTCCAGAAATAGAGAAAGCGCCATGCTGCAGGAAGCATGCGAGCAAAACTGCGTTTTGGCCGCGCACTGAGGTGCACATAAAATGCGTATCTACGAGTATGTACATAGTATCTATCTAGTCAATAGGAACGGCTAACAAAGCCATTGATCTAGAGTAAATCAGAGAATTTAATTAGAATACGGTGTTTGGATTCTAGGTGCATTGACGAGTGAAATTCGATTTTGTTGAGTGATAAAAAGTATCTTGCTGAAGACTGTACAATGAAATCGTATTATTAATTGCACACACTCTGGGACACAAATAAGCAGATAAAATTAGATTTAATACTCTTAATCCGGAGTATCTACGAAAACAGACAACTTAGAGCTTATAGCGTCGGCATACGAGTCAAAAGAACGTTTTTGACTTCACTGATTGTAAACCATATCGACGTTAGCAATATGAATACGACTGGTATCTAAGAGCACGAGAAAAAAAAAAATAAATGTATGCCACTCGTGTGTGGGAAACCACTCTACGTTAACGTTCCGGATACTCTGACAAAGCGCATGAATGCAAATGACGCAATCAACTTGCAAGAATCGACTTTCTTCCCACTATTTGCATGCATATGTGGGTTACTTACCGTCCTGCCCCAACGCCACGATCTACTTACAAAATTAAAATTCAAATCACAGCTTCTATTGATCGTACACCATGTTCATACAGACAACCTGCCCTCGGCCAAAAGTCGCATGTAGACTCTTGCGTGAGGTAAATGAATTCTACGTTTGAAGGAATTATTTTTAGGTTAGGAGTTCCTCGTGCTGCTCGCGTTTCGGCAACATAATGGAACTAATTAATTTTATTTAATTTGGATCGTGTGACTGCTCATGTCACACCTTAATCTGTCACCGCCCCGTCGTATGGTCGGTCGAAAGCTATTCAATTGTCGGTGCAGTTGCACCTCATTAGTTGTTTTGAAGCTATTTCCGGATAATTACTATTCAAAACGTTCGGATTGTGGAGACTGACGGATCCATGCTTCGTTAAGCAGAGGATTTGGTATTTTTCGTAAATGTCTCTAAAGTTGTTGCCTTTTTGGTTTATTTGTACATGCGCCTCGAGATAGTTGGGCATTTATCTTGTTCTAGATAATCGTACATGGATAGATGGTCGATGAGCAATGTTGAGTTGGTTAACCAAATCTATTGGGTCTTAGGAGATGCACTGGCCGACATACATAAATCACGAACAAGTGTTGTGATTTGATATACATATAGGAGTGTGGCTTCAGAAGCTTTAGGTAAGCAGATGTATGTTAGACGTACAAATCCTCGGTTGCCTTTGCGGTTTTTCGTCTCTAGATGGGGTGTATGCCCAAAGATGGGGGAGTACTAATCTGATTTTCTCGAACGAACGCGTGTTTGAAAGGTGACATTTCAGGCTATAGTTTTTGTGTACCCGGTTTTGTAATTCGTTATTTGCGTAGAAAGTTACATTGATTTGAAATATTCGAAGAGCCTATGTAAAAACGTTCCAAGAATGTGCCGAAAAATTTGTGAAGTGTACGGATATTGTTTGTCCGTCTCAAAGCACACACGGCGCTAAATGTGATCGACGATTGGTGTACAAGAAATGGGCTGTCGGTTAATCCTCTTAAGACCGATGTCGTTCTCTTCACGAGAAGGAGGAAACAAAAAGGCACTCCCATCCCGGTGTCCAAGGAAGCTAAGTACCTGGGAGTTATCTAAGACAGCAAGCTTCTTTGGTCAAAGCATGTTGAGAGCACCATGGCGCAGTGGGTAGTGTGTTGGCCTCTGACGCCGATGACACGGGATCGAATCCCGACACAGCCTTGTCATCGAACGTGTTTTTCACGGTGTTTCTCCTCAGTGAGGTTCTGACAAAACCCCCTGTAGTAAAATTGTCATGAAAAGCTTCTCGAAATTCGCCGTTCGGAACCGGCAATAAACTCCGGTCCCATAGGTCCCTTTCACCTATGGGAAAAATTAAATCACACACAACATGGGTGATTGAGAGAAGCTCGGCTCAGGTTCTTCATGGACTGTAATACAAACATACATACATACACATAAGTACATACATACATACTTGTTGAGACAAAAACCTCCAAAGCGCTGTCAGTTTTCTGGCAATGAAGAGGAGCTTTTGGCAAAACATGTGGCTTATCGCCGGCAAAGGTTCTCTGGATCTACATGGCAATGAGAAAACCTATAATATCTCATATGCAGGCTAACACGCAAGCACGTTGAAGCCTCTTTCACCCAACTCCAAATAACGGTTTTCTCTTAGCTGTACAGGGGCGTTCCTTAGCATGCCGGGGAATAACAGTGTGCTTGCGTAAGAAATGTCTTGCGACCCCTGTCTAATGGGCATGCCCTCTGACGCATTGACACCCGTTATCCTACTGCGCTGTACTTTCACAGTCGAGTTGCCAAGGCGTCAGGACTGGTTCTGGCTGGATACTGAAACTGGAAAGGATAGTCTTTGCATTTTCATGGATGGCTCCAGGTTTGGGGCGGAGATACCGTGCTGGGGTCTTCTTTGAGCGCGAAAACGTCCGACTGCAGTTCTCGTTAGGAAAGTATGCTTTCATCCTTCAACCAAAGATAAACGCGATCCTAATCTCCACGCACTATATTGTGAAGCACAGGTGGAGGGGAAAAAACATGTGCAGCCAAGCTGCACTCAACGCTGTGTCCAACCCTTTAACCTGCTCCAAATTAGTGTATGATCCTAAGGCTTTCCTTTACAAAGACGGTAGACTAAACTCGCTAAGGCTTGTTTGGGATCCAAGTAATTCTGTGATTTCTGATGAACTCGCCAGAATGGGTTCAGAGGAGAATTTCTCAGGACCTGAACCCGCTCTAGGTCTACTTACGTCTATGGCAAATTCCTACATTAAGTATTGGGCGTTTAATACACACAACCGTAGATGGAGGGATTATTCAGGTCTCAGGAGGACTAAGCGCATAGGCCCTGATGTCTGCAAAAAATCCGCAAGCGTTCCTCCCGTCCTTAAGGATAATTGACTGTAGAAGGCTTGTGGCAGTCATTACGGGCCATTACACGTTTGCTAAGTACTTGGCATCAGTGAGACGCCTACTTGTGCTGCATATTGCGAGGAGGATGACACAGCAGAGCATTTTTTCTGCGAATGTCCCGGTTTTGTTCGCGGACGATAGCGCACGCTTAAGGCCGACGTGGTGTGTGTCGAATCTCTTAGCTATACATCACTTCTTTTTTTTTTTATAGTCGCACTCGCACAGGCTAAGGCCTTTCAACGTTGAACGTTGTGCGAGCGAAGGTAACTAATTTGACTAATTTATTATTAAGTTTATTACAAGCTATCCTTAAACAATCTAAACTTAAATTTAAACTTAAATACTAGCTACTTAACCTACGGGAGAATAGGGTGAAGTGGTGTGTGGGAGGTATAGGGATTAGATTAGATTAGACTATTTTTTTTTTTAATTGGACCTTAGGAGAGATTTTTTAATGGATGGAAGAGATAAATGAAAGTCAATGGATGTGGTTGGTTAAACGTAACATTCTACAAATTGGTTCGTTGTAGCCATAGTTAGTGCGATGAGGAGGAAGTCTGAAAAGTGGACTTAATCTTAGGCGACGAGGATTGGTATTGAGCGAAATCATTTCAAGGAGGGCAGGAGAGTCGATAATTCCAGCTATAAGCTGGTAAATGAAGAGAATGTCAGCTGCCTCACGGCGTCCTTTCAGGGTTTGTAAACCGATAAATTGTAGACGGTCTTCGTAGGGTGGTAATAAAGTCCTGTCAGACCACGGGAGACCTCTTAAGGCAAAACGCAGAAATCTGCGTTGCACAGCTTCAATTCGTGCAGAATGGCTAACGTAATACGGAGACCAGGCTTGACTGGCGTATTCCAGGATAGGTCTGACGTATATAATGTAGAGGGATTTAGTGACGTAGGGATTCGAGAATTCCTTAGACTAACGTTTTATAAAACCAAGGGCAGAATTAGCTTTGTGTATTATATGATTGATGTGGGAGACAGAGTTTAGCTCTCTGTCGCATATGATACCTAGGTCGCGTATGAAGGAGACGTGGGGTACAGGCTCGTTAAGTAGATAATATGTTCTAGGAGCAGAGGGAAAGCGTTTCCGAGAGAACGTAACGAACTGGCATTTACCGATGTTGAGTTCCAGGTTGTTGTTATCACACCAATTACCGAAGGATACAAGGTCGCTTTGGAGTGCTAGCGAGTCTGCAGGAGTTGATATTGTCTTGCTGATTTTCATGTCATCTGCATTTATTGACAAATGGGAATCTTTTAATATAAGGTCGACATCGTTAACAGCGAGGACAAATATTAAAGGGCCGACATGACTACCTTGCGGAACACCTGGAGAGGCGATGATGGGGTCAGAGATACAGTTTCTGAAAAGTACTCTATATTGGCGATTCTCAAGGTACGATTTAAGCCATGATATGATTTGGGGCGGGAAGCCTAAGGCCTCTAATTTAAAATAAATTAATGTATGGCTTAACTTATCGAATGCTTTACTAAAGTCAGTAGTGATAACATTAACCTCGTTGCCTTGCTCCAGAGTTAGAAGCAAATTCGGTAAGGTTGGTTGTGGTAGACCTGCCCTTTAAGAAACCACGCTGCCGGGAGGAGAAGATGGATTTGCAGTGGAAGAACATTGAATCATACACGACGCACTCGAAGAGCTTAGGGATAGCGGACAATTTAGCAATCGGTCTGTAGTTAGAAATATCCATCTTGGGACCTTCTTTGTGAGTGGGGAAGGTGTAAGAATTTTTCCAAACGGTTGGAAAGGATGCTTGACGAAGGGAAAGGCGAAAGAGAATGGAGAGAGGTTTGCAGAGGGCAGCGATACATTTATTGAGGAGAATAGCTGGGAGACCATCGGGACCCGGAGAGAAGTCATCTTTAAGTTGGTTTATCTTGTGGTGAACCAAGTCCTCGTTGATATCAATTACGGAGAGCGATGTCTGAGAGCAGTTATTCATATAGCTGAAAAATACAGGGTCGGGTTTATAACTGCAGTTGCTAAATGATAGGCTAAAGAATGAGGCAAAAAGGTTCGCGACCATTTTGGGGTCGTCGGAGGTAGTGTTGTTCCATTTGAGAGTGGAAGGGACCCTATCTGATTTTCTTTTGAGGTTGATGAATTGGTAGAAGCGTCTAGGATCGGTAATAAGGGACGTCTGCATTCTTTGAAGATATGAGTTGTAGAGGGAGTCACAGAGGATAGAGAAGCGTTGGGAGGCTTGTTGGTACTTCGCATGATCAGAGGGGGAATTCGACGTTAAAAACTTCTTCCAAAGTTTATTTCTCGTATTACGGAGAGTACGCAGTTCCTTGTTATACCAGGGAGGTGTTGAGAAACAACAGGGAGAGGGAGGGTTTCGCACATGTTCAGAGTATATAACTTTTATGGTGCTTTTGATGGTTTAGATATACAACCTGAACGGAGTGTAGTGGTTTGGGTCGTAGAGGTTCGTTCACTACTATCACGGGTGGTTGTCTTAGATAGGACGAGAGCCGACCGAATTTCGCGTTGGTTTTAATTCTCAGCAATTGTTTCATGCATTTTTGGTGTTATACTGCATATGCAGACGATGAATTTGAATTGACCATGTACTCTGAGTGTTATTCCTGCAGCAGTACGTTTGATCACTTCCCATCCACAACTGTGTTGCATAGTTTTTTCCATATAGGAATTGCTTTTTCTTGGCTATGAAACGACTTTGAACTATAGACCTTCCGCTCGATGGTCGATGGTGTTAACCACTGCATCACGATCATCCCTGAAGCCCCTTCTAATTTTTCTCCCGAGAACAGCGAAAATACATTAATGTAAGGTGTCTGTCTGGAGGGTGCCGTGGCGCAGTAGTTAGTGTGTTGGCGGATCCCGTTAACACCAACGCGGAAAAGGAGTTGTGTTCCATCATGACAATGCCAAGCCACACACATCTTTGATATCTCGGAACAAATTGATGGAATTTTATTGATGCATGCACCGTAGACGCGGTCATCTTCCACTGCTCTATTGGACTCAAAGACACTTCAACCTCGATATCATCGTGCAGTAGCTACACTATAATATCACTATATATGCTCTCGTCGAAGAAACATGCACAACACCGATGTCTTATACTTTTGACGTAGACAAGTACTTTGTCTACCTTGGCTTCCTGGTAATAAGCGGCAACGACACCAGCGCTGAAATTAGATGCAAAATAACTCTTGCCAACCGCTGTTTTCTCTGGCTCAATAGGCGATTAAGAAGTAGAGCCCTCTCTATAAAACCTTAATCATCCCGGCCCTCCTCTACGGCGCAGAGGCTTGGACCTTATCAAAAATGGATGAAGAGGCGCTTGGTCGTTCCGAGGGGAAAATTCTGCGTATAATCTTCGGTCCTGTTTGTGTTGACGGAGAGTGAACGAGAAGATTCAACCACGAACTGTACGGGCTGTACAGCGACATCGGCCTAGTACGACGTCTACGTGTCCAACGTCTAAGATGGCTAGGCCATGTAGAGCGAATGGACAGCACAGCTTCGGCCCGAAGAAGATTCCACTCCAGCCCGGAAGGACGACGTTGCAGAGGACGGCCGCGTCTAAGGCGGCGCACACAGGTGGAAAGGAACCTTAACCAACTGGCCGTGCGATATTGTAAACACCTAACAATGGATCGTGCTACCTGAAAGGGCTTGTTGGTTGAGGCCCTGGTTTACCCCGAGCTGTAGCACGACCTAGGTAAGTAGACCTGGACAAAGTTAGGAATGCTTTTTCTAAACTTAAGTCTAACAAAGTCGGAAGCGACTTGGCCGAGGCCCCTAATATTGAAAAAGGTCTTAGAAAGGGCTGTACAGCGACATAAAGGTAACACGGCGTCTACGGATCCAAGGGCCTAAGATAGCGCGGTCATGTAGAGCGCATGGACACCAAAGTTCCGGCCCGAAAACTCTTCGAATCCAATCTTGAGGGGCGACGCTGTCGCGAACGGCCAAATTTAAAGTGACGCGCGAGTTACATACAGGGTGTACTCCATAGCCTCTATGTTAACACTCATCACTGGTGCACATGCACATGTTCGGATTAGTGCAGCAGCGGCGAGGCAGGTCAAACACCATTCATATTCGCGGAACGTTCGAGGGAAGATCGTGTGATGCCGGGTGTCCCTTGTCCAGTTGCTAAGTGTTTGGTAAGAAAGATTTGGTTACCAGATCTTTGATGACTTATCTTTGCTATAAAAATTGTCAGAACATAAAGTGAACGAACCAAATGAGCAGGGTTCTTCCCTTAAACAACATTTTTTAGCGGTTGTTAACGCAGTCCGATCTTGAGTTACTGGAATTTATTGTTAACTATCGCCGTAGACCGTAAACGTCGTAAACCTTTTCCCAGGAATGACCATTTCAAGCTTTAAAGAATTACCTAACATCGCATCAGCCTGCTTAAAGCCTTTGTCCCATGTTGATAGAGCTGTGCGAGTTCACGCTGTCATATGCCATCAGAAATGATCACAGATCACAATGATCATGGTAATCCTGCTCATTCTGGTCCCGTTCGTCAATTGTGCGCCTCCGTACCTACCCTTATTTTTTTTAGGTTATAACTTACTTGACGTTGTAAATTGAGCGTTTTTTATTGGCTGCTCTTGAGTGGTACTAAGAAGTATCCGGTGCCAACAGCCTTGCTACCATGTCCGTTGGCTTTTTCCTCGCTATTTTTAATCCAGAGTTTCAGAAATAGCGGTCGACTCATAGACTCGTTTTCTCGTTTCGCTTTCACCATTAGTAAAGATAACACTCAATCAAATGATAACTTCTCTAATCTATCGAGTGGCTTACCGCAAATGAAGCCAGGTGGCTTCCACAAAATGTTTTCCGCGAGTAAATATCGAAATCCGATAATGCGTGTGCATTAAAGATTCGTGAAACATAATGAATAATGCCATTAATGCTCGAATTCGAGCCAATTTGAGCATAATGAGCGTAACGTTATGTCCTCAGCACGCGCATCTGTTCAATTAACGAACAGAATATCCCACACAGAACCGAAAAAACGCATTTGTGCCAAACTAAGCTTTCTACTTACAGTCGCTGTAATACTCCTCCACAAAACCTATCTACAATATGGTAGATACATATGTATATAGTCCAGCGTGTAGGAGTGGTGTAAGCGGTTGTAGCTTTTATTCGTCGTCGTCGTAGGGCACTTTGCGTTTGGTGCGACATGTAGGCCATGAGGCAACCTCATGGCTTTGTAACCTTGGCCCAGCATAAAATGCCTTAATGGAAGGGCTGGCTATACATTTTAGCTTTCTAAATGGCACTCATTCTGAAATTGTGTCACACGATAAGCACCCCTTTGTGTGCGGAAAAGGTAGCGCTAAAACAAATGAGCCTCGTGACTCTGACTCGTGGAATCTACTTGACTTCCTTAGATTTTTTGGGGACACTATGTGGGCGCATACAACACTTAAGGACGAGAGTTTATCCTCGTCATGCGGGCAGGTGTTGGTTAATAACGAAGAAAGTGGTAATGTATCGTGGGCATGGTCACAGTAGAATGACCATGACATGGTTGAGGGAGAGAATGTCGTCTTATTTCAAGCTGCCTAGATCAATGAGAGTGAATCTGGCATACGGCCTCGATGGTAAGGGAAATAGTAAAACGTTGCTTTTTGGAATTACAAGTTGCGAAATAACGACACAATATGGCTAAACACTAACAAGCACTTTACCATTTTCAGCATAGATACAGATATGTAGTTTGTGCAGAAAAGCTTCGACAACGACACGAGCGAAGCAACTACTTTACAGACTGCACACCGATGTCAACGCTGTACACGGCCGGCGGCGCGTCGTTTCACAGAAACACAGAAATTCTCTTGGTGATAACAGAAAAGTATCTCGAATCTCGACCTCAAGCAAACTTTGTTGTGGCAACTCACTTTATTCAGTCAAACGACGTGGTGCGGTTCGGTTGTTCACGATTCTCGTTTTAGTTCTTCGCCTACCCAATTCTAATTAAAGAGATTACATAGTACTCGGGAAGCTTTCCCAGAATACAGATAATAAGTTGGCCCTAAAGCGGAACGAATTGTATACGTGAGTGAAGTACAACTTCCGGTGACCTCTAGACGACAATTTTCAACTTCCACCTTTATCACTGCGGATAGATAAACCTTGCAGGTAAGATATCAGCTTATTTCGTTATGGGTGCTTAAAGGATGAAACGAAAAGCAATCGCGAGTTGTAGATACTATGCATTCGTAGCTTCATCCTTTGTCGGCAAACGAGTGAAATTCGCTTCAGCTGTGTATGTATATCTTGTTTAAGGTTTTACGTAACATGACACAGTGTCCTGGATAAGTCTAAAGGATATCACCCTGTTCGATAGCATGACTATGACTATGAATTTGCATCAGTCGAGTGTTGTGTAGAGTAGTAGAGCTTTCGAGCGTGTGTGCAAAGCAATTTAATTCTCCTAGATGCAATTATCGGATGCAATAAAAGTCCTGATTGCCACCTGTGTCGGCAGACAGGACCAGCACTATCTGCAGTGCAGTGTGCTGTTAATTAGTCTTAGTTCCCTTAGGTAACCGAATAGGTTATATTAACATAGGTACTAGGACGACTGTGTTTCGTGAATAACTTTAATGTATACTCAAGGACTTTTAGCAGTTCACTGAGTGTGTGCGAAGGAACCTGGAGCATAGCATTTGGCTAAAACTGCTACTGTATCGATGCTATTTGCCTTGTTGAAATCAAGAGTCATGTGGCACTATACGAAATTACCTTGTTCAAATGGGCAATGAGCTATTATTTATGTAAAAAAAGCTCCAAGATTGTAGGTCCAATCAAATTTCACTGAACAGTTTTTATTCGTAAAAATGTGTTTATTGAATTCTCTAACGATTAGTAAATATCTATGTGATTCTCCCCGGATAGACTGCTCCGATACCATAAAGTCATCAGCCAACTTTAAATGAGACTTTCACCTTCGGGCAAAGTAGCATCTCTTCAACGGGAATACAGGGCCTTTAGCACTCAACTGAAAACAAATATCTGTAAATGTGATTAGCAAGATATTATCATCAATCTTCCATTTGCAATGCCGTCAGTTTATGACCGTTAAGCTCACTTGAATCGGGCCAGGGCGTTGAGCCAGTAGCAGCTGTGCTGTTGTGACAATGGAAACTGGTTTTATGTTTCAGCAGCAGAGTGTATAGTATGCATTTTGTAATTGGGAGCTTGAAACTTGAATTTTGTCTGGCAGTAGGTCATCGTGACCTTGGAAATTAATCAAAAGTTTGTAATGTATGGGATTTGAAAACGAGAGCTGTTTGTTAACAGATACGAATTATGAGAACTTGATGAGTTGCAATCCTCGTGGTGTTGATTGTGTCAATAGAGACCTAACTAGATGTGAAACTTTAGATCTATTGACGTATCAAATTGAATTGATAAATACCCATAAGCGCTTAGCTTAAGGCTTTAATGGTCGTGGAGGTGAGCGACTAATGATCGAGAAGGTGATCGACACCTCCGTCTGACTGTTTATTTCGTGCATGGTTATAACATGACGCTAGTCAACAGGCATTGTTTTTTATTTTTTTTTTTAGAAACACGCGCAGGTTCAAGAGTTTATATTCTCTTATGATGTGCCTATAGACACACAACCTGAACGGAGTGCAGTGGTTGGGTCGTTGATGTTCGTTCACTACTCTCAGGGGTGGTTGTCCTATATAGGACGAGAGCCGACCAAATTCCGGGTTGGTTATAGTCCGTACTAATTCGTTCGAGCACTTTAATATTGCATACGCAGAGGATGAATTTCAGTTGACCGTATACTGTGAGTGTTATGCCTGCAGGCAGTACATCTGGTCACTTTCCTTCACAACTGCGCTGCATACTTTTTGTCCGTATAGGAATTACTTTTTCTTGGCTACGAAGCGAATTTGAACTATGGACCTTCCGCTCGGCGGTCGATGATGTTAACCACTGCACCACGGCCACCCGTGTTTTTTAAGTAGATTTTGATGTCTAAATCAATGTATGGTACTGTCATAGGGAGCAGAACATGATAATACGCTGGCTTTAAAACTTTCAGAGAACTCTTCCGAGAAGGGCTTCTCTGATTCCATGCATATTTTTAATGAGTTCTGTAAGGCCAACTTTTTCTTTGACTGCATGATCTTCCATTAGTTGTCTTTGGTATTTTTTGTTTGATGTTGTAATCCCCTTTTGATAGCTACTAGTTCGGACTTCCTGCATCCAGGGCTTGCATATGTCAGAATAATCTACACTTCTCAACCATTCCAATGAGGGGCTTATCCTGATTAAACTTTTGTTAAAGTTAAATTTTAGTAACAACTTACGGAGGGGAACCGATTTTCTAACGTTGGCGACACTGCTTTTGGTTCCCCGAATTAAGTTGATAGGAGCATCTCTCCTCTCAGGAATCGTTCCAACTTTTCACTTATAGATTTGTACTCCGATGGCTTCACTGTCGTCTAACATTTTTGACAACAACTTTGGCTGCTCCTTATGTATAGTCTAAAATTCACTTATCGATGATGACATGTCATCTGAATTGTACAGCATACCTTAAGCGGACGTCGTCGGTTGTCAAAATTGGTGTTCCCTCTATACAGTTTAGTCGTACTACCTTTTGCTTAGTCTGGAGAGAGCAAATCTTGATCGTTTATTGTTTCCACCGATATTCACTATTATTCTGGATGAAGCTGGGCTTCATCAGGTCAGGGATTACTTCGCAGGACTGGTTAGCATATTATGCTCTTCTTTCTCTTTTTCCTGGTCCAACATTGGATACACTCTCTCTGACTTCTTCCAACCGTCGAAGTTCTTTCATGAATGTTGCTGCAGCCTATTTCACCGCATCTCATACTGCACTCAATGCTAGCATATGATTTACGATGTTCTCGGGGGTTGGTATTTCTCCAATTCTCTCCTCTAATTCTATGCGCTCCGTGCCGAAACGTGAGCATTAAAAAAATACGTGCACTGCATCTTCTCTGGCCTCTTCGCACTTTAAACAGAGAGGAGATTCCTTCAGACGTAAGTAGAAATCCGCTTCTTCCTAATTGCGTTCCATACATTTATGGATAACGGGTGAGAGTCGCTGCTTTTCTTCCAGTTGGATACCTTTGACTGAAGCTCTGGGTTTCTGAATCTTGGCATACATGCTGGTAGCATTCCCACAATGACACATATAGCTTCGTCCGGCACTGTCCGATTTGCACAGCAAGCCCTTGATCTTGCTGCGTATGACTTAATTGTCACTGCCTTAGTCCATATAGGTGCCACATATGTACATTATAACTGACTGCACCACCCTTGATAGAACTAGTCTCCTTTGTTGTCTGGATCCTCCAATGTTCGTCATTACATGGATAAGGCAGCACTCACCAGCTTTGTCGCACGTCCTTTCAAGGTGTTGTGCTCCTTCTCAGTGAGCCTAGCACCGATCATCACACTTACATAGACACCTGATAGCCCGTTTTGATGTCATATCATCATCACCTACCCTAATTGTGATTGTTTCTTTTTCCTTGTGTGTCCTTACTGCTTCTGTTTTATGTTATGCGGAAGCATTTATTTCCAATGCCCTCTATTTCTTCCATGTGCTTTCGGCCTTAACAATTGCCAATCATCGGCAAAGCCTCCAGGGTTCGAAGCCTTAAAATCCTATCGTACTTAACGTTCTATAAGAGAGGTCCTAATACCCATCCTTGTGGAACTCCGCCAGTTAAGTGGTACTGCCTTAATCCACCATCGGTATCGTAGCTTATCGTTATTTTTATTAGTGACCATGGCACCATCATTGACCTAAGAGAGTGCACTATGAGCCCCCAGTCACAGCGGAGTTGAACAAATTTTAATGGTCCAACGTTACTATGGTACCACCTTTTTTTTTTGCACCTCCTTTCCGCCTTCTGCCCTGAATAGCAGTAGTTGTACTCCGAATCAGTCGGTTGCATATAATCCGCTCCAGTAGTTTACCCATTGTGTCAAGCAAGCATATGAGACGGCATGACGAGGGCTCATCTGGTGGATTATTCCCTTAAGGCAGCAATCCCAGTCGCTGCTTTTTCCAGTGGTCTAGAAAAACTCATTCTGTTAGGCACTTATTATACAACTCAACAAATGCTTCCGTATTTATTTTGACGGCTACCTTCAGACCAACTTTAGCCGCTTCAATGCTCACAAAAGCTTTATTTACGTCTCGCTGCGTTCTCCCAATGTCATCAGCGTATGCGAGCGATTGTGCAGGCTTCAAGTAGATCGTGCCTCTTGTATTGGCCAGCGAATCCTGCACGATCTTTTCATCATATGACCTACCAAATTGTCCACGACTGTTTTCAGGCGTTCACACAGCACGGCGGGGATCTTATGCGCGATGTTAAGGAGACTTGTTCGCCTATAGTTGGCGTAGTTATAGGGGTCTCCTTTTTATGGGCAGAGCACACGGTGCTGAGATTCCATTCATCGGGCATGCTTTCTTCCGACCATATCTTACAGATGATCCGGTGCATGCTCCCAACCAACTCATCTCCAACTGCTTTAAATAGCCGGGCAGGGCGCCTGTGCCAGCAGCTTTATTAGACTTCAGTTTAGATATCGCTATCTTAACGTCGTCTAAGTCGGGTAGACGGAATTCTCTTTCATCTTCGTCCAGTGTGAATGGTGGGTTCTGCCTGACAGCGGTATCTTGACCATCTTCGCCGTTGTTCAGTCCGCAGAAATAGTCTTTCCATATTCTCAGCATCGACTGTGATTCAACTACACGGTGTCCGTGCTCATCCCTGCAGGCTTCCGCTCTAGCTTTATAACCTTGGCATGTTCGTTTTAATCTTTGGTAAAACTTTTGTGCGTCGTTGCTATGATAACGCCTCTCCATCTCCTCGATCACGCGCCTTTCTTTCTCCTTCTGAAAAGCGCATATTCCTCTCTTATTTTCCCCTCATAGAGCTCACGAGCAGCTCTCATTCGCTGATGCAACCTGGCCATGTATGCATTAAATTTTTCTACATGTGCTTGTTTGCGCTCGCCATCAAACCAAAGGTTTTTCCTAGGTTGTGGCTGGAAACCTAATAGATCAGAGGCAGCGTCCCCATTACTGTTCTACAGTTTGTACAGTTTGCATCGGCTCTTGAGAGAGCTTGAGGGAGACACGATCGGCGAAGGTCCTGGTGGTCTCTTGCATTTGCAGCTTCCCGACATCGAAATTTCGCGATATCCGCACGCAAGGTAATGATACGACTCTACATTGGCTCATCGGAACGTTCAAACGTCCAATATACTGGAGGAATGTTTGGCGCCAATTGCAAAATGATCAATTTGGAAAACACGTAATTGATCAGGAGCTAGCTATTAGGAGATTACGACCTGTCACAAAGTCTATTAGCCCGAATCCGTTTTCGGACGTGGTGTCGTACAAGCTGTGTTTTCGTACGACTCGCTCGAAGATGTCCTCTTTACCCAGCTTCGCGTTGAAAACTCGTAGAACAATCTTGGTGTCGTAGCTGGGACATTAAGCGTATGTTCTATCTAGGAGACCATAGAAGTCATCTTCGACTCTGTCGTCTTTTTCTTCTGTGGGGGCGTAAACGCATATGAAGTTGATGTTCTCAAAGATAGCTTTGTTACGGATTGTTATGGGACGTTCGCTCACATGACGAAAGCCTAGGACTTTTTGCATAAGTCCACCTCGAACAACAAATTTGCATCCAATAGGCGTTGTTTGTTCTCCCTGTAGCAGCTCCCATAGTATATGTCACAGTATTTTATCCACTATTCACCCGGTGCATCCCATCGCACTTCTTGGAGTGCGGTAATGTCTGCTTTATAGCAGCCTAGGGCTTTTTCTAACCGTCCAGGTACAGAACCGATACTCCTGGCCTTTTATACGTTTGTGGGGATCGTCAACATGTAGTTCGTCCGCTAAATCCGAGGTTTGTAGTTGCCTCTGAGTTGGTCCGTAGCCCAACCGACTAAACCTGCTTTTTGGCGCAGGAAAATCGCCATTCGCCCTTCCCTCTCTGTAATTTCCAGAGAAAATCTCCAGACGGCACCACGAGGAGGTGCGGATGGGACTTACTAGGAGTGTCGCAAGGTGTTCGTCTGCGGTGGCTCTACTCGCTCTTTAGCAGGCCAGTATCCGTCGGATAGATGCTATCCCTACGAGGCCTTTGTTAGTCCTTTGCCATCCCGAAATGACATGCAGCGTATTTGTCACATTGAGGTTTACTTTCTTGCAGCTTACTTGGACAAGTCTTTACAATCATGCCTAATAAAGGACACTTAGATTATCCCACCGTTCCCATGCTGTACATGTTTTCGGTCTTCCAATCGAGCCTTTAAAAAACCGTAGGACTAACTGAGTAATTACTGATAAACGGACGGAATCAGTGGGAGTAGTCCAACCCTATGGTCATGAACATACGCTGTTTTTTCAATTTTAATCCTACTGTGTGACAGGCGGGCTGCCTTAATTAGGGCACTATGATACAATCTCAACATACATGGCCCATTTAGTCCTTTTTCGAAATTCCATCCTTTGATTGAAATGTATCGTACAATACGTGCATTTACGAATTGTGTCTGTCAGTTAGCATGTGTAGCTATATAGCACAATGTAATTAGGGACCACGTCAATGTCATTCCGTCCGTCAATCTACCCCCCAATCCTGACAGTTCGGTCTCTAATTTATAATTTACGTACCAGGTAGCTTAATTTCAAAGCCCATTCATACCAAACGTGCTCGATAGACACTTCGGCACTTTGGCATACTCGTAGATACACAACAACTAAACCGTTTTAGAAACCCGAACGGTTGTGACACATCCTCCATCAAGTTCCGGGTTTATGTATATCTATGTCTAACCCAGCTCGTAAGCAGTGATCCAAGAAGCAAAATCGTAAAAGTCCCCCGCTTCCGACCGTTTGTACATGTGATGAAAAACTGAAAAAAAACAAAAATAAACCCGCAGCACTGGTTGAGATAATATTGCAACACGACATCGCTCCCAGTACTTGGCTCGTTTCTTTTATTTCGCGCCTATTGAGGACACGACGAGGCGTAGGCGTCTTCTCATTAAAATGATCTTCTTCAAAGTTCCTCCGAAAATAAAATGAAAATGAAAATTAAAATCAAATATTCATTCGTATCCGTACCATTCTCCCCCTCTTCCGCCACCTATCACGACGTGACCAGCCCACTCGTCGGTATACGAGTACAGCTGACGGTCGCCGAATTTGATTAGGCAACAGGTGATGCCATCTATACATGCATATTTACACTCTAAATATGAAATAAGACGCCTGCCATGGAGCCCTAAATGAGATCAGATATGCTCACTTCATGGAGTGAACAGCATGCGTTTGTTGACGTTTTGAAAAACCGAAAATGACGGTAATCGGCTTAATTAAAACCGAAATGTCGGCGTATGCACGCGTGGAGACATCATTTATTCACAGAAAGCGACTTTAGTGAGAAACTGGAAAGATGCATAGACATAGACGGACACGTGCGTTCAGAACTGGTTTCCAGATCGATCGGCGCTGAAAGTGGGGCAAGTGCGCACCTTACACACAGAAATGTCATTATGCCGTCCGTAGTGCTGTGCTCAATCAAAATGATCGCACTAGATACCAGTACCTAGATACCAACCATGCATTTAGTGATAAGCGTAGTGGGCTGTAATGGGATTGAGGTATACTTCGACAAAACGTTCCACTAATTTGAGAGAACAATTATAAATACTCACGAGCTAGTGGACGAATGTCATTTGGTTATTATTGTTTCAATGACGTCCAATGTCGTGATCGTTATACGACTATAGGCCGTAATTTGAAACAATTATCGAGTTGAGGGCCAGACAGTCAGACTTGCGTAGCGTGATACTTGACCACTGATTGGACATTAGGAGGAGGCATACATGGTAAGTTGACTCAAATAAACTTTACAACGCAAACGCATTAGGTTACGCGATGATTTACATGCGATCGACGTTTTTGTGTTAAAACATAATTGACTTTTTTCAAACATACTGAGTCTTGGAGAGCGGAGCTGTTAGAGCTTGTGTTTGCTATTAGCAGCCACAGACGTTTGCCACGTCATATAGGGTGAAGTGTCGAACTTAAGATTTTGTTCACATTACTGAGATCATTCAACCGACCGCTGGGAACTTTCCCGACCGAGTCTACCAAAAACTCTCTGAAAGTTCGAAGCCGACTGCACTAATGGTAGAAGAAGAATGGAAGCAGTGTCAAAAAGCTATTAAAGAAGCTGCCACTGATAGGATGGGTTTTACGAGCGCAAGCAGTCCGCTATAAGCAAGACGCCTTCAAAGCAATTCTGCATCGAAAGACGAGAGAAAAGGAGGGGAAGAGAACCGCCTTCTCGAAATGAAAAAGAGGGAGCATGAGAGCGCGCGGTCGAGGAGATGGAGTGGTATTACAGCAGGAATAAAGTCCGGAAGTTTACCAGAAATTTCGGACCGAAGCCTTCCGGAACGAAAATAGACAACTGGTAGTAATGTCGCAGTCGATACCTAGAATTTGGAAGGATCACTTCTGCGGACTGTTAAACAGCGAGGAAGACGCAAATACTACTGTCAGGCAGAATGTTCTACTCAACTTGGACGACGGTAGACAAGAATTCCGTTCCCTCGAGTTTGACGAGGTCAAGATAGCAATATAAAGGCTGGAGTTAAACAAAGATGCTGGAGCGGACGGGCCACCTGCGAAACTTTATGATATAGTCGGAGGAAAGCTTTCATCTTTAAGATATAGTCGAAGGAAAGCATGCCCGACGAGTGGAATGTCAGTGTCGTTTGCACGATCCACAACAAAGGAGACCTCTTTGTCTGCGCCAGAGGGATCAGTCTCCTTAACATCGCATACAAAATCCTCTCTGCTATTTTGTGTGAACGCTTGAAACCGTTCGTTAAGGCCGCATATGGTAGCGTGCACAAAGACGAGGTGTACAGAGGCATGTCTAGTTTTGGCATCCCTACCAAACTCGTTAGATTATGTAGGATCACGACGGAAACTCTCGCCGCTTCATCAAGGTCGGTAACGAGCTAACCCTTAATGCCAAAACAGGTTTTGGGTAAGGCGACGCGCTATCATTTGACTTTTTTAACATCATGCTTGAAAAGATCGCGCGAAACTCAGAAGTCAGAACTAGGGGCATGATTTTCCAAAAAGTCCATTCAACTGCTAGCTTACGCGGATGATATTGACGTGATTGGACGAGCGCAATGGGCCGTCAGTGAGACGTTTGCTGGCATTGAAGCGGAGGCGGCTAAAATGAGTCTAGCAGCAAGTGAGGGCAAAACGAAGTATATGCTGTCATCAAGGAAGGACGCGCAACATCGACGTCTCGAACAGAGCATCATAAGGGGTAGCAAGAGCTTCGTAGTAGTCAAGGACTTCGTCTACCTCGGATCTGCAATAACTAATATGAACAACATCAGTACCGAGATTAAACGCAGAATAACTTTTGCTAGTTCCTGTTTTTGGGGTTCAAAGGGCAATTAAACAACAGAGCCATCTCTCGAAAAAACAAGATGGCTGATTATCCCAGTCCTGCTTTAGGGTGCAGAGGCATGGACGCTATGGGAAGCATATGAGGAAGCTCTTGGTCTTTTCAAGAGGAAAAGTTCTGCGTGCGATATTTGGCCCTGTTTGTGTTGATGCCATCTGGACGAGAAGATCAAACTACGAATTGCACGGACTGTACGACGATGGCATGTGGCTGGTTAAGCGTCTTCGGATACACCGCTTAAGATGGCAAGGCTATGTTGAGTTTCGAGTCCAGTTTGTTAAAATTACGCCATGGATCCGACTCGCAAATTACTTTCTGGCAAAATTGCATAAAATTGTGCTTGATTGACTGATCCAAATATGCGTCCTCGGGTAGAGATCCTGGTGAGCTACTCGTACAGATCACCTTAACCCACAAATTGAAATATGTACAAATCCCTGGTTGATAGTAAACTATGGGGCTTACACCAAATACTCCTGGGGTACTTGACAACTCTGTCTTTGCTCTGGTGGAACTTTAAATTGAGCAGGCTAATATGGTCAGCAAGACGAGAGTTCAATAGGGCTAAAAAGGGTAGATGCGGTGAAGTTGCAATGCTTTGTTTCACAGAAAACGTGTGTTCGCAGCCTCTTCAAGACGTCAATATAGAACTGTCCAGTTACTGGCTGGTCGGTAGGAACATAGTCATGATAAACGATGCCGCGGTACGAGAGCTGACAGGGGATCCTTCATATGGTTCATCTTCTACTGATTCACGGCCCTTCTTGAACCGCTTTGTCCATACACCACCAGCAATTTTCGGAGGAGGTCCGATGGTTTTTCACCAGATTTCACTAAAAATTGAATCACAGCACGTTGCTTGTAAAGTGAGTCACTCATTTTTACGACGCCACTACAAAGTTTTCTTTTCTAAAAGTATGTACAACACACACACAAAACGTGCTGTCGACTACAACCTTCGATTTAAATTGAAAGAGCTAGGGCCCCACCTTTCAGACAGATGTTGATTAACGACGCAGTGTTTGTCAGTTGCTGAGATATGACTGGATTTTTGGGTCACTTGGTATGATGAGCAATTCTAGAAAAAGTCCGTGTTTTCTCTCTCGATTTTGTTCTAATCGCTAACAAGGAACATTGCCTTCAGCAAATTATAACTTGAGAAAGCCAACACTTCTCTGAATTGTGCAATCCTGAACGGTGCGAGGTGATAGAACCATAGTCGTCAATGGGTCGGAGAATAGTCTGTGGATGGAGGAACCATTTTGGTAACGATAAAATCTGGTCAGAAAAAATCGAGGTAACGAGTCACAAAAGAGGTTACGCCAACTATATGGTAAAGAATATATATGTAATCCGGTATAGAGGACTTCGGCGTGGCTTTCACCTCATTGGGAATAGAATTTACGAGATTCTAATCCTAAGACTAGTACTTACGACGGCGTGGGAGCCGTAGATTAGGAAAAGGTCTGTGAGCGAGTTCCGCGAGGTAGGCTCTGGCGTGATTTGTGTCCTGCTCTAAATGTTTCTGTTACCAGCAGGGTCGATCATCAAGTCAAGTGAGGCCCTCAATTACCATTGTAAAATGTGGGCGTCAAAACGAATGACATTCCATTGCACTGAATGACATCCCATTAGGCAAGCCATAGATTGACAAGTCCAGGTTTTGCTTCGGCATATTGTCTGATGAGTTAAATTCGATGTCACAGGATACTACTGCGACAAAAGAAAAGAATCTTCGCAGCCCCCCAGCTCAAGGATATCGAGGAGTCTAGGGATAAACATACCTAAAATACGAGCCTTTTACAAGAAAGCCAAAGGCCTTGCAGGAGGCTTCAAAAAGGGCCCCTGGCTCTTCGAAACTGCGAGGGTAATCTTGTCACCGACCCGCAGGGAATAGTGGATGTATTTAAGCAGCACTTCCAGCAGCTGCTTAACGAGCATGACCAAGAGAGAGTGGTAGGGACCGAGGAAATCCCAACTCCAGCCGCTGAAGTAGTCTTCCCACCCAGCATAGAAGAAGTCGGCACAGCTATTCAGAAGCTGAAGAACAACAAGGCCGCAGGCTCAGATGGCTTGCCATCAGAGCTCTTCAAGGCTGGCGGCGATGTTCTGGTAGGGAGCATGCACCAGATCATCTGCAGAATTTGAGACGATGAGAGCATGCCCGACGACTGGAATACCAGCTCTATATGCCCCATCCACAAAAAAGGCGATCCTACCTCTTGCAAAAACTATAGAGGTATATCCCTGCTCAATGTCGCATACAAGATCCTGTCCAGCGTATTGTGTGAACGTCTAAAACCATTTTGCACCGCACTAATCGGCAGCTACCAGTGCGGCTTCCGGCCCGGCAAATCAACTATAGACCAAATTTTCACACTTCGACAAATCCTGGAAAAGACCAACGAGTTTCGAATCGATACACACCATCTTTTCATCGATTTCAAAGCCACATACGACAGCATTCATCGTGAAGCACTGTTTGGGGCGATGGCCGAATTCGGGATCCCGGTAAAACTGATCCAGTTGTGTCGCGCCACACTAAAAAACACGCGATGCACCGTGCAACTCGGTTCTAGGACCTCGGAACCATTCGAAACATGCACCGGATTTCGGCAAGGAGATGCGCTGTCATGTGACTTCTTCAACCTGGTGCTGGAGCAGATAGTGCGACGGGCAGGCGTCAACAGGGAAGGCACTATCTTTTACAAGTCCATCCAGCTGCTAGGATACGCGGATGAAATCGACATCATCGCGTGTTCTCGCCGTGGCATTGTGGAAGCATTCACGGCGATTGAAGAACATTTGTCTTAAGATCGATGAGGACAAAACGAAATACATGCTGTCAAGCAAAAACCAATCCGTCGCTCACCACCTGGGACAAAACATAACAATTGACAGCTATAATTTCGAGGTAGTTAAGGAGTTTGTCTACCTCGGGGCAAACGTAAATTCCACAAATGACACCACAGTGGAGATCCGGCGTAGAATCGCCCTTCGCAACCGCTGCTACTTCGGCTTGTCCAAACAACTGGGGTCAAAACTCCTCACTCGAAAGACCAAAGTCATGCTTTACAAAACGCTCATTCTGCCAGTCTTGCTATACGGAGCCGAAAGCTGGACGATAAGCAGGACAGCGGAGCTGATTTTGGGTTCTTTCGAAAGAAAAATTCTGCGCCGGATATTTGGTCCTGTCTGTGAGGAAGGTGAATGGAGAAGAAGACACAACCGCGAACTCTACGAGCTGTACCAAGATGTGGATGTAGTCCGGAAGGCAAGGACCCGTCGACTACACTGGCTCGGCCATATCGAGCGCATGGACATCAACGCTCCAGCTAAGAGGGTCTTCGACTCCGAGCCTCCTGGTTCGAGAAGAAGAGGAAGACCGAACCTCCGGTATAAGGACCAAGTAATCGCGGATGTAAGACATCTTGGTCTTGACAACTGGAAGCAGCGTGCCCGGGACCGTCAAGGATGGAAGGCAGGTATAGCTCAAGCTCAGATCCTCCATGGATCGCAGGCCTGATAAGTAAGTAAGTAAGTAAGTAATGGCCACACAATCTGAAGATGTTGATTATAGGTCCATACGACAGGATGGTTTTCATGACCTTCATATATAGTCATCTTGGCTGACTGCAGCTCCTGATATCGAATTTTAAATTTCACTCGTGTAATTTGCAGGTGATCTTCTCTTTTTAACTGCTGCTCTACTCGTATATTAAAATACGGAAGCAGTAGAGAGCTACCGAAGCAATCTACTCCTGCTCCTGCTCATCTGCGTCCTGTTGCTAATTACGTCAATTACTAGCAATCTGATACCTTGATTTTGAATTCAATGCTAACTAAAACGTGTCACTTATTTGCTCGCGTTTACCCCCCGCCCAAGGTAGCTCACGGTGTACTTTTAAATTGGAAAAAGCACTCCGACAACGACAGAGTCGAATGACCCACTTAGCGTGTGTGCAGTCGAACAGAGCTCATCAAGAAATCAACACGAAACAACATGAGATAAACAACTTCGAGTAAACGATCAGCGTTAGATTAGACCGTTGTTTACGACATTTGCTTGTTGAGCGTCTCGCGTTCAATTTCGCGCTGCAAAATCTGTTGTCGGTTCAGGTTCGATGATAGGCGATTGCATAAACAAGTAAGACTTGAGAGTATCGTCTCAGGTGATATATTCATACCGGAAATGCAAAGTACACAAAACGAAACACCGATTCCATGCCATGTAGATAGGAATGCATGTCAGTTCCACCAGTGTAAGATGAGTGTTGTCGGACGGCTCTTACCTTCGCCTTATTGTCTTTCGGATGTTTCGAGTACACATATGTAGATACGGTACTGAAACGGAGAGGATGTTCCGCTGTACGATTTATATGAACATTCCTCGTAGGCGGTATCAGGTTTCTAGAGCGCTAGGGTAGTTGGCCTCTTCGTGTGACTACTTTGACGGACGTTATTTCGTATCAGTTTCTAGAATTGCTCGTTTCATTCAATGAGGAGAGTACATTTGTCTATTTCCTTATCGATATGTGTCATGTGGAGCAGATGTCATGCTAGACACAGATATAATACAAGATGCAACTCATTAGGATCGAGATTTAGTTTATTTTTACGACTGCACGCATAAGTGACTGATTGTTATTGCGTTGGGTTTTAAATACGCCCCTCGCTCGTATCAATTGTTTGAGGTCGAGCTCTCAAGCTTTATGTCAGACGCACCCATGGGCCTAGAGTTGCTTCGTTCTACTTCTACTAGTCGCTAGAGTGGTTGACACAATGCCAAATCGATCACGAAATTGATTGTTATTTCTCAAGCGCTAATGATCTTACTCGCAATTGCCTCTAGGATAGAGTTGCGTGAGTCTGGGGTGGGCATACCTCTCAGATTATATGTCACGGTTGTTTGGCTGACTGAACAACTTTGATGTAGAACTCGGGAGACAAGGCTTGTCCCTTGAGTGGGCGACTTGAGTATAATTTGATATTCGTGCCGAACGCTTGTTGACAGCATGTCGTTCATTCGTTCAGTGTGGCGGCAATCGTTCATAATGCAGCGGAAGCTAAACTAATTCCTTTGAGCGTGTGAGGATAGTATGCGATCGGTGGATAGAGGCGAGTAAGTGACAAGTTTCTAAAACGCGCAGTCGTATTGCACTTTAATGGTGACACTGACACTGTTTTCGGATAGCGCAGTTGATCTAATGATGCTTATGCAAGCGAGGCACAAGTAACTTGAGTGTCAGTGTGACTAAAATGACTTTGTGCAACATTTTCCGGACAAATACGTTCATATTACTGAAAAAAAAAACGCCTCGTATCCTACTTTTGCGTTGAGTACTACCACCCCAAGATTTTATCCGAATGGTGACAAAACAAAGAGCCTTTTTGTAACACCTACGTAGATACACGTCGTGCAGGCACATGTGCCATAAATTACCAAACACGCAGCCGGGCCCTCGATATATAGCTCCATTAGCCACCATGTTTGTGTTTGATCAGATATGTTGTGTCGCTCTTATCTTTAAGCGACCTACACTCTGTGGTTCTTAAAAATTAAGTTATTTAAGCACACTACCATCACTAACGAGGGAGAAGGCCCGAATCAAAGGTCGCGCAATAAATTATCAGAATGCCACAATGCCTTCGAATCAAAACAGTTTCTATTTGGGTTGTTGCTGTTGCCCACACAGCTGAGCGTACATATAGGCAGTGTGAGTGAGGCCTCGTCTAATGAGGAGAGCCTCTAATTGGGTCAAGATTTTTAGGGCAACCAACCAAGCGTACATAATTCGTTTATGAATTTATGTGCTTCTTCGTCGTCGTTTAAGCCGTTTATGGCACTTCTTGAGAAATTGTGCAACACATGCACACACTGTTGCTGCTGCTTGAGATTCGAGTCCGTCTGTCTCCGTCGTTGTCGTTGAGCTTAATTTAATTGATTTATTGCCGATTGCCTATCACATCCATTTATCGCATTTTTTTTTTCTCTTATTTTTAGTCCTTACATCCAAATGAAAATGGGCTCACCAGCAGTCAAGTCGCACAAGAGGGCAAGCAAGTCATCGTCGACGTCGCCCGTTTGCATGACAACGTCCACACTGGAGGAGAGCTTTGTGGAATCTAAACTACTCAGCTGGCTGCGGCTGTTCCGGTTTGTTTCTCTGCTATGCCGACAAGAATAATGGTTTCCAAGATGTCTGCCCCAATTCTCTACAGCAACCATATTCACACTAATGTAGCTATGTCCATCTGGCGGCAATATGAAAAAGTTAATACTTCGTTCCAACTAGCAGAGTCACAAACCGAACTTTTGAAAAAAAATCGTTAACTTCCACAATTCCGCGATTTTTCTTTTTTGATTTTTTTGTCGTTCCATTTGTTTAAACAAATTTGAGTGTAGCGTTCGAGTTAATCAGAAGCTTAGAAACTAGATTGTTGCTAATACACAGAATACAAGGTTCAATGGAGTTACGACGACGAAGGAGGAGGAGGTCGACGAAGATGCCAATCAATTTTACTGAAACCTACATACATACGTATGTACATATATCGTTACCACTAACTACTTATCATTTTTCTTATCCACAAAAAAAGAAATCAGATACATAGATACATATATGTATTGAGTAATGCATTTGTTATTAGACTGTAATGTTTAGGAATTAATAATTATTAGTTTTTAAGTCAAATAAAAGAAAACCGAATGCAATAAAGATGAAACTGTTCGTTGTTCAAATGAGTACTTTTTAGTTATCAATCCACAATCTCCTAACTTTTTTTGTTTTTTTTTTTTTAAATATTTTGCGCGCACTCAAGGTCTAATAACCTTATTATGTCGGCGACACAGTGCGGGCATAGAAAGGAAGAGGAATAGAGGAGATGCCGATGGACATTGATCTTAAATGCTTGCATGTTGCATTGAGGGGGGAACACCGAATCCGGCAGGGAGTTCCAGATTCGTGTGGTTCGGTTAATGAAAGATTCTCTATATTTGACAGTACGTCCGAAAGCGGGCTTCAGGGTATATTGGTGATCATTCCTAGAGAGACGTGTATTGCGGGAGAAATGTTGAAGGGACGGAATGCAACTGTCTATTTCATCAGAGCATTTTTGGTGGTAGTAACGATAAAACAGGGAGAGGCAGGTAACATTCCTGCGGTGTTCCAGCGAGTCTAATGTTTTGGTAATGCTGGAGTCACCTATCAGTTTCATGGCTCGTTTTTGTATTCTGTCTAGTAGGTGCAATGAGGTCTTGGAAGCACCGGACCAGACATGAGCGTTAAACTCTAATTTGGGGCGAATTAACGCCTTATAGATTGTAGCCAGGTCTAAGGGTGAGAAATATTTCTTGCATCTGTATAAGAAGCCTAGGCATTTCGCAGCATTCTTGGCGACACTGAATATATGGTCGCTCCGATTAGGATTGTGAGCAACACTCATACCCAGGATGGAAAGCTTTTCAGTTTCTGAGATGCAAGTGCATTCATGGATAATGGCTGCGGGTTAGTTATACGCTTTAACGACAAGAGACAGCATTGTGTCTCTGACTCTATTGTTTTTACCCCATTGGATAATGCTGTCGATATCGGAATTTAATGAGCTTAACATACGCTGCCGCTCATTATCTACAACCGAAGTGCAGGGTCGTAAACTGGTGAACGAATATGAGAAGTTGAGGGTACTGTCGTCAGCGAAGGAGTGAATTGGATTAGAAGTAACAGACAAGAGATCATTTATAAAAATAAGAACGAGTGTCGGAGACAAAACTGAGTCCTGGGGAACACCGGCATTTACAAAGTGAGTATCAGACTTGAATCCGTCCAAAACAACTTGAATTAAACGATTCGAAAGGTAGCTTTTAATCCATTGAAAAAGGACTCATCGATCCCAAAAGCACGCATTTTCGACAAAAGGGCTTCGTGCCAAACCGTGTCAAATGCTTTCGAAATATCCAGTGCAACAATTTTGCTTTCACCTGCTTGGTGAAGCGAGTGATTCCACTTTTTAGCGAGATATGTCATAAAATCACCAGTGGATCTGCGGAAACCGTATTGGCGGTCATTGAGGAGTTTCCGTGGTTCAAGATATTTCATAAGCTGACGGTTAATCAGCGTTTCCATGACCTTGGAAAGAAGGGACGTTAGTGCAATGGGTCGGTAGTTGGAGGGAGAAGATGATTCGCCTTTTTTGGGTATAGGCTGGACAAATGCTGTTTTCCACCTTCTCGGAAAGAGCCACGAGGTGTAGGAAAGGTGAAAAAGCTTACGCAGTGGTTTTGCAAGCGTAGAAGAACACCTCTTCAGAACTATTGGGGCAATACCATCTGGACCAGCGGATTTGTGTATGTCAAGGTCTTTAAGAACCCTTGCAACTGTACGAGTGCGGGAGTGGATTAGTCCCATGGTGGAATTGACGCACTCTAGTACAGGCGGAGACAAAGTACTGCCTCATAGCAAATGGAGTTTGGACAACATCTGAGGAAGAAACTCTAAATCTTCTCCTCAACACGCACTTCCCTGGCTGCTCTGAACCGCAAGACTCAGTGCACTCGCGAGGAACTCATAACTCCTCTGCGGTAGAAGGGCAGTACGAACACATTATCTCTAGAGAGAAAATTATATGGGCATTAAAAAGCTTCAAGCACTATAAATCGCCGGGTCCAGATGAAATTTACCCCATCGAACTAACACAAACTATGGAATGGAATATACCATGGCTAGAGATAATCTTTAAAGGATGCCTAGCTTGGAGTCATATTCCAGAAAAGTGGAAGTGCGCAAAGGTAATTTTCATCCCCAAAGCCGGCAGGAATTCTCACACTTTCCCCAAGGATCTAAGGCCTATCTGTCTATCATCCTTCGCTCTAAAAACTTTAGAAAGGCTGATAGACCTACACATACGGCACAGCTTAGATCTCTCCCTAATTTCTAAGGCACAGCACGCCTACTGTAAGGGTAGATCGGTCGAAACAGCTCTTCACACATTAGTGAGAAAAATCGAAAGATCAATCCATCTCAAAGAATATACTCTAACAGCCTTCCTAGACATAGAGGGCGCCTTTAACAACGTCACTCCGAAAGCAATAATAGAAGGGCTAGAAAAGCTAAGGGTGGAGAGGGCTCTGATTCAAGATTCACTCTAAGTGGGGAAGCCTAGCAACTACCAGAGTAGTTACCAAGGGAACCCCGCAAGGTGGGGTCCTCTCACCTCTTCTCCGGAATGTAGTTGTAAACGAACTACTAATCAAACTGGAGAAAGAAGGTCTGTACGTTGTTGCCTACGCCGATGACGTTGCCATCACAATCTCAGGTAAATACCTATCTACACTGAATTACCGCATGCAAACGGCAATCTCATTTCTATGCAAATGGGCGCATAGTAACGGGCTCAGAATTAACCCCCAGAAAACGGAGCTCGTGCTATTTACCAAAAAGCACAAAATCCCGGAAAACTGCCCTATCACTCTGCTCGATACCAGGTTAGCCTACTCCCCTAGTGCCAAATTCCTTGGCATAATACTCGATAGGAAATTAACTTGGAAGGGCAATACAATTGAAAGAGCAAAAAAGCAACAATAGCTCTCTACACATGTAAGAAAGCCCTAGGGAAAAAATGGGGATTCAACCCCAAGATCACCCTATGGCTCTACATCACGGTCGTTAGATCCATGCTTATGTATGGAGTGATAGTCTGGTGGACTGCACTAGACAAGACTCCATACCACAAACAACTCGAGAAGGTACAAAGGATGGCATGTATGTATGTGCATTACCGGGGCCCTCAGGTCCACACCAACGGCTGCGTTTAACATGATACTAGACCTTACACCACTCGATATTTTCGGTAAGTAAATTACCACACACACGGCCATAAGACTAAAAGCCAACTCGAAATGGCGAGCTATGTCACTGGCCACCCCTCCATCCTGCAAAACAGGATAACTATGACAGAAAACCTGGACCACACAGAACCCACCATAGTCATGGACAAAAACTTTACGATGATCTATCCGGACAGGAAGAACTGGACCCGCCAAACTCAACCGCGCAGAAATTGCGTGGATCTCTACACTGACGGGTATAAGACCAAAGCCGGGGTGGGCAGTGGAGTATTCTGCAAACAACTCAAGCTATATAAAGCTCTCAAATTACCAGATCACTGCAGCGTTTTCCAGGCGGAACTGTTGGCAATAAAAGAGGCTTTGTCTTGGCTGAAGTGGAACGTAATATCCACCACGGATATTCGCATTCTCACAGACAGTCAAGCAGCCTTAGAGTCGTTGGGGTCCTATGTGTACACATCAAAATCTAGTCTCGACTGTCGCCGATCTCTTAACGAGATGGCAGAACAGTTCAACATACAGCTTATCTGGGTACCGGGACACAGCGACATTACAGGTAATGAAAAAGCCGACACACTCGCCAAACAAGGAACGACGCTACAATCAATCGTGGCTTGTGAGGGGGTACCCCTTACAACCATTAAACATAATCTAGCCAATCTCGCCAGGGCCGAGACAAACCTGAGATGGACCCAGGGACATACCTGCGTCATCACTAGGCAAATCTGGCCTCGGCTTGACAGCCAACGCACAAGGAGTATAATCTCCCTAAAAAGAACTGACATCTACAAATTCATCGGTGCCATCACAGGACGCTGCCTCATTGGCAGTCACGCACAAAAACTAGGAATAGTTCCGAATGATTTCTGCAGAAGCTGTCAGGACGAGGAGGAGGTCGAATCCATTCACCACCTTCTCTGTGCCTGTCCAGCTCTTTGCAATATCAGGAAACGTTACCTAGGCTCTTACTTCCTTAACGGTCTGACAGATGTTCAGAAAGTAGGGATACTTGATCTTCTTAACTTCTTAAGAAGCACAAAATGGTTCCACGAATAGGGGGGTAAAACCCCCTCGTAGCTGCACAACGGGCCTCCCTGGCCTATGTGCATTCTTCTCAATTCTGCGAAGGCTACGACCCTACCTACCTTACTTACTTACTCACTTATCAGGCCAGCGATCCATGGAGGATCTGAGCCTGAGCTATAGCTGCCTTCCATCCTTGACGGTCCCGGGCACGCTGCTTTCAGTTGTCAAGACCAAGATGTCTTACATCCGCGATTACTTGGTCTTTATACCGGAGGTTCGGTCTTCCTCTTCTTCTCGAACCAAGAGGCTCGGAGTCGAAGACCCTCTTAGCTGGAGCGTTGATGTCCATGCGCTCGATGTGGCCGAGCCAGTGTAGTCGACGGATCCTTGCCTTCCGGACTACATCCACATCTTGGTACAGCTCGTAGAGTTCGCGGTTGTGTCTTCTTCTCCATTCATCTTCCTCACAGACAGGACCAAATATCCGGCGCAGAATTTTTCTTTCGAAAGAACCCAAAATCAGCTCCGCTGTCCTGCTTATCGTCCAGCTTTCGGCTCCGTACAGCAAGACTGGCGTTTTGTAAAGCATGACTTTGGTCTTTCGAGTGAGGAGTTTTGACCCCAGTTGTTTGGACAAGCCGAGGTAGCAGCGGTTGCCAAGGGCGATTCTATGCCGGATCTCCACTGTGGTGTCATTTGTGGAATTTACGTTTGCCCCGAGGTAGACAAACTCCTTAACTACCTCGAAATTGTAGCTGTCAATTGTTATATTTTGTCCCAGGTGGTGAGCGACGGATTGGTTTTTGCCTGACAGCATGTATTTCGTTTTGTCCTCATTGATCTTAAGACCAACTCGTTTCGCCTGTTCTTCAATCGCCGTGAATGCTTCCACAATGCCACGGCGAGAACACGCGATGATGTCGATATCATCCGCGTGTGTAAAAGATAGTGCCTTCCCTGTTGATGCCTGCCCGTCGCACTATCTGCTCCAGCACCAGGTTGAAGAAGTCACATGACAGCGCATCTCCTTGCCGAAATTCGGTGCATGTTTCGAATGGTTCCGAGGTCCTACCTACCTAGTTATCAATAAAAGAGATAAATTACTATGGTATCACGAGGGTATTTCCTTTACTATTACATACCGGCTAATGCGAATGTTGTGAAAGATAAACATTTTAAAGTTTCAGGGATTAAAGGCTCAGTTGAAGTGCCACCATCAGGTTGGCCGTTGGCCATTGCTGACTTGCAAATACCGTGTAAAGAACAGCACAACACGCGACATAAGTACCGGCACACCTTTTCTTAAAAGGTTTCTTTTCTTGTACAGTGTCCTAAAATACACGAAAAAATGACCTCGTAAGAGGAGCATCTGCCGACGGGTGCTGGTCCGCTATACCTTGCAGCTCTGTTAGCCAGGTCCTACTTCCACCTCCTCGTCGTACGATCTGAACATTTCCTGACATTTGCTCAGAAGCAACCACAAGCCTCGGATAAAACAGACCGGATTTATGCAAAATTCGTTTATTACAATCGAGTCATGGCAAAAAAACGCTTAAATTATTCACTTAATTGCAACAGTTAATCGAAACCAAATTCCTGGGTGGATGTTACCCTTGCGAAAACGAAAAAGGACAATGATCTCCGGCACTACACGTGGAATGTTAGGTCCCTAAGCAGATCACGTGCAGCCGAACAACTTGCGGACGCCCTAGACCGCTATAAAGCGGACTTAAGCGCCATCCAGAAAATGCGAAGAATGGACCGGTTATAAAGCGGAGGAAAAACTGCGACAATTACTACAGCGACTGCTATAGGGAGGGAGGGCAACGATTATTTAGATGCGGAATTGTTGTTCGATCCGTATCAAGGCTACATTTTCTGTTATCAACCTGACGCTCCCAAGGGAGACAAGGAGGATTCCATCAAAGAAGAATTCTACGATCTCCTAGACAGAACATATGCGCAATGTCCCAGCTTACTTACTTAGGTGGCGCTACAGTCCGTGGTGAATCTGGGCCTCAACCAACAAGCGTTTCCAGCGTTTCCAGACTTTGACCAGCTGTTTCCAGCGCCGCACGCCCAGTTGGTTAAGGTCCCCTTCCACCTGCGTGCGCCAACGTAGATGCGGCCGTCCTCTGCTGCGCCTTCCTTCCGGGTGGATTCGACAACTCTTCGAGTCGGAGCTATATTTTCCATGCGCTCTACATGGTCTAGCCACCTGAGACGCTGTATCCGTAGACGTCGTACCAGGTCGATGTCGCTGTACAACCCGTACAGTTCTTCGTTAAATCTACTCCTCCATACTCCGTTTGAACAAACGGGACCGTAGTATTTTCATCTCGAAACGACCAAGGGCATCTTCATCCGCTTTTGTTAAGGTCCAAGCCTCTGCGCCGTAAAGGAGGACTGGGATGATTAAGGTCTTATATAGTGTCACCTTGGTTTTCCGAGAGAGGGCTCTACTTCTCAATTGCCTCTTAAGCCCAAATAAGCAGCGGTTGGCAAAGAGTGATTCTGCGTTTTATCTCATCGCTGGTGTTGTTACCCGCCGGTCATCAGTGAGCCAAGGTAGACGAATTTTTTGACCACTTCAAAGTTATATCTGCCCATGGTGATGTTCTGGCCAATACGTCGGTGTTGACCGTCTCTTCCAGATGAAAGCAGATATTTGGTTTTACCCTCCTTAACCTTGAGACCCATCTTAGCCGCTTCTACCTCAATGCTTACAAGGGCCTCATTGACGTCTCGCTTTGTCCGTCCAATCACGTCAATGTCGTCGGCGTACGCAGGCAATTGCGTAGACTTGAAATAAATCGTACCTCTTGTGTTGGCCAGTGACTCTTGCACGATCTTTTTAAGCACGATGTTGAAAAAGTTGCATGACAGTGCGTCACCTTGCCTAAATCCTGTTTGAACGTCAAATGTCTCGGTTTGTTCATTATCGACCTTAATGGAGCAGAGCGAATTCTCCATTGTCATCCTGCACACACGGACGAGTTTGGGAGGGCTGCTAAAACTAGACATGGCTTTATATAGTTGGTCTCTATACACGCTGTCATATGCAGCCTTGAAATCGACGAAGAGGTTGTGAGTGTCGATTTGGTATTCCTGGGTCTTCTCCAAGATCTGCCGCAGCGTAAATATTTGGTCTATTGTGGATTTACCTGGCCTGAAACCACCCTGATAAGAGCCGATCAGGTTATCCACCAACGGTTTCAGGCGTTCACACAATACGGCAGAGAAGATCTTATATGCGATGTTAAGGAGACTTATTCCCCTATAGTTGGCGCAGTTTTCTTTCTTATGGACGGGGCAAACGATGCTGAGATTCCATTCGTCGGGCATGCTTTCCTCCGACCATATTTTACAGATGAACTGGTGCATGTGCCCTACCAGATCATTTCCAGCCGCTTTAAATAGCTCGGCGCCCGCTTTATTATTCTTGAGCTTTGAAATTACTAGCTTAATTTCTTCTGGGTCGGGTGGACGAAATTCATTTGCATCCTCGTCCGTTACCAATGGATAAGTTTGCCTTACAGCGGTATTAGATCTTTCATCGCTGTTAAACAGTCTACAGAAGTGTTCTTTCTATATTCTCAGTATCGACTGTGACTCTACTACTAGCTGTCAGTCTTCATCCCTACAGGCTTCTGCTCTGGCTTTCTAGCCCTGGCATGTTCGTTTTACTTTCCCGTAAAACTTGCAAGTATTATTCCTGTGATAGCATCTCTCCATCTCCTCGATCTCACGCTTTCCAAGCTATAATTTTTTCTTCCTTAAAAGCGTGTGTTCTTCCCTCCGTATCTGCTCGTAATGATCACGAGTGGCTCTCATCCGTCTATGTAGCATGGCTTTGTAGGTGGTTTGCTTTGCTACATGGGCTTGCCCGCATTGCTCATCAAGCCAGGGGTTTCTAGCTGACGGTGGCTTGAAACCGAACACATCAGAGGCAGCGTCTTTGATGGCACGCTGGCAATGCTCTCACTGTTGTTCTGTGGGTTGCTCCGGTGTCATTGGAGTTGGCGAGAGGTTGAGGAAAACTCGATTGGCAAAGGTCCGCGGTCTTCTGCGATTGTAGCTTTGCGACGTCAAACTTTCGTTGTCTAGCTTGACTACGTGGCATCCTTGATATCTTCATTCATACCTTGGCTACAACAAGGTAGTGATCCGAGTCGATGTTGTCTCCTCAGAAGGTTCGAACATCTAGGATGCTGGAGGCGTCGATCACAACGTGATCAATCTGATTGGTGGTAGACTGATCAGGTGATCGCCAGGTTCCTTTGTGAATATTGAGATGCGGGAAGGAGATTGCGCCCCGCCAGGAAGTCAAGTAGCTGATGTCCGTTTTCGGACGTGGTGTCGTGTAGGCTATATTTTCCCGTAATCGACCCAAATACGTCCTCTTTGCCCAGTTTTGCATTAAAATCTCCTAGAACTATTCTTGTATCGTAGCTGGGACATTGGGAATAGATTCTGTCTAGGAGATCGTATAATTCTTCTTTGAGTCGATCGGGTGGACTACACCCGATATGCGTGAGCGCATATCAAGCTAATGTTTCCAAATTTAGCTTTGATGCGGATCGTTATGAGGCGTTGGCCTTCATCCCGAAAGCTTAAGACTTTTTGTAGAAGTCATCCTCGAATAACGAATCCGCACCCGAATAAGCGCTGTTTGTTCTCCTTGTAGCAGTTTCCGTAGTATATGCCACAGTTTTTTATTCTGTTTTTACTCGGTCTATTCCATCGCACTTCTTGGAGTTTTGGGATTTTCTCTAACTATTCGACCGCACCCGGGATCGTTAAGGGATCTAACATTCCAGGTACAGAACCGATACTCTTCATACGCTGGGGGTCGTCAACATTTAGTCCACCCGTTAAATCTGAGGCTTGTTGTTGTCTCTCAGGAAACTCGCCATTCGCCCTTCCCCGTCTGTAATTTCCAGAAGAAATCTTCAGATAGCACCAGGAGGAGGTGGTGGGGATGGGACTTACTAACAGTGTCGCAAGGTATTTGTCTGCGGTGGCTCTTCTCGCTTTTTAAAAGACCAGCATCCGTCGGATTGGAGGCCATTATTAGTCCTTTGCCATCACACCCGCTTGCAATCATCAATTCTTATTTTAGATGTCAGCTTAAAACAGTACACGTTAGAGATCACCGGGTACATCGAGTCTTACGAGAGATTTAGGAAAGCAACTAGCTCCGTAGTGTCCGTGATATACGACGCGTCTGACGTCAATCGTTATCAAACCAACATTTTCCATAGCGAACTTTCAACGTGACAGAGTGTCCCATAACTTTGCCATACTGACATAGATACCACCAGCATCTCCAATTCCTGAATTTACGATCCAAGAAAGATACATAGTTCGTCAATATCGTAAATTGCGTAAACTACGAGGAGATGGTAAATCAGATGACGCCATTAAAATGTAGATTGCCCCCGTGACATGAGCGAGTAAACATGTAGTCAGCAAAAGACCCATCCAGTTCGTAAATTAAAGTAGTAAGATGAGAAGCAAGCTACTCATCGATTTTCTCGTTGAATCCTTCGGCACACTCAAGTGCCCCACTATCAGTCCATGTTTAGCGCCCGACAGTCTGGCGATTTTCAAATGTTTTCATCGATCTGTTTGTTCCCGTATACGTATAGTGTGTAACTGGCTTCTTAAAGTTAATTAAGAAATTGGCTACTATCCGAATGGCATAGGTTATGGGCGTAGACATGACGTCTGCCATGACTACTGTAAATTGACGGAATGAGCATTTTAATACGGTTGGCAGACGACGGAGATGTGGTTAGATAGTGAGTAAACAATAGTAGTGGAATGACTCAGGACAATTGTCTGGCGTAGGTATCAATGGTCGGGGAGGAACTGATTACTTGACTCTTCTAAAGGGTTGTCGACTTTTAAAGCCTAGGACAGTGAGGGTTGTACGTAAATAGCTAAATAGTGGCTTAAGTGTATTGGATTTCTTCTCTTTGTTGAAATAGTGCTTTTGCGTTTGCAGTGATTCGCAAAGGGGCAGTTTTCTTTCCCTTTTACATATGTAGTTATGCCAAATGGGGCTAATTGAAGTACTACAGACGGGCTTTTTCCATTGACATCATGTTGCTGCAAAGCGGACAGATAGAGTATCCGCCTTACTTATCTGCATTAATTACATTTTCCAAGAACTCAATCCAAGCCACTCGAATTTGAATTATACGAAACGAGGACGAAAGAGCCCCATATATTCCATTCCGAGCACTTATTGAATACTTATCGACGCCCCTCGTCCTTGGATTGAATCAAAATGGCAAGATGGCTTTGAATGAAATTAGCGTTTTAAGTATTTGTATTTGATTTATATTTTAAAATGTGTAAACAGGACTGGAGGGGAGATCCTTTTCGCGCTGATCCCCCCCTCATTCATAGGAGGCATAGGAGGCATTTGTTAAATATAGACGACTCACTGTATGAAATGAGCAACTGAGTACTTTTTATGTGTACACATTAGTAGTGGTTGAAATACTATATTAAATCTGTATCCTGTGCAAGGATGTCTCTGTTTATTATTTGAGGATTAAAATTGCATGGATGCTGTGGCGTCGACTCTTCTTTGAAATGGTTGAAGTATAGTTACAGCGGATGGCATAAGGGCAGCGCTATTAAATTGGGATTAGTCGGCTCTGAGAAGGGATGGCACATAAGCCGTTTCCATTGTTAATATGGTTTTTATTGGGTGGCTGGCGGTTGGGAAAATACATACAAGCATATTCTGACCTTAATGTTAGGTGAAACTACGGTTAAGTGGTTGGTGACATAGTGTGTCATTGACATGTTGAGTAGGACTCCTGCTGTTTGATTAGTACGTAGCGATCGGGATTACACAGAAAATTTAGTGTAAGAGTGCCTCAAGTGTTCTTGTTCAAAATAAAAATAAAATTTTGAATATACGAGGGTCGGCCAAAAATTACCTGTGATTGGAAGAATGCGGTTCCGCTGAGGAAAGCTGTTACTACCGTTATTTTCCTACAAATATTAGTTGATCTAATGCTAAATTTCATGCGTATGAGAAAAAGAGCAGTATTGCCCAGTAAATCGCTTTCTATTTTTGAATGGAAAAACGTACATGCAGATGAAAGAGAAGTCTGTGCTTCCTATAGGTACCCTTTGCTATTCGTCGTACGTCGTACGTCGTCGTA
Organism: Eumerus sabulonum; assembly: GCA_951905685.1. Taxonomy (NCBI): domain Eukaryota; kingdom Metazoa; phylum Arthropoda; class Insecta; order Diptera; family Syrphidae; genus Eumerus; species Eumerus sabulonum. The sequence continues at coordinate 104,199,892 of OX645063.1, forward strand.
CGTCTTTGTTCAATGATCCCTCATGTTTCGCTGCAAATTGTGTGTCCTCTTTTACATACTTATTGGCTTCTATGGAAACTAAGGCACTAGGCGAAGAATTTCGATTCCTTAAAAGGCCACAGAACATAAAGTCAACGACCACCATGGATTCAACGTTCGTCTCTAACTAGTTTTTCGTTCGGTATCCTCGTTCGTTGGCAATACAACGTTTCACTTGCCCATTGAGAGTAATCTGATGGCAGACTATTCCCTAATTGTTCTGCTAATTACCTCCGTACAGTGTGTAAACCAGACTGTCAGTCATTATAATCGAATCAATGCGAGACTTGCCTAATCGAGATGGTGTGTGAATCAGAAAGAAATGGTCAAACGTCAAGAGACACTTAACAATTTGTTTGCGTGACTGCATGTGTGTCTCGGTGGTAATTGCTTATTACCATCGAGGGTGAGTTGAAAATCGACACGATAGCCAGATGGTCGTTTATTGTCAGATTGCTTCTTCTGTACTGGATGTGTTGAAATAATTAGACTGCCTGATGGAACGAGTTGACTGTAATGGGAATTTCGTTGAGGCTTTTTGCAGAAGCTCAGTTAAATCTGACATTTCATTACATCCGAGGTAATAATAGAAAGAGAAACTTCTCGCAAAATTTTAGTTTTTGCAATTAAATAAACGTTCTCAGTGAAGATTATAACGGTGTAGCTTCGTCTTCACTCGCACGAGGCAACCACTTCATCCTCCAACGACTTACACAATGCATTTCCTTTTTCTCTCTATCTACTTTTAATCCTTCTCGGCAACCAAAAGCCTCATTTAAACCCACAGGCTAAGCTAGAGTTTCCAATTAACAACTGATAGCGAATGAAAAGAGAACGGAAAACAAAAGTATTTCACGAAATTCATCAAATTTCCCGGACAAAAAAAGTTTCCTTTTTACACTCGACTCTTCCTTTTGCTTAAACTGGATCCTAGAGAAGAGCAAAAGTTCTACTCGATCCAATAATGAGGGCGAACCGATGAGGAAAATAAATAGAAAAACTGGGAAAATCGTTGGCCATCGTTGGATGCGGAGGACAGGAAAAGTTTTATTCTCGATATTGTGGGTCAGTTTTGTTTAATCTGGCATTCTTCTCCTTCGAAAGTTGTAGTTACTTTAATTGGTTGCCAAGAAATATTTGGAAAATTCTTTAAGGACATTCGAAGGCACAACTACAAAAAGGATACACAGATAGCCCAAAGTATTAAGGCAACATCCGATTGACTATCTATAACAGAAACTGGAATGTCCCATGCAACAGTGTCCACAGGGAACTAATTTCAATAAAGTCCTTTGGCCATTTGCCAAAGGATGCACAAAAAACCCCAGAGTTATGGATGAGAACTGCACAAACTTTTACCCAACCAGACGCTATCGAAAAAAATATTTCTTGCTTGATGGAGGATAATGAAAGTGGTTACATAATGGGAACCAACCACACTAAGCCATGACGTTGTGCGGAGGATTCGATAGACAGATGGTGTCAGTTGTGGGAAATGAATGGACAATATGTGTGGATTTGGGTTTCAATGTATATTCTTTTAAGGTCACATGTAATCACCTGATTAGGTGGAGTCGGGCGGGTATACTTAAGGATTTTATTTTTATTAATTTATTAAATTTAAAAAATACGGAACCGAGAGAAATTTCCAATGGTAGCAGCCTTGTTAGGGCTTGGATTTTGTCGATAGCAACTAGTTTCTTTTTCACGACTATCTCTTCCCTTAAATCCTTGTGTATGCAACCATGTATACATTAGGTTAAGCTGGTATAACAGGCTGACGCACATCACTCAGATTTAGCCTTCATTCCCGCTACCCTTAAATCCGTCTGGAACTTCTCACATAGAGGATTGAGTTAGCTATGTACGTTGAAAGCAATTAGCTGGATCATTACTTGAACTCCTGTACGTACTTGCCAAGTTTATTGTGTCCTGTAATGACACAAGATAAAATTATAATCAAAATTGGTTTTAATGGTTTTCAAAATATTCTCTGCAAAGATCTTGCGTTTAAACCCATTTTTGAGGCACTTTTCCACTCCGATTGGGGTACCTCCAAAACATGTAATTTAAAGGTGATATTCCAGACTTCAGTTCCCTGTTTGGTCAAAAGTTAAAATATATGGGTTTAAAAATTAGTGAAACATTTGAAGTAAACACGATTCAAAAAAGGAATGTGGACTCGGTGCGACCCGCAAGATCCACACGACTAAACATCCACATACGCACATACATACATACACACACACACACATACATACATACACACACACATACATCACTATAAATAAAAACCGTGGATTTTGAATCTGGTGACCTTGAAACGTGGAGGTACATATGTCAAAATTTGGATTTCGCAAAATCGGCCCCTTTACAATAACTTACCACTGGGAAGTTAACAAATCACCGAAAAATTTGTGAAGTGTACGGTGAACGCTGGACCCAGAAGTGGTTTAGTCGAACCCGTTCCAGGAATGTCTGTGTCAAAGATGTACCTTGCTCTGGTCAGCCAATCAGTGGAAGAGTCGACGAAATTTTGCAGCTGGTGGGACGGGAGCGATACCCATGCTGTCAGAAGATAGCGAATACACTAAACATCAAGCTCGTTATTTGGGTGCCGCAAGAACTTTGATTAAACCAATTATTACGAGCCTCGAAAAATAGATTAGATACAAAAATATCGAACGCAAGCGATCATGATCATGGACCGGTGACCTTCCACAAGTGACTTCAAGGCCTAGTTATACTGTGCGTTTGGTGAGATTGGAGGGAAATTGTCCGTTATGATATGCTACAACCTGGCAAAACGGTCACATCGGTCCTCTACTATGCACAACTCGGGCGTTTGACTGAACCAATTAAGAAAGGGCGACAAAAATTGGCCAACAGAAATGGAGTTGTGTTCCATTAGGACAATGCTAGGTCACACACATTTTTGATATCTCAGGACAAATTGACGGAACTCGGTTGGCAAAACCTTCCGAACAGCCGCTGATTATCACTTGACTAAAGGTTTCGCCGATAAATCACAGAAGTTCTACACCGGTGGAGTCACGAAGCTACTCGAAATGAGAGAAATCGGATGCTGTTTCAAGTAATAGGTGACCGATTGACGGACACCAGGGTTTGGATATTAAATCGAACTTGAGCCATGACAAGAAAATTGCTGCTCTGATTTTGGTTTGGATGATATTACAATACGGACTAAGTTCTGTTATTTCAAAAGGATTTTAAAGTTGCCGGCAGATGAAATACGTTTTTTTGAGAAGCGAAGATTAATTGAGAAATCAGGAAGTAGACATAGTAGTAGTAGTCCCTCCTCGGCGGGGTATTGGCAAAACCCCTAGTAGTATACTTGCCATGAAAAAGCTTCTCTACTCACGCCGTTCGGAATCGGCATTAAACTGTAGGCCCCTTTCTCCTGTGTGAAAAATAAATCACACACAACATAGGTGATCAAGAGAAACTTGGCTCTGGTCCTTCATGGGCTGTAACGCCACCAAAGAAGAAGAAGACATATTGTGTTAGGAGGGGTAGAGGTATAAGTGTACAGAGAGGTCGACATTTGCACAAAGGGTCCTTATTGTCATCGTTGTTAGGAGCAATTTAACATAGGACTACGTTTAGCGGGGTATATAGTTTGATTACAGGCGTGTGTGTGACGAATATATGACTGTTCCACCACCTTCCATAGAGAATGCGACTTTTCAGCCCAAAAATATAAAACATACTGTTTCTGGCAAAGCCCACATAGAGACTGAGTCTTCTACTCCTAGGCTTCTAAATGAAGCCTAAGGTAGTTTAAATGGAGCTATAGACTTCATAAATGATGTTAGTATGGACACCAAAAGTCCTGTGTCGCTGCTAATCTATAAATGAGTTTCATTCTTTTTAGGCCAGGTTAAGTAGTCCGTAGCCTCCCCAAGGTAGAGTATACACTTAGGCCGGAGAGGCTTGTTGTGTTGCCCCTCTTCATGCAACCACTTAGTGCTTCTTAAATAATTAATAAGGTCAATTATCCTTACCCGCTGAACATCGGTCAAATCCCTAAGGAGGTATTGTATTGTCGATTGTATTGTCCTTCCAAGTTAGTTTCCTATCTAGTACAATGCCAAGGTATTTGCCACTAACAGAGTATGTTAACCTGGTGTCTAGTAGAGTGATATGGCATGTTTCCGGGATCTTGTGCTGTCTAGTGAACAGCACAAGCTCCGTCTTCTGGGGGTTTACCCCGAGCCCATTGTGTTGTGCCCATTTGCACAGTATGGAGATCACCGTACACTTAGGGTCATTCAGTGTAGATAGATTCTTGCCCGAGATGGCAATAGCAAGGTCGTTAGGGTTAGCAATAACATCGAGGCCTTCTTTCTCCAGTTTGGTCAGTAGTTTATTTGCAACTACATTTCAGAGAACAGGCAAATTTATGGGAAGTATATTGAATTTGTATGGATTTAGAAACGAAATTCGCTGTAGGCGGATAACCGATACAGTCAGTTGCATGCATTCACATATATTCAGGTATCTAGATATTAATATTCGGAAATTTTACTCAACATGTTGTTAGTGGGTCAACCGATCCGCCGGAACCGAATGTATCGCCATTCATTCGGTACTGATTTATTTAGTATCCGCTATTGGACGCACGATATTCCATTAGACCATGTGCTGCTCCGCCCCACCACACTCGGTGGCATCGTGAGAACATTTCTATCCCATCCAAGTCGTGTTGACAAAAGAATGCAAAACATGCAAGTTGGGTATCCGAAACATGTTTCATAAATCTCCATCCACCATCTGAACTCATCTAAAATGTGATGATTTATGATTCGATTTGGATGGGCGAATAAAAATTATTTACTTTCAACGAGTTGTCAGACGGTATTCGTATCTCGATGACTTTAGATTTGCGATTTATTGCATGAGTACCTCCGTGTGGAACTTACACATTTTTTCTTCTGAGATGCGAGTAGTTGGTCTTTTGTTATTCGGAACAAACAAAAGCCAATTTCTTCTGTTTATTCAGCACTTCCTTCGGGGAGATAAGATAAAATAGTTTGTGTGCCCAACAGAGTATCTATGTTGCACGTACTTACGAAGATTTCTATCCGAGCTTCGAGGGCAAACAAAAAAAGAACAAAAAAACAAAAAGTTAGAGTCCCTCAGATAATAAGCATCTAATGGAAGAAACCGATTAAGTTGGCCAAAGCCGATGACGGCTTTTATCCCTGCTCACAAGCTCTCCCACGGATACTATCTTGAGGTTAAACGGGACAAGAGCCAAGGAACAAGAACAAATACAAACTTTACCCGCCCGGGTGGGTGCCTATTCAATTATGGAGGCAAAACTTTCCGGGCGAAACTTTTCAAGTGGTAGGTGGTCGCAACCCCTTAGCTTTTCACACATAAACGCATCCCTAATGGAATAATAAAGTTATTTTAACTCAAAAGGTTCGAGAATCTTTTTTGGGGGCCGACTTCTTGTTAAAAGATGCAAAGATATCCCAACAGACGCGACTGATGGAAAATAGAGTATAATCCAACAATGACTGAGTAATGAGCGTTCGGTATGATATGATGTGTTGAATGCCATGTGCAGACGTCGGTTGTCGACATGATGTTCGATGTGATACGAACCCTTGTTCGTCGTGAACCGAATCATGTAGAATTAATCGAGACACAACGTCATTCGCTCATAATCAAATTGAGATGCGGGTGATGAGCGAGTGTGGAGATGTACATACGAACAACACCTTTGTCGTGAGCGTTGAGTAGGAGGATTAAAGGAATCATAAGGCGTCAGTTCATTAAATTGTAAAGTGCCTGCTACTAGCAGTGGTGTGGGTTGACCTAGATCATTGAGAATTGTTGCCTCTATGCATCACTTTGTTTGACTATTCAGCGAAGGACAATTGAGCTACACTCCCAAGTTTCAATTTCATATTTGCGTCCCTTGGGGACAGAAATATAATATTTCAATCAGACTAGACAACATCGAAGGCAAGCAAACACCGCATCGATTTCCTCCATCTTCTCTTTGTAGAAAATTAGCATTTTAATTTATAATCAAGTTCAGTGTGCCCTTGGGAGCCACCATAGATTGCAAATTGAAAATATTGAATTTTTTATTCTCCTCTTCCATGGGGAATACAGTTTGCTTGTACTGCAATTCCATTTAGAACGAAGGCGACATTGAAATTGCCTTGTAAGGATACCCATAATTCAATGTTACATGTACCCTTATCACATGTATCCTTGATATTTGACTTAGAGTTGAGCTGTACAGTGAAAGGAATATTTTAACGACTTTACGATGAACTCGTTAATTATTGACAAGTGCTCATCACGCTTAATTGAATTCGTCCGGGCGTCAGGGGAATTGGATAAGAGTCAATTGGTTTGTAATTATAATTTGTAACTCATAACAATAAACTAATTGCATTGGAAAGTTTACACCATAACTCGATGACAATTTCAATTTTCCTATCTGAGTTCTGAGTGAAATGACAATGTCGGCCGTTCGGGTATACACTTTTACAGTGTGTACTTCCGGCGGCAAACATTTGTCATATTTTAATTAACTTAGTTTAGGAGCTCACACTGACTAATGGCATTTCACAAACTGATTTATGAATTGCAAGATATACAAATACTCTAATGACCGGACGTATCCAATTCACCATCCATCATCAGAGCCTGGAAATGCTTTCACATCACTTCCATGCGAAGTCATCTTCCTCCGAAACCGTCATTCATTACCTTTATGTGTGTGACATATATACACTTTTGATTCATTAAGATCGCAAATGGGTTTTATTAAATTTTTAAATTAAAATGAGCGTACGGGCTCAAATGCTGTTTTGGCTACTGGTGAAGAAGGACAATCAAAACGTATTATACCAGAAAGTCTAGTATTGCCAACGTTCTTTACGTGCCACAAATGGTCATCCTTTCTAAAAGAGTTCAAAATCGATTCCAAATGTTGTCCTCGGAGTGGCCTTTCAGTTTTTTGAAAAGCCGTAAGTCGTAAAGGTGCCAAATCAGGTAAACACGGTGTTTTTGGAACCAGTTTTTGGCGAAATTCATTTTCGTCGTGCAAGAATCAAGAGTTATCTGGCCACAAATCCGGCCTCTTTAAGCGAATAGCTTCACACAAACGACGGATAATGTATCGTGCACAACACCGCGATAGTCGAAGGAAACATTTAAAATTATCGATTTTTGACCGATTATTGCGCGGTTTTTTTGGTTTGTCTCAACGTATGCACGATATTCATGTGGTTTGTCGGTTGTTTCCGGGTCGTAAGCATAAATTTGATGACAGGCACGCATCCGACGAGAGCTACTCGTGAGCATTATGAGCTGAACAGGAGAAAGGAGGATAAGCTTCTCATGCCGAAAAAAAAAATGTTTTGGTTGCCTGTAATGTCGGTTTACGGACGAATATTTTACGTGATAACGTCATTAGAAAACATTGATGAAAAATGAACACGCGGTGTTCCCAAGCGGTCCACCATCTAACTACTAACCGGACCCGACGCTGGTTGATTACGGTGATCAGATGACAGCCGATACGTATGTATGAGATTGCTCGGACAGTGTTGTGGTTTGGTAAGGAAACGTAAACACTCATGAGCTGCTCGTGAGCGTGCGCTACTCAACGAGCAATTATTAAACGCACGCGTTCATGAGTAATTGGCTGTGAGCATTTATTCGATTTGGAAATGGGCACATACATATATGTATATATGTATATCCAACATACAAACTCCAGACTTTTTCACACGAATTCTTCGGAATCGCATTTGTCGTGTTAAAACAGAATTAGTGTGTATGCATGAATGTATGTATGTATCACCTGATTTACTGAAAACTCCTAAAAGTATGCAAATAAAATTCTATCCCATAGGCAAAATAGATGCCTCTTTATCGCTTGTTTCGCGCTCTCGCTTGCACGCTCAGCTCAGGTAGAACGTGACAATGAGTCATGCTTTTTCGTACGTGCAGCCGGTGTTCATCGATTTATAAGACGTTATCACGTCAAAAAGAGAGCATGAGAAGCTCCCGATCGAAGGGAGCTCGCGTAGGTTCAAGAGTTTTTATATTCTCTGAACGGAGTGCAGTGGTTTGATTCGTTGATGTTTGTTCAATACTCTCAGGGGTGGTTGTCCTAGATAGGACGAGAGCCGACCAAATTCCGAGTTGGTTATAGTCTGTAGTAATTCGTTCGAGCACTTTAGTACTACATACGCAGAGGACGAATTTTAGTTGACCATATACTGTGAGTGTTATGCCTGCAGCAGTACGTCTGGTCACTTTCTATTCACAACTGCGTTGCATACTTTTTGTCCGTATAGGAATTACTTTTTTCTTTGCTATGAAGCGAACTTGAACTACAGACCTTCCGCTCGGCGGTCGATGATGTTAACCACTGCACCACAGCCACCCGATGGATTGATGCTATTGCAGGAATGACGCGTGGAGGTTTTATCAACGAATAAAAGAAACCTGTCAGGGATATAAAGCCACAGCGGAAGCCTGCAGAGACGGAAATGGGAACGTAGTAGTAGATTCACAGTCGGTACTAAGAAACTGGAAAGACTAATTGTGCAAGCTGCATAACGCCGATGACGAAACAGACTGACCCATTCACAACGGACGATGATAGCAGAGGATTCCGTCCCCCCGACCTGGACGACGTAAGGAATGCTTTTTCTAAGCTTCGGTCCAACGGAGCTGCTGGAGAAGACGGACTACCTGCCGAGCTCTTTAAGGTAGCTGGAGATGATCTGGTTGGGGGTATGCACCAGCTCATCTGTAAGGTATACTTACTTACTTACTTATCAGGCCTGCGATCCATGGAGGATCTGAGCCTGAGCTATAGCTGCCTTCCATCCTTGACGGTCCCGGGCACGCTGCTTCCAGTTGTCAAGACCAAGATGTCCTACATCCGCGATTACTTGGTCTTTATACCGGAGGTTCGGTCTTCCTCTTCTTCTCGAACCAGGAGGCTCGGAGTCGAAGACCCTCTTAGCTGGAGCGTTGATGTCCACGCGCTCGATGTGGCCGAGCCAGTGTAGTCGACGGATCCTTGCCTTCCAGACTACATCCACATCTTGGTACAGCTCGTAGAGTTCGCGGTTGTGTCTTCTTCTCCATTCACCTTCCTCACAGACAGGACCAAATATCCGGCGCAGAATTTTTCTCTCGAAGGAACCCAAAATCAGCTCCACTGTCCTGCTTATCGTCCAGCTTTCGGCTCCGTACAGCAAGACTGGCAGAATGAGCGTTTTGTAAAGCATGACTTTGGTCTTTCGAGTGAGGAGTTTTGACCCAAGTTGTTTGGACAAGCCGAAGTAGCAACGGTTGCCAAGGGCGATTCTATGCCGGATCTCCACTGTAAGGTATGGTCAGAGGAATACATGCCCGATGAATGGGATCTTAATATCGTTTGCCCGATCCACAAGAAAGGAGACACCTTTGTCTGCGCCAATATAGAGGTATAAGTCTCCCAAATATAATTTATAAGATCTTCTCTGCTGCACTGTGTGAACGTCTGAAACCGTACGTTAAAAAACTGATTGGTCCATGTCAAGTGGGTTAAGACCCGGGAAGTCAACTATCGATCAAGTATTCACCCCGCGGCAGATCCTGGAAAACCAACGAGTTCCAAATCGACACCCATAATCTCTTTGTTGATTTTAAGGCCGCATACGATAGCGTACATATAGACGAGCTATACAGCGCAATGCCTAGTCTAGACATCCCTGTCAAAATACTTAGATTGAAAAATTCTTGCTGCTTCATCAGGGTCGGAAGCGACTTGGCCGAAATCTTTAAGATTTCAGACAGGGCGAGACGCTATGGTGTGAGTTTTTCAACATTGTCATAGAAAGGATCATACAAATCTCACTGGTTATTACGAGGGGCACGATCTTTTTAAGCTCGTACAACTGCTCGCATAACAATGACATAATAGGACGAACCCAGCGAGATGTCATTGAGGCCTTTACGAGCATTGAAGCGGAAGCGGCTAGGATTGGCGGTAAATGAGACAAAATATACGCTGTCGTCGAAAAAGGACACGAACCACTTTTCCAGGGTGTACATACTAGCAGGTATGATTTCGAGGTAGTTAAGGACTTCTTCTACCTAGGCTCCACAGTGACATGTAGCAACGACATCAGTGCCAAAATCAAACACAAAATAACTCTTGCCAACCGCTGTTTCTCGGGAGGCAATTGGGAAGTAGAACCCTCTCTCGGAAAATCAAGGTAACCTTACACAAGAACCTTATCATCCATGTCCTGCTTTATGACGCAAAGATATGGACCTTATAGAAAGGGGGTGAGACAGCCCTGGTTATTTTGAGAAAAAATTTCAGCGTACGATTTTCGGCCCGATCTGTTTAAATGGTGAGTGGAGGAGAAGACTTATTAGTGATTTGTAAGAGCTGTACAGCGACATTAACCTAGCACGGTGTCTGCGGATCCAATGCCTACATGGTTAGGTCATGTAGAGCGCATGGAAACCATAGCTCCGGCCTGTAAGGTTTTTGAATGTAGCCGTGAGAAGCGACGCGGTCGAGGACGGCCAAATTGAAGGTGGCGCACGCAAGTGTAAGAGGCCCTGCAGACTACCAGCGAAAGACTGTGCCAGTTGGAGAGGTGTTTTTTTTTAAAGGAGGCCCAGGTTCGCCATGAACTGTAGCGCCGAAGAAGAAGAAGAAGCATAAATCCAAGTCTCACCCCTCGCTTTCAATACGACAACCTGAAACATATCCTTGAGGCGCTTCAAAATATGAGCGTATCAACTTGCGTCAGCGGAATTAAAAAAAAAAAAAAAACTGTTTCCGGCAAAGAGTCTTGCCCTATGGAACAGACGAGCAGGTGTGACAGAATACGCAGTAACTGGAGGAGTTCAGTTCTAGGGCCAATACTGTGGAACCTCATGTACGATGGGGTCCCTCGTCTTAAAATACAAGCCGAAGCTAAAAGTGTCGTATTCGCAGACGACATAGCAATAGCTGCAACCGTAACTAAGCCATTTCGACTGTTCGACTGTGGCTAACATCAGTCGGCCTCATGCTAGCTGAACAAAAAACCGAAGCGGTCCACATCACCAGTAGAAAGAAACGTGAAACGTCACACTCACGGTAGGTGGGCATGAGATAGCATCCAAGCCAGCTATTAAATACCTTCTCGTTATTATCGACTCAAGTCTTACATTTGAAGAACACCTGGAGTACGTAAGCAACAAATCCTCTCGTGTTGGTACCTCCATTGCGCGGATTATGTCGAATTTAGGAGGACCAAGAAACAGTCGTAGGCTACTTTTAGCTAAGGTAGTCATATCCGTAGTCCTTTATGCATCGCTAATTTGGGCCGGAGCCCAAGGTTTTGCCAGTACTCCGCCGAGGAAGTAATCATACGATGGCGTTGGTATTATCGGGATCTGATCTCGCTCATCTTGCGTCACAGGCGGGCACACTACCCCTTGCGACACGGCGTCCCTCATTTTAGGACACAACTATTATAATGTTGGCTTACTACAACGATCTTAAGGTCTCTCTTCAGGTGCGATTGTTCTCCACTATATCATTCCTTTGGTTTGGAATAAGTGAGACTTCAAACCGAAAATTTGTTGTCAATAGCTTACCGTCATAACAGTCTGTACGGATGCGCTTGAATGGCCTGGAATGCTCGCACACATAAGGTTGAATTTCATGTTGAATTCCGCCTAGGAAATTTTCTTCTGATTAAAACAGCATACGCTCTTAAGTAAGGCTAGGTAAATGGGTGCTCACATAGACTAGGAGGAGTCCATTGTGCCCAATTAACTTTTAACTCGTAGAAACCTAAAAGTTACCCGTTGCGCTGAACCACATAGATGCAGATAGAAATCTAAGTAGTGTGTTCCGCCCAATGTTACTTACCTTTTCTAGTCCCGACAGGAAGTGATTTCCAAGGAATATGTTCCTTTTTTTGGGCGAGTTCAGCTTCTGCAGAAGTCATTGTGGGGAGCTTGGATCTTATCCATTTTGGCTGCAGAGCCTTAATGTCGCCTGGCTGTTAACATAGATGCTGATTCTTTTACCTGAGAGATTTTCTCTAAGAATCAGGTCAGCAGCCTCTTTAATTGCAAAGGCTAAGCTTGGAAAACGCTACAACCATCATCAAGTCTATAGAAGTGATTTGCTTCTTGCATTCTTATCGCAGTCTTGGCTTCGATGTTTTCGAAGTATACATATGTTAAAGGGTGGAAGGTTCAGTATTGTTTCTACAGCCGCCGTTGGTGTGGATTTCAGATCCAGATTTAGATCCAGTCACAGCCAGACAACCTGCCCTCTGAACCCTTGAAAGACTTTAAAGATAGCATTTTTTCTCAAGTGCCTTCCACCAGACAATCGAACCATAGACTAAAACACATCTTACCACCGCCGTGTACAACCAATATAACGCTTTTCGTTTGAAGCCTCATGTTTTTCCAAAGGCTACTCTGCATGAATACAGACCCACGCAGGCTTTTCTGTCCTTCCAGCTAAACTTGGAGTCTAATATTATTCCAAGACATATGGCAGATTTTTGGGGATCAAATCGATACCATTCTTACGGGGGTAAGTGTATCTTGGTAGAAATCTTCTCCTCGTGAGGAGGACTATATCGGTTAACGCCGGGTTTACTCCCTTTGATCCAGTAGCAGTGCATAACTTAATATTTCGCTGAGGACCTGAGGAAATTTTTCAGATATCAGAATGTCAGTGTCGTCAGTATGGTCTGTGACGTTAAGAAGCTGTACCATTCCGTCGATTACAAGGAGCCATAGAAGAGGCGATAGAACACCACCTTGAGGTGTGCCCCGGATTGACCCTTACTCTTCCACTTACCACTCCTATCTCTGAATTTACTATACGAGTACTTAACATTTGTTCAATCTACCTGCATATACCCGAGTTTATTTGGGCCATCTGAAGGCTGGACACTATTGCCTGAGTACTAAAGTTATTTAAGGCTCCATCAATGGCTAGAAGAGCACCTAGAGCAAATACTTTGATATTCAGTGCCTTTTCTTTGGCATAAGCTACCTTGTGAAGAGCAGTATCTACCGATTTACCCTTTATGTACGCGTTGTGTGATTGCGACGGATAGTTGTCACCAATCTCATCTCTTATGAAATGACATTATAGTAGGGCGTCAAGCACGCTGTCATTTGAGTCTGTCCATCTGTAGGGGAGCGTTCGCAAGGACCTTTCTCAGACGAACCGCATCCAAGCATACGCTTTTACTTACGTGTCATCAACAGTCCTCATTATACATTGCAGGGCAGCCTTGTATACTTACCTCTTAGCTGCTTAAGCACTTTTACATATGTAAGTCATTAAACCAAATATTCTATATTTATGTAAGACTTGCCACTATACTTAAGACTATGTCGCAGCAAACCACAGACCTAAGGATGGTGGCGAATATCATTGAGCATTGAAAGGACATCTTCCAATCCACTTGTTAGAATAACGTTTTCCGCCATTCCTCGTGGGATCGGTAGCCGGTCAGAGGCTGCCAATTACTTTGTTCTCCCTTACCTCCCTTATTCAATTAAAACTTTGTTCTTTTATCCCAACACGACAAAAGTGTAATCTACAATTCATATTGCTTTTTTATTACATGAGATAAGAAGGTCGAAAGTTCAGTGTTTTATGCTCTTACAGTGAAGAACGAAAAAATTAACACCTGTTGCTAGCATCCTTTGGGTTTCCACCCGCATTGAACTCAGCCGTCTTTGCCAAGGGACTTTTATGAGCTTATTGTATGGCGGAATTCGGTTCATGTGACGAGGTGAAGGAAATGTGGACTTGGTTTAAAGCCTGACATTGACATGCGGGTAACTGAACTTTTGGTGCACTGTTACTCTCACTCTGGTTGTCAAATATTGGCGCGATCTTAAAAGCAATCGAAGAGTAAGGCCAGTTGTTTTGGTTGTTCAAGTCCTTCGCCTGTATCGTGTACTGTTGACTGCAATTGATTCATTTTTTTTTCCACGTTACGCGAAATGTTTGCAGGAGATAGTATCTGGGTTAGTTCTACCAACAGTTTCTTAACCAATTCCCTTAGAAATATATACGTACTTGTTTCCAAAATCTAGGAGGTGAACAACATTTTCTTCGTGCCGTGCTACTTGTGTAAAGAGGTTTTAGAAACTTACACGGAACCCATTTTGCCCGACTACAGTTTTGTCGTTCGCTTCTTTCCCGACTTTGAGGTTTATTCAAATTGTCTTATGCGAGTATATCCATCAATTTCGCTATTTTCCGTCCACAGCTAGGAACAGACTACGTTTGCGATTTGTGCTTTAAGTTTTTCAGTGACTTATTTAAACTACAAATGCCCAAAGTAGCCGAACCAGTCCTTGAGGATGCAGGTGTTGTTGCCAATTTGGATCGTCTTTTGGAGATAGCAAAGACGCGGAATCAAGAAAAAGAAAGAAGAGGAAGAGAGGAGGAAGAAGCTAGACAAAAACAATTGAAAGAAGATGAGGAGGCTGCCAAGGCGAAGGAAGAAGTACGGCAGAGAATATTGGGGGAAATACGCAAGGCTTTCGGCAACTTTAAACTTTGACCATTTTTAGCTTATGTCTTTGTTAAGTGTTTGTAACCCTGTCTTACATATGTATATATATTCAATAGCTTTGACGAGCCGACAGCAATGCATGTACATACATATATAGCTTTAAATAAATTCAAGACAATTTAGCGTTGGCGAAGTCGCTTTTTTCCTTGTTTTCTTTCTCAGGGAAACGACATGGCTTTCACTGTCTTTAGTCAGAGTTCGATAGACGGCTTGGCACCCTCAACTTCAATTCAACTTTAAAGAAAAGTGATTCGGCATTTTGATATTTTGTAGGGAAGGCTAGAGGAAACAGAACACATAGTTAAGGAATGGAGAAAGGGCTTTCATCTAAAGTTCGAACCTGGCTGCCCCTTTTAGACTCATTTATGTAGATGGCTTGTTCTGAATAGAGATTTTGTTCACCAGAGAAATCAGTCAATTATTTGAGATTTATTTCTAATGATCAGGAAGCACCGATGGTTAAATAAGCGAGGGATTGACTGGTGTTTTGAGTGAGTTTTAGGGTACAACGGTTTAAAGGGGAACGAGAAGACCAGCGAACTTCTCAGACTTGGCTTAGCAATTTTAATAGGTAGAGTACGAGTAACGCACCTTAAAAGCCTCTTGTTTGCTGTCAGAACCTTTGTATGCACAGTGCCAAGCAATATGAAAAGTTGTGAAGCAATATGCCTCAGCTATGATCTTTTAAACACGGATTTAAGTCCGACAACCACTTTTAAAGTGCTGGTGATCCCCAGGATTCCAACTTGTCTCCGACACTCTTTCTCATTTTTATAAACGACCTCTTGTCCGTCGCTTCTAATCCAATCCATTCCATTGCTGACAACAGTACCCTAAGCTTCTCTGAAAATATTAAACCGCAGGGTATGTTAAGCTTAAACAATTTCGATGTCGACAGCATCATTGCATGGGCTGTCTTCTAGCCTTCAAGCATACCAACGACCTGAATTACTTGCAATCGTAGTTGCAACAACCACAAGTTCGCCAAGGATACCGCGCAATACCTATTCTTCTTATACACATACAAGACATTTTTCTCACCTTTGAATCTGGCAAGAGGGCCCAGCCCGACCAAGATGGCGGTTATACGGGGGGCTAACAACCCGCTCATGTAAAAAGAAAACTTGGAATGAATGGGAATACGGCCTCGGATATAAGAACGGATACCTAACGACGACACAGAAAGAAAAAGGACCACGATTTGCGAGTATGTTCCTGGAATGTGAGAACTCTCTACACTTCTTGAGCTACTCGTCGACTAGAAAAGAGGCTCAAGCAGTATAAGGCGGATAGTACTGCGATCCAGAAAGAACGCTGGATAGGACAAGGAAAAGAAAGGAAGAAGAATTGCGTCATTTATTACAGATGCCACAAATGGCTGCACTTATTGGAATGCAGATTTGTCGTGGGTAAAAGGCTAAGGTCGAAAGTCATCGATCTTAAGCCAATAAGCGATCGCCTAGCTGTGATTTGAATCAATTGCAGATTTTACAACATCAGCCTCATCTGTGCACACGCCCCTACCGGCGAGGCTGAAGAACCCAACAAAGAGGATTTCTAAGACCTCTTCGACGACGTCTACGAATTTGTCCGAAGTAGGACATTAAAATCGTACTCGGGGACTTCAACGCCAAAATCGATAAGGAGAACATCTTTGGCGAAGTAGTCGGTAAGCAGAGCCGCCACGGTACAACAACAGACAACGGCTTCCAACTTACGGACTTTTGCGGCAACTTTGTAGCACATGATTTCCTCAAAAGAAAATCCACACAGCAACCTGCCGGTCTCCAGATGATCGAACTGCCAACCATATTGAACAAGACAAGCGTCAAACATCCTGAATATTAGAAGGTTCAGAGAGGCAAACGTCAGCTCTGACCATTTCCTAGTAGCAGCAAGACTCAGAGCCCGACTTTTCAACATTAGAAAGCTACATCAGCCCACCGAAGGGAGGTTCAACATTGGAAGCCTGAGCACCTCAGATATCACCAGGGACTACAGAGAGCAACTGAGCGGATGACTCGAAAGTATGACACAATCGCCCAAAATATGTGGCTCCATTGCCGCTCAGCCATCAAGGAAGCAGCTGATATTACTATAGGCTATGCGCCACCACCGACAAAAAGCCCTAGGTATGATGGCGAGTGTGAACATAAAAAGCGAGCGGCCGACGAGGCTTACCAAAATATGCTACAAAATAGAATAAGACACTGTGGCTTGCGGATCCTATCCAGTGCATTATGTGAAAGTCTAAATCCGTTTTGCACCGCACTATTCGGCACATTACAGTGCGGCTTGCGGCTAGTCATGTCGACTGCAGACTAAATATACACGCTGCGACACATCCTGGAGAAGACTAGCGAGTTTCAAATCGATACCCACCACCTGTTTATCGGTTTTAAGGGCGCATATGATAGCATTCATATTTATCCCGGGAAAACTGGTCCGGATGTGTCGAGCCCTGCCAACAAACACTCGGTGCACCGTGCAGTTCGGCTCCAGAACCTCCGAACCTTTTGATATCTGCACCGAATTTCGGCAAGGAGAAGCGCTGTCATGCGACTTGTATAATCTCGTGTTGGAACTAATAGTGTGGCGGGCCAATCTTCCCTAAGGAAGAGTTCACATACCTCGGGGCAAACATAAACTCCACGAATGACATTTTAGTGGAGATCCGGCGCAGAATTACCCTCGGCAACCGCTGCTACTTCGGCTAGCAAACAGCTAGAGTCCAAACTCCTGTCCCGAAGAAGCAATGTTATACGAGACATTTATACTGCCAGTTCTGCTATATGGATCCGAAAGGTGGACTATAAGCAAGACAGAAAAGCTGATCCTTGGCTCCTTCAAAAGAAGAATTCTGCGTCGGATATTCGGTCCTGTCTGCGAGGAGGGCAAATGGAGGAAAGGACATAACCGCAAACTCTATTACCTGTACAAAGATGTGGACATAGTCCGGAAGGCGAAAAGCCGTCGACTACAATGTTTCGGCCACATCGAGCGCAAGGACACCAATGCTCTAGACAAGAGGGTCTTCGAATCCGAGCCTGCTGGTTCGAGAAGAAGGGGGAGACCGAACCTCCGATATAAAGACCAAGTGATCGCGAACGGACGACAACTTGGTTTTCCGACTGGAGGCAGCGTTCCCGGGACCGCCGAGGATGGAAGGCTGTATCAACTTAGGCTCAGGCCTTCCATGGGTTACTGGTCTGAAAAGCAAATGAGTAAATAAATAAATAAATAAGTTCCAAGAAGGTTGAAAACGTGTCGAATACGAAAAGGATCCCGGAGGACCATCAACCTCAACCGACGAAGCTCACGTCCAGAAAATCAAAGATTTGGTTCTCGTGGGACGTCGGTATACAATTAGAGATTTTGCTGATGATGCTGGCATTTTAATAGCATCAGTCGATACCATTTTAAAGGATGTTTTAGACCTCGGACTGGTAGATTCTCGACAGGTACCGAAAACAGAGAAACGTATTATTACGGGAGACGAGATTTGGATTTACTCTTACGATCCGAAAACAATCGAACAATCAAGTGAGTATTGTACTAAAGGTTAGGCAGGACCAACTCTTCAGGCTAAGCTCTTGCAACCGGAGACAATCACTGTTCTTCGAGCTGAAGCCCATCAGATCCTTAGAGAAGTCGCCGCCAGCCATATTGAATCTGTTTAGAGCCCTGTGATCCTCTAACTTGACTCCAGTCTTGTCTGAAGGGAAAATGGGTTTCAAAGTCTATAGCGGAAACTAGTTTTCCTTAGGAAGCTTAAAATGGCTGAGAATAGCGGAATAGGAGGTGTAGGTGTATTAAGTTGCGGGAATTTAGTCATTACTCGGGAACTGGAAACATTGCATCATTCGTCAATATCTACCTGAAAAGGGAAGTTTTTATCCAAGACTGAAGACAGTAGGTTTTGTCTGTGTGTTGTACGTATTTTTCGAAAAAAAAAATCGTAAATACTCTGAAAATTTCAGGTGGTGTATGAAGACGACCACTTCGAAAGCACTTGTGTTTGAATGGGCAAAGCAGTTCAAGAAGGGCCATGAGTCAGTAGAAGACAACCACGTGAAGGAATCCCGTTACCTCTTGTACTCCGGCATGGTGAATATATTCCTACCGACCAAACAGTGGCTGGATAGTTCTATGTTGACGTCCTGAGGAGGTTGCGACCACGTATTTTCCGTGTGCGACCGGAACTCACTAAGAAGGGCTCGATCCTGCACCACGACAATGCGCCGGTTCATTCCTCGCTATTTGTGCAAACATTTTTGGCGAAAAAAGCATTTCAACGTTGCCGCCCACCCTACAGTCCCGATAATGCCGTCTGCAACTTTTCTGTTTTGTTCCCTAAGATGAAGTCTTACCTCGAGGGAACTCATCATGGCGGTGTAGAGGTGGTCAAATTCCCGGTGTAGATGCGCATGTAGGATCGCATGTGACTCAGGCAGAAATTTGTTTGCTGAAGATTTACAAAGATGACAGAGGTGAACCAAATAGTCCACCAAACGTCCAGGTCGCAGAGAAATATCAATCCGACTTATTGAGACAGTACATGATTTGCAATTGAAGTATCAAGAGCATTTTTTGCTACACGAAACGCTTGAGTTGACGATGGGACCTAGGCTTGATCTACGAGCACTAGACGCTCATCACAGATTATCATCTGATTAAAAGAGGACGTCTGAAAATTCGCTTGTAAAAAACGTTTAAAGAATGGAGTGCCTTTATTGTCCTGATCCCATTAACTTGTTTCATAATAGACCTTAATGGATTGGCGCCTTTTTATTACTCGCGGGCGTAGGCCTCTAAAACGAGTAATGATGTAAGGCAATTAATCTCCTAATTAAAAATTTAAAAATACGCTTTAGGTTCGCAATAAACGCTCTAATGTCACGTATTTAATTTGCCATTAAACATCGTCATCAGCGTGTTGTAATTATTCTTTTGTTAACTGTGAGATGCCTGCACTTCAGAGAAAATAGAATTTCATTTGAACATCAGCAGGGTGATATCAGTGGCTTATGTTAATAGCCCATTAACGCTCATCACAGAGGGTGACTTCAGATTATTTCATTTAGTTTAGTTTTAGATTAGTTTATTATCCATTAATCTTAATTTAACAATTCTTCTATTACCTTAGTCTACTATTACACTATTGACATTAGGAATAGCTACTGACATTGGTATTTATATAACGACAAATGGTGATAATGGAGTAGTATCGCGAGTGTTACAAATCGGGCTCTGTATAGGCTCTGTCGGACTTTTCGACAGCTCGTAATGCGGTGATAAGTAGTACAAGATTCCCTCGTAAACGAATCCACACAGCAACCTGGCGATCTCCGGACGGTCGAACCAACCAAATCGACCATGTGCTCATTGACGTTCATGCTCATTCGACTAAGCCGGGTAAATGTCGACTCTGACCACTTCCTTGTAGCAGCAAGATTCAGAGCTCGAATGTCCAATGTCGGAAAGCTGCACCAGCCCACCAGGAGGAGTTTCGACATTGGACGCCTGAGCACACCGGAGGTTAACAGAGTCTACAGGGATCAGCTGATCCCTGTATGTGGCTGCATTGCCGCTCAGCCATTCAGGAAGTAGCCGAAACCACCCTAGAATACCTACCACCTCCAACAAGAAACCCGTGGTATGATGGCGGGTGTCAGCAGAAAAAGGCAGCAACCGACGAGGCGTATCAAAAGGTGCTACAGAGAAAAACCAGGGCGGCGCAAGAAGAGTACCGAGCCAGAAGAAGGTATCTCAAAGATGTCGAGGAGTTCAGGGATAAGCATAAAACACGAGCCTACTACAAGAAGGCCACAGGCCTTGCAGGAGGCTTCAAAAAGGGCACCCAAGCTCTTCGAAACTGCGAGGGTAATCTTATCACCGACCCGCAGGGAATAGTGGATGTATTTAAGCAGCATTACCAGCAGCTGCTTAACGAGCGTGACCAAGAGAGAGTGGTAGGGACCGAGGAAATCCCAACTACAGCCGCTGAAGTAGTCCTCCCACCCAGCATCGAAGAAGTCGGCACAGCTATTCAGAAGCTGAAGAAAAACAAGGCCGCAGGCTCAGATGGCTTGCCATCAGAGCTCTTCAAGGCTGGCGGCGATGTTCTGGTAGAAAGCATGCACCAGATCATTTGCAGAATTTGGGAAGATGAAAGCATGCCCGACGACTGGAATACCAGCTCTATATGCCCCATCCACAAAAAAGGCCATCCTACCTCTTGCAAGAACTATAGAGGTATATCCCTGCTCAATGTCGTATACAAGATCCTGTCCAGCGTATTGTGTGAACGTCTAAAACCATTTTGTACGCACTAATCGGCAGCTCCCAGTGCGGCTTCCGGCCCGGCAAATCAACTGTAGACTAAATTTTCACACTTCGACAAATTCTGGAAAAGACCAACGAGTTTCGAATCGATACACACCACCTTTTCATCGATTTCAAAGCCGCATACGACAGCATTCATCGTGATGAACTGTTTGGTGCGATGGCCGAATTCGGGATCCTGGGAAAACTAATCCAGTTGTGTCGCGCCACGCTAAAAAATACGCGAAGCACCGTGCAACTCGGTTCTAGGACCTCGGAACCATTCGAAACATGCACCGGATTTCGGCAAGGAGATGCGCTGTCATGTGACTTCTTCAACCTGGTGCTGGAGCAGATAGTGCGACGGGCAGACGTCAACAGGGAAGGCACTATCTTCTACAAGTCCGTCCAGCTGCTAGGATACGCGGATGATATCGAAATCATCGCGTGGTCTCGCCGTGACCTTGTGGACATTCACGGCGAATGAAGAACACACGAAACGAGTTGATCTTAAGGTTAATGAGGATAAAACGAAGTACATGCTGTCAAGCAAAAACCAATCCGTCGCTCACCACCTGGGACAAAATATAACAATTGACAGCTACAATTCCGAGTTAGTTAAGGAGTTTGTCTAGCTCGGGGCAAACGTGAATTCCACAAATGACACCACAGTGGAGATCTTCACTCGAAAGACCAAAGTCATGCTTTACAAAATGCTCATACTGCCAGTCTTGCTGTACGGAGCCGAAAGCTGGACTATAAGCAGGGCAGCGGAGCTGATTTTGGGTTCTTTCGAAAAAAAAAAAATCCTGCGCCGAATATTTGGTCCTGACTGTGAGGAGGGTGAATGGAGAAGAAGAGATAACCGGGAACTCTACGAGCTGTACAAAGATGTGGATGTAGTCCGGAAGGCAAAGATCCGTCGACTACACTGGCTCGGCCACATCGAGCGCATGGACATCAACGCTCCAGCTAAGAGGGTCTTCGAATCCGAGCCTCCTGGTTCGAGAAGAAGAGGAAGACCGAACCTCCGGTATAAAGAGCAAGTAATAGCGGATGTAAGACATCTTGTTCTTGACAACTGGAAGCAACGTGCCCGGGAACATCAAGGATGGGAGGCAGCTATAGCTCAGGCCCAGATCCTCCACGGATCGCTGGCCGGATAAGTAAGTAAGTAAAGTTAACATTCGTTATCTTAGGCAACAAAGCATACTTAACAGATTTCTTAGTTTTTGACGTTCTCAACAAAATACCTGTCATGCAGTGGTCAGCGCATTTATTTATGGTTATTTTAGCGAAACGACCAAAAATGTTGTCAAGACAAGTACTTGAAGTTGGTCTAGTAATTTCATTAGCAAAAGACGATAGATCCTGCTCCGCTATACGCACAAAATCCCTAAATTATGTACGAAAATGGCTACAACGAAACATGGTAAGCCGTCTTCTTAAAAATATATTTTTAAGGACCTTAAAGAGGGAAACACGCTATTTAGCAGATAGAAATGTAGCTACCAGTCAAACTCGAATGTAATAGCAAAAGGAAGACGAAGTTCACAATCACACAAAAAGGACATCTTCCAATCGAACAAAGTTTCACTTGCCCTTTTCGAAGGGTTTCGAATTGGTCGGTTGGTATCTGGGAATGAAGTTCTCCAAATCCCTTGTCCAATTAATATAACTTTTCAATCCCTAAATTAGAGAAGGCATAATCTGCAATTCATATTTACTTTCGTTGATTCAGATAAGAGGATACAGCTTAAGACATAACGAAATAAAAAAACGAAAATCAATTTAAAGGACACCTGTTGCCTGTTGCCTGCCACATTCAATCACTAATTAAATTCATTGAATACAACATGATTGAAATATAAATTGGAAAAGCTATCTGGTTTCAGGGAACCAGCAAGCATACCGAGCACAAGAATATTTAATTAATATCCTTGTGAATGCGCTAAGGATTCGACCTCTTTGTCTGCCTCAACCCCTCATTGTCCTCATTGCATTGTTGTGTTACAAAAGTAAATGAAAGATGCACTTGAGAGTGAAAAGAAACAAAAACCAAAAGAAAAAAGTTTTCAGAATTGGGTCGATTTCAGTAGAGCTCCCCCGATTCGCTCAGTTCACCCCGTTTCCATTCTGGGCGGAAATCATTTCAAACAGGAAACTATGGTCGCTGCAGAACCCTTTGCACCTCGACACTGTCATTATTACGATTTCTAGACACTTGTAATGCAGCACAGTAACTGCTTGAATGCTTTTTACTTATCATTTGGTAAATGTACCGGAGACAATGCGAACATCAGGCGAAATCCTCCTGACCTGGATTCGAAAATTCAGGACGCAATTTGTAAGTTCAGTTCGTAATTAACTCCTGTCGATAGTGTGCTTACTATGGAGTTACGTGACAGCTAATTAAGGCTCGCAAGTTGAATAAAGCTGCTTTTCCTGTTGCATTCCTGAACGAGGACAACATTCTGCATGACTATAAAGCCACTGATAGCTGGAAGCCACAAGGCCGATTGCAATGATTTTGGAACCATTTTTATTCAACTTCGGCTTTCGCTAAGATTCACTGATGGGCTTGGAGTATTTAACTCTCTGTTGCACACTGAAGTGAAGTAGAGTAGATAACTGTGTTGGAAGAGCTATTGGACATTCAAAATTCTTACAATTTGATGGACCCAGGTACTGACGGCAATGTTGCAAAAAACACGTTTCGCGAAGCAGGCAGGGACATTATGTTTATGAGTAACTCGTTGCTGCGTAAAACAAGATGACGAGTCAGCGAGGAATATACACACAGCGACCACCAGGCGATTATTTTCAACAAAGAGAAAACCAGGCAGAGCCCCAAGTTAACTGGACCGAATTGGAAAGATGCACTCTTCGACAAAAAGGCTTACGGAGTAATGCTAAATGTTGACTTCTTAACCATTAACAGATCAACGGATGATATATCGCACCAACTAACTCAAGCAATCGCGACAGCGTGCGATGCAGCGATGCCCAGGAAATCAACGAGCAGAAATAGGCAACCCCCCTGCTACTGGTGGAACGACGAGATACAAGCGCTCAGGGCAAAATGCCTCCGGGCCCGACGCAGATCACAGCGTTCTAGTGCTAGCCAGAGTTTCAAGAACGATTAAACGTGCTTAGATTGGCGAGACGTGACTTTGAAGAGGCCATCAAAAGAAGCAAAGGAAGATGCTTTAATCAACTCTGCAACGAAGTAGACCAAATCCGTGGGGGATGGTTTGCAGGATGGTAACGAAGAAGCTAAGGGGCAGCAGATCCCCACATATATATATCCTGCCCAACAATGCTGGCCACACCACGAGGGTTACTTGAATGGACCGGATAGCGATAAAAACTGCCGCGAAAAGGAGACCAGACATTTTTTAAAGAAAGGGTGCAAAGGTGTCTTGAGGAGGGGATTTTCCCTGAACCATAGAAACTCCAACATCTGGTGTTGCTACCCAAGGAAAACAAATCCGTAAACTGGTCTTGTACTAGAACGTATCTGATCAGAATGAATGCACCACATTACCTTGTGAATATAATCCTTAACTACTACTTAACAACGTATTAGACGTACGTTGGCCTTAAGTACTATAAAATGCAGGAGTCCCTTAGGTCTCAGTACTTAGACCTCTTCTTTGGAACATAATGTATGACGGAATTCTGCGATTAACGTCGCCGTAGTTACTGTAGCAAAACATATTCACGAGGTAGAGTCTGCCACAAACGAAGCGATCGTCTGGATCAAAAATTGGCTAGTCCCTGTCCACCTTGAACTAGCCGACCACAAGACGGAAAGACCGTGGAAGACGCAAATTTCCGGGTTAAGAGACAGCCAATCAAGTCTAAGGGGGCCCTATAATACTTGACTCAACTTAATTTTAAAGCCCATGTCGAATACTGCAGTAAAAAGTCATCAGAAATGCAAGCATCGCTTTCCAGAATGCTGCCGAACATCGGTGGACCAGGATATGCCAGGGGAATTTCGCTTTTCAGAGTGGTAAGCCCAATGCGCTGTCTGGGTGGGAGCCCTTCGGTGTAAGAAGGAAACGAGAAGAAAGCTCTCGTCTGCATACAGGCTCTGCGCAATATGCGGTTTCCGGACAATCTCGGATGAAGCAGCCTGTGTCATAGCAGGCATGGTCCCCACTGACATCCTCGCCAATGGGATGCAGAGGGTTTACCCTAGGCGAACCACAGACCGTCAAGAGATCACTGTTATCCGGAGAATAAAAGGGCCACATCCTTAGCATTATGGCAAGCGAGCTCGGACAACACGACAATAGGCCGATGGACCTATAAGCTGATATAGGTAAAAAGCTATAAGCTCTTTAGGGAAAAAGAGCTCATTGCAATTACCACCTTACGCAATTTCTGTTAGGTCACGGGGGCTATCGAAAATATCTCCACAGATTTGGACATGGTAGCTAGCCCTTCTGCCCAGAATGTCCAGAGGAAAAAGAAGACCCGGAGCACGCCATATTCCACTGCAGACGCTTTGCAGAGGCAAGAATGGACCTGCCGACCTTCTAATAAGCCGTATGATAAACTCATAGTAGTACTGGCTTGAAATCTGCGCATTTATAACGAGAGTACAAAACGAGCTAAGAAGGCTGGAATGAATAAGAAAAGCTGAAATGGTCGACTTGGAGCGCCTAGCATAAGTTGCTAACCAGCCCCTCGGCGAGGTAATTCCTAACGGCAGTCCGGCGAGGAGAGTGGTTGATGTTGACTGTTGACTGACTATTAAACCGGATTTCAAGCTTAAAGTACCATTATTGTATTATTGGCCAGAAAAATTACCGGCCATATTGGCCGGTATCTCCCTGATGACATGGGTAATGTTGTTTTCCGAAGCTCAAATTGACGAGTGGTATGACCTATCATTCACTTGAACTGCTTGTCAGTAGGTCGATTATGACGACCGTAAAAGGGTTGTACTGAGCGAAAAACATTTTCCGAAGATCATTAAATTTGATAATAGAATTCAATAATTCACAAACATTGTAAGAATCTAAAACTTTTGACCAGGAAATGGGAATACCAACAGAGTCTGTCCGACTTTGACACATGTAACGAATCACACGTGGCACTTTGAAGACAGAACACTAACAAACCAAGCCGCAAACAATTTACCTATTACATGAGAATTAAGCAGAGGAGTGGCAATTAAGTTCCGCGAATTTAGTCATAACTCAGGAAGTAGTAACACTGAGTCATGCGTCAACATATGTCTGGAAAAGTGGGCCCTTTCTTTCAGTTTTCATCCAAGACTGAAGTCGGCAGCGTGCGTGTTGTGCGTATTTTTCGAAAAAGAAGAAGTTTTTGGTTGTGTCCTAAAAATGAGTGATTCACATTACAATGATTTATTGTCCCGCATTCAGAGTGACGCCAGGGACCGGATGAGTCGGATAGTCACTGGAGATGAGATCTGGATATTGGGATATCACCCCAAGACCCACAGACAAGGTCAGCAGCTAGTGGAAAAGGCGACTAAAGGATATGTTGATCGTTTTTTTCAATATCCACGGCATTGTTCATCGTGAATATGTTCCTGCCAACCAGACAGTGAAGATGCTGCGAACACGTGTATTCCGTCTGCGACCCGAACTCGCTAAGAGGGGCTGGATTTTGCACCACGACAATGTGCCGGCTCATTCCCCATTGGTTGTATAAGAGTTTTGGCAAACCCCGATATTGCCTTTTGCCGCTTTTTTTATTCCACCAGTTTAAGTCACGGAGGGCATGCACTTGGGCATACAGTAAAGTTGTTAATTTCTCTCAACCTAGCGAGATGCCAGCAACGATTCTTTTTTCAATGCTCAGGTTAAACTGACATCGGACTTATATGTGCGCACGCTCCTACCGAATATACTGAAGACCCATCCAGGAGAACTTCTATGATCTCTTGGACAGCACCTACGGAGCTTATCCGAAGTACTTCAATGCCAAAATCGGTAAGGAGAACACATTTGGCGGTGTGGCAAGTAATATAAGATGTCCTCGACCTGGCGATCTCCTCGTGGAGAGTGTATGAGCATCCAGGGGGCAAACGTCGACTCTGACATTTTCCTCGTAGCAGCCCGGAGGTTCCCAGAGTCTACAGGAAGCGACTGAGCGAAAGGCTCTCCGGTATGCAAACGTCGAGCACATACATATGTCAACAATATGCGGCTGAGTTGCCGCTCAAATATTTAGGAAGCAGCCGAGACCACCTTAGGCTTCCTTCCACCCCCACAAGAAACCCATGGTATGATGGCGAGTGTGAGCAAAAAAAGGCGCAGCCGATGAGGCGTATCAAAAGGTGCTGCATCGAAAAACCAGGGCATGGCGGGAGGAGAACCGAGCCAGAAGAAGGAAGGAAAAAAACTGCTGCGGCCTTTATAAAAATGCTAAAAACCTTAGCTTCAAGAAGGGCACCCATGCTCTTCGAAATTTCGAGGGTGTCACCGACCCGCACGGAATAGTGGATGTATTCAAGCAGCTGCTTAGGGAGCATAATCAAGAGAGAATGAGAAGGGCTGAGGATATCCCAACTGCAGCCAATGAAGTAGTCCTCCCAACCAGCATTGAAGAAGAACTATCAGAACTCTTAAGGGCTGACGGCGATGTTCTGGGAGGGAGCATGCTCTAGATCATCTGTAGAATTTGGGAAGATGAAAGCATGCCCGACGACCGGAAAAAGGCGATCCTACATCTTGAAAGAACTATAGAGGTATATCCCTGCTGAATGTCGCATACAATATCCTTTCCAACGTACTGTGTGAACGTCTAAAGCCCTTTTGCACCGCACTAATCGACATATACCAGTGCAGCTTTTTGCTCGCCAAATCGACTATAGACTATAGACGCTTTCACGGCGGTGAAGAACAGGGAAAACGAGTTGGTCTTGAACTTAATGAGGATAAGACAAAATATATGCTGTCAAGCAGAAGCTGAACCGTCGCTCACCACCTGGGACAAAATATAACGATTGACAGCTATGATTCTCTACCTCGGGTCAAACGTCAACTCCACAAAGTGTCGGCAAACTATTAATTCCAATATGACCACCCTTGAATTGTGTTACAGTGTTCAATCTGTTGGCGAACGCATTGCACGTGTATTGGATGACACACTGCGGGATTTTGATCAATTCGCGGACTATGGCACGTTTTAAGGTTTCCGTGCTACCCTTGTACTACCAACTCGAATTGGGTGAGCTATGTCACTGGCCACTCCTCCATCCTTCAAAACAGGATAACTATGACAGAGAACTTGGTCCACATAGAACCCACCATAGAACGACCATATATCCGGACAGACAGAACTGGCCTCGTCAAACTCAACCCCGCAGAAAATGCGTGGATTTCTACACTGACGGGTCTAAAACCAAAGACGGAGTGGGCAGTGGAGTATTCTGCAAACAACTTAAGCTATATAAAGCTCTAAATTTACCAGATCACTTCTGCGTTTTCCAGGCGGAACTGTTGGCAATAAAAGAGGCTTTGTCTTGGCTGAAGTGGAACGTAATATCCACCACGGATATTCGAATTCTCACAGACAGTCAAGCAGCCTCAGATCCGTTGGAGTCCTATGTGTACACATCAAAATCTAGTCTCGACTGTCGCCGATCTCTTAACGAGATGGCAAAACAGTTCAACATACAGCTTATCTGGGTACCGGGACACAGCGACATTACAGGTAATGAAAAAGCCGACACACTCGCCAAACAAGGAACGACGCTACAATCAATCGTGGCTTGTGAGGGGGTACCCCTTACAACCATTAAACATAATCTAGCCAATCTCGCCAGGGCCGAGAAGAACCTGAGATGGACCCAGGGACATACCTGCTTCATCACCAGGCAAATCTGGCCTCGGCTTGACAGCCAACGCACAAGGAGTATAATCTCCCTAAAAAGAGCTGAAATCTACAAGGTCATTGGTGTCATCACAGGGCACTGCCTCATTGGCAGTCACGCACAAAAACTAGGAATAGTTCCGAATGATTTCTGCAGAAGCTGTCAGGACGAGGAGGAGGTCGAATCCATTCATCACCTTCTCTGTGCTTGTCCAGCTTTTTGCAACATCAGGAAACGTTACCTAGGCTCTTACTTCCTTAACGGTCTGACAGATGTTCAGAAAGTAGGGATACCTAACCTTCTTAATTTCTTAAGAAGCACAAAATGGTTCCACGAATAGGGGGGTAAAACCCCTCGTAGCTGCACAACGGGCCTCCCTGGCCTATGTGCATTCTTCTCAATTCTGGGAAGGCTACAAACCTACCTACCTACCTACCTACCTTTGTACTACCCTTGCGCTCCAATTTGCCCCACTGGGCGAAGTCCATAGATATGAGTTTACCCGACTTTTTACGAATCTCCTGTTTTACTTTAACAAAACAAATCTGAAACATTTTTGCACAAGGGTGTTTGCTGTGCACCTTTTATTCAAACTTGCCATCTTACGTCATGTTTTACATAAAATGTTTGTCCCGTGCACTAATGTACGACACAAAAACCACAAATAAACTTGTGATCGAAATTTAGTACAAAAAACCAATTATTTTGATAGTCAGAAATAAAGAATCGTTCATGTTAGTCCTTTTCCTAAAATGGTGTATTAGTCTCTTGCTCATGCTGCTGCACTACTTCGGGATAACGTATCCTAATAATATCGTCAACAAGAAAGAAACAAATATCGCAAATGAAGTCTCTTCCGGGCTGAAAAGAAAGCACACAAACCAACAGCAATGTTAAGGAGCACGGCGACTTGAGGTGATCGTACTAATTTTGGCAAACCTCAAAAGTGGGACACATTCGCATAATGACGCTATAGTCTCGTAAAGAAATCCACGCGGACTTTTTGAATATCCTGTCACAGCTGATACAAATACAATTGACTATTTCGTTCATGTCCTGTGTATTCGATGGAAACAAAAATAGAAAATTGTTGAATTGAAATTGCTAGCAAAAAGCTAATATGTGACTGACCCAGATAGTGTCTTCGTTAATCATGGTGCGTCACTGTATTCTTGAACTACAACGAAATTAAAACAAAAGTCAAAAACACCTAACAAATAGACGTGGTTATGGAGCGACGAAAATTAAACTCGGGGATTGGGTCTACTATTGGACAGTACACTTGACAGCCAGGCTAAGTATACCAGTACATCCAACAATTAGCTACGTCCTATGAGAGAGAGTTAAGCTGAAAACGCATTTTTTTTTATTTTGCATTATTGATGCTTCCCGAGCATCCAATTGGCTATTAAATTCAAACGAGATTTTGTTTTTCTGAAGCGATTAAATCACCAGATTTTCTTCTATCTGCTCACACGATTTTGAATACTGCGTGGGTTAAAGGATGGCAGTAGGAAGCACCAAGGATGACTTGCACTCAAACGCAAATCCATTGTACTGCCAGACAGACTGCTACCTTTACTGTATTTTACCTGTCTTCCGGAAAAAATGAGATGGAGCTTCAGTGGTCCCAAGTTTGCACCACCGTGCACAAGCAAAGGCTGGAGAGTCGCAGAGAAAGTGTTCTGCTGTGTCGTTCTCTTCGTTACATGCAGTATAGGTAAGCATCTCACTTGGGAAAGGAGTAATAGCCCGTAATGACGCCCGTAAGTCTTATACAGACCGTTCTCCTTAAGGATAGGAAAAATGCAGTGGATTTCCTGCAGACATTAGTGCGTACGAGCTTAGTCATCCTGCATCCTGGATATTCCCTCCATATACGAGAGCACCGTGGCGCAATGGGTAGTGTGTTGGCTTCTGACGCCGATGACACGGGATCGAAACCCGACACAGCCATGTCATCGAACGTGTTTTTCACGGTGTTTCTCCTCAGCGGGGTTCTGACAAAAGCCCCTGTAGTAAAATTGTCATGAAAAGCTTCTCGAAATTCGCCGTTCGGAACCGGCAATAAACTGTAGGTCCCTTTCACCTATGGGAAAATTAAATCACACACAACATGGGTGATTGAGAGAAGCTCGGCTCAGGTCCTTCATGGACTGTAACGCCAACATACATACATACATACATACATACGATTGTGTGCATTATAGACCCAAACGTTGATGTGGGTATTAACCGTGGGAACAGGTAGACACAAGAAGAATTCAGGTCCTGAGAAACTCTCCTCTGAACCCATTCTGGTGAGTTCATCAGATATCTCATTTCCTGGGATCGCAGAACGATTTGGCACCCAAACAAGCCTTAATGAGTTTAGTCTCCCGACTTTGTTCAGGAACGCATTAAGCTCATACTAACCTGAAGCTGGTTAAAGGGTTGGACACAGCTACACCTCCACCTATGCTTCACAACATAGTGCACGGCCATCAAGATTGCGTATATCTCCGGCAAAAAAGACAGACGCATATTTTCCTAACCAAAAGTGCAGCTGGACGTTTTCGCATTCAAAGAAAACCCCAGAGCCGGATTCCAGCCCAGACTTGGAGCCATCTGTGAAAATGCGAAGACAATCCTTTGCAGGTTCAGTATGTGACCAGAGCCACAGGATGATAGATGTCATTGCATCAGTGGGCATATCCACGATACCTGGGTCGTAGGATAATTCCCTCGCACGCGCACTGTCATTCAACTGCGAGTTGTACCAAAAACCATTTCTCTGGAGACGAGACATGGCTTTCACTGTACACCCTCTGATAAATATTTCAAAGGGTGGAAGGTTCATCATAGCATCTAGAGCAGCGCCCGGCGTGCTGGAGAATGCCCCCGTACATCAGAGACAAACCGTTCTTTGGAGTTTGGTGAAAGAGGCTTCAACATGCTTGCGTGTTAGCTTATTCCACCAGACAACCGATGCATATGCGATTATCGGTCTTATCATTGCCTTGTAGATCCAGAGGACATTTGCCGGCGATAGGCCCCATGTTCTGCCAAATGCACCTTTGCATTGCCAGAACGCTGACAGTGCTTTGGTGGTTTTTGACTCCAAAATGTTTTGACCAAAAAAACTTGCTGTTTAAGATGACTCCCAGGTACTTAGCTTCCTTGGATATCGGAATGGGAATGCCTATTAGCAACAGCTGAGTCATGTCAGTATTTTTCCTCCTTCTCGTGAAGAGAACGACATCAGTCTTGAGAGGATTAACTGACAGCCCATTAGGGGGGTGGCCGTGGTCCAGTTGTTATCATCATCGACCGCCGAGCGGAATGTCTATAGTTCAAATTCGGTTAGTAGCCAAGAAAAAGTAATTCCTAACCGACAAAAAGTATGCAACACAGAGGTGAATGGAAAGTGACCAGACGTACTGCTGCAGGCATAAGCTCACAGTATATGGTCAACTGAAAATTCATCCTCTGGGTATGCAATACTAAAGTTTTCGAATGAATTACTACGGACTATACCCACGCGGAATTTGGTCGGCTCGGGTCCTACCTAGGACAACCACCTCTGAGAGTAGTGAACGAACATCGACGCCCCAAACCACTGCACTCCGTTCAGGTTGTGTGTGTATCACATCATGTATGTATGTATGTACATATGTATGTGGCGTTACAGTCCATGAAGGGCCTAAGCCGAGCTTCTCTCAATCACCCATGTTGTGTGTGATTTCATTTTCCCATAGGTGAAAGGGACCTACAGTTTATTGTCGGTTCCGAACGGCGAATTTCGAGAAGCTTTTCATGACAATTTTACTACAGGGGGTTTGGTCAGAATCCCGTCGAGGACAAACACCGTGAAAAACACGTTCGATGACATGGCTGTGTCGGGATTCGATCCCGTGTCATCGGCGTCAGAGACCAACACACTACCCATTGCGCCACGGTGCTCCTTGTATCACATCATAAGAAAATATAAAAGCTCTTGAACTTGCGCGAGTCTCTAAAAAAAAACTACTTTGCGGCTAAATTAGGACTGGCGGTAAATGAGAGCAAGGCGAAATATATGCTGTCGTCGAAAAAAGACACGAACCACCAGCGTCTGGGCCAGGGCGCACATATTGGTATACTTTTCAGGTAGTCATGGACTTCATTTATCTACGCTCCGCAGTCACATGCAGTAATGACACTAGTGCCAAAATCAAACGCAGAATAACTCTTGCCAACTGGTGTTTCCCGGGCTCGGGAAGCGATGCGCAGAGACATGGACCTTATCCAAAGCAGATGAGGAGGCCCTTGGTCGTTTTGAGAGAAAAATTATGCATACGATTTTCGGCCCGACCTACATGAATGGGGAGTGGAGGAAAAGACATACTAGTGAATTGTACGGGCTTTACAGCGACAAGAACGTAGAACGGCGTCTGTGGATCCAACGCGTAAGATGGCTAGGTCATGTAGAGCGCATGGAAATGACAGCCCCGACCCGAAAGGTCTTTGAATCCAACCCTGAGGGGCGACGCGGGCGAGGACGGCCAAATTTAAGGTGGTGCACTCAAATGGAAGAGGACCACATCCAACTAGACTTACGGGGCTGGGGACCGTTCCAGTTAGAGAGGTTTGCCATCAACTAGCACCGAAGAAGAAGAAGATATATTTATTTCTAGTTATTTGCTTTCTAGCGATTTTCAGTCCAAAGAGTGAAAAGCGCGTTTTCTGATGGTAACTTTAATGCCCCTCGATGGATTTCGATACAATTTAGAGCGAAGGTGTGCCACGCAAATCTCACCTGTTCGTGATCATTTTGCTTTATAAATACAGGGTCTTTCATTAAGCGCTTCGTATCTTTAAATTTAAATAAAACCAAGTGTGTGTGATGGCCTATCGATGCCATTATGTATGGAAAATAACATCGGCTTCTCTGAGTGGCGCGCATCCGAAATGCCACATTTTCTGTGATTCTGGCGCACAAATTAGATTGATTTTGACCGTTGGCACGGGTTATGTTGGCATTGAGGACCGCTGTGGCTTGCGGTTTATTTGCATGGACCTTGGACTTCAGTAAACCCCACAAGAAAAAGTCTAACGGGATCAAATCGCAGGATTTCGGTGACCAGTTCGCGTTAGATGACCATGCCCGCAAATCTCTCGTTTAGAATTCCCAATATGATGTCTGTAGGAACCACATGTCATTGGTATCCATATTATCAAATTCAGGCTAAATGAAGTTGGTAATCATCGACGTATAATGCTCGCCGGTGACGGTGATGGCCTGGCCGACATCGTTTTCAAAGAAATATGGGCTGATGTCGCCGCCAGCCCAAAATCCACACCAAACAGTGACTTTTTCGGGATGCATTGGAAGATGTTGGACTTCATGTGGATTGGTATCGTCCCAAATTCGACAATTTTGCTTGTTGACGTATCCATTCATCCAGAAATGGGCCTCGTCGCTGAAGATGATTGTTCGATGAAAATTAGAGCCAGTTTCCAACTGCTCCAGAGCCCATTCAGCGAACCCACGTTGTTGTCTGTGGTCGTTTACCTTCAGCTCTTGGGTCAGTTGTTTTGTACCGGTGCAGGCCCAAGTCACGATGTAAAATTCGCCTTTGTCTGTGAAAGGCCGAGTTCTTGTGAGCGACGCACAATCTCACAGACAGCGGTGATGATTTTTGGAATAAAATCCTTTGCTGCCGCTTATCTTTCAGTGTGATTGCTGAACAATTTGATAACCAATTTGCGAAAGTTGTGTGAGCATAGGGTAGAGCTGTAAGTCTTCCCATTCTTAGTAGTATACTCCGATAGCTCAATTAAGCATTCCATAAAACTTGACACTACAGCTGTGCTCAAGGAGGAAAAAGCAGAACAGAATAAGACAGAACAGCACACATTTGTGAGCGATATCAGATTAAGTTAGAACAGAAAAGTACAGCATGTGTTAACGGCCAAGAACGGGAACGTGTGTTATTCGTCAAAAATCACAGGAATTGAAGCAATTTTACAAGTACAGTTGCTTTTGACATTTTTCAAAAAGCTGTTCTACCTCAAGACTAGGCGCAAGAAATTCTGTTCCAATCTGTTCGGAACAGCCTCACTGAAATCAAAGCAGAACACTGTCGGGAAGAACATTATCTCCTTGCAGGAACGAAGTTCGAAAGTATTACGAAAGAGTAAAACGAACATGTCAAGGTTGTAAACCCAGAGCGGAAGCCGGCAGGGATGAACACGGACACCTCGTATTTGAATCAAAGTCGATGCTGAGAATATGGAAAGACTATTTCTGCGGACTGTATAACGGCGATGTATGTTATGTATTGACATACCTGCCAAGCTCGTCAGGTTATGCAGGATGACAATGGAGAATTCTCGCTGTTCCATTAAGGACGTTAAGGAGTTAACCGAGACCTTCGATGTCAAAAAAGAATCCAGACAGGCCGACGCATTGTGATGTGATTTTTTCAACGTAATGCTTGAAAAGATCGTGTACAATTGCTTGAATCTGCTGTTAATATTGATGTAATTGGGAGAACGCAGCGAAAAGCCAATGAAGCTTTTGTGAGCATTGAAACGGAAGCGCCTAAAGTGGGTCTGAAGGTAAACGAGGGAAAAACCAAGTATATGCTGTCGTCAAAGAAAGACGCACAACACCGACGTCTTCGGCAGAACGTCACTATTGGCAGCTATAGCTTTGATGTAATCAAGGATTACGTCTACCTTGGCTGATTGGTAACAAGCGGCAACGACACTAGCGCTGAGATTAGACTAACTCTTACCAACCGCTGTTATATCGGGCTCAAGAGGCAATTGAGTAGTAGAGCCCTCTCTCGGAAAACTAAGGTGACCCTTTATAAAACCTTAGTCATCGCCGTAGAGACGCAGAGGCTTGGACCTTATAAAACGGTTGTCGTTTCGAGAAGAAAAGTTTGCGTACAATCTTCAGTCCAATTTGTGTTGACGGAGAGTGGAGGAAAAGATTCAATCAAGTACTGTACGACTTAGTACCACGTCTACGGATCCAAGATCTAAGATGGCTAGGCCTTGTAGAACGAATGGCTCGAAGAGCCTTGGAATGACGTTGCAGAGGACGGCCGCATCTAAGGTGGCGCACACGGTTGGAAAGGGACCTCAACCAACTGGGCGTGCAACACTGGAAACAGGTAGTAAAAGATCGCATTAGCTGGAAAGGCTTGAGGGTTGAGGTCTAGGTTCACCTCGAACTGTAGCGCCACGTAAGTAAGAAAGTAAGCATCTCAAACGTCTTTTTTTTTTTTATTTTTGAAGAAAGGAAGAACTACAGCTGAAATACACGTGGCTTTAAGCCCATATCGATGATTGATGCAACAATTTTGGCTTTTTATTAAATATATTCATCAGCACTTGACAGTAGCACACACAAAATTTAAATGAGTGGAAACAATTCTTGTTGGAGTGTATTGACAGACTAGCTGGGCACTACAGGAACGCCAAACCTTTCCGAAAACTGTCAGTGCCCTATTTGTCTATCAAGTCCACCCATGACTGCGAAATGTACTCGCCCAAATGTCTTTTTCTCTCTGTACGAGGATAGTACCTCCTCTCTCATTTCAGCTGCTCAGCTCTGGACGATAATTGAGAAGACAATATGTCGTTTTCTGTTTTAAAGGAAAAGGTAATTCTGATGGCCCTGAAGTGTCAAAAGAATTCATCACGAATCTGGATCCGTATGAGCTAAAATCCACATCTGATATTTCAACCACCAAGATCCATTAAGAATGAGCAACGGAGGGCAGCAAAAAAACATTTTTTTTCTGTTCCCAATTAACTATACAAACAAATGTTACCCATTTCAACACATGCCTCACACATTTTTGATCAAGGTCGAAGGCAGATAAGAGTCAACTACATCATTTCCTTTGGTACCGATAGTACCGGGGCCAGATGGTGTGACAATCCTTTCCGTCAGACATTCGGCATGGAGTCAGCAACATGCTTCGGATTTGTGCGACAGACATATGAAGTTGTGTGCATACCTATGTACATGTTTCCTAATTTGGGTGCAATTAAAAAACAGAAAGATGATGAGTGGGAAAGTCTTCCGTTCATTGTACTCGAATGTGTCTATTTGACACTAACTCTAATGGGATTATCTCAATACAATACTACGCCAAGAGTAATGCAGCATTCCCTTTTTCTGAAGCAACAATCACTATCTGTTAGTAAATGTCAGGGAACAAGTTTAAGGTCAGCCTAATCAGGTGGACCTTGAAATAGAAAACAAACGTCACTTTGTTCTGCGAAGCTGTTTTGTTTGTAAATTTTTTTTGATGTCAGCGTATATAGCTTAAAGGTTATCCATATTATTGGCATTTAGTAATGAGAACTATTGCCCAATCCCGAAGGCCTTACTAATTTCCTTGAGAATTTTTTGGCGATGGTCCGGCTTTGCTTCTGCAGCATTCTCTTCTTCCTGCATTAGCTATTCACCCCCAGCTTCATCGACATCGTCGTCGTCGTCTCTGTCCTCGTCTTCGTCTTCGTCTTCGTCTTCGTCTTCGTCTTCATCCTCATCTTCGTATTCGTCTTCGTCTGAGTTGATATCATCTGTAGATTCCGGAAATTGAGCAGCATTATCTGGATTTTCTCTAACTAAGCGTGTCTCTATGTACCTAATAAATCTCAAGCAGACTTTGCAAACGTAGTCTTTTCCTTGCTGCAACCGAAAAGAATAGAAATAAGAATAAAGAAAAAACCAACAACTTATAAGACAAACTTTGAAGTGAGGGAAATAGCTCTTGGCAAAACCATACTGCGGTATCACAGGCTTCCAGGACCTTTGTACTAGATCTTGACATGCATAGCACGTTATGAAGAATGTGCCGTTCGTTTCCTGACAATTACAATATTGAAAGCAAGAAGTTACTGAGGTAGTTCGTCAGTCAATGAAAATAATGGAAATTTGAAACTTGCCCAGGAGTTGCTGCCACGTCGCGGTACATTTTCCTCACTTGCCATTTTGTGGTTCAACTTCCTTGAGTTAGAAATAGTCAAATACAAGTCGTCGGATAGATAGAAGGTCATACGTACATACTTGTATATCTGCTGTTGTGGTATGGTGACAGCTTTAAGTTGAAAACGCATTTTTGTAAACAGAGTGATACCATGGTTTACTTGTGCGACATCCACTTCAAACCAATTCAATATGTCAACCTATATCGCCCATCGTATATCTATTGACACGAACGTGAAAGGCATTGACTTGCTTTCATCAGATGCTTCCTCATCGTCTCTCAACTAATGTTTATTTGAGTGCAATGCAATTGTTCCGCTGCCCCGGCGCAATTACATTCAATTGAATGTACACAACAAATCTACAACGGATTCAATCGACTGCATGCGTATGGACGCGGCCAGTAGTATCTATGGAATTGCTGTGTCAGTGGATAATTAGGCTTGCAATTTGTAAAACCTCCACGCAATCTGGTTGACTTATGTATGTATGTCGCTGGCAAGCGCTAAATTGATGACCTGAAGCGCTTAAATCTATTGAGGCTCCAATGATGGCAGATAGATTAATGAAACAATTAGGGATAATCCCGTCGTTAATCGTCATCTGTTGGCACTATTTGCCCTATTTGTTGTGCTTGCTGGGGATATCATTGCTGGCATTACTCATTTACCATTAAACTTGCCACGACAATATCGCGGAATGATAGTGGGATCGCAGTGTCACAACCGGTTGACTGGAGAGTTACAGCAGTAATTAAACTAATCACTTTACTATTCACAAATATTTGTAGACCTGCACCTGATCCGTGGGCTTGTGATAGAGGGGAAGCTAGTGGGGTGTTATAAACCCTGGTTTAATGCATTTAGATGATTGCTACTGGACGATGAACCGATTGTATGGCTATCAGATAGCACTCCAGCAGCTTGCACAATTTTGTGAAAGTGGCAAATAGCGAGTGATTAAGGCGACGCTTCCTGTTTTTGGGGAGTTTTCAAAGTAGTAGCATATTGATTTCACTAAGAGTAAAAGTTATGCGGCTCTGAAAAACTGGTTTATATCTATACCCATGTTGCTACTTATATTTCGAGACATGACAACATATAATGAATATGTCATTTTTGACATTGTCGTCGAACAGTTTGACATTTTTAACAGTAATCGTACGACGATTTTCAGTATGTTGACCATCTCGCTTCGACTATCGGTAATGACCACCATCTCGAGCCACCGTGTTTCGAGCAAGCAAGCAGAGCAAAAAAGTTGATCCCTTGCTGGGGCAAGCGCCAGCTTCGATCTCTGTCCCTGCTCAACTCAAGTTGTCGCACAGCCGCGTGGCCTCCCCTGGATAGCTGTCCTGGCATTCGCCAGGTAGTGAGCCAGTGTGTGCAGCGATTCAACCCCCTTGTTCCTGGGGAAAGAGCAAGTTGGCAAGCTGCTATGACGGAAAAAATAAATTGTTGCAAAGCAACCACAAGCCTCGGATATGGACAGCTGACGACCCCTGCAAGCGACTAAATGACTTGCGAGTCTGCACCTTGAATGTGAGTTCCTTTAACAGGCCGGTAACAGCAATCGACTGGAGAAGACCCTTAATAGCTACAAAGCAGGTATAACCGCACTTCAAGAAGTGTGATGGGATGGACCAGACAAAAGACGGATGAAAACTGCGACATTCTACTACGGGAATTGCTACAAGGAGAATAAACAACATTTATTCGGATGCGGATTCGTTATTCGAGGAAGACTCCGACGAAAGTCTTTAGCTTTCGGGATGTAGGGGAACGCCTCAAACATATAGGAGACCCCTATAACTGCGCCAATTGAATTGTGTCATTCAAGCGTTGGACATGGATGAGAGCAGACCATTTCTCGAAGTCTCGTTGTCTCTAGGACGTAACAAGGGTTACCAGGAATTAATCAATTTCATGAAAAAATCCAAATTCGATGTCTATGGTGACTGCGCAAAATTATGTACATACTTGAATGATGTTTAGAGTGTCAAACAAAATCTATAGTATGTACATGAGACACTTCACAGAAAACGGATGTCACTTCTGATCGACGGTGTGTACCCCACTTTAGTCATCCTGGTCCTCTTCTACGGCGCAGAGGTCTGGATTTTATCGAAAGCGGATGAGGAAGCCCTTGGTCGTTTCGGGAGGTCCCAGGTTCACACTGGACCTTAACCAACAGTACACGTGTCGTTAGTCAGTATGTAAAATTTCAACTTGTTCGCTCTAGTAGTTTGTTTACGGTAGACGACACGCGTGTTGTTCGATAACGAGGATAAACTTAAATATCGTGAGGTCGTAAGATTCTTCGCTTTGGATTTATCCAAAGTTGGCAAGAATTTATAGGGAAACAGCTCCTTCGAAGTCAATCAATAAAAAGTGGGCGGCTGAATTTTAACGTGGCCGACCATCCCTGGCCCAAAAGGAGACGGCTTAAAACTGCGACCATATGGAAAACCATTATACATTATGTCGTGTTGGGCGTTTGGCGAGTGAAGGTGACTCCAATAGCTGAGGCTATTTGGATTCCAAAATAAAGGGTGCAATACACCTAGCGCAAAGAATTAGGACTGCGAAAGCTCTGCATGAGATGAGTGCCGCCTTTGCAGAACGCCTGTTAAGACAGTTGCACAAACGATTTTTGCAACAATTTTCGGACTGATATTCAATACGAATTCAACCGATTTTGTGCGGAAATTCGTCACGATGGATGAAGCACGGGTTATCACTACACGCCAGAAATGACAACAGTAATTACTACTCCAAATTTCCTGATCAACTGGATGCCAAAATTCGCAAGAAGAAGCCTGGCTTGAAGAAGTGCGTTGGCGTTGGGAAACTGCCGGATTTAAAGTACGGTTTGTTAGACCATCTCACCTATTCTCCTGATCTGGTACCCTTAGACTTACATATGTACATATGTTCTTAATTTAAAGAAGAAATGTTGATAGAGTCATAGATGAATATTTTAACGACCTTACAGACTCTCAGACCAAGAAGAAATAGTGCCGTCAGAGAAACGCTGGACCAAACAAGTTGAAGCCAAGGAAGAATGACCTATAGGCAGCCGACGAGTACGGACGCAAGTGCCCAACAGGGAGAACGAAATTTACGAGGAGAGTTAACAACACTGGGGGTGTGAGTTTTGTTTGGGGGTGTGAGATGATTATTTATTTATGTATTTATTCATCAATGGATATACAATCTGTTGACTATAGCTAATTAGAAATAACATTTTTAAAAAGATTCAGTACAATTCTTTTGAACATATTTCTATTCATTTGAAGGGCGACTTCATGATAAATTTGATTAAATAATAATAAGGAACGGGTTTCGGGTTCGTTTAGTCCATAATTTGTTCTGTGATTAGGAATAAAAAAGAGAACGTTCCTATTTCTTAGGTTTCTTTCAGGAACATAAAGAGGCATAAGAGCAATTAAATCCGGAATATTAATTCTGCCATCGAGTATATCCTTCCATCATCCATCATCTGCAAACATTAAACAATTAGAGAACAGAAAACAGTCCGGAATGTCGTTGACGAAGATATTAAAGAGGAGAGGTCCCAAATGATTGCCTTGAGGCAGATCCGACTGAACCTCTATGAAAAAAGATTGAAAACTTTCGATTATAACTATCTGTTTCCGATTTGACAAATAGGAACCATTCAAGAAAACGGAACTTGAATCTCATTTTTTTTTAGGTTCTTTATTAAAAGCCCATGATGAAATTTATCAAAAGCTTTCACGAAATCTGTGTACAAGACATCAACCTGCAATCCTTTTTCTAAGGCAGAAACACAAAAGTGAGTGAAAAGACATAAATTCGTTGTTGTGGAACGACCACTGATAAATCCATGCTGATGACAACTTAAAATTCCTTTTACCGCAAAATTGAGCCTATTGAAAACCAGTTGTTCAAGTAGCTTCGGAATTGCTGAAGGATTTGAGACTTGCCTGTAATTCCTAATTAAGTGGCTTAAGTATAACGTACATGGTGATAGTGGTTTTCTTTGCGGAATAACAGTTCTGAACCGTTGCGTTGGTGTACCCGTTGTTCACTACCCGAACAAGCCAATTTTATATATAGGACTTATAGACGATACTTTCCACTCCTCTAGGAAAATTCCGGTAAGAAGTGATTCATTCAAAATAATTCTTAATGCTTAAAAAAGTGAGATAGCGCATTTAGATAATAGAAGAGGTGGAATCGAATCAACACCAGC
This sequence comes from Eumerus sabulonum, assembly GCA_951905685.1. Lineage (NCBI taxonomy): Eukaryota > Metazoa > Arthropoda > Insecta > Diptera > Syrphidae > Eumerus > Eumerus sabulonum. Next base: position 104,241,950 of record OX645063.1, read on the forward strand.
CTTAATATTTACATCCAGCCTAGTTAAGCCATCAAGGACTTCTTGATCTGAAAAGGAAAAGAGATCGAAATCTGTTACAGAAGATAAAGTTGAATATAGATCTTCACTATTGTGTATAACGTCTTTGTTATAGTTTGTTTGGAAAAATTTCGCAAAAAGGTTACAAGTAGATTGACTATCATAAGAACACTCACCGTTAAGCTCCATACAGTTGGGAAATATTGATCTCTGACGTTTTGAATTTAAAAAAACTCAGAAAGATCTTGAATTAAATTTAATATTCCTTTCAACAGTACTAATGTATTGTGAATGAAGAAATCGATTTAAAAAATCAAACTCCCTACGCAGTTGTATGAAATGAGTTCTATCTTCAGGTGTACCCGAAGCTTTACTTTTTTTTTAAAGCCTTGTTTTCGACATTCTCTAAATTTTTAAGTCGCTTATTAAACCAAGGGAATCTAAAGAACTTTCTCCTTCTTGCCAAAGGAACAAATTGTTGGACGCCCTCAAATAAAATTGTTTGGAATATAGTGTACATCTGTTCCACAGTTTTATCAAAAAGCACTTGCTCCCAATGAATGGAGGAAAGGAAACTATTTAAAGACATAAAGTCCGCCTTCTTAATGTTAAAACAAAAAGAGCTATTTGTACTTACAAATTGAAATTGATAGAATTCAAATATTACATCAATAGCTTTGTGATGATTAAACAGAGCGCCTTCTCCTCCAGCTAGCGCCCGATGAGTTCGGTAGTACTCATACAATTTCCCGTGTTAATCAAATTGTTACTCTGACCGAGTGTTACTCTAACATACATAATTGGCATATAGTGGGTTGTGAGTGTTGTTTTCTGTTGGTGGAGTAAAAACACTACCGTAAGGGTGTAACATTTACACTAGCTGATGTCTTTGCAAAACCGGCGACAGAACTTCACGACTCTGTTCGTTGGTGCTGTTTAAGAACTTCGTCTTTCGTCCTCCTCACCGTCTCCCAGCAGAAAAAGAAAATATTTCTTTAAATGAATATTTCAGTATTTCGTTTTCAGGCCGATAACTTTTTACTTTGTCCTGAAATAAAATAATGAAACCCATCCTATACCCATTCTCTGAAAGCCGATCTCCGATAGGATGCTCAACCTTGCTTCCACAAATTGATGTTGAGAGGATGCGAACCGAAAGTCTACTTCTCAAACTCTACAAAGTCCACCGTTTCTATCTGATTCCTAGTCCACTTAAGACTCAGATCAACATTTAATTCCCGTGCATGGCTGGCGATAATTCCTCATTTCAATTATCATTTTAATCACAAATGTAAATTTGAGGTGTTAATACCTGGCACGTGATGTCCTCGTTTACACACACTCATTTGCCCATGGCGGTGTCTGATAATTAATTCTCTCTTGAAACACCTTTTCATCAGTGTAATTATAAACTAATTATTATTCAAGAGAACCTGTAGTGTCCTTATGTGGCCGTAGAACATTGGTTGTGTGTTTTTCTCAGGACACCTTGGGCTTGAATGGACTTTTCCAGTAATTATAATTGATTGAAGAACACAAGCGACACAGTGTGATCACTTTTGTCAGTCTTTTATGGTAATGGAAGACTTTTGAGTGCATTCGGCTATAAAAAGTGGAGGAAAGTGATAGTATTTTCCATTTTCTGTGACTGGGAAAGGGTGATTTTTTTTTTTAAACGAATTACTACATTGTCCTTGTGGTATACGTATACATGTGTCCATGTATCCATATGTTTTTCACAGCGGAGAAAATGAATAGAGGTCAGTAAAGCTCTCTGCCGTCTGTTACTATTTCAAGAGTACTATGGCTTAGTAAATTGGATGCTGGCAGTACTTTCAAATCACCCTAACGTAGCGATTGTGACTTTTAGAAGCTTCCTGTCCTTCAATATCGGTTCTAAGGATTGCGTATAGACCATTGTTTTGAGGAGTACTTCAAATTTGACTTTAAAAATAAGAGAAAACGAGTATGTTTCCAAGATTCGCATTTGCATTTGGCCTTCGGCTCACCATGATTGCCTAGCATTAAATATTCAGATTGGCAAATACAAATACATGCACCAATCAAGGGTTGTTGACTGGCTTCGTTCACTCAAGAACACCAGCTACAATGGTCCAAGTTTCACGATTGAAATAATGCCTTGAGGGTGCTAATGTGTTTTCGTGTTTGTTGCGAAACCCTTAGCTTGCGTCCGTAAAGATACACGATTTTCAACTACTTATCCTGCTGTTCGACACTCAAATTGTACGTTTTTTGTTCCAATACCAAAAGCTTATACATTTTCTGTGCATGAGTAAATACACACCAAAATAAGGTACCCCCAATCGGGTAGTAGCGTTTAGCTACTTTCAAGGTTATGCAATCGATGAAAAACTGCTAACCAAAGGATATTGTTTTTATCGGGGGGAAAAAAAAACTTTTGCATTTATAGCTTAGAAGGGATAACTTATAGCGGTTTCCTGGCGCCCGTCCGGCAGGCTACTCTCACGAATCGATTCACTTTATAGAGGGTGGATTCCATGGTCTAGTAATTTGGTGGGCAGCAGCAAATGTAATTTAAGAGGGTATGGTTTTCTAGACTTTACTCTTCCGTCTTACTTTATCATCCACAATGCTGGTTCTCAACCAACGTTTGTCACGGCGGGATGACTGAAGGTGATTCACCTAACCCTATCCAACAAACATGTGAAGACCATCGCCATCGGCTTATTGCACACTCCTTCAAGGGAAATTGCAGCTGAAACGACGAAAATAACTCGGCGTAGCTGGTATATTGCGTGGCAACGACTGAAGTCCCTGAATTTACTGTGGCATCCTTTCATGGCTTTAAATCGCCAGACACCGACGGAATATACCCTGTCATGCTGTAGAAGGGTATATGGCAGCTGCTTCCTACCTTGAAAAGAATTTTCACTGCTAGCCTGGCACTTGCCATAAGACTAAAGCTATGGCAGAAAACTTGGACCACACAGAACCCACCATAGTCTTGGAGAAAAATTGTACGACGATATACCCAGACAGGCCAAACTGGACCCGCCAGACAGACGCAACCCCGCAGAAATTGCGTGGATTTTTACACTGACGGGCCTAAAACCGAAAACGGGGTGGGTAGTGGAGTATTCTGCAAACAACTAAAGCTGGATAAGGTTCTAAAATTACCAGATCCATGCAGCGTCTTCCAAGCAGAACTGTTGGCAATAAAGGAGGCCTTGTCTTGGCTGAAGTGGAACGTGATATCCACTACGGTTATCCGTATTCTCAAGGATAGTCAAGCAACCTTAAATTCGCTGGAGTCCTATGTTTACACATCAAAAACTAGCCTGGACTGCCGCCTATCTTCTAACAAGATGGTCAAACAATTTAACAAAACAACTTATCTGGGAGCCGGGACACAGAGACATTCCAGGGAATGAGAGAGCCGACACACTCGCCAGACAAGGAACGACGCTACATTAAATCGTCGCTTGTGAGGGAATACCCCTTGCAACCATAAAATACACCCTTGCAAATTTCGCCAGGGGCGAGACGAACCTGAGATGGACCCAGGGACGTACCTGCCTCATCCCCAGGCAAATCTGGCCCCGGCTCTACAGTCAACGGACTAAGAGTATAATCTCCCTAAAAAGAACTGACATCCACAAAGTCATCGGTGTCATCACGGGACACTGCTAAAACTAGGACCAGCTCCTAACGATTTCTGCAGAAGCTGTCTAGACGAGGAGGGGGAGTCCATTCACCACCTTCTCTGCGGTTGCCCAGCATTCGCACCATCAGGAAACGATACCTAGGATCTTACTTCCTTAACGACCTGACAGATGTTCAGCAAGTAGGGATATCTGATCTTCTTAACCTTTTAAGAAGCATAAAATGGTTCCACGAATAGGGGGTAGTTGCCTTCTCAATTCTGGGAAGGCTACGAACTTACCTACCTCCCTGGCACTTGCCTACATACCTATCCAATGGTTTACGGTGAAAATAGCTTTATTCCCAAAATAGAGAAAGAGGATTACTCACTCGCCAAGAGTTTTAGACCAATCAGTCTAACATCCTTCTTGCTGAAAAGCATGGAGAGAATAGTAGAGCTGCACGTATGCAAAGTTGTCCTTCGAATGCATCCTCTTTCGGATGTGCAACATGCTTATCAGCGCTGAAAATTCTGCGAGACTGCGCTTCAAACCATAGTTGGTACATAGGATAGACTGCACACTCGAAAGGAAAGAGTACGCTCTGGGCATTTTCCTCGACATTGAAGGAGCTTTTGATAACGCGACTTTCAACAGTATGTGTAAGGCTGCCAGACCGCATGGCGTAGATGAAGCACTGGTCTTGTGGAGCAAAGCATGTTTGTGCACAGTACACCGACCGCGGATACAGGCATAAACAGGAGCTGCCCGCAAGGCGGCGTCTTGTCTCTGCTGTTATGGTGCATGGTGGTCGACTCTCCGCTCCATTGCCTTAATGTCTCTGGTATCTATGCCCAAACCTATATGGATGATATCGCTGTTCTCTCTGTAGATTCACGTTTAACGACTGTCTGACTCAAAGCACAGGCAGTGCTAAATGTGATCGATGTTTGGAGCACGAGAAATGGACTGCCAGTTAATTCTCTCAAGACTGATGTCATTCTTCACGATATGACTCAGTTGGTGCTAAAAGGCATTCCCACCCCGATATCCAAGGACGCTAATTACCTGGGAGTCACCTTAGATAGCAAGCTTCTTTGGTCAAAGCATGTTGAGTCAAAAACCACCAAAGCCCTCTCAGCGTTCAGACAATGCAAATGTGCCTTTGGCAAAACATGAGGTTTATCGCCGGCAAAGGTCCTCTGGATCTAAACGGCAATGATAAGACCGATAATCTCATATGCATTAGTTGTGGAACTGACAAACACGTCATAGCCTCTTTCACCAAACTCCAAAGAACGGTTTGTCTCAACTATACGAGGGCTTCCCCCAGCACAGCGGGTGCTGGTCTAGATACTATGATGAAGCTTCCACACCTTGACATACTTATCAGAGTGTGTGCACTGAAAGCCATATCTCGTCTTAAGAGAAAAGGTTTTTGGTACAACTCACGTTAAAATGACTGTGCGCTTGCGAAGGAAATATCCTTACTCCAACGAGACTCGGGTCTCATTGATAGGGCTACTGACGCAATGACACCTATCACCCTGTAGCTCTGGTCACATACTGAACCTGGGAAGGATTTTCTTCGTATTTTCACGAATGGCTCCAAGTCTGGACTGGGGTCTGGCGCTGGGGTTGTCTTTGAATGCGAAAACGTCCGACTGTAATTTTTGTTAGGAAAATATGCGTATGTCTTTCAGTCAGAAATATACGCAATCCTGATGGCCGTGCACTATGTTGTGAAGCATATGTGGAAGTGTAAAAACCTATGCATTTGCACTGGCAGCCAAGCTGCGCTCAAAGCTGTATCCAACCGTTTAACCACCGTCGAATTAGTGTATGAACTAAGTCCTTCCTGAACAAAGTCGATAGACTAAACTCACTAAGGCTTGTTTGGGTTCTATGTCATTCTAGAATCCCAGGAAATGATATCTCTGATGAATTCGTGGGTCGTCAACCTGTCTCCACGGTAACGATTAGGCCTTTAATGTACACAATGGTAGATAGAGGGAATATCCAGGATGCAGTATGACTAAGCGCGTTCGCCCTGATGTCTGCAAGAAATCTGCAGATTCTCCTAATACTTAAGGAGAATTGACTGTAAGAGACTTACGGGCGGTATTACGGCCATTACAGTTTTGCAAAGCATCTCTGCATGGTCGGCATTTATACGCCTACCTGTGATGCATGTTGCGAAGAGGACGACACACTCGCGCACGGTGGCGCCAGCTTGAGGCCGACGTGGTGTGTGCCGAATCAATGGACCAGTAGTTGTGTCCGAGTGCTCGAACAGATAGCAGAAGCTTCCACCAAAAAAAAAAAAAGGAAATAAAAGAAAAATTGATGGAAGAACTATACTACAATACCCCGTAAGTAGCTTATGGAGTTATTGGAAATCGATAGTAGAATTAAACATATTTCGATCAGTAATCAGTTCTTGTGGGAAAGGGGGCAGATGCATTACGTTTGATTGCCCATCGTGACACAATTCCTTGGCTGTTCATTTGTGGTTAACTGCTCATATTTATATTGATGAATCATAAATAATGGTCATAACCTGTTTCCACACTGAAAGTCATATATCAAACAGTCCGGTCCTTTCTCCTTCTCCACTGGGTCAAATGAATTAATTAAGGAGTAAGGACATGTGTTGCTACCTACTTCGCATCCCATCAACCTATTTTACTCTAACTCCATGTTTTCACCTTTTCGACCAAATGGCTTTTTTTCGTCCTTTTCATAAAACATTACCGGAGATGAGTCACCCCCTGCGGTGTCGGACTGGGTCAACCGGGTATCGATTAAATTGTGGAGAGTAATCCTTTCCAAGCAATATTTATACTGTGGGATTCGCACAATAACATATCAACACTTTGTAACAATGGAGACAATTAGAGGTTGCTTCTGTTCTATTCTATTCATTGGGATGTTCTTGCGCGTTTATGCTGACCTCCTGTCCAAATATGCAACGACATCCTGATGAATACATGTATGTGTAAGTATTGTGTATTCTTGTATGTGTACTCGTATATCACATAGTTTGTTGGATGTCAAATATCGATCATCTGAAGTGAGATTGAGTTGTAAAATATTGTCATTGATTGACTGTTGTTCCTTTGTTGTCTGATTAAGACGGTAGCCTAGTAAAAAGGACATTGAGTTGGAGATTGCTTTCGTCAGTTGTCTGTTTTGTTGTTGTTCTACGACAGTAAAGTGTTTTTATGACTCAAGTGATTTTTAACTAGTGCCGACGCTACACTCGCATGTGCGAAACACACTATACGCCCGATAGTTTCTGCGTAATGTTCGCCGTGAATTAGAAGAATCAGCTTACAAACATTAGCTCGTTCGCCTGATCCTCTTTCCTGAGATATTCTCTCTGCTAATCAGGTCCGCCGCCTGCTTGATAGCGAAGACCTCAGCTTGGAAGACACTGCATCCATCATCGAGCCTATAGGACGAATGCATATCCCGAGACTCAAAGAAGACTCCGGCTCCTGCGCCAACATCCATTTTGGATCGGTCGGTGTAGAATGCCAGTACACTTTCCGTGCATACCAAATAACCGGTCCATTCCTCCCTCGAGGGAATTCTAGTAGAGAATCTCCTCTCCCAGGAAGAAATTCAGGTGACCTAGTCCGTTACGGTTCTGAATCTCGAGACGGCCCATCGATCCAAGACTGATGCATGTCCGTGAATACTCTTGAGTCCTCAGTGCTTTCTTTGATTATCGTAGAGCTGTGCGTTTTGAATTCCTTCTGGCTGATCAAACTGTCAGCAAAGAATATAATGAGACCATTATGCGTCCTTTGTGTTAAGCTATTTGCCTAAAGAGGCCGGAATTATGGCGAGACCACTCTTGGTTTTGGCATCACGATAATGCACCGCCTCACACTGCCGTATGTATCTAATTGATACCATCAATTATTGACCTTCATTTCTCTGAAAAGTGTAATGAGCAGCGTTTTAGCTCCAAATGTGATCTGCGCGGAGTTTGCGCCTGATCCTATTCTGGCTAGCTTGTCCGCCTTCTTATTTCCGGAAATATTCATATGACCCGGTACCCACCAAGGGCCCACCTTATTGTCACTTGATACCTCCTCTAGCCTCTCTGCAGAGTTTTGCAGGGTTCGATCTTATCCATGCTGCCTGCAGAGCCTTGATAGCTGCCTGCCCGTCAACATGGGTGTGGATCTATAGGAGAGATTTGCTTCACGAGATTTGAAATAGACCCCGGCTCCTGTACCGGTGTCCATTTTAGATCCGACGGTATAGATTGCCAGTTCATTTTCTCAATTCAAAATTTGGATCGCCGTTCCTTGCATAAAGACCCTGTTTTTTATGATTTAATTACAAATGCGTAGTTTTCAGACTCTTCCCTATACTTGTAGTAAAAGACTGTATTACTTGCCAAATTTCATAGTTCTAGGTCAACGGAAAACAGCCTATAAATTTTGATTCCCTTCAAAGTGTCGAAATACACGTTTTTTGCGGCATAAACGGCCGTATCTTTTTTTTCCTTTAACTTAGACGTTTGGTTTTTGCACAGCTTCAAGAGACTGTAGAACTGAGTATACCGTTTCAATTTCAACTCGATACATCCACGCGTTCCCGAGATAAAGGCTCTTGGCAAACAGACAGACTGACGGACAACAAAGTGGTCCTACAAATGTATGTATGAGGGTTCCGTCTTTTCCTTTTGAGGCAAAGAACAAAAAATAAAAATAACAAGAAAAATAAATAAATCAAAATACATATACAAAAAAAACAAAAACTCGACCGTAAAACGATTTTGTTGCAGTCGGTCACGGACCGGCTAACCAGTCGGACGTGCCTGCCTGGCCTGGCTGACTGGGTGGCTGGCCTGGCCTGGCTGGCCCAGCTGGTCTAGCCTCGCTGGCCCAGCTGGTCTGGCCTGGCTGGCTGGCCCCGCTGGTCTGGCCTGGCTTGGCTGGCCCAGCTGGTCTGGCCTGGCTGGAACAGCTGGTCTGGCCTGGCTGGCTGGAACAGCTGGTCTGGCCTGGCTGGCTGGCCCAGCTGGTCTAGCTTGGCTGGCCCAGCTGGTCTAGCCTCGCTGGCCCAGCTGGTCTGGCTTGGCTGGCCCAGCTGGTGTGGCCTGGCTGGCCTGCCCAGCTGGTGTGGCCTGGCTGGCCTGCCCAGCTGGTGTGGCCTGGCTGGCCTGCCCAGCTGGTCTGGCCTGGCTTGGCTGGCCCAGCTGGTGTGGCCTGGCTTGACTGGTCTGGCCTGGCTGGCACAGCTGGTCTGGCCTGGCTGGCTGGCCTGGCTTGGCTGGCCCAGCTGGTCTGGCCTGGCTGGAACAGCTGGTCTGGCCTGGCTGGAACAGCTGGTCTGGCCTGGCTGGAACAGCTGGTCTGGCCTGGCTGGCTGGCCCAGCTGGTCTGCCTTGGCTGGCTCAGCTGGTCTGGCCTGGCTTGGCTGGCCCAGCTGGCGTGGCCTGGTTTGACTGGACTGGTCTGGCCTGGCTGGCATAGCTGGTCTGGCCTGGCTGGCTGGCCCAGCTGGCCTGGCCTGGCTTGGCTGGCCCAGCTGGTCTGGCCTGGCTGGAACAGCTGGTCTGGCCTGGCTGGCTGGCACAGCTGGGCCAGCCAGGCCAGACCAGTCAAGCCAGGCCACACCAGCTGGGCTAGCCAGGCCAGACCAGATGGGCCAGCCAGCCAAGCCAGACCAGCCGCGCCAGCCAAGCCTGCCACCCAGCCACCAACCAGGCCAGACCAGCCAGGCCAGACCAGCTGTGCCAGCGAGGCTAGACCAGCTGGGCCAGCCAAGCCAGGCCAGACCAGCCAAGGCAGACCAGCTGGGCCAGCCAGCCAGGCCAGACCAGCTGTTCCAGCCAGGCCAGGCCAGACCAGCTGGGCCAGCCAAGCCAGGCCAGACCAGCTGGGCCAGCCAGCCAGGCCAGACCAGCTGTGCCAGCCAGGCCAGACCAGTCCAGTCAAGCCAGGCCACACCAGCTGGGCCAGCCAAGCCAGGCCAGACCAGCTGGGCCAGCCAAGGCAGACCAGCTGGGCCAGCCAGCCAGGCCAGACCAGTTGTTCCAGCCAGGCCAGACCAGCTGTTCCAGCCAGGCCAGACCAGCCAGGCCAGACCAGCTGGGCCAGCCAAGCCAGGCCAGCCAGCCAGGCCAGACCAGCTGTGCCAGCCAGGCCAGACCAGTCAAGCCAGGCCACACCAGCTGGGCCAGCCAAGCCAGGCCAGACCAGCTGGGCAGGCCAGCCAGGCCAGACCAGACCAGCTGTGCCAGCCAGGCCACACCAGCTGGGCCAGCCAAGCCAGACCAGCTGGGCCAGCGAGGCTAGACCAGCTGGGCCAGCCAAGCTAGACCAGCTGGGCCAGCCAGCCAGGCCAGACCAGCTGTTCCAGCCAGCCAGGCCAGACCAGCCAGGCCAGACCAGCTGGGCCAGCCAAGCCAGGCTGGCCTGACTGGCTGGCCCAGCTGTGCCAGCCAGGCCAGACCAGTCCAGTCAAGCCAGGCCACGCCAGCTGGGCCAGCCAAGCCAGGCCAGACCAGCTGGGCCAGCCAAGGCAGACCAGCTGGGCCAGCCAGCCAGGCCAGACCAGCTGTTCCAGCCAGGCCAGACCAGCTGTTCCAGCCAGGCCAGACCAGCTGTTCCAGCCAGGCCAGACCAGCCAGGCCAGACCAGCTGGGCCAGCCAAGCCAGGCCAGCCAGCCAGGCCAGACCAGCTGTGCCAGCCAGGCCAGACCAGCCATTTTACGCTGGCACAAACTCGCGAACAGGGAACTGTCCATATAAAGCGTCTTTTGAACAGGCTTAAATACCCTTCAACTTCAAATATGTTATTATTTTTCTCTGACGAAAAAAATTTGTTCAGGACGAAAAAGCTAACCGCAAAGTGATAGATGGCTATGTTCAGATCCTACAAAGGTTCCCCATGTCATGAATGATTTTGGAGTTGTGAGCGACGAGGGTTATGCCACCTCATCCCATTCCTCAAGGACTTCGGGTTAATGCTAGCGCTTCCATCGAGATTATAAAGGACATTGTGAAGTCCCGGATTGATAGTGTACGCAGAGGCAGAACATGTGTATTCCAGCGGAACTCTGCTCCTTCCCACAAAGCGATGACGATACATTATTAAATGGCCGAACATTTCCATGACCACATCACCTGAATTTGTGACCTTCTAGCTTTCCGGACCTTAATCCCCTAGATTAATATGTATGTGGCTTATTTGAGCGAGACCATTAAACATTCTCGTAACACCATAACCGCTGGTCTCGTCAATATGAAAAAAAAGCATTTGAGTCGGGAATAAACTCAATTCCGTGTCCGTTTTGTTAACATTTCCTGGAAAGTATAATAAATTTTGTGAATTATGTAAGCAAATAAGTTCCTCAAATACCATGCGCATCCTGTGATTCCGCTCAAGACGCGATTAATGCTGGCGCCTGACGTGAAACATGGGGGTACATTAGCAGACATTGGCAGACACTTTTTCCATGTATAATCCAATTGAAAATGAGCCCTGTCAAATAAGGCATTCGACTTTAACTTCAGAAAGTGGGTAGATCCTTTTTATTTGTCTGTCTTCCCTACTACCCTGTCTCTTTTTCGTAGACTTGAAATTAATCCAGGGACAGCTCTTGCTAGCTTACCTACATTCTTTTCTCTTGGCCGCTACATTTCTGGATGGACTTGAGCCTTAACTATGGTGGCTTAGTCTTTAGCCACTTCAACCTGAATTCTATATGTATATCCTTCCTTATCCTGACATCCTTCAGGTATGATACAAACTGTTTTTGCTTTTATCGTCAACTTTGTCAATTATCATTTAAGTAGCACGTCAGTTAAGGTTTCCTATTAGAATTTTGGGCTTGATGGAAGATAACTTGATCAGCAGCAGACGAGTTCAATTTTGCGAAGTCAAATTTTGACCGAAAGCATAAAAACTCTTCGGAGTTTTTGACATTTTATGGTGTTGATCCCCATATATTAGGTAGGCCTTATCCAGTTCGGTCAAACTGACGTGCGTTTACATTTTCTATGCCCAGTCTTATAATTTGTCTTTTCGTATGAGTGAGTGAAATATTGGAAGAAATACGCCACCTGGTGCTTCTTAACTATAAGAAGATACAAAAAACATGCCGAAAAATCTGTGAAGTGTATGGCAGGAGTGCTGCGAGGGTAACGCAGAATCTAGGAGTAGTTTGCTCGATTCTATTCCGGAAATATCGGTGCCAAAGATGCACTTCGCTCTGGCCAATTAATCATTGAAAAAGCCGATGAAATTTTGCAACCGGTGGAGTAGAAGCGGCACACAGGCTGTGGAACAGGAATGGCACGCAAGCTATGAAGTAGGAGCGGCATGCAAACTGTGTTCTACACCTATGGAAAGATGAAGCGATTCATGCGATTCGGTGGCAAGATTACCTTCACGATTTCGAAGAGCCTGAGTGTATCTTCTAAGGCCACATGCAAGGGTTTTGCCTTTTTTTGTAGAAGGTTCTAATCTTCTGTCCATTCCGGGCCTCTTCGATATCCTTGAGCTGAGAGGCTGCGAAGGCTCTTTTTTTTTCGCAGTAGCCTCTTTTGCTCCCTTCCTCTGGCTCTGTACTCTTCCCGCGCTGCTCTTGTTTTCCGTTGCAATGCCTCTTGATACCCTTCATCTATTGCTCGCTTCCAGTTCGGTCAAACTGACGTGCGTTTACATTTTCTATGCCCAGTCTTATAATTTGTCTTTTCGTATGAGTGAGTGAAATATTGGAAGAAATACGCCACCTGGTGCTTCTTAACTATAAGAAGATACAAAAAACATGCCGAAAAATCTGTGAAGTGTATGGCAGGAGTGCTGCGAGGGTAACGCAGAATCTAGGAGTAGTTTGCTCGATTCTATTCCGGAAATATCGGTGCCAAAGATGCACTTCGCTCTGGCCAATTAATCATTGAAAAAGCCGATGAAATTTTGCAACCGGTGGAGTAGAAGCGGCACACAGGCTGTGGAACAGGAATGGCACGCAAGCTATGAAGTAGGAGCGGCATGCAAACTGTGCAGGTAGATATACATATAGTAAAGATAGTGGAGGCACTAGTCATCAACCTCATGATAATTAGCAATCACTAGGCAGAGCAGAAACGCTACGAAATCGAACTATTTTAAAAGTGAATTATTACGGCAATGAAAAGTAGACTAAACACGAAAATGCCAACGCAAGTTTAAGGCCGGTGACCCTCGATAGAGGACCTTAAAGCCTGGATTGACGGCAAACAAGATGATGCTGAATGATGCTTCTGGAATTGGTGGGAATTTGCACATTGTGAGCTGCCACGACCCGGCGAAACGGTCAATTCGCTATTCAAATGTCCACAGCTCAACTGTTTTAACGAAGCAACCAAGAAAGAGCAACAAAAGTGGCCAACAGGAAAGAAGTTGTCTTCCATCATGACAATGCCAAGACGCATCAGACATCTTTGATGTCTCACAACAGTTTGACGAAGCTTGATTGAAAAGTTTTCATGCATCCACCATTTGTTTCGATTTCGGAAGTTCTACACCTATGGAAAGATGAAGCGATTCATGCGATTCGGTGGCAAGATTACCTTCACGATTTCGAAGAGCCTGAGTGTATCTTCTAAGGCCACATGCAAGGGTTTTGCCTTTTTTTGTAGAAGGTTCTAATCTTCTGTCCATTCCGGGCCTCTTCGATATCCTTGAGCTGAGAGGCTGCGAAGGCTCTTTTTTTTTCGCAGTAGCCTCTTTTGCTCCCTTCCTCTGGCTCTGTACTCTTCCCGCGCTGCTCTTGTTTTCCGTTGCAATGCCTCTTGATACCCTTCATCTATTGCTCGCTTCCGCTCCGCGCATTTGTCGTCGTACCACGGTTTACTGGTCGGCGGTTGTCGGTAGCCTAGGGTGGTTCCAGCTATTTCTTGGATGGTAGTGGGGAGGGTTGACGCAGATGGGAGAGTCTTTCGCCCAACCGCTCTTTGTAGTCCCTGGCTATTTCGGGTGCGTGCAGTCGCCCAATGTCAAATCTCCGTTTTGTTGGTGGTTACAGTTTTCTGACATTGGACAGTCGAGTTCTAAGCCATGCTGCTACCAGGAAATGGTCAGAATCGACGTTTGCGCCCCGATATGTTCGCATATCCAGGATGTCTGACGGGTGTGCCTTTCGTCAGCACATGGTCGATTTGGTTGGCGACCATCTGGAGATAACCAGGTTTCTGATTGGGTCTTTTTGTGGGGGACTCTTGTGCTACTTATCACCGTATTACTATGTAGTTGTCGCAAGGTCTGCTAATCAAAAGCCGGTATCTGTTGTCATGTCGTGGAGACTGTGCTTTCCGATCGCGCCGCCAAACATGTTTCCCTTGCCGATTTTGCAGATTAAAGTCTCGGAGTACGATTTCGATGTTGTACTTCAGACAAGCTCCCTTGGCTCCGTCCAAGAGGTCATGAATAGACTTATCAGCCTCATCGATAGGGGCATCTGCACATATTGGGTTTAGGTTTATAATCTTCCCTGGGTGCGGATTACAGCCAGGCGATCATTTATCGGCTTGAAATTGATGACTTTGGATCCAAGCTGTTTTCCTACAACGAACATAATATGTGCAACATTTTGTGATAGCTGTAATAGATGTCGTAATATTTTTCCTCACCATCCTGTTTCCTATCGAGCGTAATTCCTAGATCGCAGCAATGTCCGCCTTGTACTGCATGAGGATATTTTCCAATTCCATGCAGCAGCAGGAGTATACAGAGTTGTGACATTCCAAGTGCACATCCGTAAATCCTTGTACTTTTTCATGCCGCATCGTCGTCTGTTTTGGAATCCATATATATCCGAGGCTAGTCGTTTGGTTGTGGTTTGGTGGTTTGGTTGTTAGCCCTACGAACAACCGCCGGACTGGTCGCTGTGTTGCCTGGAACGCGCACCTCGTACATCGGTTCACTAGCCAACAGGTGCTGACAAAGCTAACCAAGGGGGCCGCGAGGAGGCTTTACGTCAACTTGGGCTGCGCATGGACAAGGATCGCCTTTGGCCACTCCCCATATTGAGGGCGATCAAACACCAAATAAGATACATATTCTTAATGTACATAAACGCAGTTTCCTATCTGACGTAAATGATAAGTGAGCACAATGTGTGGCGAATAGCATCCACATAACGAAATCTCTAAATCCAATCCCCCCTTTGAGTGGTTCCCTCAATACGGACATGTGACTCAAAACTTGGTATCTACCTCAACATTCTCTCTCGAGTTATTCCTTATCGAGTTCTCGTATTTGTTAACATTGTTATTTGCTGTTGCCCCACTGGCTCTCTTGAGCTGTTTGTTGTATTCCGCGCAGAGACCGGTGAGTCTTCCTAGTCTCTCCATTGTATGCAGCGGAACTTTTCAACCAACTATACACGGTGTAGTTGGCCCGCTAGACAAGTCGTTCATAAACCTTTGCTCAGTCAGTCGAGCCCCAACTCAGCCATCAGTATTGTGAACCGCGCACGTTCAGTTAAGGAATAGAATTTCCAAGCAATATATGTACTTACACGTAACAAGTGGTATAGGTGTATACATACATGGGGTGGTGTCCTTTTGTAACAAGTTGGGGTAGCATTCAAACTGTGCCAAAAAAACTCAATATCAGTGATGTGGGTCAGAAAGGTTTGAGAGAAGAAACCGTCGCAGTAGGTTGACTTATTCATTCGCCCTTTTTAGGGCGAGAAAACTTGGGCAGGTCATTACCATGATTACGAACCATCGATCCCGTTCGTATTCATTAAAACTTTTGGGTTCTCTGCTGACTTTGAACGACTTTCGCCACCGCCTTAAACCGTTGATCAACTCTTCCAACTTACATAACTATCCCACCAGTTCGGCTTTCATTTCACACATCATTAGTGCTTCATTAAACTAAAGTCACCCAACCTGACGTGTGTTCTACTACATATTTGTGAGTACCCCCAAATGGAGCTACTGAACTTTATCCAGATAACTTGGTTCTGCCCGACCAATTTCAAACTTTATTGATGACAAACAATTCGTCGTGCATGATTGTCACCCGGTCGTTTTGTCATTTCTTTTCACAAACGCGCCACTCTTCCCATTGCGTCTGGTATTTCACCAATTCCCACTTCGGAAGTCGGGTCATTCTTCGTTCATTTTTTTCCTTCCTGACGAGCAGTTTACTCTTTCCGGAGGTCATTTCACTTTTCTTGTTTATTTTTTTCTCCCGCCCGACACGGTGGTTACTCCTAATTTGGCACAGTCATGTCGGACTGGGTGAATGGGCCAACGAGAATGAAATGACTGAAGAATGGAAAGTTTGCACGACCTGACCACGACTGGGTGGTATTTAATCTTAAGCTGAGCTCAAATTCTTTCACTATCGAGCACACGACGTTAAACGTGTTTGGATTGAAGAGATACATGCAATCTGGGTTTTGATTATTTACTTAGATCTTTTCTCTGTTTACTATCGCTTTCCTGATGAGAGATAATGGCACGAATGCGTGGTTACCCGTCAGATACGAGTAATTGTTTGCTGGAGATATGTATGTAAGTATGTACGACATGATTAAGGGAATGTTCGAGTTAATGAGGTTATTGGCACGTTTTTTGCACCCAAGAGATAAGCCGTGTTTACTGTGTGATTTTGTTTGGTAAACAAATATCGAAGTGATGGAAAGTGCGTCTAAACTATCATATTCAAATGTCAACCTACCCTCTAGGCGAATTCTCAATATTTGACTAATGATCCTCAGGGAAGCATCCATTATTGAGTAGCATACCCTTCATTGTCGAGAGCATGTGTTAGCAAGGTGTTAACGACTTGACAAAAGTTCACTACAAATTGCATCCTCCAGGCATCACATACAAGTAGTCATATTCTAAAACGAAAAAGATACGTCAGGCGGTATGAAGTGTTTACAACGCTTCACCTCGAAAACTTGTATTCCGGTTTTTTCCATTTTATTCTTACGCTTTCTGCTTGAGGTGTGACCATGTAGCAAATACTTGAAGGCTAATTTGAAATTCGAACGAAAGTGATTCGCCTACATCTACAATTGCCTTTGGCTTCTTTTTGTCGTGTGTTCTTTGGAGCTTCATCCATGCTTGAACGTATATACTCGTATGTAGGTCGAGCGTCGATATTCTTTTGTTGTCATTTTGGGATTTATGAATTGACTTTTCAATGTCTTTTCTTAGGTAAGTTGCGTGAATGAAAAGAATTGTGTCAATTCATGGAGTGAAAAAAATGGGCCGGGCTTACGACACTAGTGACATCGTTGACATTACTTACTTACTTACTTATCAGGCCTGCGATCCATGGAGGATCTGAGCCTGAGCTATAGCTGCCTTCCATCCTTGACGGTCCCGGGCACGCTGCTTCCAGTTGTCAAGACCAAGATGTCTTACATCCGCGATTACTTGGTCTTTATACCGGAGGTTCGGTCTTCCTCTTCTTCTCGAACCAGGAGGCTCGGAGTCGAAGACCCTCTTAGCTGGAGCGTTGATGTCCATGCGCTCGATGTGGCCGAGCCAGTGTAGTCGACGGGTCCTTGCTTTCCGGACTACATCCACATCTTGGTACAGCTCGTAGAGTTCGCGGTTGTGTCTTCTTCTCCATTCACCTTCCTCACAGACAGGACCAAATATCCGGCGCAGAATTTTTCTTTCGAAAGAACCCAAAATCAGCTCCGCTGTCCTGCTTATCGTCCAGCTTTCGGCTCCGTACAGCAAGACTGGCAGAATGAGCGTTTTGTAAAGCATGACTTTGGTCTTTCGAGTGAGGAGTTTTTACCCCAGTTGTTTGGACAAGCCGAAGTAGCAGCGGTTGCCAAGGGCGATTCTACGCCGGATCTCCACTGTGGTGTCATTTGTGGAATTTACGTTTGCCCCGAGGTAGACAAACTCCTTAACTACCTCGAAATTGTAGCTGTCAATTGTTATGTTTTGTCCCAGGTGGTGAGCGACGGATTGGTTTTTGCTTGACAGCATGTATTTCGTTTTGTCCTCATTGATCTTAAGGCCAATTCGTTTCGCCTGCTCTTCAATCGCCGTGAATGCTTCCACAATGCCACGGCGAGAACACGCGATGATGTCGATATCATCCGCGTATCCTAGCAGCTGGATGGACTTGTAAAAGATAGTGCCTTCCCTGTTGACGCCTGCCCGTCGCACTATCTGCTCCAGCACCAGGTTGAAGAAGTCACATGACAGCGCATCTCCTTGCCGAAATCCGGTGCATGTTTCGAATGGTTCCGAGGTCCTAGAACCGAGTTGCACGGTGCATCGCGTGTTTTTTAGCGTGGCGCGACACAACTGGATCAGTTTTACCGGGATCCCGAATTCGGCCATCGCCCCAAACAGCGCTTCACGATGAATGCTGTCGTATGCGGCTTTGAAATCGATGAAAAGATGGTGTGTATCGATTTGAAACTCGTTGGTCTTTTCCAGGATTTGTCGAAGTGTGAAAATTTGGTCTATAGTTGATTTGCCGGGCCGGAAGCCGCACTGGTAGCTGCCGATTAGTGCGGTGCAAAATGGTTTTAGACGTTCACACAATACGCTGGACAGGATCTTGTATGCGACATTGAGCAGGGATATACCTCTATAGTTCTTACAAGAGGTAGGATCGCCTTTTTTGTGGATGGGGCATATAGAGCTGGTATTCCAGTCGTCGGGCATGCTCTCATCTTCCCAAATTCTGCAGATGATCTGGTGCATGCTCCCTACCAGAACATCGCCGCCAGCCTTGAAGAGCTCTGATGGCAAGCCATCTGAGCCTGCGGCCTTGTTGTTCTTCAGCTTCTGAATAGCTGTGCCGACTTCTTCTATGCTGGGTGGGAGGACTACTTCAGCGGCTGGAGTTGGGATTTCCTCAGTCCCTACCACTCTCTCTTGGTCATGCTCGTTAAGCAGCTGCTGGAAGTGCTGCTTAAATACATCCACTATTCCCTGCGGGTCGGTGACAAGATTACCCTCGCAGTTTCGAAGAGCCAGGGTGCCCTTTTTGAAGCCTCCTGCAAGGCCTTTGGCTTTCTTGTAAAAGGCTCGTATTTTATGTCTATCCCTAGACTCCTCGATATCCTTGAGCTGGGAGGCTGCGAAGATTCTTTTCTTTTGTCGCAGTAGTTTCTTCTCCTCCCTTCTTCTGGCTCGGTACTCTTCTCGCGCTGCCCTGGTTTTCCTCTGCAGCGCCTTTTGGTACGCCTCGTCGGTTGCTGCCTTTTTCTGCTCACACTCGCCATCATACCACGGGTTTCTTGTCGGGGGTGGTAGGTATCCTAAGGTGGTTTCGGCTACTTCCTGAATGGCTGAGCGGCAATGCAGCCACATATTATTGGCATTTGTGTTCGACGTAGGCATACCGTAGAGTCTTTCGCTCAGCTGCTCCCTGTAGACTCTGGCAACCTCCGGTGTGCTCAGGCGCCCAATGTCGAACCTCCTCCTGATGGGCTGGTGCAGCTTTCTGACATTGGACAGTCGAGCTCTGAATCTTGCTGCTACGAGGAAGTGGTCAGAGTCGACATTTGCCCCTCTGAATGTTCGCACATCCAGGATGTTTGACGCGTGCCTTGCGTCAATGAGCACATGGTCGATTTGGTTGGCGGTTCGACCGTCCGGAGATCGCCAGGTTGCTGTGTGGATTCGCTTGCGAGGGAATCTTGTGCTACTTATCACCGCATTACGAGCTGTCGCAAAGTCAGCGAGTCGGAAGCCGTTATCTGTTGTTGTATCGTGGAGGCTGTGCTTTCCGATCACTCCGCCAAGGGTGTTTTCCTTTCCGATTTTGGCGTTGAAGTCCCCGAGCACGATTTTTACATCGTACTCCGGACAAGCTCCGTAGGCGTTGTCCAGGAGGTCATAGAAGTCCTCCTTGATAGGGTCTTCAGCCTCGTCGGTAGGGGCGTGTGCACATATAAGGCTGATGTTATAAAATCTGCCTTTGATGCGGATCACAGCCAGGCGATCACTTATAGGTTTAAAGTCGATGACCTTCGACCTTAACCGCTTTCCCACGACGAATCCGCATCCCAGTAAGTGCAACCTTTTGTGACAGCTGTAATAAATGTCGCAATTTTTCTTCCTAATCATACCGTTTCCTATCCAGCGTATTTCCTGGACCGCAGTAATATCCCCCTTGTACTGCGTGAGGATTCCTTCTAGTTTATGAGCAGCTCCGGGAGTGTACAGGGTTCTGACATTCCAGGAGCATACTCGCAAATCGTGTTCCTTTTTCGTGCGTTGTCGTCGTCGAGTATCCGTCCGTATATCCGAGGCATCTTGCTCATTCATAACTTTGGGTTTTTTTACGTGGGCGGATTGTTAGCCCGCCGCACAACCGCCATTCTGGTCGGGGTTTTCTTCGCTGCATACGTTTGTTCACCTCCCAACGGTTGTTGAAGAGGCTATCCAGAGGGCGCCGCGAGGAGGCCGTATGTCAACTTGACCCGGGCATTTAAACAGGGATCGTTGCTGGCCTCTCGCCAGGTTGAGAGCAATCAACAACTTTACCCTGTATGTCCGAGCCCATGCCCTCCCATCATCGTTGACATTACAATCTGTAATTTGTAACAATCTATTCGATTTGTACATGAAGTGTTATGAAATATCTATGATAAGATAGGCATTTGTGTGGTTTGTGGTATTTTTAGCTTAAAAAGATCTGAGAAAACGCTTTTACGGAGGTATTCTCAGACGTAGGTACTGTCCATCGTTGGCGTATATTTTTTGTAAATTTTTGAACATTGAACACTATTATCACCATGTTATAACCTTTAGCCACTTTTCGGGTAGCTCCATCATTTTTGATCGGTGTGGAACTTCTGTGGCTTGGTCAAGAGACTTTCAGCGGACATCCAATTTTTTATCATTAGAAGATCTGCAGAGACCTAAACAAATTGTAGTCAAACGGTGCAAGGTCCGGGCTATGCAGTGGGTGCAATGACACTTCCCAACAAATCAATTTGTTCCGAGACATCAAGGCCTGTTGGTCAATTCTAGTCACCCGTGCTTGAATGCTGCATTCATACAGTCGAGTTGAGCACAGTAGAAACCGAACTGACCATTCCGCAAGTACAAGTTAGCTGATAATGGACAATTCCCATCCAAACCCATCAAATACTCAACATCACTCTGTTTGTCGTCAATTCAGGCTTTGTAGTCGTTTGTGGAAGGTCACGCCTTTTGACAATGGTCGTGAATATTTTCGCATTTAGGCGACTTTTCATCGCAGGTAACAATTCACTTTAAATATGCTTCGATTTCTTAGCATTTCAGCAGCGTTTCACTGATAGTAGTTCGGTCAAGAAAGTTTTCTTGACGTTAATGCCTCATCTTCTATCAGCTTGCGTGCCGCTCCTGCTTTACCAGCTGCGAAATTTCATTAATTTTTCCAGTGATTGGCTAACTAGAGCGAGGTGCATTTTCGATCTGCACTCTGGCCGTACACTACATAGATTTTTCAGGAAGTTTACAAAACGTATTCCTTTGGATTTTTCACCTACTTTCAAATCAGTATAACTTGTTACCCAAATAACGAATGACAAAACTGTGGACATACAAAGTATAATCTGTAATGTCACCTTTCAAACGCGTGTTGGTGTAACAGAATCTGATAAACGCTATCTAATATAGGGCCTTCCAATAGGGACTTCTGAAATTTGACAGCTGATAGCGGCCATACTGTTGAAGCTATGTCCGTCAAATTGGCTGCCATTTATTAAGTCCGTTTTGCCAAATTATTGTGGATTGACATAGCGTTGAACAATATGTCTAAATAATAACATTGTTTTATCAAAATGGGTATTCTTAACGGACAACATTCCGCGCGATTCGCCCATCTACGGTCGCTATAATCATCCTACCGAGAGCACTATACGCAGTGTGGTGGATACATTTGAGTCCATTGATTCAGTAGACGATAAACCGACATCCATACGTCGACGAAATGCAAGATCTGCCGAAAACATCGCCGCTAGCCGTGAGAGTGTGCAGGAGAGTCCGAGGCAGCCGATTAGGCGTCACTCATAAGAAATCGAACTTTCGTAGAACACAACATGGCGAATTTTGCGTCATGACAAAATTTAACTGACCCAGGAGCTGAAGGTAAACAACCATAGGCAAGGACGTGTGTTCGCTGAGTGCGCTCTGGAGCAGTTGGAAACTGACCCATTTTTGAGTGAACGGGTACGTCAACAAACTAAATTGGACGAGATCAATCAACATGAGATCCAAGAGCGTAGAATGCATCACCGGTCCATATTTGTTTGAAAGCGACTTTGGCCAGGCCGTCATTGTTAACGACGAGCGCTATAGGTTGATGATTACCAATTTATTTTGGCACCCCGTTCGGATGGGGTTTAGAATATATCCGAGGTAAGGCATACCTGTCGTAAGAGGCGACTAGAATCCAGGGTTAGTTCTTCTAACATCGGGGTCGGATTAAGGTGGTAGAATACTGTTGGAAGTTTTTGGTGTAAAAGTTGGAGTCTTAAGGGTAAGATGTCAGACCTCGAGCTTTGCAGGGCTCATCTGGAACTGACCTTACGGTCGCGCAGCGCCACCGGAAGATAAAATCTGGTACCACGGGAGACAGGAGCCCTCGGAACTGATGCTCGGTACCTCGGTGGTTGACGTCGGTCCTGGCCTGTCTATGAGGTTAGGCCCCCTAGTGGAAGTATCGTGGTGGTTGTGGTTGCCTAAAATCGCGGAAACAAATGGCATCCGAGCGTCTTAACAACATTTAGGGCACCTGGATGCAAGAGGTGTTAGATAGACCTCGCCCCTTAGCAAGGGTTGTGAACATGCCTCAAAAAGTTCACTAAATTGTACTGGGGTGGTACTTATACTACCCTGGGGCGTCGACTAATCCTTTTTTTTGGTCCCGACAGTGTGGGAAGGCCCACCGTGGAACTAAGCCGTAATTGGCAGGCGTTCACGTTAAGCTAAATTTATCAACTTCTTCTCTTAGATGATATGGAAACCAACGAAATGTGGGTTCAACAAGACGGCGCTACATGCCACACAGCTCACGCCACATTGGAAATTCTGCACGAGTGATTCGAGGTGATAAGAACCGATCACCTAGATCGCTCGATTTGACCACGTTAGACTTTTTCTTGTGGGGGTTTCTGAAGTCGCAGGTCTATGCGAATAAGCTGCAGGCCACAGCGGCCCTCAAAGCCATAATAACCCATGCTATCGGCCGAATCTAGCCTGATTTATACGTTATGGAAAATTGGACATTTCGGATGAGCGCCACTCACAGAAGCAGCTGCGCCGGACATTTGAACAATGTTATATTTCGCATAATGACATCAATAGGCCTTTTAAACGAATATCAAATTTCAAGGAAATCTCATACACACTTTGTTTAAAATTTAAAAATAGGAAGCACTTAATGAAATATGATCTAGTGACGAAAATATGTAGGTCCCGGAATAAATTTAGGAAACAAGGCAGGCGATAAGTTTGCCAAATTTGGTTATCCCAGTGTTATAGCCTTTCGGGCTTAGAAAGTCTCGATATTAGGTGGGTGCTATCACCATGGATGCTACCCATCCGAACTCTTTGTTGGATCCGGTATTATCAATAATGCAAACAATCTCTAGCACGCTAAGCTTAAACAGGACGAGATACCTTATACCACGCACAATCCTCTGAACTGCGGCATTGCGTTAAAGCTTCACATATTTAATTGTAATCGGATTCAGATCATAAAACGAGAGCTATTCGTGTCGTTTCATTTTGGAAACTTTTGAGGTGAACATGTGTAGATCAAAGTGACGACGGTGTGCCGATTAACCCGCTTCGATTGTTGGTAATGAAGCACCATCCCGAGCCGCCGTAAGTACGCCAAATATCTAGCTAGCAGCTATCAACGTAGCTGACCTCATCTTATTTGTGAACAGTTCCAGACGATTTTAAGGTTAGGAAAAATAGAGATAAGATCTGAGTGATACCGTATAGGACGTACACTGGTCTCAGTGAGGTACGTCAGTCTGACATTTCGACCTAACTTGAGGCAATTAATTTCAAGGAATTTATAAACAAAAAAGAAACAAATAATGTTTGTGACGTGATAAGTAGCACAAGATTCCCTCGCAAGCGAATCCACACAGCAACCTGGCGATCTCCGGACGGTCGAACCGCCAACCAAATCGACCATGTGCTCATTGACGCAAGGCACTCGTCAAACATCCTGGATGTGCGAACAATCAGAGGGGCAAATGTCGACACTGACCACTTCCTCGTAGCAGCAAGATTCAGAGCTCGACTGTCCAATGTCAGAAAGCTGCACCAGCCCATCAGGAGGAGGTTCGACATTGGGCGCCTGAGCACCCCGGAGGTTGCCAGAGTCTACAGGGAGCAGCTGAGCGAAAGACTCTACGGTATGCCTACGTCGAACACGAATGCCAATAATATGTGGCTGCATTGCCGCTCAGCCATTCAGGAAGTAGCCGAAACCACCTTAGGATACCTACCACCCCCGACAAGAAACCCGTGGTATGATGGCGAGTGTGAGCAGAAAAAGCAGCAACCGACGAGGCGTACCAAAAGGCGCTGCAGAGTAAAACCAGGGCAGCACAAGAAGAGTACCGAGCCAGAAGAAGGGAGGAGAAAAAACTACTGCGACAAAAGAAAAGAATCTCAGCCTCCCAGCTCAAGGATATCGAGGAGTCTAGGGATAATCATAAAACACGAGCCTTTTACAAGAAAGCCAAAGGCCTTGCAGAAGGCTTCAAAAAGGGCACCCAGGCTCTTCGAAACTGCGGGGGTAATCTTGTCACCGACCCGCAGGGAATAGTGGATGTATTTAAGCAGCATTTCCAGCAGCTGCTTAACGAGCATGACCAAGAGAGAGTGGTAGGGACCGAGGATATCCCAACTCCAGCCGCTGAAGTAGTCCTCCCACCCAGCATCGAAGAAGTCGGCACAGCTATTCAGAAGCTGAAGAACAACAAGGCCGCAGGCTCAGATGGCTTGCCATCAGAGCTCTTCAAGGCTGGCGGCGATGTTCTGGTAGGGAGCATGCAGCAGATCATCTTCAGAATTTGGGAAGATGAAAGCATGCCCGACGATTGGAATACCAGCTCTATATGCCCCATCCACAAAAAAGGCAATCCTACCTCTTGCATGAACTATAGAGGTATACCCCTGCTCAATGTCGTATACAAGATCCTGTCCAGCGTATTGTGTGAACGTCTAAAACCGTTTTGCACCGCACTAATCGGCAGCTACCAGTGCGGCTTCCGGCCCGGCAAATCAACTGTAGACCAAATTTTCCCACTTCGACAAATTCTGGAAAAGACCAACGAGTTTCGAATCGATACACACCACCTTTTCATCGATTTCAAAGCCGCATTCATCGACAGCATTCATCGTGAAGAACTGTTTGGTGCGATGGCCGAATTCGGGATCCCGGGAAAACTGATCCAATTGTGTCGCGCCACGCTAAAAAACACGCGATGCACCGTGCAACTCGGTTCTAGGACCTCGGAACCATTCGAAACATGCACCGGATTTCGGCAAGGAGATGCGCTGTCATGTGACTTCTTCAACCTGGTGCTGGAGCAGATAGTGCGACGGGCAGGCGTCAACAGGGAAGGCACTATCTTCTACAAGTCCATCCAGCTGCTAGAATACGCGGATGATATCGACATCGTCGCGTGTTCTCGTCGTAGCATTGTGGAAGCATTCACGGCAATTGATGAACAGGCGAAACGAGTTGGTCTTAAGATCAATGAGGACAAAACGAAATACATGCTGTCAAGCATGGGACAAAATTTAACAATTGACAGTTACAATTTCGAGGTAGTTAAGGAGTTTGTCTACCTCGGGGCAAACGTAAATTCCACAAATGACACCACAGTGGAGATCCGGCATAGAATCGCCCTTGACAACCGCTGCTACTTCGGCTTGTCCAAACAACTGGGGTCAAAACTCCTCACTCGAAAGACCGAAGTCATGCTTGTCAAAACGCTCATTCTGGCAGTCTTGCTGTACGGAGCCGAAAGCTGGACGATAAGCAGGACAGCGGAGCTGATTTTGGGTTCTTTCGAAAGAACCCGGATATTTGGTCCTGTCTGTGAGGAAGGTGAATGGAGAAGAAGACATAACCGCGAACTCTACGAGCTGTACAGGGATGTGGATGTAGTCCGGAAGGCAAGGATCCGTCGACTACACTGGCTCGGCCACATCGAGCGCATGGACATCAACGCTCCAGCTAAGAGGGTCTTCCACTCCGAGCCTCCTGGTTCGAGAAGAATAGGAAGACCGATCGTCCGGTATAAAGACCAAGTAATCGCGGATGTAAGACATCCTGATCTTGACAACTGGAAGCAGCGTGCCCGGGACCGTCAAGGATGGAAGGCAGCTATAGCTCAGGCTCAGATCCTCCATAGATCGCTGGCCTGATACGTAAGTAAGTAAGTAATGTTTGTGACATAATTTTATGGTCAACCTTCACAATTGTCTCCTCTATTTCTACGATTCGAAGCACTCTAGATAATCTTCCGAAATCAACTCGTTCTGAACCATGGTTACAGCCTTTTTGACCTTCTCTACACCGCCATGATGACTTCCCTTGTGGTCCCTTTTGTGACTTCACCTTAGGGAATTAAAAAAGTCACAGGGGGCAATATCGGAGCTATAAGGTGGATGCGACAACGTTGGAATGTTTTTTTTTTTTTTTTTTTCTCCAAAAACTCTTTCACAATCAGCGAGGAATGGGCCCGCGGTTGGTGGTTCGGGTAGCTCGGAAGTAGTCTCGGAGGATTTCACGCTAATTACAAGCAGCTCATTTTTACGACGCCACTAAACTCTTTTTATTTTAAATACGCACAATACGCAAACAAAACGTGCTGTCGACTTCAGGCTTGGATGAGAACTGAAAGAAAGGTCCTCCTTCTTAGATAGATATATACTGAAACTGACGCCTAATGATAGCTGGCATATTTGCCATCTCCGCTAGCAAAGAACTATAATCACACTATAGATGACATTACTGAAGCAGTCCTAGTGCAGGAGTAATTGATATCAGGAAAGCTAATGACGTCCATGACAATATCGGATCCAAGGATGAGGTCGGGAGTACGACGAGGCTTAAGAGTCTACCTTACATCAGTGCCGCGTTATCAATTCGAAATCCCTTTCTAGTACCGAGACTCTAAAGCCTCCTCTCTACGCAGGATCTTTATCAAGCATTGACCTCTTGTCGTCTATGGTTTCATTCAGTAGTTCAGTACCTACTCGTCTTTCATTTTAAAATTACAGCAAAGTGTATCTACTCTTAAGACGAACTGCGGCCAACACACTTGTAAGTGGTAAAGGTTCATTGCATACTGTAAAGTGTACGAGCATCTATAGAAGCTTACATGTCTGTCAGTGAACTTTTCAAATTATGTCTCTTCCTCGCTCAAATACTTGTGCTCTCTAGTCTTGATATGCGCATAATTAGAGCTTTAATGTGTTAAGGTCCATAAGCAGTGGGAAGTGAATATGAACATGATACTAGTGTGCTCATCGAAGCTATGAAGATTAACGCCGAAACGTCTAGAGCCCACGTTGTGTAAACCTCGAATGTTACTGATTACGACCAACAACATCTTGTCGTATTGAGAAACCTTTCTTAATCGATGAACTCGTAAGGTTCAGTATATAGCAATTATGGCCCTGGTTGGCTGAGTACAGTCCAGTTGTAACCACACCGGGAAATAGCTGTAATCGGATGCTTGCATATGCAAACTACAAGTCAACCTGAATCCTTTTCCCATCTGAAGTACCATTTCACTACACCGTTTAGAGCGATATCATTATGATATGACATGACTGCCACGGCGGACGGTTGGATATAATTCCCCGCTTCGATTTTGTCACTACGTCACATGGAATCACCCAATCACTCGGAAACGATACCTGTACAGGTACGTTATTAAAAAGTTTAAAAAGTATACAGTGACACACTAGGGCGGACGTGATTTATGGACAAAAAATTACACAAACAGCGCTTTCTTGTCATAGTGGCAATTCTATGCCACTGGGTCGAATGCAGTTTTTGCTTTATATGTCCCAATGCATCACGGCTATGAGCGAAATTGTTTTATTCCATGACAGTGGCGGAAGTAAGGTCGTATCTACCAGACGGACTGGCGTCAGCGCGGTCATTTCATTCGTCTCCGTCGGTGGCATGAAATTGGCAGAACAGTTTCATAACAACTTAGCTCAAAACAAAAACACCGTCACGTTTGGCTATAAATTGCACATTTTGGGGCGTAGAATTCAATCGAATGCCATTGATGGCCGGGTTTAATTGATGTGCATGCGATATGAGTTATGTAATGGGGCTTCTGAAGTTTAGACAATATGTTTCCCAACAAGATGCTCTTGATAAAAGCCGTACGTCCTTCTGTCAATTAGTCGAGATTAGTCGGACAATAATCTGTTTCTCTGAATGCCAGCGTTAAAACTTCATATCAAAGTATCAAGCTGAGCACAATTCATTCATTAGTCTACGTCCGTCCGCCCACATACAGCTTACATTACGAGGTATACATTGGATCTGGTCCCTTCTTAGAAATTCAATTGTTTGAAATGACAATCAACAGACGTTATTACGTCCAGAGGAACGAATACCATATATTTACCGGATTCTATCGTGACGGTCGTGCTGGAGTCCTGGCTAATTTCGTTCTTCAAGTTTTTGTTCTCGAATATACGAACACGAATACCGAGTATTTTAGAAGGATTTTGCGATAAAAGGTTTTTGGAGAGAAAAGGAATACCGCTATCAACGGAATACATGATCTCGACAGCATTGCATTTCCTAAACTCTTAACGCCACACGCCACGTTTTTTATATACGTTCTATGGTCTTCTTATCCCTCAAGTAAACGCCACTTGGTTCTTTAGAACCACCTACACCTTACATCTTATCCCCGTTTGGGTTCTTCACTGACATACGAGCACGATAGCATTGACATTAAGTTCAAAAATTTAGCAAAAAGCACGTTTCCCTTGATGAAATATTTGTGTGTTTGTGGACCTTATGGATAAAAGTGAGTGCTCCTCAGAGCCACTTGTGGTGTATCTTTTTTGGGTTGATGGAAAATGTTCATTTCTTCTCGACTCTACTGGTAAGCGACAGGAAACCTTTGAACTGCGGATTTTTCTTTTTCTTCTATTTAAGATACAAACACTCAGTTCCGGTGGAGAAGAAATCCACCAATCCACGGTGTTTGGCATGGGAAAACCGAGTGATTTTCTAGCTATCCGGACAGAATAGAAAAGTTTGCCGAGTCAGGCGAGTAGCATAACCGAACCATACATTAAATTGTAGAGAAATGATGTATGGCTTAACTTAGTGATGGTTGTGCCGCAACTGATTTATTGCATATGAAAACGGACTTTTCACAAGTTAATTAAAAATAATTGATAGTTGTGGGGATGTGGATTTAAAAATAATTTATCCGCAGCTAATGGATGTTGAAATTTTGTTTATTGATTTGGGGTCTGCCTATCGTGGAAAACAAACACTATTCAGAAACGGCTAATAGTGTCGGATACGGACGAATCACATGCTTACCAAAGGGTAATGAGGTTAAGGTTTTCTTTTCTTTTTGGCTAAAAGAGGAAGAAGGTGAAGCCAGTGCCACATGTAGGCAAGGTCGTGAAGTCAGTGTTTAATTGATTACCTTTAGAAGGGAATAATGATCAACGAAGGATGTTGTCAGCGCGATAAGCGCTGGATTAAAAATGGTTTGCTTAGTCACACAATACACCAGTTCAAAAAAATCTGCCTATGGGCCTTTGCTTGCCAAGTGTCAACCTTAACTCGGGCAGCAAAACAAGAAATAGACATTCTTATGGAAGGTAGTTCATAAACTAACACAACGTATTGCATTAGCGCTGACACCTACAAATACTCATTGTGTTCGTGTCGAGGCAATTGATTTTCTTTTTGGAATTCAACTCCATATATGTGTTGACCTATATACTTATTGGGCCACGCCCTTTGCGTCATAAACCTCAGCGTCCACGATAGCGTTAACGCTACGCAAGTAAAGTACTCATATGTGCATAGGTTGAGATATGACAAGACCAGTGGGGATATGTCAAATCGGACATTTCCATAGCAAACGTTGCAATTTTGAATGTTAGCCGTACTCGTGATTTAGTCATACGAGTGCTGAGTTGTAGGTAAAAAAATTAGATTAAATCGTGAACATGTTCGACTTTTAACTTGTGCCGATTAACTTCTTCGATTTCGGCATTGTAGCATCATCTCGAGCCACGTCTATAAGATCGTGACAGGTGACAAGCCATGAATGTATACATACGAAGTCAAAACGAAAAATCAAATCTATAGGTCTTTCAAGACGAGCTTGAAGGAGCAGTTAATGCGGCAGGAGCTGCAAGGTTGATTCAAATACATGGAAAAGTGTTTTGTGTCGGGTATTTTGAAAAACAATACAAAATGTAGTTTTCGATTCCATTTTCGAAACTGAAGTCATGTGGCTGTGTACAGTATGTGTACTAATATTAATATTAGTACTAACTTAGTAGATAATATGTATAGGGTGTGCATGAGTTTATATAACAATATGGACCGCACGCTTTTGCCTAAGAGAGCTCTATGGATATTGTCATGGCCTTGATAACAAATACACTGGAATCGAATCTCGGCAACAACAAAGTCACTGCAATCTAATGCTGGATTCGCGGCGTCTTATTGCAAGAGAGATTTAATTTTGGTGCTACAATGAGCCAATAGGGTGCTCCAAAAGTTCCAAGATAGTAAAAGAAAAACTACTACCGCTTAAGGCGCCAGATTCATCGATCCGCCATAAATTAAAGCTATCCACATGCAGTTGTTTGCGTCTATCCGTCCGCCAATGTTTTGAATACAGTAGAGTAACGGTAAGTGTCACCCCAATACGGTAAGTGTTGACCTCCGTTACGAGTCCCCAATCAACGTTATATCCAAATACGAAACGGATTTTTAGCCTTTCAGTTACGTTTTCTCAGAGTAAAGCGACGTAATGAAGTCACAGATTAAGTCGCTTGCTTAAGGGGGGCCTGAATTCGACCAACAGTCAGCCAGTTAGCCAGCCGGTAAGCCAGACCGCCCAGCCAGACCGCCCAGCCAGACCGGCCATCCACACCGCCCACCCAAACCGCTCAGCCAGACCGCCCAGCCAGACCGTCCAACCAGCTAGACTGCCCTGCCAGATCAATCAGCCAAACCGTCCGCCCTGGGCAGACCGCCCAGCTGGACCGCTCAAGCCCACCACGATCGCTCAGCCAGACTGCCCATCCAGACTGCGCAGCCAGACCGCTCAGCCGAACTGTCCAGCCAGACCGTCCAGCGAGACTGCCCTGTCAAATTACAAAGCCACCCAGCCAGCCGCCGCTCATCAAGACCGCCTAGCCAGACCGCCCAGCCATGGGGTGGCCGTGGTGCAGTGGTCAACATCATCGACCGCCGAGCGGAAGGTCTATAGTTCAAATTCGTTTCATAGCCAAGAAAAAGTAATTCCTATACGGAAAAAAGTATGCAACACAGATGGATGAAATTCATACTCTGCGTATGCAATATTTAAGTGCTCGAACGAATTAGTACGGACTATAACCAACTAGGAATTTGGCCGGCTCTCGTCCTATCTAGGACAACCCTCCCTGGGAGTAGTGAACGAACATCAATGACCCAAACCACTGCACTCCGTTCAGGTTGTGTGCCTATAGGCACATCATGAGAGAATATATAAATAAAAACTCTTGAACCTGCGCGAGTTTCTAAAAAAAAAAAAAAAAATATGGTAAACTGAAAATTCATCCTCTGCGTATGCAAGCCTAAAGTGCTCGAACGAATTACTACGGACTATAACCAACGCGGAATTTGGTCGGCTTTCGTCCTATCTAGGACAACCACCCCTGAGAGTAAAAAAAAAACACGAACATCAACGACACAAACCACTGCACGGGCCGTACAGGTTGTGTGTGTATCTCACATAATAAGAGAATATAAAAAACTCTCGAATCTGCGCGAGGTCTCCAAAAAAAAAAACAGTCTGCCCAGCC
Source organism: Eumerus sabulonum (assembly GCA_951905685.1). Taxonomy (NCBI): domain Eukaryota; kingdom Metazoa; phylum Arthropoda; class Insecta; order Diptera; family Syrphidae; genus Eumerus; species Eumerus sabulonum. Next base: position 104,273,658 of record OX645063.1, read on the forward strand.
CGACCGCCCTACCAGATCTCCCAGCTAGACCGCCCAACCGGAATGCATATCCAGACCATCGCGCCAGACCGCCCCGCCAGACCGCCCAACCAGAGTGCATAGCCAGACCATCTAGCCAGACCGCCCTGCCAGATCGCCCAGCCAGCAACCCAACCAAACCGCCCACCCAGACTGCCTAGGTAGGCCGCCTGCCAGATCGCCCAGCCAGACCGCCCAGCCAGACCGCCCGCCAGACTACCCAGACCGCCCCGCAGGCCGCCCAGCCAGACCGGCCAGGCAGACCACCCAGCCAGACCGCCCTGTCAGAATGCATAGCCAGACCGCCCAGCCAGCCATCAGCCTGTTAACCTGACCACCAGCCGGCAGCCGGCCAACCTAACCACCAGCCAGCCAACCTCGTCACCAGCCAGCCAACCTGGCCAAGAGCCAACCTACCTCGCCACTGTTATTAAGCAAGGTCACTGCTAATAAGCACAGTCAAAGTCACTGACCACCAGCCTGTTAACCTGACCACCAGCCGGCCAACCTGGCCATAAGGCAGCCAACCTGACCACCAGCCAGTTAATCTGACCACCAGCCAGCCCACCTGGGCGCCAGCCAGCCAACCTGGCTACCAGCCAGCCAACCTGTCCACCAGCCAGCCAATTTGGCCACCAACCAGCCAACTTGGTCACCAGCCAACCAACCTGACCACCAGCCTGTTAACCTGACCACTATCCGGCCAACCTGGCCACCAGACAACCAACCTGGCCACAAGGCAACCTGGCTACCAGCCAGCAAACATGGCCGTCAGCCAGCCAACCTGGCCACCACCTAGCCAACCTGACTCCCAGCCACCCAACCTGACCTCCAGCCAGCCCACCTGGCCACCTAGCCACCCCTAGCTCACCTAGACCGCCCACCCAGACCGCCCAGCCAACCAACCGGGCTACCAGCTTGGCAACCTGGTCACTAGTAAGCCAATCTGGCCAATAACCAGCTATCCTGGCCACCAGCCAGCCAGACCGCCAAGTCAGACCGCCAAGCCAGAGCGCCCAGCCAGACCGCCAGTTAGCTAGCCAAACTGAACACCAGCCAGCCAACCTGGCCACCGGCCAGCCATCCTGGCTACCAACCAACCTACCTCGCCACTGTTATTAAGCAAGGTCACTGCTAATAAGCACAGTCAAGGTCACTGCTAATAAGCACAGTCAAGGTAACTGCTAATAAGCACAGTCAAGGCTAAAGTGCATTTTTCGCTCTATTGTGCCATGATGATATTATTGAATTTCACGTGACGTGGTTAGTGTTCGTAGGTTTTAACATGGAGAAGAGCCACTGTGCGCTTTTTTTTCTTATATGAGTTCAGACTGTGCCACAGAGCAGCGGTGGCCAGCCGTAGCATTAATAGCGCCTTCGGGGGTGGAAGGATTAACGAGCGTATGCTGCAACGCTGAATCAAAGATTTTTGTGGAGGCAAATCCACGGACAACAGTAAGAAAACTTGCAGGAGAGCTAGGTGTGGCAATTGGGACTGTTTATTTCCACCTGAGAGAAATTGAGAAATCAAAAAGGCCCTATAAGTGAGCCTCACACGAATTGAACGAGACCGTCTTCGCTCATTTTGCTCACCAACAAAGACCTCGTCTCGCCCCTTTTGTCGTTGAAGTTCGGGAGAGCACGACGATCTGCAGCAAAACTGACGAACTGTCTGCTGCTTAAAAGGGCAGATCTTCATGTTTACCACCAAAATGGACTACAAAAATTAAAGCTTAGGCGGCAAATCGCCACACAGCCGCTTCATCATGGCACTGACGCTACACTGATGGCACTGACGAAACGAGCACTACGAGGCTTTCCGGCGTCTCTACTGTCCTGTGTTGTTCGAGGTCTCTTCGGGGCGAGTAACTAAATGCCGTTGACTAGTTGACTTGGGATTCTTGAGAAAACCACGTTATATCAAATTCAAAGACGAGTTGTGCGCACTTATTGAAAATATTCCAAACAGAGAATAGGTGTATGTAAGATGGCCGACAAATGAGATTGTATAACGAGATCCCCTCCTACCCAATTTGTAAGATTTGATTTCACCAAATTCCTCCCGAAAAGTCAAGCGAATCCATATCTACAATACCCTGGGTGCTTAAAACCCATCAATTAGGTCAGCACTCCAACCACCAGATGGAAGAAGCGGTTTATTTCAGGAAACCCAAACCCCAAATTATGTATATCCCTTGTCACTCCTGATTCTTGACGAATACAACCCTTTCTCATTCAAAGGATAATGCACGGTGTGTATTGCATTGAGGATAATGAACATAATAGGCTCTCGGTTACTGATGACTGCCTACAAGAGACGATTGCATTTGCCATCGTGACTAAGGACTTTCGAGTTTAGTAACGTGCAAACGACCAAAACTCATGGTAAATAAACGAAAAACTTCAGTGCTCCCAGTGGATTCATTAAAATAATTTGTTGACAGACGAGCCTTCCTCTCGAGTTACAGGTAGAAAATGAGCCGAGTCCACCGACGTGGATACACTTTAAAGTTCATTGACCCCACATCTGCAGGAAATACGCCAGACATCCCGAAAATGAAAAACGGAAACAGATTAAAAGTACAAATAGGAAAACCACCCTCCGCGCGTCGACTATTTTCTGTTGTCATTTGATCCGTCGCCGATGGCATTCGAAACGAGCATTTTTCGTCTTTCGATTTTTCTATTTATACCATTCGGCTGGAGAAGTACACGTTTCCTCTTCACCCGCCTTAATCGAGGTCTGTATCTACTAATTGCAATTTAGTATACCTCGACTATATCAATCTCTGTCTGGGAGAATTTCAATTTAACACTAATGAATTGAGTTTTTTGTTTTTCTTTAAGTTCAAATCACGTGTGAGTAATGTCCTTAAACCTAGATACGAATATTGATGCTCGACTATCGGCAACTGTGTTCCGCATCGGCATTTTTATCTTCATCGTCGTCGTCGCGTCTCATCCATCCTATCGACCATGTGAGTCAATTAATTTCCGAGAGCGAGATACAGAGAAATCATCTCTGTATCGCGGTGACTGTTGCAGATATCTTTATTGAAACAAGTGATAAGCGTTCGATGTTCAATTTTGTTGCCGAGTGAATATAACCGTGGGGGAGATTCGACTTTTAAAGGTTAATAACTTTGCCTGTTGTCTGACAACTACTGGCTTTGTGAGCGTGCTACAGACACGCTCCTGTCAATTGAAAAGCGATTCGCTGTGCGTTGAAGCGAATTTGAGATTTCTACCTACGCGCGTGATAGCAATTTTGAACTTCAGTTCAAAGGATAAAAGGTTATATGACAACAGAGTTTCACACTTTGTTTTGCCCCTCATCGTAGCTGATATGTGTAGGAGCTCTTGTAAGTTCGTAAAAGTTTTTTTTCCGTTGAGAAACTCATAAGTTACGCTTCATTAGCGCTTATGGGGCAGGAAATTGTAAGGATCCGAAGTAGTACAGATGGTGTCTTGAGTTCATTCTTTGCTTCAATGGTTTTCTCGACCACCTTATGTCGGTTTATTAGTTGAGTCTATCGTATTAGCAGTCAGTTCCTAAACAAGTTGGCTACCAAACTGTGACCAAAGTGCAATTAGTACTCATCCCTTTACGAGAAGCAATTAAGTCGTCCAAAGAAGAGCTCTATATTGCGAATACCGATACACACATCGTAAGAATTCACCATTGAAGCATTGCAGTAGATATGCTTCCAACACGCAACATCACTATACGTCACCCAAGCGGAAGCTTTTTGGCAGGGACAGTTCAAGAAATACTATGTCGACGGATTGCTGCAGTACATTCCTACACCCACTGCGAAGCTATGTATAAGTATTTTTATATTACATAACATCCCATAGAGTTACTTGAGCAATCTGGCATTTTTTCACGGCTATTTTTCTGTTTATTCAATTTTTCCACCATTAGCCACCGTGTGCGAGTCCTTTTAAGTACACTCATTATTTCAGCGTTTGTTTTAAGCGGATAAATGGACATGTAAATGAGGTTGGGGTGAGGGGGTAAGCCAATGGCATGAAACACCAGACAATGTGACTACGCTATGGATTGCAATGCTCACACGATGTATGCATAAGTAAGCAGGTTTGCTTCAACTTTGGATTTAGATACTCGTGCGACTGTACGACGTGTTAAGTGCGTTGCTATTCCATTAGTGGATTTGACGTCATTGGTTTCTCATGAATAATTAATTGAAAGCCGATTTTGCCACTGAAGATTAGATCGATATTCAAAGGACTTCGAACTGAAGTGTACGTACCATACATGCAACGTAATCCGATTCTTTGGTTAAGCCATTAATGGAATACTCGATAGGTAATTAATTTGTTGAAAATTATAATTTCTGTGTGCTTGGAAGCGACGATGGATTCCGAGAAAACAGCTTCTTAAGTGAAAATGACGCACATACATACATACATACATATGTGTGTACGTTCAGCTTCACACGGGGTGGCCGTGGTGCAGGGATTAACATCATCGGCCGTCGAGCGAAAAGTCCATAGTTCAAATTCGTTTCATAGCCAAGAAAAAGCAATTCCTATACGGAAAAAAGTATGCAACACAGTTGTTAATGGAAAGTGACCAAACGTACTGCTGCAGGCATAACACTCACAGTATGTGGTCAATTGAAATACATCCTCTGCGTATGCAATACTAACACCAAAAGTTCATCAACGAATTACTGAAAATTATAACCAACCCTCGTCCTATGTAGGACAAACCACCCCTGAGGGGAGCCAACGAACATCTACGACCCAAATACCACTGCACCCCGTTCAGGTTGTGTGTCAAAAACATCAACCTGCGCGAAACTTTCCCTCATCCTGTTACCTTCGCTCGCACAACGTTCAATACGTTATAAGGCCTTAGCCTTGAGTGCGCGTGTGACTTAAAAAAAAAAAAAATTGGACTTCTTCCTTAAGGCTGAAAAGATGACGACAATAGCCATGTATTGTCAGGTTTTTAGCAACCGACAGGCACAGATCATAACTGTTGAATCATATCATCTTTTCTGCAGTACGAAGGAACATTTTGCGTGACTTTGAGATCGAAAAAGAGCAGTAATATATGGAGATTCGCTCTTTATTTTTAACGCGAAACCTGTGAGCAGATGAAAGAATATTCGGATGGTACTCTTGGCGGCATTACACCATCGGTGACCGCAGTCTGATGTTGATTCATCAAGTTTATTCGTAGTGGTGTATTCATTATTGTTAAGTAAAGCTCAGCCTGCTACAGGGGTAAAGACATACATACCACTCTATTGGGTTGTATCACATAAATTGCCTGATGTTAAGTGATGCCTCGTACCATTTTTGAGTCTGGTTTTATCCTCTTTTTTGAAAACTTGTCGTCAAGTGAAGTTTCCAGTCCTTCATGTAGTTCGTTGACTGCTACATTGTGTTCATATTTTTAGCTGCCTGATACACATTATATCTCCGTTTAAATGTTTAAAGGAACAGATTCCGAGCTTGAGCCGAGAAAGAATGAATATGCTTCCAAGTGACCCTTAAAATCTCGTACATCAAACACACGCATCACTTTTTCTTATAAAAAAAAATCCCTTCTTCTTCTTCTTCTTATCGGCCGCTACAGTTCTGGGTGAACCTGGGCCTCAACCAACATTCCCCCTTTAATTAGAACGATCTTTTGCTAACCTTTCCCATTGCCGCACACCCAGTTGGCTGATGTCCCGTTCCACCTGTGTACGTCATCTTCGGTGCGGCTGTCCTCTGTTTCCTGGTCCCTCGGGGTCGGATTCAAAGACTCTCTGGGCTGGAGCTGTGGTGTCCATTCGCTCCACATGGCCTAGCTATCTTAGGCGTTGAATCCGTAGACGCCTGACTTGACTCATGTCGCTATACAGCCCGTAAAGCTCGTGGTTGAATCTTTTCCTCCATCCACCGTCAGCGCTTATAGGTCCGAAAATCACACGCAAAATCATTCTTTCGAAACGGCCAAGGACTTCCTCATCCACTTTTGATAGCGTCCATACTTCTGCGGCGTACGACAGGACTGGTATGATAAGGGTCTTGTATAGAGTCAACTTTGTCGTTCGGGAGAGGGCCCTATTACTCAATTGCCTCCTGAGCCGAAAGAAATGGGGATTGGCAAGAGTAATTCCGCACTTGATTTCGAAATTGATGTCGTTGTTCAAGGTCACTGCAGAGCCAAGGTAGGCGAGGTCTTTCGTTACATCAAACTTATATCTGCCAATAAAAACGTTCTGGCCAAGACGTTAGTGGTGAACGTCCTTTTTTGAAATCTAGTTTTGCCTTCATTTACTGCCAAACTAGTAGATGTCTCATTGATATATCGCTATGTTCTTCCGATTATGTTAATGTCATCGGCATAAACGAGCAGTATTACGGACTTGAAAAAGATCGTGCCTCTCTTATTAACCAGTGAGTTTTGCACGATCCTTTCAAGGACAATGTTGAAAAAGTCACACGATAGCTTGTCGCCCATATCAAGACTTTTTTGACATTAAAAGTCTCGGTCAAATCGCTTCCGACCCTGATGGAGCAGCGAGAATTCTCCAATGTCATCCTGCACAAACTGACGAGTTTGGCAGCGATGTATAGCACACTGTCATACGCGGCTTTAAAATCGAAGAAAAGGTGATGGGCGTCGATTTGGTATTCTTGGGTCTTCTCCAAGATCTGCCACAGTGTGAATATTTGGTTTTTCGTGGATTTACCTGGCAGGAAACCACCCGGATAAGAACCTATCAGATTATCCACAAAGGATTTCAGGTATTCACACAGTACGGCAGAGAAGATCTTATATGCGGTCTTCTTTCTTGTGGACCGGGCAAACGGTCTTCAAATTCCATTCGTCAGGCATGCTTTCCTTTGACTATATCTTACACCTTACAAGTTCATCTCCAACCGCTTTAAATAGCCCAGCAGCTTCAAAATTATAATCTTAATTTCATCTTGGTTGGGTAGACGGAATTCTCTTGCATCTTCGTCCGTTGCGAATGGATCTTTCTGTCTGACAGCGGTATTAGATCTTTCATCGCCGTTGAACAGTGGTCCTTCCATCTTTCCAGCATCGACTGTGACTCTACTACTAGTTGCCCGTCTTCATCCCTACAGGCTTCCGCTGGCTTTATAGCCCTGGAATGTTGTTTTTACTTTTTCGTTTAGCTTGCGAGCGTCAGTCCTGTGATAGCATCTCTCCAACTTATCGGTCTCAGGTTTTTCCTGTTTTTTTTTTTTTTTTTTTTTCCTTAAAAGCGTATTTTCCTCACTTCTTTTCTGCTCGTAATGTTCACGAGCGGCTCTCGTCCGTCTTTGTAGCATGGCTTTGTAGCCGGTTTGCTTTGCTACATGAGCTTGCCCGCATTGCTTATCAAATCAAGGGTTTCTAGTTGGCGATGGTTTGAAACCCAACATATCAGAGGCAGCGTCTCTCTAGATTGTGCCGGTACCATCGGATTTTTCGAGAGATTGAGGGAAACTCGATCGGCAAAGATCCTAGCGGTCTTTTGCGGTTTTAGCTTCCCGAAGTCAAACTTTCCTTGTCCATCCCGACCCCGTGGCATTTTTTTTTTTTTTTTTTTTGTTGGGGCTGGTGCTACCATTAGCATATGGCATGGCCACTTCCATAATGAAGTTGAAAATGCTTCTCGTAGGAGCTAAGGTGATCCCCTCAGGAGTCATAACTTCGCTGAGAAGGATACACTTCCTAAGATAACAGAGAGCAGCACACTCAGTTTGTGTGTTCCACCGTCTCTTCGTCGTCGAGACAGAGCCGACACTCGGTTTCAGACGAGAGGCTAATTTTGTTTAGATGATATCTCAGACCGCAGTGTCCTGATAGATAGCTGACTAGTCTTCTGATATCGACCCTATTGAGTTTGAGTATATCACTAGAGTATTTGTTCAGGAGTCGTATAAGTCGTTTAGATTGACGGAGTCCCCGAACGCTGTTCCAAAAGGACAGGGGTTGCAATTTTTCCCACTTGTCTAAGAAGAAATTTGTCTTAGACCCGGGAGTTTTGTTTTTTTATTAGAGACTCGCGCAGGTTCAAGAGTTTTTATATTCCATCCGTACACCATTTAAGGCGTTTGACATTTAGCAAAGGGATTACTGCTTTCCAATGCTGAGCGATTTCGGATCAATATCTCAAATTTCTTGTCAAGGGTGAAGGTGTGTGGCAATGCGTCCGAGACTGTGGTAATCATATCCGGCTCGGGAAGGTGTTGCCATATCGACATGTGACCCTCAGATTCCGTGGCATCCTCGGAATTTTTATTCATACCTTGGCTACAACAAGGTAGTGATCATAGTAGATGTTGGCTCCTCGGAAGGTTCATACATCAAGGATCAATCTGGTTGGTGGTCAACTGATCAGGTGATCGCCAGGTTTCTTTGTGGATATTGAGATACGGGAATCATGTGCTAGCTAGAAGGAGATTACGCCTCGCCAGAAGTCAAGTAGCTGATGTCCGTTTTCGGACGATATTAGGACTATGTAGGCTTTATTTCTCGTGACCGATTCAAATAATATGTCCTCGTAGCTAGGAAGTTGTAGAAGTAGTCTTTAAGTCGATCATCCTTTTCTTCGGTTGGAGCGTTAGAGCCCAACAATCGACTTAATTGCGTTAAAACAGTTAAATACCTTGGAGTTAGCACCCCCGAATCGTTTTCTCCACTAGAGTTTCTTTGTTTTAAGTAAAATGCCGATTTAAAAAGCAATTCTCAGATTTGGCCACCTGTCATACTCGTATTTCGTTATTAGATTTTGGAAAAAAATCGGCTTTTGCATAATTTAATGAACAAACCAAACCCCAGAGTTCCACAAAGCCATCTTGTCAGAGGTTGCTGGGCATGGTGGGACTGGAAAAATAACCTCTGGTTTCATGGTCATCCAAAATTGATTAAAAAAAACGGTTTGCACCATCTGATTGTGCTATTCAATTCCCTCATTCGTCCATTGCATTTGCATATAAAATTATTTATTCACCGTTGTGTGTGCAAACATTTATCATTTTCGGGGTGGAAGGCCCACGGACGTCTACTGTCAGACATTGCAACTGCAATTTTCATGATTAATGCAATCCCTAAAGGATACGTGTTGGCGCTAATTTGCGAACAATCGATAACGAATTCTTTAATTTCCCCTGACTATTGCCTCAGTGGTGTGAAAATTCGTGCTGATTGATAGGATAAGATTAAAACCATAAGTCTGCATTAGTAACAACCATAAAGCCTGACATTTACAAATTCAATAAAATCCATACGTGCAGGCACTTATCATCCAAGTGGATATTTATGTGCTTGTGCCACAGGAGAAAACAAGTTCATTATTATTCACAAAACCTAGAGCCTAGACAGAAATGTAACTCGAGTATCTATCAAAGTGCGTTAAACTCGTACACAAATACAGGCAACAACCAGTTACCGGCAACCAGCAACCCAATGCGCAATTCACAACTCCTTTCTGCCTGGCACTTTTGCAACCCTCTACATGGCTCTTTCAAACACAAGTCTCGTCGAGGAAGTCATGATGAAAATGTCCTTTTACGAGCAATGCATAACGTACATACTTCTGTTTAACCGCATCACCCACTCACTCACTCGCCCATGAACCCTTTGCTATACATGCATATGTATGTATATGTATCTATCGTACACTAAGTTAAGGATAATTAAAAAAGGAATTTTAAATTGTTTCCGTCGTTCCCAACGTCAACAGCGATGAGAACGTGCATAGATGTGCATGTGAACATGGCCTACGTACTCCATATCTGTATATGTAACATATGTATCTATAACAAGAATGAATCTAACACAAAATAGTGCCCGTAGCCATAGTCGTAGTCGTAGAGTTTTTTTTTTTTCTGGCGATACCTACGCATTGAGATACTAAAGAGCTGACTCAAGTAGAGGAAGGAGCACGTAGGCATAGGCATTTGAAATGTCTATTCCTTCGCTACATACAAGTGAAGGGATGAGTTTCGGGAGAGTCTTTTCGGATGGGTACGAGTCAGAAGGCACATGAAGAACAAAAGTATGTATCTTAATGTTGTGCCGCAATTTATATTGCATTATCGTTCCATTGGGAACAAGAGCTTTCTGTTGTGTTCATTTTCTATTTATGTTGCTCTTGGCTGCTATGTCAGCAAAGAGGTGCACCAAGGGGAGTTCAAATCTCCGCACTTGGGTCTGGCGACCGCTCGTGGATGTTATCAAGAAAACTTTTGATTCTCTCTTGTCTTTAATTTTGGTATTTTAGTCAAATTATGTTTAATACTAATGTGGATATGCCTGTCATAATGGCATAAATGGATGTGAAGTACAAGTTTTCATTTTCTGATTGTATCAGTGTCATTTATAAATCGGTATCTATACTATAGAGTCTTAATTATGATCGGAGATTGAGTCATTTGTTTGACATTCAACTATTGACTCTATTCATCTTTCTCTCGTCTTTTAGATACTTATGTATGCATGTTTGTAAGACAAATTCATTTCCTATTTTTCCTTTGTACAGACTATACGTCTCTAGTCATTGATATGCCTTTGAAACCATGTACCTACCACCATGTTTGTTAGAATGCCTTTTCCACTACAAGTATTATTACACATTTCCTAGAACCATACATACGTAGATACATGTACCCTTGACCTAGCATTCAGCTGTGCTCATCGAACTGTTATTTTCAATTTAATTCCTGCTCTTTTGCATTTCCTCTTAATACCAATTAATATCAAGAAATGAAACTTCCATCACGTTATCTAAAGCGCTTTGTGGTTGTTTATGTCAGTATTACAAGCGGATGGAATACGTGCACGTCAGTGATTTGTGCCGCTTCAATGGTGGTGTAATCTAGAAATGTTCTTTTGTGCTTTTCTACGTCAGTTACAAAATAATTTTTCTTTTTCATCTACATAAAATAATGATCAAGCAAAGGACTTTGATGAATGACAAGTAGTTATCTGAGGAATAGGAAGACACCGTAGGCGGCTTTTTGATTACAGCTATTAGGCAGTCAAGCTGGTTACCTGTTGTGGTCACTCTTACTGATTCAACACACTCTGAGTAAATCAACTTTGAGCCTATTAGGTCTGCCACAAGATTTGTCAAACCAAGTGAGCAGTATCCTAGCTATTACGGCCATTGACTCAACTCGTACACTGACCTTTGGGGATATCTTTCAATATATGTATGTATGTTGGCGTTACAGCCCATGAAGGACTTAAGCCGAGCTTCTCTCAATGGGATTTAATTTTCCCATGGGTGAAAGGGACCCACAGTTTTTATTGCCGGATCCGAACGGCGAATTTGGCGAAGCTTTTCATGACAATTTTACTACAGGGGGTTTTGTCAGAACCCCGCTGAGGAGAAACACCGTGAAAAACACATTCGATGACATGGCTGTGTCGGGAGTCGATCCCGTGTCATCGGCGTCAGAGGCCAACACACCACCCACTGCGCCACGGTGCTCAAGATATGTAAGTACATAAATATCGTGAGATTTTTTAAGGGTTGGGTTTTTAGATCTTACAACGAAGTACAGGAATTTCACAAATCTGAGATGTTATTTCGTCCAAATGTAATCAGGGAGCTAATTATGTTGACCGTAAAATAGTCAAAGTACGCACAAATCATTTTTCACAGAATTCATAGTTTTTTAACAAAATGTATTATTCTCTAAGGATTATTTCATTGTAACTCTCTTCCTGGTGAAATGGCACTATCGTACGAGTAAAACCTACTACAAAACATGTCACAAGTTAGGCGCGGACTATTTACGATAGTACATTGAAAAACCAAGGAGCAAAAAAATCACCCATTCAGTTTAATGATGTGGTTATCCGGTTTCGCAACGCTGTTATTAGATTTGAATTCGTTGGTACTTGGTTTCTCGGTTTTTGGTTTCACTTTGCTTACTTACAGGATCTGAGCCTGAGCTATAGCTGCCTTTCATTCTGGACGGTTCAAGTTATCTTATATCCGCGATTCTTCTTCTTTTGGTGGCGTTACAGCCCATGAAGGACCAGAGCCAAGCTTCGCTTCAATAACCCATGGTGTGTGTGATTTATTTTTCCCACAGGTGAAAGGGACCTACAGTTTAATGCCGATTCCGAACGGCGTGGGTAGAGAAGCGTTTTTCCAGGAAAGTTATACTACGGGGGGTTTTGCCAGTACCCCGCCGAGGAGGGACGCCGCGAATTAAACATTCGATGACGTTGGTGTTATCGGGATCCGAACTCGCTCATCGTGCGTCAGAGTCCAACACACTAACCACTGCGCCACGACGCCCTCGATTACATCCGCGATTACTTGGTCTTTATACCGGAGGTTCGGTCTTCCTCTACTTCTTAAATCAGGAGGCTCGGAGTCGAAGACCCTCTTAGCTGGAGCGTTGGTGTTCATGCACTCGATGTAGTCGACGGATCTTTGCCTTGCCGGACTATATCCACATCTTTGTACAGCTCGTAGAGTTCGCGGTTATGTCTTCTCCTCCATTTACCTTCTTGACAGAAAGGACCAAATATCCGGCGCAGAATTTTTCTTATAAAAGAGCCCAAAATTAGCCGTCCTGTTTATCGTCCAGCTTTCGGCTCCGTACAGCAAGACTGGCAGTATGAGCGTTTTGTAAAGCATGACTTTGGTTCTTCGAGTGAGGAGTTTCGACCCAACGTTAACGTTGCCCGTTTGAAACTGGTCTTTTCCAGGATTTATCGAAATGTGAATATTTGGTCCATAGCTGATTTGGCGCGCCGGAAGCCGCAGTGGTATCTACCGATTAGTGCAGTCCAAATGGGCTTTAGACGTTCACACAGTACGCTGGGCAGGATCTTGAGCAGGAATATGCCTCTACAGTTCTTGCAAAAGGTAGGATCGCCTTTTTGTGGATGGGCATATAGAGCTGGTATTCCAGCCGTCAGATGTGCATTCGTCCTCCCAAATTCTACAGAAGATCTGATGCATGCTCCCTACCAGAATATCGCATCCAACTTTGAAGATTGCAAGCCATCTGAGCCTACGGCCTGCCTTTTTCTACTCATAGTCGCCATCATAATACGGGTTTCTTGTTGGGGGTGGTATGCAGCCTAAGGTGGTCTCGGCTACTTTCTGAATGGCTGAGACGCAATGCAGCCACACATTGTTGACATTAGACAAACCGGAGAGTCTTGTCAGGAGAATCAGTTGCTCTTTGTAGGCTTTGGTAACCTCCGGCGGGCTTAGGCGTCAAATGTCGAGCATCCTCATGGTGAGCTGGTGCAGCTTTCTGACATTGGTAAAGACAGAGTCGGCACGAGCCCCCTGAATGTTCGCACATCAAGTATATTTGACGCGTGCCTTGCGTCATGAGCACAAGGTCGATTTGGATGGTGGTTCGACTATCCGGAGGTCACTGTATGGATTCACTTGCGGGAAAATGTTGTGCTACTTATCACCGCATTACGAACTGTCGTAAAGTCCATGAGTCGGAAGCTGTTATCCGTCGTTGTAATGTGGAGGCTGTGCTTTCCGATCACTCCGCCAAAGGTGTTCTCCTTACCGATTTTGGCATTGCGTTCCCCCAATATGATTTTAACATCGTACTTCGCACAAACTCCATAGGCGTTGTCCCAGATATCATAGAAGCCCGTTTTTGATGGGGTCTTCAGCCTATTCAGCAGGGGCTTGTGCACATACCTATGAGGCTGATGTTGTAAAATCTGCCAGGCGATCACTTATGGGCTTAAAGTCGATGCCTTTCGACCTTAACCGGTTTCCTACGAAAAAATTCGCACCCCAACATGTGCAATCTTTTGTGACAGCTGTAATAGATGCCGCAATCTGTTTTCCTGTCTGTTTATCTGAGGCATTTTGCTCCTTCATAACATGTTTTCTTTACATGGGCGGGCTGTCGGATATTGTTTTTAGGACTTGGGAGGTTTTAATTTGGTCTCCTCAAAATCATCGGATTGAAAGGAAATACCCTTCTACGATAAAATCTCGTTTCACAAAACCACCTACAATTTTGTGTGCTATATTTGCGCCTCACACGTGTTTAGAAAATTTAACCACAGTGTAAAGGTGGTTTACAAAATTACCACTATCCATGATGATCGATGAGTCTTATCCCCCGTCACTCAGTCTAGTGCGATATGAATGATATGGAAGAAAAATGAAAATGGGATAGAGGCAAGGAAGACCATAGAAACGATGCTGTCCGGGCAGATTATTTCTTTGATCGGGCAATGATCTATTGGTAAGTGGAGAAGACAAGTGCATGGCCAGGAAATAAATCACTTCCTCGTTGCTGGTATACAACAGCACGTAATCGGAAATTGTACCGCGCCATAACTGAAGTAAAGAAACATGGAAAGGGACCGACCATAAAGGTGTTATTAAAGGGTAGTTCTAAAACACAAATTACAGGGTTTGGCCAAATACAAGTTTCTTTTTTAAAAATGAAATAAAATGAACAAAATTAATTTTTTTCCATACACTATGGCTTTATTAGTAAGAAAAAACATTCCCATTAATTATGAAATACAACGTCGTTCAAGCGGCTGCCTCGGCTGGATTCGCAATAGCGCACTCTCTCACCCCGATTTTGCTAGACCTTGTTGATGGTTTCGGGCTGTAGCTCACGGAATGCTTGGACGATATTGGTCTTAAGTGCTTGAGTCGTTCCCGGATTGTTGGCATAACATCGGTTCTTCACAGTTCCCACCAAAAAAAAATGTTCAAAGGGGTCAAATCGCAGCTCCGAGGCGGCCAATTGACATCGCCAAGCCGGCTGATAATACGATTTGGGAATTTGGTGCGCAAAAGATCGATTGTGGCATGGGCTGTGTGGCATGACGTCCCATTCTGCATGATCCAGAAGTCGTTCAAATCCATGCCTTCAATTTCAGTAAAAAAAAAACATGGCTCTGTTACGCCCACCGTTGACCGTAACGTTGTTCCCAGTCTCATTTTGGAAGATGCCACCAATCCACAAGCCGCACCGAACTGTCACTCTCTGTGGATGCATTGTCTTCTCGACAATAACGTGCGGATTTTGCGAGCCCCAGATGTGGCAATTTTGTTCGTTAACGTAGCCGTCGAGATGAAAATGCGTCTCGTCAGAAAATATGGTTTTTCGCCCAAATTCGTTATCCAATTCAAGCTGCTCTAAGGCCCGAACTGCGAAGCGATAACGAAGCGGATGGTCGCGCGCCTTCAATTGGACCTTGTAACTGAATAATCCGAGATCTTTGTGCAGAATTCTCCTCAGGCTAGTGCGTGAAATGTTGAGATCGGTGGCGAATTGATGTTCATGAATTGAGTCTTACACTCTCGGCCACAGTTATCCACATTCTCATCTGTGCGCACAGTACGACGACGGGGCCCATGAGTGGTGTCCACTAGCATGCCAGTCTCACGAATCTTTTGCACAAACTTGCGTAAAGCAGTCGCGGTGGGTGCTTCATTTCAATCAAAACTTCTTTTCAAAAAACGCACTGTTTAGGCTACACAGCACTCATTTTGGAAATAAATTTTCAATATTTCCCAACGTTGTTCAAGCGGAAGGTGATCCACTTCGTTCCGTGGAGGTATGATATTGACCTTCTGCCAAGATTTCGAGCGGGAAACAGCTGTCAGTGTCAAAATAACCTATGATTTAAAAAAAATACACTAGATGGCCCACCCCTTGTATACGATTCAACCGCTGTCCGATTTGCAACTATAAATCATTGAGTAATAGATACATCAAACGAGAAAAAAAAAAAGAACCTAATGACCATCGACCGTCCTGTCTCATGACAACCGAATGACGTTTGCATTACGTCGATCCCCCTCACAGTGTTTGGTTCAAATTCGGCACACGCCTGACGCATAAACACAAAAAACAACGACATGGGCTTATAGCATGCAAAAAAGTTAAACAATAAAGGCAGAAAACCAATAGTCCGATTGCCCTCAGTGCACCCCAATCCGGAAATATGCAAATGTTAATCGACCATCAGTCCTTCGTCGACATGAAGTGGTGCAATACATTTTATATCCAAACAAGCATCTGGCGCCGGGTACGTACGAATCACTTTTCCCCTGCAATTGCTCGTAATTTATGTTTATTTTAGGATAAAGTAGCGATGGGATACGAGAGAGGAAGACCAAAAATAGGTTTTGCAAAGGTGATTGTTTTGCAAAGAAATAAAACCGAAACTGAAAGGAATACAGGGAAACCCTTAGCGGCGGATATCCTGCCCTAATGATGCCATCAAATTTTACGAGGACTGCCGTTCGATTAAATTGTTTTTCAGTTTCTTTCGATTACCAGGTGGTTAAACTTCCGATAATGTTGTTTTCTTTTTATGACAAAACTTTTCGGTTAAGCAATTGAGTTTGCCGCCCACATTTTGACGGACTTAGTGTCCATGTCACGCGTGCGTTGCAAACAACGCAGTTAAGTTGGAGTTTCCTGTTAAATGTATCCGTTAAAAGAGAGATAAAAGCACAAGCAAACTGTTTTAATTTTCTTTTATTCATTTATAGATTGCCATAAATTGCTTTGCATTTTGCCGTTCACCTTGAAGAACATCTACATAACTGCCGTCTCCATTGACCAACAAACAACCGTCTTACCTGTTATAAACACAGATACTCTACTGCAGCGTATAGAAACTGAAGTAGAGCGTATATTTATTGAAGCGTTTGAATTCCATTTCTTATTTCGTTCGTTCTATATTTCACGGTTGTCTTCATGCACGTACTTATTCTTACGGTGTATCTTTACCTAACCTAAGTGTGAAAGATGGTTTTCTTTGAAACCAAATACATACATACAAAATTGTTTCATTATCGTATACTAATAAGTATGTACTTTTAATGCTCTACAGGAAAGTTGATGTGTCGGGCTTGGAGGTCATAGCGCCGACTTGGGTTAGACTGTGATGGTGACTGAAGTAAACCGAAAAATCATCGAGTACGCTGCACGATGATTCCATTTCTAGGTATTCGTGGTAAATTCGTAGTGAATGCAAGGCTTAATAAGTCGCCGTACACTATACGATTGGATTCTAGGACTTTAGGTTGGTAGTACTGTCTTTGACATCTGCGTAAGGTTTCGCATAAAAAGCATTATGCGTCGTTTGCGTAGTGCTATTCGTCTAAAGAGACCAAAATTGTGGTGAGACCACTCTTGGTTTTTGCACCACAAAAACCACCACACCACACTGCAGCGATTCTTCATGAACATTTCGCCAAGAACTCGACCCATATCGTTCCACAACCACCGTGATCATCTGATTTGGCATCATATGACTTCTGGCTATTCAACAAACTGAAAAGACTCCTCCGGGGAGACCGTTTTAAGTCGATGGTGGAGATACAAGCCAAATCAAAGGCTGAGAGTTGAAGACCATCCCGTAAATCAACTTCAACAACTATTTCGAAGATTGGAAAATTCGTTGGCATAAGTGCGTGGTACCAGAGGAGGATTACTTTGAGTGCGATAAAATTGATTTCAAGGATAAATAATGATTTTTCAAAACGAATGTTATGTCACCTTACTTTTCGGACACAGTAGCATATAATTATTTTTTAGTTTATAAGTATACATACTTACATACCTTAGGCTACCCTTCCCTATGAATGCCAAAGTTTCTGGTAGTTTGTCTCTTATTTATGTTAAGGCGCCAGATGCGGAGCGCCGGACAACATCTCTCCGATTACGGTCTAAAACCACCTTGATGAACCTGCGGCGCTCGGGTTTACAGAGTAAGACATCAAGCTTCGGATCAAACCAGAGTGATCCAAATAGAGGAATGCTTCTGGGATCAAAGCCGTTAAGTCACACAACATGTTTTTGTCATGATACAAAGTTATGGACCGATGTTATTGCAACGTGGTCTCGAATCAGCTTTTGTCAGAAAGTTGTCGAATATATATCTTCCATCAAGCTAACACTCCCATTCAGCCGAACGGGACATCCATAGGCAATCACGGCCCTGATTTAGGCCAACGCCTGCCTATGTACACGTACATTGTCCTGGTGTTGTCCTTGCATATTGCCTGCCTTTTGAAGGCAATTCCTTTCGCATTCCAAAACACGTTGTCTATGGCCTTTTAGGCAGATGCTGTCGATTTCGCTTTAGCCCTTTAGCTTTCACCCACTGCGTCGTGCGTCTGCTCCACATCGGTCCGAACCCTATTCGATCGATCCAAAGTTTCTTGGAAAAATCGTTTACACCTTTATTTTTGATTGGTGTTCAGCTAATGGGGCACCCATCATGGGCTGATCGTTCGTATCACTAATTCTTTATACACGATTTATCTCATCCTTTCTTCCAAAATGGGGATGGGATTACGCATACAGGGTAAAGACTTTGATCGCCCTCATCATGACGAGTGGCCAAAGGCGATCCCGGTCCATGCGCAACCCAAGTTGAAGTATGGCCTCCTCGCGGCGCCTGGATATCTTTGTCAGCACCCGTTGATAAGTGAATCAATGTACGCAGCGCGCGTTCTAGACAACGGAGCGCTAACCAACTTGACCAATCTGGTGGTTGTGCGTAGGGCTATCAACCCAACCACATCGACAGGAAAACATCTTCGGCGGCGCGATCAGATTTTGCGACATCTAGTAATACGGTAGCACCAGATTCCCTCACAAAAAGATTCACTCAGCAACCTGGTTATCTCCAGATGGTCGAACCGCCAACCTAATCGACCATGTGCTGATTGAGGCAAGGCACGCGTCAAACATCTTGGATATGGGAACATTCAGGGGCGCAAACGTCGACTCTAGCCATTACCTGGTAGCGGCACGAATCAGCGCTCGACTGTCCAATATTAGTAAGCTGGAACTACCAACAAAACGAAGGTTTGACAGAGACTACAGAGAGCGGCTGGGCGAAAGACTCTCCCACATGCCTCAAGCCCACACAAGCTCTAACAACATGTGGTTGCGTTACCGCACTGCCATCTAAGAAGTAGCTGAAACCACCCTAGGCTACCGACCACCCCCGTCCAGAAAACCTTGATACAACGGCGAATGTGCGGAACGGAAGCGAGCAACGGATGAAGCGTATCAGAGGGCGCTGAAGTGGAAAACAGGAGCAGCGCGGGAAGAAAAAGAAGCTACTGCGAAATAAGAAAATAGCTTTGGCAGCCCCCCAGCTCAAGAATATTAAAGAGGACGGGAAGCCAAAGCCCTTGCACCCGGCTTTAGAACGGGCACCCAGGCTCTTTAAAATTGTGAAGGTAATCTTGTCACCAACTCGCAGAAAATAGTAAATGTGCTTAAGCAGCACATCCAGTAGCTGCTTAGTGAGCATGACCAAGGCAGAGTGATAGGGTCAGAAGAAAACGCAACGCCAATCGAAGAACTAAGCCCCCACCCAGTTTAGAGGAGGTCAGCTCAGCTATACATACGATGAAGTCCAACAAAGCTACTAGCCCAGACGGTATTCACGCTGAGCTTTATAAAACCGGCGGTGATATTCTGGTCGGAATCATGCATCAGATAATCTGCCTCTACTACGGCGCGAAATTGAAGAAAAGGCAGGCCTCGTTGGTTTCAAAGTAAATGAGGATAAAACGAAATTGATGCTACCAACTAAGAACCGCACCGTCGAACACCGCCTTGGGCAGAACATAACCATCGACAGAGGTATTTAAAGAGTTTGTCTAGCTTGAGGTAAATGTTAACCCTACAAATGACAACTTAGTGGAGATCCGACTAAGAATCACTCGGGCAAACGGTACGTTAAAATATCTAGGGTCAAAACTAGGGTCGACCACATTGGCTCGGCCACATCGCTCCAGCAAAGAAGGTCTTCCAATCCCAGCCACCTGGTTCGAAAAGGCAAGGGAGACCGAACCTCCGGTTCAGAGACCAAGTGACTGCGAACATTAGGAAACTTGGACCGATATGAATGGTGTGGTTGAGGTTCATCAAGTGGGTCACGTTAAGATCCAGCTGTTATGGTTTAGTATCACAGGAGCGGAGTTCCCGTAAGCTTTTGTCAAATTTGGGTGAATTTTCTTGGGAGATAAATCCATTCAAAATAAAGAATAACCGCACGATATTCAAGTTTTTTTCCATTTTGATAATGATCTACTGCGAACAGGAAACATTTGTTGGGCGATTGGGACGCCATCTCTGTGTGAAGCCGTGAACTTCCCATTATACTCTTGCAACTGACTTCTCGTGCAATACATCGAGTGTTGGATGGG
Source organism: Eumerus sabulonum (assembly GCA_951905685.1). Classification (NCBI taxonomy): domain Eukaryota; kingdom Metazoa; phylum Arthropoda; class Insecta; order Diptera; family Syrphidae; genus Eumerus; species Eumerus sabulonum. The sequence continues at coordinate 104,293,871 of OX645063.1, forward strand.
AGTTGATGGATTAATTTCTAGAATTGGAAATGTGAACTTACCGCCAGGATCGTGCGATTGAACGTCGTTAAACTGTAGCCAGCTGTAACAAATATAGGACGTCATTCAAGCCTTTGGTAAGATCCAGTTCAATTTGTACAGCAGAGTGATAAAAAAATTGAACCCTTGGGGTAAAATCCTGTGTCGTGGAAACCACAGCTCTATTTATGAGTCGAGATGAGTTTAATGAATAATAAAACCCTTTTAGGGCAAATCGCCAAAAGAGCGTCATGGGTCAGTGGGTAGTTTTCTGGCCTCTGGTGCCATTGATATCATAACCGAATACCAATAGCAGATTTGTAAGGAAACTGTTGTTTAAGCAAACCCAATCGAACTTATGAAGTACAATATCAGGTGCTTTGGTATGCACGTTAAAAAGAAATCCTTTGTTTCCGAGTACAGTACTAGCCAAGTACACCGACAACTATAGAGGTGAAAGAGAATGATGTAGAAATATGCAGAAAGCAATGTACGAGAAGTACTTTAAGGAGTCGTTTTCTTCAATTGGTTTCCTTCCACTTTTGTGGTAGTTAGGCTCAAGGACTCTACAAATCAATCAGAGACTCAACAAGGAACCACACTGTCGGTTTATGCTAACATATTGCCTTTGATTGTTCTCCTTGTAAGTCGTTTTATCGGAAATGACAGTTATTTGATCCTTTGTCACCGAGTTTGACTGACTTGTACTTGTGGTAGGTAACAGGAAGTTGAATACATATAGCAAGCGAGTGATTTCCCATGCCTTAGAAGTCCTTTTGACTTAAAATGAACTTGCATAAATGTACAGTGAAGAATTGGTTCATATATGCACGTTTTCCGTTTTCCATTGTAATTGCTTTCAAGGATTTCAAATATTTAATGTCAAAATATGTATTCCGTCAAGTCTTGAAGATCGGATCGGACAACTTTGTCCTTGGTCTCCTTTGGGGAGCAAGATTCAATTTCGCAAAATCAATCAAACTATGTTTGTACAAACGTTCTGCAAGATATATTGACAGGTGTCTTTGAAATATCCATTTGTTTAGCCTTCCTGGCCTTTGTTAACATACTGTGATACGAAAATCGATTTTTTTCTGTAGAAAACATAAGATTTTCCGTAAAATATTTTCAATTGGCGCATTCGGTCAAATAGTGTTTTGATGGATAGATGAATAAATTATATTTCTCCTCCTCTTCCCATGTCTCGGGATATGATAACAATAGCATCATCCACTTTCCTCAACCATTGGTAAGAGTAACATTGAAAAAAAACAAAAAAAAAACGGAAAGCACTTAAGCACAATGTATCTCGAAAACAATGGTAAATCCGCGGCGTGTGTTTTAGTGCCGTGCAGACAGCACGCATTCGCAAATGCTTGTTGATTTAACATTATTACACGGAGAAGAAGTAACCCTTCCTAGCAACTAAGACGCTATTAAGCAATAGCAAAAAAATAAGAGAATAAAACTTTCTCACGAAGGGCTGTTAATCCCGCGAAAGATGCACGGCGTTGTAATTATTAACGAGTTTATTCCAACAAGGAAGAATAGGATGTGTTCGCAAGGACATGTGTGTTTTTCTTTCTTACTCAAGTATCCTTTGGATCTCATTTTTTTACTTTCCATTGTTAAAAGGGTTTTATGTGTTGGCTGTTTTTTTGTACCATTGTTCATGCGCGTGAATATTCAAAGGACACTAATTACAGGAGAGAGAGAAAGTGTATGGTACGCTTCATTACCCGCTGAGAAAGTACGAGTTTTCATGTCTTCCTATTCCTTCTTGTTTTTCTTTTTTTCTTCAAATAGGTATCCTTACAATGAAGGGATGTCAATGCGAGTCGAATTTGAAGCTGATAATTGAAACTGTGGAATATTTCGCCTAACTAGTAGGGGGTAGTGTGAATTCATGTGGCTATTGGTCTTACACTTTTATTCGTTTTTTTTTTTTTGTAGCTCCAGTTGGTTTCAACCTTCCATAGAGGGTAAGGAACTTACATAGAAAAATATGCACTTGATCTAGGGGTAGAGACCTAGTTTGTCCGACTTTCGTAAATGTATATTAAAGTGGGCAGTCAATAAATACCTTTGCACATACATACAGAAGTATGTGGGAAGGGAAAGTTGCCAATACCGTAGTGTACCATAACTAATTAGTCCACCCAGTGTTAAATATAATACACAATAGACTGATTTTGAGTTTTTACTAATATGACAAAAGAGCAGTCCCATTCAATGTTATTATGAATGGAAAAATGTATGGGTAGATAAAGGAAAATTTGGAAACTTCGAAGGGGATCTTTTATCGTTGACGACCACATTAATTTTTAATGGTTTAATGGTCGGTAGGCGTAGAAATTGAGAAATTTCTATAATTCATTAGAAGTTGGCTGAAATCTTAACAGCAATTCAGAATGAATGGATCATCAACATGTTGAGTGTTAAAACCAAATGCGTGAGTGTCGTAGAACACTCGGGTGGAAAGAAGTCCTTTCGTATTATATTATATTATTGATTAACAAAAATAAATAAATGAAGTCTAGCATCTGAGAGCAATTGAATGAGACGCAGAAGTAACTTATGAAATGAAGGAATGGTAGAAAATTTGGTAATTAATATATTTTTTTGAGTTGTGAAAATAAACATTTTATTGTACATCATCTAATTCATTTAATTCAACATAAACTTGATCAGCACATTCTCCATCTGTACACCCAATCGTAGTAATAATTGGTTTTTGGTAACTAAAGTAGGAAGCCTATCTTTGTGATTCAATCTTATCTAAGTATTTCGAAAAAAAGGGGGCCATGGCGCAGTGGTTAGTGTATTGGACTCTGACGAACGATGAGCGAGTTCGGATCCCGATAACAACAACGCCATCGAATGTTTATTTCGCGGCGTCTCTCCTCGGCGGGGTACTGGCAAAACCCCCCAGCCGAACCGTCCGGCCAGACCGCCATGCAAGAACGCTCAGTCAAACCGCACAGCCAGACTACCCAGTCCGACCATCCAGGCAGACGATCCAGCCAGACCACCACCTTCTATTACTCCTATTAAAAAATTCACAATGGAACAGTTGAATTTTGTAAAACGTATTTTCATACTCAAAAATATTTATTTCAGAGAGTACTATCATATGGATTCTGTGTATATCTTTTTGGATGAAGAATATAAAAGCGTCCCAGTTTTTTCCAAAAGATCGTATATTCAGAAAGAGACATGAAAATGAACAACTCAGTTTAACATAATCCATTTCTTCACTTGATTTTATGTCCGAGCACCTAGTCCGACCACCCAGCCAGGCAACCCAGTCAGCTAGACTGACCGGTCAGAGCGGCCAGCCAGGCCTCCCAGTCCGACCGCCAAGCCAGGCTTCCCAGTCCGAGTACCCAGCTAGGTCGCCCAGTCCGACCGTCCAGCCAGGCCTCCCAGTCGGACCGTCCAGCCAGGCCTCCCAGTCAGACCGCCCAGTCGGACCACCTAGCCAGACCTCCCAGTCCGACCGCCAAACTAGGCCTCCCAGTCCGACCATCCAGTCAGACCGCTCGGCCAAACCGCCCAGTCAGCTGGACTGACCGGTCAGACAGGCCAGCCAGGCCTCCCAGTCAGATCGCCAAGCCAGACCGTCCGGTCGGACCTCCCAGTCCGACCAGCGAGCCCAAGTACCCAGCCAGGCCGCCCAGTCGGACCGCACAGTCCAAGCACCCAGCCAGACCGCCCAGTCCGAGCACCCTCCAGGCCAGCCAATCGGACTGCCAAGTCAGACCGGCCAGTCCGAGTACCCAGCCAGACCGCTCAGTACGAGCACCCAGCCAGGCCGCCCAGTCGGACCGCCAAGTCGGACAGTGCGACCGCCCAGTCCGAGTACCCAGCCAGGCCGCCCAGTCGGACCGTCCAGCCAGGCCTCCCAGTCAGACCGCCCAGTCGGACCACCTAGCCAGACCTCCCAGTCTGACAGCCAAGCTAGGCCTCCCAGTCCGACCATCCAGTCAGACCGCTCGGCCAAACTGCCCAGGCAGCTAGACTGACCGGTCAGACCGGCCAGCCAGGCCTCCCAGTCAGACCGCCAAGCCAGACCGACCGGTCAGACCGCCCAGTCCGACCACCGAGTCCAAGTACCCAGCCAGGCCGCCCAGTCGGACCGCACAGTCCGAGCACCCAGCCAGACCGCCCAGTCCGAGCACCCGCCAGGCCGGCCAATCGGACTGCCAAGTCAGACCGGCCAGTCCGAGTACCCAGCCAGGCCGCCCAGTCCGAGTACCCAGCCAGGTCGCCCAGTCGGACCGTTCAGCCAGGCCTCTCAGTCAGACCGCCCAGTCGGACCACCCAGCCAGACCTCCCAGTCGGACCGCTCAATCCGAGCACCCAGCCCAGTCGCCCAGCCAGGCCGAAAAGTCGGACTACCAAGCCAGGCCCCCCAGTTCGAGTACCCAGCCAGGCCGCCCAGTCTAAGCACCCAGCCAGGCCTCCCAGTCAGATCGCCAAGCCAGACCGTCCGGCCAGACCGCCCAGTCCGAGCACCCGCCAGGCCGGCCAATCGGACTGCCAAGTCAGACCGGCCGGTCCGAGTATCCAGCCAGACCGCTCAGTACGAGCACCCAGCCAGGCCTCCCAGTCAGACCGCCAAGCCAGACCGTCTGGTCAGACCACCCAGTCCGACCAGCGAGCCCAAGTACCCAGCCAGGCCGCCCAGTCGGACCGACCAGCCAGGCCTCCCAGTCAGACCGCCCAGTCGGACCACCTAGCCAGACCTCCCAGTCCGACAGCCAAGCTAGGCCTCCCAGTCCGACCATCCAGTCAGACCGCTCGGCCAAACTGCCCAGTCAGCTAGACTGACCGGTCAGACCGGCCAGCCAGGCCTCCCAGTCAGACCGCCAAGCCAGACCGACCGGTCAGACCGCCCAGTCCGACCACCGAGTCCAAGTACCCAGCCAGGCCGCCCAGTCGGACCGCACAGTCCGAGCACCCAGCCAGACCGCCCAGTCCGAGCACCCGCCAGGCCGGCCAATCGGACTGCCAAGTCAGACCGGCCAGTCCGAGTAACCAGCCAGGCCGCTCAGTACGAGCACCCAGCCAGGCCGCCCAGTCGGACAGTCTAGCCAGGCCTCCCAGTCAGACCGCTCAGTCGGACAACCCAGCCAGACCTCCCAGTCCGACCGCTCAATCCGAGCACCCAGCCAGGCCGAAAAGTCGGACTACCAAGCCAGGCCCCCCAGTTCGAGTACCCAGCCAGGCCGCCCAGTCCAAGCACCCAGTCAGAACTCCCAGTCAGATCGCCAAGCCAGACCGTCCGGCCAGACCGCCCAGTCCGAGCACCCGCCAGGCCGGCCAATCGGACTGCCAAGTCAGACCGGCCAGTCCGAGTACCCAGCCAGGCCGCTCAGTACGAGCACCCAGCCAGGCCTCCCAGCCAGGCCTCCCAGTCAGACCGCCCAGTCGGACCACCTAGCCAGACCTCCCAGTCCGACAGCCAAGCTAGGCCTCCCAGTCCGACCATCCAGTCAGACTGCTCCGCCAAACTGCCCAGTCAGCTAGACTGACCGGTCAGACCGGCCAGCCAGGCCTCCCAGTCAGACCGCCAAGCCAGACCGACCGGTCAGACCGCCCAGTCCGACCACCCAGCCAGGCCGCCCAGTCGGACCGCACAGTCCAAGCACCCAGCCAGACCGCCCAGCCCGAGCACCCGCCAGGCCGGCCAATCGGACTGCCAAGTCAGACCGGCCAGGCCGAGTACCCAGCCAGGCCGCTCAGTACGAGCACCCAGCCAGGCCGCCCAGTCGGACCGCCAAGTCGGACAGTCCGACCGCCCAGTCCGAGTACACAGCCAGGTTGCCCAGTCGGACCGTCCAGCCAGGCCTCCCAGTCAGACCGCCAAGCTAGGCCTCCCAGTCCGCCCGCTCAGTCAGAGCACCCAGCCAGGCCGCCCAGTCGGACAGTCCGACCGCCCAGTCCGAGCACCCGGCCAGGTCGCCCAGTCGGACCGTCTAGCCAGGCCTCCCAGTCGGACCACCCAGCCAGACCTCCCAGTCCGACCGCTCAATCCGAGCACCCAGCCTAGTCAGGCCGAAAAGTCGGACTACCAAGCCAGGCCCCCCAGTCCGAGTACCCAGCCAGGCCACCCAGTCCAAGCACCCAGCCAGACCACCTAGTCGAACCGCCAAGTCGGTCTGTCCGACCGCCCAGTCCGAGTACACAGCCAGGCCGCTCAGTGCAGACACCCGGCCAGGCCGCTCAGTACGAGCACCCAGCCAGGCCGCCCAGTCGGACCGCTCAATCCGAGCACCCAGCCCGGTCGCCCAGCCAGGCCGAAAAGTCGGACTACCAAGCCAAGCCCCCCAGTCCGAGTACCCAGCCAGACCGCCCAGTCCAAGCACCCGCCAGGCCGGCCCATCGGACTGCCAAGCCAGACCGGCCAGTCCGAGTACCCAGCCAGGCGGCCCAGTCGAACTGTCCGACCGCCCAGTCCGAGTACCCAGCCAGACCGCCCAGTCCGAGTACCCAGCCAGGCCGCTCAGTACGAGCACCTAGCCAGGCCACCCAGTCGGACTGTTCGACCGCCCAGTCCGAGTACTCAGCCAGGCCGCTCAGTACGAGCACCCAGCCAGGCCGCCCAGTCGGACCGCCAAATCGGGCCACCCAGTCGGACTGTCCGACCGCTCAGTCCGAGTACCCAGCCAGGTCGCCCGGTCGGACCGCCAAGCCAGACCGCGCAATCCGAGCACCCACCCAGGCCGCCTAGTCGGACCGCACAGCCAGACCACCCAATAGTGAGACCGCTCAGCCGGACCCCCAGCCAGTCCGCCGAGATTAAATGATTTCTTACTTTTTATTATTTTCAATGCTAACTGCCAAGTAATACTTAGGTGTCAATCTGCTTGAAGTGGGTGCGAATTATATTACGAGCGAAATTTTGTCAGACTGTCCTAGCCTCCACCCGAAAAATCCGAATCGTCCGAAATGGCAAAAAATTAATTTGAAATTACTGAGTGTTGTTGCGTCTTCGCGACGTGAAAAAATAATGATCGTTTTCGCACCCAGTGACCCCTTATATAGTTGCGAAAAAATAAATGATTATTTTTTGGTTATTGGTTTATTTTATTTTCAAACATTTTTCATCGCCAACAATGACCGAGGATAGGCATAGGAGTTGTTAAAACAGTGAACTGCAACGTAGAAGACAGATGCCTGTTTCACAGAGCTACTACACGGCGACGCGACAGCGCAACTACAAACGCTGCCGTTTGCTGTGGTTGTAAAGTCTTTCAGTCAATACACAATGGAGCGACTTTCATTGGCGTTTTTTTTGACAGCGAGGTTACTTCTGTGAGTGAAATGGGAGGTCAATTCTGCAGAGTGAAGTTGGCATCAGTAAAAAAATCGAAGATTGAAACTGAAATTAGTTCATAAATGGATAAAAACAATTTGAAAAAACATGATTGCTAACATGTGCGGTTGCTTTAGCCTATAAAAAGTTAAAAGCGAAAACATAAGTCAGAAGAAGGTGGTGGGAAAGACCAAGTTATCAAACGTATTCCTCCAATGTGGAATTCGAAATGGCACAATGAATATGGATTTGACAGCTACGGCGTTTGTAGTTGCGCTGTCGCGTCGCCGTGTAGTAGCATTGTGAAACAGGCAAGAAGCTGTCAAGTACGTTGAAAGAATTGGAAAAAGTTAGGAAAGTATTCCTTGGGAAAATAAGAAAATATTTTTTTAGAACTCGTCTTTATACATATGTATCTGTTTGGTTTTTCAGTGTTCCATTTTTGTCAGTTCGCACATGACTTATTACATCGGTCAGAGGCAGGCGTACTTAGTTAGGATTGTCATTTTGGCGCTGAAAAAATTAGACCTGAACGACGTTGGCAAATTATTAAATTTTGTTACCAACATTTGTCTCACTGTACTTGCCCCTGAGATTTAGACTTCAAAAAAATTGTGTTACCTAGATAGTCTCGGGTGTGCCTGTCTAGCATGCGTTCGAGGGTTTTCAAGACGAGACTAATAGGTTTGAATTCCTTCGCGGATTCATGGCCGCGCTTGCCAACCTTCGGGTTGAAAACTACTCGAATGCTTTTCCGGGTCTGGGGAATGCGAGCTTCGATAGCCAGGGTATAACCTCATCTAAATTCTTTTGGATCATTGTCGGTAATATCCCCTCGAAACCCGGTGACGTATGTATGTGTATGAAGAGAAGCTGCAAATGGCCCAGAAGATATTTTCGTTTGTGATGACTGACTTAATGTCTTCATATGGTGTAAGTTACTTCTGATGTGGGACTTGCACATTTGCACCACAGTCTTTACGGTCTTTAAGTGGGTGTTCACGAGGAGTTCCAAGAACTCTTCTCTGGAATCTGCTAATACACCGTAATTTCGTTCAATAAAGAACTGCTGGAGTGTTGTTTAGACAGAAATTTGCTAAGCCCAGCAGCATCCTCTAGGATGGCTTGTCCTAGGTCTTGGCCTTACTGATAGCCCTTTTGTTGAGTCTAAGGCAGTCTTTATAGGGATTCCAGAAATTGTGTCTCTGGTAGATATTGAAAATGTTTCTGGCCTTTTGACGTGATAACGTCTTATAAATCGATGAACACCGGTTGCACGTACGAAAAAGTATGACTCATTGTCACGTTCCGCCTGAGCGAAACAAGCGATAGAGAGGCATCTATTTAAAACAAAAAGGTAGTCACAACATTTTTGTTCATTTATCTCAATCGCTCAGTATTTGTCAAAAGTATATATCAAAAATATATGTCCTGTTAATTTTTCAGGATGGAACTTGGTAAGGATAATAACCAACGCAACATTTCTGATTTATTTCTCAAAACTACTATTTTTTGGCAGACCAACTTGACGAACCTATAGATCTCACTTCTACCGAATCTATTCTTGGATCAGGTAAGCTATTAAGCTTAGAATTAACGATGCGTTTGAAATTCTTCCAGTAAATTTGATTGGGGTTTCTGAAGGGAACGGGTGTATCTACACTGAGATTTACGTTGAAGAGTGATCCACAAATGATCTTAGCTTGGATACTCTCCAATTATCGACCCTATATTTAGAATAGAGAGCGCCGTGGCGCAGTAGGGAGTTTGTTGGCCTCTGACGCCGATGGCACGGGATCGAATCCCTACAACAGCCATGTCATCGAACATGTTTTACACGGTGCTTCTCCTCAGCAGGGTATTGACAAAATCCCCTGTAGCATAATGTCAAGGAGCTTTTCGGATTTCGCCTTTCGGAAATAAATAAATATAATATAAAATAAAATCACACACAACATGGGTGATAGAGAGAGGCCTATTCATGGACTGTAACGCCAACATACATAGTCAGAACAGTAAGTGATTAAACTAATGTCGAGTACCTCCTCAAAGCCGTGATAAGTTTTAGTACTCGGGAACATAAAGGTGGGGGTGTTACCTAAATAACAAATATTGATGTTTGAGGTAGAGGGTGCCGTGGCGCTGTGGTTAAACTTGCCATAAAAAAGCTTCTCGACTCACGCCGTTCTGAATCGGCATTAAACTGTAGATCTCTTTCACCTGTGTGAAAAATAAATCACACACAACATGGATGATTGAGATAAGTTTGGCTCTGGTTCTTCATGGGCTGTAACGCCACCAAAGAAAAGATGTTAGAGGTAATGAGAAAATCAAACAGAGACTTACCCCTTTCGTTGATTTCTGGCGTTGGCGTCACATCCCAGCAGTAGGTTATCCTTACCCGCTTGGAGGCACCTAAGCAGGTGCCGGACTTCAGCCGGTGGTGAGGGCTTATCATGCGTCATGTAAGCTGATGAAGCTCTGCATGAAGTTGTGCAGACGATCGGAAAATCCATCCACTTTAGGCGATTCACCCTAGCTACTTTCTTAGATATAGAAGGAGCTTTTTACCACGTCCATACTGAATCGTGGCATCAGAACGGCTCACGCGAGTTACATATCTATACGGTGGCCTCCAAAAATAAATATGTCAAACAAAAATCTCAAGTCGTTGCGACATAATGATCAGCACATTTATGTTGGGCAAAAACCGTAAGTCATTGCGACATAATTATCTGCGACTTACAACCGTAAATCATTGCGACATAATTAGCTGCGTCAATGCATTTAAGTAGGTCGAGCCACCACCCTAAGTTGTTGCTGAATTAATGCATAAATGCATTTTCTTTATGTTAAGGTAAAGTCAGGTCCACCGATGTACAATGTTCTGTACGTCAGTCAATAAAGAGACTCCGTTACTACAACTTGTCGTTTTTTTTAATTCGTCCGCTGATTGGACCCTGGTCTCTCTGATATAAGGCGGCCACTCTTACCTACCTACATACCTGTCAAAATTCGTGCTGTATGAAAAAAAATCTTTCGCTACTTTGGCCATTTTACGACTATCATATCTAACCTACTGAGCAAGCAATTTAAGCCATAGTGACCAGATGGTTGAAGTATGTAGGACCTGGCTAACAGAGCTACAAGGTATTCGGCTGTAGAGACTCTTGTTCGATTTTTTAACGGACCAGCACCCGTCTTTTACCAGAGTTATTTCTATTGAAAATATTTCTGAGCTTAGAGAATTGCACGCATTGCATTACTCAATTTACAAAACAATCGAATCACTACGATTGATTAGTGTGCTCACAAAAACACCCCCTAACAGAAGGTTACGCAAAGCAAACGTATTTAAAAACCTCTGCTTGTGTGAACCCTAATTTTACGGATGTGGATCGAAATATTCGAAAATTGAATTACCAGTCCCAGAAAGAAATTGTAATTACCATTTGCCATTCCAGATCAGCAGCCCGAGAACCAGTCACTCGACATGATTGTATTTTAAATCCCTTTCCATAACTAATTTCAAAAATTAGTTTGCAAATTATAGAGGACCGTGGAGTTTGTGCATAAATATTAAATAATGGTAAAAGGAAAAAAGAAACGCAAAATTAAATAAACATTATTACACCCAAGCAGCAAGGCGCGTGCCGGTAGCGACTAAGAGCAGCTGTGAGATATACAAGTAGTCTAGGCCAAGCCGAATGAAAAATGCACCGTTGTTCAGTTGTCATGCTTTTTCTAGGTCAGGATTGCCCCAGTTAAAGAAACACCATTGACTCCCGGTCCTAGTTTTTTTTTTTTTTTTTTTTGTTTGAATAAATCATAAAGTATTCGAGAAAACTGACCTACAAACACGTGTCATGTGTCAGCACGCAAACTGTTGTAAGACAATAATGTCCTTGTTCATCCATTAAATCAATCATGTATTTTACGGTGACATATGTACATATGATATTAAAAACAAAGGTAAAAAGTGAATCTGTGATTAATCACAGCTGCCATGTGCATTAGTCATCAGAAGTCGTATTAATCAGGGAATCAAGAAGCATCACGGATCCAAACTAAGCCACATTCTCTATTGCTGAGCTTTTGAGCGACTTCCGATACCAAAAGAAATGAACGACAGAAAGACAAACAATTGAAAAACAAACATCCATTGGTCACCAGTTTCCCAATTAACCATTGTCAGCCCTCTTTGACAACTTCGATCTAATTTCCCCCGGAGGCATTGTGTCTTACATTTGTTATCGCACAATGACTTAATTCCTACCCTATACTCGCACACCCAACTCACTCGGATTCGGATCTGAAGTCCTAAGTAAGCAAACTGCAATGATAATTACCTGTGGCCACTCGGCGTGTTCAATAAATTGTGTCGACCGTGCAAATAACGAAACAACTGACCAAATTGGCAGTACTCGTAATTACACATTTCGGGTGCTATTTCAGGTCTGGCAGCAGTGAGCGGCCATGTCAGCGGGTAGCCGGTGTAATTTTGGACCTTTTGTTCGCCAGAGGCGTGGATTTTGTGGTGGTGGATATGATGACCATGAGCACTGAACAGTCCTATGTTTTCCTTGTGTATTATACGAAACGGATAATCGCTTTATGCGCAACCAAAGCCTATTACTACATGCCTATACACTACACCATATTTTTCCGATCCGGAAACGTACTACTGTTCCAACGCACAGCTGTCAATAAGTCACCCTCTTCCGTATGATGACCCTGTCAACGGGATGTCGAAATGAGTGCGCCTGCCATCGAGGACGTAGACGTAATCCTTTGGCGCACGTGCACCCAGAGCTCGCGATTAATTCGATTGTGCGAAATCAATTTACCGTGAAGTTTCATAACAAAAGATTTACCGATTGTCACAATGGAAACAATCAAATCCAGATTATTTCCTTATTTCTCCTTTTTTTTTTTGGTTGTTTTTCTATTAGTTTTCGTAGAAAAATGCCGAAATTTGGGACTCTTTCCCCTCGAGTTTTTGTGTGTGTTCGCTTTTAGAAAATTGTTTCATAATTGGAAATGAATTGCGCTGTGATCAAAAGATTATGTATTTGTTGGATAGTCGTGTCATGGGCTTCGTCTTTTTTTATCACATTTTGAATAGGCCGATGAAAGGATCTGCGTTAACCAGCTTTCTGTTCATTTATTTTTTGTTTCAAAATAAAAGATAAAGTTAATGCAGTTGCAGTGGGTTTGTTTCTATCTAAGGCACTGAATATAATTTTAAGCCTACATAGAACAGATCCAAGCATCGGAAACAGAATCCTATCGCAGCCACTGTCCTGTAGTCAAGGCCTCTGGGTACCAGAGAGTCTTAAGAGATGTTCTGAAATATCATTAAAGCGAGAGTGTTCTGAAGAGATTTTGGTTTAAAAATTTTTCAGCGAATATATTGTTGCGGACACGAACTGACGGTTGTGTTCCAATTTCGCTGTCAAAGTTTGGAATGCTCTGTAGCAGCTAAAAAGGAAATGATGGTAACGGCACACTGCTGAAAGTCAATGCCAGAGCACGAAGTATTCTAGAGACTTCTGACGTAAAGATGGGGAACGTCTGACGGCAAACATACGAGAGATTGGATCGAGCGGGAACCCTCGCTCTCGGGGGCATTCAGTGATTCAGTGTTCATTCAGTGTATTCAGTATCAGTCGGTAATCCAGTGTGAAAGTAATCAAGCCATCAAGTGAATTTGTTGACCATTATCTAACAGTTGTAGAGACAAAGTGAGTAAAAAAGGTGTGTGTGAGCAATGAAGTCTTAAGTGTTATAAAAGCTTATAATAAAGATGGAGAGCTCAGATAAAAATTGCAGGGTGCCCGCCGTGGCGCAGTGGTTAATGTGTTGGACTCCGGTGCACGATGAGCGAATTCGGACCCTGATAACACCAATGCTATCGAATGTTAATTTCGCAACGTCCCTCTTCAGCGGGGTACTGGCGAAATTCCCGTAGTATACTTGCCACGAAAAAGCTTCTTAACTCAAGCCGTTCCGAACCGACATTAAACCGTAGGTCCCTTTCACTTATGTAAAAAATAAACTACACACAGCATGGGTGATTGAGAGAAGCTTGGCTCTGGCCCTTCGCGGGCTGCAACGCCACCAAGGTAAAGCAAGCCCAGATGATTGATCTGAGGTGGAATAATAAAGTATGTGTATTCAATAAACAAGTAAACAGTTGTAGTTTATCGCAATCTCGTGATCGAACCCTATTCTGGACTAGCCATTTTCGTAACAGTATTTTGATTTTTGTACATAGTCTCCCTGTAAGTCCACACACTTCTCCCAGTCGTTTTTTTCATCGAGTTGCCCAGTTCAAAACATTGTGGAATTTTCAAAGAAGTTGGTTTATAGTTGTCAAAAGCAATAGAAAAATATTGCACGATTGTATATAGTTTTCATTTGGGTTGATAAACCAATGTTTGCCATTTCTCAAAACCATTTGGTTTTGAGTGTTTCATGCGAAGAGTTCAATTTATGGATCATTATTTCAAGTACATTCATAACACGTGTAACGTTGTTTTTCTCAAGATATCGGCTAATTTACTTTGAAAAATGTGTAATCGCTGTTAAGACGTAAGCCTTTCCACAATAAAATAGCAGGGCCATCTGATCATGTCTAAGTTTGGATCTTGTCTTGCGAGAGCTGTCAAAGGTAAAACACTGGAAAACCAATCAGCAAAAAAAACAATATTTAGTACTCAATGTCTTTTTCTTTAAAATAATTAATTTCGAAGGTGATGGTCGGCCAAAAAGAAGATGAAAAACTACGGCCTTTGGATGTGGATTTGTTGGTCGAGGCAGATTAAGGCAAAAAGTCTTAAGCTTTAAATATATAAGCGAGCGCCTTATAACAATTCGCATCAAGGCTAAATTTGGCAACATTAGCCTGATTTGGGCCAAGGACATGGATGACAACAGCAAGGATAACTTCTATGATCTGCTAGAAAGGACATACGATAAATACCCCTGCTACGACAACAAGATCGTTTTAGGCGACTTCAATGCACATCTGAGAAAGGAAGAAGTCTTCGCCAGAGTCATCAGAAAACACAGCCTGCACGACAGCACATCCGGAAACGAACTCAGGCTGGTGGATTTCGCCTCGGGCGGAACCTCTCTATAGTGAGTACACGGTTCCCACACCTCAACAGTTAGGGAGTCCCCTGATCAATCACCCGTGAATCAGATTGATCGCATCAATAAATATACATACATACATACATTGAGATCGACGTCAGATATTCCTCCAGTATTCTCGATGTCCGAACCATCCGAGGAGCCAACATCGGCTCAGATCATTTCTTTGTTGTAGGTAAGAGCACGGATATATAAAAAAAAAAAAAAAAACAGAGGCGAGAAGACGAGAAAGTACACCAAAGTTTGACATCGGAAGGCAATGATTCGTAGATCTTCGTTCACTAGAGTGGAACTCGAATGCATTTTCAATTTACTTGTAGTTCTCAGCAAATGTTCCATGCCATTATGGTGTTATATTAAAACTGCAGACACAGAGTATGAATTTGAAGTGACCATACACTTTGAGTGTTATGTCTTCATCAGTATTTTGATCACTTCCCATTCACAACAACTGTGTTGCACAATTTTTCCGTATAGCAATTGTATCTGATAGCTACGAACAGTCTTTGAACTACAGACCTTCCACTCGACAGCCGGTGATGTTTACCACTGCACCATGGATCAAGTACCAGATCCGAACCGTCATGATATGTTAATGTCTTTGGACATTACACATACCACGACCAGGTCCGGATCATGGAAGACCGACATTGCATATGCATATGACCATATATAGAGTTGTTTTAAGAATAAGATTATTTTTAAGAATTCTGTTAGGCTAAGCGCGTCGGTTTGGACGACGACGCGACAAAAATGGAAAAATGGACCAGTCAAGAAAGTGCAACCAAGAAAGAAATGTGTGTCTATCTTTTGTGCTCTCATTAGATTTCACTCACAGCCACGGAACTATGCCGACCGAGTTTTCCAAAAACTCTCTGAAAGTTCGAAGCCGTCTGCACTAAGAAGCAAAATGAGAGCGTTGTCAAAAAGCTATTAAAGAAGGTGCTACTGATGTGCTGGTTTTTACGACACCACCGCCCAGAAAAAAAACCCCGTGGTTGGACGATGAGTGCTAAGCAAGACGCCTACAAGGCAATGCTGCGCATGCACCAGCTCATCTGTAGAGTACAGTCCGAGGAAAGCATGCTCGAGGGTCATGTAACTTCTCCAATATCGTGCTTGAAAAAATCATACGAGACTCACTGGCCAACACAAGAGGTACGATATACTTCAAGTCTGCGCAACTGCTTGCGTACGCAGATGACATTGACATTATTGGACGAACACATCGGGACGTCAATGAAGCGTTCGAAAGCATTGAAGCAGAAGCGGCTAAAATGGGTCTCTCTGCTAACGAGGGTAAAACGAAATATATGCCGTCAACCAAAAAAGACGCGCAACACCGACGTCTCGGCCAGAACGTCACGTCTCGTCTCACAGCCACGAAACCTCTCCGGATGTGGCTGCTATAATTGGGCTTTTTAGCATCGCCCTAATCTAGTGGTAAGTGAGATGGTCTACACCGGAATAGTGCAGTGGTGATCGAGTCATAGCTAGTAATGGTAAAAGCCCCCTCAATACTGAGGAAGGCGCGAATAGCGATCTCTTTGGGTGCGAAAATATTTTCAGCACGCGCCACTAAGTGATGTAGCGCATTCTCAGTAGATCGTTCTTTGTGATGTGCATATTGATTAAGATGAAGTGGTATCTGATTGTCTAGGATGCCTCTAATATGTATGGAGCTCTATCGGTTTTCTATTGTTTTTATTAGTAAAGTTGTTGTTTGACTTCTCTCCAGACTTGAAGGATGTAACCCTAGTTGAGGGCGTCAGTCGCACGATGATCGAATTCGGACCCTGATAACACCAATGCTATCGAATGTTTATTTCGCAACGTCCCTCCTCAGCGGGGTACTGGGAAAACCCCCCGTAGCATACTTGCCATGAAAAAGCTTCTCGACTCACGCCGTTCGGAGTCGGCATTCAACTGTAGGTCCCTTTCACTTGTGTGAAAAATAAACCACACACGACATGGGTGATTGAGAGTAGCTTAGCTCTGGTCCTTTGTTGGCTATAACAACAGCCAATAATATAACCCACTTCCATCAAAAATATCATAAGTTCCCTACCATGGCACCCTACGAGTACAAGTTTTGCTTTTTCACTACGTTGGGTATGTACTTGTGGGACACTTCTACCCAGCTACTTTAAAGAAATGAGGTATGTTGTAGCAGACCGCGTGGCGGTGGTAGGATTCCGTTTGTCCATGAAGTGTTGCATCATTTGAAGCCGCGGTAAACCGAAGTAAGGAATCCGACTGGGTTTTACCTCTCCAGGAAAATAGGCTCCTGGTTTCCATGTCCGATCGACATTTCAGATTTATAAGCGCCAGCATGGGCTCTTCCTTATTAGACACGTGCAACTCAGAAATAAGCTGCTCTGGAAAGCTGATGCATAATTTCTAAATCATATACCACTCACAAGGAGGTCAACTTGCGCCTCCAATGTCTAGAGATATTTCCTCTGCAACTCGAACCGACTTCTATGTATGTATTCTAAGTGGCATCTCCCCTCCCACATAGTGCGTTTGCTTCAAGTTTTAAATAACACTCGGTGTGTTGTCTGATATTTTCTCTTCCTTACGATGTCCGCACTCAAAGCAAAACACCATAAAGTATCTATTGTACAACAACTCCGTATTTAACCCCTCGATTAGTATTGTTAACGCTAATAATTAGAAACCTAATACTCATTGTTTGTGCTCAGTGTAACCACCACTGTGACCGATTGACAACGAAATCAGGTGCTAGAACACGGACGTTCAGTACTCCCTCTTTGTTGTTGCCTTAAATCTCACATCTCAAATCTGCTTCCGAACACTCCTATGGTTTCGTACAACAGAATTTGTTAAATATCACCGCATTAGCCATACAACTCCACTAGCAAAGGTAAGGAGTAATCCAATATGTGTGCTGCAGAAAGCTCTGCATCACAAGAAATCCCCACCGGGCGAAATGATGACGATGGGTTCACCGACATTTTGTAATGGACGTCGTCCTAATGCATGTCGGCGTAGTTGGTTTCACAAAGAGGAAGCACTCAAAGGCATCAGGATATGAATGAGTTGTGTCCTTGTCTGAAGTTCTACTCGTCGTGATTGGCATTTGATTATAGGAAATGGACCATATTATCAAAATTCGCAACACGCAATCGCTCAAAGTATGAATGTGAGACGAAAAGATTTTATCTTTCCTGGCATATGAGGGAAGAGGGAAAAAACGCAAAATCAAATTCTAAAAGTGGTTGTGCCTAGATAATCGTTCACCCCTATTCTACGTACGTACATATACCTACCACATGGGCGTGTGAGACTACCCAGTGGAACTTCTACCCCGACTCGTATCCGTACTCGTTCCTATGAGCATTGTTTTGCAAATTGCTGAGGCACAGTCGACAAATTTTCGATTTGCTACCGAATGCTTGAGTGTCACTTTCCGGTCGAATGAATTCGATGAATTCCGAATGGCTTTGGTCTACCGGAAAATTTAACAGTCGAGCAACTTGCCGAAACGTTCAGCATTCTATCGAGGCACTTAGGATGCGTTGAGATGGAAACGCGTCTATACATATGAGCAAATGCGTGTGATGGTGGGTGGCCAATAAATTTTAGCTTATTCCGATTCCATCTAGGTGTACCACTTAACTCTAATAAATAATTCTGCTCCTTAACGACTACCTCATTAGGATGTAGTAGCCACTAGTCCTGAGTGAAAGCGAATCAATGAACACTTGAAAATCGCCAGACTGGCGGACGCTAAAAAGACACAAAACAAGAAAAAGATTCACGTCCTCCCTCAGTTTGGTACGCGAAATGGAACAAGTTCAGGAAAATCAATATGAACATACCGCTTTCACTGCGCACTGATACATTCTTTGTCCATTAAATGCGATGGTCTATATCCAATGGGTTCCATGAGGCGCCAGTGAGCCTGTTTTGTATGGTGGGTGTTCATGGATTTGCCTCGTGATCCCATGACCCACTAGTCATTTGTATGTCCTAAAAGCTTCGTTCGAAATAATAAGATGCGATAGAGGTAAGACGTATTTTGAATGTATGTATGTATGTAGGTATGTCCAGACCGATTCCAGGAAATGCTTGCCCCCCCTTGTAATCAAATGTATTTGCTACTCAAATACCTCGGACGAGTCATCAATCTTTAGATCTTAATTATCCTTTATCCTACCAGAGTGATGGTTAGTTGATTTGTTGACTCAAGACCCTTTCTGATGCTGTGATTATCGAGAGCAAGATGAGCGTGGAGGGGACTAATTAAAATCAAACAATCGACACTTACCATTACCACTTTCCGCCACCTATCACTATTGACAACTCACACTAATTGGATTATAGACGACGATTTCAGTAATTAATTTGTTTTTTCTGCTCACTTAAATTCGTAGGCTTTGAGCAGCAATCTAGGAACGTGGAGACAGTTCAACAACTTGTTAGCAACTTGTTGGATCAAAGAGTTTTTTTTTTGTTCACTTCAGTGCCGCCCACCAGCCTGCCTTTTTCTTGTATTGCTTCTGGGCAGATATCTTCGGATTTTGAGATAAACTGTTCGTGATTACACGAGTCGTAGGATTTGCAGAGTCAAGCAGATTGGGATGTGAAGGAGGTTTTACAGCAAGCGAGGGCATCGTTATGAATGAGATTTGTAGGTAATGGTATAGAGAAATCGTTTTATGGAGGTATGGGAAATCAATAGAAGCCACTGAAGTGAGACGATGTCATTCTGTGGGTGAAGTACCACAATCTTATTGATACATTTGAGAGAATTTTCGATTGAAGTTCTTGGGAGTTCTTTAGGGGCCAGCAACTATTTAGGAAGTGTACGACTGCCAAATCTCTATTAAGCAGTACGTGTTCTGCATTTCACATAGGAGGGGCATTATCAAATTGCTAGTGTTACAGCGCCTAAGTTTTCTTCACTGATGAAAGAAAAAGTCTCTATTGGCAAACGCACTACGTTCATTGGTGGTAGAGAATACACTCACATTCAGTAGGTCAAAGGATTCTCCAAAAAAAGGGGCCAAATAGAACGTCGTTAGATAAAGTCTTTCACCAGAAAGTCATTCCTACATTACGACAACCGCGAACTGATACAGGACAAATCGGCAATTCCGATAATATTCCACCTGTCCCAAAGGTCTATGGAAAATAACTTATCTTACGAGCGCGATGTCGCACTCCGTGAGCCGGGGCGTCTCCGTTTCAGTGTGGCAACGTCAGATCAGGATCGAGCAGATATTGCTCGACAAACGCGACGTTTCTGGTGGCTCAAAGAGACTCCGTCGCTGAATCGCTTGGGCCTAGTGCCATAAAAAAACACTATTTGTGTAGTGTAGTTTTAGTTAGTTTTAAGGATATATATAATAATATGCTAAGTTTTTTCTTAACACATTTTCCAGTATGCTACTCTAACATTAGATATTTAATGTTAGAGTAGGAGGTCCCTTTTCACCTGTGCGCGCCACCTTAGACGCGTCCTTCCTCGGGGTTGGTGTCCAAGACTCTTCGGGCCGGAGCGCTCTACATGGCCCAGCCATCTTAGACATTGGATCCGAAGACGTCCAACTAGGACGATGTCGCTGCACAACCCGTACAGTTCTTGGTTGAATCCCCTCCTCCACTCTCCGTTTACACAAACGGGACCAAAAATTGCACGCAGAATTTTCCTCTCGAAATGGCCCAGAGCCTCCTCATCGGCTTTTGATAACGTCCAAGCCTCAGCGCCGTAGAGGAGGACCGGGATGATTAAGGTTTTGTAGAGGGATACCATAGTTTTTCGAGAGAGGGTTCTACTACTCACCTGCCTCTTGAGCCCGAAGAAGCAGCGTTTGGCAAGAGTTATTCTGCGTTTTATCTCAGCGCTGGTGACGTTGCTGCTTGTCACTATCGAGCCAAGGTAGACGAAGTCCTTGACTACTTAAAAAATATAGCTGCCGAAGGTGACGTTCGGACCAAGACCTCGGTGTTGCGCGTCTTTCTTGGATGACAGCATATATTTGGTCTTGTCCCCATTTACCCTTAGACCCACTTTAGCCGTTTCTGTTTCAATGCTTGCCTTATTGACGTCTCGCTTTGTCCATCAGATACGTTCAATGTCATCTGCGTAGGCAAGCAATTATGTAGATTTAAAGTAGATCGTACCTCTTGTATTGACCGCAGAGTCCCGCGCGTATAATGTTAAAGAAATCACAAGACAGTGCGTCACCCTGTCTAAAACCTTTCTTAACATCTAAGGTCTCGGTTCGTTCACCTCCGACCTTAATGGAGCAGCGGGAATTCTCCATATAGTCATCCTGCACAGTCTGACGAGTTTGACAGGAATGTCAAAATATGACATGGCTCTGTATAGCTCGTCTCTATAAACGCTGTCATATGCGGCTTTAAAGTCGACAAAAATATGGTGCGCGTCATGGGTCTTTTCCAAGATCTGCCGTGGTGTAAATATTTGGTCTATCATGGATTTCCCTGGCCTGAAACCTCACTGGTAGGAACCTATCAGATTGTCCACGAACGGTTTCAGGCGCTTACACAGTACGGCAAAGAGAGTCTTGTTCGCACAATGTTCAGGAGACTTATCCCTCTGTAATTGGCGTAGTCATAGGGGTCTCCTTTCTTATGGACCGGGCAAACGATGCTGAGATTCCATTCATCGGGCACGCATTCTTCCGACCCTATCTAGCAGATTAGTTGGTGCATGTTCCTAACTAGCTCTTTGCCAGCTGCTTTGAACAGTTCCGCGGGAAGTCCGTCTGCTCCAGCTGCTTAATATAAGACTTAAGTTTCGATATCACTACCTTAACATCGTCTAGATCGGGTGAACGGGATTCTCTTTCGTCTTCGTCCATTGTGAATGGTTCGTTCTGCCTGATGGCGGCATCTTGACTATCATCGCCGTTATACAGTCTGCAGAAGTGGTCCTTTCACAATATCAGCATCGACTGTGACTCCACTATTAGTTGTCCGTGCTCATTCCTGCAGGCTTCAGATCTGGCTTTATAGCCTTGGCATGTTCGTTTTACTTTCTGGTAAAACTTTCAAACGTCGTTCCTGCAATAACAGCTCTCCATCTCCTAGATCTCGCGTTTCTCTGCTCCTTTCTCTTCCATGTATGCATTCTGTTTCTCTACATTTTCCTGTCTGCATACGTCGCCAAACAAGGGGTTTCTTGAAGGTGGTGGCCTGAAACCGAGTACATCTCAGGCGGCCTCTCTGATGGCGTTCTGACAACGACTCCATTGCCATTCTATGGTTTGAGCAGATTGCATCGGGACTTAAGAGAGCTTGAGGGAGACTTGATCGGCGAAGATCCTGGCGGTCTCCTGCGGTTGCAGATTTCCGACGTTAAATGTTGGTGTTCTTACTCGACTCCGTTGATTCCGAGAAACTCGCATCCGTACCTTGGCTGCAACAAGATAATGACCCGAGTCCCTGTTGGCTCCTCGAAAAGTTCGGACATCTAGGATGCTGGAGGATTGTCGATCGCAATGTGATCAATTTGATTGATTGTTGATTGATCAATCTTGCTTGATCGTGTACTTGCTACCACGAGATTATGTCCCGCCGTAAAGTCCACTAGCCTTAGTCTGTTTTCTGACGTGGTTATATCTTAACCACCAAGATATAAACCAAAGTTGGGAAGCAGTTGGAATTCTTACAGGGTGAACCAACTTGGTTCGGAGATAGGTGGCGTTGAGTAAAAAGCCTTCATAGATTCCTTAAAAGATTTCGACAACAGGTATATAAGGATTTTGCAAACCATTGTTGACTGAAATGAAACAGCTGGAAAACCACTGAAGAAGTTCAATCTAAAAGTAAAACTTTGCTTAACAAAAAGTGGACCTCTTGAGCAAGCTGAACGAGCGTTTCTATAAATTGCTCGATTTTGAATTGGTGATAACAGACCATGATCGCGAATGGGACGAAATCTTGAAAGACTTTTTGTAAAGTTTATTCTATGGTTGGAGGTGTCCAGGTCAGCTTTCGCCTCAGTAGAAGTACGTACGACCCGTTTGTCAGTCAAGGAATGTTCCCAAAAAAGGCTTGAGAGTACGCGAAATCCACGTATGCTTGTTTTGACGTCTTAGAGGGAGCTTTGGAGCTGCTCGAGCATATTTCGACGTCCAGATGTAAATGAAGATCTCCAAGGTCGGGTCGGGACCCCGGAAAACAGGCGGCGGCGGATGAGCCTTACATAGTGGAGCAACGGCGGCGCTCACAACCTCAGTGAGGTTACCGACACCGAATACACCCGTACCCTACACCCGAGGGTAAAAAAGGAGGCCTGGCCTCCCAATTGGAGGTTGCCCCTGGGGCTAACTCCCTGACTACGTAAAAAAAAAAAATTACGGTTCACAAAAAAAAAAAAAACCGAAAGCCTCGGACAAGGACGGTTTTACTGTTGACGACCCCAACAAACGAAAAAGAACAACGAATTTCGGCTCCGCACGTGGAATGTGAGGTCCCTTAACCATAGAAAGGTAACCTTTGTCGATTCTAGGAACACACGTTTTATTTTTGTTTAGTTCTTTCCTTAGTCCTCTATCTGAGAGGATTCTCTGTTTGTGTAAAACCTAAACCTAAACTATTTCCTTTTTCTTTTTCTTAATAAACAACACCCAATTAAATAAAATAAATTATTTAACTTCACAAGAATTACTTAATAACTTTTCTTCAACAACGCAATTGAATACCACTTCGTCGATTCGACGAATGGTTACCTGTAACGTACTAAAAAAATATGGTTACCCTTCTAGGGTTAAAAGAAAATGTGCAGCCGATGGACTCCCGGAGGCCCTTGACTGCTATAAAGCAGACATTACCGCAATGGGATCGACCCTGCAAAAAGGGGATAACAACTGCCACCTATTTTAGGGCGATTGCTACAATAGGGGAAGGCAGCGCCTATTTGGATGTAGATTTGTACTTCGAGTCAGACCAAGGCAAAAAGTCTTAAGCTCTACAAATATAAATGAGCGCCTTATAGAAATTCACATCAAGGGTAAATTTGGCAACATTAGCCTGATTTTGGCCCATACCCCAATGGAGGACATGGATGACAACAGCAAGGATAACTTCTATAATCTGCTAGAAAGGACATACGATAAATACCCCAGCTACGACACAAAGATCGTTCTAGGCGACGTTAATGCACAGCTGGGAAAGAAAGAAGTCTTTGCCAGAGTCATCGGAACACACAGCCTACATGACAACACATCCGGAAACGGACTCAGGCTAGTGAATTTCGCCTCGGGGTGGAACCCCTGTGTAGTGAGAACGCGGGACGCACACCTCAACATCCATAAAGGGACTTGGCGGTCGCCTGATCAATCGACCGCTAACCAGATTGATCACATTGCGATCGACGTCAGACACTACTCCCGTATTCTTGATGACCGAACCTTCCGAGGAGCCAACATCGACCCGGATAATTTCCTTGTTGTGATATGATGCCCTGATTATCCCAGTCCTGCTTTATGGTGCAGAGGCATGGATGCTATTGAAGGCGGATGAGGAAGCTCTTGGTCTTTTCGAGAGAAAAGTTATGCGTGCGATCTTTGGTCCTGTGTGCGTTGATGGCAGATTGTGCAGGGAGAAGCATCAACCACGAACTGTACGGGCTGTATGGCGGCATGTCCTTGGTTAAAAGTCTACGGATACAACGCTTAAGATGGCTAGGCCATATAGAGCGGCCAAAACCCCGCACTAGGCGAATTCATTGTCGAGAAATCAAGAGAGAGCAGTTTTGTTTACTGATTCACTGTTCATTTTTGAATAAGAAAACTTGGGTAAACGGGTACTTTCTGAGCTGCTCTTGGAGTGACTAAACGATTCTGACCTTTATAAATCTCTGATAATTTAAATAATTGTTGTTCTCGATAATTTTAAACTATCGAAACCCACAGAAGTAAGTGATTTCATTTCAAATCGATTCTCGAAACCGAGGAAATGGCAATCCTGGGTGCATTACACGTACATATGTATAGCTGGATTGGACAACACTTTCTAGATATGTTGACAAAATGCTTGCATCGCACATATGTACATAAATCTAGTCTGATTACAGTAATTCTGACAGTGCAAAACACACTGATTCATCCGTAAAGGACTATGGTAAAAGGCAATAATTTACACACATTCGTACGTAGAGTATTGTCCTCGCTTTGACCACGGATTTAATTTCAAAACGATTTAATTCTCCGCCTTCGGTCAAGTCGGGGACATACGAGTACAGTACGCACCTAACCGGACGGATAATGATATTCCACCCTATCAAACCACCAGCGGTGCACACAATACACTTTCACTTCACAGCATGAAAAACGAAAATGTTCTATCCGCCGCTACATGATGATGTATCGTGACAATGCCACGAGCAGATGCATCCGTTGAGAGACAATAGAACTCATCAAGCATGGATGAGGTGCTGCCTTTTTGCTATTTCTTGTTCGAAAAGTGCGTTAAACGCTCTGGGTTTTGTGTTTATTGTTTTTTTTATGAATCATTTTCGAAGGGATGGTTTCGGGAAATGGAAATGGTGACCGCTTTTGACCTCCTTTATCCGTAGATTGCAAGAAGATTATGACGCGTCAAATTTTGACTGAGTGCTATCGTTAATGCGTGATAAATGATGGATGAAGTTGTAATAAATGTGAAAGGCCGATAGAGGGAAGCGATCTCATTGACGTAAAAAAAGATACAAATCCGACAGTGCTTATCGGTATGCTGTTAAAACTGTCTGTCGAGGAATCTTCTAATATGTTTCTGTGGCGATGCACCCTTCACAACTCAGCTGAACCTTGAATCTCTATCACGTCAGATGAATGATTCCCTTGTGCACGACACAGACAAGACCGAATCGAACGTTATCGGTTGCGTGTTGAGAGCAGGCGAGACGTTAAGCAATGGCGACAACGAAAAAATGAATTCAATTGTTCCATTAAATAATTATCACTTTCGACTAATTACCGTTGTGCGTTAACAATTGATTCAACTTTTACTATTTTCGAGTGATTATTACCCCGACTGCTATAGGTCTATGAAGCAATTAAAGCAAAAAATAGGCAAGAAAGTGAAAGCTCGTTATAATGGGTCGTGCTAGGTGTCGACATACTTACATACGCGATTTCGTGGTTTGCTACTGTCAATCGATCATGCCGTGGATAGTGTAGGAGTTGAGGTGACAAATACTTATCTTATACCAACAACACTGCGGATTCGCCGCTACGGATTCGATATTTTTGGTCAACTATTCCGTAGGCACAAGTTGATTGCCCGAATCCCGTCAAGTCCAGTAATTAATTCAGCTGTCCTTGCCCCTATAAATCGGACGCATTGAGTTGTTCACTTGCGTACTCTACGTAAACCAAGTCGCGTGTCATGTCGCCCACAAAGCAAGTAGTAGAAGAAGAATCAAAATCATATTCTCTAACCGACTCTCGTACATTCGAGTGGCAAAAGTGAAGAGGTTCACCCTCCCATTAAACCAACGCCTCCTTCCCCTACGATATATGTATCAAATAAAGCAAAACACTGTAACAAAAATTTTTTTGTTTTTTTTTTTTTTTTTTGTGTTACACGAACAGTTTATTTCGGAAATCGTTACGCTGTCTGAGCACGACAAAAGGGCTGTGGACAAAATATTTTACCAAACAAACGTGTTGTCCTTCCAGCTCATGGCACGCACTCCCAATTCCACTCGTTTCGTTCGAGTGTCAGTCAGTTTGAATTCAATTCAAATTGAAATTAAACATTTGCATAAAAACTTACCGATGAAGGGTTATGACAGGAGTTGTTTACCAGCCAAACTGGTTCGGTACATGCTATCGTAATTGTCGGTACTAACGAAACACCATTGTTGTTCGAGTATCATTATGATTTAATAATTGCTCTGAAAACGCTCGGTTTCGAACACGTGCTTCTGTCCGTCGATCCATGATTTTTCTGGCGGAAGGATGGCGATCGAAACTGGTTTATGCTCAGTGAGAGAAGCTTCCGAGGGTAGAACAAAATTAGAATTCGATTAAAAGGTTGTTTGGTAAACAAGTTTAGATTCAGATGAACTTATCGTTATCTCTGTTCGGATATTGTTAGATGAATGGACGTGCATGAATCTCAAGGATTGTTGCGAAAACGTTTATTTCTCTTTTATGGACTTTCGTCATGCAATAATTTACGCTCCACTCCATACGTTCGCGCGAAATGTATTCACCTAGACTAGTTTTTCGTCTTGAAATAAAGCCATTCAAGGATACGGGCAGATAAATTGTCTTGTAAGCGGAGATAAACAGATCGATAGACCGTTAGTACGTATAGCTAGTCAGATAGGCGCCCAAAAGTGCTTACACAATATGTATGTACATACATATGTACATATGTACGTCTAGCTTGTAAGGTTTTGTTTTTTTTGGATGCGCCCTACATATATGTATGTAGTCTTCTCAGCTCTGTCTGCGCATTTTTATTTTTGATTAGTGTGTTGATAGTTGGCCGACTCCACCATCCGCTGAATTATGTTTTCTGATCTTGGTAGAGCGCTACTCTAATCTGTAAAGCGTCTAGATTCAATGATTATGTGTCTCACGTCTTCCTCTTTTGAACAATCTGGGTAACCACCGTGACCAGGGAGAAACTCCGCAAGATGGTACTTGCAGTTTCCTTGTGTTCGGTTTAGCCATACATATGTACATATATCGATTGATGAAATCAGGATATGAGTCCATCTCTCTTTGTGGCGTTACTGCGACAACGAAAGCTGCTCCCAAAGCCCCCAGTGCCCGTTCCTAAGGCACCGAGGCGGGGGCGAGGCGGACCTGTTACCGATTCTGCTCGCCATTCAAGGGCAATTCGGCCAGCTCCAGCAGCAGGACACAGAGAAGGTAAGACGAGTGGATAGAATCTACTCATTTCTGCTGAACTCAGCGCCTGTACAGTCGTAATGAGTACGTCGATAGAGGGTGTCTTAAAGATACTGGATGTGAGTGTAAATTCACTGATTAGGATCGAACGACGCGGTGTTCTTTTTAACATGTTGCAGGAAGAAAGCCCTGATGTGCTCTGGCTAGCGATACTAAGCTAAATCAAAGGCACAAAACTCTGCACAATTCCTATAATATAATAAAAAGAGACTGACCCAATGCCACTCAAGGCGGACGAATTTGCGAAAATGGCAGAGTATGTCCAAACGTACCCCTACGATTATAGTAGGGCACGTTGGCCACGCTTTGCTAACTGCCTCACGAGAGCATTCACTTCGAGCGCCTCCTTCCCCCCGAATAATAGGAACCTATGAAATGACGAAATTGATAGACACCTAAGACAAATGGACGAAATAAACAAACAGACGATGGACGATACAAAGCCAACGGCATTACGATACGACGGACGTGTACCGAAGCACGACCATAGACGCGCTTCACAGACAGAAAAGTAGACTCCTGTCAAGACTCAAACTCTTGTTCAGGCGGCTTACCGACAGAAAAACTCGGAGATCAGGACAGCTCCAACAAAATTCGCGCTGTGAAATCCAAAAACGCGAATATGTCCCCGCAGATAAATAAAATATTTCGGAGAAAAAATCAGGATGACATTCAGAATCTAAGGCTTCTTAGAACGTCTATTACGTACAGTCAGCATTGATCCAGAGAGCGCCGTCCTAGACGACGTTTTTTTTTTATGATCGCGGATCCTCAGGAGAAAGTGGCGATAGTGGCAGCTGTGTTCCGGAAGTGTACAAGATGAAAAAAAAAAATTCGAACCGAACCAAAATCACGACCTGGAAAATAGAGCCCACTTCAATTTTCCACATTGATTTTTCTCCCTTTCCCGTCATCGGTTGGCCTTGAGAGTTTACTCCGGTGCACTCTTCTCATCTCCTCAGCGAGAGAGATCAAACCTGACAATGACAAATGCGGCTTCGTCAGAAATCGTCCGGTAGCCGGTAGAGTTTTCTTCCTCTTAGGCTCTTCTGCCCAGACTTTTGATGTCAAAAAAGGTTTTAAGCCAGGTGACGCGCTGTCATGAAGTTTTTTCAACATCGTACTTGAGGCACTCACTGGCCAATGCAAGAGGTATGATCTATTTTAAATCTGCGCAACTGCTTGGGTTGTAATTGGACGACTACAGCGAGACGTCAATGAAGCGTTCGAAAGCATTGGAGCAGAAGCGGCTAGAATGGGTCTTTTGTTTAAAGAGGGTAAAACGAAATATACGCTGTCAACCAAAAAGGACGCACAACAACGACGCGACGTCTCAGCGAGAACATTACAATTGGCAGCTACAAATTCGAAGTGGTCGAGGACTTCGTTTACATTGGCTCACTAGTGACCAGCGACAACAATACCAATGCTGAGATCAAATGCAGAATCACTCTTTCCAACCGCTGCTTCTTTGGGCTGAAGAGGCAATTGAGAAGAAGAGCGCAAAGTTGCTCTTTACAAAACCTTAATCATGCCGGTCCTACGTTATGGCGCAGAGGCCTGGACTTTAACGAAAGCGGTTGAGGAGGCCCTTGATTATTTCAAGAGGAAAATTCTGCGTTTAATCTATGGCCCCGTTTGTACAAACAGGGAGTGGGGGAGAAGATATATGGGCTGTACAGCGACATTGGCCTAGTACGACGTCTACGGATCTACGGATGACTAGGCCATGTAGAGCGAATCGATAATACAGCTCCGGCCCGAGGAGTCTTCGAGTTCAATACCGAGGGACGATACAGCAAAGGACGACCGAATCTAAGGTCGCGCACACAAGTGGAAGGGGACCTCAACCAACTGGGAGTGCGTCGCTGGAAACAGCTTGCGAAAGAACGTGCCAGCTGAAGAAGTTTGTTGGTTGAGGCCCAGGTTCACACCGGACTGTAGCGCCACCTAAGTAAGTAAGTATATGGTGGATTGGAAAAAGGCTGTGTTGTAGCCGATATCTGGTCGATAAGCTCCCTTCTGAATATCAGCAAAGTCTTTGAAAAGGTGGTCCACAGAGTCCTGCCTAAAACAACATCATTCTAGATAACTTATTCACTTTTAAGCCGGGGCACTATTTAAACTGTGTCGAAGCTCATGTTGGATGTCCAATGGAACAGATGCAAGAACCAATGAACAGGTGCCTATTTGGTTGACCTGAAAAGGCCTTTGATACCGTATAATTAGAAGGCCTACAAGCTTAACTGCTGGCTTTTCAACATTTACTCCAGTGATTTGATAGTTTCTCTTCGTCACTCAATAGCATACCCAGATCACTTAATTGCGCACAGAACAGGCCCAACGATCGATATCATTATAATACTTTTACAGACTTTTTCAATACTTTTTTAAAGACTGGAAGTTGCGTCCACTGGCAAGCCAAGAATCTAGTTAGATCAGAGCCCGGAATCGATTAGATCAGTGTCAGGTCTCAGAGAGCCTTCTCTCTGTTAAGGTGGCTGTTTATAGAATTCAATTCGACAGCAGAGTTAAGCTAATTTGTCACACGGCAAAGTAACCACCCTCAGATATATCTATGTACTATAGTTGCGCTTGCGCTTTGTCCAATCCTTTTGGTATGCACTTTGTGGCATAGCCTTAAGCTCTTCCAGCGATGCGGTCCTTATACGCCAATCGTGACAAAGCTCCGTCCTTTCGTGGGTCATTCAGTCTTGGAAAAAGAAAAAAGTCGCAGGGGACCAAGTTCAAGAATTGTTTCCGACCAACAAAATTACACGCA
Organism: Eumerus sabulonum; assembly: GCA_951905685.1. NCBI lineage: Eukaryota > Metazoa > Arthropoda > Insecta > Diptera > Syrphidae > Eumerus > Eumerus sabulonum. The sequence goes on from OX645063.1 coordinate 104,324,076, forward strand.
AACAACAATGAGTGAGCAGGTGCATTACTCTGATGCAACAGCCATGCAAACAGCGCATAACTACGACCGTACGACTTTTTAGTAAAAACACAGGATGAAGTGCGCCATTGTAATTGAAGAAAATTGTGAGCAAGACTTTTACATTTGACCAATCTTGGCGTTCTTTTTTCGGTCGCTACCACTGAGACCGAAGCTTTGGAATCGGCATTACAGACTTATAACCACTAGTCACTGGAGATGCACGCTGGGATGTTATTCAATCCCAGTTATTTTGAATGATGCTGAAAGTCTTTGTCAACATTTTGTAATTTTGGAACCAACTTCACTGACAGACATGTCATACTTGGCATGAGTTAAGTGATATGCCAATATCCTCAGCGACTTCTCTACTAGTTATTTGATGATTCTCCAATGTTCATCACTGCTCAACGTTCTCATCTCGGGCAGGCATAGTGTTTAACAACTTCTCAGCCTTCTGTGAAGAACTTTTTGAACAAACGACATACGCGTTTGAAGAAGGATTACGACTTTGACTTCAAAATCTTTCTATGAATCAGCAGTTTCAACGATATTGTGCAGAGAAGCAAATAGCTCTAGGTATCGAGGCCGCACACCAACGACATACATAAGTATACCTATACGTCGTAAAAGTTTACGTTTGTTTGGTCAAGCGAATGGCTTCAAACTGCATTAAAATTAATTCCATCCAAGCAAGGATGGCTGTTATCAGAACATTAATTCCATCTTTCACGCTGTAGCCGCCACAGAATCACGACTCGTAAACTCGGTGCGTGAAAGTGTTATATCTTCTCTGGCGCAAAGGTGCCGTCATAGACTCTTCAACTCTAACCGCATTACTGTCATCCGTACATGTTTATGCCGCAAGTAGTCCAATTTTAAACGTGACACACAGTCGAATCTTAAACCTGTACGGGACCACGAGTCAGGTGCAAGTTTATTACCATTTCTGGAAAGTGAGGTAATAGGTGAGTGGCTTCTGTTGACAAACTGGTTGTTTACCAGTAAGCTATCGTTGTACTTAACGGTCAATTTGTATCCCCGAAACATTGGTGATTAATAGCGATGAATGAGGTTTGTATTAATATACATATCCACAGCACTTAGGTGAGAGATAGCATATCAGCGAATAAGATTAACAGATGTCATTAAAACGTATTTACGAGTGTTGATTAGGAAGGTTGTTTATACCCTACGACGCAACTAGCTAGTTAAGACTACAAAGTCAATATGGTAAATGCAAGGGAAGTTTTATTAAACCAAATACTTTTCTCCAACTAGGACTTTCTATACACCGCTCACTGCCTTCGTTTCTCAACATATTGCAGCCCAGTACTCGAGCAAACGAGCTCCTTAATTCCATTTTTACGATTAATGCTTTCATCTACACCACTCCGCCGGGGTACTACAGATTTCGGTATTTATCGAATGAAATGAGATTTTTGTCGCTTCTTTTTCGAATTGTTATTTGTTTTTATTAGTGCAAATAAGCTTTCTTTGAATTAAAGAGTATTTCAAACGTCTTCCTCGAATTAATTGTGTTTTCTTCCTGCTACCACTTGGAAGCAGGAAGCATTTCGTCCCTTGTCGCAGTTTGTTTTCCTTTTTTCAAAAACGATTTCATGGCCGTCAAGGCTCGTGAAAAAAGAAATTAATTACGTTGACAAACAAGATGGAAAGTTATTTTAAAATAGAACATTTTGTGGGCTTAAAACACGCCGATCGGACGGGGAGAACGAGGACGCCATGACGGTGTAATTTCGAGAAACATCAAGAGTTTAACGTTATTGTTTACCCAAGGAAATTAGTAAAACGGAAACAAGCGATTGGCGAAATATTCTCGAGGCACATTTAGTCCAAGTACATACAATACTTGGGGGCAGCTGATTCGGGGGGAGGGCTTTTCCCTAATTGTGATGGGCTCGCTCAGTCGAGTAAGTCTAAACTCATTTCCTGTTTGGGACAATGTTGAAGGAGTTGGTTATGAGGCAGTTTGCGCGGCAGGAGGTAGTTTTGTCCTTCAATTTATCTCTTGAGTACTCGTTTCTGGTGAATATTGAGTTTGTTAAGTTCTGAATGTTAGTTTTTCATTATGGATTTTATGGCAAAGAAATAATCCTTACAACAGTAGATGCAACTGAATACAGGCTATCACGATTTGACGGTGCTGGTTTTGGTCTGGAATCACTGTTCTTGCACTATCTTACACCAAATAAGCTGTTTTCCATCACGCAATTCATTCATTTGCTTACTGATAAAATTATTGTAACTTCATCAAGTATGTACGTTTTGCTAGATATCTGGCTGTGATTCTTATAGGGGTTTCGCTTCCAACGTGCCTCCAGGCGCACGATTATCTTTTACGATGGGAATATTTGGGTTCAACATATTACTGACTTAGTTACTTAGGTGGCGTTACAGTTCGGGGGGACCTGGTCCGCAATTGACAATCCTTAGCAGCTAGCACGATATTTTGTTAGCTGTTTCCATTGTCGCTTACCCAACTGGTTGAAGTCCCTTTCTCCCTGTGTTCGCCATCTTAGATGCGGCCGTCCTCTGCAATGACGTCCCTCGGGGTTGGAATTGAAGACTCTTCGGGCCGGAGCTGTGCCCTCCATTCGATCTACATGACCTAGCCATCTTTTGGGTCTGTAGACGTTGTACTTGGCCGATGTCGCTGTACAGCCCTCCACTCTCCTCCACTCTTCGTCAACACTAACGGGACGTGAGATTGTACCCAGAATTTTCCTATCGAAACGACAAAGGGCCTCTTCATCCATTTTTGATAAGGTTCAAGCCTCTACGCTGTAGAGGAGCACCGGGATAGTTAAAGTTTTATAAAGGGCCACCTTAGTTTACCAAGAGAGGGCTTTACTTCTCAATTGCCTCTTGAGCCCAAAGAAGCAGCGATTGATAAAAGCAATTCTGCATTTGATCTCAGCGCTGGTGCTTTTGTCGCTGGTCAATAGTGAGCCAAGGTAGACGAAGTCATTGACCACTTCGGATTTGTAGCTGCTAATTGTGACTTTCTGCCCGAGACGTCGGTGTTGTGCGTATTTTTGGGATCACAGCATATATTTTGTTTTACCGTCGTTAACCAAAAGACCCATTTTGGCCGCTTCTGCTTCAACGCTTTCGAACGCTTCATTAACGTCCTTCTATGTTTGTCCAAGAGAGCACCGTGGCGCAGTGGGTAGTGTGTTGGCCTCTGACGCCGATGTCACGGGATCGAATCCCGACACAGCCTTGTCATCGAACGTGTTTTCACGGTATTTCTCCTCAGCGGGGTTCTGACAAAGCCCCCTGTAGTAAAATTGTCATGAAAAGCTTCTCGAACTTCGCCGTTCGGTAGGTAGGTCCTTTTCACCTATGGGAAAATTAAATCACTCACAACATGGGTGATTGAGAGAAGCTCGGCTCAGGTCCTTCATGGACTGTAACGCCAACATACATACATATGTTTGTCCAATTACGTCAATGTCATCCGCGTACGCAAGCAGTTGCGCAGACTTACCTCTTATGTTGGCCAGGGAGCCTCGTATGATCTTTCCAAGCACGATGTTGAAAAAGTACGCGCGTCACTTTGTCTAAATTCTTTTTGACATCAAAGGTCTCTGTTAATTCGCTACCGACCTTAAAGGACCAACGAGAATTCTCCATTGTCATCCTGCACAATCTGAGGAGTTTGGCAGGTATGCTAAAACTATATATGACTTCGTATAGCCCGGTGATAGAAGGTGATGGGGGTCTTTTCCAGGTCCGCCGCAGAGTGGATGTTTGGTCTATTGTGGATTTACCTGGTATGGAACCACACCACACCACACCGATAGGGATTTCATTCGTTTTAAACAGTACGGCAGAGGAGATCTTATATGCGATGTTACGGAGACCTACTCCCCTGCAGTTATAGGAGTCTCCTTTCTTGTGAACCGGGCAAACGATGCTGAGATTCCATTCGTCGGGCATTGTTTCCTCCGACAATATTTTACAGATGACCGCTTTAAAAAGCTCGGCAGACAGGCCATCTGTGCCCGCGGCTTTATTAGTTTTACGTTTCGAAATTACCAACCTTATTTCATCTATGTAGGTCGGGTGGACGGAATTCTCTTGAATCTTCGTCCGTTGCAAAAGGATCATTCTGCCTGATAGCGGGATTAGATCTTCCGTCGCCGTTATACATACTACAGAAGTGTTCCTTCCATGTTTTCAGAATCGACTGTGACTCTAATACTAGTTGTCCGTCTTCATCCCAACAGGTTTCCGCTCTGGCTTTATAGCCCTGTTATGTTCGTTTTACTTTATCGTAAAACTTGCGAACATCATTCACTTGGTATCATCTCTCCATCTGCTAGCTACACCTCGTTTACTCACATTAAGGAACATAATTTCGACAACATTAGTTACAGTCACTTGCATACATACATATAAGACCTTGTCCACTGTGTGCACGCCTACTGTGTAAGAGCGTGAAATCATTTAGAAATTCTGCGCTTTTTACAGGCCTATGAAGCCCAATAATCGCACTACGGAATATCCCGGAATTTTTAAAAACGCTTAATGCCTATTTGTCGACCTCATGCGGGTAGTTGGGGAGGGCACTTTCCCAGAATATCTCCAGTTTGATACAATCTCAAACCTGTCCTTTTGTGCAGGATCATCACAGGCAATATTCGCTGCTTCATCAGGACAGGAGGTAATTTAGTCCAAACCTTTAAACCTTGTATAGACATTGTGACGAGTACATTCCTCGGCCCGGGGGATGAGTTCTCTCTTCCAAATTAACGCCAGTAATAATATCATTAAAATACAACAATGGACGTATGTACATATCGATTAAAAAGTAACTCTAAATGCATCTGGAAACACTAAAATTCCGGTGACAGGGGACAGAAATTGAAGTCCTAAAATGGTTTGGTCGTAATATCCTGACTTGAACTCGATAAAAGTCCTTGAGAAATTGTAAATTGAAAACTCTCTCCGTCATCTCTCCTATGGTGACTGTCAACAGACCATATCCTTCGTCATCGTCCTATTCCACATTGAAGTGAGCTGCATTCCGTACCCGTTGCGCCTATTGTTCGCGGTCATCCTTTATTCATCTGTTCCATTTACAACGTCGGGCACCACATACTATGTATATATGTACATACGTCTGCTCGAGCCCTTGCTGTCATCCATGCCGTCACTACTATCGATTTTTAATGAATTCATACAGATGGAAACCTATTCGGAATACTCGCCATTCATTGTCTTATCACCTGTCATTACTGTCATGTCTGACAGTAAGAGGTTCGTTGTCGCTCTTAATCACGGATTTTATGTCCTTCGGTTACGGATCGCTTTATTTTGTTTTTTTTTTTTTTTTTTTTTTTTTTTTTTTTTTGCTTTTTTTTATCAGAAACTCGAAAGACAGTTTAGTATGGTTTTCATACCGGTAAAAGTGTATCTCAGACGAATCTGTAATAGACTTGCATACGTCAGCGGAGCTCCCAAGCACCAATGTTTCTCCAATACCCTGAGCGGAAAGTAGCATTCCAGGTACATTTAATTGACAGCAAAAAATGTGCCAACATCACATTCATATGACGCGTCGTCGCTGTGTTGAACTTTATTTGTCCTGGAAATATCCATCCACTGATTTATTCAGCTTGTCGATAATTAATTTCATTAAGTGCCTCCTAATACGGTCGCTATTGCCAAAGAGCCGTCCTAACACCAGCTCTGTCCTACTATGTGGTTATGGGAACATTTCTGATGAAATGGGAGCACGTTCCAAGCCTACCGCCACGGAAAGATGATTTACCGCCACCATGTGTCCGACCGGTACCATCTTCCAGTCAATCATGAGTTTGAGCATTCAACCTATCTCTAAATCGTTTGCAATGCAAATTGAAAGCTTCAATATACATATTCGTAAAGTGTATCTTTTACGCAATATTCCCTCTTTCTATCTTAGATAACAAGAAGAGACCAATAGATAAAGTTATTAAGCTTTCGTGAAGTAGAACCACGTAATAGAAACAATCCATAAATCAAGCTGCAAATGCTAATGTCTTCAGCACCGTTATGAATCAAAGAGAGACTTCATTTCCAAGCCATCAGGGATACGCAATCCGGTTGGTATGAATAAGATGTCATTTTCCATGATTAGCATATGGTAATCGCTGTATGATGACTGGCACACATTCCAGACAGGGGTCTGCAAAATCGACGAATTGCATCGGAAGTGTGAGGTTGCGAGCTCTGAGCTGTGAATTGTGAGGTTAGAAAGTGTCTATCTCGAAACAGATTGACTGGCGAGTTCATCGGGTTGGGAATGAATGGAATATGCGATTCCCAATGAACTAATTTAAATGGAATCTACACGTTTGACAGACACTTCCGTAGCGAGGGAGAACCAATGAATGAGTATGGGAGTCGAGTTGCAAATGAAACGAACAAAAGTGGGTTCCCATTGTGTGGTTTATCTGTTTACTCCAGAACATAAGCTACTTATCGGGGTTGCTATGAAACCAGTAATTATTGATGGAATTAATATCATCGCGACACGTGTCCTCTACAATTAAAGTCGTCTGTGGTTTGAACCCTAAGACGTCATCAGCGATTCAGATAACTCAATTAACCGCTTGCAATCGTTGCAATTGGAACTCTCACCTCGTCACTCACTCAGTAGTGCATACGAGTACCCTCGGCTTTTCAATGATATTTTTATTAAAATCATTTTGATTGATGAGTTGTACAATGTACACAGTGAGCGATGGTGTTTACTTGAGAGATATGAAGGGTACTATAGGCCGCAAGGGTATATGGGATTAGGAAGAAATATAGGACCATGACAGCTCCAAGCTATCCCAACCAGATGGAGATGTAACATATCGCTTTGACCTGTTATGTCAACAAAATTGCAATCAATTCATGCGAAATCAATTATTTCAGTTTATCCGTGTTGGAAAAAATCTTTTCCTTCACATCAGATCAAAGAAGAAGTCGGATTCATCCATGCAAACATAACAATTTTTATCTCCGATGCTTTACTCGACTTCAATGTGTACAAACACATGTACATATGTACATCTGTATCTGCGACGAGGAATTTTTTAATTTTTTGTTTAGCTTTCTTTTAAAGTTGAATTGGGAACGAGATAAAGTAAACAGATAGGTGACTGCACAAATTTATTTTTAGAGAATTGCAAAACAGTTATGGAAATTTATGCATGACGAGAAGGATAAGTAACTCAATTCCATTCGGTGTATGTACTTAGCGCTCCGGCATAAGGTGGAAATAAGAATAAGACAACAATTTAAGCCATGGTCCGCTAGAAGCATTAGAACTTTAGAGCCAAGTTCCACCAATTTGGCCTACGACGTCAAAGATGTGTTCGGCCTGCCATTGTCGTGATGGAATACAACTCCTTTTCTGGCATTGTCATGATGGAATACAATCCCTTTTTTATTGGCCAATTCTAGTCTTTCTTGATTGCTCCGTTCAAACGGTCGAGTTGTGGACTATAGATGACCAAACTGAGCGTTCCGCAAAGCAACTCATAATGGACAACAGACAACGGCTTCCGACTTACGGACTTCGGCAACTCGTAATACGGTAATAAGTAGCAAAATATTTCCCTCGCAAGAAGATCTACACTGCAACCTGGCGATTTCTAGAGCCAGACTCAGAGTCCGACTTTTCAATGTTACAAATGTGCATCAGTCCACCAAGAAGGGGTTCAACATTCGAAGCCTGGGCACCCTAGAGATCGCCAGAGATTACATAGAGGAACTAAGCGGACGACTTGCAAGTATGCCTCTGTCATACAAAAACGCACACAATATGTGGCTCCATTGCCGGCCAGCCATCAAGAAAGCAGCCGAAACTACTATAGGCTACGCGCCACTACCGATGATGGCAAGTGTGAGCATAAAAAGCGAGCGACCGACGAGGCGTACCGAAAGAAGCTACAAATGAGAACACGAGCAGCACGAGCCAGAAGGAGGGAGAAAAAGAAGACGCTGCGTCGAAAGAAGAGAATGTCCGCAGCCTCCCCGTTCAAGGCTCTTCAAAATCGCAAGAACAATCTTGTTACCGACCTGCAGGGAATAGAGGATGTAATTAAACAGCATTTCCAACAGATGCTGGAAGGACTCGGCACAGTTATTAAATAGCTGAAGAGCAACAAGGCCGCAGGCGGCAATGTTCCTGTAGGGAGTATGCATCAGATCATCTGTAGCATTTGGGAAGATGAAATCGTACCCGACGACTGGAATATCAGCTCCATATACCCTATCCACAAAAAATTTGATCCTACCTCTTGCAGGAACTATAGAGGTACATAAATCCCTGCTCAATGTCGCATACAAGATCCTGTCCAGCGTACTGTGTGAACATCTAAACCCCTTTTGCACCGCACTGATCAGCAGCTACCACTGCGGCTTCCGGCCCGGCAAATCGACTATAGACCAAATATTCACACTTCGACAAATCCTGGAAAAGATCAGCGAGTTTCAAATCGATACACCCCATCTCTTTGTCGATTTTAAAGGCGCATACGACAGCATTCATCGCGAGGAATTGTTTGAGGCGATCGCCACGCAAAGAAATACGAGATGCACCATGCAGTTCGGTTCTAGGACCTCTGAATTGTTTGAAACATGCATCGGATTTCGGCGAGGAGATACACTGCCGTGTGACTTCTTCAATTTGGTACGGGAACAGAAAGTGCGACGGGCAGGTGTCAACAGGGAAGGCACTATCTTCTACAAGTCTGTCCAGCTACTGCGATGCATGTGTATGTATGTTGGCGTTACAGTCCATGAAGGACCAAAGCCGAGCTTCTCTCAATCACCCATGTCGTGTGAGATTTAATTTTTACACAGGTGAAAGGGACATACAGTTTAATGCCGGTTCCGAATGGCGAAATTCGAGAAGCTTTTCTTGACTGCGCTAAGATACGCGGATGATATTGACATCATCGCGCGGTCATAGGGTGAGGTTATAGAAGATTTCACGGCAATTGAAGAACAGGCGAAACGAGTTGATCTTAAAGTCAACGAGGAGAAGACAATGTATGTATGTACATGCTGTCAAGCCGATCCGTCGTCCACCACCTGGGACAAAATAGAACGATTGATAGCTATAGATTCGGGGTGCTTAAGGAGCTTTTCTAACTCGGGGCAAACGTACACTCCACAAACGACACCACAGGGGAGATCCGGCATAGAATCGCCCTTGGCAACCGCTAATACTTCGGTTGGTCCAAATAACTTGGGTCAAAACTCCTCACTCGAAGTATCAAAGTCATGCTTTACAAAACGCTTATACTGCCAATCTTGCTGGACGGCGTCGAAAGCTGAACGATAAGCAAGATGGCGGAGCTGATATTGGGTTCTTCCGAAAGAAAAATTCTGCGCCAGATATTTGGTCCTGTCTATGAAGAAGGTGAATGTAGGAGAAGAAGACCGCGAACTCTACGAGCTGTACAAAGATGTGGCCAGCGATCCATGGAGGATCTGAGCCTGAGCTATAGCTGCCTTCCATCCTTGACGGTCCCGGGCACGCTGCTTCCAGTTATCAAGACCAAGATGTCTTACATCCCCGATTACTTGGTCTTTATACCGGAGGTTCGGTCTTCCTCTTCTTCTCGAACCAGGAGGCACGGAGTCGAAGACCCTCTTAGCTGGAGCGTTGATGTCCATGCGCTCGATGTGGTCGAGCCAGTGTAGTCGATCTTTGCCTTCCGGACTACATCGATATCTTTGTACAGCTCGTAGAGTTCGCGGTTGTGTCTTCTTCTCCATTCACCTTCCTCACAGACAGGACCAAATATCCGGCGCAGAATTTTTCTTTGGAAAGAACCCAAAATCAGCTCCGCTGTTCTGCTTATCGTCCAGCTTTCGGCTCCGTACAGCAAGACTTGCAGTATGAGCGTTTTGTAAAGCATGACTTTGCCGGTTGCCAAGGGCGATTTTATACCGGATCTCCACTGTGGCGTCATTTGTGGAATTTACGTTTACCCCGAGGTAGACAAACTCCTTAACTACCTCGAAATTGTAGCTGTCAATTGTTATATGGTGGTCCAGGTGGTGAGCGACGGATTGGTTTTTGCTTGCCAGCATGTACATACTTCGTCTTGTCCTCATTGACCTTAAGTCCAACTCGTTTCGCCTGTTCTTCAATCGCCGTGATATCGATATGATATCGATATCATCCGCGTATCCTGGCAGCTGGATGGACTTGTAGAAGATAGTGCCTTCCCTGTTGACGCCTGCCCGTCGCACTATCTGCTCCAGCACCAGGTTGAAGAAGTCACATGACAGCGCATCTCCTTGCCGAAATCCGGTGCATGTCCTAAACGGTTCCGAAGTCCTGGAACTGAGTTTCACGGTGCATCGCGTATTTTTTAGCGTGGAGCGAAACAACTGGATCAGTTTTCCCGGGATCCCGAATTCGGCAATCGCACCAAACAGTTCTCCACGATGAATGCAGTCGTATGCGGCTTTGAAATCGATGAAAAGATGGTGTGTATCGATTCGAAACTCGTTGGTCTATAGTCGATTTGCCAGGCCGGAAGCCACTGGTAGCTGCCGATTAGTGCGATGCAAAATGGCTTTAGACGTTCACACAATACGATGGACAGGATCTTGTATGCGACATTGAGCAGGGATATACCTCTATAGTTCTTGCAAGAGGTATGTACATATGTATATCCCTGCTCAACTTATGCTTCTACAAATATTGGCTATAGCTAATGACATTTTGAAAACACCCATTCAACCAATTAAAACTATTACGTATGCATTTGCATACATACCTTTATACATACTACCCGAGAGACGTCCGAACTTAATTGAACTCGTTCCCAGGAATGCAGAAACAGACTTCTTGCCATATGTACATATATATGTAGTACATTCATATGTAGGCTCAGGTGAGCAATTCCCTGCACGAGGAGGACCAACGGAAACACAAAACGATCAGCTATTCAAAATCTCTAGTTCAAACTGCTTGAACTATGGTAGATAAATCATATGTTCGACTAACCTGGAACACATGTGCTGGCTTATCTCTGTCGAAAAATATTAGTTAGTAGGCGGAACCACACCCAGCCCACAGAAATGTACCTTTTCGGCCCAGGATACGGACCAAAACGTCGAACAGAAACATTTGCTCCTTACTGACCACTGACCGCTAGGAGATGGCATGTGATGTGGACAGAACGGTGCCGCCTTAAGGTCAACAATGCCCCAGTTAATGAATTCAGAATTCAGACCGAACGTACATCCAATTTCCCTCGTAGCGAAACGATGCCATAGATGAACTACGGTTCGTACACCTATCCGTACTGTCCGTTGTCCATACCCACCGGCTGTCCGTGATACGGCGGCTAGGAAGGAGTAGGAAATGAATCCCTCTTCGTAACTCAACCATAGTGGTGATTGTTATGTCACTTTACCATTACAAAAACACTCCGAGAAGACATAGTGTAATTAAGTAGGCGCCGTAAACTCCACATTTGCATTTTATCTTCAATTTGAATTTACGCCATTGTATCCCTTCGCTCGTTTATGGTACAGCGCAGACAATAACGAATATGTTGAGACGATGCGATGGATGTAAGCAAACAAATAAATACGTCTGACCCGGATTACAACTGCGAATGATGCCGCCACAGTGTTCCAGGGTGTGTATGTGCGCGTTAATGAAATCAGAATAAAGGGGTCGACCATGCGTGATGTTTGTATTGCTCGTCGTACTTGTGGATTGTATCCTTTCGAATGGATAGATGATTTGTTGTTTTAACCAATTTTGAATGACGCGATTCGGACTGATCTCAGTTCAAAGTTGAAATAACATGTTCATATGTAGCTCGTATCCGAGTGGTGGATGCAACTGTTTACCCCAAAAAAGGCTTCGTTTTTTCTTCTTGTAATTTGTTTGACTGTTACGAAATAACAGTGAGATAAAGCCATACAATTAGTCAGTGCAGCACTATAAGCGATATGAAATTCTCTTATAGATACATACATATGAGCATACATAGATATGTACAGGGGCGATATGGAAAAAAACCATTGAGTTACATATATGTATATATGTACGTATATTAGGATCGAAGGGACTTGTTTAGTGAAACATGCGCTTGTGTACCCCTGGGTTAAACCACTAAATCGTGAGTCTAGGTGCATGAGTTCACTGGAAATTACAAGATCAACTTAAAGCACGACCCCAACAAGTTGACAAGCAAAACAAATGCCAAAAATAATGATAAATTCTCAACGCAATCTCATAGTTTGCATCCATTTGCTCGAGCTTATCGCTACACCAAAGCATAAATGAAACTTTGGCGCGTTGCACGATAGCTTTATTCCAGATAGCACCATATGCCCCGAATGTAGATACTCAGTCGCATGATTTTTTGTTTTGTTTCATGTATTCCCATCAGCAATGAAATACGATATCAAAGCGGAGGGGGGCAAAGCGAAACTGCTCTGATAAGCGTACTCACAATATGTACCTATACATATGTACATATGTACAAGCCAGTAGCCAAGTAGAGCAGTGTTCCATATTTGTGGCTTATTAGTCGCGGCATTCGTTGGCGAACGGGCGGGTCATTCGTGGTTAATGACGGTATAATTGTTCTGATTAGTGAAATCGTGTGTAGATAAGGGGAACGCGTGTGAATATGTCGGCTTATGCACCTCTTTTGGGGTCGGATAGCGAGAGCGACAGTCAGGACGATTGCGAGCGGCAAAGTCCGCGAAGCAGCTTGCACACGGCCAGGAAGCAATTGCAGTATACGGTAATTGGTTCGAATTGTTTTCGGTGGTCAGTACCGAGGAGCATTCATCATAGTATGGACGAGGTGAAGGACAACGGTCGCTTGAAACCGGAGTACGAGCGGGCGTTATCGTGCACATGTGATGGTTTTACAAGTAAGGGGTGAGTGACAAGCGATCTTGTAACGAAATTATACGTTTTAATGACAGTGTCGTTAACCACAAGGTCAGAGTAATTTTTTTCTGACTGCACTCCGGAGTAAGCGCTTCTGCATGGTCGGTGGCGTAGAAGGTGCAAAGCGGCTTCGGACCCGAGTGAACAATTTTAAGTACAACATGATAAAAGCAGTAAATTAGCGAACTTGGTAACAATAAATACGTCGTTTAATATATCAACCATCTCAGTGTTCAATAGAATTCTTCAGAATCGATTTTTAAATTTTTCAACTTTTCCTCCTGAGCCTCTGCCTTATAGAGGATCACTTTGTTGTCCGTCCGTCCGTCTGTATGTCTGTCAAGAGCCTTTATCTGAGGGACGCGGGGGGTTATCGAGTTGAAATTAAAACGGTATACTCAGGTCTACAGTCTCTTGAAGCTGTAAAAACGTCAAACTTAAAAGTTAAATTGAAAAAAAGATACGGCCATTTATGCCGCCAAAAATGCATATTTCGACACTCTCAAGGGAATCAAAATTTATATACATATGTATGTATATCCGTTGACCTAGAATCATAAAAATTGTCAAGTAATATCGTCTTATACTACAAGTATAGGGAAAAGTCTAAAAACTATACATTTATATTAATTAATTAAATCATAAAAAACCGGCCAAGTGCGAGTCGGACTCGCGCACGAAGGGTTCCGTACCATCTGTATATATAAATATGAAAAAGACAATGTATGTTACCTCATCAGACATCACATTAAATCACATTTTTTGCATGATGACAGATCTTGGTTGCAGGCAGGTTATCGGCATATTACTTTGATAATCAAAAATCTTCATGATGAGATATAGTTGATCATCAAAGTGTCCATTGAATTCAAATCAATTATCTTACCTGACAGCAACGATGTGAAAAGGTGAATAACAATAATGGGAAATATGAGAAAATGGTTTGCAGCTAGGATTAATTCATCAAAGACACAAAAGAGATCAAAACTGGGAAGTTTGCTACTGGTTGTGGGATATTGTCGAATAACCTTAGTTCAGTATGTGACAAAGGGGATTTTTCGGATGAAAATCATGTCTGTTGTATGGGAGCCCCCCTTAAATATTCATTTTGTTCTGTTTTTAGTATTTGTCGTGGTAGCGGCAACAGAAATACATCATCTGTGAACATTTCAACTGTCTAACTATCACGGTTCATGAGATATAGCCTGGTGACAGACGGACGGACGGACAGCGAAGTCTTAGTAATAGGGTTCCGTTTTACCTTAGGGTACGAAACCCTAAAAGCAGGGTTTTTATGCAAGGAACGGCGGTCCACATTTTGAATTGGGTTAACCGTGTTATGTGAGGTATCGTATGAAAGGGGTTCACTGGCACAAGCTTAAGCAGATTTCTAATTATTTTCATGATGTATGGTTTTCGATTTATGACGAAGAATGAAAGAAATCCTTTTTCCCTTTTATACATACATATATGTAAGTATAGGTAGGTACCTAATAATTTTGGTGTGTAGTACCTAACAGTTCGCACAGTTATGCATACCTGCTTATTAAATTTAAAATTTTGTAATTAAACATAACCCTAAATAGGTAGATACCTATCTACTTAAATGTTTTGTACCTAGTAATATTATATGGGACCTTCGATGGGCGCGTCTGACTCGCACTTGTCCGGTGTTTTTCTTTATTTTTATTTTTTTTTATCGGAAGCTTCTGCTATCTGTTGGATTTGTGTTTTCTCCGTAAAAAAATGAGAAGGAGCTTCAGTGTGGTATAGCTAAGCACAAGTAGACATCTCACTGATGCCAGACGCAGAAATGCTTAGCAAAAGTGTAATGGTCCGAAATGACTCCCCCAAGTCTTCTGCAGTAAATTCTCCAAGAACAGGAGGAATGCTGCGGTTATCTTGCAGATATCAAGGCATACGCGCTTTGTCATTTTGCATCCCGGATAATCCCTCCATCTACGGTTGTGTGTATTAAACATCCAATCGTTAATGTAGGAATTTACCGTGGATGCAGGTAGAAATAGAGCAGGTTCAGGTCCTGAGAAGCTCTCCGTTGAACTCATTCAGGCGAGTTCATCAGATATGTATCTCATTTCCTAGGATCCCAGAGTGACCTGGAACCTATACAAGCCTTAGGGAATTTAATCTACCGATTCTGTTCAAGGAGGTATTGAGTTCATGCACTAACTTGGAGCTAGTTGAAGGGTTGGACACAGCTTTGAGTGAAGCTTGGCTGTCGCTGTAAATGCATATGTATTTTCCCCTCCACCTGTGCTTCACAACATAGTGCATGGTCATTAGGATTGCGTATGTACATACATATATGCCTGATGGAAAGACAGGCGCACATTTTTCTAACGAAGAGCGCAGTCTGATGTTTTCGCTCCGGACCCATGCCCAGACCTAGAGCCATCTATGCGTATCGAGCCAGGGCCAGTCCTAACGCCATGGAAACTCGACTGTGAAATTACAGCGCAATAGGGCGTCAATGCGTTGGAAGGCTTGTCCATGAGACAGGGGTCGCATTTCTTACGCAAGCACACTGTATTCCAATGCGAGTTTTATCAAAAACCATTTCTCTTGAGACATGGCTTTCGGAGCACAGCCTCTGATAAATATAGCAAAGGGTGGAAGGTTCATCATAGCATCTAGAGCAGCGCCCGTCGTGCTGGGGAAAGCCCCTGTACAGCTGAGACAAACCGTTCATTGGATTTTGTTGAAAGAATCTACTGAATGTTTGCGTGTTACACTGTTCTACCAGATAATTGATGCATATGAGATTATAGGTCTTATCATTGCCATGTAGATCCTGAGAACTTTTGTCGGCGACAAGCCCCATCTTTTGCCAAAATCTCCGTTGCATTGCCAGTAAGCTGACAGCGCTTTGGTGGTTTTTGACTCAACATGCTTTGAACATAGGAGTTTGCTATCTAAAATGACTCCCAGGTACTTAGCTTCCTTGGAAACCGGGAAGGGAGTGCCTTTTATTAGTAGCTGAGTCATGTCAGTATTTTTCCTCCTTCTAGTAAAAAGATCGATATCGATCTTAAGAGGATTAACCGACACCATTTATCGACCACGAAATCATCCGCATAGGCCTGGGCATAGATTCAAGAGACATTGAGAGAATCGAGCAGATAGTCGACCACTATACACCATAACAGCGGAGACAAGACGCCGCCTTGCGGGGTGCCCTGGTTTACGCCAGATTTGACACATTACTCGAGGCCTTCATCAGCGGTCAATGTCCTGTGCCCACGCGTTGCTTTAATCCGCAAGACCAGTGCTTGCGTTGCGTTCTCACAAGATCTCTCAATGTCGACGAAGATTACCGGCGCGTACTTCTTCCTTTCGAGTGCGTATTCAATTCTTCCAACTAGGTTTTCAAGTATCAGTATCGCAGAATTTTCCTCGCTGATAAGAATGTTACATCTCCGAAAGAGGATGCATTCGAAGGGCAACTTTGCGCACGAGCATCTCTACCAGTCCTTCCATATTTTTGAGCAGGAAGGGTGTTAGACTAATTGGTCTAAAATTCTTGGCCAGTGAGTAATACTCTTTCCCTATTTCGGGAATAAAGACTACTTCCACCGTGCGCCAAGGAATAGGTACGTAGGCAAGTGCCAGACCAACAGTGAAAATTCTTTTCCCTTTGCACACTTTTGCAGTCATCTTCCGAATTCGATTTAAGCGATCTATTCAGGAGACTTCTGGATTCCCTGCGAAGACTTTGAAGCTCGGCATTCCATCAGCCTCATCCCTAGTAGCCGAAACAAGTGCATGTTTTTATGGTGGTGCTCGAGTTCGTATGCATCAACTGCACCTACTTTTCTCCAATTAACCCTTCCCGAGATATAATTTTTATTTAAATCCGATACTCGGTTTTTAGGTTGTGGTCACATTAATGTAGGAAAAGATAAATTGCGGTTTTGAAAAGCCAGAAACTGCATTTAAGACTTATCCGGAAAACTAAAAACCGGACCGCTAACCCCTTCTAGTGCTTTGTTTTTAACGAACACGTTGTTTCCTGGATAATGGCCCAAGTTGTGGCAGAGACTTGCGTGCGTTTTTTGCTTCTGGTTATAATTCGCAGTGACCTACACGAACGGAACTATTACAACGCAACTTAAAGCTGGGAAATTACCATGCATCTATCGAAGAAGGGATCTAAATTAGTAATTTTGACTGAGTAGGATCCTGAATTGTAGCATTGTAGGTCCTTTTTTGTTAATTGACTTAACATTATATTGGGTCTGCGGTTAGATCTCCGTGGTTTTATGTCACTAGATAGGGCTGATGCCGAAACATTAAGTAGCACTAGTCTATTAAACAGACGCTCGTTTGAGATGTGACATGTCAGACTACATTGCAAAGAAATTCCCAAAAATGTGTGAAGTGTACGGCGAGAATGCTATAAGTGAACGTCTGAGCTTGAAATGGGTTGCTCCATTCCGGTCCAGAAATATAGGTGTTAAAGACGCATCTTGCTCTGGTCGGTCATTCAGTGAAAAAAATTTAACTGATGGAACAAGAGCGGCACGCAAGCTGTCAGAAGATAGCAGAGACATTAAACGTCAATTTGGAATCATTTTAAAAGAGTAGTACTTAGTACTGAATAAAATGCTCATTGCTCACTCAAGTTTGAAGATAAAGCTAAGCCCCAACTGCCGCCATTTAGGTTCAAATTGACTGCGCTCCTATTATTAGAAGGAATTTGTTATTATTCTGGTTAAGGTTGTTCATTCCTGCATAAATATGTATATCAGGTGGAGAACGGACTGTCAGGAAGACGTGTTCCATATGTACTGATACGTAGGACGTTATGAGCTCATTATAAAGCTCGTAAAGGTACGAGAGCCGAGGCCTGATGACAACTTTCAACCTCTTCCTTTAAGTAGTTTGTTTACATGAATTTTTTGCAGCAGACGTGTTGCGCGTTTTTCGTTAAAATCAATAAACTCGAATACCGTGATTTGGAAGAAGTTGTTCCTAAGAAATTTGTCCGAAATTGACAAAAGCTTACAGGGACGTAGAGAAACAGAATGCATACATGGCCACATTGCATCGACGGACGAGAGCTGCCCGCGAGCTCTATGAAGAGAAACGGAGGGAGGAGCATGCGCTTCTGAGAAGGAAAAAGAAGGAGCACGAGAAGCACGAGATCGAGGAGATGGAGAGATGTTACTGCAGGAACGACGTTCAAAAATTTTACCAGAAAGTAAAACGAACATGCCAAGGCTATAAAGCCAGAGCAGAAGCCTGCAGGGATGAGCACGGACAACTAGTAGTTGAGTCACGGTCGATGCTGAGATTGTGGAAGGACCACTTCTGCAGACTGTATAAAGGCGATGATAGCCGAAATGTCGCCGTCAGGCAGAGCGAACCATTCACAGTGGACAAAGACGAAGGGGATTCCCGTCCAACCGACCTAGACGATGTTTAGATAGCGATATCGAAACTTAAGTCTTATAAAGCTGCTGGAGCAGACGGACTCCCCGCGGAACTGTTTAAAGCAGCTGGCGAAAGAGCTGGTCAGGAACATGCACCAACTCATCTGCAAGAAATCGTCGGAAGAACACATGCATGATGAATGGAATCTCAGTATCGTTTGCTCGGTCTGCGCCTATTACAGAGGGATAAGCCTCCTGAACATCGCGTACAGGATCCTCTCTGCCGTACTGTGTAATTGCCTGAAACCGTTCGTGGACAATCTGATCGGTTCCTACCAGTGTGGCTTCGGGCCAGGAAAATCAACGATAGACCAAATATTTACACTACATCAGACCTAGGGAAAGACCCATGAATTCCAGGTCGACACGCACCATCTTTATGTCGACTTTAAAGCCGCGTATGACAGTGTTTATAGAGACGAGCTATACAGAGCCATATCATGTTTTAACATTTCTGCCGAACTCGTCAGACTGTGCAGGCTGACTATGGAGAACTCTCGCTGCTCCATTAAGGTCGGAGGTGAACTAACCGACCCCTTTGATGTTAAAAAAGATTTTAGACAGGGTTTCTTTAACATCGTTTCTTTAACATCATACTTGAAAAGATCGGGACTCTGCGGCCAATACAAGAGGGACGGACGGACAAACCGAGACGTCAATGAGGCGTTCGCAAGCATTGAAGCAGAAGGGGCTAAAGTGGGTCTAAGGGTAAATGGGGACAAGACCAAACATATGCTATCATCCAAGAAAAACGCGCAACACCGACGTCTTGGTCAGAATGTCACCTTCGGCAGCTATATTTTTGAAGTAGTCAAGGACTTCGTCTACCTTGGCTCGATAGTGACAAGCAGCAACGACACCAGCGCTGAGATAAAACGCAGAATAACTCTTGCCAAACGCAGCTTCTTCGGGCTCAAGAGTCAATTGAGTAGTAGAGCCCTCTCTCGAAAAACTAAGGTATCCCTCTACAAAACCTTAATCATCTCGGTCCTCCTCTACGGCGCTGAGGCTTGGACGTTATCATAAGCGGATGAAGATGCTTTTGGGCGTTTCGAGAGGAAAATTCTGCATGCAATCTTTGGTCCCGTTTGTATAAACGGAGAGTGGAGGAGGAGATTCAACCAAGAACTGTACGGGCTGTACAGCGACATGGGCCTAGTTAGACGTCTTCGGATCCAACGTCTAAGAGAGCTAGGTCATGTAGAGCGAATGGACATCAACGCTCCGGCCCGAAGAGTCTTCGACTCCAACCCCGAGGGACGACGCAGCAGCGGACGACCGCATTTAAGGTGGCGCGCACAGGTGGAAAGGGACCTCAACCAACTGGGTGTGCAGCACTGGAAGCGGCTGACCAAAGATCGGGCCGGTTGAAGAGGCCTGTTGGTTGAGGCCCTGGTTCACCCCGAACTGTAGCGCCATCAAAGTAAGTAAGTAAGTTACGGGGACTGAGCTCCTTCGACGTTAACAGTTAAAAAGTGGGCAGCTGTATTAAAACGAACAGACCTACGTGAAGGACGTCCAAAAACCATGATCTCATCGGACGATAGAGAAGTGATGGTGAATGAGACAGCTGAGTCTATCGGAAAAAAGGATGCGAAACATCTTGCACAAACAATTACGAATGCGAAACGCTAGGCAAGATAGGTGTCGTGCTTAATAGGGATCCGAGCAATTTTGAGCGGCGATTTGTCACCATAGAAGAAACATGGGTCCACGCTACTGTACGTCAGAAACAAAACAACAGTCCAAACAGTGGGTGGAAACCGGTGGTTAAGGACCGAAGGAGGTGAAGTCAATCGCATCTGGCGGAAAGGTTATCGTCTGTGTTTTGGGATGCGAAAGGGATTTTGTTGATTGATTACCTTGCAGAAGTTAGAACAATTACAGGCGAATATTACTCCAACCTTCTTCAGCTGAATGTCAACATTCGTGAGAAAAGACCTGGTTTGGGGTACGAAAAATCATATTTCATTAAAACAACACATCTGCACACGAGAGTACGTTGGCGTTGGGAAAACCAAGGATTTGGATTATGATTTGCTCCGCTTTCCCCCCTTTTCTTTCGATTTGGTACCAACTGGCTTCCATCTGTTCCCAAACTTGAAGAAATTTGTTTTTGGAAAGCGTTTCGCATTAAGTGAAGAAGTTGAAAGGGCCATAATTGAATATTTTCAAGTCTTCACTTCCGGGAAGCAATATTAATGTTGGAGACATCCTGGACCGAGTATGTTGAAGTCAACGGAGGTTATGTAGAACCACTGGAACTGGAAATCGTACTGTCAGACAATCTGTCTACAAAACAACAACAAACACTGAATATGACTAGCCCCACGACCCCACTATCAAATACGATCCACAAACTGAAAATCCCAAACTCACTCAAACTCAAATTGTATCTCAAGTGGGGCTGCAACGGCACAAAGAATCTTGCGATAACACCACCGCCAATGAGTATTTCACTTGTTTGTTTACATCTCTCTCCTCCATTCTCATTACCATACTCACTCTCTTTGAGTCGGTGGTATTCCGCGCGCAGAGAACCATGCATCGTCGTCTATCGTGATTGGTGTGTGGATGGAAAACTCTTTAGTCCAACAGACCGAACAACCGCTAGACAACTTGTCCAGAAATCTCTGCTCAACAGTTAGGTTCCAGCTCGGCGGTTGTTTGATACCATCGTTGTTTCGCGCTGGTGCGTCAAGTGAATTCGAAATTCATTTCGCCGAAACACTATCGGTTTTTCCTCGGTTCCGATTGACCAAAGAAAAATTTTTTTTTTTTTTGTTTTTCTTTTTTTGGAAAGCAACTTGCATTCCTGCAACAATTTCGTGAACTGTGAAAAGTATCTAATTGGAATTTAGTAAGTGAAATTGGTGTGCAGTGTAGTGCGCCCGTAAATTGGGGGAGTCACGTGCGCTCGTTGTATGAATAGATATCCAAGTTTCACCCATGCAGTCGGAATACGAAACGCGGAAACTAGTGATAATCGTGCAATTCAAAGTGAAAAATACATAATTCAAGTGCAAATTGAAGAGGAAATCACTAAAGGTGTGCTCGACGGAGAATACCAGTGACAATAATTCGGATTCCAAGTGATACTCCCCCACTTTGCAGGGTATGGCGTTAAATCGCCGTGTCTCGATCGGTCGTGATTCGGTGATTTTAAGGCAAATGATTCCACAAAGTGAAAATAAAACTAAAGAAACGACAGCGTAAACACCAAGTGGAGCTACGTTGTAAACAATTTCACTTCGCGTTTGGATTACGCCTCTCTTCATCGTTTCGTTATCGTTTAGCTACTCTCCAGAGTATTTTTTTACGCCGGACGCTTCATTGGACCAATGTGCATTGGAATTGTTGCTCCTTACCGCATGGAAAATTGTTTTTTTTTTTTTTTTTTTCGGTGCATTTTGCATTTTTGTTTTTTGTGTGATTATTGTCTTGTATCTCCCTGAGGTCATTGTCATTACCACTTGGTTGAGCGCTTCATCGTCATACATGCATTCACTCCACATGCTCCACCACGTACTACATACTTACATACCTAGTAGGCACCGGTGCAGTGTGGCATCTCTGCCAACAGATTATGATCATTAGGAACGTTTTTAGGTGCGAGGCATTGGACTACTGTGTAGGTACATGCGTATATCTATTCTCATGAGCTGAAGAATCTCGAAACATAAATTATGTGTAGGTTCACTGGTTGCCTTAAGCTGTTATTTCGAGCCCTTAGGAGCGACTGGTGTTTCGTTTAGGAACGTCGAGTGCGGTTTTATGGTGTGAAATGAAATTTTCTGCGAAATTTACCGCCCAACTCTCGATTTTAATTTTCCATTAATTTCATTTCGGCCGTTCGTTCGTTTATTATTTTTTTTTGTTTTTCGTTTTTCGTTTTTGCTTAAGTTAATTTACTCGTTTACAGTTATTTCAAGGTGCGTTTTGTAGGTCGAAGAGGTATTATGATATAAAAGCGCAAACTAATGAACAATTTTATATTTCGCACTATTTAATTGGTAGCAACGAACAAACCGAGTGATTGTTAGAAGGTTACTCGTAAGAAGAGTGATTGACAGGGTTTATGGTCTAGGATTTAGACGAATGAGATAAAATTTACAAAAACTGTCTTCCATGGACGTACATAGGTACATATATTACATGCCTAACGAGCTTCATTCTAGTCTGATCGGCAACCGACATGGCAATACAGATCTCTTAGCTCTGATCTTCACACTCTAATCACTTAGCCAATGCACCCCATAAGGCTCAATGTCAATGACATTCCAAACATCGAAGCCCCCACTCCCCCTTCCCCGAACACTCTATATCCGATGCAGCCTTGTAAAAATGCAACTCTCCCAACAGTACTAAATTCGATCTGTATCACTTAACACCAATCGATAATGTAAACAATCTACGAGCACCAGCAGAACAATAACCCGACACGCTCCATATGCCATGCATTTCCTCTGCCTCCTCGACTTTGTGCGAAAATTCCAAACAAATCCATCTATCACTCCCTGATTCTTAATGGTCACGGCGTATTTCAAACTCATAAACAAGACCAAAATCATACGTCCATTCAGCCGCTTCGGAAGAGCTACAAGAAAATAAAAAGTGAAACGGTCGATCCAAAACAATGCCAAATTACCCCTAATAGCCTGAACATTATTACCAAATCTGGGTACTCTCGGTGAAATTTCTAACGCCAACTGAATTTCAAGTCTCACTAAGCACCGGTCGTCGTCGAAAGAGAAATTCAAAGTCACTGGCTTCTCGATAATGAGTCGCAATCAAATTATAAATTGATCGGCGGACATGCTCAGTTTGTGAACATATTCGCGTACGTGAGGCATAAAAGTATCTAGTTCTTTCTGTCCTCTTTTCCTAAACGAAGGGCGACTTGACTACATTAAATTAAATTGTCACTTAGAATTGTCAAATTTATACTGAACCCCGACTACTTGTTGATTTTAACGTGACTGCGTCCGTGTACTGACATGCCGTTTCACCCTCTTCAATAGGGTTCACTTGATCGAGGAGATGTGAAAGGGAAGATAAGAAAAAACACACAAAATGAGTTGTTGTACGAGTAAGTACTTGGTTAGGGGAGAGATACGCTAGCGATTTGTATCTGCGAAATACCAGTACATATGGAATCACTATATGCGTGGGGAGGAGAGGTTTTGCAAGGTTTTAATGAATCCGAACAGAACTGGCATGGAACACAATATGATGGGGATGATGGGGAGATTTCCACTCAGTTGGGGACCGAAAAAAAGGGAAATGTATTTGTAGTCTCTGAAAGTGGGTCAAGAGGAAACGCAAATCGGAAGTGAACCACAATTGGGCCACTTTTTTTTAGTTTTTGTTTGATGATAGCTTTTTGGGGATCTATTTTTCGCGCTATGTGGGATGTAGCAATTATGCACTTCCAGCGTTTTTGACGGTATGATTCCGTAGTTTTGAAGCGAAACTTCGGCTGTCGTCCTAGTTTTGCTTTTTTTTTTCTTTGTTTTCTGGAACTAGTCTGTGTGCGGGGGAAACATCAGATGGATATTCCATATTCACCAACAGATGCTGGATTCCTTAATTTTCATAAGCTTGAGTCTGCCCTATTTAACTCATTTTTGCCCAGACCAAGTGATGCTGCAAATCTATCCGTCGCTCTTTACAACAAAATATGTATAGTACTGTGCTACATTGGTCCCTTCACATCAAGATCGATTATCTCAGTAATTTGCACTAAAGCGTGCGATAAAAATGGTCACCGAAAACCACTGCCCTGCATATTTCCAATCAATTCCACTTCTTCCCTACAATGAAAAAGTAAAGTAGGTGTGCCTTAAGGTAGTCATTCTAGACTTCTTGTTTTTATTGTTACATGAATTCATATTCGGCGAGCATTTCGCAATTTATTTTTCTCACTAGAGCGGGATGAACCAGCTTGCTCTGACTTATACGCGTTTTCCGGTAAAACGTTAAATCTCGACTTGTTTTAAGGTTAAGGTTAGGTAGCCAGTCGTACGTCTCATTTAGGTCATACGAGGCCCAATGTGATGCCACACGGATCTAACTTTTAGACCACTCGCTTGGTAATAGATTGTTGCTCTTAATGCCGCGTATGAGGTAGGTCACCCCTATGTTAGCTCGCTCACTTAGCAGCCTAGATGCCTCTTTTCCGAAGCGCACAAGGGTGAAATGCACACCTATGAGTAAGTTTAAGATTTATCTGTGTCGGCAGCAACTGCTTTGTTCGGTTAGTTTCAAATGAATTGTACATTTGTAGATTGTTCAAGCCAAGGTCGATCGATTGCTTGAAAATGTTGCCCCATTAAGGATGTTCTCGTTTTCGATGTTCTCTTCACTGGCTCTTCATCTGAATCCAACTTGTTACCAAGCCTTGGAACTTTAATTTGAACTATTAACGCTATTAGAACAAGCAAATAAAGTTTGTCGCAACATTTTACTATCGGCCTTCACAATAGTCCCGCTCTACGCAACGATTCAAACCCTGCTCCCACACTTCGAAGCGTCCTTGATAATCCTCCTCAGGTCCTCGGCGAAAGACTAAGTTATGCACCGCTATTAGTTAATAACTGGGTCAAGGGGCGAGGCTTGGGAGTAAACCCGGCGAAAACCGAGATAGTTCTCTTCACAATGAGAAGATCTATACCAAGATACACTCACCCCCGTATGAATGGTATCAATCTGATCCCCAGAAAATCTGCCAAATATATTGGAATAATCTAAGCTATAGCCGGAAGGACGAATTTAATGAAAGAACAAAAAACCTACATGGCATTGGGCAGGTTGTCTGACTGGAATCCGGTCTCTGGGCAAGGAGTAATGGACATGCATCAGTCTTGGGTCGATGTGTCATCTCGATATTCGAAACGGAAACGGACTCTATTACCCGGCTTCCTTGCTGCGAGAGGACATTCTTTATCAGAATTCCAATCTATACCGACGAATCCGAAATGGATACCGGCACAGGAGCCTGGGTTTATTTCGAATCTCGTGAAATAAATCATTCCTGTAGACTTGATGATGGTTGTAACGTTTTCTGCGCACCTGATTCTTAGAGAAATCGTCTCAGGAAAAAGGATTAATATGTATCTTGACAGCCAGGCAGTCATCAGGGCTCTGCAGACAACATGGATTCGATTCAGGCTCGGAAAACTCTATAAAGAGAGGCAGGAGGTGATAGCAGATGTCAATAAGGGGACCCTCTGCTGGGTACCAGGTCATACGAATACACGCGCAACGGCAATATCAACATGGCCCGCCTATGATTAGAAAAGGACAGAAAGTCTACTAAAGTTCAGTCGTGGGAATATTCAATTGGCAGTCGGTGCCCCCACTGATATCCTACCCTGCAATCAGCCTAGGCCAGCCCAACAATATCTTCTGCAGAGGCTGCAGGGACACGGAGGAAATTAAATCCATTCGTCACCTACTGTGCGAATGCCCAGCACTAGTCCAAAAAAGGAATACATTCCTTGGAGGTAACTTCCTTTCGGGACTAGAAGAGTAAGTAACATTGGGCTGAACATACTACTGGGATTTCGATGTACATCTAAGTGGTTCAGCTCAACGGGGAGGAGTCTACGGTTTAAGCGTTAGCTGGGCACAATGGACTCCTCATCTAAGTGAGCATTGACCTTTCGTCAATAAGGCACCCACTCACCTAACCTAACTTGTTCAGAACCTTAGTTACAGTCGCTTTGACCTTCTCTATACCGCCATGATGAGTTTCCTTGAGGTGTGACTTCACCTTGGGGAACCAAAAAAATTCGCAGGGCAATATCGAGGCTATAGGGTGGATGCAACAACGTTGAAATGCTATTTTTCGCCAAAAAAATTTGCACAATCAACTAAGAATGGGCCGGCGCATTGACGTGGTGCAATATCCAGCCCTTCGTGGCAAGTCTGGGTTACACATGGTAAACACGTGCTCGCAGCCTCGTTTAAGACACCAATATCGAACTGTCCAGTCACTGTCTGGTAGGTGGGAATATAATCACGATGAACGATGCCGTGATATGAGAGGTGACCGGAACTCCTTCACGTAGATCGTCTTCTACTGATTCACGGCCGTTCTTGAACCATTTTGCCCCTTCCCAATGCTTTCGAAATATGTATGTATATTCGTCCCTATACACTACCTGCAATTTTTGGAGAGTTTTTTTTTTAAGGGTTTTTCACCAGATTTCACTTATTCACTTGTGATTCACTTATTTTTACGAGGCCACTAATAAAGTTTTTTTTTTCGAAAAATACGCCTAACATACAACTGCTGTCGGCTTCAGCCTTGGATGAAAACTGAAAGCAGGGGCCCGACTTTCTGGACATGTGTCAACTGACAACGCTGTGTTGCCAGTCCTGAGTTATGACGAAATTTCCTCAACTTAATTGCCGCACCTCGTAGTGTATCTGTTTCAAATTTCTCAGGTTTTCGAAAACTCCCAATGAAGTACTTTCAAGTACGAGCCTCCCAAGCCAAATTAATCTATAATCAGCTGTTTTCCGAACAACACGTTCATATGTAAATAGGATGGACTATATGCAGACGCCTGAACCCTGTTTAGCCTGTTCAGTTCATAGCTCCGTGTTTTTCACTTCCTGTCACCATAAATAAACCAAAAAGTTCACTCTGAATATTTATTTTAAAATGGCTTAGGGCCTTTTCACCCGTCTGAGATAACGTTCAAACTTTTGCAGCCTAAAGGAGTATTGGAAGGGTTAAAAATTGAATGGCAGCCACTTTTGTTGCTCAGCAGCTCAGCAGGTTATAGCAGCAGTTGGCCTTTGATCGCAGGTAACGATGCCGCTTGTCGTCTATACAAAGTAGACGAACTCCTTAACATCGCGTGGCTCTTTAAGTGTGATTTTTCATTTCGTACTTTCTTTATCTCTTAAGCTAAGTTTTAAGAAATCTGGTTTTTCAACTTGCCATCGTGGCCTTTCAACTACTCGCTTTTACATGCGAGTACATGGAAGTATTATGCAAATCCATACACAACATTTCCAAACCTTTTCCTTCTACAGAATCGCATGAGTGACGGTCCTGTCACCTAGACATTTACCCAAAATTTAACAACTTTTTGGTTTTCCCTAGAAGTCCAATTTGAAGCTGGATACATAGAGTAACTTTTGATCTCGTAGATTGATTGTGTAGGTTTAGGTAATTTACTAGCTTTCGTTTGTTTTTTTTTTTTTTTTCGTTCAAAGTTGAACACCTTATTGGTGTACTATAGTTAGGATCCGAACCAGGTGTGTCAGTGGAGGAGGTCTAGACTTGTTTGCTGACTTGAATACTTGATTTCAGCCTGCCATTAGTTCAGGTTTTCTTTTCCATTTTTGTTTTCATAAAAACTTGAACACCTTGTATCGTATGGCGTGCCTCAGCAAAACCGAAAACTGTAATTCGCGCACGTTAGACGAACTGAGAACTATATCGTAAGACAAATATTTTCTACAAATCCATTCTCCACCAGCTTTTGCCAAAATCACAGTGGAGCCCAGTCGCCAAACAATCTTTATTTCCGCTCCTGATTCGAAGAAACATCAGACTTGCGATTCCTTGAGTAAACACATTAATTTCCTTGTCAACAAGATCCTAAAAAGGTTCTTCCCCATCTCTGATCCCTCGTGTACACAATAAACCCCCTGACAGAAACTCATTTGCCAAAGTTTCTATTCTGCCGGCAGATGTTCCCAGAAACTCTCCCAGGGAGATGCAAAGACGCACTAAATTAAGAAATTTCATTTTATTTCTCTTAAGAATTAGATTCGTGCAATCATACCAATATGATGTGACCTTTGCGAATAAGAAAGTAAAAGTGTAACGCGCTTGGTAGGCGAAACAAAACGAGAAAAGTTCCTTACACAAGTTATGTAAATTACTATCAAATTACCAAATAAAAGAAGTATCTCAAGTGAGGAAAGAAGGCAGAGAAGGAAAATTATTACAAAAAAAAAAAACAAAAGTGAAAATGTTAAAAATTCAAATGCTGGAGCAGATTGTCACCAGCGATAATGTGGATAACGACGACAAGGATAACTCCAGTAATAAATCGACGTCATCCTCACCTCTGCACCAACATCAACATCCACAGCAGCAACAGCATCAACATCAGCATCACCACCATCATCATCAACAGCATCAGGCGGTACACCGTCAGGGGTCCAGTAGTGTGAAATCTGCCAGTCAAGGATCATCACCAGCTGGGTAGGCTTGCTTTAATTAATCTTCTAAGCCTTAGATTGCAACCTGCGCACGTGGGCTTTATGCGCTTGTATATATTAGATTTGAAAGTTTTTTTGTTTTTATGATTTTTCTGTTCACAGAATATATGTACATATGTATCTACATCATACATAGGCCGATGTGGAGAAATTCGAACGTCACCTATGCCGAGCGGTTTTTGTTCCCTCTTTATCGTGTAACTTCAATCGATCGAAAATAAAGCGAAAGGTATCGGCAGTAAAAGTAACTAGTAAAGTCGTTGCACTCATTAGATACGAAAACGTATGTACGTTCGATAGCACTAAATGGAAAGTTGAAGGCAGGTGCAGCTGCCAGTAGACCAATAGTTTCCCTCACGTGATTGATGTCACTGTCCGCGAGCACCCAAGTAATTAAAATAATGAAAGTGATTTGTCCACTGTCTCAGTATAATATAGGTCAAGCCAGATTTGAATTATCTACAGCCTACGGCATGCATTGTTTTCTCAAGAACGAGTAATCAGCACACAATAGGCCACCGTCAGATACAATAGATTCATAGCTTCCCATATTTCGTACTCCCAGACCGCGAAGGGCACCGAAATGCATGAAGAAACGAACGGAAGAGGAAGTCAGGATCGAAGAAGCACGCATGTTCGTATCTCGGTCAGGCGACCAAGTTCTAGACCGAGAATAGGTGAAACAATAGAACCTAATGATCGAAGTATATAACCGCATTCATAATAGATTCATATTCATGAAAAGGTACACTGTTACAGCTTCTGAGTGAGGTAAGAAGGGCATGTCACTCCGCTGAGGTAGATGTGTGTCAGTATTTTGTCAACCGGTTTCTGGCATTGCCTGAGTAGCCGTGGTTATGAAATGTGTGTATGACAAGCACCATAAGTTCGATACAATTTGTGGGTTTCATATCTATTCGATGTGCCCTAAAGAGTTTTGTATGTCAATTGATTTGTCTGCATGTTAATAGGTGGATCTACATTTAGGCGACTGCAGAGAAGGCGTTCAAACTTATGATGGTATTATGGGTGGGCTTGAACTTGCAGGGGGTAACTAGACAGATACAATATAGCTCAAAGTAACTGCCAGTGACTAACTCTCTCACATGAATATCTGTTTCTTGTACGTATGTACATATACGTGTCTACTTGTTGCCATAGTACGTTTGATGTTAAATTAACTTTCTCCTCATCTCATAATGTTTTCGGTGGAGTACTCAATTAACAACGCTTGTAAAAAGCTGGCTTTAGTAGCCTATGTAACAAGGCAATTAAAGCATATTGTCCGTCCTCTTATCTAACAAGACGCACTCGCGATCAATTTGAACAAATTTGTTAAAATTCCCTTCAATTTTTCCACCATTTGGCCCACCTCGACTAACTACTTGTTTGTCGCTAAACGTTTCAATCGCCACTCTATACGACTTTATGTGGGTTGCTCGATAGTCTGGGTTAAACCCTTTTCTTCAGCAAAATTCTAATAGCCGCCTTCAGGTGTACACATTGGTTGAAGTTCTGTTTTTGAAGTTCTGTTTATGCTTTCTTTAAGACGTCTACCTAACCAGGTTATCATTACAAGCCCAATTGCATATTGTAAGACTTGGGCCCTCACTCTGTGAATGCGAAATTAGATCTGAATTGTGCAGCTAAGTTATATCTAATCTCAAGCTCTAAACCTTTGTCTTGTCCTTATCGACGGTCATATTACTTTTACTCGGTTACGAATAATGAGTCAGCCGACCTCTTTTTGGCTTTTTTTCTGTAGGTAGTCTCGGTATCTTATAAGAATTTTGACTCATTTTGGTTGAGTCAGATACCTATAGTCGGGGGCACAAATCGAACATTTGCAGCAAAGGGACGATTCTGAGTTATCATGTTCTTAAACTTTTATTGCTAGGTTGGTTTAAGTTAGGTTATGTTACATGCGCAGGCCCTATTCGTACGATCTCAAAGGCAAGTTCATGTAGAGCCGCGTGGGAAGCCCCTCAAGTCGATTGTACAGAATAATCATTGTGGCATCAGCTATTTGGTTCTCCGCGCCGTCCTGTTGAAACCCTAGGTCGTTCACTTTCATATCGTCCGATCTGCTAAAAAAATATTAATGGGCGTCGATTGGTGGCGTTTTTCGTTGATGATAATGGCATTATCCGGTTGTAAATTGTTCGAATGTAAAGTCAAGTCGTCAAGTTGATGTCTACGAGCTCTACACATAGGTAGATCTTTCGTTTCCTTAACGTGCGGATGTTGGCTGAATGCTTACTGAACTAGTCAACTCAAACGTTGAATGGTAGGCTGGAAAGGACAACCATGTAAGCCACAACGCTAAAGCCTACCATAGTAATTTTTCTTTAGTATCTGAAAAGTGAAAAACTGAAAACTGAGAAAGATCTATTCGTCCCTATTTCAAAGCAAAGTCTTTTGTATCTTCGACAGTGCTCTACAACGGATCACATGAGACACGTGAATAGAAGAGGGTTTTCCTTCGATGAACTTTGCTAGTCAGTAAATGGTCTTCTGCCATTTCTAAAATCGTCATAGTTCGAACTTGTGTAGTGATGTGACAGGCCATCTGGTCAACAATCATTCTTGGATTCGATACAGTTAAGCTTGATGTCCTGATGTTCTGGTGCAATCGATCTGAAATAAGCAAAAGTTTTGTTTGGACAAGAAGGTGGACAAAAGGTGGTCGAAAAATATTCGGTCTTTCTACTTATCTCCATAGATCATAAGTGCTACTATCACCACTTAAAAGAGACTGTGGAGGAACTGAAGACCTCTTTGAAAAAAGCTGAAAGACTGAACTCACTCAGCCATGCCCCAAGTTAAGGCGATTAGGAATTTATGAATAAAAGTCAAGAAAAATAAGTTTGTCGCCAAATTTTGTTATCGATCTTCACAATAGTCCCCCTCTAACCCTACACAACGATTCCAAACAATCGTTTGGAATCACCACTATTGGTAATCACCACTATTCGAAGCACTATTGATAAGCCTTCGAAGTTATACACGGAAAACACCTGCTCGCAGTCTGTTCAGGACAGTTACATAGAACTGTATAATCACGAGAGCACCGTGGCGCAGTGGGTAGTGTGTTGGCCTCTGACGCCGATGACACGGGATCGAATCCCGAAACAGCCATGTCATCGAACGTGTTTTCACGGTGTTTCTCCTCAGCGGGGTTCTGACAAAACCCCCTGTAGTAAAATTGTCATGAAAAGCTTCTCGAAATTCGCCGTTCGGAACCGGCAATAAACTGTAGGTCCCTTTCACCTATGGGAAAATGAAATCAAACACCATATGGGTGATTGAGAGAAGTTCGGCTCTGGTTCGGGGTGAACCTAGGCCTCAACCGACATGGCCCTCCAACAAACACTATATTTTGCTAGCCTTTTCCATTGCCGCACACCCAGTTGGCTGAGGTCCCCTTTCACCTAAGTGCGCCATTTTAGGTGTGGCCTTCCTCTCTTTCTTCGTTCCTCGGGGTTGGTTTCAAAGACTCTCCGGGCTGGAGCTGTGGCGTATATTCACTCTACATGGCCTAGCCATTTTAGGCGTTGAATCCGCAGGCTCCTGAATAGACTGAAAAGACTGAATAGACTCATCTCGCTGTACTGAATAGACTCATCTCGCTGTACAGCCCGTAAAGTTCGCGGTTGATTCTTTTCCTCCATCCCCGTCTGCGTTTACAGGACCGAAAATCTTACTTTTTTTAAGCTAGGAGTAGCTGTGTGTGGTCAGTAGGAACGTATTCATGATGAACGATGGTGCGATACAAGAGGCGACGAGAAATCCTTCACGTGGATGCTCTTCACAGCCCTTCTTAAACTGCATTGCCCATTCAAACACACTTGCTTTCGACATACACCCGTCTCTATACACCACCTGCAATCTTCAAAGGATTTCCGCACAACACACACACAAAACGTGCTATTGACTTCAGGCTTGGATGAAATCTGAAGAAAATACCCTCTTTCTAGACAGATCTTGACTTACGACCTAGTGCTGTCAGTTCCCCAGTTATGTCCAAATTCCCGGAACTTACTTGCCACACCTCGCACGTCGGAGTGTTTGGCTCGAATGTGTTTCACTAAACTTTTGTTTACCTATGGCATAACATAGCTTATGCTGGTAGAGAAAATTGGCAATAGCCTGCAATCACGGTTCTTCAGATTTTTTTTTTTTCAGAGAGAAAGATGAGGAACTGTTCTTAAAGATCCTGTAAAAAGAGTAAAATTTACGGTATCAAGCTCCATTCCCACTAGTTTTCTAAAGCGTATGCATCTTTAGTGTATTGCCAACCGCGCTGTCCCTTGGAGGTGGCCCAGTTCATCAATATTTTTAATGTCCTTGGACGGAGTTTTCTTATTGGTGATGACTTAACGCCAAACACACATTTTGGGGTTCAAGGTGTATTCACAGAGAAGCCAAATAAAGCACCAGGCTACGACTTAATTACAGGAGATGTCCTGTACCTCCTCGGCGGAACACTGGCTTGTAGTATACTTGCCATGAAAAAGCTTCTCGACTCACGGAATTGGCATTAAATTGGAGGTCCCTTTCACTTGTGTGA
The DNA here is from genome assembly GCA_951905685.1 of Eumerus sabulonum. Lineage (NCBI taxonomy): Eukaryota > Metazoa > Arthropoda > Insecta > Diptera > Syrphidae > Eumerus > Eumerus sabulonum. The sequence continues at coordinate 104,357,314 of OX645063.1, forward strand.
AAAATAAATCATATACAATATGGGTGATTGAGTGAAGCTTGACTTTGATCCTTCATCGCTGTAACGCCAACACGGAAGAAGTCCTAAAACATTTGCCGAGAAATGCTTGGCTCAAACTATTGTATCTTGTTGTTCCGGGCTTGGTGTGCCTCGAAGCGACTTGATGAGTTATTGTTCATACGCTCGAAGAACGTGGACTACGATAGAGTCTTTGTTATTTATATGCTCGTAGAGCGAAGGCTAGAACTGAGTCTTTGTTTGATTAGTGGATGTTGATTGACATTTGTTGTCGGTTTTTTGGCCGTTATGGACCTTGAGATTTTTAACTTAGAGTTGCTGTTGTAGTTCGCTGTGAATAGCGTTCACAGGAACTTTGAGATCTGAACACGGATCACTGGGGCTAAGTGTCCATCCAATGCGTTGACCATTACACGACACCACGGATCCGGTTAGCAACTTGCTTTCTAGCAAGGTTGTTGGGACACTTCCCTTTTGTTTGATAGGATTTATTCTCTGTGTTCTGTTTGATTGATTTGATTGCCTTTATTGTGAACTTGCTTAGTTGATAGCTTTTTAATTTTTTTTGTGGAGCAATGGAAGGCCGCCGAAGTTATTATGGTTCTAAAGCCCCGAAAGCCACCGGATAATATCATCATCATCATCATCATATCATCAGTTTGGTGTCAGAAGCAAGCATTCTACTTTAGACCAATTGCATTGAACAATCGGTGTGGTTGAAAAAACACTTGAACATAAGCTACTATGTTCGAGTGTATTTCTTGGCGCCTCCCAAGCCTTTGACAAAGTGTGGCACGAAGGTTTCTGATATAAACTGAGACAAGTTTTCGCCGAACAACAATCGGAGGCTCTGGAAAACTACTTATCCAATAGACTTTTCGTGTTAAACACGGGAGCAAATACTCAAATTTTAGAGCAATTACAGCTGGCGTTCCGCAGGGCAGCATACTTGGTCCGCTGCTTTATATGCTGTATACCAAAGACATACCACGAACGAATGGCCTATGATATTACAATTTTGGCCACAGGAAAATCAGTCGAAGAATTAACGACTAAATTGCAATATGCTCTGAATCATATTAGCGACTGGAGAAAGATTTGCGGATCGCACTTAACGAAACCAAATCTGTCGACGTAAATTTCACTTATAGAAAAGTAAGTGCAATACCTGTCTTTGTAAATGAAGTTCGCATCCTATTCGCAAATGAGGCGAAAGACCTAGGCATGACTCTCGATGCGAAACTCAAGTGCGTGTAAAAAACAAACGTGAAGAGCTGGAATCGACCTATAGGGAAATGTGCTGGATACTAGGAAAACCAATAGCTTAGTACTGCAAAAAGCACTTCTCTGTAAGCAAGTTCTTTAACTTTTTGGGCTTACTATATTCAACCCTGGGGTTGTACCAAGAAGAGTAATTCAAAATAAAGTATTGCAAGTATTCTAGCAAAAGTGGTAGTTCATTGACTACCACGTTCCAGAGGAGAAGAAAAGGACGCCACCTTGTTTTAGAAGAAAAGAAGTAATATAGGGGCTTTTGCCTGCCATGTTTTAAAAATGACTACAATCCAGGGAAGGATGAGATCTGCCACCTGCTGGAGTTCCGCTGGTATGATCCCATACGGGCCTGGAGACTTGTATGGTTGTAAGCTTTTTAGAGCCCAAAGGACAATATTATTGAGGAAGTGTCGTAGCCGAGGCACTACTGCCCGCAAAGTGTGTATTCAGGAGGAGTTCTAGGGCTTCCGTACAGGATTCCGCATTAAGTAGCTTGGAGAGGTTGTAGCCAGAATTTTCCTTATTCTTAAGGCTTTGGAGGCCGCTCTGATATCCTCGCAGCAGTTCCTCCAAGATTGCTTTTTGGCCTTTCTGGTCGCTCCTTTGAAGGATTTGAGCGCTTCCTTATAGGAGTCCTAGTCCTCTTGGAAGCGAGAAAATGTTGCTTTATTAAAGAGGTTTCTACGCTCCTTCCTAAGGGAAGCTATCTCTTTACTCCACCAGGAGGGTTTGGGTTTGGTTCCGGTCAGTTCATTAACTAGGTTGTCTAATTCCGCCTATGCGGATGATTTCGGCGTTCTTTCTGTCGGTTCATGCCTAGCAACCATCCGTTTCAAAGCACAGGTGGCACTAAATGGGCTGTCGGTTAATCCTCTTAAGACTGATGTCGTTTTCTTCAAGCGAGGAAAAATACTGACATGAATCAGCTGGTACTAAAAGACACTCCCATCCCGGTGTCCAAGGAAGCTAAGCACCTTGGAGTCATCTTAGATAGCAAACTTCTTTAGTCAAAGAATGTTGAGTCAGCTTTCTGGCAATGTGCAAAGGGGCTTCTGGCAAAACATGGGGCTTATCGCCGGCAAAAGGCCTCTGGATCTACATGCTAATTATGAGACCTGTAATCTCATATGCATCGGGACAGGCTAAAACGCAAACACGTCATAGCCTCACAGTCTGGCTGGATACTGAACCTGGAAAACATAGTCTTCGCATTTTCAGGAATGGCTCAAGGTATGGGCGGAAGTCCGGAGCTGGGGCCTTCTTTGAGCGCGAAAACATCCCCAGTATACGCAATCCTAATGGCCATGCACTATATTGTGAATCACAGGTGGAGGGAAAAAAACAAGTTACATTCAAAGCTGTGTTAAACACTTCAACTAGCTCCAAATTAGTGCATGAACTCAAGACCTTCTTGAACAGAGTCGGTAGAATAAATTCACTAAGGCTTGTATGGGTTCTAGTTCACTCTGGGATCCCAGAAAATGAGGAAATGTGGAAATGAGATCTCTGATGAACTCGCCAGAATTGTTTCAGAGTAAAGTTTTTCAGGACCTGAACCCGCTCTAGGTCTAAATACCTGCGTCCACGGTAAATTCCTACGTTAACGATTGGGTGTTTAATACACACAATCGTAGGTGGAGGAATTATCCAGGAAGTAGGATGACAAAGTGCGGAAGTCCTGATACCTGAAAGAAATACTTAGCATTCCTCCTGTCCTTAAGGAAGACGGTCCATTACATTTTTGCTAACCATCCCTGCGTGCTTGGCATAAGTGAGAGGCCTACATGTGCTGCGTGTTGTGAAGAGGATGACACGACAGAAGATTTTCTCGGCGACTGTCCCGCCTTGGTTCGCGCACGGTGGCGCACCCTTGCGGCCGACGTGGTGTGTCCCGAATCTCTTAGCTCTACATCACTGAAGCTCCTTCTCATTTTTCTCCGGAAAACGGGTAAAATACATTGATGTTAGGTGGCTGCCTGGAGTAAAATGGACTAGTATTTGCATTTAAGTACTCTAACAGATAGCAGAAGCCTCCGACAGAAAAAAAACAAAAAACGCAGAGTAACGCGGATAGGTAGGGTGCTTGGTCCCTAAATGGGGCTCAACATAGGTTCTGTTTTTGTGCCAGTCAGTTTTCCCTGTAGTTCCTATAGGCAATGACGTGACTGGCTAAGTTGGATTGCATGTATCAATGGTCAGAGAAAAAGTGCTCTTAGAGGACATTTCATATCCTGATTTTATCAACAATGTCCTGTGATGCAAAGGTTACACCTAGAACTTCTTGCCTGTTTTCGGTGGTAAAAGTTGGTTCACAGCCAATGTTGGCTAGGTTTACTTGCTCGGATTGTTCCCTTCGAAATATTTTTGTACATTTTTTATGATTTTCTGGCATTTTTCCATTCCACAAGCTATGTAGTAACACAGGCTACGAAACGACACACGTCGAGAAACGCATTAGGTGAACGCCCATTCCTAGGCTTCAACATGTTATCATACGCTGCAAGTGAACATGACCAATACTCGTTGTACGCATCAATTGTTGTGCAACCCACAAAGGTACAACCTACTGCATAGTTTTATTGATGCGAACATGCGTTAACGCACCATTACAACAACATTAAAACAGAAAACAACACAAAAGGGAACGAAGGAACAGACGGAGCAACAAAAACTTTTTGAATTATGAATGCAAGCCACAACACCTCCGACCCCGGGGACAATATTTTAATTCACACCGAATGCACCTGGTGGATAAACACAGGTCCGGAAGGCATACCTTGCTTCTTGTTTGCAGAGCATGTACATACCTAGGCACACAAATGTGATTACGTGGAACATTACCGTTGTTTTCGGGTGTCGTGCGACAGTTCCTCTATGGTATCTGTAGTGCCACGGTCTCTGCCGTATGCTTTGTTATTATACGCGCGCTTCATCAAGCATAACATCTTGTGTATACAGTAGGTAAAAACCGAAAGTGTCTAGTACCAACACTTACTGTCGCCATGATTCCAATAACCTAGCATGACGAGATTCGTTTTATCTTTTGAAGTAGTTATTCCTTTATTCTTGTCTTGGTGTGATTTATTCCCTTCATCAAAACAAGCTCTTAAAAGATGGCCACAACACCAGAGCTGGTGGGCCTCTTGCAGCATGGCAGTGACGACGACCGGCGGGCAATCGAATTAAGTTGTAAACTGTCGTCGGTGCCGGTCCTCTCGAGCTCAATGAACACGGTGAAGCACCCAACGAGTGTGTGTGCAAGAGAGTGAGATGGAGCTTACATTGATGAAATTGTCATGAAACACACTCGACAGCTGGGATTTTACGACTTTAGTGGGTGTTAAGTGAGTTAGCTCATATGCCGAGGGCGACAACTATGACTACGGGCGACCAAATTAACTTACATAGCCTTCATCTCTGGCTTTAGCTCTTTGACTTGCATTTAGTTTTAAATGCAGGGTCATTAAGAAGCTCATTTCAGTGCTCTTTATTACGTTATAAAACTGCATTGACTCGAAATTGCTTTTCTAACATCGTTTCGTTGGTATTAGCACGAGGCATCAACGCCACAGCAAGAAAAACTGTCCATTGGTCGGAGGTAGGTATACGTATTAAATACATATGTTGAATGCATCTCATCCCCGCGTATAGGGAAAGCACTAAACAACCTAACACAGGCTATAGACTTAACGACTTGGGCGTATGCCTGTTACTTCCTTGGTTAGCTCATATCTTTTGCTTATTCGACGACTCAACTGACACCTGTCAGACGTCAAGAAACACAGTTTACCCAGCTCTCTTAGATCATGATCCATTCACTCATACACACCCGGCCAACGCCAAGTATTTTCAAGCCACTCATCGTCGAATTCAATGTCGGAAAGCATTGAATGCGGATCGATTTGTAACGTACCAAACCACTTGTACTGATTAAGAGATAACGCTGAATGCAATTCAAGCGCAGTCATTCCGTCGCACGCGTACCCGTACAATCATCTGTCCCGTCCCGCCCGTCTTGTACATATCTTGATTGCAATTCCGATTTCATTTTCCGTTCCTTGCCTCTGTCAATTGGTGGCAAAACACGTTTCTGCCACTACAAAACGCCAAAACCACAATCCAGAATCTCGCAGCCCGGACCGTACTCGTAATTATTACATTAATTGGATTTATGGGCATTTTTTGTATCTCCCTACTTCTTGCCTCTCCCTGCTCATTTGGAAATTACTGTTGGTTAGGCATGCCTCTGTCCGTTTCCGGCTTTAAGTCAATTACTGTCAAGTCCTATGGCACCTTCACTAAACAGTTTTATTGCACGAGCACAGTACCAGGTTTTGAAAGTTTGCACGTTTGTATCTAGGACACAATTTAAGCTCAATAAAACTGTCACGCACGCTTTTTTGCTGTTAGATTCGACTTGACAAATTCAGCTACCGTAAGCGCTTTGTAGAAAGTCATGCTGCATACTCACCAGAAAATGTAGCATTTAATTAAATCCGGATGAACACGAGATAAGAGTAGTTTTAAAGTACATTTTCGTCCTGTCCATGGGCAGAGGAGTTGGATACAAGTGGGAAATTTAATCGAAAGGAACGTGCCATCTGACGATAATGTCGACTTAACCCAGTCTTTTATGCAATCTACTCGGGACTTAGTAACGAAATGCCTAAATGAATGCGCATCACACTGTTGAAGCGAAAAGTGACGGCTAACAGAGGTCGGAAAAAAACGATAATTTTATGCAAATAACGTGTTGGCAAGGACGTAGGGATGTGAAACAGGATGTGATGTACAGAAAGGAGGGAGTGAAATTCTATCTGTTCAAATTCCTGTTGGGTGTACGTATAATACCCTTTTTCGTGAAGTAGTTTTGTGAAATTCACCCAGAAAAAATGTGTACATTTCCAAAAGATAGAAGCTGGTCTCGTTCTGGTATGCTGTTCATCTTGTTTTGTATGTACCACCATGACTGACAGGATTTTCGTCCAAACTTAAGACATCTTCGATTTATTAGGTAACGAAATATCATATTAAATGTACTTCAGGCAGAAGGAGATGCCATATGGCAGGCTAGGGTAGGTAGGGTGTTGACCATGCAGACCTAACGTCCGTGCAACTTTACAAAAAGCTTTAATACTTGCTCTGTTTGGCATTTTATGACGTCTTACCTGTTTTTACGCAAGTTACAGGCAACACTGTCTCGTTTTTTTGACTGGTTGGGCCTTTAACATCCGATTGGTAGCGTGGATGGTGTTAAGACTTATACACTGCCTAACTGGAGCTATGAGTACCCGCATGGTCTCAGAGACACTAAGGTCCAATTGGCGCGTGTGCACCGTGTTTTGATGCCACCACTCAAGTGACCTACGAGTAGAGTGTCGATTTGTGTTTCAAATCCATCCGGTGGTGTTGAGAAATTGAATGATGTTGCAGAATTCTATGTTACTGAATGCTGGTAGGTCGTCAAAGAAGGCTTTGCCGAGTGTGTGCGGTCTGGTTCTAGCTAGAGCCGGACATTCACAAAGGAAATTGTTGAGGGTTCCCTTTTCCAGCATCTTGCAACTTCGGTAATATGTGTTAAATGGGATGCCTAATTTGGCAGAGTGCATACCGACAAGCCAATGGCCAGTACTGATAGCTACAATTCTGGCAATCTCGTGTCGAGATTTGTTAGATAGGTCGTGTTATAGGAAGGCCACATCTGTAGCCAGGTATCCAGGTAACATGTACAACACCTTACTATGACCGTAGGGTTTCGATGACCAGAATCCGAGTTCTCTGAGCCTGATCGGGCTGCAAGACACAGTATATCTGATATGTAGACCCAGAGAAAGGGGTTTAGGAGTACGTTGGGGGCTTCGGTCGAGCTGGACCAAAGGGCGCTTGTTACACCAGTGCCGGCCGACCTCTTCTTCTTTGGGCGTTACAGCCCATGAAGGACCAGAGCCAAGCTTCCCTTCAATCACCCAAGTTGTGTGTGATTCTATTTTTCACACAGGTGTAAGGGGCCTACAGTTTAATGGCGATTCCGAACGGTGGGTTTTGCCAGTACCCCGCCGAGGAGGGACGCCGCGAAATAAACATTCGATGGCGTTGGTGTTATCGGGATCCGAACTCGCTCATCGTGCGTCATGAGTCCAACCTCTGGACCGGCCGGCCGACCTCTGGAATCTGTTAAGTCTGGTGAAATTCTATGCTTCGCTTAAAGCATACCACCATACAAGCCTCATATATACAAGCTGACAATAGTCAAGCCAGTCTTGACGAGTTCGTTGATATTTCATGCAATTTTCGAGTTGAGAGCAACCATCATGCGTCATCCTTGGGCCTTTTACCGCTAAATTTTGAAATGTTGGCTTGGGAGACCTGAAGCAGATTTGTATACCAGATACCAGAAGTCTCCGCCAGCCATATTGAATCTGTTTAGAGCCCTGTGATTCTTTAACTTGCCTCCAGTCTTGTCTGAAAGGAAAATAGGTTTCAAAGTCCACAGCGGAGACTAGTTTTCCTTACGAAGCTTAAAATGACTGAGAATATTGGAATAGGAGGTGCTGCAATTAAGCTCCGGGAATTTAGTCATTACTCGGAAACTGGAAACACTGCATCATTCGTCAATATCTACCCGGAAATGGAAGTTTTCATTCAAGACTGAAGTCGACAGTACGTTTTGTATGTGTGTTGTACGTATGTATGTTTCGAAAAAAATATCGGATATCCTCTGAAAATTTCAGGTGGTGTATGAAGACGCGCAGTGGGTAGTGTGTTGGTCTCTGACGCCGATGACACGGGATCGAATCCCGACACATCCATGTCATCGAACGTGTTTTTCACGGTGTTTCTCCTCAGCAGGGTTCTGACAAAACCCCCTGTAGTAAAATTGTCATGAAAAGCTTCTCGAAATTCGCAATAAGCTTTCGGAACCGGCAATAAACTGTAGGTCCCTTTCACCTACGGGAAAATTAACCCACACACAACATGGGTGATTGAGAGAGAAGCTCGGCTCAGGTCTTTCATAGACTGTAACGCCAACAAACATACATACATGAAGACGACAATATGTCGAAAGCACTTGTATTTGAATGGGCAAAGCAGTTCAAGAAGGGCCATGAGTCAGTAGAAGACAGCAACGTGAAGGAATCCCGTTACCTCTTGTACTCCGGTATCGTGAATATATTCCTACCGACCAGACAGTGGCTGGCGTCCTGAGGAGGTTGCGACCACGTATTTTCCGTGTGCGACCGGAACTCACCAAGAAGGGCTCGATCCTGCACCACAATGCGCCGGCTCATTCCTCGTTATTTGTGCAAACATTTTCTTCGAAAAAAAAGCATTTCAACGTTGCCGCCCACCCTACAGATGAAGTCATACCCCGAGGGAACTCATCATGGCGGTGTAGAGATGGTCAAATTCCCGGTGAAGGTGCGCATGTAGGATCACGCAGGAAAATAGGCGCAAACCCAAATTGTACGCTTCCACTTATCCGACCTAAACATTTTTATGATTTTTATTTCATTCCATTATATGATTTTTTATAAAAAATGTCCATCAGTCAGAAAGAGGATCCTTCAGCTGCCGGGGAGGAATAGGGTCTATCGTTTGCTAAAGTTCTTGAGCTAAAGTTAGGTAAGTTTTGTAGCTGCGTACAATCCGTAATAAAGAGTACGTAGCCACACTTTCTGATCGTGTGCTAATTAGCTCAATGGAACGACCTTGGGCGTGGTTGCGAGAAAACAATGTTCGTGACAACTTCCTGTGGTGGTTCCAATGTTCGCATGTAATCACTAGAGGACCGGACATAGCAGAGATAGTACCCAAAAACCAGATTACAAAGCAACAAAGCATCCTTGCTAGAAGTGTTCGCTCCCACTACCAGATTGTTTACCATTTCGAGGCATCCCATATCCTAATTTACATAACTCTGCGAAACAAAGAACTTCTAAGACCAAAGCTCGTTACTTAGCCACTTAGTATGCAACACCACACCGTGGCACATTTAGCGAGACCAGAGACGAGTGCGCCTTATAAATTCATTAATCTAAATCACAAAATGGCGCTTTCTGACTGCAAGCCAAGCCAAGCCGAGCAGCAGACTCTTGTTTATGACTCTAGGTTAAGGAGTATCACCTATTTCGTCGCTTCAAATCGTACATGCATACGAGTTACAGCGGGTCATTCGGCACCATGTATCATGGTGCCGTCGTTTTGAGGTTTTCCCATTTTCATCAACTGCAATCGGACTTGCATTGAAATGCATATTTGGGTGCATGACACATGAATTTGAATACCATTTGAAGGCGCACACTGATGTTAGTGATGGCGTTTCCAAATCGGGATACCAACGGACAAAAGCGAGTTGTTGATTGAGAAAAGATTCACGTCGCAGACACCATAAACAGTCGGCACTAGCAAGACAAGCCGAAATACAACTGCCTGCTGTGCACGACAGCAGATAGCTTGATACCCAGAAAGCCATTAGCCACGGTGCGTGCGTGTTGCAACCTTCTTCTTTTCGACTCGCATCGGGCAGAGGAAGAAACCATGTTCTCGGCGGTAAAATGATGATCTAATCTAACAAATGACGGATGTTGTTGTGTGCCAGTGTGCCACTGTCGCTGCAGAGGATTAAGGGGTCATCGTTAAAATCATAACTCTTCGTCGGGGTCGTTGAACCAAATTTGACAGTTGGACGATAATGAGAAGTAAACAAGGGAACAACGAATCTCGGATTTATGACTTGATCACCGTGAGCGAGAAGGCCGAGGTATTAGTGTTTGCCCCTCCGTAACAAAAGACTAACAAACGTCAAACAATTTGACATATGAATAGCTTAATCGGCAATCTATCCTATGCTTCATCGCATCACGTAGAAATTTGTCGGCGTGAAATTAGAGAAACGGAAACATTTCACGGGAAGTGGCATGAAAACTCATTAGTCGATCTGATTTGTGGCCACATTTGGGGAGAGATCACACCTTTCGCTTGGTGCGATGACGCATCTCACACACTACAATGGCTTGAATCCGAACGCCATTAACGTTGTGAGCATTCCCAAAACATCGATTCGCACTCTCTCACGTCGTTCGATGGTTTTAGCGAGGCTGCAGATTAAATGTGCTTCAGTTAAATACTTTGTTCCTGGCACGCGCTATAAACTTCATTGGCCGTAAAGCAATGTCTTCCTTTGCCCGATGGCGGGAGTAGTAGTATTCGTTATTGGTTTCACGAAGTCGATTTTATTGCAAGATTTTTATGATTACGTGGGCTGCTTTGTGTCGCGGGCAAATGTCAAGTGTCAACATCATTGTGGATGGTCGGTGGTCGCCTTGACCTGTTGTTCGGCTACCAGCTGTTTATGAGCCTTTTGTCAGTTTTCGCGCGTTTCATATGCGTGACCGGGGGCGTCATAAGGAAGTGGTGACCAGTGTTATCGACATTAGGAATAAATCGGAAATAGATGTTTTACTCTACAAAATTGGCATAAAATCGCCTAGGGCAGGAGGGGAGGGTCAAAAGCCATAAATATTGTTGAACTTATCGAGCACGTTAATCTTATTCTGGGTGGCCGTAAAGCACGATTCCTATATGGTGAGCCGTTGTCACGGTCTACCCATACTATTTACCAGCATTATGGCACGTTAGGAAAAAAACAACAAATCCTCTAATGCCCCTTGTCCTTGCGTACATTTTTGACATTGTGTAGCATAACAAAGATATTTCGAACCGAAAAACAGAAGTTTGAAGTCAGTGTAGCCAGGTGGATGCTCAGGATGGGGAGCTGAATTTCAAAAGTCAATCAGAGCAATGGGGGAAGTGGTGAAGCTGGTACGTAGGACCTGTACAATGCCACAAAAATACTGAGAAGTAGAAACGAACAGGTGTAGGTCATAGGGTAGAAGTTAGGCCCCAAGCATATTTAAAAAGCACCCTTATTGCCCTGAGCTGGATAGAAGAATTTTGTACCAAAATGAAGATAAGCGATTGTCAAACCTCACCGAGCGCCATGCCTTATTTATTGTTAAGCTTATTACAAGCTACATAAAATCTGAACTTAAAAACTAACTAAACTAAAGACTAAAGGAACTTAATCCGAGTGGATGAACTATGAGGGCGGGTAATAGCGTGTTAAAAAGTCAAAAGAACAGGAGAACAGTTTGTACACAAAGAGGATCAACTGCAGTCGATATTCGTAGAGTGGAAATTCAATTCTATCAGAACATGGGTGACCATCCACGTTGCACAGCTACAATTTCTATCGGATTTTCCAATAGGGAATTAACAATTTTGAATTCAATCTGTGAACGCACCGTTTCACTAAACATCGAACTGCTATTGTCAGTTTATTCAGTAAACTCAACATTTTCGTCGTGGTAAAGTACACGAACAAGCAACGTCTGCAAATTATAAAAATTGTATTAAAAAAAGTGGTAAAGTTCTTATTGGAAAACCCTATACTAAATGGTTGGCGTAGTATCGAGACCGAACTGGACTTGAAGTGACGTAGAGAGATTTGGTAACGTAGGAATTCGAGAATTCTTTAGACCATCGTTTTATGAAGCCAAGGACAGAATTTGCTTTGATAAGAAGGAGATATGGAGGGCGCCATGGTGCAGTGGGTAGTCTGGTGGACTCCGGCGCACGATGAGCGAATTCGGATTCCGATAACACCAACGCTATCGAATATTTATTTCGCGGCATCCCTCCTTGGCGCATCTCGACTCACGCCGTTCGGAATCGGCATTAAACTGTAGGTTTCTTTCACTTGTGTAAACGATAAATCACACACAACATGGGTGATTGACAGAAACTAAAACTTGGCTGTGGACCTCCATGGGCTGAAACGCCACCAAAGAAAATGACGGAGCGTTTTCGACAAAAAGTAGGGGACTGGCATTCTGCGTAGATTGACAAGTCGGAGTCTTTTGTGATGAAGTCGACATCATTAACGGTTAGGACAAAATTTAGGGGACCAATATGGAGCAATAATGGGGTCAGAGAATGAACTTCTCAAAAGTACTCTGTAATAGCGATTATCGAGATACGATCTAAGCCATACGAGAATGCGAGAAATCTAAAGCCTCGAGTTTTAAATAGATAAATCGTTGGCTTATCTTATCAAATGCCTTGCTTCATTGCCTTGCTCCAATGGCTACAGCGTTTTAGAGACGAACTCGATAAAGTTTATTGTGGTGGACCTACCTTTTAGGAGATCACGCTGTCGGGAGTAAAGATTTGTTTTCAGTAAAAGGACTTTAAGACATTCACCATGGGCTCACAAAATTTAGGGCCAGAGGACAAATTGGCACTCTATGGCATATGGTCCAGTCTTAGAGTCATTTTGTGCATAGGGAAGATGGACGAAGGTTTCCAAATTAGTGGTAAGGAAGCTCGACGAAGTGAAAGGTGAAAAATGGTAGAAAGAGGCTTACATAAAGGATTGATACATTGATTGGATTTCACAACTAAAGAGAGCAGCAAAGAGAAATCCCAGTGCAGAAGCAATAGGCGTGTTTTGATTCATGAAAAGGCTGAAGTCTATTTCTTTAACCCAATTGTTAAGGGTGGCAAAGTCGGCCTTCCCAAAGTTGAAAGAGAAAATATTCGAGTCCTCTGATGAGGCCCATTGCACGAATGGAAGATTGAAATTCCCGTCGATGGTGAGGTCATGCTAGGATCGGCGTCTAAGAAAATAATGTCAATTGTATCTTCAGCCAAACGTTTATATCGCCGGCATGCCTAATGGCTCAATAGTAAATTTTCTAATTGTTCAATGAGGCAATGAGGCAATTCTTTACAAAACCTTGACCGTCCTAATTTGGTTCAACGGTCTACAGGCTTGGACCTTATTAAAACTTGTTCAAGCGGCCTTAAGCCTACTGCCCGCAGTTCAGCTGTGTAGTGGTATGTGCTCGTCGTGAACTCTTAACTCGAAGGACATTAGCGGATGACCGTATTTAAACTGGTGTATACAGGTAGAAAAGAGTCCTAACCACGACGTTAAAATCAGCTGGATCACTGTCGTATCCAAGTGGCAGAGAGCCAGAACCAACGAGTCTCTTCAAGCGGCACGATTGTACCATCCAAGAAGTTAAAAAATCTTCTTTGATAGAATATTTAGCTTTGATGCTATGGACGTGTTCATGTGTTAAATTAATGTTGAATGTTGTCCTCTTCATCAGCTGGTCCACGTAGCTCCTTAAAAGCTTAATTTAAATTCTAAGTTTCCAACAATGCCAATCGCTTCTATGAGTGACTAAGCTCGATTGACTACAAAGAACAATGAAGTTGTTTAAATTCATCAAGTCACCGACTTAAAATGTCACGGTACACAATCACCTACTGGGAATTAATCAATTACTTGCCACACTAGGACTAGAGCTCGCATACATATGTATAATGTACCTATAAGTCAGTTCCTGATATGGCACATACTCCAAGCGGCCCTCGTTGCTCACAGGCAATCTCTATCAGATTCAATAAACAACTATTTGGTTTAATTTCCTTTGCTTGCCCACCCAAGTGCAAAGACAATAGACCTCTTGTCGCCTTATCTCGACGTCGTTGTCGTTCTTTTCTCCTCGCCTGTCTACCCACATCAGCGGTGTAGTATCAAGCTTACAAGTTTCCCAGTGCAATAAAATCAAGCGGAGGTACACATAATAAAAGTTAACTTAGCTTGACTCCATTTACGCTTTTCCACTCATAAGCACGTTGCTGGTACTATCCCGGCTGCTGCTACTTTGTCTGCGATAAGAAACGCTTCGAGTCGTGATCTGTAATAAGAGCGAAGCTTCGAGTAGAATTAATATGCTCAACCACAGGGTAGATTAGAATGAGATAAACCCAGTGGATGGATGAGACTCATCTGCTCGTACCATCATGGAAAATGTTTTCCTTTAATTTTCATGAGAGAATTGTCATTTTCATTTTACTTTCACGTGGACAGTCGATATTTTGTTTGGTTTTTTGGTTTCCCAGGAGCTATAATGCAGCAAAAAGTGCATTGCCATCGACCTAGTGGCATAGAATTGCCAGCCCTACAACGACAGCGTGCAGCTTTCGTTCATAAATCACGTTCCACATTTTATAGTCTTGCATGCCAATGCGCACTCTGGTTGCCTTAAGTATTGTAATAACACACACAGATACTCGAAAACGGTTTGGTTGCGAGTGTAGTTGGCTTGCCATTTGCCTCTTATTACTGAATGTACCTCGTGCTCCTTGGAGATACGGGTATACCATATTTGCCGGCCGGTCGTCTGAATCTGTTTATTATTCGGTTCAGTGGAACGAGTGGGAGATTCCAAGCAACGTGTCGTCGTACAGTGGAGGGCGATGAAATTCCACCCACAGCACCGCAACACATTGCAGCTGTGCTGTAGCCGCAATGCAAACAATTCTGCTGTCGCTGTCCCCACTACCGCAGCCCCAAGAATTACTATTTGCAGCTTGTTAACTGCATGCAGCAGCACTTCCGCTCGACTCTTAAATAAATACGAAATGGAAAACGTTGACAGGGCAGGTGAGGATTGAGGGTGGAACGCTGGAGTTTTTTGGTAAACGAATCGTAATAAAATGATGCACATCCATGAGTACGTGGATGGATCATTAAAACTTGACGGCAGGAAAGTGCTTTAACAACGTGAGGACACTTGCCTGGGGGCATATCTGATGGTTAGCGTGTAACGTGCCTGCCAAAAATAAAAGAAAAAAATTAAAATGTATTTATCGATAGTCGGGGATTTGCTATCCATATTTTTTATTTTAGTTCTCGTAAAATTTCTCATCTTTCTCTCACTATGGACCTATGGCTTTAAGTATCTTTTCTACTACCAGTGATATAAAAGATAATTACAAATTTTTACAACGACCCCAAACACATTATACACTGCATCTGGCTTGGCCTACAAATCTTTCAACCATTGTACACGGTCCAGATCCCATGGATACCGAAAATATCTCTTTTTGCTTCCTCTCTCCCTTTCCCTCTATCTCACTTGTATTTGCGCTCTGATTCATATCGTAGAACAAAATTTATCGCTTCAACTGGTAAATGCACCGAAAAGAATGCACAAATCGCTTTGAGAATTCTATTCTTTCAGTCCTCTATCGCCTATCGTCAAAATGCAATCAAATTTTAGTTTCCAACGACGCCCATTAGAAATGGATATGGAGACTATTAGGGGCGTCAAATGGCCCTAAACTTAGTCCGTTCGTATATGTGTATAATTGCGAGCACTTAAGTACTTCCCTCCCCTCCCTCCCAATGTTGTTCGAGTCGTTGTTTTAGTGTCGATGTTGATCTTTCTGTTAGCTGCTAGTGAAGTGGATTGACCTAGAAATGTATTTTTACATTTTCCGTATGCACATGTATGTAGATCGTACTCGGTTACTTGCCGTCTGGGTCATATGGAATTGTGACTTCTGAAAGCTGAATACCAGATACAAGATACAATGTTCATATTCGTACATGTGCCTTGGATGGATCTTCATCTATCTGTTTATTTGTTTGTTTGCTTTTTTTTTTTTTATTGCCCATTAAGTGCGACAAGTGTTTTCGGCAATTGAGAGGCAAATGACAAGGGGCTTAAGTGCGTGGCCTAGCGAAATGGGATGGTTGTTTTGTTCGATGCGGATACAACAATTTGATTGTTCAAGTGTGAATTTTTAGACGCCTTTAGATTTTTACTGTTCTGATCGGGTTTTTTTGTAATATTTCATTTGAATTTTCACGGTCGCTGGCGTGCCTAAAGTCAGGAGTAACAGAGCCGGATTAGGTTATACGGACAAGTCTAGGTAATAATCCGGGCACCCTTGCTTAGAACATTATAGCATTCTAAAAATGTTTTTTATTTTCCTTTGACAACATTTTATTTACGCATGAAAATCCCACGCAAATGTTTATCCTGGTCATAACAACAATGGCGCCCCCTTAATAGTGAAGATGAGTTTTTGCCAATTCGGTGAAAACCGATTTTTTTTTGTCTAATTTGGCCATGAAAATGTATTTCGAAAAAAGCTTACTACAAATAGAAACATATTTTCTAAATAAAAGCAATCATTTTTTACAAGGGCAAGTCCATATGTAAGTCAGGAACCATCTGAGTATTTTTAGTTTATTTTTAACACCAAGCAGTCGTTTCTGCCATTTAAAAAATAACTTAAAGTATCTAAGATATACGAGTATTCCGCTTTGACAGTGGTCAACTTTTTTGTCTCCTATGAGTCACTGTTTTGTATGCTTACGAGCAAAAGGAGGCAGATTGCTGCGATGACTTCAGATGAATGCGCTGTTGCATTGTCCTGGCTAACCGAGCCATGTTTCACAAAGTTTACTATATTTTCATTAAATTTTTATACAGCATTTAGTGAGGACTTGATTCTAAAAATTTTTAATAAAATCTCCGATAGTGATAATAATCAGCACAATCCGGGCTGGATAAGACTGCAAATCTGAATCAAATGCTGTTTATTCATATTGACCATGCTGGCAGTTATAGTATCCTTTAGTGAAGAAAAGGCGATATGAGGATATTTAGCAGAGTCATACCGGAATTTGTACAAGGTGTGGCAATTAAGATCCGGGAATTTAACCATAACTCGGGAACATCTGCTCGAAATGGGGCTCTTTCTTTCAGTTTTTATTCAAGGCTGAGATCCTATTTTGTCCCTATTTTTCGAATGAGTGACTCACATTACAAGCAACGTCTTGTGATTGAATTTTTAGTGAAATGTGGTGAAAAACCATCGGAAATCCTCCGAAAATTGCAGGTGGTGTATGGTGATGAATGTATGTTGAAAACATATTATTTGTAATTTGCTTGATTGTTGTTTACAAATTCCCGGAAATGAATTGCCACCTCTTATATTCATCCAGGGGCTTAGTGTCTGGGGAGCTACTTACTTACTTACGTCGTCCTTCCGGGGTGGAGTCAAGGATTCTTCGGGCCGGGACTGTGCTGTGTAGACGTCGTACCGATGTCGCTGTATAGTCCGTGCAGTTTGTGATTGAATCTTCTCCTCCACTCTCCGTCAACACAAACGAGACCGAAAATTATACGCAGATTTTTCCTCTCAAAACGACCAAGGGACTTTTCATAAATTTTTGATAAGGTATAAGCCTCTGCGCCGTAGAGGCGGACCGGGATGATTAAGGTTTTATAGAGGGTTACCTTAGTTGTCCACGTCTAATCTCAGTGCTGGTGTTGTTGGTGCTTGTTACCAATGAGCCAAGGTAGACAAAATCCTTATCTACACCATAGTTATAGCTGCCAATAGTGACGTTCTGGCCCAGACGTCGGTGTTGTGTTCTTTGACGACAGCATATATGTATTTGGTTTTTCCCTCATTTACTTTCAGAACCACTTTAGCCGCTTCTGCTTCCGAGCGTCATTGACGTCTCGCTACGTATGCGAGCAATTGTGCAGACTTGAAGTAGATCGTGCCTCTTGTATTGGCCAGTGAATCCCCCACGATCTCTTCACATTAAACAGTCTACACATACAGAAGAGTTCCTTCCAATTTTTCAGCATCGACCGTGACTCTACTGATAGTTGTTCGTCTTCATCCATACAGGCTTCCGCTCTGGGTTTACAGACATGGCATGTTCATTTTATTTTTTCATGAAACTTGCGAGCGTCATCCCTGTGGAAGCATCTCTCCATCTCCTCGATCTCACGCTTTCCAAGCTCTCATTTTTTTTTCCTTAAAAGCGTGTGTTCTTCTCTCCTTTTGTGCTCGTAGTGCTAACGACGGCCTCTCGTCCGTCCATGTAGAATGACTTTGTAGGCAGTTTGCTTTGCTACATGGGCAGTGTCTCTGATCTCACGCTGGCAATACTCCCACTGTTGTTATGTGGATTGTGCCGGTATTATCGGTATATACGAAAGGCAAAGATACCAGCAGTCCCATGCGATTGTAGCTTTCCGACCTCAAACTTTCGCTGTCTAGCTGGACTCCGTGGCATCCTTGGTATCCTCATACGTACCTTGGCTAGAACAAGGAAGTGATCCGAGTCGATGTTGGCTCCTTGGAAGGTTCGTACATCTAGGATTCTGGAGGAGTGTCTGGCGTCGATCGCAACGTGATCAGTCTGGTTGGTAGTCGACTGATCAGGTGATTGCCAGGTTCCTTTGTGGATGTTGAGATGCGGGAATCGTGTGCCAGCTGGAAGGAGATTACACCCCGGTAAGAAATCAATTAGCCAATGTCCCTTTTCGGACGTGGTGTCGTGTAAGCTATACTTCCCCGTGATCGATTGAAATATTAACACTCTGCCCAGTTTCGCTTTAAAATCTCCTAATACGGTGTTTATATCGTAGCTGGGATATCGGGCATAGGTTCTGTCTATGAGTTCGTAGAAGTCGTCTTTGCGATGATCGTCCTTTTCTTCGGTTGGGACGTGAGCGCATGTCAAACTAATGTTCCCGAAATTAATTTTGATGCGGATCGTTATGAGGCGTTCGCTTACATCCCGAAAGCTTAAGACTTTTTGTCGGAATCTTCCTCCAATAACGAACCCGCTTCCGATAAGCGTTGTTTGTTGTCCTTGTAGCGATTGCCATTCTAGATGTCGCAATTTTACATCTTTTTCATCTTTTTCTTTTACATCTTTCACATACGCAGGGGCTGTGTGTCAATTTGGGCTGAGCAGGGACGGAGATCCATGATGGCGTTCGCCACTTTAGACGCGAACAATTTTTTGTCCTGTTTGCTCGTGGCACTGTGATCCAAATATTTGGAAACCATCGATAACATCAAGCCGCTGTTTGATCATCGTCTGGTCTATCACCTTACCCTACGTATAATACTCGTAATCACATTAAACCAGAAAAAATTGCAAAAACACAATTCCAATAGTTCATTAAAGACGACCATGACCGTCAACCAATCCTTCACACTTCTCACTATGGTCTCAGGCTGTCATTTTATGTCTTCACGATGGTCATTGATTCGATGTTTCGGTTTCAATTTTCGCAATTGAAACCATACGTACATACATATGTAGATACGTATATGTGTAGATTTTTCACGCATCAAATGCCCTCTCGTACAACAGATTTGATTGCACTGTCGAACTTACGAAACGCCACACAACAAATTTCCAACTGTCACTAGCATAACTTGTGAATATTATTACTTCACCAAACATACATCCATAAACTTGAATAGTTTTGACATTACTGACAGTCTTGGTCAACATTTTGACAGTCAATTTGAAAGTGAGATCGAAAACATCAAAACGGCAGTGACACATAAGATATTCATATGCTGACGGTAGCCCGTAGTGTATACCACCTTGTCCGTTGAGCTCAAAGTGAAATTGTTTTCTCATTCAATTATTGCAATTTTGCTTTTGACCACTAATTGACAGTCAAAACAAGATTCTCTATTTCGCCAAATTACGCGTAAGATAAATTGTTCAAATCAATGCGAAGAGAAAACATTAGACAGAAAATTGGAAAAAAGATCTATGCAGTCAGCATTGATTGATTGCTCTTGCCGCAAATGACTGACCGGAAGTCAATCAACTCAAACGGATTCTGTCTAATTTTATAAGATACGACTTATGTAGTCATGTAGAGTTTTTAATATTCTCTGTACATTCAGTGGCAGACTGAGAAAGAAATTATGTTTTGACTCTTTGCTTGAGACGTGATTGAAGAATCTATTTAAAGCATACAAAGCGCTACTTACGAGTAAAGGCGAGCTACCGGTTTTATAAACACGGATAAATTAGCTTGTCATGTTTATGAGCTGTTGATATATGCATGATGACGTGGCCCTGTCTGCGAGTGAGAACGGCTGGGTACATGCAACGATGGCTAAGAAGTAAAAGTAGGCTGGGCAACACCTGATTGATTCATCAAGAGATATGGACTATTTTCCCACATTGTATTTGAAGAGTCTTGCAATTCGAAATATTAGAGCATTTGTGCCATTTTCACACTTTCTGATCACGCGTCCATTCTAGGTTACGGGGTTCCCGATCCAAGCCAGCTTTGAAAGACATGAGGAAGCTCGTGGAAACTGATGCTCCGCTACTTTGAGTCCTCTGCAATTCTCACTCTCTCTCTCTCTCTCGGTAATTAACCTTCACGATTTCATGAAGGAATTTCATTTCAACGCTGGTATTTGTCGTGACCATAGGCGATAAATCGATGAAAACCAGGTTTGAAATCTTAGTTTCGACAAAACTGTTTTAAAATTGATTAGGCACAACTGTTTCGAGCGCGCTCTATGTTTCCATCTCGGAGGATGTGATTAGTAGCTCATGTTTAGCTTACACAATGCGAAATATATCTCTCCAAAACTACGTGATTACATTAGGTCAAATTCTTACGAAATTAAGAAGATCAGTTATCCTCAGCTTGGCTCTGGTCCTTCATGGGCTGTAACGCCATCAAAGAACAAAGTTATCCTTATCCGCTGATCGTCCGTCAGGTCGTTAAGGAAGTAAGATCCTAGATATTGTTTCCTACTATTACAGAGAGCCGGACAGTAGCAGAGCAGATGTTGAATGGACTCAACCTCCTCTTCATCTTCACAGCTCCTGCAGAAGTCATTCGAAACTTTCCTAGTCTTTATGCATGACTGCCAATAGGACAGTAACCAGTCAGGACACCAACGATTATGCTGATGTCGGCTCATCTTAGGGAAATTAGTCTCGTGCTAAAGTGGTTGCCTGCTGGTTAGTCAGGTATGCCCTTTGGGCCATCTCAGTTACATCTCAGCCACGGCTTAATTCATTAGCTCCAATTTAATTGCTGCTAGTGGTGTACCAGCCGCTGTGGCGCAGTGGTTAGTGTGTTGGACTCTGACGCACAATGAACGAGCTCGGATCCCGATAACACCGACGCCATCGAACTATTATTTCGCTGCGTTCCTCCTCGGCGGGGTAATGGCAAAACCCCCCGTAGTATACTTGCCGTGAAAAAGCTAGTGGCGCAAGGAGACACTAGGAAATTTTTCTCAAGTTTTTCCATCATCCCAGTTGAAATTTCTCAACAATCATGGTCCCTTTCTTCCATAGGGCAACAACAATTTTGTCTTGGAAGTCGCCAAAAGGAACAGAGACCACATCTTAAAAGGTCTGCGAAACTGGATCGTTCCAAGGCACTTTAGAACGTTAAGACTCTCCACTTACCAATCCAGAGTCACAAAACGTGCTCTCCCACCAACTTTTGTAAAGACCCCCAGAATAATAAACAAAATGCTCATTGCACTAGTTTTTTGCCATGTGCCATCAACTAAAAGGCTCCTATTTGACACCAAAAAGAATAGATGACTTCCGGCGTATGGTCATGTTAGGCGCCCTATTATAACTAGATGTCACAATTCATCTAGTCGTGTTATCGTCCACGTAAAAGTGTTCAGTTTCTCGTTAGCTATTGTATGCTGACTCCCCATCTACACTTATGATTTAGTTTTCTTCCCATCAGATCTCAGTCTACAAAAAGGCTTAACTCTAGCTTACCTGTCTTAACTACTTTCAATCTAACTTACTAACTCTTAATCAATCAATTTACGTCCACTATGATTTTCGTCTACTAAAATCCAGCTCTCCCTTTTCCAACTTCTAAGCTACTTTGTAAGAACGAGTTTTCGAAATTCTAGCTATAAGTGGGTGTTCAACTATTTATGAAAAATGTATTTAAAATGATGCAATTGACTGATATTTTCTGTTAAACCTTTACTGACCAAGTAACAAACTATTTTGCAAATAGTTCCAAGAAATAACGATTTGGAAAAAATGGGGTGCTTAATTTTGTATGAAAAACATGTAAACATTTTATATATGGAACTAGACGGAGAATTTATTCAAAGTCTAAGGCTTAATCTCTAAATGAGGCCCTATATGCTACGATATATTGTATATATTCTCTATAAGACGAAGTAAGACGTGATCTAATAAGAAACTTAACATCTGGGATGCAAATGGATTTTTTCACTTGTTGGAGTCCAACTGAGCGTTACGTCATTTTCCTTAGAAACCTCATTTAATAGTACAACCAACCGCACTTCCGTATCGACCCGAGCGATCTTTGCACAAATTCAATTCTATAAAAGGGCACCTAACCTCACTTCCAAAAACCAACACTCTCTCGGTGGAAGTAAATAAATTCAAATTTATGCTAAATGCAATGCACGTAAATCGCGTTGTGCGTTTACATTCCCATCCCATCGTACACTAGCCAAACAACGCAAGTTACAACTGTTACGCTTCCATAGCAATTCAGCGTCTTTATCCCACAAAGAAAACACTTAGTTTACATGACACTCGTAATGACCTCGCATTGTCTTCAGCGTCTAAGGTCAAATATCTCACCCAACCGAACTGTGTCCCACAATCTTGTGTCACTCACGGCTGATACGTCTCAACAACGCATATCTTGACGCAAGCATTACATGAATACCACTAACCTGCATTCAACTCACCGCGTTCGTGTCGTGGTCGCTGTTTTGATTACTTTTTTGGACACTGCTACTCCCAGCGGTGTTGTTGGTAACCAAAGCAGTACAAATAAGCCAAGAGTCTTCCAATTGCAATTACCCATGGAATTGCACAAGTCAGCAAGCCATAGTCTGCATCGGAGCTACTCATCGACAGGCAATTTCAATAATTGGCCTTCGTTATTTGGCCAGGTTTGGTGGTGGCGAGCGTGCAAATGCTCCACAATTAGCAGTGTGCGGCACCTCTTGCAAAATCCACTGCATTTGGAAGACGCAATCAGACAATACGTGTATACACGAGTACACTGCCACCAACTGCTACCTATTACTGGCACTCATCTTTCCATAACTGAGGCAACTAACCGCTGGTAATGGTTGATAGATACCCTTTCTTTACATAATCATTTTCATTTCTTCTCGCGTAATTAAGTTAATCAAAGAGTGGCAAGCAACCATACTGTATGGCCTGTTGGTTGCAGATCCCCATCGATTTGATGCCAGTCGCCGACTCCACCGAGCGTAAAAATTTCGCAAAAAACCGATGGAAAATGGAAAATGTTCATGAAAAATGGCATAATGACCATTTTGCCGAGGTGGTAGTCTTATCTGGGTTTGCAAACCGATAAACGGCGAGATCAGAGCGCTATGAAGGTATCTTACTACCGGTAGGTGCACGTGTGTAGTTGTAGTGGATCGCTTTCTGTTGGACTTACTTTCATTTTATTCAATTCGATTTGGATTGTTATCTGAAGCAAAGCGGGGCGCTAATTAAATTCTATACAACAGTGGCGATAAGGAACGCGCAATCTTATTTTAGTATTTATGGATTCGCGGCGGTATGATTTCAAGTTTTTATGTTTTGTTTTCATATTCTATGGGCTTGAACTGAGATTTGTTAACGAAGAGGGAGCAATAAATGTGATTTATCGCAGAGTCACTTAATTATGACGTTGTAACTCACAGGGAGGATGTGAGTCTAACTTTCCTCAGTCGCATATGCGTGTATGTTATGTGCTCATTGGACGTTTTACGAAAGCCAAATTGGACGTATTTGTAATCGGCCATCATGGCTTTGCACTAATCGGTGGTAGAGTACGGCTTGTTGGTGCTTTTGGCCATTTTCTGCTTGATGACCAGTCCGTCTCTGTATCAAATTAACTAGGCATATCAGGAGCCGCGCCAGCATCGACTTATAACAATCCAGAACACTTGCAGGTTTTTTAAGCAAAACATGAGTGTGAAACCTGGAATCAGTCCTACCCCATGTAACTCTCCATGTTACCTAGTGAGACACCAATAGTCTCATCGCCGGCATTGCTCTATCGTAAGACATGTCTTTCACGCTTGGTGGCAAAAATCTTTCCAAGCTTATTCAAAACTTAAGAGTAATTCAGCCATTTGTAGGTGTAGGTTAAGTGAGGTGGCACACCTTAATTACACCATTGTGTTGCCCAGGGTTACAGACAAATTGTCGAGGAAGAATGCATGACGTCTAGGAAGCTTAACTTCTTGAGGAAGACTCCACCAGTTACGCCGTTCTCCATTTTGAAGGGTTCAAGTTATTTAAGATACCAGAGTTTCACTCTCGAGACATGCAGCACAGGTAGTCGTCTCAATAATGCTGTGCATGCAGAGATGCTTGGCAAAACTGTAATGGCCCGTAAAGACTCCCACAAGTCTTCTGCACTCAATTGTCGATTCTTCTTAAGGACAGGAAGAATGGTGCAGATTTCTTACGGACATCAGGGCATACACGCTTAGTCATCCTGCATTCTGGATAATCCCTCCATTTACGGTTGTATGTATTAAACACCCAATCGTTAATGTATGAATTTACCGTGGACGCAGGTAGACATAGAGCGGGTTCAGGTTCTGAGAAACTGTCCCCCAAACCCATTCTGAGACGAGACAAGGCTTTCAGAGCACACCTTCTGATAAATATGCTAAGAGGCGGAAGGTTCATCACAGTATCTACAGTAGTGTCCGGCATGCTGGGGAAAGCCCCCGTACAGCTCAGACAAACCGCTCTTTAGAGTTTGGTGAAAGAGGTTACAACGTGTTTGCATGTTAGCCTGTCCCACAGGACAACCGATTAATATGAGATTATCGGTCATATTGTTGCCGTGTAGATCCAGAGGACCTTTGCCGGCGATAAGCCCCATGTTTTGCCGAAGCCACCTTTGCATTGCCAGAAAGCTGACAATGAGTTGGTGGTTTATAACTCAACATGCTTTGACATTGCTTGCTATCTAAGATGACTCCCAGGTATTTATCTTCCTTTGATACCAGGTTGAGAGTGCATTAATCGGTGTCTTCCCTCCTTCTCGTAAAAAGAACAAAAACATTCTTAAGAGGATTAACCGACTGTTCTCGGTGTAAACGTAAGAACCTTTGCTCACCTCTGGTTTCCAGCCATGCAATCGAGATATAAGAAAATGTGGGACAGTTTGTCCAGGAGCAGATTTCGCATAAGATGGCTGGCACTTCTAAAGTGAACCGAAACGATTCTTTTGGACCTCGAGACTTGCGAAGCTTCCCGGATTGTTCTATCTTTCCTTGTGTTTCTTTAAAATGTTATGAGCACTTCCTTGTAGCGACTTCAGTTCTTTGTCTACTGCGTACTAACGGTAGCGTCTGAACTCGTTTTGAAATTACGACTTTAAGGCCATGAGAGTGTTCAGAGACGGCTTAGTTTAAAGCTGCTTAAAAGCTTTAGTTCAGCTTTTGAGCACGTTCAAGCAAAAGAATGTGTCTTTGCCTATGACTAATTCCTACCTACCTAGGTTATGACTATAAAATACGTCTGAACAGGAGAAAAGGATTATATTCCAGTTTATAGTCAGTGATTCCATCTACAATCAAATTTTTTACACACCAAACTGCCGATCATTAAACTCCACTAATAAAATGTTGAACATCACTTACAAGACTATTTACAGGACCACAGGGATCGTCCACGTAGCGATTGTTAAATCCGAATTATCCACCTTAAACCATCATAGGCTCTCCGGCAACGCAACCATCACAGCCCCTTCAAAGGGCATCAAAGTCATATGCCCAAGAATCCATTAAATATAAATTATCTTCGAATCGGCGTTAAATCCGAAGGACCAAAGCCATTCCATTAACTCCTCTTCACATGTATCGTGTTTCCATGGCTCGTGCTACCACGCAACACATACGTTTACATATCTGTATGTGAGCATTCCGCGCGCTGGATCCTATCAAATTTCCGTAAATTTTATTCGTGTTCATTTCGCCAGTATATGGTAATCGATTAAAGCCGGGAGGTGGCTAGGTGTCAGTCTACATATACAATGCACTCACGACGGAAAAGCAATTCGAGAGGAAGGACTTTAATGGCAACGCTTAGGACTTCTTAACGGGTAGACTTTCAATAAACCCCACGTTTGAATGTGTCATAAATAAAATATCTAATTAAATTAGGCGTATTTTGATGGTTGGGATCGCATTAAGAGTATCGAGATGAACGTCGAAGGCGGGTCTTTCTCATGAAACAATATATGGTTGGAAGTTGTAATGCGACACCTGTCGTTACCGTGACATTTAATGTCGTAAAATGACGACTTTTGTGCAAGTGTTGCTGCATACAACGGTGTATCTTTAATGTGACCGCAAAATGTAATCATTGCATAATCATCAATCGTTACATCATTGGCATTGGAGATTGTATGGTTAAGTTAATCCTATGCAGTTGTGTTTTGGCATTTTGCAATGCAAATTACGTTAGACCTTAGAGGATTAATACATAGATGCATAATGTATCTGCTGTCCACTACTCTCGCTGCCGCATTCAAATTAAAAACGGAAAAGTTGAAAATGCATGCGTTAATCCGATTGGCGCCTTGATCTACTGCTACCTCTCACCTCTGTGTGTATCTATTGTACTATAGGTGTCATCGGTCGATCTGAATTACTCTAATCAATCGTTATGGTCACTTTATCCCATTAAGTTGTCTTGACCATTGAAATTCAATTAAACCTCTTCACATTAACGTCGAAAGGGTTACAGCAACGATCAGGATCGTCGTTAATGCTGATAATATCCGGTTTGGGTTGCACGTGAATGTTCAACTGGAATGGTATCCTTTAACCCTTTTCTCATTTTATATTATGATGGCGACAAAATTGACGTGTTTAGATGCACCCTAGGGTGTCATAAACACATGTTTCTGCTCTTTATTCTACCAAAGGAGTATCATCGAAGAAACCAACCGTTTAATGTGCACCTTTTCGAATGCCTAATGGTTGGGTTTCGATAAACTTGCATCCCTATACCATAGGCCGTAAACGGAAGTGGGCGGTCTTTGCGCTGTCATCAGACCAACAGTTGCGCAATAAGATCCTGAAAATACGACGATTCATACGTCGCATTGGAACTGGTTGTTATAAATTGATACATTTTAAGATGAATATGTAACTCGATATGAAACGATTTCTTTAAACGATACTATGTATTTGTACCTGCGGGTGCTTTGAATATGAGTACTTACGTTAGTCGGGACAGGCTTTTGTGTGGATATGATACACAAGTGGTCGTTTGAGTCTGGAAATTGCCCCTTGAATGGAGGGATTTAATCAGTGCCTCGGGGAGTGATTGTAATCGGGATATGGATTCAGTGCTCCGGAGGTAGTGTTGGTGAAATTTTAAATTCAAGAAAATTATACATTCTTTGGAAATTAAAAATAAGCTCCAAACCCGATCATTTGAGGAACATGGGAATTTTAGGATAGCCGACATCCGGTCACAGAAAGTGTTTAGCTCGTTTGTCATCCAGATTACATATGTACATACATACATATGTAGATTAAGAGTCGGAATTCAGACATGAAATAGGTGTCTTAATGAAGATGAGAACATC
The DNA here is from genome assembly GCA_951905685.1 of Eumerus sabulonum. Lineage (NCBI taxonomy): Eukaryota > Metazoa > Arthropoda > Insecta > Diptera > Syrphidae > Eumerus > Eumerus sabulonum. The sequence continues at coordinate 104,384,940 of OX645063.1, forward strand.
TGCGAAGCCACCTTGATACCTCCCGGTTGAGTCGTTCATCACAAAATTGTTGACGGATTTGATGATAGTGCAAACGTACCGAAAAGTCAATGTCGTGTCGAATCACTTGTTGGTACGACCTTCATAATAACATTAATCTCATTAGTCTTGTATTAAGACCCTCCGCGAAAGTGCTTCATAGAAACGGATTACATGTAATTAAGGCCCAAACTGGACCGAAACTAACAAACGAGCAATTGAGCAATCTCAAGGGACTTAGGTACAAGGAGAATAAAAGGGTTAAGAAGACGTGAAAAAAGACTCCGCAGATATTGTGACATAGATTGTAAGAAAACAAATCAGTGTGAGGTTCACAGCGGCTGTGGAAGATCCCATACAGGAGAGCGTGGTAAATCTCACCACTCAAGGTAGTCTTAAGCGAATATTCCGAGAATTGTTGAATGATCGGTTTACTTGTTAACAGACGATTTCACCAGTATCTTAAACATATAAAAAGCGGGAAAAGCGACGAGGCCCAAATATCAACAAATCCATTAGACTACCGAACCACTGCAGTATATTCCAAGCTGCATTAGCAGCAATTCGTGAGACCGCCGATTGGCTGTCTGTGATGTCACATGATATCACAGTGACATCGTCATCTACACAGCGGCAATAAAAGAACTCGAATGACCAAAAATAAGATCAAAATTAGTCAGACTGTGTCGCAAATCTCTAAATGATTTATCAAATAAATGCGCTTTTAAGTTGTGCTGGGTACCTTGGCATAGTAGGGTGGCCGTGGCGCTGTGGTAAGCATCGCCGACTCTCGAGTGGAAGGTCTGTAGTTCGAAGTCTTTCCATAGCCAAAAAACAAAAAAAAAAAAACAATTCCAATACGAAAATCTGTGCAACACAGCTGTTATGAATGGGAAGTGATCAAAATACTGATGGAGGCATATACATATGTACGTATATATGGTCACTTCATACTCTGTGTGTGCAGTTCTAATATAACACCATAATGAGATGGAATATTTGCTGAGAACTACAACCAACGTGAAAATTCAGTCGAGTTCCTCTCAAATCCTATATAAGACAACCACCCCTGGAGAGTAGTGAACGAACATCTACGAACCAAACCACCTGCAGTCCGCCCAGGTTGTGTGACAAACATAATAAGAGTATGACTCTTGAACATGCGCGATTCGCGAATTATTATAAAAAAAAAAAAGTTGTCATATGCCAGATAACTGTGAAACAGACGAACTAGCCAAAATAGCACCATATTGAAGTTCGCGACTGTTATCCATCCACCAATGGAAATGCTAAACTATAAAACCTCGAAACAGGTCAGTTAATGATGGCGTAACCTTGTCACATGGAACTACGCGAGACAAACCTAGCCCAGGTACTGTCAACGTAGAAATGTATAAACAGTCTAATTGGAGTCCTAACGGGACACTGTATGAGGAAGAATCTCCATCCCATTCCCTATGCAATTGTCCTGCCTTAGCATCCTCAAGAAGACGATTTCTGGGAGAATACTTCTTTGGTAAACAAGCGGATTCACTCGAAACGGATATTAACAAATTATCGAATTTTATTCAGAGCACAAGACGGTGCCAGGAGTAAAGGTCATTAAGCCGACTAGAGTGGTAGCATAATGGATCCATCTTAGTCTAAGTGATCCCCACCGCTTTACGGAGGAAAGCCACCCAAACAGCCAACCGACGTATGGAGTAGGATTTTGTATACCTACACTTGGGTCGGAATTTTCAATTAGCTTTTTGCATAAATGAAGTTGAAGTTCGTCGATATAACTCTTCATTTTCTCCTTCAAGGCGTGCCTAATTATGGGCTTGCTGGCATAAGTTCTCGACCTCAACTAACCTCAAAGAAAAAAGTCAAACGGCATTAATTCGTCAAATTTGGACGAATAGGTCTCGCTGATTTGTCTAATTTTTACAAACACATATGTTCCATAGTACATTCAATGAACTCCCTTCAACCCGCATGGTCTGAAGGCTTCAGTCATAGGGTAAGCAATGTTTTGTCAGCAAAGACAAAAAAGTCAAATGCTCACACGAACTGTTTTGATGTTAAGTGCTGAACGATTGAATGATATTCTGAGAGTTTGGTCAATTTCTCCGATTTTTTTTCTACTGAAAATTAGACCGCGATTCTGAGCACATTTTGTACAAAAAAAAAAAAAAAGAGAAACTGTGTTGACAGACCCTCGTCAGACCCTCGTACTTCATTTTTGACACTCTCAAACTGTCAATCGTCACGCAGTCCATTTTTTTTACTCTGGTAAACCTATACGTTATGTGACGTATGTATGTAACCAACTTCAGATTGATTTACCGTTGGAACGTCAAACCGAAGTATTGAATGCTCTTCAGTGTTTAATTGTCGTTCCATTATTTGTTGAACGCAGCAAGGTGACATTGACCGCTGGCTGGTATCTTTGACATCGGTGCCAAGCTTTGAATCAAAATCCTTGTTAATGTCTGAGATATGGTTCATTTTGTGAGCTCCTAAAAGTGAAATGATGGGGTTTTTAATGTCCAATTAAATTAAATTTTGCTTGCGTGGTGAATTTGCTGCACTGATTCGTTGAGGATGGTGCAGAAAGCCTTTGGTGGTGAGACTTTGTCGAAAAAAAGATGTTTAAAAATGGTGTAAAGAGTTCTAAGAAGGCCGTGATAACAAAAAACGTCCCGAACAGCCACCAAGCTCAATCGACGAAAGTCACGTCGAAAAAATCAAAGATGTGGTGCTTGCAAACCATCGATTACGTAGCTTTAAAGGCGATCAAATACCGGCATAGTGGTGTACGTCGACCGACTGCAACATCAACGTCAAGGACGTGGACTGCAAATTGGAGCGAAGTGCATATCGCAGCGGAAACACAGTGGCAAACGAGTTGTGTGTCTACCGTAAATATCGCATTTTACGGAAGAAGCTAAGAAGAAGCCCTTCAAAAGACAAAATATTCAAGACCTTGCAATTGCTCCGAAAGAACTGCGGCTTCAAAGATCGAAGTAGTTGAAGCAATGGCTCGTTCGCGGCGACTTGAAAATTTGTTCGTTCACTCAAAAGAAGCTGTTCACTATGCACCAGTCCGTAAAAAAACAAAACGATAGAATTTGGGCCAATTGAAGGCATTTCGTCATCAAAAATCAGCGCCCGCTATGGTTTGGGTAGGAGTACTCTGCCATTTTTATGTCGGTGAAATTGAAAATGAACGCCGGAGTTGATGTAGTCGTTATTTAGGAAGGCTATGTCATGGGTTTGAACAGCAGGACTTCGGAAAAACATGCAATTTGGAACACTTTATAGTTGCAAGATTAGCAACGAAAAGGACGAAAGCGTTTAAGTTTAAAACGTGTACTAATCTGCGAATGGAACAAAACTCCGCAGAGTGTCGTTCGAGGCTCATACAGGACGTTCGCCGACAGATTGGACATTATGCTCATATGCAAAAGGTGGCACACTAAAAATTCTTCTTCTTCTTTTTTGTGCTTCAGTTCATGGCGAAACTGGGCCTCCTTTAAAAAACCTCTCCAACTGGCACGGTCTTTCGCGAGCAGTTTCCAGTGTCGTAAGCCTAGCTGGTTACGGTCCTCTTCCAATTGGTTGTGCCACCTTAAATTTGGCCGTCCTCGACCGCGTCGCCCCTTGGGGTTGGATTCAAAGACTTTCCGGGCCGGAGCTGTGTTTTCCATGCGCTCAACATGACCTAGCCATCTTAGTCGTTGGATCCGAAGACGCCGTGCAGCGTTCATGTCGCTGTACAGCTCGGCCGAAAATTGTACCCAGAATTTTTCTCTCAAAACGACCAAGGACCTCCTCATCCGCCTTCGATAAGGTCCATATCTCTGCGCCATAAAGCAGGACTGGAATGATAAGGGTCTTGTGCGCCCTGGCAAAGACGCCGGTGGTTCGTTACCTTTTTCGATGACAGCATATTTCGTTTTGCCCTCATTTAGCGCCAGTTCCATTTTAGCCGCTTCCGTCTCAATGCTCGTATTGGCTTCAGTAACATCTCGCTGATTTCGACAAATTATGTCAAAATCATCAATGTCAATGTCAATGTCAATGTCATCGGCATTTGCGAGCAGTTGTACGAATTTTAAAAATATTGGTGCCGCTCGTATTGACCAGTGAGTTTTGCACGATCCTTTCAAGGACGATCTTGAGAAAGTCACACGATAGCGTGCCGCCGTGTCTAAAACCTTTTTTGACATAAAAGATATCGGTTAGGTCGTTTCCGACCCTGATGGAGCAGCGAGAGTTCTCCAATGTCATCCTGCACAATCTGACGAGTTTGGCAGGGATGTCAAAACTAGCTCGTCTCTATTTATACTATCGTATCCAGCCTTAAGGTCGACAAGCAGGTGGTGGGTGTCTATCTGGAACTCGTTTGTTTTTTCCAGGATCTGCCACAGTGTGAATAATTGCTCGACAGTGGACTTCCTGGGTCTGAAACCACACTGATATGGATCAACCAGCTTATTAACGATTTCACGGTTTCAGGCGTTCACACAATACAGCGGAGAAGATTTTATATGCGATGTTCAGAAGACTAATACCTCTGTAGTTGGCGCAGACAAAGGTGTCTCCTTTCTTGTGGATCGGGGAAACGATACTAAGACTCCATTCATCGGACATGCATTCCTCTGATCATATCTTAGGTTAGATTAGGTTAGGTACAAGTAGTTGGCCACACGTAGACCGATGTTGGCCCATTGTGATACCACATAAATCATATTACCTTGATCCGCTACCTGAGAACCAACCGGTGCTTCTAATGAAGCGATGGAATTGAGCTGTTTTTAGATCAGCTCACTTAGATTTTCATAGAAGGGCGCGCCGAGGTAGATCCTCCTGCGATTCGCAAAAGAAGGGCATGAACAGAGAAGGTGATGTGTCGACCATATCTTACAGATGAGCTGGTGCATGTTCTCAACCAGGTCATCTCCAGCTGCCTTATAGGGCTCGGCAGGTAGTCCGTCTACTCCAGTAGCTTTGTTGGATTGAAGCTTAGAAAAAGCATTCCTAACTTCGTCATTGTCATTGTCCGCTGAGAAAGGGAAATTCTGCCTGACAGCGGGATCTGTTTCGTCATCGCCATTATACAGTCTGCAGAAGTAGTCTTTCCAGATTCTAAGTACCGAGTGTGAATCCACTACTAGGTTTCTAAATATTGAAAATTGCCTTGAATAATTACTGAAGGAAATTTTTGGCCGATATTCGGGAAAGAAATTTTGGAACACCCTTTCCAGCACTTCAATGAGGATGAATCTGAGATGAATCTTGACAGCAAAGCAGTTTTGAGAACTCAACTGCAACGTGTCCATAACACTCACATCACCCACGTTCAACGACTTTATTGTTTCCAACTGAGTTGGAAGAACCGAATCATTTCTCGTCAAGGATTTTGACAGGATATTTCCCTACTTTTGACGCGATACTCTACACGTATACACAAACACAGATACTAATTCAAAACGGAACTAGGATAATGAATTTTCTCTTTTATTGTTTTTGTTGTTGTCATCCAAAAAAGTAGAGCAAAAATAGAAGAAGAATTAGTAAAGGGAACAACGTACAATAGAAATGCATAGTGTGGTAGATCCTTACTAGTAGTTTAGGGTATAAGTTACCCCGAAGGATGCCATTACCACCAGCTATTCTCATTCTCATTCTCGTTATGCAAGTGTGTTCGTTGACACTATTCCCAAAGTTATTAATGGAGTTGATAATTGCTTCTCGAGCACGATTCTAAGGAGGACAGATAAAAATATGTTGCGCCCCACAACATACCTGAAAAGTTACTCTTATCCTGTTGCATACATCGCTTCTCTATGTCACATACTGTAACTTACGAGCACATTCTGGTTGTTGTTGCGCTGTTATGCACTCATTGAAGCAGAGAATGAATTTATATATTTTATGAACGTCTCCATCCTGGTATGTATATCCAGATATTGCCAACAAGTGTGTGCTATTCGAAAAGACAGATTGTGACACCATCTGTTGTGAGTGAATGCCTGCAAGGCGGTAAGAAATTGAGTTGTTCTTAGTCTTATGTTGCATTAATGATCCGTAACTTATGAGTTCGTGGACTGGTTTCCCTCAAAATGTTCGTTATCAAGGGGACGGAACGAAACCACTGGGTACGCGTGCAAGAAATGGATCATCAAATTAGGTATCAAGATCATTGAAGCGAAGTGTAATTTCGAATGAACACACCCGTCGTATTCGTTGTAGATCGATGGGGTGAGTCAATTGTGGGTATTTCATTAATTAGGGTTTCCAATGTCATCAGGTGATAAGATAGATTGTTTTTGACTTCAGATAGTGCCTCTTCTGACGGTCATGTGTTACTTTATGCTCTTCCTATTTTATTTCGAACTTCATATCAATGTTTGCTTTAATTATCAGCAAAATAGTGTCAAAGTGAACAAATGAATCTCATTAGCAAGCATTTCCCAATTTCCTGACAATAAGACCAAAATGCAACCTCCACCTTTTCAGCTTGAGGTTTTATTCAGAAGACGGCAACAATGCTGAGAATAATAAATGGAATTACAAACGTTCACCACAAATTACGCGTTGACATCTGCCAGTGACACATTAAGGAACGTAAACCCTTTCAGATGACGCCCCATCCCTGTTATCGTTGCGCCCTGATTCATCCGAAACTAATTGATACACACATTCGATGATGGATTTGGACCTCTCGTCGGGTATATGTAGTAACGATGAAAAGTGTCCTGGGAGAGGAAGATTGATGACATGGTGTGAAAGGTGCGAACTGCAAAAAGCAACATCAACCTGGAACTTACTAATTGTGCACAGAAAAAAAACAAGGTTCGACAGCAGACTGTTCATCAATTATTCACAGGGGTGTCGTGCAATCGATTTTGGCAATGTCATTGAACTTGACACTTCCCAATTCGAGCAACATTCCGTACAAGTATGCAAAGCGAGATGCAAGTACATACAACTGGTTGCTCCAAAACGACATTTATTTATTCTGGCCTACAAGAACACGTACACTCAGGCGAGATACTTGTGTATCTCTAAGCAATCAAGTTCGTTAAACAAACTGACGACAACGTGGAAACTAACACCTCTGTGCTGTGAGCAGACTAGGAACAACGAGGAATGATATTTGCTTTTAATTATGTTAATTCCGGCACCGCATTAATTAGTTTCGTCGAGTTTAGTATCTAGATGTGCAGGTGAAAATGGTTCTCTTGCAATTACAGTGTTTCTGAAATATACTTTGCAATAATTGAGTGTCTACCATAATTGTGACAGTTGAGCTTAACGTCGTTTGGTTATTAAACGTTTCCAGGCATTTAAAGTCTGTTTAGTAAGAGCACTATCTGTCGTATGAAAATGGTTTTGTATAATGATACTCTTTGTTATAGACGACTAAGCAGACGTAAGACTGATGATTTTTGAAATACTGACGAGCAAACTTACTTACTTAGGTGGCGTTACAGTTTGGGATGAACTTGGGCCTCAACCAACAGCTTTTACAACTAGCACGATCTTTTGCTATCTGTTTCAAGAGTTGCACGCCCAGTTGGTTAAGATCCCTTTCCACCTGTGTGCGTCGACATATGGAGTCGAAGACTCTTCGAGTCGGAGCAGTGTTGTTCATTTGCTCTACATGACCTAGCCATCTTAGATGTTGAATCCGTAGACGTCGTACTAGGCCGATGTCGCTGTACAGCCTTTACAGTTCTTGGTTAAATCTTCTCCTCCACCCTCCGTCAACGCAAACGGGACTGAACGTTGACCGTAGAATTTTCCTCTCGAAACGTCTCTTCATACATTTTTGATAAGGTCCAAGTCTCTGCGCCGTAGAGGAGGTCCGAGATAATAAAGGCTCACCTCAGTTTTCCAAAACAGGCCTCTACTACTCAATTGCCTCTTAAGCTCGAAGAAACAGCGGTTGGCAAGAGTTGTTCCGCATCTTATCTCAGCGCTGGTGTCATTGCCACATCGAATATCGCGGTTAACTCCTTACTGACCTTAATGGAGCAGCGAGAATTCTCCTGACGAGTTAAGCAGGAAGCTGGCTCTATTTAGATAGCTCGTCGACCAGAAATTCATGGGTCTTCTGCAAGATCCTCCGCAGTGTAAATTGTCCACGAATGGTTTCAGGCGTTTACACAACACTGCAGAGAAGATCTTTTACGCGATGTTAAGGACACTTCTTTGGTGGCGTTACAGCCCATGAAGGACCACAGCCAAGCTTCTCTTCGATCACCCATATTGTGTGTGATTTATTTTTTTCACACAGGTGAAAGGGACCTACAGCTTAATACCGATTCCGAACGGCGTGAGTTAAGAAGCTTTTTTGAGGCAAATTATACTACGGGAGATTTTGCCAGTACCCCGCCGAGGAGGAATTCCGCGAAATAAACATTAGATTGCGTTGGTGTTATCGGGATCCGAACTCGCTTATCGTGCGTCAGAGTCCAACACACTTATTCCGCTATATTTGGCGCAGTTTTATGGACCGGGCAAACGATGTTGAGATTTCACTCATCGGGCATGCTTTCTTCCGACCATATATTACAGAAGAGCTGGTACATGTTGCCAATCAACTCATCTCCAGCTGCATTAAATAGCTCAGCAGGCAGGCCGTCTGCGCCAGCACCTTTATTATACTTCAGTTTTGATATCGCTATCTTAACCTCATCTAAGTCGGTAGGACGGAATTCTCTCTCATCTTCGTCCAATGTGAATGGTGCGTTCTGCCTGAAAGCGCTATCTTGAACATGTTCGCTGTTTTGCATTCCGCAGTAGTAGTTTTTCCATATTCTTAACATCAACTGTGATTCAATTACAATGTGTCCGTGTTCATCCCCGCAGGGTTTTGCTTTGGCACTCTTTGACAAAATGTTCGAACGTCGTTCCTGCGATAACATAGCTTCATCTTCTGGGTCGCGCGCTTCTTGTGCTCTTTTTTTTTTTTTTTTTTTTTTTTTCTTCTGTAAAGCGCATGCTCCTCCATTCTTTTCCGCTCATAGAGGTCACGAGCAGCTCTCGTTCGTCCATGCAACGTGGCCATGTATGCATTCTGTTTTTCTGCATGTACCTGTTTGCATTCGCACTGGAAACCTTAAACATCAGAGGCAGCATCCCTGATGCCCCTTTGACAACGTCTCCATTGCTGTTATATGATTTGAGAGAGCTTGAGGAAGACACGATCGGCGAAGGTCCTGGCAGTCTCTTGCGATTGCAGCTTCCCGACGTCAAATTTTGCTGGTCCTACTCGAATCCGCAGTGTTCGTGATATTCGCATACATACCTTGGCTGCAACAAGGTAATGATCCCAGCTAACATTGACTCGTCGGAAGGTTCGGACATCCACGATACTGGAGGGGCGTATGGGGTCGATTGCATTATAATCGATTTAATTAACAGATAATTGATTAGGAGACCGACAGGTCCCCTTGTGGATATAGAGATGTGGGAATGGTGTGCTAGCTACTAGAAGATAACGCCCCGTCACAAAAGTTTATCAGCCTGAATCTGTTTTCGGAAGTGTGTCGTGTAGAGGACTCGTTCAAAGATGTCCTCCCTATCCAGCTTCGCGTTGAAATCTCCTAGAAAACTCTTGATGTCATAGCCAGGGCATTGAGGGTATGCGGATGATAAACTGTAACGCTTCAGCGTATGCCACAAAGAGAGATGTCAACTTAGGCAGAGCTATAAACATTACACATGTAAGGGGGCAGCATAATATAAGGCTAAGAATTCTTTGAGCTCATAGATCATACATTTGCTTAACTCCAGCGGAGTAATGCAGATACGCCTAAATCCTACCAAGAGATGTAAATTACTTACTTACTTACTTACTTATCAGGCCTGCGATCCATGGAGGATCTGAGCCTGAGCTATAGCTGCCTTCCATCCTTGACGGTCCCGGGCACGCTGCTTCCAGTTGTCAAGACCAAGATGTCTTACATCCGCGATTACTTGGTCTTTATACCGGAGGTTCGGTCTTCCTCTTCTTCTCGAACCAGGAGGCTCGGAGTCGAAGACCCTCTTAGCTGGAGCGTTGATGTCCATGCGCTCGATGTGGCTGAGCCAGTGGAGTCGACGGGTCCTTGCCTTCCGGACTACATCCACATCTTGGTACAGCTCGTAGAGTTCGCGGTTGTGTCTTCTTCTCCATTCACCTTCCTCACAGATAGGACCAAATATCCGGCGCAGAATTTTTCTTTCGAAAGAACCCAAAATCAGCTCCGCTGTCCTGCTTATCGTCCAGCTTTCGGCTCCGTACAGTAAGACTGGCAGAATGAGCGTTTTGTAAAGCATGTGTTTGGTCTTTCGAGTGAGGAGTTTTGACCCCAGTTGTTTGGACAAGCCGAAGTAGCAGCAGTTGCCAAAGGCCGATTCTACGCCGGATCTCCACTGTGGTGTTATTTGTGGAATCTACGTTTGCCCCGAGGTAGACAAACTCCTTAACTACCTCGAAATTGTAGCTGTCAATTGTTATGTTTTGTCCCAGGTGGTGAGCGACGGATTGGTTTTTGCTTGACAGCATGTATTTCGTTTTATCCTCATTGATCTTAAGAGCAACTCGTTTCGCCTGTTCTTCAATCGCCGTGAAAGCTTCCACAATGCCACGGCGAGAACACGCAATGATGTCGATATCATCCGCGTATCCTAGCAGCTGGATGGACTTGTAAAAGATAGTGCCTTCCCTGTTGACGCCTGCCCGTCGCACTATCTGCTCCAGCACCAGGTTGAAGAAGTCACATGACAGCGCATCTCCTTGCCGAAATCCGGTGCATGTTTCGAATGGGTCCGAGGTCCTAGAACCGAGTTGCACGGTGCATCGCGTGTTTTTTAGCGTGGCGCGACACAACTGGATCAGTTTTACCGGGATCCCGAATTCGGCCATCGCCCCAAACAGTGCTTCACGATGAATGCTGTCGTATGCGGCTTTGAAATCGATGAAAAGATGGTGTGTATCGATTTGAAACTCGTTGGTCTTTTCCAGGATTTGTCGAAGTGTGAAAATTTGGTCTATAGATGTAAATTATTTGACACAATTAGAGCATTTGCTTACAGTGTCTTCAAAGGTGCGGACTGGAAAAGAAGCAAAGGATCAGTATTGCCGCGAATGTACAGGTTCCCCAGTCTCTCCAGCGTCTTACGAAGAAAGGAAGGGAGGCTGATAGGTCTGTAGCCAGTTGTGCGGGAGGTTTTTCGCGCTTATGGTATAAATATTACATTTACCTCCCTCCAGGATAGTGGTATGTACATTACCTTTTACTGAATACTTTATGAATCAATGAAAAATACACAAATTTCAGTTATCGTGTTTGCATTATCGATCAAAAGATATCTGTATGCGTACATTTTGGTACAAGCAGCACCAGAATTCAATTTCGATTACAATGTATCTAAACGTTTTGAAGTAATATTCCAAGCGAACCTGTCTTTGCAGATATTAGTAACTCATAAATCGATGAACGAAATTTATTTGCATCTTCCCGCCTTTTATGTTACAGCATCCTCTGGGGTATTGTCGTAACGGTCATATTTCAAGAGCAACTACTTGTCATCGGCAATCTAATTATGTATAATTGGTAATTAAAATTCATAGATTGATTAGAATATTGGAAAATCGACACTTTGATAGAATTTCAAATCCGACCCTTCCTCGACCTCTGTCCCTAGGTACATACATCCGAATATTACCTCTCAAGTAGCAAGCAATTCGTCGAGCATCATAGGTAACCCCGAATCAGGAGCATGTAGCGATTAATTACTCACGAGAATCAAATATCGTCAAACACGTCAGTGTCGTCATCAGGAAAACACGCTTGACAATTAAACGAACCCCAAACAGATAGCGATTGGGTTTAAATTTATTTATTTATGCACGACTCGCGTGAGCATTGACTAATTGAAGTGCAGCCGCGATGTCTACGAAAACGAAAATCTCAGGTTCTAAGCACTCATTTGCATACTTGGTATTGAATTTCTCTACATACGATTGCGGCAATTCTCCTCTCTCCTGGGTCCTGGATCGGGGAAAAAGCATTGTTGTAGCGCAGTGCAACCCAAACCCACGTAGGCATCATGTTCCTAGTTACTCGTACGGCACTATTGTAGATACTCGTAACACCCATGAGTGAACACTTTTACGTTTTGCTTTGTTTTTGAGGGCCGTTACAAATCAGACACAATGAAGTGAAGATTTTGAAAAATGATGCAAAAGCGAAGCACAACGAATCGCACTCCATCCCGATTAAAGAGTGAGAAATTGATGTCATGTATTGTGCCCAACTCTTATCATGTCCCTGTACCATCCCTTTAGTGCACAGCAATCCATCAAATATGAGCAAAAAAAAAATTGCTCTTGTTGTCTATACACGGTGTGTATAGACAGATAGGTACCTCTCGAAAGCAATGGGCTTGAACTTGTGTATCTTTTATTGCGACTGGTACTGGTCCTGGTACTGTCATGTCAAATTGCAGAGGCACATGTCAAAGTTTTTCGGTTACTGCAACCCTTTTCATTGCTTATTGTTTCCCCTTAACGTCAGGCCCGCTCGGGATGGTTGTTATTAATATTCAAGGCGATTTGTTATAGTTTTCTAACTTTAAACAAAAACAAAACGATAAACGCGTGCCATACGTCGGCCTTCGGTTTGATCAATATTGGTTGCCAGCTACATATTACCTGCAGCTGGAACGAGTTTGACTTTGATCTTTGTACAGCTTACATACTATAGCTGAGGAGTGTTTTACGATCAATTAATGTGTTTTTTATGAGAGATTTGGCAGAAGTTTGCGAGGCGTGAGCGTAAACAATTCGAAAATAATTTTGAAACGACGGAAAATTGAAATTTGCGTCAAAGGAGGTGAAACATTCTTAAAAATAGACGAGATTTTGGCGAGGTTTGAATGTGTTAAATGTTGGATAGATATCATCTTGACCTGCTAAAGCCCCCATAAAACTGAAATAGACGGTGTAAATTTGCTGAGTGCAGATCTTTTAAAGCACAACGAGCAATAGGAGTACACGTGGTGCGAAAATGTTTTTCACAACATGAAAACCAACGTCGTAATTACCTTGTACTAAATTACGTCCGCATTGCTCGTTGTCCTTGTGCTGAACTCAACTACACACCCAGATCTCAAAACTCGCTTAGGAAGCGGTGAAGCGAATGGATTTCTCGAATGTCGCTTGGCATTTCCAAGGCGTTAAGTAGCTCTTCAAATAAAACCCATTTAGGTGGCAATATCGCACCACACAAAACTCTAAAGCTGACAGACCTATAACGCTGTTATAACTCATGAAGAAAGCTTCTCCAAGCTAAACTTGGGTCGATCTAATAAAAGACAAGAACAGCCAGAGCTGTTCACAAGCATACTCGTACCTGTGCTACCTGTAGTAGCTTCAAACTGCTGCTGTGTGTCGATTTCTAGATGAACATTTTTTTCGGGCAAGTTAGGTAAAGCCCTGCCAATCCTGAGATCAGCCCAACAGCGAATTATTGTTTTTTTGGCAACAAATGTCGGTTATCGCATCAATATTTTTACGCAGGGTTATTGGATTACTTTCTGCAAGTACGTTAATTTCAACTTCTTGGTGAGGCGCGAAGGTGCACATCAACTATGCCTCTACCCTTTATATCCTTTTACTCTTCTACAAACAAGCTTCATGCGCTGAGATAATTTCCATAAAAATCAGAACTCAGGAAAACTCGTTTAGTTTTTCTGTGTTCTATTTTTACAGCTTGCGCCTGATAGGCAACACGCGTCAAAGCCAAGCGTACTTAGTTAACATTGCCATTTCATTGTGAAAATATTTTAGTTTTTTTCGTCAAAATTGACTCTCTAAGAGAAAGGTTTTCATAGCACTTCGAACGTTTTACAGTCGTCATAGTCGATCTACTGAACAAGTCATTGAAGCCATAGTAAATTGGCCGGCTAGAACATGCGATTTGACACCTTTAGACTATCTTTTATGGGGATACGTCAAATTGCTCATGTTAGTCGATAGGACAGTGTCAATTCCAACAATTGTGCATGTGTTACCAACGAAATGTGAGCCAATATGCTCACACCACAGCAGTCATAGATCAAAGCGATTATATGGAAGCCCTATCACGGCTTAAGCTCTATGTAATGCCGCCTAAATTCCATTAATCTGTCATCGAGTTGGCAAACTAATTCAAAATTAAACTTATGTGGCTACAGAGCCCCCAAGCTTGACTTTGCTAGCCTCAGTCTGTGGGTATATAAGCCTTGACATTATCGCTCATCAATGACACTGCAGGTAGGTAGGTAAAAGTGGCCGCCTGGTTTCAGAGAGACCAAGGCCCAATTAGCGCGTATACGCTGTTTTGATGCCGCCACTCAAGTGACCTAATGTGTCGATTTGTGATTCAAATCCATCCTGGGGAATTGAGAATTTGAATGACGTTGCAGAATTCTATGTTACTGAATTCTGGTAGGTCGTCAGAGAAGGCTTTGTCCAATGTACGCTGTCTGGTTCTAGCTAGAGCCGGCCTTTTCCAGCGGGTTGCCTGGCGGTAACTGGATTTATGAAACACTAACGGTGGCTCTTGAAACAATGCTGAATCTTCCACCCTTAGATATGTATATACCGCGAAAGCATCGCAGCCGGAACTGCGCTAAGAATGCAAGAATCCGGTCTTTGGGCAAGGAGTCCTCATGACCACGCATTAATCTTGGATCGATGAGCCATGTCGAGATTCTAAATCGAAACGGGCTATATCACCCAACTTCCTTGCGAGAGGAAATTCTCCATCAGAATTCCTTTCAAGGAGGAATGGACCAGTGGTATGGTACGTACGGAAAACGGCCTGGCAATCTATATCGACGGATCCAAAATGAATATCGTTACAAGAGCGTGAAGCAATTCACTCCTATAGACTTGATGATGGATATAGCGTTTTCCAAACTAAACTTAACTAAGGTCTTTGCAATAAAACAGGCTGTGGACCTCATTCTTAGAAAAACCAGATAAAAGGATCAACATCTATGCTGATAGCCAGGCTGCCATTGAGGCTCTGCAGGCAAAATGGATACGATCTATAGTCGTCAAACTGTGCTAAGAGAGACTGAAGGAGATGTCAGATATGAGGTAAGGTGACGCTCTATTGGGTACCAGATCTTATGAATATTTCCCGAAATGAGAAGGCCGACGAGCTAGCTAGAATAGGATCAGGTGCAAACTCCACGCAGATCACAACTGAAGCAAAAACGCCGCGCAGTACTCTTTTCAGAGAAATAGAGCCAATAAAAAATGGTATTAATTAGATACATGCAAAAAGGCAGGATCAACGTGGCCCGTCTAGGATAAGAAAAAGACAGAAAGTCTGTTAAAGATCATTCGTGCAAATATTCGATTGGCAGTTGGTGCTCACACTGCGCACTGCATGATATCCGACCATGCTGCCAGGCTAGGCCAGCCCCACAATGACCTCTACAGAAGCTGCAGGGACAAAGAGGAAATTGAACCTGTTCATCCCATACTTTACGAATGCCTAACTCTAGCCCAAAAAACGGAACATTTCCCTTGGAAGCCACTTCCTGTCGGGGTAGAAGAGGTGAGTAACATTTGAGCTTAACAGACAACTGGGATTTCTATCAGCATCTATATGGGTGGTTCAGCTCAACGGGCAAATTTCAGGTTTCTACGGATTAAACGTCTCGTCTAACTGAGTCTTCACCCATTTGGACCCATTTACCTAACCTATAGTAGTCCAGGAACCCAGAAAAGAATGATGTTGAAATAATTGCCTGCACACCTGATTTTGTCATTACACTGTGAGACTAGTTTGGATGCGATGGCATGTGAATCGTGAGCTTGGATGGCTGATTATCTGTCAATACAAATTGCTACGTTTCTCTTAGTAATGGGGCAAAGGCTGGGGCTTCCGCTTGGAACACCCTAGCGGAGTCCGGGAGTCGAAATGACTTGAAGATATTCAGTTTAGATGAGAAGATGCCCGAGCCGACTCGACACTCCATCTTCGAGCCGCCGATAAAAAGCGCTACCTGAGTTCATAAAGTCGGTTAAAGTTTTAGCCAAGTCTCCAGGTAACAGCCAAAATCTTACTTACTCAAGATAACTAAAAATAAGAAGTAGAGGGTAAATGCGCTGCTACTGATTTTTGCTGAGCTGTCGGGATGTGAAAAAAGAGAAATCAATATATCCGCACCCATTTCGTTAAAAATAAGTATTTCTTTCACCACAAATTCTTCATCAGAAATTACAAAAGTTTTCGAGAGTAGCGGAGGTTAAGAATAAATAAGAAATTTAATATTAATGGCTTGCTTCCTAACCTAACTTATTAGAGACGCTAAGGCCAGCAACTGGCAACAGGTGTTTAATTTTTTTTTTTTTTTAGCGCCTTCATAAATTCCACTCATTTTTTTTCAAAACAGTTTCCTTTAATATACTGTTACTCGATTTTTTGTCTTTTTTTTTTTTTTTTTCGAAAAAATGCTATTTATTCCTTCATTTGACGTTATTTCCCCCTTTTGCCTAGAGACATGAAGGGTTCATAGCCTCAGTTCAAAAACAGTTTTTTTTTAATAAAAATCTTTTATGGAAAAAAGGTTTCCAAATTTATGAAATTTGAATAAGTTCCCGAAAAAACCAACTCAACCCCGAGTACACATTCAACATTTTCTGTTTTTATTCAGTAAAAAAAAGCAAATAACCAAGCGCCACAAGTAGTATTTACATATTTCGTCTAATTGGTTGATTAACTTCATCTTCCTATACCGAATACGGATACGGAGCACATATCTTACTAAAACCTTCATCTTCATCCCTGAAAACAATTCGGGGTGCCACTTACATATGTATAATCTCGTCAGGGGCATCAAACTGTGGTCCTCTATGCTCATATAGATACAGTTTGTTACCTTTTATGAATAAGGTTTAGGAAGGCAAAAAAAATATGTAGGGGCACTTGAAAATTATTAGAGTACACTAGGTAGGTACTTGAGGCTCAGAAGAAGAAGAAACAAAAAATGATTTGCATAATTCCTTGCTTGGTTGAGCCTTTCGCGGAGCAAATAAAGCTGAAATAAATGAAACAATAGAGATAAAAGGTACTTGATTGAAAAAAAGTGGAGGACAAAGAGTTCAGTCGATTCAAAACAGGTTATTTTTTGAAAGTCCTTAAAATATGTAGTTTGTTTACCTTAAAGCCATTTCACTATACCGTCAGAAGGTCATTCCTTATGATAGCCGGAGTAGATTGTCGTAGTATGCAGTTTTCGTAGCGGTTTTAATGAGACTTATTGACATTATCGAAAATCGGATTCATAAATGATAATTTCTCCAGTAAACACTTATAAAACAGTTGTAATCGTACCTAATCAATCGGTATTTCACACCACTCTCGCATATATGTTTCATCCTTTATTCGCTGATTAAAGATTAATGTCATCCCATTTTGGGCGATTAGTCAAGCCACAACTGGGATTTAAAGAACCTATCGCAACTTCAAGCATATTCTTCATCCTCCAACCACCATGACATTCAAAACTCTCTCAGGGCTACATGGATAGATACATACGTATTCAAAAAGGATACTGAAAGTAGAGGCCAAGGCATACCGAAAAAAAATCGCATTCATTGCTAAAATGAACAACCCTTAACCATGAAATCGGATAAATGTTTGCACACAGTCATGATTAAACGATCTTTTATGTAAATTACGTACATGGCAAAAGGATATACAGACTCTCGGAGGATAGGCGCACAAAAACTTGTACATATGTTGTGCCTTTCATGATAGGAATTGGTTGGGCTGTAGTATGAGAAATGGTAGGTGTTGGAAAACATCATTTAGAAGGATTAACTTCAACTGACCATCGGATGGATTGCTTCGAACCCTCTTCTTTATCAAGATGAATGAGTGATGGGCTTGTCGTTTATGCAACAGCGTGCAATGGGTGTCCATTTGGCTGTTTAAACAGCATTTTATGCACATTTGAATGGGCATATTGTAACGGAAAGAATAGAAGGATTTAACTATGGTCAGGGAGTGTACTTTCGTTTATAAACATTTTACTACTTTTTTAAGAAAATTTTAGCACCCAGAGCACAAGTCGGGTAAGAAAAAAACTCAGTAGCACTGCTACTCAAACAGGAAATGGGTCTAAGCCAACAAGCCTCGTTATGGAAAGGTATCAAGAAAACCAAATTTTATAAAGAAATTCATAGGTTTTTGAGGGAGCGTTATAAGTACTACTTAATAGCCTCTTTAGACCGTCAAAAAAGTAGTGGTGGCCTCTGCTAACATAAGCTAGATAACGTCTTTTCTATGCATGTGCTGGCACTCTTCAGCAAATCATAGCGCAGTATATTGCCATGCCTGAATCCATTTTTGGCATACCACTGCGTTCGAAATATAAACCAATGCGTTCGGCAAGCGCTATAGGTCGATGATAACCAACTTCTTTTAGCCCGAATTGGATGATATAGACACCAAGGACGTGAAGTTTCAACAGGATAGCTCACGCCACATTGGAAATTCTGCACGAGCGATTCGGCGGCATGGTCATTTCACGTGGAGGTGATGTGAACTGGGCACCGAGAACGTGCGATTAGACGCCGTTCTTCTTCTCCTTAGCGGGCGTTACAGTTCGAACCTGGGCCTCAACCAACATGCCCATTTTGCTAGCCTTTTCCATTGCCGCACACCCAGTTGGCTGAGGTCCCCTTCCACCTTTGTGCGCCATCTTAAGTGCGGCCGTCCTCTGCTTCTTCGTCCCTCGGGGTTGGATTCAAAGACTCTCCGGGCTGGAGCTGTGGTGTCCATTCGCTCTACATGGTCCAGCCATCTTAGGGGTTGAATCCGTAGACGCCTGACTAGGCTCATCTCGTTGTACAGCCCGTAAAGTTCGTGGTTGAATCTTCTCCTCCATCCCCCGTCTGCGTCTATAGGCCCAAAAATCACGCGCAAAATCTTTCTCTCGAACCGACCGAGGGCCTCCTCATGCGCTTTTGATAGTGTCCATGCTTCTGCGCCGTACAACAGGACCGGGATGATAAGGGTCTTATATAGAGTCAACTTTGTCGTTCGGGAGAGGGCTCTATTACTCAGTTGCCTCCTGAGCCCAAAGAAACAGCGATTGGCAAGAGTGATTCTGCATTTGATTTCGGAATTGATGTCGTTGTTCCAGGTCACTGCGGAGCCAAGGTAGACGAAGTCTTAACTACCTCTAACTTATATCTGCCTATACAAACGTTCTGGCCAAGACGTCGGTAGTGAGCGTCCCTTTTTGATGACAGCATATATTTAGTTTTGCCCTCGTTTACCGCCAAACCAATTTTCGCCGCCTCTATCTCAATACTCGCAAACGCGTCATTGACATCTCGGTGTGATCTACCTATTATGTCAATATCGTTGGCGTATGCAAGGAGTTGCGAGGAATTGAAATAGATTGTGCCTCTTGTATTGGCCAGTGATTTTTGCACAGTCATTTCCAATATGATATTGAAAAAATCACACGACAGCGAATCGTCCTGCCTAAATCCTTTTTTGACATCAAAAGTATGGGAAGGGTGTTCACCGATTCGGATGGAGCAGCGAGCATTCTCCAAAGTCATCCTGCATAGTCTGACGAGTTTAGCAGGTATGTCAAAGGTAGATATAGCGTTGTATAGCTCGTCTCTTATTACGCTGTCGTATGCGGCTTTGAAGTCGACAAATAGGTGGTGAGTGTCGACTTGAAATTCATTGGTTTTTCCAGGATCTGCCGTAGTGTGAAGATTTAGTCGATGGTGGACTTCCCTGGCCTGAATCCGCACTGATAAAGACCTATCAGCTTATTTACAAAAGGCTTCAGGCGTTCACTAAAACGGCAGAAAAGATTTTGTAGACGATGTTAAGGAGACTTATTCCTCTATAGTTGACGCAATCAGAGGGGTCTCCTTTCTTGTGGATCGGGCATACGATGCTGAGACTCCATTCCTCGGGCATGCTTTCCTCTAACCATATTTTACGGATGAGCTGGTGCATGCTCCCAACCAGGTCATTCCCAGCTGCCTTGAGGAGCTCAGCAGACAGTCCGTCTGCGCCAGCAGCTTTATTCGACTTGAGGATTAGACGCCGTTAGACTTTTTTATGTGGTGTTTTCTAAAGTCATAGGTTGATGCGAACAAGTCACAAACCACAGCGGCCTTCAAAGCTAACATAACCCATGCCATCGGTCAAATTCAGCCAAAGTCATGGAAAATTGGATATTTCGGATGCCCGCCACCCAGAGAAGCATACATAATGTATGAAGTTGTATAATGGCATTGATACGCTTAAACGAATAAAAATGTCGATATCTCGCACACGTTTTGTTTCATTTTAATATAAATATAGGAAGCGCTTAATGAAAGACCTGTAGATACTTACCAAGATTATAATTGTTCGGATGGAAGCCGATCAGATTTGTCCCATAGACTACATCAAACGACTGGCAATGCTACCTCACTCGCTTGCCTTGCCGTGCGTACAATACAACTCAACATGTCCAACTACATGAAACCAACATATTTCTGGTGTGAGCTGCTAGGAATACAATGCGATCGAACATAACACAACCAACCCCAAGAACAGAGGCAAGAACATAGAACATCGAATTTCCACTGAAACGAACGGTTAGATCAGTGAAAGGCCAACTCACTCAATTCAGTCTACCGGTTTCCTTCACCGATGCGGGTTGTTCTTATTCTATGAGTCGTGCGTTTAAGTGAGCATTGAAACGATCGCTATTACGTGAACTGGATATAAAATTGTGGCGCAAACTACACAGATAAAATGTGAAAAAAAAAAAAAACGAAATTTTGTGCAACAAAGTGAATTAAGCCGAGAATTGTCAAAAGAAACGCAAAAAAAAAAAAAAAATAGCTTTCCCCAGTGTCACAACATTTGTACAAGAATCTAACAAACCATATCGACTAACCGGCTACCTGCACCTTCCAGGATATAAAGAAAATAATTCCCTGTCCGACGAGCGGACGTTATTTGTTTGGATGTTCAACAAAGGTCCAGTGCACCAGAATCCCACGAAAAGCGAGGAAGAAACAGAAAAACACCATCGAAACCATGAAGTACCTCAACAGTGGGCACCGGGAATCCTACACCCTGGTCGCTCGAAAGAGGTATATCAAAAAAGTGCTGTATGTACCTGCAAGTCTCACATTTTTCCATTTTCTTGTTCCTTTTTTTCTGTTTTTCTGTATTTTTGTTGTTTATTTTGATTTCGAAAAATCGTGTGGTGGAAATTCGTTCAGGGTTGCCATGGTGCGGCGAATCAGCCTTCTCCATAAAAGACTCGTTACAAGTAGCTTCTGCATCACTTGTCGCGGAAGTTGTTGAAAAGCGAAAAATCCCATTCTCTACGCAACGTTCCTACTAATTAGATCCAATTCTTCCCTGTATCTCGTATGTATGTATGTAAGAACGTATTCCGCAAGAATAATTATGCAAATATGATCCCATTTCAACTCACAACACCACCTACATTCCCATAATTGTTGTGTGTTTAATTAAATTACCTCATCCATTCCAAGTAGCACCTTCCATCATCATCGCCATCGGCGAAGCAAATCGAGCGAACGGATCAAATGTAAACATGTTTTCTTCCTATGGCCAACATCTTTCTTTGTGCCCGCTCGAAGCGCAAGCAATCTTAGAATCCAACACCATTCGGTCTACTAGTACGTTGCAGTTAGCATTGGAATACGTTCCAACAATCTGATTAGGTATTCCATTGAAGCTGTTGCCTGTGAATCGGCATGTCACCCGCCTCCAGTACTATTGGTGGACAGCGCTTCAAGTGAACGTTAGAGCAGCAGTGTTGCGCGACCAGACATCGACCATCGGTAACGAGGTCTTTACCTAGTAAAGAGCTCTTAATCATATTTGGCTGACAATGATAATCAGTCGTAGGAGTCGCGCGATCGCGGTGTTGTATGACTTGTCGTCCTTTTATACAGCGGAGGGTCGGCGAGCAAATGGGCGATTATTATTTGTGATTAACCAATTGCGTCATTTGTCATTGCGAACCAGTTTCGAACAAGTAGTTTCTACTTCACTACTTTTTATGTTCCTATGTACATACATAGATCACATCCGACGTTGATGATGATAGAATATGACCCATTCCACAAAACCAAGGCAGATGTTTTCTCAACATCGCTTTTTTATGGAACACGTGCGTGCATATCAACACGATCTTTAAGGTACTTAAAGTACGAAAGATACTAGTTTGACATGCGTCATCCACTTAAACATTTTATTACTTTTCCCCTGCTGTCTTCTTGTCTTCTATTCATCTACTGCTAGATTCCACACACTCTACATATTCGATATCCGATCGAATCAATTACATTATACAAAATCTCGATAGACAGTTGCGGTTGACTTTCACTGCTTCGACGGTCTCATCATCAAGTCGTCGACTGTTACATCACTTTCGAATGTCAATCTATCGACTAGTCGTCGACTTAATTGGCAGTCCCTTTCGCATACTCATCTCTCTGACATCTCTCTGCTATTGATTTGCAAATCAGAAGCGAGCGCTTGCAATTCACCGGACATGGCACTAATTGAATCGAGGTCAATTCACATCAATTAATTTCAATCAATTTTTAGTTGGCAAACTAGAACAATCGTCGATAAATAATAAATCAATGAATGTGTCAGTATGGAAATTGCAGTGAATGTAGAGCACTTTCATTCCCGAAGGAATACAGTCGACGAATGCATGCCATTTCACACTATGTATGCGTTCGTGTAAGACTGTGTGCTGATGAAGGCTTCGTATCTAGATTTAGATTTCTTCGGTAAATGGGAAACTGTTATGAGACACTCAAGTCAAAGTAGCAGTTTAATGTTTTTGTAAATGCGTTAGATGACTGTCAAAATCCCTTTTTTGTCTTTTTTTTATGGTAAAAGAATGTGGAATCTTCGGAAGATACTGACAACCCGGGCTACCACCATGCACGTTTCGCGAGTGTTTCTACTCGCGCCTGCGTGCTAAACCGCCGCACACGTCAACCACTCTTCCCGCGGGACTGTCGTTAGATATCACTTCGAGGGGCTCGTTAGCGATTCACGCTACATATATTTCGGGTGACGGCCTCCTGAACTCTTCGGTCTGCTGTAACCTCGAATAGACTAACGCAATGTACGAGCATAGTTCATTACAGTTATCTACCGGGTCCACCATGTAAGGGATCAGGTTTTCGGGGCTTGGTATGTTCACCCTTTATCTGTCTAGAGCAGAACGACTAAAGACAAAAACTGCATGCTCTGCGTTCTTTTCAGAGTTTGGACATTGTGGACACAGCGGCGACCCATCATGTCCACATCTATGAAGAAACTTTCGATAGCCGCCGTGTCCAGAGAGAAACTGCTAAAGGTGGTAATTACAGTCTCCTGCCGTTCTTGGTGTCCAAGTCTCGATAGCGGGAGTGAGCTTATGCGTCGACCTTCCTTTTGTGGAGGCGTCCCATCTGGATTGCCACATTGTTAAGGATATTTCCCGTTCTTCTACTCTTATACGCTTGGCCTGCTGCCGGTCCGACACTTGCCTGCGATATACCCTCTTGAGCCCATCCGCCAAGATGTCGATTGGTAGCATTCCCACTGTGACGAACGCTACGTCATCTGAGATGGTCCTGAATCCGCTGATTGTCCTTATTGCATAGAGTCTATAGAATGACGTCATCATCCGTTTCAGTCGTCTTACTGCAAGTGTTCCAGCCTAAATTGGGGCTAGGTACAGAAGGACTGATCTGACCACTTGTGAGAGTAGGACCCTGCGCGCGTATCAGACCTCACCTACATACATTCGGAAGCACCCCAAACCAACGCCCTGACAAAGTAATCTAAAGGTGTGAGATCACAGGATCGTGGAGGCTAGTTCACAGGTCCATTAAGTGGAATTATGCGCTCAGCAAATGTATCCCGCAATAAATTAATGTCGTCGTGCGCCGTGTGGCATATTGCGTCTTCTTATTGAAACCAAAGCTCTACCACGTCATTGCCATTCAACTGAGGAACGAAGAAGTCATAAACCATGTTTCTACGCTCTCCATTGACGGTAACTTTCTGGTCGGCATCGTCCTTAAAGAAATATATATGTATGTGCAGATGATTCCATAAGCCCATAAAGTACACCAAGCAGTAAGTTTTAATGGTTGTAGGGGCATCTCGACAAAGTCTTCTGGGTTTTCTCCACTCCAATTTCGGCAATTTCGCTTATTTACGTATCTATTTAACCAAAAATGGGCCTCATCGGAGAAAAAAATGTTGTGTCGAAAATGAGAATCAAGCTGTGCAAGAATTGCACAAGCTGGATCTTATAAGCTTTTAAGCCAAGATCTTACCCTAAAATCTTCCATAAAGTGGATGGGCATGGCTCCAATTGCTGTGCACGATGGCGAATCGACTCACGCGAATTCTCCTCGACACTGCGCTCCACAACGGCAATAATTTTTTGGGGATGCGTATTATCCACTAGAGTGTACGTAGCACGAAAACGTAACATGTTGTTCCGAATAACTTGCTCAGATTGACGTTTATGTCGACCGTAAAATGGTCCTAGCGCACGATAAGTTTGGTGATCCGAACAGTGGTTTTCAAAATAAGTTTTCACCAATTGCACGTGTTGTTCTAGCGTTAATATACTAATCGTAAAATGGCAACACATATTAACCACCAATCAACTTTTAACTATCAAATTGACAATCTGTAGAAACAGTGTTGTCGGCTTAAAAACTAAACCTCTAAAAAACACCCTTTACTTGCAGAGGCAACCCTGATTTGTCATCATCAGGGTTGCCTCTGCAAGTAAACAAACTTTCGAATGAACCTTAACGTTGTACAGCTACATGACCGAACTGAAAGGGTTATAAGCGGACAATAGGCAAGCAACCGCTTGGTGAACCTAGGACAACATGGTTAGACCAAGAGCGACAAGTCTCCTTGACCAATTAAGCCTTCTCGGGTACCCGGTTGTTGACAAAAAAATACAAAATACGGCAGGTTCACTGTCATACAATCTGCAGTTTTTCAGTTTCAGTTTAAAAAAATCATTTTTTATTAATATTAAACTTATAGCTATCTTACGCTAGACAAAATGACTTAAACTAGCTTAATTAACTTAGTACGTTATATTAAAAATACCTTACTGGCCCCATGCGGACGCTCTAAGATAACCTATATTTATTTATTATATTTATGTCTTTCGACTTAATATCATATTTTTTTGTACATTTAATTTTAAGTATTTAGTAAAAACCTAAGAAATTTTAAAAAAACTTAGCATGCTATCAAAATTTTTTGTCGTCATACAATCTGCCTTGTGTTGGTGATGGTCGTACAATACAATGAACTTACATGCTTTTACCATCTCTAAAGGAGGTCCATTTTCGGTTCATCAACTTCTCTTAATGCGGTTCAAGCTATTACTCGGTTGACGTTTGAACAAAAAGGCCAGAGAGAGGTGCATCTTTAACACCCAAATTCCGGAACACAATTCAGCAAACCACTCTTGGCTCTGGCGTTCGCTCATAGCATTTTCACCATACACTTAACATATTTTTCGCCATTTTTTGAAGCATTTTTACTTTTTTTTTATAGTGAAAAGGCACTTATTTTCAAATCAATATAACTTTGTACGCAAATGACACATTACCAAACTGTGTACACAAGAAATGTAGCCTGAAATATTACCTTTCAAACGAGCATTTGATTGACAACATCGTCTAGCGACAAAAAGCCGTTGAGTCTTTCTTCATATGGCCCAGTATTTCTTCTTTGGTGGCGTTACAGCCCATGAAGGACCAGAACCAAGCGTGGCCCAGTATTTACCACGTTCATAAGTTGCCTTCAATTAATCCTTTCTAGCTATTGAGTTGGCGATTTTCCTGGCTATTAGTATTTGCCTGACGATAAGCTTGTTATTGGTAATGTAGACATCTACTTCGTCTTGACTTACTTTGGAAGATCGCCTCCAACATTTTCCATCATCGAGCAACCGCGACACATGAAAGAGTTTTGG
The DNA here is from genome assembly GCA_951905685.1 of Eumerus sabulonum. Lineage (NCBI taxonomy): Eukaryota > Metazoa > Arthropoda > Insecta > Diptera > Syrphidae > Eumerus > Eumerus sabulonum. The sequence goes on from OX645063.1 coordinate 104,411,034, forward strand.
CATTTGGGAACCATACACCAGGAAGTTCTCAAAGAACGGATATGTGACCTAAAAATCTACCAAACCTAACTGTTTCCTGAGCGAAGAAGTCTTGCAAACCATCGAAACGTCAAGTCGATAACAATGGGAACAATTTTTAATTTTGAACAAAGCAACGATAAAAAAAAAAAAAAAAAAAATGGTAATTTATCTGTCAACATGTCATTTCGCATTAAGTGACATAAGTCCACTCAAAACGCCCACAAGCGCACCATGTTTGTCGATGTATTCGATATGTCACTCAATTTGACAACCAGAAACGTCAATCGAAACGCCGTTTGTCATGTCACAGTTACGATTTGATTCAAACTGACACGGTGGGTTGTTTAGACTAATAGAATCTTAACCTTTGCCCGTTGGTGTCTCCTTCCTTCCTCTAGCTTTAACCTCTGCTCGCATTGTGTCACCGACATTGTAAGATTCAACCTTGGGTACGTGCTTGTTATAATGAAGATTTTGCTCTGCAACAAAAACTGAAATCCGGCCGCTGGCGAAGTAAATTTTGAAGATTTTTAAATGAACAATCATAGCAAGGACTGTATTCCTAGATATCCAGTCGTGCTTTGTTTGTACAGAGTATTTCAATTGACCTGGAACCAACTTCAGACTAATGTATCCATGGAACGTCTACTATGCTTTGACCTAGTAGTCATTGTTACGGGCAAGTGCGAAACCACTGCATGTGAGCGCATGCAGCTTGCGCTCCAATTTGTCTCTGACTGGTGTGGCAGAGAGGGTTTATCGATCAACCCCGATAAGACCCAAATTTACGAAGAGGAGAAAGGTACAGCCCTGCTCAATCTTTCTAAATGGCACACGCATAGGATTTTCAAAGGAAGTAAAGTATCTACATAGGTATTGACCTAGACCGCAGACTCAGCTGGAACTCCAATATGAAAACTAAACTTATGAAAGCGACTAAGGCCATGTGAGCCTGTCGACACACTTACAGTAAAACCTGGGGACTTAAGCCTAAGGCAGTCCACTAGTTATATACCGCGATAGTAAGACCTATCGTCTCCTACGGGTCCATCGTATGGTGGACAAAAATTTAGCAAAAAATTACAATTGTTAAGCCTCAACGCCTTTAGAGACTAGCGTGTCTCGGCATTACAGGCGCTATGCCAACCTGTCCCACAGCAGCCCAAGAAGCACTCATTGGACTCACTCCACTGCACCTTTTTACCAAAACGGTGGCATTACGCAGTGCAATCAAAATTCTTTGTTCGGGAACAAATATGCCATGTAGACCCGAGGGTCACATGTCCATATTACAACACCTTCCCGAGCTGGATATGATTACCGCTGTCTCGGACGCTTTGCCACACATCTTCATTTTTGACAAGAGAAATCTAAATCTTGAGACTGGCATTAGAAAAGTAACCATCAACATACTCTCTGATATCCAAGCAGCGCTCAAAGCGCTGGGTTCGCACAGCACGAACTCAAAAACCGTCAAGGAATGCCATGACGCCCTGCAAAACCTCGCCAAAAGAAACAATGTTATACTTTGGTGGTGGGTGCCAGGGCACAAAGGTATCATGGGCAATGAAATTGTCGACCAACTTGCTAGGAAAGGTTCCAGCGATAAATATATAGGTCCAGAGCTATTTTGTGGCACTCCTGGGTCTAAGATAATTTTCTTCTTAGGCAAGTGAGAAAAATTGCAATACCTGTCCTTATGGAACAGCGTTCGGGGACTCCGTCAACCTAAACGACTTGTACGACCCTTGAACAAACAACAGTAATATACTCAAACTCAATAGGGTGGATATCAGAAGACTAGTCAGAGATATCATCCAAACAAAATTAGCCTCTCGTCTGAAACTGAGTGTCGGCTCTGTCTCGAGGATGAAGAGACGGCCGAACACATACTGTGCGAGTGTGCTGCTCTCTGCCATCTTAGGAATCGTATCCTTCTCAGCGAAGTAATAACTCCTGAGGGGATCACCTTGGCTCCTACGAGAAGCATTCTCAACTTCATTATGGAAGTGGAAATGCTCCTCGGCTAATCGGCTAGCCGATTGCAAAGGTCGCAGTGCCATATGCTAATGGTAGCACTAGCCCCCAAACAAAAAAAAAAAACCTCAAACTCTCCTCAGCGTTTATTCGTCATTCAATTGTCTGTCAGACGAAAGTAACATCTTAAGATAAGCAAAACCAAAAGCGTGCAACGCATTTTATGGTAAAAGCTGACGGTCAAGACCTTACAATTGTTGAAGCAGCGGCACGTTCACGGCGATTTTGATTGTCTAAACGCTCTTCTATGATTTTTCAACATTTACGGGTACTTCGTCGTCAAAAAACAGCGTCCGTGATGGTCTGGGCCGGAGTAGCGGAGTTTATCAAAAAGTTATGTTGGGAGATTGTGTCAAACCGTGGGCAGCAAAACGTTTCAAACATGATTTTCCAATAAGAATCTACACTCGGTCACACAGACAGACCAACTTAGGCTTCACTTCGAAAAAACGTTCCTCACTACATCTCAATGGCCAGGAGTACAATGGACTAGTACTTGCGTCTGAGTGCTCCAACAGATAGTAGAAGCTTCGACACGTCAATGGCAGATTGGCTTTCGTCCTCATCTCATCTCCACCCGATGGGCTTTGCCATTAGAGGCGGTTTGGAGAGCAAGGTTTCGCAACAACAAATACGAAAGCGTTGAAGTCGTAAAACTTGTTCTAGTCCGTGAATGAAACAAAATTCCGCATAGTGTCATTCGAGAACCATGCAAGGCGTTGACTACTGTGGTCCTCCTTAAAGGTGGTCGTATTGAAAACTGGAAATGTCGATATTAGCTTACTGTGTCATTAGGCTTGCATACAACACACAAAAAAAATGTGTAATGCGGTTGGGGCGTTTTAACACTTGAACTGTTGACCTTTCTACTTAGACCAACTCTAAGTAGTAGTTGTAGTAGTTTGTAATTGCACACTACCTGTCGTGCAAACTCATAAAATTGTCCAAAGAAATAGATGATGGCGGTGGCGTCTACAAGGATTAGGTATAACCCATTGTTTAACAACATGAGCACCTGGTTTTCCATTTACCTAAAAACCCAATTAAACTGACCCAAAAACAGACATAAAGCAAAACTAAATTGGGACTGTCGTAAAATTTAACGACATCATTAGGATTGACGAACTGATTGGCTGATTGGCTTGATGTTTTCGAAACAATCTAATTACCCTCGGTAAACGTACGTAAGGATTTTGTGCAAAAATTCTTGTCCTCTGTCGAGACAACCTGATGGACATAAATTATCGTTCCCTTTTCCTTCCCTTACTGTGTATTTATTTATTCGTAGTTGCATTGCACCACTTGGTGCCTTGGAGAACGGACAAAACGCCGCTCTTCATTAGCATACCTAGTATACCTGGGATGATTCTTTTTATTCATGGCTTTTTTGTATCTCTGTTTGTAGTGGGTACTGGTCTTGTATTTCATTTTTATTTGTGAGATGCGTGACAAATTCTAACTGCAGAATGATTTCGGCCTTGAGTAGGATGGATGCATAGGCACAACGAGATACTGGACATTACCTACATCCCTCGCGTGTTGAATCCAGGTTAAGTGAAATGATTAATGATCTCAACACTGAGACGGTCCACATGCCGGCCGGTCTAAATTGGAAGATAATTTACTACACTCATCCGTTCGCTGGATGGTGTACTATCACCACCTGGATACTGGTCCACCCTAGTGCACTATATACTTCCGTGTGTAACTCATCATTGTATTCCATATGATTTATGGCACATATCGTCCTTTTTTCACACTCAAACTAGCACTAGTGGGGAAAAAAATCGTATCTCAACCTCGACGAATTGTATTAAACCCTTTTCCGGCCATCCAACTTGATTTTTATGAACTGCAAAGATATTTATTTGCTTATTTTTTGCCGGCATAATGGAATCAGCAAATATTTTCTCTTGACATTCTTTCTGTTGTTGGATTTATTGCGAAGGTGTGTTGTAAAGGAACAACAGAAAAGGGTTTCGTTTTCACCCTTTTTAATGTTTGTGTCGCTTCCGTTGCTCTCCTGAATGCGGTGGTATGATGTCAGGATTATGACATTTAATACGGAGCATTAAATTCGCTCGGTGGACTAGCAGCGCACTGTGGTTCCGACTGTGGTTTCAATCGAACGGAGGGTTGAATCCTTGAATTGTTTTTTTGTTGTGCTGCAAATCGCTGCATTCTTTTCAAGTGGGTTTTTGGCAATTTACATCCACATATGGATGTGGAAGTTGAGCATAATTAGCCGGGTTATAGCCGTGTTGTTATAACAATTCGGTTCAAGTGCGTACACTTAAGATGGCTTGTGAAAGGATTTGTAAATTCTTTAAAAACAGAGACTGATCGCGTGCGTCACAGGAAGTTACAGAGTAGCTGGATTATGTGCAATTCAGATGATGATCTTCTCGTTCAAGTCAGAGTTTATCATTCTCCTTACGTCCACATATTGAGTCACACGAACATGTGCCATTAAATTGTCGAAATGTTAGAAAGAGCTCAAGTGTCGTTTGATTTAGGTCGACGGAAATCTAAAAATACACGAATGTGCGGATTAAATTTATTGTCACCACTGTTCGCAGTGCTCATTTCAGCAGAATGGGAATGTTTACGTGCCGCTGGTAATGTCGTTTCCTCAGGGGAATTATGTAGTAATTGAGCAATGGCTCTATAAGAGCTTCCCAATTGATATTTCATAACCAAATTCAAACGACCTAGTTATATCCTTCATAGTGACGCACATAATCTTCCTGTTTACGAGCGCGCTTGGCACACAATGCGGCCTTCTTGCCGAATGTCGCCGCATACATAGCATAGATTACAGCAACCAATTTCATTTCCGCTCAATCGTATCAGCAATGAGGAAGTGAAGTCATCCAACACATGCATATCGGTTTGCCTCATCGCCACAGATCATTGGCCCCCGGTCGGTTGAGATAGAATCGATCAATCGGTCTTTCGCACGATTTCCTTTGAGTTTTCTTTTCCTTTTTTATTTTTGTTTTTTTAAATGCCTTGGTGCAATCTAATGTGCACAGAACATCGAGCTACGACTTATGTCCGATCAATCGCCTACGCGTGATCAACGATGATCATGCGAATGTCACCCATTCATGCAGAATCAATTAATCGCATCACATCGAGCAATGTCCGACGAATGACGATAATATGTAAAAACAAGCAGTGAATTAACACTCCGGAAATGCAATATGTGTGATGGGAACTGGTTTTGCCTCTGGTCCGGATTCCCTTTGAAAAATTGCCGTCATTCGTGCTCTCCAATCTCGAATTGAAGAAACTTCATGCTTGTCACATTGATTATGTAATATGTACCTATGTACCGGCCTGCGAATTGGAGTAAATTACTCAACAACACCGCCATACTGGCTGCTAGGGATAGACGATGGGGAGATTGTAGTTCCCATGTGGCCCGGACCCAACTATCGGAACAAGTATTTATAGTGGCTTGCTCGTATGTTGTTGTTTGTCTATTTGGCGATGAGGAATTTCAAATTGCACGTGGTGGCGTGGAGATATTCATATCTATCAGAAATATGTACATACATACATACCTATACATAGATGCATACCAAGGATTTAAGGATATTAAATCACTCTAGTCGGACAATTGTCGCCAAGATACTCGTAAGTTATTATTTCATTCCTGGGAAATCGGCTGTCGGACAATGCAGTACACTAATGGAATGCCTTTTGTTGTTCGACCTCAACTTTTCTGCCAGCAACACTACAACAAAACGTGCTCATTCGAATCTTAAGACTTAAATCGGATTAAGGAAAACAAAAACGAAATCTTTTGTGGGCCATAATACCTTGCGATATCCTGTTTAGATCGCAATCGATCGCGTCTAATTCTTCGATCTTGTAATGAGTTTTTCTCTCAGACTAAGGTGCCTATTAATTGTGTAAGTAATTACGTAATTGGGGTTGGCGAAGTGAAGATTTATCTTTTTCTCTAGCGTTATTTATAGGACATATTTAATTGAATCGCCCGCATGCATATATGTATGTATGTATGTAGGTCTGTAGAGCTCGCGTCCAGTTTTTATGAGCGATTAATTGAGATGTATGTAGCTTATCGTAGCTGGACATGATCTGGTTGGTCTCTCCCTAGCCTTTCTGGCTCATGCTTTTTGCTCAGTTTGTTTATTCATGGCAGTGGCTAGATCGCTGACCAGCAACGTTGTCTTATTTTTCCCTAGCCCGTATTAAATCGGTAGCGACAAAAAGGTTCATATTTAAAAAAAACATCGTTAATTGAAGAATTATTTTTCTGTCATCGATAAAATCATGGTTCGAATTGAATTGTCAATTAATTCCAAGACCAATCATCCATTCACCATCATGACTGGGTTCTTTACGGAAGTCCATCAATGTTATCTGGCCAATCGAAAAAGGAGAAACCAAAAGCAAAAACACTCAAAACCACTAACAGTGGATCCCACAAACTCATTGCTATTCTGGTTATCCGTGTTTCGAATTTTCTTATTGTTTCATGTGTCGAAAATCAATCATCGCTCTCAACGATTTACGGCCCTTCCACCCGGTCATGCATATTTATGCACATGTACCTCCAAAACAGCCCAAAACCAAAGCCAAGAAAAAAAAAAAAAAAAACATTCGAGTCATCACCTTTTCTCTCCGTACACACTTTTTGAATTGTTAATCAGAACCATTTCCCACTGAATTTTTGAAGTGAATACCTCCACAAAACAAGCCTATATGGTCATACTTGTATGCGGAATTGCTTTTATTGCTCTCGTCCGTTTCGTTTCGGCAATAATTCAAATATAGCCCGAAAGGAAATCGAAATTCATAAACCACCTATCCAAGTACATGTAAAAAATGTATTCGACGGAGAATCGAATCGATAGAGTCCTGTCGCGCACCCTAACCGAATTAAATAAAATTATCCGAAAAATCTATGAAAAAAATTACGTATTCCGTATTCAAATAAAGGTTATCCGACGCGATCTAACTTCCCGACAAGCGACGCATGTCACGAATGAATCTAGATAGACGTACACACGTGGAATTAACAGCGAACGGAACAGAGTGCTCCTCTGATATCCCGCGGTATCCGCCTCCATTTACGCCTGTTCTTTTCATGTGATTGTGTTATTCTAATGAGCTAGCGTGACCGTGGGGATTGATGATAACTACCATTGTAATTGAAGATAAAATATTTTGTTTCTCTTAACCGACTTGGTGGTGTCAAATTAGTTTGGCGGTTAGATATATTAATGTCGCAGGGACTTCCGGGATGGTCTTGCGATCGTGTGGACCTTATTCGAGGGAATTGCAGTGATCGGAATAGTTTTGTTCTCCCATTTGATAGAAGCAGACGCTCTTAATTTATTTGTTATTGAAAAACTCTGTTTGGCTTTCTAGGTATTGGTTCCCGGCAAACTTTTTGCTACCGTGACTTTTATCTGTTTGCATCGTTCCTTCTGAAAGTACCATCATGGTGCAAAATCCGCGTTTCTTATACGTAGTCTCCTACACACTTCCAAACGTTCCTGCCATGCTGCCATCCTTTTACTTAATTATTAGGCCAGCAGTCCATGGAGGATCTGAGCCTGAGCTATAGCTGCCTTCCATCCCTGACGATCCCGGGCACGTTGCTTCCAATTATCAGGACTAAGTTGTCTTACATCCGCGATTAGTTGGTCTTTATACCGGAGTTTCGGGGTTCCTCTTCTTCTTGAGCCAGGAGAGTTCGCGGTTATGTCTTCTCCCCCATTCATCTTCCTCACAGACAGGACCGAATATCTGGCGCACAATTTTTCTTTCGAAAGAACCCAAAATCAGCTCTGCCGTCCTGCTTATCGTCAAGCTTTCAGTTCCGTACAGCAAGACTGGCAGTATATGCTTTTCGTAAAGCATGACTTTGGTTCTTCGAGCTTTGACACAAGTTGTTTGGACAAACCAAAGTAGCAGCGGCTACCGAGGGCGATTCTATGCCGGATCTCCACTGTGGTGTCGTTTGTGGAGTTTACGTTTGCGCCGAGGTAGACAAACTCCTCAACCACCTCGAAATTATAGCTGTCAATTATTATATTTTGTCTCAGGTGATGAGCGACGGATTGGTTTTTGCTTGACAGTACTTTGTATTATCCTCGCCGACTTTACCACCACCTCGTTTCACCTGTTTTCGTGAAAGCTTCTACAACGTCACGTTGAGACCGCGCGATTAATGTCAATATCATTCGCGTATCCTAGCAGCTGGACAGACTTGTAGAATATAGTGCCTTCACTGTTGACGCTTTCCCGTCGCACATCAGTTTTCCTGGGATCGTGGAGGCTGTGCTTTCCGATCACTCTGCCAAAGGTGTTCTCCTTACCTAGCTTCGTAGGCGTTGTCAGAGATCATAGAAGTTCTCTTTAATGGGGTATTCAGCCTCTTCGGTAGGGGCGTGTGCATATATGAGGCTGATGTTGTAAAATCTGCCTTTAATGTGGATCACAGCCAGGTGATCAGTTACAGGTTTCCTCACCACAAATCTACACCCCAACATGTGCAATCTTTGGTGACAGTTATAATAGATGTCGCAATCGTTGCATACATTTGTTCACCTCTCAGCGGATGTTATAGAGGCCATCCAGAGGGCACCGCGAGGAGGCTGTATGTTAACTTGATCCGAGCATTGGAGCAGGGATCGTTGCTGGCATCTCGCCAGGTTGATAGCAATCAACAACTTTACCCTGTATGTCCGAGCCCATGCCTTCCATCTCTTTACCCCGTCCAAATAGTATCCAGTGTCTGTCTCTGCAAAATATGTTTCTTAAGAAGGTGATGCCCTTCTCATTTGATTAGTTAACAAAAGAATTTGTTTGGGACTAGATCTGATGAGTAAAAGGCGTGATCAAGTAGACGGCCTTATTGTCTTAATGAATTCGATTTTTTTTTTTTGACAAATGTGGCCATTTTTTTCACAATTTCCACCTTCAGTTTATCAGTTAATGATGCACTTGTTAACTATGATTATCCCAAAAAACAGTCGTCATCACTGTCCCCTGCCGAACAAACAGTTTTTGCTATTTTTTTTTAGGCGAACCTCCTTCCTCAGTCCACTGTTATAATTCTATTTTTGCTTCTGACATATTGCGGTGTATCCTTGTTCAATCTGTATTAATCGATCTGCATTTACACCTGGTTCGATGACAATTCACACAACGAAACAGGAGGCATATAAACCCTCGCTGCATAGAAGAACAAGGGAGTTTTCTTAGACAGCAGGCTTCTTTGTTCAAAGCATGTTTAGTCAAAAAGCACCAAAGCGCTGTCATCGTTCTGGCAATGCAAAGGTGCAAAAGATGGAGTTTTTCGACGGCAAAGGTCCTCTGGATCTATATACACGCCAATGATAAGACCGATAATCTCACATGCAATGGTTGACTGGTGGATCAGGCTAACACGCAAACACGTCGTAACCTATTTCACCAAACTCAAAAAAACGGCTTGTCTCAGTTTTTTTTATAATGCGCGCAGGTTCAAGGGTCGAAGTGCAGACGGTTTGGGTCGTAGATGTTCGTTTACTACTCTCCAGGAGTGGTTGTCCTAGATAGGATTCGAGAGGAACTCGACTGAATGTTCACGTTGGTTGTAGTTCTCAACAAATGATCCATGCCATTATGGTGTTATGTTAGAACTGCATACTCTTCTTTGGTGGCGTTATAGACCATGAAGGACCAGAGCCAAGACTCTCTCAATCACCCATGTTGTGTGTGATTTATTTTTGACACAGATGAAAGGGACCTACAGTTTAATGCCGATTCCGAACGGCGGCGTGAGTCGGGAGGCTTTTTCAAGGCGGGTTTTGCCAGTACCCCGCCGAAGAGGGACGCCGCGAAATAAACATTCAATGGCGTTGGTGTTATCGGGATCCGAACTCGATCATCGTGCGCCACGGCGTCCTCTGTACAGAGTTATGCCTCCATCAGTATTTTTGATCACTTCCCATTCACAACAGCTGTGTTGTACAATTTTTTCGTATAGGAGTCACATTTCCTGGTTATCGACATACTTTGAACTATAGACCTTCCGCTCGGTAGTCGGTGATGTTTACCACTGCACTACGGCCACCCCGACTGTACGAGGACTTTCCCCAGCCGGGCGCTGCTCTAGATGCTATGATGAACCTTCCACCCTTGACATATTTATCAGATGGTGTGCACTGAAAGCGATGTATCATCTCAAGAAATACAACTCGCATAGGAATGATAGTGCGCTTGCAAGGGAAATATCCTACGACCCGTGTCTCATGGATATGCCCTCTGACGCAATGACAACGAACTTTTTTTTATCCTTAAGGAGAATTGACCGCAGAAGACTTATGGGCGTCATTACTGGCCATTATACCTTTGCCAAACATCTCTGTGTACTTGGCATCAGTGAGACGCCTATTTGTGCTGCATGTTGCGAGGAGGATGACACCGCAGAACACTTTCTCTGTGACTGTACCGCCTTTGCTCACGCACGGTGGCGCACCATTGGGGCCGACGTGGTATGTGCCGAATCTCTTAGCTCTACATCACTGAAGCTCTTTCTCATTTTTCTCCGGAAGACGGCAGTCTGTCTGGCAGTACAATGGACCAATAAAAATTTTACTCTCGGAGCTGCATAAGATAGTGTGTGTTGAATGGAATGTTTAGAATAAAAAAATTGGAGTACATTAGGGATGCGTATTGTTACCGCCACTTTTTTTTTTTTGTCGGTTGTCAGCATGTGAAAAAATCTTTGAAGCTGAGTTGATCAATGTGAGTTTCAAAACGAATTTCGAAGGTTAAAATTTGGAGACCGCTGTCGTCACTTCATATCGCTAACACCGTGACTCTGTGGATTCGTCCCACCAATGAAGGGTTCATTTCGCCACCAGGTGGTTTTACAGAGTTCTAGTCTAAAGCCTGGCATTTTCACAGTTTGCTTAGAATAATGGAAATATTGACATTTGCACCGCTCTTTGTTGTGATGTATGTTTGTATGTATGTTGGCGTTACAGTCCATGAAGAACCTGAGCCGAGCTTCTCTCAATCACCCATGTTGTGTGTGATTTCATTTTCCCATAGGTGAAAGGGACCTACAGTTTATTGCCGGTTCCGAACGGCGAATTTCGAGAAGCTTTTCATGACAATTTTACTACAGGGGGTTTGTCAGAAACCCCGCTGAGGAGAAACACCGTGAAAAACACGTTCGATGACATGCCTGTGCCGGGATTCGATCCCGTCTTTGTGTGATAACGTCCGAAAATTGGTTATTTGTCTTGCGTATCATTGTCACCTTCGTTTCTCATGTTTACATGATTTCTTGGCTATTAAGACAGGGACTGCAAAAAAAAAGAAAACACGCCAATCCTATTATTTTGCACTGTACTGTAATGTGCCTCGTTTTTTCCATGAAAAATTGGACGGAAAGAAGATGTATTTTCGAGCCAACATCAATAAACCACAAAGTCAGTAGTCAGTCATATTTTCGTTTTTATTACTATCATTTTCGGTATCACTCAGTCTTGAAGGTGTTGAATACATGACTTCTGGTTCCATTGCTATTCGACTTAACGTGTATACTGTATACGACAGTAAGGAGGCCTGCTTCACCCCTTTGAAAGTCTTCTTTGTATTTCACCATTTAATATTCTCGCTGATCAACTTTCCCTTCAGCTTCCCCCCTCTACCCATAAATTGGCACTTAAATTTTCCATCGAAAATACCATAAAATCACCCAAAAAGAAAAAAACGAGAAGACTTTTCCCAAGAATTTTCCATTCACCAGGCGATAAATTTAAATGCAAATAAAAAGGAATCGTTAGAATACACCGGATATAGTCCACAATCGAGCATGTCTATTCAAGGTGATCCTTCTACTTCCTTTCGTTTCGGTAGGATATTATCAACATTTCAGCATTTCGGCAATAAAACTGTTCCTTCCATTAATCTTGGTTAAATTACGAATGCGTCTTGACCAACGGAAACATGTTATTGCTCGGTCAATCTGATCTAGGATTGGATGACATTTAATCCTTACAGCAGACAAAACTGGCTGGCTATATAGTATATGTATGTGAGGAAGGCGAATTAATAGAACTGAACCGAAGAAAAAGGGCGGACGGGGAAAAACCTGTTTGCTCGTCCGCCTCAGCTCCTTAAGATAGAAATGAACCCAGATCGAAAATCCTTGTAATAGGGTAAGAGAACTTTTCAATTAAACAGGGGTGGATACCGAGCAAGATGCATCCTTGGAACAATAGCGGTTCGTAAATGAAAAATGAAATATCATCGGAATTGGATTACCACACCGCGCTCGACCATGATAACGCAGCACATATTCACAAATATGTATATATCTCTGGTACGCCTATTGGCGACGCGAATTACATCCTGTAAGGATTCAACCCTTTCAATAGCGAACGATTGAGGAAAGAAATGAAAAGGGAATTTTCTCACGAAAAGCTTGTTCACGTCGCGGGCTATTGTAAACACTAACGTTGCCATTACATCGTACACTTACTCTTTTCTTCCTTCGTTTTTATTATAATCCTGCGACAGTGAATGGGATGTGTAGTCGTGATGACGACGTGAGTACATTTCGTTTTCATCGAAAACCTCCTTAGCTGCCGCTGTACCTGCGTGTACTGTGCTCGTACGAACATTTTTAATTTTCCAAAAAAGAAACGAAATAGATTACTCGTCGTGTACGTGTAATATACAAAATTAAATGAGTCAGTCGTCCCGCTGAGAAAACGCGATTTTTTCAGCTTACGCTTGCTTGCCCCCTCAAGCAATATGTAGTCATTGGGTTTTCAACGTCGCGGTAATGTGCTAGGAAAATATGTGTTTCGTGTGTTTGATCAACGTAAATTAGCCGTCAATGCGCGTGTATCTATCTATTGCATTAATTATGAGGTACTGACAGCATATTCGTAGTTACATGACGGTGAAGTTAGAATTCGGTCTCGTTATCGGGCCGCATCAGCGGGGTATGACTTTTTAAGTACAATACTGTTTTTCCTTTTTGAGTAGCCCAAATGTCTGGTTGAACGTTGGCTGTGAGAAATATGGAGAGTTAACGCTCGAACACGCAGAGATAATATGCCTTGAGGCGTTACAGTATCACGGAGAGGCAGAAAGTCAAATGAGCACCTTGTCATGTGGCGATTTTGGACGTAGTTGGTTATATGATGTCCCTTGGAGTGATAGAATAAGCAAAACTTGATGGACTTATAGCTCAGCAAAAGGCAAGGTTTAAGGCGAAAATCTCCATGAAGAATCAAAAAGGAAAATATCGACTTCTCTGACCTGGACTCGACTGAAGGAGGTTACAGTTTTCAGTAGCTTGAAAGTCAACATTTAGTTTTGCATGTATGCAGGTTCCGCCACTTTCTAGGGTTAATCTGGACCTTAATCAAGATATCTCTAGCACTAGAGGCAAATAGACGATTTTTTGAGGTTATGAGATAGCCACCCTGGCATGTCAAAATTGTGCTTGACATTTTCGCATAATTGTGGCTGAATTTTTTGGTGATACAGATGTCAATTTTCTTCTAGATTTCTGGCGTAAATCCCAAATCTAAGAGAATCAAATGGAACATTTTGGGGCACTAAAATACGTGATCCTGACAACCAGTTTCAAACATCAAAATCAGAAATTACATGGCTAGGAAATGACGGATGTAATACATACATAAATTGTTTCATGAGCTGTGTAGCTCGCCTGCGATGTTTCTAGTTTTCCTGAATCCTTCTGATCGGTAATTGTACAAATTTCATACCACATGTTGTACCAAATTTTGTACCAAAATTGCGACCTAGTCTAGCGGTCACTTGGACTATATTCTTTCGTTGGCAATATTGTACTGCAAATTCGACGCAAATTTCAAATCTTGTGTACACTTTGGGACCCCTTTTATGAGAGTTATGTATATCAGGCCGGAACTCGATCGTGGAAGGAGGTTGCTACGCGCTTTCTTTGTGAAGCGGTACGGACTGTGCATAAACATTCAAAGTGGTGGCCTCTCCTTCGTCCATATAACTTTTGCATCAATTGTAAGTTTCTCTACCGAATCGTGCTAGATATTAGACACTCTATAAGCTAAGTACTGACCGATTTGAAGCGTTATAATTGTAAGGAATATATCGAAACTCTACAGCACGATTTTCTTATAATGGCCCAGTCGGAAAAAAGGAGACTCCCAAAACTGCGCCAACTATAGGGAATAAGTCTCCTTAACATCGCGTATACGATCTTCTCTGCCGTGCTGTGTAAACGCCTAAAACCACTTGTGGACAATTTGATAGGTTCCTATTAATGTGGCTTCAGGCGAGGAAAATTCACGATAGACCAAATATTTACAATGCGGCAGATCTTGGAGAAGACCCGTGAATTTCACCATATGAAGACCCACACCACCATATGACAGTGTTTACAGGGACGAGCTATATAGGGCCATGTTATGTTTTGACATCTCTGCCAAATTCGTCTGCTTGTGCAGGATGACGATGGAGAATTCTCGCTGCTCCATTAAGGTCGGTAAGGAGGTAACCGAGATCTCCGATGTCAAAAAGGGTTCAGACTGGCCGACGTACTGTCATGTGATTTTTTCAACATCATGCTTGAAAAGATCGTGTGGGATTCACTGGCCAATACAAGAGGCAATATATACTTCAAGTCTGCACAATTGCTGCTATACACTGATGACATTGACGTGATTGGAAACGCAGCGAAACGTCAATGAAGCTTTTGCGAGCATTGGAACAGAAGCGAAAAATAAACGAGGGCAAAACCAAATATATGCTGTCGTCAAAGAAATACGCACAACACCAACGCACGTCTTGGCCAGAACGTCACTATTGGCAGCTATAACTTTGATGAAGTCAACGATTTCGTCTACCTTGGCTCACTGGTAACAAGCAGCAACGACACCAGCGCTGAGATTAGACGCAGAATAATTCTTGCCAACCGCTGTTTCTTCGGGCTCAAGATGCAATTGAATAGTAGAGCCCTGTCTCGGAAAACTAAGGTGACGCAGAGGCTTGAAACTTAAATGGATAAAAAGGCCTTGATCGTTTCGAGTAGAAAATTCTGCGTATTCGGTCACGTTTGTGTTGACGGACGGTGGAGGAGAAAATTCAACCAAGAACTGAACATCGGCCTAGTGAGACGTCTACCGATCCAACGTCTAAGATGGCCATGGAGAGCGAATGGACAGCATAGATCTGGCCGATCGACTCCAATCCCTAGGGACGACGTTGCAGAGGACGTCCGCATCTAAGGTGGCGCAAACAAGTGTGAAAGCTTCAACCATTGGGCGTGCGATACTGGAAACAGCTTGTCGCGAATTAATACCACAAATACTTATTTTTGAATCAAATTGGGCACCTTATTTTGAAGGTTCATAGATTTACCACTATGTCCAGAAAGTAAGGTGACAGCATTTATTTGTCAAAATAAATTTTTATTTATCAATCAATTTCATCGCCTTCAGAGTAACCCCTCTCCTCTATTGATTCAAAGTGATGTCTCTGGAGCGGGCAGTTTTTTGAGTTTGTTGAATAGCCAGAAGTCGCCGCGCGGTGCCAAATCAGGCGAATGGTAATGAGACCATATAGACCGAAAAGGCGATTAGCTTTACGTAAACGACGTATAACGCTCAAATAATATTCTTTATTGACAGTTTGGCCCGAAAGGAACTCAAAATGCACATCACACTCACCGAAGAAAACAGTCAACATGACCTTGATTTTTGAGCGACTTTGGCGCGATTTTGCCTCACCTTAAAAGGGCCCACAGACCTCACACTTATGTGAACACATGTGTCGGTGTGCGAACATGTGTGCTATCTGTGGGCTGGTGCACACACCATTTTCGGTGTCAGACACGGAGCGAGTAAAAATCAAAGGTCTTTGATTTTTGGTGTCGGTATCCCTATCGGTGTGACGTGTGTGGCGGAATCACACACCGGTATCGATACACATGTGTGCACACAAGTGTGAGGTCTGTGGGCAATTTAAGGACGATATTCACTTGATTACTCGGTTGTTTCCGGGTCGTAAACATACATCCAAGTCTGATCCCCTGTTTTATCGCATTTCATCTTATCCTTGTAATCTGAAAGCATTGTTTCGCACACTTCATTGCGACGACGGTTTTCCAAAAATTTCTGTGTTTTAGATACCAATCGAGATTTGGCGCCCCTGAGGCCCAAAGCATCCTTTCAAATGGTATTGACTGATCTTTTTGAAATGCCAACATGAACAGCGAGATCCCTTATTGTTTATCGACGGCTTATAAGCAAAACGTCTTTGATTTTGTTTTGGACGTGAGTTTCGTCGGGTGAGGTTGATAGTCATCCGGAACACTCTTCGCCTTTGATACGTTGTGGGCCTTCTTGAATCTTGTAAACCCCTTGTACCACTTGTCAACATTTTTTGACAAAGGCTCTACACCAAGGATTTTCTGCACTCACATCAACGAATCAGCAGCAGAAAATTCACTCCGCAGACAAAATTGAATGCGAATTCTTTGTTCAACGAATTTAGAGGTTACAAACATCGAAACACGAAGCATAGCTCAAAAACTATGAATACTTTGATATGAGACTTGGCACGGATGTCAAAGACAGTCCTACCAACCTAGAAATAAAAGTATTTTCCCAAATCCATTTGCGTGCGAAATTTACAGACGCTGGTTTTACAAACGTCGACCAACGGTTTCATTCTTGATGACATCTCCCATTTATCTCGGCAGTGACGCTCTCTTTTAGGTCTTGAATGGTGGCTAACATGTCAACACGTACACTTTGCTTTTCAGAAAGAAATCAAGTGGCGTAAAATCGTGCGATATTACAGCAGGTGGTCGAGGTGAACTAAGGCAAAAAGTCCTAACCTTTAGGCATGTGAGCGAACGCCTCAAAACATACATTTTTTAACATCAGCCTGACCTGCGTCCACGCCCCCACGGAAGACAAGGATGACTCCGCCAAAGATAAGCTCTACGATCTCCTAGACAGAACTAGGAGACTTCAATGCTAAGCTGGGTAAGGAAAGCATCTTTGAACGAGTCATCGGTAAACATAGCCTACACGACGGACACAGGCTGATTGATCTTCCTAGGGGGCGAAACCTCCTTCTAGCCAGTACGCGCTTCCCGCCCCTCGATTAACAACAAAGGCACCTGGCGGTGTTTTGATCAATCGACTACAAACCAGATTGATCACATCGCGATCGACTTCAGACACTCCTCCACTATTCTTGATGCTCGAACTTTCCGGTGATATCTTACGGATATCACGAACGCAACGGAGTAGAGTAAGAGTACAAAGTTATGACGTCGGAAAGCTACTATCGCCAGAAACCGCTCGTGCTTTTACCGATCGCGTCTCCCTTAAGCTCTCCAATACACCTCAATCCTCCACGCTATCAATAGAACAGCAGTGGATCCTTTGTAAACAATGCCTGGAAAAGCTCTGCATCCGAAATTTTGGGTTTCAAGGCTCAACCACGAAGAAACACCTGGTTCGATGACGAGTGCAGGAGGATTCACACAGCGAAGCAGGATGCATATAAAGCCTCGCTGCATAAAAGAACAAGAGCAGCTCGTGAGCTCTACGAGTTAAAAAGAAGGGAGGAGCATAAGCTTCTTAGAAGAAAGAAGAAAGAGCACGAGAAGCGCGTGATTGAGGATTTGGAGAGGTGTTACTGCAGGCGTGACGTTCGAAAGTTTTATCAACAGATAAAGCGAACATGCCAAGGTTATAAAGCCAGAACCGAAGCCTGCAGGGATGAGAACGGACACGTAGTAGTAGAATCGCAGTCGATGCTGAGAATATGGAAAAACCACTTCTGCAGACTGTATAACGGCGATGTTAGTCAATATACCGCTGTCAGGCAGAATGATCCATTTCTAATCGACGAAGACCGCAGAGAACTCCGTCCCCCTGACCTCGACGATTGTTAAGATTGTTAAGATTGCCATATCGAAACTCAAATGGAATAAAGCTGCTGGCTCAGACGGACTGTCTGCTGAGCTCTTCAAGGCAGCTGGGGACGACCTGGTTAGGAGCATGTACCAGCTCATCTGTAAGATATGGTCAGAGGAAAGCATGCCCGAGGAATGGAGTCTCAGCATCGTATGCCCGATCCAAAAGAAAGAATACCCCTCTGATTGCGCCAACTACAGAGAAATAAACCTCCTTAACATCACCTACAAAATCTTCTCTGCCGTTTTGTGTGAACACCTGAAGCCTTTTGTAAATAAGCTGATAGGTCCTTATCAATGCGGATTCAGGCCAAGGAAGTCCACCATCGATCAAATCTTCAGACTACGACAGATCCTGGAAAAAAACAATTTCAAGTCGATACTCACCACCTATTTGTCGACTTCAAAGCCGCATACGACAGCGGCAGGTTTGGCATACCTGCTAAACTTATCAGATTATGCAGGATGACTTTGGAGAATGCTCGCTGCTCCATCCGAATCGGTGAACACCTTACCGATAGTTTTGATGTCAAAAAAGGATCTAGGCAGGGCGATGCGCTGTCGTGTGATTTCTTCAACATCATATTAGAAATGATTGTGCAAAAATCACTGGCCAATACAGGAGGCACAATCTATTTCAAATCCTCGCAACTCCTTGCATACGCCAACGATATTGACATAATAGGTAGATCACAGCGAGATTTCACTGAGGCGTTTGCGAGTATTGAGTTCGAGGCGGCGAAAGTTGGTCTGGCGGTAAACGAGGGCAAAACTAAATATGTATATGCTGTCATCAAAAAAGGACGCTTACCACCGACGTCTTGGCCAGAACGTTTGTATTGGCAGATATAAGTTCGAGGTAGTTAAGGACTTCGGCTACCTTGGCTCCACAGGGACCTGGAACAACGACATCAGTTCCGAAATCAAACGCAGAATCACCCTTGCCAATCGCTGTTTCTTTGGGCTCAAGAGGCAACTGAGTAATAGAGCCCTCTCCCGAACGACAAAGTTGACTCTATATAAGACCCTCATCATCCCGGCCCTGTTGTACGGCGCAGAAGCATGGACACTATCAAAAGCGGATTAGGAGCCCCTTGGTCGGTTCGAGAGAAAGACTTTGCGCGTGATTTTCGGGCCTCTAAACGCAGACGGGGGATGGAGGAAAAGATTCAACCACGAACTTTATGAGCTGTACAGCGACATGAGCCTAGTCAGGCGTCTACGGACTCAACGCCTAAGATGGCTGGGCCATCTGGGCAGAGGACGGCCGCACTTAAGATGGCGCACACAGGTGGAAGGGGACCTCAGCCAACTGGGTGTGCGGCAATGGAAAAGGTTAGCAAAATATCGTGCTAGATGGAGGGGCATGTTGGTTGAGGCCCAGGTTCACCCCGAACTGTAGCGCCCGTTAAGAAGAAAAAGATTACAGCAGAAATCACAATTTCGATTTTCAAAGAACCCTTACAATTTGCCGATATTCTCATGCATAGTGTGGCAAGTTGAAAGTAAACATCTTCCAAGTCGATTCCATCAAGCTGGAGTGGAAGTCCTTTGCTTGCCGCCGTTTAATTGAATCCATTCATCACGGTCGATTTTTCGCCAACTGTGTGTTGCTATGATATTTCGATACGCCATTTATGCTCTTTTTCTCCTAAATCCATTCCTCTCAATTGAATATATCCTTTCTCGCACCACTCGGCACTCCATAGCTAATTAAATTGAGAATTGTAGTCCTTTATCCAACCTTGACCAACCTTGGCTTGCATTAATCCTCATCAATAACACCTGTGAATTGTTATCCATTAACATAAAATCATTTTCATTATCCTAAAAGCATTGTCCACTACGAGTATAGGATCTAACGCCCCAGACTCCCCACAGTATCACTTGGCCATTTACTTTCGATGGATGTCAATTCCTCTCGATGGCACACGTAATTACTCTCGTCTTTTGTCACGTCCTTTCCACGGAGTGCCGTAAGCAAGAGCCAGAGAGTATGTAGGTGTTGATTTAGTAAGTGTTTGACATTGTCGATGGCAGATGAATATAGCCTCCTGTCTGTCCTGCCCTCATACATCCTGCGGGGATATTATTTGTTCAGTGCCACGTAATATGTCATCAACTACCACTAGGTACCAACAAAATAAAACAGAAAACACTGCCGAGAGGGAAGTGTTGATGGCGATGATGGAAGATTCCACTTCCAGTTCCCATGGGTATACAGTATACACTTTACATTGCTCCTTGTGTTTGTCCTTTTTTACGTTGTTGTTGATTTATTTTTTGTCAAATGCAACGCAACAACGAAGAGCGGAAACATAAATCCCCTTCGACAGTGATTTTGAGGAGCTGCCATTAAGCCGGCGACAAATCCCCGTACAAATCGTTTCGTTAAAGTAAAAACAAAAAAAGGGAAATACACCTGGAAGGAACCTACCTAGTCGCGTCCTAATTCCTTCCTTCGTCGCCGTGCAAAAGAGAAATAGAGAGGAAATCAAAGGGCGCGCAGTCATATTGCCATCATCTTACCATCATAGCGTGCACACAATTGCATTGAGCCTGTATCCCTAACCGTCGCGCCGCGGTGTGTGGTTTCTTGGCTTCTAATTGACTTTTGATTGATATGTCTCGGGGCTCAAGGGCTCTTGATCGCGCAGTCCGCGACGAGTGTGTCTCAAAAGAGTGGGCACTGTGTTCTTGGAATTAATTAGTGAACAAGAAATCATTTTTTGTCTTCTATCTCTATCTTTCTCTATTGTATCTAAACGTTACAAAAAAATTTTTTTTTTTTTTACTTTCAGACGACAACATGCTTGGGCATCGCAAAAGGCCAGTGGTGGCGGCGGTGGTGGCAGTGTGACCCATAGTCCGGAACGTTTACGTGGCGCAACACAGGATCTGTTCGAGTTGCTCGAAAGGGTTCAGTGCTCACGGCTAGACGATCAAAGATGCGTTCTTCCAGCCTACTTCTCTCAGGTAAGTCGTACGTGAGATTATGTAAGATTTCCTAAAGCGACAAGAGGCACGCGAGATATGTACTGTATTGTAACCATCACCCACTTTGAGACACATTTGAAAGGAATTTCATGTCGAGTAGGGTAATGTCACCATACTGATGTCTGACATGTCCCTCGGTTGCGTTCTCAGGGGCGAATATTTATGGGTCGTCAACAATCAGGACCTTCTGGCACTCCAGAAAATGCGCTCGTCTTTTGAATCTCGATGACGTAGAAACGCGTGTCATTCCGTGAATACGAATGCATCCATGCGACAAGGAGATTAGTGTGATTGTTGGGAACTTGTCCTAGGTCGTTGCTGGTGTGGGAGCAGCATTCATTGCATCATTAATTGTTGGTGTAGGTAATAGTGGTGATTTCCCAACAAATCGGATTGAGTTACTTTACATTCCCACTTTCTCGTTAGATCATATTCATTCGGTTCGATCGAAATCTCATTCACGCTATCGTTTGACCATCTTGTTAGTTGCACGCAACAATGGCTTGTAGTCAATTGCTTGATGGTAGCTCGAAGCCAACGAGTCGAGTAGAATGATGGGAATGCTTCAATCTCTCTTGATCATTTGCTTCCCCATAATTCATTGTTTCGTTTTCGTTTCTACATGTTCGTACGAAAAGGAAATTCATTTAAATTGGCGTATCGTCACACGCACTATGAATACGAAGAGACTGGGTCGTGGTGCATGGCCGTCTGTCTGGTTTGAAGAGCTTTCCTCATAGTTTTTGTTTATCTATCTTGTTAAACTCTGCGATGAGTCGCCCGGGTCGCGAGAGTATCTTCTGCTTCCAGTTGGTTGGTCAACGTCTAGTCATCTAGTGGCAAATAGGGGAACTAGTAGCAATGGTGCATGTCTTCGCTAGATTCAAATATTTCGCTTTATCAGCCACATCCCGGAGATTTAATGATTGTCTTCGCTATGAATCGACAGTTTGCGTGTTCTTAGTTTCTACTACTCATTGGCAGTAGATGGCGCCAAAATATTAGAGAGAAAGTAGATTAGTTGCTTCTACCTTTCGTAGTCATACGGATGGTGTCCCAAAATGTAAGCAAAATTTTCTTTTAGTGCAATTTGTGCATTGCTGCCAGTGTTATCTAGAAATGCCAAGACCTGATCTATTGCCCCCAATTTTCGTAGCAAATCTGGTTGTGATAAACGCACGAAATGAAATGAGATATGAGTGTCCCTGACTGAAGAGGGCAGTTTGGAGTTGATGATTTGGCGGTGTTGGAGGCATAACTAGAAATTGATTATTGGATTTTATGAAAATACACGTGGTGCCGCCAGAGTCTTCAACGGAAATAGTTGACAGATTTCTTTGTTGTACCGGCGTGTGTGAAACGGACGGTTTGTTATGTTCGTTTGTTAAGAGGGGCTGAACTGGCAACTGATCATCACCTGGTGTTGTGTAAGCTTTATCTTACTGACAAAATACCTCTTCTGCCAAGGCGGAAACCAAGAGTGGTTACACGCATACGGTGGGAGAAACTACAGAGCAATGAGGTGTGGCAACACCTCGCACGACACATACATATCCGAAAGGTTTGAGCAGATTCCAACTGTTCCATCGCATATAGAGTTGTTTTCAACAACCGTCATTGCCTTTCCACGTGATGTTTGTGGTGTGAAGCGGCTTAGTGTGGCAGTTGGTGGTAAGAAAAGAACTGCGCAGCTTAACACACCCGGAGTTCGAGAAACCATCAGAGAGAAGATGGAGACCTACAGGGACTCTGCTTCCCGTGAGCGGTACACTGCGGCGCGAAGAACTTGTAAATTGGCTATGTAAGTAGCTAAAGAGTAGTCCTGGAGGGAGTTCGGCGAGAAGTTGGAAAGCGACCATAGATGTGCAAAAAACGTGTTCTGGCAAACCATTCGCCGGCTCAGAGGAAGGAAATTCAACATAATCCAAAGAGTCAAATCCAAAGATGGTGGGTTGCTTTCCAATTAGATGGACATCTTGCGCAGATGGAGCGATAATTTTTCGGAGCCGCTTAATCCTAAACAGGGCACTGAGGGGGACTGACCTTAGTCTTGATTAGGAAAATACATAGTACAATGGTTGAGGAAGGTTACGACTAACAAAGGCCTCGTAGGTAGCGTATCTGACATGCGCTGGCCCGTAAGATAGCGAGCACCACCTCCTCGTGGTGCCACCTGGCGATTTCTATTTGAAATCGCGAACGGAAAAGAGCGAATGGTGAGTTTCCTGCGCCGCAAAACAGGATAAGTGTCGGTTAGGCTATGATCCGGCAAGCCATACCTGGAAAACAACGACCAAGCCAAAAACCCGAAAAAAGCCTCGAATACAAAAAAAAAAAAAAACGGATTTACCGATGACGACCCAGGAAACAACCAAAGGAAAAGGAAAATGATATTCGGCTTTGTACGTGGAATGTAAGGTCCCTCAACAGACTACGTGCAGCCGAACAACTTGCGGAGGCCCTAGACTGTTACAAGGCAGATATTACCGCAATCCAGGAAGTGCGATGGGATGTACCGGGCAAAAAGAGGATGAGAAACTGTGATATCTACTACGGCGACTGCTACAAGGAGAGAAGACAACGCTTATTCGGATGCGGATTTGTTATTAGAGGTAGACTTAGGCAAAAAGTCTTGAGCTTCAGGCATGTAAGCGAACGCCTCATGACAATCCGCATCAAGGCTAAATTTGCAACCATCAGCCTAATTTGCGCTCACGCCCCTACCGAGGACAAGGATGACGCTATAAAAGACGACTTCTACGACCTACTAGATAGGACATATGCCCAATGTTCCAGCTACGATGTTAAAATCGTACTGGGAGACTTTAACGCAAAATTGGGCAAGGAAGTCGCCTTTGATCGGGTTATTGGCAAGCACATCCTACACAACACCACATCCGAAAATGGATTTATGCTAATAGACTTCGCAACGGGGCGAAATCTTCTAGTTGCTAGTACGCGTTTCCCACATCTCAACATCCACAAAGGGACCTGGCGATCTCCGGGTCAATCAACCGTCAACCAGATTGACCACTATGTGATTGATGGCAGACACGCATCCGACATTCTGGATGTGCGAACTTTTAGAGGAGCCAACATCGACTCGGACCACTATCTTGTGGCAGCCAGGTTGCGACTTCGCATATGCTTGGCCCAGAAAAATCGACTAAGGCCATCGGCATACAACGTCGCAATGCTACAATCGCAAGAGACCGCCAGAGCCTATGCCAATCGCGCTCTCGGAAAACCCTCCAACACCTGCTCAGACCGTACAACACCAATGGACCCGTTGTTAACAAGCCTTAGAAAGTGCTGCTTCTGAGTTACTGGGTTTCAAACCGCCACCAACAAGAAACTGATGGTTTGACGACGAGTGTAGGAGGGCACACGCAACCAAGCAGCAAGCTTATCAAGAGGCGCTGCATAGAAAGACGAGAGCTGCTCGTGAGCATTATGACCAGAAGAGGAGGGAGGACCATAAGCTTCTAAAAAAAAAAAAAAAAAAGGGAGCATGAGAAGCTCGCGATCGTAGAGATGGGGAGATGCTATCGCAAGGAATGACGTTCGAAAGGTTTTATCAACGAATAAAACAATCATTCCAGGGATATAAGACCAGAACGGAAGCCTGCAGGATTCACAGTCGGTACTAAGAATCTGGAAAGGCTGCTTCTGCAGACTGTATAACGGCGATGACGAAACAGATCCCGCTGTCAGACAGAATGACCCTTTCACAGCGGGCGATGATAGCAGAGAATTCCGTCCCCCTGACCTGGACGAAGCTAGGAATGCTTTTTCTAAGCTTAAGTTCAACAAAGCTGCTGGAGTAGACGGACTACCTGCCGAGATCTTTAAGGCAGCTGTAGACCACCAGCTCGGAAGCGACCTAACCGATACCTTTTATGTCAAAATAGGTTTTAGACAGGGTGACACGCTATCGTGTGACTTTCTCAACATCGTCCTTAAAAGGATCGTGCAAAACTCACTGGTCAATACGAGGGGCACCAACTTTTTCACCGATGACATTGACATAATTGGACGAAGTCAGCGAGATGTCATTGAGGCCTTTACGAGCATTGAGACGGAAGCGGCTAAATTGGGACTGGCGGTAAATGAGGGCAAAACGAAATATATGCTGTCGTCGAAAAAGGACACGAACCACTGCCGTCTTGGTCAGGGCGCCGTATTAGCAGGTATAATTTCGAGGTAGCCAAGGACTTCGTCTACCTAGGTTCCGAGGTGACATGCAGAATTGACCAAGGCGCAGAGACATGGACTTTATCGAGAGCGGATGAAGAGGCCCTTCGGCCCGAACTGTACGAGCTGTACAGCGACATGAACATAGCACGGCTTCTTCGGATCCAACGCCTAAGCCATCTTAGGTCATGTTAAGCGCATGGAAAACACAGCTCCGGCCCGGAAGGTCTTTGAATCCAACCCCGAGGGGTGATGCGGCCGAGAACGGCCAAATTTAAGGTGGCGCAACCAAGTGGAAGAGGACCTTAACGAACTAGGCGTGCGGCACTGGAGACTGCTGGCGAAAGACTGTGCCAGTTGGAGAGGTTTTTTAAAGGAGGTCCAGGTTCGCCATGAATTGTAGCGCCAAAAGAAGAAGAAGAAGAATGGTTGAGGAAGTTAATTTAGCCTTTGAATCGCTAAAAGGGTGATAAAAGAGAGCTCCCTATATGGTGGCATATCTGATTCAAGTCTCCCTGGTAAACTAAGGTGTTGGAGACGCATTCTAGAGCTATCGTCGAATCCAGGATGAGGGATGAACTGTGCGGTTTTCGTCACGGCAGAAGTACAACCGACCAGATTTTCCACTCTAATAATGGTACTCGAAAAGGCTTGGGAGTACGCCAAACCGATTTACAATTGATTTGTAGATTTGGAAAAGACGTATGACCGAGTTCCTCGAGACAAACTCTGGAGTGTTCTGTAGGAGTATGATGGTTCTCTGGTGAGGGCCATTCAGTCTCTATACACTAACTGTAGCAGCTGTGTTTGTAATCAACACCTTTCACCGTGGGTATTGGACTTCACCAAGGGTATATTTTCTCACCTCTCCTTTTCATTATACATATATGTACATATGTATATGGACTGGATGTTGCAGCGCAGTCGAGGAGAGGAATATTTCACATTGGGAGGATTGAGGGTAAGCCATGTTCTCTTTGCAGATGACTTAGTTGTCCTCAGATTCTCTTAGATAGGTTTGTGGCCTTGTGTGCTGATGCTGATGGATGGGGACTAACGTAGACAAATCCGAGATTTGGTTTTTTCCAGAACACCAGTCCAATGCACTCTACATGTTAGTGGAGTCCCATTGAAACGGGTGGAGGAGTTTAAATATCTCGGGGTCTTCTTCACGAGTGATAGGAGGAGTATTGCTGAGCTTTCCTGCAGTATTGGGACATCTGCGAAGATCTGTAATGAGGAAATCGGAGCTTGGTGTCAAAGCCAAGTTAGTATTTGTTCCAACTCTGGGTATCGACCGAAAGGATAAGATCGCGAATACAAGCAGCCGAGATGAGATTTCTTCATGCTGTTGTGGGAGTTACTCGCCGGGATAGGGTGAGAAACGTCCTAGCGGCTGCTTCTTCGAACGGAAAGGTCTATGCTTCGATGGCTTAGTCACGTGAGACGAATGTCCCCATCATCACGACTTCCGAAACGTCCCTTGTATGCGATACCGGAGGACCCCTTAAGTGGATGATGCGAGCCACTGAAAATGATGATGATGATGAATTTACGAAAATTATATCCGGTAAATGGTCGGTCGTAGGGAGAAGAGGAAGGGTTATGTCTTGAGATTTTCAAAATATTCCTCATGAAGATTAATGCGATGTGCGTCGGGAATTTTGCTCCTATGTGTGCTATGGCTCATTCCACGTTGATTGTGTAAGAATTTTTGGCGAAAAAAAAACACATTCCAACGTGGCGCATCCAATGGAATAAGAAGATATCAATGGGTGCCAAATCAGGACTTTGAATATCCAAACATTCTTTTGTTTGAGGTGATGTGTGGGAGCGCATGAGAATGATTTGCCTTCTGCGATTTCCCTTACTATTCTCAATACTTCTAGCAAACAAATGTGGTGTACCTTTCAGAATTGACCGTTATACGTTGCTCTAATAACACGGTGGCGACATCTCTTATTATTTCGACAAAATAAGCGACCTCTTGCCGCGGGTGGCCGTAGTGCAGTGGTTAACATCATCGAACGACGAGCGGAAGGTCTATGGTTCAAATTAGTTTCATAGCAAAAAAAAAAAAGTAATTCCTATACGGACAAAAAGTATGCAACACAGGGGTGAATGAAAAGTGACCAGACGTACTGCTGCAGGCATAACACTTACAGTATATGGTCAACTGAAAATTCATCCTCTGCGTATGCAATACTAAAGTGCTCGAACGAATTACTATGGGCTATAACCAACGCGGAATTTGGTCGGCTCTCGTTCTATCTAGGACAACCACCCATGAGAGTAGTGAACCAACATCAACGACCCAAACCACTGCACTCCGTTCAGGTTGTGTGTGTCGCACATCACAAGAGAATATAAAAAACTCTTGTACCTGCACGAGACTCTAAGAAAAAATTAGATTTTAGTCGTTTGGCTCATATGATCATCGGTCATGATCTTATAGACGTCTTTTGAGGCACAGAAAACCGGCGAAAAACGATGCTTCAAGTTGGTGCTTCAAAGCCCAAAGATGAGACGAGATGAGCGGCGCACAAGTCCTAGAAATTCAAATAGCACTCGTTTGACAAGACGTTGTGAGCATGATTACCATTAAATATGTCAAACTCTACGATGGCAATTTCATAACTTGGCATAATAACCTATGTGTGAGGAAAAGGTGAAAAGTTCTCGGCCTGACACAGAGATGGCATTGGAATGCAAACATTTATATTTGCTGCCTGGGAGCACGCGTTATTATTCAGCATGACAAGCTTCAGTTTGATCTCTCATTCGAAGTTGACAAAAGTATCGGGGACTTTGGTCCTTCGCTAAAATGTGAATTTAAACGTGGTCGCACACCCTTCGAAAATGACCCACTTGAAGGACGACCAAAAATGCCAACTACACCGGCAACTATCGACAAAGTGCATGATCTCATTATAGGCGATAGGCAAGTGCAGGTGAGTAAGAACGTGCAAGCTATGGAGATACTGGAAGAAGAGGGTGCTAAACATTTTGCACAAAGAATTCAGGATGCCAGGGTTTGGATCGATTCGATAGGAATTCAACCGGCTTTGTACAGTGGTTTGACTACGAAACAGTAGTCCAAGCAGTAGGTGGAAGTCGATCGCACTTGACTTCTAGGTGGAAGTCGATCGCACTTGACGCACTGACTTGAAAGGTCAGGGCTCACATGTTTTGGAATGCGAACAGGTGAATGTTACTATAATCTTCTTGATCAGCTGGATGCCAAAATTTGTAATAAGGGGCCTGGATTAAAGAAGAAAAAAAAATCACCTTTCACCAGGACAACGCACATGTAGGCAAAAGTACCTTGACGATGAGAAAACTGTGGAATTTGGGGGTACGATTTGTACAGACTTCCATCCGTTCCTAAACTTGAAGAAATTTGCTTCTGGAATGCGTTTTGAGTCAAGCGAAGAAGTTGAGGGCCATCGATGAGTACTTTTTTTCAAACATTCCAGATTCTCACTTCCGGGAAGGAATACAGATGTTGGAGGAGCGCTGAATCACTTGTGTTGAAGTCAAGAGACCATTGTTTAACTGAAAACCGCAGACTTTCACTGTCAAGCCGAAAAGCTTTCATCTTTCCCTCGTTTGACCTCGTAAAATACCCTAAAATTGGCTAGAGTTGCGAACGGATATTGGGAAGCGTAAGAGGCGCGATTGAAAGAACAGATATTGGTGGTGGCGCCATTCAAAGTTTCCTAAAATTCTCGCATGCATTTCAGGATATTCCCTATTATTTCTATCGAAAGCAAATCACTCAGTTCACCTTTAAAAGATCTCCTCCACACAGTTCATGCAAACATTGATTAAAGTAGTGCCCCGCGGCTCATAACACACCTCTTCAACCAAACCCACGTGCCACTAATTGACCTTGAATGCATCCAAGATATTCGTAATCATCAAAGGAATACTATATGTCCCTCCTATTTCGGTTTTCGTGCATCCCTGCGGGTCTTTCGACGAGATAACCACACTAATATCTATATTTAGAGCATCTCGTATCATAAATTTGTCCTCGGGAGAGCATCATCAGCTCGGGCTGCATTCAACCTCTGCATCTAGCCCATACCTCATGTGGTTAAGCCCACATATGTTATCGAAACTCATCAGAATGATGCAGAAAGAGAAAGGGAGGGAAAGACTGAGAGAGAGAGAGGAACACCTTCGGAAAAAATTACCGTCAGTTCTTGCATTGCCCTCATTCATGGCACGGGCGTTGTGTGAAGTTAAATTGCAACGTGTTCGGGAGTTTACCAAGGAAAATTGCCTTGACATCAGTGATACTCGTAATCAGCATCAGAACTCGCATTGTCCCGATGCATATACGGTTGCATGTGCTTGGATTCGATACATAAAATCACTGAGGTGGGATGGGAAATGCAAAAGTTCCCTGTCGTCATTGTCGTCGCCCATTCATCATTTGGTGTGTCTTTCACGGCCACTGCACGTACTACACTCACATGTCGTGCCATTAAGACGGCACATGGAAGGTGGTGGAGGCGATTAAAACAACCGGAAAGTGGTCGAGATATGTATGTAGGTCTACAATGGCGCTCGTCGCCTTCACGAAAACCAAGACGAATTGTTTCAGTAACTAAAGTGCGGTTGGCGAAAACAATGAAACTTATCCACCGAATGTGGTGATTGCATGTGCATTAGCTTCTGCCATTCAGTCTCAGGGCTTAGATGCACTTCCTGTCTACCTACCTGGCAATCCAGTGAGACAGTGAGAAGGGAGTAACTCCTCTTGCATAATTAGAATTCTCTCTTCTTATACATTTGCGGGACTTTTACTGCGCCATTGTATGATAATGGCAAATAAACTCATATCCCGTGGGGCGGCGGACGAGAATAAAACACTCTTATCCTGGAAATAAAAGAATCGAGATTCCGAGCCGGATACATGTAGCAGGGGCTAATTAAACAACGAATCGTGAATGCAGACTTGCAACTAATTGCTGCACTATTTTCTCAACTCTCAGAGCAGCGTTGTCTTTCCTGGCTCGTTGTTGGCACCGAGCAAGCAAAGCCCCCGAAAGTCAATACTTAAAAATTTATTTGCGCAAATCCCTTTACATACATACGTATGTATGTACATAGGTGGGCGGAGAGGTTGAAAGTTGTTTGTTACTGGGAGTGGATATCCTTGAGAGTACCTTGAAATATGGCCTCCTATTGTAACCGAGTTCTTTGATTATTCCGTTGCACTACTTGCTTCCTCTTTTTTCTTGCAGTCTTCCTCTTTACAACGAATTCATTTCATGTCGTGAAGTAAAGCGGCGAGAATTTATGTGCCATTACCTAGGCCACAGCTTTCCTTCATTTGTTTGTTTATTCCTCTTCCTAGAACGGGGCCTGGTTGGTACCATTGTAGGCTAGCTAGTTGACTCTGTGTGTGTCCTCGTTGCAAAACATCTTCGGTTCTCAGCGTCGTTCATTTTTTATGTAATGAACATGCATAGAAATAGAAAATCATCGACGAGGGAACCGGGAACATTCTATCCTTACGTTGGTATCCTGCAGAACAAACTAGCGGTATAGGGAGTGTAGGGCGATGGTTATAACATTTGGTTCAGTGGCCTGGATGTCATGCCACGACAACAACAAGTCGTTTCGCCCATGATGCAGCACATGGAATGGCATGGAGCACGAAACACTTGAATCATGATATCCTTTCTCCTTAGTCGTCCCTATACTCGGTCGGTAGTCGTACGTGTATGTATGTTTGTATGTATGCTCGTGATAGGAATATGACTCAGATCCCTTGTGGTGGCTTACCACATTGCATTTTTTTTCTTGTTGCAAACTAACTTCCGCTGCAGTGGAATCGGTTAGAGGATGTCTCTCGTTAGAGGCAATTTTCACAACGTATCCGGCTGGGTTTGCCGTATGCAAACTCTGTGCTTCTTTCACTTATATCAAACAAATTTTTTTTTTTTGATATTTTTCTTGTGCTTTTATGCACTGGCTTTTCGTTTGTTGTCCAATCCAGGACACTAGCAAATGAATATTCATGAGCTCTGTCACACAATCACGGTCTCATGGTGGTTTTATTGAATTCCATTGTTTCAGCGTTAATTCGAGTCGTTTTATCACATGTGCTGCATCTTAAACTAATGTATTGTGTGCTTGGGCTTGTGTGTAGATACCATGGTGCTTGGGTGTCTCACACCCAATTTGTCCGGAGCTTCTCGGTGGTACAAAATTGAAAGAATGCCTCTGCGATGGCGGAGCGTACATTGAGCTTATTGTGCCCGGGAGTTTTGTGGTCGTACAGGGAACTATTGTTGGAAGCAGCAATCAAATCGGTATTCATAAAATGATTGTCATGCAAAGCTAACTCAATGTCTGCAGACGTGATTGTAACAAACTGAAATTTACATAATCGTTGCTTAAGTCAAACCGCTCATGAGATCATGAGATGGGATATGAGCTTCTAATGAAGCCCCCAAATGTTCCTATACACGCGAGTTTTAAGACCTCTGATGCTGGGATCAACAACCGTACTGACAGAGCACACTTGAAAACTTCTATGAATCCAAGTGATAAAAAGTGGCAGCTGACCGCAAGGCGTGACAGTGCCTTCAACCACTTAAAGTCTTTGTTAGTCTCTACTTGTTATTCAACAATCTATTCAGACCATGGATTTGAAGTATTATGTCAAAAGTGCTTACGTAACATTTACGTCCATCACATTGCGATCATTATCAGATCCCTCCAATAAGGCTCCAAAGGTCACACATTTAGTAGCTTTACTTACTTTGGTGGCGCTACAAATCAGGGTGAACCCAGGCCTCAACCAACAAATCTTCCAGCTCGCACGATCTTTTGCTAGCTGTTTCCAGTGTCGCACGCCCAGTTGGTTGAGGCCCCTTTCCACCTGTGTAAGCCACATTAGATGCGCCCTTCCTCTGCAGTTTCGCGTCGTCTTTCGTGGTTGAAGTCGAAGACTCTTCGAACCGGAGCTATGCTGTCCATTTTTTCTACATGGCCTAGTCATCTTAGACGATGGACCCGTAGACGTGGTACTAGCCCGTTGTCGCTTTATAGCCCATACAGTTCTTGGTTTAATCTTCTGCTCCATCCTCCGTCAACACAAACGGAACCCAAGGTTGTACGCGGAATTTCCTCAAAACGACCAAAAACCTCTTCATCCATTTTTGATAAGGTGATAGTCCCTGCGCCGTAGAGGAGGACCGGGATAGTTAAGGTTTTACAGAAGATCACCTCAGTTTTCCAAAAGAGGGCTCTACTACTCAATTGCCTCTTGAGCCCGAAGAAACAGTGGTTGGCAAGGGTTATTTTGTACTACCAATGAGCCAAGGTTAACGAAATTCTTGTCTACATCGAAGTTATAGCTGCCAATAGTGTCAATAGTGGCAGCGCCGTCAAACCCGCTTTAGCCGCTTCTGCTTCAATGCTCACAAAAGCTTCATTCACGTCTCACTGCATTCTCCCAATCACGTCAATCTCATTAGCGTATGCGAGAAATTGTGGCGACTTAAAGTAGATCGTGCCCTTGTATTCGCCAGGTAATCCGGCAAGATCTTTTCAAGCATGATGTTGAAAAAAATCACATGATAGTGCATCACCCTGTCTGAATCCTTTTTTGACATAGAAGACCTCGGTTAACTCCTTACCGACCTTAATGGAGCAACGAGAATTCTCCGTTGTCATCCTACACAACCTGATGAGTTTGGCAGGGATGTCGAAGCATGGCTCTACATAGCTCGTCCCTATGGACACTGCCATAAGCGAATTTAAAATCGATTTTTAAATGCTGTCCTAAAGCCACATTGTAGAAACCTATCAAATTGTCCACGAGCGGCTTCAGGCATTCACATAGCACGACAATGAGGATCTTAAACGCGATGTTATTCCCCTATAGTTGGCGCAGTTATAGGGGTCTCCATTGGGAATGACCACATATTCAGTGTCGCCAAAAATGATGCGAAATGCTTTTTTTTTTTTAGAGACTCGCGCAGGTTCAAGAGGTTTTATATTCTCTTATGATGTGTTGTTACACACACAACCTGAACGGAGTGCAGTGGTTTGGGTCGGTGATGTTGTCCTAGATAGGACGAGAGCCGACCAAATTCCGCTTCGGTTATAGTCCGTAATAATTCGCTCGAGCACTTTGATATTGCATACGCAGAGGATGCATTTCAGTTGACCATATACTGTGAGTGTTATGCCTGCAGCAGTACGTCTGGTCACTTTCCATTCACAACTGCGTTGCATACTTTTTGTCCGTATAGGAATTACTTTTTCTTGGCTATGAAGCGAATTTGAACTATAGACCTTCCGCTCGGCGGTCGATGATGTTAACCACTGCACCACGGCCACCCCACGGCTTGGGCTAAATTAGGGTTTACTGCTCTTTTCTGGTCCGATGCATCTAAGACCTTATCGCACCTGCTAGACAGAATTCAAGGCCACGCAATAAAGCTGCAGCCATTTGGATTCAAGTCGAAGGTTCTCTTAATCTTCTACATCGTCTTATTTCCCTTTTAAGAAAGGACATGTGTGTCGAGAAGTTACATATTACATTTTTACCCTGGACAATAAGGAACTCGACCAACTAGCAAGGAAGGTTTCATTTGAAACCCTTCTGTAGAAGTCCTAATTCTAAAATGTACATTTTTCTACACCGCTGAGGTTCTAAGGTCCAAAGAAATATTGGAAATTACAATGCTGTCTTAGATAACATTTCCATAAACTAAATGTGTTCGCACGCTCAACTACGCTCCATAAACAATAATCCAGGGAACTAAGATCTCGGGAGCTGGAGGAGCACAGAGGCCCACTGGAATATGTATGGCCTATCCTCACGCTATCAATCCAGGGTTTCAAAACGTTTTCTGAAACTTAGATTTAGGCGGCAGCATTAGCCCGAGGTGCTTGAAAAAATATATGTATGCCCTTCCTTGCTCACAACTGAAAGAACAAGGCAGTAGCATAACATGAGTTTTTTGGTGTCACTTTCGAAGCTTCAGAGTACTTAAGTTGGTTCAAAAGACGCTTTACATATGTAGATAACTCCCGAGTTTCTGCCGAGCCAAAAAAAACCTTCTGAGCATAACGTAGGATTTATTGCGAAGGTCCCTACAAAACTTTAGGGTACCTCGCACTGGCCCTCACGGACTTCGAAGGGTTTTCATCAACGATCGCTTAAACTTGTCGAATAAATTCCTAAGTTCAAATGGTGTCAAAACGTTCCTAATTTTTTTACGCTTTGCAATAGATTTTGTATCGTTAGCTGATGCTTCCAATTTACGTTGAATGTTTTGTGCAAACGATCGGGCGCCTTGTATGTAATTCACGTGTATTCTGGCACCTTAAGAAATAAAAACTCCTCGTGATCGATCATCTGGTGAATTGTACCATCATCTTCGTCAGGAAATATGTGGACCATTAGAATGTTAACTCTATCCAGCGCCGTTTTCCGCTCTAAATTTTGCAGAAAAGAAGATACATAATACGTCGTCGGTGAGTGTTCTACCATCAGCCCTTGGGTCATGACGTTCTCAAATGTTTCGTATACCAACTGTCGTCCCCTATTTCTAAGGCACAACATGCCTGCTGCAAAGGTAAATCTGCTAAAACGGCTTTACATACACTCCACAAGGGGCGGTCCTCTCTCCTTTTCTCTGGAACCGATCGAGCAAAGAAGGCAACCAAAGCTCTCTAGTCTTGCAAGAGAGCCTTAGAGGAAAAATGGAGATTCAACACTAAACTAACCCTATGGTTGTATATCACAGTTGCTAGACCTATTCTAATGTATGGTGTGGTAGTCTGGTGGACTAAACTGGGCAAAGCAACGTACGACAAACAAATCGAGAAGGTACAGGGGTTCGCTTGTATGTGCATCACCAGGACCCTTAGGACTACTACAACTGCGGCGCTCAACATGCTTCTTCACCTAATCCCACTCGATATCCACAGTGAGCAGCTAACCACATACACAGCAGCCAGATTAAAGGCCAGCTCAAATTGGACGAGCTATATTACTGGCCATTCCCCTATCCTTAACAACAGGATAACTTTGGCAGAAAACTCCGACCACATTGAACTTGCCACAGTCTTTGAGAAAAAGTTCAAGATATGATATGAAAATTGGGAAAATTGGACAGGCGCAACATTTGCGTTAATGGGTCGAAGACCAAGGATGGAGTGGGAGTATTCTGCAAACAATTAAACCTAAGTCATGTCCTGAAACTGCCGAACCATTGCAGCATCTTTCTATCGGAGCTTTTGGCAATAAAGGAAGTCCTCTCTTGGCTGAAGTGGAACGTGATGTCTACTATTGATATTCGTATCCTCACTGACAATCCAGCTGCCCTCAAATCGCTGGAGTCTCATGTGTACACTTCTAAAGCAAGCGTCGATTGCCGCCTATCTCTTAACGAGATGGCCGATCAGTTTAACATACACCTCTTATGGGTACCAGGACACAGTGATACTTCCGAAAATGAAAGAGCTTACTCACCAGACGAAGAATGACGCAACAAACAAACATGGCACGCGCAGGTTTACCACAAGCAGCCATTAAACTAAAGCCATCACCAGTTGTTTTGACTCGGAAATGTCCTGTCAGCAAACCTCCCTACAGGAAATCGGTTCCCTGATGGAATGTCGAGCTCCAAAGTGCCGGGAAGCCAAAATTCTTCTGAATAGATCGCTCAAATCGAATTCGGAAGATGACTGGAACCAGTACCGGTCGAAGCAGAAAGAATATAAGAAACTTATTCGTAAATCGAAAAACGATTCTTATAGGATCTTCTGTGAAGAGATCAAGTCTCTGAGTGCGACTAGCAAGTTGGGTTAAAGTCCTCAAACGGGGAAAACCGGTACCTTTACTGAGTCTAAAGAGGAAACTCTTAGTTTACTGCTTCAGACTCATTCCCCGGGAAATCAAATCGCCATCAGCTCGTTGCACACTCCTTCAAAGGAAACTGCAACTGAAACGATGAAAACAACTCGGCGTAGCTGGTATATTGCGTGGCATCCTTCGATGGCTTCAAATTGCCAGGCACCGACGGAATACATCCTGTTATGCTGCAAAAAGGTTAAGGCAGCTGCTTCCTACTTTGAAAATAATTTTCACTGCTAGCCTAGCACTTGCTCACATACCCATTCATAGGAAATGAGGACTACTCACTTGCCAAGAGTTTTAGACCAATTAGTCTAGCATCCTTTCTGCTGAAAAGCATGGAGAGACTGGTAGAGTTGCACGCGCGCAAAGTTGCTCTTCGAATGCATCCTCTTTCGGAGATGCAACATTCTTACCAGCGCGGAAAATCCTGCGAGACTGTGCTTCAAAACCTAGTTGGGAGAATTGAATGCGCGCTCGAAAGAAAAGAGTACGCGCTGGGCGTTTTGATCGACATTGAGGGAGCTTTTGATAACGCAACATTCGACAAAATGTGCAACACTGCCAGACATTATGGCGTAGATGAAGCACTGGTCTTGTGGATCAAAGCAATGCTTGTACATAGGACATTGAAGGTGGTGTCCTGTCTCCGCTGTTATGGTGCATGGTGGTCGACTTTCGGCTTGATGCTCTCAATGCCTCTGGAATCTATGCCCAGGCCTAGGCGGATGATGTCGCTGTTTTTTTCTGTCGGCTCATGCTTAGCGACTGTCCTCCTCTCAAGACCGATGTCGTTCTCTTCACGAGAAGGCAGAAAAATACTGATCTGACTCAGCTGGTACTAAAAGGCACTTCCATCCCGATATCCAAGGAGGAGGCTAAGTATCTAGGAGTCATCTTAGTCAAAGCGCTGTCAGCTTTCCGGCTATGCAAAGGAGTTTTTGGCAAAACATGGGGCTTATCACCGGTAAAGGTCCTCTGGATCTACACGGCAATGATAAGACCTATAATCTTATATGCATCGTTTGTCTGGTGGAACGGGCGAACGTCGTAGTCTCTTTCACCAAACTCCAAAGAACGGTTTGTCTCAGCTGCACGGGAGCTTTCCTCAGCACGCCGGGCGCCGCTCTAGATGTTATGATGAACCTTCCACCTCTTGATATGTATATTTATCAGAGGGTGTGCTCTGAAAGCCATGTCTCGTCTGAAGAGAAATGGTTTTTGGTACAACTCGCATAGGAATAACAGTGTGCTTGCGCAAGAATTGTCCTGCCAGCCCTGTCTCATGGACATGCCTTCTGACGCACTGCGTTATCCTACTGCGCCGCAATTTCACAGTCGAGTTTCCATGGCGTCAGGATTGGCTCTGACTGGATACTGAACCTGGAAAGGATAGTCTTCGCATTTTCACGGATGGCTCCAGGTCTGGGCGGGAGTCCCGTGCTGGGGTATTCTTTGAGCGCGAAAACATCCGACTGCACTTCTCGTTAGGAAAATACGCGTCTATCTTCCAATCAGAGATATACGCAATCCTAATGGCGATGCACTATGTTGTGAAGCACAGGTGGAGGGGGAAAGGCATATGCGTCTTCAGTGACAGCCAAGCTGCACTCGAAGCTGTGTGCAACCCCTTAACTAGGTCCAAATTAGTGCTTGAACTCAAGTCCTTCCTGAACAGAGTCGGTAGACTGAATTTATTAAGGGTTGTGTGGGTTCCAGGCCACTCTGGGATCTTCTCAGGACCTGAACCCG
This sequence comes from Eumerus sabulonum, assembly GCA_951905685.1. NCBI lineage: Eukaryota > Metazoa > Arthropoda > Insecta > Diptera > Syrphidae > Eumerus > Eumerus sabulonum. The sequence goes on from OX645063.1 coordinate 104,448,917, forward strand.
CTCTAGGTCTACCTGTGTCTACGGTTAATTCCCACATTAACGACTGAGTGTTTAATACACACAACCGTAAATGGATAAATTGTCCAGGATGCAGGATTAAGGAGAATCGACTGCAAAAGACTTGTGGAACTTATTACGGGCCATTACACTATTGCTAAGCATCTCCGCGTGCTTGGCATAAGTGAGACGCCTATCTGTGCTGCATGTTGCGAGAAGGATGACACTGCAGAGTATTTCCCTGTGACTGTCCCGCCTTTGCTCGCGCACGGTGCCGCACCCTTGGGTGTGTCTGGAGTACAATGGACCAGTTTTTGCGTCTGAGATAGCAGAAGCCTTCAACAAACAAAAAAAAAAAATTAAGCCACCGCTGAGACGAGCCTAAAATTGACCCAAGAACATATCCGTCTGACCGCCAGGCAAATCTGGCCTCGATTTGATCGCCAGCGAACCAAGGGACTAATCTCCCTAAAACTAAGTGACATCAACAGCATTGTTGGCGTCGTCACCAGCCACTGTCTTATTGGCAGTAATGCCTAAAGTCTAGGGCAAGTTTCGAATGACTTCTGCAGGAGCGGATGAGGATGAGGATGAATCCATTCAACACCTGGTATACCAAGGACCCTGCTTCCTTAATTATCTGACTGACGTTCAGTAGATAAACATAACTGACCTTCTTAGCTACGTATAAGAAGCGCATAGTGGTTCCGTGAATAGGGGGTCGAGCCCCTCGTAGCAACACAAAGGACCTCTCTGGCCTAAGTGTATACTTCCTGTAGATGCTACGGATAACCTGACTGCCGTCATCCACAGTTGAGTAGAAAGTCCTAATTTACATCAAATGAACAACACATTGCCATATTCGCGCCCTACTCCATATTATAACCTAAAAGGCGAGTAGGTATGGATTTCTGTGAATTATAATCGAACGCAAAAAATACCTGCAATTCTTCTTCTCATTGTGGAACGCTGCCCCTGGAAACATACTGACAAGTAAACGAAATATGTACACATTTCACCAAGATCCTGTCAAATACAACAGAACAAAATTCCAGTTGTGCACTAAAATGTCGATTGAATCTATTTCAAACAAATTCCTCACCATCCACTAACAACCCTGGAGAACACCCAATCAGCGTTACGTTACGTAGTGCCACCACCAGCGCTTTGCAGCCAGCCAAACTGACAGCTCTCAACGATTTCCCTCACACTCAGCTGTGCTCGCCGAATGGTTTGTTTTTGTCCATTTCTCCTCCAATTCGAACCACTACTCACCAAACACCATCTCTCTCGCTCTGCAGCACTGTAATCGACCTGCAGATAGCAGAGTCGTATATCGTGCCAGGTTGACTCTGTCGAGTGTTGGTGGGCTCCGTGGTCTTCTCAATCTCCTGCAGCTTCTCATTCGTCAGAGAAAACTCGTGCGGTGAACGTGTGCCTATCTTACCATCGTTTCCGTCAAAAAACGAAAAGGAAAACCAAAACTTGTGAAGGAACTTTGTTTTTGTTTTGTTTTTTTTTCTTCTTCTTCTTCTGTTTTGTATTTCCGTTTCCTACCGAAGACAGCATTCACTGTTGAGGAAAAACAATCGAAAAAAGAATTTTTGTGTAAAAGTGTCACAAGTGGAATGATTGGTCTGAATGAAGTGAATCGTTAAAGTCAGGGTTTTCGGGTAGACGAAAAACTACCACACAACGCTATCGATGCAAAAGCACTTGCCACCTGTCCCGCTTAGTAGTGGAGTGTAGTTACCAAATGGCAGGCGAGAACTTGCCAAACTAGTTGGGCTCTGGTACTTTCGGTTTGGATGGATTTCAGTTGCAAGTTCTGCTTCGTTATTCATTTCGTGAATACGACAAGTAGGTACGAAAGCGAGGACAACGAAACGTCGTCGTTGTCGTCATCGTGTCGGTGTTGTCGGCGGGTATTGATGTTGGCCACCAGACCGGGTAACAGCTCGTTTCAAGTCGCAAAATGTCGAGGATTACTCACACAATCCAATCGTTGAATGCGCGGATTTACTTGGTTTTTATGAAGTAGTAGGTGTGCGCTGCTACCTCTGCTGCACTTTTAGTTCTTATTCGAGTAATAGTGTGGGACCCAAAAAAAAAAAAAAAACAAAGTCGTGCCTTCCGAGCGCCTATACGACGAGTAATACCATCACGCGACTAACGTACACGGACAGTAGAGAGAATCGAAACGAATTTTTGGTCAATTCGAACGAACGCCTTCCCTTTACCAACCAATTGGACTCAGTCATAAAACGAACATCGAAAAAACCTTTTAACAATTTGCTTAACTTGTCTGTCGGGAATAGAGAGCGTGCGAATCGTGAATTTAAGGTAAAAATCAGCCAACGGTGGCATTTATTAGCGAAGGTGCTGAACGGCGTTGGGTTAGACAGGCCGTAATGGGGGTACTAAGGTGGCGCGATCTGCCTGGATCGCGAGTTTCAATTGGGAATAACAACCACAACAACAATAACAACACCCGAAATGAGGTAAGTAAACAAAATGAGAATGATGGCGTGCCGCAAGACTGCATATTCGGTTCCCTACTCTTCATTATTCATTTATTCGAAAAAAAAAAAATTCCCCGTCGAACCGAATCGATATCTGAGTCATCACACTCCACCATACACATTGCACTTTTCTACTAAAAAGGCAAATTGTTGGGCTGACTGATGACAGCCTTGAACCGCTCGCTATGTGGGTACATAGACAACAATTAATCAAAATCGTTTCTTGTTCCCTTTTTGTGTACACAAAATATCCAATAACAAACAAAATGCGCGATTGGACCTGACTGATAAGACAGCAAACACTAGAAAACGTGAGCAATGTGGTATCTTATCTCTATCGAAGCACACACACCCTTTGTGCTCGTTCGCTCCACGCGCTGACATGTCTTTTTGCACTCTATCCGCCGCCTCGTCCCTCTACCATGTCAGTTACAAACTTTCCCAAAACTCACTCGCATCACATCGCATCGTTATCAACGATTACAACAGTGTAAGAACTATGACCGTCACAATCATGGTTTTGAAAGTTCTTTGAAGGTATGACGTCATACCCATAAGTTGTTGATGATAAGGTAGCCCTATGTCACTGTCGCCACCGCCGCCGCCGCCACTGTCTGTCCACCATTCAAATTGGGAAGAATCATAAAACATTTAAGTTAATGTGAGTTTGCTGTGTCAATTCGAGGGTCTGGCGTCGTCGGTCCACGGTAGTCCTAACCCCCTAATCAGATAAGAGCGCGAGAGGTTTCAAATGTTTTCAGCGATAAATAACAGGAAAACAACGCACAGCCCAAAGTGAAACATGAAATGTTTGGGACGTGACTGCTCCTTAGTTTGTTGTTGTTTTTTTTTGTTTTTTTGTCCCCAGATAAAGCTGCAATTGGGCAATACCCGTACTCGGTATATGCTACACGCTTAAGCTAAGTGTCTTGCTTCGTTTCTAATTTTTCCCTTTTTTTTCGGTGCTCCTTAAACGAAGAATACGTTAGAAATAGGAACATGAGACGTGACTAAAAATCAACCAAACGAACCTGTGCCAGTGGACACGATACATGTACATGGTACTTGGGTTGTTTTAAGCGAACGAAGTTGGGATTAATTATTTCTTTCCGGCGTTCTTTTGGTTATTTTTGTTTTTGCAAAACTTTATCTTCTGAGGACAGCATGCCACACTTCAAGGAAATAATAATGAACTTTGCTGTGCTCGGGCTTGGGTTTATCTTAAAGCTCAAACATTGTGTTCTTATCTTGAGTTTTTCTGTTTTTTTGGCAAAATTCTTTTCCTCGTTTTTTGCTTAGGCTTATCTGGACTTAGGGGTTGCTTTGACGCGGTATGAGGGATTTATTTATTTTTTTGTGGTCCATGAAGTAATAAACTTCCGTTGGATGTTGCTTTATTTGCACAGTCAGATGCGCGTGAATTTTCGACTTAAGGACAAGCTCTAAGGCATTGGACGCCGGTTGAGGTCTTATATTTTGAAGGGTAAAGTGGATTATTTAAGCAAATGTTAGACTCGTGGATAAGGCACAGAAGAACCAGGAAATTTATTCAAGTAATCAACACCATGTTTTGCATAAAGCCGGCATAAAGCCGTGACTTCAAGTAACCCCACAGAAATAGGTCTGGAATGGTTAGATCGGGCGATCTTGCTGGCCATTCCAAATCCCAAAAAGGGGAGATTACGCGACCGGGAAACGCTTCTTTCACAATGCGGTTGCATCGTCTTGTTAAAACCACATGTTCACTAAACCCCACTCATCTAATTCCGGCAGTAAGAAGTCGTTTATCATGGCCCTGTAGCGTTTGCCAGTAACAGTGACCGTATTGCCGATTGCGTCCTCCAAAAATACGGTCCAATCATCGAAACACCTGGTTTGATGACGAGTGTAAAAGGATTCATACAGAAAAGCAGGAGGCATACAAAGCCTCACTGCACAAAAAAAAAAAAACAAGAGCGGCTCGTGAGCTCTACGAGCTTAAAAGAAGGGAGGAACATAAGCTTCTCAAGAGAAAAAAGGAAGACCACGAGAAGCGGGCGATTGAAAACTTAGAGAGGTGCTACTGCAGGCACGACTTCGAATATTTTATTAACGGATAAAACGAATGTTTCAAGGCTATAAAGCCCGAACGGATGCCTGTAAGGATGAGAAGGGACACCTAGTACTAGAATCGCAGTCAATGCCGAGAATTCGGAAAAAACCACTTTTGCAGACTGTACATATAACGGCGATGACAGCCAACTTACTGCCGTCAGGCAGAATGATCCATTTCTTAATGACGAAGATCGCAGAGAATTCTGTCCCCCTGATCGAAATCAAGCGCAGAAATACTGTTGCCAACCGCTGCTTCCTTGGGCTCAAGAGTAGAGCCCTCTCTCGCACGACCAAGACCACTTACATATATAAGACCTTAATTATCCCGGTCCTGTTATACGGCGTAGAAACATGGACTTTATCTAAAGCGGATAACGAAATCCTTGGTCGTTTCGAGAGAAAGATTCTGCGTGCGATTTTCGTCCTATAAACACAGAGGGGGCTTGGAGGAAAAGATTCAATCACGAACTGTACGGGTTGTACAGCGACATGAGTCTAGTCAGACGTCTACGGATCTAACGCCTAAGATGGCTAGGCCATGTAGAGCGAATGCACACCACAGCTACGACCGTAGATTCTTTAAATCCAACCCCGAGGGACGAAGAAATAGAGGACGGCCGCACCTAAGGTGGCGCGCACAGGTGGAAAGGGATCTCAACCAACTGGGCGTGCGGCACTGGAAAGGACTAGCTAAAGATCGTGCTAGGTGGAGAGAAAGGAAGGCCTTAGACTGCACCAGCAATCGCCAATGTTTGAGGCAAACGATAGGGTTGGCCAAATGAGGCCTGAGAAAGTAAAACTTTTGAATCAAAGTGAACACTTTATATGAAAAATGGTATCACACATGTGTCCACCACTACTGGTTTTATAGACGCCCATCCGTTGGTCAGTATTATTATTTTTCAGTGACACCTTCCTATATGGACGTTTCTCTGGCATTTATCTCGGCAGTGATGTTATTTTCTAGGTCTCGAATGCTCGCTGGCCTATCAACGTACATTTTGCTTTTTCAAAATCCCCATAAGAGAAGTCCTATTTTGCAAGCCAATCCACATTTCATCCCGGCGAAATTGAGTAATTTTTAAGGAATTCTTGTAATTCGTTGGTATTCTCACTCGTAGTGTAGCAAGTTGCACCATCTTGTCGAAAATATACATCATCCAAGACGATTCCCGACAGGCCGTCGACGATACCGTCAGTTATCATAGCATGGTATAGCGTAGAATTAACGATAATGTGGTTTCCGTCCTTATATTCGAAAAATGAGATCAAATGATGCCTTTTGACCACAAAGAACACCAAACAGTCATTTTTGGCGAATGCATCGGCTGCCCTTGATATTCACCTGAATTTTCGTTGATGCAAAGGTTACAGTGTTGCTTGTCCACCGTCATACTCAATGCAAACTGTGCCTCACCGCTGAAGATGATTCTTGATAAAAATGAATCACCAATTGCAAGGTGCTGAACGAGCCATTCGATGAACACACTACGCAAATAACGGTCAGTTGGCTTGAGCTCTTGTGTTAAGTGAATCTTGTATGATTGCAAGTTGAAGTCCTTGATCGTAATTCGCAATAAACTGGTTCCTGAAATACCCAGTTCAAGTGATCGAAGCGTTGTGGGTTGTTTCGGATCTTCTTTCCCACTTTATTTCACAACAGCGATATTATCCTGTGTACAAAGAGCTGTCGGCTCGATACATTTCCCACTGGACTCGACCTCGACTTTATGCACTCAACGACCTATAGTTGTTACATTTGTGCGGCCATGTTCACGAAGTGCGCGAAAGGTGTTTCTAAATGTTCACCATTTTTATGGTGCTCTTGAATAACTTCTTCATCGAATACGACTCCATGGCCATAAATGGCAAACACTTCCCTAACGAAACGATATATAGTTGAAAGAAAACAATCATAGCGTCTTTATCAAGTTGACAATTACTTTCCTGCACCTCACTTGGCCAACCCTTTAGTTTGTTCATAACAGCGGCTTTAAATCACAGAAGTTCGCTTGACCTCACGCCAAATGCCGTCTATGGGCAACATTTACAGAGACAAGCTATCAATTTCCTCTGGAAGATCAGAAACAATCTTTTTGAAACCAACCAATACAGTAGAGGATTCAGGCAAGATTTAGAAGGAGAATCGCAAGTGGTTCCAGTTTTTGCCAATTGTTAACACCTCTCTCCCTAAAAGGAAATTGAAAAATAAAAAGCACTCAATAAATCAGCATCATCCCACCTATGTTTAATATATTTCAAAAGTAGCAAGAGAGTAGCTCAAGAAAAATGTTTTGCGCCCCCTTAAATGCGTCACTGCCTTGATAGCAACCAAAAGGCATTAGTTACCCTTAAAAAAAAAAAAAAAACTTGTCGAGCAGAAAGATGCTAGCAATATTTGGCTGTAACTTTGAAAAAAGACAAAATGAGACGAGACGCCCCCTTAAATTGGCGCCTGTATCACGGCCTACGTTACTTTTTGCTGATGCTATTCAGGAAGATTTTTTGTCGGGGAATTCATTACTACATACTACATATGTATGTGACAAAAGGGAGTAGGAAGGAAAGCGTTGATAGTGCATGATCGAATAGAAATTAACTTTAACCAACTGGAATTGCGGACCAACTGGACAGGCTTCTCGGTTCCGAAAAAAAGTTCGCTTAGAGTGGTACGGCTCTGTACCTTACATTCGGTGATATTCCTCTTCCTCATCCAGCGGGTGTCTTGTTGTGCGATCTATGAAAAAGACAACATCGATAATACTCAATAGACTACAATTTTAGGTATCGAAACCTCAATTACCAGCCGGTATAAGTAAGAGATTAAAAAAGGAACATCAGTACACCCGCACATGCCGTGAACGAACCAAAGACCTATTATGTATATCATCGGGCCCATAAGTAATCTCTTTCCTACTCAAGTCACGTTTAATTCTCCGACATCCGAGATCTCCAGTGAATCGTTTATGAGCTCATGTGTCATAAAACTGTTTAAACAGATGCACACCAAAGAAAAATCTATTCGCCGGTGCACCCTTTTATTCTCACTGAATTGTGCCGACAAATTTCCTTGTTTACTCTATCAACGGCGTTTCTCGTTTCTATTTTTTGTAAGCTAAAACCCGGCATTTAGTTAACACCACCATAAAACGATCAATGACAGGAGAATCAATATTTCCAAACGTTCAAAAGTACAATAGCCACCATTAAGGTGAGATGTAGGGCTTTTAACCCTACGCATCCGTGACTGTTGTCCGTGCAGCATAATCTCTAGCCCTCATCACGGTCTATCGAAATACTTTGACAGGCGACAAGTAAGTCTCTTCTTAAATTGAAATAATTTAGAAATTATTTCGACGCTGACATATCCGTCCCACACAGCTGAGATGTACACATGGGATATGTGTATATCTTCTGGTCCGAGGCACCTAAGGCCGAACATCCCAAGCTGTTTTCTCCTGACGAAGTGTGTGCGCGTGTTTCGCAAGATGCACATAATACGATTTCAAAGACATCATTAAAGCGTAATTACATAGAGATACGAAGAGATACGAGTACGGTGAAAAGAAAGTTTTGACAGTAACTAATTGCACATGGGAGCATGGGAGTATCCGCCTCTATTTGCGCGCCAAAGGTGCAAAATCTACGCAATAGAGCCGAGAACATGAGTGCAATTTGTTTTTTTCTCAATTTCTAATTATCATCATCATTACAACAACTTCGTTTTAGGTCACTCAGATATTGAATGTATGTAATTGCATAAATCAATTTCAAATACAATCGCGCGAAAAACACGTTTCATTTACTCGCCATCTCTGCAATACCATGCGGACCATGTCGGCCGAGCAATTTCATTTAAATGTTTTCCCAGGCGTACCAGAACGCTGGCTTACTCGTATACTCGTACGTTTAGTGCGCGGTCATTGCGCTAATTGTGCAATTTTAGAATCCAAAATGAACGATCAAACAATTCTCGCGTTTATTTAATTTTTTTTTTCCAATCTAACATTAGGTTACTGGGAATTCGTATCTTGTATCCACGTCCGTGTATGTCCTATGGCATTTGAGAGCATTTTGAAATTCGAGTTTTAATGACCCGCATTGGAGCAGTGCATTCGAGTGCCGCAATTAACACAATTGAATTCGATTTGTTTACATTAACAGCTTGAGTTGTTTATGCTTGTTTCGAAGGATGGAGGGGGTCTATTCCTGGATGACGACTTGTCCATAATGCGACACCTTTTTAATGCAATTTGAGATTATTTATGAAATACAAGTGTTCCTAGTATACATATATCGCGCGCTCGATTTCAGACTCACGAAGCACTTAAGTGGAGTGGAAAAAGTCGTGCAGATTGTCTCTAGCAACTACTCCCACTTCTTTGCACGGAAATCATTTATTTTTCTCGCCTTCTCCCCTTTCCTCTGTTTTCGTTTCTTAATACTTTTTTTACACAATTTTTTTCCTCGGGCTACTTTTGAAAAAAAAAAAAAAAAACTCTGCATCACGAGCTCCTCCTCATCTCCCATCCCATCCATCACCGTGTGCGTGCCTTGCCTCTTTTGTTTTTGGTTTTTTTTTCGTAAATTTATTTTAGTTTTCGTGCTCGTCGAAGCCTTAAGGGCGACCTATCTGTGAGATATTAGATATTTCTACAGAAGAAAGAAAAGTATAGCAAAATGAATAATGACTGCCCTAAAGAATTAAATTATTTCGCAAGACATTCACTAAGTGAATGTCGATCAGTGGCGATCAGTAGACAGATCGCTTCTTTCCCTATGTCGTGACACGTTAGTATCCATTAGGGGATTGTAATTTATTTCTTTCTTTTTTTTTGTATCTATTTTTCTCTGGCTTAGTCCATTGGGTTAGCGGAAGTTGGCTTCCTTCTCGAAATTCAGTTTGCGATAGTCGTAAAAAAGGATTTACCACGCTGGCGACATCAGAATATTACCAAACAAAAGGTTGTGCTCGAGGCTCATTTCAAAATTTTATTTTCTTTATTGTTATTATTGTACCTATAGACGCCTGTCAGCGTAAGGGTAAAAAGGCGTGTCATGAATTATTCATCGGAGAATGAAAAAATAATATGAAGCGTACACCGTGTAGCACTGCCGTAGTCATCGTCGTGCTGCTGTCTCTCTGCTTATACCTTGCTGGCATAGGTAAATAAGAGAAAAGAAAAACTTACAATCAGCCATCCGGATATGCGGGCGCTTATGCTCACTGCAATTTGTGCAAATTGCTGGAGATGACGCATCTCATAGAGCACCAGACAGTGAAGAGTGTTTTAAGAAATAATTGACTTACCCGCGCACATAGTCGGATGTAATTGGGCGTGATTAAAATAGATGATAACAAACTACGAAATCAAAAATTGATGGAGCAATATTAGGTCACTGGGATCTACCAGAAATTCGAGGCTCCAATGAGATTTCTTATTTCGGTTGACTGACGTTTCACGTTGTCACCGCCGAGAGTGATGTCCAATAAGCATGTCAGATCATTGACAAGTTGCTGTCAAGTCTTCTCAATCTACAAAACAACATTTTGGCGGAGTTCCAAAGCGTCTCAAGATCCATTTTTTAAGTAAAAAAAATTCTGTTGAGGTTCCCAATATTTCAGCATTTAAATTGGGTCCAAAAATACATGTCAGATATAATTTTCCTTTTATTGATACATAAAGTATGCAGTATAATCATGCATAGAACAGCATATCGAGTAAGTGAACTACTGACCTTCACAACTTTGCTGACAAATAGTCTTTTTGTCGAATTTTTCTATTACCAATTTGCCACTGAATCTAGCTGATAAACCTGATAATGGGGTGGTCGTGGTACAGTAGTAAACATCACATACTGTCGAGCGGAAGGTCTGTAGTTGAAAATCTGTCCATAGCCAAGGAATACAATTTCTATACGGAAAAATTGTGCAACACAGCTGTTGTGAATGGGAAGTGATCACGATACTGATGAATGCATAACACTCACAATATCTATATGGTAACTTCAAGTTCATACTCTGTGTGTACAGTTCTAATATAACACCATAATGGCATGGAACATTTGCTGGGAACTACAACCAACATGAAAATTCAGTCGAGTTTCTTCCGAATCCTTTCTAGGACAACCACCCCTGAAGAGTAGTGAACGAACATCTAGGACCCAAACCATCTGCACTCCGTCCAGGTTGTGTGACAAACAAAATAAAAATATAACTCGCGCTCAAGGCCCTCTTTCAAGGGCTGTAAGAACCTGAGCTCGTTGGCATTTACCTTTGATTCAAACAATCAATCCAAATAAAAGGTCAATCGATGTTAAATCGCAATACTAAGACACGAATTCGGATCTTCTTCTTATCTGACAACAGTCTGGAGTAAACCAAGGTCTCAATCAACATGTGTCTCCATCAAGCCGGATCTTTCGCTGCTAGTGTCAGTGCAGTCGACATTGCTAGAGGTCCCTCTAAACCTGCGTACGCCACCATAATATTGGCTGTTCTTTCTTATGTTGTCTCTCAATGTTGAATTCGAAGATTCTTCAGACTGGAGCGTTGCTTTCAATACGACCATCGTGGCCCCGCTATTTCAGGCGTCGGATCCGTAGACGCCGATGTCTTTTTGTCGCCTTTGTTTACCCCATTCCTTTATTTTTTTTATGGGACCGCAAATAACACGCAGAACGACAATCGTTCGACTTTGACAAGCTTTCAGCGCCTTTGAGCAGAACCGTGCTTACATATAAGGGCCTTGTATAAATTTACCTTGGTTTTTTTGGAGAAGGCTTTGCTACTCCATTGCCTCTTGGGCACAAGGAAACAACAATAAATCCTAGAAAAAACCAACGAGTTACAAATCTACCCTCACCATCTATTGGGTCGTCTACGCAATGCTGATACCTATGTATTGGGTAGCACTTATCCGATTCTGATGACATTTCAGACTAAATATTTTGCGTACACACTTGCATAAAAAGTTGTTGAGTGGAAAATTTGAAGAAATACGTCATGTGATGCTTTTTAGGGTTCCGTACCCAAAGGTAAAACGGATCACTATTACTAAGACTTCACTGTCCGTCTGTCACCAGGCTGTATCTCATGAACCGTGATAATTATACAGTTGACATTTTCACAGATGATGTATTTACATCCTTGCTGTCAAGTAAGATAATTGATTTGAATTCAATGGACACTTTGGTGATCAACTATATCTCATCACGAAGATTTTTGTTTATCAAAGTAATATGTCTATAACCTGCTTGCAACCAAGATCTGTCATCATATAAAAAATGTGATTTAATGTGATGACTGATGAGGTAACATACATAGTCTCCTTCATATTTATATATACTGATGTGGGCAAGTCCGACTCGCAATTGGCCGGTCTTTTTACTATGTGAAAGGTAAAAACACTGCAAAAACATGCCGAAAAATTCGTAAAGTGTAAAGTGACTATGCTATGAATAAACGCTGAAGCCAGACAATATCAGTGCTAAAGACGCACCTCGCTCTGCCCGGCTAATCATGAAAAAGTCGATGAAATATTACAGATGGTGATACCGGAGGCACTGCATATCATCCACATGACAGCTTGGAATCATTTAAAAAGAACAGGCTACTCAGAGAAGCTCGCTGCTTGAGAGCCACTTGAGTTAATACAAAGAAATTTCGTTTGAGTGTTTGGTGTGATTGGAGGGAAATCGTCCAGTAAGAACTGTTGCAACCTGTCGAATAGGTTATAATGGCCAATCTGTTTTTGATTCAATTGAGTTCCATTGAATAAAGACAGCGTATTTAGAGACGAACTATGCAGCGCCATGTCAAATTTTAATTCCCTGCCTATTCCATTGCAGTTGGGAGTATCTGACAGATGTATTCAATGTCAAAAAAGTTCGAAGACAAGGTGATGTATTGTCATATGATTTATTTAATATCGCACACGAATATATCGTACAGAAATCGATGGTCAATACCTACAACGCTTCAAGTCGTCTCAATTGCTCACTTAAGACGATGATGTTGACACTATTGAGAGAGCACAATGAAACGTCAATAAAGCATTTGTGAGCATTAAAAATTGGGACTGGCGACTAATGACAGTAAAACGAAGAATAGCTTTTGCTAGAGCGTACATATGCATGTGCTGGCAGATCCTACTTTGCCGTAGTCTACCTTGGCTCCGCTTTAACATACGCCAATGATACTAGTGCAAAAACCAAACCAATACTTATCAATAAAGATGATTTTTGCCTGCATAATCCATTCAACGAACACTCCTCACGTAGTCTTTAGGATTTAGTCGTTGAGGTTGGCTTCTGACAGCTCTTTCAGCGTATGAATACGCTGTAAAGAGCTTGAAGTCTCAATTCTTGATCAGTATGGGAATGGAGCTGTCAAACATGATTTGCCCTAAAAATATTGATCAGAATCAACCCTAGGCTGCCAGCCGTCAGTTGTCTTTTTGTTCTCGTTGGCAACACTACCAAATTAATGGCGCATAATTCAAATCTTGCGTTCATTTTGGGACACCTTTCAGGTTGGCTATTTAACTGCTCACCGCTGACCTGTAAGTTTTTCTGCTTCTGGTTATATCATGAAGACCTATTACTTCACTCTAATAGCTTTTTTTTATTTTTCCTACTATGAATCGCCACTCTAAGCCTTAATGTTCAGCACATATGTATATCGGGCGGCTTCTAAGGCAGCTCTTCTTAGCTTTGCTCACTGGAGGCTGACCTCTAGGGCAGTAACAACCTTGTGTCTAGACAAGTCCTCACTATAGATAAAGCTTAAGCTTTAAAACACCGGACTCTCCATCGAAGTAGCATCGGCAGGCTTGAGGTGATGGACTGAAAACATCCACTTACCCCATGAGGGGCCTGAAGCCTACATAGTCGTTTATCAACCACTTTTACAATTTGTTTTTTTCGAAAGCCGGCTTCATTCTTTAGGTCTCTATAATCATTTGGATAAACACGTCAGTCAGGTTATCGTGCAACTAGCCACGAGAACTCTCGGTCGAAAGGTCTCATTCTCCCAAAGTAAGACATGCGCCGTCGGAAATGTACTTTTAATTGGTCTCTGTGCTCGAAGGAAAGCCAAAACGTGTATTTAGCATACCATTTAGTATACCCAATTGTAGGCAAATTAACTCGTATTTCATATCGAGATCAGGTCAGCATCATTAACACATCATTTAACGCACCGACTCTTACCAGAAGTAATAAATCACATGCGATGTACCCGTCACGGATCTCCTTATTCTCATTTATGGAACGCTTAAGGCAAAGAAGTACTTCAGTAAAAGACAAAATGAAAGTGAAAATAATCGTCAAGAAGAAAGGAGAATGAAAAAAACCGATCTTTTCTCCATTTTGCCTGTTAATTGTGGTTGGATTTTCACCATTCTCGCGATCTCTGCAGTTCTCATAATCTATTCTATTCATTCGGTGCAGATTTCAGTCATCCATTGAACAAAACACCTACAACCGACTGATGGAAAGTAAAAGTTTAATTACTCATTGTAAGAAGGTCGATTATCAAATATCCATGCGTTGAACGGTGCGATTTTGCAGTTAGTAATGTGTATCTGTGAGTTTAAATCTCAGCTGACAATGAACTTCAAAGCTGCCGAGTATCGCGCATGTACAGCAGATTTAGTCATTGTGCATGATGCGTGGAAGATACAGTCATCACTCATAGATATGAGAGATGGAGATGAATCTCTAATGACTCGAAAGGCTTGAGATTACTACTGACCCGGTTGCGCAGATACAGAGAAAACACAATCGCTGACATACTCGATACTCTGCGCAATTTTTGTGTTCTTGTTCTGACTAATTAGTGAAGCAGTTACAGGCATTAGTGGATTATCCGGGCCTTAACCGTGGGTCCAACTAAGTAACTTGTAGGTTACTTTTCGAAGCTAGTCATTAAACTTGTCTTAACTCGACTCGGAAGTAGGATTGGATGTCAAAACATTTACTATATCTGGTCGAGCATTGATTATCTTTTTTCTTTTCTATAACTTTTTTGACTCAACCGTTATATCTCTCATTCATAGAAATTTAATTGCAGAATTATTAAAATACGCTACCGCCAATAAGGTATTTCTTTTTTCTTGTCGGACACTTCTGCTATTTGTTGGAGCACTCATTGTACTAGAGGTAGACACCTTACATTAATGTATTTCCCCCGTTTTCCGGAGAAAAATGAGAAGGAGCTTCAGTGATGTAGAGCTAAGAGATTCGGCATACACCATGTCGGCCCCAAGGGTGCGCCACCGTGCGCGAGCAATGGCGGGACAGTCACAGAGAAAGTGTTCTGCTGTGTCATCCTCTTCGCAACATGCAGCACAAGTAGGCGTCTCACTGATACCGATCATGCAGAGATGCTTAGCAAAAGTGTAATGGCTCGTAATGACTCCCACAGGTCTTCTGCAGTTAATTCTCCTTAAGGACAGGAAGAATGCTGCTGATTTCTTGCAGAAATCAGGGCATACGCGCTTAGTCATCCTACATCTTGAATAATTCTTCCATCTACCGTTGTGTGTATTAATGCAAGAATTTACCGTGAACGCAGGTAGTCCTAGAGCGGGTTCAGGTCTTGAGAAACTTTCCTCTGAACCCATTCTGGCGAGTTCATAAGAGATCTCATTTCCTGGGATCCCAGAGTGACCTGGAACCCATACAAGCCTTAATGAATTTAGTCTATCGACTCTGTTCAAGAAGGTCATGCTCTAATTTCGAGCTAGTTGAAGGGTTGGGCACAGCTTTGAGTGCAGCTTGGCTATCACTGTAGACGTATATGTATCCCGTCCACCTGTGCTTCACAACATAGTGCATGGCCAATAGGATTGCGTAAATCTCTGATTGAAAGACAGACGCATATTTTCCTAACGAGAAATGCAGTCGGATGTTTTCGTGCTCAAAGGAGACCCCAGCTCCGGACCCCCGCCCAGACTTGCAGCCATCCATTAAAATGCGAAGACTATCCTTTCCAAGTTCAGTATCCAGCCAGAGCCAGTCTTGACGTCATGGTAACTCGACTGTGAAATTACAGCGCAGTAGGATAAGGGGTGTCAATGCGTCAGAAGTTATGGCCATGAGACAGGGGTCGCAGGACATTTCTTACTCAAGCACACTGTTACTCCTGCCACTCAGCTAGAGCAAAGTCCCCGTACACCTGAGACAAACCATTCTTTGATGTTTGGTGAAAGAGGCTACAATGCCTCTGCATGTTAGCCTGTTCGACCAGAGAACCGTTGCATATGAGATTATCGATCTTATCATTGCCGTGTAAATCCAGAGGACCTTTGCCGGCGATAAACCCCATGTTTTGCCAAAGGCACCTTTGTATTGCCAAAACGCTGCAAGCGCTTTGGTGGTTTTTAGCTCAACATGCTTTAACCAAAGAAGCATGCTATCTAAGATGACTCCGAGGTACTTAGCTTTCTTGGATTCCGAGGTGGGAGTGCCTTTTAGTAACAGCTGAGTCATGTTAGTATTTTTCGACATCGGTCTTCCTCGGTCCTCTGCGTATGCAATACTAAAGTGCTCGAACGAATTACTACGGACTATAACCAACGCGGAATTTGGTCGGCTCTCGTCCTATCTACGACAACCACCTCTGAGAGTAGTGAACGAACATCAACGACCCAAACCACTGCACTTCGTTCAGGTTGTTTGTGTAAAGCACATCATAAGAGAATATAAAAACTCTTGAACCTACGCGAGTTTCTAAAAACAAAAAAAAAAAAAAAACGGCGACATCATCCGTATAGGCCTGTGCATAGATTCCAGGAGCATAGAGAGCATGAAGCAGAGAGTCGACTACCATGCACCATAACAGCGGAGACAGGACGCCGCCTTACGGACAGTCCCTGTTTACACCGGCTTCGACACACTGGTCGAGAACTGGTGTATTAGTAGTACTTTCAAAATTTCGTATCTTATTCACGAAATCCAAGACCTAATTGCTTGCAGATCAATTGATTCATGCTCCTTTCCACATTTTTCTTTTTGCTTTTTTCACTTATGATCATCGAGTGAACCCACACTTGTTGCCGCAGCGTCTACACAACGTCTCTTATTGCTTCCTCAACACCAGGAAATAGTGTATACACGTCATCTGAATAAGTGATTGTTGGCCATAGGAATTTTAAATGGTCGAGATCTAACTGTAGGTGTTTCTTACACGTGAAATACATAAGTTTCGAGTGCCGAATTGAATGGATCTTGTCGATTGGCGTCAATATATGAGTCCGGTCACGTCCTATGAATTAGAATGCGTTGAACTTCACACCGTAAACCATAAAAACAAAGATTTCATCAAAAGGAAAAATAAAAGTTTTTTGTTTATATGGCCGCCCTTGACCAAATTCGGGTTGAGGTGCCACTTGAGTATTCAAGGCGTTGGCTAGAGAGTATGGTTTATGATCGTTTCTAAACGTCATCTCTAACGGCTTTGCGCCCTTGTAGTCACATCGCACTTGGGGAACATTTTCTGGTGTTTGAATTAAGTGAAAAGAAATGTTCGACTGTAGACGTAAGCCAAAATATATGGTCTTGATTGGTCAACCGACAATAAAGGAGCAAAGCTCGTCGATCAATACCGCCATCGACACTTTATGCGACTTTTACTCGTAGTCTTCAAATTGGATATCAGCCTATGACCCTCATGAAAAACTCCGTTCATTAAAAGTGAAGTTGTTCTGCTGTGAAAAGCTTTGCGCACTTTAGGTTCATATGAATTAGTGAAGGGTTTGATACCATTCGGAGCCTCGATCAGCCAAATTTGGCAAAGTGTTGGCGTGGGCCATTTTGATGACACGATATTACAAAATCCACTAGTGAAAAGCACTTACACTGCATCATAGTTTGGGACGATCATGAGCCCCCACAAATAAGCTCCATCTCCAACTAACATGATATCAAAAAGCGTTGACTTCAATTATGGTACGTGTTTGCTTGCCAAGGCCACGACGTTGGATACCAAAACTTAAGCATTAAACCTAAGTTACCTTGCATGACCGGCATGATTATCCAAGAGAGAGTTTTGTTGTCCAATTGCCTCCGGGTTAAAAGCGATTAACCCGAGTAACTAAGTGAGTGCCAGAGTGATTCCACAATTGTAGAGATAAATTGAACGGATCCTTGATTTTTTGAGAGCGTATTTGGTAATACCAGCTTTCTAGCAACTGTGTTGATGACAACAAACGCAATACTCACAAATGCTTCATTGGCATCCGGCCGAGTTAGACCGATTTTGTTAGTATTTTTAATCTTGTGCGGACCATTCGCCTTGTCTAAAAAAATTGCACGATGTTCTTGTAGACAACGGTCGTCTGTTGGGTTTTAACATTGAAATTCTTGATAAGGTCACTGCCGATGGGCGCGAAATACCTTTAGGGTAATCCTGATCCAATCTGGATACGAGGTGTGGCAATTAAGGTTCGGGAATTTAGTCGTAACTCGTAACACGTGTGTTTGAATGGCCAAACAATTCAAGAAGGGTCAAGCGAGGATGTCAAAGTCGCTACTAAGGGAAATGTTGATCGTTTTTCTCGATATGTATCCGCAGCATTGTTCGTCGTGAATACATAAATTCCTACCGACCAAACAGTGACTGGATAGTTCTATCCTGAAAAGGCAACGAGCACGTTTTTTCGTATGCGACCTGAACTCGTTAAGAAACCTCGATATTGACCCTTGTGATCTTTTTATTGCTTAAGATGAAGTCACATCCCAAGGGAAGGTTAAAGTGGCTGTAACCATGGTTTTAAATGAAGATTATCAAGGGTGTTTCGAATCGTGGGAGCAACGTCGGAATCGTTGTGTAGAATTAGAGACGGACTATTGTGATGGTTAACAACAAACTTAGTTCGTTTGTTTTTTGTTTACAAATTCCCAGGACCTAATTGCAACACCTCGTATGTCATATTGGTTGATAGTAGACATTCAATTGAAAACGAACTTCGCAAGTTTTATACCAAACTGATGGAGATCGACAATCTTTTTTTCCAACAGACTACTTAGGCGTTCTCGTAGTAAAGGAGAGCTTAAACGTTAAGGAGACTATTAGAGGTCTGTTTTTATTGTTGTTGGAATTTCGTTTGTCTTTGCTGTTGCATATCCATTCGTCTTTATGATACCAACCTACAAGGTGACAAACCTCCTCTTCTCGACTCAAAATAGGCTCCTTGAGACACTACTCATCGATTTGCAAGGACAAAAACCATGTCGAAGGAGTATTTTATGTCGTCTATAGAAATGCCCTTAAGAATGTCGGTGCAACCCTTTTGGGTGGTCTCTAAGTCGACATAATGCTTTTCTTTCACCTATTTTTTTCAAAAAGGTAGAAAGTACACGGTGCTGGATCAGGCGAATAGGGCGAGTGGTTAATGGTTCGAGTTCCTCAAATTTTTGATCGGAAAATCAGTCAGAAATGTGCTCAATTTTTGGTCAACAGTGACCAAAAATTAAGTGTAGGTACCTTTTTAAGCCCCAAATATTCGGTCCGATTGTGATAAATGGTTGTCTTGTCAGCCTTTGGCTGTTATTATAAATTTCGATTGGCCGATTTGTTGGCCATAATTTATGTCTTTAGAGCTTATCACCGTATGTCAACTGAAAAATCTTGATAAACATTTTTTTGGCACTTTTTTTGTTACTAAATTTTGCACAAATACAACAAACATGCTGTCATTTACAGAGTAATGGCTCCTTAATGGTTTTTATTTTTCTGTTGGTCATAAAATGTTGACAGAACGCCAATGATGGATGTATGTTCCAATTCGTGCAGTCATCCATAGGTGCCACCACTATAATGTGCAATTTTGAGAAAGTCGTGCTAGCTTTTGAACATACCTTATAAGTCATGCCTTTTAAGACCGAGGGGAGAAGGGAGCGAGCAAACAGAGCAAAGAAATTGATCGCGTTTAACTTGGCAAACGCCAGCTTCGATCTCTGTCCTTGTTCAATCCAAGTTGACACACAGCCTCCGCGTGGCCTCCCCTGGATAGCTATACTGGCACCCGCCAGGTAGTGAACCAACTACTTGTTCCTGGGGATAGAGGAACCTGGTCCTCCAGGTTGGAGGTTGCGTTAGGGTTAACATCCGTATCGCATAAAACAAACACTTGTTCAGAGACAACTAACAGCCTCGGATACCGACGGATTACATGTTGACGACTCCCGCAAACGTCAAAAAGGAAATGAATTCCGAATCTGCACCTGGAACGTTAGGTTCCTCAACAGACCAGGTGCAGCCGGACAACTGTTCAACTCTTTGGACTGCTATAAGGCAGACATTACCGCGCTCCAAGAAGTGCGATGGGATGGGCCAGGCTAAAAGCGGATGAAAAACTGTCATATCTACTACGGAAACTGCTACAGAGAAAATTAACAACGCTTATTCGGATGCGGATTTATTATTCGAGGCCAATCTCGGCAATATAAGCTTATTATGTGTCAACGCCTCCACAGAGGAGAAAGATGACCGACATAAAGACGACTTCTATGATCTCCTAGGCAGAACATATGCCCAATGTCCCAGCTATGACACCAAAATCATTCTAGGAGATTTCAATGCGAAGCTGGGTAAGGAAGCTATCTTTGAACGGGTCATAGGAAAGCACAGCCTACACAACACCACGTCATAAAACGGACTAAGGCTAGTGGACTTTATGGCGGGACATAATCTAGTAGTAGCAAGTGCACGATTCCCACACCTCAACATCCATAAGGGGCGATCTTTCGATATATGGACAACCAATCAAATTGATCATATTTCAATCGACAGCAGACACTCCTCCAGCATCCTAGATGTCCGAACCTTTCGAGGAGCCAACATCGACTCGGATCATTACCTTGTTACAGCCAAGGTACGTATGCGAATTTCTAGGAATCAACGGAGTTGAGTAAGAACACCAAAATCCAACGTCGGAAAGCTGCAATCGCACTAGACCGCCAGGACCTTCGCTGATCAAGTCTCCCTCAAGCTCTCTCAAGTTCCGATGCAATCCGCAGAAACCATAGAACAGCAATGGAGTCGTTGTCAGAACGCCATCAGCGAGGCCGCCTCAGATGTACTCGGTTTCGAGCCACCACCATCGAGAAACCCCTGGTTTGATGATGAGTGCAGACAGGCCCATGTAGAGAAACAGAATGCATACATGGCTACATTGCATCGACGGACGAGAGCTGCCCGCGAGCTCTATGAACAGAAATGGAGGGAGGAGCATGCGCTTCTGAGAAGGAAAAAGAAGGAGCACGAGAAGCGCGAGATCGAGGAGATGGAGAGATGTTACTGCAGGAACGATGAGATTGTGGAAGGACCACTTCTGCAGACTATATAACGCTGATGATAGTCAAAATGCCGCCGTCAGGCAGAGCGAAACATTCACAATGGATGAAGATGAAAGAGGATCCCGTCCACCCGACAGACGATGTTAAGATAGCGATATCGTAACTTTAGTCTTATAAAGCTGCCGGAGCAAACGGACTCCCCACGGAACTGTTTTAAGCAGCTGGCGATGAGTTGGTCAGGAACATGCACCAACTCATCTGCAAGATATGGTCGGAAGAATGCATACCCGATGAATGGAATCTCAGTATAGTTTACCCGGTTCATAAGAAAGGAGACCCCTATGACTGCGCAAGTTACAGAGGGATAAGTCTCCTGAACATTGCGTACAAGATCCTCTCTGCCGTACTGCGTAAGCGCCTGAAACCTTTCGTGGACAATCTGATAGGTTTCTACCAGTGTGGTTTCAGGCCAGGAAAATCCACGACAGACCAAATATTTACACTACGGCAGATCTTGGAGAAGACACATGAATTCCAGGTCGACACGCACCATCTTTTTGTCGACTTTAAAGCCGCGTAGGACAGTGTTTATAGAGACGAGTTATACAGAGCCATGTCATGTTTTAACATTCCTGCCAAACTCGTCAGACTGTGCAGGATGACTATGGAGAACTCTCACTGCTCCATTAAGGTCGGAGGTGAACTCACCGACCCCTTTGATGTTAAAAAAGGTTTTAGACAGGGTGACGCACTGTCATGTGATTTCTTTAACATCATACTTGAAAGAATCGTGCGGAAATCTTCGGCCAATACAAGAGGTGCGATCTACTTCAAGTCAACACAATTGCTTGCCTACCCAGATGACATTGACGTTATAGAACGGACAAAGCGAGACGTCAATGAGACGTTCGCAAGCATTAAAGCAGAAGCGGCTAAAGTGGGTCTAAGGGTTAATGGGAACAAGACAAAATATATGCCGTCATCAAAGAAAAACACTCAACACCGACGTCTTGGTCAATACTTCACCCTCGGCAGCTATATTTTTGAAGTAGTCAAGGACTTCGTCTACCTTGACTCGATAGTGACAAACAGCATCGACACCAGCGCTGAGATAAAACGCAGAGTAACTTTTGCCAACCCTGCTTCTCTGGGCTAAACAGGCAATTGAGTAGTAGAGCCCTCTCTCGAAAAACTAAGGTATCCCTCTGCAAAACCTTAATCATCTCGGCGCTCCTCCTCTACGGCGCTGAGGCTTGGACGTTATCAGAAGCGGATGAAGAGAGGAAAATTCCGCGTACAATCTTTGTGTAAACGAAGAATGGAGAAGGAGATTCAACCAAGAACTGTACGGGCTGTACAACGACATCGGCCTAGTTAGACGTCTTCGGATCCAACGCCCGAAGAGTCTTCGACTCTAACCCCGAGGGACGACGCAGCAGAGGATGACCGCATCTTAGGTGGCGCGCACAGGTGGAAAGGGACCTGCTAAGGCCTTAAAACGTCTTATTCTTATTATAACGTATTGAACGTTGTGCGAGCGAAGGTAACAGGGAGAGGGAGAGTTTCGCGCAGGTTGATGTTTTTGACACACAACCTGAACGGAGTGCAGTGGTTTTGGGTCGTAGATGTTTGTTCACTACTCCCAAGGGTGGTTTGTCGTATGGGACGAGAGCCGACCAAATTTCGCGTTGGTTATAATCCCCAGTAATTCGTTCATGCACTTTTGGTGTTAATATTGCATACGCAGAGGATGAATTTCAATTGACCACATACTGTGGGTGTTATGCCTGCAGCAGTAAGTTTGGTCACTTTCCATCCACAACTGTGTTGCATACTTTTTTCCGTATAGGAATTGCTTTTTCGTAGCTATGAAACGAATTTGAACTATGGACCTTCCGCTCCACGGTCGATGATGTTAACCACTGCACCACGGCCACCCCCAATGAGATTGAAAGCTCATGTGTCTTAAAAAAATTAATGAACAGCACTGCTTTGACGCGAAGCATTTTTAATTCCAGCTACGAAGAAAGACCAAAAGGTGGCTCACTTCATCTAGTGTTTTGTTTATTCAAATTTTTTGAACGCGTGTGACTCTGGCATTTAATGAGATGCCCCTCCAGCATTTTTTTCTATAAGTTTTCAACCTTATATTTGATTTAATTTTCATTTGTTTGTGTCTTGTCTTTAAAGTTACAGTGTCTTTTGTCCGCTTTTATAGCCAGTTTGAGGAGGGCAATAAATTATGAGGGGGTTATCTTGTGTTGGTTGTCTAAAATCGCTCACTCGAGTATGACGAGAGAGATTCTCAAACAAGTGTATCTTGATAAAATAGAAAAAATAAAAACAACAAAATTCCCATACCCTAAGCACACTAACGGTCACAATCAGATCATCTGAATCGCATCATCACATCGTGCTCATGTAGGTGTATTCTAGAAAATCGCACCCACAAATCACTTCTTGGAAGCGCATGAAATTGCATTTTCTCCCCGCGGGAGGAGATTTTTTCTTTTCTCCTGAAATTACCATTACTACAACCGCCAATGCATCACCTCGATATAACAGTAGCAATACGTTGCCTGACGGACTGACTAGTGACTGTGCATTGTGTGATGACCCAGAAAGGGGTCTCTTGCTATTTTCTTCGCTTCGTATTCTTAATCATGTTGACGTCAATTCTCCACTTGCTTGTATCTGGATAGTTTGCATAGGTGACTGATTCTTCATAGGGGACCGGGTAGCCATTCGATTGGGTCCAGAGGGAAACCTTCTTGTCCACTAAAGTCGTTACATAAGATTTTTTTCTCTCCTGATTCCAGATGACACAAAAGAGAGAAACAGTGAAAAGAACAAGAAATGCGTAATGCGTACAAGATTAGGTCGACATACCGTTTATGCCCGTACAATCGGAACATCAAACAAAACCACACAGATGCACATCTATGTATCTCATGTGAAAAGCAACCACACAACTGCACAACCATCACCACTCCACTTAACTTAACCATTATCGAAGTAGAGCACACCATGGAGCTTTTGTTCGTGCATCGTGTATCTGTACATACTAAATGCATCTCTACCTGTTTCTTCTACACACGAGGCAGTGCAGAGTAGAACCTGGGAAATAAATCGATAAGCCCACTACCCGTCGAGTGGTTGGTGGTGTATTCACTTGCAGCTTGCCAGTGGTAATTTAATCTTTGTCATGAGATGAATCCGAATGGGCCTGTATACACGAGAATATCGCTAGCAGCAGGAAGACCGGTTTGATGCTCTACACTGAAGCATACACGGGATTCATTTTTCTAGAAGAAAAAATTGTATATGTGAACCTTGTTTAATTGTGTTAGTGTTTCTGTCTTTTTGACATTTCATTTGAAAGAGACATTTCCTTTGACAGAGATATTAAGTGCAACCACGCACTAAAATGTCCCTTTGTTTTTTCCCGATGTTCACTGCTTGAAAGACCAATGACGATTGAAGCACAACACCAGGCAAAAAAAGTGCGGACTCGAAAACTGAAGAGTTGTATATGTATTAGTTTTCCACTTCTGTTCACCCACTAAATTTGCGGAGGAAAATGGTACTCCGTTTCGTACCGCAACCTTCAGCTCCCTCTCCCACAAAACCGGTTTTTTTTGGGTGATATATTCTCGTGTATACAGCCTCAATGACAACGATTAGAGCGATGAAGACTATGTTACACACGCGCACGTAGGCTGCTCGATACGGACTGTCAAAGTTGGTTCGTAGCATATTTTTCACTTCGCTTATAACCGTTACTATACATCCTCTAATGTAAATGAAAAATTATTACAAAAACCGAAAGCGTAGCTCTGCATGGCTGCTGCTGGTGAAGGAGTGAAGGTGCAGAGATTTCAGTTAGTCAGTCAGTCAGTCAGATAGTGAGATTGTCTTTGGATGGGAATGCAATGATATTGTATTTGCATTGGAGCAGTTAACGCCAGTGGGGGTATGACTGGTACTCCATGACTGGTTTAGTGCCTCCTACTTCCCGAATGCAGAGGAGTTGTATGCACGTATGTATATATAGCATTCGCAGTGAACGTAGTGAACGTAGGTATACGAGTTGGGAGAAGTATAAAGTTCAGAGTTTCGCAAGAATCAATTTCAATGCGCCTGTAGTGAATCTGTAGTTGTTTATCCAAAAAAAGGGTGCGGTATATGGTATGAGCAGAAAACCATACTTTCATGTAATTATAATATTTATAATTGAATGAGTCAAGTCGAATCTGGGTTATGGAAAATGAATGCTAAATGTACCTCTTTGGCCATTGGCGGTTTAGATTTATGTCCGTCGCTTCTAAGTCAAAAACCTCATTACTAAACGTCTTTTGCTGTTGAGTTAGGTCTTTTACAGTCTGTCACGTTATATTCCTGTGAGATACTGCGATAGCGTGTGTCCATTTCCGTTGGTTTATATTTTTGCCTTACGTCGACATCCTTTTTCTTCGCTTTTTGCTTTTGTTATTTAGTACTTTGTCTCCCTGTTACGTGTCGTCAGCACTGTCGCCTGACGAAGAGTCAATTGTTTTCTGTTTTTTTTTTTTTTTTGCCTAAAGTCTTACCTTCAATAGAGAACCAGGTATGTGGATGGCGCACATAACATACTCGACGGCGGCGTTGCTTCTTATTTCAATGTCTAGTGCTACCAACGTACGAATAATGGTATGCTAGTCACCCATATCTTTCCAGTGACAGACCAATACGTATTGTTGTGTCAGACGATTGCCATTTGTTAATACTTTTAATCGTTATAAAAGGACAAGAAAGAAGCGCTCGAAAGACCCATTAAATGCGTTGCACTTTTTTTCTTTTTCTTTTTTATTTTCTCTCTCTCGCGGACTGTCACACTATCAAAAGATTGTTGAGAAATATTTACTGGCAGCGCCGATAGCTGTTCTACATAATTACATGTATCCAGTTGGGAAATGACAAATATTTATTACTACTACTCCCCCGCAAGCGAGCGTTACATGCATCTGTGCATCTGTTTTGTCTATGACCTACTAAGTTAGGGACTTTAGATATCGTTTATTTACCAAACGAAATTGTTGATTTAACAACGACGGAATAAAAAGAAGCACAACCAATGAGTGACGTACTTTTGAAGTTATTGAAGTTGTATTGTAGCACAAGTGAAAGCCGTTTGACTGGTCCACAATCTCCAGCATCCAATACATACGGGCTCGAGTAAACTCAAGTCGTTTCGTATCTGTACAGTCCGTTCGTCGATTTTATTTAAAAAGTATGAAATAATTGTGCACATTGATGATGTCATGAAGTTACAGTGTTGGGAATGATTTCCCTTTTTTTTTTTTTTCAATCAGTCTGATCGTTTGTAAAATGAAATTTATCGTTTGGATAGTTTTGTCCGTAGTAAACGGATGATGTACAAAATCCAGATGATTGATGACGGATAGTACCATGTCTTCCGGGAATTTGAAATTGCCTCTTGAAGTATTGGGCATTGATATTAAAGGAGAAATATCTTAGCTGTTTTATTAGGTTTACCATTTTGAATTGGGAGCTGAATACGTGGGGAGATGCTTGCTTGCTTTGGTGGCGTTACAGCCCGTGGCCAGGGCCAAGCTTTTCTCAATAACCCTTGCTGTGTGTGATTGATTTTTTGACGCAGGTGAAAGGGACCTACAGTTGAATGCCGATTCCGAATGGCATGAGACGAGAAGTTTTTTCATGCCAAGTATACTACGGGGGGTTTAGCCGAGGAGGGACTCCGCGAAATAAACATTCGATGGCGTTGGTGTTATCCCGTATCCGGACTCGCTCATCGTGCGTCAGAGTCCAACACACCAACCACTACACCACGGCGCCATCAGGGAGGTACTTTCCGAAAGACAAAATATTTGAAAACGTTCATGGAACGGTTCAATTTAAAACTTGCCCCTAAAAATGATTCCTTATTAAAGAGCTACGTTAAATTTGACAGTCAACTATAGGACTGATATGAAGACCTAATTCAAGAGTATCTTTTTTAAAATACG
The DNA here is from genome assembly GCA_951905685.1 of Eumerus sabulonum. NCBI lineage: Eukaryota > Metazoa > Arthropoda > Insecta > Diptera > Syrphidae > Eumerus > Eumerus sabulonum. The sequence goes on from OX645063.1 coordinate 104,475,861, forward strand.
ATGGATTACATGAAGAGAAGGGCAAGAAAGGGGGTACAGGTAGTGTGCATGATCTAGTACAACGCCACAAAAATATTAAGTAATGGGGACGAGTAGATAGAAGCCCAGGAAGGTAAGTTGAAAAATCGAATTGTTTTTGACAAACTTTGGAAGTAGCAAAAGTAGAGATACTGGACCTCGATGGTCCTATTACGAAACGAAAGGTCAAGGCTCACTTAGACTACGAGGAGTCTATTGTGCCCATTTAACGCTTTACCCGTAGAAACCTAAAAATTGAATTGCCCGTTGAACTGAACCACTTAGATGCAGATATTTACCTCTTTTAGCCCCGGAAGGAGGTGACTTTAAAGAAATATGTATGTTCCTTTTGGGGCTAGTGCTGGGCTTTCACACAGTAGGGACTAATTTCCTCTTCATCCCAACAGCTTCTGCAGAAGTCATTGTGGGGCTGGCCTATTCTGGCTGCATGGTAAGATATCATGCAGTGCCCAGTGAGGGCACTGACTGCCAATCGAATATTCCCACGACTGAACTTTAGCAGACTTTCTGTCCTTTTTTTTATCATAGACGGGCCATGTTGATCTTGCCGTTGTGCATGCATCTAATTGTTACCATGGTTTATTGGCTTTCACTATTAGCTCCGCCTCTGTCGAGTGTAGTGAGGGGCGTTTTAGCTTCAGTTGTGATCTGCGCGGAGTTTGCGCCTGATCCTATTCTAGCTAGCTTGTCTTCTCATTTCCGGAAATATTCATATTACCTGTTACCCAGAAGAGAGTCACCTTACTGACATCTGATATCTCCTCCAACCTCTCGTTACAAAGTTTGATGAACTTAGATCTGCAGAGCCTGCAGAGCCTTAATGGCCTAGCTGTCTACATAAATGTTGATGCTTTTACCTGAGAGGTTTTCTCTAAGAATCAAGCCCGCAGCCTGTTAAATTGCGAAGACCTCAGCTTGGAAAATGCTACAGCCATCATCAAGTCTATAGGAGCGATTTATTTCACGAGATTCGAAGTTGACCCTGTACTGGTATTCATTTGGGATCCCTCGGTAGAGATTGTCAGTTCATTTCCCTGGAAGGAATTCTGATAGAGACTCTCCTCTCGCAGCAAGGAAGCCGGGTGATATAGTCCGTTTAGGTTTTGAATTTCGAGATGGCCCGTCGACCCAAGACTGATGCGTGGCCATGAGGACTGCTTGCCCAGAGACCGGGTCCCTGTATTCTTAGCGCAGTCCCGGCTGCGATTCTCTCGCAGTATACGTCCAAGGGTGGAAGGGTCAGCATTGTTTGAAGAACCGCCGTTGGTGTGGATTTCATAGATCCAGTCGCCGTCAGAGAACCTGCCAATCCTTGAAATGCCTTCCACTAGATAATCGAATCATGGCCTAAAAAGGCCTTACAACCGCAGTATCCAACCAATACATACATATACCACTATTGGTTTGAAGCCCCATGTCTTTCCGAAGACTGCTCTGCACGAATACAGTACAGCTAAGATTGGAGTCTAAGATTATGCCAGGATGTTTGGCAGATTCTCTGGAGATCAGATCGATATCATTCGTACGGGGGTCAGTGAATCTTGGTAAAGATCTCCTCCTTGTTAACGGAACTCTCTCGGCTTTCGTCGAGCTTACTGCCAAGCCTCGCCCCTTGACCCAGTTATTTATCAGTAGCAGTGAATGACTTAAGTCTTTCGCTGAGGACCTGGCGAAACGTCCCAGATATCAGAATGGCAATGTCGTCAGTATAAGCCGTGATGTTAAAACCATCTGCCTCTAGAAGTTTAACCATTCCGTCGACCACAAGGAGCCATAAGATCAGGTGAATACGAGGACTTTATTTTCGAGTCAAGTGATTGTTTATCCTTTCATCAACAAAAAAATCCATGGGCACTATGGCTTGATGTCTATAGAATTCTTAGTAGTAATAATTTCATCGATAAGACCGCTTTTATCTTGCTCAGGACGAAAAAAACTCGTAAAAAAACTGCTCTTTTAACTATTCTGTAATGTCTTTGCATTCACTGTGACGAACCAATGCAAGAACTCATTGAATTTCGTTTCTATAAGTGCAAAAAACAACTCCGTTTCTCCGTTTTAAACGACTCAAACGATTTGTCGTGAACAATTTCAACAATTTTCTTGTCTACTGAGCGCGTTAAAAAACGTTCTAACCCTTTATACCAACGACCAGCAGTTGTCACCATTTACATATGTTCTCTTTTACCTGTTCGCACATTTTCCCAAACAAAAATAAAAAAGCGCTTTACTGAACGAAACTGCTCTTTGCATCATATTTATCAGAAATGCTTGTAAAATTGCAATGAAATTGAATCAAATTTCTGACGCTCGTCATCAGTGGCATCTCTGTTTTTTTTTATCTGTTCACACATTTTCCAGAACGAAAATAAAAAAGCGGTTTACTGAGCGAAACTGCTCTTTTTCCATTACAATTAACGCAAATGTTTGTAAAATTTACAATAATGAATATTGCCATTGCATAGCCTAACACATAACAATGTACGATGATAATACTAACTTTTGTTAACAAGACCACAGGTTTTCAAAAACGGGCGTTAACTGACTCGTTCACGTTATAAACAAATGATTAAAAATAAATCGCGGGCCAAAGTTCCTTTCGCATTTAACCTGCGTTACATTTCAAAAACTCAAATTAAACACGCGTTCAATTCATGCTTATACTTTTTATTGGATCAAAGATGCGTCTTCAATTCAACTCTACATTGCCCTCTGACAGATTTTAATAAAAAACAATTTTATTAAAGCAGTGACTACATCAATGGTGATTTTTTATATTTCTCTCTCATTTTCTTGGATGAAATTTCATTGCTCTATTGTCTCTACAATGTCCTTGCCCTTCATCCCGTATTTTTTATAAGCACGGAGGAAATTGTTGTCATCCAGCCAACTCATATCATCTATGATACCGTCATACGTCATCCATGTAAATAGATTCAAGACAAAGCACGGTTGCAGGTGCTCCTCTCACCGCTGAGGTCATCTGAACGTGCGCTTCTCTCCTCTCTAGCCTTCGTCAATTGATTTCAATTAAACGCCCGTTGAAAAGAAATTGGCGTCCGTACGACTCTACAGATCGCTAATTTAAAAAATCGAATTTATTGCTCTGTCGCAAAGCCTTGATTGAAAGCTATCAATGATTCACAAACAGTTCACGTTGGAACTATACTTGTAGAATGAATCCCATTTCGGTAGCGTAGAATTAGATCAGAGGTAGACATGGATGTGCTTCCTCATGCATTTACAATGAAAAGCGAAAAAAGTGAAAAAGAAACGAATAATTCCTCAGGGAATCTTCTTAAAACTAAAAAAAAGAGAAAAGAAAACAAGAACACGCTTAAGAGAAATGAAATTCTTCGAGTTGATGTTTCACTTATTCTTTGACTTGATTTTTGCTCGCATTCGAGGCACTAGCACCTGCAGAGCGGACGATTCCCTCATGTAATCTGATTACCTCCTTTTCGAAACAACTTTAGAAAATTAGGAACTTATCTTTCAGACGTCTTAACAATATTAGAAGCGGAACTGGAAATGTCTTCATTAAATTTTCAAACTCGAACGGACAAAGCGAAAAGAATGTTGTCCTCGGACTTTGTAGTAACATTTCGCAGAAAGATATTATCTTCCTTAAGAAATTCATTTTCTTTATCCTCATCCGTATCTTTGTATAGCGATTAAATCGATTCTGGGAAGGATGTGTTTGAAACAAAGTACCGAAAGTAATCACATATGTCCTTACATACGTATGTACGCATACATTCCTCCTGATGGTCATGCTGTTTAGCACACATTGCAATATGAATGACACGCTCGTAAATCAAAATTCACAAGCAGCACAGCTTGTAACTCTCCGTTTTTGTTTATGTAAAATTTCGAAATTGATAAAAAGAAAAACTTGAAGTATGCCATGACGTCAAGGGTATTTCAAGACCTTACCGACTTGTACATATCTTTATTCTAGTTTGATACTACAAAGTAACAAACGAAATTGTATGTTAGAAACAAGTTGACAGTCTGGAAAACAAGTTTTGTGTATGAATAATTACCGTCATTTTTCTCCACGGGTATTTTGGCACTAAACGGCGTAAACTTGTTTTACATTGAAAATTTTACCTAAATTAAACGTAATAAGTGGCATAGTCACAATCGTAAACCATTTTCTTCCGGCATAACCTAAATAATTATGCGCAGACCATATGTACGACCATTTCAAGCCTTGGTGGCAGAGAAAAGAAGGGCTATAATGTTGTCGGTAAACAGGTTCTTTTTTTTCGAAATCTGGAAAATCGATTACAATTGCAAATCTTGAACAGTTTTTTTTAAATACGTTCTTGAAGAACAAGATTCTGTAGCTTGGAAGGTAGTTCCAACATTTTCCTATGAATATATTCAATGTCTGAACAAATAGGTTATAAAAATAGTGAGTGGTTAAATTCGAGTTTCCCACAGTGAATTTGATTTATGTTTCGAATGTCGGAAAATGGCCACAGACAACGCATTTATGATGCGAGTTGTTTGTCCTCCAAATTTGATGCATTTTAGACGGTCATAGACGAACTATCCTTGAACTTACTTACTTACTTAGGTGGCGCTAGAGTCCGGTGTGAACCTGGGCCTCAACCAACATGCCTCTCCAACCGGCACGATATCCGGCCAGCTGTTTCAGTGGCGTAAGCCCAGTTGATTTATGCTCCTTTCCACCTGCGTGCACCACGTCGTCCCTCGGGGTTGAATTCGAATACTCTTCGGGCTGGAGCTGTCGTCTCCACTCGCTCAACATGTCCCAGCCATCTTAGATGTTGTGTCCATAGACCTTTGACCAGGTCCAAATCGCTGTACAGCCCATAGAATGCAACTGGTAAGTGTGTTGCCGTAACACACCAAAGTGTGTGTTTTCGTTGTAGTAATTTTTTATGCACACCAAAGGGTAATTTCCAACTATGTAAAGGGTCCGCTAAATAACTTTTTTTTTTTTTAAAATGCTATAAAAAAAAAACTACTGAATATTTTCGCAAATTTCTTTTTTTATTTGAAAGTACAATCCTTTCGGTTAATAATGGAAAATAATTTCATTCAAATGGCTACCTCGGCTGGCCATGCAGTAGCCTACATGATCGGTCCAATTTTTAAGCACTTTATCGATTGTGTGCAGCTGTATTTCACCAATGGCTTCACGAATATTGTCCTTTAAATCGTCAATTGTCTCTGGCTTGTCAGCGTAACACTTATCTTTGACGGCACCCCACAAATAATAGTCGAACGGTGTCAAACCGCAGCTCCGAGGTGGCCAAACGACATCAGCTCTGCGGCTGATTATGCGATCTTCAAAAACAGGGCGCAAAACATAGAGTGTAGCTTCGTCCTGTTGAAACCAAATGTTACCAATATCCTTCTCTTCAATTTTTGTGAACAAAAATTCGTTCAACATGGCCCGATAACGATCGCCATTGACTGTAACGGCCACTCCTTGCTCATTTTCGAAGAAAAATGGCCCAATTATGCCTCTGGAGCAAAATCCGCACCAAACAGTGGCTCGTTTTGGGTGCACCGGCTTTTCAATATATGCGTGCGGGTTTTCTGTGCCCCAAATGCGACAATTTTGTTTGTTTACATTCCCGCCAAGATCAAAATGAGCTTCATCTGAAAAGATGATTTTTTTGGCAAAATCGGCATCTTCTGTAAGTCGATCGCAGGCCCACTTAGCAAAGCGAAAACACATTGGATGGTCAGTTGGCTTCAACTACTGAACCAATTGGACTTTGTATGGCGTCATACCAAGGTCTTTATCAAAATTCGTCTCAATGATGTCTCCGAAATGTTCAATTGTTGAGAACGACGATGAATTGATGTTGATGGCGCCTTACGCACACTTTCTGCCGCAGCAGCAATATTCTGGGGTGTACGCACTGTTTTTGGCTTTTCACGCTTTGGTTTATCGATGAGGATGCCAGTTTCTTTCACTTTTTTCCCAAGATAACGAACATGCGGAGCTGACGGTGCTTCTCTTCTTCCAAAATCCGTACGCTATTTTCGCACACATTCTGCAACATTATCATGACTTTCAAAGTAATGTCGCAATATTTCCCAGCGTTGTTCAAGCGTATACACAACCATATTCGTTCAGCGGAAGGATAAAACTAATTATCTGTCAAATCAGACATGAGCTAAGTGTTACCATTCACGAAATAAGCACTACCTACTTGAAAAAAAAAAAAAAAAAGTTAGATGGCGGACCCTTTATATGCAATCTTGACAGAAAGCAAATTACGACTCGGAGCCATGGTGTAATCGTTAACACACTGGACTCCCAACCCAGTGATCCCGTGCTCACATCATAAGTTTCTGTGAACAGTTTTCATAGCGAACAAAAGAAAAAGACTCATCTAGTCCTTGCTCTCCGAGCATTTGTCGCTTCGAAGCTCATCAAGCCCGAAACATTGTTCCTTGTTTCTTTTTGTTGTAAAGTAACATCAGCTTCACTGACGCCTCGCTGTGATCTCCCAATTACGACAATGTCATCAGCGTATAAGGGCGCCTCGTGGATAGTATGTTGGACCCTGACCCACGATGAGCAAGTTCGGATCCCGATAACACCAACGCCATCGCGGCATTCCTCCTCGACGGGATACTGGCAAAACCCCCCGTAGTATACTTGCCATGAAAAAGATCCCGACCCACGCCGTTCGGAATCGGAATTAAAACTGGTAGGTCGGTTTCATCTGTGTAAAAAATAAATCACACACAACAAGGGTGACTAAGAGAAGCTTGGTCCTGGCCCTTCACGGGCTTTAACGCCATCAAAGCAAATCAAAGCATCAGCATATGAAAGCAATTGTGTAGTATGCTTCGCACAATGTTGAAAAACTCACAATGCCTCGCCCTGCCTGAATCCTTTTTTGATATTAAACGTCCCGGTTAATTCAGCGCCGGTCCTGATGGAGCAGCCAGTTTTAGCTGTTTTGAGTCGATAGAGGAGATACAAGCCGCATTGCAGAGAGACAGCTGACATCGCCTTAACAACTGTTTCGATGATTAAAGGCAATGAAAATGATCTGGAAGAATAAATGCTATGTCGCTTCTTGGACACAGTAGTATGTATGCTTCAACTTAACCGCATCAGTCCCTCTCAGCTCCTAATTACTACAAGTTGTACACAGTCATATTAATTCTGTTGTCTCCTACCTTGTTCTCTTTGTTGTCGCCATAAACAACGATGTAAATTCCAACCAGCGTCCACCAAACGAGACGAAACAACACAACAGAAATTAAAAACGTCCATGCAATTATGTATGCAAACATATGAGGCACTTCTGTTGTCCTGGGGTCATGTTTCATATTAATTTAGGTTAATTGTCGTCGTGTTCATCGTGGAAAACATCTGCACTAACCAGCACATTGTGCATGTACCCTCCTTGATGACTCATCAAGACATGGAATCAAAAAACGAAACCGAATGAAAAGCGTCAGATAATTGAAATCTTCCTGAGCCAAAGGACGCTAATGAGAAGACCATTTCCCTCCTCCGAGCCGAGAACGAGTTGTCGTACATGCAAACAACACGATTGCCTATGTCACACAGTGGAGTTGCTTCCGTTTGTGTAGGATTGACTTGGTCATTTCTCTAATTAAGCCAGTTCTTTCCCACCTTCTGCTTTTCCACGCACGTATTTTGTTGGATTCATGAACGGGTTCATACACTTTTTAACCTACATACATAACCAAGAAAACAATCCGTAGGTAGTTCTAGTCATAGGCTTCCGGTTTTAACTACATGGTACCCTTTCAAACTCCGGTTATAATCAGGTCCTTAGAACACATGTGTACGTTTAAGCCATGTTTAGTCTTTGATATATGAATTTAGCTAATGAGAGAAAGAGAGTGTAGCTCGAGGACGGCAATGAAGCAAATGATTGCTACAATTAGAGTGTCTGAAGCACATGTCCTATTCCCTCATGACTGCACAATACTCTCCTCTCTGATCCTAATCCGAAGAAGGACGACATATTCAATTGGTGTGACGAAGAGCAATGTTTTCGTACCACCTGCCCACTTGAACATTCCCATGCCCAAGACCATACCTATGAATGCACACACACATATTCATTCCGTTTCCGTTGCGCGCACTCAACTGCTCAAGTGGCTCCTTCTCCAAAGGGATGAATAGAATGTGAAAAGAGTGTTCGTATGCACCCTAATCCTCCGGCTCAAACAGCATTCATAAATTTAAACCTAGGATATGCTGCTGCTACATACACCTATGTAGATACCTGCCTGCAACACGTACATACATATTTCTGCAGCCTGCAGGAATGCCAAGTTGTACGTATCTATTAACATAAGGATGTATAGGAATTCGTTTTAGGAAAAATCAATTATATCTTGGCACCTTGTGCCGGTCGGGTGAACAGCAGAATTCGACCTTCTTCGTTTTGATAAAACAAAATGAATGCGGTCGTGCCATGAAACTAAATTTATTGCTCCTACGCATAGGATATGCCGAAGAGAAGGAGTTCCCCCGTCATAAAATGTTGTGCCTCTTTCTGATTTATAGATCATGTCACACATGACATTTACTATACTCGTAGTTCGTGTATGAACGATAGTAACACGTTTGTATCCTTTTGTATCATTTCAGGTATGTACTGGTGATGGAAGCTAAAGAGGAAACACTAGATGGTAACGTTAAACAAGTTTAATGTTAAGTATCTTGACGTCACCAATGACCTTCGTTCTCATATGTATATACAGCCATGGCCGGAATAATAGGGTTAGTGACGGAAATGCAAAAGCAACAAAAACTGTTTCTTTTCTTAGCGGAATTATTTAGTTCGCACTTGTTCCTTGATGTACGTGATCATATATGTACATTCATATGTATGTACATATGTGTATAGAAAAAGATACGTAGATAAGCAAAATTTATGGGAACTGAAAGCACAAAATAATAGAACCACTCGGCTTTTGTAGGGAATGAGATAGCCAGCAACAGGCAAAGCGGTCCTCCAATTATAGGCCCATGCCCCATTTTGACCTTCTTCAGATTGCATTTACCCTGGGAAACATCCCTGTTTAGACTGTCCTTTCAATTCAGGCCTCATTTATGGGGATAATTTGACGTAAAAATTCTTGAACATTTCGAGTAAATAGATACCCATATGAGGTGTGGCAATTCAGTTCCAGAAATTCAGGAGTTATAGGGCAGATGCGCCAGCGTTGGAATACTCTTGTACAATCAACAGGGGATCGGCAAGGGCATTGTCATGGTGCAAGACTCAACCCTTCTAGGCAAGCTCATATCGCACTCGGAAAACACGTGCTCGTAGCCTCTTCAGATCGCCAGCATAGAACTGTCCAGTCACTGTCTGGTCAGTAAGACAGACATTTTTGTCTGTACGCAAAGTGACGGGAACTCCTTCACGTGGATCGTCTCCTACTGATCCACGACCCTTCTTGAACCGCTTTGGCCATTTAAGCACAAATGTTTTCAACATATGTACACTTGTCTCCATACACCACCTGCAATTTTTGGAGGATTTTTCATCAAATTTCAATAAAAATTTAATCACAACACGTTGCTTGTAATATGAGCCACTCATTCTCATGAAAAATATGCCCAACACATAATACCTGCTTCAGACTTCATTTTCGGATGAAAACTGAAAGAAAGGGTCCCACTTTTTAAACAGATGTTGACGAACGTCGCAGTGTTGCCAGTTCCCGAACCCGCCAGATTTAGCGTTCCAATATTTTAGCAACAATCTAACACACTTCTAACGCAAAGGCCTACCAAATGTAACAGTTATTCGTTTGAGCAGCCTCACGTCTTTTTAAACACGGATGTGTACTGACCTACCTTCGGAATAGAGCTGATGAGCTTAATAATTTTTTTTTATTTTTTTTTTTATCCAATCCACCTTAAGTTAGCCTACGATTTAGCACTTTTTAAGTCACGAACTCCAAGAGCCCAAACTTCAAGAAGTTGAGTTCAGAAAAAAGAAAAACATTTTCCGGATAAAAACGAAAATGAATTTGTTGATGAGGGTGCGTGGCGCAGTGGTTGTCTGTTGGGCTCTGACGCGAGTTCAGATCCCGATACCACCAACGCCATCGAATGTTCGTTTCGCGGCGTCCCTCCTCGGCGGGGTACTGGCAAAACCCCCCCTTAGTAAGCTTGCTATAAAAAAGCTTATCGACTCATGCCATTCGGAATCGGCATTAGATTGTAGGTCCCTTTCACCTGTGTGAAAAATAAATCGCACACAACATGGGTGATTGAGAGAAGCTTGGCTCTGATCCTTCATGGGCTGTAACGCCCCCAAAAGAAAGAATTTGTTGATGAACTGATGCGAAAATGGTTCATATTGATTCTAGTGCGCGACGATAATGGTCCGACGATATTGTGATTTTTGGGACCATTTTCTGATATACCTACATACATATGTACATATGTAGATGAAGTCCTACACATTGCCAAGTGCTACTATAGCCCAATTCTTTAGTAAGTCCTAGGCTTTTTATTTTTATTAGTAAAACAACACTAAGCGACCAAAAATCGGATGCACAAAGTTCAATACACCAGACCAAATTTTGCTTTACCTACATGATTCCATTTGATAAGAGAAAACAAAAACACTTAACAAAGTAGCAAGTTTCTTTGAAAGAATTTAACAAATTTTTAATGTTTTGCATAGTGAATCTATTATTCCGTCCGTGACTTTATATTGGTGCTATGCCTCATGTCTAGCGAATGATGCAAATTAACAAAAAACCGATTGGACTGAAAAAATGAAGATATAATCCAACTGAAACCATAATTCCCTTAATGTCCTTAAAACCCCCGCCCCTTAATGGAACTTATCGCTCAACTTCTCAGCTTCTTCGCAGTGACTGAAAACCGCACTCAGAACATTCTGTTTTCACGAATCTGAAATCTGTTCCGCACACTCAATCGAAAAAACCCATCTTAAGCTGCTTAACCAAATCGATATCATTCTACCTAATCGGCTTAGAAGCGCTAAATCCCAATGTACTACTTAAGCAAAATCATTACTTTCACTCTAACCTATGGACTAAGATCACTGTGCATTCACAGCTACGAGTACGAGGACGAATTGTCGTAATCCAATCGGAGTGTATCAGTCAATTTGTGTCTAATTGAGTCAAATGATTTGAATGTCGCAGTTAGACAGCAAGGGATACCAACGCCAAGCAGAGATTCGGACAAGCGAGCATATGTATATGAAAAGCAATTATGAGCGAGAAAATTATCTATTGCCAATGGCACATGCCACTCGACACGAATTTCAATTGCGAAATGGCACCTCTTCGATTGCAGATAAAAGACAACAAAAACAAAAAGATGCAAAAGAGAAAGATAAAAAAAAAACAAAAATGTTACACAACACCCAAAGTGGTGGCCTAAAATGTTGACTTGAGATATAGACGTCCCCGTATATGGGACGTATCTACTCTAGCTATACACGAGTACATACATTCATAGCTAGCCACGTTCGAATATGACAGAAAATATTTGGAATAAGAGCAAATCTTTCGACGGAGGAGTACGTCGTTACGAACTGATAAAAGGTTCCCATACACAGTACACAGCATTTCGTTTAGGACTGGGCTCCATTTCAGTTCAGTTCGTGAGGAGCATCTAGTGTGGTGAAGCGTGGCTAATGTATATGTACTCGAACTCCATGTTAAAATGCTACTGTTTGTGTTGATTTCTTTAAGGAGAGAGTAATATCAATTCCGGAAGTGGCTCAAAGGCACTGGGAGGAAATTATAACCTACCTACGACGAATCAATTCCCAGACATTGGCGTGGCATGTACATACATATGGGAGTAGCGGAAGAAGGGGCGAAAAGGTTGTGTAGAATTCCTATAAAAAATAAATTTCCCATGTGCATTCAGCAAAAAGTAGAGAAATCTGATATCCATTCTTTTGAAAGGTACTGACGGAAGCCGCAAGCAAGGAGCCGCATACATATGTACATATGTACTATAGAAGGAGCATGGTCTGTTCTATGGGAAATGTTTGTGGAAACCTTACAAAGTGGGACTGTCATTTGCAAGAAAACCCACTGACATATATGATAATGGTCGGTAATGTCCTAAAGGATATGAGCAGGCTTAGGACATGTGATATACGCCTGATAGTAGTCTGTATTGTGAAGGGAAAAGTATTAGATAATTGGGCAAATAGTGCCACAGATATTGGGTTTTTTCGTGACATATTGGAAGATGTGCTTATATTGCAAATATCTTCCTCATTCACTTATCAACTAGATTATTTTCATTTTCGATTTGAGAGAATTATTGGCAACTGTTCAGTAAATAGTACGTGCATCGAAGCAATTACACAACACTTCCTCCGTCTGGGATGATTAATCACGTTCATATGTAGATATGAAAAAAAAAAACTTCAAAAGCACACCTCTATATTCGTTCTAAGTGAAGTAAAAATTCATAGATATACATACGACCTGCATTTGTCATGATTTTGGCGTTCATTGAAAAATGTGTAGGATAGTGACAAAGTAATCGATGAAATACTTCATCAGCAGTCGACGAAACTTCAGAATCACACACAGTTACGACTGCAGAAATTCTGCGCTGCATAGTTCATTTTACTGCTTACGCTCCAAAAATATCTTACACAACTCCAACACAAAAAGAGAGATGAGAAAAAAGCATCTCAGACTGCAGCAGCGTGGATTTTACATCTTATACCACACTGTTCGCTTGCACACAGTTACTCTGCAGCACAGTACCCTTCCCATGTCATTAACCGAACAAAATGTCTTAATTTCTTTTCTGTGTCATCATCACTACAGATACTTCTTCTACTACTAGTAGATAGATTGCTGTTTGCAAGCTTATGATTCCCAGCAATTCAATATCTCTATAGTTGGGTCAAAGAAACAAATAAAAAACAAAAATCGTTATGTTGTCTTGTCTGGACGAGAGCGCAAGGAAGGAATATGCACCCAGCATTAGGTTACGACAACGAAAAAGTAGAAGATAGAATGACGAAGAAAAATCTTTTAATTATGTAGTGTGACGTCTAGTTCTAGCTGCTTGCCTACTCTTCTACTCTTCTCCTCATTCTTCTTTTCTTCTACTTAATTATGAGATACGAAGTACGAATATCACCGAGAATGTGTTGCAACCGTGCGGATGATGAGGAAAAAAGTGCAAATTATAATTTAATGAGCAAACATTATCCAAACAGTTTACCATTTCTCTATGGTAGCACTCGTTGCTGTCGATATATGTAATATACTCTACGACGTTGAACTCGATTTGTTGGTGCGAATGGAATAAAGAGAGTAAGTTTTCACTAACAGCTGGGTTCGATTTTATGATAGTAATGAGCTTGTAGAAATCCTATAAGATACGAGTAGTAATACGGATGTGAGGCAGTTGTATACTTGATCGGTTTTTGAACAAAAGTTGTTGCAGTTAAGGTTTTATTCGTAGTCAATCAACTGAGAAATGCTCCAACAAAGCCATTAATCGATAAATGCATATCCGCTCTCTATTTAATCATACAAAGAAACTCAATTGCCAACTGCTGCTGCGAATTATAACTTAGTGCAAAACTAACCTGTTATTTTCGATCCTATCATGGGACGCCACCCCTCGAAAGAAATCTTGCTACACTTAGGTTTGAGGCTTAGCTAAATCAAATAAAACAAAAATCAAATCGGAGGCGCAGTTGAGCCACGTACAAAATTTGATGGAATATTTTGAAAGAGGGTCGATTTAAAAATGTTGATATCTTCCATGTATACTTCTTCTTCTTTGGTGGCGTTACAGCCCATGAAGGACCAGAGCCAAGCGTCCCTTCAATCACCCATGTTGTGTGTGATTCTATTTTTCACACAGGTGAAAGGGACCTACAGTTTAATGCCGATTCCGAACGGCGTGAGTCGAGAAGCTTTTTCTAGGCAAGTTATACTAAGAGGGGTTTTGCCAGTACCCTGCCGAGGAGGGACGCCGCCAAACAAACATTCGATGGCGTTGGTGTTATCGGGATCCGAGCTTGCTCATCGTGCGTCAGAGTCCAACACACTAACTACTGCGCCACGGCGCCCTCTTCCATCTATACATTGAAATAAATATTAAGGGGCCCAAGTCACTATCCTGAGGTACACCTAATGTTTGTTTAAGAAAAAAATTGGTAGTGATAGCATTGACTCAAAATAGAACAGAAGCAGCCAATAGCATGTGCAAGTGCGTACATCCATACACAATACGCCTTGAAGGCTTGTGAAAAAATGTCGGCCTTTAACGGGGTACGTAAGTCGATTCTTAAGTCTTGAGAAGGACAACTAAAAATTTGTAATGAAAAATTACTTTATTGTTTTTCAAAATATTTTCCATGAAGATCAACGCACTTTTGCAGGTATTTGAACCAGTTTTCGAAGCACTTTTTCCACTCCGATTGAGGCACCAACAAAACATGTGATTTAAATGCATCAACCGCTTCCTCAGTATCATCTCGAAAGACCCGTACAGTCGATTGTTTGTTAGTTTCGGCCTCATATGCTTAGGGGTGGATCCATGATTGGTCGCCTCTCAAGATCTCATGGTCGTCTTTTGAAGCAAAGCACCAGTCGACACTAGCTTTTTTTTTAAAGATTGGCAAATGATTTTTGAGAACTAAACTACAATATTGAATGTATGCGAATGGAACTAATGCCAAAGCATGTTTTAACCTTACGACTTCTCACAAGCCGATCTTGCAATACCAGTTCACGCACAGCATTGACTTTTCTGGTATGTCCCTGCAGCGTAATCTGTCCACGATTGAATTCGGAAAACCAGCAAAGTACGGTGGCTCCAGATGGGGCGTCGTTACTAAAAATCGAAAGCAAGTTCACCGTGTTAACCCAGGTCGAAAGTCGAAGAAAATGATCGGACGAAAATGTTCCATTCTTTGACCAGCACTAATATTGGCATATATCAAGACTTAAGTAGCAACCTACGTAGGAACTTTATCACAAACGCTCGCTTTCATTGTGGCTGTATTGATAGTAAATCGTCCATCGGTCGTCCATTTAGCAAAAAAACTGATACATTTTCAGTCTTTCATTATGAGCTTCTTATCATTAAAATGAAATAAAGCAAAGTGTGTGTGAGATATAATCGATTTTTTTTATAAGTTTGAACGGCATATCGATGCCATTATGTATGAAGCTGTAGCTGGCCATCACCTCCACTAAGATGACCATGCCCTCGAACCACTCATACAGAATTTCCGCTGTCAAGCAGAACGCACCATTCACACTGGACATAGATGAGAGTGAATTCCGTCGACCCGATTTACGAGGTTAAGATAGCGATATCAAAACTGAAGTCTAATTAAGCTTAAGGGAAGAAAGCATGCCCTATGAATTGAATCTCAGCATCGTTTGCCCGGTCCACAAGAAAGGAGACCCCTATAACTGCGCCTTAACATCGCGTACAATACCTTCTCTGCCGTGCTGTGTGAACGTCTAAAACCGCTCGTGGGCAA